>JAZGTN010000009.1:10000000-12775365 GCA_037783415.1 Leptasterias polaris
ATCATTTTGAGAAACGATTCCCTTCTAAGTAATGTGGTTTTAGAGAAGGGATTTAAACAAAATTCAATCTGAGAAGCGTTTCTCAGATTGTGTGTTGCAAATTACGGATTATCCTTCCCTGCGTGGACAACCACTCAAGACTTTCGGCAATAGTCAAAAACGCTTCCACCTTTTAAAATGAAATTTTCACAGGTTAGTTATATATATATAGGCTATCTACATTTAAATCGGACTACAACAACCGAACGTTATCAAACACCAAAGGTATGGACCTTTCTTTTGCAACGTCACAGCCCGAGTTTTTGCCAACCCAGGATGGAAAACTATGGAAAGCCATAACTTCAAATCAAAAACAGATAGCCATAGTTTGAAGCAATGTTACACAATTATTCTAAAATAGTGCTGAAATTGTTGGAAACAAATCAACCAATCATGGGAGGTATTTCAGTTCATGAATCTTTACAGAAAATGTTGAATTTGGTCACAATTTTGTTTCAACACGATTGATTGTTTTGCTAATATTCGGCTGTCCATGCCAACCGGCGCACTTTGTTTATCAACAAAAGAAAGGTCGATACTTTGCCTTTAAATGTAATGTTCAGATACGTGTTAGACTTCCAAAGTCTGAAAAGGTGTATTCCAAGCACACATCATGCCCAAATTCCTGTGCGCAGAAAAAGTGCAAATGTCTGGATCTCATAAATTATGTGTTAAACCCGGACCCTTCAAACTCCTATTGACTGACGGCTATCTTGTAAACTATACTTTACATGGGATCAGGCATACAAACATAATCTCAATTCAACAGTTTGGGTGATGTAGGGTTTAACTGTACGGTGTTGGACTAAAGACTGAACTAGTAAACTGGTCATGCTTTACATGGGATCAGGCTTGCCACCATAATCAGAGTCTAACAGTTTGGGTGTTGAATTATATTGGACTGAAGACTGCACTAGTAAACTGATCATGCTTTACATGGGATCAGGCTTGCCACCATAATCAGAGTCCAGCAGTTTGGTTGTTGGTTACTGTATGGTGTTGGGCTGAAGACTGAACTAGTAAACTGATTATGCTTTACATGGGATCAGGCTTGCCACCGTAATCAGAGTCTAACAGTTTGGGTGTTGAATTATATTGGACTGAAGACTGAACTATTAAACTGATCATGCTTTACATGGGATCAGGCATGCCATCATAATCACAGTTCAACAGGTTGGGTGTTGAGTTTCTCTGTATGGTGTTGGACTAAAGACTGAACTATATAGTAAAATGGTCATGCTTTACATAATTTATAGGATCAGGCATATACCACTGTCACGGCCCAGGTGTACATGAAGAACACCCCCGTATAACTTTGGTATATTCCTACTTTGCATATTCATTTCAAACCTTTTGTTGTTGTAAATATCTCTTTATCATTTAAATCTACGAAGCGCCCCCTACGTTCTAATTTGTATATTTCCCGCCGTTCAATAATCTGGGCGTCATTCTGAAATTGGCCGAACCTTCAGCAACATCTTGTTCACCAATTTTACAGATTCAATAAAGAACCAGATTCAAGAGAGAACTCCAAAGCCAGTTTCCCCGTGCCTATTTAATACAGTGACCTCACAACATCTTACTAGTCACACCACCATACTGCAGTTCAACAGGTTGGGTGTTGAGTTAATGTATGGTGTTGGACTGGAGACTGAACTAGTAAACTGAGTATGCTTTACATGGGATCAGGCATGCCATCATAATCACAGTTCAACAGGTTGGGTGTTGAGTTAATGTATGGTGTTGGACTGGAGACTGAACTAGTAAACTGAGTATGCTTTACATGGGATCAGGCATGCCATCATAATCACAATTCAACAGGTTGGGTGTTGAGTTAATGTATGGTGTTGGACTGGAGACTGAACTAGTAAACTGAGTATGCTTTACATGGGATCAGGCATGCCATCATAATCACAGTTCAACAGGTTGGGTGTTGAGTTAATGTATGGTGTTGGACTGGAGACTGAACTAGTAAACTGAGTATGCTTTACATGGGATCAGGCATGCCATCATAATCACAGTTCAACAGGTTGGGTGTTGAGTTAATGTATGGTGTTGGACTGGAGACTGAACTAGTAAACTGAGTATGCTTTACATGGGATCAGGCATGCCATCATAATCACAGTTCAACAGGTTGGGTGTTGAGTTAATGTATGGTGTTGGACTGGAGACTGAACTAGTAAACTGAGTATGCTTTACATGGGATCAGGCATGCCATCATAATCAGAGTCTAACAGTTTGGGAGTTGAATTACTATATGTATTGGACTGAAGACTGAACTAGTAAACTGATCATGCTTTACATGGGATCAGGCATGCCATCATAATCACAGTTCAACAGTTTGGGTGTTGAGTTAATGTATGGTGTTGGACTGGAGACTGAACTAGTAAACTGAGTATGCTTTACATGGGATCAGGCATGCCATCATAATCAGAGTCTAACAGTTTGGGAGTTGAATTACTATATGTATTGGACTGAAGACTGAACTAGTAAACTGATCATGCTTTACATGGGATCAGGCATGCCATCATAATCACAGTTCAACAGTTTGGGTGTTGAGTTAATGTATGGTGTTGGACTGGAGACTGAACTAGTAAACTGAGTATGCTTTACATGGGATCAGGCATGCCATCATAATCAGAGTCTAACAGTTTGGGAGTTGAATTACTATATGTATTGGACTGAAGACTGAACTAGTAAACTGATCATGCTTTACATGGGATCAGGCATGCCATCATAATCACAGTTCAACAGTTTGGGTGTTGAGTTAATGTATGGTGTTGGACTGGAGACTGAACTAGTAAACTGAGTATGCTTTACATGGGATCAGGCATGCCATCATAATCACAGTTCAACAGGTTGGGTGTTGAGTTAATGTATGGTGTTGGACTGGAGACTGAACTAGTAAAGCCTATCAGGCTCACCACCATAGAGTCCAACGCTCTGCGTGTTGAGTTACTGGTTACTGTATGGTGTTGGACTGAGGACTTTACTAGTAAACTGATCATGCTTTACATGGGATCAGGCATACCACCATAATCAGAGTCCAACAGGTTGGGTGTTGAGTTAATGTATGGTGTTGGACTGAGGACTGCACTAGTAAACTGATCATGCTTTACATGGGATCAGGCATACCACCATAATCAGAGTCCAACAGTTTGGGTGTTGAGTTACTGTATGGTGTTGGACTGAGGACTGCACTAGTAAACTGATCATGCTTTACATGGGATCAGGCATACCACCGTAATCAGAGTCCAACAGTTTGGGTGTTGAGTTAATGTATGGTGTTGGACTGAGGACTGCACTAGTAAACTGATCATGCTTTACATGGGATCAGGCATACCACCGTAATCAGAGTCCAACAGTTTGGGTGTTGAGTTACTGTATGGTGTTGGACTGAGGACTGCACTAGTAAACTGATCATGCTTTACATGGGATCAGGCAGACCACCATAATCAGAGTCCAACAGTAGGCCTATTTCTTCAAATACTTTAGTTTAACGTGTTTGTTTTGTGAATAAAATTAAACTGTTTTTATAGTTAAATTACTTATTTTTTTTGTTTTTTTTCTCAAGAGTTCTGTATAAATGTAGTTTAAAAAAAGTATATTTTGATTTCGAAGAAAAACACCCTATGTTTTGTCGTTTTGATATGCGCAAGACTATAACAAAAGGAGTTATCTATTCTATGTATTCATTTATATAATAAAATACCACAAGGGAATTAAACTGAATTTTTTTTAAAGATTTTGGGTTGAACAAAGACAAAATGACTAGAGCGGGGTTTAAACCCACGACTCCGGATTAATTACCTCTACCCCCCCAAAAAAAAAAAATCTCTTTAGATAAGCCTATTTTAGGGTATTTCACATCATTCCAAGGGATCAGCTAATGAAATATTGTTTAGCTTTGAGTTAAACAAAGAAAAATTGACTATAGGGCAGGATTTGAACCTGCGACCTCCGGCTTAACGTGCCGGTGCTCTACAAACTGAGCTATCTAGCCCTATGTTGGCGGTCTCCCTATTTTGTCAATATCTTTGTTCGGGGTGCCAGTCAGGAAACTACACAACCGTTAACTTCCATGTAGCCAGGGATCATGCACACCCAAGTTTACGATACAACCTGGGAAGCAGCAGCCAGGGGATCACCCATATGGGGATGCACATTTTTGTTTCAGATGTCAAATAATAAAACAACGAGGGAAACTGACTGGGTAAAAATTAAGCATTCGTAATTTTTTTGTGCAAAATTATACAAAAAGTAATTAAAGGTTATAAGTTAAAGGCCCTGTACACTATTGGTAAGATCGAAAAACACAAATGTTCACAGATTCACACATAACTTACATGATTTAAAGTAAGTAATGGTAGAAAGGGTCCCTTAAAATATTTCTGCCTAAAATGCTATCGTTTCTGAGAATAAAACAATAGTTTTTATCGCGCGCGATAATAAACTCGATGTTTGAAAAACAGAAAACACGTAAGGTCTCTTTTCGCTATTTTCTCGTGACCTCGATGACCAATTGAGCTCAAATTTTCACAGGTTTGTTATTTCATGTATGTGGTTGATTACACAAAACATGAACACTGTCTGTGATTATTTTGTCAGCTCTACCATTCCTGTATAATAGTATACCTTTAAAGACCCTTTTTTCCCGAACATACAATCCACCGTGGACAAATGGCAACTCTTTTGTTCTGATGAGGTAATTACTTTACCAATGAGTATTATTAGCGGGAACCAGTTAAAGGGTTTACAGTACGAAGTACTATTGGTTGGTAACACGGAAACTATCCTGAAATAAGCCGATTGTAAAATTTAGGACAGATATGGTATACATAACGGTGTATAAAGTTATGACCACTTGCCTAAACAACACAATACTTACCTGCCCAGGTTGAGGAAACAACTGCGAGAAGAATTAATAATCCGCTGAACTTACACGCCATCTTGCGTAGATTGTGCCGAAAATACAATATTTATTTCACTGAAAAGATACAGTCGTCGGTATTGCAACAACTTCCTTGCGTTCCCGCCCAAAAAGAGTGTGGAGAGAAAAAA
Organism: Leptasterias polaris; assembly: GCA_037783415.1. Lineage (NCBI taxonomy): Eukaryota > Metazoa > Echinodermata > Asteroidea > Forcipulatida > Asteriidae > Leptasterias > Leptasterias polaris. Next base: position 10,005,101 of record JAZGTN010000009.1, read on the forward strand.
TGTCTGATGCACTCACACCCGACGCTTCGACTTTGAACTTACAACAACAAAAAATATTCCGGGTTGACGGATTTCGGTTGACGGGGATAATTCCGATCAGAATATGAACTGGATTCTTAAAATATTTTCGTCAAGAGTAGCACATGACCTCAGAAATGCTTCCACGTAACAAATTATAATACATTTTGAATAGGTGTTTCACACAAGTTTTTTACGCGAGTATTATTGTTGAATAGAAGGTTTCCTTCAATCGAGGTCTCACCCCCTTTTATTGAATGGAATAAGCCAGACAATAAAGTCCAAATTCCACTTTTAGGCAGACATCATGTCAATTTGCATTAACTCTCCGCTAGATCTCGCAGTGTAATTATTATTTATAACACTAAGTATTAGACAAATAGATTACGGTGACTTAAATCTTTCTGTGCATAGTGCAACACTGATCTCCTGACATTCGAAATTAATTATTTTGTTCCGTGTACTGCAGTTGATTTACGCAATGCATGCTGAGAAAAGATTACAGCATTTTTTAGATTAATCCAGTGAGCTAATCCCTAAATTAATTAGTTCACCAAATTAACCTTTGGTTCATTTCTGAACCAAATACACTTACTAAGAGATGGTGTCACCGAAACTCTGTTGTTTACAAAAAGAGTGACTTGGCCATTCCAGGGCATCCTATCAGGCAAAATACCACAGTGGTCATACGACAAAGTTAAAATTTTGTGTCAGAGTAAAAAAAAATTACGGCTGAACAAGTTTTGAGATGGGCTCCTCTCCTTCATATAAAATGTAAAAAAAAAAAATCAGATAGTGCAATCTCCATAACATATAAGATTTAATGTTTTCCATCCTTTGAGCTTCGTATAAATAGCTATTTAAAAATAAAATCTAACCGTTTGGGTCAAATCGGCCCAATATTGGACCTAGCATCTGACAAATTTGCATTTCTAAAACAAAAACAAATGTCTGTTTCTTATTACGTTTACAGTTATGCTTACTGGCACAAATTTCTTAGTTAGTCATATTTCGGTGTATGGTAAAAATTGTACAAATATTGATGGTTTCTTTAGGGAACGTCAACCTATATACAAAGATGACAAAATGAAAAGCAATAATGTAGAAAATGATATCAAAATTCCAATAGCATTGCTGTAATCATGGTGACAAAGTTCAACAGAACGAAAGTGCTTCACCGGGCCGCTATTTATTGAGTCATACATTCCAAAATCCTGACGTTCCGAGAATTGTTTTTTTAATATATTTTTTTAAAGTATGGGGAATTCCATAGTTACAAATCATGCGTGGAGGTGTCTGCCCTTTGAATACGATGACTTTAGCAAAAGACACCCGGTGTTTTTACAGGACAACCAGCTTCGCTTTAGTAAACAAAACCAATAAGTCATTTTTAGATATGGTGGACACAATGCTATGACACTCTGGAAGTTTTGTAAATTTGTCTGCATGACCCAAACCAAACAACGCCCTCCAAAAGTGTCCACCATACCTTAAAAGGGCTAATGGGGACGGTCAACAAAAAAGTTAGTCCAAACGATTCGAGAACAAATAAAAGCCATTGGTTTACGGGGTCAACAAACGTGCGTGAAGGTTGTAAAACAAAGACAACTACGAATGATTAACTACTTCAAATGCATATAGGGCCTACAAGATTTTGTCATTGGAAGCATAAACAAAGTCTACCTGACTACTATAACAAATTAACCTCGCCCACAGCGGTGATCGAACCCGCATCTAATTTGTTAATAAGTGGAGGATGGCTTTTCAACAAAGGACGTTTTTCGGCTTCAGTAAGCGATATGAATGTTTCGAAAACCCATTAGCGCCAACTAAAACATAAAATGTCCAACCATTTGTTACGGATTTATAATCCGTTATTACGAATTCACAGTGTTATTACGGATTCGCTATCTGTTAAGTATACGGATTCGCAATCACTAATTCGGATTCGCAATCCGTTATTACGGATTAATTACGGATTCACCATCCGTTATTACGTATTCACAACTATCAATACTAACGGATTGAAAAGGTTTCACAATCCGCTGTTACGGATTAAATTTTTTTAACCGTATATAATAACAGAGAGCAACCGTAATAACGGATTTTTTTTTTTTCATGGAGCTAAAGACTTGAATGGGATGACCTTGCATGAATGAAGTGAAGCTAATATAACAAAACCTCATAGGCATTGTTTTCAGGTGAGAATGGGGGGGGGGGGGGGGGGGGGGCACGTGCCCTTCACCCGATTGATGTCCGTGCCCCCCCCCACCCCACCACCACCTTTGAAATGTGATAATGTGATCATTTCGATGTTATAAAAACAATTTGTTTTCCCATTTACACGCAGAAAATGTATTTGTCTTTACACTATAAAAGGGCGCGGAATATAGGCTTGTTTGAGAAAAAGGCAAATGGATATTTGGGAAAATGCCAAGTAGAAAATATTTTGCACCCCCTTTAATTTGCCCCCTAAAATAGTACCTTAGTTACAGCAATGCTTATCGGCAATGACCTCTGGCCTCAACCAACTGTATTCAAAGTAAACATGATTTATGTAACAGTAATAATTATGTTTAGGTAAAGTTATCATTAGTTTGTTTTCTTCTTCAAGTTTGCCTCCTACGATCACTTAATTTATAGGCCTATCACAGTGTCCCCCCCGTAGATTTACAATCCAGCTTGGGGCACCTAACATTGGATCAATTGTAAACAAACAGGACAAGGGGAAAACAATTAAACAATTTCACATGCTTTGTTTAATATGCTGTTATTTTATAGAGAACAAAATGATGAAAATTGTTGAGTTTCAACATCCCTTCTTTCAACAACCCTTCTGTAAACTGAACTGAACCAAGCTTGAACTGAACTGAACTGAACTGAACATAAACTGCTCTGATTAGGGTCTAGAAATGAATTATGCCTCCTGAAGGGACTCCGGTTTTCACTGGACCAAATGATTATCAGTTGTAGACGGACGTGCGTGGTCGCTCCCCTTATTTGCGCTCTGCGTTAAATATTAACCTATACCTGTTTGATCTGTGCAATAAAACCCACACGTACTTTTCATGAGGTCAAATAAATTCAAAAACGAAGGTTATCTGTTGGATATGTAAGCTGTGACTCACTTCCGCTGGTAAGCCCGGGCAAATAGGAGATTTGTACCCATGTGACTAAGCATTACATACAAACTGTGGACCCTAGGACAAGTTCTAGGGGCATTAGGGTCATAGCACGGCCTTTTAAAACTAAGGCTTCGATTTGGCTATGGTGTGGCAGGAGAATTTTCTTCCCCCGGAGATTCTGTCCCCCTCCCCCCCCCCCCCCCCCCCCCATACGGCGAACTGTGTACAAACTTCTTCTGATAGCGCCCTCTTTTGAATCATCCACCTTCAGCCCATGTTAATTTCCCATAATGGGAGTACAACATCTCCGGGGGACGTATTTCCCAATGACACCGGCTTGAACTCCGGCTCCGCCTGTTTGAAGCCCATTTATGAAAGCTCACGTTTTCCAAATAACTATAGGAGCCTAAAAGAACAACACCTAGCCCAAACATACCATGCCCGATAAGAGGGCACCCCACCCTAATTAATGTTCCCATACTTCAACTTAGGCCTACACGTTTTGTTGTTGTTTTTTTAACAGAAGAACCTCCTCCCCCAAAATAAAATCTCCCAAAGAATTCCTGAGATTCCCAGAACACAATGAAGACACATTGGGGGGGGGGGGGGGGGGGGGGGGGGAGGTTACACCATGCCACATATCGAGCACCAAGACAAAAACCATGCCGAGGCTTCGAAACCATAGTGGGACAGAGAGGTTCCGCAAGGCTACGGATACAGATACGGATACGTCGACACTTTGTGTGTTCCCGTGACGCGTAACCGTGGCCTCCGTGTTTTGCGTGCGCGTTGACAACGGATACGGGAGCGCATACACGTACGTTAAAAACGGATACCGTTTTGCTGATTTTAGTTGTATTTTTGCCCTAGATTAAAAACATTTTCCCCGTTATTGATTTTAAAGGTGTCATTCATGACATAGATAGAAATGTGTTCATTATTAATTTGTTAGCAAAATATGGGGAAAATGCAGTATAAACAGTCGCATTTGACATGCTTGCCGGAAACTTTCTTTACACACGTTTAACGTCCGAAAACGATCAGTTAAACAAAAATACTATTAAATCAAATTCTCCAATGTAACAAGAGCATACAAAAAATGTTTTTGGATTTGTTTTGACCGCAAAACCTATGCCAATGTGTGTCTATACTTCGGCCTAGGCCTGACACATAACTCTATGATTGCGAAACAAAATCTGACGCGCATCTAACGTGAACGGATACGACTATCGTCTCTGTATCTGTATCCGTATCCGTACGCTTGCGAAACGTGGCATAACACACGCCTACTCATTGTTTCTACTAATTAGAAAATATAGTCAGCTTTGCAAGAAGAATTTTTTTATTGGCAAAGCCAAGTTATTGTCCTAAAGCAGACTGATTAAGGGAACGCCAGAACAAATATTAAATTTCTCAAAGCATTTAAACTGGAATGGTTATGGTCTTACACACACAAAAAGTTGTGCACATAACGTAATCGAGAAGTATGTGAGTACACATTAATATTATTACATTCTTAACCAAGTTTGACATAACAAATTATTGCACCACATGGCGAGAAAGGAACACCTAAAGCACGTGGCCATCATCGGTTTAAGACCAGTAACTACACTTTTTGTAACCCAACATAAATGAAATAACAAACCTGTGGAAGTTTACGCTTAATCAGTCATTGGGGTCACGAAGTTTTAATGAAAAGAAGAAGAAACAAAAAATGTGTTCACTGTTTTAGTACATCCAGTTTTGATCTCGCAAAATCAAAACTAAATCTTTTACTCAAAAGCTATAGCAATTCAGGTCAAAATATTTCAAGGAAAGTATTCCCCTCGACCATCTTTAAACTATGTATAAATTATTTGAAAGTCTGTGAGCATTTTTAGTTTTCCCCTAGTCTTACCAATGTAGTATAAACCCTTCAAAACTTGATACTATTTAGATTGTTAACTAGTTGTTACTTTGTCCCAATTGTCTTGCTTCGTGCCGATGCCTTCAACTCATAGCTTGGTTTACACTTAACAGCGCCCTCTGGGATTGATCAAGTGGCCATGAATCAAATTGGAATAACATTCTTCGTTGAAGGAAAGTGTGATGTTTCACATGACAGTTTTGTGACGTCTTTGTTTAAAACTAATGGGGACTGAAATTACTATTCCACAAACTATGAAGCCCATAATTACTTACAATTTTCTTACCTTAGACGGAAACTGCCGACAGAGCTAGGGCCATCAAGATGGCGGCGATCGCTCTAACCATGTTTGAGTGTTGTTCATGTTTCTCATTTGATATTTCCTGATAAATGAGTGTTTTCTCAGAAGGGCAAGTTGCTGCTAGGTTCTACACTTCCAGTAAACGAACACAGAAATGGAAACCAAACTTTATATAATGGTGACTACGGTTATAGGATGTGATTGCAGCCGCAGAATTCTGAGAAAACTATCCGATTTTATAGTCAAAGTAATCATTCTTTCAGGAAACAGTCGTCGACTGAGTCTCCCTGAGAAACGCGTGAATGAATTGAACACAATAACTTCACAAATAGCTCCTGGTAGAGACAAAGGAATTAGCTGTGTCCAGGGTAGTATTATAACAATTGTATTGCATTTGACATTCCTGGTCGCTTTACAGATTATAAAAAGCTAACAGTGATGTTTTTTTATATCCCAGATGTAGTGAAAATCTTGACTTTACCGCGGAGTTCAGCGTTTACGGACGCCTGTCGAAGTTTTCCGCCTGCAGTGAAATTCGAGCTATAGGCCCTTGGCCTACTTAGAAACGTAAACATTACTGGGCACACTTAAAGCATAAAACTATTGGCTTACATGTGGAATTTGTTACCAAAACCGACTTTTTGCAAAAGCATGAAATGGGGCAAAAAAGCATTTGCCAGAGAACATTCTGAAGATACAATGACAAAAAATACAAACGTAGTCGGCAGGATTCGAACCTGCACGGGGAAACCCCACAGACTACCCTTCTGGAGAAAAAGCCCAAAACCAAACAAAACGTAGTCGGCAGGGTTCGAACCTGCGCGGGGAGACCCCAACAGATTTCTAGTCTGTCGCCTTAACCGCTCGGCCACGACTACCAACACGTGCTATTCTTACCTAGCTACAATATTCATTTAAATTTCAAAGCATTGCAAACAATATATTGGTGGAAAGAAAACATAAAACCAAACAAGACGTAATCGGCAGGGTTCGAACCTGCGCGGGGAAACCCCAACAGATTTCTAGTCTGTCGCCTTAACCGCTCGGCCACGACTACTGTTACATTTGACTCTCACCTAGCTACATTATTCCTTTACTTCCGATTTTTGCATGACATATTTTAGGGGACAAAAACAAAAACAACACGTAGTCGGTAGGGTTCGAACCTGCGCGAGGAGACTCCAACAGATTTCAAGTCTGTCGCCTTAACCACTCGGGTACTTCCCTACGGTAGCTAAAACATCGTATTTCTATGATAAAGTCCAACATTATAAAACAACGGGGGAAAAACATCAACGTAGTCGGCAGGGTTCGAACCTGCGCGGGAAGACCCCAACAGATTTCTAGTCTGTCGCCTTAACCACTCGGCCACGACTACCGATACGTGCTATTCTTACCTAGCTACAATATTCCTTTAAATTTCAAAGCATTGCAAACAATATATTGGGGGAAAAAAAACAAAAACAAAAACAACACGTAGTCGGCAGGGTTCGAACCTGCGCGGGGAGACCCCAACAGATTTCAAGTCTGTTGCCTTAACCACTCGGCCACGACTACCAATTAGTGCTACACTTACCTAGCTACAATATTCATTTAATCTCGAAAGCATTGCAAACAATATATCGGGTAAAACAAAACTATTTACAAAAAGACAAGACGTAGTCGGCAGGATTCGAACCTGCGCGGGGAAACCCCAACAGATTTCTAGTTTGTCGCCTTAACCGCTCGGCTACGACTACTGTTACATGCGACTCCCACTAATCCTTGTACTCCAAATCATTGTATGACATATTTTAGGGGAAAAACAAAAACAAAAGCAAGACGGAGTCGGCAGGGTTCGAACCTGCGCGTGGGGACCCCAACAGATTTCTAGTCTGTCGCCTTAACCACTCGGCCACGACTACTGTTACATGCGACTCTTACCTGCTACAATATTCCTTTAATCTCGAAAGCATTGCGAACAATATATTGGGTAAACAAACTATATACAAAAAGACAAGACGTAGTCGGCAGGATTGGAACCTGCGCGGGGAAACCCCAGCAGATTTCTAGTTTGTCGCCTTAACCACTCGGCCACGACTACTGTTACATGCGACTCTTACCTGCTACAATATTCCTTTAATCTCGAAAGCATTGCGAACAATATATTGGGTAAAAAAACTATATACAAAAAGACAAGACGTAGTCGGCAGGATTCGAACCTGCGCGGGGAAACCCCAACAGATTTCTAGTCTGTCGCCTTAACCGCTCGGCCACGACTACTCTTACATGCAACTCTTACCTAGCATGACATATTTTTGGGGGAAAAAACAAATAAACAGGACGAAGTTGATAGGCTTCTTACCTCCGCGGGGAGACCAAAGCAGATTTCAAGTTTTCCGCCTTAACCGCTTGGCAACGGCATTACATGATAAACTTACATGATTTTTTTTTTAGGTATCGGTAATTTAAGGTTAAATCATTTGCATCTTCCCCACCCCCCAAAAAAAAAAACCCCCCACAAAAACAACAACAACAACAACAACAACAACATCAACAACACGAAAAGTTTTAGGTCGACACGTGAACAGTTTCATGTCGACACGTGAACAGTTTTAGGTCGACATTCCGAACAGTTTCAACTCGACATTCTGTATATTTTTAACTCAACACTCTGAACGGCTTTGTACATTGCTTGGTGTTGATAATAACTATTACTAATACATGATGGCGGCCAGCGGTAACAAGGGGCCAACAATGGAAGCAAAAGGCGACAATAGAGGACTCAAATTTGTGCTCACTAACCAAGGTCTTGCTACACCGGCTGACCCTGCAAATAGTTCAATTACCAGCAGTCACCACGAAGGACATGATCCTGAAATATGTTGCAAATGCGACCAGGAAATCGATGTAACGGAAGTAGGATACTGTGAAGGTTAGTGTATGTAATTATGTGACATCTGTAAATATATTTCCATCAGAAGTGCAGAGGCCTATCCGATGAACTCTTCAACAAATTGTGTCAAAGTTTGGAATGCAAGGAACCCATGATATACCATGGCTCTGTAAAATCTGCAAAAATACGCTGCAACATTACTTGGTGAAATGGTTGACCTCAGACAAAAGGCAAGATTATTTGGAATGCGAATTTAGAGCCATGCAAGTAAAGATTGATGAGGTAATATCAGTACACCAGGAAAAAACCCATCACAATGGTCCAAGAGAGCAAAGAAGTAATACAAAAGGTAGCAAAGGAGGTGATAAAACAAGAGAAAAGACAACTCAACTTACCTTATGCTACCAGTAAAACAGCTCCTACGGCAGTCTAACAATAGTTAAAGACATGTTTCAAGGTAAACTAGAGGTAAACCGAACTGTCACACATGGGTTTATAATGGGCTACAAAGCCCCTAACCCTGCCACACTCTCATCAATGAAAATGGAGATGTGGCGCTTCAAGGTATGTATTACTAGTAAACTTGCAAGTATAACCAAGTTAGATGGCGAGAACAACGAAGTACAACCAAGATAACTTGCGAGTACAACCAAGTAAACATGCGGGACAACAAAGTTAACTTGCGAGTACAACCAAGTAAACATGCGGGACAACAAAGTTAACTTGCGAGTACAACCAAGTTAAAATGCGGGACAACAAAGTTAACATGCGAGTACAACCAAGTTAACATGCGGGACAACAAAGTTAACTTGCGAGTACAACCAAGTAAACATGCGGGACAACAAAGTTAACATGCGAGTACAACCAAGTTAACATGCGGGACAACAAAGTTAACTTGCGAGTACAACCAAGTAAACATGCGGGACAACAAAGTTAACTTGCGAGTACAACCAAGTAAACATGTGGAACAACAAAGTTAACTTGCGAGTACAACCAAGTAAACATGCGGGACAACAAAGTTAACATGCGAGTACAACCAAGTAAACTTGTGTAACTACAATTCACCTGAAGACAAGCAGAGTATACGGATCGACGCGTGGAGACCACAACGGCTCGTTGCAGAGCCAACTCTCCCCTCGGAAGAGTATAGTTTTGAGAAAATAGAATTAGCTGTGCAAACTGCTTACCAACCAAAAGGACCTGTGGTAGAAATGCAAAAAATTAGTTAGTGGCCTGACGTTTCGACTTTGGCGGTCATGGCTTTTATGGATTGTTGAACATTGGTCCAACATTGTGCCCCTCTATGGGGTTGTTGACTTTTAACGTGGAGTAGATAGAGTAGGCCCACTATAGACCTTATGCACATGACGTCATTTGAGTAGGGCGCCCTCACCTAGAGGTCAAAAGGAAGATGCTCATTGGCCAGTCCTGTGCGCCGCGCGTACAAATCAGCGCGTTTCCATTGTTTCGTCATCAGTTTACCTCTAAGATGGCGGCTTGGTGACGTCAATGCATAAGGTCTATTATGAAGAACTCTATCACTATAGTCCGCAGAAAACCCCTGCATACCTACCATGATGGGCCGAGTGCACACTCATGAAAATATCTTGCCTATAGCTAGATTTGAGTTTTTGGGGTAGGCCTCTCCGCATGAACTACAATCACAATCATTATGAGACCGTTTAGAGAAACAATTCAGGTACATGTACATCAAACGTGTGTTTTTCATATAGCGACATAAAAGCATAATTGGTCCAATCAGGGAGCCATAGCTCCATGGCCCAATGCGCTCAAAAGAAATTGCAATTGATGACCTCTAACCCCAACCAGGAAATGTGGCACCCTGAATTAGTAGTTTTTCTGACGATTACACGCATATGACTACAGTTTGTCATTGCAGCACGAGTTCAACACAATTTCAACTAAAACCGTGAAATGAACAGAATAAGTTCTGCATAGCGGCGAATATGACGTCACAATTTCTTAGCTACTGTGATTTGCATCTCATTGTTTTGTTTATGTTTATTGAAGGTAAGCATGGCACTCTTATTTACAATTACTATAAACTAATTTCGATTCAATCCCTGAGCCAAAAGTGTTTCACATCTACAGGATCAGATCCAGGAAACTGTGTATTTATTGAAAGCAATTGTACGAACAATGACAATCCTAAACATTTGTAAACAAAGCCTTAAAATATGTGTGTGTGTTCATACAGACAGAGTTTAATGTCAATCAAAATGTCGCGTTGGAATTTTGAATGACGGGTAATCCAGACATTATTACTAACACAACCAAATCGAGCAGTTAGTTTTCATTTTCATATGAAGTAAACAATAGTAACAGAAATGAAAATTGATTTATAGGGCGCCTTTTGCAAGCCTCATGAAAAGTGCTTTGCAGTATAAACAATATTATGTCAAAATGAAGAAAAATAACATGCGAATTAAATTTAAAGCATAAAACGAACGTTATCGTTGACACTAAAATTCCTTGTGTAATGAACACTTGAGTTCAGGTGATTTGATTGTTCTTTTGTAAAAACTATGTTCCCAAGTTACTTTATGTTCCTTAAAGAGCCGTTGTTATTTGCAGGACTTACTGCACAGCCAGTTATTACTGGAGAATCATGGGCAGATGTTGGAATGGACACCACCTTGACATGCTCTCCTGATGGTGTACAACTACTGAGATGGAAAGACAGCAGCTTCAACATTACTGGCATTGAAAACTCAGTTACTATAGTGAGAGTGGTGATACATTCTGGGGATCAAGTCAACAGAGATGAAACACATTATGGATTTGATCCAAATGATCCTTATCCACTAACAATAAAACAAGTGACATTGGATGATGAGGCTAAGTACTGGTGTGAGGTGTTCAATGAGGGTATTTACAGACATGATACAAAGGAAATGCGAATAAGAGGTAGGAGCTCGTGTTGTCAGATATCATTGTAATGTACATTATTATACAAAATATTAGAATAGACCTTATGCATTGGGGTGCACCACACTAAATAAGCCAGAATTAATGCGCCAAGCTACTTATCATAATTTGTAAACCCACAACTTATTTTTAATTACAACGTTTTGGGGGTCATGCAATTAATAGATTGTGTAAATATAATAATCTATCACAACCTGGGGATTCTGTGCTTCAACTTTTGAGGAGACTTGATAAATTTAGGCGTTAAAGTTGGCCCTATTTGACCGGGTAAGTGGAGAAGTGCTTCACGAAAACTGGCAGCAAGTCGGTTTTGGAAAAATACAAATTTTCGCGTTTTTTTCTTCTGGGGTAGTTAGCAAAAATTCCAAACGGCTGACCTGGCAAAAATTGAAAAGAATTCTGAAGTTCAGTCGTCCGAAAATATGTTTGATTGGTTTTCAAGAGGCTGAGAGACTTTCACGATTTTTTGAGTATTTTTGAATATTTATCATTTAGCATTGGTTCCTATGGGAGTTTATTTAGTGTGGTGCGCCCTATATATACAACATGGCGGCGCCCGTGCAGCCATGTTTGTGTTCTGTTTACATTTATGTAGGCTTGAAACAACGACAGTAATGAGTTGTGTGGGGGCATTGTTTGTCACTTTGTTGCTGTTTTTACATTGGAAACATCATTTCTTTGACTGTAAACTGTTAGTATAGCAATAATGTTTCTATTTCCTCAAATTACAATACATTTATTAACCGAGAATAATTCAACGTTTCACACTCAAAGAGGGGTTTGCTTTCTAAACCTGCATGGTTAAACTATGAAAAGTAATAAGTATGAGACTGACGGTTCTAGTCACATTCAAAGAATCATGAGCCAACGTGGCTGGTTGAATATGAAAAAGGAGAGAAAAACCACCAACAGACTATTTGAAGAGGAGTAGGGGAGGTGGTGGATATGTCATCATATATGTCAAGTTTCCGGAAGGTGAATGCACTCTGATGCGTGTGAAACCCTATAGGCCTAGCCCCCAACCAGCAGCCTAAACCCTACACTATACTGTACAACCCTCGGCAAAAACCGTAGCCGTCAGCCCAAACCCCAGCCCCCAGCCCAAACCCTACACCCAAGCCGAATCATAGCCCCCAGCCCTAACCCTAGCCCCTAGCCGAAATCATAGCCCCAGCCCAAACCCTAACCCCCAGCCGAGCCTACCCCCAAAGCCCAAAACCCTAGCCGTCAGCCCGGACCCTATCCCCCAGCCCAAACACCTTATTAGCTTACAGTCTTAACTCTTAACTATAGTCCAATTGTTCCCGTTCACCCACAATTTATTAACCGTAAAGTGTCTGGAAGGGCATTTTGCAACAAGCCCCGCCCACGCCCCGCCCACCCATTCACCCCCCTTATCCCTTATCAGCTAGGTAAAATGAGACTTGGAATGACATTTAAACGTGGTAAAATGACCTATGTATATTCTTTTTTGTTATAAAGTTCACCATTTTAAACTCAATATGAATACATGGTTAAAAATGTTGGCGGGTAAGCAAAATCTGCCCCCCCCCCTTCTCAGGCCCTCCCTCTTCAATCCCCTTTCCCTTTTACAGCTTCCACATTAGTTAACCCCCTCTTGTCAACTATTACAAATAATTGTAAGGCGTTTAGAATCGTATAACTAAAAAAAAAGAGATACGTTTATAACTTGTTGAGTGACTAGGATTTGGATATAACAATTACTGACTTATCATTAGAGTGTACACAGCGTGTAATGCAGGTTTTTCTTATCGCATTGCTTAGAGTACATGTAAATGCTCCAACATGTTTGACCTTGTTGTAGACGAACGCAATAACATTTCCAATTAATTTTTTCAGATATCAAGTCAGTGACTTATTTTCAACAATTTAAGCATAATTTTTTAACCATAAAGAATAATTAAGTGCCCTTATAGGGTGCACCACACTAAATAAGCCAGAATTAATGCGCCAAGCTACTTATCATAATTTGTAAACCCACAACTTATTTTTAATTACAACGTTTTGGGGGTCATGCAATTAATAGATTGTGTAAATATAATAATCTATCACAACCTGGGGGTTCTGTGCTTCAACTTTTGAGGAGACTTGATAAATTTAGGCGTTAAAGTTGGCCCTATTTGACCGGGTAAGTGGAGAAGTGCTTCACGAAAACTGGCAGCAAGTCGGTTTTGGAAAAATACAAATTTTCGCGTTTTTTTCTTCTGGGGTAGTTAGCAAAAATTCCAAACGGCTGACCTGGCAAAAATTGAAAAGAATTCTGAAGTTCAGTCGTCCGAAAATATGTTTGATTGGTTTTCAAGAGGCTGAGAGACTTTCACGATTTTTTGAGTATTTTTGAATATTTATCATTTAGCATTGGTTCCTATGGGAGTTTATTTAGTGTGGTGCGCCCATTGACGTCACCAAGCCGCCATCTTAGAGGTAAACTGATGATGAAACAATGGAAACGCGCTGATGTGTATGCGCGGCGCACAAGACTGGCCAATGAGCATCTTCCTTTTGACCTCTTGGTGAGGGCGCCCCACTCAAATGACGTCATATGCATAAGGTCTATTGCCACAGGAGAGTTATTTAATTTTTTATCTTAAGGTAGGCATGCATCATTTATTCTTAAATTCAGAATGCATAATGCAAATCTCTGTCTTCTCCATATCTCACGTATTCAAAATTAAATCCCTGTGCCCAACCCTTTCCAAACCGTTCAGCAAGTACGGGTATTCAGCCATAGACTGTGTCTTACAATTTCAGTTCCGCCTGACACCGTAACTTTAACCTATGAGAACATCATCTACAACGATCAAGCCGATGTCGAAAGGAATTAGCTGTGTCCAGGGTAGTATTATAACAATTGTATTACATTTGACAATCCTGGTCGCTTTACAGACTATAGAAAGCTAACGGCAATGCTTTATATCCCAGAGGTTGTGGAAATCTTGGCTTCACCGTGGAGTTCAGCGTATACGGACGTGAGTCGAAGTTATCCGCCTGCAGATTTAACCATAAACCTATTAGCTTACATGTGAATTTTTCTGCCACAAGTACCGACTTTTTGCAAAAACATGGAATGGGGCCGTATAGTTGGAAAATATTTACACCGATTCAAACAAGCCGCTTGCCAGAGAACATTCTGAATATACGTTGACAAAAGTTTACAAACGTAGTCGGCAGGATTCGAACCATCTTTTTATTACCATGAAAAAGTCCAACACTACAAAACAGCGAAAGAAAAACAACGTAGTCGGCAGGGTTCGAACCTGCGCGGGGAAACCCCAACATATTTCTAGTCTGTCGCCTTAACCACTCGGCCACGACTACATACGTGCTACTCTTACCTAGCTACAATAATCCTTTAAACCTCAAAGCATTGCAGACAATATATTGGTGGAAAGAAAACACAAAACCAAACTAGACGTAGTCGGCAGGGTTCGAACCTGCGCGGGAAAACTCCAACAGATTTCTAGCCTGTCGCCTTAACCACTCGGCCACGACTACTGATACATGCTACTTTTTCCTACATGTAGCTACAATACTCAAAATCATTGCACGACTTAATTTTTTGGGGAAAAACAAACAAACAAACAAACAAGACGTAGCCGGCAGGGTTCGAACCTACGCAAGAAGACCCCAACAGATTTTTAGTTTTCCGCTTTAACCACTTGGCCACGACAACACATGTTAAATTTACAGGAAAACAGTTGAGGTATCGGTAATTTAAGGTTCAATTATTTGCATCTACGAAAAAAATATTAATTACTGATTAAGGATGGCAAAATCCAAAGCAAGATATCGGAATGTATCCGGTTTTTCGTTTCTAGTCGAGTATCAAGCTTCCCCTCTTTCTGAAAACGCTGGCCTTTGTATATAACGAGGTAAAGAAAGGTGATTTGGTTGTCAACTTGTTAAAGATCTCTGTATAGTGGGTTTCAAAATTGGGTGCAATGTGTTTAGTAATTGGTTATTAAGCAAACTAAAGTGAAACAGAGTTTGACCTTTTTTTATAAAACAAAAGTGACGTACAACAAGCAAGAAGTTACATAATTCAACCCAACTTTAATGTTAAATGTCCCTTCTATACATTGTACGCAGCTTGACATCAATGTTGTTTTACAAATGGGAGACTTTGGAGACAATAACGGGCATTTCACTCACCGTTCCTTTTGTAGTCTGTAACAGAGAGAAACCCATTTCATTAGTGTAAACTGGCCCACAACTTTTGCTGTACACTCAAAACATTCGAACTTCATGGCTTTTATGGATTGTTGAACATTGATCCAACATTGTGCCCCTCTATGGGGGTTGTTGACTTTTAACGTGGAGTAGATGGAGTAGGCCTACCATTATGAAGAACTCTATCCCTACAGAAAACCACTGCATCACCTACCTTGATAAGGCTGAATGCACACCCATAAATAGGGTAGTCGATTTACATTATAGGGGACCAAACTCCACTTCATATACAAAGTGTAGTAGAAAGCAAGAACCATATTTTGTTTAAAGCTTACAATTGATTGACACAAACACAGAATAATAAATGATAGAACAAACATAAAACACAATTTGATTTGATGACAAGACAAATATGTTATGAATAACTTGAATAGATAAACAGAATGAAAGTAAACAAAAAATGATTCATCATCTGGATCTGGATCTGGATAAATAATAATGTTACACTTTAAGCAGTGATCTAGCCACAGTGATTCGAAGAAAAACATGAAAATGCCACATATTATCATAAAGACTTTGGGTGTTAAAAACGGTATTCATGTTGACCCAAAAGGTTTTAGATTTATGAAGTGATTATTCATACAAAAAGAACGCCGACTTATAAAAGCGAAAAGCTTTGGCAAACGACGAAATCTGCTTTCCGAGTAAAGGCTATTTGTGCTTTGCGCAGTTTGAGTAGGTCTGGTTTCTGCTCGAACAAACCAGACGGCCGGATCGTAGTCCAGACTATAAGAAGGATCATGCTCTCCCAAACGGGTTTTGTGATTTGGCACAAAACGATGGAGTCTGGCCAGCTTTTTAGTCCTCCACGGGTGTTTTGGATGAGCCGAGCTCAAAAGTTAAACGGCTAGCCTACCAAAATTTGAAAAAAAAGAAAACAAATTTTAGAGTCATGGAGCTATAGCTCCATGGTCCAATGCACTCGAACGATATTACATACGATGACCTCTCATCCCAACCAGGAAATGTGGCACCCTGAATTAGTCGTTGTTTTGAAAGTAACACGCATATGACTACACTTTGTCATTGTTGCACGAGTTCAATACAATTTTCAACTAAAAACCGTGAAATTGACAGAATAAGTTCCGGGTTGAGTGATCTGCATAGCGGCGAATATGAAGTCACAATTTCTTAGCTACTGTGATTCACATCTCATCGTTTTGTTTATGTTTCTTAAAGGTAAGCTGATCAACATACTTTTTTTTTACAATAACTATAAATCCATTTCAATTTAATTCCTGAGCCAAAAAGGGTTTCACATCTATACAGGATCATATCCAGAAAACTGTGCGTATTGGAAGCATTTATACGAACAAAGACAATCCCAAACATTCATAAACAAAGCCTTGGGCTAAATTATGTTTGTGTGTCCATACGGACCGAGTTTAATGTCAATCGAATTATCATGTTGGAACTTTGGATAGGTCTACTTATTATTACTAACACAACAAAATCAAGCCATAAGTTTTGATTTTCTAGATATGAAGTAAAAGTAGTAGCAACAACTTCAAAATGTATTGATATGGTGCATTTTGCAATCCTCCTGAAAAGGGCTTTGCAGTTTAAGAAGAAAAAATATGCGAATTAAATTTAAAGCATAACACGAACGTTCTTGTACACATTCAAAGTCATTGTGCAATGGACACTGAAGTACGAGTGATTTGATTGTTTCTTTGTAAAACTATGTTCCTAAGTTACTTTATGTTCCTTAAGGAGAGCCGTTGATATTTTCAGGACTTACTGCACAGCTAGTTGTTACTGGAGAATCATGGGCAGATGTTGGAATGGACACCATCTTGACTTGCTCTCCTGGAGATGGAGGGACTATAAGTGCAGTGAGATGGAGAAATAGCAGCTTTGACAATAGTGATATTACAAAAACAGATGTAATTGTGAATTTCATAATTGCATTTGGAGAACCATTCTTAAGGGATGATACACATTATGAATTTGATTCAAATGAACCTTATTCATTGACAATAAAACAACTGACTTTGGATGATGAGGCTAGGCACTGGTGTGAGATACTTGTAAGTCCTGATTACAGGAATGACTTCATAGACACACAAATAAGAGGTAGGTTGCTGTGAGATGATCATGTGTTAGGTTCACGTAAGTGTTTAAAGTAATGTACAGTGTATTGTAAGTAACAATTCAGAGAAAAACATGTTTATTAAACTGTTTTACAGAGATTTCAGTGTTTGTTTGTGTTCTTCACAGGACTCGGGGAAAGTACTTAGGCTAGTGTTTCACAAACACCGGAGTATGAGTAAAACACAAGTAATATAATTTCAATGTGTTTACATTGAGACAAAGGACAATTAAGTGGATGTTATTTTACAAAGCAGTGTTGCAATATTTTGGAGGCGTCACTTTGTTCAAAATTTCCATTTTCAGAAAAAAAGAAGACATTGTGATTGATAAATGATGGCGCTGTCCAATTCAGTGACACTCCAAGACTAGTTAACTTGAATAACATAAAACTGTACAATTATGATGGCATGTTTTATGGATGAGGTTCATGTTGGGGTATTATATTCATAATGTGTCATATTGACTGGGGTTATTAGTGATTATAATGTGATCAAGAACAAACAGACTTTTTAGTCAGTGGTTTCAACTGGGGTATTAAATGAGACTGAGAATAAATTTTTTCATATTCTCGGGTAGCAACGTGTTTAT
Source organism: Leptasterias polaris (assembly GCA_037783415.1). Lineage (NCBI taxonomy): Eukaryota > Metazoa > Echinodermata > Asteroidea > Forcipulatida > Asteriidae > Leptasterias > Leptasterias polaris. Next base: position 10,023,208 of record JAZGTN010000009.1, read on the forward strand.
TGCACACACAGTGTACCATGATTAATGAACAATACATGTTTCTATGGTCACCCGTAGTTCAGTGACTCAGCTCATTTTCACTTACATTTTGGGTCACATTATGCACTTTGGACACATATGTTTGTTGAGGGAATTTGCATTTGAGTTATCAGAACCACTTACTATTATTTTCAATTCATGTCTAAAATCGGGATGTTTTCCGAAAATCTGGAAAAACTCATCAGTCCACCCTATTCCCAAGACCACCCCTCTCACTGGGTATCATGAACTTCAACCAATATCCATAACCTCTGTCATTGCTCGTGTTTTCGAAGGATTTCTAGCAGACATGGTGATGATGGACATCCAACATGCCATTGACCCTCATCAATATGGAAACATTAAAGGCAGCTCAATCTTACATTATCTTATCAGCATGCTCGACACGATTCACAGAGGTGTTGATGTGGCTGGACATTTTGCTAATGTGTGTGCTATAGATTTCAGCAAAGCTTTTGATCATATAAATCATACTGCGATTGAGAAGTTGATACACCTTGGCGCTGATCGTGCTGTTTTACCCACAATTTGCAGTTTTCTTTCGGAGCGCTCACAAACTGTTCGATACCAAGGAGCAGTCATCCCAACTTAGCCTCACTTGTGGTGTTCCACAAGGTACGAAACTGGGCCCAATCATTTTCTTTGCCATGGTCAATGATGCAGCTGCCACCCTTGACAATCGCTGGAAGTGTGTCGATGATCTGAGCTTTGTTGAAATCCTACCCAAACATGGACGTTCAAATTTACAATATCACATTGATTCACTTGTTGCTTGGTGTTATGTGAATGACATGACACCAAATCCATTAAAATGTAAATCTATGCACATTCATTTTCTTCGCAATCCACCACCTGCCCTTAAATTAAAGATTAATGATATCGAACTAGATGTTGTCCCATCCATTAAATTACTATAGGGTGGGGCCAACAGGTTAAACACCTTGTGAGTAGTGCCTCTCGACGTTTGTACATCATGAGTAAACTTAGGAAAAATGGTGTTAAAACTGATGATCTCGTTTCTATTTACAAGATGTACATTCGTCCTTTGCTTGAATTTGGAGCGCCTGTATGGTCGTCTGGCTTAACTTGTTCACAGGCTCAAAATATCGAGCGCATCCAGAAAAGGGCTTTACGTATCATTGCTTATCCCAATAAATTGCCATACAATGATTTGCTTAATCTTCTTAATGTCAAACTTCTATCATACAGACGTAATCAATTAGTCTCACAATTTGCCAAATCCTGCCTTTTATCTGATAAACACCGCTACTTATTTCCACAAACTAGAAAAAACAGCATCAGGTCATAACCTCAGAAATGCTGAACAACTAGATATTCCCAAAATCAGAACTTCTAGATATAAACAGTCATCCAATTCTTATATGATTAGCCTTTTAAATGCAGCCCCCACTAATTGTGCATAATTTTTAATTTGTAATTCTTGTCCCCCGCCTTTTATTGTAATATATATATATAATATATACACACATTTATTCCTAATATTTTTTTCTCCAACTTATTTTAATTTACTTAACTTATTTTCGATGTCACTCTTTGTAAACTAAATATTTTTAGTCTCCGGACTTGTTGTTTGCTATTTTTAATAAAACCGACTGAAATGAAATGAAAAAAATAATTGCTAACCGTATTTCAATGAAAGTTGTCGATGTGCCAATTTCTAAAGTTATTTATCAAAAGCTGATACATAAAACTAATTCTTGAGAATTGCTAATCTCTTCTCCATATCTCACGTAATAATTCAAAGTTAAATCCCTGTGCCCAACCATTTCAAATTGTTCATCAAGTACGGGTATTTAGACATAGACTGTCTCTTACAATTTCAGTTCCGCCTGACACTGTATCTTTAACCTACGAGAATATCATCTACAACGATCAAGCCGATGTCGAAGTGGTAGCAGGAGACAGTCGTCAGTTTAGTTGTGAGACGCTTGGCATCAAACCTAATGCAGACTTTACCTGGACTTTTCATAGTACAACACTCTATCAAGGACTTCCTGGGACAACCTCTCCTAATAGTGATGATAGCAGATTGAGAGACAGCTCTAGTACAGTATCAGTGAATGTTCCAGAGATCCCTGCAACGCAGCAACTGACATGCGGTGCTACAAACAGGCAAGATGGATCTACAGATACTGAGAAGGATACCACTGTAAATCTACAAGTCAAAGGTTGGACATTCTTTCTTTTGTTGAATAACAATCAAACATTGATCCAATTGCTTCACGTCCGATACATGTCTGTTTTTCATTAAGGTAGTCTCGAGTAAATCTTAGTGTGAAAAACAGCCCAAAGCTCTTTAACAAATACTTTATTTTAAACCAAACTCACATTGTTCAGTTGACAAACCCTATAGCGTCTATTTGTATCATTGTGTATTTCTGTAATTGAAACCTTTTCGCGAGTCAGTAATCATACAGGACTGTGGTTCCATTTTTTAGCTCTCACTTCCCTGTTTACTTTGCTCTTCTGTTTTGAGCATTTTTTGTGTGTAGATAAGCAAGGGGAAAAGTGTTATATCTTTACATTGTCGTCAGATGAAATGATTACGTCATTGTGTTACACTGTACTTTGTATTTTGGTGTCATTAGCATGTGAATTTCCTTTTGATAACCTTGTTTGAGGCAATTTGTTCTTTTTCAGTTCCTCCAAAATCATCAAAAATTATTCTCACAGGAACCAACTCAGATGGTACATTATCTGTAGATGAAGGTTCAATTAACACAATCACATGCATTGTTATGGATACCAGACCAACTGCAACTATCAAGTGGTTTCTCAATGGTGTAATGCAGTCTCCTGGTACAGTAGCTCCACCTTCAGCAGACTCTGATGAACTGTATGATACCACAGGTTCTTGGCCAATTACCCCAACTAAGAACAACCATAAAGATGAGTTGATGTGTCAGGCAAGCACTGCACAATCACAAGGCGTACTACCAAATGTGACAGCAATACTCAATGTGAATGGTACGTACTCAATGTCCTGAAAACCATGTATGGTCATTTAGAAGACATTTAAAATAAACAATTCCATCACTGAATCGGAGTACAAATTAGATTGGTTACAACAAACTTTCAAATGTTTACTTGAAGTTGTAATAAATCAGTTGCTTATTTGGTTGCTACATTTAATGTAGCAATCAAATAAGCAACTGTGATAAGTTGAGGGTCTTTCACGGACACTTTCTCAACTTTGACAGTATTTCAAACGAAAGTATTTCTCTGGAAGATTAGATACTTGGTCATTAATCTAAAAGTTTCTTCTTTCAAAATGTGATTATACAGCAATCCTTCACCGATCTTGAACTCTTGGTGGCAGCAGATATGCCTCCATTACTGCGGTGTACCTGGGTGGTACTGCGCTGCCTAGCGACTGGTATAAGGTTTGGGCTACACGGCGATCAGTCGCGGGATTTGATCAGTCGCGGGTTATTGGACTTTCACTTTTCACCCAGGTACCACCGCAATAATGGCGGTATCTGCTGCCACGAAGAGTTCAAGATCGGTGAAGGATTGCTGTATACGAATACATGTACAATCAGGCTGGTACAAATGGTTGGTTGTATGACAGCTATCCATTGTGATAAGGGAAAAAACATGTCTTTTCCAAAATCTTGTAACACTTTGTTTACCAGCTGCTATGACCAAGTTGTACGGCTCTAATATTGAAACCCCCTTTTCAAGGATATGAGAAATATACCATAACAAAATATCTTACCATAATATTATAAAGACCTACTTGAACGAAAACAGCAACACGTGATCTTTGCTGAAATTCATTTAACTTGTTTTCAATCAAAATGAAAATGGGTTCACATCAGATTAAACAGATTCTAATTGTATAGTTGTCATACAAACATTTTTAATACCCTTTCCTTGCTTTTCATAAAGATTCGCGAAAGACCCTATTACGTCATCACTCATGTTACGTCATATGTGGGATTTCCGTTTTGTATAGCCACTTTGTTGCAGCATGGAGGTAAAACAAAGCAACATCCCACACAATTACGTCAAAGTATCGTAATTTTGACGCTCGCCGTCAAAGGCAGAAGTTTTCTCGTTTTTCAAAATCTTGAGGTTGGAGTCAAATTTTGGGTCTATAAGTACGGATAACTCAGAAGGGTACGAATATCAAAATTACATTTAAATGATAAACAAGCACATTATAAGCAAGTTTAGATAGCATCCCCGGTAAAAACAAAAATTGCTCAATTGGCTGACTAACATTTAGACATCAAACATTAGGCAACATCAATCAGTTGTATAGTTTTTAAATAATAAAACGTGGTTTTTCCTCCCGTAGGTCCTCCGGACACTCCAAGCATAACCGGCAATACACAAATGACTGAGAATGTACAAACTAGTCTGATGTGTGCAGCAGACATGGGATATCCAAATGATTGGAGTTTACATTGGTTCAATGAAGAGACAGCAATAACACCTAACCCTACCACAACGCCTTCATCATCAGGAGATCGCTTTATGTTCACCAGCACTCTGGACTTCACACCAATCAGAGAATATGCTGGACATACCATCAAGTGTGCTGCACAGAGGAATTCAATGAGTAGTTCAAAGGGAACACTTGGTCCGATAGAAGTTCAATGTAAGTAGGTCAGTTGGTCAGTAAGTTGTGGTCAGCTTTAATTCTGGTTACAACAAAACCTAAAAACCTTATATACTGTTCTCATCCTCATCTAAACATATTGCCCGAGTTGAACTTCTCACCATAGGAGGGAAAAATCCATACTTATAGTCTATGTGTACAAAGTGGAAAACTCAGAGGAGAAAATGAAAATGTTCATATCACTGTGAGTGGGGTTACACTTTGAGAACACTACGTACTGCACTTTACCTTCCGTGATTTATTTTATCCACAGATGAGGTTGAAATCACCAACAAGGATGAGAATGAGATGGGTGTGAACGATGATAAAGATGTTACCTTATCATGTAAAGCAGTCGGCAATCCAGCGCCTGCCATGGTGTGGTACGATCAAAACAACAACGTCATTACTAGTACCATAAATCCTGATAAGTACACAGTGGAGGCTACAACTACTGGCGGGAATGACATCTATGGATTCATGGTGACCAGTAACTTGACCATCAAGAGAGTGGACTCACAGGTTGACTATGGGGTTTATACATGCACTAGCTCAAATGGAATCGGACAAGAGGACATGCTGATGGTTCTTCTCAATGGAACGAGTAATATATTTTTTTTTAATGTATAAGTTTTCTCTTGCATCAGACTGTAATAATCCATCCTGTGAAAGTTGAAGTTGCTTGATATCACATAAACTAGGTAACTCCTCACGATTTCATAATGCTTACAGGAAGACCAAACAAGCCGACTGGTGTCGTAAGGATTGACCGGACTTCAAGCTCAATAGCTGTAAGATGGAGAGCTGGTTATGATGGCGGTAAGCCCCAGTGGTTTCATGTCATCCACAAGAAGACTGCTGACTCCTCAGAGACAGTCAGCGATAAGATTAATGGAGCAGTGACTACATACAACGTGAGTGGTCTTGAGTCATACACGGAGTACGAGATCAATGTCTATGCTGAGAATGACCTGGGAAGGAATCCAAGTCCTGGCAGCGTAGTGGAATACACATTGCGTAAGTTTTCAATTGTTCTGTTTGATTATTGCAATTTTGAATCATACATGCGTCTTAAAAAAATGATGTAAAATGATAATTGAAAAGTCAACACTCTTACACTGCAGTTAATTACGATCACGGCTTGCTCCCGTTAAAATATAAAGGCATGTCGATTTGAGCGTTAAAGGTGTAGTTGCTTTTCATTTTAAATAGTTTGTATATAAAACAAAGGAGATACATTTTTGTCTGACCCGTTTATAAAAAAAGTGGTCTTAAACCATTATTTTTTATATAACCAATACTTTATGCCACTACTTTTTATATCAACATATGATCACGTGTCGTCAAGCTGGAGCACCAACCTCGGATTTAGGTAAATATCTGCAACATTATATATACATATATATTTAAATTCAGGTTTAATTTCTTTTACCATAACTTCCATAATGAACACAAAAAGTAAGTAATAAAGTGTAATTTACGAGTAGGCTTCAAAGTGAATAACAAGGAATCAAGGAAATCAAAAAAGTTACGAGGAAAGTATTAGAAGTCCTGGGACCTATATGCAACAATCGCTTTACCCACCCCCCCGATATAACAATGTACATGGTAAATACAGTGAATGTAGAGGATGGTAAATCAAAATGAAGAGGATTAATTTCCTTGCAAATAATTACTATACAATGACTTGAAAGTAGCTATAAAACTAAATAGATCTGAAAAACAATTGTTTTTATATGGCGCGCAAAATGTTAGAAACTCACAATATAAGGCACTACTGTTTCAAATAAAGTTTAAATAAGCAATAGTAAATAATTAATTACATGAAGAATAATTATCTATGTAAATGAATGGATACATATTCATCAGTTGGAAACACCAGAATTTTTTGTTTCCGGTTGACAAAAATGTCTCAATTGAATGAAGTGATATCTTTTCTGATATAAACGTAAATTAAATATTCTACAGAATATAACAACTGGACTGTGCAAGATTACTCCTTTGAGCAGGGCACTTAACCACAATTGCTCCTTAACAAGTTGGGTAGGTAGTGCATTCTGCTCTACCAGCCAGGCTCCTAGTGGATGATACCCATGCCTACATCCTTATGGACTTTGAAGGGGGTAACCTTGTTTCAGCCCCTGGAGAGGGTGGCAACGTGAACCTGGTGACAGTTGATTTTGGTCGACAGCCTAAATAAGATAAATGTAGCCCTCACCTTGAAGTGGTCATCCGGTATTGTGATGATAGGTGTTTTCTGATATAAATCATCCAGGGGCTCGATTTCACAAAGAGTTAAGATTGATCGTAAGTGCAAATCCATCGCAGTTGCTTAGCAAAGAGTGATGTCACAATACAAATCACTATGGTAATACTGACAACTCATCTTAAGATGAATCTTAGTGCTTTGTGAAATCGGCCCCAGGGACCTATATGCAACAATCGCTTTACCCCCCCCCCCGATATAACAATGTACATGGTAAATACAGTGAATGTATAGGATGGTAAATCAAAATAAAGAGGATTAATTTCCTTGCAAATAATTACTATACAATGACTTTCAGTAGCTATAAAACTACATAGATCTGAAAAACAATTGTTTTTATATGGCGCGCAAAATGTTAGGAACTCACAATATAAGGCACTATTGTTTCAAATAAAGTTTATATAAGAATAGTAAATAATTAATTACATGAAGAATAATTATCTATGTAAATGAATGGATACATATTCATCAGTTGGAAACAACAACAACAACAACAACAATAACATTTGGCAGCACGGACCATTTTATTATTATTCTGTGTTTGTTTTCTTTCTTCAGATTTCACCCTATTGTATGACTCTAATGAGGGCACAGTGATAATTGAGGGATTAAAAGCTAAAGGCGGATGCATCCAGCTGGAGGTCAAATATGAAGGCATCGCAGATTGGGCTTCTTGTGGAGACTGTATCCAAACTGACGGCGAAATTAATCTAATATTTTGGTGTCAACAAACTCGAAAACGCAGAAGGCGGGCTGTTGGAGACGTAGAAGTTGTGCGTGCCAAGCTTTGTCAAATGAATGGTCAACTATGCAGTGATTTCACTGATGTGATGGAGCCCGGTAAGTTTACGTGAATGGGAGAAGTGGAGATGACAGCTAGCTAAGAAAGCCAGTGTTTTAGGAAAAAGCATAGATTACTAGTATAAATGTTTACTGGAGTAAATGCAATCTAAACAACCCCGGTCAGAATTGACCAGTATTCCGGGTCGTGTTGGGCTTGACCCTTTTATGGGTCAGTATGACCCAGAACCTTTGTCAAAGTGTCCCGGAAGTGGGTCATGACACATAATCCTACTTAAAATCCCATTTTCTTTAATCTATTTCCGGGGTTAGCCTTATGACCCATAAAATGGGTCTTGCTCTCTGAGTCCAATAATCCAGCACAAGCCCACCAAGAACTCTGCGATGGCTTCATTCTTAGTGACGGTCATAGATGGTGAAGAAATAAAGTTCTTGGATTCACTTTTCAAAGACATGTCTTACTTTTCAAAGAATGATAGGCCCTGAATGTGTTTTGATATGAATACTTGCACATGTGAACCAAGTGTGTAATGGTATAACTCAAACCTGCACAGTAGTAACGCTACAAGCTACCGCTCTACACTCTAATTCTGACCCGGTTCCGGGTCCCGGGGGGGGGGGGGGGGGGGCTCGACCCACTTCTGGGTCAGTGTGACCCTGGGTAATAATATTTAACCAGTTTCCGGATCATCCTGTCCCCGAGATGGGTCAGGCCCCCATCAGAATCCTAGTCATTTCTTACCCGGATGTTCTTAGAGTGTCCCGACTCACAAAACGAAACCCTGACAGAAAAGCAATCTTATCAGTTGGGAAGGGGAGGTGGTCACGTGGTCACTGACCAGCTGGCTCAAGCATGTATGAGGTCACGTGATATGTACAATACGTATCGTTTTTGCATGTACAAAACAATACTTCTTCTTGTTTTTCTTTTCTCTTGTAATGTGGTCTTTTTGCACAGAACGCAATACAGTGACAGACCCGCCTGCATCGTCATCTACCGGAGTCATTGTTGGTGTGATCGTCGGGGTGGTTTTACTAGCTGCTATAGTTTTCTTGCTTGGAATATTTTGGGAAAGGAAATTCAAAAATAGAAACCGTAAGTATTGACTTTACGTCTTAGTAATTGAGCTAAATACTAATCGGATAAAACAGATGAAAATGAGTTCGATTTTCATGTGATTTCTTTCACTTGCCTTTCAGGTCCAGAGGAAGTACAGCTGACAATGCAAAGGTAGACTTTCCTCTTGCTATTTACTTTTCCTCAATTTTGTGTGTTCAGTTCTGTTTTTGTTCTAACAATAAGTGATACAGGAATGGTTTTGATAATGTCATTAGCAATTGAAATTGAGAATCGTAAGACGACCGTATATTGTAGGAAGAGGTCGGAGGAACGTTTGAAGAGATTAAACTCTAAATATGTGCAGGTACAGGGTGTCGTCATAATGTGTCGTCATAATCAAAGCAGGCCTGTGGCTGTACATGGAATAGTCCCCTTGTATTTGACGTCACACTCTCAAGCAGCGCCCTCACTGAGGCAGAAGGAGGCAGCTCAATAGACGAAAGCTGTTCTTTGTGCGTAAAAACGTGCGTGATACCTTGGCATACCAATAGCATGTGACGTCATATGCAAGGGGTATAACGGGTGCGTTTGATTAGCTTCCCCGGGTCGACCCCGGTGTGCTCATCCGGGTGAGCCCCTGACATGAGCTAATCGAACGCCAAGTCCCCCAGCATTCACACCGATGCATCTTGGGACAGCCGACCGGAACTAGTTTCTTTGTGTGCGTTAACTTTTCGTAGATTCACGAAAAGATGGTAAAATAATTATTATCAAGGTAAAACTGCAATGTTAAATAATTTTACAAGCCCACATGATACAAAAGTACTTGGCTTCGAATTAAAAAATACTTTTTGCTCACAAAACACTGCTTTATTGGTGAGAATGTGTGTCAAACTTCCTGAAAATGATGGCCATTGAGAAAGTTTTTGGCCGTGACGTCATGAGCCAGGGTCAGCCCCAAGTAACCCGCTCCACAAGCAGGGCACTTAGGTCTGACCTGGGTGAGTCACAACAATGACGTCAGAGCTAATCGAACGCACAGACCTGAGTCGACCCGGGGAAGCTAATCGAACGCACCCAGTATGAACTCTCAACATGAGTTATAACTCCATGACTAGACTCTCACCTGGTTACGTCACTGCACGCGTGCGCGCACTTCCCCATAGATTTGGTACGGGGAAGGGAGGGCGTGCACTTGTTATGACTGGGTGAGAGTTCGTAATTCCAAGCACAGCCACAGGTCTGCTTTAATCTCGACTACATACCCCCTTTAAGTGTTAAGTTACTTGATAGAAATTTAATATAATTACTGGATGAAATGCCTAACAACTATGTCCAATCTTTCTTTAGAAAACAACAAAGCCGGGACAACAAACGAAATGATGTTGACGGATTATCTGACTATCAGGAGGTTTCAGGTACCTATAAGAAGTTTTTTCCAGTGTTAAAGTCTGACGAAAACAAATTACTACGACATTTTTAAAATAAAGATAAACAACAACGTCTCGCAAGTGCGCGATGTTTGCGTATTTCATATACTTCAGTAATATTTACCTTCTTTACGTCTATTCAAGAAACCCACGGCCACTCCACTAGATCTTGCACTAAACGTTTTGTTCCATCCACTCGCACCACTTATTCTATGAACACGATCCGCTTCCTCGGTCCTCGTGTGTGGAATGCCATAGATGAGCGCATAAGGTCTCACCGGTCCTTGAGTCTTTTTAAGTATTCTTTTAAACGTGACTTTATCTCCCGATATGCATCTTAGCTTCCCCTCCTAAGTAATTCGACCACGTTTACCTCTTAATACCTAATTATTTTGTATTGCTTCTGCTTGAACTGTTCTGCCATTCTTTTGCTAATTATGAATTCGTTGCATTATCCGTCTGAATCACATTATGTATCTTGTGTCAGTATAGCTGTTTTTGTTCAGTGTTTTTCTGTCCCTCTGTTTTCGTGTCTGTCTGCTTGTGTTTCGTTTGTTTGTTTGTTTGTATGTGTCTGGCTGTTTTCTACAAGCTTCGGCTTATCAAAACAGCCCCATACTCTATTTATTACATTATCCTGCGTATTGCTACTTATTGTTATTTTGTTTTGCTTTACTCCATAATTACATGTACTTATCGTTTTTCTACATAGAAGTATGGAAATAAATGTGTATCTGAATTGAATTGAAAAAAATATCGTAATAATGTTGGAAGATGACATCAGATCGCCTCCATAGAAGAGACATCTATTACCACAGAATAACAAAACAATTATTGCCTGCTCTACGATGGGGTCCATGGGTTGTGTACAACTCGATCGGGGCAAATGGCACCCCTGCCCTGGGTGTACACAACACCATGGACCCAACACAGTGTTTATGTTTTTCTCAGACTTGGCCATCGTTGACCAATCAGCAAACAGGACATACGCGAATGTAATATTCAAGGACAAGTCTTTCCCACGAGACATGCTGAACATTGTAAAGGAGCTTGGACAAGGTGCCTTCGGGCAGGTGTTTCTTGCTGAAGCAAATGGACTCATTAAGAAGTCGAAAATTACATTAGTTGCCGTCAAGACACTCAAAGGTGCGTATAACAACTCTACACAATGGTACATTTTGTAAAAGACAACAGTTGTGTAACTAAATTTAATATTTCTCTAAGCGAAGGTACCAATTTTTCAAATAAATGTTCGGCAAAGAATAATGATGTTGTTTGCTGTCACATAAATAGTATGAAAGTATATTTCGCAAACCCCCAAATAGACTTATTTGGCGTTAACAGTGTTGAGCTTCAAGTTCGCTTAAACAATTTTACCTTTAAGTTTGTCAATTTTGGCATTGCATCCATGCCTGTCGCAATACTTTACAAATATTCATACAGAGTCGTCAAGAATGTCAATGTCATATTTATACAAAATAATTTAAGTTATTGATAATTTTCATTAAACACTTTTTTCGTAGACGGTGCAAGTCAAAGTGACAAAGATGATTTGATTCGAGAGATGGAGTTGATGAAGAAGTTGCCTGATCACATAAACGTTGTCAGACTTATGGGATTCTCGATCGAACAAGGTACACATAATTTTCAGTTTTCCCCTATTGTCTTTGAGGAAGTCATTTTTACCAGTTTGGATAACTTAGTGTTTCCGATTTTATAAAGCGGTGTATTGCTTTGTTATTTTGCTGCTGCTGCTGCTGCTGCTGTTGTTGTTTGTTTGGTTTTTGTTTGGGTTTTTTAATGCCTTAAAAAAAACGTTATTCATTTATTGCGCTATTTGTTTCGTTGTTTGTATAAGTTGCACTGTTTTGATATTATTGTGTTATTTGTTGCTTGGTATGTCATCACTGCGTTGTTTGTTATTAACGCACAATTTTTGCCGTTTCTTTACAGTATCCGTTCGTCTGTTTCGAAATATTAAAAGTAACGCAAATTTGTTTTTATATAATTTTTATTTACTTTTAGGTCTAAGGCTTTTAAATGCTTTTTACATATTTCTTAGAAGCCTTTGTCAATAAAACTGAAATACATGTTATTGCTTAACCCTTCCAGATCCTCCGTACATTATAGTTGAGTACCTATCCAAAGGTAATCTGAAAGACTTGCTGAAAGACAGTCGCAGTAAAGGAGGAAGTGTGTACGGAAACCTGCATGTCGCTAGTGGGTCATTCACATCTTGGGACCTTATGAAGTTTGCTAATGACGTAGCTGACGGTATGCACTACATATCAGCACAGAAGGTACATGTAAATAATTATAAGGGTACCCGTGATTTGCGCGGGATTCACTTGATGTGAAGTGTGTGTAGTTGTACTAATTGTTGGTTGTTATTTGACAATTCGCGGTTTTCTAAGATGTACTTTTGTTTTTGTTTTATCGCAGTGCATCCATAGGGACCTTGCTGCTCGCAACGTTCTTGTTGCTGAAGACATGACTTGCAAGGTGTCTGATTTCGGACTCGCTCGAGATGTGATTGACAATAGAGTATACGAAAGAAAATCTGAGGTTAGTTGACTGAACAGTAGAATCCTGACACGCGTTTTTATTATCTTTCGTAAAACTTTACATTACGCTTGAAAAGTGTTCTCATTTTAGCATGCACGCATTTTAAGTTTGGTGCCTCCTAGCGTCCGGAGAGTCACCAATTAGTTTTACGAATCGTTGAACGAGATGGGATGTTCTTGGAAAAAAGCCTTGTTTTATGAAAACGAAATCAAACTATGACCCAACAAGTTTGTAGCTTACTTTTAAATGCTTGATTGTTGGCAGGGACGACTGCCTCTCCGCTGGATGGCATTGGAGTCTATACTTGATGAGCTGTACACAACAAAGAGTGACGTATGGTCATTTGGAGTACTATTATGGGAAATTGTTACACTTGGTGAGTTCTTCCTCAAAAATACATGTTAATGCTCCACAGGGGTTTGACCCACTTCTGGTTCAGGCTTCAGGCTGACCCGGCTGACCCTGGTTTAAAAAGAAATGGGATTTTAACTTTGTTTTAAGTTTCTGCGTAAGTTTGATCATTTTCTTGGTCATTTTGACACAGATTCCGGGTCATATTGACCAGAAAACGGGTCAGGCTTCAAGAGACACTAAATCCGGGTCAATTATGACCTGGCAGTCTTGATGGTGTAAAGGAAGTAGGTCTTCTTTAGAACGAAACATAAGAAATATATTTTGCTCTCTCACTAGGCCTAATTGTCTCTATTCTCGACTCAATTTTATTCGCAGGTGCCCGACCATATCCTACAATGAGTGCTAAAATGATGCTAAATGAGCTTCGTGGTGGGTACCGTATGCCCAAACCAACACACTGTCAAGAGGAACTGTAAGTTAGCTATACCTTTACTGCAAGTGTTATGAACGGGCAAAGATCAGGTACATTGAACCCCAAGGTCATTGATCTGAGATGAAGTCTGAGTGGAGTCCCTTATCTGAGCCAATTTGCCCTGAAATCCACATCAACACTACCCAAATCTCAGATACAAAAAGCTGAAATCAAACAGAAAAAACCCACAACGACAATAGCAACAACAACAACAATAACAACAATAACAACAACAACAGCTGTCCAAGCTTTCGGTTTACTATACGAAAGATTAAACCGAGAAAAGGGTTCAGAATTAGCCTACCTAGGATTGTGCATTGCATTTCAAATCTATCCGGGCACTTCTTACCAATACAATGATTAAGGCCATGGTTGGGTTTATTTCTTCGTGTTTCACCCTTTTCCAGGTTGTTTCCATTGCTGTCATGTAATAGTCTTACTTGATAATTAAGATCGGTCTACAAAATGATTTAGAATTCATCAAATTGCTTACCGCGTGAAAGTTGACATTTAGGGCATTTGTAATAAATGTATATCGTCATTTCAGTTCAACTATGGATTCGTGATGATGTCTTTAATAGTTACATTTATTTGGATGTAAACATTGTTTCTTAGGTATCAGATGATGCTAAAATGCTGGGAAGAGCAGCCAGAGAAACGACCAATGTTTGAAGTAATTACACATGAGCTTCACAGTCTGAGAGAATTAGACAAAGTAAGTTTGTTGAGAGTTTTTGTCAATCAAATTGATTACAATTAATATTCAGCTGTGCTAACTAACATTAATCATTTTTTTTCCTTTTTTCCCAACAGGATTACATAATAGTAACCGACTACGAGGAAACCATTTATGTGGTCACCATACCTGATGGCGAGCAGGAAAAATGTTAGCCCATTCTGCAGCTGTTTCATATTTCTAATCAATCAAACTAATTATGTTAAACTTTTGGGCATTTATGTACAAGAGAAGCTTAAGTGGGATTCTCAGGTTAATCACATGTGTATAGCCTTTAACAAAAAACTGTACTTCTTACGTCAACTTAAACGGTGTAATATTCCTGTTGAAGATTTGAGAACGGTGTATTTGCAATATGTTAGACCAACTTTTGAATATGCTTCAACAGCCTGGTTCTGCGGTCTCACAAAAACCCAGAGAGAGTGCCTTGAGAAAATGCAGCGGAAAGCGTTCCGTATAATTCTTACTCGTGATTTTTGTAAATTTAAAACGTACACAGATATCTGTAAAGTTCTTAGTGTTCCACCCCTTTCTTTTAATTTTGGTAAATCGCTCTTGTCTTCTACCAAACACAGAAACTGGCTGCCTCCATCAAGGAACAATAAACCTTAGGAATTTTTGTGTGTGTTTTATCTTGATGTAAGTTTTCACTGCTTGTTCAACTGTATTGTAATTAAGCCTGTTAGGCTGCTATAAACAGTTTTTTAATAAACCAATAATAATAATAATAATAAACAATTAACCAAACACATATTTTTGTCAATTGGGTGTGGGCTTTATGTCACCTTAATGTTCATAATAACCAAATTGATGACGTTCTCAGACAAAATGTATCCCTTTTTCAAAAGTTATTATTATATTTTTTTTTTGAGCAAGTCTCAAGTTAGGAGTTGTCAATAACGGCACTTTGAGAAACTGTATTTGATATCTTATTTCATGATGTTAATTAAACATTTTGAACAATTGAAACTCGCCTGCCAAAATTTCGAATTTTTAGTGCACCGGTATTTATATAATAATTGTTTGTAAAGTGCGTGTATATAGAGAGTTGTGGCGTTCTATAGCCTGGGTCCTTGTTGACACTGTACATGATTCGACTAGGCACCGTCACTTATATAAGTAATGCATTGTAAACTGACCATGATCATGCCATCATAATAAATTCACTCTTACAGGCGAGGAGGATTATAAAAAAATATATTTCTCGGAACAGTATCCTCATGAATGTTTTGAGAGATGAAAATCGACGGTGGCTGATCAAATCTGGTGACACGGGAAAAATCTTATATTATACTTTTGTAACTTTTTCAATTTTGTAATACTCTCAAGATTTATGCAGAAAGATCTTTAAAAAAAGTATTGTGTTATATGATGGAACAGATATAAACAACGTTTGCTTTTTGATAATTATCTTTATATAGTTTATGATATTAATGTTTTATGCAAAAACTCAAAAGTATTATGATTATTGTTGGACTAAAATCGGCCTGTATGAATGACCATTTATATAACAATAATAATACGTAAAGTCGATGGAGAATACGTACACGATATTGATATTTTTGTAAACCGTAGTTTATATAATTATTTTTCATTGCTGTATAACATGGTAGTTAATTTCATAAATCAAATTTTATCAAGTATTATTATATCAGTGTCTGAAATTTGAATCTCCTCCAGAAAAATAGGTTGATCTTGCTGATTTTGGCAGAGACTAGCACTAGTTCCTTTTACTGAACATGATCAAACATACTTTTCGAACAACTTTGAGTCTGAGAAAGGCTTCAGGCATGAAGTTTTTCTCAGATTTCTTAAAAAACCACAATTCTATGCACAAGGGTGATTTTTCTCTCATTAATTTCCTTGCAACTTCAATGACCATTTTCAGCACAAAATTTCACAGGTTTGAAATTGTATGCATATTTTGGGCTACACCATGTAAGGCTATTGTTCTTTGACAATTAGTGCACACAGAACAAAGTCTATGGTAGTCTCTCGCAAACAAGACTTTAACATTCGTCCACATCTCCAACTTCACTTCATGAATGAAGTTCTCCAAGAGAGTAGTCAAGTGGCTTTCCTTGGAGTTACTCTTACTTCACAGTTGTCTTGGGTAACACACATCTTAGAAAAGGCCAAAACCATCTCTGGGCTGAACATTTTACATCCATCTTGTACCGCCACAATACACAAGGCCTGTGTGAGAAGCATTATGGAGTACGCATCACCGGTATGGAACAGTGCCCGAGAAATTCAGACAATATTTGGCCAGACACTTTTTCAGTTAGGTGTGAGATTCATCTTGAGTCTCCACCCTACTAGCTTTGGAATATACATAAATAAATAAAATAATAATAATAATAAAAGTATAGGCCTACCCTTCCTTTATTAACTGCGAAGCAAAGTGTGATGTCACAATACAAATCACTATGATGGATCTCAATGCTTTGTGAAATCGACCCTTGACCCTTCAAATGAGGCAATGATGAAATGTTCCAAGTTCGTGTTTCCTTTATATAGTGATGGCCTTTTCTAAGGAAACATTTGCCTTAACGGCACAAGAA
The DNA here is from genome assembly GCA_037783415.1 of Leptasterias polaris. Lineage (NCBI taxonomy): Eukaryota > Metazoa > Echinodermata > Asteroidea > Forcipulatida > Asteriidae > Leptasterias > Leptasterias polaris. The sequence goes on from JAZGTN010000009.1 coordinate 10,040,122, forward strand.
CGAGTCTGAGGCATGGACCTTTATTTCTTTATTAGTTATTTCCCTTTTTTTGGGGGGGGGGGGGGGGGGGGGAACACAGAGTTTTGGCCAAATCGTTAAAACCTTAAACATTGTTTTAAAAAAAGGGCTGGTTTTCAGTCAGGCCCCGAGTGTTACAATAAATTACAGACAATAAAGAATTATGTTATGGCGAGATAAAAACTTAAGTGTATAACTGACTGATTTGTTTTGAATGATAAACTATGCCAGTTTGCAATGATGTGCTGAATTAATACACAGTAACCTACACAAACGGTTATAGGCACTGTTCTATTACATAACCTTTTTGTTTTAAGTATCGTGATAACAAGGGAGCCCATCCTACATTTTTGGTTTTTTATGAGGACAATTCTTTGACGCATCCTCAGCTTTTCTTGTGTTTTCTTTTGAAAAACTCAACAAGAAGTAATTGTTCGTGTTATTACAAAATCACGGTGACATTTAAAAGTCGTTGAGATATGTTACAAGACCAGGGCCCAATTTCATGGTTCTTCTTACTTCCGAATTCTGCGCTTCTCCGCTTACTCTGCAAGCGCCGAATTTCTGCCCTAGCTGTGTAAGCGAACAATTTACATTTTGTTTTTCTACTTTTTCAAAAGTTACTCATGGTCAAGTAGTCACAGTGACTCTGCAATCTGAGGCCAGTTATGTTGGCGACGACACTACATTTTCTTGTTCCTATACGCTATTCTGGACAGTTCATGTAGAGAGTATTCCCTATATTGATTGGTTTGAAGGAGAGAGTGTTTCAGTGATTGCCGATTTTTATCAAGAAGAAAACATCTCCTATATTACGATGACCGATGACCGATCTCGATACAATGATACGGAGAGAGTGATAATTCCCTTAGTACTTTTGACATATTTAACGTGGAATTCAGCAGGGATAGAGGGCGGTATTTGTGACCTGCTCTATCGAATTGAGGAATATCTTGGAAATTTCGTTAACTAGTAACTCTCTGGCTTTCCAGCAGTACCATGGTTATTTCCGTAGCTTATTCCAGTCTGAAGTTCTCAGGCAATGAAGTCTACAAGACAAGGCCACTTCAATTTTTTTTACAACGTGTTTATTTAGTCTCGGTTTTAACAACAGCTAGCTACGCGTACAAACATGCTCAAGAAAACGTACCTTTTTTATTTATTCAGTCTTTTCAATTAAAGGTAAGACCATGACAAGAAAGATCAAGTTTTGTTTAACCTAATACCACCGAAATCGGTTTTTGTAGTGTTTTTTCATGATTTTCGATTGTCAACAAGTTTTGTAAGGCGAATTACACGTAAACGTGATTTCCGAGACATTCCTCATTTCAATAGAGCGGGTCACATTTGTGCGGAGTATAACAATGGTACAATCTGACGGAATGAAACCCGTGGATGCAATTGCCTCGACTGACTTGATTGTCTACAGTAAGTACTTGACCCTCATTAATGTTAAACTTCTACAAATCAGTTATTGTGACACCAAAGAAACATGGTGGACGTTCGTGTAAACTGATCTTTGATGTGTGGTTATTTTTTTTACTTATTTGGGTTACTTGTATTTGTTTTTGTTTTTGCAAAATCAAAGTGACATTTAGACCAAATAAACAACTCTGATGACAAACCTTCCGACATTCTTTTCGTTTATTTTGATGTAAATAACATAAAACTTGTGAGTAAGTCGAACGTTTTCAAGTGGAACGAATGACCGATATTTGAACCGTTATGTGATTATGATCGAGTTGTAAAAAACACACCTTACATGTACATGGATTCGTCCGTCTGCCTTTCAGCGAAAAGCTCGACTTTTATAATAGACCAAAAGTACAGTAAAATAATATGTTCCCAAATGCGGAAGTAACCTCAACTGTGTGTATATTGTGCTGCAAATCTGAATAAATTGATTTAATTTGTTTTCAACTCATAATCATTAATAAACCAGGAAGTGGACTTCTTTGGGTAGGATCTCGCGTTACAACTAATGATTTTGACATCATCAACTCAAAAATGAGACCACAGTCGTCCCATAGTATGGTCTACATGGTATGGTTTTGAAGCACATGAAGATGCCAGGACTGTTACTGTTCATCGTTGGAATACTGTTACAAAGTAAGTTGGGTGAATATTGTAATTATAGAAGATTTGTACACAAACATATAAATGTCTTTCTTCTTTAAAAACAATTTTGTAGTTGGTATTTGTCTTGTTTTTCTGTTACGAATCCTTAAAAGGAAATTAAGGAAATTGTACGTTTTGTGCTTTCCCAATAGATTTTAAAATTATCTGAAGCACCATAGTCTAGCAATGCCAACTTAGCACGGCTGAAATGAAAAGCCACATATCATAAAGACTTTAGGTGTTAAAAACGGTATTCATGTTGTCCAAAAAAGTTTTATATTTATAAAGTGATTATTCGTACAAAAAGAACGCCGACTTATAAAAGCGAAAAGCTTTGGCAAACGACGAAATCTGCTTTCCAGTAAAGGCTATTTGTGCTTTGCGCAGTTTGAGTAGGTCTGTTTCTGCTCGAAAAAACCAGACTAAGAAGGTCATGCTCTCCCAAACGGGTTTTGTGATTTGGCACAAAACGATGGAGTCTGGCCAGCTTAGTCATTCAGGGGTGCTTTGTATTTCGGAATGACTTGGGTGAGCCTATAGCTCAAAATTTAAACGGTTAGCCTACCAAAAATTGAAGAAAAAAAGAAAACAAGTTTTGTTGTCAGAAAATATATTGTGCTTAACACTATTGGAACTAATTTGGTTGATTGGAAATGCAACTTTCCAATTTTTTTCTGTGGAAAAATTCATATTGACAAGGCAAGCGTACCTTTTTACCAGGAAATGTTATACATTTTTCCCAAGTGACGCCTCTGGAAAATGTTTAACCAAGAAAAATAAGAATTATTTTGTTTTCTTTGCTATAAGCCATATAAAACAACTGAATTGTAATCAAATTTCCAGTTCAGGTTTTGAACCTAAACATTTGATTTAATCCGTAAGTGAACAATTTCGGCTTGCGTGTGATCTTTAAATTATGGACAAAGTAATCTAGTAGGATACCCTGCGAACAACACAACCTTCTAATATTAAAAAAACAAAATCCCGACTGTCGATTAAAAATCAATTTAACTGGAATAAACGAACAGAAATAACTTAACTAATCAACACTTTCATTAGAATGTTCATAATTTACGTTATTATTCAACAAAAACACATAATTTTGAACTTTGAAAACAAAAACATAAAATTACACGTCTTTACAAGTAATTAATAAAATGTTTATGCGACAAACATTTTATACATTTTATTTCAATCAAAACTATACACATGTTTCTGTTGCGTGCAGTACGCCAATTGGCGTACCTAACTCAAAGAGGCAAAGCAACAAAAACTTAGCAAGTTCATACACTGCTATAAGGTTGGGTACGCCAATTGGCGTACCTGACTCGAACAGGGCAACCCCAAACAAACATATACACATGTTGTTGGTGAGTATAGTGCACCAATTGGCGTACCCAACTTAACGATGCCAAGCAACAAGAGAGTTTAAAATTGATGTTGAATTTGTTTTAAATATTAAGCATTTAGTCTAGGGGTGTGATAAAGCGCTGTATAAGAGCCGAGCTTTATTATCATTAGTCCTGCTATGCGGAGCTAATTTAATGAAGTGTACCCATAGAAAAGGACCGGTGAGTGGGACGGCCGCTTTTATCTCAAAAGTTTCCTATCAGTGAGACATGTGAGGGGCCAAATTGTGCCGTCGATTGGTAAAACCCGATTCTTTGTTTTTATCGCCACTGATTTTGTTGAATTACTATAATTATTTGGTCTATAATTAACTTACAAAGAGCAAATTTTGTGTTCAGCCTTTTCGGGGTAGTAGGCTCTAAACTGGAGTTTCCTTAAGTACTGGACGTTGAAAACATTTTGCCTATAGCTAGATTTGAGTTTTTGGAGGCCTCTCCGCATGAACTATACAAGCACAATAATTATGTGACAGTTTCGAGAAACAAGTCAAGTACATGTACAACAAATGCACGTTTTTCATATAGCGACAGAAAATCACATAGGTCCAATCATACATGGTCCAATGCGCTCAAACGAAATTGCAATTGATGTCCTCTAACCCCAACCAGGAAATGCGGCACCCCGAATTAGTCGTTTCCTGACAATAATACATGCATATGACTACAGTTTGTCATTGAAGCACGAGTTCAACACAATTTCAACTAAAACCGTGAAATTAACAGAATAAGTTCCGGGTAGTGATCTGCATAGCGGCGAGTATGAAGTCACAATTTCTTAGCTACTGTGATGCAAGTCTCATTGTTTTGTTTATGTTTCTTGAAGGTAAGCGTTACATTTATAATTCCATTTACAATAACTATAAATTCATTACAATTAAATTCCTGGGCCAAAAAGGGTTTCACATCTACAGGATCAGATCCAGGAAACTGTGTATTTATTGAACACAATTGTACGAACAATGACAATCCCAAACATTCGTAAACAAAGCCTTAACATAATGTTTGTGTGTCCCTACGGACCGAGTTTAATGTCAATCAAAATGTCGTGTTGGAATTTTGAATGACTGGTTATCCAGATACTATTACTATAAACACAACAAAATCGAGCAATTAGTTTTCATTTTCATATGCAAGCCTCCTGAAAAGTACTTTGCAGTTTAAACAATCAACTTAAATAAGTTTTACGATACTTAATCATATATACATAATTCACTCTCGAACTCTATAGTTGGGTAGCTTTGGGTGTGGTGCTCTCATGGGGTGTGCCATGCCCACTGGAGTGAATAGCCCTCCCGCTCCGTCTCGTCCGCTAACCTCCACTCTCAAAACGTCTCTCCCTCACGGGTAGCGTTTTACTTTTCCCACATTTGAACCCTGGAAATGGTCAAAATATATATATACGGCATCTCATAATCTTCGTAGGAGTACATACAAAATAGTAGACCATATCTTCTACTTAGAAACTATCCAATTATTTACAATCAAGCACAAGTCAACGACTGTTTGGTGTACACATTTATAAAGCGTTTCAACAATCAAACAAAATAAATTATCCTTAACTGATTTGTTTTAAAGGAAACTCTTCTTTAAGAACAAACATCAAAATTCGATTGGCTCTGTTCGTTCCATAAATCTTAAAACTTGTCGGGCTGAATAGATTCAAAATTGAATAAATAAAATTCAGACTTACAGGTCGTTCGGTCGATCCTGGTTTCTCATAATACTCTTACTCGTCGGCTACAAAACATCAGTTGCGGTAGTTACAATTTTTGCCATACTATAGACTTTGAACACTCAATTGCTCAAACCTTCTTCAGAATTTCATCTGGTAAACTACTTTCTAGCACAGTTCTCAATAACCGGCTCTCACTTTGTCTATAAAGTCATCGAGGCTGACTGGCGTCCTCTCCTCGGGAATCTTAAGTCGCAAGTGACAACTTAGAAAATATAACCGCAATCTAAAATGTTGAGCCCGCGAAAAGATGTACCCCGTGACTTCCCATCTATTGTTTATTAAAAGGGTGCAGTCTGACAACAAAGAACTATTAACCCCTGACTAACAGCCAATCACAGAGTGGATAAGATCAAATTCACATAACTTAAATTCTTTCAACTCGACCCTTATACGAACTTTACGGGCTCCTTGGCCACCATAATATATATTTTTGTTTCGTCTGAAACGAACACTTAACTTTACACAAATAGTAATTTCTCTAATTTAATCACTTCGTGACAAATGTCAAAAGGAAGAAAAATAACATGCGAATTAAATTTAAAGCATAAAACGAACGTCATCGTACACACTAAAATTCCTTGTGTAATGAACACTTGAGTTCAGGTGAATTGATAGTTCTTTTGTAAAACTATGTTCTCAAGTTACTTGATAGTTTCTTAAAGAGCCGTTGATATTTGCAGGACTAACTGCACAGCCAGTTATTACTGGAGAATCATGGGCAGATGTTGGAATGGACACCACCTTGACTTGCTCTCCTGGAGATGGAGTACAACTACTGAGATGGAAAGACAGCAGCTTCAACATTACTGATATTGAAGACTCAGTTACTATAGTGAGAGTGGTGATATCATCTGGGGATGTAGTCAACAGAGATGAAACACATTATGGATTTGATCCAAATGATCCTTATCCACTAACAATAAAACAAGTGACATTGGATGATGAGGCTAAGTACTGGTGTCAGGTATACATTGATGGTGTTTACATACATGACTCAAAGGAAATGAGAATAAGAGGTGAGAGCTCGTGCTGTCAGATATCATTGTAATGTACATGTATTGTAATACAACATATTGGAATTGCCACAGGAGAGTTTTAAAAATTGTATCTTAAGGTTGGCATTGCATTATTTCTTAAATTCCCTTATCAGAATGCAAATCTCTGTCTTCTCCATATCTCACGTATTCAAAATTAAATCCCTGTGCCCAACCCTTTCCAAACCGTTCAGCAAGTACGGGTATTCAGCCATAGACTGTGTCTTACAATTTCAGTTCCACCTGACACCGTAACTTTAACCTATGAGAACATCATCTACAACGATCAAGCCGATGTCGAAGTGGTAGCAGGAGACAGTCGTCAGTTTAGTTGTGAGACGCTTGGCATCAAACCTAATGCAGACTTTACCTGGACTCTTCATAGTACAACACTCTATCAAGGACTTCCTGGGACAACCTCTCCTAATAGTGATGATAGCAGATTGAGGGACAGCTCTAGTACAGTATCAGTGAATGTCCAAGAGATCCCTGCAACGCAGCAACTGACATGCGGCGCTACAAATAGACAAGATGGAAATACAGATACTGAGAAGGATACCACTGTAAATCTACAAGTCAAAGGTTGGACATTCTTTCTTTTGTTGAATAACAATCAAACATTGATCCAATTGCTTCACGTCCGATACATGTCTGTTTTTCAATAAGGTTTGTCTCGAGTTGATAACCTTAATACTGTAAAAAAAAGCCAAACCTTACTTGAAAGTTAGGCTCTTTAAGAAATACTTTATTTTAAACCAAACTCACATTCTTCAATTGACAAACACTAGGGTCAATGTGCACCATTGTGTATTTCTGTAATTGAAACCTTCTCGCATGTCAGTAATCATATACGGCGGTTCCATGATTTAGCTCTAATTTCCTTGTTTACTTTGCTATTCTATTTTGAGCAGGTTTTTTAGAAAAGCAAGGAGAACATTTTTTATAGCTTCACACTGTCATCAGATTGTAAAAATATTACGTTCAGTGTTTGTCATCGTGTTACACTGTACTTTGTATTTCGGTTTTGATAACATGAACTTCCTTATTTTGATAACCTTGTTTGAGGCAATTTGTTCTTTTTCAGTTCCTCCAAAATCATCAAAAATGACTCTCACAGGAACCAACTCAGATGGAACATTATCTGTAGATGAAGGTTCAATTAACACAATCACATGCGTTGTTATGGATACCAGACCAGCTGCAAATATCAAGTGGTTTCTCAATGGTGTAATGCAGTCTACTGGTACAGTAGCTCCACCTTCAGCAGACTCTGATGAACTGTATGATACCACAGGTTCTTGGCCAATTACCCCAACTAGGAACAACCATAAAGATGTGGTGATGTGTCAGGCAAGCACTGCACAATCACAAGGTGTACTACCAAATGCGACAGCAATACTCAATGTTCATAGTAGGTATTGTACACTACACTCATACCATCAGAAAAGGACTTTAATTTATGTTCCTTAAATTTACATGTAGTAGTCAACACACACATTATGTACAAACAACCACTGACAACAAATTCTGCATTTAGTTTCATCAATACATTCAGAAAGAAGGAGCTTTTAGATCAGAGACAAAGTACCTACATGTACATTAAGATAAATATTTCAGTCTGAAATACATGTACTGTCAATCAAAGTCGAGAAAATAATAGTGAAAACCCCCAATTTATCCTGCTTATTTTGATTGCCACAATCTAAATAAATCCTACATATGGGCTACAATACCTAATGTCATTCAGACAAGTCAAAACAGTATCATTATAACGTTATATTTAATTTTAAAATTAAATTTATTTAGAATTCATGTTCGGTCTGTAGGCCTAATGATTGAACGAATTGATCAAATTGTTAATGATTTTATCACCCAGCCACATTCCCGGACATCCTACGATCACTACTTGTTTTCAAGGTGTATAATGCCCATTGAATTCTTGCGAAAGTGTCTTCAAGTATTCATGCCTATGGTGTTAAAATTGTACCAGTAAATTGGTCATGAAAAAGATAAATCGCTACATTACTGGTAGTTCAACTTTTAGATTTTTTCAGAGCCACTCTGAAGGGGTCTATTACAAACCCTATACCATGTATACTTGGGAAAAGATGTCGTGACAAGTTTATTTCCCAATGTCAGGGAGGTTGGTTTATTCATAAATGATCAGCAAATCTGTCTTTGATTTTTTGTAATCTCAAATGATGATGTCTGTTTTCGTCTCTTATAGGTCCTCCAGACACTCCAAGCATAACCGGCAATACACAAATGACTGAGAATGTACCAACTAGTCTGATGTGTGCAGCAGACATGGGGTATCCAAATGATTGGAGTTTACACTGGTTCAATGAAGTGACAGCAATAACACCTAACCCTACCACAATGCCTTCATCATCAGGAGATCGCTTTATGTTCACCAGCACTCTGGACTTCACACCAATCAGAGAATATAATGGACATACCATCAAGTGTGCTGCACAGAGGAATTCAATGAGTAGTTCAAAGGGAACACTTGGTCCGATAGAAGTTCAATGTAAGTAGGTCAGTTGGTCAGTAAGTTGGTCAGCTTTAATTCTGGTTACAACAAAACCTAAAAGGTATTCTCTATTTATTTTAGTTTGTGCAAGATCTGTGAGCATCATGTCATGTGTGACTGCCACTGCCGGCAACACTGCAGTATTAAGATGTGTATCTGACAGTAGTAACCCAGCCACTACACTGACATGGTCAAGAGATGGTGTGGATCAAACTAATACTACTCCTCAACCAGACTCGGATGGTAGCAATGGAGGAATCAGAACTACACTGGACATCACAACCAACGTGTTGACTAAGGATGACAATGGTGCTGTATTCCAGTGCAGTGCGTCTAATGACGTAGTAATATGTGGAGTGGATGGTGTGGACGTCACTGATTCATGTAAACTGAATGTGCAGTGTAAGTACCTGGATGGGATTACTTCAAATACAAAACAGTGTAATTTTAGTTTACTCGTCGTGATTGAAGCAAAGAGCAACAATGATGACATCGATAACAGGATAAATAATAATCTTGTTTGAGACTCCAAGACTGCTTTACAAGACTGCTCCGAAACTGGGCGTGATTGCAATAAAAGTTTTCCTAAATTTCAAAATATTGTTATCAAAGAGCTTAGCACAAAAATATGTTTTTAAATATGTCATCATTATTATCTGCTCTATGGACTTTCAATATAGCTTATTATTTTGCATAGCAAAACGATGAGGTGCTGTTGATTCTTACACACACAAAAAAAAACCAAAAAACCAAACAAGATCCACCTTTTATATTTTCCTTTGTAGATACTTCTGAGTTTACTGAAGCCTCAGTCACTCCAGAAACCCCAGTCATTGAAGGTGGTGGAGTCATCCTGACATGTACTGCAGATGCTAATCCTAAACCTAGTAACTTCATCATGTGGGAGAAGCTAGACTCCTCCAGTACAGTACGTAGCAGTGTATACAATGATGGAACCAGTACTCTAACACTGAGTATCATCCAGAGAGATCAAGCAGGGAGCTATAGATGCAAAGCTAACAATGAGATACCAACAAGTGATTCAGATGTGTTTTCTGAGTCAGTGATTGTCAAAGTGCACTGTGAGTAGGCCTACATTTATACCCCAATTTTACTGTGTGTAGTTTGTAACTACAAACTAACCTTCCATGATTTTTGTTATCCACAGATGAGGTTGAAATCACCAACAAGGATGAGAATGAGATGGGTGTGAACGATGATGAAGATGTTACCTTATCATGTAAAGCAGTCGGCAATACAGCGCCTGCCATGGTGTGGTACGATCCAAACAACAACGTCATTACTAGTACCATAAATCCTGATAAGTACACAGTGGAAGCTACAACTACTGGCGGGAATGACATCTATGGATTCATGGTGACCAGTAACTTGACCATCAAGAGAGTGGACTCACAGAATGACTATGGGGTTTATACATGCAGGGGTTCTAATGGAATCGGACAAGAGGACATGCTGATGGTTCTTCTCAATAGAACGAGTAATAATTTTTTGAAAAATGTATAAGTTTTCTCTTGCATCAGACTGTAATAATCCATCCTGTGAAAGTTGAAGTTGCTTGATATCACATAAACTAGGTAACTCCTCACGATTTCATAATGCTTACAGGAAGACCAAACAAGCCGACTGGTGTCGTAAGGATTGACCGGACTTCAAGCTCAATAGCTGTAAGATGGAGAGCTAGTTATGATGGCGGTAAGCCCCAGTGGTTTCATGTCGGCCACAAGAAGACTGCAGACTCCTCAGCAGAGACAGTCAGCGATAAGATTGATGGAGCAGTAACTACATACAACGTGGATGGTCTTGAGTCATACACGGAGTACGAGATCAATGTCTATGCTGAGAATGATGCAGGGAGGAATACCAATCCTGGAAGCATAGTGGAATACACATTACGTAAGCAGCAGTATTTTGTAATTACAATTTCGTTTTCTTAAAAAAAAAAAAAAAAAAACATTTCAAGTTAACTTTGGCTCATTTAAATTGAACCCTTTCCATAGGGCATATGGACTTTATGAGAACAAAATTATGTGATGATTGAAAATTTGTTATAAATTGGCAAACATAATTTTGGTTGATGTATTTGTGTGTGTTTACTTCTTTGTTTAACCTTTAACTATTGCTACTATATTGAAGATAGTGTTCTTGTTTACCCCTTTTCATGAATACATGAATGGATTTACTTCTTTCAGCCGAGTCACCATCTGAAGAAACAGGTAATGAATTATTGTTCGTTTGAATAATATATGTATAAGCAAAATACTATTACTCATTAATTTGACACGATATATTTCTTTTGTCAATTCATGTATTTATAAAGGCATTTTAGTCACATTAATAATTAATTTAATTATTCAAGTCTACTTCATTATAAGGCACATTGCTATCAGAATTTCTTTTTTGATAAAGTTATATAATGCCCAGTTGTGGACATCAGCATAATTTTAAGAGGCATCTGAAATTCTTACAAGTTCTATACGCTTTCCACAGGTCAAACGTTTGCCTCAAGAACATATTGCTCAGCACGTTTTGAGGCTTGATAAAAACAGCATACTGTTTGAACTAGCCCTAAAAATGACAATATTTATCTAATCAAAAGATAATTTGTGGTTTATTATTATTTTGATATCCGAAAGATAATATAATACAAAGTGATACTCACAGAGAGTTCTATAGAACATTATCCCTCCCAGATAAATGGTATTTGGAGCATGGCCAGAGCCATGCTCCCCACAAAATGGAGAGAAATACAGAACGAAAATAATGTGCTCTCTCTTACTCAAAGCTACAAATGGAAAAGAGGTTGAGCTGAAAGGTCGCGACCCCAAAGTTAACTTTTTAATAAATACGTTAATAACAAAATTACTTGAACACTGAGGGCGCACTCAGGTTCCCTACATAAAGAGAAGAGGTTCACCCGGTGTCCCTTGTTTGATTGGCTGAATATTGTGCCACAGCACCGTGTATACCATTACATGGTGCTAGCTATTTACAGGAATAGGTCCCATGCTTCAAAACGTAGCTCCGCATACCTCGAATATTACTGAATGTGAGAGCCGTGAGCTTGACTGAGTGACGGGTTTGAGCGCTTTAAAAGAAGCCTCTATTATTATTAATATATATTATCCTGAAATTGTTTTAGTTTGTTTTTCTGAAAAAACAAGTTTTGTTTAAGAGCTGTGTTTGGTTTCACTCTCCGCGGACAATGAACTTAATTTTTGTTGTTGGTTGAATCAGGTTTCGTTATAAAGTTTGACAAGGGCAAGGGCACAGTTAGCATTAATGGATTGAGAGGCAACGGTGAATGCATTCAGCTCGAGCTGAAGTATGAAGGAAGCAAGGATTGGCAAAAGTGTATAAACTGTATTGCAGCCAATGGTGAGGCGCTTCTCTCTGATTGTCAACAATCTCTTAAACGAAGAAGAAGGGCTTCAAGGACCGTTGAAGCAGTGCGTGCGAGATTTTGCCAAATGAACGGTCAAATATGTAGTGCTCCAATTGGAGTTGACGAAGGTATAAAAGTCTTTGTAAATTACATAACTAAATATTTAATATTCCATTCAAGGTAAATATATTTGTTTGGTTTTAAAGGGCTTGCTTTTATCAGCAATTGAATTTCTTCTGGTCATGTTCTGTAAATATGTGTAATATTCAAACTAAATTAAATGTACAACAGATGATGATGTTGTTGTTTTTTTTTTTTTTTTTTTAGAAAATTGAATTAGCTGTCGAAAACTGCTTACCAGCCAAAAGGACCTCTGGTGAAAATGCAAAAATTGTTTAACGGCCTGATGTCTCCAAAGTGATGTCTTTCTCGAAAGCCTTTTAAAAAATAGCAAAACACTTATCTAGCCTATGTATCATCGGGGAACCTCCTGAATGCCACCGGCTCTATGCCCTCTCCTCCATCTTATAAGTGTCTTAATTCATCTTCTTCGATCAAAGACCTCTTGGTTATAAAACTGTCATTAAATTTAAACTGAATTTTGCAAAAGTAAAATATTAGATTTCAATAATCATGGATGCATTAAAGTAAATTTAGAATTACAACACATATCGGAAAAGTGAGAAATCGTAAAAACGCCTAAAAGCTGTAATGGGACAACTTTGTTGGGGCAATGGGTTAGTTATTTGTTTCTCAAGTTATATATTGAAATTGACTTTTTGTTTTTGATTAATACCTTAGCTGTTTTACCTTAATTCCCGCTCTTGCTATGTGCTTTTTCTTACTTTTTACAGTTGAAGACTCGAGCCCATCGTCAGACAGTTCCAGTGTCATCGCTGTAATAGGTGTAATAGGAGGCATTGTGGTTTTAGCTGTCATCATTGGTTTCGTTGTGTACTTGAGGAAGATATCCCGAAACAATCAGAACACAAAAGGTACTTTCATTTGTTATGATCATTAACTGCCACAACCCAGTGGGTTCCCTGCAATAACCCACGAGAAATCGCACAAGATTTAACCACTAACACACTAACAAAAAAGTTAAACTACAGGCTCATACACATTAACACTATACGCAAAAACACACAATGTCTGAATTTTGACTGACACAAGGGAAATTTACAGTTTTCACTTCAAAAGGTATTTGAGATCTATGGTTAAGGATAGTGGCCTCACTAATTATACGAAATGATCATCGAGACCATTAGTCAGATTTTCTTTGTTTATTGTGTGTTCCTGAAATACGGTTCCCAATCGTTTCCGTTTGAGTTGGGGCTTGTGGCTAAAAAGGGGAACAATATAAAGTTGTTTGTGCATTTAAGCCTAGAAATTGTCAACAATAATCAGAACATAGATAATTACATTGCGAAAAGTTTTCTGAGAAAACTGATGATTAACTTGAATACTGCACATGTTTTCAAGGAAATTAGTAAAGTTTGTAAGTAACTTACTTTGGAAGTACCCACACAGGGTTGACGTGCTGCAGTTATGGAAGTACGTGTAACTGTAGGCAAAAATAGAGTCTGAAACGGGAACTGTTAAAAAGAAGCGTCTTTTAATACCCTTTTGCATTACGATTTAACAATTTAAGTTGGAATTTTGTTTAACATAATGTTTCAATGTTGTTTGCAGAAACAGACAGACTGAAACTCGCAAGGTAAGAGAAAGGAGTCCCTCAATCGTTGACACCCTGTTCGCTCATATCATTTTAGTTATATCTGGTCTCTACCCCTCTGCCTTTGTTTTGTTTTCTTGGTCATAGGTAGTCAAGAACATTTTTGGGGGTGTGAAGTCGATGGCAAGATATAACATTATAAGAAGAAGCTCCGATTGGGAAGCTATAATCGGGGTGGGGGGCGCGGAAGGGGTATTGCGTAATAATTTGCAATTCCGGTTTGAAAACTATTTTTTTTAAAGAGCTGATCATCATTAAAAAGGGAAACGAAAACCATGTATACCGTTAAAATATTGTTTTTGTCAGCACACACACAAAATAACAGTATAGATTTTACAAGCATTTTCAATTGGAGGTTGGTTATTTTTATATAAAATGCTCAAAAAGATTAGGCCTACCGAACATTAAGATTAAAACAACCCTTATGCAGACACGGGCGCAGCAGCAGACGATCGAAAGTACAGTTAACTGCTGCAGCTGGTGTAACTGACAAACTACGTCACTTCGGAGCAGACCAATCATAACACAGAAATTGAAAGCTTACGTCATTGCAAGTTTATCCACTGATATCCTTGGGTCTGTAGAACAGTCTATCGTTCCCTCTTCCGCGCTCCTGGCTATGATGCAGTTCTTACTGCAGAACAATTCAGTTTTCTAATGTAAATATTTAGGTCAATACATTATACAAACACATTGGGCAATCAAATTGTGACGACATGTCGTGGTTACAATTGATTCCCATCTTAAGTCCAGCTGGTTAGTGTGTAAAAATGAAACTTAATTATATTCAATGAATTTTAGTAAGTAACACGTTAGACGAATTGCGCAGATAACTAATTTCGTTATTTTTAAAACTGCAAATTTCTTGGAAAACTTCAGATAGACAATTGTTTAATAAGCAAAGAAGTATTTAAAGTAAAAAAAAAAAAAAAAAAAAAAACATTACAATGCTGGTTTTTACATTTCCACAGAGCACGCGCAAGTCCAGATGAGGTAACCGGTCAATGCAATCTGGAAGTCACAGGTGGGTTTGCAAACCAGACATTTAGGACTTACTGTTTTGCTAAAAAAAACTTAGACTCCTTGCCGCAAATGAGTAATTTTCTTTGCACTGATGTACCCCTTTTTACTAAAATAGTTTGTACTCGACGTTTTACTATCCCGGGGAGAATGCAGGGGATAGTATTATGAACTGATCATACTCATTCAACGTTTGCCTGTTTGCACAACAACAAAACATATTACAAATGAAATGTGGAAAAACCAGCATAAAAACAGCAAACCTATGAAAGTAAGCTCAATAGGTCAACGGTCACGCGATTATAGCGAAAATCCCATTATGTTTTCACTGCTTTTTAATGTCAGGTTTTTGACTCGTGATATCAAAACTAAATATTTTACTCATTTCTTTAAAACCTACGTTATAAAAATAAAATAACCCGAAAAATACAAACATTTATTAATAAAAAGGACTATAAGTTAAATAAATAAATAAAGATAATGTATGACAAAATAAAATTTAAAAAATAAAGAAAGAAATAAACAAATAAATAAGTAAATAATTATAAAAAATAACCTAATAATAACAACGAAAAAACACAAAAAACACAATAAATTGACAAATCAATGGATAAATAAATAAATAATATCCTTAACTAACATTTTCAGAAATGAGCACCTTACATTCTGAGCACCAGAAGAAAGATGTGATATATGCCAATCTACCAACCGCGCAGAAGGCGTTTCCTAGGAATCTGCTGACGATTCGCAAGGAACTTGGACACGGTGCATTTGGCCAGGTGTTTCTGGCTGAAGCTACGGGACTTGTGGACAAATCAACAATTACAGTGGTAGCTGTTAAAACATTGAAAGGTTTGTAATTTCAGTTTTCACTTTCTGCTTAGTTTTTAAATATTTATTAAGCTTATTCTACATCATTCAGTCATGCTGTCATGTTAGAGGAAAACACTTAGTTTGCACACAAAAAGTAAAATAGACAACGGATTTTCAATTTCTTGCGTTTAAACCCTTGCGCTGCAAGCGTCCTTGCAATGACGGTACGGACAGCAGCTTGAATTGCGCGTGCTTGCTAGAAAAAGATCAGTCTATAGATAGTTCCCAGTAGACGCCATCTTTACGGGCAAATCGCATTTTGGCTTGCAGGCGCGTCAAGCGCTCAAATTATTAACGCAGCCGCGTCGTTCACTAACCAATCATGCAATGAGTTTTGTGAAATGTGCGCGTGCTGCACGCCGTTCTCACGCGTAACGCATGACTGTGTGTTCCAAATTGCCCGTAAAGATGGCCGACTTACGTCATACTGCAACCTATCTATAGACCATGTGACCCGTGAGATCACATGTTTACAAAAGAGCCACAGAGCCTGGACTTCATACAGGCACAGTTTGTACGCAGCTCAATGGAAGAATACAATAAATCTTATATTTTATGGAGATGGCACTGTCTGATTTTTCTCAACTTTTGATATGAAGAAAGGGGGACATCTCAAAAGCTGATTCTTAAGCAACTCTTGAATTTATGTGAAAATTATGACACAAAATTTGAAATTTTCCATATGGCCAGTGTCTTGCCCGTCAGGAAATGTATTATAATGCACAAGGTCACTGTTTCTGTAAACAAAGGTAACATGGTCTATAGGCTACTACAGGCAAAGTTTTCCGTTTGGTTTTTGGAACCTTTCGATTGCTTTATTTCTATATAAATATAGGTAGGGTCTTATTATATACAATAAAACTAACCTATGATAGTTTCATTTCAAAAGGTGGTCGCGTTTTTTAAATATCACCGAAAATCAGATTCAAATTTTTGGCCATAAAAACTGTTATCTTTTTGCATAGCCACATTACAACGAAGTGAAATGTTTCTCAAATTGCTTTATACTATCGACTTAAGCTGTTATTGCCATTAATTTTAAGAGTGATTATCAACGTATACATTCACATTAAATAAACCTATGACGACATCAAAAGCGAAACAAAATCAAAAAACTATTCACATCAGATATTGTACACAAGTGTTAAAAGTCAAGTGAAAAGTTGTACAGTTAAGTTTCAGATTATTTGATTTAAAGGTTCTGTGTACGTTTGGTAATTGGAGCCTACTGATTGTGTTAATCCTATATAAATTTAGGTACATACAATAAAACTAACCTGTGAAAATTTCACTTCAAAAGGTGGTCGCGTTTTTGAGATATCAACGAAAAACCGGAGCGAATATTTCCACGCATGAAGAATATTCCCCATAGGAATACACAGTCTGAGCAGCGTTTCTGACAGAAACGCTTCTCAGATTCAAATTTTGGGGGATAAAAAGTGATATATATTTCCATAACCGTAGTATTCGAAGTTAAAAGTTTCTCAAAATTAATTATACTACCCAAAGCTGCTGTATTTCTTACCAAGTAAGTTTTTATTGCCATTAATTTTCAGAGTCATTACCAACGTGTACTGTGTCTTTAAAAGTTAATTTTGCATTGGCCTACTACGCCATTAAATGTATTTCTCCTATTATTCAGATGGGGCTGGTTCAAATGACAAGAAAGACATGATCCAAGAGCTTGAGTTAATGCGAAAAATTCCCAACCACGGCAATGTTGTCAAACTGCTCGGATTCTGCATCGAAAAGGGTAAAATCCTTTAGTTAAACCATTGCAAATTAATCATTTAATGAATTACCTATAATACTCCAAAAGCTGATCAGAAGCACTTCCTGAAAATCTATATTGGATTTCCTTCAACTTCATGTGTTTGAAGTTGAATGTACAAACCCTGACTTTGTTACTGATCGGGCCACCAAAACTCAGACGATGTCTCAATCATGACAACTGATCTAATAATAATAATAATAATAATAATAATAAAGACTTGTTATGCGCACATATCCACCCTGCTGGGTGTTCAAGGCGCAGTAAACCAAAAAAACAAACAAAAGAAAAACAGAAACAACTAAATTATTCCTTGAAAACCTGTGACATTAGATAAGTTTTGAGAAGTGATTTAAATTTTGTGGTACAAAGACAAGATCTAAGATTATGTGGTAGAGAGTTCCAGATGCGTGGCGCAGCTACAGAAAAAGACCTGTCACCCCAGGAGTGTTGAGACTTGGGTTCCTTGAGGAGAAGCATGGTACTGGATCTCCATTGTTATTATTGCTGCTGAGTTCTCTAATAGTGGTAGTCAGTGGTAGGGAGTAAACATGTACCCCAAATGGTATACGTGCATTTTGCGGAGGTGCGGGGTTCTGAACCTACAAAGGGTAAATTTTCAATGCGTTTACCCGCGTTTGAAGTTGGTTTGTGGAGTGGGATCGCTCCAGGGAAAGCGACAAAATACTGATAACAGGCTAGGCTAAAAGTTGCTTTTCGGTAAAATGAAAAGTTACCACAGATAATACATTTCGACCACCGTTATAAATGCTTGACTTTTCCTTGCTCTTCTAGATCCCCCTTACATCATTGTTGAGTATCTATCCAGAGGCAACCTGAAAGACCTACTGAAAGACAGTCGCAGTAAAGGAGAGCGTGTCTATGGAAACCTGCATGGCGTCAGTAAATCACTTACATCCAGAGACCTTATGAAGTTTGCCAATGACGTGGCTGATGGTATGGCGTTCCTGAGTTCTCAGCAGGTAAATTTTTTATATATTTTTACTAGAAAACTTAAAACTCATTTTGTAAATACATGCTAATAAACTGTATGAAATTATTATATATATTAGGGTTATATAGGGTTAATAACAATGGCCTTGATTACTGTCTTACACTCCTTCATGTGATGTCTTTTATGTATGTCTGTCTTTTGTCTGTCCGTCCATAGGCTGGGGTTCAAAAGCTGTTGCTTCACCCTGAACCTAGATGTTGCCTTTTGATTTTTGTTCACTATTATCTCAATCTGTAAAATATTGATGTTCATGTACTATCAGTTTAATTATGTAACCTTTTGTACTATTATTTATTGTGATTTATGGCAGCATTGAAATAAATGTAAAGGTTAATATTATTATTATTTATACGAAGCAAAGACTCTGCAAATAAAGCTATTCATCAAGAGGGTGCACAGAAAGACAGAATTAATGTTCAATAAATCAATGTTATCAAATGGTTGCATTTGTTATATTTCTTATAATTTTATGTTAATTTATTGGATTTACCTTTGATGTGCTCCAGTGTATCCACCGAGACCTGGCAGCCCGGAACATCCTCGTGGCTGAAGACATGACTTGCAAAGTGTCAGATTTTGGACTCGCTAGAGATGTGATCGAAACTCGAGCTTACGAACGGCGATCTGAGGTATAGTGAGCTGAAAAGGCACAAACTTAGGAGAATGGAGAAATTATTAAGATTAAGAGGCTTAATTTAAAAATACTAACTGAATGGTTGAAGAAAGTAGAGTAGATCACCATCCTATGCATCAGCAAAAGAACAGAATCGACTGACTGATAAGGAATGCAATGAATCGGGCGTACTTTGTTTTATTTGTTAGGGAGCGAAGATAAACGTTCTGAGTCCAGATTTACGGAATGTCTACAAACGTAGATTACAGAAATTACCCGTAAGGCTCATAATTTAAACAGCTACTTGAGCCAAATTGTTGTTATCGAGAATGCGTTTTTTTTTTTTTACAATGTTTTTGTTTATAAATTAAATGGAATTTTTATGTTTGTACACACTTCTGAATTTTTCGTAATTATCGATCAAACCATTCGGCCCTAATCTCAAGGTTTTGTAAACTACAGACACTTCTGCGGTTGACGGCGTGCGTTAAAATAAAAAATACTATGACGTCATTTGTGGGATGTTGTTTTGTTATTCCTCTATGCTGCAACAAAGTGGCTAGGCCTATATTATATGAAGCTCTCACATAATAACGTTATATGAGCATTGATGTAAGTGGGTTTCTGACGAATCTTAATGAAGGCACCGGAATAGGGTATTCAAACTGATTGTTTTTTACATATTAACTCAAATCTGTTTTAATTTCATGTGAACTGAATTTTCGAGTGTCTTCTATTGTCTATTCTACAAGGGTAAACTGCCGCTTCGTTGGATGGCTTTGGAATCTATCATCGACGACGTATACACTACATTCAGCGACGTATGGTCATACGGCGTACTATTGTGGGAAATAGTTACCCTAGGTGAGCAGACTAAATTTCCATCCCAGCAGTTGCTTGTCTGATCTATTTTTTTTTTTAAGGGCTTGTTGGAACATTTTCATTTTTTTTTTTTCAATGGGGCAATAATGTAAAGTTTAATGGGTTATGTTGTATATCTAATCAATGGGTACTCTGCCTTACACTTTAATTTACAGATAACGTGATTCATCTTGCCCGGTCGACTTGCTAAAACTGAACATTGCTATAGATAGTTCCCAGTAGACGCCATCTTTACGGGCAAATTGCATTTTGGCATGCAGGCGCGTCAAGCGCTCAAATTATTAACGCAGCCGCGTCGTTCACTAACAATCATGCAATGAGTTTTGTGAATTAATGTGCGCGTGCTGCACGCCGTTCTCACGCGTAACGCATGACTGTGTGTTCCAAATTGCCCGTAAAGATGGCCGATTTACGTCATACTGCAACCTATCTATACCACCAAAATGACTTACTGAAACTTTCACAGTAGGTAGACATCTTAGCTTCAGTAAATTTGTCTTGAAAAGATAATTTTTAACGGAACGCTGAATTATTCCGTAAAATAAAATGACTTGCGGGATGAAGTTATCGTTTAACCTACAAGTGATGGCGCTCCTTCACAGGACCAATCCATGTACGAACGGGTAGGCATTATCAAACAAACAAACAAACACACCAACAAACAAACAAACGACAACAACAATTTGTGGTGCTTAATTTAATTTTCAGGTGCTCGACCATATCCTTCTATGAGTGCTAAAAAGATGATCAACGAGCTGCAGAATGGGTATCGTATGCCCAAGCCAAAACATTGTCAAGAAGAATTGTTAGTTACTAATTTCTACTTTTTATACCTACCATTCCATTGTAATCTTTTTCTCATAAAAGTAAAATTGAATTTCACTGTTGTTAACTTTGGCTTTGTTTAAGGTTTAGTTGCATAAAGTGGTTTTCACTGAATGATAGCTCTTTAACGAAGTAAGTTGTAAATTGTGCGAGTTGTGTTACAAGGAAAATTTTGACAATTTTTGATTTGTTAGTTATAGAAATAAAAAGAAAAAATTTACAACTCGGCCAATATCTAGAATAAGTTTTTGTATCCATTGTGGGTTATAACAATTTAACCATTAATTGTGTTATTAAAAATGGCCTATCTATATCTTGTTAAACTTAAACTTTCCTTTTGTTTTATATCAAGGTATCAAATGATGCTCAATTGTTGGAAAGTTGAGCAAGAACGTCGGCCAACATTCAAGGAAATCGGCAGAGAGCTGCACCAGCTAATGAATACAGGCGAGGTAAGAATATCCAAGTTTAAGTTGTCACCCATAAATTTCCATAAAATGTACCACTTCGCCGGACAAAAAACAGATATCACATCTTCTAGTTTAGTAATTTTGCAAACGTTAGTTAGTTTCCTGACGTGTCGACCTTAGACGAGTCTTTCTCGATGGCTTAAAATACCTTCGAGAAAGACTCTGCTAGGGTCGAAACTTCAGTCGTAACTATTTTCTGCATTTATATCATAGGTCCTTTTGGTTGGTATGCAGTTTGCAACAGCTTATTCTGTTTTCTAATTCAATAACTTTTTTTTTTTTCACTTGTTTGATAAAGATCACCTTATTTATCCTCTGTTAGCAAATTCAGTAAAGTTACGCCCTCCAAAACAATGTCATTACACAATAGTTCGTTCATCGTGGTCAAGTAATAATTTCGTATTTCTTGTTTCACTGCTTTGTTTCAGGAATGCATATCAATAAAGGCTTACGAAGATATCGTTTATGAGGTCACAGCTCCAGACGACAAACACGAACGGGTTTAATTATTGCGCGGTGACGTGTAAATTGAAGATTACAACAAAATAGTAAACGTACTTTTCACGGAAGTTAATACTTTGTTTGCAATGTGCGGTTGCATGAAAGGAAATGTGAAACGTGTAACCCAAGAAAGGGAAGGACAGTCAGACATTTGTATTTGTTTAAAAATTATTTCCTAACATAAAGTGTATATTTCCATTAACGTCATAATACACCCGAGGTATCAAGCTAGATCTATCAAGCCCTGATGATTTCCTTAAAAAATAAAACTGTTTCTAAATTCAGGGGGCGGAGTAACCGCAGGTTAATTAAATTTTAATTCGTCCGTAAAAGTTTAAACAACAGTGTATAATCTCTGTTGTGATTTTCACATTATGGTAAAGTAAATTTGGCAGTAGGTCTACGAGCTGTTCAATGGAAATTGTATAATTTTATTATTTTTTCTATCTCTGGGTCAAAATACAAACAGCCACTGAATTTCTACTGAATTTTACAATTCCTACATTATAATAATGTCCGCCTCCAAATTGGTTGCAAAATGCCTTTTCCCAATTGATGGTGTATAAATGTAAGGATGCGGGATCTCAAATTAGCAACAGACAACTAAAAACGCAAATGAAAATGACTACAAGCTAATAATTAAAAGCATTTGCAGATTAAGCACCAAGAATAAAACTTGTGCAGATTTTACCTCGGGTAAAATGGTCTCTGGATCATTTTTCTATAAAACAAATATGAATATCAAAATGTGCTTGTTCAGGCACAAACATTGTACATTGGTGCTACAAATCAGATACCACATTATGTCAACACATTATTTTTTTTTTTCCAGGGTAAAACAAAAAATATTTAACAAGAAAACGAATTCCAGTGGCATATTATATAGTACAACATTGGTCAATAGTGTTTAAAAAAGAAGAATTTACTGGTCAAGGTAGGGGGGGGGGCTTATTGCTTGGACGCATGATGACGCAAAGATCAAGACGTAGCCGTAGCTAGCTGTAGTCACCAATAGACCTCTCTATTGCAACGTCACATCCCTAATTTTTGCCAACCGTGGTTGGAAAACTATGGAAAGCCATAACTGCAAATCAAAAACAGATAGCCATAGTTTGTAGCAATAATACACAAATATTCAAAAATAGTGTTGAATTTGTTAGAAACAAATCAACCTATCATGGAAGGTATTTCAAAATTTTCAGTTCCTGAATCTTTACAGAAAATGTTGAATTTGGTCGCAACATTTTTTAACACGATTGAATGTTTTGCTAACCGTCCATGCCAACCGGCGCACTTTGTTTATCAACAATGGAAAGGTCTATACAGACTTGGACGATTGGACTAACCTCAGTCCCACTGCTGGTGTACGATCTCACAGCGCCATGTTTTCCCAGAATGCCGTGCTCGTTCATAACCCTTAGAAGTGTGACTCAGTTGAAAAATCCAATATTATTTTCGATGCAATCCACTTCATGCTGTTTCATGTGAGGATTTTACTAATTGTGTGTGTATTTTAATGCAATTTTAAAAGTTGTATCATTTCGTTACTGATCGTTTGTATTGTATTTGCATGCAGTTCTTTGTCAAGGCCATTTTAATTTCCCCAGTGAGGGATATTAAAGTTTTAGTCTATCTATCTATATATCTATCTAGCATGAGTGGAGTACGGAAAATGGTGCTTCTGGATATGGTACGCAGATGAAGTATTTTTTCTAATTTATGCAATTTTTAACATTGTTTTGTATCCTTCCATTAGTGATGGTTTGTATTGTATTTGTATACAGTTCTTTGCAAGGCCTTTTTTCCCCAGTGAGGGATAATACATTTATTTATTTTTTTATATTTTTTTTCCTTGCTTTGAAGCTATACAGCTTCATTTATTCAAAAACAACAAAAACACAAACAATTATACCTCAATTTCACATTACAATGTATAGGCCTAAGGTCCACAAATATAGCCATTATATAGAAATCTATGAGAAACAAAAAAATTAAAAAATTAAAACAGATAGGCCTACGAGCATATACACAAATTAGCGTGACATAATCACGTGATACGAAACAGAATTTGACAAATGAAAATCATTGCAGAAGATGAAAACAAGTTCTACAACTCCAATAATTATATAAACGACTATAACCTGCACATCTGCTAATACAAAGAGGACAAAGCTAAGACCCAAAAGCAGGAAACTCTTTAAAACCCAAAATTTAACTCACCATTATCATTAAAGAAACACAGCGCTTTGTTTGCTGTGTAACACGCCTTAAAGGTTTCAAGACACATTCTTTTGTGTTCAAACAATAGAAAAGCCTTCAAGTTCCGTTTGTAACATTGAATAATATCAACATCAGTAGGACATGTGTGACTGTCAAATATTAATTTACATCTGATATTCCATATTTGCCGTAGCATTTTGACAACCACCACACTTTGATACGTTGATAAGTTTGATACACTTTGATAAGTTGATACCCCAGAATTCTGTTAAGGTCGGTAAGGTAAAAGTACTTATTTCCCACATATTTTCTTAGAAGACATTCAACGAAAATCCAGGCATTAATTGTACACGAGCAGTAAATACAAAGATGTTGATGGGACTCGTTTTCAGTTTTACAAAGAGGACATAAAGTGTCAGGAACATTTTGCATCTTGAGAAGAACATCTCTGGTAGGAAGAACTCTATGTTTCACTTTGTACCAAAACTGTTTATCTTCAGAATCTAACAAATAATTTTTTAAACCTCTCTCCCAAATCATGGTCCAATTAATATGAGACGCATAGTGAAACACTTCTTGCCATTTCTTTTGTGCTTTAGGGGCAATGAATTTATCTAGAACGAGATTAGCATATGTACTTTTAGCAGTGGTTTTAGAAATGTGTACCTTTTCCCCCTTATTATTTTTAACAATTACCATCCAATTGCAGATGTGGTTTGCAGGACCCTCTCTCGTGTCACAAACCAATTCATGATCGAATTCTTCCTGCATTAATGTTCAAAATTCCACATTTATCAGCGACTTCTTGGAAAGTGATTAACTTGTTTTTACGAACCACATCTTTAATTTTAGTAATCCCAACAGATTTAAGCAATGGGCTCTTCATGACTGAATTGTCTTTCGTGGCCTTAATGTTTTTCCACAAGGGCACTTCATGAGACTCCAGACTGCTAGTATAAGTACAATTTAGTATTCCTCCCGCCGTTTTGAAGGCAAGGATTAACTCAGAATAAAAGGGCGTAGTTCTAAGTGGTAACTTAACATTACAAAAGACATACCATCCCAAGTGATTATCACAACTTGCTTTGTTAATCCAGTATTCAAATAGGTTCCTCCACTTTCCTGTACTGGAGACGTATCTATTAGCCCAGTTCCCCCTAGGTTTTTTGGTCCCTGAATCGTTTTCCTCTTAATAGTTTCAATTTTCCCATCCCAGAAAAAGTTCCAAACAATGTTGCTCATTCTTTGTATCCATTCTGCAGGACAGGCAATAATGCTCCCTAAGTAATTAATCCCCGCCCCAACAAAGGTATTAACAATAACGGCCTTCCCTACGTAAGATAAATGGCGTTTGGACCACCTGTTAAGAACACATTTAAGTTTATTTATTCTGGGGCCCCAGTTGTCTTCAGGAGTAACATCGTTGCCGAAAACGATGCCTAAAATGTTCATGTTGTCATTTTTCCATTCAAAATTACAGGGCTTGTCGTTTCTATTTTTCCATTTTCCTAGCCAAAGACCTTTCGTTTTGGTTACATTGAGCTTAGATCCAGTACCTTTACAATAAATGTTCAGGATGTCTTGTATGGTGGAAAATTCACCATTGTTGTTGATGATGAGACTAGTGTCATCGGCATGCTGAATTAACTTAATACTGTTACCTTTGTTATTATAATTACAATTAGGAACATTGAAACCTTTGATAATTATCGTTATTTCTAATCATACTGGCTAAGCCTTCTGCGCAGATAGCAAACAAAAGGGGCGATAAAGGACATCCTTGTCTGATTCCCCTCTCCATGATAAAACCGGGGAGCCTATGAAATTATTTAAAATGATCTGCCCTGTAGGTTGGCTAAAAAGAACTTTAATCCATTTGATCAAATTCACGGGGATGCCAATTTTTTCTATAATAGCAAACATATAGCTCCAATTAATTCTATCAAATGCTTTTTCTTGATCGATGTTAACAATGGCAGCTTCAATCTTTTCCCAATTAGCATAATCAACGATATCCCGAATAATCATAAGATTGTCTTGAATTTTCCTGTTTAAAACACCGCAAGTTTGTTCTTCGCCAATAATAAAAGGCATAGCATGCTTTAATTTGTTCGTAATAGCTTTAGACAATATTTTGTAATCCACAGACAGGAGACTGATAGGCCTCCAATTTTTAAGCTCGTATCTGTTCCCAGAATTTTTGTGTATAAGTCTAATGAGGTCCGTATTCATAAATTTACTTAGACTATACCCTTGTTAAGACCATAATTGAAAACTTCTAGAATATCAGTCTCGAGAATATCCCAGAATGTTTGGTAAAATTCGACGGTTAATCCATCAATGCCTGGAGATTTTTTCTTGTTCATTTGAAAAAGAGCATTCTTGGGATCAACAGCTGTAATGTTCTCTTCGAGATTACTCATTATATCATCAGGGTCTGTTTTCTTTTCAATATTAGATATAATATCCTTCATGCAAGAAAGGGAAATATCCTCAGATGTGTACAAGTCGCTGTAAAACGAATTAGCATAACTCATCATAGTATCAGGTTGGTCATAGTAGTTCCCTTCGGGAGTGATAAACATATCAATTTTATTATTTTGAATTTGTTGCTTTTCAAGGTGCAAACAGAATTTGGAGGCCTTTTCCCCTTCATTCTTGAAGGTATTACGGACTCTAACTTTAGCTTTCTTCCACTCCTCAACTTCATATTCTTTAAGTTGGGCCTCAATGTGCTTTAGGGTCTGGGTATCAATGGAATTTTTGTTAATTGTATTATTATATTGTTTTTCAAGATCCAGATATTTCCGTTTCTTATTAAAATACAGTTTTTATCTATCTATCTATCTATCTATCTATCTGAGTGTCTAGCATGAGTGGAGTACGGAAAATGGTGCTTCTGGATATGGTACGCTAATGAAGTATTTTTCTAATTGTAAATGCAATTTTTAACATTTGCATCCTTCCGTTAGTGATGGTTTGTATTGTATTTGCAAACAGTTCTTTGTCAAGGCTATTTTTAATTTCCCCAGTGAGGGATAATAAAGTTTGTATCTATCTACCTATCTATCTATCTATCTATCAAATGAACCAATTATTTACACGGCAAAGGAGATTGAGAGGGGACCAGTTGCTCTGACTTGATGCCTCATTAGTTGAATCTGAATGTTAGCACCAGGCCCCAATTTCATAAAGCCTGTAAGCACAAAAACTTGCTAAGCACAGAAAAACTTTGCTTAGCAGAAACATGTTACCTGCCAACATTTCATAAAGTTAACATTATTTCAACTGGTGCCCCACTCATTGCTAAGCAAAGACAATTTCCAAGCAGTATTTGGGCCCAGATGTCCACAGAATGTACGTGAGAACGATGTTCGTATTTTATTACTTTCTTAAATGTATAATATTACTTTATTGCAGACATAAAAAAATATAAAAAATACTTCCAAGTCACTACAACATTGTTTACTTGACTAAAAAGTATATTATTCCAATCCATTGTTTACTTGACTAAAAAGTATATTATTCCAATCCATTGTTTACTTGACTAAAAAGTATATTATTCCAATCCATTGTTTACTTGACTAAAAAGTATATTATTCCAATCCATTGTTTACTTGACTAAAAAGTATATTATTCCAATCCATTGTTTACTTGACTAAAAAGTATATTATTCCAATCCATTGTTTACTTGACTAAAAAGTATATTATTCCAATCCATTGTTTACTTGACTAAAAAGTATATTATTCCAATCCATTGTTTACTTGACCAAAGTAAATTATTCCAATCAAG
Source organism: Leptasterias polaris (assembly GCA_037783415.1). NCBI lineage: Eukaryota > Metazoa > Echinodermata > Asteroidea > Forcipulatida > Asteriidae > Leptasterias > Leptasterias polaris. The sequence goes on from JAZGTN010000009.1 coordinate 10,068,090, forward strand.
TGAATTCCTTTCGCCACCACCAGGTGTTACAATTTCATTTTAAAGAAAAGTTAAATTTTGAAACGATTGTCGGCCGACCATCGTTATAGAACGCGTGAGTTGTAACACAAGGTCTGTCTCTCTGACAGCTTTAAGTCGTCACAGTTTGCCTCTCATTTTTCTCGGCAGTCATCGGCCGCATGTAAACGCCTAAACGGGTCGGTGAAACGTTTATTCATACTAAATCCTACCCAAGTTCTCGAAAAATATCATTGATAAATTTGGCTGTTTTTATATTTTAATAATGTTCTCAATCATTTAGTAATTTAATTTTAACTTTGATGTTTGTTTGTAGCTGCTGGGCAACTCTGAAAAACAGTGTTTCACTGAGAGGTCTCCCCAGGGTAAAGAAGAAATAAATAAATAATAAATAATACATGCAGCAATTAAATGCAGCAAATGTAATTTCAATTTATTAATCAAGTTTGACTTAATCGAGCACCACCCATTAGGGCGTAAAATGCACTTTTAACACGTGGCTCACATTGAGTCAAAGACCAGTATCCGTACTCTGTGCCACCAAGCATAATCATATATGAAATAACAAACCTGTGGAAATCTAAGCTCAATCAGTCATATTGGAGTCACTAAACTATTGTTTAAAAACAACTTTAAATATTTTCAAAATCGAATTTAGGTCTCGCGAGATTAAAACTAATTTGTTTTATCTATTTATCAAAAACTACAGCATAAAATCAGGCAAAAATATTTCAAAGGAAGTTTCTCCTTTTGCCATTGCCGAAAAAGTCCATCTTAAATTAATAACCTTGCAAAATATTTGGAAATCAGTGAGTATTTTTAGTTTTCCCTCAATCTTACCAATGTAGTCTATACACCCTTTAAAACTTGATATTATTTAGATTGTTAATTAGTTTTTACTTGTTCCCAATTGTCTTGCTTCATGCCGATGCCTTCAACCCATAGCTTGGTTAACACTTAACAGCGCCCTCTGGGATTGATCAAGTGACATGATTCAAATTGGAATAACATTCTTTGTTGACTAGAAAGTGTGAAGTTTCACGTGGCAGTTCTGTGACATCTTTGCTTAAAGCTAGAGAATTAGTTTACTCCATCACAAACAATGAAGCCCATTCAGTATAAGATATTACATGCAGTTTTCTTACCCTGGACGGGAGTCTTCCGAAAGAGGGCCATCAAGATGGCGGCAACCTCTCAAAATCCGTTCGATGGTTGTTCAGGTTTGTCATTTGAGATTTGCTAACAAAATGAGAGCTTTTCCCGGTAGGGTAGGTTGCTGTTTGGTTCTCCAGTTCCAGTCAACGAACACAGGAATGAAAACAAACTTCGTGTAAATGTGACTACGGATATAAGCTGTGATTACAGCCGTAGATTTCTCGAGAAGTGTCGCATTTTGATATAGTCCGAGTGATCTTTCTTTCAGGCAACAGTCGTTGATGACTGAGTGTCCGTTAGATAAAAGAGTACAACGCAATGTCTTCACAATCACATAGCACTTGGTATTAAACATGACAACAGAATTAGCTGTGTCCAGTCATGGAGGTAGGAATGGCCCAGGGTAGTATTATAACAAGTGTATTATAATTGGATAATTTTCACACACCCATTCCCCAAAAAGCATTTACCAGAGAATAATATGTTCAAAAAATCTTATCAACGCAGTCGGCAGGATTCGAACCTGCGCGGGGTGAACCCAGAGGTTTTCTTGCCTGTCGCCTTAACCGCTCGGCCATGACTACCCTTCGTGAAATTAGTTTAAAAGCATCGTATATATTTATAATAACAAATCCATCAGTATAAACCAACGAAAGAAAACAACAACGTAGTCGGGCAGGGTTCGAACCTGCGCGGGGAAACCCCAACAGATTTCTAGTCTGTCGCCTTAACCACTAGGCCATGACTACTCTTCCCTACGGTAGCTTAAACATCGAAACTCTAAAGAGTCTAACCTAACGAAACAACGGGAAAAACATACAAACGTTGTCGGCAGGGTTCGAACCTGCGCGGGGAGACCCCAACAGATTTCTAGTCTGTCGCCTTAACCACTCGGCCACGACTACCGATACGTGCTACTCTTACCTAGCTACAATATTCCTTTAAACTTCAAAGCATTGCAAACAATATATCGGGGGGGAAAAGCCCAAAAACCAAGCAAAACGTAGTCGGCAGGATTCGAACCTGCGCGGGGTGAACCCAGAGGTTTTCTTGCCTGTCGCCTTAACCGCTCGGCCATGACTACCCTTCGTGAAATTAGTTTAAAAGCATCGTATATATTTATAATAACAAATCCATCAGTATAAACCAACGAAAGAAAACAACAACGTAGTCGGCAGGGTTCGAACCTGCGCGGGGAAACCCCAAAAGATTTCTAGTCTGTCGCCTTAACCACTAGGCCATGACTACTCTTCCCTACGGTAGCTTAAACATCGAAACTCTAAAGAGTCTAACCTAACGAAACAACGGGGAAAACATACAAACGTTGTCGGCAGGGTTCGAACCTGCGCGGGGAGACCCCAACAGATTTCTAGTCTGTCGCCTTAACCACTCGGCCACGACTACCAATACCTGCTATTCTTACCTAACAATATTCCTTTAAACTTCAAAGCATTGCAAACAATATATTGGGGTGGAAAAAAACCAAACAAGACGTAGTCGGCGGGGTTCGAACCTGCGTGGGGAGACCCCAACAGATTTCAAGTCTGTCGCCTTAACCACTCGGCCACGACTACCGATACATGCTATTCTTACCTAGCCACAATATTCCTTTAAATTTCAAAGCATTGCAAACAATATATTGGGGTGGAAAAAACCCAAAACCAAACAAGACGTAGTCGGCAGGGTTCGAAACTGCGCGGGGAGACCCCAACAGATTTCTAGTCTGTCGCCTTAACCACTCGGCCACGACTACCCTTCCTTACGGTAGCTAAAACATCTAACTTCTAAAGAGTCCAACCTAACGAAACAAAGGGAAAAAACATACAAACGTAGTCGGCAGGGTTCGAACCTGCGCGGGGAGACCCCAACAGATTTCTAGTCTGTCGCCTTAACCACTCGGCCACGACTACACTTCCTTACGGTAGCTAAAACATCTAACTTCTAAAGAGTCCAACCTAACGAAACAAAGGGAAAAAACATACAAACGTAGTCGGCAGGGTTCGAACCTGCGCGGGGAGACCCCAACAGATTTCTAGTCTGTCGCCTTAACCACTCGGCCACGACTACCGATACGTGCTGCTCTTACCTAGCTACAATATTCCTTTAAACTTCAAAGCATTGCAAACAATATATTGGGGTGGAAAAAGCCCCAAAACCAAGCAAAACGTAGTCGGCAGGGTTCGAATCTGCGCGGGGAGACCCCAACAGATTTCTACTCTGTCGCCTTAAACACTCGGCCACGACTACCAATACCTGCTATTCTTACCTAACAATATTCCTTTAAACTTCAAAGCATTGCAAACAATATATTGGGGTGGAAAAAAACCAAACAAGACGTAGTCGGCGGGGTTCGAACCTGCGCGGGGAGACCCCAACAGATTTCAAGTCTGTCGCCTTAACCACTCGGCCACGACTACCGATACATGCTATTCTTACCTAGCTACAATATTCCTTTAAATTTCAAAGCATTGCAAACAATATATTGGGGTGGAAAAAACCCAAAACCAAACAAGACGTAGTCGGCAGGGTTCGAAACTGCGCGGGGAGACCCCAACAGATTTCTAGTCTGTCGCCTTAACCACTCGGCCACGACTACCCTTCCTTACGGTAGCTAAAACATCTAACTTCTAAAGAGTCCAACCTAACGAAACAAAGGGAAAAAACATACAAACGTAGTCGGCAGGGTTCGAACCTGCGCGGGGAGACCCCAACAGATTTCTAGTCTGTCGCCTTAACCACTCGGCCACGACTACCCTTCCTTACGGTAGCTAAAACATCTAACTTCTAAAGAGTCCAACCTAACGAAACAAAGGGAAAAAACATACAAACGTAGTCGGCAGGGTTCGAACCTGCGCGGGGAGACCCCAACAGATTTCTAGTCTGTCGCCTTAACCACTCGGCCACGACTACCGATACGTGCTGCTCTTACCTAGCTACAATATTCCTTTAAACTTCAAAGCATTGCAAACAATATATTGGGGTGGAAAAAGCCCCAAAACCAAGCAAAACGTAGTCGGCAGGGTTCGAATCTGCGCGGGGAGACCCCAACAGATTTCTACTCTGTCGCCTTAACCACTCGGCCACGACTACCAATACCTGCTATTCTTACCTAACAATATTCCTACCTAACAATATTCCTTTAAACTTCAAAGCATTGCAAACAATATATTGGGGTGGAAAAAACCCAAACAAGACGTAGTCGGCGGGGTTCGAACCTGCGCGGGGAGACCCCAACAGATTTCAAGTCTGTCGCCTTAACCACTCGGCCACGACTACCGATACGTGCTATTCTTACCTAGCTACAATATTCCTTTAAATTTCAAAGCATTGCAAACAATATATTGGGGTGGAAAAAACCCAAAACCAATCAAGACGTAGTCGGCAGGGTTCGAACCTGCGCGGGGAGACCCCAACAGATTTCTAGTCTGTCGCCTTAACCACTCGGCCTCGACTACCCTTCCTTACGGTAGCTAAAACATCTAACTTCTAAAGAGTCCAACCTAACGAAACAAAGGGAAAAAACATACAAACGTAGTCGGCAGGGTTCGAACCTGCGCGGGGAGACCCCAACAGATTTCTAGTCTGTCGCCTTAACCGCTCGGCCACGACTACCGATACGTGCTATTCTTACCTAGCTACAATATTCCTTTAAATTTCAAAGCATTGCAAACAATATTGGGGTGGAAAAATCCCAAAACCAAACAAGACGTAGTCGGCAGGGTTCGAAACTGCGCGGGGAAACCCCAACAGATTTCAAGTCTGTCGCCTTAACCACTCGGCCACGACTACCGATACGTGATATTCTTACCTAACTACAATATTCCTTTAAATTTCAAAGCATTGCAAACAATATATTGGGGTGGAAAAATCCCAAAACCAAACATGACGTAGTCGGCAGGGTTCGAAACTGCGCGGGGAAACCCCAACAGATTTCTAGTCTGTCGCCTAAACCACTCGGCCACGACTACCAATAAGTGCTATTCTTACCTAGCTACAATATTCCTTTAAATTTCAAAGCATTGCAAACAATATATTGGGGGAAAAAGCCCAAAACCAAGCAAAACGTAGTCGGCAGGGTTCGAACCTGCGCGGGAAAACCCCAACAGATTTCTAGTCTGTCGCCTTAACCACTCGGCCACGACTACCAATACGTGCTATTCTTACCTAGCTACAATATTACTTTAAATTTCAAAGCATTGCAAACAATATATTAGGGGAAAAAGCCCAAAACCAAGCAAAAGGTAGTCGGCAGGGATCGAACCTGCGCGGGGAGACCCCAACAGATTTCTAGTCTGTCGCCTTAACCACTCGGCCACGACTACCCTTCCTTACGGTAGCAAAAACATCTAACTTCTAAAGAGTCCAACCTAACGAAACAAAGGGAAAAAACATACAAACGTAGTCGGCAGGGTTCGAACCTGCGCGGGGAGACCCCAACAGATTTCTAGTCTGTCGCCTTAACCACTCGGCCACGACTACCCTTCCTTACGGTAGCTAAAACATCTAACTTCTAAAGAGTCCAACCTAACGAAACAAAGGGAAAAAACATACAAACGTAGTCGGCAGGGTTCGAACCTGCGCGGGGAGACCCCAACAGATTTCTAGTCTGTCGCCTTAACCACTCGGCCACGACTACCCTTCCTTACGGTAGCTAAAACATCTAACTTCTAAAGAGTCCAACCTAACGAAACAAAGGGAAAAAACATACAAACGTAGTCGGCAGGGTTCGAACCTGCGCGTGGAGACCCCAACAGATTTCTAGTCTGTCGCCTTAACCACTCGGCCACGACTACCCTTCCTAAAGGTAGCTAAAACATCTAACTTCTAAAGAGTCCAACCTAACGAAACAAAGGGAAAAAACATACAAACGTAGTCGGCAGGGTTCGAACCTGCGCGGGGAGACCCCAACAGATTTCTAGTCTGTCGCCTTAACCACTCGGCCACGACTACCCTTCCTTACGGTAGCTAAAACATCTAACTTCTAAAGAGTCCAACCTAACGAAACAAAGGGAAAAAACATACAAACGTAGTCGGCAGGGTTCGAACCTGCGCGGGGAGACCCCAACAGATTTCTAGTCTGTCGCCTTAACCACTCGGCCACGACTACCCTTCCTTACGGTAGCTAAAACATCTAACTTCTAAAGAGTCCAACCTAACGAAACAAAGAGAAAAAACATACAAACGTAGTCGGCAGGGTTCGAACCTGCGCGTGGAGACCCCAACAGATTTCTAGTCTGTCGCCTTAACCACTCGGCCACGACTACCCTTCCTTACGGTAGCTAAAACATCTAACTTCTAAAGAGTCCAACCTAACGAAACAAAGGGAAAAAACATACAAACGTAGTCGGCAGGGTTCGAACCTGCGCGGGGAGACCCCAACAGATTTCTAGTCTGTCGCCTTAACCACTCGGCCACGACTACCCTTCCTTACGGTAGCTAAAACATCTAACTTCTAAAGAGTCCAACCTAACGAAACAAAGGGAAAAAACATACAAACGTAGTCGGCAGGGTTCGAACCTGCGCGGGGAGACCCCAACAGATTTCTAGTCTGTCGCCTTAACCACTCGGCCACGACTACCCTTCCTTACGGTAGCTAAAACATCTAACTTCTAAAGAGTCCAACCTAACGAAACAAAGGGAAAAAACATACAAACGTAGTCGGCAGGGTTCGAACCTGCGCGGGGAGACCCCAACAGATTTCTAGTCTGTCGCCTTAACCACTCGGCCACGACTACCCTTCCTTACGGTAGCTAAAACATCTAACTTCTAAAGAGTCCAACCTAACGAAACAAAGGGAAAAAACATACAAACGTAGTCGGCAGGGTTCGAACCTGCGCGGGGAGACCCCAACAGATTTCTAGTCTGTCGCCTTAACCACTCGGCCACGACTACCCTTCCTTACGGTAGCTAAAACATCTAACTTCTAAAGAGTCCAACCTAACGAAACAAAGGGAAAAAACATACAAACGTAGTCGGCAGGGTTCGAACCTGCGCGGGGAGACCCCAACAGATTTCTAGTCTGTCGCCTTAACCACTCGGCCACGACTACCAATAAGTGCTATTCTTACCTAGCTACAATATTCCTTTCAATTTCAAAGCATTGCAAACAATATATTGGGGTAAAAAAAACAAAAAACAAGACGTAGTCGGCAGGGTTCGAACCTGCGCGGGGAAACCCCAACAGATTTCAAGTCTGTCGCCTTAACCACTCGGCCACTACTACCGTTACGTGCTATTCATACCTAGCTACAATATTCCTTTAAATTTCAAAGCATTGCAAACAATATATTGGGGGGGGGGGAAAGGTCCAAAACCAAACAAAACGTAGTCGGCAGGGTTCGAACCTGCGCGGGGAGACTCCAACAGATTTCTAGTCTGTCGCCTTAACCACTCGGCCACGACTACCCTTCCTTACGGTAGCTAAAACATCTAACTTCTAAAGAGTCCAACCTAACGAAACAAAGGGAAAAAACATACAAACGTAGTCGGCAGGGTTCGAACCTGCGCGGGGAGACCCCAACAGATTTCTAGTCTGTCGCCTTAACCGCTCGGCCACGACTACCCTTCCTTACGGTAGCTAAAACATCTAACTTCTAAAGAGTCCAACCTAACGAAACAAAGGGAAAAAACATACAAACGTAGTCGGCAGGGTTCGAATCTGCGCGGGGAGACCCCAACAGATTTCTAGTCTGTCGCCTTAACCACTCGGCCACGACTACCAATACCAGCTAATCTTACCTAACAATATTCCTTTAAACTTCAAAGCATAGCAAACAATATAATTGGGGTGGAAAAATCCCAAAACCAAACAAAACGTAATCGGCAGGGTTCAAACCTGCGCGGGGAAACCCCAACAGATTTCAAGTCTGTCGCCTTAACCACTCGGCCACGACCACCGATACGTGCTACTCTTACCTAGCTACAATATTCTTTTAAATTTCAAAGCATTGCAAACAATATATTGTGGGAAAAGGTCCAAAACCAAACAAAACGTAGTCGGCAGGGTTCGAACCTGCGCGGGGAGACCCCAACAGATTTCTAGTCTGTCGCCTTAACCACTCGGCCACGACTACCCTTCCTTACGGTAGCTAAAACATCTAACTTCTAAAGAGTCCAACCTAACGAAACAAAGGGAAAAAACATACAAATGTAGTCGGCTGGGTTCGAACCTGCGCGGGGAGACCCCAACAGATTTCTAGTCTGTCGCCTTAACCACTCGGCCACGACTACCCTTCCTTACGGTAGCTAAAACATCTAACTTCTAAAGAGTCCAACCTAACGAAACAAAGGGAAAAAACATACAAACGTAGTCGGCAGGGTTCGAACCTGCGCGGGGAGACCCCAACAGATTTCTAGTCTGTCGCCTTAACCACTCGGCCACGACTACCGGTGCGTGCTACTATTACCTAACAATATTCCTTTAAACTTCAAAGCATTGCAAACAATATAATTGGGGTGGAAAAATCCCAAAACCAAACAAAACGTAGTCGGCAGGGTTCGAACCTGCGCGGGGAGACCCCCACAGATTTCTAGTCTGTCGCCTTAACCACTCGGCCACGACTACCCTTCCTTACGGTAGCTAAAACATCTAACTTCTAAAGAGTCCAACCTAACGAAACAAAGGGAAAAAACATACAAACGTAGTCGGCAGGGTTCGAACCTGCGCGGGGAGACCCCAACAGATTTCTAGTCTGTCGCCTTAACCACTCGGCCACGACTACCCTTCCTTACGGTAGCTAAAACATCTAACTTCTAAAGAGTCCAACCTAACGAAACAAAGGGAAAAAACATACAAACGTAGTCGGCAGGGTTCGAACCTGCGCGTGGAGACCCCAACAGATTTCTAGTCTGTCGCCTTAACCACTCGGCCACGACTACCCTTCCTAACGGTAGCTAAAACATCTAACTTCTAAAGAGTCCAACCTAACGAAACAAAGGGAAAAAACATACAAACGTAGTCGGCAGGGTTCGAACCTGCGCGGGGAGACCCCAACAGATTTCTAGTCTGTCGCCTTAACCACTCGGCCACGACTACCCTTCCTTACGGTAGCTAAAACATCTAACTTCTAAAGAGTCCAACCTAACGAAACAAAGGGAAAAAACATACAAACGTAGTCGGCAGGGTTCGAACCTGCGCGGGGAGACCCCAACAGATTTCTAGTCTGTCGCCTTAACCACTCGGCCACGACTACCAATAAGTGCTATTCTTACCTAGCTACAATATTCCTTTAAATTTCAAAGCATTGCAAACAATATATTGGGGTAAAAAAAACAAAAAACAAGACGTAGTCGGCAGGGTTCGAACCTGCGCGGGGAAACCCCAACAGATTTCAAGTCTGTCGCCTTAACCACTCGGCCACGACTACCCTTCCTTACGGTAGCTAAAACATCTAACTTCTAAAGAGTCCAACCTAACGAAACAAAGGGAAAAAACATACAAACGTAGTCGGCAGGGTTCGAACCTGCGCGGGGAGACTCCAACAGATTTCTAGTCTGTCGCCTTAACCACTCGGCCACGACTACCCTTCCTTACGGTAGCTAAAACATCTAACTTCTAAAGAGTCCAACCTAACGAAACAAAGGGAAAAAACATACAAACGTAGTCGGCAGGGTTCGAATCTGCGCGGGGAGACCCCAACAGATTTCTAGTCTGTCGCCTTAACCACTCGGCCACGACTACCGGTGCGTGCAACTCTTACCTAACAATATTCCTTTAAACTTCAAAGCATTGCAAACAATATAATTGGGGTGGAAAAATCCCAAAACCAAACAAAACGTAGTCGGCAGGGTTCGAACCTGCGCGGGGAGACCCCAACAGATTTCTAGTCTGTCGCCTTAACCACTCGGCCACGACTACCCTTCCTTACGGTAGCTAAAACATCTAACTTCTAAAGAGTCCAACCTAACGAAACAAAGGGAAAAAACATACAAACGTAGTCGGCAGGGTTCGAACCTGCGCGGGGAGACCCCAACAGATTTCTAGTCTGTCGCCTTAACCACTCGGCCACGACTACCCTTCCTTACGGTAGCTAAAACATCTAACTTCTAAAGAGTACAACCTAACGAAACAAAGGGAAAAAACATACAAACGTAGTCGGCAGGGTTCGAACCTGCGCGTGGAGACCCCAACAGATTTCTAGTCTGTCGCCTTAACCACTCGGCCACGACTACCCTTCCTTACGGTAGCTAAAACATCTAACTTCTAAAGAGTCCAACCTAACGAAACAAAGGGGAAAAACATACAAACGTAGTCGGCAGGGTTCGAACCTGGGCGGGGAGACCCCAACAGATTTCTAGTCTGTCGCCTTAACCACTCGGCCACGACTACCCTTCCTTACGGTAGCTAAAACATCTAACTTCTAAAGAGTCCAACCTAACGAAACAAAGGGAAAAAACATACAAACGTAGTCGGCAGGGTTCGAACCTGCGCGGGGAGACCCCAACAGATTTCTAGTCTGTCGCCTTAACCACTCGGCCACGACTACCAATAAGTGCTATTCTTACCTAGCTACAATATTCCTTTAAATTTCAAAGCATTGCAAACAATATATTGGGGTAAAAAAAACAAAAAACAAGACGTAGTCGGCAAGGTTCGAACCTGCGCGGGGAAACCCCAACAGATTTCAAGTCTGTCGCCTTAACCACTCGGCCACTACTACCGTTACGTGCTATTCATACCTAGCTACAATATTCCTTTAAATTTCAAAGCATTGCAAACAATATATTGGGGGGGGAAAGGTCCAAAACCAAACAAAACGTAGTCGGCAGGGTTCGAACCTGCGCGGGGAGACTCCAACAGATTTCTAGTCTGTCGCCTTAACCACTCGGCCACGACTACCCTTCCTTACGGTAGCTAAAACATCTAACTTCTAAAGAGTCCAACCTAACGAAACAAAGGGAAAAAACATACAAACGTAGTCGGCAGGGTTCGAACCTGCGCGTGGAGACCCCAACAGATTTCTAGTCTGTCGCCTTAACCACTCGGCCACGACTACCCTTCCTTACGGTAGCTAAAACATCTAACTTCTAAAGAGTCCAACCTAACGAAACAAAGGGAAAAAACATACAAACGTAGTCGGCAGGGTTCGAACCTGCGCGGGGAGACCCCAACAGATTTCTAGTCTGTCGCCTTTACCACTCGGCCACGACTACCCTTCCTTACGGTAGCTAAAACATCTAACTTCTAAAGAGTCCAACCTAACGAAACAAAGGGAAAAAACATACAAACGTAGTCGGCAGGGTTCGAACCTGCGCGGGGAGACCCCAACAGATTTCTAGTCTGTCGCCTTAACCACTCGGCCACGACTACCCTTCCTTACGGTAGTTAAATCATCTAACTTCTAAAGAGTCCAACCTAACGAAACAAAGGGAAAAAACATACAAACGTAGTCGGCAGGGTTCGAACCTGCGCGGGGAGACCCCAACAGATTTCTAGTCTGTCGCCTTAACCACTCGGCCACGACTACCCTTCCTTACGGTAGCTAAAACATCTAACTTCTAAAGAGTCCAACCTAACGAAACAAAGGGAAAAAACATACAAACGTAGTCGGCAGGGTTCGAACCTGCGCGGGGAGACCCCAACAGATTTCTAGTCTGTCGCCTTAACCACTCGGCCACGACTACCCTTCCTTACGGTAGCTAAAACATCTAACTTCTAAAGAGTCCAACCTAACGAAACAAAGGGAAAAAACATACAAACGTAGTCGGCAGGGTTCGAACCTGCGCGTGGAGACCCCAACAGATTTCTAGTCTGTCGCCTTAACCACTCGGCCACGACTACCCTTCCTTACGGTAGCTAAAACATCTAACTTCTAAAGAGTCCAACCTAACGAAACAAAGGGAAAAAACAAACAAACGTAGTCGGCAGGGTTCGAACCTGCGCGGGGAGACCCCAACAGATTTCTAGTCTGTCGCCTTAACCACTCGGCCACGACTACCCTTCCTTACGGTAGCTAAAACATCTAACTTCTAAAGAGTCCAACCTAACGAAACAAAGGGAAAAAACATACAAACGTAGTCGGCAGGGTTCGAACCTGCGCGGGGAGACCCCAACAGATTTCTAGTCTGTCGCCTTAACCACTCGGCCACGACTACCAATAAGTGCTTTTCTTACCTAGCTACAATATTCCTTTAAATTTCAAAGCATTGCAAACAATATATTGGGGTAAAAAAAACAAAAAACAAGACGTAGTCGGCAGGGTTCGAACCTGCGCGGGGAAACCCCAACAGATTTCAAGTCTGTCGCCTTAACCACTCGGCCACTACTACCGTTACGTGCTATTCATACCTAGCTACAATATTCCTTTAAATTTCAAAGCATTGCAAACAATATATTGGGGGGGGGAAAGGTCCAAAACCAAACAAAACGTAGTCGGCAGGGTTCGAACCTGCGCGGGGAGACTCCAACAGATTTCTAGTCTGTCGCCTTAACCACTCGGCCACGACTACCCTTCCTTACGGTAGCTAAAACATCTAACTTCTAAAGAGTCCAACCTAACGAAACAAAGGGAAAAAACATACAAACGTAGTCGGCAGGGTTCGAACCTGCGCGGGGAGACCCCAACAGATTTCTAGTCTGTCGCCTTAACCGCTCGGCCACGACTACCCTTCCTTACGGTAGCTAAAACATCTAACTTCTAAAGAGTCCAACCTAACGAAACAAAGGGAAAAAACATACAAACGTAGTCGGCATGGTTCGAATCTGCGCGGGGAGACCCCAACAGATTTCTAGTCTGTCGCCTTAACCACTCGGCCACGACTACCAATACCAGCTAATCTTACCTAACAATATTCCTTTAAACTTCAAAGCATAGCAAACAATATAATTGGGGTGGAAAAATCCCAAAACCAAACAAAACGTAGTCGGCAGGGTTCAAACCTGCGCGGGGAAACCCCAACAGATTTCAAGTCTGTCGCCTTAACCACTCGGCCACGACCACCGATACGTGCTACTCTTACCTAGCTACAATATTCTTTTAAATTTCAAAGCATTGCAAACAATATATTGTGGGAAAAGGTCCAAAACCAAACAAAACGTAGTCGGCAGGGTTCAAACCTGCGCGGGGAGACCCCAACAGATTTCTAGTCTGTCGCCTTAACCACTCGGCCACGACTACCCTTCCTTACGGTAGCTAAAACATCTAACTTCTAAAGAGTCCAACCTAACGAAACAAAGGGAAAAAACATACAAACGTAGTCGGCTGGGTTCGAACCTGCGCGGGGAGACCCCAACAGATTTCTAGTCTGTCGCCTTAACCACTCGGCCACGACTACCCTTCCTTACGGTAGCTAAAACATCTAACTTCTAAAGAGTCCAACCTAACGAAACAAAGGGAAAAAACATACAAACGTAGTCGGCAGGGTTCGAACCTGCGCGGGGAGACCCCAACAGATTTCTAGTCTGTCGCCTTAACCACTCGGCCACGACTACCCTTCCTTACGGTAGCTAAAACATCTAACTTCTAAAGAGTCCAACCTAACGAAACAAAGGGAAAAAACATACAAACGTAGTCGGCAGGGTTCGAACCTGCGCGGGGAGACCCCAACAGATTTCTAGTCTGTCGCCTTAACCACTCGGCCACGACTACCCTTCCTTACGGTAGCTAAAACATCTAACTTCTAAAGAGTCCAACCTAACGAAACAAAGGGAAAAAACATACAAACGTAGTCGGCAGGGTTCGAACCTGCGCGGGGAGACCCCAACAGATTTCTAGTCTGTCGCCTTAACCACTCGGCCACGACTACCCTTCCTTACGGTAGCTAAAACATCTAACTTCTAAAGAGTCCAACCTAACGAAACAAAGGGAAAAAACATACAAACGTAGTCGGCAGGGTTCGAACCTGCGCGTGGAGACCCCAACAGATTTCTAGTCTGTCGCCTTAACCACTCGGCCACGACTACCCTTCCTTACGGTAGCTAAAACATCTAACTTCTAAAGAGTCCAACCTAACGAAACAAAGGGAAAAAACATACAAACGTAGTCGGCAGGGTTCGAACCTGCGCGGGGAGACCCCAACAGATTTCTAGTCTGTCGCCTTAACCACTCGGCCACGACTACCCTTCCTTACGGTAGCTAAAACATCTAACTTCTAAAGAGTCCAACCTAACGAAACAAAGGGAAAAAACATACAAACGTAGTCGGCAGGGTTCGAACCTGCGCGGGGAGACCCCAACAGATTTCTAGTCTGTCGCCTTAACCACTCGGCCACGACTACCCTTCCTTACGGTAGCTAAAACATCTAACTTCTAAAGAGTCCAACCTAACGAAACAAAGGGGAAAAACATACAAACGTAGTCGGCAGGGTTCGAACCTGCGCGTGGAGACCCCAACAGATTTCTAGTCTGTCGCCTTAACCACTCGGCCACGACTACCCTTCCTTACGGTAGCTAAAACATCTAACTTCTAAAGAGTCCAACCTAACGAAACAAAGGGAAAAAACATACAAACGTAGTCGGCAGGGTTCGAACCTGCGCGGGGAGACCCCAACAGATTTCTAGTCTGTCGCCTTAACCACTCGGCCACGACTACCCTTCCTTACGATAGCTAAAACATCTAACTTCTAAAGAGTCCAACCTAACGAAACAAAGGGAAAAAACATACAAACGTAGTCGGCAGGGTTCGAACCTGCGCGGGGAGACCCCAACAGATTTCTTGTCTGTCGCCTTAACCACTCGGCCACGACTACCCTTCCTTACGGTAGCTAAAACATCTAACTTCTAAAGAGTCCAACCTAACGAAACAAAGGGAAAAAACATACAAACGTAGTCGGCAGGGTTCGAACCTGCGCGTGGAGACCCCAACAGATTTCTAGTCTGTCGCCTTAACCACTCGGCCACGACTACCCTTCCTTACGGTAGCTAAAACATCTAACTTCTAAAGAGTCCAACCTAACGAAACAAAGGGAAAAAACATACAAACGTAGTCGGCAGGGTTCGAACCTGCGCGGGGAGACCCCAACAGATTTCTAGTCTGTCGCCTTAACCACTCGGCCACGACTACCCTTCCTTACGGTAGCTAAAACATCTAACTTCTAAAGAGTCCAACCTAACGAAACAAAGGGAAAAAACATACAAACGTAGTCGGCAGGGTTCGAACCTGCGCGGGGAGACCCCAACAGATTTCTAGTCTGTCGCCTTAACCACTCGGCCACGACTACCAATAAGTGCTATTCTTACCTAGCTACAATATTCCTTTAAATTTCAAAGCATTGCAAACAATATATTGGGGTAAAAAAAACAAAAAACAAGACGTAGTCGGCAGGGTTCGAACCTGCGCGGGGAAACCCCAACAGATTTCAAGTCTGTCGCCTTAACCACTCGGCCACTACTACCGTTACGTGCTATTCATACCTAGCTACAATATTCCTTTAAATTTCAAAGCATTGCAAACAATATATTGGGGGGGGGGGAAAGGTCCAAAACCAAACAAAACGTAGTCGGCAGGGTTCGAACCTGCGCGGGGAGACTCCAACAGATTTCTAGTCTGTCGCCTTAACCACTCGGCCACGACTACCCTTCCTTACGGTAGCTAAAACATCTAACTTCTAAAGAGTCCAACCTAACGAAACAAAGGGAAAAAACATACAAACGTAGTCGGCAGGGTTCGAATCTGCGCGGGGAGACCCCAACAGATTTCTAGTCTGTCGCCTTAACCACTCGGCCACGACTACCAATACCAGCTATTCTTACCTAACAATATTCCTTTAAACTTCAAAGCATAGCAAACAATATAATTGGGGTGGAAAAATCCCAAAACCAAACAAAACGTAGTCGGCAGGGTTCAAACCTGCGCGGGGAAACCCCAACAGATTTCAAGTCTGTCGCCTTAACCACTCGGCCACGACCACCGATACGTGCTACTCTTACCTAGCTACAATATACTTTTAAATTTCAAAGCATTGCAAACAATATATTGGGGGAAAAGGTCCAAAACCAAACAAAACGTAGTCGGCAGGGTTCGAACCTGCGCGGGGAGACCCCAACAGATTTCTAGTCTGTCGCCTTAACCACTCGGCCACGACTACCCTTCCTTACGGTAGCTAAAACATCTAACTTCTAAAGAGTCCAACCTAACAAAACAAAGGGAAAAAACATACAAACGTAGTCGGCTGGGTTCGAACCTGCGCGGGGAGACCCCAACAGATTTCTAGTCTGTCGCCTTAACCACTCGGCCACGACTACCCTTCCTTACGGTAGCTAAAACATCTAACTTCTAAAGAGTCCAACCTAACGAAACAAAGGGAAAAACCATACAAACGTAGTCGGCTGGGTTCGAACCTGCGCGGGGAGACCCCAACAGATTTCTAGTCTGTCGCCTTAACCACTCGGCCACGACTACCCTTCCTTACGGTAGCTAAAACATCTAACTTCTAAAGAGTCCAACCTAACGAAACAAAGGGAAAAAACATACAAACGTAGTCGGCAGGGTTCGAACCTGCGCGGGGAGACCCCAACAGATTTCTAGTCTGTCGCCTTAACCACTCGGCCACGACTACCAATAAGTGCTATTCTTACCTAGCTACAATATTCCTTTAAATTTCAAAGCATTGCAAACAATATATTGGGGTAAAAAAAACAAAAAACAAGACGTAGTCGGCAGGGTTCGAACCTGCGCGGGGAAACCCCAACAGATTTCAAGTCTGTCGCCTTAACCACTCGGCCACTACTACCGTTACGTGCTATTCATACCTAGCTACAATATTCCTTTAAATTTAAAAGCATTGCAAACAATATATTGGGGGAGGAAAGGTCCAAAACCAAACAAAACGTAGTCGGCAGGGTTCGAACCTGCGCGGGGAGACTCCAACAGATTTCTAGTCTGTCGCCTTAACCACTCGGCCACGACTACCCTTCCTTACGGTAGCTAAAACATCTAACTTCTAAAGAGTCCAACCTAACGAAACAAAGGGAAAAAACATACAAACGTAGTCGGCAGGGTTCGACCCTGCGCGGGGAGACCCCAACAGATTTCTAGTCTGTCGCCTTAACCGCTCGGCCACGACTACCCTTCCTTACGGTAGCTAAAACATCTAACTTCTAAAGAGTCCAACCTAACGAAACAAAGGGAAAAAACATACAAACGTAGTCGGCAGGGTTCGAATATGCGCGGGGAGACCCCAACAGATTTCTAGTCTGTCGCCTTAACCACTCGGCCACGACTACCAATACCAGCTATTCTTACCTAACAATATACTTTTAAATTTCAAAGCATTGCAAACAATATATTGGGGGAAAAAGTCCAAAACCAAACAAAACGTAGTCGGCAGGGTTCGAACCTGCGCGGGGAGACCCCAACAGATTTCTAGTCTGTCGCCTTAACCACTCGGCCACGACTACCCTTCCTTACGGTAGCTAAAACATCTAACTTCTAAAGAGTCCAACCTAACGAAACAAAGGGAAAAAACATACAAACGTAGTCGGCTGGGTTCGAACCTGCGCGGGGAGACCCCAACAGATTTCTAGTCTGTCGCCTTAACCACTCGGCCACGACTACCCTTCCTTACGGTAGCTAAAACATCTAACTTCTAAAGAGTCCAACCTAACGAAACAAAGGGAAAAAACATACAAACGTAGTCGGCTGGGTTCGAACCTGCGGGGGGAGACCCCAACAGATTTCTAGTCTGTCGCCTTAACCACTCGGCCACGACTACCCTTCCTTACGGTAGCTAAAACATCTAACTTCTAAAGAGTCCAACCTAACGAAACAAACGGAAAAAACATACAAACGTAGTCGGCAGGGTTCGAATCTGCGCGGGGAGACCCCAACAGATTTCTAGTCTGTCGCCTTAACCACTCGGCCACGACTACCGGTGCGTGCTACTCTTACCTAGCTACAATATTCCTTTAAATTTCAAAGCATTGCAAACAATATATTGGGGGGGGGGGGGGTAAGGTCCAAAACCAAACAAAACGTAGTCGGCAGGGTTCGAACCTGCGCGGGGAGACCCCAACAGATTTCTAGTCTGTCGCCTTAACCACTCGGCCACGACTACCAATACCAGCTATTCTTACCTAACAATATTCCTTTAAACTTCAAAGCATTGCAAACAATATAATTGGGGTGGAAAAATCCCAAAACCAAACAAAACGTAGTCGGCAGGGTTCGAACCTGCGCGGGGAGACCCCAACAGATTTCTAGTCTGTCGCCTTAACCGCTCGGCCACGACTACCAACACGTGCTATTCTTACCTAGCTACAATATTCCTTTAAATTTCAAAGCATTGCAAACAATACATTGGGGGAAAAAGCCCAAAACCAAGCGAAACGTAGTCGGCAGGGTTCGAACCTGCGCGGGGAGACCCCAACAGATTTCTAGTCTGTCGCCTTAACCACTCGGCCACGACTACCCTTCCTTACGGTAGCTAAAACATCTAACTTCTAAAGAGTCCAACCTAACGAAACAAAGGGAAAAAACATACAAACGTAGTCGGCAGGGTTCGAACCTGCGCGGGGAGACCCCAACAGATTTCTAGTCTGTCGCCTTAACCACTCGGCCACAACTACCAATACCTGCTATTCTTACCTAACAATATTCCTTTAAACTTCAAAGCATTGCAAACAATATATTGGGGTGGAAAAATCCCAAAACCAAACCAGACGTAGTCGGCAGGGTTCGAACCTGGGCGGGGAAACCCCAACAGATTTCAAGTCTGTCGCCTTAACCACTCGGCCACGACTACCAATAAGTGCTATTCTTACCTAGCTACAATATTCCTTTAAATTTCAAAGCATTGCAAACAATATATTAGGGGAAAAAGCCCAAAACCAAGCAAAAGGTAGTCGGCACGGATCGAACCTGCGCGGGGAGACCCCAACAGATTTCTAGTCTGTCGCCTTAACCACTCGGCCACGACTACCCTTCCTTACGGTAGCAAAAACATCTAACTTCTAAAGAGTCCAACCTAACGAAACAAAGGGAAAAAACATACAAACGTAGTCGGCAGGGTTCGAACCTGCGCGGGGAGACCCCAACAGATTTCTAGTCTGTCGCCTTAACCACTCGGCCACAACTACCAATACCTGCTATTCTTACCTAACAATATTCCTTTAAACTTCAAAGCATTGCAAACAATATATTGGGGTGGAAAAATCCCAAAACCAAACCAGACGTAGTCGGCAGGGTTCGAACCTGGGCGGGGAAACCCCAACAGATTTCAAGTCTGTCGCCTTAACCACTCGGCCACGACTACCAATAAGTGCTATTCTTACCTAGCTACAATATTCCTTTAAATTTCAAAGCATTGCAAACAATATATTAGGGGAAAAAGCCCAAAACCAAGCAAAAGGTAGTCGGCACGGATCGAACCTGCGCGGGGAGACCCCAACAGATTTCTAGTCTGTCGCCTTAACCACTCGGCCACGACTACCCTTCCTTACGGTAGCAAAAACATCTAACTTCTAAAGAGTCCAACCTAACGAAACAAAGGGAAAAAACATACAAACGTAGTCGGCAGGGTTCGAACCTGCGCGGGGAGACCCCAACAGATTTCTAGTCTGTCGCCTTAACCACTCGGCCACGACTACCCTTCCTTACGGTAGCTAAAACATCTAACTTCTAAAGAGTCCAACCTAACGAAACAAAGGGAAAAAACATACAAACGTAGTCGGCAGGGTTCGAACCTGCGCGTGGAGACCCCAACAGATTTCTAGTCTGTCGCCTTAACCACTCGGCCACGACTACCCTTCCTTACGGTAGCTAAAACATCTAACTTCTAAAGAGTCCAACCTAACGAAACAAAGGGAAAAAACATACAAACGTAGTCGGCAGGGTTCGAACCTGCGCGGGGAGACCCCAACAGATTTCTAGTCTGTCGCCTTAACCACTCGGCCACGACTACCCTTCCTTACGGTAGCTAAAACATCTAACTTCTAAAGAGTCCAACCTAACGAAACAAAGGGAAAAAACATACAAACGTAGTCGGCAGGGTTCGAACCTGCGCGGGGAGACCCCAACAGATTTCTAGTCTGTCGCCTTAACCACTCGGCCACGACTACCCTTCCTTACGGTAGCTAAAACATCTAACTTCTAAAGAGTCCAACCTAACGAAACAAAGGGAAAAAACATACAAACGTAGTCGGCAGGGTTCGAACCTGCGCGGGGAGACCCCAACAGATTTCTAGTCTGTCGCCTTAACCACTCGGCCACGACTACCAATAAGTGCTATTCTTACCTAGCTACAATATTCCTTTAAATTTCAAAGCATTGCAAACGAATATATTGGGGTAAAAAAAACAAAAAACAAGACGTAGTCGGCAGGGTTCGAACCTGCGCGGGGAAACCCCAACAGATTTCAAGTCTGTCGCCTTAACCACTCGGCCACGACTACCAATAAGTGCTATTCTTACTAGCTACAATATTCCATTAAATTTCAAAGCATTGCAAACAATATATCGGGGGAAAAAGCCCAAAAACCAAGCAAAACGTAGTCGGCAGGGTTCGAATCTGCGCGGAGAGACCCCAACAGATTTCTAGTCTGTCGCCTTAACCACTCGGCCACGACTACCGGTGCGTGCTACTCTTACCTAGCTACAATATTCCTTTAAATTTCAAAGCATTGCAAACAATATATTGGGGGGGGGGGGGGGGGGAAAGGTCCAAAACCAAACAAAACGTAGTCGGCAGGGTTCGAACCTGCGCGGGGAGACCCCAACAGATTTCTAGTCTGTCGCCTTAACCACTCGGCCACGACTACCAATACCAGCTATTCTTACCTAACAATATTCCTTTAAACTTCAAAGCATTGCAAACAATATAATTGGGGTGGAAAAATCCCAAAACCAAACAAAACGTAGTCGGCAGGGTTCGAACCTGCGCGGGGAGACCCCAACAGATTTCTAGTCTGTCGCCTTAACCGCTCGGCCACGACTACCAACACGTGCTATTCTTACCTAGCTACAATATTCCTTTAAATTTCAAAGCATTGCAAACAATACATTGGGGGAAAAAGCCCAAAACCAAGCGAAACGTAGTCGGCAGGGTTCGAACCTGCGCGGGGAGACCCCAAGAGATTTCTAGTCTGTCGCCTTAACCACTCGGCCACGACTACCCTTCCTTACGGTAGCTAAAACATCTAACTTCTAAAGAGTCCAACCTAACGAAACAAAGGGAAAAAACATACAAACGTAGTCGGCAGGGTTCGAACCTGCGCGGGGAGACCCCAACAGATTTCTAGTCTGTCGCCTTAACCACTCGGCCACAACTACCAATACCTGCTATTCTTACCTAACAATATTCCTTTAAACTTCAAAGCATTGCAAACAATATATTGGGGTGGAAAAATCCCAAAACCAAACAAGACGTTGTCGGCAGGGTTCGAACCTGGGCGGGGAAACCCCAACAGATTTCAAGTCTGTCGCCTTAACCACTCGGCCACGACTACCAATAAGTGCTATTCTTACTAGCTACAATATTCCTTTAAATTTCAAAGCATTGCAAACAATATATCGGGGGAAAAAGCCCCAAAAACCAAGCAAAACGTAGTCGGCAGGGTTCGAATCTGCGCGGAGAGACCCCAACAGATTTCTAGTCTGTCGCCTTAACCACTCGGCCACGACTACCAACACGTGCTATTCTTACCTAGCTACAATATTCCTTTAAATTTCAAAGCATTGCAAACAATACATTGGGGGAAAAAGCCCAAAACGTAGTCGGCAGGGATCGAACCTGGGCGGGGAAACCCCAACAGATTTCAAGTCTGTCGCCTTAACCACTCGGCCACGACTACCAATAAGTGCTATTCTTACCTAGCTACAATATTCCTTTAAATTTCAAAGCATTGCAAACAATATATCAGGGGAAAAATCCCAAAACCAAACAAGACGTAGTCGGGAGGGTTCGAACCTGCGCGGGGAAACCCCAACAGATTTCAAGTCTGTCGCCTTAACCACTCGGCCACGACTCCCGATACGTGCTACTCTTACCTAGCTACAATATTCCTTTAAATTTCAAAGCATTGCAAACAATATATTGGGGGGAAAAGGTCCAAAACCAAACAAAACGTAGTCGGCAGGGTTCGAACCTGCGCGGGGAGACCCCAACAGATTTCTAGTCTGTCGCCTTAACCGCTCGGCCACGACTACCAACACGTGCTATTCTTACCTAGCTACAATATTCCTTTAAATTTCAAAGCATTGCAAAGAATATATTGGGGGGAAAAGCCCAAAACCAAGCAAAACATAGTCGGCAGGGATCGAACCTGCACGGGGAGACCCCAACAGATTTCTAGTCTGTCGCCTTAACCACTCGGCCACGACTACCAATACGTGCTATTCTTACCTAGCTACAATATTCCTTTAAATTTCAAAGCATTGCAAACAATATATCAGGGGAAAAATCCCAAAACCAAAAAAGACGTAGTCGGCAGGGTTCGAACCTGCGCGGGGAAACCCCAACAGATTTCAAGTCTGTCGCCTTAACCACTCGGCCACGACTACCGATACGTGCTACTCTTACCTAGCTACAATATTCCTTTAAATTTCAAAGCATTGCAAACAATATATTGGGGGGGAAAGGTCCAAAACCAAACAAAACGTAGTCGGCAGGGTTCGAACCTGCGCGGGGAGACCCCAACAGATTTCTAGTCTGTCGCCTTAACCACTCGGCCACGACTACCAATAAGTTCTATTCTTACCTAGCTACAATATTCCTTTAAATTTCAAAGCATTGCAAACAATATATCGGGGGAAAAAGCCCCAAAACCAAGCAAAAGGTAGTCGGCAGGGTTCGAATCTGCGCGGGGAGACCCCAACAGATTTCTAGTCTGTCGCCTTAACCACTCGGCCACGACTACCAATAAGTGCTATGCTTACCTAGCTACAATATTCCTTTAAATTTCAAAGCATTGCAAACAATATATCAGGGGAAAAATCCCAAAACCAAATAAGACGTAGTCGGCAGGGTCCGAACCTGCGCGGGGAAACCCCAACAGATTTCAAGTCTGTCGCCTTAACCACTCGGCCACGACTAGCGGTACGTGCTATTCTTACCTAGCTACAATATTCCTTTAAATTTCAAAGCATTGCAAACAATATATTCGGGGGGGTGGGGAAGGTCCAAAACCAAACAAAATGTAGTCGGCAGGGTTCGAACCTGCGCGGGGAGACCCCAACAGATTTCAAGTCTGTCGCCTTAACCACTCGGCCACGACTACCAATAAGTGCTATTCTTACCTAGCTACAATATTCCTTTAAATTTCAAAGCATTGCAAACAATATATTAGGGGAAAAAGCCCAAAACCAAGCAAAAGGTAGTCGGCACGGATCGAACCTGCGCGGGGAGACCCCAACAGATTTCTAGTCTGTCGCCTTAACCACTCGGCCACGACTACCCTTCCTTACGGTAGCAAAAACATCTAACTTCTAAAGAGTCCAACCTAACGAAACAAAGGGAAAAAACATACAAACGTAGTCGGCAGGGTTCGAACCTGCGCGGGGAGACCCCAACAGATTTCTAGTCTGTCGCCTTAACCACTCGGCCACGACTACCCTTCCTTACGGTAGCTAAAACATCTAACTTCTAAAGAGTCCAACCTAACGAAACAAAGGGAAAAAACATACAAACGTAGTCGGCAGGGTTCGAACCTGCGCGTGGAGACCCCAACAGATTTCTAGTCTGTCGCCTTAACCACTCGGCCACGACTACCCTTCCTTACGGTAGCTAAAACATCTAACTTCTAAAGAGTCCAACCTAACGAAACAAAGGGAAAAAACATACAAACGTAGTCGGCAGGGTTCGAACCTGCGCGGGGAGACCCCAACAGATTTCTAGTCTGTCGCCTTAACCACTCGGCCACGACTACCCTTCCTTACGGTAGCTAAAACATCTAACTTCTAAAGAGTCCAACCTAACGAAACAAAGGGAAAAAACATACAAACGTAGTCGGCAGGGTTCGAACCTGCGCGGGGAGACCCCAACAGATTTCTAGTCTGTCGCCTTAACCACTCGGCCACGACTACCCTTCCTTACGGTAGCTAAAACATCTAACTTCTAAAGAGTCCAACCTAACGAAACAAAGGGAAAAAACATACAAAGGTAGTCGGCAGGGTTCGAACCTGCGCGGGGAGACCCCAACAGATTTCTAGTCTGTCGCCTTAACCACTCGGCCACGACTACCAATAAGTGCTATTCTTACCTAGCTACAATATTCCTTTAAATTTCAAAGCATTGCAAACGAATATATTGGGGTAAAAAAAACAAAAAACAAGACGTAGTCGGCAGGGTTCGAACCTGCGCGGGGAAACCCCAACAGATTTCAAGTCTGTCGCCTTAACCACTCGGCCACGACTACCAATAAGTGCTATTCTTACTAGCTACAATATTCCATTAAATTTCAAAGCATTGCAAACAATATATCGGGGGAAAAAGCCCAAAAACCAAGCAAAACGTAGTCGGCAGGGTTCGAATCTGCGCGGAGAGACCCCAACAGATTTCTAGTCTGTCGCCTTAACCACTCGGCCACGACTACCGGTGCGTGCTACTCTTACCTAGCTACAATATTCCTTTAAATTTCAAAGCATTGCAAACAATATATTGGGGGGGGGGAAAGGTCCAAAACCAAACAAAACGTAGTCGGCAGGGTTCGAACCTGCGCGGGGAGACCCCAACAGATTTCTAGTCTGTCGCCTTAACCACTCGGCCACGACTACCAATACCAGCTATTCTTACCTAACAATATTCCTTTAAACTTCAAAGCATTGCAAACAATATAATTGGGGTGGAAAAATCCCAAAACCAAACAAAACGTAGTCGGCAGGGTTCGAACCTGCGCGGGGAGACCCCAACAGATTTCTAGTCTGTCGCCTTAACCGCTCGGCCACGACTACCAACACGTGCTATTCTTACCTAGCTACAATATTCCTTTAAATTTCAAAGCATTGCAAACAATACATTGGGGGAAAAAGCCCAAAACCAAGCGAAACGTAGTCGGCAGGGTTCGAACCTGCGCGGGGAAACCCCAAGAGATTTCTAGTCTGTCGCCTTAACCACTCGGCCACGACTACCCTTCCTTACGGTAGCTAAAACATCTAACTTCTAAAGAGTCCAACCTAACGAAACAAAGGGAAAAAACATACAAACGTAGTCGGCAGGGTTCGAACCTGCGCGGGGAGACCCCAACAGATTTCTAGTCTGTCGCCTTAACCACTCGGCCACAACTACCAATACCTGCTATTCTTACCTAACAATATTCCTTTAAACTTCAAAGCATTGCAAACAATATATTGGGGTGGAAAAATCCCAAAACCAAACAAGACGTTGTCGGCAGGGTTCGAACCTGGGCGGGGAAACCCCAACAGATTTCAAGTCTGTCGCCTTAACCACTCGGCCACGACTACCAATAAGTGCTATTCTTACTAGCTACAATATTCCTTTAAATTTCAAAGCATTGCAAACAATATATCGGGGGAAAAAGCCCCAAAAACCAAGCAAAACGTAGTCGGCAGGGTTCGAATCTGCGCGGAGAGACCCCAACAGATTTCTAGTCTGTCGCCTTAACCACTCGGCCACGACTACCAACACGTGCTATTCTTACCTAGCTACAATATTCCTTTAAATTTCAAAGCATTGCAAACAATACATTGGGGGAAAAAGCCCAAAACGTAGTCGGCAGGGATCGAACCTGGGCGGGGAAACCCCAACAGATTTCAAGTCTGTCGCCTTAACCACTCGGCCACGACTACCAATAAGTGCTATTCTTACCTAGCTACAATATTCCTTTAAATTTCAAAGCATTGCAAACAATATATCAGGGGAAAAATCCCAAAACCAAACAAGACGTAGTCGGGAGGGTTCGAACCTGCGCGGGGAAACCCCAACAGATTTCAAGTCTGTCGCCTTAACCACTCGGCCACGACTACCGATACGTGCTACTCTTACCTAGCTACAATATTCCTTTAAATTTCAAAGCATTGCAAACAATATATTGGGGGGAAAAGGTCCAAAACCAAACAAAACGTAGTCGGCAGGGTTCGAACCTGCGCGGGGAGACCCCAACAGATTTCTAGTCTGTCGCCTTAACCGCTCGGCCACGACTACCAACACGTGCTATTCTTACCTAGCTACAATATTCCTTTAAATTTCAAAGCATTGCAAAGAATATATTGGGGGGAAAAGCCCAAAACCAAGCAAAACATAGTCGGCAGGGATCGAACCTGCACGGGGAGACCCCAACAGATTTCTAGTCTGTCGCCTTAACCACTCGGCCACGACTACCAATACGTGCTATTCTTACCTAGCTACAATATTCCTTTAAATTTCAAAGCATTGCAAACAATATATCAGGGGAAAAATCCCAAAACCAAAAAAGACGTAGTCGGCAGGGTTCGAACCTGCGCGGGGAAACCCCAACAGATTTCAAGTCTGTCGCCTTAACCACTCGGCCACGACTACCGATACGTGCTACTCTTACCTAGCTACAATATTCCTTTAAATTTCAAAGCATTGCAAACAATATATTGGGGGGGAAAGGTCCAAAACCAAACAAAACGTAGTCGGCAGGGTTCGAACCTGCGCGGGGAGACCCCAACAGATTTCTAGTCTGTCGCCTTAACCACTCGGCCACGACTACCAATAAGTTCTATTCTTACCTAGCTACAATATTCCTTTAAATTTCAAAGCATTGCAAACAATATATCGGGGGAAAAAGCCCAAAAACCAAGCAAAACGTAGTCGGCAGGGTTCGAATCTGCGCGGGGAGACCCCAACAGATTTCTAGTCTGTCGCCTTAACCACTCGGCCACGACTACCAATAAGTGCTATGCTTACCTAGCTACAATATTCCTTTAAATTTCAAAGCATTGCAAACAATATATCAGGGGAAAAATCCCAAAACCAAATAAGACGTAGTCGGCAGGGTCCGAACCTGCGCGGGGAAACCCCAACAGATTTCAAGTCTGTCGCCTTAACCACTCGGCCACGACTAGCGGTACGTGCTATTCTTACCTAGCTACAATATTCCTTTAAATTTCAAAGCATTGCAAACAATATATTCGGGGGGGTGGGGAAGGTCCAAAACCAAACAAAATGTAGTCGGCAGGGTTCGAACCTGCGCGGGGAGACCCCAACAGATTTCTAGTCTGTCGCCTTAACCACTCGGCCACGACTACCAATACGTGCTATTCTTACCTAGCTACAATATTCCTTTAAATTTCAAAGCATTGCAAACAATATATCAGGGGAAAAATCCCAAAACCAAACAAGACGTAGTCGGCAGGGTTCGAACCTGCGCGGGGAAACCCCAACAGATTTCAAGTCTGTCGCCTTAACCACTCGGCCACGACTACCGATACGTGCTACTCTTACCTAGCTACAATATTCCTTTAAATTTCAAAGCATTGCAAACAATATATTGGGGGGGGAAAGGTCCAAAACCAAACAAAACGTAGTCGGCAGGGTTCGAACCTGCGCGGGGAGACCCCAACAGATTTCTAGTCTGTCGCCTTAACCACTCGGCCACGACTACCGATACGTGCTACTCTTACCTAGCTACAATATTCCTTTAAATTTCAAAGCATTGCAAACAATATATTGGGGGGGGGAAAAGCCCAAAACCAAGCAAAACGTTGTCGGCAGGGTTCGAACCTGCGCGGGGAGACCCAAACAGATTACTAGTCTGTCGCCTTAACCGCTCGGCCACGACTACCAACACGTGCTATTCTTACCTAGCTACAATATTCCTTTAAATTTCAAAGCATTGCAAACAATATATTGGGGGGGGGAAAAGCCCAAAACCAAGCAAAACGTAGTCGGCAGGGTTCGAACCTGCGCGGGGAGACCCCAACAGATTTCTAGTCTGTCGCCTTAACCACTCGGCCACGACTACCCTTCCTTACGGTAGCTAAAACATCTAACTTCTAAAGAGTCCAACCTAACGAAACAAAGGGAAAAAACATACAAACGTAGTCGACAGGGTTCGAACCTGCGCGGGGAGACCCCAACAGATTTCTAGTCTGTCGCCTTAACCACTCGGCCACTACTACCAATAAGTGCTATTCTTACCTAGCTACAATATTCCTTTAAATTGCAAAGCATTGCAAACAATATATCAGGGGAAAAATCCCAAAACCAAACAAGACGTAGTCGGCAGGGTTCGAACCTGCGCGGGGAAACCCCAACAGATTTCAAGTCTGTCGCCTTAACCACTCGGCCACGACTACCGATACGTGCTACTCTTACCTAGCTACAATATTCCTTTAAATTTCAAAGCATTGCAAACAATATATTGGGGGGAAAAGGTCCAAAACCAAACAAAACGTAGTCGGTAGGGTTCGAAACTGCGCGGGGAGACCCCAACAGATTTTTAGTCTGTCGCCTTAACCACTCGGCCACGACTACCCTTCCTTACGGTAGCTAAAACATCTAACTTCTAAAGAGTCCAACCTAACGAAACAAAGGGAAAAAACATACAAACGTAGTCGGCAGGGTTCGAACCTGCGCGGGGAGACCCCAACAGATTTCAAGTCTGTCGCCTTAACCACTCGGCCACGACTGGCGGTACGTGCTACTCTTACCTAGCTACAATATTCCTTTAAATTTCAAAGCATTGCAAACAATATATTGGGGGGGGGGGGGGAAGGTCCAAAACCAAACAAAACGTAGTCGGCAGGGTTCGAACCTGCGCGGGGAGACCCCAACAGATTTCTAGTCTGTCGCCTTAACCACTCGGCCACGACTACCAATACGTGCTATTCTTACCTAGCTACAATATTCCTTTAAATTTCAAAGCATTGCAAACAATATATCAGGGGAAAAATCCCAAAACCAAACAAGACGTAGTCGGCAGGGTTCGAACCTGCGCGGGGAAACCCCAACAGATTTCAAGTCTGTCGCCTTAACCACTCGGAAACGACTACCAATACCTGCTATTCTTACCTAACAATATTCCTTTAAACTTCAAAGCATTGCAAACAATATATTGGGGTGGAAAAATCCCAAAACCAAACAAGACGTAGTCGGCAGGGTTCGAACCTGGGCGGGGAAACCCCAACAGATTTCAAGTCTGTCGCCTTAACCACTCGGCCACGACTACCAATAAGTTCTATTCTTACCTAGCTACAATATTCCTTTAAATTTCAAAGCATTGCAAACAATATATCGGGGGAAAAAGCCCAAAAACCAAGCAAAACGTAGTCGGCAGGGTTCGAATCTTCGCGGGGAGACCCCAACAGATTTCTAGTCTGTCGCCTTAACCACTCGGCCACGACTACCAATAAGTGCTATGCTTACCTAGCTACAATATTCCTTTAAATTTCAAAGCATTGCAAACAATATATCAGGGGAAAAATCCCAAAACCAAATAAGACGTAGTCGGCAGGGTCCGAACCTGCGCGGGGAAACCCCAACAGATTTCAAGTCTGTCGCCTTAACCACTCGGCCACGACTAGCGGTACGTGCTATTCTTACCTAGCTACAATATTCCTTTAAATTTCAAAGCATTGCAAACAATATATTCGGGGGGGGGGGAAGGTCCAAAACCAAACAAAACGTAGTCGGCAGGGTTCGAACCTGCGCGGGGAAACCCCAACAGATTTCAAGTCTGTCGCCTTAACCACTCGGCCACGACTACCAATACCAATACCTGCTATTCTTACCTAACAATATTCCTTTAAACTTCAAAGCATTGCAAACAATATATTGGGGTGGAAAAATCCCAAAACCAAACAAGACGTAGTCGGCAGGGTTCGAACCTGGGCGGGGAAACCCCAACAGATTTCAAGTCTGTCGCCTTAACCACTCGGCCACGACTACCAATAAGTTCTATTCTTACCTAGCTACAATATTCCTTTAAATTTCAAAGCATTGCAAACAATATATCGGGGGAAAAAGCCCCAAAACCAAGCAAAACGTAGTCGGCAGGTTTCGAATCTTCGCGGGGAGACCCCAACAGATTTCTAGTCTGTCGCCTTAACCACTCGGCCACGACTACCAATAAGTGCTATTCTTACCTAGCTACAATATTCCTTTAAATTTCAAAGCATTGCAAACAATATATCAGGGGAAAAATCCCAAAACCAAATAAGACGTAGTCGGCAGGGTCCGAACCTGCGCGGGGAAACCCCAACAGATTTCAAGTCTGTCGCCTTAACCACTCGGCCACGACTACCGATACGTGCTATTCTTACCTAGCTACAATATTCCTTTAAATTTCAAAGCATTGCAAACAATATATTCGGGGGGGGGGGGGGGAAGGTCCAAAACCAAACAAAACGTAGTCGGCAGGGTTCGAACCTGCGCGGGGAGACCCCAACAGATTTCTAGTCTGTCGCCTTAACCACTCGGCCACGACTACCAATACGTGCTATTCTTACCTAGCTACAATATTCCTTTAAATTTCAAAGCATTGCAAACAATATATCGGGGGAAAAAGCCCCAAAACCAAGCAAAACGTAGTCGGCAGGGTTCGAATCTGCGCGGGGAGACCCCAACAGATTTCTAGTCTGTCGCCTTAACCACTCGGCCACGACTACCAATAAGTGCTATTCCTACCTAGCTACAATATTCCTTTAAATTTCAAAGCATTGCAAACAATATATCGGGGGAAAAAGCCCAAAAACCAAGCAAAACGTAGTCGGCAGGGTTCGAATCTGCGCGGGGAGACCCCAACAGATTTCTAGTCTGTCGCCTTAACCACTCGGCCACGACTACCAATAAGTGCTATTCTTACCTAGCTACAATATTCCTTTAAATTTCAAAGCATTGCAAACAATATATCAGGGGAAAAATCCCAAAACCAAACAAGACGTAGTCGGCAGGGTTCGAACCTGCGCGGGGAAACCCCAACAGATTTCAAGTCTGTCGCCTTAACCACTCGGCCACGACTACCGATACGTGCTACTCTTACCTAGCTACAATATTCCTTTAAATTTCAAAGCATTGCAAACAATATATTGGGGGGAAAAGGTCCAAAACCAAACAAAACGTAGTCGGTAGGGTTCGAAACTGCGCGGGGAGACCCCAACAGATTTTTAGTCTGTCGCCTTAACCACTCGGCCACGACTACCCTTCCTTACGGTAGCTAAAACATCTAACTTCTAAAGAGTCCAACCTAACGAAACAAAGGGAAAAAACATACAAACGTAGTCGGCAGGGTTCGAACCTGCGCGGGGAGACCCCAACAGATTTCAAGTCTGTCGCCTTAACCACTCGGCCACGACTACCGATACGTGCTATTCTTACCTAGCTACAATATTCCTTTAAATTTCAAAGCATTGCAAACAATATATCGGGGGAAAAAGCCCAAAAACCAAGCAAAACGTAGTCGGCAGGGTTCGAATCTGCGCGGGGAGACCCCAACAGATTTCTAGTCTGTCGGCTTAACCACTCGGCCACGACTACCAATAAGTGCTATTCTTACCTAGCTACAATATTCCTTTAAATTTCAAAGCATTGCAAACAATATATCAGGGGAAAAATCCCAAAACCAAACAAGACGTAGTCGGCAGGGTTCGAACCTGCGCGGGGAGACCCCAACAGATTTCAAGTCTGTCGCCTTAACCACTCGGCCACGACTAGCGGTACGTGCTATTCTTACCTAGCTACAATATTCCTTTAAATTTCAAAGCATTGCAAACAATATATTGGGGGGGGGGGAAGGTCCAAAACCAAACAAAACGTAGTCGGCAGGGTTCGAACCTGCGCGGGGAGACCCCAACAGATTTCTAGTCTGTCGCCTTAACCACTCGGCCACGACTACCAATACGTGCTATTCTTACCTAGCTACAATATTCCTTTAAATTTCAAAGCATTGCAAACAATATATCAGGGGAAAAATCCCAAAACCAAACAAGACGTAGTCGGCAGGGTTCGAACCTGCGCGGGGAAACCCCAACAGATTTCAAGTCTGTCGCCTTAACCACTCGGCCACGACTACCAATACCTGCTATTCTTACCTAACAATATTCCTTTAAACTTCAAAGCATTGCAAACAATATATTGGGGTGGAAAAATCCCAAAACCAAACAAGACGTAGTCGGCAGGGTTCGAACCTGGGCGGGGAAACCCCAACAGATTTCAAGTCTGTCGCCTTAACCACTCGGCCACGACTACCAATAAGTTCTATTCTTACCTAGCTACAATATTCCTTTAAATTTCAAAGCATTGCAAACAATATATCGGGGGAAAAAGCCCAAAAACCAAGCAAAACGTAGTCGGCAGGGTTCGAATCTGCGCGGGGAGACCCCAACAGATTTCTAGTCTGTCGCCTTAACCACTCGGCCACGACTACCAATAAGTGCTATTCTTACCTAGCTACAATATTCCTTTAAATTTCAAAGCATTGCAAACAATATATCAGGGGAAAAATCCCAAAACCAAACAAGACGTAGTCGGCAGGGTTCGAACCTGCGCGGGGAAACCCCAACAGGTTTCAAGTCTGTCGCCTTAACCACTCGGCCACGACTACCGATACGTGCTACTCTTACCTAGCTACAATATTCCTTTAAATTTCAAAGCATTGCAAACAATATATTGGGGGGAAAAGGTCCAAAACCAAACAAAACGTAGTCGGCAGGGTTCGAACCTGCGCGGGGAGACCCCAACAGATTTCTAGTCTGTAGCCTTAACCACTCGGCCACGACTACCCTTCCTTACGGTAGCTAAAACATCTAACTTCTAAAGAGTCCAACCTAACGAAACAAAGGGAAAAAACATATAAACGTAGTCGGCAGGGTTCGAGCCTGCGCGGGGAGACCCCAACAGATTTCAAGTCTGTCGCCTTAACCACTCGTCCACGACTACCGATACGTGCTACTCTTACCTAGCTACAATATTCCTTTAAATTTCAAAGCATTGCAAACAATATATTGGAGGGGAAAAGCCCAAAACCAAGCAAAACGTAGTCGGCAGGGTTCGAACCTGCGCGGGGAGACCCCAACAGATTTCTAGTCTGTCGCCTTAACCGCTCGGCCACGACTACCAACATGTGCTATACTTACCTAGCTACAATATTCCTTTAAATTTCAAAGCATTGCAATGCATTGCAAACAATACATTGGGGGGAAAAGCCCAAAACCAAGCAAAACGTAGTCGGCAGGGTTCGAACCTGCGCGGGGAGACCCCAACAGATTTCTAGTCTGTCGCCTTAACCACTCGGCCACGACTACCAATACCTGCTATTCTTACCTAACAATATTCCTTTAAACTTCAAAGCATTGCAAACAATATATTGGGGTGGAAAAATCCCCAAAACAAACAAGACGTAGTCGGCAGGGTTCGAACCTGCGCGGGGAAACCCCAACAGATTTCAAGTCTGTCGCCTTAACCACTCGGCCACGACTACCAATAAGTGCTATTCTTACCTAGCTACAATATTCCTTTAAATTTCAAAGCATTGCAAACAATATATCGGGGGAAAAAGCCCAAAAACCAAGCAAAACGTAGTCGGCAGGGTTCGAATCTGCGAGGGGAGACCCCAACAGATTTCTAGTCTGTCGCCTTAACCACTCGGCCACGACTACCAATAAGTGCTATTCTTACCTAGCTACAATATTCCTTTAAATTTCAAAGCATTGCAAACAATATATCAGGGGAAAAATCCCAAAACCAAACAAGACGTAGTCGGCAGGGTTCGAACCTGCGCGGGGAAACCCCAACAGATTTCAAGTCTGTCGCCTTAACCACTCGGCCACGACTACCCTTCCTTACGGTAGCTAAAACATCTAACTTCTAAAGAGTCCAACCTAACGAAACAAAGGGAAAAAACATACAAACGTAGTCGGCAGGGTTCGAACCTGCGCGGGGAGACCCCAACAGATTTCTAGTCTGTCGCCTTAACCGCTCGGCCACGACTACCAACACGTGCTATTCTTACCTAGCTACAATATTCCTTTAAATTTCAAAGCATTGCAAAGAATATATTGGGGGAAAAAGCCCAAAACCAAGCTAAACGTAGTCGGCAGGGATCGAACCTGCGCGGGGAGACCCCAACAGATTTCTAGTCTGTCGCCTTAACCGCTCGGCCACGACTACCAACACGTGCTATTCTTACCTAGCTACAATATTCCTTTAAATTTCAAAGCATTGCAAACAATACATTGGGGGAAAAAGCCCAAAACGTAGTCGGCAGGGATCGAACCTGCGCGGGGAGACCCCAACAGATTTCTAGTCTGTCGCCTTAACCACTCGGCCACGACTACCAATACGAACTATTCTTACCTAGCTACAATATTCCTTTAAATTTCAAAGCATTGCAAACAATATATCAGGTGAAAAATCCCAAAACCAAACAAGACGTAATCGGCCGGGTTCGAACCTGCGCGGGGAAACCCCAACAGATTTCAAGTCTGTCGCCTTCACCACTCGGCCACGACTACCGGTACGTGCTACTCTTACCTAGCTACAATATTCCTTTAAATTTCAAAGCATTGCAAACAATATATTGGGGGGGGGGGGAAAGGTCCAAAACGTAGTCGGCAGGGTTCGAACCTGCGCGGGAAGACCCCAACAGATTTCTAGTCTGTCGCCTTAACCACTCGGCCACGACTACCAATACCTGCTACTCTTACCTAGCTACAATATTCCTTTAAATTTCAAAGCATTGCAAACAATATATTGGGGGAAAAGGTCCAAAACCAAACAAAACGTTGTCGGCAGGGTTCGAACCTGCGCGGGGAGACCCCAACAGATTTCTAGTCTGTCGCCTTAACCACTCGGCCACGACTACCCTTCCTTACGGTATCTAAAACATCTAACTTCTAAAGAGTCCAACCTAACGAAACAAAGGGAAAAAACATACAAACGTAGTCGGCAGGGTTCGAACCTGCGCGGGGAGACCCCAACAGATTTCTAGTCTGTCGCCTTAACCACTCGTCCACGACTACCAATATCTGCTATTCTTACCTAACAATATTCCTTTAAACTTCAAAGCATTGCAAACAATATATTGGGGTGGAAAAATCCCAAAACCAAACAAGACGTAGTCGGCAGGGTTCGAACCTGCGCGGGGAAACCCCAACAGATTTCAAGTCTGTCGCCTTAACCACTCGGCCACGACTACCAATTAGTGCTATTCTTACCTAGCTACAATATTCCTTTAAATTTCAAAGCATTGCAAACAATATATCGGGGGGAAAAGCCCAAAAACCAAGCAAAACGTAGTCGGCAGGGTTCGAATCTGCGCGGGGAGACCCCAACAGATTTCTAGTCTGTCGCCTTAACCACTCGGCCACGACTACCAATAAGTGCTATTCTTACCTAGCTACAATATTCCTTTAAATTTCAAAGCATTGCAAACAATATATCAGTGGAAAAATCCCAAAACCAAACAAGACGTAGTCGGCAGGGTTCGAACCTGCGCGGGGAGACCCCAACAGATTTCTAATCTGTCGCCTTAACCACTCGGCCACGACTACCCTTCCTTACGGTAGCTAAAACATCTAACTTCTAAAGAGTCCAACCTAACGAAACAAAGGGAAAAAACATACAAACGTAGTCGGCAGGGTTCGAACCTGCGCGGGGAGACCCCAACAGATTTCTAGTCTGTCGCCTTAACCGCTCGGCCACGACTACCAACACGTGCTATTCTTACCTAGCTACAATATTCCTTTAAATTTCAAAGCATTGCAAAGAATATATTGGGGGAAAAAGCCCAAAACCAAGCAAAACGTAGTCGGCAGGGATCGAACCTGCGCGGGGAGACCCCAACAGATTTCTAGTCTGTCGCCTTAACCGCTCGGCCACGACTACCAACACATGCTATTCTTACCTAGCTACAATATTCCTTTAAATTTCAAAGCATTGCAAACAATACATTGGGGGAAAAAGCCCAAAACGTAGTCGGCAGGGATCGAACCTGCGCGGGGAGACCACAACAGATTTCTAGTCTGTCGCCTTAACCACTCGGCCACGACTACCAATACGTGCTATTCTTACCTAGCTACAATATTCCTTTAAATTTCAAAGCATTGCAAACAATATATCGGGGGAAAAGGCCCCAAAACCAAGCAAAACGTAGTCGGCAGGGTTCGAATCTGCGCTGGGAAACCCCAACAGATTTCTAGTCTGTCGCCTTAACCGCTCGGCCACGACTACCAACACGTGCTATTCTTACCTAGCTACAATATTCCTTTAAATTTCAAAGCATTGCAAACAATACATTGGGGGAAAAAGCCCAAAACGTAGTCGGCAGGGATCGAACCTGCGCGGCGAGACCCCAACAGATTTCTAGTCTGTCGCCTTAACCACTCGGCCACGACTACCAATACGTGCTATTCTTACCTAGCTACAATATTCCTTTAAATTTCAAAGCATTGCAAACAATATATCAGGGGAAAAATCCCAAAACCAAACAAGACGTAATCGGCCGGGTTCGAACCTGCGCGGGGAAACCCCAACAGATTTCAAGTCTGTCGCCTTCACCACTCGGCCACGACTACCGGTACATGCTACTCTTACCTAGCTACAATATTCCTTTAAATTTCAAAGCATTGCAAACAATATATTGGGGGGGGGGGGGAAAGGTCCAAAACGTAGTCGGCAGGGTTCGAACCTGCGCGGGAAGACCCCAACAGATTTCTAGTCTGTCGCCTTAACCACTCGGCCACGACTACCAATACCTGCTACTCTTACCTAGCTACAATATTCCTTTAAATTTCAAAGCATTGCAAACAATATATTGGGGGAAAAGGTCCAAAACCAAACAAAACGTAGTCGGCAGGGTTCGAACCTGCGCGGGGAGACCCCAACAGATTTCTAGTCTGTCGCCTTAACCACTCGGCCACGACTACCCTTCCTTACGGTAGCTAAAACATCTAACTTCTAAAGAGTCCAACCTAACGAAACAAAGGGAAAAAACATACAAACGTAGTCGGCAGGGTTCGAACCTGCGCGGGGAGACCCCAACAGATTTCTAGTCTGTCGCCTTAACCACTCGTCCACGACTACCAATATCTGCTATTCTTACCTAACAATATTCCTTTAAACTTCAAAGCATTGCAAACAATATATTGGGGTGGAAAAATCCCAAAACCAAACAAGACGTAGTCGGCAGGGTTCGAACCTGCGCGGGGAAACCCCAACAGATTTCAAGTCTGTCGCCTTAACCACTCGGCCACGACTACCAATTAGTGCTATTCTTACCTAGCTACAATATTCCTTTAAATTTCAAAGCATTGCAAACAATATATCGGGGGGAAAAGCCCAAAAACCAAGCAAAACGTAGTCGGCTGGGTTCGAATCTGCGCGGGGAGACCCCAACAGATTTCTAGTCTGTCGCCTTAACCACTCGGCCACGACTACCAATAAGTGCTATTCTTACCTAGCTACAATATTCCTTTAAATTTCAAAGCATTGCAAACAATATATCAGGGGAAAAATCCCAAAACCAAACAAGACGTAGTCGGCAGGGTTCGAACCTGCGCGGGGAGACCCCAACAGATTTCTAGTCTGTCGCCTTAACCACTCGGCCACGACTACCAATATCTGCTATTCTTACCTAACAATATTCCTTTAAACTTCAAAGCATTGCAAACAATATATTGGGGTAGAAAAATCCCAAAACCAAACAAGACGTAGTCGGAAGGGTTCGAACCTGCGCGGGGAAACCCCAACAGATTTCAAGTCTGTCGCCTTAACCACTCGGCTACGACTACCAATAAGTGCTATTCTTACCTAGCTACAATATTCCTTTAAATTTCAAAGCATTGCAAACAATATATCGGGGGAAAAAGCCCCAAAACCAAGCAAAACGTAGTCGGCAGGGTTCGAATCTGCGCGGGGAGACCCCAACAGATTTCTAGTCTGTCGCCTTAACCACTCGGCCACGACTACCAATAAGTGCTATTCTTACCTAGCTACAATATTCCTTTAAATTTCAAAGCATTGCAAACAATATATCAGGGGAAAAATCCCAAAACCAAACAAGACGTAGTCGGCAGGGTTCGAACCTGCGCGGGGAAACCCCAACAGATTTCAAGTATGTCGCCTTAACCACTCGGCCACGACTACCCTTACTTACGGTAGCTAAAACATCTAACTTCTAAAGAGTCCAACCTAACGAAACAAAGGGAAAAAACATATAAACGTAGTCGGCAGGGTTCGAACCTGCGCGGGGAGACCCCAACAGATTTCAAGTCTGTCGCCTTAACCACTCGGCCACGACTACCGATACGTGCTACTCTTACCTAGCTACAATATTCCTTTAAATTTCAAAGCATTGCAAACAATATATTGGGGGGAAAAGCCCAAAACCAAGCAAAACGTAGTCGGCAGGGTTCGAACCTGCGCGGGGAGACCCCAACAGATTTCTAGTCTGTCGCCTTAACCGCTCGGCCACGACTACCAACACATGCTATTCTTACCTAGCTACAATATTCCTTTAAATTTCAAAGCATTGCAAACAATACATTGGGGGAAAAAGCCCAAAACCAAGCAAAACGTAGTCGGCAGGGTTCGAACCTGCGCGGGGAGACCCCAACAGATTTCTAGTCTGTCGCCTTAACCACTCGGCCACGACTACCCTTCCTTACGGTAGCTAAAACATCTAACTTCTAAAGAGTCCAACCTAACGAAACAAAGGGAAAAAACATACAAACGTAGTCGGCAGGGTTCGAACCTGCGCGGGGAGACCCCAACAGATTTCTAGTCTGTCGCCTTAACCACTCGGCCACGACTACCAATACCTGCTATTCTTACCTAACAATATTCCTTTAAACTTCAAAGCATTGCAAACAATATATTGGGGTGGAAAAATCCCAAAACCAAACAAGACGTAGTCGGCAGGGTTCGAACCTGGGCGGGGAAACCCCAACAGATTTCAAGTCTGTCGCCTTAACCACTCGGCCACGACTACCAATAAGTGCTATTCTTACCTAGCTACAATATTCCTTTAAATTTCAAAGCATTGCAAACAATATATCTGGGGAAAAAGCCCCAAAACCAAGCAAAACGTAGTCGGCAGGGTTCGAATCTGCGCGGGGAGACCCCAAACAGATTTCTAGTCTGTCGCCTTAACCACTCGGCCACGACTAGCAATAAGTGCTATGCTTACCTAGCTACAATATTCCTTTAAATTTCAAAGCATTGCAAACAATATATCAGGGGAAAAATCCCAAAACCAAACAAGACGTAGTCGGCAGGGTTCGAACCTGCGCGGGGAAACCCCAACAGATTTCAAGTCTGTCGCCTTAACCACTCGGCCACGACTACCGATACGTGCCACTCTTACCTAGCTACAATATTCCTTTAAATTTCAAAGCATTGCAAACAATATATTGGGGGGAAAAGGTCCAAAACCAAACAAAACGTAGTCGGCAGGGTTCGAACCTGCGCGGGGAGACCCCAACAGATTTCTAGTCTGTAGCCTTAACCACTCGGCCACGACTACCCTTCCTTACGGTAGCTAAAACATCTAACTTCTAAAGAGTCGAACCTAACGAAACAAAGGGAAAAAACATATAAACGTAGTCGGCAAGGTTCGAACCTGCGCGGGGAGACCCCAACAGATTTCAAGTCTGTCGCCTTAACCACTCGGCCACGACTACCGATACGTGCTACTCTTACCTAGCTACAATATTCCTTTAAATTTCAAAGCATTGCAAACAATATATTGGGGGGAAAAGCCCAAAACCAAGCAAAACGTAGTCGGCAGGGTTCGAACCTGCGCGGGGAGACCCCAACAGATTTCTAGTCTGTCGCCTTAACCGCTCGGCCACGACTACCAACACGTGCTATTCTTACCTAGCTACAATATTCCTTTAAATTTCAAAGCATTGCAAACAATACATTGGGGGAAAAAGCCCAAAACCAAGCAAAACGTAGTCGGCAGGGGTCGAACCTGCGCGGGGAGACCCCAACAGATTTCTAGTCTGTCGCCTTAACCACTCGGCCACGACTACCCTTCCTTACGGTAGCTAAAACATCTAACTTCTAAAGAGTCCAACCTAACGAAACAAAGGGAAAAAACATACAAACGTAGTCGGCAGGGTTCGAACCTGCGCGGGGAGACCCCAACATATTTCTAGTCTGTCGCCTTAACCACTCGGCCACGACTACCAATACCTGCTATTCTTACCTAACAATATTCCTTTAAACTTCAAAGCATTGCAAACAATATATTGGGGTGGAAAAATCCCAAAACCAAACAAGACGTAGTCGGCAGGGTTCGAACCTGGGCGGGGAAACCCCAACAGATTTAAAGTCTGTCGCCTTAACCACTCGGCCACGACTACCAATAAGTGCTATTCTTACCTAGCTACAATATTCCTTTAACTTTCAAAGCATTGCAAACAATATATCTGGGGAAAAAGCCCAAAAACCAAGCAAAACGTAGTCGGCAGGGTTCGAATCTGCGCGGGGAGACCCCCAACAGGTTTCAAGTCTGTCGCCTTAACCACTCGGCCACGACTACCGATACGTGCTACTCTTACCTAGCTACAATATTCCTTTAAATTTCAAAGCATTGCAAACAATATATTGGGGGGAAAAGGTCCAAAACCAAACAAAACGTAGTCGGCAGGGTTCGAACCTGCGCGGGGAGACCCCAACAGATTTCTAGTCTGTAGCCTTAACCACTCGGCCACGACTACCCTTCCTTACGGTAGCTAAAACATCTAACTTCTAAAGAGTCGAACCTAACGAAACAAAGGGAAAAAACATATAAACGTAGTCGGCAGGGTTCGAGCCTGCGCGGGGAGACCACAACAGATTTCAAGTCTGTCGCCTTAACCACTCGTCCACGACTACCGATACGTGCTACTCTTACCTAGCTACAATATTCCTTTAAATTTCAAAGCATTGCAAACAATATATTGGGGGGGAAAAGCCCAAAACCAAACAAAACGTAGTCGGCAGGGTTCGAACCTGCGCGGGGAGACCCCAACAGATTTCTAGTCTGTCGCATTAACCGCTCGGCCACGACTACCAACACGTGCTATACTTACCTAGCTACAATATTCCTTTAAATTTCAAAGCATTGCAAACAATACATTGGGGGAAAAAGCCCAAAACGTAGTCGGCAGGGATCGAACCTGCGCGGGGAGACCCCAACAGATTTCTAGTCTGTCGCCTTAACCACTCGGCCACGACTACCAATACGTGCTATTCTTACCTAGCTACAATATTCCTTTAAACTTCAAAGCATTGCAAACAATATATTGGGGTGGAAAAATCCCAAAAACAAACAAGACGTAGTCGGCAGGGTTCGAACCTGCGCGGGGAAACCCCAACAGATTTCAAGTCTGTCGCCTTAACCACTCGGCCACGACTACCAATAAGTGCTATTCTTACCTAGCTACAATATTCCTTTAAATTTCAAAGCATTGCAAACAATATATCGGGGGAAAAAGCCCAAAAACCAAGCAAAACGTAGTCGGCAGGGTTCGAACCTGCGCGGGGAAACCCCAACAGATTTCAAGTCTGTCGCCTTAACCACTCGGCCACGACTACCAATAAGTGCTATTCTTACCTAGCTACAATATTCCTTTAAATTTCAAAGCATTGCAAACAATATATTGGGGGGGAAAATCCCAAAACCAAACAAAACGTAGTCGGCAGGGTTCGAACCTGCGCGGGGAGACCCCAACAGATTTCTAGTCTGTCGCATTAACCGCTCGGCCACGACTACCAATAAGTGCTATTCTTACCTAGCTACAATATTCCTTTAAATTTCAAAGCATTGCAAACAATATATCGGGGGAAAAAGCCCCAAAACCAAGCAAAACGTAGTCGGCAGGGTTCGAATCTGCGCGGGGAGACCCCAACAGATTTCTAGTCTGTCGCCTTAACCACTCGGCCACGACTACCGATACGTGCTACTCTTACCTAGCTACAATATTCCTTTAAATTTCAAAGCATTGCAAACAATATATTGGGGGGAAAAGGTCCAAAACCAAACAAAACGTATTCGGCAGGGTTCGAACCTGCGCGGGGAGACCCCAACAGATTTCTAGTCTGTAGCCTTAACCACTCGGCCA
This sequence comes from Leptasterias polaris, assembly GCA_037783415.1. Classification (NCBI taxonomy): domain Eukaryota; kingdom Metazoa; phylum Echinodermata; class Asteroidea; order Forcipulatida; family Asteriidae; genus Leptasterias; species Leptasterias polaris. The sequence goes on from JAZGTN010000009.1 coordinate 10,110,163, forward strand.
CGACTACCCTTCCTTACGGTAGCTAAAACATCTAACTTCTAAAGAGTCCAACCTAACGAAACAAAGGGAAAAAACAAACAAACGTAGTCGGCAGGGTTCGAACCTGCGCGGAGAGACCCCAACAGTTTTCTAGTCTGTCGCCTTAACCACTCGGCCACGACTACCCTTCCTTACGGTAGCTAAAACATCTAACTTCTAAAGAGTCCAACCTAACGAAACAAAGGGAAAAAACATACAAACGTAGTCGGCAGGGTTCGAACCTGCGCGTGGAAACCCCAACAGATTTCTAGTCTGTCGCCTTAACCACTCGGCCACGACTACCAATACCTGCTATTCTTACCTAACAATATTCCTTTAAACTTCAAAGCATTGCAAACAATATATCAGGGGAAGAATCCCAAAACCAAACAAGACGTAGTCGGCAGGGTTCGAACCTGCGCGGGGAAACCCCAACAGATTTCAAGTCTGTCGCCTTAACCACTCGGCCACGACTACCGATACGTGCTACTCTTACCTAGCTACAATATTCCTTTAAATTTCAAAGCATTGCAAACAATATATTGGAGGGAAAAGGTCCAAAACCAAAAAAAACGTAGTCGGCAGGGTTCGAACCTGCGCGGGGAGACCCCAACAGATTTTTAGTCTGTCGCATTAACCACTCGGCCACGACTACCCTTCCTTACGTTAGCTAAAACATCTAACTTCTAAAGAGTCCAACCTAACGAAACAAAGGGAAAAAACATACAAACGTAGTCGGCAGGGTTCGAACCTGCGCGGGGAGACCCCAACAGATTTCTAGTCTGTCGCCTTAACCACTCGGCCACGACTACCCTTCCTTACGGTAGCTAAAACATCTAACTTCTAAAGAGTCCAACCTAACGAAACAAAGGGAAAAAACATACAAACGTAGTCGGCAGGGTTCGAACCTGCGCGGGGAGACCCCAACAGATTTCTAGTCTGTCGCCTTAACCACTCGGCCACGACTACCAATACCTGCTATTCTTACCTAACAATATTCCTTTAAACTTCAAAGCATTGCAAACAATATATTGGGGTGGAAAAATCCCAAAACCAAACAAGACGTAGTCGGCAGGGTTCGAACCTGCGCGGGGAAACCCCAACAGATTTCAAGTCTGTCGCCTTAACCACTCGGCCACGACTACCAATAAGTGCTATTCTTACCTAGCTACAATATTCCTTTAAATTTCAAAGCATTGCAAACAATATATCGGGGGAAAAAGCCCAAAAACCAAGCAAAACGTAGTCGGCAGGGTTCGAATCTGCGCGGGGAGACCCCAACAGATTTCTAGTCTGTCGCCTTAACCACTCGGCCACGACTACCAATAAGTGCTATTCTTACCTAGCTACAATATTCCTTTAAATTTCAAAGCATTGCAAACAATATATCAGGGGGAAAATCCCAAAACCAAACAAGACGTGGTAGGCAGGGTTCGATCCTGCGCGGGGAAACCCCAACAGATTTCAAGTCTGTCGCCTTAACCACTCGGCCACGACTACCGATACGTGCTACTCTTACCTAGCTACAATATTCCTTTAAATTTCAAAGCATTGCAAACAATATATTGGGGGGAAAAGGTCCAAAACCAAAAAAAACGTAGTCGGTAGGGTTCGAACCTGCGCGGGGAGACCCCAACAGATTTCTAGTCTGTCGCCTTAACCACTCGGCCACGACTACCCTTCCTTACGGTAGCTAAAACATCTAACTTCTAAAGAGTCCAACCTAACGAAACAAAGGGAAAAAACAAACAAACGAAGTCGGCAGGGTTCGAACCTGCGCGGGGAGACCCCAACAGATTTCTAGTCTGTCGCCTTAACCACTCGGCCACGACTACCCTTCCTTACGGTAGCTAAAACATCTAACTTCTAAAGAGTCCAACCTAACGAAACAAAGGGGAAAAACATACAAACGTAGTCGGCAGGGTTCGAACCTGCGCGGTGAGACCCCAACAGATTTCTAGTCTGTCGCCTTAACCACTCGGCCACGACTACCAATAAGTGCTATTCTTACCTAGCTACAATATTCCTTTAAATTTCAAAGCATTGCAAACAATATATTGGGGGGAAAAGCCCAAAACCAAGCAAAACGTAGTCGGCAGGGTTCGAACCTGCGCGGGGAGACCCCAACAGATTTCTAGTCTGTCGCCTTAACCGCTCGGCCACGACTACCAACACGTGCTATTCTTACCTAGCTACAATATTCCTTTAAATTTCAAAGCATTGCAAACAATACATTGGGGGAAAAAGCCCAAAACCAAGCAAAACGTAGTCGGCAGGGTTCGAACCTGCGCGGGGAGACCCCAACAGATTTCTAGTCTGTCGCCTTAACCACTCGGCCACGACTACCAATACCTGCTATTCTTACCTAACAATATTCCTTTAAACTTCAAAGCATTGCAAACAATATATTGGGGTGGAAAAATCCCAAAACCAAACAAGACGTAGTCGGCAGGGTTCGAACCTGCGCGGGGAAACCCCAACAGATTTCAAGTCTGTCGCCTTAACCACTCGGCCACGACTACCAATAAGTGCTATTCTTACCTAGCTACAATATTCCTTTAAATTTCAAAGCATTGCAAACAATATATCGGGGGAAAAAGCCCCCAAACCAAGCAAAACGTAGTCGGCAGGGTTCGAATCTGCGAGGGGAGACCCCAACAGATTTCTAGTCTGTCGCCTTAACCACTCGGCCACGACTACCAATAAGTGCTATTCTTACCTAGCTACAATATTCCTTTAAATTTCAAAGCATTGCAAACAATATATCAGGGGAAAAATCCCAAAACCAAACAAGACGTAGTCGGCAGGGTTCGAACCTGCGCGAGGTAACCCCAACAGATTTCAAGTCTGTCGCCTTAACCACTCGGCCACGACTACCGATACGTGCTACTCTTACCTAGCTACAATATTCCTTTAAATTTCAAAGCATTGCAAACAATATATTGGGGGGAAAAGGTCCAAAACCAAACAAAACGTATTCGGCAGGGTTCGAACCTGCGCGGGGAGACCCCAACAGATTTCTAGTCTGTCGCCTTAACCACTCGGCAACGACTACCCTTCCTTACGGTAGCTAAAACATCTAACTTCTAAAGAGTCCAACCTAACGAAACAAAGGGAAAAAACATACAAACGTAGTCGGCAGGGTTCGAACCTGCGCGGGGAGACCCCAACAGATTTCTAGTCTGTCGCCTTAACCACTCGGCCACGACTACCAATACCTGCTATTCTTACCTAACAATATTCCTTTAAACTTCAAAGCATTGCAAACAATATATTGGGGTGGAAAAATCCCAAAACCAAACAAGACGTAGTCGGCAGGGTTCGAACCTGCGCGGGGAAACCCCAACAGATTTCAAGTCTGTCGCCTTAACCACTCGGCCACGACTACCAATAAGTGCTATTCTTACCTAGCTACAATATTCCCTTTAAATTTCAAAGCATTGCAAACAATATATCGGGGGAAAAAGCCCAAAAACCAAGCAAAACGTAGTCGGCAGGGTTCGAATCTGCGCGGGGAGACCCCAACAGATTTCTAGTCTGTCGCCTTAACCACTCGGCCACGACTACCAATAAGTGCTATTCTTACCTAGCTACAATATTCCTTTAAATTTCAAAGCATTGCAAACAATATATCAGGGGAAAAATCCCAAAACCAAACAAGACGTAGTCGGCAGGGTTCGAACCTGCGCGGGGAAACCCCAACAGATTTCAAGTCTGTCGCCTTAACCACTCGGCCACGACTACCGATACGTGCTACTCTTACCTAGCTACAATATTCCTTAAAATTTCAAAGCATTGCAAACAATATATTGGGGGGAAAAGGTCCAAAACCAAAAAAAAACGTTGTCGGCAGGGTTCGAACCTGCGCGGGGAGACCCCAACAGATTTCTAGTCTGTCGCCTTAACCACTCGGCCACGACTACCCTTCCTTACGGTAGCTAAAACATCTAACTTCTAAAGAGTCCAACCTAACGAAACAAAGGGAAAAAACATACAAATGTAGTCGGCAGGGTTCGAACCTGCGCGGGGAGACCCCAACAGGTTTCTAGTCTGTCGCCTTAACCGCTCGGCCACGACAACCAACACGTGCTATTCTTACCTAGCTACAATATTCCTTTAAATTTCAAAGCATTGCAAACAATATATTGGGGTGGAAAAATCCCAAAACCAAACAAGACGTAGCCGGAAGGGTTCGAACCTGCGCGGGGAAACCCCAACAGATTTCAAATCTGTCGCCTTAACCACTCGGCCACGACTACCGATACGTGCTAATCTTACCTAGCTACAATATTCTCTTAAATTTCAAAGCATTGCAAACAATATATTGGGGGAAAAGGTCCAAAACCAAACAAAACATAGTCGACAGGGTTCGAACCTGCGCGGGGAGACCCCAACAGATTTCTAGTCTGTCGCCTTAACCACTCGGCCACGACTACCAATAAGTGCTATTCTTACCTAGCTACAATATTCCTTTAAATTTCAAAGCATTGCAAACAATATATCGGGGGAAAAAGCCCCAAAACCAAGCAAAACGTTGTCGGCAGGGTTCGAATCTGCGCTGGGAGTCACCAACAGATCTCTAGTCTGTCGCCTTAACCACTCGGCCACGACTACCAATACCTGCTATTCTTACCTAACAATATTCCTTTAAACTTCAAAGCATTGCAAACAATATATTGGGGTGGAAAAAACCCAAAACCAAACAAGACGTAGTCGGCAGGGTTCGAACCTGCGCGGGGAGACCTCAACAAATTTCTAGTCTGTCGCCTTAACCGCTCGGCCACGACTACCAACACGTGCTACTCTTACCTAGCTACAATATTCCTTTAAATTTCAAAGCATTGCAAACAATACATTGGGGGAAAAAGCCCAAAACCAAGCAAAACGTAGTCGGCAGGGTTCGAACCTGCGCGGGGAGACCCCAACAGATTTCTAGTCTGTCGCCTTAACCATTCGGCCAGGACTACCAATAAGTGCTATTCTTACCTAGCTATAATATTCATTTAAATTTCAAAGCATTGCAAACAATATATTGGGGTGGAAAAATCCCAAAACCAAACAAGACGTAGTCGGCAGGGTTCGAACCTGCGCGGTGAAACCCCAACAGATTTCAAGTCTGTCGCCTTAACCACTCGGCCACGACTACCAATAAGTGCTATTCTTACCTAGCTACAATATTCCTTTAAATTTCAAAGCATTGCAAACAATATATCGGGGGAAAAAGCCCCAAAACCAAGCAAAACGTAGTCGGCAGGGTTCGAATCTGCGCGGGGAGACCCCAACAGATTTCTAGTCTGTCGCCTTAACCACTCGGCCACGACTACCAATACGTGCTATTCTTACCTAGCTACAATATTCCTTTAAATTTCAAAGCATTGCAAACAATATATCGGGGGAAAAAGCCCAAAAACCAAGCAAAACGCAGTCGGCAGGGTTCGAATCTGCGCTGGGAGACCCCAACAGATTTCTAGTCTGTCGCCTTAACCACTCGGCCACGACTACCGATACGTGCTACTCTTACCTAGCTGCAATATTCCTTTAAATTTCAAAGCATTGCAAACAATATATTGGGGGGAAAAATCCCAAAACCAAGCAAAACGTAGTCGGCAGGGTTCGAACCTGCGCGGGGAGGCCCCAACAGATTTCTAGTCTGTCGCCTTAACCGCTCGGCCACGACTACCGATACGTGCTATTCTTACCTAGCTACAATATTCCTTTAAATTTCAAAGCATTGCAAACTAATTAAAGTATCATCTTGGTTTAATTGTAACAGATTGTCCGTAAATTTAAAGAAAACATATTCGATGCTTTATACTAACAAGAGTGTAAATGTCAATTTTGCTATTTATTTTAATAATACTTTAATCAACCGAGCCGATTCCATTAAATTTCTTGGAGTAATTATTGACAAAAATATTACTTGGAAAAATCATTGTGAAAAAGTGCACACAGCTACTTCAAGAATTCTTGGAATTCTTCGCAAACTCAAGCATATTTTACCCGAAAAGACGCTTTTTTCAATATATAATACTCTATCCTTACCTCATCTTCAATACGGAATTTTGGCATGGGGCAACACATACCAAACGTACTTAAATAAACTCTTAATCGTACAAAAGAAGTCACTCAGAGTAATTAATAATACTCCTTACAGAGCTCACGCAGCACCGCTCTTTGCTAAACATAACACTCTAACCGTTTTTGATTTGTACAAATATCATTTAGGTGTTCTCATGTACAAATTCGACAAAAATACGTTGCCTCCTCCCTTAGCTACATTCTTCACAAGGAATGCTGATGTTCACAAGTATAATACTAAATCGTCAAGTAAGCTCCATGTAAACTTAGCTAGAACAAACACAAGTAAATCAATAATCCGAAATCAAGGACCCATCCATTGGAACAAGTTATCACCACTTCCCCCCCTACGAACACTACATAGTTTTAAAAAGTATACGAAAAAGTTGTTGCTTTCTAGTAGCTATTATTTATAAATTCTTTATTTTCAGTCCACTCTTAGCACATTTATCATGTTATATTGTACGATCTTCACGTGTAATTCAATAGGACATAATGATTGTGTACTACTTTATCTGTTTATTGTATTTTCATTTATCAATTATTTATGTTCAGTAAAACCCCACATTTATTACATTTATCACATTCATTGTGTTATATTGTACGATTCCCTTCAGTAATCCAACAAGACGCAAGGTACATGTTTCTGTTATAATTATTGTTAAATTGTAGCATTTATTGCATTGCATTACCCAGGTGCCTGGTCTCGTATAAGCCTCGGCTTTCTATCAGACACCTCCATACTTCTACTTCTTTAAAACTCTATACCCTATGTAAACATTGTATTTTGATTGATGTATGGAAATAAACCAAACTAAACCAAACTAAACTAAACCAAACAATATATTGGGGGGAAAAGGTCCAAAACCAAACAAAACAAAGTCGGCAGGGTTCGAACCTGCGCGGGGAGACCCCAACAGATTTCTAGTCTGTCGCCTTAACCACTCGGCCACGACTACCCTTCCTTACGGTAGCTAAAACATCTAACTTCTAAAGAGTCCAACCTAACGAAACAAAGGGGAAAAACATACAAACGTAGTCGGCAGGGTTCGAACCTGCGCGGGGAGACCCCAACAGATTTCTGGTCTGTCGCCTTAACCGCTCGGCCACGACTACCAATAAGTGCTATTCTTACCTAGCTACAATATTCCTTTAAATTTCAAAGCATTGCAAACAATATATCAGGGGAAAAATCCCAAAACCAAACAAGACGTAGTCGGCAGGGTTCGAACCTGCGCGGGCAAACCCCAACAGATTTCAAGTCTGTCGCCTTAACCACTCGGCCACGACTACCGATACGTGCTATTCTTACCTAGCTACAATATTCCTTTAAATTTCAAAGCATTGCAAACAATATATTGGGGGGAAAAGGTCCAAAACCAAACAAAACAAAGTCGGCAGGGTTCGAACCTGCGCGGGGAGACCCCAACAGATTTCTAGTCTGTCGCCTTAACCACTCGGCCACGACTACCCTTCCTTACGGTAGCTAAAACATCTAACTTCTAAAGAGTCCAACCTAACGAAACAAAGGGAAAAAACATACAAACGTAGTCGGCAGGGTTCGAACCTGCGCGGGGAGTCCCGAACAGATTTCTAGTCTGTCGCCTTAACCGCTCGTCCACGACTACCAATACGTGCTATTCTTACCTAGCTACAATATTCCTTTAAATTTCAAAGCATTGCAAAGAATATATTGGGGGAAAAAGCCCAAAACGTAGTCGGCAGGGATCGAACTTGCGCGGGGAGACCCCAACAGATTTCTAGTCTGTCGCCTTAACCACTCGGCCACGACTACCAATACGTGCTATTCTTACCTAGCTACAATATTCCTTTAAATTTCAAAGCATTGCAAAGAATATATTGGGGGAAAAAGCCCAAAACGTAGTCGGCAGTGATCGAACCTGCACGGGGAGACCCCAACAGATTTCTAGTCTGTCGCCTTAACCACTCGGCCACGACTACCAATACCTGTTATTCTTACCTAACAATATTCCTTTAAACTTCAAAGCATTGCAAACAATATATTGGGGTGGAAAAATCCCAAAACCAAACAAAACGTAGTCGGCAGGGTTCGAACCTGCGCGGGGAAACCCCAACAGATTTCAAGTCTGTCGCCTTAACCACTCGGCCACGACTACCGATACGTCCTACTCTTACCTAGCTACAATATTCTCTTAAATTTCAAAGCATTGCAAACAATATATTGGGGGAAAAGGTCCAAAACCAAACAAAACGTAGTCGGCAGGGTTCGAACCTGCGCGGGGAAACCCCAACAGATTTCTAGTCTGTCGCCTTAACCACTCGGCCACGACTGCCAATACGTGCTATTCTTACCTAACAATATTCCTTTAAACTTCAAAGCATTGCAAACAATATATTGGGGTGGAAAAATCCCAAAACCAAACAAAACGTAGTCGGCAGGGTTCGAACCTGCGCGGGGAAACAACAACAGATTTCAAGTCTGTCGCCTTAACCACTCGGCCACGACTACCGATAGGTGCTACTCTTACCTAGCTACAATATTCTTTTAAATTTCAAAGCATTGCAAACAATATATTGGGGGGGAAAGCCCAAAAACCAAACAAAACGTAGTCGGCAGGGTTCGAACCTGCGCGGGGAGACCCCAACAGATTTCTAGTCTGTCGCCTTAACCGCTCGGCCACGACTACCAACACGTGCTATTCTTACCTAGCTACAATATTCCTTTAAATTTCAAAGCATTGCAAACAATACATTGGGGAAAAAGCCCAAAACGTAGTCGGCAGGGATCGAACCTGCGCGGGGAGACCCCAACAGATTTCAAGTCTGTCGCCTTAACCGCTCGGCCACGACTACCAACACGTGCTATTCTTACCTAGCTACAATATTCCTTTAAATTTCAAAGCATTGCAAACTATACATTGGGGGAAAAAGCCCAAAACGTAGTCGGCAGGGATCGAACCTGCGCGGGGAGACCCCAACAGATTTCTAGTCTGTGGCCTTAACCGCTCGGCCACGACTACCGATACGTGCTATTCTTACCTAGCTACAATATTCTTTTAAATTTCAAAGCATTGCAAACTATATATTGGGGGAAAAGGTCCAAAACCAAGCAAAACACAGTCGGCAGGGTTCGAATCTGCGCTGGGAAACCCCAACAGATTTCTAGTCTGTCGCCTTAACCACTCGGCCACGACTACCAATAAGTGCTATTCTTACCTAGCTACAATATTCCTTTAAATTTCAAAGCATTGCAAACAATATATCAGGGTAAAAAACCCAAAACCAAACAAGACGTAGTCGGCAGGGTTCGAACCTGCGCGGGGAAACCCCAACAGATTTCAAGTCTGTCGCCTTAACCACTCGGCCACGACTACCGATACGTGCTACTCTTACCTAGCTACAATATTCTTTAAAATTTCAAAGCATTGCAAACAATATATTGTGGGGAAAAGGTCCAAAACCAAACAAAACGTAGTTGTCAGGGTTCGAACCTGCGCGGGGAAACCCCAACAGATTTCAAGTCTGTCGCCTTAACCACTCGGCCACGACTACCGATACGTGCTACTCTTACCTAGCTACAATATTCTTTAAAATTTCAAAGCATTGCAAACAATATATTGTGGGGAAAAGGTCCAAAACCAAACAAAACGTAGTTGTCAGGGTTCGAACCTGCGCGGGGAGACCCCAACAGATTTTTAGTCTGTCGCCTTAACCACTCGGCAACGACTACCCTTCCTTACGGTAGCTAAAACATCTAACTTCTAAAGAGTCCAACCTAACGAAACAAAGGGAAAAAACATACAAACGTAGTCGGCAGGGTTCGAACCTGCGCGGGGAGACCCCAACAAATTTCTAGTCTGTCGCCTTAACCGCTCGGCCACGAATACCAATACCTGTTATTCTTACCTAACAATATTCCTTTAAACTTCAAAGCATTGCAAACAATTTATATATTGGGGTGGAAAAATCCCAAAACCAAACAAAACGTAGTCGGCAGGGTTCGAACCTGCGCGGGGAAACACCAACAGATTTCAAGTCTGTCGCCTTAACCACTCGGCCACGACTACCGATACGTCCTACTCTTACCTAGCTACAATATTCTTTTAAATTTCAAAGCATTGCAAACAATATATTGGGGGGGAAAGCCCAAAAACCAAACAAAACGTAGTCGGCAGGGTTCGAACCTGCGCGGGGAGACCCCAACAGATTTCTAGTCTGTCGCCTTAACCACTCGGCCACGACTACCCTTCCTTACGGTAGCTAAAACATCTAACTTCTAAAGAGTCCAACCTAACGAAACAAAGGGAAAAAACATACAAACCAAGTCGGCAGGGTTCGAACCTGCGCGGGGAGACCCCAAAAGATTTCTAGTCTGTCGCCTTAACCGCTCGGCCACGACTACCAACACGTGCTGTTCTTACCTAGCTACAATATTCCTTTAAATTTCAAAGCATTGCAAACAATACATTGGGGAAAAAGCCCAAAACGTAGTCGGCAGGGATCGAACCTGCGCGAGGAGACCCCAACAGATTTCTAGTCTGTCGCCTTAACCGCTCGGCCACGACTACCAACACGTGCTATTCTTACCTAGCTACAATATTCCTTTAAATTTCAAAGCATTGCAAACTATACATTGGGGGAAAAAGCCCAAAACGTAGTCGGCAGGGATCGAACCTGCGCGGGGAGACCCCAACAGATTTCTAGTCTGTGGCCTTAACCGCTCGGCCACGACTACCGATACGTGCTATTCTTACCTAGCTACAATATTCTTTTAAATTTCAAAGCATTGCAAACTATATATTGGGGGAAAAGGTCCAAAACCAAGCAAAACACAGTCGGCAGGGTTCGAATCTGCGCTGGGAAACCCCAACAGATTTCTAGTCTGTCGCCTTAACCACTCGGCCACGACTACCAATAAGTGCTATTCTTACCTAGCTACAATATTCCTTTAAATTTCAAAGCATTGCAAACAATATATCAGGGTAAAAAACCCAAAACCAAACAAGACGTAGTCGGCAGGGTTCGAACCTGCGCGGGGAAACCCCAACAGATTTCAAGTCTGTCGCCTTAACCACTCGGCCACGACTACCGGTACGTGCTACTCTTACCAAGCTACAATATTCCTTTTAATTTCAAAGCATTGTAAACAATATATTGGGGGGAAAAGGTCCAAAACCAAACAAAACGTAGTCGGCAGGGTTCGAACCTGCGCGGGGAAACCCCAACAGATTTCAAGTCTGTCGCCTTAACCACTCGGCCACGACTACCGATACGTGCTACTCTTACCTAGCTACAATATTCTTTAAAATTTCAAAGCATTGCAAACAATATATTGTGGGGAAAAGGTCCAAAACCAAACAAAACGTAGTTGTCAGGGTTCGAACCTGCGCGGGGAGACCCCAACAGATTTTTAGTCTGTCGCCTTAACCACTCGGCAACGACTACCCTTCCTTACGGTAGCTAAAACATCTAACTTCTAAAGAGTCCAACCTAACGAAACAAAGGGAAAAAACATACAAACGTAGTCGGCAGGGTTCGAACCTGCGCGGGGAGACCCCAACAAATTTCTAGTCTGTCGCCTTAACCGCTCGGCCACGACTACCAATACCTGTTATTCTTACCTAACAATATTCCTTTAAACTTCAAAGCATTGCAAACAATATATTGGGGTGGAAAAATCCCAAAACCAAACAAAACGTAGTCGGCAGGGTTCGAACCTGCGCGGGGAAACACCAACAGATTTCAAGTCTGTCGCCTTAACCACTCGGCCACGACTACCGATACGTCCTACTCTTACCTAGCTACAATATTCTCTTAAATTTCAAAGCATTGCAAACAATATATTGGGGGAAAAGGTCCAAAACCAAACAAAACGTAGTCGGCAGGGTTCGAACCTGCGCGGGGAGACCCCAACAGATTTCTAGTCTGTCGCCTTAACCACTCGGCCACGACTACCAACACGTGCTACTCTTACCTAGCTACAATATTCCTTTAAATTTCAAAGCATTGCAAACAATACATTGGGGGAAAAAGCCCAAAACCAAGCAAAACGTAGTCGGCAGGGTTCGAACCTGCGCGGGGAGACCCCAACAGATTTCTAGTCTGTCGCCTTAACCATTCGGCCAGGACTACCAATAAGTGCTATTCTTACCTAGCTATAATATTCATTTAAATTTCAAAGCATTGCAAACAATATATTGGGGTGGAAAAATCCCAAAACCAAACAAGACGTAGTCGGCAGGGTTCGAACCTGCGCGGGGAAACCCCAACAGATTTCAAGTCTGTCGCCTTAACCACTCGGCCACGACTACCAATAAGTGCTATTCTTACCTAGCTACAATATTCCTTTAAATTTCAAAGCATTGCAAACAATATATCGGGGGAAAAAGCCCCAAAACCAAGCAAAACGTAGTCGGCAGGGTTCGAATCTGCGCGGGGAGACCCCAACAGATTTCTAGTCTGTCGCCTTAACCACTCGGCCACGACTACCAATACGTGCTATTCTTACCTAGCTACAATATTCCTTTAAATTTCAAAGCATTGCAAACAATATATCGGGGGGAAAAGCCCAAAAACCAAGCAAAACGCAGTCGGCAGGGTTCGAATCTGCGCTGGGAGACCCCAACAGATTTCTAGTCTGTCGCCTTAACCACTCGGCCACGACTACCGATACGTGCTACTCTTACCTAGCTGCAATATTCCTTTAAATTTCAAAGCATTGCAAACAATATATTGGGGGGAAAAATCCCAAAACCAAGCAAAACGTAGTCGGCAGGGTTCGAACCTGCGCGGGGAGGCCCCAACAGATTTCTAGTCTGTCGCCTTAACCGCTCGGCCACGACTACCGATACGTGCTATTCTTACCTAGCTACAATATTCCTTTAAATTTCAAAGCATTGCAAACTAATTAAAGTATCATCTTGGTTTAATTGTAACAGATTGTCCGTAAATTTAAAGAAAACATATTCGATGCTTTATACTAACAAGAGTGTAAATGTCAATTTTGCTATTTATTTTAATAATACTTTAATCAACCGAGCCGATTCCATTAAATTTCTTGGAGTAATTATTGACAAAAATATTACTTGGAAAAATCATTGTGAAAAAGTGCACACAGCTACTTCAAGAATTCTTGGAATTCTTCGCAAACTCAAGCATATTTTACCCGAAAAGACGCTTTTTTCAATATATAATACTCTATCCTTACCTCATCTTCAATACGGAATTTTGGCATGGGGCAACACATACCAAACGTACTTAAATAAACTCTTAATCGTACAAAAGAAGTCACTCAGAGTAATTAATAATACTCCTTACAGAGCTCACGCAGCACCGCTCTTTGCTAAACATAACACTCTAACCGTTTTTGATTTGTACAAATATCATTTAGGTGTTCTCATGTACAAATTCGACAAAAATACGTTGCCTCCTCCCTTAGCTACATTCTTCACAAGGAATGCTGATGTTCACAAGTATAATACTAAATCGTCAAGTAAGCTCCATGTAAACTTAGCTAGAACAAACACAAGTAAATCAATAATCCGAAATCAAGGACCCATCCATTGGAACAAGTTATCATCACTTCCCCCCCTACGAACACTACATAGTTTTAAAAAGTATACGAAAAAGTTGTTGCTTTCTAGTAGCTATTATTTATAAATTCTTTATTTTCAGTCCACTCTTAGCACATTTATCATGTTATATTGTACGATCTTCACGTGTAATTCAATAGGACATAATGATTGTGTACTACTTTATCTGTTTATTGTATTTTCATTTATCAATTATTTATGTTCAGTAAAACCCCACATTTATTACATTTATCACATTCATTGTGTTATATTGTACGATTCCCTTCAGTAATCCAACAAGACGCAAGGTACATGTTTCTGTTATAATTATTGTTAAATTGTAGCATTTATTGCATTGCATTACCCAGGTGCCTGGTCTCGTATAAGCCTCGGCTTTCTATCAGACACCTCCATACTTCTACTTCTTTAAAACTCTATACCCTATGTAAACATTGTATTTTGATTGATGTATGGAAATAAACCAAACTAAACCAAACTAAACTAAACCAAACAATATATTGGGGGGAAAAGGTCCAAAACCAAACAAAACAAAGTCGGCAGGGTTCGAACCTGCGCGGGGAGACCCCAACAGATTTCTAGTCTGTCGCCTTAACCACTCGGCCACGACTACCCTTCCTTACGGTAGCTAAAACATCTAACTTCTAAAGAGTCCAACCTAACGAAACAAAGGGAAAAAACATACAAACGTAGTCGGCAGGGTTCGAACCTGCGCGGGGAGACCCCAACAGATTTCTGGTCTGTCGCCTTAACCGCTCGGCCACGACTACCAATAAGTGCTATTCTTACCTAGCTACAATATTCCTTTAAATTTCAAAGCATTGCAAACAATATATCAGGGGAAAAATCCCAAAACCAAACAAGACGTAGTCGGCAGGGTTCGAACCTGCGCGGGCAAACCCCAACAGATTTCAAGTCTGTCGCCTTAACCACTCGGCCACGACTACCGATACGTGCTATTCTTACCTAGCTACAATATTCTTTTAAATTTCAAAGCATTGCAAACAATATATTGGGGGGAATAGGTCCAAAACCAAACAAAACAAAGTCGGCAGGGTTCGAACCTGCGCGGGGAGACCCCAACAGATTTCTAGTCTGTCGCCTTAACCACTCGGCCACGACTACCCTTCCTTACGGTAGCTAAAACATCTAACTTCTAAAGAGTCCAACCTAACGAAACAAAGGGAAAAAACATACAAACGTAGTCGGCAGGGTTCGAACCTGCGCGGGGAGTCCCGAACAGATTTCTAGTCTGTCGCCTTAACCGCTCGTCCACGACTACCAATACGTGCTATTCTTACCTAGCTACAATATTCCTTTAAATTTCAAAGCATTGCAAAGAATATATTGGGGGAAAAAGCCCAAAACGTAGTCGGCAGGGATCGAACTTGCGCGGGGAGACCCCAACAGATTTCTAGTCTGTCGCCTTAACCACTCGGCCACGACTACCAATACGTGCTATTCTTACCTAGCTACAATATTCCTTTAAATTTCAAAGCATTGCAAAGAATATATTGGGGGAAAAAGCCCAAAACGTAGTCGGCAGTGATCGAACCTGCACGGGGAGACCCCAACAGATTTCTAGTCTGTCGCCTTAACCACTCGGCCACGACTACCAATACCTGTTAATCTTACCTAACAATATTCCTTTAAACTTCAAAGCATTGCAAACAATATATTGGGGTGGAAAAATCCCAAAACCAAACAAAACGTAGTCGGCAGGGTTCGAACCTGCGCGGGGAAACCCCAACAGATTTCAAGTCTGTCGCCTTAACCACTCGGCCACGACTACCGATACGTCCTACTCTTACCTAGCTACAATATTCTCTTAAATTTCAAAGCATTGCAAACAATATATTGGGGGAAAAGGTCCAAAACCAAACAAAACGTAGTCGGCAGGGTTCGAACCTGCGCGGGGAAACCCCAACAGATTTCTAGTCTGTCGCCTTAACCACTCGGCCACGACTGCCAATACGTGCTATTCTTACCTAACAATATTCCTTTAAACTTCAAAGCATTGCAAACAATATATTGGGGTGGAAAAATCCCAAAACCAAACAAAACGTAGTCGGCAGGGTTCGAACCTGCGCGGGGAAACAACAACAGATTTCAAGTCTGTCGCCTTAACCACTCGGCCACGACTACCGATAGGTGCTACTCTTACCTAGCTACAATATTCTTTTAAATTTCAAAGCATTGCAAACAATATATTGGGGGGGAAAGCCCAAAAACCAAACAAAACGTAGTCGGCAGGGTTCGAACCTGCGCGGGGAGACCCCAACAGATTTCTAGTCTGTCGCCTTAACCGCTCGGCCACGACTACCAACACGTGCTATTCTTACCTAGCTACAATATTCCTTTAAATTTCAAAGCATTGCAAACAATACATTGGGGAAAAAGCCCAAAACGTAGTCGGCAGGGATCGAACCTGCGCGGGGAGACCCCAACAGATTTCAAGTCTGTCGCCTTAACCGCTCGGCCACGACTACCAACACGTGCTATTCTTACCTAGCTACAATATTCCTTTAAATTTCAAAGCATTGCAAACTATACATTGGGGGAAAAAGCCCAAAACGTAGTCGGCAGGGATCGAACCTGCGCGGGGAGACCCCAACAGATTTCTAGTCTGTGGCCTTAACCGCTCGGCCACGACTACCGATACGTGCTATTCTTACCTAGCTACAATATTCTTTTAAATTTCAAAGCATTGCAAACTATATATTGGGGGAAAAGGTCCAAAACCAAGCAAAACACATTCGGCAGGGTTCGAATCTGCGCTGGGAAACCCCAACAGATTTCTAGTCTGTCGCCTTAACCACTCGGCCACGACTACCAATAAGTGCTATTCTTACCTAGCTACAATATTCCTTTAAATTTCAAAGCATTGCAAACAATATATCAGGGTAAAAAACCCAAAACCAAACAAGACGTAGTCGGCAGGGTTCGAACCTGCGCGGGGAAACCCCAACAGATTTCAAGTCTGTCGCCTTAACCACTCGGCCACGACTACCGGTACGTGCTACTCTTACCAAGCTACAATATTCCTTTTAATTTCAAAGCATTGTAAACAATATATTGGGGGGAAAAGGTCCAAAACCAAACAAAACGTAGTCGGCAGGGTTCGAACCTGCGCGCGGAAACCCCAACAGATTTCAAGTCTGTCGCCTTAACCACTCGGCCACGACTACCGATACGTGCTACTCTTACCTAGCTACAATATTCTTTAAAATTTCAAAGCATTGCAAACAATATATTGTGGGGAAAAGGTCCAAAACCAAACAAAACGTAGTTGTCAGGGTTCGAACCTGCGCGGGGAGACCCCAACAGATTTTTAGTCTGTCGCCTTAACCACTCGGCAACGACTACCCTTCCTTACGGTAGCTAAAACATCTAACTTCTAAAGAGTCCAACCTAACGAAACAAAGGGAAAAAACATACAAACGTAGTCGGCAGGGTTCGAACCTGCGCGGGGAGACCCCAAAAAATTTCTAGTCTGTCGCCTTAACCGCTCGGCCACGACTACCAATACCTGTTATTCTTACCTAACAATATTCCTTTAAACTTCAAAGCATTGCAAACAATTTATATATTGGGGTGGAAAAATCCCAAAACCAAACAAAACGTAGTCGGCAGGGTTCGAACCTGCGCGGGGAAACACCAACAGATTTCAAGTCTGTCGCCTTAACCACTCGGCCACGACTACCGATACGTCCTACTCTTACCTAGCTACAATATTCTCTTAAATTTCAAAGCATTGCAAACAATATATTGGGGGAAAAGGTCCAAAACCAAACAAAACGTAGTCGGCAGGGTTCGAACCTGCGCGGGGAGACCCCAACAGATTTCTAGTCTGTCGCCTTAACCACTCGGCCACGACTGCCAATACGTGCTATTCTTACCTAAAAATATTCCTTTAAACTTCAAAGCATTGCAAACAATATATTGGGGTGGAAAAATCCCAAAACCAAACAAAACGTAGTCGGCAGGGTTCGAACCTGCGCGGGGAAACAACAACAGATTTCAAGTCTGTCGCCTTAACCACTCGGCCACGACTACCGATAGGTGCTACTCTTACCTAGCTACAATATTCTTTTAAATTTCAAAGCATTGCAAACAATATATCAGGGTAAAAAACCCAAAACCAAACAAGACGTAGTCGGCAGGGTTCGAACCTGCGCGGGGAAACCCCAACAGATTTCAAGTCTGTCGCCTTAACCACTCGGCCACGACTACCGGTACGTGCTACTCTTACCAAGCTACAATATTCCTTTTAATTTCAAAGCATTGTAAACAATATATTGGGGGGAAAAGGTCCAAAACCAAACAAAACGTAGTCGGCAGGGTTCGAACCTGCGCGGGGAAACCCCAACAGATTTCAAGTCTGTCGCCTTAACCACTCGGCCACGACTACCGATACGTGCTACTCTTACCTAGCTACAATATTCTTTTAAATTTCAAAGCATTGCAAACAATATATCAGGGTAAAAAACCCAAAACCAAACAAGACGTAGTCGGCAGGGTTCGAACCTGCGCGGGGAAACCCCAACAGATTTCAAGTCTGTCGCCTTAACCACTCGGCCACGACTACCGGTACGTGCTACTCTTACCAAGCTACAATATTCCTTTTAATTTCAAAGCATTGTAAACAATATATTGGGGGGAAAAGGTCCAAAACCAAACAAAACGTAGTCGGCAGGGTTCGAACCTGCGCGGGGAAACCCCAACAGATTTCAAGTCTGTCGCCTTAACCACTCGGCAACGACTACCCTTCCTTACGGTAGCTAAAACATCTAACTTCTAAAGAGTCCAACCTAACGAAACAAAGGGAAAAAACATACAAACGTAGTCGGCAGGGTTCGAACCTGCGCGGGGAGACCCCAACAAATTTCTAGTCTGTCGCCTTAACCGCTCGGCCACGACTACCAATACCTGTTATTCTTACCTAACAATATTCCTTTAAACTTCAAAGCATTGCAAACAATTTATATATTGGGGTGGAAAAATCCCAAAACCAAACAAAACGTAGTCGGCAGGGTTCGAACCTGCGCGGGGAAACACCAACAGATTTCAAGTCTGTCGCCTTAACCACTCGGCCACGACTACCGATACGTCCTACTCTTACCTAGCTACAATATTCTCTTAAATTTCAAAGCATTGCAAACAATATATTGGGGGAAAAGGTCCAAAACCAAACAAAACGTAGTCGGCAGGGTTCGAACCTGCGCGGGGAGACCCCAACAGATTTCTAGTCTGTCGCCTTAACCACTCGGCCACGACTGCCAATACGTGCTATTCTTACCTAAAAATATTCCTTTAAACTTCAAAGCATTGCAAACAATATATTGGGGTGGAAAAATCCCAAAACCAAACAAAACGTAGTCGGCAGGGTTCGAACCTGCGCGGGGAAACAACAACAGATTTCAAGTCTGTCGCCTTAACCACTCGGCCACGACTACCGATAGGTGCTACTCTTACCTAGCTACAATATTCTTTTAAATTTCAAAGCATTGCAAACAATATATTGGGGGGGAAAGCCCAAAAACCAAACAAAACGTAGTCGGCAGGGTTCGAACCTGCGCGGGGAGACCCCAACAGATTTCTAGTCTGTCGCCTTAACCACTCGGCCACGACTACCCTTCCTTACGGTAGCTAAAACATCTAACTTCTAAAGAGTCCAACCTAACGAAACAAAGGGAAAAAACATACAAACCAAGTCGGCAGGGTTCGAACCTGCGCGGGGAGACCCCAAAAGATTTCTAGTCTGTCGCCTTAACCGCTCGGCCACGACTACCAACACGTGCTGTTCTTACCTAGCTACAATATTCCTTTAAATTTCAAAGCATTGCAAACAATACATTGGGGAAAAAGCCCAAAACGTAGTCGGCAGGGATCGAACCTGCGCGAGGAGACCCCAACAGATTTCTAGTCTGTCGCCTTAACCGCTCGGCCACGACTACCAACACGTGCTATTCTTACCTAGCTACAATATTCCTTTAAATTTCAAAGCATTGCAAACTATACATTGGGGGAAAAAGCCCAAAACGTAGTCGGCAGGGATCGAACCTGCGCGGGGAGACCCCAACAGATTTCTAGTCTGTCGCCTTAACCACTCGGCCACGACTACCAATAAGTGCTATTCTTACCTAGCTACAATATTCCTTTAAATTTCAAAGCATTGCAAACAATATATCAGGGTAAAAAACCCAAAACCAAACAAGACGTAGTCGGCAGGGTTCGAACCTGCGCGGGGAAACCCCAACAGATTTCAAGTCTGTCGCCTTAACCACTCGGCCACGACTACCGGTACGTGCTACTCTTACCAAGCTACAATATTCCTTTTAATTTCAAAGCATTGTAAACAATATATTGGGGGGAAAAGGTCCAAAACCAAACAAAACGTAGTCGGCAGGGTTCGAACCTGCGCGGGGAAACCCCAACAGATTTCAAGTCTGTCGCCTTAACCACTCGGCCACGACTACCGATACGTGCTACTCTTACCTAGCTACAATATTCTTTAAAATTTCAAAGCATTGCAAACAATATATTGTGGGGAAAAGGTCCAAAACCAAACAAAACGTAGTTGTCAGGGTTCGAACCTGCGCGGGGAGACCCCAACAGATTTTTAGTCTGTCGCCTTAACCACTCGGCAACGACTACCCTTCCTTACGGTAGCTAAAACATCTAACTTCTAAAGAGTCCAACCTAACGAAACAAAGGGAAAAAACATACAAACGTAGTCGGCAGGGTTCGAACCTGCGCGGGGAGACCCCAACAAATTTCTAGTCTGTCGCCTTAACCGCTCGGCCACGACTACCAATACCTGTTATTCTTACCTAACAATATTCCTTTAAATTTCAAAGCATTGCAAACAATATATTGGGGGAAAAGGTCCAAAACCAAACAAAACGTAGTCGGCAGGGTTCGAACCTGCGCGGGGAGACCCCAACAGATTTCTAGTCTGTCGCCTTAACCACTCGGCCACGACTGCCAATACGTGCTATTCTTACCTAACAATATTCCTTTAAACTTCAAAGCATTGCAAACAATATATTGGGGTGGAAAAATCCCAAAACCAAACAAAATGTAGTCGGCAGGGTTCGAACCTGCGCGGGGAAACAACAACAGATTTCTAGTCTGTCGCCTTAACCACTCGGCTACGACTACCCTTCCTTACGGTAGCTAAAACATCTAACTTCTAAAGAGTCCAACCTAACGAAACAAAGGGAAAAAACATACAAACCAAGTCGGCAGGGTTCGAACCTGCGCGAGGAGACCCCAACAGATTTCTAGTCTGTCGCCTTAACCGCTCGGCCACGACTACCAACACGTGCTATTCTTACCTAGCTACAATATTCCTTTAAATTTCAAAGCATTGCAAACTATACATTGGGGGAAAAAGCCCAAAACGTAGTCGGCAGGGATCGAACCTGCGCGGGGAGACCCCAACAGATTTCTAGCTGTGGCCTTAACCGCTCGGCCACGACTACCGATACGTGCTATTCTTACCTAGCTACAATATTCTTTTAAATTTCAAAGCATTGCAAACTATATATTGGGGGAAAAGGTCCAAAACCAAGCAAAACATAGTCGGCAGGGTTCGAATCTGCGCTGGGAAACCCCAACAGATTTCTAGTCTGTCGCCTTAACCACTCGGCCACGACTACCGATACGTGCTACTCTTACCTAGCTACAATATTCTTTAAAATTTCAAAGCATTGCAAACAATACATTGTGGGGAAAAGGTCCAAAACCAAACAAAACGTAATTGTCAGGGTTCGAACCTGCGCGGGGAGACCCCAACAGATTTCAAGTCTGTCGCCTTTACCACTCGGCCACGACTACCGATACGTGCTACTCTTACCTAGCTACAATATTCCTTTAAATTTCAAAGCATTGCAAACAATATATCAGGGTAAAAATCCCAAAACCAAACAAGACGTAGTCGGCAGGGTTCGAACCTGCGCGGGGAAACCCCAACAGATTTCAAGTCTGTCGCCTTAACCACTCGGCCACGACTACCGGAACGTGCTACTCTTACCAAGCTACAATATTCCTTTTAATTTCAAAGCATTGTAAACAATATATTGGGGGGAAAAGGTCCAAAACCAAACAAAACGTAATCGGCAGGGTTCGAACCTGCGCGGGGAGACCCCAACAGATTTCTAGTCTGTCGCCTTAACCACTCAGCCACGACTGCCAATACGTGCTATTCTTACCTAACAATATTCCTTTAAACTTCAAAGCATTGCAAACAATATATTGGGGTGGAAAAATCCCAAAACCAAACAAAACGCAGTCGGCAGGGTTCGAACCTGCGCGGGGAAACAACAACAGATTTCAAGTCTGTCGCCTTAACCACTCGGCCACGACTACCGATAGGTGCTACTCTTACCTAGCTACAATATTCTTTTAAATTTCAAAGCATTGCAAACAATATATTGGGGGGGAAAGCCCAAAAACCAAACAAAACGTAGTCGGCAGGGTTCGAACCTGCGCGGGGAGACCCCAACAGATTTCTAGTCTGTCGCCTTAACCACTCGGCCACGACTACCCTTCCTTACGGTAGCTAAAACATCTAACTTCTAAAGAGTTCAACCTAACGAAACAAAGGGAAAAAACATACAAACCAAGTCGGCAGGGTTCGAACCTGCGGGGAGACCCCAAAAGATTTCTAGTCTGTCGCCTTAACCGCTCGGCCACGACTACCAACACGTGCTGTTCTTACCTAGCTACAATATTCCTTTAAATTTCAAAGCATTGCAAACAATACATTGGGGAAAAAGCCCAAAACGTAGTCGGCAGGGATCGAACCTGCGCGGGGAGACCCCAACAGATTTCTAGTCTGTCGCCTTAACCGCTCGGCCACGACTACCAACACGTGCTATTCTTACCTAGCTACAATATTCCTTTAAATTTCAAAGCATTGCAAACTATACATTGGGGGAAAAAGCCCAAAACGTAGTCGGCAGGGATCGAACCTGCGCGGGGAGACCCCAACAGATTTCTAGTCTGTGGCCTTAACCGCTCGGCCACGACTACCGATACGTGCTATTCTTACCTAGCTACAATATTCTTTTAAATTTCAAAGCATTGCAAACTATATATTGGGGGAAAAGGTCCAAAACCAAGCAAAACATAGTCGGCAGGGTTCGAATCTGCGCTGGGAAACCCCAACAGATTTCTAGTCTGTCGCCTTAACCACTCGGCCACGACTACCGATACGTGCTACTCTTACCTAGCTACAATATTCTTTAAAATTTCAAAGCATTGCAAACAATATATTGTGGGGAAAAGGTCCAAAACCAAACAAAACGTAGTTGTCAGGGTTCGAACCTGCGCGGGGAGACCCCAACAGATTTCAAGTCTGTCGCCTTAACCACTCGGCCACGACTACCGATACGTGCTACTCTTACCTAGCTACAATATTCCTTTAAATTTCAAAGCATTGCAAACAATATATCAGGGTAAAAATCCCAAAACCAAACAAGACGTAGTCGGCAGGGTTCGAACCTGCGCGGGGAAACCCCAACAGATTTCAAGTCTGTCGCCTTAACCACTCGGCCACGACTACCGGTACGTGCTACTCTTACCAAGCTACAATATTCCTTTTAATTTCAAAGCAGTGTAAACAATATATTGGGGGGAAAAGGTCCAAAACCAAACAAAACGTTGTCGGCAGGGTTCGAACCTGCGCGGGGAAACCCCAACAGATTTCAAGTCTGTCGCCTTAACCACTCGGCCACGACTACCGATACGTGCTACTCTTACCTAGCTACAATATTCTTTAAAATTTCAAAGCATTGCAAACAATATATTGTGGGGAAAAGGTCCAAAACCAAACAAAACGTAGTTGTCAGGGTTCGAACCTGCGCGGGGAGACCCCAACAGATTTTTAGTCTGTCGCCTTAACCACTCGGCAACGACTACCCTTCCTTACGGTAGCTAAAACATCTAACTTCTAAAGAGTCCAACCTAACGAAACAAAGGGAAAAAACAAACAAACGTAGTCGGCAGGGTTCGAACCTACGCGGGAGACCCCAACAGATTTCTAGTCTGTCGCCTTAACCACTCGGCCACGACTACCCTTCCTTACGGTAGCTAAAACATCTAACTTCTAAAGAGTCCAACCTAACGAAACAAAGGGAAAAAACATACAAACGTAGTCGGCAGGGTTCGAACCTGCGCGGGGAGACCCCAACAGATTTCTAGTCTGTCGCCTTAACCACTCGGCCACGACTACCAATACCTGCTATTCTTACCTAACAATATTCCTTTAAACTTCAAAGCATTGCAAACAATATATTGGGGTGGAAAAATCCCAAAACCAAACAAGACGTAGTCGGCAGGGTTCGAACCTGGGCGGGGAAACCCCAACAGATTTCAAGTCTGTCGCCTTAACCACTCGGCCACGACTACCAATAAGTGCTATTCTTACCTAGCTACAATATTCCTTTAAATTTCAAAGCATTGCAAACAATATATCGGGGGAAAAAGCCCAAAAACCAAGCAAAACGTAGTCGGCAGGGTTCGAATCTGCGCGGGGAGACCCCAACAGATTTCTAGTCTGTCGCCTTAACCACTCGGCCACGACTACCAATAAGTGCTATTCTTACCTAGCTACAATATTCCTTTAAATTTCAAAGCATTGCAAACAATATATCAGGGGAAAAATCCCAAAACCAAACAAGACGTAGTCGGCAGGGTTCGAACCTGCGCGGGGAAACCCCAACAGATTTCAAGTCTGTCGCCTTAACCACTCGGTCACGACTACCGATACGTGCTACTCTTACCTAGCTACAATATTCCTTTAAATTTCAAAGCATTGCAAACAATATATTGGGGGGAAAAGGTCCAAAACCAAACAAAACGTAGTCGGCAGGGTTCGAACCTGCGCGGGGAGACCCCAACAGATTTCTAGTCTGTCGCCTTAACCACTCGGCCACGACTACCCTTCCTTACGGTAGCTAAAACATCTAACTTCTAAAGAGTCCAACCTAAAGAAACAAAGGGAAAAAACATACAAACGTAGTCGGCAGGGTTCGAACCTGCGCGGGGAGACCCCAACAGATTTCTAGTCTGTCGCCTTAACCACTCGGCCACGACTACCAATACGTGCTATTCTTACCTAGCTACAATATTCCTTTAAATTTCAAAGCATTGCAAACAATACATTGGGGGAAAAAGCCCAAAACGTAGTCGGCAGGGATCTAACTTGCGCGGGGAGACCCCAACAAATTTCTAGTCTGTCGCCTTAACCACTCGGCCACGACTACCCTTCCTTACGGTAGCTAAAACATCTAACTTCTAAAGAGTCCAACCTAAAGAAACAAAGGGAAAAAACATACAAACGTAGTCGGCAGGGTTCGAACCTGCGCGGGGAGACCCCAACAGATTTCTAGTCTGTCGCCTTAACCACTCGGCCACGACTACCAATACCTGCTATTCTTACCTAACAATATTCCTTTAAACTTCAAAGCATTGCAAACAATATATTGGGGTGGAAAAATCCCAAAACCAAACAAGACGTAGTCGGCAGGGTTCGAACCTGGGCGGGGAAACCCCAACAGATTTCAAGTCTGTCGCCTTAACCACTCGGCCACGACTACCAATAAGTGCTATTCTTACCTAGCTACAATATTCCTTTAAATTTCAAAGCATTGCAAACAATATATCGGGGGAAAAAGCCCAAAAACCAAGCAAAACGTAGTCGGCAGGGTTCGAATCTGCGCGGGGAGACCCCAACAGATTTCTAGTCTGTCGCCTTAACCACTCGGCCACGACTACCAATAAGTGCTATTCTTACCTAGCTACAATATTCCTTTAAATTTCAAAGCATTGCAAACAATATATCAGGGGAAAAATCCCAAAACCAAACAAGACGTAGTCGGCAGGGTTCGAACCTGCGCGGGGAAACCCCAACAGATTTCAAGTCTGTCGCCTTAACCACTCGGTCACGACTACCGATACGTGCTACTCTTACCTAGCTACAATATTCCTTTAAATTTCAAAGCATTGCAAACAATATATTGGGGGGAAAAGGTCCAAAACCAAACAAAACGTAGTCGGCAGGGTTCGAACCTGCGCGGGGAGACCCCAACAGATTTCTAGTCTGTCGCCTTAACCACTCGGCCACGACTACCCTTCCTTACGGTAGCTAAAACATCTAACTTCTAAAGAGTCCAACCTAAAGAAACAAAGGGAAAAAACATACAAACGTAGTCGGCAGGGTTCGAACCTGCGCGGGGAGACCCCAACAGATTTCTAGTCTGTCGCCTTAACCACTCGGCCACGACTACCAATACGTGCTATTCTTACCTAGCTACAATATTCCTTTAAATTTCAAAGCATTGCAAACAATACATTGGGGGAAAAAGCCCAAAACGTAGTCGGCAGGGATCTAACTTGCGCGGGGAGACCCCAACAAATTTCTAGTCTGTCGCCTTAACCACTCGGCCACGACTACCCTTCCTTACGGTAGCTAAAACATCTAACTTCTAAAGAGTCCAACCTAAAGAAACAAAGGGAAAAAACATACAAACGTAGTCGGCAGGGTTCGAACCTGCGCGGGGAGACCCCAACAGATTTCTAGTCTGTCGCCTTAACCACTCGGCCACGACTACCAATACCTGCTATTCTTACCTAACAATATTCCTTTAAACTTCAAAGCATTGCAAACAATATATTGGGGTGGAAAAATCCCAAAACCAAACAAGACGTAGTCGGCAGGGTTCGAACCTGGGCGGGGAAACCCCAACAGATTTCAAGTCTGTCGCCTTAACCACTCGGCCACGACTACCAATAAGTGCTATTCTTACCTAGCTACAATATTCCTTTAAATTTCAAAGCATTGCAAACAATATATCGGGGGAAAAAGCCCAAAAACCAAGCAAAACGTAGTCGGCAGGGTTCGAATCTGCGCGGGGAGACCCCAACAGATTTCTAGTCTGTCGCCTTAACCACTCGGCCACGACTACCAATAAGTGCTATTCTTACCTAGCTACAATATTCCTTTAAATTTCAAAGCATTGCAAACAATATATCAGGGGAAAAATCCCAAAACCAAACAAGACGTAGTCGGCAGGGTTCGAACCTGCGCGGGGAAACCCCAACAGATTTCAAGTCTGTCGCCTTAACCACTCGGTCACGACTACCGATACGTGCTACTCTTACCTAGCTACAATATTCCTTTAAATTTCAAAGCATTGCAAACAATATATTGGGGGGAAAAGGTCCAAAACCAAACAAAACGTAGTCGGCAGGGTTCGAACCTGCGCGGGGAGACCCCAACAGATTTCTAGTCTGTCGCCTTAACCACTCGGCCACGACTACCCTTCCTTACGGTAGCTAAAACATCTAACTTCTAAAGAGTCCAACCTAAAGAAACAAAGGGAAAAAACATACAAACGTAGTCGGCAGGGTTCGAACCTGCGCGGGGAGACCCCAACAGATTTCTAGTCTGTCGCCTTAACCACTCGGCCACGACTACCAATACGTGCTATTCTTACCTAGCTACAATATTCCTTTAAATTTCAAAGCATTGCAAACAATACATTGGGGGAAAAAGCCCAAAACGTAGTCGGCAGGGATCTAACTTGCGCGGGGAGACCCCAACAAATTTCTAGTCTGTCGCCTTAACCACTCGGCCACGACTACCAATACGTGCTATTCTTACCTAGCTACAATATTCCTTTAAATTTCAAAGCATTGCAAACAATATATCGGGGGAAAAAGCCCCAAAACCAAGCAAAACGTAGTCGGCAGGGTTCGAATCTGCGCTGGGAGACCCCAACAGATGTCTAGTCTGTCGCCTTAACCACTCGGCCAGGACTACCAATACCTGCTATTCTTACCTAACAATATTCCTTTAAACTTCAAAGCATTGCAAACAATATATTGGGGTGGAAAAAGCCTAAAACCAAGCAAAACGTAGTCGGCAGGGTTCGAACCTGCGCGGGGAAACCCCAACAGATTTCAAGTCTGTCGCCTTAACCACTCGGCCACGACTACCGGTACGTGCTACTCTTACCTAGCTACAATATTCCTTTAAATTTCAAAGCATTGCAAACAATATATTGGGGGGAAAAGGTCCAAAACCAAACAAAACGTAGTCGGCAGGGTTCGAACCTGCGCGGGGAAACCCCAACAGATTTCAAGTCTGTCGCCTTAACCACTCGGCCACGACTACCGATACGTGCTACTCTTACCTAGCTACAATATTCCTTTATATTTCAAAGCATTGCAAACAATATATTGTGGGGAAAAGGTCCAAAACCAAACAAAACGTAGTTGTCAGGGTTCGAACCTGCGCGGGGAGACCCCAACAGATTTCAAGTCTGTCGCCTTAACCACTCGGCCACGACTACCGATACGTCCTACTCTTACCTAGCTACAATATTCCTTTAAATTTCAAAGCATTGCAAACAATATATCAGGGTAAAAATCCCAAAACCAAACAAGACGTAGTCGGCAGGGTTCGAACCTGCGCGGGGAAACCCCAACAGATTTCAAGTCTGTCGCCTTAACCACTCGGCCACGACTACCGGTACGTGCTACTCTTACCAAGCTACAATATTCCTTTTAATTTCAAAGCATTGTAAACAATATATTGGGGGGAAAAGGTCCAAAACCAAACAAAACGTTGTCGGCAGGGTTCGAACCTGCGCGGGGAAACCCCAACAGATTTCAAGTCTGTCGCCTTAACCACTCGGCCACGACTACCGATACGTGCTACTCTTACCTAGCTACTCTTACCTAGCTACAATATTCTTTAAAATTTCAAAGCATTGCAAACAATATATTGTGGGGAAAAGGTCCAAAACCAAACAAAACGTAGTTGTCAGGGTTCGAACCTGCGCGGGGAGACCCCAACAGATTTTTAGTCTGTCGCCTTAACCACTCGGCAACGACTACCCTTCCTTACGGTAGCTAAAACATCTAACTTCTAAAGAGTCCAACCTAACGAAACAAAGGGAAAAAACAAACAAACGTAGTCGGCAGGGTTCGAACCTGCGCGGGGAGACCCCAACAGATTTCTAGTCTGTCGCCTTAACCACTCGGCCACGACTACCCTTCCTTACGGTAGCTAAAACATCTAACTTCTAAAGAGTCCAACCTAACGAAACAAAGGGAAAAAACATACAAACGTAGTCGGCAGGGTTCGAACCTGCGCGGGGAGACCCCAACAGATTTCTAGTCTGTCGCCTTAACCACTCGGCCACGACTACCAATACCTGCTATTCTTACCTAACAATATTCCTTTAAACTTCAAAGCATTGCAAACAATATATTGGGGTGGAAAAATCCCAAAACCAAACAAGACGTAGTCGGCAGGGTTCGAACCTGGGCGGGGAAACCCCAACAGATTTCAAGTCTGTCGCCTTAACCACTCGGCCACGACTACCAATAAGTGCTATTCTTACCTAGCTACAATATTCCTTTAAATTTCAAAGCATTGCAAACAATATATCGGGGGAAAAAGCCCAAAAACCAAGCAAAACGTAGTCGGCAGGGTTCGAATCTGCGCGGGGAGACCCCAACAGATTTCTAGTCTGTCGCCTTAACCACTCGGCCACGACTACCAATAAGTGCTATTTTTACCTAGCTACAACATTCCTTTAAATTTCAAAGCATTGCAAACAATATATCAGGGGAAAAATCCCAAAACCAAACAAGACGTAGTCGGCAGGGTTCGAACCTGCGCGGGGAAACCCCAACAGATTTCAAGTCTGTCGCCTTAACCACTCGGTCACGACTACCGATACGTGCTACTCTTACCTAGCTACAATATTCCTTTAAATTTCAAAGCATTGCAAACAATATATTGGGGGGAAAAGGTCCAAAACCAAACAAAACGTAGTCGGCAGGGTTCGAACCTGCGCGGGGAGACCCCAACAGATTTCTAGTCTGTCGCCTTAACCACTCGGCCACGACTACCCTTCCTTACGGTAGCTAAAACATCTAACTTCTAAAGAGTCCAACCTAAAGAAACAAAGGGAAAAAACATACAAACGTAGTCGGCAGGGTTCGAACCTGCGCGGGGAGACCCCAACAGATTTCTAGTCTGTCGCCTTAACCACTCGGCCACGACTACCAATACGTGCTATTCTTACCTAGCTACAATATTCCTTTAAATTTCAAAGCATTGCAAACAATACATTGGGGGAAAAAGCCCAAAACGTAGTCGGCAGGGATCTAACTTGCGCGGGGAGACCCCAACAAATTTCTAGTCTGTCGCCTTAACCACTCGGCCACGACTACCAATACGTGCTATTCTTACCTAGCTACAATATTCCTTTAAATTTCAAAGCATTGCAAACAATATATCGGGGGAAAAAGCCCCAAAACCAAGCAAAACGTAGTCGGCAGGGTTCGAATCTGCGCTGGGAGACCCCAACAGATGTCTAGTCTGTCGCCTTAACCACTCGGCCAGGACTACCAATACCTGCTATTCTTACCTAACAATATTCCTTTAAACTTCAAAGCATTGCAAACAATATATTGGGGTGGAAAAAGCCTAAAACCAAGCAAAACGTAGTCGGCAGGGTTCGAACCTGCGCGGGGAAACCCCAACAGATTTCAAGTCTGTCGCCTTAACCACTCGGCCACGACTACCGGTACGTGCTACTCTTACCTAGCTACAATATTCCTTTAAATTTCAAAGCATTGCAAACAATATATTGGGGGGAAAAGGTCCAAAACCAAACAAAACGTAGTCGGCAGGGTTCGAACCTGCGCGGGGAAACCCCAACAGATTTCAAGTCTGTCGCCTTAACCACTCGGCCACGACTACCGATACGTGCTACTCTTACCTAGCTACAATATTCTTTAAAATTTCAAAGCATTGCAAACAATATATTGTGGGGAAAAGGTCCAAAACCAAACAAAACGTAGTTGTCAGGGTTCGAACCTGCGCGGGGAGACCCCAACAGATTTTTAGTCTGTCGCCTTAACCACTCGGCAACGACTACCCTTCCTTACGGTAGCTAAAACATCTAACTTCTAAAGAGTCCAACCTAACGAAACAAAGGGAAAAAACAAACAAACGTAGTCGGCAGGGTTCGAACCTGCGCGGGGAAACCCCAACAGATTTCTAGTCTGTCGCTTTAACCACTCGGCCACGACTACCAATACCTGCTATTCTTACCTAACAATATTCCTTTAAACTTCAAAGCATTGCAAACAATATATTGGGGTGGAAAAATCCCAAAACCAAACAAGACGTAGTCGGCAGGGTTCGAACCTGGGCGGGGAAACCCCAACAGATTTCAAGTCTGTCGCCTTAACCACTCGGCCACGACTACCAATAAGTGCTATTCTTACCTAGCTACAATATTCCTTTAAATTTCAAAGCATTGCAAACAATATATCGGGGGAAAAAGCCCAAAAACCAAGCAAAACGTAGTCGGCAGGGTTCGAATCTGCGCGGGGAGACCCCAACAGATTTCTAGTCTGTCGCCTTAACCACTCGGCCACGACTACCAATAAGTGCTATTCTTACCTAGCTACAATATTCCTTTAAATTTCAAAGCATTGCAAACAATATATCAGGGGAAAAATCCCAAAACCAAACAAGACGTAGTCGGCAGGGTTCGAATCTGCGCGGGGAGACCCCAACAGATTTCTAGTCTGTCGCCTTAACCACTCGGCCACGACTACCAATAAGTGCTATTCTTACCTAGCTACAATATTCCTTTAAATTTCAAAGCATTGCAAACAATATATCAGGGGAAAAATCCCAAAACCAAACAAAACGTAGTCGGCAGGGTTCGAACCTGCGCGGGGAGACCCCAACAGATTTCTAGTCTGTCGCCTTAACCACTCGGCCACGACTACCCTTCCTTACGGTAGCTAAAACATCTAACTTCTAAAGAGTCCAACCTAAAGAAACAAAGGGAAAAAACATACAAAAGTAGTCGGCAGGGTTCGAACCTGCGCGGGGAGACCCCAACAGATTTCTAGTCTGTCGCCTTAACCACTCGGCCACGACTACCAATACGTGCTATTCTTACCTAGCTACAATATTCCTTTAAATTTCAAAGCATTGCAAACAATACATTGGGGGAAAAAGCCCAAAACGTAGTCGGCAGGGATCTAACTTGCGCGAGAAGACCCCAACAGATTTCTAGTCTGTCGCCTTAACCACTCGGCCACGACTACCAATACGTGCTATTCTTACCTAGCTACAATATTCCTTTAAATTTCAAAGCATTGCAAACAATATATCGGGGGAAAAAGCCCCAAAACCAAGCAAAACGTAGTCGGCAGGGTTCGAATCTGCGCTGGGAGACCCCAACAGATGTCTAGTCTGTCGCCTTAACCACTCGGCCAGGACTACCAATACCTGCTATTCTTACCTAACAATATTGCTTTAAACTTCAAAGCATTGCAAACAATATATTGGGGTGGAAAAAGCCTAAAACCAAGCAAAACGTAGTCGGCAGGGTTCGAACCTGCGCGGGGAAACCCCAACAGATTTCAAGTCTGTCGCCTTAACCACTCGGCCACGACTACCGGTACGTGCTACTCTTACCTAGCTACAATATTCCTTTAAATTTCAAAGCATTGCAAACAATATATTGGGGGGAAAAGGTCCAAAACCAAACAAAACGTAGTCGGCAGGGCTCGAACCTGCGCGGGGAGACCCCAACAGATTTCTAGTCTGTCGCCTTAACCACTCGGCCACGACTACCCTTCCTTACGGTAGCTAAAACATCTAACTTCTAAAGAGTCCAACCTAACGAAACAAAGGGAAAAAACATACAAACGTAGTCGGCAGGGTTCGAACCTGCGCGGGGAGACACCAACAGATTTCTAGTCTGTCGCCTTAACCACTCGGCCACGACTACCAATACGTGCTATTCTTACCTAGCTACAATATTCCTTTAAATTTCAAAGCATTGCAAACAATACATTGGGGGAAAAAGCCCAAAACGTAGTCGGCAGGGATCGAACCTGCGCGGGGAGACCCCAACAGATTTCTAGTCTGTCGCCTTAACCACTCGGCCACGAGTACCAATACGTGCTATTCTTACCTAGCTACAATATTCCTTTAAATTTCAAAGCATTGCAAACAATATATCGGGGGAAAAAGCCCCAAAACCAAGCAAAACGTAGTCGGCAGGGTTCGAATCTGCGCTGGGAGACCCCAACAGATTTCTAGTCTGTCGCCTTAACCACTCGGCCAGGACTACCAATACCTGCTATTCTTACCTAACAATATTCCTTTAAACTTCAAAGCATTGCAAACAATATATTGGGGGTGGAAAAAGCCTAAAACCAAGCAAAACGTAGTCGGCAGGGTTCGAACCTGCGCGGGGAAACCCCAACAGATTTCAAGTCTGTCGCCTTAACCACTCGGCCACGACTACCGGTACGTGCTACTCTTACCTAGCTACAATATTCCTTTAAATTTCAAAGCATTGCAAACAATATATTGGTGGGAAAAGGTCCAAAACCAAACAAAACGTAGTCGGCAGGGCTCGAACCTGCGCGGGGACACCCCAACAGATTTCTAGTCTGTCGCCTTAACCACTCGGCCACGACTACCAATACGTGCTATTCTTACCTAGCTACAATATTCCTTTAAATTTCAAAGCATTGCAAACAATATATCAGGGGAAAAATCCCAAAACCAAACAAGACGTAGTCGGCAGGGTTCGAACCTGCGCGGGGAAACCCAACAGATTTCAAGTCTGTCGCCTTAACAACTCGGCCACGACTACCGGTACGTGCTACTCTTACCTTGCTACAATATTCCTTTAAATTTCAAAGCATTGCAAATAATATATCAGGGGAAAAATCCCAAAACCAAACAAAACGTAGTCGCCAGGGTTCGAACCTGCGCGGGGAAACCCCAACAGATTTCAAGTCTGTCGCCTTAACCACTCGGCCACGACTACCAACACGTGCTATTCTTACCTAGCTACAATATTCCTTTAAATTTCAAAGCATTGCAAAGAATATATTGGGGGGAAAAGGTCCAAAACCAAACAAAACGTAGTCGGCAGGGCTCGAACCTGCGCGGGGAGACCCCAACAGATTTCAAGTCTGTCGCCTTAACAACTCGGCCACGACTACCGGTACGTGCTACTCTTACCTTGCTACAATATTCCTTTAAATTTCAAAGCATTGCAAATAATATATCAGGGGAAAAATCCCAAAACCAAACAAGACGTAGTCGGCAGGGTTCGAACCTGCGCGGGGAAACCCCAACAGATTTCAAGTCTGTCGCCTTAACCACTCGGCCACGACTACCAACACGTGCTATTCTTACCTAGCTACAATATTCCTTTAAATTTCAAAGCATTGCAAAGAATATATTGGGGGGAAAAGCACAAAACCAAGCAAAACGTAGTCGGCAGGGATCGAACCTGGGCGGGGAGACCCCAACAGATTTCTAGTCTGTCGCCTTAACCACTCGGCCACGACTACCAATAAGTGCTATTCTTACCTAGCTACAATATTCCTTAAATTTCAAAGCATTGCAAACAATATATTGGGGTGGAAAAATCCCAAAACCAAACAAGACGTAGTCGGCAGGGTTCGAACCTGCGCGGGGAAACCCCAACAGATTTCAAGTCTGTCGCCTTAACCACTCGGCCACGACTACCAATAAGTGCTATTCTAACCTAGCTACAATATTCCTTTAAATTTCAAAGCATTGCAAAAAATATATCGGGGGAAAAAGCCCAAAAACCAAGCAAAACGTAGTCGGCAGGGTTCGAATCTGCGCGGGGAGACCCCAACAGATTTCTAGTCTGTCGCCTTAACCACTCGGCCACGACTACCAATACGTGCTATTCTTACCTAGCTACAATATTCCTTTAAATTTCAAAAGCATTGCAAACAATATATCAGGGGAAAAATCCCAAAACCAAACAAGTCGTAGTCGGCAGGGTTCGAACCTGCGCGGGGAAACCCCAACAGATTTCAAGTCTGTCGCCTTAACCACACGGCCACGACTACCGGTACGTGCTACTCTTACCTAGCTACAATATTCCTTTAAATTTCAAAGCATTGCAAACAATATATTGGGTGGAAAAGGTCCAAAACCAAACAAAACGTAGTCGGCAGGGTTCGAACCTGCGCGGGGAGACCCCAACAGATTTCTAGTCTGTCGCCTTAACCACTCGGCCACGACTACCAATACGTGCTATTCTTACCTAGCTACAATATTCCTTTAAATTTCAAAGCATTGCAAACAATATATCGGGGGGGAAACCCAAAAACCAAGCCAAATGTAGTCAGCAGGGTCCGAATCTGCGCTGGGAGACCCCAACAGATTTCTAATCTGTCGCCTTAACCACTCGGCCACGACTACCAATACGTGCTATTCTTACCTAGCTACAATATTCCTTTAAATTTCAAAGCATTGCAAACAATACATTGGGGGAAAAAGCCCAAAACGTAGTCGGCAGGGATCGAACCTGCGCGGGGAGACCCCAACAGATTTCTAGTCTGTCGCCTTAACCACTCGGCCACGAGTACCAATACGTACTATTCTTACCTAGCTACAATATTCCTTTAAATTTCAAAGCATTGCAAACAATATATCGGGGGGAAAAGCCCCAAAACCAAGCAAAACGTAGTCGGCAGTGTTCGAATCTGCGCTGGGAGACCCCAACAGATTTCTAGTCTGTCGCCTTAACCACTCGGCCAGGACTACCAATACCTGCTATTCTTACCTAACAATATTCCTTTAAACTTCAAAGCATTGCAAACAATATATTGGGGTGGAAAAAGCCTAAAACCAAGCAAAACGAAGTCGGCAGGGTTCGAACCTGCGCGGGGAAACCCCAACAGATTTCAAGTCTGTCGCCTTAACCACTCGGCCACGACTACCGGTACGTGCTACTCTTACCTAGCTACAATATTCCTTTAAATTTCAAAGCATTGCAAACAAAATATTGGTGGGAAAAGGTCCAAAACCAAACAAAACGTAGTCGGCAGGGCTCGAACCTGCGCGGGGAGACCCCAACAGATTTCTAGTCTGTCGCCTTAACCACTCGGCCACGACTACCAATACGTGCTATTCTTACCTAGCTACAATATTCCTTTAAATTTCAAAGCATTGCAAACAATATATCAGGGGAAAAATCCCAAAACCAAACAAGACGTAGTCGGCAGGGTTCGAACCTGCGCGGGGAAACCCAACAGATTTCAAGTCTGTCGCCTTAACAACTCGGCCACGACTACCGGTACGTGCTACTCTTACGTTGCTACAATATTCCTTTAAATTTCAAAGCATTGCAAATAATATATCAGGGGAAAAATCCCAAAACCAAACAAAACGTAGTCGCCAGGGTTCGAACCTGCGCGGGGAAACCCCAACAGATTTCAAGTCTGTCGCCTTAACCACTCGGCCACGACTACCAACACGTGCTATTCTTACCTAGCTACAATATTCCTTTAAATTTCAAAGCATTGCAAAGAATATATTGGGGGGAAAAGCACAAAACCAAGCAAAACGTAGTCGGCAGGGATCGAACCTGGGCGGGGAGACCCCAACAGATTTCTAGTCTGTCGCCTTAACCACTCGGCCACGACTACCAATAAGTGCTATTCTTACCTAGCTACAATATTCCTTAAATTTCAAAGCATTGCAAACAATATATTGGGGTGGAAAAATCCCAAAACCAAACAAGACGTAGTCGGCAGGGTTCGAACCTGCGCGGGGAAACCCCAACAGATTTCAAGTCTGTCGCCTTAACCACTCGGCCACGACTACCAATAAGTGCTATTCTTACCTAGCTACAATATTCCTTTAAATTTCAAAGCATTGCAAACAATATATCGGGGGAAAAAGCCCAAAAACCAAGCAAAACGTAGTCGGCAGGGTTCGAATCTGCGCGGGGAGACCCCAACAGATTTCTAGTCTGTCGCCTTAACCACTCGGCCACGACTACCAATACGTGCTATTCTTACCTAGCTACAATATTCCTTTAAATTTCAAAAGCATTGCAAACAATATATCAGGGGAAAAATCCCAAAACCAAACAAGACGTAGTCGGCAGGGTTCGAACCTGTGCGGGGAAACCCCAACAGATTTCAAGTCTGTCGCCTTAACCACACGGCCACGACTACCGGTACGTGCTACTCTTACCTAGCTACAATATTCCTTTATATTTCAAAGCATTGCAAACAATATATTGGGTGGAAAAGGTCCAAAACCAAACAAAACGTAGTCGGCAGGGTTCGAACCTGCGCGGGGAGACCCCAACAGATTTCTAGTCTGTCGCCTTAACCACTCGGCCACGACTACCAATACGTGCTATTCTTACCTAGCTACAATATTCCTTTAAATTTCAAAGCATTGCAAACAATATATCGGGGGGAAAACCCAAAAACCAAGCAAAACGTAGTCGGCAGGGTCCGAATCTGCGCTGGGAGACCCCAACATATTTCTAGTCTGTCGCCTTAACCACTCGGACACGACTACCAATACCTGCAATTCTTACCTAACAATATTCCTTTAAACTTCAAAGCATTGCAAACAATATATTGGGGTGGAAAAATCCCAAAATCAAACAAGACGTAGTCGGCAGGGTTCGAACCTGCGCGGGGAAACCCCAACAGATTTCAAGTCTGTCGCCTTAACCACTCGGCCACGACTACCAATAAGTGCTATTCTTACCTAGCTACAATATTCCTTTAAATTTCAAAGCATTGCAAACAATATATCGGGGGAAAAAGCCCAAAAACCAAGCAAAACGTAGTCGGCAGGGTTCGAATCTGCGGGGGGAGACCCCAACAGATTTCTAGTCTGTCGCATTAACCACTCGGCCACGACTACCAATAAGTGCTATACTTACCTAGCTACAATATTCCTTTAAATTCCAAAAGCTTTGCAAACAATATATCAGGGGAAAAATCCCAAAACCAAACAAGACGTAGTCGGCAGGGTTCGATCCTGCGCGGGGAAACCCCAACAGATTTCTAGTCTGTCGCCTTAACCGCTCGGCCACGACTACCAACACGTGCTATTCTTACCTAGCTACAATATTCCTTTAAATTTCAAAGCATTGCAAACAATATATCGGGGGAAAAAGCCCCAAAACCAAGCAAAACGTAGTCGACAGGGTTCGAATCTGCGCTGTGAGACCACAACAGATTTCTAGTCTGTCTCCTTAACCACTCGGCCACGACTACCAATACCTGCTATTCTTACCTAACAATATTCCTTTAAACTTCAAAGCATTGCAAACAATATATTGGGGTGGAAAAATCCCAAAACCAAACAAAACGTAGTCGGCAGGGTTCGAACCTGCGCGGGGAAACCCCAACAGATTTCAAGTCTGTCGCCTTAACCACTCGGCCACGACTACCGATACGTGCTACTCTTACCTAGCTACAATATTCTTTTAAATTTCAAAGCGTTGCAAACAATATATTGGGGGGAAAAGGTCCAAAACCAAACAAAACGTAGTCGGCAGGGTTCGAACCTGCGCGGGGAGACCCCAACAGATTTCTAGTCTGTCGCCTTAACCGCTCGGCCACGACTACCAACACGTGCTATTCTTACCTAGCTACAATATTCCTTTAAATTTCAAAGCATTGCAAACAATACATTCGGGGAAAAAGCCCAAAACCAAGCAAAACGTAGTCGGCAGGGATCGAACCTGCGCGGGGAGACCCCAACAGATTTCTAGTCTGTCGCCTTAATCACTCGGCCATGACTACCAATAAGTGCTATTCTTACCTAGCTACAATATTCCTTTAAATTTCAAAGCATTGCAAACAATATTGGGGTGGAAAAATCCCAAAACCAAACAAGACGTAGTCGGCAGGGTTCGAACCTGCGCGGGGAAACCCCAACAGATTTCAAGTCTGTCGCCTCAACCACTCGGCCACGACTACCAATAAGTGCTATTCTTACCTAGCTACAATATTCCTTTAAATTTCAAAGCATTGCAAACAATATATCGGGGGAAAAAGCCCAAAAACCAAGCAAAACGTAGTCGGCAGGGTTCGAATCTGCGCGGGGAGACCCCAACAGATTTCTAGTCTGTCGCCTTAAACACTCGGCCACGACTACCAATAAGTGCTATTCTTACCTAGCTACAATATATTCCTTTAAATTTCAAAGCATTGCAAACAATATATCAGGGGAAAAATCCCAAAACCAAACAAGACGTAGTCGGCAGGGTTCGAACCTGCGCGGGGAAACCCCAACAGATTTCAAGTCTGTCGCCTTAACCACTCGGCCACGACTACCAATAAGTGCTATTCTTACCTAGCTACAATATTCCTTTAAATTTCAAAGCATTGCAAACAATATATCGGGGGAAAAAGCCCAAAAACCAAGCAAAACGTAGTCGGCAGGGTTCGAATCTGCGCGGGGAGACCCCAACAGATTTCTAGTCTGTCGCCTTAACCACTCGGCCACGACTACCGATACGTGCTATTCTTACCTAGCTACAATATTCTTTTAAATTTCAAAGCATTGCAAACAATATATTGGGGGGAAAAGGTCCAAAACCAAACAAAACGTAGTCGGCAGGGTTCGAACCTGCGCGGGGAGACCCCAACAGATTTCTAGTCTGTCGCCTTAACCACTCGGCCACGACTACCAATAGGTGCTATTCTTACCTAGCTACAATATTCCTTTAAATTTCAAAGCATTGCAAACAATATATTGGGGTGGAAAAATCCCAAAACCAAACAAGACGTAGTCGGCAGGGTTCGAACCTGCGCGGGGAAACCCCAACAGATTTCAAGTCTGTCGCCTTAACCACTCGGCCACGACTACCAATAAGTGCTATTCTTACCTAGCTACAATATTCCTTTAAATTTCAAAGCATTGCAAACAATATATCGGGGGAAAAAGCCCAAAAACCAAGCAAAACGTAGTCGGCAGGGTTCGAATCTGCGGGGGGAGACCCCAACAGATTTCTAGTCTGTCGCATTAACCACTCGGCCACGACTACCAATAAGTGCTATTCTTACCTAGCTACAATATTCCTTTAAATTCCAAAAGCTTTGCAAACAATATATCAGGGGAAAAAACCCAAAACCAAACAAGACGTAGTCGGCAGGGTTCGAACCTGCGCGGGGAAACCCCAACAGATTTCTAGTCTGTCGCCTTAACCGCTCGGCCACGACTACCAACACGTGCTATTCTTACCTAGCTACAATATTCCTTTAAATTTCAAAGCATTGCAAACAATATATCGGGGGAAAAAGCCCCAAAACCAAGCAAAACGTAGTCGACAGGGTTCGAATCTGCGCTGTGAGACCACAACAGATTTCTAGTCTGTCTCCTTAACCACTCGGCCACGACTACCAATACCTGCTATTCTTACCTAACAATATTCCTTTAAACTTCAAAGCATTGCAAACAATATATTGGGGTGGAAAAATCCCAAAACCAAACAAAACGTAGTCGGCAGGGTTCGAACCTGCGCGGGGAAACCCCAACAGATTTCAAGTCTGTCGCCTTAACCACTCGGCCACGACTACCGATACGTGCTACTCTTACCTAGCTACAATATTCTTTTAAATTTCAAAGCGTTGCAAACAATATATTGGGGGGAAAAGGTCCAAAACCAAACAAAACGTAGTCGGCAGGGTTCGAACCTGCGCGGGGAGACCCCAACAGATTTCTAGTCTGTCGCCTTAACCGCTCGGCCACGACTACCAACACGTGCTATTCTTACCTAGCTACAATATTCCTTTAAATTTCAAAGCATTGCAAACAATACATTCGGGGAAAAAGCCCAAAACCAAGCAAAACGTAGTCGGCAGGGATCGAACCTGCGCGGGGAGACCCCAACAGATTTCTAGTCTGTCGCCTTAATCACTCGGCCATGACTACCAATAAGTGCTATTCTTACCTAGCTACAATATTCCTTTAAATTTCAAAGCATTGCAAACAATATTGGGGTGGAAAAATCCCAAAACCAAACAAGACGTAGTCGGCAGGGTTCGAACCTGCGCGGGGAAACCCCAACAGATTTCAAGTCTGTCGCCTCAACCACTCGGCCACGACTACCAATAAGTGCTATTCTTACCTAGCTACAATATTCCTTTAAATTTCAAAGCATTGCAAACAATATATCGGGGGAAAAAGCCCAAAAACCAAGCAAAACGTAGTCGGCAGGGTTCGAATCTGCGCGGGGAGACCCCAACAGATTTCTAGTCTGTCGCCTTAAACACTCGGCCACGACTACCAATAAGTGCTATTCTTACCTAGCTACAATATATTCCTTTAAATTTCAAAGCATTGCAAACAATATATCAGGGGAAAAATCCCAAAACCAAACAAGACGTAGTCGGCAGGGTTCGAACCTGCGCGGGGAAACCCCAACAGATTTCAAGTCTGTCGCCTTAACCACTCGGCCACGACTACCAATAAGTGCTATTCTTACCTAGCTACAATATTCCTTTAAATTTCAAAGCATTGCAAACAATATATCGGGGGAAAAAGCCCAAAAACCAAGCAAAACGTAGTCGGCAGGGTTCGAATCTGCGCGGGGAGACCCCAACAGATTTCTAGTCTGTCGCCTTAAACACTCGGCCACGACTACCAATAAGTGCTATTCTTACCTAGCTACAATATCCCTTTAAATTTCAAAGCATTGCAAACAATATATTGGGGGGAAAAGGTCCAAAACCAAACAAAACGTAGTCGGCAGGGTTCGAACCTGCGCGGGGAGACCCCAACAGATTTCTAGTCTGTCGCCTTAAACACTCGGCCACGACTACCAATAAGTGCTATTCTTACCTAGCTACAATATTCCTTTAAATTTCAAAGCATTG
Source organism: Leptasterias polaris (assembly GCA_037783415.1). Lineage (NCBI taxonomy): Eukaryota > Metazoa > Echinodermata > Asteroidea > Forcipulatida > Asteriidae > Leptasterias > Leptasterias polaris. The sequence goes on from JAZGTN010000009.1 coordinate 10,151,586, forward strand.
CAAACAATATGTCAGGGGAAAAATCCCAAAACCAAACAAGACGTAGTCGGCAGGTTTCGAACCTGCGCGGGGAAACCCCAACAGATTTCAAGTCTGTCGCCTTAACCACTCGGCCACGACTACCGATACGTGCTATTCTTACCTAGCTACAATATTCTTTTAAATTTCAAAGCATTGCAAACAATATATTGGGGGGAAAAGGTCCAAAACCAAACAAAACGTAGTCGGCAGGGTTCGAACCTGCGCGGGGAGACCCCAACAGATTTCTAGTCTGTCGCCTTAACCACTCGGCCACGACTACCAATAGGTGCTATTCTTACCTAGCTACAATATTCCTTTAAATTTCAAAGCATTGCAAACAATATATTGGGGTGGAAAAATCCCAAAACCAAACAAGACGTAGTCGGCAGGGTTCGAACCTGCGCGGGGAAACCCCAACAGATTTCAAGTCTGTCGCCTTAACCACTCGGCCACGACTACCAATAAGTGCTATTCTTACCTAGCTACAATATTCCTTTAAATTTCAAAGCATTGCAAACAATATATCGGGGGAAGAAGCCCAAAAACCAAGCAAAACGTAGTCGGCAGGGTTCGAATCTGCGCGGGGAGACCCCAACAGATTTCTAGTCTGTCGCCTTAAACACTCGGCCACGACTACCAATAAGTGCTATTCTTACCTAGCTACAATATCCCTTTAAATTTCAAAGCATTGCAAACAATATATTGGGGGGAAAAGGTCCAAAACCAAACAAAACGTAGTCGGCAGGGTTCGAACCTGCGCGGGGAGACCCCAACAGATTTCTAGTCTGTCGCCTTAAACACTCGGCCACGACTACCAATAAGTGCTATTCTTACCTAGCTACAATATTCCTTTAAATTTCAAAGCATTGCAAACAATATATCGGGGGAAAAAGCCCAAAAACCAAGCAAAACGTAGTCGGCAGGGTTCGAATCTGCGCGGGGAGACCCCAACAGATTTCTAGTCTGTCGCCTTAAACACTCGGCCACGACTACCAATAAGTGCTATTCTTACCTAGCTACAATATATTCCTTTAAATTTCAAAGCATTGCAAACAATATATCAGGGGAAAAATCCCAAAACCAAACAAAACGTAGTCGGCAGGGTTCGAACCTGCGCGGGGAGACCCCAACAGATTTCTAGTCTGTCGCCTTAAACACTCGGCCACGACTACCAATAAGTGCTATTCTTACCTAGCTACAATATTCCTTTAAATTTCAAAGCATTGCAAACAATATATCAGGGGAAAAATCCCAAAACCAAACAAGACGTAGTCGGCAGGGTTCGAACCTGCGCGGGGAAACCCCAACAGATTTCAAGTCTGTCGCCTTAACCACTCGGCCACGACTACCGATACGTGCTATTCTTACCTAGCTACAATATTCTTTTAAATTTCAAAGCATTGCAAACAATATATTGGGGGGAAAAGGTCCAAAACCAAACAAAACGTAGTCGGCAGGGTTCGAACCTGCGCGGGGAGACCCCAACAGATTTCTAGTCTGTCGCCTTAACCACTCGGCCACTACTACCAATAGGTGCTATTCTTACCTAGCTACAATATTCCTTTAAATTTCAAAGCATTGCAAACAATATATTGGGGTGGAAAAATCCCAAAACCAAACAAGACGTAGTCGGCAGGGTTCGAACCTGCGCGGGGAAACCCCAACAGATTTCAAGTCTGTCGCCTTAACCACTCGGCCACGACTACCAATAAGTGCTATTCTTACCTAGCTACAATATTCCTTTAAATTTCAAAGCATTGCAAACAATATATCGGGGGAAAAAGCCCAAAAACCAAGCAAAACGTAGTCGGCAGGGTTCGTATCTGCGCGGGGAGACCCCAACAGATTTCTAGTCTGTCGCCTTAAACACTCGGCCACGACTACCAATAAATGTGTTTCTTTTCGGTCTTTTGTTAGAAGAGAAACACTTTCCTTTCGGTTCGTAAGCAATTAGAATGGGGGTATGGCCTGCCTGGGCAATCAAGCGTTGCTTAGGCGGGCTATATAAGTATTGTGTTCTTGTGGTATGTCATTCGGCTTTCTGACACACTTATATGGCGTACACGCCAAGTTTACTTTCTCCCCTGCCTACATGCCCCAATGCGTCTGCACGTCTACCTCGCCACACGCATACGCCATGGCTGAAAATGGTGCGCCTCCAGTAGACATAGCCGGGCTTATGACTTACCTCGACAGAAAATTCGACAGCCTCAAAGAGCAGAATGCAAGGGAAGCAACAAAGGCCACGCTTCAGCTCCCGGACATAAAGAGCAAAGGGAATTTGGCCCAGTACAAATTCTGCGCTAACGTTGCGGAGGGTGTTGCAGAAGTGAAGTCGGCCATTTTGGATCGACACCGCGATGACGCACTAGAGAAGCTTGACAAACTGCAGGCCGTCGTCGACAATCGCATCAAGCTGATAAAGCTGGCGGATAAATCACCGTCTGGATGGGAGACCGTCAACCAGTACATCGCTGACGACTTGGCTTCAGATTCGGAAGATGATAAGAAGATGCGCAAAGCAGAGAAGGACGCCGCACGTACCTTAAAAGAGCGCAAGCAGAAGCGGCTCAAGACTACCAATGCTGTGGGGTCCAGACCAAGTCCTGCACCTTGGAGGCCCTTTCGTAACACCGCCCCTGCACGAGGCGCCATTGCAGGGGTATCCAGACGCGCCCAAGAAAGAGGATATTGCTTCCGCTGTGGGCAACAAGGACATTGGGCAAAAGCCTGCACCATTGGTCCCGGAAGTTCTACCCAACCCTCAGCTTAACCGAGTACAAAACACTGTAGATGATAAGATAAGTGAATTTGCTGTTCTCAATGATGTGTTCACAGATCTAGGGTTCGGAGAAAGTATTGATTTCAACGTTAATGTTCCGACGAAATTGTTACCTTTGCGTGGTAGTCTCCTTAAAAGTCTCTCCTTTTGGAGGGAAATCGAGGCCTCCCAATTTATTCTGCAGACCATTGAGCTAGGTTATAAATAGCCATTCTTATCAATGCCTAATTCGTGTTTTCTTTCCAATAATCGTTCAACGAAAGAAAATTCAGTCTTTGTAGAGTCTGCCATAGCTGAATTACTGATTAACAATTTAGTTGTAGAGGTTTTTTCTCCCCCAACTGTCGTTAACCCTTTGAGTGTTTCCACCAATCGTTCTGGCAAGTGCAGATTGATTTTGGACCTTCGAGAAGTTAACAAGCACTTGGATTATTTACCAGTGAAATACGAAGGCCTAAAAATTCTGAAGCAATACTTGGGACCAAACTCCTATATGTTCTCATTCGACTTAAAGTCGGGTTATCACCACGTTGAGATTAGTAGCCCACATTGCAAATATCTCGGGTTTTCTTGGCAATTTGCCAAATCCGAAACAAGTCGCTATTTTGTTTTTAAGGTTCTACCCTTCGGCCTCTCTACAGCTTGTCATATTTTCACTAAATTGTTAAGGCCGTTGGTAAAGCGATGGCGCCGACTAGGTATTGCCATTGTATTGTATTTAGATGACGGTATAGTGGCCAATACAAATGAACAGCAACTTACAAAGCAAGCGGATATTGTTTCAAATGACTTGCGTAATGCTGGTTTTGTCGTTAATGAACAAAAATCTAATTGGTTCCCCATTCAGAGTCTCACCTGGTTAGGTTTTGTTATAGATACAAAGCGGTTTACTATTTCGGTTCCCTTGTCGAAAATTACTCATATTTTGGACATGTTAGATTCACTTATCCAAACGACCCTCTCTAATGCTAGTGTTACAGCTAGGCTTGTTGCACAATTGGTCGGTCGTTTAGTCGCATGCCGACCTGGCGTTGGTAACATTGCAATACTCATGACTAAATCCTTACAAGTACTGATAGCGAACAGGCGTGCATGGGACAGCCCACTGCATATTGATAGCGCTGGTTTGTACGAATTGCAATTTTGGAGAAAACAGCTGTTGAAATGTAACGGAGTCTCCCTACAGAGTAAACCTAGATTAACAAGGGTTGTATATAGTGACGCTTCTCAATATGCATGCGGAGGGTACATTGTAAATGTTGACGATCACCCCTGTTACGATGTATTCTCCCCGATCGAACAGAAAAAGAGTTCGGCCTGGAGAGAACTGAAGGCTGTTTTTATAACCATAATATCAAGGGCTGACGATTTAGCAAATTCTTACGTTAAATGGTAAACTGACAGCCAGAATGTTGCTACGATCTTGGCGACGGGTAGCATGAAGGTCGATCTGCAACAATTGGTTTTATCCATAGTCACGTTTTGTCTCGAGAAGAATATTAATATTTTTCCCGAATGGATCCCACGCAGCCTCAATGACAAAGCAGACCACATAAGCAGAATTGTGGACTATGATGACTGGGGCGTCTCTCAGTCGGTCTTTACTCTTTTTAACAGACGTTGGGGCCCATATGAATTAGATGCTTTTGCAAATAACCACAACGCCAAAGTTTCGCAGTTTTTCTCTAAGTATTGGTGCCCGGGTACAGCCGGTATTGATGCGTTTGCCCATGAATTACACACATTTAATAGCTGGCTTGTTCCCCCAGTCAGTATGATTGGCAAATTGCTTGCATTCATGCATCTATACAAGTGCTCGGGTACATTAGTAGTGCCTAAATGGCACAGCGCCTACTTTTGGCCGTTAATAGCCAAAGTTATAAACGGTAGTGTAGCCATTGATCTTGTAGAGTATGTCCGACCAACCGGATTTTTTCAACCGGGGTCACACGATTCCTCAGTTTTCTGTAATTCTCCATTTATTTCCAACGTTCTTGTATTGAACTTAAAATTTTTAATTTAATTGATGTTATTTTCTTTACATGGCTATTATTTTTTCAGATATCGAGAAAGTGGATGGTCTCTGGTTGGCCGGGAAAGCCTTATCCGATCCATCTCTGAAAGCGCTGTTCAATCAATTGAAGCACACCTTAACTGCGTCCAGAGCAAATGCAACTACGAGGAAGTACAGCTATGCCTATGCGAGATGGAGGAAATGGACAGAAGTGTATCCAGGTGTAAAACCTTTCCCGGTCGACCCGTTATATTTTTCTTTATACTTGATCTCGTTATCCCAGACAAGTAGTTCACCTGCACAAATTGATGCAGCGTACTATGCCATAAGTTGGACATATTATGGTTTTTGTTCAAATTGCGGATTGTTTAACCCATGCGAATCTAGGGTTGTCAAATCAATCAGAGATTCTGCGCGCAGGTCACTTGGCAAACCAAGAAATGCAAAAGAGCCTTTAAGTGTGGATATCCTGCTTCTGTTAAACAATATGTATGGAATGCCATCTGCACCCCTGGTCAATTTGAGATTTATGACTATGTGTCTTTTAGCTTTCTCTGGTTTCCTTAGATATGGCGAATTACGTTCCATAAAGAGATGTGATGTTAAATTATTTGATCACCACTTGACCATTTTTATCGAGAAGTGTAAAACGGATCAATTTCGTCAGGGAAATACGGTTTTTATTGCTAAAACCTTCTCAGAGCTTTGTCCTCATGAACGACTGAAATTGTATCTAATGAAAATAGGTTTGTTCAGTCCAATGGACTCGGAGTTATATTTATTCCGTGCACTCACTCCCAATGGGTCTGCCTTAAGAGCAAACAATGTGCCGCTCTCATACACAAGGGCTAGAGAGATCTTTTTAGAAAAACTCGAAAGTGTCGGTTTAAACAAAAGTTTGTATGGTCTTCATAGCCTTAGGTCTGGCGGCGCTTCAGCCGCAGCCAATGCAGGTGTGCCTGATCGACTTTTCAAGTCTCACGGGCGCTGGGTAAGCGAGACAGCGAAAGATATGTATGTAAAGGACTGTATCAATTCTAAATTGTCTGTAAGTTCATCCTTGGGTCTCTAATTCCAACAATCTCGCTATCTTTGCGCTTCGGGAGTGACAAGTGTGTTGTCAGGAACTGCCACTCCAAACATAATATTTGTTTGTTGCTAATTGCGGGAGATTAGAAAGGAAATGTGTTTCTTTTCGGTCTTTTGTTAGAAGAGAAACACTTTCCTTTCGGTTCGTAAGCAATTAGAATGGGGGTATGGCCTGCCTGGGCAATCAAGCATTGCTTAGGCGGGCTATATAAGTATTGTGTTCTTGTGGTATGTCATTCGGCTTTCTGACACACTTATATGGCGTACACGCCAAGTTTACTTTACATAATTTTTGCAGGTTACATATTGTGGTAGGATTGCATTAGTTCAAGTGACCTGGGTACTTTGAGTCATGCCTACTCCCAGACACGTCCTCTCTCCTAGTTTTTTGGCCCACGGGTTTTTATCTAGGCAAGCGTAGGGGTTGCGTGTGTGCTGACTCTTTAGAACTTGATGCACAGGCCGATGCTGGATTGGCAGCAGATGTGTCCGATATTGGACCGATAGCATAATTATTAGTCATGATATCACCATCGACTTGGAGCTGAGAGCTTTAGTCTGGTGCCCATGATTGTCGCATTGACAAGTAATTAGCTTGGTGACCATTGACTCGGAGCTGTAGCTTTAGTCTGGTGCCCATGTACGTCGCATTGACGAGTAATTGGCTTGGAGCTTGGTTTTAGCTCGGTGACCATTGACTCGGAGCTGCAGCTTTAGTCTGGTACGTCGCATTGACGAGTAATCTGCGTGTGTCGTTTGGCAGAATTTCAGGCAATATGCCTTCTCGTGTTTGTTTTTAATTACAAGCGAGTTATGTACGTATGTTGTATATTTATTCGTAATGAAAAATTGTTGGACTGACTTACGGATTTCTGTATTGAAGAATTGTTAAATGTTTAACAAGATGAATAAAACGAGTGACAAGTGTGTTGTCAGGAACTGCCACTCCAAACATAATATTTGTTTGTTGCTAATTGCGGGAGATTAGAAAGGAAGTGCTATTCTTACCTAGCTACAATATATTCCTTTAAATTTCAAAGCATTGCAAACAATATATCAGGGGAAAAATCCCAAAACCAAACAAGGCGTAGTCGGCAGGGTTCGAACCTGCGCGGGGAAACCCCAACAGATTTCAAGTCTGTCGCCTTAACCACTCGGCCACGACTACCGATACGTGCTATTCTTACCTAGCTACAATATTCTTTTAAATTTCAAAGCATTGCAAACAATATATTGGGGGGAAAAGGTCCAAAACCAAACAAAACGTAGTCGGCAGGGTTCGAACCTGCGCGGGGAGACCCCAACAGATTTCTAGTCTGTCGCCTTAACCACTCGGCCACGACTACCAATAGGTGCTATTCTTACCTAGCTACAATATTCCTTTAAATTTCAAAGCATTGCAAACAATATATTGGGATGGAAAAATCCCAAAACCAAACAAGACGTAGTCGGCAGGGTTCGAACCTGCGCGGGGAAACCCCAACAGATTTCAAGTCTGTCGCCTTAACCACTCGGCCACGACTACCAATAAGTGCTATTCTTACCTAGCTACAATATTCCTTTAAATTTCAAAGCATTGCAAACAATATATCGGGGGAAAAAGCCCAAAAACCAAGCAAAACGTAGTCGGCAGGGTTCGAATCTGCGCGGGGAGACCCCAACAGATTTCTAGTCTGTCGCCTTAAACACTCGGCCACGACTACCAATAAGTGCTATTCTTACCTAGCTACAATATATTCCTTTAAATTTCAAAGCATTGCAAACAATATATCAGGGGAAAAATCCCAAAACCAAACAAGACGTAGTCGGCAGGGTTCGAACCTGCGCGGGGAAACCCCAACAGATTTCAAGTCTGTCGCCTTAACCACTCGGCCACGACTACCAATAAGTGCTATTCTTACCTAGCTACAATATTCCTTTAAATTTCAAAGCATTGCAAACAATATATCGGGGGAAAAGCCCAAAAACCAAGCAAAACGTAGTCGGCAGGGTTCGAATCTGCGCGGGGAGACCCCAACAGATTTCTAGTCTGTCGCCTTAAACACTCGGCCACGACTACCAATAAGTGCTATTCTTACCTAGCTACAATATCCCTTTAAATTTCAAAGCATTGCAAACAATATATTGGGGGGAAAAGGTCCAAAACCAAACAAAACGTAGTCGGCAGGGTTCGAACCTGCGCGGGGAGACCCCAACAGATTTCTAGTCTGTCGCCTTAAACACTCGGCCACGACTACCAATAAGTGCTATTCTTACCTAGCTACAATATTCCTTTAAATTTCAAAGCATTGCAAACAATATATCAGGGGAAAAATCCCAAAAACCAAACAAGACGTAGTCGGCAGGGTTCGAACCTGCGCGGGGAAACCCCAACAGATTTCAAGTCTGTCGCCTTAACCACTCGGCCACGACTACCGATACGTGCTATTCTTACCTAGCTACAATATTCTTTTAAATTTCAAAGCATTGCAAACAATATATTGGGGGGAAAAGGTCCAAAACCAAACAAAACGTAGTCAGCAGGGTTCGAACCTGCGCGGGGAGACCCCAACAGATTTCTAGTCTGTCGCCTTAACCACTCGGCCACGACTACCAATAGGTGCTATTCTTACCTAGCTACAATATTCCTTTAAATTTCAAAGCATTGCAAACAATATATTGGGGTGGAAACATCCCAAAACCAAACAAGACGTAGTCGGCAGGGTTCGAACCTGCGCGGGGAAATCCCAACAGATTTCAAGTCTGTCGCCTTAACCACTCGGCCACGACTACCAAGAAGTGCTATTCTTACCTAGCTACAATATTCCTTTAAATTTCAAAGCATTGCAAACAATATATCGGGGGAAAAAGCCCCAAAACCAAGCAAAACGTTGTCGGCAGGGTTCGAATCTGCGCGGGGAGACCCCAACAAATTTCTAGTCTGTCGCCTTAAACACTCGGCCACGACTACCAATAAGTGCTATTCTTACCTAGCTACAATATTCCTTTAAATTTCAAAGCATTGCAAACAATATATCAGGGGGAAAATCCCAAAACCAAACAAGACGTAGTCGGCAGGGTTCGAACCTGCGCGGGGAAACCCCAACAGATTTCAAGTCTGTCGCCTTAACCACTCGGCCACGACTACCGATACGTGCTATTCTTACCTAGCTACAATATTCTTTTAAATTTCAAAGCATTGCAAACAATATATTGGGGGGAAAAGGTCCAAAACCAAACAAAACGTAGTCGGCAGGGTTCGAACCTGCGCGGGGAGACCCCAACAGATTTCTAGTCTGTCGCCTTAACCACTCGGCCACGACTACCAATAGGTGCTATTCTTACCTAGCTACAATATTCCTTTAAATTTCAAAGCATTGCAAACAATATATTGGGGTGGAAAAATCCCAAAACCAAACAAGACGTAGTCGGCAGGGTTCGAACCTGCGCGGGGAAACCCCAACAGATTTCAAGTCTGTCGCCTTAACCACTCGGCCACGACTACCAAGAAGTGCTATTCTTACCTAGCTACAATATTCCTTTAAATTTCAAAGCATTGCAAACAATATATCGGGGGAAAAAGCCCCAAAACCAAGCAAAACGTTGTCGGCAGGGTTCGAATCTGCGCGGGGAGACCCCAACAAATTTCTAGTCTGTCGCCTTAAACACTCGGCCATGACTACCAATAAGTGCTATTCTTACCGAGCTACAATATTCCTTTAAATTTCAAAGCATTGCAAACAATATATCAGGGGAAAAATCCCAAAACCAAACAAGACGTAGTCGGCAGGGTTCGAACCTGCGCGGGGAAACCCCAACAGATTTCAAGTCTGTCGCCTTAACCACTCGGCCACGACTACCGATACGTGCTACTCTTACCTAGCTACAATATTCCTTTAAATTTCAAAGCATTGCAAACAATATATTGGGGGGAAAAGGTCCAAAACCAAACAAAACGTAGTCGGCAGGGTTCGAACCTGCGCGGGGAGACCCCAACAGATTTCTAGTCTGTCGCCTTAACCACTCAGCCACGACTACCAATACGTGCTATTCTTACCTAGCTACAATATTCCTTTAAATTTCAAAGCATTGCAAACAATATATCGGGGGAAAAAGCCCAAAAACCAAGCAAAACGTATTCGGCAGGGTTCGAATCTGCGCGGGGAGACTCCAACAGATTTCTAGTCTGTCGCCTTAACCACTCGGCCACGACTACCAGTAGGTGCTATTCTTACCTAGCTACAATATTCCTTTAAATTTCAAAGCATTGCAAACAATATATTGGGGTGGAAAAATCCCAAAACCAAACAAGACGTAGTCGGCAGGGTTCGAACCTGCGCGGGGAGACCCCAACAAATTTCTAGTCTGTCGCCTTAAACACTCAGCCACGACTACCAATAAGTGCTATTCTTACCTAGCTACAATATTCCTTTAAATTTCAAAGCATTGCAAACAATATATTGGGGTGGAAAAATCCCAAAACCAAACAAGACGTAGTCGGCAGGGTTCGAACCTGCGCGGGGAAACCCCAACAGAGTTCCCTTGACAGGAATAAAAACAAACAAACCATATCATAACAAGCCCATCACGACCAGAGTTGTAGTCGTCGAGACTGGTCTTGGTCTGGAGTCTCAAGAAAACATTTGTTGTGGTCTTGGTCTCGAGCATGCATGATCCCGAACTTTCTGGTCGTGGTCTCAGACCTCACTGTCTTGGTCTTGGACGTTGGACCTCAATTTGGCTCAAGACCAATAAAAAGAACCATGCAATTTGATTTCAAGCAAAATAGCTTTGCACTGTAATTTTGCAATAATGCGTGCATTGTTTTATTCACCAAAAATTTGATACTGCAAGTAACTCACTTAATGTACTGTACATGTGAGCGCAATCTTTGCGCAAAATTAGAATTTAAGAAAGCGAATACAGTTTGTTAGCGAATTGCGCTGTCAAAAATGGCACACTAGTGGCATACCGTATCAATCCAAAATATGCATCCCACTTTGTTGGCATTCTGATACACCCCAACAGACACAGTTATCATTCACATGATTTAAATAGCAAGTATCATTACGCCATCAGCATGATGAGAGTGATGGATACTTTCTTCCTAGGGGAATTTCTGTGAAAAATTGATTTTGAAGGCTAGGCTTTTAACAATAAAAACATTACAAAAAAACACTGTCAACTTTTGATATTGTACTTAGCATCAAACCAACCTGGTGAACCAATTCAATTTTAATTCAACTCAACATTAAATTCTCATGCAAACATACGTTAAGTAATAATAGGAAGTTTAAATAAACAACGATGTATTAACGAAAACAAAAGAAAAGTAATTAAATGAGATAAACAAACAAAGCAAAAGTGACCTGACAAACTAGGATGAAACAAGAAAGTAAATCATAGCTTTAAACTCATAGTCATTCAAAAGTTGAACAATGAAAAGAGAAGTTACTCTTGATAATTAAACACAAATTTGTTTTCATAAAAGTTCTCAAAAACAAATCGCAAATTTGTCCACACTGAGCTTTTGAGTCTTTGAAGTTTGCCAAATTGATTGGTGTTGATAATGTTGACTATTACTAAACTTGCGAGACAACCAATTTAAAAGCGATACAACCAAGAACGTGCGATTACAATCAAGTTAACATGCGGTTACAACCAAGTTAACTCGCAGGTACAATCAAAATAGCTTGCAAGTACAACCAAGTAAACATCCGGGTACAATTAAGTTAACTTGCGAGTACAACCAAGTAATACCTTGCGAGTACAACCAAGTAAACATCCGGGAACAATTAAGTTAACTTGCGAGTACAACCATTGATCTCCATTATACTGACTGGATAGGAGAACTGCGTACAGAAACGGCAAACCGTGCGCGTTCGCGAGAGGGGAGTTTGAATTTAAACGACGCGGCGGCGCACGAGTCTGCCCACAACACAAATAAATTATTTTCGGGGTCGTGGACAAATCTACTCTGTTTTTTCCCATATTTAAAGGTTTCTTTATAAAAATCAAGAGCTGTCACCGAAGTCAAATACAAGTTATTATTTACAAATAATATGGTAAATGCTTGTGCTGCGGTAGTTTGCCGATCCTCAGGAGATTTGTACGGACGAGAAAATCGGATTTCCTTTCCACAGGTAAGGGCTGTAGTCTGCAAAAAGACAACAAACACTGACACATAATCAATAATGTTTGCGTTTTATTTTGTTTTGCTGTTTTCAATATAGTATTTTAGGCCTTAATGTATTTAAAAAAAGATGTGTTCATGCTCTATCAATCTAGAAAAAGAAGAAACTCTCTCCCCAAAAAAAGTAATCAAAGGCAAATGAAAATTAAGTTTACACTTTATCTACTGCATGCTCATCGTCACTACTGCATGCTCTTTTGATGGAGGTGCTATCTGCTGGAACCGCCGCGCATGCGTATTTTTCGCAAAATACCCCTCTCAGCGGCATACGCGCTTGGCCATCAAATCGACCATCGAACGTGCACAAACGCGCTGAGTTGTCCTATCCAGTCAGTATAATGGAGATCAATGAGTACAACCAAGTAAACATCCGGGAACAATTAAAGTTAACTTGCGAGTATAACCAAGTATGCCTTGCAAGTACAACCAAGTAAACATCCGGGAACGTTTAAGTGAACTTGCGAGTACAACCAAGTAAACATCCGGGAACGTTTAAGTGAACTTGCGAGTACAACCAAGTAAACATCCGGGAACAATTAAGTTAACTTGCGAGTATAACCAAGTATATGCCTTGCGAGTACAACCAAGTAAACATCCGGGAATAATTAACCTTTGAGTGCAAGTTACGTAATCATTCAAGTCATTAAATGAAGACTACTACAAACGATACCAGTCATGGAAATCGTATTACACCAGGGGTATGAAGCTGTATTAACATCTTTCTCAAGCCTATTACCCCTCAGAGGGACTAGACACTATATGCTTATTCCTTATAAAACATGGAATATGCTTGCTCTTTAGCCCCTCCAGCTCTTCTTTTGATTGGTTGTTGCTGATCAGAAAAACCTATGACCTAAAATATACACAGACCCTGATGGCTCCCCCTGTATTGGCCAGGCTATTTTGTGGTGTATGCAAGCTACCCTAGCTAGGGTTAATAGGTTGATTGTTTTGTTTTTAATATATTTCACTATTGCAATGTTTCAATAATAATAATAATAATAATAATAACCAGTTCTATAGCGCATTTCACAATAACGTCTCAATGCGCTTTACATTGAGCTTAACCAAAATATACAAATATTATATAAGTTACCATTTTTGTTTTGACTAATAAAAATTTATACAACTGAAATTTGATTGGTTCACTTGAATTGTAAAAATGTGTGCATTCCAGATTGCTTTTATTATAATGTAATTGACTTGGGCCTACACACATAAAAAACACACACCAATGTTCGATTGTTTTGTAAAAGACGAACTATTTTTTTAGATTTGTTGTCTTTGTTGCATTGGGGCAAATTAAACAATATATTGGCATTCTTGACTTATATACAACGTAGAAGTCACCATGCAACAAGCAGCACTGTTTGGGGCTGTTTAAAAAAATGTTTTTATGTTAAATTTTCATAAACACGATCATTGAAAAATAGTTCATTGCAAAAGACCATTTTCACATTTTGGTCAGATTCCCTGCCTGTAGACTGCAATTTCAGACCTAAAAATAATTGTTTTAAAACGGCACCAGACTATTTTTTCCCCCATGTTGGTCTGATTGCATCAGGAATTTGCTCTGGATAAAGGGCTTTTGTGTGAAGTTAAATCTTTGATACCTTTTTAATAGAACCTACAGAATTAGAAGTAATTATAGGGAGTTGGGGTTTATATTTTTTGTTTAATTTTTTTAGGTGGATGGGGGGGGGGGGGGGGGGGGGGGGGTAAGATTTCAACGAAAACAGACAAGGGGAACAGTGGGGGCGATAATGTTAGTATTTGAGTATAAAGAGCAATGGCCTATGATGAGAAACAGTTAATGGTAAAAAGAAAAAGAGAGATTAAAACTTTACAACAACATTTTAATAAGTTTGCTCCAAGTAGGATAGGGCGCCCTCCCGTTGCACAACTTGCTGCACATGCGTAGTGGATACCCGGAACACACTGTGAACAATCATTGATGTATGTCGTCTGCTTACTACTGTGTACGTTCGGTCTTCAAATTAAAATGTTTTCATCACAAAACTCTGGTAAGTACAGATTTTTCTGTTCAGTTTTTACTTTGTACATTATGGAAATGGTTTATAGGTCTTTTGGAGTTTATATATTTGTTAAAATTGTATAAAGGACAGCCTTTGGAAGCAAGTTTTGTCGTGACACTGCCTCTGCAGTCCGATCTATCTAGATCATGAGATTCTACTTTCTAGTTAGTCGTTATACCGTAACTATACATCTAGATAGTGTTTACTGTTGTTTAGTTTACCCGCCATCCCTCCCGTCTCCACACAGCGGAGAGAGACAGACAGAGCGTCTTCCGTTGACACGATTCTGTGAGAGGTAGAAATGTCACACACTCTACGAGTACGTAGTCGTTGCTGTTTAGTGTTTGTGGTGTTTACTGCAGAGTACAAGCACAATTTTTAACTTTTATTATCATGAGTTTCGTTAATTGAAATAGTTCAATGTCTCTGCTTTGTTACATGCCACAAACAAACTCACAGTCTCTCTACTTGAGTCACGTCACACGACAGTCCAGAGATATAGATCAAGTGAGGTGACACAGCTGACAGTGACAGTGATGATAGTGTGTATTATTGTGTATGCAACCATCTGACCACTGAAGTCCCAACTACAAACTAGTTAATGCCAAACCTGTGCAAGCTCGGTCAGTGTTTTTGACCAGTTCCACAACAACACGGCGTGGTCACAGTGGTCCAGTGGTTAGACTGCAGGACTTGCAATCACCAGGATCACCAGGCTGTAGGTTCCAGTCCTACCAGGCTAACCACTGATTTCACAATGACTAGAATAAATTTTGTAATCTAGTCTTACTGAATCACAATTTATTGATTTGTGCAACTCATAATCATCTAGACGTTTAAGGACGTCAGTGTTCGATGCAAGGGAGGAGTCCAACGTGGGCTAGACATTAAACCAATGTTTGTATGAGTGAGATTGGCTGTTGCCAGCTTGACATTTATATCCCCTGATGGGAGTTTGCCGAGTTCCCTTGACAGGAATACAAACAAACAAACCATATCATAACAAGCCCATCTTGACCAGAGTTGTAGTCGTCGAGACTGGTCTTGGTCTGGCGTCTCAAGACAAAATTTGTTGTGGTCTTGGTCTCGAGCATGCATGATCCCGAACTTTCTGGTCTTGGTCTTGGTCTTGGTCTCAGACCTCACTGTCTTGGTCTTGGACGTTGGACCTCAATTTGGCTCAAGACCAATAAAAAAAAACATGCAATTTGATTTCAAGCAAAATAGCTTTGCACTGTAATTTTTTTTAAACAAAATCCTGCAATAATGCGTGCGTTGTTTTATTCACAACAAATTTGATACTGCAACTAACTCACTCAATGTACTGTATGTGAGGGCAATCTTTGCACAAGTTTGTTTTCATAAAAGTTCTCAAAAACAAATCGCAAATGACCTTGATTTTGTTTCCATCAATTCTATTCCAAAAGAATCGTTCCATAGAATCTCAATGTGTTCACAGAATATGTGGTGCATGCAAATGGCAGAAAAATGATCTGGTAATAATACTGTAATGCAAGTCTGGTCATGTGCATTTATTTATTTATTTCTCTTTTGATAGGACATTGGATTTCACCTGGCACGCCTATTGCCACCTTAATAAGAGTTTTAACGATTTTTCCTGAATGAATTTTGACAGATGTTGAGCTGTTTCAAAACGAAAAGCTTACAAAACTTTTGTATATATGACATGGACAATGCACAATATTCAAATGTTAATGGCTGATGGACAAGTGTTGAGATCCCAACAATTAATTTTTATGTTTAAATTTACTGCTTAATATTTGCAGATTTGTATGCATGCAGTACCTTAATGACTGCTCTTGACTTTCTCAAAATGTATAAAAATAGCTATTTCAAATACAAATCAAACTTTTGGGGTCAGATTAGCCAGAAACTGGACCGAGCCCGATCTGATTGATAAATCAATGTATTTAGAAATTTACTTCTTTGTTTGGAAACTTCAGTTTGTTTTCACTGTATGAAAGTTTTAATCAAATTAGATGGTTGTATAAAATTGGGTTAAGAACTCAGTGAAGCCACAGGTGCACTCAGTGCTTAAAGGCACAGTACACGTTTGGTAATGACTCTGAAAATTAATGGCAATAAAAACTTACTTGGTAAGAAGTACAGCAGCTTTGGGTAGTACAATGAATTTTGAGAAACTTTTAACTTATACGGTTATGGAAAAATACTACGGTTATGGAAAAATATATCACTTTTTATTCCCCAAAATTTGAATCTGAGAAGTGTTTCTGTCAGAAACGCTTCTCAGACTGTGTATTCCTATGGGGAATATTCTTCCTGCGTGGAAATATTCGCTTCGGTTTTTCGGTGATATCTCAAAAACGCGACCACCTTTTGAAGTGAAATTTTCACAGGTTAGTTTTATTGTATGTACCTACATTTATATAGGATTTAAACACAATCAGTAGGCTCCAATTACCAAACGTATGCAGCACCTTTAATCATTACTGCAACTGCCTGCATTAAGATTTCCATTTTTCTAAAAGTTGCTTTTTATATACATCTTTTTCCACAGAATATTCTCAGTCCTTGTGCAGAAACTTCCTGTAAAGAGATTCCTAGAATGGAGATTCATCAGTTTAAACAAAACTAATTTTTTGGACGTTCTGGTGAGTTGAAAGGATGATCTAAATAATATAACATGCAAAACTTTTTTTTAATCACTATCTTTGATCAAAATTGAACACCCATTTTTGCTCTAATGAACCTGAATCCTATCCTATCCTATGACGTGTCCTCTTACCCCTCTGGATTCTACAAGTCCTCTTATCCCCCCCTCCCCCCCCCCCTGGATCCTACGACTTGTCGTCTCACCCCCCTACATGTATGATCCTATGACCTGTCCTCTTACCCCTCTGGATCCTATGACATGTCCTCTTTAACCCCTCCCCTGGATCCTATGACCTGTCCTCTTACCCCTCTGGATTCTACAAGTCCTCTTATCCCCCCCCCCCCCCCCCCCCCCCCCCCCCCCCCCCGGATCCTACGACTTGTCGTCTCACCCCCTACATGTATGATCCTATGACCTGTCCTCTTATGAAAGGATGATCTAAATAATCTATAACATGCAAAACTTTTTTTAATCACTATCTTTGATCAAAATTGAACACCCAATTTTGCTCTTAATGAACCTTGCAGTCCACCCCATACATGCCCCTTATTGTATTTCTACCATCCCATTTTTCTAAAGGTTGCTTTTTATGTACATCTTTTTCCACAGAATAGTCTCAGTCCTTGTGCAGAAACTTCCTGTAAAGAGATTCCTAGAATGGAGATTCATCAGTTTCAACTAATTTGTCTGGTGAGTTGAAAGGATGATCTAAATATTATCTATAACATGCAAAACTTTGTTTATCTTTGATCTTTGATCAAAATTGAACACCCATTTTTGATCTTATGAACCTGAATCCTATGACCTGTCCTCTTACCCCTCTGGATCCTATGACATGTCCTCTTAACCCCTCCCCTGGATCCTATGACCTGTCCTCTCACCCCTCTGGATTCTACAAGTCCTCAATTTTGATCCTACTGCTTGTCGTCTCACCCCCTACATATGTATGATCCTATAACCTGTCCTCTTATCCCCCCATGATCATATGACTTGTCCTCTTTCCCACCCCACTGGATACTGTGACCTGGAGTCTTACCTCCATGATCCTATGACCTGTCCTTCCCCCCACCCCCACATGATACTATGACCTGTCCTCTTACCCCACTGGATTCTATGACCTTTCCTCTTTACACCCCCCCCCCCCCCCCCCCGGGATCCTATGACCTTTTTGTCTTACTTCCCCCATTGATCCAATATCCTGTTACCCCCAGACCCTATGACCTGTCCTCTTACCACCCCCATGATTATATGACCTGTCCTCTCACCCCCTGGATCCTATGGCCTGTCCTCTTAACCCCCTAGATCATATGACCTGTCCTCTTACCCCCCCCCCCATGATCCTATGACCTGTCCTTGACCCCCCACCAATGATCCTGTGACCTGTCCTCTTACCCCCATGACCCCATGACCTGTCCTCTTATACCCCCATGATCCTATGACATGTCCTCTTACCCCCCCATGATCTTATGACATGTCCTCTTACCCCCCCCCCCCCCCCCCCCCCCCCCCAATGATCCTAGTTAGTGTCCTCTTACCCCCTGGATCTTATCACATGTCATCTTACCCCTCTGGACCCTATGACGTATCCTTTAACCCCTCTGGATCCTATGACTTGTCTTCTTAACCCCCCCCCCCCCCCCCGGATCCTATGACATGTCCTCTTAACCCCTCCCCTGGATCCTATGACCTGTCCTCTTACCCCTCTGGATTATACAAGTCTCCCCCCCCCCCCCCCCCCCCCCCCGGATTCTACGACTTGTCGTCTCACCCCCCTACATGTATAATCCTATGACCTGTCCTCTTATCCCCCCATGATCATATGACATGTCCTCTTTCCCACCCCCTGGATACTATGACTTGACAAGATCCTATGACCTGTCCTTCCCCCCCCCATGATCCTATGACCTATCCTCTTACTCCCAACAATGATCCAATGTCCTCTTGACCCCTAGATCCTATGACCTGTCCTCTTTACCACCCTCCCCCCCCCATGATTATATGACCTGTCCTCTTACCCCCTGGATCATATGACCTGTCCTCTTAACCCCCCCCCCCCCCCACATGATCCTATGACCTCTCCTCGTACCCCCATGATCCTATGACATGTCCTCTTACCAGTGTTGTAGTCGAGTCACCTGTGTCGAGTCCGAGTCCGAGTCTCAAGTCACTTGGGTCGAGTCCGAGTCCGAGTCCCGAGTCACTTGGTCCGAGTCCGAGTCCGAGTCACGAGTCACTTGTTTAAATATTGATTGCAAACCAAATGTCGTAAAATAAGAATTGGAAATGACAAAATAAAACACATTTATTTTAAACAAAGTTCGGTTAAAGTTTTTTTTAAAGTTGGTATAACCAAAAGAAACAATACGGGGTGGAACGGCAGATGCCATGATTAAAAAAATGTTGTACTACTTTTTACTAGTGACGTGACCAAACTTGACGTCGTGTGTGTGTGTCGACCATGTGTAGAAACTGGTACAAACAACACACAGCCATCACAGTGCAATATGCAGGCTGTGTTTTACAGGTACCAGACATGCCATTTCCCTGGTAATATGCATCAAGCACAAGCAGTGGCTATGGTGTTAACGTTGACAGAATACCAGCATAATACTGGTGTCGTGCATCCCAGTGTTATTATGCGTATTGAACATCCGAATCGAACATACACGCGCTGTACGTAGATGGCCATTTACACAATAATCACGAACACTATTACTTGTAACACCACACGACAGTGTACTTATTTATTGTGCTAGACGTTAACTCCATGTGCACTCCGGGAATGACGATCGGATCACCGGAAGTGTTTTTAATATTTAAAAAAGGTATTGTTTGTGAAAATACGTGACTCGAGTCACGAGTCCTCGGGGACAAGTCCGAGTCATGATAGTCGAGTCCGAGTCCGAGTCTTTTGCAGACGTGACTCGAGTCAAGTCCGAGTCACCGAAATTGTGACTCGAGACGGACTCGAGTCCGAGTCCTGGACTTGAGTCATACAACACTGCCTCTTACCCCTCATGATCCTATGACATGTCCTCTTAACCCCTCCCCTCTTAACCCCTCCCCTGGATCCTATGACCTGTCCTCTTACCCCTCTAGATTCTACAAGTCCTCTTACCTCTATATTCTACAAGTCCCCCCTCCCCCCGGATCCTACGACTTGTCGTCTCATCCCCCTACATCAGGCATGGGCCTATGACTTGTCCTCTTACCTCCCCCCCCCCCCATGATCATATGACTTGTCCTCTTATCCACCCCCCCATGATCATAGGAAATATCCTCCTACCCTCCCCCCTTCCTGGATCCTTTGACATCCCTTAACCCCCTATGATAATATGACCTGTCCTCTTTATACCCCCCCCCCCCCATGTTACCCTTCTATAGTGCAACATACTTTGTAAATTCACTTACACCAATTAACATTTACTCCATTCATCCAAACTTTATTTCATTTATCTGCCATCTTGAAATGTCCTCTTACCCCTCTTGATCTTATGACATGTCCTCTTACCCCTCTGGACCCTATGACATGTCCAATAACCCCTCTGGATCCTATGACATGTCCTACTTTAACCCCCCCCCCCCTTGATCCTATGACCTGTCCTCTTACCCCTCTGGATTTTACAAGTTGTTTTACCCCCCTGGATCCTATGACCTGTTCTCTTATCCCCCATGATCCTATGACATGTCCTCTTTCCCACCCCCTGGATACTATGACCTGGCCTCTTACCCCCATGGATCCTATGACCTTTCCTCCTACCCCCTGGATCTTATGACATGTCCTCTTTCCCCTCTGGACCCTATGACATGTCCTCTAACCCCTCTGTATCATATACTTGTCCTCTTAACCCCTCCCCTAGAACCTATGACCTGTCCTCTTAAATGTACCACCCCCATGATTATATGACCTGTCCTCTCAACCCCTGGATCCTATTACCTGTCCTCTTAACCCCCCATGATCCTATGACATGTCCTCTTACCCCCATGATCCTATGACATGTCCTCTAATACCCACCCCCACATGATCCTTTGACCTGTCCTTGTACCCCCCAGTGATCCTATGACCTTTCTTCTTACCCCCAATTATCCTATGACATGTCCTCTTACCCCCTATGATCCTATGACCTGTCCTCTTACCCCCCCCCCCCCCCCGATGATCCTATGACATGTCCTCTTACTCCCCAATGATCCTAGGAAATGTCCTCTTTTACCCCCCCTCCCTCCCAGATCCTATGACATGTCCTCTTACCCCCAAAAATCTATTGACCTGTCCTCTTACCCCCCCACCCCCTCCATGATCCTATGTCCTCTAACCCCACCCCCATGATCCTATGACCTATCCTCTTATCCCCCATGATCCTATGACATGTCCTGTTTCCCACCCCCTGGATACTATGACCTGACCTTATACCCCCAAGATCCTCATATCTCCCTGGATCCTATGACCTCCCCCCCGGGATGCTATGACCTGTCCTCTTACCCCCCCCCCCCCCCCCCCCCCAATGATTATATGACCTGCCTCTCACCCCCTGGATCCTGTGACCTGTCCTCTGGATCATATGACCAGGGCCCAATTTCATAGAGCTGCTTAAGCACAAAAAGTAGCTTAGCACAACAAAATGTTGCTTACCAGAATACCAGGTTACCAACCAAAGTACCATGTCACATGTACAATTTATGACTGGTATTCTGCTCATTTCTGCTCAGCAGACAATTGTTAAGCAATATATTCTGCTTAAGCAGCTCTATGAAATTGAGCCCAGTCCTCTTACCCACCCCCACATGATCCTATGACCTGTACTCTTATCCCCCATGATCCTATGACATGTCCTCTTTCCCACCCTCTGGATACTATGACCTGGCCTCTTACACCCCAAGATCCTATGACCTGTCCTCCCCCCATGATCCTATGACCTGTCCTCTTACCACCCTGGATCCTATGACATGTCCTCTTACCCCCCCCCCCCCCCCCCCAATGATCCTATGACCTTCCCTCTTAACCCCCATGATCCTATGACCTTTCCTCTTACTCCCCCATTGATCCAATGTCCTCTTACCCCCCTGGATCTTATGACATGTCCTCTAACCCCTCTGGATCCCATACTTGTCCTCTTCCTCCCCTCCCATTGATCCAATGTCCTGTTACCCCCTAGACCCTATGACATGTCCTCATACTCCCCCTTCCCGGATCCTATGACATGTCCTCTTATACCTCCTATGATCCTATGACCTGTCCTCTTACCCCCTTCATGTTACCCTTCTATAGTGCAACATACTTTGTCAATCCTCTTACACCAATACACATTTCCTCCATTCATCCAAACTTTATTTCATTTACATGTATCTGCCATCTTCAAATGTCCTCTTACCCCTTTGGATCTTATGACATGTCCTCTTACCCCTCTGGACCCTATGACATGTCCTCTAACCCCCTGAATCCTATGACATGTCCTCTTACCCTTCTGGATCCTATGACCTGTCCTCTTAACCCCCCCTCCCCCTGGATCCTATGACCTGTCCTCTTCCCCCTTGATCCTATGACATGTCCTCTTACCCACCCCCACATGATCCTATGACCTGTCCTCGTACCCCCCCCCCCCCCAGTGATCCTATGACATTTCCTCTTACCCCCATGATCCTATGACATGCCCTCTTATACCTCCTATGATCCTATGACCTGTCCTCTCCCCCCCCCCCCCCCCCCCCAATGATCCTATGACATGTCCTCATACCCCGCCCCCCCTTCCCGGATCCTATGACATGTCCTCTTAACCCCCATGATCATATGACCTGTCCTCTTACCCCCTGCATGTTACCCTTCTAAAGTGCAACCCTTCCATTGATCCAAATGTCCTGTTACACCCCTAGACCCTATGACCTGTCCTCTTACCACCCCCATGATTATATTACCTGTCCTCTCACCCCCTGGATCCTATGACCTGTCCTCTTACCCACCCCTACATGATTCTATGACCTGTCCTCGTACCCCCACCCCCGATGATCCTATGACCTTTCCTCTGACCCCCATGATCCTATGACATGTCCTCTTACCCCCTATGATCCTATGACCTTTCCTCTTTACCCCCCCTACCGGGATCCTATGACCTGTCCTCTTCCTCCCCCCATTGATCCAATGTCCTGTTACCCCCCTAGATCCTATGACCTGTCCTCTTACCCCCCCCCCCCCCCCCCCCCATGATTATATGACCTGCCTCTCACCCCCTGGATCCTGTGACCTCTCCTCTGGATCATATGACCAGGGCCCAATTTCATACAGCTGCTTAAGCACAAAAAGTAGCTAAGCACAACAAAATGTTGCTTACCAGAATAAGGTTACCAACCAAAGTACCATGTCACATGTACAATTTATGACTGGTATTCTGCTCATTTCTGCTCAGCAGACAATTGTTAAGCAATATATTCTGCTTAAGCAGCTCTATGAAATTGAGCCCAGTCCTCTTACCCACCCCCACATGATCCTATGACCTGTACTCTTATCCCCCATGATCCTATGACATGTCCTCTTTCCCACCCTCTGGATACTATGACCTGGCCTCTTACACCCCAAGATCCTATGACCTGTCCTCCCCCCATGATCCTATGACCTGTCCTCTTACCACCCTGGATCCTATGACATGTCCTCTTACCCCCCCCCCCCCCCCCCCAATAATCCTATGAGCTGTTTTTTTGGCCCCCCATGATCTTATAACATGTCCTCTACCCCCCGCCCCATAGTCCTGTGACTTGTCCTCTTATCTCTCCCCTATGATCTTATGACTTGTTCTCTTACCCCCAAGATCCTATGACCTGTCCTTCCCCCCCCCCCCATGATCCTATGACCTGTCCTCTTACCACCCTGGATCCTATGACCTTTCATCTTTACTCCCCCATTGATCCAATGTCCTCTTACCCCCTAGATCCTATGACCTGTCCTCTTAAATGTACCACCCCCATGATTATATGACCTGTCCTCTCAACCCCTGGATCCTATTACCTGTCCTCTTAACCCCCCATGATCCTATGACATGTCCTCTTACCCCCATGATCCTATGACATGTCCTGTAATACCCACCCCCACATGATCCTTTGACCTGTCCTTGTACCCCCCAATGATCCTATGACCTGTCCTCTTACCCCCCCCCCCCCAATAATCCTATGACCTTTCCTCTTACCCCCCATTATCCTATTACATTTTCTCTTACCCCCTATGATCCTATGACCTGTCCTCTTACCCCCAATGATCCTATGAGCTGTTCTTTTTCCCCCATGATCTTATAACATGTACTCTACCCCCCCCACCCCCCATAGTCCTGTGACTTGTCCTCTTATCTCTCCCCCCTATGATCTTATGACTTGTGCTCTTACCCCCCAAGATCCTATGACCTGTCCTTCCCCCCATGATCCTATGACCTGTCCTCTTACCACCCTGGATCCTATGACCTTTCCTCTTTACTCCCCCATTGATCCAATGTCCTCTTACCCCCCTAGATCCTATGACCTGTCCTCTTACCCCCCATGATTATATGACCTGTCCTCTCACCCCCTGGATCCTATGACCTGTCCTCTTAACCCCCCCCCCCCCCCCCCGATGATCCTATGACCTTTCCTCTGACCCCCATGATCCTATGACATGTCCTCTTACCCCCTATGATCCTATGACCTTTCCTCTTTACCCCCCCTACCGGGATCCTATGACCTGTCCTCTTCCTCCCCCCATTGATCCAATGTCCTGTTACCCCCCTAGATCCTATGACCTGTCCTCTTACCCCCCCCCCCCCCCCCCCATGATTATATGACCTGCCTCTCACCCCCTGGATCCTGTGACCTCTCCTCTGGATCATATGACCAGGGCCCAATTTCATACAGCTGCTTAAGCACAAAAAGTAGCTAAGCACAACAAAATGTTGCTTACCAGAATAAGGTTACCAACCAAAGTACCATGTCACATGTACAATTTATGACTGGTATTCTGCTCATTTCTGCTCAGCAGACAATTGTTAAGCAATATATTCTGCTTAAGCAGCTCTATGAAATTGAGCCCAGTCCTCTTACCCACCCCCACATGATCCTATGACCTTTCCTCTTACCCCCCATTATCCTATTACATTTTCTCTTACCCCCTATGATCCTATGACCTGTCCTCTTACCCCCAATGATCCTATGAGCTGTTCTTTTTCCCCCATGATCTTATAACATGTACTCTACCCCCCCCCCCCCCCCCCCCCCCATAGTCCTGTGACTTGTCCTCTTATCTCTCCCCCTATGATCTTATGACTTGTCCCCCATGATCCTATGACCTGTCCTCTTACCACCCTGGATCCTATGACATGTCCTCTTACCCCCCCCCCCCCAATAATCCTATGAGCTGTTCTTTTGCCCCCCATGATCTTATAACATGTCCTCTACCCCCCGCCCCATAGTCCTGTGACTTGTCCTCTTATCTCTCCCCTATGATCTTATGACTTGTTCTCTTACCCCCAAGATCCTTTGACCTGTCCTTGTACCCCCCAATGATCCTATGACCTGTCCTCTTACCCCCCCCCCCAATAATCCTATGACCTTTCCTCTTACCCCCCATTATCCTATTACATTTTCTCTTACCCCCTATGATCCTATGACCTGTCCTCTTACCCCCAATGATCCTATGAGCTGTTCTTTTTCCCCCATGATCTTATAACATGTACTCTACCCCCCCCCCCATAGTCCTGTGACTTGTCCTCTTATCTCTCCCCCCTATGATCTTATGACTTGTGCTCTTACCCCCCCAAGATCCTATGACCTGTCCTTCCCCCCATGATCCTATGACCTGTCCTCTTACCACCCTGGATCCTATGACCTTTCCTCTTTACTCCCCCATTGATCCAATGTCCTCTTACCCCCCTAGATCCTATGACCTGTCCTCTTACCCCCATGATTATATGACCTGTCCTCTCACCCCCTGGATCCTATGACCTGTCCTCTTAACCCCCCCCCCCCCCCCCCCCTGGATTCTATGACCTGTCCTCTAACCCCCTTGATCCTATGACATGTCCTCTTACCCACCCCCACATGATCCTATGACCTGTCCTCGTACCCCCCCCCCCCCCCCCACATGATCCTATGACATTTCCTCTTACCCCACATGATCCTATGACATGTCCTCATACCCCCCCCCCTTTCCCGGATTCTATGACATGCCCTCTTAACCTCCCATGATCATATGACCTGTCCTCTTACCCCCCGTCATGTTACCCTTCTATAGTGCAACATACTTTGTCAATCCTCTTACACCAATACACATTTCCTCCATTCATCCAAACTTTATTTCATTTACATGTATCTGCCATCTTCAAATGTCCTCTTACCCCTTTGGATCTTATGACATGTCCTCTTACCCCTCTGGACCCTACGACATGTCCTCTAACCCCCCTGAATCCTATGACATGACCTCTTACCCCTCTGGATCCTATGACATGTCCTCTTACCCCTCTGGACCCTATGACATGTAATCTAACCCCCTGAATCCTATGACATGTCCTCTTACCCCTCTGGATTCTTCAAGTCCTCTTACCGCCCCCCTGGATCCTAAGACTTGTCGTCTCATGCCCCCTACATGTATGATCCTATGACCTGTCCTCTTATCCTCCCATGATCCTATGACTTGTCCTCTTTCCCACCCCCTGGATACTATGACCTGAACTCTTACCTCCATGATCCTATGACCTGTCCTTCCCCCCACCCCCCATGATCCTATGACCTGTCCTCTTACCCCACTGGATTCTATGACCTTTCCTCTTTACCCCCCCCCCCCCCCCCGATCCTATGACCTGTCCTCTTATTTCCCCCATTGATCCAATGTCCTGTTACACCCCTAGACCCTATGACCTGTCCTCTCACCACCCCCATGATTATATTACCTGTCCTCTCACCCCCTGGATCCTATGACCTGTCCTCTTACCCACCCCAATGATTATATGACCTGTCCTCTTACCCCCCCCCCCCAATGATGCTATGACCTGTCCTCTTCCCCCCCCCCCATGATGCTATGACCTGTCCTCTTACCACCCCCTGATCCTACGACATGTTCTGTTACCCCCCCCCCCCCCAATGATCCTATGACCTGTTCTTTTACCCTTCCACCCATGATCATATGACATGTCCTTTTACCACCCCCTGGATCCTATGACCTTTCCTCTTATCACCCCCATGATCCTATGACATGTCCTAGCTCTTACGCGTCCCCCAATGGACCTATGACCTTTCCTCTAACCCTTCCCCCATGATCCTATGACATGTTATCTTACCCCCCATGATCCTATGACCTGTCCTCTTACCCCCAATGATTCTATGACCTGTCCTCTTACCCCCCAATGATTCTATGACCTGTCGTCTTACCACCCCATGATCCTTAGACATGTCCTGTTACCCCCAATGATCCTATGACCTGTTCTTTTACCCTTCCACCCATGACCATATGACATGTCCTTTTACCACCCCCATGATCCTATGACATGTTATCTTACCCCCCCATGATCCTATGACCTGTCCTCTTACCCCCCCCCCCCCAATGATTCTATGACCTGTCCTCTAACCCCCCCCAATGATTCTATGACCTGTCCTCTTACCACCCCATGATCCTTAGACATGTCCTGTTACCCCCCCCCCCCCCAAATGATCCTATGACCTGTTCTTTTACCCTTCCACCCATGATCATATGACATGTCCTTTTACCACCCCCTGGATCCTATGACCTTCCCTCTTACCCCCCATGATCATATGACATGTCCTCTTACCCCCAATGATCCTATGAGCTGTTCTTTTGCCCCCCATGATCTTATAACATGTCCTCTACCCCCCCCCCCCCCCATAGTCCTGTGACTTGTCCTCTTATCTCTCCCCCATGATCTTATGACTTGTGCTCTTACCCCCCAATATCCTATGACCTGTCCTTCCCCCTATGATCCTATGACCTGTCCTCTTACCACCCTGGATCCTATGACCTTTCCTCTTACCCCCCCCCCCCATGATTATATGACCTGTCCTCTCACCCCCTGGATCCTATGACCTGTCCTCTTAACCCCCCCCCCCCCCCTGGATTCTATGACCTGTCCTCGTACCTCCCATATGATCCTATGACCTTTCCTCTTACCCCCCATGATCCTATGACATGTCCTCTTATACCTCCTTTGATCCTATGACCTGTCCTCTCCCCCCCCCCCCCAATGATCCTATGACATGTCTTCATACTCCCCCCCCTTCCCGGATTCTATGACATGCCCTCTTAACCCCCATGATCATATGACCTGTCCTCTTACCCCCTGCATGTTACCCTTCTAAAGTGCAACCCTTCCATTGATCCAAATGTCCTGTTACACCCCTAGACCCTATGACCTGTCCTCTTACCACCCCCATGATTATATTACCTGTCCTCTCACCCCCTGGATCCTATGACCTGTCCTCTTACCCACCCCTACATGATTCTATGACCTGTCCTCGTACCCCCACCCCCGATGATCCTATGACCTTTCCTCTGACCCCCATGATCCTATGACATGTCCTCTTACCCCCTATGATCCTATGACCTTTCCTCTTTACCCCCCCTACCGGGATCCTATGACCTGTCCTCTTCCTCCCCCCATTGATCCAATGTCCTGTTACCCCCCTAGATCCTATGACCCCCCTTCATTTTACCCTTCTATAGTGCAACATACTTTGTCAATCCTCTTACACCAATACACATTTCCTCCATTCATCCAAACTTTATTTCATTTACATGCATCTGCCATCTTGAAATGTCCTCTTACCCCTCTGGATCTTATGACATGTCCTCTTACCCCCCCCCCCCCCCATGATTCTATGACCTGTCCTCTCCCCCCCTGTATCCTATGACCTGTCCTCTTAACCCCCCCCCCCCCAAATGATTCTATGACCTGTCCTCTTACCACCCCATGATCCTATGACCTGTCCTCTTACCCCTCCCCCATGATCATATGACGTGTCCTCTTACCCCCCCCCCCCCCCCCATAATCCTAGGAAATGTCCTCGTAACCCTCCTCCTCCATGATCATATGACCTGTCCTCGTAACCCTCCTCCTCCATGATCATATGACCTGTCCTCTTACCCCTCCCCCTGTATCCTATGACCTGTCCTCTTAACCCCCCCCCCCCCCCCAAATGATTCTATGACCTGTCCTCTTACCACCCCATGATCCTATGACCTGTCCTCTTACCCCTCCCCCATGATCATATGACGTGTCCTCTTACCCCCCCCCCATAATCCTAGGAAATGTCCTCGTAACCCTCCTCCTCCATGATCATATGACCTGTCCTCGTAACCCTCCTCCTCCATGATCATATGACCTGTCCTCTTACCCCTCCCCATGATCATATGACATGTCCTCTTACCCCCATGATCCTATGACCTGTCCTCTTATCCTCCCCCCTCCAATGATCATATGACCTGCCCTCTTACCCCTCCCTCCTTGATCTTATGACATGTCCTCTTACCCCACCCCCCATGCCATGATCCTATGACCTGTCCTCTTACCCCCTCCCCATGATCCTATGACCTGTCCTCTTACTTCCCCCCCTTGGTCCTATGACCTGTCCTTACCCCCATGATCTTATGACCTGTCCTCTTACACCCCCACCCCCCCCCCCCCCCCTAGAATCCTAAATGACTTGTCCTCTTACCCCTTTGGATGCTATGCATGACCTGTCCTCTAACCCCTCCCCCGATCATATGATATGTCCTCTTACCCCTCCCCCAATGCCACGATCCTATGACCTGTCCTGTTACCCCACCCCTCCCCAATGCTATGACCTCTCCTCTTACCCCCTGGACCCTATATGTGACCTTTCCTCTTACCCCCACCTCCTGGATCCTATGACCTGTCCTCTTACTTCCCCACCCCCATGATCCAACGACATGTCCTCTTTATACCCGCCCCTGGATCCTATGACCTGTCCTCTTACACCCCCCCCCCCCATGATCCTATGACATGTCCTCATACCCCTCTACTGGATTCTATGACCTGTCCTCTTACCCCTCCCCCCATGATCCTATGACCTGTCCTACCCCCCCACCAGGGGCGGTTCTAGAACCACAATTTTAGGGGGGGCTAGACCTTTTGCACGTGACTTCACCCTCTAACTTTCGCAACTGCCATTTCATTTTGGGAGTAAAAAAGCATATATACAGCGCATTTTTATGTATTTGGCGCGTAATAAGTAGAAAGATGCAATAATCATACAACACATGATGCAGTTGCGTGCAAATAATTTTGACTCCAAAACGATGGACAGAACACAAGCTTGCAATGTGGTGTAACGACTTTGATTGAGAATATTATGGGATAGGCATATAATTACATTGTTTGAAAAAGCTCATGCGTACTTGATTAGTGAAATGCAGCGTCCTTTATTCAGGTAAACTCATCGACAACTTTATCGGGATGTTGGAGTAGTGCCTGTGTCATGTCGCGTTCGATGAGGCCACATAGATGGGTCAGTCGGCTGTTGCTCATGGTAGCACGTAAATATGTTTTTACTCTTTTCATCGTTGAAAAAACTGCAGTTGGTGATGTAACAGGGTTGGTACAGACCAGTTGGAAGAAGCAGAGAAGATCAGGGAATGCTGATTTCAATTTAAACAACCATTCCATGGTTTCCTCCGTTGAACCCGGTGCATCTGTTAAAAACATTTGATGTGCCACAGCTTCCTGATGCTCCAGGTTATTGATGTGCCACAGCTTCCTGATGCTCCAGGTTATTGGGGTCTATGTTAAAAACATTTGATGTGCCACAGCTACCTGATGCTCCAGGTTATTGGGGTCTATGTTAAAAACATTTGATGTGCCACAGCTTCCTGATGCTCCAGGTTATTGGGGTCTATGTAAATGTTGGAAAACTTTGCAATCATAGGTGCCATGTCAGCAAGTCGGAGAAAGCGATCTGATTCTGGATTAGCCGGGTCGGATGCAATGCAGGCCTGGATAACATCGTTGTTCTGAACAAAACGCTGGTGCATTTCTGACATCTTGTCATTGACTACGACGGTAGATTGGTGGACGAATTCTGTCCTGCACCAGTTTGTTGTGTCATTCCCACAGATTCTGTGACTAGGAAGTCTTTCAGGTGGCGTGGTGGGGCCCGTAGGCCTTGTTCTTGGTCTTGTTATTTCATCTTGCATCGTCGATCATGTAATACAAAACAAAACGAGGCGGAAGCGCGCGCCGGCGGAAACCGCAAATTCTAAGCACCGCGCTTGTCCAACGTGTAGTCTGGGCCATCCTGTAGTATTTATGTGAAAAGACTGTGCATCTATTCATTTTAACTTTTAATGAAGATTTCAGGTATTTTCCAGCATGTTTCTTATTCTTTTTTTTTCTTGCATTTTTTAGGGGGGGCTAGACAAAAGTTTGAGGGGGCTGAAGCCCCCCCAGCCCCCCATAGAACCGCGCCGGCCCCCCACCCCATGATCCTATGACCTGTCCTCTTACCCCCCTGGATCCTATGACATTTCCTTTAACCCCCCCCCCCCCCCCCCCCCCCCCCGGATCCTTTGACCTGTCCTCTTACTCCCCCACCCATGATCCAGTGACATGTCCTCTTACCCGCCCCTTGGATCCTATGACCTGTCCTCTTACCCCCATGATTCTATGACCCTTTCCCCCCATGATTCTATGACCCTTTCCCCCCATGATTCTATGACCCTTTCCCCCCTTGGTCCTTGACCTGTCCTCTTACACCCCCACCCCCCTCCCCCTTAGAATCCTATAATTATGACATGTCCTCTTACCCCTTTTGATGCTATGACCAGTCCTCTGACCCCTCCCCCATGATCCTTTGACCTGTCCTCTAACCCCTCCCCCATGATCATATATGACCTGTCCTCTTTACACCCCCATCCCCCCCCCCCCCCTTGCCATGATCCCTCAGTTGTCCGAGGTTAAATTCATAGATCTAGAGTTACTAAAAGCAGGACATGCCTTATGTGGTTATAAAAACTTGTTGATCCTTGGCTGGAATAATTTTATGCATATACGTGGGTTTTTATTGCAGTGTATTCAAGATGATCTGACATTTAAAAGCCTCAGTTCTAATGAGACATGCACTTGGCGTTCGTCTTAACCATGATTTCAACTTCTCTCTGCATCGAGCAACCTCAACTCTGTAACTTATAGAATTCTGGAATATTGAGGTAGGCTTTTATGTTAATAATACACATTGTAAAAGGTCCTGTTTACACAACATTTACAGGATATCATCATCCTCACTAGTCTTACATTTCCACAATATTTTTACACACAGAGTTTAGATCTGTCTGGTTTAAATCACATGTACCAATGACTGTGTTTAAAAAACATACAGAATACATGTATGCCAAGAAATTGTTTAACAAAGCACAAAAGTCAAATAATAAACCACAAGGGAAACTGACTTGGTAAATTTTTAAATGATTTTGGGTTGAACAAAGAACATTTTTACTAGAGCAGGATTTGAACCAACGATCGACCTCCGGAGTAATGTATCGGCGCTCTACCAACTGAGTTATCTAGCCCTATGTTGGCGGTCTCCCTATTTTGTCAATATCTTTGTTCGGGGGGGGGGGGGGGGGGCGGGAGAGCCAGTCGTAAGCCATTCAACCATTAACTGCCGTGTAGGGATCACACCAAAGTAAACACGACAGTTAACGATTAAAAAGTCGCATCCATTATACTTGGGTGTGATCCCTCGCTACACTGCGGTTTAACAGTTGAATGGCTTATGGCTTCTGACTGGCACCCTCGAACAAAGATGTTGACAAAATAGGGAAACCGCCAACATAGGGCTAGATAGCTCAGTTGTTAGAGCGCTGGCACGTTATTAACCCGCAGGTCGTTGGTTCAAATCCCGCAGTCGTAAGCCATTCAACCATTAACTGCCGTGTAGGGATCACACCAAAGTAAACACGACAGTTAACGATTAAAAAGTCGCATCCATTATACTTGGGTGTGATCCCTCGCTACACTGCGGTTTAACAGTTGAATGGCTTATGGCTTCTGACTGGCACCCTCGAACAAAGATGTTGACAAAAGGGAAACCGCCAACATAGGGCTAGATAGCTCAGTTGTTAGAGCGCTGGCACGTTATTAACCCGCAGGTCGTTGGTTCAAATCCCGCTCTAGTCAATTTTGCTTTGTTCAACCCAAAAGCAAAATACAAATTTAAGTGAATAAAGTGTTCTGATAATGTCTTGTATAGTGTAAACAGACCTTTATTGTAAACATTGTTATTACTACTGCTTTTTGTTTTTGCATTCAGGTATTTTCAACTAGATTTGAACAAAATGCAAATGAGGCTAATGTTAGTAGTCATATGTAAAGGGACTGTGTATAACTGTTATAATAAAACATTCCTTCGAACTTGATCACGGTCCTACTTTATAGAAACGACAAGCTGAACATATTTTCAAAACAAACTCATTTAGATCAGATAAATGTTTGTTACAGATTAGTTTAGCGCTAACCTAGGTATGCTTTTAGCGAGGATTTAAAAAATAAGGTGTCTAAATTTGACTGGATTGTAAAACAGGGTGTCCAAATTTTTGGGGCAACTCATCGCAGCTGTCGATTTTGACATACAATTTTATCCAAGCACTTTCCCCGAGGCATTTAGTGGGGTTCTGGAGGTGCAACCCCCCCCATTAAAGTATCAATGGGGCAGCGGCCCCTTTTGGAAAACAATTACATTTTACTTGTACACCCTAAATTACATATTTTGAGGTTTCTAGACACTAAACAATTGTTATGTTGGTGTAAATAGGGTATAGTTGGTTAAGGATTGTGTATATATATTTTTATAATCATTTCATTCTGTATTACATTGACTCCTGAACCATTCTTTGATTTCATTCAAGTCTTTTATGTTTTCCCTGTCAGTAGTTTGTTGTACACATAAAACATGAAATCCTTGGATGTCACATGAACTTTTATGTAATCACACTGACTGTATGTTCATGTTACAATAAGGACGCAATAGTATTCCTTTTCAAATAATAAAACAGTAAAAAGGAAACTGGTGATTTCCAGTTAACTGTTATTAAACTGTTTTTACCATTATTCCAATCAAAACTACAAACCAGCAGATGTCACTTTCCAGGTTTAAAGAACACTATAAAGTATATACTCACTCATAAGGGTCATAAAACTAGGTCATAAAACCACAAAGTTACAGGCGGCTTGGCTTTTGAGTGAAGCAAAAGTATTGTTTTTCACTGTCAGCAAACAAAATTACTTGTCAGCAATGTTGTAACATCGGATGAGTGCTGGTCAGGTTTGTTTAGAACTCGTCTACCAGCCCGATCAGTGTACTCACAATTAACACTGGGTTCGGATGTAATACTTTTGTGTTTACCTGGCCAAATAAACTGGGCGTCTTCAAGGGCGATCGACAGTTTTTCAGGCCGTCCAAAAAATTAAAATAGGGCGTTCAAAAAACACCCGGTCGCATTACTGGCTTACATGCCTTAATTGCTAAGGTTTTTAGAGTGCCATAATTAAAGGGTCAGATAAATTAAGAAACAAATTTGCTTTAAACTATGCAAATTGTACACATATCAAAAAGGACGTTTTTCTCATGCTCTTTAAAAGTTAAGACTTCAAGTCAACAATTAATCAGTCAGTGACCATTTTTGTCTGGTGCCCTGTCTTAAATGAACACCTCACAATGATACATGAACGTGGGTACTTGACCATAACTGCTCTGTGGACTCAAATTTGTTATGGAGGTAAAAACATGTCAAATTTGTCGTGAAGGTTTCGAGAAATTTGTATAGGAATAAATAGAGCACCCATCCTTCGTTTTGCTCTTTAAAAAAACCATGATTTTAAACATCAGATAATTGTGAAGTGTTTCAGATAAAGCTGTCACTGGACAAAGTTTGTAAACTTTCATTTAAGTTGTAGTTTTATGTCAATCATGGGAATCAATTATTTTCTAACCTATTTGCATATTGGAATTTGCTTTTTAGCCATCGTAAATGCATGGAGGTCTACCTCCATGGTTAATGTAACATTTAAAGTTGAAAATTACGTGATTATGTTTGTAAACTGTAATGTACAACGTTTAAGGCCCTTATTCTTACTTAAACCAGACGGATCTGAACTCTGTGTGTAATAAAATGGTGGAAATGTAAGTTAGTAAAGTTTTAAGCATCAAAAGGTGTTGATAGAAATGTTAAGGCGTTTAAAATGCACATTTTTAGTATTTAAGCAAAAATTAAAAGGTTTTTTGTGACCAAAATGCGTAATTTATGCAGTAGAGCAGTTTGAGCATCGAAATAAGCACATAAGGGTGCTTTACAGCGTCTACTTTTCAAAAAACAAAAACTTTAATGGACAATTTCGGTTTTTCCCATTAAAAAAAATTTTCTTTTATGAAAATGAAAAATAATTAACGAGCGTGCGTTTCAGCCAATTTTAAGAAAATGAATGACCGTTAATTTTCGGTTTTTCAAAAAAAAAAAATTTAAATTAAAAAAAAATAATAATAATATTGTCCTCCACTCCCTCCTCTCTCCTCTCTCTTCTCTCTTCTCTCTCCACCCTTCGTCCGCTCCCATCTTCGTCCGCTCCCATCTGTGCATGTGCGTGGTGCTTGTTAGTGCGTGTTAGTTAGTGCATGTTAGTTTACCTTTATACCTTTTACTCTTACCTTGTGTCCTTGCCGGGATTCGAACTCGCAGGTCTTCCGTCCAATCTTGCTCTCCGTACCGCGACCTTGTCCGCTAGGCCATCGGCGCTCCCACAACAATCTAACGATTTGCAACCGTGATGTATATTACAACCACGTGGTGTATAATATATTATACGCACGTTTATACAAGTATGTTAAAGAGCGCCCTCCGCGGCGAAAATTAGTTATACCATTTGAAGTAAAACAAGTTTCCCCATTATAACGGAGATTACATTTCCCTTAAATTAGGTTAATATTTTATATTTGTTGTGTCTTTGCTTAAAAAAAATTTAAGCAGTCTGTTTATAAAATTATTATTGGCAAGTAAGTTAGACAGAGATTAAATTAACAAAAACCAAACAGGAAAGTTAAGAAGCTGAAAGTGTACCTTTTTATTTAAAACATTGTTTGCACAAAAATAACAACATATTTTAACAATTAATTTTGAAGCGTTTTCATGGTTTTCTTCTTAAAATATCAAAAGCTTGAAATGAACATTAGTATTCCAAAATTTTCTACAAAAAGTTTAACTTATAATTTTAATTATTAATTTAAAATCAGAAGTCATAAATTTTCAAGCAATTTTCATGAACTTAAAATAAATGGTTAGTAAAAAAACGTTTACTTGAAGATTGGTCATCCTTTGTAACTTTATTTTTGTATTTCTCATTATGTTTCTAAAATGATATACTTACTAATTTTTGCTTGGATATTTCATGATAAATTACTTTATTGTTTGAAATAAACATACAAATAGGAGCTTAATACATATCAAGAGAAAGTCTTTGATCCTTTACATCTAGAACAAGATCCAATATTTACTGGAATCAAGACTTTATATGTCACGATGAGTTGTAATCCGAAGCACCAAAAGTTTTACAGAGCACAATTTTATAAATTTATAATTTTAATTATTAATTTAAAATCAGAAGTCATAAATTGTCAAGCAATTTTCATGAACTTAAAATAAATGGTTATTAAAAAAACGTTTACTTGAAGATTGGTCATCCTTTGTAACTTTTTTTTTGTATTTCTCATTATGTTTCTAAAATGATAAGCCCTCGTATGTATCCTTGGAACAGTCTGATGCAGAATATCTGGTATTCCATCTGTGTTATCATCAATGTGACTTCTACATTGTTCATGGTATCTATTCTGCAGAGGATCTGCCTTCGTCAGCATTCCATACTTCAAAATATCAGTCATGCAAGGTGTGTGGTTGCATTCTGCCGAGCGGCCTTTTTTTCCTGTCGTAGATTCCAAAGCTCCCTGTGAGACCAATTGGAACTATTCCTGTACACACAAGAATAAATAATATTGCTGTCTTCATTACTGTCTTCATTTTCAAGTAAAGATTGACAAAAGGGAACAGCTGAAGTTAGGGGTAGGGTTTTTGATCAAAAGTTTAAAATTAATGAGCATAAAAACTTACTTGGTAAGGGTTAGGAATGGGGTTAGGGTTTTTGATCAAGCATTTTAAATTAATAAGCAGAAAAACTTATTTTGTAAGGTTTATGGTTAGGGTTGGTTTGGGGTTAGGGTTGGTTTGGGGTTAGGGTTAGTGTTTTTGATCCAAAGTAGGGTTAGGGTTAGGGTTAGGGTTAGGGTTAGCGTTGAGGTTTTTGATCAAAGGTTTTAAATTATGAAAAGTAGGGTTAGGTTTAGGGTTAGGTTTTGGGTTGGGGTTAGTGTTTTTGATCCAAAGTAGGGTTGGGGTTAGGGTTAGGGTTTTTAATCCAAAGTAGAGTTAGGGTTGGGGTTGGGGTTGGGGTTGGGGTTAGGGTTAAGGTTTTTGATTCAAAGTAGGGTTAGGGTTAGGGTTAGGGTTAGGGTTAGGGTCAGGGTCAGGGTTTTTGATCCAAAGTAGGGTTAGGGTTAGGGTTAAGGTTTTTGATTCAAAGTAGGGTTAGGGTTAGGGTTAAGGTTAGGGTTTTTGATCCAAAGTAGGGTTAGGGTTAGGGTTAAGGTTTTTGATTCAAAGTAGGGTTAGGGTTAGGGTTAGGGTTAGGGTTAGCGTTAGCGTTTAGGGTTTAGAGTTAGGGTTTTTGATCAACAGTTCTAAATTAATGAGCATAAAAACTTACTAGGTAAGAGTTAGCTTTATGGATCAAAAGTTTAAAGTTAATGAGCATAAAAACTTACTTGGTAACGTAGTTTTAGAGCACAAGAGGTTAGTATTAGGTATTGGGTTAGGTTTTCTGATCATAATTTAGGGTTAAAGCATAAGTACTTACTTGGTAAGGGTAAGAGTCAAGGTTAGATTTAGGGTTTTTGAGGAGGGGGGGTAGGTTAGGGGTTTGGGTTTTGATCAAGTGCTTTAAATTACTGTGCCTAAAAACTTACTTGGTAAGGGTTAGGGCTGGTGTAAAGGCTTTTGATTTTTCGCTTTAAATAATGTATATATAAATTTACTTTGTAAGGGCTAGGGTTAGGGTTAGGGGTAAAGGTTATGAGCTCTGAAGATAGTATAAAACATTGTGAGAAATGACTCCCTCTAAAGTACTGTAGTTTTAGAGCACAAGGGGTAATTTTCAGCCCTAAATTTTGAATCTGAGAAAGACTTCAGGCATGAAGCCTTTTCAGGCATCTGAAAGCATACAAATCTTAGCTTAAACTTAAAGGTGTTTTTTTCTTTCATTATTTTCTTGCAGCTTCGATGACTAATTGAGCCAAAATGTTCACATAATTTTATGCATATTTTGTGGTACACCAAGTAAGGATACTGGTCTTTCACAATTACCTAAAGTGTACCCTGCCTTTATCTTTAAGAGAGTCCATTCTCAAAAGAGAGACACTGTAGACAAAAAAGATAATGGTTTTACCCGTAAAGCATGGTGCACACCTTGTTGTTATCCACCTCTGGGGATGTCTCTTCATCAACTAGGTCTATTCTGAGGTGTCTCCACTCTTGATCAACTTCTGCCTCATCTCACAACTTCGTCACTTCGATGTGAGCTCAGAGCTCCTCAAAGTAATATGACTCTGTGTTTCCATCATCTTCACTACAAGACCCTCAATGGTAGAGTTGGCTTTCTCAGATGTTGGCACAGACTGGACTTGTTTGGAATTCAATCACACAAATACAACTACAGAGAAATGTCAAAAAGAGATCGAAAAGTCATGAACCAAAAAAACAAAATCAAAAGCTCTTAAAAATTACCAGTTCTGTTCTCACTCAATGATTACTCCAAAGAGAGTAATTTGTTTTTAATATAAAGAGAAAGATGATAAGCCCCCCCCCCAACCCATTTTTCACTTGTTATGACTAAAAATACAATCTTATACCAGAACATGGAACCTTATTTTTTTGACTTAAGTACAAAATTATTAGTAGGATTTTTGTATCTATCCCATTTTTTTAAATATGACTTTCTCTATGGACGGATCACTAAGAAGAGATTTAGTCTCATCGTTGATTCAAATTGTCAATGTTGGTAAGCAAGTATGGCCATGCTGGCTGGCTAGGGCCTCTAAACCAACAATCATGTAAGTCCTTCATGTCAATTAATGATCAATCTGAAAATGAACAAGATAAGACACTGCTCACAACTACGTTTCCATTATCATAAAAAATAACCTATAAGCCAACTTCTGTGTCAATTCAATATTTCGTACATCCCTTACTAAGATTCTGCCATTTTGATTGGTTTAGAGTAGCCCATCTTGTTGGGCTGTTACATGTATGTCTCTCTTAACATCGGTCTACTCTTATCATAGTCGCCATTACACTATGATAAGACGGATGTTAAGAGAGCCATAACAGCCCGACAAGATGGGCTAGGTTTAGAGCACATCACATGATACGTCTTATTTTTACTAGAAAGCCATGCAAACTATACATGCAGATATTACAATTTACTTCACTTGTAGCAAAAGCAGCTTAAACATCTACTACCTATTGTTAAAACTACTGACTGCTAAGTGCTAGTGCTAGTGCTCGTGCCTATGGTTAAAACTACAACTCCCTCGGTGATCCCTTGAGCGGTCTATTTTCCCGAGGCTTAGCCTTTGGAAATAGAATGCGCCGAGGATTACCTTGGGAGTTGTAGTTTTAACCGTAGTACTCAAAGCAGTCAATATTTGTATTGCTACACTAATGTGCATCAGTGTTGGTTACTGCAGTGTGCATTTTTCATCGTCACTCACTCTTGTTGTAGTGAGCCCCATAAATAGGGCCAATCCACTTCGTATCCTTAGTGGATTGGCTCTATTTATGGCGCTAGTTGTAGTGAATTGTATATTCTTAATTGTAATACGTGGAGAAAGACAGTAACTTGTCCATCATCCTTAGCATAGACTCTACAGCCACGGGAAAGGGATGAGTGGTCATGGGTCAACGTGAGTTTGTTTGTGTTGTCTTGCAATGTGGATGGTCAATATTCAATAGTCTGGTTTCTGAAATCAGTTGGCTCATTCAATGAAAATGTTACCTGGGGCCTTTCTTAAACCTCGGCTTGGGCTCCGGTTCTAGGCTCCATCTGATGTTCGAACCACCGTGTACAAATACATGCTGCAGCAAAAAATATTAACAGAGCCCAAGCCGGAGACGGAGCCCAAGCCGAGGTTTGAGAAACTTTGTAAGACTAGTGGAGGGAGCTTGGAGACAGGATGATGTGATTGTACATCTACATGTATGTAGATTTTTTTTAAACTATGTATTCTGTATATAGCTCAGAATTTGATAAGTCAAGAGCATGGATGAAAGAAACATGCTGCAGGCATCGTCAGTTTGGCGCAGGAATATAGACCAAACACATCAAATAATGACAGATATCTCTACGGATTAATGGTATGTTTACATTGACACGATTGGGTTAATCTGAACATAGAGCAAGGACAGAGATCTGAACATACAATACAAACGTCAACCTTGAACCTGTCCTATGGCATGCCGTCATGTATTACACAAACAGAAAACATCGACAAAATCTAGCCTATATATCAATCTCAAACATACCTTTATAACATTCAGTGATTCTCCTGCCTTTAATGAACAGCCAGATAACCCATGCAGCGTCATAGTTTTTATAAAAAGGGACATTTCTAGGTAAAATTTGGAAAACGAAACTGAGATCGAAACTCCCTCCATGTAAAACTGTATTAATGTGACCTGGAGCTCTGGAGGGCGCACTTCATAAACAAACCAACACTTTAAGCACGTGACCAAAGGGGGCTATACAATTCAAGTTTCCTTTTGAAAGAGAATGCAGCAGGCTAGGTGGGCGCGATTGCCAATAAAATGTTGCAAAGCTGGGTACGGGGGTAATAATTGGAGAGGGCATCAGAGCTTAGGGCCTATCATTTTCAGAATTGGTTTGGTAAAAATATTGAAAATGAGTACGCAGTGTATGTCTTATGACATAATTATGATGTCTTATGTCTAATTATGATGATAAAATGTTGAGGATGCAAAGTTGTGAGTGGGGTCGAAACGTCGCCTTCCCTCACACTTCTCGCCCCTTTTCTCGACTACGAAGCATAAGTTGTGGTTGAGTTTTAATTTTATTTGGGAAGGTTATATTGGCAATGATGCATGCCGCTTTGGCATGATGTGCAGGTTTTCTGATATATCAGGACCATGATAGGCTTCGATCTTGTATGGAAATGCTTCTGTGCTCCTAAAATTTCTAAAAATGTTTGAATTATTTGTTACTTGATTTCCTTTTGTCTTTATTTCTTGATTTCTTTGTGTCTCTATTTCTTTATTTCTGAAATGTGTCTTTGTTTCTATACTTTCTCTCTCTATATCCGTGTTTCTTCATTTGGTTCTCTCTATCCGTATGAGGTTTGTTTGTATTCTCAGTCGGTAGCCTATATTTCGGTCTTTCTATACGGTCTTTTATATACATTATGGACTGGCAATGAGGTCACGAGCACATCTATTCCCCCGAGGGAGTGTGAGTGGACCTATATCCCGAGGCCGAAGGCCA
The DNA here is from genome assembly GCA_037783415.1 of Leptasterias polaris. Classification (NCBI taxonomy): domain Eukaryota; kingdom Metazoa; phylum Echinodermata; class Asteroidea; order Forcipulatida; family Asteriidae; genus Leptasterias; species Leptasterias polaris. Next base: position 10,192,961 of record JAZGTN010000009.1, read on the forward strand.
AGGGAAATAGGTCCCTCTTCTGGTCACTCACAGGCCCGAGGTGGGATAGACGTGCTCTAATGACCGAGTCATGACACTGACACTCAGTCCATAACACACCTCGGTCCAAAGATCGGCCATTTTTCATGAAGATGAGCCTGGCAAACCTCTTGAGTCTATTTTAAGTCTATTGCCCGCTTCGGAACTATTTCCCGCAAATTACGCGCGTGCAATGTCAAGTTCATGCTGGCGCAAATCTCATGCACTATAGCCTATACTAGTTCACCCCACGTGACATTGTTTCAGCCAACCAGCCAACCAGCAAGAGGTGTGTGATAAATTTGGATATTTCAAAGTGACACTTAATCCCAGGGGGATATGATCGAGCGATGCATTCTGGGAAGGAAAACAACATGGCGCGGCGAGACCGTAAACCACTGGGAACGAGGTTGGTTTTTTACCGGGGTCCCTGTGAGTTTTTTTTATCATTCTTTGTTACCGGATAATCTTTAAACAGTTTTTTGTACAATGGCCAACTCCCTGCATTAGTGTTAGATTAGCATCGTTGACATCAACTGCACGCCCAGGAGGATTATGTGTTGGGGGGGGGGGGGGGGGGGCGGGGTCCACGGGTGAAGCTCTGGTTGGGGTTCAGGGGGCGAAGCCCCCGGAAGCTTTGGCGGGGTTTTTTTTGGGGGGGGGGGGTGACAAATCGAACCTTTATACGCCTAGAAATAGCCACACTTTGTAAGCACTTTTGCTGATCTATATCGATTTTATAGCTTTACCAGAAACATTTATGTGTACATCAACAGGCTCAAATACAATTTTACTCACACATATCAACTAGACCGAGTATGCATAATTGGATGTACATGTAACCTTGAATAAGTGGACGGCAAACCCAGATCCCACCGATAATCATCTGTTTTGCTAAAGTCGCGTCACATAATAATAAGCTATATCAGATTATTGCTGTAAAAAAAATGCAATGAAAAGTTAAACCTGGGCATGAATTTGACGTGTAATTTGGAAAGGGTAGGCTTGCAGGCCTTTTAAATACCTGCATATAGCAAATGTTTTTTTTTTAATTGAAAGGAAACCACACTTGAAGACATGCGTTTGGATCTGGTCGGTGCATTAGATTTCATGCGTATTAAAAAAAAGTAAGCCTACTATCCGGCGTTTCTCAAAATCAGGTGCAGTAATATCTTTACACTTGTCCAGCAATTCCTTGAAAAGGTACTTAGTGCTGGAACGACGACGGACGAATTGGCACCAAGTGTTTCAAATGCTTATGAAATGTAATTATTGAAAATTCAATGTTAACAAATTACAATTGAGATATTTACATAATATTGGATGGCTTTGAGTGTGATACAAGAATATTTTATTTATTTATTAATTTATTTATTTCTTATTTCAACTTGGTGGCCCATTCAGTGGAAACCACTGGTCTCACATGGGTCCCAGCTTGTACCGAGATACAACACAAATTAAACAGCAAAACAGAACACAAACTTTTACAATGTTATAAAAAAAATAAAAAAATAGAAAGGCATAGTAAAAAATGTAGACACCAAATCTAGGAAATACTAATCTGGTTATTTAAAAGTTTAAAACGACTAATGCTGCCAGCAGGCAGACTTTTGAGAGTTGAAGGAAGGGCATTCCATGCCTGGCTCCCCCTAAATTTGAAAGTTTTTCTGCCTGCCTCTGTTCTGGGAAATGGAAGTACAACGTTACGTTACCGGCTGAATTGGCTCTGGTACGGTGATTATAGTTATCGGATACTTTATTAAAAACATTAAGATAAGAAGGAGCCAGCCCTGTTATGCATTTAACAACCATTGTGTTCATATATTGCTCGAGCTATGACAATATTGGACGAGTCGAAGACGAGTCCAATATTGTCATAGCGAGAGCAATATATTCTTGTATCACACAAAAACTAAGCCATACAATATTATTATCTATCTCAGGCTGACTAGCTAGCGAAATAACAAAATTTAACTTGCCTAAATGCTGAAAAAGACAGACATAAAACTTCACAAAAGTCGAACGTTTTTAAGAATGTTTGCTCCATTTAATTGATACAAGAACCTTACCATCTTATCATAAACTTGTTATATCCAAGTTAACCCCAATTACAGCCGAACATCCCAAAAAATGTATCACCCTTAGTAAGTGTGATTCCATCGCTGGGCTCTGAGACAGTCGCCTCATGCTTCAAACCCAGGTACTTGCGCGAAGTTCCCGGATGACAGAGCAATACGAAAACAATATTGATCTGTCATCCGGGTACTTGCGCTGAAGTTCCCGGATGACAGAGCAATACGAAAACAATATTGATCTGTCATCCGGGTACTTGCGCTGAAGATATTAAATACACTGATTTATTGTACCACTTGGAAGCCTTATATAGATAATAATCAATAATAACCTTTTAATACACTTACCCTCTTCAAAAACATGCGCGTACGAGGTCTGTATGCAGCGCGTCATGACAAAAAGCGGTGTACTCGTTTTTGGCATCGTGCCAATGCTATGTATACTTCAAGTGCAAAAAATGGCAAATCAAAATGTGTCCGTTTGTGACAACTCAAAACTGAAAAGTTGGAGATATGGTCCTTTTAGTATGACAGGAAACCATAACGTTATAAAACTTGAAACTTTTGAAAATGTTGATGTCAATGATAACGTGCGAAAGCCCAGCGAAAATAAGTATCGTCGCGCTGTTGTACTAATACACATTATAGTGCGTAAAGCAGTGTACATACTGTACATGACTGTGTACATTACCGTCTACACCACACAGAGAAACATCATCACTGTTGTAGCATACATTATAATACAAAGAGCATTGTATGTAGGGGCCACTCACTGGCGGTTTCTGGCGGCCCAGTGCGTAAATGGCAGAGCTGTTTTGGGCGGCAGGGTTACGTCTTTAAAAAACATACAGTAGCCTTTTAAGTCCTCGCTTACAACTTGAGAAGCTACAGGAGTTTAGATCTAGTAGTAGTCTGAAGATGACACATCATATTGTCCTATGAGATACACGAGTTTTAAAAAAACCTGGGGGGACATTTGATATAGTGTCCCCCACCCTTCAAAAAGTGGGGGGGGGGGGGGGGGGGGGACACGTGCACCCCCGTCCCCCAGGGTTGACGCCCATGGGCTTGAGTGCTTTTTGTGTGTTATCTTGGGCGACTATAGTCGCCATTGGGGCTCAAGCAGGGTATACATAGTGCACAGTCGACTACAGTCGCCCTTGGGACTGAAAGGAGTCCCTTACAACCTTAAGAGTGGAACAACCCCGTGAATTACACACATGCAGGAAGGTTCTACCAATTACTGGCTCCCAGTAAGCCAATAAATTTGATTGGGTGGAGGGGGGGGGGGGGGGGGGGTCAGAACCTAGCACAGGCTGTCAGCAAGATATCTGGAAGCCTGCTGCAAAGAACAGATGGTGTCATTTTATCAGAAGGTTGGATCTTGGTAGATCTGTATGTACAATTTTGTGCACGAAGTATATGAGTGCCTAATATTTTGTATCCCATCAAAAAATAAAAATAAAAATCACCTCCTCCTATATTTGTAGAAAGGTCCAGTCTATGATATCAAGGTGTTTTACCTCCAAGGGCATTGCATTTTGGAGAAAATAGTGAGACAAAATGTGCCATGTGCTGCCAGCATTCACGTAACGGGCTTTAAAGATTATAGTTCATGTTGCTTTTATTTTCTCGTCAAGTGGCGTGTAACTTTTAGAACACCTCTGCTGTTAAATGAAGTGCTCTTTCACAACTGGCTTTTTGTCGAAATCTTCCAGGGGTTCAGGAGCTGGATTTAGACCTTCTTGATTTTTTCCTGCAGGTTCTGGTGCATCCTTGACCTTACCCATCTCTATTTGAACTTCCGGTTTTCCTCGTCTCGTTGGTTTTGGTGGGGGAGTCGGCCATGCTCCCTCATGTGGATCTTTAAGGCCAGGTTTGTTCACGGCAAGTATGTCAGCGTTGGTCGCATCGATGTCTTGTGGATCTTGGAGGCTAGGCTTGTTTGCGACAAATTTGTCTACATTGGTCGCATCACCCTCTTGATCTTGCGGGTCCTCGAGGCCAGGTTTGTTCGCGGCAGGTTTGTCAGCATTGGGGGCATCATCGTCTTGCAGATCTTCCAGGGTATGTTTGCTCCCGGCAAGTTTGTCTACATTGGTCGCATCACCCTCTTGATCTTGCGGGTCTTTGAGTCTAATTTTGTTCGCGGCAAGTTGGTCAGCATTGATTGCACCGCCCTCTTGTGGATCTTCGAGGCAAGGTTTGTTTCCGGCAAGTTTGTCAACCTTGGTCCCATCACCTTTCCGATCATCAACGCCGAGAATGACTGTGGGAATGACTGGGTTACCGTCTGGACCTAGGTAGACGTCTCCAACATCGACTTCGTCTGCGGGTGTGTGGTAGACTACGTCTGGTATGGAGGGTTCAGGTTTTACAACGGCTGGAGTGGAGACTACTGTTCCGGACGCTTGCATCTGTATGCCCTGGGCGTCCGATTGCGCCACAACGCTGTACGTCTGCCGTGACCAGGGCAACCATTTTTTCTAAGATTCGAGAAGACAAAATCAGGTTTTTCAAAGTTAATGAAGGAAACATTTGTCTTAAAAATATTATTGCAAATGCATGCTGTTCAATATTGGTATTAAAGGTATTAACTGAATAGACCTTATGCATTGACGTCACCAAGCCGCCATCTTAGAGGTCAACTGATGATGAAACAATGGAAACGCGCTGATTTGTACGCGCGGCGCACAAGACTGGCCAATGAGGATCTTCCTTTTGACCTCTAGGTGAGGGCGCCCTACTCAAATGACGTCATATGCATAAGGTCTAGTGTAAGAGCTGACAAAATAGTCGCATATACAGTGTTCATGTTTGAATGTATTAATCATATCTGAAATAACAAACCTGTGAAAATTTGGGCTAAATCTGTTGTGTGAGTCACGAGAAAATAGTGAAAGACCATGCACAATGTTCAGCATGTAAACACATTGTTGTGAATAAGTTGTGAAAATAGAAAATAATTGTTTTAAAGGTTTTCAGATACAGTTTTTCTCGAATATGAAATCCATTTAAGAGGGAAATATTTCACAGAAAAATTCTAGTATGAAATCCATAATCAGTAAGCTTTCAGACTTAAAGGCACCGGGCAGTGGTATTTTTTCAAAATAAAGCTTTTGTCATTAATATATACATTTTTATGAGTGGAATGTGAATAAACAATTTACTAAGGTTAACAAATTGTATTTTTCTTTTAATTACAAATTAAAAAATAGGCCCCCCTTTACATGGCGCTGTTCGTGACGTCAATCGAGGAAGGAGAAAATGTGTAGTCTGGCCCCGTACATTACGTCTGGGTACCTGATCAGTATGATGCGTTTTCGTATTCGGACGTCACCACCCAATGCAATCCTAGGACAGTGTACAGTCGACTAATACGAGACGCCAGTTTATACGAGGTTTTTCACCGGTCCCGAACTGTCCCATGCGCGTTTCTATATGTCTTAAAAACGGAAGATACGAGCATGGTCATAACGAGAACACGGATAATACGAGGTATTGTTTTTCCACCAGAAACATTTCGCTGGTAACCTAAGCTTCACTGCAACTTCCCTTGCACACTACTACCAACGAAAAAATCCCCGGGCTATCCAAGTGTTCGCTGCATAGCGCTGAAAACGACGTCGGACCGGACCACTTTGCCCTCGTTAGCCTAACTTTCGATGCCCGTAACTGCCTATTTTGGGATCTGCAGGAAAAAAATGCTGGCTGACCCCATCTTTAGTCGTTTTGCTGCATCCAGCAGCAATTTTCGCTGGAAAAATGCAAGAAAAAACCCCCTTTTGGATAACCAAACGAAACGTACAATCTCACTACTTGCACGTGTATATACAACGTAAATGCAGGCAAGTTCGAGTGGGGTCGATGTTCAATCGAGGCGAAGTCTTCCTCGATTGACGTCACAAAAAGGGATGGGCGGAGTCGCCCCCAAACAACTTTATCTATTTTTTTAACATATAAATACTGACAAACAATTACTCAAAAAATTGTTTTATTGTTAATATACATATACTCTTATATTTAAAAAAATTATAATAATTCTATTTCCAGGTGACTTTAAACAATGCTTATCAATCATGCTTAGGACTTTTTAAGAAATTGACAAGTAAGGCACTATGTGAATATTTCGGGTGAAAGATAAACAGAATTAAGCAACTCAAAATAGAGCTCCAGGCTGTAAAAATGTTTATGCTCAGAAAACAATAGGTTATAAAAGAAAAGTCAGAGAAAAAAAGACCGTAGTCGGCAGGATTCGAACCTGCGTGGGGAGACCCCAACATATTTCTAGTCTGTCGCCTTAACCGCTCTGCCACGACTACATGTCATTTAAGTGAGATTGCCCACTATTTCTTTCTTTCTAATGCTAAATGCAAACTTTGGAAAAGGAATATCGTTGTCGGCAGGACAGATTTCTAGTCTGTCGCCTTAACCGCTCTGCCACGACTACGCTTGGCGAATTGTGAATTCACTGCTTCGATCCAATTCTATGTTTATTGTTGTTTGTTTGTTTGTTTGTTGGGGAATTGTTTGTTTGTTTGTTTTTGTTTGTTGGGGTGTTTGTTTGTTTGTTTGCGGTTGTTCTTTATATTGATACTTACCAGTTTTCTCTTGTAGATCATCACACTGCAAGCGATAACTGCAAAGCATGTGAAGACACAGAACACCAGTCCAAGGCTTATTCCTACCGTCCGGAAACGTCCACCATCTGCGTTGGAAATAATGATATAGAGGTTAAGTTACCAGACTTTAATCCTGAATATTGATCTCAACTCCCTTGGGAGTATGCAGCTCCGGAAGCCAAAATGACACACGTTCGTACCTAAATCACAGCAAGGCCTACCAACTGTTCTCCGCAAACAAAGACTGCTTCAAATACTCATATTTCCCCCAAACAGTAAAAGACTGGAACACATTACCACCAGACATCATAGCCATCACGGACAATAAGACCTTTAAAGGAGCCGTCATATCTCACCTAAAAAGTAACTAAAAACTACACCGCGCACACTCACTCTTCTCGTTTGGCTCTAGTAAGAGCGTTGGGAATATTGATCCAGATCCAGAATACCAAGCCCATCATAGTGACATTGATACTTTTTCAACTTTAAACATCTTGATTATAAAGTCGTGACCGCAATCACGTGTCAATGATTTAGTGTCGAGCTTTGGAAGTCTTTAAGAGACATTGATCTTATTTGTCTCAAATCTCAGCAGGCGCCTTGCATTACTTTAAGATTGGTATAGGACAACCCCTTTGATATTGAACTCCATTTCTACCAAAAGGTCGCATGTATATGGGGTTGATAGTTGAGACCAGCCCTAACCATAATCGCGTCGTACTGTTGCGTCGTGCCGTCCGGTCGCGTAGTGCCGTATCATTGTCGAGTCGTGCTGTCGCATTTGTTAATTGTTGGTCTTAGCCGTTTGTACACAGTGCGTAGTCGACAATGCAACAATGCGTCACGAAGCTAAAATGCGACGGCACGACGAAACAATGTGACGGCCTTTTATCAGCAGTGCAAAACAATGCGACGGCACAAACTGTGACGACGCGGTAATGTGACGACATGACGCGACAACAGAACGGCACACGGCAACAGCATGACGCGACCATGCAAAAGCAACGGCACTATACAATTTAATTAAATTTCAATTCAAGCTCAAGTTCATTTCCATAATTCATGAAAATTTTCAAAAAATACAAGGCCAAACATAATAATAATAATAATATTTAAAATTGATATTGCGCCCCTTACATACAAAATGATCAAAGGCGCAGAACACATGTTAAAAGGCGCAGAACACATGTTAAAAGGCACAGAATGGAAGAAAACGACAAAGAAAAAAGACTGATCACCAGGCCAGTGCCCAAACAAAAGTATGGGGATACGTCTGTCCCGCCAACAGTGAACTAATAGTTACTTATTACATAGGCCTATCCCTGCTGGCATCGGTAATGTTTTGACCTTTTTCAGGAGACAGACGCCTCTAACCCTATCTATGCTAAAAATCTAAACTAACTGGCAAGGTGACCATAGAAGAAAGACACACTAAAAAGCGGCTTTAAAAAGGTGGGTTTTTATATTACATTTAAAAGAGGTAAGTTTCTGTTCGCTACGTATATGAAACGGTAGCGCATTCCAAAGCTTAGGGGCTGCCACAGAAAAAGCCCTATCACCAAATGTAGTCAACATGGATTTAAAGAGTGAATTAACCATAAAAGCCCCCTTTTGTAAAGGCAGACAATCAAATAAGTATGGGTGCATCATCTAGAAGCCGAGGCTTGTGGTGAGATGCCCGATGGACAAACAAACAGAACGTAGAACATACGAACAGGTTGAACAAACTTAAGACAGAAATTATGAGAAAACAAAAGTTAAGTCATTATATAAAAAGAGAGTATTAGCATGTACAGTAAAAAGAGAACATTTGCAGACTAACCATGGTGAGAATTAACTACGTCAACACTGGGAGAGGAGAGCTCTTTTAAAAGGCGCTTATAAGTGCGCCATTAGACCCCTTACTTATGACGTCACACCAAACCTCGGTCTCACTGAGGTAAGTCAAAGGAAGACCTATCGTCGGCCGATTGTTGTGTTCGGCGCGTACACGTTTACATTAATGTAGTGCAAGGGGTTAATTGAAGGCACTTGCGGCTGGGACACAACGAAGTTCACATGAAAATAATAAATTACCATACCAATAGGCTACCGTAGTTTCGATAAGCTCACCTATTTGATGTTTCATACACAAAAGGAAGATACTCATAAATAATAACACAATCATTCAACAGTTATTATATTTCAGATCAAAATTTATTAATCATATATTTATTTACAAAGTATTATTAAATTAATAGACCAAATCAAGCATCATAATAATTAAAATACAAAATAATTTATGTTGTATACCACACACAGAGATCCTTGTCATTTGATTGGTGTAACAAGCGTCACGTGTCATCCATTATTTTGCCATGTACATGTATACTGCTAAGTCTAATAATGGAGCCCAATATGGGTATTATTGTACGCTTCGTACCGTCGTTTCCAAAACAATCGTTCCCCGCCCGTTCGTCCCAACGAGGCAAGGTCGTGTCACGGCGGACAAGGTCGGGGTGTCTCCGCGAAGTCGTCCACGTTGTTTAGAAGTTTGTTTAAATGATTTTCTTGAGGGTGGACGAGTTTCTGTGTGTTTATTGAGAACATTTCAAATGACAATGATCTATGTGCGTGTTAAATAAAACAAACGTTGAATGCATTTTTCTCGTGCTTCGTCGCAGAAAATAATTAGCCTCCTCTTTGAAATGTAGATTTTTTTTCATTTCACTCGGCCTTGCCTCGTGAAATGGAATAGTCCAGATTTAACCTCGTGACAATATTCAGCGACAATGCACTCACATGCATTCAATATTTGGTATATTATTTGAACTTGTTAACAATCGCGTGTCGTACCTTAGAAATCTGTCTTTCTGTGGTTTATTACACGTCACATGACCACACAGGTTTCGTTATGACGTGTACAGAACAATAATTTTGAAGAGTAAACAGAGTTATTTACCTACAAACACACTTATTAGAATAAAATATATATATTTCTTCTGGAATTTAAAATCAGTAGCCATCTTTGTCTGATGCCCTGTCTGCTAGTTAATCTACGCACGGGTGCTCCTGATTTATAGGGGTACTTGACTATTTGCAACGCTCCTACATTACGTAATTAAAACAAAAGCTATACATAACCTTTTCCCCCAAATTGCTGCAGTGTTAGGAAAATCTCACTCTAGTCTATAAAAACGGGCAAATACCGCTATCATTTTGGCCGAGAAAGTGTTTTTATATACAAATCAACGTCCGATGAAAACACATTTAAAAAAAAACACCTCCCACTAATTATAAAAAGGTTGTTTATATTCCTTGGTTACATGACTCAATGGAAAGCCCACAGGGTACTAGACTAAAATCGAAGGTCAGACTGACCGGAAACTAAGGTAAAAGATTCCTGACTATCGATAACTCATTTTTCGGTAAAAAGTCACACATAAGTTGTTGTTTATCTGTCTTTATGCGCCACCTTTCGAATTGAAGACTTTGGAACGCTAGGTGGCAGCATTGAACACTAGAGCTGCTTGCGTGTGTTTATTGAAGTCAGTGGACGCCATTTTGAAACTCGAATGATGAACGCATGCCTTGACGTGATGCACATTTTGATGGAAAAAAACAAAACCCAAATGTAAACATTGAATAAAATAACAATATGGGCATAGATCAGCTTCTTGAACAAAGAAAAACTTGTTGATGTATCAAAAACCCTTCCTTAATTCACAAAATAAATCGCATTTTGTATTCGCATTGGCGTACATGTATTATAGTTTTATGTTTATTTTGTTTGCGAATTTCAAAATGGCCGCTGCTTGCTTGATGATTTCATGGTGTTGTGCACATATGCTTAGGCTCGACTCGCTATCCATTCACTGTAAATAGATATCAGTGGGTGGCAGCTACGGAAGCGTTCAGGGGAATTGAGAGAGAAAGGAAATTTAAAGTCAAATTTATGACTGACATCTCATAGTTATGACTGAGTACAAGTTATATATGACTTATACATCTCATAACTGTGCCTTAACTGGCACAAGTCATAATTATGACTTATGCAAATTCACACCACGGGAAGAAAATAGACTTTCTCCAGTCCTTGCTCCATGATCACACTTAGCAGATAATGTAATTGTGACTAATGGTCATTCATATATGCAGACAAGTCATTATTATGACATGTAAAAATTATAGTTATGACTTTCTTTTCAATGTCTCTTTAGCGCTTCCGTATGCAAAAAACATATCAGGTGTTTTTCCATTGTTTACGTAGTTCTGAGAAACCGCACATTACCGAGATCGCACTTTATATTGTAAGTCTGCCGCCACCTAGCGTCCCAAATTCTCAAATTCCAAACTACTCACTGGAACCTCCCAATAAAGCATTTTACCTGAACTTATAATATTCTATCCGAACTAAGCTTTTCTTTTCTATGATTAAAAAAGTCATTCAGCATCACACAGTTTAAAAAAATGAACACATCCAAAGTACCTTTCAGAAACAATTCCTAAGCAAATCTTACAAACAAAGGCAATTGCAAAGTAGTACAAATACAAGATTATAAACAATAACATACAACAAAGGTATTTTTTCTCGTACCTCTTTCCAACTAGCCAATTAATCCATTCGGTGTAAAGATACATGTAGTTAACTATATGGCAGTCATTAGCTTTAAAAAAAACACCACATTATCCTTTTCCGAAGTGTGACGTAATTCTACTGTAAGACACACAAAATTCACAAAACTTCACGAAAACAGGCTCCACTGATTACCAGAAGCCCAAAGAAGTTGCATTGATTTACTTTTTCCTTTGATGATTTATATATTAGAAAAGTTTAACAATTGAACTTGACTTTTACATTTGTTCTTCAATGGCTTGGGTCTTCTCAGAATTAAAACAGTTTGTCATAAGAAATACTTTTGATTGATGCCACGTACAAACGTACACCAGCTTTGGAGCCGAACTTATCGAAAACTTTGGGCGCGCAGGGGATGTACGCGCATGTAAAGCAACGACTTACCGAAATGTGATTTTCGTCTCTCATAAATTATGTAAAATAATAACAACCACAAGAAAGACCACACAAGAAATTTGTTTCACGATTCAATTATAAGTTATTTTTCTTATAACATGGTGTCATGTTCGTTCAGTACTGTAGCAATCTTTAGCATTAACAAAAATGGAACCAGACTATTTCTGCGTGTAGCCTCTCAGTCATTATAGGCCCTTTTAGAAACTGCGGTTTGGGTTTGGGCGCCAGTTTAGGCTTCAACCAACTTTTTGAAGCCCCGAATCGAAAGCGCACAATTTAAAAAATATCTCTTGGAGCATAAAGCCCGGATCACACTTCACGCAAAATCAAAGCGGGCTATACTCAATTTGTTGGGTGAGACCTTCTCAAGACGTTAGTGAGATGTTAAACTGCCTCTAGTCTCTGCCTCTAGTTAAACTCAGTCTTGGTGGTCTAGTGGTAAAGACACCTGCTCTAGAATGGCGAAGGTCGTGGGTTTGAATCCCACCCGAGTAGTGTGCCTGTGGATTTGTTTTCCACAGGACTTGGACTGTACCAAGTATACAGTGCTTTACACACATTGATGTACGAGTAAAACCAAATAATTTACATTCTTGAGAACTGGTCAAGTTGGTTAAAGGGTGTGTACAACATTGGCAAGATTGAAAATATAAATGTTCACAGATTTGCACATAACTTACATGGTATAAAGATGGTCATGGTGGAAAACTTCCCTGAAATAGTTTTGCTTGAAATGCCTTAGTTTTTAGGAAATGAGTGAAACAATGGTCTTTATCCTGCAGGATAAAATCTGATGTTTAAAAAAAGTTAAAACATTAAAGGGGGGTTTTTCATTGTTTTCTCATGACTCCGAAAACTGATTGAGCTTAATCATTCACAGTTTTCATAAATATGTTAGGTCACATCAAGTGTGGATACAGGTCTTTGGCAATTACCAATGTTGTAAACACCCTTTAAGAGGGCACACTATTGCAAATTACAACGAGCGTATTTACACAATCCAATATTGGTCACTAACGTCTTGGGCCAGGACTATTTGCAATATGAAGGGTGACAAATATGGTATGGTGCTATCTTAAGGTCAAGTGATGCGCTTTGCTTCAATGCCCGAAAGAAGGTGTTCGTTTCGAATTTACATCTTTTAACAATCCATTAAAAAAACTTGCAATCCAGGTTGAGGAACCCGTTGTTTGCTGCGATAAATTAGTCGTATTTCAAGCAGTCTTTATTGATGAGGTTTTGTTGTTTCAACTTTAGACATCCGAGTCATATTTTGGTCTGGTTCTGGCGTGTGCTGCTGAGGCGTCCGCAGCTTCTTGTTCCATTCCCCAATTCTCAGCCGGTTGATTCTCCTTCACCTGAGTACTGAATTTAAAAAACAAAGCCATTGAAAATTAATTAATTTTAATTTATGGTTTTAATTATTTATTTTATTTATATATTTCTAAAAATCCATTCAAATCTAAAATAAATAAAAAAATAATAAAAAAACATTCTTACAATGCTTCTCCTTACTGAAGGTTTCAAAACAAAAAACATACACAAACTTTCGCAAATGCAAAAGAAAATGCACACAAAAAGAAATAACATGCAAAATTTTACATGGCTCATGGGCGTGAGATATTGGGATCACAACATTAGTTCACTATAAGTTTTTACTTTACTACCAATTCTCAGTGACAGATTATGAGCATTCTTGAACCTATAAAAATAGCTATCTAAAATTTTGATATGAATTTTGGGGTCAAATTGGCAGAAATCTTTAATTAATTACCATGTCACAAGAAATCAAAATTGACACCGTAAACATTTTCTGTAAAAACGCATAAGAATTAATACAGAATTCTTATGTAGTGCTTTATCACACCCGATCGGCGTCTTTATTTTGTTTCCTTTGATTCCCAAACGCACACCTTGCATTCGTCAAATTAGGCCGACAAATTTTCAAGGAAACACAGAATAAAGACTTCCCCCCGAATCGCAAAATGATTCAAAATTCATGTCGCATTAATTGTGTGACTGGTTTAAAGGGGCTGTGTGGTCATGATCAAAGCAGGCTTTTGGCTATACATGAAATTATGAACTCTCACTCAGTTTCTGCGGCACACACACATGCCCTTGAAAAACCTTATCATAGATGGAGGGATGGTGCGTGGTAGTTGTAACTGGGTGAGTTCATAGTTCCAGATACAGCGACAGGCCTGCTTTGATCATGACCACACAGCCCCTGTAAGTGGCGTGATTTGACATTAGATATTAATGTCAATTAAAGGATGTGTACAACATTGGTAAGATTGAAAATATAAATGCTCACAGATTTGCACATAACTTACATGGTATAAAGATGGTCTCGGTGAAAAACTTCCCTAGAAATAGTTTTGATTGAAATGCAATAGTTTTTAAAACAATGGTCTTTATTCTGAAGGATAAAATCCGATGTTTGAAATAATTTAAAATCATAAAATGTTTTTTTAAAACTGTTTTCTCTAGACTCCGAAGACCGATTGAGCTTAAACTTTCATAGGTTTGTTATTTCATGTATATGTTGTGTCACATCAAGTGTGGATACAGGTCTTTGGCAATTACCAATGTTGTACACACCCTTTAAACTTGGGTGGCCTTTTCAGGCCTCCATAAGATATGAGTAGTCAAACAGGACTTACCCGGATTGGCCGAGGTCTTTCACCCCCTCCTTCCTGCGGAACAAGACGTAGCCGACACCGATCACTACAAGGGCTATGATAATGAGCAGCGCCACCACAATCCCGGCCACGGCACCACCCGTCAATCCACCCACTAGATATAATGGATAACAAAAAGGCAACACCATGGAAGTTACTTGGAAGGACTGGATCATGAGTGGAGCTAGTCTAATCGGAAAGCATTGAGTTGAGTATTTCATTTACTGAACATGATTGGGCAACAGAGGGCACTGTTGTAACAAAATGAATGCAGCTCGGAAAGTTGAATGGAGCAGGAAGTTTACGAAATGCTTCGTCGTCGTCATAGATATGTCTTTACTACCCCAAACAAAAATATACAAATGGCTATAAAAAGATGAACAAGCATGAAACATTGTCAGCTGTTATTAATTCAAAAATTCTGGTTGCAAAGCTAAGGACTCTCTGAAAACCAAACTTAATCACTAGACTAGCCAAGAACCCCATGGAGAGAAAACAAGGAAGGAAGTTTCAGTTTTAGACGTGGGAGGAAAAACCAAGAGAAATACTCCAGGGAAACCCACAGAATCAAGTAGGAACTGAAAACCCAATTCACATAGTGCCCATTTTGTGATTAGTGCATGACAACCTCCATCTTTGAAGTAATTTTTAAAAATACCTTTTGGGCTAAACTCTTGGTGGCGCTGCAGTATATTGTGATTTCACCAATTACACTCTGTTGTAACCCCGTGTTGCCAAGCCAATACTGTTAACCATTTTTGACAGCGGTTTTCATAATGTAGTTCAGCCCGAGGTTTAACCCGAGGGGGGCCATAATGTAAAACCTCATTTCCTGGGATTTTTTTTCCTAAAAGAGCTTTTGCCCTTTCACAGTTTAGGGGGTGTTGCCTTTCTGTTAACCATAAAGAACACTCCGGGCTAAGTTTGCACCATTTGCCGACTAGTGGCTAACATTAACTGGTACCCACGCTCCAATGATGAGTTGGGTACCAGGCAATAAGCGACAAATGGTCCCTGTGCGAACTTGGAACTTGAAATATTAAGTTGAAGGTAAAATCCTGTACGTAAGTATGACGTAATTCTGCTGTAAGCCACGCCCACTTCACACGAACAGTCTCCACTGATTACCAGAAGCCCATAGGAGTTGAGCTAGTTTTCCTTCAATGATTTATGCAAGAAAACTTTAATAAACTTGGCTTTTATACCTTCTTCAAACACTAAGGTCTTCTCAGAATTCAAAGTTTCTGTCATAGAAAACACCTTTGTACAATGATTGAAATGGTTTCACTTGTGGTAGTCAAATTGCACACAAAAGTATGAAAGTGTTTGAAGCAAGTGTCACATGGGATTTTGTTCTATGTTGATTCTGTTCCCATACGGTGTTGTGTTTAGACATTTCGTCTGATCAATAGCGCCACCTTTTGACTAAACTTCCTTCAGCCCATCTTAATTTACCAGATGTGGGAGACACACACCTGGGGACAAAAATTAGTGAAAACTACGAGCCTGCAGCAGAAACACATGTATTACGCATTGACTTACGAACAGGCTACCAAGGTAACAAAAATTCTACATCATTATATTTACTTTATACACCTTTTTGATTAACCCTTTCGTTACCGAATTGTTTGGACATAAACAACTGCTGGTGACCGCATTGTTGACCACTCAAGCGTGAAGCACACATTCTTACACAACAGAAAGCTTTCGTTCAAAGGCAATTTTTACAAACTCCATTATCCTCCTTGAAGATATTTTTTTACAGCAAAATAAGTAATCAAAAAGTTCTCAATTATTGAATTCCCTTTCATATAATCAAAAAACCATTGAGATCAGTCAATTAATGTCAAAGTTCTTTGTCTATCTTTCCTCGGTGTGATCTGAAATCTCAAACACTTTTTTGTACAGAACTATATGGCGCTCCGTAGGTGTTTGGCATTTCGGATCTTTCAACTGCAATTTGAAGAGATTGCAAAATAGCAACCTTATTTTATTTTACCATCATTGGAAAGATCCGATCTTTCTCTTTCCAATGATGGTAAGCTTGGGTATGGAGGGTGAACATGGACAAAACTGCAGCTTTATTACAAATGGCCTTTGTGCTCAGACTTGTGTGTTTTGTGTGTGTAAACTTGGTCGACTTAAGTCGCCAATGGTAAGGAAAGGGTTAACAGAAGGTCAAACTTTGTGTTTTTTTTACATTAACTCCGGGAGAGCATGTGCACTGCAGCACCTGCAGCAGCAAAACCACTATAGTTACTCCCCAATTCATAAATTTTATGTTTTAAGAATTGAGTTCTTCTAGATAAGCCTTTTTTAGGGTACTTCACATCAATCCAAAGGACCAACTGATTAAATCTGATTTAGTCTTGGGTTGAACAAAGAAAACTTGACTATATAGAGCGGGATTTGAACCTGCGACCTCCGATCCTCTGGATTAACACTACTGCGTTCTACAAACTGAGCTACATGTATCTAATGTTGGCGGTCTCCCTGATTTGTCAATATCTTTGTTCGAGGGTGCCAGTCAGAAGCCATTCAAGCTGTAACTGCCGTATAACCAAGGCTCACACCCAAGTTTATGATACAATTACTGGGAAGCAGCAGGAGAGGGGTGACCTTAACAAACCTGCCCATTCAAAAATCAGGCCATGCAACTTTAACCTTCGAAGCTATCATTGTACTTAGCTAGACAGTGATTCTGAATGTTTTCTCAGGATATTAATAATGGAATGGCATCTACCGAGCTACTTACTTCCAAATAAGGGAGCATCTCAAATGTAAAAACAGTAGAAACAATCTAATTGGATCGCATAGGTAGTCCAGCGCGTGCGCATGAACCGTCAGAACATTCAAAATACTATGCGCGTATTTACTCGTGCAGAATTCGTCCCGTACTTCGGTACGATGATGCAGTTCAGCAGAACGTTCTGGCGGTCTAATGTTTTGCAGGCATATGCCTACAGGAGCAATCTTTTTTGCCTAGAATGTACCCGACTTTTGAAATGCTCCAAAAACATAGAATGAGTTTCATTCTGATTTTACTCACCAGAACAGCTAATTTTTCCTCCATCCCACACTCCGTTCTTGCAGGTTAGGGTCGACGTGACGTTAGTACCGGGACAACCGACCGTCACCTGGATATTGCCTTCGCTGTCTGTGCCTTCTTTTATCACCTCTACTCCATCTGCACTCAAGGTCTCTCTGTCACAATCCGTATCTTTTATAGAAAAAAAGGAAGAAAGTGAAAATGAAACGAAGTGCTGTGTAGAAAAGATGCAGTGACTTTTTTTTACCATTGAAAGTCAGATAAGACGCGTCTTATCTGCAGGAAATTACGGTAGTCTTGATTCAAGTTGTTTTCTTGTTTATGATACACGGGAGACTTGCACAGTCTAGTGGCCAAGCAATCAAGCGCACCGGACTCAAGCTCTGGTGTTTCTGATCAGCAGAGTTTAGGTTTGTGTTCCTGTCTTGACACTTGTGGCCTTAAGGAAGGCACTTAAAGGCACTGAACACGTTTTGTAATCGTCAAAGACCAGTATCTTCACTTGGTGTATCCCAACATATGCATAAAATAACAAGCCTGTGAAAATTTGGGCTCAATTGGTCATCGAAGTTGCAAGAAAATGATAGAAAGAAAAAACACCCTTGTTGTACAAATTAGTGTGCTTTCAGATAGGAATAAAAGGCTTCTGGCCAGAAGTCTTTTATTATTTTAGTGAGAAATTACCTCTTTCTCAAAAACTACGTTACTTCAGAGGGAGTCGTTTCTCACAATGTTTTATACTATCAACAGCTCGCCGTTGCTCGTTACCAAGTAAGTTTTTATGCTAATATATATTCTGAGTAATTACCAAACGTGTACAGTGCCTTTAACCGTTATTGTTTTGTCCTACAGATAGGACGTAAATTCCTGGATCCTGTGTGCATAGTGCACGTAAAAGAACCTAGTTACCCTTATCGTTAAGACAAGTGATTTGCCCCTGTGTTTCTGGCAGTGGCTGCTGAATGCACTGCAGCACCTAAATAAATAAATAAATAAATTTGGGGAAGCTAATCATATCATCCTTACTCGCAGCTAAGAGCTGAATTGCGAAGGACGCGGCTACAACGTGTCCGAGAAGCAGGCATGCAAGGGCGCCTCTGGCAGCCAGCCACATCAACCCATTATGACCACGGAGCACAGCCAGAGATCGAAAGTGTTTGATTTTTCCCGAGGGAGGAAAACCGGATGGTCTGGAAAACCCTCGTGGCACAGCAGAGAACCAACGCACAACTCAACTCACATATGGCCCTGGCCGGGTATCGAACCTGGGTCACCTTGGTGAGAGGCGAGCGCTTAACGCACAAGCCTTGCAAACCCTTACAAGGCGCTACATAAATGGGTCTTTTAAAAACTTCAAAAATATAGAATAATTAATAATGAGCGCTTGAGACGTTCGAAGGTGAAGCGCTATATAAAAACTAGTTATTATTATTATTAGTGAAGACCAGGACACAATTTCATAGGGCTGCCAAAGCACAAAATTTTGCAAAGCGCAACAAAAGTATGCTTACCAGAATAAGATTACCAGTCGAAATACCATATCACATGCACCATTTCTGACTGGTATCCTGCTAAATTTTGCTAAGCACAATAATTGTACGCAAAATTGTCTGCAGGTATATGAGATTGGCCCCCCCGAGTTAAAAAAACTCACCAATGCAGGCCGGGACCTTTGAATTTGACCACTGTCTATTGGACTGGCACGTACGAGTGGCTGGACCAGTTAGGATATTGCTGGCGTCATCGCACGAGAAAGTGACGGATGTCCCAACAACGTAATGCTTCGTTTCATCTGAGAAGGTCACCTGGCCGCCCTCTGGAGCTTGGATGTATCGGCACGTCTCCACTGTACAGAGGAAAACCGAAGGAGATCATAACGTTTACAATAATTTGGTGATGTTAAGTCACAATGTCATGAAAGAATGAAAAAAACATCAAATTTGAAATAAAAAGTTGTTTCTCCTTAAAGCACAAAGGAAAACATTGGTAATATTGTCAAAGACCAGTATCCACACTATATGTGGCCCAACATATACATCAAATAACAAACCTGTGAAAGTTGTAGCCTAATCGGTCATTGGAGTCACAAGAAAATCGTGAAAAACCCCAATTATATGTTTTCCCTGTTTTCAAACATCAGGTTTTGGACTCTCGAGATCAAAACTAACTCTTTTCTCAACTGTAGCATTTCAAGCAAAACTATTTCAAGGGATATTTTCCACCATGACCATCTTTATACCCTTACGGGAAAGCTCAAATGAAACATCCTTTACGTCTGACAGCTCACACCTGTTATCTACATGTAATTCCTTTTCCAAACAGTGGACCTAATTGGATCAAGCATAATTATAAACCAGTAGGGCTGCTGACTGCCCCAGGCTGATTAACTGCGTATCCAATAAGTTTAATGACCCAAGTAATTCAATGTAAACACACCTAATGGATGAAAAGGAAGCATACTCTCCGAGTTTTTGTGGCCAAACTCGGAAATTCTTTAATGGAGCTTTCTCGTAATGACCATTGTAAGTTATGTGCAAATCTGTGAACGTTTATTTGTTCACTCCTACCAAAGTTGTACACACCCTTTAGGGTGATTCCGCTACTGCCTCTTCTCAGGTGCTTTAATTAACAGACCCTTCCCATGAAATATGCTAATTACATTCACGCATGCGTACAGACACTATTGGTTGGCAAACGCCATAGAGATGTGCACTAAGCAGGCGCACAAATGCGCGTCTGCGTCACGCCACCATTAGCCCTATACAAACAGGTGCGATGTTCCATCATTTTGCCAATCAAAAATGTAAGTGCGCACGCGCGATGTGCAATTTACATATTTCGTGGGAAGGGTCTATTTACACCACCATGGGCCAAGGTTTTAGCCAGGATTTGGTAAAAGGGTGTCCAAATCTGCTGGAAATTTAAAAACTGGGTGCCCAAATTGTTCACTTACAATACATTTACATGTAAATGACAGATGAAACAGGGTGTCCAAATTTAAAACAGGGTGTCCAAAAGACACCCAGACACCCCTCTGGCTAACACTATGCCATGGGCAGATTTTATTTGGATTGTATTGACAATGGCTAATGGGATTGGTAAATAGGTTTTATATCTGCTTGTACAATTACTTTGGTGTGCCCACACAACTTCAAAATGCAGGGCAAGTTATTGCTCGAAGACGAGGACCTCAAACTTGGTTAGATGACACTTTGTGGTCATGATCAACGAAGGCCAGGAATCACTCGGTTACTGCATCCTCGCGCCCTCTACAGAGAGAGAGCGCGAGCACGTGCAGGAACTGGGTGAGAGTTTATAATTCCATGTACAGCAACAGGCCTGCTTTGATCATGACGACACAGACCCATTAGGATGAAATGGCTTCTGAATGACACCTCGGAACAAAGATATTACCAACATTAGGGCATGTTAATGCAGAGTTCACAGGTTCAAATCCTGTTAAAGTCAGTTTGTCTTTGTTCACCCCAAAAATAAAACAGTACTAGGGTTGTGCATCTATGTTTATTTTCCTCAACAATTAGTGACTTCCGGTCTGTTTAACCTTTTCAATAAAAATGACAAGCTGATTTGTAAAAGAAGCAAACGTCAACACAATTTCCAGGATCAACCAAAGTAAAATTAGAACACATTTCACTGTCACAAAACAACACACCACAGGTGTGGCACAATACAAGGCAAAACGTACAAAAATAAGGTTTAAAAATAAGGTACCAAATTTTGTGGGAGATTAAGATTGACAGTTCCACCAACAATTATGGGATGTCAATCATTCTCCATGGATAGCATCTGGGCTATAAATTTCAAGAAAAGGAAGGTCCAAGTTGGTATAAATTTGTTTTCTTTCTTATTCTTATTACCGGCGGCTATGTTTAACCATTATCGCAGTTTTGGAAATGGATTTTAACATTGTTTTACGGTTAACTGGAAAATTGAAAAAACAAAAATTAAAACTGGATAACCAAATTTTGAACAGGTTAAACAGTTAACCGATTAACCAGTTAAACATCCCGAACTTAAAAAAATATAACAGAAAAACAACAATATTTTCGCCAACCTTTCGCCACAATCTGCTGCAACTCCACATACTCAACATTGGCGGTGTAGGCAGCCTGACCAGCGGTCGCTGTTTGCGTGACTGACATGTCGAAGATGCATTCTTGTAGTCCCTGGCACGTGTCTTCCAACCCGTTACCGATGCTTGGAGGAAGCGTCTCTGCTCCCGGAGTCACTAACGTGGGGACGAAGGTCGTGTTCTGGTAGTCCCTGCTCTTCGTCACTCCGTCTCGATGGAATATCTCAGGAGGAGTTGCGGACCCTTGTGAAAGAGTAAACATATAGTGGACGCATGAGTACATATAGCAAATTTTAATCTCCAGGTTAAGGCTGGACTTTTCCATTTCACGACGCAAAGCCCAGTGAAATAGAACGGTCCAGATTTCAACAAGTGATTATAAATTTGATTTAATGCATCAATAAAATGCATCCTATATTTTATGTATTTTTATAGGCCTATACCTCATACAAAGATCCTTTTCATTTGATATTTTCCATATAGTTCATAACTTATTTCAACAATAAACAATATAAAGTTTTGATCAATTTATCATTTATTTCCTCAATAAGGTATTAAATAACTGATAAAGACATAGCTTGAGCTGTTTGGTTCATCTCCCTTCTAGACTATCAACAAAATAAAAAAAAATTAACAAAATCCACAACTTATCCTGTACAATTTACCCTTTGTAGATAAACATTTCCACAAGAAGGTGGCTAAATCTACTCACAAGTCTGCACCAATGTACACAGATCATTTGGGTCATCTCCCTCGAAGACTATCCCCCAAAAATAAATTAAATAAAAATCCACAACTTATCCCCTACAATTTACCCCTTGTAGATAAACATTTCCACAAGTTATCCTGGAAGTTTTGAGAAGGCGGCTAAATCTACTCACAAGTCTGCACCAACGTACACAGGTCATCTGGGCCATTTCCCTCAAAGACTATAAACAAAATAAAATCTGCAACTTATCCTCTACAATTTACCCTTTGCGGATAAACTTTTTTGCAAGTTACCCTGGAATAGTTTTGAGAAGGCGGCTAAATCTACTCACAAGTCTGAAACAACGTAAACATCTCATTTGGGTCATCTCCCTGGTAGACGGTTCCGTCAGTGCTCTTGATATCATTCAGAGGATCTCCGTCCATATCGCCCATCAGCCCGGTCACTGCTGCTGTGCCGAGCTCCTGCAGTAACAGTTTGAGTGTCATTGGTTATTATCAAAGATTATAAAACACACCTAAGGTGCAGGATGGGGTACTCGGGCCAAAATGTGAAATATACACTGGACGCCATTTTAGCAAGCAACTCTTTTGATGCAACAATAGATCTCTGCAGACAATGAATGTTACTAACAATGATATAACAAAACATTTGCTTGCTAAAATGGCGCCCGTATTTCACATTCCAACAATAGCTCCAACGCACTGGACGCCATTTTAGAAAGCAACTCTTTTCACCCAACAATAGATCTCTGCAGACAATGAATGTTACTAACAATGATATAACAAAACACTTGCTTTCTAAAATGGCGCCCGTATTTCACATTCCAACAATAGCTCCAACGCACTGGACGCCATTTTAGAAAGCAACTCCTTTCATGCAACAATAGATCTCTGCAGACAATGAATGTTGCTATCAATGATATAACAAAACATTTTGCTTGATAAAATGGCGCCAGTATCAGTATTTCACATTCCAACAATAGCTCAAAATTTCATCTTGCGCCTCCAGCGCTCTCTAATCTTTGTTTGTTAATTGACACACCTCAGGACACTGAAGTTAAACAATTTACAAGCTTTGGTGATAAACATTACTTGACCAGAAAGTCGAGTTCCCACAGGACTCTAATGGAAATTATATGGTAATTGTTTAGTTTAGAGAGCAGTGGCATACGTTAAATGTTCCCTGACACAATTTGATTGTTGATAACAATAATACTGGATTCTCAGAATAAAACAATGTTAGAAATGGTCCCCTTTGAAGTAATGTAGTTTTAGAGAAAGAGCTAATTTTTTCCCGACAAATTTGAATCTGAGAAAGGCTTCAGGCATAAAGCCTTTCTCAGGCATCTGAAAGCACACAATTCAATGCAACAAGGGTGTTTTTTTCTTTTCATTATTTTCTTGCAACTTCGATGACCAAACTGAGCCCATTTTTTTTCAGATTGCTGAGTAGGTCTTTTAAAAACCAAAGATAAATGTTATTAGAGGGCTTCGAGCTCGCAAGAACACCGTACGCAGTCACAGAGCTGCACACCACAGCACAGAACCACACAACAGGTAAGAACAACAAGTAAGACACAAAATAGTTCACCATACTGGAGTTCAGTATAGCAATGTGATTTCTCCGTTTTAAACTGGAAATCTGGGGTTTTTTGCCCCTCAAAAAAAGAAATCCATTGGTTTGTTTGCCCCCCCCCCCAAAAAAAAACCCCCAATAATAATACATTTTTTTTTAAATTTTTTTTTTCACTTAAGATCAAATTCATAAAGAAACGAAGATAAAACAATATATAACGCCCCAGATTGCTGAGTAGGTCTTTTAAAAACCAAAGATAAATGTTATTAGAGGGCTTCGAGCTCGCAAGCTGTCGTGCTTTGCACTCAGAGTTCAGTTTTTTTGTCAACAGCCAATCACATCCCTGTCAGTAGCAGGGTTCTCTCCATCTACATGCTAGCTTTTCAGGCCTATACGCACACATTCCGGCCCATGAAAAAAATATAAGTTTATTTAAAAAAAAAAAAAAAAATCACAACAAACATCAAGAGAAAACCATTAAAGGCACTGTACACGTTTGGTAATTACTCAAAATATATATTAGCATAAAAACTTACTTGGTAACGAGCAACGGAGAGCTGTTGATAGTATAAAACATTGTGAGAAACGACTCCCCCTGAAGTGACGTAGTTTTTGAGAAAGAGGTAATTTCTCACTAAAATAATAAAAGACTTCTGGCCAGAAGCCTTTTATTCCTATCTGAATGCACACTAATTTGTACAACAAGGGTGTTTTTCTTTCATCATTTTCTTGCAACTTCAATGACCAATTGAGTCCAAATTTTCACAGGCTTGTTATTTTATGCATATGTTTGGATACAACAAGTGAAGATACTGGTCTTTGACAATTACCAAAAGTACACCCTGACCCAAACAATGAGCACTTTGAGACACCATGAAGTGCTATATAATAAGAACTGCGTACTCATACTCATACAAGCTCTAGTGTTTCTGTTCAGCAGAGTGTGGGTTCGAGTCCCGGTCGTGACACTTGTGTCCTTAAGCAAGACACTTATCCATTATTGCTTCGTCCTTCGGATGGGGCGTAAAGCCGTTGGTCCCACGTGTTGTGTGATGCACGTTAAAGAACAAAGTACACTTATCGTAAAGAGAAGGGGTTCGCCACGGTGTTCCTGGTTTGATTGGCTGCATATTGCGCCACAGCACCTTGTAAACCATTACATGGTGCTATGCAAAGGAATAGGTCTCATACAAAACGTAGCTCCACATCTTGCAGGACTGTTGAAGCGCCTTGAGCGTCACTGAGTGACGGATAAGAAGCCACTATTATTATACTAAAACAAACGTTGTTCTGAGTGCTTACCGTTTTGTCTGACAACACCTCCACGGTTATACTGGGTGTAAGAGTTTCTGCTTTAACCTTAATATTGATTAGTGAGGTGTGGAATGAGACCATTATCTCTCCAAAGTTCGGACCGACATACACGGTTACCCCTGAAAAAATATATAAAATAGACACTTGTTTAGATTCTGTAACAAACATCAACTCGGACGGTTACCCCTGAAATTTTTTAAAAAAATAGACACTTGTTTAGATTCTGTAACAAACATCAACTCGGACGGTTACCCCTGAAAAAATATATAAAATAGACACTTGTTTAGATTCTGTAACAAACATCAACTCGGACGGTTACCCCTGAAAAAAATATTAAAAATAGACACTTGTTTAGATTCTGTAACAAACATCAACTCGGACGGTTACCCCTGAAAAAAATATATAAAATAAACACTTGTTTAGATTCTGTAACAAACATCAACTCGGACGGTTACCCCTGAAAAAATATATAAAATAGACACTTGTTTAGATTCTGTAACAAACATCAACTCGGACGGTTACCCCTGAAAAAAATATAAAAAATAGACACTTGTTTAGATTCTGCAACAAACATCAACTCGAGAGACTAAAATGATTGACCCTGAGGCCCCCAAAAATCAAAAAAGAAACAGTATACCCTCAAAATACTGCAAGTCCAGAAAAACAGTGAAAACTCAATAGATTTACCACTCTTCAAAATATTTAAAGTCCAGAAAAGAAGAGAGGACAAAACAGAAACAAAAACCAGTCCCTAAGTTTGATACATTTTCGAAACAAACAGGGGGGAAAAGATTTTGTTTGCCTATTATGGAATTTGAAAACGAGTTTCTAGCAGAATAAAAGCATGATTTTAAGGGTATAATCTTAAACAAAAACCCTTTCCTCAACCTAAGCAAGACCCTTTGTACATAGGTGGATCTAAAGCCCCTCTTCACCCAAACTCTAACACCTACCTTAAAACCCCTCACCAGCGGACTTTAACCCTAATCCTAGCCTCATTGAAACTATACCTTTAAAGCCCCGTTCATACTTCCTGCGAATGCAAATGCGATTTGAAATTCTGGGGTAACAAATTTAAACCGAACAATTCGGAAGCGTTTGAGCTGTGGCCAACTCTTCCGAAACATTTGCAGCAAAAACAGAGCTGTGACATTTGATTCGTGTCGCGCACTGAGCATTCCGGCGTACTAACCGTTCCAGATGACCAAAATAATAACATTACGTCATGTCATACCTGCGCGCAGCAAGCCAAAGTAGTCCATTTTGTGCCGCACCGAGTGTTCCTCTACTCTCTAGACTCTCGCAGAAGCTGTCATGGCGGCGTCCACGAGCTCTATAGCTAGTTGTGTTGAACGTACAAATCGTTTTATAAAAATTTATCACTATTTGAGCGAGAGCAAGTATATGGAAGGGTTGACAGAGGGGGAGAAGAGGGTCTTCTGTTCACAATCAAAAAAACATTGTATGACCGGCTATGCCACCCACAAGGCAGGAACGCACAGTACAGCCATGCATGCTTACGTCACCTGGAACACTCAGTACGCCGGAACGCTTAGGACGTGACACCGGGCTTAACCTGACTAAAAACAAGGTCCCAATTAACCACCTTCCCTTAAAACTGTTAAGTGAAGGCTGGTAACAAAGTCCATGATATCCAAGACTGGACTATTCCACATGTCTAAGAGGGGGGAGGGGGCAGGTCCCCGGAGTTCTGTAGTTGTTTATTTGTGCAGAGCCACAAGAAAGAACGCAGAGCGCAGAACAAAATAAACGCCTGGTCCTGAGAGACACTTACCTCTGAGATGTAATGGATGATATACTGCGTCATCCAAATATAGGTCAGGTTGCCTGAAGCTGCCATCTGCCCCTATGTAGAACAGATTCAACGGCCTCAGCTGGCTGACCTCGATGTGGATGGAGTCACTTCCGGTTTCTTGCATTGCAACGGCCGAGAGGAAACTGGCAACTGAGAAAAGTTTATGTTGCCATTAAAAACGAATCCCTTCATAAGAATTACAGTTTTGAAAAATACTTCAGTGATGGCGGTCTGTAACTTTGGAGGCACAACTGATGATAAAGGGAGCGTATCATGGCCGAGCATTCAAGAGCATCCATTGCTTGAATTTCCCATTTACCCAAATCTCTGAATTCTACTTACCGGTTTCACTGTGACTCTCTCTTATCAGCTGTTATCAGTAAAATAATTGTTTTATAAACATTACACCTATAACCCACTTCCCCAAGGCAGTGATCCTCATCGCCACATGCCTACTGATGTCAAATAACAGAAGAAGCAGAGAGAAAGTCCAACTGTTTCTTATTTGATTTCTCAAGATATGTTTGGTAGATTTTTATGATTCAAAGTTGCTTGTAGAAAAACATTTAGCACTTTTTTCCCCAATACTTCAAACTATAAACAAGAACTTGTGAAATGTAGATATTTGTGTGAGTAAGCTCACAGGCAGTAGCACCCTCAACCACCTATTCACACTTTTGATCAGATAAGAAATATCCTGTTGAAAACTGCCGTTTCCCAAACCGATAAGTACCAACCCGAGTTTGTCATAGGCAAACTCGGGTCTGGTTTTAATGGGTGATTCACTTAATTAAATTCAAGTTCTGAGTTTTCCGAGTGTGGCTCCGAATCCCGGTCATGACACAATGCATCCTTGGGCAAGACACTTACACTATAACACTTCTCATCACCCTAGAGAAAATGGGTATCTGTGTAATAAAAAGACTGTTGGGGTGACTTTTATAGACCTTTCCATTGTTGATAAACAAAGTGTGCTGGCCGGCCGAATGTTAGCAAAAAATGTTGTGACCAAATATAACATTTTCTGTAAAGATTCATGAACTAAGAATACCTTCCATGATTGGTTGATTTGTTTCCAACAAATTCAACACTATTTTAGAACATTTTGTGTAACATTGCTACAAACTATGGCTATCTGTTTTTGATTTGCAGTTTTTGACTTTCCATAGTTTTCCAACCTCGGTTGGCAAAAACTTGGGCTGTGACGTTGCAATAGAAAGGTCTATTAGCAGCATGTGCGCTGATTTGGTTACCGGTGCCGCATACTCCAAAGGAGTTAATATGGTTTCAGGAATGTTGAAAGTCCAATGTAGTAATAGTGTACATGTAAGGCGCTTTTATACAAAGTTTAAAAGCGCCTAATTATCATTACATATGGTGAAAATTTTACTAGTTTTGAATAGGGGAACAAAATAATAATGTTTCTTTCCAAAATGGCTTGAGCCTGGTGGGAAGCCTTCTAAATGCTTACCTGGGTCTCTGTCCTGTTCAGTTGCCATTGTGGTTCTTCCTAGGAGTCTGAAGCCCAGGCTAGCTACCTCCATCAGTCGATATTCCCCTATGCCGTTAAAAGTGTACCTCCGCTGGTCAAAGGTCACGAAATGTGGGTCACCAAAGACAAACGCTGTTTGGAGATAATCATTTAAACAATATTTTTAATGTTTTCCTTTGAAAGTATCGTTGCCACAATACAAACCATGACTTGACAAAGGACAGACAACAAAGGTTCTCAAAATAAGCACCAGGATTTGATGTTGTCTTGTGAGAAAATACGAGTATGCGTTCACCGTGAAGTGCAAAAATCTCGGCCGTAAGCCACGGCAGATAATCTGCCATAGCATGCTGGAATCACGGTACACTCAGACTTACCTCCTATTGAGCCGAATACATGGATACACAATGGTGGCAGCCTCTCCATTTTTGTATGCCACATTTGTACATCAACATGACAAGATTTGGAATCGATAACAATAACCCCAAAATAAAAGGGTATTACGAGAACGATTGCCAGTCCCTTATGTCCCTTTTTTGAACAAGTGAAACAAAGCAGAGTACAATAGGTTCGTGCCTGTGCACACTACACAATGGAATGGCTGGATGGATATTCACATCAGCTGTCAGCAACCAGCTGGATAATACACGTCATTTGATGTGAGCGGTTTAGATAAGGGATTTCAGTTTATTTCAAACGTGTATAATTAATCATTTATTTCACACATCCAACAGCACAAGCCCCAATAACAGGATGATGAATGGGAAACGAGAAGAAATGTTCCGTTTTAGATGTGGGAGGCGTCAACCCTTTTCACGATCTTCTTTTCCCTGCTCCTGTCCTACGCCTTTGACTCATCCCCTGACGATGTCTATGCACACCGTCTTTGTTCCACTTGCGCAAATAGACCGCGACCATTCGTGCAAACGTTTGCGACCCGACTGGAATGATTGCATGCGCACATTGATGTCATTATGGCAGCGCTCTGTAAATGAAGATGGCGACACCGTATGAATTATACTTTTTGTATATTGGTTTTTGCTGTATTGTAGGTGACTTTTAGTCCTCGTTTGTACATCACGTCTTCAACTATTTTCAGCTCCACCTGACTGCGTTACCAACCACTGAGAACACAATACAACTATTTTCGTGACAAGAAAATAATATCATCTGCTTTCGTTTTGTTGTTGGCAAAAAATTGTTGGCAAATGTTGGCAACGTTTGCGCAAGTGGAACACACCCCAGGACTGATGGGAAACTGTTTAGCTTGGCACGTCTGCACTCTAGGACCAAGGTGAGAACAGTGACCCATACCGAAGAAGCTCTTTAGATACTGAGTGATTGCTCGCAGCAGAAAAGAGGGTAGGAAAAAAAACGCAATGCAGAAAGACATACACTCCAGGCTTCTTTGTATGTCTGTACCAAGTGCACCAGGGACTGCCATTCCTGCATCAGACAGCACAGCCACAGCAGACGGTGCCAGGACACCACGCACAGACAACACTCCAGGGCTCGATTTCACAAAGCATTAAGATTCATCTTAAGATGAGTTGTCAGTATCACCATAGTGATTTGCATTGTGACATCACACTTTGCTTAGCAATTCGGATTGATTCACAGTTACGATCAATTCTTATCACTTTGTGAAATCGAGCCCAGGGGCGCATCTAGCATGGTCTCTCGAGCCTGAGCTGCCAATGACTGACTAGATGTGGGAGGGAACCCCCAACGGGAAAACCCACACAATCAGGTAGGGACTGAAAACCCAACCCACATGTAAGGCTCCAGTCTGAGGCGGGATTCGAACCAAAGTCCACAGCAGTAAAAGGCAGGGTAAGAAACCACTGGTACATGTACCAAGTATGAGGGGTTGTCACATACCTGACTGTTGTGCGCTATAGTCATAGCAGTCCTTTCCCGGTCGGTTCTCCAGGTACGTCCGACATCTATCCGTCGCCCAACGGCAGCAGATCTGGTAGGGTACAACATCCATCACCCAGTGGGACAGGTAAGGGGTCTGACCGGGCAGGGCGTAAGGCGCCTTGCCTAACATCGGGGCCTTGTCGGAGCTGCCTCCGGTGCGGTCATCCATGGAGAAAACTAGATTACCCTCCAGGCTGTAACAACATTCTGCTCCGGCTCTGAAATTTAAAACAAAACGACAAACGATTGTGCCGTAAAACTAAAATCAAGATACTTTTAAAATTGCTGGCGTCGTTATAAATGTTTCTTTGAGGTTTATGTATCTATTGTGATATAGTTTATCTATTGTTTGACCTTGGAGATCCTCTTTAATAGGTCAGATCTATGGCCCGTTTCTATGGTTATGAATTCGGTTGTCAGTTGTCAGTTGAAAACGTATGCTTTCAGTGCAAGGCTTCAAGATAACTTTTTAAATCGCTGGCATGGTTTATGTTTATTTGTGGTTCATTGTGATATGGTTTATCTATTTATTGGGTGTGGGCTTACTGTTTTGTTTTAACAGTAGTTGAGGAAAGTTATAATACACGATGGAGTGTCATGGCCGTGTGGTCAAGCCCACTTGACTCAAGCTCTGGTGTTTCTGATCAGCAAAGTGTGGGTTTGAGTTCCGGTCTTGACACTTGCGTCCATAGGCAAGACACTTAACCATTACTGCTTTGTCCTTCAGATGGGACGTAAAGCCATAGGTCCCATGTGGTGTGTAATGCATGTAAAAGACACCAGTACAGTTATTGCTAAGAGAAAGGGGTTCGCCCCAATGTTTTCTGGTATATTTGGCTGCAGATTGCGCCACAGCACCTGGTTGGTGCACCACTTGGCTGTGTAGAAAAATCAGTATACTTGAGGCAGCTCTAAGCCAAAATGCAAATTGCCCGTAAAGATGGCGTCCATCAGGAACTATCTATAGACGATGTGACCTGTGACATCACATGTTTACAAAAGAGCCACAGAGCCTGGACTTCCTGCAGGCACAGTTTGTAAACAGCTCAATGGAAGAATACAATAAAACATATGTTTTATGGAGATTGCACTGTCTGATTTTTCTCAACTTTTGATATGAAGAAAGGGGGGACATCTCAAAAGCTGTACAGCTTTGTAACTATTGAATTTATGTGAAAAATATGACACAAAATGTAAATTTTCCCATATGGCCTGTGTAGTATCTTTTTTTTTTTTTTTTTTTTTTTACTTTTTTGAATCCCAGGGATTCTTATTTATTGTTCACTGGCTGTTCTTCATGGTTTGCATACACATATTTTACAATAGCCAATACGCATTAAATCCATTACACTTAAAAAAAATATATATATATAAAATTAACCTTGGCCTAATGCCAAGAAAATGTCCCATTTCTGATAAAATTTGAAGCTAACTCCGTTTATGTAAAACATCAATTTTTCCTTCAAATAATAGTTCATCACATCTTTTTTTAAAACTTCAAGCGATGGGCATTTCCCGTTCATTTTCATTTTATACACATGAAATCTACAGATCAACAAGATCAAATTAACAATATTACTCCTAGCATTAGTACATAGACTACCGAATAAGAAGATGTCATTGTCCATTGCAATTGAGAGATTAGTCTTCTCCTTAATCCAGGAAAATACCGAGGACCAAAACGACATTGTGTGGGTACAGGAGCAAAAAAGGTGAAATAGTGTCTCTTCTTCATTATTACAAAATGTACACTTCTTCGTGTCCATCTTATTTATTTTAAACAAAAATGAATTAGTGCCCAGGATCCGATGAATTAATCTAAACTGAAACCATCTCAATTTGGTATCCACAGTACATGAAAAAGAAATGCCAAAAATTAAAGACCATTTTGAAAAGTCGAAGTGAATATTCAATCTGGCGTTCCACTTATCGATAAACTTCGTTTTAACATGTTTAGAAGATACTATAACCTGATACAATCTTTGCGACCCCTTTTGGTCCCTTAGAAGGGTGTCAATGTTAAACGGTAAGAAAGGGAAATCAATACGTGTATGTTCCAACATAACGTCTCGAAAGGACGACTTAATTGCTCTCAACACCCCGCCATATTCTAAAAAGTTAGTATGGACGTTAAATTTATTCTTAAAGTCATCAAGTAAAATAAAATTACCGTTCTCGTCTATAAGATCACATACAAAATGGACTCCTGTATCATCCCAATGTTTATAGTAAATACACTTCCCACCAACCTTGATTTTATCGTTAAACCAAAGAGAACTCTTAAGTACTTCCACATTGGTGGAGGGTGTGTGGATCCGGGTAAAATTAGACCACGAAGTAAACACGTCCAACCAAAAAGCATTGTGAATTATCTGTGTACCCACGAGTTTAACCGAACCGCCCTCTATTAAGGACAAACGGGAAATATTAAAAACATGATTGAACAAAGTGAACCAACTCGAGGACTGTGCCTTTAAGAGTCTACGTAACCAGGTGATTTTTAAAGCATCTATATAGGCCCGGAGGTCAACCATTCGCAATCCTCCCTGACGATAATCTTGAAACATTTGATTTCTAGCAACACGATCATTACCTTTCCAAATAAATTTAAAAAGCATCGTATTTAATTCTTTGATCATATTACCCGGAGGATCAGGAATGGTTAACACCAGGTAAGTAAGCTTAGACAAAAGCAATGATTTAACTACAGCAATTCTGCCCAAAACAGTCAAGTGTCTCTTTGACCAGTTAAATATTTGACTACGTAAAGACTGGATAATCCTATTGTAATTTAACAAAACCATGGAATTTAGGTCAGTGGAGAACTCAATACCAAGAATTCTCAAAGTTTGCTTGTCCCTAACCCAGTTCACATTAATCCCTTCGCAAAGCTTCTCAGTACTGCCCTTCTTAGAACCAATCCAAATAGCATTCGTTTTCTCAACGTTAACTTTTAATCCAGACATACTTGCAAATAGGTCGAGAATTTTAAAAGCTGCATGCATTGACTTATCAGTACCATTCAAAAACAAAACCGTATCATCAGCATACTGAGATAGTCGAAATTCCGAGCCCTCAACCTTTATACCCTCAAGATCTTTGTCATTGCATACCATCATGGATAAGACTTCAGCACACAAAAGGAACAAATATGGGCTTAACCCATCTCCCTGCCTACAACCTCTCCCTATGTGGAAAGATTCTGAAAGAAATCCGTTAACTAAAACTGAGGAAGAGGCTTGGTTATAAAGAACCTGGATCCATTTTGTTACTGAAGGACCAAAATTAAAACTATCTAGAACTTTAAAAATAAACTCGTGTGAAATGGAATCAAATGCTTTTTCAAAATCAATAGAGAGAAATAAACCAGGGATGTTATTACAATCAGCAACGTTCAATAAATCGTACATCAACCGAATATTTTCTCCGATAAAACGATCTGCCATAAATCCTTTTTGTCTTTCATGAATAATATGTGGTAGACATGATTTAACTCTTTCTGCAATACAGGCAGAAGCAATCTTATACGAAGTATTTAGAAGCGAAATAGGACGCCAGTTTTTCAAATACTGACGAGGCTTGTCCCCTTTAGGCAGGAGTGTGATTATCCCATATCTCTGAGTAACCGAGAGTTGTCCTGAAACGTAAGCACCATTTAAAGAACGTAAAAGGAACCATGAGAGATCCGAAGCAAAAAAATTATAAAATTCATAACTAAAACCATCGGAACCAGGAGACTTTCCGTTCTTTGCCTTTTTTAGCACATTCATAAGTTCTACATGGGATAAAGGGCCCTCTATATGATCTCGCCTATTGTCTGAGAGAATATTCTTATCGGCTGCAACAAAAATGGAATTAAGATCGGGATTGTTATCAACTTCCCGGGCTGAATAAAGCTTCTGATAGAAACTCCTAGCTTCTTTCAAGATATCATTGGAACTTGTACACCTGCAGTTAGCATCATTAATGACACATTTAATCGATTTATTAACATAGTTACGCTTTTCCAGGTTTAAAAAATACTTGGAAGGTTTTTCACCATCCTCCATCCAACGGGTCTTGGATCTAATTAAAACCCCCTCCATTTTAGACTTACGAAGGTCAACCAAATCGGCCTGCTTGGCGTTTAAAAGATCAGCTGAGTTAAGATCGCCCTCTGAAACCTTATTCAACAAAGTACATATCTCTTTCTCGAGCTTAAATTCCGTTATTCCAGCTGCTTTCTTCTTCCAGGCAGAAAAAGAAATAGTCTTCGATCTTATTTTCATTAACAACAATTCAAAAAAGACTTGGTCGCTAATGATAAAATGAATATCACGTGGATGCAAGTTCCTCAGGTTAGAGCGTGAATACGGGGAAACAGCATATTCTTCTACCAACTCCCAAATTGTGTCAATAACTAAAGCAGGATACATTTTATCTGTCAACAACGAATTGTTAAATTTCCAGTAACCTTTCCCACGTTCCATTTCGCTAAAATCAAATTTGATATCAATAAGAGAGTGATCGGTTCTGTAACCTGGCTTAATGTCTGAGCTAATAATTTTAGAGTTTAATTCCGAAGAAATTAAAAAGTAATCCAATCTAGATTGTTTTAAAGTTTGATGTTGTCTCCAAGTGTATCTTCGGGAATCTGGATGGTGTATTCGCCAAACATCTATTAAATCCAAATCGTTACAAATATTAAGCACTCTATTTCTTGCCAAAGGATTGTTTAAATTAATATAGTTAGCACAATCAAGAAACTCATTTAAAATCAAATTCCAATCACCACATATAATAGAATGAGTGTTATCCAAATCATTCAAAGTAGTACAAATGTCATCATAGAAACCAGGGTCATCATTATTTGGCCCATACAGATTGATCAGAGTAATTCTGTACTCGCCAATTTCAAAATCCACAATTAGCAAGTTATCGTTATCATCATGCTTAACAGACCTAACTTTAAATTCAAAGTTATTATTAAAAAGAATTGCAACTCCCCTGGAATTGCTCCTAAAAGAGCTGAAATAACACTCCAAACCCCATTCACTCCGAACAAGATGTTCCATGTCCTTATCAAAATGGACATCTTGTAAGCAATAAATAGAATATTTTTTGTTTCTAAGAAAATGAAAAACATCTCTTCTTTTGGCTGAATTACCCAACCCTCGGCAATTCATCGAAGCTATCGAAAACTGACTATTTTCCATTACCATGACGTTTACATAAAAGCAAAAGGAAAATCGTCATTACATCTATCACAGACTTTTCTTTTGGCATGCACCCTTGACATGTATTTAAGCATAAATGAAAGGGCGAATGCAGAATCAATAAAATGCAAATTACACAGTGAACCACAAAGTTGAGTAGAAAACTCAGTGAATAGACTACCCCGGGTTTTAACATTAAACCCACCCTCAAAGAGACCCCACACCAAATCATCCCACAAAAAACCTCCCCACAAAAAAAACCCCAATTTAAATTCCCCCAAAGGTCTTTTAGATCGACAAATAGCCCGCAAAAGAAAGGGTTAGTGGAAGAGAACATGTTCCAACGCACAAGAGCTCCTTCCTAAAAGGAGGAAGAGACTTAAACCTCGACACCCTCACCCCAACCTACCGTAAACCAACAGAAATTACTGAATTATAATGTTACGCCATTAACAAACACATCCAAACAAACGGCCGCCCTCCCAGACCCGCCGGTCCCGGGCATGCCGTGGTGAAGGAGGCATCGAGGCAAAACACTTCATCCCTCAAAAAAATTGGTGTACGTACACTCGTGCAAGTATACCTATTATATCGAAATCACCCATAAATATCTATGAAAAATCACACTCAATAAAACTTAATAAAACTTAATAGTCACAGTTTCTGGTGGGAAATTGTCCCACACCAAAGGAGAACATATAGTTCAGTTTATATTCTTGAAAAATTAAGCACCTCCCCGCTGCCCGTTCTCCACCTGCCAGCAAAAAATCTCATCTTAGTGCCTTTTTCATATAGCGATTTTACCTCGTTCTTCCAGCGTTTCTTTTCTTGCCAGTCCTGCAGGGTGAGATCGTCCACGATGAAGAACTGTGACCCCTTCAAAGCTTGTCTCCGTTCTTTCATAACTTTCACTTTATCTTGGTGGGACAAAAACTTGACCAGGATGTGTGCTGGTTGATCGTTCTTGTCCCGTCCGTCCCGATGGGCACGCTCGATTCGCGGGGAGCTTGCGTCCCAACCAAAATTGGTGGTTAAGATCTTCGCTATCTTCTCGGCACAATTTTCGTTGTCGGATCTGGCCACTCCCACCACACGAAGATTGTTTCGTCTTCCAAACCTCTCCTGTTTGTTGATTTCCTCTCCCTGTTTGGACAGTAAAACCTTAACATCTGCAAGCTCCTTTTCGAGGGAACCCACGGACTTCACTAGACCCGCTTTGGCTTGTTCTAACTCAGTAATTCTATCGCTGTTGAACTCTATGGAGGCAGCCAGTCTCACCTCAAGTTGCTTCTGGCCCTCCACTAGCTTGGAGAGGGTAGACCGGACGAAGGTCTCAAACTCCGAAGGGTGGTCGCTGTTTTTGTCACCAGCGGTGTCACTCTCCTCGTCTTCCGAGGTTGCTGGGTGCGGGGTGCAGGGCGCAGGGCCCGCTACACGGCCGATCTTCTTGCCTCCTCGCTGCTTCGGCGGCATGGTTTGGGCGTAGGTGCACAGTTACACAGTTGGGCGAATCTGAACAATAGACGCGGAGCTCTGTTGAGGCACGTCCTTCCTCTACGGTGCCATAGCCTAATCTGTGTAGTATCTTGCCAGTCGGGAAATGCATTAGAATGTACAAGGTCACTATTTCTGTAAACAAAGTTAACATGGTCTATAGGTTTGCTTTATTTATTTATAATACTCACAGAGATTTTGTGCTCAGAAAGCAGCGTCTTGCGCTACTCATCTCACGCGTACATGAAGGATCACCGGCATTTCTAGAACAGCCGCCGGTTTGCTCCTTGAACCGTCCAGGATCCAACTGTACCTGATTGAGATTGCACGGGCAAGACGGTACATCACTGAAGTATCTGGGTTGACCGTCAGCATTGTTGTCAACATCTTCCTCCGCATCCCATCTATGGTAATGATTATAACAGCATTGATTGGTCATATATCCTGTATACCTTACAGGCATTCATATAATATTTTTATAACCTAAAAGTAGATCAGTCTATTTCTCCATACAGAAATTGTCAAAGACCAGTATTCTCACTTGGTGTATACCAACATATGCATAAAATAACAAACCTGTGAAAATTTGGGCTCAATTGGTCATCGAAGTTGCAAGAAAATAATGACAGAAAAAACACCCTTGTTGCACAAATTTGTGTGCTTTCAGATGCCTGAAAAAGGCTTCATGCCTGAAGCCTTTTTCAGATTCAAATATTTTAGTGAGAAATTACCTCTTTTCTCAAAAACTACGTTACTTCAGAGGGAGTGGTTTCTCACAATGTGTTGTACTATCAACAGCTCTCCGTTGCTCATTACCAAGTAAGTTTTTATGCTAATATATATTTGAGTAATTACCGAACGTGTCCAGTGCCTTTAAGGGTGATCCCTGAAACGGACAGGTTCTTATAAGAACACTTATCTAGAGATTTACACAGCAAAGTAGGATTACATGGTGTTAACACAAACTGACAACATACATCAAAGTTCTGTTCTCAGCTACTTCATTTTCTGAAGGTGCTCAATAAACTTGGGTTCCGTTTATTTACCTTGTGCATTGCTCATCAGACCATACTGCAGGATTATCTTGATAAGGTTGATGAAGGAGATATCCTAGCATGTGGACATCGCTGAACAGTGATACAGGATACCTACAAGTTGAAAAGAATCAATCAATCAATCAGTCAACCAATCAATCAATCAATCAATCTTTAAGTTTTCTTTGTTTTTGTATAATCAGTACATTTTGTGAATGCATAAAGTATTTGTTTTGAAAAGTCAAAAAAAGTCAATCAATCAACCAATCAATCAATCAATCAATCAATCAATCAATCAATCAATCAATCAATCAATCAACCAACCAATCAATCAATCAACCAATCAATCAATCGTAGAATTTATATTTTAGAGTTGTATATATATGAATTACCCACTGTTACACTTATTTCTAAGACAAGGAGTTTGCCCCGGTGTTTCTGGCAGTGGCTGCTGAATGTGCAGTGAGCACCTTGTAAAGCCTTAAAAGGTGTTACATAAAAGGGTCTCATAATTCAAAAACTTCAAAACCCTGTCTGGAAATAAATACTGTTAAGCGCTTTGAGATGTCCGTAGTTAATGTGCTATAATAAAACTAGTTATTATTTATGTTACTGTAGTGCATTCTTGCTCTACCAACTATAGGCTCCTAGTGGATGTTACCCATGTCTACATCCTTATGGACTCTGAAGGGGTAACCCTGTTTCAGCCCCAAGAGTAGGTGGCAAAAAGCCCCTGGCGACAGTTGATTTAGGTCGACAGCCTCAAAACAGTTAAGTGAAGCCCTCACAATGAAGTGGCCATCCGTCCTTGTGATGTAAGGCGATATCTCATAAAAACTGTAAGACAATATTTCAAATGTGATTTTCAAAATGGCTTCCTCGAGCAGACATTCAAATTGAAAAAGTTACTTACTCATTCTCCCCCATGACTCGAATGATCCCGAACGGGTTGGCCTCGGTTATGTTATCCAACGCCATTGGTATAAAGGAGAAGATCCCAGTATTCGGCTCATTGACTCCAAGGTTATATGCCAGCTCCCAAGTTGGAATCTGCTCAGATGCGGATTCGTCATACTGCAGGATGGAGACAGTTACCAGGGCGTCGTCCATGAAGAGTGTTGAGTCCCATGTAATCGTCAGACTCGTTCCCGCGGAATTCCAGCTGACAGAGTCGGCTGAGGATCGGGTCACGCCAAGCTCGCTGTCGTCTGGATGTTCTGCAGTTCAAAAGTAATGTTTAATTAATCAAAAACAGTATTTTAAACCAAATAGACTGTGCAAGTATCGTGCGTATCTCAAAGGTGTCGTGTCAAAGTCAATCCAGGACAGGAAGTCGGACTTTACAATTCTCTGATGTCAACTTTTTGTTGGATTTCCATCGGGCTGTATTTCTACGACAGACATGGTTTTACTCGGAAAGCACATATTTCTCTAAAGACAAGCCCTATGCCAATGCACCCCGCTGAGCGCTCTGATTAAATGATTAAATTGATTAAATGTAGTACAAACAAACTAGCGGTTTTGAAGTGATCTGGAAGGTTTGGAAGTCATTGCATTTAACTAAGATGTGTAGTGTAGAGGAGTTGATTATAGTGAGCCTTGTAGAGACCCTTTGCTGGTTTTTGAGTAGATAGCGATCAAAGTCTCTGCCGTTTGTAACCAAATGTGACTCCAGACACTCTAAAACTTCTCCCATGG
This sequence comes from Leptasterias polaris, assembly GCA_037783415.1. NCBI lineage: Eukaryota > Metazoa > Echinodermata > Asteroidea > Forcipulatida > Asteriidae > Leptasterias > Leptasterias polaris. Next base: position 10,232,760 of record JAZGTN010000009.1, read on the forward strand.
TCTCCCCAACACCCAATTTCTAACAAAGTGAGTTAACGGCGAGTAAAAAACAATGTCTTGGATGGTACTTATTTGTTGGTTGTCCTGGACCAACTTTGACAAAGTCCCTAATGACAAAAAAAACCTCGAATGAAGAATACATCACACCATGTCCGGTCAAACTCGATAACAAATCAATACCAGCAGGACATCCTGCGTGGACATAACTGCTCCAGATATTCGGTGACATCTGAAAAACTCTACTACCATTTGACATGAAATTTTCACAGGGTAATTTATACGTGCATATGTCTACATTTATATAGGATTAAAATAATCGAACGGCTTCTGACTGTGCAAGTATTGCGTGAACCACAAACAAACAAAACCAAATCAAACCAAGAAAATATATCAGAACAAGTCCGGTCAGACTCGATACCAGTAGGCCAGCCCAAATTTTATTTATTTATTTTTGTCACTACCCTAGAAAACTCTTACCTACTGTGTACTTCGCTGTAATGAAAGGGTTCTCTGGAGGATCTGCTTCCGCCTGCTCTAAAGATTTAAAGACGAGTATCGTAACGTCTCCTGTCACGTAGAACGGCCCAGGGATGCAATAAACGGCCGAGTCAATAGTCTCTACGTTGGTGACTGTCTGCAGGATGACGTCGCCCTGTTTGAAGATGCAGACGGGTTCCTTGGAGTTGAGATCACACCCGTGCATGACGGTGATGCGATTCCCACCAACCATGGGCCCTGAGGAGGGTGCCACCTGGAGAGCGATATTCTCTGCCAAGGAAAGAAATATTGCCATAAAGGGTAACTGTTGTTCGATCGCTTTATTATGGAATTCCATTACTGCCAATTCAACAGCGCATGTATGGCATTAACAGTTGAGTCCCAAGTCGATAGCGCCCTCAACGCCGCGTAGTCAGGCCATGAATCGCATTGTTGCATCATGTCGTTGTTCAAATTCAGTACTGGAACTCCATACTTTATAGACATGGCAAGGAATTGCAACCCAAGCATCACCAGAGCTTTGTTCTGCTAAAGCTACATGTATGGTGCCTTTAAAGGCACTGGACACGTTTGGTAATTGTCAAAGACCAGTATTCTCACTTGGTGTATCCCAACATATGCATAAAATAACATACCTGTGGAAATTTGGGCTGAATTGGTCATCGAAGTTGCAAGAAAATAATGAAAGAAAAAACACCCTTGTTGCACAAATTGATGTGCTTTCAGATGCCTTTTAGTGAGACATTACCATTTTCTCAAAAACTACGTTACTTCAGAGGGAGTGGTTTCTCACAATGTTTTATACTATCAACAGCTGTCCGTTGCTCGTTACCAAGTAAGTTTTTATGCTAGTATATATTTTGAGTAATTACCAAATGTGTCCAGTGCCTTTAACCCTTTCATTGCACCATTTATTTTTAGTGACAAATTGATCATATGGACACATTAATTGTTTACTTCTTTTTGCAAATGTTGACCCCCCAAAAAATAAAGTCACAATAGTGCCCTCAAGAGTCCTCTTTCCCATTCTGAAAACTGTGTGGCCGTGCGATCTTTATTTTTTGTTTTACAACTATTTTTCTGAAGGGATTTAAACCGGTCACTAGTGACCGGTCGGCGCACGAAAGAATTAATGTATTTCTTTCTGTATTTTACACACAAATTTTTTTTTTCACATTCCGACAAATTTTAAGCGTTCAGAATCAGACTTGTGACATTTACAAATGTTAAAGAGCTAAATTTGTCAAATTTGTTTGTCCAAATCTGCTTCAAAAACAGTGTTTTCAAAAACAAAATATATATATTTTTTCCTCCCCTTTACATTGGTCATGCCACATTCCACGAGTTGCCTTTGCAATGAAAGTAGAAAGTAGCTGCATGTGAAATTGGTATGAATGGTTTAATTGTAATAGCGACATAAAAGCACCGCACTCACGGGTATCACCAGGACAGCCTGCCGACGTCATGCGCTCCACATCGACTCTGAAGACATAGGCTCCAGAGGTCGTCCCACTCGCCTCACCGCAGTTAGTCCCGCTAGGCAGGGCCCCAAAGCTCCCCTCAGTGAATGCAAGACCGCCTTTGATGTCTCCAGCGTTGAAACCCATCTAAAAGGAATTAAGCAAACTAATGTAACAAACTTTTGGCAAGTTATCCATGACCTAAAGATAACGTCATAGAGTCATTTTTGTTAAACTTTGACCCTAAACTTGGTACTTGTGTCCTTAAGCAAGATACTTAAATACCATAATTGGTATTAATGACTAGGAATTACTACAATGAATAGGAAACAAGAAGAATCATTCAGTTTCAGATGTGGGAGAAAAAACTCAAATGGGGAAAACTCAGGCAATCAGAATAGGGACTGAAAAACCAATCCACTTTAGGGACACGTTGCCTTAGATCGGGCGAGTTGGTCTATGAAAAGCGTTTTTGTAACCGTTTGTTATAAAATGCATATGGTTAGAAAGATGTTTTAAAAGTAGAATACAATGATCCACACAAGTATGCCTCAAATTGTGTGGTTTTCCTTTTACTTTGCGAACTAACACGGTCCGCCATTTTGTAGATTCAAAAATTTGACTCTACAAAATGGCGTGCCTTGTTAGTTCACGATGTAAAAGGAAAACCACGCAATTTCGAGGCATATTTGTGTGGATCCAAGGCAACGTGTCCCTATAAGAGCTCCAGTCTTTGGTAGGATTCGAACACGCCTGCATACTAATATCCGACTCGGCCCCTGGTCTCGTAGGATATGGGACACAAAAGCGGCTTAACTAATATGAGACAACAAACATCATGGTAAATGAGAATGATTCTTGAAAAAAGGGAATAGCTAGACCGGGAAATGAAGGTTTAATCTTTCTTGACTGTCACTTACGTTGGGTAACGACGTTGACTGGTACTGCATGTCACTGTAAAAAAAAATGACGAAGGACCGGAACTCGTCGTAGACGAGAATTGCTTGGAAGCTGTTTTTCTGGTGAGAAATAGAGGAAGAAAGTTATTCAGCTGCATTGGTAACATTACAATGTCAGTCGTGCCCTGAACTGATGCACCTAGTCTTCGTGCAAGACGCTGTGTTTATTATCACTCAACTATCACGATTCCCCACTCCAGGCCATGCACATTACTATCGAACACTAGCGTGTGCTGTTGTGAAAACTTCCATCACCCACTACAGAAAGCCCTCTATCGGTGGAATAGTCAAAACGTGTACAGTGTTTAAGGTTTTAAAAACTTAACATAAGAACGTCTGGCACCAAGACTATGATGTATGGTGCCCCACAGCCAAAACTCCATGTTTATGTTTAGAGAAAATCATGGTTGAAATTGAACTATTTTTAAAACTGATGTTTCGGAGACTGAAGCAACAATTCTAACACCAAAATAAAGCCGACTCCTCTTTATTAGTACAGAACTGTCAATGTGTTTTCATGAGTCCCTAAAAAATGAGACATGCACGCAGAGCGCTGTGCAAGAAAAACCAATGCATACATTTCGCTTCTCAAAAATGCTAAACTTCAATAGGCCAGCATATACCGTAATTTCCTGCGGATAAGACGCTTGGCGCATAAGGCGCAGTACCTCAAATTACCAAACAAATATTCAAGGGTTAATAAAGGAACTATCCTTCAGTATAAATGCAAGATTTCCCATTGTAATCATCACAATGAACTCAACCGAAAACAGATTTATGCAGTACCTTGATCAGCCCAATTCAAATTCCTTTTTTCTGGATCCAACCTCTTCTTTCGAGATTTGTAAAATTGTCGGGTCTTTTAAAGATGCAGCAGCAGGTTTTGATCATATTAGTCCGAGGGTGGTCAAATCTGTTATTAGGAGTATTAGTGTACCGCTCTGTTATATTATTAACTTGTCTCTAACCACCGGTATTTTTCCAGACAAGTTAAAAGTGGCGAGAGTAACTCCAATCTTTAAAAGTGGAGATCCAACTGTCATTAGTAATTACCGCCCTATTTCTGTTTTATCTTGTTTTTCTAAACTGTTTGAAAAAATTATGTACAACAGGACGGTCAAATTTTTAGATAAGTTTAAATTACTTCATGATGGCCAGTATGGGTTTCGTAGTAATCGGTCTACTGCTATGGCTTTGATTGATTTAACTAACAAAATTATTGATGGTTTCGAAGATAATCTGTATACTATGGGTATTTTCTTAGATTTATCGAAGGCCTTCGCATTTTACTAGACAAGTTAGTACATTATGGCTTTCGTGGTGGGACAATTGAATGGTTTTCAAGATACTTGTGTACTTATCCAACCGTTCCCAATGTACAATTTATGACAATTCCACTTCCCATCTTTCTGAAATATCATGCGGCGTTCCACAAGGTAGTTTATTGGGTCCCCTCTTATTTATTATTTACATTAATGATATTTGTAATTCCTCTAACTTGTTTTCTCTCATACTTTATGCAGACGATACTAATGTGTTATGTTCAAACAAGGACCTTTTTACATTATTTCAGGATGCTAATGTCCATTTAAAGGTATTATACAGGAGTGGCAGAGCTGACAAAATAATCACAGACAGTGTTCATGTTTTGTGTAATCAACCACATACATGAAATAACAAACCTGTGAAAATTTGAGCTCAATTGGTCATCGAGGTCACGAGAAAATAGTGAAAAGAGACCTTATGTGTTTTCTGTTTTTCAAACATCGAGTTTATTATCGCGCGCGATAAAAACTATTGTTTTACTCATTTCTCAGAAACGATAGCATTTTAGGCAGAAATATTTTAAGGAACCCTTTCTACCATTACTTACTTTAAATCATGTAAGTTATGTGTGAATCTGTAAACATTTGTGTTTTTCGATCTTACCAATAGTGTACAGGGCCTTTAAATAAGCTTTCTAACTGGTTCATTGCTAACAGATTATCTATCAACTATAAGAAATGCAACTTCATGATTTTCTGTAACAGAAACAAAAAACGTGTTCATAATTTTAACATCACCATGTGTAATGAACAAATCCCTCAGGTTGATTCTACTAAATTTCTTGGTGTTGTTATTGATAAGATAGCCAGTTAACTTGGAAGCCTCACATCAGTGCTGTCTGTAACAAACTTTCTAAATCTATTGGTATTATTAGCCGTCTCAGATCAGTTTTCCCAGGTATTATTCTGCGTACTCTTTATTGTTCCTTAATTTTACCTTATATTTCTTACTGTAATATTGTCTGGGCCAATGGGTTTCCCATTAATTTACGTAATTTCGTTCATTTACAAAAGAAGGCTATCCGCATAATTTCAAAAAGTCATTTTCGAGCTAGCACCAACCCGTTATTCAAAAATTGTAATCTCCTTCCTATAAACTTCATCAATGTTTTTCAGCAACTGGTTTTTATTTATAAATACCATTTTAATCAACTTCCCCAACACTTTGTTAATATGGTTCAACCAAATTATAATGTTCACAGCCACAATACTAGGTCTTCTTCCCTTTTACATCTTTTTAAGTTTAGGACCTCTGCCTTTAAACATAGCATTAGACACTCTCCACTGGAATGAATTACCTGTAAGTTTAAGAAGTAGTCAGAGTCTATTCAGTTTTCAACGTAATCTTAAGTTATACCTTCTTCAAAATTGACTTTCTTTTTTTCCCGTAATCTTGTTTTCATTTTCATTCTTACTTGAGTGTAAGGACCAAACCAATGGAATGTTGTGTGTCTTTGTTGTCCCGGTCTTTGTTGGTTATGCGCTTCGTGCTTTGTCTGTTCTGTCTGTATTAACTCTATTGTGATTGTTTTTTGTGGGTTTTTTTGTGTATGGGCACTCCCTAACACAAGCTGTGCTTATTTGGCTGTGCCCCCAATTCCTAAAATTCTTGTATCACTTTGCTTACGTTGTATTTATGTTGATTGAGGAATTTGGAAATAAATGTTGTAATGAAGTGTTCTAGGTTTTCTATGCTGCCAAGTGGTTCACCGACCTTTATGCAGGGAGGCTGATAGAACTACTGTGTGCCGCATGCGAAATTTACAAAATAATGAATAGTTGTACATCAATCATTGCCAGTGCCAACCTTGGTTGTGTCGTCTTCATTCGACACCTGGTCCCACGTCACAACAACTCCTGCTGTTGCTGTGAACCAGTTCTGGTCTATGTAACAGCCCTTCACGATGTCCTCTGCCGACTGTAGCGTCGATGAACTCAGCCCGTCCTTGTAGTATACATTGCCCGTATCAGGGTACACCTCGGTCCAGAAGGGCGCAATGAGGACCATTCTCTCCTGGGGTTTATCTATTACACCCGATCCATCCTTATGACATAATATTAAACAAGAAAGCAATTATAAATGAAAGGTTATGTAGGATCTTAGAATAGATTGGCTTTTGTCAACGTAATGTTGATTTTTAGGCAAAATTACCAAGAAAGATACAATATAAGTAGTGCGTTGTGGCCGAGTGGTCATGCGCATTGGACTTAAGTTCTGTTTTTTTATGATCAGCAGAGTGTTGGTTCGAGTCCTGGTATTGACATGGTGTGTCGTGGCCAGGCGGGGTGTTTCTGATCAGCAGAGTGCTCGAGATGAGTCCGAGTACCAGTCTTGACCTTGTGTGATGTGGCTGAGCAGTCAAGCGCACAACACTTAAGTTCTGGTGTTTCTAATCAGCAGAGTGTAGGTTCGAGTCCCGGTCTTGACATGGTGAATAATAATAATAATAAATAATACGAGAAATTTATATAGCGCATAATGCAGAAGCCTCTATGCGCAACACAAAACAAAAACAATGAAATGAATATATTTTAAAAAGCAAGTTAAACAACAATAGATTCAAACAAATGAGTTTTTAAAAGTCCCTTGAAAATCTGAAGAGAGCCAGCTTGGCGAATATAAAGAGGCCAAGTCATTCCATAATGAAGGTGCAATGAAGTTGAAGGCTCTTTGACCATAAAATTTAGTGGAAAAAGTAGTTTGCGTGAGTAGGGATTGGCCAGCAGATCGGAGAGGACGAACAGGAATATATTTATATAGTCAGGAGATAAGCCATGAAGAGCTTTGAAAGTGAGAAGATTTAACTTATATACGAATAGTGGCCGAGCGGTCAAGGGCACTGGACTCAAGCTCTGGTGTTTCCCTCGGCAGAGTGTGGGTTCGATTCCCGTTCTCAACACTTGTGTCCGAAATCAAAACACTGTACCATGTTTGCTTTGTCCTTTGGATTGGACTAAAAGCCGTACCTGTCCCGTGTGTTGTGCATTTGAAGGAAAGGGCCAGTACATTTATCATTTAGAAGGGATCGGGTTCGCCACGGTGTTATCTGCCATCTTTAGGGAGGGCAAAGTTTGCGTGTTTGTACTATCTATGAGATACAACAGTTCCACGAGTGCTACAATTACTTAGTTCCATGCAAGTTTACCCTGAGCCTGACTAGCTGTTGCAAATCTGATTTACTGTGCATACACACTTGGTAAACAGAAAAATAGCACATGGCACATTTCTCGATCATGAGTTAGGCCTATATGAGATGACTATGATGAAACTTGTAATCATGGAGGTAGCTACCTCCATGATGTAATTAAGAAAAATATTTTCTTAAAAAAACAGGTCTGGTTTACTTTTTGGAAATAGTGATAATTTTGCGTTGATATTTGACCAATACCAGCAACAGTAAAATCAGTGGAGCTGTTAATGTTTTATTTGCCTACATGTACAGGTCTACAATTACTAAATCCAAAACGCTGTTTCGCCAAAACTGATTGATGTTTGTGCCCTCTAATGCCATGAATGCCCAGAGGAATACACCCCGCTTCAGAAACGATGTTTCCAGCAGTCGAACCCTCTGTTGTTTGCCTAATTATTTCCTTTTTTTAATCCCCCAAAATAAGATTATTTTATTAATACATACACTGTACTACAGTACCAGTGTTAAAAATAAAAATTGACTCCAGCCCTCCTCATCTGTTTTTCTAATTTGTGGATCTCCACGACTTTTTTTATATTTTTTCTTAAGGGCAGGTCCAAAATTGCAGTATTGCATAATACTATAGATTATTTTTACCGTCAGCTGTTAAATATCCACAGCCAAACAATAAAAACAATCAACATGCCTGACATTGCCTGACGTTTGTTTTAATTTATAAAATAAAGTAAACTACTTGATGTTGTTGCACTTTGAACTTTATCATTCAAAAAGAAAACACATCACGTTTTTTCCAGAAAATGTAGACCTTCTTAATGTGACAATCATGTGTGAAAATAAAGTCCAATCAACATTTATTTTCAGTATTCTACAAATACAATGTGTGTATCAAAATGGGACCGAACTTCGTTCAAAATTATCTTTAGTTAGAAGAGGTCCAACCTCCGTCGTTCTCTACGGTAACCGGTCACTTCGGCACCTTGCAAACTTCGGCACCAACAAACTCGGCACCAGACAAACTCGGCACCAACAAACTCGGCACCCACAAACTCGGCACATGCACAAATACAAATTTGGCACCCAGCCGATTTACCGCTGCGTATCAAGTACATGTAAATCAACAAATAAATAAATAAATTCGTTTTTTTAGACTGCAATATTATGAATAAAATAAATTTGAAAAAAAAAAAAAAAAAAAAAACCAGAAGATAAGTAAATAAACCAAAATAAATAAAGTTGTTTTAGACTGTTTAACAAGAATTTAAATTAAAAGTAGACTATACAAATAAATAAATAATGAAATAAAAGAATAAGTGAACAAAAACAAACACAAATATTGTTTTATGCGATGACTATAAAAAAGATAAGTTTAAAGCTCATAAGATAAATATTTAAATTGTGCAAAAATACGACATAAAAAAATAAACCTTGACTTAAAATCTATAAAATAACAAAGTAATAAAGACCTCAAGAAAAAATATTGAAAAAAATGAATAAACAAAACAAAGAATTATACAGAAAGGAAAGATATAACAAAACATGAAAGAGTAATTTGCATACCAGTAGTTGAAAGGGTGGTATCGACCGCATTAACTTTGTTTATGAGCAACAAAATCTCTGAGTTTTTGTTAATAACAACCAATGACATGTCCTTTTGGAAAAGTTTCCGGAGCACGCCACCACCTTCTGGACGTTTTTTTTATTTTTATTTTTTACCAATATACACCTGAGGATGTATTCTATCGATAGGGTTAGTACCCCAAAATGTAAAATAAATAGTTTTCATAGGGGACCGATTTAAAAAAATAATTTTTTTAAAAGTAAAATCCAAAAATTTGAAGAAAAAAAACACACGCTTCTTTCCCCCTCTCTCCCCAGTCTTCTTTCCTCCTCCCCCACTACCTCTCCCCATCATTCACTCACTCTCTGTGGAAGGAATTGAACATTTGCAAGCAATTAAATAATGCAATGTACTTACCGGGAATTGAACCTGTATCAAGAGAGAACAAATTATATGCACAAGAGCATAGCCTATTTACCGCTAGGCTATGAGGGATTGATACCAAAATTGGTTTGATAGTTCTACAAATTTCTCCCATTACCTGTTTAGTAAAAGGTCATAATGAATATTTAATTTCTATGAATATTAAAATCAGCAGTTATTGTCGAATAGTTTGCATAAACTGAATATTCAGGAGTTTATGAACTAAAACCTGCTTTACATATTAGTCACGTGAAAGGTTCTTTTGGATTATTTCATTAGTACAAGTCATGGGTAAGTTCATGTTCATAAGGGCAATATCGGGCTATTATTTCCCTTTTTTGAATCATCCTTCAATGGGGGTATGTTTGTAGCGGCAATAGTTATGATTATGTGGAATTTGGGCTATTTTTCCCTTTTTTGAATCATCCTTCAATGGGGGTATGTTCATCACACATCAGAGGCCACTATAGCTGGCTTACCCATTCCATAAATCAACAAGTCCTGGTGAATTTTCCAATGCGCATGAACGATGACCGACTCATTGAAGTATTGCACATTTACCCGGACACACACACACAGCAGGAAAACGAAAACAAAATGGTGTTTATTTTCGACGAAGCTTTTGCGATTTTCTGACGCCTTTTTAAGGCCTTTAGAATTGTTCAATTTTCCTGTTTTTTGCTGTATATATTCAGTTAACCCATCTTGACAGGTAAGACTAAAATTTAGAGTAATCGGCCAGATATTGAGGGAGCTAGAGTGGTGGCGTGCTGCGGAATTTTAGCCGTCCTTTTTTATTTATTTAATTTTTATTTGTGGTCCTTTTTATCATTATTCAATCAATACGATAAGGATGCCTCTGAATTGTGTTTTTATGAGTCATTTTCCGCAGATGTTGAAAGTTGCTTGGAATATGTATACCTGCAGCTTTTTAAACCTTCCATGATGCCACGGGATTGTTATTAACTGTCCGCTTGTAAACAATGTTTTCTACGCCCAGAAAATAAATGAAAATTTTTGAAATTTCCACATTCCCTCCTATTAGTCAATAGCGTGTCACATGAATTACCTTACCCTCTTTTCACGAGACATGATCCATGTTTGGTACATGGTACGAAATATAGAGAAAGAATCAAAACATCCCTCATTTTTATTGTGAATGTACAATTACAATGTACGTAACCTTAACCAATTAACCCTTCCAGCGTTTTAAAGAACAGGTAGTGATTGCTTGGTGCCGAGTTTGTTAGTCAAAAAACAGCCGGTGCCGAGTTTGCATTCTTGGTGCCGAGTGGGTGCCGAGTTTGTTTGGTGCCGAGTTTGCAAGGTGCCGAAGTGTCCGGTATTCAGCCAAAGTTATAAAGTTAACTACCTACTTGCTGCACTTTAGAAGAAAACACATTTCACGTTTATTACAGAAAATGTAGACCTTCTTAATGTGACAAACAACATTTATGTTCAGTATATTCTATTTTCTACTACAATACGTGTATCAACTTGAACCCTGAGAATCAAAATATGACTGAACTTCGTTCTTATTAATTAGGTCCAAACTTTGTTTGTAATGCCTATTTTGCCCACTCACGTCACCACTCTACTAGTCACTGTACTGCGGTTCCGTGATTTTCTAACTAAAACAAAAGCTGTACTTACGATGTCGAAGATGGGGATACTGATGGGCCCAGCGGTGGCCACAGGGTTGAGAAAAGTCAGAACACCATCCTCGTTAATCTGATTTTCATAATAAATGACAAAATCGTTGGTTATATTTTCATCTTTACCGCCAACCCTCCGCATTCATTCTGGGCCCACTTTCCGTCAACAGCTGCTTTACATACAAAAGCACAACAAACTACCAACCACAGAGCATGCAAAGTGTTAGTCTTGGCCCAAGACGTCGGTGATTGCTAGTCAAGTTAGTTAATTCAAGCCACAAGAATGCGCGCATATAACGAGTTGTAACCGAGCGCAGTACACTATCCACTATCGATCACCGACGTCGTGGGCCAAGACTAGCAAAGTTTACGGCCATTATTCTCACCAAAATGCTCCGTATTTTTGACCGCGTGAGGGCGCTCTCAAAAATATTTATATGGGTATAAGCGGTTATCGTCTGCTCAGCTCTGTGTACAGTTTTCATCGGCGTTCTGTCACTTCTGTGCGCGGTATAGTTTTTAGTTGCTTCTAAGGTGGGTTATAACGGCTCCTTTAAAGGTCTTATTGTTCGTGATGGATATGATGTCAGGTGGTAATGTGTTCCAGTCTTTAACTGTCTGGGGGAAGTATTTGAAGCCAATCCAGACACAATCACATTCACAGCAACTGCAAGGCTTACATTACCAACTGTTCTCCGCAAACAAAGAGTATTAGACTGCTTCAAATACTTCACCCTAACAGTTAAAGGCTGGAACACATTGCCACCAGACATCATATCCATCACGAACAATAAGACCTTTAAAGGAGCCGTTATAACCCACCTTAGAAGCAACTAAAAACTATGATACCGCGCACACAGAGAGCTGAGCAGACGATAATCGCTTCGGATCGGTAGTGATAGAAATATTTTTGAGAGCGCCCTCACGCGGTCAAAAATACGGTGCAATCCCCGCTTATGTGCTTGCAGAAAAGTTTTAAGCAAAGTGTTTCGTTACGATGCATAACAAGCATGCAGCCTTTTGAAAAGCTGATCAAGGGGTGTAGTGGGTGTAATCCGAAATCTGCCTATTATTGAAAAAACTGTTGGTAGTTTAAATAAAGGCCTATGCAACAGCTAGTGGTTTTCTATGCCACTAATAGTTTGCGATGACTTCCTACCGGTAAAACTGCTTTTTAGTCCGAGTATATTATTTAGGCCTAGGCGAAGCCCTACTTTCGGAAATTTTATGAGCATTAACGGAGTGTTTTATTTCCAATAGAAACCCAAATTGGGTTTGAATGGGTTACTTCTCACGGGTGTAAAAATGTCAGACGGATGCCCCTTTTCGCGTCGCTGCAGTAGCAATGGGCCAATCCAGGAAACGAAGGGATTGGCCCTATCAATGGGGCAGTGTCACAGATGTGTTAGTTTCGTCTACTTCACCCTCCCAAAAAGGTAAACCATGCGGAAATTAATATTTCATAATTATCACATTACATAATCTTGTATGTATAGGCCTCTCAACTATTAACTGCAACTAAATGTAAGGCAACTATTTACTGCAACTAAATGTTAGGCCTGGCCTCGGCTTCACATCTTCTCCACGCGTGGTACGACTTAAATAGCCGTTACAGTTTTTCTTCTTTTTCACAGTAAACAGCCGTTAATTTTTTTCTTTTTCTTTTTTTTACTTGACGGAGGATCGTTCCTCATAAAAAGCCCCAAAGGAAGGGTCAATTAAACATCCCATAATATATGGTGTTACCCTTTTCTCTTCAGAGTTGAACTAATTTTGTCCTATTGTTTTTCTAAGCGATTGCATTATCTTTAACTATTTTATGACCTAACATTCTCCAGATTCTAATTGCTTTCAATTTAAGTGTGACTGAAGATTATACTTACAAAAATACTGCCGTATCTTCTGTTGTAGAACGGGAAGGGTGTGCTAAGTGTGAGTTCATACGATGCATCGTTTGTCCTTTCAATGGCTGTTGAAGATAAATCCGCCACTGGCCGGAACCCATTCATATCTGACCAACAAAAGGAGTTAAAAAGAAGGCAGAAAAATTGAATTATGAAAAATAGTGTTTTGCCTGTTGTACGATCCTAGAGTGGAGATTTTCGACCAGTACCAAAGGTGTATATGGCTCACCTCACCCGTCACTAACATCCAATTTTATATCTTTTGTTTTTCATTGAAACCCCCCCCCCAAAAAAAAACAAAAAAAACAACAACAAAAACAACAAAACTTGCAGCCTCTCTGTTTTTATTTATTAAAATATTCTTTATCCATAAAATGTGACACCAAATTTGTTGAGTTCGGGGGAAAAGTCGTGAAATTTTCCGTCACTATTTAGGTCTTGTGTGTCCCTCTAGGGCCACCATATAGTTTCGTATTTTCTTCCAGACATTTCATTTGAAAGAACGGGGGAAAAATCAACATTAATTTTAAAAAAAAAATTCTGGGCGTGTAGGTCTTGTGATGATCGAACATAAATAATAAAGTATATGTTATAAAATATCTACTCTGACTTCTGACCTCAGTAAATATTCATTTACTGTCATGACGTGTGATTGCCTTTACCATTACTCTTTATTTGCAGTGTCTTAAAGGGTGTGTACAACATTGGTAATTGTAAAAGACCTGTATCCAAACTTGATGTGACCCAACATATACATGAAATAACAAACCTGTGAAAGTTTAAGCTCAATCGGTCTTCGGAGTCATGAGAAAACAGTGAAAAAAAAAACTTATGTGTTCTAAGTTTATTTCAAACTTCGGAATTATTTTATCCTGCAGGATAAAGACTATTATTTTACTCATTTCCTAAAAACTATGGCATTTCAAGCAAAACTATTTCAAGGGAAGTTTTCCACCATGACCATCTTTATACCATGTAAGTTATGTGCAAATCTGTGAACATTTATATTTTCATTCTTACCAATGTTGTATACACCCTTAAAAGAATTACTGAACATATTCAAGTTGAATATCATTTGCTCTCATAATCCTTTTTTGGTGGGTTGTGTCCGAGTGGTCAAGTGCACTGGACTCAAGCTGCAATGTTTCTGATCAGCAGGGTGCGGTGGGTTCGGGTCCCGGTCTGGACACTAAATAGTGTCCTCAAGCAAGACAAAGCCGTAGGTCCCGTGTTTTGTTCAAGGGACATAAAAGAACATTTAAAAGTGAGAGCTCGGGCTTGCCCCGGTGTTTCTGGCATGGTCTGGCAGTAACATGCACTACACATCACCTTGTATTCCTTATGGTTCGTCTCTTATAATCACTCTTAACAATCTCCACCAGATTTGATAATTAATTGCCAGGAGTGTAATTTATGACAGACATGGTGCCTCAGTGTAAATGGTAAAATTATTTAATAATTATTATTAGTATGATAATATTATGATTGTTTTACAATGACGTAATTACGGGTCTACTTGGCGGAAATTTATATTATTTTTATAGTTTATTTTATATTTATAGTATTTGTCTCCATTGCTTGGAGGATGTTGAAACGGGATTCACTTCATTTGTTTTTGCTCAATGTTTACTGTATTCAGAAAGAAATTTTTCCTTTTTCCTTATTTTCCTTATGAGTTCTCACGATAAAATCATTATGAATTGTGTTGCGAAGTACATATTCTCTGCTTTTAAGTTAAAGGAAAACCAAGTAGGCCCCTATAATTTAATATTTGTTCATGCTAACCTCTCCTTCTTTGTTATATTGTAAGTTTAAAATGTTGTTATTGTTGTAACCCTTCCCCAGGGTATGGGGTTTGTTCCGTTTTGGGGAATAAAATTAATACAATACAAAATTATTCAGATTAAGCGATTTGATCAAGTAACATCAGCTACATGCACTTGTGCTTCTTCTGCATTGTAATAACCAGCATACGTCTGGTACCCGTCTCGAAATTAGCAGTCAGCTTTATAACAGCCAGCAATGTAACAGTCAGCCTGACAAATAATTGAACTAATTCAGTGAATAATTAGACTTTGCCCCGGCATGTTAATGCATGGTTTACAACTACTCTACCAAAGACCCGCCCTTTTTATAATGGTTGTTACTCACGCCATAAAACCGCCTTGAAAAATTCCCAGTGATTCACCCAAACGCAACTTATTCATATTCATTTGAATTGACATATTTATAAAACAACTCATTGTTTTTCCAAGCTGTACTAATACAAACAAAAACACATTTTCCAAAGTCTCGTTGGGTTGTTCGATTCAAGATGGCGGACAACAGCGTGCAAAGTTCATATTTACACAGGTGATTGAATAAAAACCGTTCAGTTTAAACGAAGCTACACAATCGTCTGGCACTGACCAGCACAATACACCATTAGTGGATGAAATTCCAATCCATACGTTTCAATAAAACACAACGTTATCTAATTCTCGGCCTAAAATCCTTTTCATCAATTTAGGCGTTCACGGTTTCTGAAAATCACCGAAGTTCAGTTTACGTTTCGTTAGATTTGTTGTGTTTTTTGCAAATCGATATTAAGAACTGAATATCGGGGGAAATTGTATTTTTCTCACATACATAAATTATTTCTCATAACAGGTTGTTTTTATTATAACATATTTCATTCAGGGAAAGAGAACAACTGCCAAAATTCATTAAGCTGTATTTGCAAGGAAGCACCTCCAATCGATACCGTTGAATATCTAATTTAAAGCCATTAAATTTTTCCCAGTAATTTTCGGCAAATAAGCAGTCAAATTAAACGTCAGATTATTTTGTTTCAAGCGAAATTGAAAGCTACTTAAAATAGTCATTCAATTTGTACTTTTTGCGTCGTGCGATTTAAAAACGAATAACATTCAATCTAACAATCCACTCGAACAGCAATCAGATTATATCGTTGGTCATTGTTGTAAATTAAGAGAAAGTGTTGATTTGTGGGGAAGGATTAAAAATGAAATAATTGTTATGCTCCACAAACTTTTTTTACATTTTGTGCGTCTGTATAGCAGCCAATAAAAACTACAGCAAATAGTACCGATTTGAAGCTGCCATCAGACAGACCTTGTTGTATTAAAACTCGCATGCTCAAACGATGGCCGGCCGGCCATCTCTTCACAATGATACAAAGCTAAACATTAAACACCACCTGATGGCGAACTAATTTCATTGGATTCTTGGGAATAATAATGTACTTTTAGTCAGGTAAGTTATTTTGTAGTAGTTACTTGAATTGAAAGTACATTTCATGTCTGTAATGATGTCATCTTCCTTCAAGTGAAGGAAAACTTGAACACAGTTTATGTTGAATCAGGAATTTCCTGTGCTTGCTTTATGCATGCTTAATTTGGTTAAGGCAATCAAAGTAGGTGATTTCGGGAGTGCTTAAAATGATTGTTTCTTAACTTTTCTAGTGCTACAGTCGGAAATTCTTGAGGAAATTTGAACTGGTGTGAAGTATATAATCAGTAGGCTCTCAAATTGAGTTTACAGTAAGTTAAATGTTTTTACCGTACCAGTCCTGTATATACCCGGCACACAAATTATTATTTTTTTCATAAACAAAAATGCAAATTTGAGTAGGCCTACTATTGTATGTGTTAAACTGCCTTTTTAGTTAACACTTTCTTGATGATTGCTGTTTGAATACAACAAACAAACTAACAAACAAACAAGCAAGCAAATAAATTGCAAATAACAAGCTTTTTTATCCAACTGAAAAAAAAACCCAACACTATTTGGCCAACATTAAAGGGTGTGTACAACATTGGTAATTGCAAAAGACCTGTATCCAAACTTGATGTGACCCAACATATACATGAAATAACAAACCTGTGAAAGTTTAAGCTAAATCGGTCTTCGGAGTCAAGAGAAAACAGTGAAAAGAAACCTTATGTGTTTTAACTTCTTTTCAAACATCGGAATTTATCCTGCAGGATAAAGACTATTATTTTACTCATTTCCTAAAAACCTATGGCATTTCAAGCAAAACTATATCAAGGGAAGTTTTCCACCATGACGATCTTTATACCATGTAAGTTATGTGCAAATCTCTGAACATTTATATTTTCATTCTTACCCTTTAATAGTCAACTTCATGGGTCGCCGTATCATTTGTCTTGTGACGCCACATTGTGCTCAGAAATTATATATAGTTGCTTCTAGCTCCTTGTAATACCAAACCCAGAAAAAAGTATATTTAAAAACCAACGGGTATTATTTAAGCTGAATTATCTTACAAAAGTTGTATATTACCAATACAAATGCGCAGTATACTTACAATCTCCAAGCACGATGCAACTATTCTGGAGCACAGCACACGTGACGAACACCATCAATATCCTACAGTTCGCCATGTTCACAAAATCACGATTGGAATTCCTGCCTATAATTTTTCTAAAATTTGTACGGCAAAAGAAGAGACCATTTCCTGGTTGGAAGTAGGACTATGAAAAAAAACGGCGCCCAATAAAATTCATTTGAATGTTGGAGAGAGACCAAAAAGGCAACACCAACGCTTATGGACGGTTAAGTGCACTAAGTCCAAAGGTCAAACTGTGTTTGAATTGTTTCTTTACACACACATTGTAAAAATGGTTAGAGCCCCCTACTTGGACACATGAAGGGGTCGCGTCATGCTGTCCGTTTGTGTAATCATTACAGTGTTTGGCATCTTCCATTTTTGTTTCAGGGATTGCAGAGAGAGCTGGTTATTAAATATCTATGCAGGTTCATGTTTATTTTTAAGATGAAGCTCCACCTGTAAAGGGTACCTTTCTGCGCATGCGCAACCTTTTGTCTTTGCCTTTATTATTATTTTGCCACAAAGTTAAAGGAGATAATTTGCTGCAATGAGGCACCCACATGGAATTTGCAGTGAGGTGTGGTTTTAACTTCTGAATGAGAACGACCACTGTCATCATGTTCTTGAAAGACTGGACCGAATATAACGAAGAAGAGTGCCAACTCAAATAGATCTTCATTAAATCGTGGAGGAAAGAAACAATTATTCAATAATTATAAAATCTGTTATAATCTTCAGTGTAAAAACATAAACATAAGTCGGTCGCCTTTGATCTTTGTAGTTGAAAAAGTTCTTTGTTTTTTGACGATGATTTAAATTAAAAATTTGAATTAATAACAACAACACTAATTTTCTGTGTTTGGATGATTTTTTTATAGGCACAATGTGACATGACACGTTTATAAAAGAGCCACAGCGCATTGACTTCCTGAAGTCACGATTTGCACACATCCCGATGGCAGAAAGATAAAACCAAACAACGTGGAAATTAAAGTATAATTTGTCCTATCAACTTTGATATGAAGAAAGGAGGCACACCATAATACCTTTTCATCCGTTCGTATAATTTAGGCTATAAATTCTATTTATAGTTTATTCCATCATACTAACAGCGGGGAAAACACCAATTACAGGCAAGGCTATACAAATACAAAGTTAAAAAGAAGAAGAAAAAACCGGAATAATAATTTTTAATTTTTTTTTTTATTCTTGGTGATATGCTACAAACTGTAGCCGTTTTCACATGAACAGTGTATAGTGTCAAGCTTGCCAGGTAAAGCCATGGAATGTACAAGGTCAATCGTTTTTTAAACCAGACGGCTCGGTCAATACCACGACATACAAGTCAAGTTAATTATTGAAAATTAACGGTGCGTGTTTGAGGTCTAAAGTGACGAATGTATAATCAAATACCTGAAATGTGATCATTTTATAAGCAAACAGTTTATTTAAATTCCATGCAAAAAAAAAACTTCTTAACAATTTTTTTTTAAGTTACAGGTAAGGTCATACATTGGTAATGATCTAGACTTGTACACAAGTCGTTAATGTTTGTCGCGGTGTGTCGAGTCGCGTGTGGTGTTGTAGCGTAATAAAGAATGCTCTCGCGAGATCACTGCTCTCGCACGAAGTTGCTGGCAGTGCCGACTCTTCGGTGATCCATAGAGAAAGGTCCGTGGTCCTTTCTCTATGGGCGACTAGTCTTGAGAGCAGTAATCTCGCGAAGAGCAGCCCTCTCGCGGGATATTGCGAGAGAGTCGTTCCGCTATCCATGCGACAGACATTTTAAACGACTTGTACACAAGTCTAGTAATGATCCCGAAGAAATATTGTGCAATTTCTACTCGAAAAAGCTTCCTTGTTATAAAGAAGATAACGGAAGTATATATAAGCATCCTGTGATCTTACTTCGTCTGAAACATCCTTGTTAATTAGAAACCAATAAAAGTATGTCAACAGATTTGAATCTACCAATTTCCACCCCAAGGCGAGTTTTGGAGATTCAAATTTACATAGTGTCTGTTTGTGAATAGGCGCTGCTGCCAGAGACACAGTTGGTACCCGCGCCGTCAACCTCGTTCAGCGTGGTTGGATTTGACAGATTTGACAGATTTTTGCTGTTTTCTCAAAAAGTATAGTATTCAGCTGAAACTTTGACACGTGACTTTTACTCTATCTATTAAAAAGGAGGCTGTCGGATAGAAATTTTTTAAAGATCCCGGGGTCATTGCCAAAGTATACCCTACTATGAAGCTTCACTTTAATTGGTATAGGATAAGAAATTTGCCCTGTACCCCAAAAATGTTTGAGTATTTTTGTTTACACGCTTTCATATGGCTAACAATGACATTGCAATATCTACCCAAGCAGTTATTTCATAAAGCCTGTAAACACCAAAACTTGCTCAGTACAGAAAAGTATTGCTTAGCAGAAACAGGTTACCAGCCAAAATTACATAAACTTCGCATTGTTGTGACTGGTGCCCCCCTCAATTTTTGCTTAGCATAGAAATTTGTCAAGCATGTATTTTCTGCTAAACAGCTTTCTGAAATTGGGCCCTGGTGTCGAATGTCGACTTTCCAAGCAGAACTCAGACAGAAACGAATCCAGACAAAACTGCAGTTGTTCGACAAGAACATGTCGCCTCTTTAAATCAACAAAAGAACACAAAACAGTCGCGACTGATTCTAAAAGTACAAATCCCCAAACGGCTGATCAATGATTAACTCATGATAAGCATGAGCAATGTTTGTTTCGTACATGTCGCAAAGTTGTACTGTCGGGGAGTTGGGGGGGGGGGGGGGCTACCCGTAATTTTAAGCGCCAATTTACACATCCAAAGTTAGTTAACTATTAACCGATTAACACAGTGATGGTATGTTACTAATCTGAGCTAATAAACATTCAGTTCAATAGGTTGATATGGCTTATAAGCCAATACAGTACAAAACTGCAGCGGTTCTTTATTGAACCGAGATGGTGAAGAGTTCGAGCACCCTCTACGGCCAGCTTTGGAAGGGAAAATCAATGTCAGGTCATGTCAATTAAACTTCATTTCATTGCTTTTCTATACTTATTGATTAGATTCAGTAGAGGGCGCTTGATATTTTCTTTGTGGTGTGTTTTATTTCCCTAAGAAATGTATGCCCTTTTAAAAACCTTTTGTAAATTTGGTCTCAAATCTTTAAAGCAAATATGTATATACAAGAATCAGTGTAAAAACAAATTAAATGAAAAATCGTTTTGATCTTGCCAGGCAAGAAATGCCCTGGACACTTGGCAGAGACAGAGACAGAGCTAATGTTTGTGCATCCATTAATCTAGATTAGACTTCTGAATTGTATCAGTTCTTAGTGATTACTTCTCACTCTCACGAAGTATCTCGTCTCGCATGGCCGGGATGATACCTTTACGGAAGGCGATGTCCAGAAGCTCATGCGTGGTCTTAATGTTCGGATACTCGTGCAGGGCCCACTTGAGGTAAACCAGAAACTCACTCCAGTCAACCTGCCCGTCCTCATCCATGTCGATAGCCTGTAGAGCCTGCCGCGTTTCTGAACAGCGGTAACAGGAAAAGTATGGTGCCATGAAGCCGTTGTAGAATGAGTCAAACTCCAGCATGTCGTCTCCCTGCACCTCGTCCTTCATGTCCCAGATGTCCCATTTCTTGCGGATGTCCGCGATCAGAGTCTCGGCATGATTACTGTTGAGCTCCATCTGCTCGATGGCATCCCTCATTTTTTCAGTGATTTTTCCACCAGACCGGTCGAATAACACCGAAATCCCAACAACACTCATGTATTCTTCCTTTCTGTAACGGAGAAACACATTGTGAAGCTATAACTTACAGTAAAATCCAATAAATGCCAAGAGACCTTCAGTTAATACATTGTAATTAAAATGCGACAATTGGATGGAGGTTCGATCAAGCATACTGGACTCAAAGTTCTAGTCACCTGGGTGTGGGTTTGAATTTAGGCCGAGACAGACATGTGCCCCTGAGCAAGACACTTTATCTAAAATTGCTTCTCCCATCAGCTCAGATCAGAAAGGACTTAAACCCCATTGTGCGTGTATGTCCTAAAAGGCCTTTCTGCTCTTAGCCCACTGGGTCTTTCTAGGTCATATAAATCCTTTCTGCTCTCAACCTAAACGTGAAAAAGAACGAGGATCAAGAGCAATAATTACAGCTTGAACTAAGACTAGCTTACCGGTTGCTCTTTAGATCTTCCAGCATGACCTCTTTCATCTTGTGCGCCAGTTCGTTTGTAAACTGCTCGTCTTCTCCGAATAGTTTGACCAACTGCATCCGTATCATGTCATCCGAGGCCAGAGGTGTTATCCTCAGCGGTGCTTCCTCTCCAAAGAAGTCCGCCAGGTCGAATTCCTCCCTAGTCAGATTGAAGACAACGTCCAGAGACCTTTCGCCGTACACTGGCTGCTTCAGATGGGGTCCTTCTCCAGTTGTGATCTTGGTCACATTAATGGCGGCCTTCCTCAGGTAGGTGCAGTTGAACTTCTTCAGGACTTTCCTGTTTCCTGTGCGGATGAGGTTCATCATGGTCACGCAGGTGGATGCGTTGCCCATGGCGGCGCCCTCGATGCAGATGCTGCCCCACGTGCCGTCACAGCCGTGCATTAAACTCTGCAAACGAAATCATATTTTTAAAACCCTCACGTAACATTTCATAGTGACAACTCAGTACGATCAGTGGCCATTAATTAAATATTCAAAAAAGGTCAACACAAAACCCGTCTTACCTTTAGTTGAGTCGCGTCAGCGAAGCCGTACTTCTCGTGAACGTGCACCAACAGTTTCCCGGGCCAATTATTCATATCCATGATCTGGCGGATATACTTTGCCCATTCACCGCACTCCTCTGGAAGGCAAGACCCCTTGGCCTCCTCAAACATCACCCCGAAGGGTCGGATGTCTTCCGGCAGCTTGGCCAGGTACTCCACCAGCTTGAATGCCCTAATGGGGTGGGTGGGCATCACGTCTGTCATATCCCTCAGGTTGACCAGCACCTTGGCGTCCTTGTTCAGGTTCTGATGGACCCATTTGATCCACTTCTTGACGAGAGAGCACATGTCGTCCATGGTGAACTTGGTGAAGTCGTACACCCCGTCGCTGAGGTCCACCTCCAGGATGGTATTCCACAGTTTTAGGTTCTTGAGCTTCCTCATTCCAATGGGAACCGTCTCTGTGTCCGGGATGCGGTTCTTTTTACCTAAAAATGTAAATGTTTACATAATTCACTTTTTTTTTTTTTTAACATAAATGTGATCTTGAGAAGCAGGAGGATACCCTGCAAATCACCTACTATTATTTTGTTGGTGGGTCCTCCGATCTTGTTGATTACTGGGATGTAACTGTGCCTGCTTTATGCAGTTCGGTTGCAACATGGACGCAAAGAAGGGTACGGGCAGTGTTGTGCCGCCACACCAGTAACAAATATCCTGCTGTTATTGTGTACTTACACAATAACTTCATGTACGTACATGGTAACTTTAGACTTATCGGGTATACGATAACTTTTAAGTGCGTAGACCTACACGATAACTTTCGAGTGTTATACACGATAGTTGACATGTACTTACATGATAACTTTATACTTATCATGTAAGTAAACGATATGAATTGTGTACGTACACGATAACTCATGTACGTACACGATAACTAGTGTGTACGTACAAGAAATCGTTTGAGTTTGAGCTTAAATCCTTTCTGTACGAGCTGCTGCAGCATCCGATCATCAACAAATTTTCTGACTTTTCCCAATATTTATCTTGGATAGTATCATTACAAAAATCGCTGTTACGGTGGCAAAGGCATGTTTATGCGTCAAAGGTTTTTGTGCGTGATATTGTCCCTTTATATTGTCCCTTTAGTGGTATGTCCCCGCTTTGAATGTGCCAACATCCACACATGTTTGTCGACTCTATAATACGATAACTTCTCTTTGTTCTTCCGTTGTTTGGACTTCAATTGAACTTAATTAAAAATGTCCATGGCAGCCGTAAGGTTTGACAAACTTTCACTAAAAAAAAACAGTACATTTTAGACATGAACTGGGCAAAAAATTTATGGAATTGCTTACCGTAAAGCAAAGAATCAGCGTTTACGGAAGCAGGGAAATACGCGCTTACGTCAAACGTAATTCGGCCGTAACAGAGTCATGAAATTTGGCCATGTAAAGAACTTAGAACTGATGATATTTTAGGTTTTTACCGTACACCAATGTGTGATAGAGGACTGCATACTCAGTGAACGGATAATTTTCTGCAATATTTCTCATGTTAGCGCATTGAAAAATATAAGTGTTAAAAAGCTAGCTTAACAATTTTACCCAACACTTATGTTGTGTAGATTGTAACACTTCTTATAAAATTTAGCTTTTTGGTTAATTCACAGAAAATTAAATTAAATTAAAGCAAATCTGGTCAAAATCAACAAAGTTAGCCATACCTGGGCATGGTGACGATAAATACAGACAATTATCGATAAAACGAACGAGAATCTGCAGTGGAAACGGGAGTGTGAGCTACTTACGTTCCGTTATCTCTGAAAACGCAAAGAGACCGTTACGGTCCTCTCCTTTCTCTACGAGCTGTTGGATGAAGACATCATCTACGCGGGTCATATGGGAGAAGGATGCCACGATGATGTTCGTGAAGCCACATCGCCTCACTTCGTCAAAAATCTGCCACTTGCTCTCCAGGGTGTGGCCCCTCAGCTGCCCAACGGTGCTCTCGCGGATTGAGTTGTCCAGAACGAACAGATCCAGATCGCGGAGAACCTGAAGCTTAGCCAGGTCTTTCTTGACGTCCTTGTTATACTTCTCTGCCAGATCCTGCATAGTTGTGCAGCACTGCTCCATGGTATATATTGGAAAGTTATACGGCTTGCTATTATAATAAGGACTGTGCTCAGACTTTGACGACTTATTTCAACGGCGATATTGCAATGATAGTGGCATTCAGCCTATTGCGCAAGCTTTTATACTGTACCTTGACCTCTGGAATCATTTTCTTTCGTTTTTTACGAAAGTGGCGTCCTGGTCTCATTTCACGGCTCTGCTTACCGAGAACAGAGTAATCTGCGCTTACGGAAGCAGGATTTTCCGGTCTTACGTCAAGTGTATTTCACGGATTAGGAGGGAATTTGTGCTCGTGCGTCTGCGTACTGCACTTTACTCTGGGTATTTTTGCATACTCGGGCTGACGCAGAAATTCGGCGTTTGCCCTGTAATTAGCGAGGAATGGTGATTGCAAGCGCAGAATTCGGCCCTCAAAATAATTTCGAGTGTATGAAATAATTTATTTTGAACACTTGAAAAAATCATAACAAGTATGAGCTTTCAACGATAACGTATATTTACATAATATTGGATGACTGTGAGTGTGATACAAGAATATATTGCTCGAGCTATGACAATATTGGACAAGTCAAAGACGAGTCCAATATTGTCATAGCGAGAGCAATATATTATTGTATCACACGAAAACAAAGCCATACAATATTATTATTATTATCTATATCAGGCTGACTACCGAAATAACAATATTGATCTGTCATCCGGGTACTTGCGCGAAGTTCCCGGATGACGGAGCAATACGAAAACAATATTGCTCTGTCATTCGGGTACTTGCGCGAAGTTCCCGGATGACAGAGCAATACGAAAACAATATTGATCTGTCATCCGGGTACTTGCACTGAAGATATTAAATACACTGATTTATTGTACCACTTGGAAGCCTTATATAGATAATAATAAAGAATATTTCTATGGTTTGCATAACTGTTGCGTGGAAATTTGAGGCATCCTGTCCTTCATGGCTGACTGAGCACAAATTAAAGACAAACCCCATTTCAAAATTCACAAGTGTTATGCATGTCTGTATTTCATTGTGAAACAACACGTGTGGTTGAATGTAGTATTTCCGGCCATACCAGCACCATTTCTTTTCGATTTAAATCAACTCGACATTTTATTTCCATATTGCAAAATGTACATACAAGTAATTATATAAAAAAAAGTCTATTGAACAAAGATGTATAAAGAATTTCTAGAAAATTATAAAAGTCACGATTTAACAGAGGCAAATGGAGGCATATTCAAAAGACAAAGTCTTGTATAAAGTGCCTTAGAAAACAAAACACTGGACTTCTGAACAGAACAAGTTACAACAGAACGTACAGACGGGAAAGAAACAGGAGAAACAAACAAAGCAAACGCTACCTAACGAGCTAAGACTGAACAAGAAGGGAAACTCATGACCACTCAGCGGCTTTCAGCCAAACAGTTCCTAGGCAATGGGAGACATTCATAACATGGTGACCCCATTCACAAAAAACACAAGACTGCAATTGCAAGACCATTAATATATATATACATAATAATCTATATAATATTTTTATTCCTAATGTTTTGTCTATTACTTATTTTAATTTACTTACCTTATTTTCGATGTCACTCCTTGTAAACTAAATATTGTTAGTCTCCGGACTTGTTGTTTGGTAGGCCTATTTTTAATAAAACCGACTGAAATGAAATGAAATGAAATGAAAGAAAAAAAACTTGTCTGAATTGTTTCATTCCCTTGCCATACACCAATCAATCTAAAAGCATAGGCCTACTGCATTTCAGCACTCATCATGCATGCCCAGATTGTCTGATAACGACAGGGCTGTCTGATAACTACAGGGCTAAAATAGACATGGCCATTGTCATTGGTCTCTTACAGGCTGGGACCCCTGTTAAGCAGGGAGTCCAAACAGTGGGTCTTTGCCCGAAGGGTGTACCCCACTAATAGGAAGAAAACAGAGCGTCGGCCTCATTAATATTTTATAGGCCCTCAAAATATTCTACGTTAGACAGATTTGAGAGCCCAATAAAAGGGAAATAGTGTCAAATTTTAGCCCAATAGGGGCCTATTGTGACCTGGGGGTTGTGGACTTCCAACTTGAGGTATTTTGGATGACAAAGGCCCTGAAAAATTGTCTTATTTGCCGAGAGGTGTATTTGCCTATAATAGGGACATTTTTCATGGTCGGACATTTTTCATGGTCGGACGTTTGGGAAAATTACACCGGTGTAGGGGTGTTTTTATTTTGAGGGAGAATAACTCGACATGCCTTTGGTTTCTCCAACTGAGCAGATGATGAAAGTTCAAAAGTTAATGGATAATTTCCCTCTTTACTGTAAAAAGCTGTGAGACTATTAAGTATTTTGTGTGTAATTTTAAATATTTAGCATTTTGCACTACATGCTAAGGGAGTTCTTTTAGTAAGATGCACCTATAAGAAAACTTATCAGCACCATGATAAGGTGTCAGGTCACTTCGTATACCTTGACCACTTCGTACTCTGGACACTTCGTATATAAGGTACGAAGTGACTTTGGACACTTCGTACCCTTGACACTTCGTACCCTTTACAAAACACTTCGTACCTTCTAACAAGACACTTCGTACCCTTTATAAGACACTTTGTACCTTCTAAATAACAAGACACTTCGTACCTCGTACCGATTCTGGATTTACGTCTCGTTTCGTGAGGGTCACGCTGCCAAAGTCTCGTTAATTGACCCGTTGTGACTAGACTCGACTCAATTCAATCGCATCAGAATTGAGCGCCACCAACTAATGATTTTTTTGCCTTGAGTTCGAGCCGCTCGAGCTCCCCATAACAGCGTGGTGGATACACAAAATACTAGAAGAAGAACATAATAATAATAAGTTCCGGACTCCTTTTGCTTTTTCTGTAAAATTTCATTTCAAAAGGTGGTAGCGTTTTTGAGATATCGACGAAAATCATAAGCGGTTGGAAAACGTATCTGAACGTTTCTCAGATTCAAATAATTGGTGATACAAACTGATATCTTTGTCCATAACCAGTATCCCCACTACTTCGAAGTAATGATTCTCAAAATGCTCTTACTATCGAAAGCTGCTGTACTTCTAACTGAGTAAGTTTTTAATGGCATTAATTTTAAGAGCGACTACAAAACGTATACCTTCTCTTTGAGCTTCTAAAATACATTCATTTCCCACTTTTGATGCCTTGCTTAGTTTCACGCATACATCACATTACATGCAGAACCTTTGCATAGCATTAGGAAAACCACAGCACAAATAACCTTTCAATAAGTTACCCTACTGAACACTGGAGTTTAAGCTTTTAAAATGTATCCCTATCCTGCACTCAACACGTAGTTCTAACTTTTGATGACTTGCTTTCAGTTTCGATTATCTAAATCAACATACATTCGGAACTTGTGACACATGACAAAATCGGGAACGATCCAAACAAGACAATTAATGGTAACATACAGACGATGGTAATCTTCACCAGTCGATATTGTGATGCAATAGTTTACGACCATAACAGGGTTCCGCCAACGACGAAAAACACCACTATTTTGTTTTTTGAAATAGTGGGCTAGATTTGTTCAATCAATTTTCAACATTATTAATAATGCTGGGCAGAAAACTCCAAACTTATGACCAAATAATAATTAAACACGAAATAAACAAATGGATTTAGTGTTTTCGTTGCAGTTGATCTTTAAGAAAACCCCAGCACAAACTGTTAACCTTTTAAAATGTTACTCCACTCTGAACCAGAGTTTAAGCTTCTAAAATACATTCATTTCCCACTTTTGATGCCTCGCTTAGTTTCAAGCATATACATCACATTACATGCAGAACTTTTGCATAGCATTAGGAAAACCACAGCACAAACTGTGGGGCCTTTCAATAAGTTACTCTACTGAACCATAGAGTTTAAGCTTTTAAAATGTATCCCTATCCTGCACTCAACACGTAGTTCTAACTTTTGATGTTTTGCTTTTAGTTTCGATTATCTAAATCAACATACATTCGGATCTTGTTACTTATTCTTTCGGTTTTGTCTCTCATTAAACAACATTTCAAACCGTAACCTTTGGAAATGCTACCCCACTACAAACGAAAGAGGACGCAGAAAAAAAGCATTAAAACAAAACACCCAAAAACAAAAACAATCCACAATGTAAACACTGTATGCATAAGTTTCTCCATTGTCAATTTTCGCGGAAGTTGCGGACAGAACTTGACGAGTGTCGTGTTCCAAGTAAACACTCCTGTCAATTCCGGTGTCACGTCCGCTTTCAACAAGACAACTGGAAGCCTAATGGGAAAGCTATGTCGAATGCACCCATAGTTTAAACCCCAAGTACAGCCTGAAAACACAAAATCCAAGATGGACGCCGGATATGGCGGCCATTTAAAATTCCCACAATGCGTTTAACACCATCAGGCGACACATCCCTATTTCTTGTATATTAGTAAATTACATCATAACTTTCTCTTAAAAGAATGTGTGTATGGGTTCACCTGTCATGCTATACAACGGTAAGCCAAATCACATGTTTTACGTTGCTGTAATTTTGAATGGTTCAAGAAGAACAATATTATTCTTACTCTTTTAGCGGAAACAAATGCATTTATATCCCAACCAACAATTACCAAACTAAATCGTCCACCATTGGAAATTGTACGTCGGTTGAGAGCAGAAAGGACTTACAAACGTATACAACCTACAAAGACCCAGTCGGCTGAGAGCAGAATCTCAAAAACATACGGTACACGCATAAATGTTTTTTGTTTTGTTAGTCCTTTCAGCTCTGAGAGGAAGGGAATAGACCTTATGCATATGACGTCATTTGAGTAGGGCGCCCTCACCTAGAGGTCAAAATTTTACCCCCATGGTCCACCCTGCTGACACGTTGTACTTGTTGCTCTTAACTTAGTCTTATATAGTCTTCAGTCCAAGTTACAAGACCAAGAGCACAACTACAAGCTATACATATGATTATCCAAGCTAGAATTAAACCTGCTCAATTATTTTCTATTTCTATATGTAATTCATTGGTCTTTGTCAAAAATTCTTTTACAATAATGTCATTCTTGTGCACACACAAAATTGCTTTCTTAACCGCTATCTTTTAATTTATTATGATGTACATGTATGATGTAGCATCCCATAATTTGGGTAAATCAGAGCATGCCCTAAAGTAAATTCAATAAGCATCCATAATCATTCTTTGGGTTAACAAGGCAGAGTTTCAGATTGTTTATTTATATATTTTTTAATTTGTTTTGGGGGGAGGGAGGTGGTGTTGAAAATTATCCATACTCAACCATTCTGTCTTAAGGTGGTAAACTTGGATTATCTTTTTGAGTATTTGGAAAAGATAAAACATGTACTCAGAATCTACTGTTGAAACATATTATTCCACAAAATTAACTATGTGGTTGCATTTTTGTTCAACTTTTTTACAGGCGTACTTTGACAAGAAACAATTGAAACCCCGACGAACAGATCGAAAGTTAAAGCAGACTGCTGTTCCAACCATCTTTCTTCACCGTGAAGTATCCAAACTGAGGAAGTCTCCCAAAAATAGAGTTCAAATGCCCACCATGACTTGCATTACGAAAAAGGTGGCAAATCAACACCAGCTGAGCATTCCTACTCTGCATCACCACAATGCTCATCCACTGAAAGTTGTAAATAATAATTGTTCTGTTGTTACTCACCGTTTTGTAACTATTAGTTACAAAGCACTTCAGATTGACACACAGTTCTCTTGGTGTAGCAGCAATTTTCTTGTACTACTACCATGAGAGCGGATGTGATGAGTGGTTTGATTCCACTGGTGCTTTAGTTCAGGATTTGTGAGATACAAATTGGCAGCGTGGTGAACATGTAAAGAAAAGAAAATGGTGCATGACGACTGAAGAGTTAAGTTTTGAGTTAGGTGACTTATGTTCTACTTTCAAGATCTGTTTTTGTTCTTTCTAAATAAGGTTTGCATGTATTTCCCTTTGTTATTAACATTTTGCAGTTTTGTTGACAAAAAATTTGACCTTTTTTGATTTCCACACCTTGAAGCTACTGATAAGTTATTTCAGTAATTTTGTAAATTGGGCCACTTCTAAATTGTATATTTGTTGTGTACAGATTGTACTTGTTTACAGAATCTAGCAATACAATTTCAAACAAATTTCCTCTAACAATTTACCTGAATGTATTTTACCAATACAAAAGCAGCTACAGATTGGTTTGAAACCTAAGACATGACAACTTTTCTTGATACTCATTTACTAGATCTTTATTTTCTTCTCAGACAGAGTGTTTCATCTTCTACTTCAGGCTGAATTCATCTTCAGAGGTTACAATGATGAAGTCCTCATGAATTTGAAGAAGACCAAGAAGGTTCTCCTTGACAAAGCTGAACAACAAACCACAGCAATTCAACACGAGTGAAGAGAGCACTTCTCACTAGTTATATTAATGTTCGACTTTATGAAATAATTTATTTTGAACACTTGAAAAAATCATAACAAGTATGAGCTTTCAACGATAACGTATATTTACATAATATTGGACGGCTGCGAGTGTGATACAAGAATATATTGCTCAAGCTATGACAATAATGGACGAGTCATTATTGAAGGTTTTATTCAATCACAAAATACGATTACGTTGATAGAGTTTAATGAGTGGCTGTGACGGCACGTGGGGCAGTATCTGCATCGAGGGCGCCGCCATGGGCAATGCATCCACCTGCGTGACATTGATGAACCTCATCCGCATGGGAAACAGGAACGTCCTGAACAAGTTCAACTGCACCTACCTGAGAAAGGCCGCCATTAATGTGACCAAGATCACTACTGGAGACGGACCCCATCTGAAGCAGCCAGTGTACGGCGAAAGGTCTCTGGACGTTGTCTTTAATCTGGCCAGGGAGGGTTTCGACCTGGCGGACTTCTTTGGGGAGGAGGCACCGCTGAGGATAACACCTCTAGCCACGGATGAGATGATACGGAAGCAGTTGGTCAAACTCTTCGGAGAAGATGAGCAGTTTACAATCGAACTGTCGCACAAGATGAAAGAGGTCATGCTGGAAGATCTTAAGAGCAACCGGTAAGCTAGTTTTGGTTCAAGCTGTATTTTCATTGATTTCAATCCATGCTGTATATTGGGATGGGGCGGTTTTCATATTTTTATATTTTTATTTCATTCTTGCTGTATATTTGGATGGGGTTGTTTTTCATATTTTGTATATTTTTATATATACTTAATGTGTTTATTTTGTATGTGTTGTGATATTAACCTTGTGCCAGAGCCGTAAATTGAGAGAGTTGCGAACATTGATCTCAACAATAGAGATCAATTGTCGCGAAATGGAGGGACCCGTGTTCTTCAGTACGTGGTTGCTGGATGCCATGTTCGGTCCAAATGCAGCACAACCCATGGGCAGACTCGTCTGTCACCTTGTACACCTTGTATCACCCATGCAGGTTGTTGTTGTTTTTGACACGAAATGGCTTCTTATCGTAAGTTGTTGCAATTCTCTCAATATACGGCTCTTCCATGTGCCATCCGCATTATAAAAATTCCTTTGAAATAATATTGTAAAACTGGTTTAATTAGTACTCTTTCATGTGCCTTCTATAAACTTAATTTGAATTAAAACCAAATTTGTATAAACTTTTTAATTATCAGGTGAATAAACAGCTTGACGCTACTGTGAT
The DNA here is from genome assembly GCA_037783415.1 of Leptasterias polaris. NCBI lineage: Eukaryota > Metazoa > Echinodermata > Asteroidea > Forcipulatida > Asteriidae > Leptasterias > Leptasterias polaris. Next base: position 10,264,631 of record JAZGTN010000009.1, read on the forward strand.
TTGGTTTCGTCTGTTTTCCGTTTTATATAAAAAAAAAATCGTTCGTACTCGTCAACCCACGTGTGATTATAATGCGTTTATTTAACCCTTTCAGTACCGCCGTGCCATAGCGGCTCAAAACAACATTCCACTTGGTGACCAATGAGCCCGTATGGCACGGAATTATTAGCACTCTCGGTGACCAATGAGCCTCTCTGGGACATCGACCAAAAGTAAGTTATCAAAATGTAAATAGCCCCCTCAATCGCCTTTTGTCCATCCCCATGGTAACAAGGTGGTCACGTGTGCCCTGAAGCGTCGCAAGTTTTAAAATTTCAGCGGTATCGCCCATCGTTAAGCGTCCCCCACGCATTCTTCAGTAAGAGATCATTCTGACAACATGGCCGAAGAAAATGAAAAAAATTTGGAAGAAATTTTCGCAGATAGTGGTTCCGAAATGTCATCTGACGAGGAATCGCCACTTGAGGACTCGGAGACGTCAGAAGACAGTGAGGATACAGAGCCGAGAGCCTCGACATCAACAGCAACAATAACCTGTTCTAAGAAGGGTAAGAAAACCAAAAAAAAAGCCGAATTTCAGGTGTGGCTGGCGTGAAGCCAACTGTAACACACGGCGACCGCCTGTTAAATTTACAGCAAACACCGGGGCTACAGAAGACTTCAGTTCGTTCTCCCCCATACAAATCTTCAAACTGTACTTTTGTGAAGCAGTGTGGCAGATGATGGTACAAGAGACTAATCGTTATGCTGAACAAATATTGGGAGCGGGGGCAGAAAATAAGTGTGCATGGAGACCAACTGATGTACCTGAAATGATGGCATTCGTGGCCCTACTTCTTTGCATGGGAATCAACAAAAGGTCTCGTTACTCCATGCATTGGTCCAGGTCTGAAATTCTACGAAGTCCCCTGTACTCAGCAACCATGGCTCGTAACCGATTTACTGCAATCCTAAGATTTTTTCACCTCGCCAATAACAGAGATGTCGAGGGCGACTCTCCCCGTGACAAACTTGCTAAATTACGGCCACTGTTAAACATTGTACTACCATCATTCCTCCGGGTGTACCAGCCGGGACGAAGCCTTTCACCGGACGAGACGATGGTCAAATTCAAAGGACGGGTGAGCTTCAAGCAATACATGCCAAGAAAAGCCGCAAAATGGGGATTGAAATCTTTCTCATTGAACGAATCCGACACAGGGTACACATGTGCCTGGGAGTTGTTCACAGGATCCCAGCCCAGGTGCCCACAAGGACAGCCCTCTGTAAGTGATCCCGAGACAAACCATCCATCCGAAATAGGGGTACCAGGCAACGTAGTATTGAACCTTTTGCAGGGACTCGAAAATAAAGGACATTGCATCTACATGGACAATTGGTTTACTAGCCCGGCTCTGTTCTCCAAGTTGTCTGAGCTAGGATTCGGAGCTTGTGGAACTGTGCGCTATACCACCCTAGGGATACCCGACGTAGCAAACTCCAAAAAATTTCCTATGAAAAGCGGTGCAGATCCCAAATTTTTGCAGAAAGCAGGCCAACTATGCGTTATGTGGCAGGACACAAAACGTGTCACTCTCCTCTCAAACTATGGAGATTGCAGTGTCACTAGTAAAAAGATTCGGAGCCGGAAAACTTCAACAGGATTTCGTCATATCAAAAAACCGTGCATAGTCGAGGATTACAATAAATACATGGGGGGCACGGATCTGGCAGGACAATTATGCACGTACTATACTCATACCCACAAAACATTCAAATGGTGGAAACGTGTATTTATTACAATCCTAGACATATGTTTGCTCAATGCTAATGTCGTATACAACAGCATCCATACAAACAAGAGCTTGTCTACTTTGGATTTTCGGGTCCAGGTGATAGAGGCACTTATTTCTAACTTCGAGAACAACCCAGTTCACCATGCCCGTAAAGTGTCAAGTGCTTCAAACGCCCTTTCAACTCCGCACTTTCCAGGTCCGACTGTTGACGGGAAGAAACGTGCTGTGTTGTATGCAGTTCCACCTCTAATCGGAAACAAACTCGCACGATTTGTAAGCAGTGTATCAAGCCAATGTGTGTTATACCATGCTTTGAAAAATTCCACACCAAGCGATAAATTAGGTCAACAATTCAACTATTAAGTTAATTATGTTAAAAATTTGTAAAGCGGTTATACCATTATTGGAGAATGTCCACACCAAACTAATAATTTTCTAAACTTTCTGAATACTCCCCCCCCCCCGCTACAATGTTGAATCCCACAATCGCATGCCTGCCAACAATCAACATTGAGGCGGGGGGGGGGGGGGGGAGATGGTACTTAGAAAAAACAAGTATAGCACTTTGGCAAAATGTAATGTTAGTTCCTTCTTTACATATTGGTTCATGCTAGGTGTTAATTTTATTTGAGGAGTAATTTTTGTCCAGTTCCTCTCTTCTGTTTATTGAATGTGCAATCCTATGAGCGGGTTTGGGGGGTGCTTCAAAAGGAATTTATTAAAACATGTTTATTTGAGGTTTCATAAACTAATTTTAAAATACTCAAAATGGCCGACTTAAGCCACTGTACCACATTGTTTTTATTTGGTCTCATTGGGTTCCAGCATCCTGAAAACCTGGCAATATTTTATGTTACGGGCCAAAAAAAAATTGATTGGCGGCCATTTTTATTATTAAACTGGCCGCCTTAACCGACTGATGCAATTATTTTATTGTGCGTCTTGTTGGGTTCCTGGATCCTTAATACATTAAAATTTCCAACATTGGGGCGGGGGGGGGGGAGGATGGTACTTAGAAAATACAAGTATAGCACTTTTGAAATATTTTATGTTTGTTTCTTCTTTACAGATTGGTGAATGATAGGTAAAACATATATTTTATGAGTTATTTTGCCACCATGGCAATTAGAATTTTTGTATGTGAGGCTCATAGACGGAGATACGGACCAAAACTTTATTTATTGGCGGACATTTATAAATGGGCAATATTTATTGTTCTTTTATGTCAGTTCCTTCTTTGTCATTAAATGTAGAAAAAAATTTAACTTTTGATTTTACCAGTCATTTATTTATAAGTCATATTGTGCGTAATCCAAACTGTCTTGTTTATATTTAATGTCTTTTCCTATGAGGGTTTTCTTTTGGGGGGGGGTTGCTTCCTAAAAAAATTATTAAAACCTTTTGTTTTTTGGAGGATTCATAATTTGCCAACAATCTAAATGGCAGCCTTAACCTATTGATCAACATGGCTATAGTCACCAACTCCCAGTATCGGTGAGGCTCAACCAATATTTTTTTATATTTTTGGGCTGGTTTGGGGGGGGGGGGGGATGCTGTTTGAAAAGTAATATCTTAAAACCTTATGTTTATTTAACGTTTCAAAAATATGTCTCATGCAGATTGGTATGAACAGCTACTTGACAAATGTTTAGCTTAAACATTTAAACTACTCATTTGTGTATTTAGTGGTCATAATACCATACCTCAAATATATGTTTAAGGCAATGATTTAGTCCAAGGCAATATGACAAAGGAAACAGTAATTTAATAGCTTCCTCAACTTGCATTATCCTAGGCTAACCCCAATCTGCCTTGTGAGGGCGCTGTAACCTCAAATTTTCCTAAAATAGTGTTGGTCACCAGTTAGCCATGTCAAGGAAATGTCTCTGGTCACCATGGCATAAGTAGCCAATATGTGTTGGTACTGAAAGGGTTAAGCGAGAATAGTTCAATCCACATTGCCTTAAAAAATGATATAGAAACAGGTTACGATGAGCTATAAGTAGACGTTGTCACTGCACAATTATTACCAATGACTGTATTGATAAGAGATATAAACTGGGCATTTCTGTAGAGTAAAAGTAAATTGAAAGTCCGCACACAAACCATTTATGTCCAACTATAAGGAATTATTGTACCTCAATGTGACAGGTAAAAAATACATGAGTGTCACATCAATAACAGTTTGCAACTTACCGAAACTTGGAATGTTGTTGGCAAGTTTTGCTGAGGTTAACTCTTTTAAAGAGTGTTGGAGGAAGAAACAGAGGACCCAGGCAGTATCTCACCGCAATGGCTGTTCAGGAATGGTTATGAATTGCGCGCTGGTAAGGCATTGCAGGCACCACGCCCTTTGCGGCCCAGTGAACTGTAAGTATGCTTTTCAAATTGAAGTTATTACACGGATAACTCACAGGACATAATCAAGAATGGAATGTACGTGAGTTAATGACCACTGGGCACTTTCAAATCGGTTGGTTGCACATGTTTAAATTCCATTCCGTTTCTATGGGAGCTTATGGGTGCACACCACTAAATAAACTTCCATTGCATGCCGTGCAAAATGCTAAATATTAAAAAGAACAAAAACATACTTAGAAGTCTCACAGCTTTTTCACTCCACATAAAAACAGCCCTGCACCGGTGCAGTTTTCCAAACGTCCTAGCTCCAATCTTGAAAAACGCCAACACACCCCTCGACAAGTAGGACCATTTATTTCAGTGCCTATGTCATTCCAAATACCTCAAGTTGGAAGTCAACAACCCCCAGGTCACAATTTGGCCTTTTTTTACACTATAACCTAGTGCAAAATGCAGAGCATAATAAAAGTTCAAGAGTCAGTGGATAATTTCCCATTTACTGTAAAAAGCTGTGAGACTTGCTATGTTTTTTATTTTGTTTGTTCTTTTGAATATTTGTGCATTTTTTATTGGGGTCTCAAATCTTTCTAAATAATATAGAATATTTTGAGAGCCTACAAAATATTAATGCGGCCGACGCTCTGTTTTCTCCCTATCTAGTGGGGTGCACACTATGCTCTGTGGTGGAATTTTGCCTGTGACGAGCAGACAATTTTCAGAGTTTCAATCACAGTGGTTGGTTCTTATTGCCATTTCTCAGTAAATCACAAGATTATTTCCTTCAATGTTTTAACAAGAATCTATAGACTCGTCTAATTTGAAGCACAAGCGTGTGTTTATTTAATATAATGGGCCGGTCATTGAGTACAAATATCTTATTTCAAAACTTTCTCCTGAAGACCATCAGAGCATACTGATTGAAATGTTGATTTGGTAAACTTGAGAACCATCACAAATCGTAGAGAGATTATTACATTGTGTAACCGCAAACCTTACCAGGGCCCAATTTCGTAAAGCCTGTAAACACCAAAACTTGCTCAGCACAGAAAAGTATTGCTTAGCAGAAACAGGTTACCAGCCAAAATTACATAAGCTTTGCATTGTTGTGACTGGTGCCCCCCTCCATTTTTGCTTAGCGTAGACATTTGTCCAGCATGTATTTTCTGCTAAACAGCTTTCTGAAATTGGGCCCTGGTGTCGAATTAAAAAAAACAAAAAAACAAAAAAACAAAACAGTCGCGACTGATTCAAAAGTACAAATCCCCAAACCACCGATCAATGATTAATTAACCCATGATAAACATGAGCAATGTTTGTTTCGTAAGTGTCGCAAAGTTGTACTGTCGGGGGAGTTGGGTGGGGGGGGGGGGGGGGGAGGTACCCGTAATTTTAAGTGCCAATTTACACATCCAAAGTTAATTAACTATTAACCGATTAACACAGTGATGGTATGTTACTAATCTGTGAGCTACTAAACATTCAGTTCATTAGGTTGACATGACTTATAATCCAATACAGTACAAAAATGCAGCGGTTCTTTATTGAACCGGGATGGTGAAGAGTTCGAGCACCCTCTACGGCCAGCTTTGGAAGGGAAAATCAATGTCAGGTCATGTCAATTAAACTTCATTTCATTGCTTTTCAAATTAATGATTAGATTCAGTAGAGGACGCTTGATATTTTCTTTGGGAAGTGTTATAATCCCCTAAGGAATGTATGACCTTTTAAAAACGTTTTGTAAATTTGGTCTCAAATCTTTAAAACAAATATTATATATTATACAAGAATCAGTGTAAAGAAAATTAAATGTAAAGCGTTTTGATCTTGCCAAGCGGGAAATGCCATGGACACTTGGCAGAGACAGAGACAGAGCTATGTTTGTGCATCCATTAGTCTGGATTAGACTTCTGAATTGTATCTTTAGGATTTACTTCTCACTCTCACGAAGTATCTCGTCTCGCATGGCCGGGATGATACCTTTACGGAAGGTGATGTCCAGAAGCTCCTGCGTGGTCTTAATGTTCGGATACTCGTGCAGGGCCCACTTGAGGTAAACCAGAAACTCGCTCCAGTCAACCTGCCCGTCCGCATCCATGTCGATAGCCTGTAGAGCCTGTCGCGTTTCTGAACAGCGGTAGCAGGAAAAGTATGGTGCCATGAAGCCGTTGTAGAAGGAGTCAAACTCCAGCATGTCGTCTCCCCGCACCTCGTCCTTCATGTCCCAGATGTTCCAAGTATTGCGGATGTCCGCGATCAGAGTCTCGGCATGATTACTGTTGAGCTCCATCTGCTCGATGGCATCCCTCATTCTTTCAGTGAGTTTTCCTCCAGACCGGTCGAATAACACCGAAATCCCAACAACACTCATGTATTCTTCCTTTCTGTAAACGGAGAAACACATTGTGATGCTATAACTTACAGTAATAACCAATAAATGCAAAGAGACTTTCAGTTAATACATTGTAATTAAAATGCGACAATTGGATGGAGGTTTGATCAAGCACACTGGACTCAAAGTTTTGGTCATCAAGGTGTGGGTTTGAATCCAGGCCGAGACATGTTTCTCTGAGCAAGACACTTAACTAAAGTCGCTTCAACCGTCAGCTCATAGCAAAAAGGACTTATACCCCACTGCGTGTATGTCCTAAAAGGCCTTTCTGCTCTTAGCCCACTGGGTCTTTCTAGGCCATACATCCTTTCTGCTCTCAACCTACGTGAAAAAGTACGAGGATCAAGAGCAATAATTACAGCTTGAACCAAGACTAGCTTACCGGTTGCTCTTTAGATCTTCCAGCATGACCTCTCATCTTGTGCGCCAGTTCGGTTGTAAACTGCTCGTCTTCTCCGAGGAGTTTGACCAACTGCATCCGAATCATCTCATCTGTGGCCAGAGGTGTTATCCTCATCGGTGCTTCTTCTCCAAAGAAGTCCGCCAGGTCGAAATCCTCCCTGGCCAGATTGAAGACAACGTCCAGAGACCTTTCGCCGTACACTGGCTGCTTCAGATGGGGTCCTTCTCCAGTTGTGATCTTGGTCACATTAATGGCGGCCTTCCTCAGGTAGGTGCAGTTGTACTTATTCAGGACTTTCCTGTTTCCCATGCGGATTAGGTTCATCATGGTCACGCAGGTGGATGCGTTGCCCATGGCGGCGCCCTCGATGCAGATGCTGCCCCACGTGCCGTCACAGCCACTCATTAAACTCTATCAACGTAATCATATTTTGTGATTGAATAAAACCTTCAAGTAACCTTCAATAATGACAACTCAATACACAATCAGTGGCCATTAATTAAATATTATAAAAAGGTCAACACAAAACCCGTCTCACCTCTAGTTGAGCCGCGTCAGCGTAGCCGTACTTCTCGTGAACGTGCACTAGTAGTTTCCCGGGCCAATTATTCATATCCATGATCTGGCGGATATACTTTGCCCATGCACCGCACTCCTCCGGAAGGCAAGACCCCTTGGCCTCCTCAAACATCACCCCGAAGGGTCGGATGTCTTCCGGCAGTTTGGCCAGGTACTCCACCAGCTTGAACGCCCTGATAGAGTGGGTGGGCATCACGTCTGTCATATCCCTCAGGTTGACCAGCACCTTGGCGTCCTTGTTCAGGTTCTGATGGACCCAGTCGATCCACTTCTTGACGAGCAAGCACATGTTTTCTATGGTGAACTTGGTGAAGTCGTAGACCCCGTCGCTGAGGTCCACCTCCAGGATGGTATTCCACAGTCCTAGGTTCTTGAGCTTCCTCATTCCAATGGGAACCGTCTCTGTGTCCGGGATGCGGTTCTTTTTACCTAAAAATGTGAATGTTTTTAAAGCATAAATGTGATCTTGAGAAGCAGGAGGATACCCTGCAAATCACCTACTATTATTTTGTTCGTGGGTCCTCCGATCTTGTTGATTACTGGGATTAACTCCACAGTAACTGTGTCTGCTTTGTGTAGTTCGGTTGCAACATTGACGCAAAGAAGGGTACGGCAGTGTTGTGCCGCCACACCAGTAACAAATATCCTGCTGTTATTGTGTACTTACACAATAACTGTCATGTACGTACATGGTAACTTTAGACTTATCGGGTATATACACAATTTATCGTGTGCGTACACGATAACTTTCAAGTGTTAGTTAAAGGCCCGGTCACACAGGCCTCGATAACGAGAACGAGAACGAGAACGAGAACGAGAAGAGAAAATAAATCGCTCCCCATTATCAAGTACTGCTACAAGTCACACAGCATGCGATAACGTGAACGGAAACAAGGAGCAAAACGATACGTATCGTTCCGATCAATCCTGGCGCGATTTTTTAGGCATTGTAGGTCCGATATTTTCCATTGACCAATCAGAGTCCACCTTTGGTATTACGTCACGCGGCCGGCAACTTTTTACCTCCCAAAAAATAAAACAAAATGGATGACGAAAAACTTATTTTAGAGGTAGAAAAGAACGAAATTCTGTATGATAAGTCAAGCGAAGCCTTCAAAGACGTGAGAAAGAAGCTGGACATTTGGAAGGAGATAGGGGACAGAAGTAAATGCAACGGTAAGCATGTTTGGTTAACATTTTATAAGCTTTTATTTAGCAAATCAGGCGACACGCCAAAGCATCGACCACAGTTTTTAGGCCTAGCCCAGGTCCCTCCTACAGCACTGGTGCAGTCTCGCCTCCTGCGAGCCAACGTACATTTTATTTTTCCCATTATCTTAGGCCTACAGTAAGTAGATAGATACATTAATACAAGTCATGTAATTTTCCTAATTTTAATATCTTCAAGTGAGGTACTAGTCCTACTTAATAGCCCTGGAAAGCATCTAAAGTGACAAAAGCCGTAGCAAAATGTGGAGCAAAAAATAAATAATGTTGACCACGGCCGCCGCTTGGTGGCTCAAAACAAAGATGGCAGCACTCTCACAGAGTTGATACTTTTTTTCTCAGACGTTACGTGAACTTGAGCCATATTTTGTACACAACTTGTACAAGTTGTAATACAAAGTATGGCTCAAGTTGATGTTATGTCTGTAACTGTTTGTGGAGGGAAACTCTGGTAAGTGTAACAACTTTACAAACTAAGTAAAACTATAGAGAAAGGACAGAGAAACTAGGCTATAATAAATATTATTAAAGTGTAAATCGTACGTCATACAATTACATTAATAATACATTGGAAAATCAAAAACATGGACTGGCTGGCCGGCTGGGTGGAGCCATACAGCAGCTACAGGGATTACTGTAGTTTCCTTTGGATCTAGATCTAAATAGATACTACATAACACGCCCTGGTGGAGTCGCATCCTTGGAATCAAAGTACAATTCCAATACTAATAATGCCCCCCCCCCAAAAAAAAAAAAAAAAAACAAGAAAGAAATTTAAAGTTAAATTTTCCAACATTGACAATGAATTCCACCAATGATATTGAGAATTAAAATAGAGTACTCATAAAATGGTTATTGACCTGTATAAAAACAACCAACTAGTGACGTGTGCTACCTGGGCGTCAACTTTAAGATGGAGTAATGTGCAATTTAATTTTATTTACAAATTACAAGTAATTTAAATTACAAGTAATTAAAAAAACACACCTTTTACTTCATTTTGAGGGGATTCAGAACCAGATTTACATTTTTGTTTCAAGGCTCAAGAGTCAAGGGCCACTCTTGTCATATTAAAAATGAACTTTGGAAAATTTGTGACACCTTGAATTTTAAACAGGCCTTTGTGTTGTTTGTAGCTACTACGTAGTAAGTAGTACTACTACTACACTAGTACTAGGTCGAGGGACTAATCCTCAATGAAGCTGCAGTTATCACAGCGAGTCATTAGAATGATATTGCTAGCATTATTAATGCTAGCAATATTAATAAGCTGACAGGATACATGATCTACTTCGCATGGCCAAAACAGGCGTTTCTCTGCCATGTTACCCCACCAGCTGGCAACATCACATACTTAGTGAAGGTGTTCCTCACATCATATGCTTCTTGGGAGGCATGGTTCCCTGTATTCTGAAGGTCACAAATAGGCCCATGGTGATCTCTTCCCACTTCTGGAGGATGATTGGTTGTGTTGCTTGATGCATTGGCAGAGGTGTGCTTGATGAAGTTATGTAGAATGCACGTAGCCTTTACAACTTTATCCACAGTTAATGGACAAAGTTGAACCCTTCTCTGGTAAATGCGCCACTTTGCTGCCAAAATGCCAAATGCATTTTCGACTACTCGACGCGCTCTTGAAAGCCGGTAGTTGAAGATACGCTTGTTGTCATCCAACTCTTGGCCAGGGAATGGTCTCATGAGGTATGGTTTCAGTGGGAATGCTTCATCTCCAACTATCACATGAGGCATACTGCCAAGCTCGGGGGCACCAGGGAGGGGTTTTGGAGGTGGGATGGATAGGTTTTCTCTGTGCAGGGCCTTCCCCATTGCAGATAGGGCAAATATGCCTCCATCACTCTGTGAACCATATGCTCCAACATCAACCAAGGTGAAGCAATAGTCGGCATCAACAAGTGCCATTAAGACGACGGAAAATGTCCCTTTGTAATTAAAGAAGCTTGACCCGGAATTTGGAGGTGCCTGGATGACAACATGCTTTCCGTCTATTGCACCAATGCAGTTTGGGAATTGCCACTGATCTTGGAAGCCTTTGGCTATTGCAATCCAGTCTGCCTCCTGTGGAACTGGCATATGCAGGGGTTGTAGATGTCGCCAGATAGAATCACAGACCTCTGGTACTATACTCACGATAGTTGACTTTCCAACTCTGTAACTGAAGGAGATTGTCTTGTAGGAGTCGCCAGTTGCAAGGAACCTGACATAAATCAAATCATATTATTAAATCATTTTTTGTTCTGTTAAATTTGCAGGGGAGGCAGCACGTAAGCGATGGACGAACATCAGGGATGCGTTCCACACACATAGAAAGAAGAAGGCTGCCAAAAAGAGTGGAGACGGTGCATCGTCTGTGAAAAAGTACAAATATGCAGACATACTTGGCTTTCTAATCCCTCATCTGAAACACAGAGAGTAAGTTCAGTATAAGGGTGTTTTTTCTTTCATCATTTTCTTGCAACTTCAATAACCAATTGAGCCCAAATTTTCACAGGCTTGTTATTTTATGCATATGTTGGGATACACCAAGTGAGAATACTGGGCTTTGACAATTACAAAACGTGTTCAGTGCCTTTAAGCTTCATCTTTAATTTTATGTTTTCTTTTTTTGCCCTTTTTTCTGTAGAACAACTAGTAATCTACCGGAGGAGATGCAGTTGGATGCTGAGGAAGCAAGTGTATGCAGTGAGGATGGTTTTGAAGCTGCCTCACTACCTACATCAATTCCTTCAATGTCTTCAGTTCAAGCCTCTAGTAGTACTAGTACCCCAGCCAAGTCATTCACTGCTACACCCAGGAAGAGGGCAAACAGTTCAGAGGTAGATCAGTCAATAATGAATTACTTAAATAAGGCACAAAAGACAGAGGACGACATCGACCACTTCTTTAACTCTATGGCCCACACCGTCAGGCAACTTCCCCCTATTAAAAGGGCAGAAGTAAAATTTCAAATACATCAAATTGTGCATGGTGCTGAACTGGAAGTTCTTTTCCAGACACTCCAACCTCAGCAAAAGTGAATGCAAATATTGAATTAAATTAATAAAATTGTAACAGGATTTCCACAGCAACAGAAAAACTCATGTTAAAATTGTAAATAAAGTTCCATGCGTTAGTTATAAAACTATATTATTTGATCTTAATAGAATAGACATTATTTGCAGACCTCAAATTGTTCCAAGTTCCTACACAATAACTCACTTGACTGTAAGTACTTATTGGCTGGGGTACATGTGACTTGAAATGAAGACATTGATGAGGCTCTGGGTAGTGAAGGTTTACTTGTTGTAGGTAACAACTTAGGCAGATTATGATCCATCTTCTAATTGCTTCTTTAGCATCCAACTGCTCAATGCCAGTGAAATCGTTTCACCAGGTGTTGTTTTATTTTAAAGACAAATTTGGATTTTGAAGCTGTGGTCGGTTGACCATCAGTTTAATGTGTGAGTTTTTATACATGGTCTGTCTGACAGTTTAAACTCATCACCATTTGCTGTTGTTTTTTTCGTCTCGTGTCGTGTTTGATGTTTGCTAGACTTTATTTATTAGTAACTTGTAAATACTTTAAGTGTACATTATGCAATTTATTTTTCAAATGATTTTTGAATAAAAAAATAAAATTTGACTAGAGTGCGATTCGAACCAACGACCTCTAGTTTGACATGCCCAAGCTCTACCAACCTAGCTATCTAGTCCTATGTTGACGGTCTCCATTTGAAGACTGTCTTGGAGACTGTCAACATAGGGAGAGTTAGCTAGGTTGGTAGAGCCCCGGCACGCTAGACTGGAGGTCATGGGTTCAAATCCCACTCTAGTAGTTTTTTTTTGTTCATCCCCTAATCATTTAAACATTTACAGTCAGTTTCCCTTGTAATGTATAACTTGATTATTTTTTGTTTACTAATAAATCAAGTATAAATGTTGATAAATATGTAACAAAAAATATTTATTATATGGAAGTCTTCTTTATTTTATCTGTGTGAACATTTTATTAAATGTTGATTCATCCGTTAATGAATTCAATAAAGTATTTGTCAGTATGTTTCTTTTTCCACTTATTGTAAAGGTGTAATACTGTAGAGCAGCGACAAATTGTGGGGTGGTTACCCCAAAACACTTAAACGGGGGGGGGGGTCAACTGAACTCAACCCTGAGATAAACTCGTAATTCCTGCTTTAGTTGCTAGAGAAATAGGTAAATATTAGACCATGGATAATAGACTATTTTTACTTCCCCGACCTCTCAATAATGAACTTTAACATTATGCCCCTCATTTTCCATTTGGGTCTTCAGACTCCTTAGGTCAATGCTCTCTTGAAGACAATAATCACCCTGTCCACCCTCACTCCAAACACGAAGTCCACCCCCCTTCCCTCCCATCAGCGACTGAACGTCGACATCAACCCCCATGTTCGACCCCCATGTTCCCAACACTACAGCGGTTCGGTTGTAGATAAAACTAAAGAGGGCGCTAAACAGGCTATCTGATTAATGAGATGTTCAACCAATGAGCGACTTCCATGCTAATGAACATTACATATTATTAGTAAACTCACCTCAAACACAAAGCTAGCCTCTCCCTTGCTCCAATTGGGGACCGGAGTTGTGTTGTAATCTTTGTCAGGTCAGGCTTTACCAGTGCTAGAATGGTCTCAAATTGGCATTCGGACATCCTGAAGTATTGGAAAAACTTATCTTCGTGAGAAGAAAGTTCCCAAACTAGCACATTGTACTCTCCAATTTCTTTATTCTTCAAAATATCATGAACCCACACGCTTCTAGGGGTTCTTCTCCTGCGTCTTCTATTTACCAATAGAAGCAACAGAGCATCATTTTTAGTGGCCATTTTGTCTTCCGAGTATTATCTGTTGCTATGGTTGCAACAGGGTCTTGGGGAAAGAAAATCGTATCGGATTTCATTTTATCGTATACAGTCAGAACAAGAACCAAAACGATTTGTCGTTCCCGTTCTCGTTTCCGTTGTCGTTATCGCCGTAGTGGGACCGGCCCTATTATACACGTTAACATGTTCCTACATGATAACTATAGATTTATCATGTAAGTAAACGATATATCGTGTGCGTACACGATAACGGTGTACGTACAATAAATAGTTTGAGCTTAAATCTTTTATGTACGAGCATTTATCAACAAATGTTCTGACTTTTCCCAATATTTATCTGGGATCGTATCGTAAAAGAAATTGCTGTTACGGTGGCAAATGCATAATTGACTTTGCGTCAAAAAGGATTTTTAATGTTCTTGTGTGTGATTTTTTCGCTTTGATCAACACATTTTCTACTTGTTTTTGGATATTTTCCAAAAGCCACGTGATAGTGGTAAATGCAATTGTGGGAATTCAAAAAGGCTGCCATTTCTGGTGGCCGTCTTGGATTTTGTGTTTTAAGCCCATATCAAATTTTTGTTTCAATGGATTTTTTTTGTAACATGCTACAGGCTATTTCTAAATTTTCAGGCCAATAAATGGTATAAACTCACCATTTAGGCTGAATAATTGCACAATGATGGGCCCCAAAAGTTGGCGGGAATATCTATTTTTTAAGGGGATAACTGAAATAATAAAAAACTGTCTCAAAATGGGATAAACCTATGACATAGAATCAAGTAATATTATAATTATAATGCCACACTATTGACATGTCAAAATAAACAAAGTTTTCTAGCATTGGGACACAAATATACGGAAATGATGTGCCCCGTTCCCCCGTAAGTCCAAAATCCTGGTCCTGATAGGGGTACACAAGTTAGTTTGGAAATACTTGCAATCGGGGACCTCCTATTGTCCCCCTTATTTGTACTTTGGCGACATCTTCCATTGATTTTGTACACACTTTCCAACATGGGTCCTCCACCCAACCGGGGACCTTTACCCAACCGGCGACCCATATATTGTCCCTTTAGTGGTATGTCCCTGCTTTGAATGTGCCCACACCCACACATGTTTGTCTACTCTGTAATACGATAACTTCTCTTTGTTCTTCCGTTGTTTGGACTTCAATTGAACTTAATTAAAAATTTCCATGGCAGCCGTAATAATTTGACAAACTTTCACTTAAAAAACACAATATATTTTAGACACGAACTGGGCAAAAAAATAATGGCCTTGCTTACCGTAAAGCAAAGAAACGGCTGTTATTACGGAAACAGGGAAATACGCGCTTACGTCAAACGTAATTCGGCCGTAACAGAACCATTTTTTGGCCCTGTAAAGAACTGATTAGAACTCGTCTGATAATATTATAGGTTTTTACCGTACACCAATGTGTGACAGAGGACTGCATACTCCGTGACCGGATAATTTTCTGAATTACTATGTTACAATGTTTCTCATGTTAGCACATTGAAAAATAAAAGTTTTAAAAAGCTGGCATAAAAATTTACCCAGCACGTGCCTTTCTGTAAAAAGTACTTCTGTTGGGTAAATTGTAACTCTTCTTTGGTGTGGCTTATAAAATTGAGCATTTCGGTTAATTCATCTGAAGGGCTGTTCACAGAGAATTAGTTAATAATAATAATAATAATAATAAACTATTTTTATATAGCGCATATCACCGTGAGGTCCCTATGCACTGTAAAGGGAAATCAACAATATTGTACAAAGTAAACAGATATGTTTTTCACACGGGTTTTGAATTGTTCTGATGTCTCGGCCTGTTTAACAACGTCTGGAAGACTGTTTCATAACTGAACTGTTGCATATTGGAAAGAACAAACCATACAACTTGGTTTTGATAACTGGGGGAGTCAGAAGGGAATTATGTGAAGATCGCAGATTTCTATCTGGTTTATACTCCTGAACTAAACTTTGAAGATAAACAGGGGCGATGCCATGGATACACTGATAAGTCAGGACCAACATTTTGAAATATATTCTAGCCCGTACTGGTAGCCAATGTAAAACCTTTAGAATGGGTTCCCAGCTGGGTTTTCCCCAGAATTTAAGCAAATTTAGTTAAAACCCAACAAAGTTAGCCATGGCATGGTGACGATAAAGACCCCAAAAAATTCGATATGAACGAACGAGTAGCTGCATTGAAAACGGGAGTGTGAGCTACTTATACCTTACGTTGGCGGGCCATAATTATTAAGGGGCCACACGTGTAAAGACAAGTCGACCCTCGCACTACCAGGAGTACAACTACAAGGGATTGGGACCGTACTTTGTTCTATTTGGGTTTACTGACATGAAATTCTCCCCATCCACCCCATGCTCCATCCGGAATGCCTCATCTCTTGAAGTGTTTTTAGGGGACTCCACCATTCGTTTTTGTCTCTATTGACTTGTGAAGCAAACCAGTGTTATAATGAAGACGATTATAGAAGGGGAAGTTTATTAATGAATGGTCGTTGGTGAAGCTACTTACGTTCCGTTATCTCTGAAAACGCAAAGAGACCGTTACGGTCCTCTCCTTTCTCTACGAGCTGCTTGATGAAGACATCATCTACGCGGGTCATATGGGAGAAGGATGCCACGATGATGTTCGTGAAGCCACATCGCTTCACTTCGTCATAAATCTGCCACTTGCTCTCCAGGGTGTGGCCCCTCAGCTGCCCAACGGTGCTCTCGCGGATTGAGTTGTCCAGAACGAACAGATCCAGATCGCGGAGAACCTGCAGTTTGGCCAGGTCCTTAGAGACGTCCTTGTTGTACTTCTCTGCCAGATACTGCATAGTTTTGCAGCACTGCCCCATGGTATTGGAAAGTTACACGGCTTGCTATTATAATAGTGTCTGTGCCAAGACTTTGACGCCTTATTTCAACGGTGATATTGCAATGATAGAGGCATTTGGCCTAGTGCGCAAGCTTTTATACTGATCTAGACCTCTGAGATCATCATTACAATAAGGCCTTTAAAAGAAATGGTTATGTTGGCGTAACCCGACCGACCCTAAAAATACGGCCGACCCTGGATATTTTTTTTCAAGGAAAGAAAGTTAATAATTAATTAGTTATAAATTAATTGGAAACCATTATTGTTGTATTGTTTGACGGTAGCGCACGTGGAACTTTGAAGTGCACTATACATTTATTGCACTCTTTGACGGGATCCATGGTGTTTTTGTACACCCGAGGAGCAAATGGCACCCGAGGTGAAGCCGAGAGTACCATTGCCCCCGAGGGCAAAACTCATCCGTCTGATGAGTTTCAATGTTGAATTCAATCTTAATCTTGAGTTATTCCGTAGATAAGCTCAAAAATGATTTTATTAAGGAAAAACAACGAAGGTGAACTTCGACCTAGGGTAACGACCCAAAAGTTAAGGTCGTATGATTTTGGCGTTAACTTTTCAAATATTGCCCCAGTCTTGATATACCAGATGCCCAACTATGAACATCATAGCTTTCAAATTCATTGAGATACGGCAAATACCAAATGCCACTTTTCACCATTAAAAACGTTGTAATTTGACACCTGATGACGTCATCATCACGTCATGACAACTGCGCTGTCTTCATAATGAGGTTCAATTGTCTGATGAGTTTCAAGGTTCAATTCAGTTTCAATCTTGAGTTATGTTCCAGAGAAGAGTTGCGTGGAAGAAGAAGAAAAAGATGGAGAAGAAACTAGTGATTCAGTTTTTGTTAATTACAAAAACAAGGTGTTCGTGGAGAATGAATAGGTAACACAACTATACCTTATCAATCCAATGCCTGGTTCAGGAGTAATGAATTTTTCAAAAATTAAACATTAACTTCCGGTTTGGACCGGAAGTCAAGGTCAAATAGGGTCACATTTTGTGTAGCGCGTGATTAGTTTATGAAGACCTTTTAGATGATGGATGATTGTAAACATCCAATATGTTTCAACTTACTTTTTGAACCGGAAGTCAATGTCAATTGAGGTCGCAATTGGTGGCGTTGGTGAAGTCTTCTGATGACGTATAGATGATAAAAATTAAATATGTGGTTCAGGATTTGTGATTTTTGGAACATTAAATATCAACTTCCGACTTTAACCGGAAGTCAAGGTCAAACGGGGACACATATTGTGTAACACGTGATAAGTTTATTAAGACCTTTCAGATGATGTATAGATTGAAAAATCCAATGTGTGGCTCAGAAGTTATGATTGTTTCAAATATTAAATTTCATCATCCTGTATGAAATGAACCGGAAATCAAGGTCAACTGGAGGTCATTTTTGTGTAGCGTTTGTCGAACTTTAAATTACCTATCCGATGATGTGTGTATTGTAAAAATCAAATAAATGGTTCATGATTTATGATTTTTACAAATATTAAACTTTGATTTATTGTAATTCAATACCCGATGACGTCATCATGACGTCATTAAGTCTGGTCGTCTTGATACTGCGGTTCAACTATCTTATGAGTTTCAATGTTCAATTCAATTTCAATCTTGAGTTAATCCGTAGATAAGGCCTAAAACGATTTTATTCATCAGCGCTGTTTACTATATCCAACGAAAGAGGGCGCTGTTGAGAAAAAATTGTTTCCCGCCAGATCAAAAAAACAAAGACGACGACAGTGCACACAGTCAGCGCGTGAGCTGTAGCTTGCATCAGTTTCAACGTTATGTGTACATAATGCGTTAAAGGAGGGGTGGGGTATGAGTGGGTAGGTGCGCTTCATTGTCCGGTTTTGACCAGATGTTAAGGTCAAAATGTTGTTATCTCTGTGCAAAAGTTTGAGCGGGATTGCTGTTCTACAGTCTGATACAAAAATTATGCTGAAATTATCAGTAGTTAAAAAGATATGAATACAATAAAATATTATGAAATTTTCAACTTCCGATTTGAACCGGAAGTAATGTCAAATGTTGTACGGATTCTGTGTAGCGTTTGTCAAACTTTTAACGACCTATCCGATGATGTGTAGATTGTAAAAATCAAATAAATGGTTATTGAGTTATGATTTTTACAAATATTAAACTTTGATTTATTATAATTCAATGCCCGATGTCGTCATCATGACGTCATTAAGTTTGTGTCGTCTTGATATTGACGTTCAACTATCTGATGAGTTTCAATGTTCAATTCAATCTCAATCTTGAGTTATTCCGTAGATAAGCTCGAAAGTTGTTTTTTGAAGGAAAACACGAAGGCGAACTTCGACCTAGGGTAACGACCCGGAAGTTAAGGTCGTACGATTTTGGCGATAAATTTTCAAATGTTGCCCCAGTCTTGCTCTATCAGATGCCAAACTATGAACATCATAGCTTTCATATTCAGTGAGATACAGCAAAAAGCAAATGGTAATTTTTCAACTTTAAAAACCTTGTAATTCGACACCTGATGACGTCATCATGACGTAATGACAACTGTGCCGTCTTCATATTGAGGTTCATTTATTTGATGATTCTCAAGGTTCAATTCAGTTTCAATGTTGAGTTATGCTGTAGAGAAGAGTTCTAGGGAAGAAGAAGATGGAGAAGACACTAGGCTTAAGTTTTTGTTTTAAACAAAAACAGGGTGTTCGGCATTTGTTCAATAAGTCATTCGTTCAATTTTGATATTACTCTGGTTGTGGAGGAGTTATGTAAGAAGGGGTCGAAAATGTGAAGTCATGGTTTTGCTGATGACGCTATTATGGTGTATCCAAAGCCTATTTCTTGTCGGATCATAAGTTTGAATCTTTTTGGATTTATGCAACAGGTTTTCAGCAATTAATAGTTTCTTTTTAAAAACTTGTCACGAGGGGGCGCTGTTGAAATTATTTTCATTTCTCTTTCAATTGAAAGGCCAACGGGTCAAACTTTTTTCATAATATTTTTGTATTCCATTTCTGTTTTCGACCGGAAGTAAAGGCCAAACGGGCGCGGGCTACTGTCTGTGTAGAAGTTCAAGGTCAAATGGAGCCACACGCTGTGAAGCATTTGTGAAGTTGATAAAATGCTTTTCCAATGATGTATAGATTGCAAAAATCCAATGTGTGGTTCAGGAGTTATGAAAGAGAAATGATAATAATTTCAACAGCGCCCTCTCGTGACCAGATCAATGACCTGGGGGAGTGAAATTCAGTGATAGCCTCATCTGAACCATCTAAGAGGGGGGCAAGGTCCCAAATTATTATAATTTTGTTTTAGGGGCCGAAAATAATTTGCACCCATGTTCATGTTGTCAAGGTCGATGTCAATTTATTTTATTTCATATTATTCCAACATAGCAGACTCGCACAAGTCTATAGCAGTCAGCAATGAATATGCAAAAAATTTGTATTTATTTTACCCCACCTTATTGTGTGTATTTGTAAGTCAGTGAGCCATGGTATGTAAATATAAATATTCATGAGGGATTATGCAAAGTGGAGGCGGTGAGGGGTGAGTTGGGTGAAGTTTTTGAAAACAGGTATGCAGTTAAGCAAAGCAGAAAATACCAGACATCTCAAGGCAAGGCGCGGTCGTATACAAGATTAACAAGCAGCCGAATTGCCAAAGCGAATTGTCAAGGCGTTTTAGCCTAAAGGCATATTGTAAGTATTGTCAGTTATATTTATTATCAAGGTGTTTTCCTCTAAATCAATTCCTTTCATGTTTATTGAATTTAGTTTATTTTTGGATTATAAGGAAATGTGCATAAAGTAGAGTTCTCATATAGAAATTTAAGAGAAGATTCTGATAATTGTTGCTCAAGGTTCGTTATGTTAAAGATGCTTTACTGCTGTAAATACAAGGTGATAAACGATTTGAAGTGATTATTTTCCATTCAGAATGTCTTACTTTAAGAAATTTGTCTGGAAGCATATCTGCTTAAGAATTCACCAGTAAAAGACGGGGGTGCCGTTATTGTGTATATGTTGCTCATTATGTATTTTGCTTCACACCTCAATTAATTTTGGAGTTAGGAAATATTTATTAAATAAACTTCCGAATTTCAGATGGCTCTGAGGCCAGGCTTTTAGCCGATTGATGGTCTAGACAGCCATAACAACTTGGACCCCAGCAACCCCTGAATCAAAGGAACCACCTGACAGAGGTCTTCCACGGGATATGAGCTGGAGGTATAACAACCACTTCCTAACCTACTGATGGGCCAAGACCACCCGAGAGGTGACGCGTTAAAACATGGTGGGCCCATCATTTTAGAAACTTTTTTTTTTTTTTTTTGTATTAAATAGTCAGTGCACTGTATATATAGCCTGGACGTTTTGGCCAAACATCCAGTTAAAGAGGTAGTCTTCACTTGAGTGAAAAAAGGACGACACATCCAGATTGGAATAAATTTATATATATTTATACAATTTATGTCTGGGTAGGAATACTCACAGACAGTTGACAAACCCTAGGTTAAAAGGAGAGCTTGATAGAAGTAGGAGTTGGCTAGTATGTTTAAGCACGAAGGAGTACATTTTCTGTTGTGGTTTATTTTATTTATTTTTATTTTATTTTAAATCTTCGGACAAAAGTACATAATACATTTTAAAAATTGTCCGGGTCAAGACAAAAGTTTTAAAAACTGTCATCATAGATGTGTCAGACCCAGGTTAATTTTGATAGAGAGTTTTATTTTAACTGAGGATAGAGAAGTCGAGTGGACACCCCTTCACTCTCCAATTATATCAATATTCAAGTGTTGTAAATATTAACTGATTTGCTTGTTTGTTTAATTAAATCATATTTCAGAGTAATTTGAGAATATTTTTGTTATTGTTTCCATAACTCGTCCTGATAGGGTGACAAACGGTCTGAAACTTTGTTTCGCTTTGCAATTCAGGCACGCGTGACACATGTAAACATCACTCAAATACCAAAGATCAAGGACAGACCTACATGTACCAAGATAAAAGCCCTTTCATAAGCGAAACCGTCTGTTTATCGTGTGTCTGCTTATCTTGTAGACAGCTTGTGGCTACAAGGTGTCTGGTTTTTAAAACATAATGTAAAAGGCATTTCAGTCATCCAAACATTGATATTTTTTGTTTTGCACGAGGCGTTATAGTTTTTGTTATTTCTGTATTTTTCTGTATAACATAATTAATTAAAACAAGAAAATAATCTTAGTCAATAGCTTGGCACAAAAAGCAGTAATTTAAATGTAAAACATCAGAAATGCACAGAAAACATGTTCAATATCTCTTTGATGGTTTGGTACTATCTATTGGTCATTTCCAGCATCCCAGTAGTTTAGAGGGGCGTGGCCTCCTTTAAGGGTTGAGGCAAATATGGAGGCATATTCAAAAGACAAAGTCTTGGATGGAGTGCCTAAGAAAACAAAACACTGGACTTCTGAACAGAACTTAGGTTACAACAGAACGTACAGACAGGGACGAAACAGGACAAAGAAACAAAAGGAAACGCTACCTAACGAGCTAGGACGAAGCAAGAAGGGAAATCATGACAAACAGTTCTTAGGCAAGGGGACAAGGGACATTCATAACAGTGTGACCCCATTTACAAAAAACACAAGACTGTAAGACCATTAACTTGTCTGAATTGTCTCTTATTCCCTTGCCATACACCAGGCAATCCAAAATCATAGGCCTACTGCATTTCAGCACTTATCATGCATTCCTAGATTGTCTGGTAAATACAGGGCTGTCTGATCAACACTAGGGCCATTGTCATTCGTTTCGTACAGGCTGGGACCCCTGACGAGCAGGGAGCCCAAACAGTGGGTCTTTGCCCGAAAGCTACAAGGGTGCACCCCACTAAATAGGGAGAAAACAGAGCGTCTGCCTCATTAATATAGGCCCTCAAAATATTCTACATTAGACAGATTTGAGAGCCCAATAAAAAGGAAATAGTGTAAAAAAGTTTACCCAATATTGTGACCTGGGGGTTGTGGACTTCCAACTTGAGGTATTTTGAATGTCCTATTTGCCGAGAGGTGTATTTGCCTATATTGACATTGTTCATGATTGATGCTCGGACGAGAATAACTCGACATGACTTTGGACTCCCCATATCAAATTGAGCAGAAGATAAAAGCTCACAAATTAATGGATAATTTCCCCCTTTACTGTAAAAAGCTGCGAGACTATTAAAGTCACCTGGAAATAGATTTGTTTTTTTAACATAAGAGTATATATATATTAACAATAAAAAAATTGTTTGAGTAATTATTTGTCAGGATTTATATGTTAACAAAATAGATAAAGTTGTTTGGGGTGACTCCGCCCATCCCTTTTTGTGACGTCAATCGAGGAAGACTTCGCCGCGATCGAACATCGACCCCCCTCGAAGTTGCCTGCATTTACGTTGTATACACACACGTGCAAGTAGTGAGCGTGTACGTTTCGTTTGGTTATCAAAAAAAGGGATTTTTCTTGCATTTTTCCGGCAATGCCGACCAGGTGCATTGCTGCTGGATGCAGCAAAACGACCAAAGATGGGGTCAGCCAGCATTTGTTTCCTGCAGATCCCAAATATAGGCAGTTACTAATTGGGCATCGAAAGTCAGGCTAACGAGGTCAAAGTGGTCCGGTCCGCGACGTCGTTTTCAGCGCTATGCAGCGAGCACTTCGAGCCGTCGTGTTTCGAATCAAGGACGTACCACACATTTTACTTGAAAAGTTTTTACTTAATGTAAATATTTTGTATGTGTTGTGATATGCCTGAATAAAGTATTAAGTTACAAGTACCTTGTGTCAGAGCCGTATATTGAGAGAGTTCATTCATTCATTCATTCATTTCTTTTATTTTTACCACACACAAAAAAAAGTGATATAATTTACATTATATTATAATGATTAGGGAAAACATAAGTACAATATGATTTGTGTGAGGATGGAGGTCTCCAAGAAGCATCAGCTTGTCGAGTAGAGACCCCACTCAAACAATAACAAAACAAAGAACAATACAACAATATGAAAACACTATTACAACTAAATTACAACTTAGATATTGGCATGGCCAGTATATAAAGTAAACTCGAGGTTGGAATAAAGGAAGTCTGCTTATAAATATTTGCTGATTAATTGAGTTTTTAGTTTCCGCTTAAACAAGAATAAACTCTGTATTTTTTTCAAAGAGGTATCCAAGGAATTCCACAGCTTAGGCCCTTCATGCTTGACACTTTTTTGAGTTAGTGTGGTACGAACATATGGTTGATGAAAATCAGTAGACTGCCTAGTAAAGTGAGAGTGGATATCTAGATTTTTGCTGAACATTGAACATATAGTATTAGGCAGTTTTTTATTGTGAAGCTGATGCATGAAGATCCCAAGCTGTAAAAAATAAATGTCATCGACTTTAAGTGTTTTGTGTTTATAAAATAAAGGATTGCTGTGAGCCCGGTAATCAGCATGGTTGATAATTCTAAGTGCCCTTTTTTGAAGGATAATAATTCTATTAATTTTACCTATTCCACATTTACCCCACGCCAAGATGCCATAACTAATATAAGGTAAAACTAAGGCATTGTAAATAGTAAATAAGATATTATTAGGGAAAAAAGCTTTAAGTTTGTTGATAACACCAATATTTCTAGCAATAATTGAGCAAGTGTTATTAATTTGCTTATTCCAAGAGAGAGATTGATCAATATATAATCCTAAAAATTGTATACAATTGGTATTCTCGATACGAGTGTTATCAATAAAGACATTCTGATTTTGGAATTTGTGTTTTTTACTGAAGAACATAAAGTTAGTTTTCTTAATGTTAAGAGACAACCTATTGGCTTTAAGCCACTCATTGACTTTTTTAAGCTCTGTATTTACCGTTCGAAAAAGTACATCAAGGTTAGGATGTGTATAAAACAAGTTGCTGTCATCAGCAAAAAGAATAAATGAAATCATATCTGAGGATTTATGAAAATCATTAATATAAATAGAGAATAACAGAGGTCCAAGTATGGAGCCCTGTGGAACTCCACATGAAATTTCCTGAAGGGATGATGAAGTTTCATTAATTGATACAAATTGACATCGATTAGAAAGGTAATTCCTGAACCACTCCAGGGCGACCCCTCTAATACCATAATAGTTAAGTTTGGATAAAAGAATATCATGATTAACAGTATCGAAAGCTTTTGAGAGGTCCAGAAATATGCCTATTGTATTTGAATGTAAATCCATATTACTGCTAATATTATCTAGTAACTGAATAATGGCATGAGTTGTGGAGTGTTTTTTCCGAAATCCAAATTGGGAATCAGATAAAATGCTATGATCATCCAGGAAATGTATCAAACGTATGTGAACAATACGTTCAAGAATTTTAGAGAACGTTGTGAGAATAGATATTGGTCTGTAATTATTAACATTCTTAGAATCACCATTCTTAAAAATAGGAGTGACCCTTGCAATTTTCATGGCATCTGGAACAATGCCAGTTGAAATAGAAAGGTTCATGATAAAAGTAAGGGGTTTGGAAATTGCCAGAATCACATCTTTAATTATAGCACTACCAATATGATCACAGCCAGCACTTTTCTTAGCAGGCAAATTACGAACAATTTTATGAATTTCATGTTCGGTAATTGGAGTGAAAAATATAGAATTTTGATTAGGATCTTGAAGAAAACTATCGAAGTTAACCGAACTTGGTGAAATAGTACTGCTAAGTGAATTGCCTATATTTGTAAAATAAGTATTAAAGTGTTCGACAATAATTTGTGGATTATCAACGGAGTGACCATCAATGTTCATGGAGGAAATTTCGGACCGTGGCTTATTATGAAGCACGCTGTTTACAACTTTCCAGGTTCCTTTGATGTTACCTTTTGTCTTCTCAAATTGTTTAGCATAGTAACTTTGTTTAGATTTACGTATCAAATTAGTCAAAATATTTTTGTACCGTACATATTTAGATCGATTACATTCGTTAGGGTGCGAAATATATCTTCGATAAAGCTTGTTTTTATGATAAATAGATTTACATAAGCTTACTGTTATCCAGGGAGATTTAGGAATTAACTTGCGAGAAGTAGACTTATGACTCTTCATGGGTATATTTTTTTCATGAAGAGTATCAAAGGTACTTATGAATTTCTTGAAGGCGGTATTTGCATCTGATGAATTAAGGACTACAGACCAGTCCCAGGAATTCAAGTCGTGCTTAAAATTAGAAATGTTTTGTTGAGAATAATCACGAGTGTGAATCAGTCGGGAAGTTGGTCGTTTAAACTCAAAAGGGAAGGACGTAAATATAGGAAAATGGTCTGACAAATCAGTCACTAAAATACCAGATTTTGGAAGGGGGAGAATATTAGTAAAAATATTATCAATTATAGTGGCAGAGTTCTGTGTTACCCGGGTGGGTTTGTTGATGAGAGGTATGCACGATGAAGAGAATATAATGTCTAAGAATTCCTGGGTCTGGCTACAGTGATCATTATCCAACAGATTAACATTAAAGTCACCAGTAACTAAACACCGTTTATTTTCATGGGTAATCCGTTCCATTATTGTACGAAAGGATATAGCAAAATCATTAAAGTTAGCATTAGGGGGTTTGTAAATGACTCCTACTATGATATTTTTCTGTTTACCAGGAGGAATGATTTCAACAAAAATGGATTCTAGTGAATTACAATTGAATTTGAGGTCAGGTCTATGGGTATAACATAAGTTAGAGACAATATAAAGAGCTACCCCGCCACCAACTCTTTCATTTCTGTTGTTTGTTTCCAAATTATAGCCAGGAATGCCCAGGTAATTTTTGCAAGATGTATCTTTTAACCATGTCTCAGACTGTCCTATAACAGAAATATTCTTATTTAATGGGCTAAGACAGCTTTTCAGTCGATCAACATTTTTATACAGACTTCTGATATTAACATGCATGAGAGAAAGGTTATTCGGAGGGTCTGTATTTACATAATCCTCAAACTGTTCAAGAGAATAATAGCAGGGGTCACTTAAGTTGTGAGCATCATTATTTGGATCATCCTGGATGTTTAGACTATAGTCATTTACTAAAACCTGATGATTAGGGATGTTAGAGTGATCACCAGTCATACTTCAAAACTAACAATACCAATAAATACTCTAGTTAGACAAGGTAAACAAACAAACAATAACAATCAATAACAATCAAGTTAGATATAATGGACTGGGTGGAGCAGTCAGCCAGGTCTAGCGTGCCAAGTGTTCCATGGAAAACCGCAGATGATTATGGACCAAGGTTTATTGAGGAGTTAGGGATGAATTGCATACCGTTGAGGTACAACTGACCGTTTTTGAAGACAGGTTTCTGTCCGTTGTCATATGCCCTTTTCATTAGGTGTCGCAGTGATCTTTTGTAGCTGACATCAGCAGAGGGTAGATCCTGTACAATGAAGATGCCAGTGTCGGTTAGCGCTGTCTTCGCATGACTTAACACCATTTGTCTTTCAGGACGATACAGGAATTTCGCAAGAATATGCCTAGGCTTGTCCGTTGGTGACTTTGGGGCTTTACCTGTACGATGGGCATTTTCGATTTCTGCATCGGGCATGTTAAGGTAGTCAGCCAGGATCCGTTTGACTTTGTTGTATGGCGTTGTAGTTTCTCCTTTCGACTCAGGAATGCCACCAAACCTCAGGTTGAAGCTGCGTGAGTAGCGTTCAAGCTGGAGAGCTGCTTGCTCGACGCTGGCCAGTTTCTTTTCAGCAGACTCTAGCTTGGTGGCCAACGCTGTGATCTTATCCGCCGTGGTCTTGCTTTTGGCCTCTAGATCTTCGATGGATTTTGAAGAAAATATGATAGAATCCTCCATCTCCTTCTGTTTATTCTCAATTGTCACCAGTCTAGAGAGAAGGGACTCCTGGTTGGCGATGACTTTATCCAACTTGGCGTTCATACCTGAGGCCATTGATTGCATTTCCCGCCGCAGATCAGCAATAGAAGGATCATCTGTTGTTTGGCTGGAGCTTGAGCCTGGCGACTGGTCACCTGACGCCTTTGGCGCGGAGGTAGAGGCTCGACCAGATGGCGAAACTGCAGGAGTTTTTTTCACTCTTCTTGGAGGCATCGCAGATGAATTGTGAAGAATACGGAATGACCGGAGGAATGTAGGTGGAATTTCCAAGGTAAGATCCGATTTTGAAGGAGAGTTGCAAACATTGATCTCAATTTTTATAATAGAGATCAATGGTTGCGAAATTAAGGGACCAGTTTTCTTCGGTGCGTGGTTGCTGGACGCCATGTTCGGTCCAAATGCAGCACAACCCCATGGGCAGACTGGTCTGTCACCTTGTATCACCCATGCGGGTTGTTGTTGTTTTGGCTTCTTATCGTAAGTTGTTGCAATTCTCTCAATATACGGCTCTTCCATGTGCCATCCGCATTATAAAAATTACTGTAAAACTGGTTTAATTCATACTCTTTCTGACCTAAATTGAATTGTAACAAAATTTGTATAAACTTATTAATTATCAGGTGACGCTACTGTGATTTGGTTTCGTCTGTTTTCCATTTTATATAAAAATAAATCGTCCGTACACGTTAACCCACGTGTGATTATGGTGCGTTTATTGCAGCGAGATGATAGTTCATTCCACATTGCCTAAAAAAATATATAGAAACAGGTTACAATGAGCTATAAGTAGACGTTGACACTGCACAATTATTGCCAGTGATTGTATTGATAAGAGATATAAACTGGGCATTTCTGTAGAGTAAAAGTAAATTGAAAGTCCGCACACAAACCATTTATGTACAACTATAAGCAATTCTCGTATTTCAATGTGACAGGTAAAAAATACATGAGTGTCACATCAATAACAGTTTGCAACTTACCGAAACTTGGAATGTTGTTGGCAAGTTTTGTTGAGGTTAACTAAAGAGTGTTGGAGGAAGAAACAGAGGACCCAGGTAGTATCTCACCGCAATGGCTGTTCAGGAATGGTTATGAACTGCGCGCTGGCATTGCAGGCACCACGCCCTTTGCGGCTCAGCGAACTGTAAGTATGCTTTTCAAATTGAAGTAACACGAATAACTCACAGGACATAATCAAGAATGGAATGTTACGTGAATTAATATTGACTGGGCACTTTCAAATCGGTTGGTTGCCGTGATTAAATTCCAATCCGTTACTAAAGGAGCTTATGGGTGCACCCCACTAAATAAACTCCCATTGCATGCCGTGCAAAATGCTAAATATTCAAAAGAACAAAAAACATACTTAGAAGTCTCACAGCCTTTTACAGTAAAAAGGAAATTATCCATGGACTCTTGAACTGTTATCCTCTGCTCAATTTGATCAAGGCCCGTCGAGTTATTCTCCCTCCAAATAAAAACATCTCTACACCGGTGCAATTTTCCAAACGTCTGAGCATGTCCCTACACCTCTCGGCAAATAGGACCATTTATTTCAGTGCCTATGTCATCCAAAATACCTCAAGTTGGAAGTCAACAACCCCCAGGTCACAATTGGGCTTTATTTTTTTTACACTCTACCCCTTTTATTGGGCTCTTAAATCTGTCTAATATAGAATATTTTGAGAGCCTACAAAATATTAATGCGGCCGACGCTCTGTTTTCTCCCTATCTAGTGGGGTGCACACTATGCTCTGTGGTGGAATTTTGACTGTGACGAGCAGACATTTTTCAGAGTTTCAATCACAGTGGTTGGTTCTTATTGCCATTTCCTTCAATGTTTTAACAAGAATCTATAGACTCGTCTAATTTGAAGCACAAGCGCGTGTTTATTTAATATAATGGGCCGGTCATTGAGTACAAATATCTTATTTCAAAACTTTCTCCTGAAGATCATCAGAGCATACTGATTGAAATGTTGAGTTGGTAAACTTGAGAACCATCACAAATCGTTGAGAGATTATTACATTGTGTAACCGCAAACCTTACCAACAGACTAACCGTTTCCTGATTGACAACAGATCGTGATTTTACGTCTATTGCTACAATGCCGCCCTCTTGTGGATTAACCTTCCCATTTTATGACCGCTTTTTACGTGGCTGACTGATATTAAACCATGGAGCGGTACTGAGTGTCTGCCATCTTGAATGAACTACATGTGTACACTGTTTCATGACCAAGTTGTATACAACACAAAACAGCCACACACCTTTAGCAGTTCATCCTCGTCCAAAGGGTTGTTTTTATTAAGAGTGAAAATGGTTTTGAGTTGCGACTCGTCGCGCTTACGACGTGTATGGTGAAACGGAATGTAGAACTCGTCGCAGCCGCGACGTGTCTTAGGTGTGCGACGCATCGCAAACCATACGATGCATCGCTTTTTGCGATAAGTTTCGTGAAATCGGGGGCAGGTTTATTGATAAACACGCCAATCCCAATAAAAGGCTTATTGATCAATATAAGCTCACTATAACAGGCTTATTTCATTGATAAATATACCAATCGCTATAGCAGGCTTGTTGATAAATATACCAATCACTATAACAGGCTTAGTGACCAATCACTATAACAGACAGATATACCAATCGCTACAGGCTTATTGATAAATACACCAATCAATATAACAAAATTATTAAAAAATAAACCAATCGCTACATGCACAGGCTATTTGACAAGTATGCCAATCAATATAACAGACTTATTGATAAATACACCAATGAATAAAACAGGATTACTGAAAAAAATCAATATATCAGGCTTATTGATAAATACACCATTCCATTAAATATAACAGTGTTTCTGAGCCACTGATGTGTCTTCTCTTGGTCTATATCTGGTTCTTTCTTTATTTTGAGATGCTTCCCGTGCATTGTGACCTTGTCTTCCAAGGTTTTCTGCAGTTGTTCTTGACCCCTAGCTTCTATTTTCTGCTTTACTTGTTTTGCGTATGAGAGTAGTTGCTTCACTTTATGAAGGTTGGATTTCTGAAAAGTCAGGCTAAGCGTGTGTCACAGGTTAGCAAGAAAATTAGGCAGCAAGCTTGCGCGTTCACCATGAATTAAACCTTGATACGTCATTCATTTTGATACAGTAAGTACCGGAAGGCTAGTATGCCTTTTTCGTGTGCTTACGGTTAGCAGCGCAATTAAATGGAAACTCGCGCAGTAAGCACAAAATCTGCCGTTAAGCAGCTCTCCTGAAGACGAGCAGAGTATACTGTTCGAAACGTCGAGACCAAACCGGCTCTTTTCAGAGCCAACACTCCTCCCAAAAGAGATTATACACATGGTTGTACCCGCAAGTTCACTACTATTTACATTTATAGTTATAGTTACTTCTTACTTTCAACACCATGCAAAGCTTTAAACACCACTTAAATTGGGCTGTGTTATTATTAAAGTTCCACTTATTATTTTCACATTATCATTATCATTATAAACCACGTTTTTTGTTGCTCCCTTTTATTTTCAAGGCGACGACAACAAATGCTCGTTTTACATTTTAAGAATTTTAAGAACAGGTACCTTTTATTTTCAAGGCGACGACAACAAATGCTCGTTTTACATTTTAAGAATTTTAAGAACAGGTATCTTTGCTTTCTCCTTGAAATTACTATAGTAGTCCTCAATGCGAATCTCCACCAGCTCCCATAAACCCGTCTTGGTCACAGCATCAATTGCGCTCTCCAACTTGTTGGTCCATTTGTATTCCTGTAGTACTTTGTCACTAATTGAGAACAAGAAGTATCCACCTGGGGGCGAAACAATCAAGAAAACTAAAATTAATCTTTAAATAATAATGTAGGGAGCCCAAGTGCGCCCTCAGTGTTCATGTTGTATAAAGTTAACTTTGGGGTCGCGACCTGTAGACCCACTCTCTTTTTCCTTTGGTAGCTTTTGCACGAGAGTTGTTGTCGGTATTTCTCTCAATTTTGTGGGGAGCATGGCTCTGGCCATGCTCCTAATACTTATTAGCTGTGAGGGATAATGTCATAGAACTCTTTGCGAGTATCACTTTTAACTTAAATTATCTTTTGACCATAGAAATATTGTCATTTATGGGGCGATTTCATTCTGTATTGTAAACTTGTATGTGTGTGTGTGTGTAGCCAGCCTCGTGTTGCGCTGACCTTTTGCCCTTTAGCTTTACATAAAGTGACTGTGTGCATTTGTATTGTATTACATGCTATTTTGTGTTCGATGTGCTGTATGGCATTGAATTAAAAGCAGTACAGGAGATCAGTATTATATTTAACACGTCATCATGTAGAATTTGTTGTTACTTGTATTGTCTTTTGGTGAATCCTCGTCCTTTTTAAATAGAGGACCGGCCTCCTTCCCGTGCCTCTACAAATGGCGTCGTAGACAGGATAGAGTATTCGCCATTTGATTATATTCTCGCCATTTTCTCGCTATTTGGATGACCTGTTATTTTCCCTGGATTATACCTCCGGACTTTAGATTTTTCTCCTGTGATAACTGATGTAAACGTTTTCGCGAAATCGTCGCGATCTATGGATGTGATGGTCACCATTAACTTTTTGCTTTCCCTATCGACGTGAGGACTTCATCAACGGATTTATGTTTTATTTACATTGTATGTGTGCAATTTGTATTGTAAAATTCTATTTAAGTAGAATTGTATGTAATATTTGACCTTTTTAATCCAAGCTTATTTGCAGATCTGTTTTACATTTTAAAGGCAGTTGTGTCTCATTTGGATCTTTTAAAGATTCATTATTTTTAGAAAACAGATAATTTCAGAGCCAATTGTAGGCCTGTGCTTTGGATAAAGTGGTTTTAAGTCAAATGGTTTTATTATTGCACACATATTATTGTAACTTTGGAAGTTTTTAGCTAACTGCATTTATTTTTTGCACCGGTGTGAAGGGTGTACAGTTTATGACTTCAATTATCTTGGCATATTATTGTGTAACTTTTAAGTCTTTGTAAAAAGACTGTGCGTCAGTTGGAAATTTTTGAGTAGCAATTGTACTTTTGGTCTACAGTGTTGTTAGACAATTTTGGACTTGTATTTTTATTGTCTGTTTGTGTGCAGACTGTTTTGTAGGTCAATGATTTAGGCCTCATATTGTATTTTGACAAGTCATTGAGTGTACATTGCTAATTGTTATTCCAACCATGTCTAACCATATTTAATAATAATTGTTATAACATTTTGTACTCCACTTTTGATTAAAGGTTTGCATCCAACGTCTACTACTTAGGTCTAATTGCTGATTTTTCTAAAAGATAGAAGCGCATTTCAAGTTGTTTTCAAAATCATTATTTTGTGTTCAAGTGCATGCACGACATGATATTTTGGTCATGCTCAACTTCCTTTTCATCTCAACTTTAACTGTAAAGGCTGATATCGTATTCGGATGCTATGATCTAAAACAAATCTTGACGTTATTAAATTGGAAAATCTTATGGTGCACTATTATAGAGGTAGGTCTATGTCGCCTTAAACTGCTGTTGTCATTGAGAATTTATTGGAATCAGCGGATGATCTCAAGCCGTAGAACAATTTTTCTAATTTTGTTAATTAAAACACTTTTTTATATTTTTTTTTCGCTGAAATTAATTTTCATCCAACCCTGAACACCCCTTAACAAAGTGGCTGAACCGATTTTGCCCTAGAGGTCTTTCACGGGTAGGCCAGCTGTCACAAAGTGGGTCTGCGCCAAGGCGGCAATCCTTTGTGTACAAAAATTGCCGCCATAGTATGAACACATGCTCTTTGTCATATGTCTGTGAATGGAAACCAGAGCTGTTTGTTTACAATCCTGACCCAGAAATACCCTCCGGGTATATATAGGTGACCTGGCTACTGTTTCTTTTTTTACCCTGTGGCTGTTTCATGTGTCAATTTCACTAATTACATAATATGCCTACCGCGTGAGCACATCCGTTCCACGGGGCAAATCACAAAATATCCGCTTCTCGCAGGGTTTTAAAAGGGACACGTTGCCTTCGGATTGGGCGCTTTTGGGCGCGTTTGTTTATGAAATAAACATGGTTGGAAAGATGTAAAATTTAATGATACACACAACTAGGCCTATCTCGAAATGTCATGCATTTTCTTTTATTTCGTGAACTAACACGGTCCGCAATTTTGCGAAGGCAAAAAGGTTGTTTCTAAAATGAAAACCACACAATTTCGAGGTATATGTGTGAATCATTATATTCTACTTTTAAAACGTCTTTCTAGCCATATTCAATAATTAGCAAATGCTTTTTAGCAGCCCAAAGCACCCATCCAAAGGCAACGTGTCCCTTCAACACAAGTAAAGTTTATGTTGTTTTTTCAACATATCTTGCCTTAGTAGCTGGTGTCTCGCTTGAATTTCTTCAGTCCAATGACATGTAAATAACCTCTCCGTGTACTTATAATTTGCTAAGGCATACATCTCATAATAAAGAAAACACCACAAAGGATGGTTTTTAAGATCAACATTCCTTAATTTTGGTTGCAAAGTTATTACCTGGTTTGATAATTCGAATGATTTCTGGAAAGCAAGACTCGTCGATGTGACCAGGCATCCCAAATGCCCCCGCTATTACAACGGCATCATAGTGATCTGTTAAGGTAAATCAATCTATAACTGGATTAGAGTATACAATTATGAATTGCAAGATAGTTTATTTATGTACTTATTTCTTATTTCATCTGGGTGGCCCATTCAGTGGCAACCACTGGTCTCCAATTGGTCCCAGCATGGACAGAGACACAGTAAAAATTTAAAACAATAAAAAGGGACACAAACTGTAAACAATGGTGTGTTTTTTTAATGCATATAAAAAAATACAGCCATCAATTTTAGGAAACAGTTGAGGAATTACTTTTTATTTCCGTTGTACACTCGTTGGTCATCGTTCTTTTTGGGGGGACCGAGGATAATCATATAGTGGTCTACGCCTACCCCCCCCCCCTCCCCTCTTTTAGCTCGAAGCCAATTTTCAAACAAAAACCCCAAAAAGCTGTTTTTTCCACAGTTTTTCAGATTTTTCCCAAGGCAAAACAAATCGGAAATCAGACTAAAGTATGAAGAAAAATCATGTGTTTCTCAAAAAGAAAAAAACGTCACACTAACCGTCTGGGATCTTAGTCTGGCGATCAGCTCTCATCGTGTCACAAATATATTCATTGTATGCGTCAAGGTCTCGACTTACGTCAAGCGACTTCTGGGACGGATCAAAGGCATCGATGTTTGTGTAGCCTCGCATCTTTAACTGTTCATTCGAAAACCGTGAAGAAAATGTACTGTCATTTTCAACAGATTCATGAAAATGTGCACGTGATCTACAACTCATAGTTACTCAATTGAATTAATCTGACACCATTATAAGTGTTGGTAACATCATGTGTTGGCGGTATTACACTTTAAGTAGGCCTATATATATCCACTTTTATGTGTAGATTTGCTGTGTAGCAAAGTATATTATAAAGGCCTACACATTTTGTCACCGCAAATTTAAAATAAATTGATACCTCACCATGCAGTGCCTAAAATCACCTACAAAAACTCTACCTGTGATCACTCTTAGATCGGAGGTCATTATATAATTAGAAACCGGTAGGTGTTTCTGTGTCCGCCAAAGCGGCCACACTGGACTGTGGATGTGTCATTATCATTATAGTCAAACAATTGCTAGTGAAACAGGATTTCAAAGCAACACATTTTTCTCTTACCATTTTCTCCTCCAAATTTTGAAAGACATGCTCCAGATTTAACGAATCAATCTAGTTTATCTAGGCTAACAATTTTAAAATTGATTAAATTCCAGCTATTTGTTAGCAATATAACGCATATTTTTTCAAGGGATAACCCCCCCCCCCTATTTTTCGCTTGGTTTGAGCACTGCAGCAAACAGAGAAAAACGAATCTATCCCTTCCACTTTTGGCTGGGTTTGGGGAACAATGGATAAACAAATATATATTCCCTTACTTAAGTTATTACCACTCAAATCACAAATAAACTTCCATTTTCAGCTTTCTCAATAATGAAGTGTACATTGCAAATAAAAAGGTGTATTTTTCTTTGATATTATGACGCAATAATAGTTTTGAGTATAAAATGTGGTAAATTGTTTTGCTAACAAAAAGGAATAGATCAATGACTGTTAACATTATTTTTAAAAGTGCACCAGATTATTCCTTTGCTCTCCCAGGAATATTTTATGGAGAAAAACAGCATGTTTTTAACATTTTGAAAACAAAACTTCAAGAAAAGTTGCCATTTATTACCCCAAAAAGCGAAAAGGGAAAAATTGAAGTTAGAAATGAACCTGTTACGTGTTAGGGGGAATAACTATATTGAAACATGAAGAATGTAGCGACGAATTGTCATGTGTGATTTCCGATGCCGTACGAGAGTAAAACGATAATTGATCGATTTAAGGTCAGAAACCGAACCTAAGGGTCACGTCATGCAGGGAAATTGAATGAAACAAACTGCACTGTATACAAATAATTTAAAAAAACTTCGGCAGAACAAGAGATATTCTTCTGGCTATAACTCACTATCCCGAAGAAAATAATGAGAACAGTTAATGTGGATGATTTTTCTTCTTGGGTTGCCAGGAACTGGTTGCCTGTAAATTGCATCTTATGGCATGAGTCTGCCAAACTGGCTCTAAGTTCGGCTTCGTGTATGATAGAAGCTGGGGAAGGGCTTAGGCGGAAACAACAAAATGGGAGACATGATTTGTATTGGTTAGCAAATTATAATAACAAGTGCTTGTTGCTGGACTCAAATATTTGAAGTTGAAACAAAAATAAATAAATTACTGTTTGATTTGCGGAATACATTGTAGAGAAATCGAAGTCGCACCATACATAATCCAATCACGTAGGATGACCATGTGCACCATCAATTTATAATTTTTTTTAACTTTTAGTTGGCATATTACAATAAAAAACTGTGTTTTTAGGGCTGGTATCGGATATAATATAATTGTACTTTGCCAGCCTTGTGTTGACCTTTTGCCCTTCAAGTTCATTAACTGGGCTGCGCTGTTTGTAGTTTGTCTTTAAGTTTGGAGGATTAAAATTAACTCATGGGCAGAAGAACATTTTGTATAGACGTCATCCTGTGGATTTTGCTGTAGCAGTTTAAGGAATGCTTTTACTTTTTATTTAGAGAGCTGGTGCCCAAGGGAAATCTGTCCCTCAGAATTCAGTCCCCCATTAGGGGAAGTTAACGTTGGGAGATTAATTCAAAAGAAGGCACTATCAGAAGAGGTTTTGTACACAGTTCGCAGAATATCCGGGGGCAGAATCTCATGCCACACCGGCAAAATTATTTCGAGAAAAACTTTACCTCTTTTCCAACGAGTCCTGTTCCGGATGCAACATCTAGAATGTTGTGGGATTTACATGTAACGTAGTGACACAGAGCATCCACTAGCCGCTTATAACCAACATAACCATTTCTATCTATGAGCTGTCAGAAGTAGATCAAACATAACAGCAAACTTAAACGTATTATACATTCACACATGCATACATGAATAGCGCCCTCCAGAGTTATAACATGTACCAGTCAGCAGTACAACATGTTTGCCAAGTGTTCATGTGAATAAGACTCCAACAGTTTACACAAGCTGATTCTGTCTCTCTACAAGTAAAATGCCAGCAAGAGGAATTAAACTATGATTTGTATTCTTAGGGAATCCAGTTTTTCTTGGTGACTTATTCCCTGCCTTCAACCTTGATGGCAGAAATCTGTCCCCCTGGGATTATGGGCTGGAGGAGGAGGATTCAAAAGAGGGCGCTACCAGAAGAAGCACAGTGCACAGTTCGCCGTATGGGGGGGACAAAATCTTCGGGGGGACAGAATCTCCCGCCACACCGGCTCCGAGACCCAGACCATATGTACGTGTGGATGTTTTCTTTTCTTCACAAAAGTATCCCCTGGTTTCTTGTGGGGCACTTTAGATACGTACGGACCCCCCCCCCCCCCCCCCTCGAGGGACAGGTAAACATAGAAATGAAAAGGTAAAATAACATAAGAATAAACACATTTCGTCCACTCGTTTTCATTTCATTCCTTTACAAAACAATACGTTTCCACAAATACGTTTCCACAAAATGATATTTTGCTCCCTCAAACTACTAATGTTTTCCCTCAAAATACTTTTGTTGTCTTCCTCAAAATAGTATTTAGGGGAACTAAATGATGTTTCGAAGGTTCCCTTGCAATATCATGTCATTCCCTCGGAATATCATGTCATTCCCTTTATATTTCAAGGGAATGAAATATCATTTCCAGTGAGCTAAATGGTTTGAAGGAGCAACATGAGTTCGAGGGGAACAAAATAATGTTTTGAGGGCACAAATATTTGTTTAACCTGTCCCTTCAGGCGCTCCATAGTTGCGATGGAGAATAAGGCAAGAAATTAAAGCAATGAGGGAAATATGCCACCGGTGGTATACTGTAAAATAGTGTTTGTAATATACGACTGAGAACAGACTACTTGCCTCGTTGTATTGACCTGAAAACTCATCATACTCCTCAATGAGCTCTTTACCCCCCTCTGGGTAATTATAAACTTTATCTCTGTGACGAGCACATGTCTCATCTAAGGATGCCGTATCTCTAGCGGTAACATCCATCGAATCGCGAGGACAGAACACCTGTGAATAATTTCAAGTGCAAAACTTTATCAAACAGAAATGGAAATGACCAATTCAATTTTGTGATGTACTCATATTTTCCAATATATACAGCAATCCTTCACCGATCTTGAACTCTTGGTGGCAGCAGATACCGCCATTATTGCGGTGGTACCTGGGTGGTACTGCGCTGCCTAGCGACGGGTTTAAGCGATTTGCAAAGTAAAAGTCCAATAACCCGCGACTGATCAAATGATCGCCGTGTAGCCCAAACCTTATACCAGTCGCTAGGCAGCGCAGTACCACCCAGGTACACCGCAGTAATGGAGGCATGTCTGCTGCCACCAAGAGTTCAAGATCGGTGAAGGATTGCTGTATAGAGTCCTCATGTCAGTGGGGGAAAAATTACAAGTCCCTAACCTTACGTTAAAATAGTGTAAATTGCCATTGCAGTCAATGCCCTTCTAGTGCAAAAATGTGTCAACATCAAAAACATGTGATGACATCATTCTGAGCAAAATGGGTCGCTACTATAAAATTGATTGTAGAGACCCATTTTTCTCAGAATGATGTCATCAGGTGTTTTAGAGGTTGACAAACTTTGCACTGGAAAGTATCGAATACAGTGGCAATTTCACCATTGAGAAATCAATGGCTGCTTGATTGGGGCGCTTTTAAAGCGTTCTACTTTAAAGGGTGTGTACAACATTGGTAATTGCCAAAGACCTGTATCCAAACTTGACGCGACCCAACATATACATGAAATAACAAACCTGTGAAAGTTTAAGCTAAATCGGTCTTCGGAGTCATGAGAAAACAGTGAAAAAAAAACTTATGTGTTTTAACTTCTTTTCAAACATCGGAATTTATCCTGCAGGATAAAGACTATTATTTTACTCATTTCTTAAAAACTATGGCATTTCAAGCAAAACTATTTCAAGGGAACTTTTCCACCATGACCATCTTTATACCATGTAAGTTATGTGCAAATCTGTGAACATTTATATTTTCATTCTTACCAATGTTGTACACACCCTTTAACACCGATCCGCTGGCCAAATGGCAGTTAAAACACACAATGACCAGTCCGGCCGACTAGTTCCGCATTGAAAAGAATCCCAATGTAGTACAAAGTATATGGACTAGTAAAAAGTTGATGGACTAATGAAATGACAAGCTAGCTGTTCCTGCTGGCTAAGCATTGAAAAGGTTAAGGTTACTACATTACCACATTAGGTGGACTTATTTCCAATGATGAATCCTCATATTATTATTATTATTATTATTATTATTATTATTTCATTTCATCACAGCCTACAAAAGAAAGATCACATTTTCTTTTGTGCCGGTAACTCCTTGAGTCGGGCTACGTCCCGTAGCCTTAGATCTCAAGGGTCTTTCTCAGGATTCTCGCTGTTCCCAAAAGTGCTGCCTTCTGTAACAGATCTACCCTCACAGTTGTACCTATTTCATCCAGACGTTTCCCCAGTGCCTTCGGAATGGTGCCAAGTGCTCCAGCCACCACAGGGACTACTTTCACTTTCACCTGCCAAATTTTACGGAGTTCCCTGGCCAGGTCTTGGTACTTTTGGATCTTGTTATTATTATTATTTATTCGACCTCAACAGTACAAGAACAAAAAAATAGAAAATACAATACAAGGCAATAACGGAGGGGGAAAAACCCCCAAAACAGAAACGACAAAGCTACACAAATTTATGAAAATCAAATGAAAAATTAATAAATAAATAAACAAAAACAAATAAATTAATTAATAATTAAATAAACAAATAAATAAACAAAATAACTAAATAACTAAACAAATAAACAAATAAGTAACTAAATAAGTTTAAAAAAAATAAAAACATTAAAATGGTGATGACGTGAGGGCAAATAGAGAGAACAATGAAAAATCCATATCGTTATGGAGTCAAATATTTAGTTCAATGGTGCCACGACAACAACTTAGAATTAAATGTTCAAAAGACTAACTTGGAAGTTATTGTGGACTTTAGAAGAAATCCAGACAAAGTTCAGCCATTGAGAATCAATGGATCCGTAGTGGAAGTTGTTGACTCTTTTAAATTTGTAGGAGTTCATCAAACGATCTGAAATGGGTGAATCGAGTTGATTCCATTGTTTAAAAATAGCCCAGCAACGGCTGTTCTTCCTTAAAGATTGAGGAGTTTGCGTGTCAGCCAGGATTTGTTGGTGAAGTTTTATCGGGCAGTGGTTGAGTTTTTTTTTTCCCCGTTTCTTTTGCTAGCAGAGAAATTCGGTACAGAGTAACAAAGCTAGAGTCGCAAATTTTGGGGTTGTTTTTGTTGTGAACTTTATAGCCAACTTCACATAAATGCAGGATATGAACATGTGTATCACTGTTTTCTTCTTCTCAGGTCTCCTGCCAATTTTGGGCGACCCAGAAAACTGCAGCTCAAGGACCTACTTCTACATGGTGTTAATGAAGCTGCGCCTGGGCTTGCTGATGGAGATTTCAACAGGGTACTTCAGCCGTATTTTCATGACTTGGTTTAAAATCCTTGGCTCAGGAGTGAAGGAAGGCAGTGACAATTGCCCGGGCAGGAAAACATCCGAGCCAATCTTCCGAAAGACTTTCAGAAGCATTACAAGCAGTTGCGTGGAATCTTGGACTGCACTAAGATCTTCATACATCACAACGTACCCTAGAGTTACAAGCCATGACTTATTCAGACTACAAGTAAAGTCACACAACACTGCTAAGATACTTGCGTGTATCACTCCCTGTGGGAGAATTAGTTTTGTGTCCAAAGCATTGGGAGGGGGGGGCAGAACCTCAGATAAGGACATCGTCAATAAGTCGGGTTTCTTGGATTTGGTCTTACCTCAGGACGAGTACATGGGTGGACAATGGGTTTCCAATCAGGGAGTAACTGATTCTTTGTGGGGCTAACCTTCTATTCTTCTTTCTAAACTTGAACATTACGGCCTGAGAGGAGTTGCCCTTCAGTGGTTCCAAGATTACCTTCATAACAGGCAACAATTTACTTCAGTGATGAACTGTGACTCCGACCGTCTTCTCTGCGGAGTCCCACAAGGCTCTATTCTTGGCCCGCTTCTATTCCTACTTTATATCAACGACCTTCACTGTTCCTCTCCACTGCTGTCATTTACTTTATTCGCTGACGATACAACTATTCTTCATTCTGGTCCAAACTGCGACACTCTTATCGATTCTTTGAATTCTGAACTTCTTCAGGTGTCATACTGGTTTAGAGCAAACAAACTTTCCTTAAACCACACCAAGACAAATTTTATCTTTTTCAGCAAATCTACTTCTCCAGTCACAGTCGAATTACCTCCTGTTAAAATTGACACTATTCCCATCAATAGAGTGTTTTCTACAAAGTTTCTTGGAGTAATTGTTGACTTTAAACTCTCTTGGACTGAGCACATTTCCTCTATTATCAAAATTACCTCGCGTAACACTGGGGTTCTTTCCAAGTTACGTAATTTTCTTCCTCCTGCTGCTCTGGTATTACTCTATAACACACTTATTCTTCCTTATCTTAATTACTGCAACATAGTCTGGGCAAATTCAAACAATAAAAGGCTTAATTCTTTGTCTGTTATTCAAAAACGTGCTATAAGAATTTGCACCTCCTCTCACCCTCGTGAACACACTGCTCCCCTATTTGCACAATTACACACCCTTACTATTTCTGATATCAACAAACTTCATACTGGCATTTTCATGTACAAATATTCTCACAATCTTCTTCCCACTTCCTTTTCCTCATATTTCATCTCTACTGAAGCCATTCACGGCTACTCTACCAGATCTTGCCGTAAACTTTATATCCCCTTCACTCGAGCCTCTTATTCCATGAATACACTTCGGTTCTATGGCCCTCGTCTGTGGAACGCCATTGACGAACAAATACAAAAACAGCCTTCTGTTGGTCATTTTAAAGCCTCGTTCAAAAGAGCCCTACTCGCGCATTATGTAACGTAGCTTTCTCCCCCGAGTCCACCGCTCGTCTTCAGCTTCACTTTTGTTTATGCTTTATAGCTGGTCCTAATTTGCTGTCAATATTTATTGGGCTTATCTGCATAGATAGCTCCTTACCGGTTCATTTTGCATTCTCTTCTGTCCGTTGATTTTGCTTTGTTTTTAGGTGTTCGGTCTTAGAAGACCGAACAACTCCTTGTTTTTGTTCGTTTTTTTTTTTTTAGGTGTTCGGTCTACAGACCGAACAACTCTTTGTTATTGTTCGTTTTTTTTTCTTTTCTTCTTCTTTGTTTTGCTTATTCTTCTCAGTGAGCTTTGTCCGCAAGCAAACGCATACTTCCGAATCTTTGATGAACTTGAAACTTCATGTGAAGTTAGAACATAACTAGGAGAAGCCGAGTAAGTTGTGACGTCACGATTACGTCATCAGGTGTCAAGTTACAAGCCATTTTAGCTCGAAAAGTGCCCTCATGCCAATGCCTGTATGTCTCTGAATATTACAACTACAGTATTCATATTTGGGCATATGATAGATCAAGACACGGGCAACATTTGAAAAGTTAACGCCAAATTCACATGACCTTAACTTCCGGGTCGTTACCCTAGGTCGAAGTTCGCCTTCGTTTTTCCTTCCAAAAAACACTTTCGAGCTTATCTACGGAATAACTCAAGATTGAGATTGAATTGAACAATGAAACTCAACAGATAGTTGAACCTCACTATCAAGACGACACAAACCTATTTACGTCATGATGACGTCATCGGGCATCGAATTATAATAAATCAAAGTTTAATATTTGTAAAAAGCATAACTCATGAACCATTTTTTTATTTTTTATAATCTACACATCATCGGATAGCTCATTTAAAGTTCGACAAACGCTACACAGAACCCGTCCAACATTTGAACTTACTTCCGGTTCAAATCGGAAGTTGAAAATTTCTTATTATCCTATCTTATATATATCTTTAAAACTACTGATCATTTCAGCATAATTTTTGTATCAGGGTGTAGAACGTTAGTCGTGCTCAAACTTCTGAACACAGACATGACAACATTTTGACCTTAATATATGGTCAAAACCGGACAATGAAGAGCAACTACCCACTCGTACCCCCCCCCCCCCCCCCACTTTGATTGACAAAACATTATGTACACATAACGTTGAAACTAGACTTGTTGACAAGTCGTTAATGATGGTCGCGGTGGGTCGAGTCGCGTGAGGTGCTGCAGCATAATAAAGAATGCTCTCGCGAGATCACTGCTCTCGCGCGAAGTTGCTGGCTGCCGACTCTTCGTCATTAACGACTTGTGAAACCCGCCGGCGGTACATATTCATTTATTCATGTACGGACACAGTGTACATTACGGTTGCTGTAGCGACGATCATGAAGACGAGTCCATTTTATCTAAGGGTAGTACTAATTTTAGTTACTGTAAATGTACTGAATGCTTGCGCTTGAGACATCTGTGGGTGTATTTTGTGGGTGTTAACTCCTTCATTAATTTAGTAACTAAAGAAATAAAGTAAACTTATCTTAAAATTCATTATTATAATAATTGTTTAAGATGTGTGTTTTGCCTCATAAAAATAAATAATGCCTACCGTGAATAGTTTCTGATACGCTCCAATCATTTAACCCGATGTGTTCTACAGTAATTGTGTTATAAGTGTGTATAAACAACATACACGGAAACCAGTCAACTCGCCCCCCTAGCAAAGTCGCCAATTTCAAAAAACACATGTACAAAGTCACCAACTACAAAGTCGCCCCTAGCAAAGTCGCCCCCTGACAACAAACTCGTCCCCTCTCATAGTCGCCCCTCACAAGGGAATTTAACAAATTTGTGTGATTGGACTACAGGGCTT
Source organism: Leptasterias polaris (assembly GCA_037783415.1). Lineage (NCBI taxonomy): Eukaryota > Metazoa > Echinodermata > Asteroidea > Forcipulatida > Asteriidae > Leptasterias > Leptasterias polaris. The sequence goes on from JAZGTN010000009.1 coordinate 10,308,586, forward strand.
CGAAAGCTATCTTAAGGGAACAAAAGCTAGCTATCTTAAAGGAATGAAAGAGGAATTTTGGGGAACAAAATCTCATTGCGAAGGAACGGGAGCGTATATTAAGGGAACGAAAGCATATTTCGGACGAATGAACGTATGTTTCGGGCAACTAATTCAAAGTCGTATTTTGATGAATCGAAAGCTTGTTTTCAGGGAAAGAAATCTCCTTTCGGTGGAAAAAATAATTTTTATTGAACGAAAGCATATTTAGAGCGAACAAAATTATATTTTGTGCGAACAAAATCATATTTCGAGGAAACGAATGCGTATCTTTCAGGGAACAAACGCGTATTTATGGGTAACAAAATCGTATTTCGGGTGAAAGAAGGCGTGTTCGAGGGAACAAAAACGTATTTTCTAGGAAAAATCTATTTTGCTACCTAGAAAAACACAACTTTGTTTACAAATTTAAAAAAATTAAATTTTATGTGACAACATTATATTTTGATTGAATTAAATAATATTTTGAGGAAACTACTTGACTTTGTTGGAATTTTGTGTGTCGAGAGTGGAAAAAGAAATTCAGAGTGAGAATTTTTTTTCACATTTTAATTTTAAATTTATTTTTCACCTTCAGGGGCTCTGGTTTTGTGTGATTTTTTTTTTGGGGTGGGGGCTCGTTTTTGTCTCACAAATTGTTTAACTTAATTGCACCGTCAATATAAGAGTGGTTTTCCTATTTATTGACATAAATCTTATTTAATTTCCAAATCGGGGGAAAGGAACGTACACCGAACATTGAAACGTAACGATTTTAAAACAGCGGATTCGATCAGCGAGGTTTACCGACTAACAAACCCGCAATGACAAGGTAGTTGGTGGTCTGGCTCCCTACCCCCTCCCACATGTTCATGAGCTTCCAGGTACAGCTATCTCTTGGCATGCTAGCTAGGGCCGGGTAGGGGTTTCCGTCGTGCTGAGCCCCGGCCGAGAGAAACTCTGCGCGCCATGGCATGCAGCTACACGATTTGCCCGTGTGTTTTACGTCATGTCCCCACACGCTGTGCACTGTCAAACACGCTCGGACTCTCTGAAATAAAATCTTACGTTCGATTTTTTGTAATTATTTACAAGTTGTACCCATAATTTGAATACGTATTTTCTTGTGTCAAAATATTTATGAACACAATCACTCTCACCACTCAGTGTTTGGTTTTGATCGTGCATGATCAAAGCAACATAAAACTCCATCCAGTACAGGATTTGATGTTTAATATTCATCTACTGTTTGAATATTCATAGATATAACGAAATTGACCAATCAGATGCGTCCGTACAAATTCGGCTGAAGTGGCCATAGGCCGTGCACAAACCGCCAGCGGGTTTCACAAGTCGGTAAATGCGACCAGTCGTGAGAGCAGTAATCTCGCACAGAGCAGCCCTCTCGCGGGTTATTGCGAGAAAGCCGTTCCGCTATCACCGCGACAGACATTTAACGACTTGTCCACAAGTCTACGTTGAAACTGATGCAAGCTGCAGTTCAGTGTCGTCATTGTTGTTTCATGTGGCGGGAAGCTAGCCTTTAGTCAAGGCGCACCGCGGCACCCCCGGCCCGGATATCACGCACGAAAAAAGACCAGCGCGTTTTTCTGCTACGTATGTACAACGTAGTTCAAGATTATCAATGGCGTACTATTAAGATTATAGATCTAAATACCGCTTATATTCAGCGTCTAATTGTTCCCCTATTCGCCCTTCTCATGGCTTAATGATCAATATGGAATTGAAGACGAAGTTTCACTGAGATGACCACCTGCTTCAGTGATTCGTATGACTTGTAATTGTTTGAGAAAATGCAAGCAGAAAAAGACGAACATTGGTTATGTGTTTATCAAACACCGAGAAGCAGAGACTTGACATCAGCTCATGAATGGGTGTTTCGGACGGCGTCCACGGCAGTGTTTATCGATGCTATATCGGTGCCACACGGTGATAAAACGGTAAGCTTTGTGTGAAAATCATTGCTTTTCAAAATGAGTATTGCACAGTTATGTTATAAAGTTTATCTTTTATCATCAAGTGGTGGCGTTGGTGATGTTTTTAAAACTAAAGAACGTTTAGTGTGATCGTCGAGGAGTAGAATTGGGCAATGAGGGATTGGTATGATTGTTGGCTGTGTCACTAAAGTCAGAAAATGGTCCGACTGAAGAATGTTTGTCGGCAACTTTGATGACGTTTGTGTTAAGTAAAGTAGGTTTTGTTTATAAGTTGTTCACTTCCAAAACAATATGTGCACCTTCCACTAACCTTTTCTTGTGCAATTTCCTAAGTTTTAATGTTGTTACTGTTTTGACCCCCCCCCCCCCCCCCTTTGAACAGGTTGGTCATTGAGAGAGCGCAATTAAATAAAATAAATTAGTAGTATTATTATATAAATATGAAACGTTTTAAGTCTTGATTTTTGTTTATTTTAACAGTTTCAGCTTGACTTAATTTTCCTAGAGTCATACTTTGTTTATTTTGTAATATTGTTTTTTTCTTCTTCAGAATACAGCACATCCACCGGCATGGTCTTGGATCCAGTGACAGATTTTCCACGTGTTGTTGTGTTGCATTCCTCATTTCCTGTATGATGCACCATACAGGTAGAAATAGAACTTATAAATCATTATGTTATAAGTCAAAATTCAAGAGAGGCTTAGATTTGCCGTCTTCATAATTTGCCTTCGTTTTGCATTATAATTTCAAACAAGTGCCCTTTCAATAGTCTAAAAATTAACAAACTGTTCTGTAGGAAAATCAATATCCAAAAATCAAGCAAATTAAGCTTTTTAAATAATACAACTGCCAGCTCAGAACTTGCTTGACTTATTTTAGCGACATCATCATCAGTGTTTTTGTATTGAACAATCAATGTTTCCTGAACCGAGTATCCACCTCATTGGATTTGAAACACTGTTAACAACTTTTCTGAATTGTAACCTAATAATGTCAACATGTATAGTGTGGTTTTTTATCAATACAAAATCGATAACCATCGAAAAATAAATAAACTTACTTTCTAAGTTAATCTTTGTTTTCCACTAGGCACATATTTAAATGCCTATGTCTCGCTAAAAACTTTCTAACATCATAATGATGTCATAGGTTTTCAAATTTGGCTAAACAAAAGGTTGTTATTTATAAAATTTATAAAAATTTTAGCAGCCCTTTATTTCTTGTGTAACCTATTTATACTTTACTTTCTCTAATATTTCAAAAGCTATCAGGATTGTTTTCAGCGATTCAATGATATAGCTTACGCATTAATACAGCAGTGAGCCCACCAGCGATACCCGAACACCTAGTGTTTGTTGTCACAAACACGTTAAGTCTAGTGTAATATTGTTTTTTTCTTCTTCAGAATACAGCACATCCACCGGCATGGTCTTGGATCCAGTGACAGATTTTCCACGTGTTGTTGTGTTGCATTCCTCATTTCCTGTATGATGCACCATACAGGTAGAAATAGAACTTATAAATCATTATGTTAAAAGTCAAAATTCAAGAGAGGCTTAGATTTGCCGTCTTCATGATTTGCCTTCGTTTTGCATTATGATTTAAAACAAGTGCCCTTTCAATAGTCTAAAAATTAACAAACTGTTCTGTAGGAAAATCAATATCCAAAAATCAAGCAAATTAAGCTTTTTAAATAATACAACTGCCAGCTCAGAACTTGCTTGACTTATTTTAGCGACATCATCATCAGTGTTTTTGTATTGAACAATCGATGTTTCCTGAACCGAGTATCCACCTCATTGGATTTGAAACCCTGTTAAAAACTTTTCTGAATTGTAACCTAATAATGTCAACATGTATAGTGTGGTTTTTTATCAATACAAAATCGATAACCATCGAAAAATAAATAAACTTACTTTCTAAGTTAATTTTTGTTTTCCACTAGGCACATATTTAAATGCCTATGTCTCGCTAAAAACTTTCTAACTTCATAATGATGTCATAGGTTTTCAAATTTGGCTAAACAAAAGGTTGTTATTTATAAAATTTATAAATTTTTTAGCAGCCCTTTATTTCTTGTGTAACCTATTTATACTTTACTTTCTCAAATATTTCAAAAGCTATCAGGATTGTTTTCAGCGATTCAATGATATAGCTTACGCATTAAAACAGCAGTGAGCCCACCAGCGATACCCGAACACCTAGTGTTTGTTGTCACAAACACGTTAAGTCTAGTTAGGTGTTCGGTCCACAGACCGAACAACTCCTTGTTTTTGTTCGGTTTTTTTTTAGGTGTTCGGTCCACAGACCGAACAACTCCTTGTTTTTGTTCGGTTTTTTTTTTTTTTTTTTCTTTGTTTTGCTTAATCTTCTGATAGTCGTTTGTCCGCAGAAAAAAACATACTTGCAAACCTTTGATCAACTTGAAACTTAATGTGACATTAGAACATAAAGAGCAGAAGACGTGTGAGCAATGACGTCATGATGACCTCATCGGGTGTCAAATTACAAGCCATTTAAGGTCAAAAAAGTGCCCTCATGCCAATGCCTGTATGTTTCCGAATAGGAAAGCTATAGTATTCATATTTAAACATTATGATAGATCAAGACACGGGCAACATTTGAAAAGTTAACGCCAAATTCACATGACCTTTACTTCCGGTCGTAACGGAAGGTCAAAGTTTGCCTTTCTGCAATTCTTAACCAACAAACATTTCCTGCCCAAATTCTTCACTTCTGTTTATCCGATCAACCTCAAATTTACACCATGTTAGAACCTTGATGAAACCTCCATCAAGTTGTTGTGACGTCATGATTACGTCATCAGGTGTTGAAATACAGTAAATCAAAATTTAATATTTCAAAAAATCATAACTTAATCATTACTGAATGGATTGCTTCAATCAATACATCATCGGACAGGTCTTTTAAAACTCAACAAATGCTACACAAAGAGTTATCCCGGTTGTTCTTGACTTCCCGCTGAAAATGTAAGTTGAACATTACGTTAGTATTAGCCCGCAGGGCTGGTCATTCTGCTCCATTAACCACGCGTAATCTTGCATGTACATGTAGGGCCTAAACGGTACACACACTGCGCCATTGATCTTAGGTGCAAAGTCCACGAAGACTGCATTGCTGTGTGTGATACGTTATCCATGGTGGCGCTATACCAAGTTAATGGTCCTTTGTTACTGCACTCGTCGATAAATGCAACCATCCTTCGGAACGATGTTCGACGGTGGTCCAATGAATAGCTCATTGCATAACCTTCGTGTTAGCCTTTTGTTGGCTTGGTGGTAAATATCAACTGAACGAGTGTATTTTGCTGAACTGTTTTGGTGATTTTGAATAACTTTTGATAACTGAGAAAATGCAATCGGAAAAGGGTCAACATAAATTTGACTCTGATCAACAACGGTTTTTACGCGAATCTAACTTTTAGATCCTGTTGAATACTTCAAAGAAATACAATGTGACTAGCAAAATAAATTCAACATAAATTGCACATCGTGTAAACAGTAGGTTCTTATGCCCTTTTCATAATCATGACAAATGATGTTGCTTCACACATAAGGTAGCAAGCATGCGTAGTTTGATAACATTTATTTTTGAATTGTTAGTGATAGTCTTTTAATTTATCAGTTAAGCATGTTAAGTTTGTGACTATTTACATGAAAATTGTTATACATGTGTATCTAAACTACTTTATGGAGACGCATACAGCAACGATATCACTTTCCCCCGTGTACACTAAAAGTATACAAGTAATAGGTTTGCAAACGACTTTTTTTTGAAAATTAAAAACTTTCAATATAAATCTGCTTACGCATTTTAGTAACATAACAGTGCCCCATCGAAACCCGAACACCTAGTGTTTGTTCTCACAAACACTAAATCTCTAGTGGATTTTTGAGTTTGTTCGCCCACCTCAAAAATACACGCATCGTTGTCCGCAGACTTTGACATCTTTCCCAAATTCGCACGGTCATGAAACTTGGCAACAATATTACACCTGATGATTAGATAAGACATAAATTTCGACAACATAATGACGTCACCCAATGAATTATTGGTTAATTAAATGTAATTAATTTAATCAAATTTTGAGTTTTTGGTTTAACAACCATGCAGAACTCGCAAACTAAGAACGATAAATTTGTTGTTATTTCTTGAAAACAAAGGGTATTGAATACTTATTGCTTTATACATTGGAACAAATCAAGTTTGAAATTTCAAAAGCTATCAACAATGTTTTCAGCGATTCAATGTTATAGCTAACGCATTAAAACAGCACTGAGCCCAGCGAGAACCCGAACACCTAGAGTTTGTTTTACAAACTCTAAATCTCTAGTGAATTTTTGAGTTTGTTCCATCTCAAAAATACACACAAATCGTTGTCCGCAGACTTTAACATCCTTCCTAAGCTCGTACGGTCATGCAACTTGGCAACAGTGTTACACCTGATAAATATATGAAACAGAAGTTTTGACAACATATTGACGTCATCCAATGATTTATCGGGTAATTTAATGATATTTATTTGTTAATCAAATTTTGAGTTTTTGGTTTAACAACCAGAACTCACAAACTAAGAACGATAAATTCGTTGTTATTTCTTGAAAACCACTGCAAGCAGTCATGCGACAATTCATGCATGTTTACTTTCGAGACACATTGTCAATGTAACTGTGAATCTATCAAATGTACAATGTACTGGTTAAATGTACACAATAGTGTCTAGACTCCGAAGTTTAATTTAGTACGTACATTGTGTCAGACAATAAACCATTGCAAGCAGCCATGTGATAAATCATGATTGTTTTTTATTTTCGAGACACATTTGTCAAGGTAACTGTGAAGCTATCAAATGTACAATGTATTGGTAAAATGTACACAATAAGTGTCTAGACTCCGAAGTTTAATTTAGTACGTACATTGTGTCAGACAATAAACCATTGCAAGCAGCCATGCGATAAGTCGAGACACTTTGTCAAGGTAACTGTGAAGCTATCAAATCGTCATCCACCGATTTCATGAACTGACACACACACGTAGACAGTAAAAAGTAATAATTGTAGAAAACGGCATTTAATGTTGAAGGCTTTTATAAAATCCCGCTTTCCTTCAAAACGTCACTAGTTTTCTAACAGTGGAGACTTGTTGCTTTGAACTTCATATATATGGTACTTATGACTGATTTTCGTCCTAAATTAATAAGCAATAAAGTAAAACGTTTTGCGTTAGTACGTGAAATCAAAAATTGATGCAACATGTTTTTGAGCTTGAAACATGAGTACCGTAGCTCACAGTATTACAAGATGGGATGGGAAACAACTTCTGACTCGATCAAGCATATTCTGTAGATTTCAAAATTAAACTTATTTTTTTGACACTTGAAAAATAGACGATTGATAGAGGGTGCTCTGTTACAGGTGGTGACTTCATAATTCCTTACATTTTAACATAAGAGAACACATAAAGTAGCATACCGCGCCACACAGTCTTATGGAGGTGTTTTTTTTACCACACCGGCCATAAAACAAGAATTGTGGTGAGCGAAATGTATTGACTTTACGTTGGGCACTGGTGACGTCATGATGACGTCGCACAACGTTTAGCCTAACAAACACATCTACAGTATCCCACTAGTACACAATCGAAAACAGTTGATCGGACTTAAACTGTTCGAGATATGGTGGTCTCAAGATTTGCTAATTATATTCATGTCATTATGTATTATACAATAAACCATTTCAAGCAGTTCTGCAACAAGGTATGGATTTTTACCATGTGCAAGTCCTCGCACAACTTAATGGAATAAGCTACAGAAAGGCGAGTGGCCCCGATAATATTTCGATAATATATTTTTTTTTTTACTTTCAAATTTTTTAATTTGATAAATTTTTTATCAAGCCCCTAAAATTACTGTATTATAACTACACACTTGGTAAGAAAATACTTATCTAAATTCACTTAGAGTGGAATTTGAAAATAATCGTTTTAAATGCGTCGTGATAAGGCATCAGCAATCATGTTATCTTTGCCCTTAACATTAACTACTTCAATGTCAAACTCGTGGAGACTTAAACTCCATCTGAGTAATCTCTGATTTTGGTTTTTCATCTTTTGGATGAAAACCAGTGGATTGTGGTCAGTATACACAGTGATGGTTTGGGCAGGGGCCCTTAAATACACTTCAAAATGCTTCAAAATAAACCAAACTAGACTTAACGTGTTTGTGACAACAAACACTAGGTGTTCGGGTATCGCTGGGATCAGTGCTGTGTCAATGCGTGAGCTATTTCATTAAGTTGAACTTTGGTGTTATTACTGTTTTGAGGTGCGTAACAAACTACACACTGAGTATGATGCACCATACAGGTAGAAATAGTTATTAACTCGTTAAAAATATTTTATTAGTTAAAATTCACGAGAGGCTTAAACTTGCCGTCTTCATGACGTGCCTTTATCTTGCATAATTATTTAAAACAAGTGTCTTTTCTTTCAATATTATAAATTTAATAAACCGTTCTGTATGAAGACTAATGTCTAAAAATCAAGCAAGCTATTTTAAAAAAATGCAACCAATAGCTCATACTATGCTCGACTTATTTTAACGACATCATCGTCTAACATACAATTAAAGAAGATTTACACTTTACTTTCCTTGAAATTTCAAAAGCTATCAACAATGTTTTCAGCGATTCAATGATATAGCTAACGCATTAAAACAGCACTGAGCCTAGCGAAAACCCGAACACCTAGAGTTTGTTTTACAAACTCTAAATCTCTAGTGGATTTTTGAGTTTGTTCGCCCACCTCAAAAATACACGCATCGTTGTCCACAGACTTTGACATCTTTCCCAAACTCGCACGGTCATGAAACTTGGCAACAATATTACACCTGATGATTAGATAAAACAGAAATTTCGACAACATAATGACGTCACCCAATGAATTATTGGGTAATTAAATGTAAATAATTTAATCAAATTTTGAGTCTTTGGTTTAACAACCATGCAGAACTCGCAAACTAAGAAAGATAAATTCGTTGTTTTTTCTTGAAAACAAAGGGTACTGAATACTTATTGTTTTATACACTGGAACAAATCAAGTTTTTCATAGATCTATTAGAGAAATTGGCCTTTAATCTTAATCCATTGCCTAACGCAGAATGACATACCCCCTCGCGACTGGCAACGGTGGGTAGCTAGCCAGTCAAGGCACTTGTTACAGACCAACGTGGCACAACGGTAGTTGTTTACTATCAGTGCCATGTGGGCGTAACGAGAGTTTCCATTCATGTGTTACTTACAACGTAGTGCAATCTTATCAATGGCGTACCTACTACTACGTACTAGCATTAACATGATTTCCGCTAAGATTCGACGTCTAATTGTTCCCCTACTTGCCCTTCTCATGGCTTTATTATCAATATGGAATTGAAGACGAAGTTTCACTGAGATGACCACCTGCTTCAGTGATTCGTATGATATTTAATTATGTGGGAAAATGCAAGCAGGAAAAGACGAACAATGATTATGTTTTGATCATACACCGAGAAGGAAGGACGCGTCATCGGTTTGTGTAGGGTGTTTCAGACCCTCACACACGGTAGTCTTTATCGTCGCTGCACGGTGACTAGAAACGGTACGTTTCGTATGAACATCATTGCTTTTCAAAATGGGTCTTTTATTTAATGCACAATTATGTTATAAAGTTTATCCTGTATCATCAAGTTGTGACGTTGGTGAGATGTTTTTAAAACTAAGAAGCATTTAGTATGATCGTCGCAGAGGTAGAATTAGGCAATGGGGGATTGGTATGGTTGTTGGCTGTGTCACTATAGTCAGAGAATGGTTCGACTAATAAATGTTTTTCGTCAACTTTGTATTATGACATGCATATTTAAAGACCCTTCGATGGAGGTTTTCCTAAAAATAGTACTTAACTCATTATGTTATTAGTATAAATTCACGAGATGCTTAGACTTGCCGTCTTCATGACTTGCCTTTATCTTGCATAATTATTAAAAATAAGTGTTTTTTATTTCAATATTACAAATTTAACAAACCGTTCTGTATGAAGACTAATGTCTAAATATCAAGCAAGCTATTTAAAAAAATGCAACCAATAGCTCATACTATGCTCGACTTATTTTAACGACATCATCATCAGTGCATATGTATTTAACAATCAAAGTATCATGCACCGATACATAATGAGAAGCCAAATCACAGTATTTGAAAACCTGTTAAAACTTCTAAGAATTGTAACTTTATAATGTCAACACGATTTGCATAGTCGGATTTATTAATCAATAAAGAATCAATATCCATTGAAAAATAAATAAACTTCAGTGAGTGGCATACATGATAGTTGTACTTGTGAGTAATTTAAAGGCTCGTTTTAAGATATGCAACCAAAACGAAAGGACATTCGAAATATTTATGTTGCTCTGTATGAAAGGACAATATTGACCCTCTGGCCTTTTAAATAAATTAAATAATGTACTCTTTTGCTGACAATACGTTTAGTATGTTCACCCTCGTTTTTCACTTACAATTTAAAGCACATAATTAAATACCAATGTCTCGATAAGAACTTATCAAACGTCATAATGACGTCATCAGTTTTCAAATTTAGGATAAGGATAAGGATCATTTTTTTTAGCAACCAAAATAGGGTTGGCTTCGTTAATTTGGCTTTAACAAAAGATTATTATTTTTAAAAATTCATATTGTGAGGTGCATTAATTTCCTGTGTAAACTAACGTTCAATCAACGAAGATTTACACTTTACTTTCCTTGAAATTTCAAAAGCTATCAACAATGTTTTCCGCGATTCAATGATATAGCGATTCAATGATATAGCTAACGCATTAAAACAGCACTGAGCCCAGCGAGAACCCGAACACCTAGAGTTTGTTTTACAAACTCTAAATCTCTAGTTTTTCTTTGTTTTGCTTATTCTTCTGATTGTAGTTTGTCCGCAGAAAACAACATACTTGCAAACCTTTGATCAACTTGAAACTTAATGTGACATTAGAACATAAAGAGCAGAAGGTGTGTGAACAATGACGTCATGATGACGTCATCGGGTGTCAAATTACAAGCCATTTAAAGTCAAAAAAGTGCCCTCATGCCAATGCCTGTATGTTTCTGAATAGGAAAGCTATAATATTCATATTTAAACATTATGATAGATCAAGACACGGGCAACATTTGAAAAGTTAACGCCAAATTCACATGACCTTTACTTCTGGTCGTAACGGAAGGTCAAAGTTTGCCTTTCTGCAATTCTTAACCAAAAAACATTTCCTGCCCAAATTCTTCACTTCTGTTTATCCGATCAACCTCAAATTTACACCATGTTAGAACCTTGATGAAACCTCCATCAAGTTGTTGTGACGTCATGATTACGTCATCAGGTGTTGAAATACAGTAAATCAAAATTTAATATTTCAAAAAATCATAACTTAATCATTACTGAATGGATTGCTTCAATCAATACATCATCGGACAGGTCTTTTAAAACTCAACAAATGCTACACAAAGAGTTATCCCGGTTGTTCTTGACTTCCCGCTGAAAATGCAAGTTGAACATTACGTTAGTATAGCCCGCAGGTCTGGTCATTCTGCTCCATTGACCACGCGTAATCTTGCATGTACATGTAACAGTACACACACTGCGCCATTGATCTTGGGTGCAAAGTCCACGAAGACTGCATTGCTGTGTCGTGACACGTTATCCATGGTGGCGCTATACCAAGATAATGGTCCTTTGTTACTGCACTCGTCGATAAATGCAACCATCCTTCGGAAATCTACGATGTTCGACGGTGGTCCAATGAATAGCTCATTGCATAACCTTCGTGTTAGCCTTTTGTTGGCTTGGTGGTAAATATCAACTGAACGAGTGTATTTTGCTGAATTGTTTTGGTGATTTGAAGAACTTTTGATAACTGAGAAAATGCAATCGGAAATATAAAAGGTCAACATAAATTTGACTCTGATCAACAACGGTTTTTACGCGAATCTAACTTTTAGATCCTGTTGAATACTTCAAAGAAATACAATGTGAACAGCAAAATAAAGTCAACATAAATTGCACATCGTGTAAACAGTAGGTTCTTATGCCCTTTTCATAATCATGACTTGTTGCTTCAGTAATCGGCACCAGACGGTATAAGCGCAGCAAACAGGCGTAGTTTGATAACATTTTTTTTTGAATTGTTAGTGATATCTTTTAGTATTATAGTCCAATAACTACGGATTGGATTTCTACAATCAATACATCATCGAACGGGTCTTGCATACGATCAGTTCAGTTTATGACTATTTACATGAAAAACCTCGCCGTTACGTTGTTTAATTAATAGACGTCACCCAATGAATTATTGGGTAATTAAATGTAAATAATTTAATCAAATTTTGAGTCTTTGGTTTAACAACCATGCAGAACTCGCAAACTAAGAAAGATAAATTCGTTGTTTTTTCTTGAAAACAAAGGGTACTGAATACTTATTGTTTTATACACTGGAACAAATCAAGTTTTTCATAGATCTATTAGAGAAATTGGCCTTTAATCTTAATCCATTGCCTAACGCAGAATGGCATATACCCCCTCGCGACTGGCAACGGTGGGTAGCTAGCCAGTCAATGCACTTGTTACAGACCAACGTGGCACAACGGTAGTTGTTCACTATCAGTGCCATGTGGGCGTAACGAGAGTTTCCATTCATGTTTTACTTACAACGTAGTGCAATCTTATCAATGGCGTACTTACTACTACATACTAGCATTAACATGATTTTCGCTAAGATTTGACGTCTAATTGTTCCCCTACTTGCCCTTCTCATGGCTTTATTATCAATATGGAATTGAAGACGAAGTTTCACTGAGATGACCACCTGCTTCAGTGATTCGTATGGTATTTAATTATGTGGGAAAATGCAAGCAGGAAAAGACGAACAATGGTTATGTTTTGATCATACACCGAGAAGGAAGGATGTGTCATCCGATCGTAATGGGTGTTTCAGACCCTTCTCACGGCATGTGTTTATCCATGGAGGTAGGAATTTTTGCTACACGGGACTAACTTCGGTAAGTTTTCGTGTGAACATCATTGCTTTTCAAAATGATTCTTTTATTTGATGCACAATTACGTTATAAAGTTTATCCTGTATCATCAAGTGGTGACGTTGGTGAAATGTTTTTAAAACTAAGGAACGTTTAGTATGAACGTCGAAGAGATAGAGTTGGGCAATGGGGGATTGGTATGATTGTTGGCTGTGTCACATAATCAGAAAATGGTCAGACTGATGAATGTTTTCAGTCAACTTTGTATTATGACATAATTATTTGAAAACCCTTCGATAAAGTTTCCCCTAATAAGGTTTCGTTTATAAGTTGTTCACATCAAAAACAGGATGTGCACCTTCCACTAATTTTTTCTTGCGTAATTTCCTACTCTGATATGTTGTATTGTTATGCGCCCTCGAACAGGTTGGTCCTGGAGAGGGCGCAATATAAATTCAATAAATCATTATTATCATTATAAAATCATAAAATGTTGTAAGTCTTGAATTTTATTTATTTGAGCAGTTTCAGCTTGACTTAATTTGCTTTGAGTCATACTTTGTTTATTGTTTTTTTCTTCTTCAGAATATACAACACATCAGTACCCGAATGTTCTCCAGTGAAAAAAATCATACTCGTTGCTGTGTTCAATTCCCTAATTCCTTGCTGAATGTATGATGATGCACCATACAGGTAGAAATAGTTATTAACTCGTTACAACTATTTTATTAGTTTAAATTCACGAGAGGCTTAAATTTGCCGTCTTCATGACTTGCCTTTATCTTGCATAATTTTTAAAAACATGTGTTTTTTATTTCAATATTATAAATTTAACAAACTGTTCTGTATGAAGACTAATGTCTAAAAATCAAGCAAGCTATTTTTAAAAATGCAACCAATAGCTCATTGTATGCTCGACTTGTTTTAACGACATCATCATCAGTGCATATGTATTTAACAATCAAAGTATCATGCACCGATACATAATGAGAAGCCAAATCACAGTATTTGAAAACCTGTTAAAACTTCTAAGAATTGTAATTTAATAATGTCAACATGATTTGCATAGTCGGATTTATTATAAAGAATCAATATCCATTGGAAAATCAATAAACTTCTGTGAGTGGCATACATGATAGTTGTACTTGTGAGTAATTCAAAGGCGCGTTTTAAGATAATATGCAACCAAAACAAAAGGAAATTCGAAAAATTTATGCTGCTCTGTATGAAAGGACAATATTGACCCTCTGCCCTTTCAAATAAATTAAATAATGTACTCTTTTGCTGACAATACGTTTAGTAAGTTCACCTACGTTTTTCACTTACAATTTAAAGCACATAATTAAATACCAATGTCTCGATAAGAACTTATCAAACGTCATCAGTTTTCAAATGTAGGATAAGGATAAGGATAAGGATCATTTTTTTTAGCAACCAAAATAGGGTTGGCTTTAACAAAAGATTATTATTTTTTAAAATTCATATTGTGAGGTGCATTAATTTCCTGTGTAAACTAACGTTCAATCAACGAAGATTTACACTTTACTTTCCTTGAAATTTCAAAAGCTATCAACAATGTTTTCAGCGATTCAATGATATAGCGATTCAATGATATAGCTAACGCATTAAAACAGCACTGAGCCCAGCGAGAACCCGAACACCTAGAGTTTGTTTTTCTTTGTTTTGCTTATTCTTCTGATTGTAGTTTGTCCGCAGAAAAAAACATACTTGCAAACCTTTGATCAACTTGAAACTTAATGTGACATTAGAACATAAAGAGCAGAAGACGTGTGAGCAATGACGTCATGATGACGTCATCGGGTGTCAAATTACAAGCCATTTAAGGTCAAAAAAGTGCCCTCATGCCAATGCCTGTATGTTTCTGAATAGAAAAGCTATAATATTCATATTTAAACATTATGATAGATCAAGACACGGGCAACATTTGAAAAGTTAACGCCAAATTCACATGACCTTTACTTCCGGTCGTAACGGAAGGTCAAAGTTTGCCTTTCTGCAATTCTTAACCAAAAAACATTTCCTGCCCAAATTCTTCACTTCTGTTTATCCGATCAACCTCAAATTTACACCATGTTAGAACCTTGATGAAACCTCCATCAAGTTGTTGTGACGTCATGATTACGTCATCAGGTGTTGAAATACAGTAAATCAAAATTTAATATTTCAAAAAATCATAACTTAATCATTACTGAATGGATTGCTTCAATCAATACATCATCGGACAGGTCTTTTAAAACTCAACAAATGCTACACAAAGAGTTATCCCGGTTGTTCTTGACTTCCCGCTGAAAATGCAAGTTGAACATTACGTTAGTATTAGCCCACAGGTCTGGTCATTCTGCTCCAATGACCATGCGTAATCTTGCATGTACATGTAAACGGTACACACACTGCGCCATTGATCTTAGGTGCCAAGTCCACGAAGACTGCATTGCTGTGTCGTGACTGTGCATTGCTGGCCCACATGTACATGTACATGTACATGTAGATGTACATGAAGCGTAAAGTAAAGTTGATGCGTTTGGTGGCGCTATACCAAGTTAATGGTCCGGTGGTCCAATGAATAGCTCATTGCATAACCTTCGTGTTAGCCTTTTGTTGGCTTGGTGGTAAATATCAACTGAACGAGTGTATTTTGCTGAATTGTTTTGGTGATTTGAAGAACTTTTGATAACTGAGAAAATGCAATCGGAAATATAAAAGGTCAACATAAATTTGACTCTGATCAACAACGGTTTTTACGCGAATCTAACTTTTAGATCCTGTTGAATACTTCAAAATAATGTGAACAGCAAAATAAATTCAACATAAATTGCACATCGTGTAAACAGTAGGTTCTTATGCCCTTTTCATAATCATGACTTGTTGCTTCAGTAATCGGCACCAGACGGTATAAGCGCAGCAAACAGGCGTAGTTTGATAACATTTATTTTTGAATTGTTAGTGATATCTTTTAGTATTATAGTCCAATAACTACGGATTGGATTTCTACAATCAATACATCATCGAACAGGTCTTGCATACGATCAGTTCAGTTTATGACTATTTACATGAAAAACCTCGCCGTTACGTTGTTTAATTAATAGACGTCACCCAATGAATTATTGGGTAATTAAATGTAAATAATTTAATCAAATTTTGAGTCTTTGGTTTAACAACCATGCAGAACTCGCAAACTAAGAAAGATAAATTCGTTGTTTTTTCTTGAAAACAAAGGGTACTGAATACTTATTGTTTTATACAATGGAACAAATCAAGTTTTTCATAGATCTATTAGAGAAATTGGCCTTTAATCTTAATCCATTGCCTAACGCAGAATGACATACCCCCTCGCGACTGGCAACGGTGGGTAGCTAGCCAGTCAATGCACTTGTTACAGACCAACGTGGCACAACGGAGATGTTTACTATCAGTGCCATGTGGGCGTAACGAGAGTTTCCATTCATGTTTTACTTACAACGTAGTGCAATCTTATCAATGGCGTACTTACTACTACATACTAGCATTAACATGAATTCCGCTAAGATTTGGCGTCTAATTGTTCCCCTATTCGCCCTTCTCATGGCTTTATAATCAATATGGAATTGGAGACGAAGTTTCACTGAGATGACCACCTGCTTCAGTAATTCGTCAGATTTTTAACTATGTGAGAAAATGCAAGCAGAAAAAGACGAACATTGGTCATGTTTTGATCACACACCGAGAAGGAAGGATGTGTCATCGGATCGTGAGGGGTGTTTCAGACCCTTCTCACGGCATGTGTTATTGTTGATACACGGGACTAACTTCGGTAAGTTTTCGTGTGAACATCATTGCTTTTCAAAATGATTCTTTTATTTAATGCACAAGTACGTTGTAAAGTTTATCCTGTATCATCAAGTGGTGACGTTGGTGAGATGTTTTTAAAACTAAGGAACGTTTAGTATGAACGTCAAAGAGATAAGAGTTTGGCAATGGCGGATTGGTATGATTGTTGGCTGGGTCACCATGGTGTCACATAGTCAGAAAATGGTCAGACTGAGGAATGTTTTCTGTCAACTTTGTATTGCGACATAATTATTTGAAAACCCTTCCATAAAGTTTCCCCTAATAAGGTTTCGTTTATAAGTTGTTCACATCAAAAACAGGATGTGCACCTTCCACTAATTTTTTCTTGCGTAATTTCCTTACTCTGATATGTTGTATTGTTACGCGCCCTCGAACAGGTTGGTCTTGGAGAGGGCACAATATAAATTCAATAAATTATTATTATTATTATAAAATAATGAAATGTTGTAAGTCTTGAATTTTATTTATTTGAGCAGTTTCAGCTTGACTTAATTTGCTTTGAGTCATACTTTGTTTATTGTTTTTTTTTTCTTCAGAATATACAACACATCAGTACCCGAATGTTCTACAGTGAAAAATGTCATACTCGTTGCTGTGTTCCATTCCCTAATTCCTTGGGAAGTGTATGATGCACCATACAGGTAGAAATAGTTATTAACTCGTTAAAAATATTTTATTAGTTAAAATTCACGAGAGGCTTAAACTTGCCGTCTTCATGACTTGCCTTTATCTTGCATAATTATTAAAAATATGCGTTTTATTTTTTCAATATTATAAATTTAACAAACCGTTCTGTATAAAGACTAATGTCTAAAAATCAAGCGAGCTATTTTTAAAAATGCAACCAAGAGCTCATACTATGCTCGACTTATTTTAACGACATCATCATCAGTGCATATGTATTTAACAATCAAAGTATCATGCACCGATACATGAGAAGCCAAATCACAGTATTTGAAAACCTGTTAATACTTCTAAGAATTGTAACTTAATAATGTCAACATGATTCGCATAGTCGGATTTATTAATCAATATCCATTAAAAAATAAATAAACTTCAGTGAGTGGCATACATGATAGTTGTACTTGTGATTAATTTAAAAGCTCGTTTTAAGATATGCAACCAAAACGAAAGGAAATTCGAAAAATTAATGTTGCCGTGTTTAAAAGGACAATATTGACCCACTGCCCTTTTAAATAAATTATATAATGTACTCTTTTGCTGACAATACGTTTAGTAAGTTCACCTTCGTTTTTCACTTACAATTTAAAACACATAATTTAATACCAATTTCTCGATAAGAACTTATCTAACGTCATAATGACGTCATCAGTTTTCAAATTTGGCTTTAACAAAAGATTATTATTTTTTAAACTCATATTGTGAGGTGCATTAATTTCCTTTGTAAACTAACGTACAAGCAAAGAAGATTTACACTTTACTTTCCTTGAAATTTCAAAAGCTATCAACAATGTTTTCAGCGATTCAATGTTATAGCTAACGCATTAAAACAGCACTGAGCCCAGCGAGAACCCGAACACCTAGAGTTTGTTTTACAAACTCTAAATCTCTAGTGGATTTTTGAGTTTGTTCGCCCCCTCAAAAATACACGCATCGTTGTCCGCAGACTTTGACATATTTCCCAAACTCGCACGGTCATAAAACTTGGCAACAATATTACACCTGATGATTAGATAAAACATAAATGTTGACAACATAATGACGTCACCCAATGAGTTATTGGGTAATTAAATTTAATTTATTTAATCAAATTTTGAGTTTTTGGTTTAACAACCAGAACTCACAAAATAAAAACGATATAATCGTTGTTATTTCTTGAAAAGAAAGGGTATTGAATACTTTTCGTTTCATACTTTGGAACGAATCAAGTTAGACAAAGATTTATGAGAGAATTTGGCCTTTTTTTTTAAACGTTTAAATCTTAATCAATTGCCTAACGCAGCATACACGCCACCGGTCAACGCACTTACAACGTAAAGCAATCTTATCAATGGCGTACTAACAATAGTAACATTACAGATCTGAATTCCACTCAGATTCGGCGTCTAATTGTTCCCCTTTTCGCCCTTCTCATGGATTAATGATCAAATGGAATTAAAGACGAAGTTTCGCTGAGATGGCCACCTACCTCAGTGATTCGTATGACTTTTAATTATGTAAGAAAATGCAAGCAGAAAAAGACGGACATTGGCTGTGTTTTGATCACACACCGAGAAGAAGGGACGCGTCATCGGTTTGTGTAGGGTGTTTCAGACCCTCACACACGGTAGTCTTTATCGTCGCTGCACGGTGACTAGAAACGGTACGTTTCGTATGAACATCATTGCTTTTCAAAATGAGTCTTTTATTTAATGCACAAGTATGTTATAAAGTTTATCCTGTATCATCAAGTTGTGACGTTGGTGAGATGTTTTTAAAACTAAGAAGCATTTAGTATGATCGTCGCAGAGGTAGAATTAGGCAATGGGGGATTGGTATGGTTGTTGGCTGTGTCACTATAGTCAGAGAATGGTTCGACTAATATAGTAATAAATGTTTTTCGTCAACTTTGTATTATGACATGCATATTTAAAGACCCTTCGATGGAGGTTTTCCTAAAAATAGTACTTAACTCATTATGTTATTAGTATAAATTCACGAGATGCTTAGACTTGCCGTCCTCATGCTTTGCCTTTGTCTTGCATAATTATCCTAAACAAGTGTCTTTCATTTTAATATTCTAAATTTAACCAAACCGTTCTGTAGGAAAATCAATGTCTAAAAATCAAACAAGCTAATTTAAAACATGCAACCGTACCGATAGCTCATAGTACTTGACTAATTTTAATGACATCTTCATCAGTGCATATGTTTTGAACAATTAATGATTCATGCACCGATACCATGAGTATCCAACTCACTGTAAAAAGTTTCAGAATTGTAACGTAATAATGTCAACATAAATATCATCTAATGTGGTTTTTTAATCAAAAAAGAATCGATATCCATTGACAAATAAATAAACTTCAGCGAATGGCATATATAATAGTTGAACGTGTGGGTCATTCAAAGGATTGTTTCAACATCTGCTGCCAAGATGAAGGGGAAAATGTTCCTCTGCTGTATGACTATGAAATGACAATGGACCTTTTGCTCTTTCAAATAATTTAAATAATGTACTCTTTCGCTGATTTTTGTGTGTAAGTTAATCTTTGTTTTTCACTTGGCACATATTTAAATATCTATGTCTCGATAAAAACATTTGTAACTTCATAATGATGTCATCATTTTTCAAATCTGGCTTAACAAAAGTTTGTTATTTATAAAAGTTCATATCTTGAGTAGCTTTTATTTCCTGTGTAAGAAGATTTACACTTTACTTTCTTTAAAATTTACAAGCTATTGTGACTAGTAAGATGTTGTGAGGTCACTGTATTAAATAGGTACGGGGAAACTGGCTTTGGAGTTCTCTCTCTCTTGAATCTGGTTCTTTATTGAATCTGTAAAATTGGTGAACAAGATGTTGCTGAAGGTTCGGCCAATTTCAGAATCACGGTAAACTTAAGTTAAACAATAATTACAAATGTATAAATGGAAAATGAATTAAGCTTAAGTAACAATAAAACTCTCGGTCGCCACCTTGGCGAACCGCATATCTCATGTCAACCGTAGGGAAATTGATTAGAAATACACTAAATACTACAAATATATGTTGACTTAAAGAAACACTAGAATTCCCATACATTCCTTTGGTACTTAGGTAAGAGTTAAAAGATTTAAGAAATGATGCAAAGAGATATATAGAATAGTCAAGATTCATACCTGTAAAATTGGTGAACAAGATGTTGCTGAAGGTTCGGCCAATTTCAGAATGACGCCCAGATTATTGAACGGCGGGAAATATACAAATTAGAACGTAGGGGGCGCTTCATAGATTTAAATGATAAAGAGATATTTACAACAACAAAAGGTTTGAAATGAATATGCAAAGTAGGAATATACCAAAGTTATACGGGGGTATTCTTCATGTACACCTGGACCGTGACACTATCAACAATGTTTTCAGCGATTCAATGATATAGCTAACTTATTAAAACAGCACTGAGCCCAGCGAGAACCCGAACACCTAGAGTTTGTTTTACAAACTCTATATCTCTAGTGAATTTTTGAGTTTGTTCCATCTCAAAAATACACACAAATCGTTGTCCGCAGACTTTGACATCCTTCCCAAGCTCGTACGGTCATGAAACTTGGCAACAGTGTTACACCTGATAAATAGATGAAACAGAAGTTTTGACAACATAATGACGTCATCCAATGATTTATCGGGTAAATTAATGATATTAATTTTTTAATCAAATTTTGAGTTTTTGGAACTCACAAACTAAGAACGATAAATTCGTTGTTATTTCTTGAAAACCACTGCAACACTAGGTGTTCGGGTATCGATGGGGCACTGTTATGTTACTAAAATGCGTAAGCAGATTTATATTGAAAGTTTTTTAATTTTCAAAAAAAAAGTCGACAACTCATGCATGTTTGCTTTCTAGACACATTGAAACTGTGAAGCTATCAAATGTACAATTTACTGGTTAACTGTACACAATAGTGTCTAGACTCCGAAGTTTAATTTAGTACGTACATTGTGTCAGACAATAAACCATTGCAAGCAGCCATGCGATAAGTCGAGACACTTTGTCAAGGTAACTGTGAAGCTATCAAATCGTCATCCACCGATTTCACGAACTGACACACACGTAGACAGTAAAAAGTAATAATTGTAGAAAACGGCATTTAATGTTGAAGGCTTTTATAAAATCCCGCTTTCCTTCAAAACGTCACTAGTTTTCTAACAGTGGAGACTTGTTGCTTTGAACTTCATATATATGGTACTTATGACTGCTTTTCGTCCTAAATTAATAAGCAATAAAGTAAAACGTTTTGTGTTAGTACGTGAAATCAAAAATTGATGCAACATGTTTTCGAGCTTGAAACATGAGTACCGTAGCTCACAGTATTCCAAGATGGGATGGGAAACAACTTCTGACTCGATCAAGCATATTCTGTAGATTTCAAAATTAAACTTATTTTGTTTGACACTTGAAAAATAGACGATTGATAGAGGGTGCTCTATTACAGGTGGTGACTTCATAATTCCTTACATTATAACATAAGAGAACACATAAAGTAGCATACCGCGCCACACAGTCTTATGGAGGTGTTTTTTTTACCACACGGGCCATAAAACAAGAATTGTGGTGAGCGAAATGTATTGACTTTACGTTGGGCACTGGTGACGTCATGATGACGTCGCACAACGTTTAGCCTAACAAACACATCTACAGTATCCCACAAGTACACAATCGAAAACAGTTGATCGGACTTAAACCGTTCGAGATATGGTGGTCTCAAGATTTGCTAATTATATTCATGTCATTATGTATTATACAATAAACCATTGCAAGCAGTTCTGCAACAAGGTATGGATTTTTACCATGTGCAAGTCCTCGCACAACTTAATGGAATAAGCTACAGAAAGGCGAGTGGCCCCGATAATATTTCGGCTAGATTTATACGACAGTTTTCATATGAGCTATCTAAACCATTGACTCATAATATGAGTCGTTGATTATATTATAATCAACGCCTCGTTCGCACAGCTCATCGTCCCAGCACAATGGAAGGGAGCAATTGTCGTCCCTGTGCCCAAAACTTCACCCGCCAACATAGACAATTTGCGACCAATTGCCCTCACAGATCACTTTGCCAAAGTGACTGAACATTTCATTGCTGAGCAAAAACAATGGCGTCGATTAAACCCAACCTCGACCCCGCCCAGTTTGGAAACATCAAGAACGTTTCCACCACGCACTTGCACCCATGTTCCCAACCATCGCGTGCAAAGACTGAATCTTTTAACAACAAAAATCATAATAACTTTGGTCTTGTTGTATTCATTGTCACAGTAGGTTGCTTTTTTTCTCTTGCGTTTTCTCCAAGCATGACAAAGCAAAACGTTTGTCTAAATTTTCAAGTTACAACTCTATAGAGTTCTCAATGGTGTAAACAACTACGCACCATTGGACTATTCTTGACTGGCCTTGCACTTTGAAAAGAGACGCATGGTGATCGCAAATCAGCTCACGTTTCAGTGATCGAATGTCAAAGGGAACTTTTATAACCAGTGTTCCGCGACCAGAACGTGGGTGTAAAGAACTCAGAGAGTAGGGATTGGCAGACCGTCCATGACCAAACTAAGCAAGCCTTTGAAAAGAAAATCCAATGTAATAGAAACTGAACCATTTGGGGTTTTATAGAGGGAAGATTAAAGTGCATGTTATGACTAAGATCAGGGGCGGCGCCAGGGTATTGTGACGAGATTGGGTGGACCGAGACAAGTCTAATGTGCCATTCTTCGAGAAGCACAAGGTTAAGAGAAACGGGTATTCTTGACACAAGTCTATACCAAACCCACTGAAACCTATAACCAATACCTACACAAGACATCATCACAACCCCCGCATGCATTCAAAACATTCATCTATGGAGAAACACTCCGATATGCTCGAAACACAAACAATAAAGATCGATGATTTCTTGATCAAATCAAAACATTTCCATGCATGTGGGCCTAATACCACAGACATTCTGCAGGTGAACCAATAACCAATGGAAATAAAATAACAATGGGGGAGGAGGAATCCCATCTGTAACAGTCTTCCCCCCTTGCAGGAAAGTATTTATTTATTTATTTTATTTTTTAACTTTCAAAATTTTATTTTTAATTTGATAAATTATCAAGCCCCCAAAATTACTGTATTATAACTACAAACTTGGTAAGAAAATACTTATCTAAATTCACTTAGAGTGGAATTTGAAAATAATCGTTTTAAATGCGTCGTGATAAGGCATCAGCAATCATGTTATCTTTGCCCTTAACATTAACTACTTCAATGTCAAACTCGTGGAGACTTAAACTCCATCTGAGTAATCTCTGATTTTGGTTTTTCATCTTTTGGATGAAAACCAGTGGATTGTGGTCAGTATACACAGTGATGGTTTGGGCAGGGGCCCTTAAATACACGAGAGGCTCAAAATGCTTCAAAATAAACCAAACTAGGCTTAACGTGTTTGTGACAACAAACACTAGGTATTCGGGTATCGCTGGGGTCAGTGCTGTGTCAATGTGTGAGCTATTTCATTAAGTTGAACTTTGGTGTTATTACTGTTTTGAGGTGCGTAACAAACTACACACTGAGTATGATGCACCATACAGGTAGAAATAGTTATTAACTCGTTAAAAATATTTTATTAGTTAAAATTCACGAGAGGCTTAAACTTGCCGTCTTCATGACGTGCCTTTATCTTGCATAATTATTTAAAACAAGTATCTTTTCTTTCAATATTATAAATTTAACAAACCGTTCTGTATGAAGACTAATGTCTAAAAATCAAGCAAGCTATTTAAAAAAATGCAACCAATAGCTCATACTATGCTCGACTTATTTTAACGACATCATCGTCTAACATACAATTAAAGAAGATTTACACTTTACTTTCCTTGAAATTTCAAAAGCTATCAACAATGTTTTCAGCGATTCAATGATATAGCTAACGCATTAAAACAGCACTGAGCCCAGCGGGAACCCGAACACCTAGAGTTTGTTTTACAAACTCTAAATCTCTAGTGGATTTTTGAGTTTGTTCGCCCACCTCAAAAATACACGCATCGTTGTCCACATACTTTGACATCTTTCCCAAACTCGCACGGTCATGAAACTTGGCAACAATATTACACCTGATGATTAGATAAAACAGAAATTTCGACAACATAATGACGTCACCCAATGAATTATTGGGTAATTAAATGTAAATAATTTAATCAAATTTGGAGTCTTTGGTTTAACAACCATGCAGAACTCGCCAACTAAGAAGGATAAATTCGTTGTTTTTTCTTGAAAACAAAGGGTACTAAATACTTATTGTTTTATACACTGGAACAAATCAAGTTTTTCATAGATCTATTAGAGAAATTGGCCTTTAATCTTAATCCATTGCCTAACGCAGAATGACATACCCCACCCCACCCCCCCCCCCCCCCCTCGCGACTGGCAACGGTGGGTAGCTAGCCAGTCAAGGCACTTGTTACAGACCAACGTGGCACAACGGTAGTTGTTTACTATCAGTGCCATGTGGGCGTAACGAGAGTTTCCATTCATGTTTTACTTACAACGCAAGTGCAATCTTATCAATGGCGTACTTACTACTACGTACTAGCATTAACATGATTTCCGCTAAGATTCGACGTCTAATTGTTCCCCTACTTGCCCTTCTCATGGCTTTATTATCAATATGGAATTGAAGACGAAGTTTCACTGAGATGACCACCTGCTTCAGTGATTCGTATGATATTTAATTATGTGGGAAAATGCAAGCAGAAAAAGACGGACATTGGTTGTGTTTTGATCACACACCGAGAAGAAGGGACGCGTCATCGGTTTGTGTAGGGTGTTTCAGACCCTCACACACGGTAGTCTTTATCGTCGCTGCACGGTGACTAGAAACGGTACGTTTCGTATGAACATCATTGCTTTTCAAAATGGGTCTTTTATTTAATGCACAATTATGTTATAAAGTTTATCCTGTATCATCAAGTTGTGACGTTGGTGAGATGTTTTTAAAACTAAGAAGCATTTAGTATGATCGTCGCAGAGGTAGAATTAGGCAATTGGGGATTGGTATGGTTGTTGGCTGTGTCACTATAGTCAGAGAATGGTTCGACTAATAAATGTTTTTCGTCAACTTTGTATTATGACATGCATATTCGATGGAGGTTTTCCTAAAAATAGTACTTAACTCATTATGTTATTAGTATAAATTCACGTGATGCTTAGACTTGCCGTCCTCATGCTTTGCCTTTGTCTTGCATAATTATCCTAAACAAGTGTCTTTCATTTTAATATTCTAAATTTAAAAACCGTTCTGTAGGAAAATCAATGTCTAAAAATCAAACAAGCTAATTTAAAACATGCAACCGATAGCTCATAATACTTGACTAATTTTAATGACATCTTCATCAGTGCATATGTTTTGAACAATTAATGATTCATGCACCGATACCATGAGTATCCAACTCACTGTAAAAAGTTTCAGAATTGTAACTTAATAATGTCAACATAAATATCATCTAATGTGGTTTTTTAATCAAAAAAGAATCGATATCCATTGACAAATAAATAAACTTCAGCGAATGGCATATATAATAGTTGAACATGTGGGTCATTCAAAGGATTGTTTCAACATCTGCTGCCAAGATGAAGGGGAAAATGTTCCTCTGCTGTATGACTATGAAATGACAATGGACCTTTTGCTCTTTCAAATAATTTAAATAATGTACTCTTTCGCTGATTTTTTTGTGTAAGTTAATCTTTGTTTTTCACTTGGCACATATTTAAATATCTATGTCTCGATAAAAACATTTGTAACTTCATAATGATGTCATCAGTTTTCAAATCTGGCTTAACAAAAGTTTGTTATTTATAAAAGTTCATATCTTGAGTAGCTTTTATTTCCTGTGTAAGAAGATTTACACTTTACTTTCTTTAAAATTTACAAGCTATTGTGACTAGTGAGATGTTGTGAGGTCACTGTATTAAATAGGTACGGGGAAACTGGCTTTGGAGTTCTCTCTTGAATCTGGTTCTTTATTGAATCTGTAAAATTGGTGAACAAGATGTTGCTGAAGGTTCGGCTAATTTCAGAATCACGGTAAACTTAAGTTAAACAATAATTACAAATGTATAAATGGAAAATGAATTAAGCTTAAGTAACAATAAAACTCTCGGTCGCCACCTTGGCGAACCGCATATCTCATGTCAACCGTAGGGAAATTGATTAGAAATACACTAAATACTACAAATATATGTTGACTTAAAGAAACACTAGAATTCCCATACATTCCTTTGGTACTTAGGTAAGAGTTAAAAGATTTAAGAAATGATGCAAAGAGATATATAGAATAGTCAAGATTCATACCTGTAAAATTGGTGAACAAGATGTTGCTGAAGGTTCGGCCAATTTCAGAATGACGCCCAGATTATTGAACGGCGGGAAATATACAAATTAGAACGTAGGGGGCGCTTCATAGATTTAAATGATAAAGAGATATTTACAACAACAAAAGGTTTGAAATGAATATGCAAAGTAGGAATATACCAAAGTTATACGGGGGTATTCTTCAAGTACACCTGGACCGTGACACTATCAACAATGTTTTCAGCGATTCAATGATATAGCTAACTTATTAAAACAGCACTGAGCCCAGCGAGAACCCGAACACCTAGAGTTTGTTTTACAAACTCTATATCTCTAGTGAATTTTTGAGTTTGTTCCATCTCAAAAATACACACAAATCGTTGTCCGCAGACTTTGACATCCTTCCCAAGCTCGTACGGTCATGAAACTTGGCAACAGTGTTACACCTGATAAATAGGTGAAACAGAAGTTTTGACAACATAATGACGTCATCCAATGATTTATCGGGTAATTTAATGATATTTATTTTTTTATCAAATTTTGAGTTTTTGGTTTAACAACCAGAACTCACAAACTAAGAACGATAAATTCGTTGTTATTTCTTGAAAACCACTGCAAGCAGTCATGCGACAATTCATGCATGTTTACTTTCGAGACACATTGTCAATGTAACTGTGAATCTATCAAATGTACATTGTACTGGTTAAATTTACACAATAGTGTCTAGACTCTGAAGTTTAATTTAGTACGTGCATTGTGTCAGACAATAAACCATTGCAAGCAGCTATGCGATAAGTCGAGACACTTTGTCAAGGTAACTGTGAAGCTATCAAATCGTCATCCACCGATTTCACGAACTGACACACACACGTAGACAGTAAAAACTAACAATTGTAGCAAACGGCATTTAATGTTGAAGGCTTTTATAAAATCCCGCTTTCCTTCAAAACGTCACTAGTTTCCTAACAGTGGAGACTTGTTGCTTTGAACTTCATATATATGGTGCTTATGACTGCTTTTCGTCCTAAATTAATAAGCAATAAAGTAAAACGTTTTGTGTTAGTAGGCCTACGTGAAATCAAAAATTGATGCAACATGTTTTCGAGCTTGAAACATGAGTACCGTAGCTCAGAGTATTCCGAGATGGGATGGGAAACAACTTCTGACTCGATCAAGCATATTCTGTAGATTTCAAAATTAAACTTATTTTGTTTGACACTCTTGAAAAATAGACGATTGATTACATTATAACATAAGAGAACACATAAAGTAGCATACCGCGCCACACAGTCTTATGGAGGTGTTTTTTTTACCACACAGGCCATAAAACAAGAATTGTGGTGAGCGAAATGTATTGACTTTACGTTGGGCACTGGTGACGTCATGATGACGTCGCACAACGTTTAGCCTAACAAACACATCTAGAGTATCCCACAAGTACACAATCGAAAACAGTTGATCGGACTTAAACTGTTCGAGATATGGTGGTCTCAAGATTTGCTAATTATATTCATGTCATTATGTATTATACAATAAACCATTGCAAGCAGTTCTGCAACAAGGAATGGATTTTTACTTTCAGGACACATATTGTCAATGTACTGTGAAACTATCAAATGTACAAATGTATGTACTGGTTAAATGTACAACATAGTGCCTAGAATCCACATTTTTATGTAGCGTTTAAATTGTATCAGTCAATAAACCATTGCAAGCAGTCATGCGACAATTATTGACCTATAACTTTTAACACACACTTTGTCAATGAATGCGATGCAAATGAATACAATGGATGTACACAATGGTGTCTAGACTCCGAAATTGTATGTAGTGTGACAACAAACACTAGGTGTTCGGGTATCGCTGGGGTCAGTGCTGTGTCAATGCGTGAGCTATTTCATTAAAGGCACTGTACACGTTTGGTAATTACTCAAAATATATATTAGCATAAAAAACTTACTTGGTAACGAGCAACGGAGAGCTGTTGAAGTATAAAACATTGTGAGAAACGACTCCCTCCGAAGTAGTTTTTGAGAAAGAGGTAATTTCTCACTAAAATAATAAAAGACTTCTGGCCAGAAGCCTTTTATTCCTATCTGAAAGCACACTAATTTGTACAACAAGGGTGTTTTTTCTTTCATCATTTTCTTGCAACTTCAATGACCAATTGAGTCCAAATTTTCACAGGCTTGTTATTTTATGCATTATGTTGGGATACACCAAGTGAGAATACTGGTCTTTGACAATTACCAAACGTGTTCAGTGCCTTTAAGTTGAACTTTGTTTGTTATTACTGTTTTGAGGTGCGTAACAAACTACACACTGAGTATGATGCACCATACAGGTAGAAATAGTTATTAACTTGTTAAAAATATTTTATTTGTTAAAATTCACGAGAGGCTTAAACTTGCCGTCTTCATGACTTGCCTTTATCTTGCATAATTATTTAAAACAAGTGTCTTTTCTTTCAATATTATAAATTTAACAGACCGTTCTGTATGAAGACTAATGTCTAAAAATCAAGCAAGCTATTTTAAAAAATGCAACCAATAGCTCATACTATGCTCGACTTATTTTAACGACATCATCGTCTAACATACAATTAAAGAAGATTTACACTTTACTTTCCTTGACATTTCAAAAGCTATCAACAATGTTTTCAGCGATTCAATGATATTGCTAACGCATTAAAACAGCACTGAGTCCAGCAAGAACCCGAACACCTAGAGTTTGTTTTACAAACTCTAAATCTCTAGTGGATTTTTGAGTTTGTTCGCCCCCCTCAAAAATACACGCATCGTTGTCCACAGACTTTGACATATTTCCCAAACTCGCACGGTCATAAAACTTGGCAACAATATTACACCTGATGATTAGATAAAACATAAATTTTGACAACATAATGACGTCACCCAATGAGTTATTGGGTAATTAAATGTAATTTATTTAATCTGAAATTTTGAGTTTTTGGTTTAACAACCAGAACTCACAAAATAAGAACGATAAAATCGTTGTTATTTTGTAAAAAGAAAGGGTATTGAATACTTTTCGTTTCATACTTTTGAACGAATCAAGTTAGACAAAGATTTCTTAGAGAATTTGGCCTTTTAAAACATTTAAATCTTAATCAATTGCCTAACGCAGCATGGCATACCTCCTCGCGACTGATTGCATTGCGCAACGGTGGGTAGTTTGCCAGTCAAGACGCTTGTTAGGGGAGGCGATTAACAATCGGCACGAAATCAGACCAAAGTAACCGCAACCGTGTATTGTTTGCCGTGAGCGCCTTCACTGAAGTCTATGTGTTGTGGTGTGAGTTTCATTCATGTTTTTGACACGTCACCGGTCAACGCACTTACAAGAACGTAGAGCAATCTTATCAATGGCGTACTAACAATAGTAACATTACAGATCTGAATTCCACTCAGATTCGGCGTCTTATTGTTCCCCTTTTCGCCTTTTCTCATGGATTAATGATCAAATGGAATTAAAGACGAAGTTTCGCTGAGATGGCCACCTACCTCAGTGATTCGTATGACTTTTAATTATGTAAGAAAATGCAAGCAGAAAAAGACGGACATTGGTTGTGTTTAAGTTGATCACACACCGAGAAGAAGGGACGCGTCATCGGTTTGTGTAGGGTGTTTCAGACCCTCGCACACGGTAGTCTTTATCGTCGCTGCACGATGACTAGAAACGGTACGTTTCGTATGAACATCATTGCTTTTCAAAATGAGTCTTTTATTTAATGCACAATTATGTTATAAAGTTTATCCTGTATCATCAAGTTGTGACGTTGGTGAGATGTTTTTAAAACTAACAAGGTATGATCGTCGCAGAGGTAGAATTAGGCAATGGGGGATTGGTATGGTTGTTGGCTGTGTCATATAGTCAGAGAATGGTTCGACTAATAAATGTTTTTCGTCAACTTTTTTATTATGACATGCATATTTAAAGACCCTTCGATGGAGGATTTCCCAAAAATAGTACTTAACTCATTATGTTATTAGTATAAATTTACGAGATGCTTAGACTTGCCGTCCTCATGCTTTGCCTTTGTCTTGCATAATTATCCTAAACAAGTGTCTTTCATTTTAATATTCTAAATTTAACAAACCGTTCTGTAGGAAAATCAATGTCTAAAAATCAAACAAGCTAATTTAAAACATGCAACCGATAGCTCATAATACTTGACTAATTTTAATGACATCTTCATCAGTGCATATGTTTTGAACAATTAATGATTCATGCACCGATACTTAATGAGTATCCAACTCACTGTAAAAAGTTTCAGAATTGTAACTTAATAATGTCAACATAAATATCATCTAATGTGGTTTTTTAATCAAAAAAGAATCGATATCCATTGACAAATAAATAAACTTCAGTGAATGGCATATATAATAGTTGAACGTGTGGGTCATTCAAAGGATTGTTTCAACATCTGCTGCCAAGATGAAGGGGAAGGGGAAAATGTTCCTCTGCTGTATGACTATGAAATGACAATGGACCTTTTGCTCTTTCAAATAATTTAAATAATGTACTCTTTCGCTGATTTTTTGTGTGTCAGTTAATCTTTGTTTTTCACTTGGCACATATTTAAATATCTATGTCTCGATAAAAACATTTGTAACTTCATAATGATGTCATAAGTTTTCAAATCTGGCTAAACAAAAGTTTGTTATTTATAAAATTTCATATCTTGAGTAGCTTTTATTTCCTGTGTAAGAAGATTTACACTTTACTTTCTTTAAAATTTACAAGCTATTGTGACTAGTAAGATGTTGTGAGGTCACTGTATTAAATAGGTACGGGGAAACTGGCTTTGGAGTTCTCTCTTGAATCTGGTTCTTTATTGAATCTGTAAAATTGGTGAACAAGATGTTGCTGAAGGTTCGGCCAATTTCAGAATCACGGTAAACTTAAGTTAAACAATAATTACAAATGTATAAATGGAAAATGAATTAAGCTTAAGTAACAATAAAACTCTCGGTCGCCACCTTGGCGAACCGCATATCTCATGTCAACCGTAGGGAAATTGATTAGAAATACACTAAATACTACAAATATATGTTGACTTAAAGAAACACTAGAATTCCCATACATTCCTTTGGTACTTAGGTAAGAGTTAAAAGATTTAAGAAATGATGCAAAGAGATATATAGAATAGTCAAGATTCATACCTGTATAATTGGTGAACAAGATGTTGCTGAAGGTTCGGCCAATTTCAGAATGACGCCCAGATTATTGAACGGCGGGAAATATACAAATTAGAACTCTAGGTGTTCGGGTTCTCGCTGGGCTCAGTGCTGTTTTAATAAGTTAGCTATATCATTGAATCGCTGAAAACATTGTTGATAGTGTCACGGTCCAGGTGTACATGAAGAATACCCCCGTATAACTTTGGTATATTCCTACTTTGCATATTCATTTCAAACCTTTTGTTGTTGTAAATACAAATTAGAACGTAGGGGGCGCTTCATAGATTTAAATGATAAAGAGATATTTACAACAACAAAAGGTTTGAAATGAATATGCAAAGTAGGAATATACCAAAGTTATACGGGGGTATTCTTCATGTACACCTGGACCGTGACACTATCAACAATGTTTTCAGCGATTCAATGATATAGCTAACTTATTAAAACAGCACTGAGCCCAGCGAGAACCCGAACACCTAGAGTTTGTTTTACAAACTCTATATCTCTAGTTTTTCTTTGTTTTGCTTATTCTTCTGATTGTAGTTTGTCCGCAGAAAAAAACATACTTGCAAACCTTTGATCAACTTGAAACTTAATGTGACATTAGAACATAAAGAGCAGAAGGTGTGTGAACAATGACGTCATGATGACGTCATCGGGTGTCAAATTACAAGCCATTTAAAGTCAAAAAAGTGCCCTCATGCCAATGCCTGTATGTTTCTGAATAGGAAAGCTATAATATTCATATTTAAACATTATGATAGATCAAGACACGGGCAACATTTGAAAAGTTAACGCCAAATTCACATGACCTTTACTTCTGGTCGTAACGGAAGGTCAAAGTTTGCCTTTCTGCAATTCTTAACCAAAAAACATTTCCTGCCCAAATTCTTCACTTCTGTTTATCCGATCAACCTCAAATTTACACCATGTTAGAACCTTGATGAAACCTCCATCAAGTTGTTGTAACGTCATGATTACGTCATCAGGTGTTGAAATACAGTAAATCAAAATTTAATATTTCAAAAAATCATAACTTAATCATTACTGAATGGATTGCTTCAATCAATACATCATCGGACAGGTCTTTTAAAACTCAACAAATGCTACACAAAGAGTTATCCCGGTTGTTCTTGACTTCCCGCTGAAAATGTAAGTTGAACATTACGTTAGTATAGCCCGCAGGTCTGGTCATTCTGCTCCATTGACCACGCGTAATCTTGCATGTACATGTAACAGTACACACACTGCGCCATTGATCTTGGGTGCAAAGTCCACGAAGACTGCATTGCTGTGTCGTGACACGTTATCCATGGTGGCGCTATACCAAGATAATGGTCCTTTGTTACTGCACTCGTCGATAAATGCAACCATCCTTCGGAAATCTACGATGTTCGACGGTGGTCCAATGAATAGCTCATTGCATAACCTTCGTGTTAGCCTTTTGTTGGCTTGGTGGTAAATATCAACTGAACGAGTGTATTTTGCTGAATTGTTTTGGTGATTTGAAGAACTTTTGATAACTGAGAAAATGCAATCGGAAATATAAAAGGTCAACATAAATTTGACTCTGATCAACAACGGTTTTTACGCGAATCTAACTTTTAGATCCTGTTGAATACTTCAAAGAAATACAATGTGAACAGCAAAATAAAGTCAACATAAATTGCACATCGTGTAAACAGTAGGTTCTTATGCCCTTTTCATAATCATGACTTGTTGCTTCAGTAATCGGCACCAGACGGTATAAGCGCAGCAAACAGGCGTAGTTTGATAACATTTATTTTTGAATTGTTAGTGATATCTTTTAGTATTATAGTCCAATAACTACGGATTGGATTTCTACAATCAATACATCATCGAACGGGTCTTGCATACGATCAGTTCAGTTTATGACTATTTACATGAAAAACCTCGCCGTTACGTTGTTTAATTAATAGACGTCACCCAATGAATTATTGGGTAATTAAATGTAAATAATTTAATCAAATTTTGAGTCTTTGGTTTAACAACCATGCAGAACTCGCAAACTAAGAACGATAAATTCGTTGTTTTTTCTTGAAAACAAAGGGTACTGAATACTTATTGTTTTATACACTGGAACAAATCAAGTTTGAAATTTCAAAAGCTATCAACAATGTTTTCAGCGATTCAATGTTATAGCTAACGCATTAAAACAGCACTGAGCCCAGCGAGAACCCGAACACCTAGAGTTTGTTTTACAAACTCTAAATCTCTAGTTTTTCTTTGTTTTGCTTATTCTTCTGATTGTAGTTTGTCCGCAGAAAAAAACATACTTGCAAACCTTTGATCAACTTGAAACTTAATGTGACATTAGAACATAAAGAGTAGAAGATGTGTGAGCAATGACGTCATGATGACGTCATCGGGTGTCAAATTACAAGCCATTTAACGTCAAAAAGTGCCCTCATGCCAATGCCTGTATGTTTCTGAATAGGAAAGCTATAATACTCATATTTAAACATTATGATAGATCAAGACACGGGCAACATTTGAAAAGTTAACGCCAAATTCACATGACCTTTACTTCCGGTCGTAACGGAAGGTCAAAGTTTGCCTTTCTGCAATTCTTAACCAAAAAACATTTCCTGCCCAAATTCTTCACTTCTGTTTATCCGATCAACCTCAAATTTACACCATCTTAGAACCTTGATGAAACCTCCATCAAGTTGTTGTGACGTCATGATTACGTCATCAGGTGTTGAAATACAGTAAATCAAAATTTATTATTTCAAAAAATCATAACTTAATCATTACTGAATGGATTGCTTCAATCAATACATCATCGGACAGGTCTTTTAAAACTCAACAAATGCTACACATAGAGTTATCCCGGTTGTTCTTGACTTCTCGCTGAAAATGTAAGTTGAACATTACGTTAGTATTAGCCCGCAGGTCTGGTCATTCTGCTCCATTGACCACGCGTAATCTTGCATGTACATGTAAACGGTACACACACCGCGCCATTGATCTTAGGTGCAAAGTCCACGAAGACTGCATTGCTGTGTCGTGATACGTTATCCATGGTGGCGCTATACCAAGTTAATGGTCCTTTGTTACTGCACTCGTCGATAAATGCAACCATCCTTCGGAAATCTACGATGTTCGACGGTGGTCCAATGAATAGCTCATTGCATAACTTTCGTGTTAGCCTTTTGTTGGCTTGGTGGTAAATATCAACTGAACGAGTGTATTTTGCTGAACTGTTTTGGTGATTTGAATAACTTTTGATAACTGAGAAAATGCAATCGGAAAAAGGTCAACATAAATTTGACTCTGATCAACAACGGTTTTTATGCGAATCTAACTATTAGATCCTGTTGAATACTTCAAAGAAATACAATGTGACTAGCAAAATAAATTAAACATAAATTGCACATCGTGTAAACAGTAGGTTCTTATGCCCTTTTCATAATCATGACAAATGATGTTGCTTCACACATAAGGTAGCAAGCATGCGTAGTTTGATAACATTAATTTTTGAATTGTTAGTGATAGTCTTTTAATTTATCAGTTAAGCATGTTAAGTTTGTGACTATTTACATGAAAATTGTTATACATGTGTATCTAAACTACTTTATGGAGACTCATACAGCAACGATATCACTTTCCCCCGTGTACACTAAAAGTATAAAAGTAATAGGTTTGCAAACGACTTTTTTTTGAAAATTAAAAAACTTTCAATATAAATCTGCTTACGCATTTTAGTAACATAACAGTGCCCCATCGATACCCGAACACCTAGTGTTTGTTCTCACAAACACTAAATCTCTAGTGAATTTTTGAGTTTGTTCCATCTCAAAAATACACACAAATCGTTGTCCGCAGACTTTGACATCCTTACCAAGCTCGTACGGTCAAGAAACTTGGCAACAGTGTTACACCTGATATAAATAGATGAAACAGAAGTTTTGACAACATAATGACGTCATCCAATGGTTTATCGGGTAAATTAATGATATTAATTTTTTAATCAAATTTTGAGTTTTTGGAACTCACAAACTAAGAACGATAAATTCGAATTGTTATTTCTTGAAAACCACTGCAAGTAGTCATGCGATAATTCATGCATGTTTACTTTCTAGACACATTGAAACTGTGAAGCTATCAAATGTACAATGTACTGGTTAACTGTACACAATAGTGTCTAGACTCCGAAGTTTAATTTAGTACGTACATTGTGTCAGACAATAAACCATTGCAAGCAGCCATGCGATAAGTCGAGACACTTTGTCAAGGTAACTGTGAAGCTATCAAATCGTCATCCACCGATTTCACGAACTGACACACACACGTAGACAGTAAAAAGTAATAATTGTAGAAAACGGCATTTAATGTTGAAGGCTTTTATAAAATCCCTCTTTCCTTCAAAACGTCACTAGTTTTCTAACAGTGGAGAATTGTTGCTTTGAACTTCATATATATGGTACTTATGACTGCTTTTCGTCCTAAATTAATAAGCAATAAAGTAAAACGTTTTGTGTTAGTACGTGAAATCAAAAATTGATGCAACATGTTTTCGAGCTTGAAACATGAGTACCGTAGCTCACAGTATTCCAAGATGGGATGGGAAACAACTTCTGACTCGATCAAGCATATTCTGTAGATTTCAAAATTAAACTTATTTTGTTTGACACTTGAAAAATAGACGATTGATAGAGGGTGCTCTATTACAGGTGGTGACTTCATAATTCCTTACATTATAACAAAAGAGAACACATAAAGTAGCATACCGCGCCACACAGTCTTATGGAGGTGTTTTTTTTACCACACGGGCCATAAAACAAGAATTGTGGTGAGCGAAATGTATTGACTTTACGTTGGGCACTGGTGACGTCATGATGACGTCGCACAACGTTTAGCCTAACAAACACATCTACAGTATCCCACAAGTACACAATCGAAAACAGTTGATCGGACTTAAACCGTTCGAGATATGGTGGTCTCAAGATTTGCTAATTATATTCATGTCATTATGTATTATACAATAAACCATTGCAAGCAGTTCTGCAACAAGGTATGGATTTTTACTTTCAGAACACATATTGTCAATGTACTGTGAAACTATCAAATGTACAAAATGTATGTACTGGTTAAATGTACAATAAAGTGCATAGACTCCAAAGTTTTATGTAGCGTTTAAATTGTATCAGTCAATAAACCATTGCAAGCAGTCATGCGACAATTATTGACCTATAACTTTTAACACACACTTTGTCAATGAATGCAAATGCAAATGAATGCAATGGATGTACACAATAGTGTCTAGACTCCGAAGTCGTATGTGTAGTGTATACATTGTATGAGAAAATAAACCAAACTAGCCTTAACGTGTTTGTGACAACAGACACTAGGTGTTCGGGTATCGCTGGGGTCAGTGCTGTGTCAATGCGTGAGCTATTTCATTAAAGGCACTGTACACGTTTGGTAATTACTCAAAATATATATTAGCATAAAAACTTACTTGGTAACGAGCAACGGAGAGCTGTTGATTGTATACAACATTGTGAGAAACGACTCCCTCCGAAGTAACGTAGTTTTTGAGAAAGAGGTAATTTCTCACTAAAATAATAAAAGACTTCTGGCCAGAAGCCTTTTATTCCTATCTGAAAGCACACTAATTTGTACAACAAGGGTGTTTTTTCTTTCATCATTTTCTTGCAACTTCAATGACCAATTGAGTCCAAATTTTCACAGGCTTGTTATTTTATGCATTATGTTGGGATACACCAAGTGAGAATACTGGTCTTTGACAATTACCAAACGTGTTCAGTGCCTTTAAGTTGAACTTTGGTGTTATTACTGTTTTGAGGTGCGTAACAAACTACATACTGAGTATGATGCACCATACAGGTAGAAATAGTTATTAACTCGTTAAAAATATTTTATTAGTTAAAATTCACGAGAGGCTTAAACTTGCCGTCTTCATGACGTGCCTTTATCTTGCATAATTATTTAAAACAAGTGTCTTTTCTTTCAATATTATAAATTTAATAAACCGTTCTGTATGAAGACTAATGTCTAAAAATCAAGCAAGCTATTTTTTTAAATGCAACCAATAGCTCATACTATGCTCGACTTATTTTAACGACATCATCGTCTAACATACAATTAAAGAAGATTTACACTTTACTTTCCTTGAAATTTCAAACGCTATCAACAATGTTTTCAGCGATTCAATGATATAGCTAACGCATTAAAACAGCACTGAGCCCAGCAAGAACCCGAACACCTAGAGTTTGTTTTACAAACTCTAAATCTCTAGTTGTTTCTTGTTTTTGTATCATGTAAAGGGCTGTTCCCCACAAGCCTCGGCTTATTTGAACAGCCTCCTTACTCACAGCCTAGATTGTTTAATTTTTTGCAGTAGCATTTTCATTGGTCGTCGTGTTTACTTTTTGTTTGCATTGTACTACTTTAAATTTGTCCACATGATTTTGTATTTTCTTTTTGTGAGTACGGAAATAAATGTTTGATTGATTGATTGATAAGTAAGGGACAGGAGCAGTTCACGAGCAGGGACACATTGATTGTTTGTAACTCACTAACTCCAGTCATGTGTTGATAAAACAATATATTTCTGAATAAAAAGTTACTCACTGATCACAACTTCAATTTTAAAATTTGATAAAATGTGTTGCAATCATCAGAAATCGGCTAAAATTCCGCAGCACGCCACCACTCTAGCTCCCTCAATATCTGGTCGATTACTCTAAATTTTGGTCTTACCTGTCAAGATGGGTTAACTGAATATATACAGCAAAAAACAGGAAAATTGAACAATTCTAAAGGCCTTAAAAAGGCGTCAGAAAATCGCAAAAGCTTCGTCGAAAATAAACACCATTTTGTTTTCGTTTTCCTGCTGTGTGTGTGTCCGGGTAATGTGCAATACTCCAATGAGTCGGTCATCGTTCATGCGCATTGGAAAATTCACCAGGACTTGTTGATTTATGGAATGGGTAAGCCAGCTATAGTGGCCTCTGATGTGATGAACATACCCCCATTGAAGGATGATTCAAAAAAGGGAAAAATAGCCCAAATTCCACATAATCATAACTATTGCCGCTACAAACATACCCCCATTGAAGGATGATTCAAAAAAGGGAAATAATAGCCCGATATTGCCCTTATGAACATGAACTTACCCATGACTTGTACTAATGAAATAATCCAAAAGAACCTTTCACGTGACTAATATGTAAAGCAGGTTTTAGTTCATAAACTCCTGAATATTCAGTTTATGCAAACTATTCGACAATAACTGCTAATTTTAATATTCATACAAAATTAAATATTCATTATGACCTTTTACTAAACAGGTAATGGGAGAAATTTGTAGAACTATCAAACCAATTTTGGTATCAATCCCTCATAGCCTAGCGGTAAATAGGCTATGCTCTTGTGCATATAATTTGTTCTCTCTTGATACAGGTTCAATTCCCGGTAAGTACATTGCATTATTTAATTGCTTGCAAATGTTCAATTCCTCCCACAGAGAGTGAGTGAATGATGGGGAGAAGTAGTGGGGGAGGAGGAAAGAAGACTGGGCAAAGAAGCGTGTTTTTTATTTTTCAAATTTTATGATTTTACAAAAAATTATATTTTTTTTAAATCGGTCCCCTATGAAAACTATTTATTTTACATTTTGGGGTACTAACCCTATCGATAGAATACATCCTCAGGTGTATATTGGTAAAAAAAACAATAAAAAAAACGTCCAGAAGGTGGTGGCGTGCTCCGGAAACTTTTCCCCATGCAGGCCCCCAAATTGACATTTACTGAAGGCATATCGAGGAGAAATTGCAAAATCTAACAGAAACTTATCTCTGCAAACTGAAGCTGTATACTTTTACGTGGAGAGTCTGGGCAATGTGTTCCTCTCGACTGGCTTTTGTGAGCCAGTTGGTGGCGCTATTTTCAAGATGGCCGCAGAATGTGAAACTCCCTTACTAAGAATACACTTTGGAGTTTCACTTTCACTGCTTCAGGCATGATTTAACCCAAAAAAATGAATCTCAACTTACACTGTTTGGCGTCCAATTTAACTGAAAAATCACAGGTAATCTTAAGTCCGTCGATCACGAAGAAGTAAGAAATGCAGTCTCTAGATGTTTATCATATCTGCAATTCATTTCTAACATTGGTTAAACATCATGGTGATAATCAAAGAAAACTCAAACAAACTTCAGCCCATCTTTCATAGCACTCTGTGCTCACGCTGCAACATGGTAGGAAAAGCAATCTGACACCCAACCCCGGAAATGCATTGTACTATGTGTACTGACCTGACAAGTACTTCAATCGGAGATTGATGCTCTATTTCTTTTTGATAAAATGAAAAGTTATCTGATCTTGTTATTCTCATAATTATGGTTGGAAAATAAATTGTTTGTTTAATTAAACTGTCCATCTGTGTTGTTTCTTCTTAATCCTGAATTGTCAATTTCTTCCACATTTCAGATAGTGTAGTAAATAAACAACAAATCTGTTTTTTTAAGCTTTTTAAAGTCACCTGGAAATATAATTTTTTTTTTTTTAATATAAGAGTATAATGTATATTAACAATAAAACAATTTTTTGAGTAATTGTTTGTCAGTATTTATATGTTAAAAAAATAGATAAAGTTGTTTGGGGGCGACTCCGCCCATCCCTTTTTGTGACGTCAATCGAGGAAGACTTCGCCTCGATTGAACATCGACCCCACTCGAACTTGCCTGCATTTACGTTGTATATACACGTGCAAGTAGTGAGATTGTACGTTTCGTTTGGTTATCCAAAAGTGGGTTTTTTCTTGCATTTTTCCAGCGAAAATTGCTGCTGGATGCAGCAAAACGACTAAAGATGGGGTCAGCCAGCATTTTTTTCCTGCAGATCCCAAATATAGGCAGTTACGGGCATTGAAAGTTTGGCTAACGAGGGCAAAGTGGTCCGGTCCGACGTCGTTTTCAGCGCTATGCAGCGAACACTTGGATAGCCCGGGGATTTTTTCGTTGGTAGTAGTGTGCAAGGGAAGTTGCAGTGAAGCTTAGGTTACCAGCGAAATGTTTCTGGTGGAAAAACAATACCTCGTATTATCCGTGTTCTCGTTATGACCATGGTCGTATCTTCCGTTTTTAAGACATAGAAACGCGCATGGGACAGTTCGGGA
Organism: Leptasterias polaris; assembly: GCA_037783415.1. Lineage (NCBI taxonomy): Eukaryota > Metazoa > Echinodermata > Asteroidea > Forcipulatida > Asteriidae > Leptasterias > Leptasterias polaris. The sequence goes on from JAZGTN010000009.1 coordinate 10,349,901, forward strand.
CCGGTGAAAAACCTCGTATAAACTGGCGTCTCGTATTAGTCGACTGTACACTGTCCTAGGATTGCATTGGGTGGTGACGTCCGAATACGAAAACGCATCATACTGATCAGGTACCCAGACGTAATGTACGGGGCCAGACTACACATTTTCTCCTGCCTCGATTGACGTCACGAACAGCGCCATGTAAAGGGGGGCCTATTTTTTAATTTGTAATTAAAAGAAAAATACAATTTTTTAACCTTAGTAAATTGTTTATTCACATTCCACTCATAAAAATGTATATATTAATGACAAAAGCTTTATTTTGAAAAAATACCACTGCCAGGTGCCTTTAAGTGTGGAAAAGTTTAAATCTTCACAACTTTCTAGAATGATAAAATAAGATAAATGTTTATTAAAAACACAATATTTGAAAGTGTTTATTTTCTCATTTTCGCTCAGTTGAATGTTTTTTCAAACAAAAACAATAAAAACTTCTTCTTTTTTCGTTTTTGTTATGTTTTGGGTTTTTACTTTTCTTCCATTTGTTTTATTGAACATAGTCTTTTAAGTAAGCTGGTCGTCGGTTTCTCTGTGGTCTGGTGTTCATCTGAGGTATCTTCTGCGATGGTGAAGGAGTGTCTTGCATCTGTTGTAGTGTTGTGACGTCTTTGGTGTTTGAGGACTTGTTTCTCAATTGTGATCTAGTTTGGTTCTCACCGGTCTATTCATCAGTGCCTCATATGGTGTGACATTTAGTTGCTGGGTGTGGAGTTGATCGGTATCCGGTTAGCATGTCTTGGGTGGCGCTCTTTCCCTGGAGATTTGAAATTTGTTCGCTGCGATTCATCGAAGCTTTCAGCTTCACCATTGGCTCTGGCATGCTCTGGTGTGACTCGATGGTGATGAAATCCTTCTTGCTCTGCAAATTTTGCAAACTCTTTGGAAATGAAGGGTGGTCCATTGTCACTTTCCAGTTGTCTCGGTGTTCCATGAGTCGCGAACATCTCCTTAAGTTTTTCCTTTGTTGGTTTGAATGCGGTGGAGTAGGTTGTTCGAACTTCTGGGTATCTCGTTCGTTTGTCAACTGCTACAAGGTTGTAGTGACAATCCGGGTATGGTCCTCCGAAGTCTACAGCAATGATGTCCCGTGGCTTCTCTGGAATGGTTGACATCTTTACTGGCTGTTGCTTGTGATCTTTAGTTGTCACCTGGCATTCATAGCATTGGCCTATAATTTGCTCAACCATGCTATTCATCAGAGGAAACCAATATTTCTCTCGGAGCATCTGCTTTGTCTTTGTCATTCCTATTAAGTGTACCAAGCTGTGTGCTGCTTTGATGACTTTTCTCTGCAAGCTGTTAGGGATTATTATTCGGTTCAGCCTGAATATGAGCTCTTCCACTCTGTACAGCTCGTGTCTTATCATGTAGAAAGGTGTGATGTCTGGGTCCTTTCGGTAGTGTTCCCAGTCACCCTTGTAGATTCTTTGGCTAAGTTTCTGGAGCTGGGGGTCTTGTTGGGTCTCATCTCGAATTCGGTTGATAACTACTGCATGATTAGCATCTACAACTTGCTTAATCATCTTCTCTGTGCTGTCTGTGCCTGTTTCTGGCATAGGGTGTCTAGATAGGCAATCTAGTGGATCTGCTTCGTCCTTGCCTGGCTCATAGATAACTTCGAAATCTGCATCCTGCATGCTCATATTACCCATTTCTCAATTCTAGGGGGTAGTTTAGCATTAGTCTTATTGAACATGGGGATCAATGGTTTGTGTGCAGTGATGATCTTGAATCGTGGTGCACCCTGAAGATAGATTTGGAATCTGTTCTTTGCCCACTGAATCGATAGTGCATCTTTCTCGGTCTGACTATATCTCTTCTCTGCATCAGTCATTGTACGGCTGATAATGTGTACTGGTTGGAGTCCCTTGGAAGTCTCTTGGAACAGTCCGGCTGATAATCCTTCATGGAAACTCGCCTCAGCTCGTACTACGATAGGTCGTTTAGGGTCAAAGTAGGCCATAGTGTCTTCAGTTGTGATGCTCTCGTTAAGTTTCTGGAATGCTGTATGTTCTTTTGGTCCCAACTTGAACTTTGTATCTTTATGTGTCAGCTCTCTTAGTGGTGCCGTTAATGATGAATATCTGGGGATGAACTTTGCAAGGTATCCAATCATACCCAGGAAACTTCTCACAGCCTCTTTGAATTCTGGTGGCTCACTTTCCTTTACGGCTCGGACTTTGTCGGGGGTTGGTTTCAGTCCGTCTTTAGTGAATTTGTAGCCGTAGAATTCAAGCTCTTCAACACCAAATTGGCATTTGGCTGGGTTGAAAGTGATGCCAAAGTCTGCAGCTCTTTGAAAGACTTGTTCTAGCGTCTGGTTGTGTTCTTCTATGTTACATCCTCACAGTAATATATCATCACGTTGGTTCACGCAGTTGGGAATGTCACCAAAGATTCTGTAGATCATCTCATCAAATACATCTTGTGATGATTTCGCACCAAAAACTAGCCTTCTCGGACGCATGTTGCCCCATGGAGTGCTGAAAGTGGCAATTGCTCTCGATTCTGGGTTGATGATAGCCCTGTTTCATGTCTAGCTTGGAGAACACTTTGCATTCATTGAATTTGTACATGAAATCTTCAACCACTGGCCCTTGTGTGATTCTGTTCCTTTCCATGTACTTGTTCGGAACTCTCAAGTCGACGCTGGCTCTGATCATGTGTGGTTCAAGCTGGTCCCTTGGTGTTGAACCAAATCTTGGTTTTGGTTGGACAACCAGTGGTAAACACCATGTCACTGGTTCACCTCGGGGAACTTCTTCGAATATGCCTTATTCGATGCATTGGTCCAGCCATTCACGTAGAGGTTTCTGCAAATAGTATGCTACTGGTCTCGGCTTCTGTGCTACGGGAACTGCCTCTGGCTTCATGCTGAACTTGGCAACGATATATTTTCCCTGCTTTATGGCTTTGATCATGCCGATACCCTTAAAGACGTGGCTGAACTTCGCTGTTATTTCTCCAATCTGAGCTGGTGCAGTGGTGTTCTCAGCGACTGTTTTGACGTTCAGGGTATTCTCTGGAATTCTCAGGTCATTAGCTTCTGTAAGTGAGCCATTTGGATCAAGTTGTATCATACCAAGCTTGATGAGGGTATTCTTGCTAAGGAGAGGGGGTGAGTTGATTCTGCCTCGGACAACAATGAACTTTGTTTCTGTCCCGCAAGTCTTGTTTCTGACTACGGTTTTAAATTCACCTTTCACCGGTAGGTCACTCTGCAAGGTGTGTAGCTTGATGTGACTTTCTTTCAGCACCTGCGGCTTGCTTGATCTATGCTGCAGTGCTTTGTGCTGGTGTCCATCCATGATATTAACCTCTGCTCCGCTATCCGGTTCTATTCTGACATCAACATCGTCAATTCGCACAGTCATCATGCTTTGGATGTTATCCGTGTGTGCAATTCGTAGAACTTGTTTCAGATGTTTGACAGCCTGGTCAAAAAATTCATCATCTGAAGATGTCTGGTTTTCTTCTTCTGTGGTGGTTTTCTTCACTTGACTCTTTTTGTATTTTGATTTACCATTCTTCTGACTGGTAGTGGACTGTCGAGGGGCTCTGGTTTGGTTTGTTGGAGTATCTGCTCTGCATACACTTGCAAAGTGGTTCCAACGCTGGCATTTATTGCATTTCTTGCCATAAGCAGGGCAGTTTTTGCCTTTGCCGTGCACGCCTGTCAGTCCACATAGAAAATAAGGCGGCCATCTTGCGCGTTCACCATGGATTTGCACTATTACGTCATTCATTCTCGTGCAGTAAGCACCGGGAGATTAGCATGCCTTTTCGTGTGCTTACGGTTTGCAGCGCTATGAAATAGAAACTCGTACGTAAGCACAAAATCGGCCGTTAAGCAGCTCTATGAGATTGGGCCCTGGAGGTTAGCAGTGGTTCTAGGGTCATCTGGTTTCCCGCCTTTGGAAAATTAGCACGGCCTGAAGGAGGTTGGTTCAAAAGAGGGCGCTATCAGACGAAGTGTACACACCCGCTACTCCAGTACTGTAATTTTACAATTTCCCCAAAACAAGGCCGGCGTAATTTACAGCATGCATCTTTAGGCCGGGTACACTTTTGGTAATTGTCAAAGAACAGCAGTATCCTCACTTGGGGTATCCCTACATGCATAAAATAACAAACCTGTGAAAATTTGAGCTCCATTGGTCATAGTTGCAATGAAATAATGAAGAAAATAAATACCCTTTTCACATAGAATTGTGTGCTTCCAGATGCCTTCCATAGATTCAAATTTGGGGGTGAAACATTACCACTTTCTCTTATAAAACTGCATCACTTAAAGGCACTCTACACGTTTGGTAATTACTCAAAATATATATTAGCATAAAAACTTACTTGGTAACCAGCAACGGAGAGCTGTTGATAGTATAAAACATTGTGAGAAACCACTCCCTCTGAAGTAACGTATTTTTTGAGAAAGAGGTAACTTCTCACTAAAATAATAAAAGGCTTCATGCATGAAGCTTTTTATTAGCATCTGAAAGCACACAAAATTGTGCAACAAGGGTGTTTTTTCTTTCTTTATTTTCTTGCAACTTCGATGACCGATTCAGTCCAAATTTTCACAGGTTTGTTATTTTATGCATATGTTGGGATACACCAAGTGAGAATACTGGTCTTTGACAATTACCAAACATGTTCAGTGGGGGATCGTTTCTAGCAATTGTCTATTAATACCAACAGCTCTCCAGTGCTCTTTTGTAAGTAAGTTTTTGTGGTCAATAACTTGTGAAGTAATTACCAAAAGTACATCCTGTTAGTATGACAACATCAGTTTTTCGTTGTGGTGGCGATTCTTCTGACACATCTACTTTGTATTTATTTGTTATTCCTTGTTTTCGGGGCTGTAGATGATTACTTAAATTGTTGTTTCTAGCGATCCACTTTCTATATCGACGATGTGACCTCTGTTTACATTCAAACCGCCCTCTGTTGACAAGTCTGTTGTCCAAGTCATGTTCCGCCGGGCAAAAAGACGCGTAGTCATGGTAATATTGCGTGTACTTTCTAGCTGGCTGTCAAGTACACAAAGGTTTTGCCCGGCGACATGCGCGCGCATCATGTTATGATTTTCAAATGACGTCAGAGGTCACATCGTCTATAGCGTGAACTTTTGAAACCTTTGATATGACCAACTCTTCCGTACAATACAGACGTAAAGAAAACCAAGGTCGTCGAATCATAGACGCATCGTGTATCCCTGTCGCCTTTCAACTATTGCAAAGAAAAATATGGCGCTAATTTTCAGAAAGGGGATTTATGAGAGTTTTATTAAACTCAATTGACCTCGCATGAGTGGATCCTTAACGGGACACGTTGCCTTGGATCGGGCGAGTTGGTCTATAAAAAGCGTTTGTAACCGTTTGTTATGAGATGCATATGGTTAGAAAGATGTTTTAAAAGTAGAATACAATGATCCACACAAATATGCCTCGAAATTGCGTGGTTTTCCTTTTACTTTGCGAACTAACACGGTCCGCCATTTAGTGGAGTCCAATCCAAGGCAACGTGTCCCTTTAATGTAGTTTGAGCCAAGTGCTGACTGGCTTGCATGGACTGAACGGAACAACCACCCTTATAAAAATACACTACAGTTTTAAAGTATTAAAATCGTAGTTTTATTAAGGCGGTTGAAGTTTTACTATATTAATTGAAGTTTAAAGGCCCTGTACACTATTGGTAGGATCGAAAAACTTAAATGTTCACAGATTCACACATAACTTACATGATTTAAAGTAAGTAATGGTAGAAAGGGTTCCTTAAAATTGCGTGGTTTTCCTTTTACTTTGCGAACTAACACGGTCCGCCATTTAGTGGAGTCCAATCCAAGGCAACGTGTCCCTTTAATGTAGTTTGAGCCAAGTGCTGACTGGCTTGCATGGACTGAACGGAACAACCACCCTTATAAAAATCCACTACAGTTTTAAAGTATTAAAATCGTAGTTTTATTAAGGCGGTTGAAGTTTTACTATATTAATTGAAGTTTAAAGGCCTGTACACTATTGGTAGGATCGAAAAACTCAAATGTTCACAGATTCACACATAACTTACATGATTTAAAGTAAGTAATGGTAGAAAGGGTTCCTTAAAATTGCGTGGTTTTCCTTTTACTTTGCGAACTAACACGGTCCGCCATTTAGTGGAGTCCAATCCAAGGCAACGTGTCCCTTTAATGTAGTTTGAGCCAAGTGCTGACTGGCTTGCATGGACTGAACGGAACAACCACCCTTATAAAAATCCACTACAGTTTTAAAGTATTAAAATCGTAGTTTTATTAAGGCGGTTGAAGTTTTACTATATTAATTGAAGTTTAAAGGCCCTGTACACTATTGGTAGGATCGAAAAACTTAAATGTTCACAGATTCACACATAACTTACATGATTTAAAGTAAGTAATGGTAGAAAGGGTTCCTTAAAATTGCGTGGTTTTCCTTTTACTTTGCGAACTAACACGGTCCGCCATTTAGTGGAGTCCAATCCAAGGCAACGTGTCCCTTTAATGTAGTTTGAGCCAAGTGCTGACTGGCTTGCATGGACTGAACGGAACAACCACCCTTATAAAAATCCACTACAGTTTTAAAGTATTAAAATCGTAGTTTTATTAAGGCGGTTGAAGTTTTACTATATTAATTGAAGTTTAAAGGCCCTGTACACTATTGGTAGGATCGAAAAAACTCAAATGTTCACAGATTCACACATAACTTACATGATTTAAAGTAAGTAATGGTAGAAAGGGTTCCTTAAAATATTTCTGCCTAAAATTCTATCGTTTCTGAGAAATGAGTAAAACAATAGTTTTTATCGCGCGCGATAATAAACTCGATGTTTGAAAAACAGAAAACACATAAGGTCTCTTTTCACTATTTTCTCGTGATCTCGATGACCAATTGAGCTCAAATTTTCACAGGTTTGTTATTTCATGTATGTGGTTGATTACACAAAACATGAAAACTGTCTGTGATTATTTTGTCAGCTCTACCAATCCTGTATAATACCTTTAACGTGTAGTTTTTGTTACTCAATTTTATTGTCAAAGCAAGAAAAAATGTGGTAAATTTACAGCAAACATGTAGTGTGTTTTCACTGTAGATTTGCAGACATGGGCCTTGTTGTCGTAGCCTACATGCCACCAATGAAATAACGTCATAGAAACAAGCAGTTCATTTAAAGTTACTAGGACGGAACATCGTGTCAAAGTTAGGTGTACGGAAGGTCAAGCATTTTACTCATTGCAGTGACACCATTGAAGTGCGGGGTCTAGGTCCTCAAAGTGATTACTACATTCAATTGACTCTGCGTACGTGGATCGTTGCTGTTTATAGTTTGAGCCAACATTATTATTGTGCTGACTGGCTTGCATGGATTGAAAGTCCCGATTGTTACTACAGGAAGCCGTGTAACCTTCGAATACCATGGGGCAATTCTTCACAACCATGCAGGATCTGGCAGAGAAGTACGACAAGAATGTCAAGAAAGACCTGGCCAAGCTCCAAGTTCTCCGCGATCTGGATCTGTTCGTTCTGGACAACTCAATCCGCGAGAGCACCGTTGGGCAGCTGAGGAGCCACACCCTGGAGAACAAGTGGCAGATTTATGAAGAAGTGAAGCGATGTGGCTTCACGAACATCATCGTGGCATCCTTCTCCCATATGACCCGCGTAGATGATGTCTTCATCCAACAGCTCGTAGAGAAAGGAGAGGACCGTAAAGGTCTCTTTGCGTTTTCAGAGATAACGGAACGTAAGTAGCTGCATCAACGACCGTTCATTAATAAACTCCCCTTCTGTAATCGTCTTCATTATAACACTGGTTTGCTTCACAAATCAATCAAAGCAAAAAAGAATGGTGGAGTCCCATAAAAACTCTTCAAGAGATGAGGCATTCCGGATGGAGCAAACATAAGTCCCTCATCGCCAACCAACACAATGCCGATTATGCTTTCCGACTAAAAACCAACGTCGACTCAAAATTGATTGCCAACGTTAAACCAATGTGATCATGCCGACCAAGAGCCAACATTGGTCCAACGTCGCTCGCCAACACAACTCCAATATTTTTTTCCTATTCTAACCAACGTTGGCTCAACACTGATTGCCAATGTGAAACCAATGAGATACTAACGCCGACCTAGTCCTAGAGCCAACATTGGTCCTCCGTCGGCTACCAACAAAATGCCTTTTTGATTTCCGACTTAAAACCAACCATTGACTAAACATTTATCGCCAATGTGAAACCAATGTGATACTTCCGACTTGTCGGGAACCAACATATTTACGCCAACGGCGATCACAGCGATCGTAACGTCAAAAGTTGACACAATAACAAAGCCGACGTTGCCGGCCAAAAGCCAATATTGGCCCAATACAAATGTATAATTTGGGAGGCCTTCACAGCCCAATGGTAAAACACATAAAATCTTATATATTATGGAGACTACAGTCTGATTTTTGAAAAGGGGCCATCTCAAAACTTGTTAAGTTGTTATTTGTATAAAAAAATTACTCTTAAATTTATGTGGAAATTATGCCACACAATGCAGCATTTTCCATGTCACCAGAGTAGCTGCCAGCTAGGCCCGGGAATGTCGCTCTTTTTAAGAATAAAAATACTTGACTATACTTGTACAGTACTTTTACGATGAAAGATATAGCCGTGTTAGTCTGATAAATGAACCAATGAAGGTTGTTGGAGCACTTATTAGAGACTAGCTTTTTACATAAAAAATTAATGCATGAGCTTTCGAATCGTAGCAATTACTATTTCATCAGATACAGTATATTGAACTGTGGGTCAACAGTTGACCCCACTATCAACCGAATGACGTTGGTGTTTAATAGTTGAAACATCAAAGTAAGATGACATTATGATTGGGAAATGATTGGCCTTAATTTAATGAAAACTTAAAGTACATGTAAGTCGTGAAAGACTCGCATTTGAATCGTAGATACAAATCAGCTCGGTCACAAGAGGGAGACAAATAGTCATAGGAATGTCCAAAAAGAGAACAGACCTTTCTTTTGCAACGTCACAGCCCGAGTTTTTGCCAAACCAGGTTGGAAAAGTATGGAAAGCCATAACTGCAAATCAAAAACAGATTGCCATAGTGTTGAATTTGTTGGAAACAAATCAACCAATCATGGAAGGTATTTCCGTTCATGAATCTTTACAGAAAATGTTGAATTTGGTCACAACATTTTTTAACACGATTGAGTGTTTTGCTAACATTCGGCCGTCCATGCCAACCGGCGCACTTTGTTTATCAACAAAAGAAAGGTCGATACAACCATTTGAGTGAATTGAACTGCAACATGAAAAAACTTCCCTGTCTATGTTTCTCTCTAAAAAAGAAAACAATCCCGAGACCCCCTCTTCCTTTCTCTTAAAGGCGTCAATGTTGCAAACGAACCACGTAAAGTGGGCACAGTTTACGATGGAATTGCGCTCAAGTAATTAACAGGAATGAGTAAGGACCCATTGACGAATCATTTATGTACCTTTGACTGGCAGGGTATGCCTACCTCCTGCTTCGCAAGATCACACGTGATAACAATGATGGCTTAAAGGTTAACTTTTTTGTTTTTAGATACAAAGAACCGCATCCCGGACACAGAGACGGTTCCCATTGGAATGAGGAAGCTCAAGAACCTAGGACTGTGGAATACCATCCTGGAGGTGGACCTCAGCGACGGGGTGTACGACTTCACCAAGTTCACCATGGACGACATGTGCTCTCTCATCAAGAAGTGGATCAAATGGGTCCATCAGAACCTGAACAAGGACGCCAAGGTGCTTGTCAACCTGAGGGATATGGCAGACATGATGCCCACCCACCCCATTAGGGCATTCAAGCTGGTGGAGTACCTGGCCAAGCTGCCGGAAGACATCCGACCCTTCGGGGTGATGTTTGAGGAAGCTAAGGGGTCTTGCCTTCCGGAGGAGTGCGGTGCATGGGCAAAGTATATCCGCAAGATCATGGATATGAATAATTGGCCCGGGAAACTGCTGGTGCACGTTCATGAGAAGTACGGCTACGCTGACGCGGCTCAACTAGAGGTGAGACGGGTTTTGAGTTGACATTCTGGCGGGTAACCGACAGGGTCAGGAGGCCAGAAGGTGGCATAACGAGCTTGGCTAAGTGTGGCTTCAGATGTTGGGGCTACGTTTTGTGTTGACCTTGATAGTTTAATAAAGTAATTACCCCAAAAATGTAAATAAAACTCGTCGGTAAAGACAATATGTTGAGTAATAGCCACTGATTGCCTCTAAATTATAATTATGAAATTGTTGCTTGATGGTGTCACAATCACAAACTACCATTAATACATTGACAGAGTTTAATGAGTGGCTGTGACGGCACGTGGGGCAGTATCTGCATCGAGGGCGCCGCCATGGGCAACGCATCCACCTGCGTGACAATGATGAACCTAATCCGCATGGGAAACAGGAAAGTCCTGAAGAAGTTCAACTGCACCTACCTGAGGAAGGCCGCCATTAATGTGACCAAGATCACTACTGGAGACGGACCCCATCTGAAGCAGCCAGTGTACGGCGAAAGGTCTCTGGACGTTGTCTTCAATCTGGCCAGGGAGGATTTCGACCTGGCGGACTTCTTTGGGGAGGAGGCACCTCTGAGGATAACACCTCTGGCCACGGATGAGATGATACGGATGCAGTTGGTCAAACTCTTCGGAGAAGACGAGCAGTTTACAACCGAACTCGCGCGCAAGATGAAAGAGGTCATGCTGGAAGATCTAAAGAGCAACCGGTAAGCTAGTTTTGGTTCAAGTTCTAGTTAAATAATTATACATCACTATCGACTGCGTTCCATTTGTACTTCGGTTGAAAGCAGAAAAATGACTTACACAAACTTATACAACCTACAAAGACCCAGTCGGCTGAGAGCAAAAATCCTTCTCAAACATACGGTACACGCACAAAGGTTTTTTTGTTTTGTTAGTCCTTTCAGCTCTCTGAGAAGACAGGAGGAGCATTTTTAGTGTGTCTTGCTCAAGGACAGACATCAGGGCCTGGGTTCAAATCCACACCCTGATAACCACCACAGCTCCAAAGTCCAGTGTGCTGGAACGTCTATCCAAGGACTTTACTTACAATGTAACTATAGGTGTCTTTGCATTTTTAATATTGTTTTTCACAATGTGGTTCTCCGTTACAGAAAGGAAGAATACATGAGTGTTGTGGGGCTTTCGGTGTTATTCGACCGGTCTGGTGGAAAAATCACTGAAAGAATGAGGGACGCCATCGAGCAGATGGAGCTCAACAGCAATCATGCCGAGACCCTGATCGCAGACATCCGCAATACTTGGAACATCTGGGACATGAAGGACGAGGTGCAGGGAGACGACATGCTGGAGTTTGACTCATTCTACAACGGCTTCATGGCACCATACTTTTCCTGCTACCGCTGTTCAGAAACGCGGCAGGCTCTACAGGCTATCGACATGGATGCGGACGGGCAGGTTGACTGGAGCGAGTTTCTGGTTTACCTCAAGTGGGCCCTGCACCAGTATCCGAACACTAAGACTACGCAGGAGCTTCTGGACATCACCTTCCGTAAAGGTATCATCCCGGCCATGCGAGACGAGATACTTCGCGAGAAGGACTAACACAAATCAGAAGTCTAATCCAGACCAATGGAAACACAAACATATAGCTCCCCCCCCCCCCTCTCTCTCTCTACTCTCTCCGTCTCCCCCTCACCTGTTGGGAAAAGTCGTTAAATGTCTGTCGATAGCGACACGGCTCTCTCGCGAGACTACTGTTCTGCACGACAATGGTCCCATTTAACGACTTGTACAATCCGATAGCGGTTTGTGGACGGACTATGGGCTCTTCAGCACAATCGTACAAATTTTAAATATTAAAACTATAGTTCAACATGAATAATAGCAATACATTTTGTATGGAGGATATGGAGTCATCCATAGAGAAATGGACTTGATCATCATCCACGCTAAGCGCACAAAATGATGAAAACACATGAGACCTACAGAGCAGCGGTATGCATAACTCATAAAAAGATAATTTGCTGCATTTTGTGACTAAACGCTGTTCTTTAATTTCATGAACAAGGTTTTTATTATCCGTACAGTCATAAATCAGTAGTGACGGACTGAGCAGACATTTACCAAGCACATTGTTTATGTGGCAAGGGACACATCCTAAAGAAAATTTAAAAAAACATGTATACTGAGAGCACTGCGAGAGAACTCGTGGCTGTTCTTGCAGCGAGTGACGCTGTCAATGGTGATTGACTCAAGTCAAGAAAAACATAACAGCACCCACGTGGTAAATCCCAGCCATGCCATACTCCATGATATCCTCCCCTGTACCATAACACACAGTCTAGAAGAGGTGTCAATCAACAGGGGTCGGTAACTCGGTCAAAGTGGATGGAGAAACAAAAAACCTCCATTGCGCATGTACACAAATGTCCTCATTGGTTTGTACACAAGCAATGGCCGCCTGGTTAATGTCAATGACACTACAACTCGGGCGCTAAGTCGCCATAAGTCTGAAGTGGCTTCAAAGGTCATCCAGCAAGGATCTAGGGGCTAATGATGCCCAAAAGGTCAGAGTTTAAATTAATATGTATTGTTTTTTATTTATTTATTTATTCATTCAGGCTTTAAAAAACAAAACAATACACAGAAGACTGAGAAAAAAACAGTCAGACCAATTATAAAAAACAGAGGGATATGTACAAATACAAAAACAAACAGCAGCCTAGGGATTGCCCAAAAGCGAACTAAATCACTATCTAAAAGAGCAACCCCCGTAAAAAAGGGACATAGAACAAACAGACAGATATTAAAAATACAAGCCTGGGAAGATTTTAAAATATACTCTAATAAAAACATTATGTACACTGTTATAAAAAAAGAAAATTACAAGAGTAATTGATAGGCTAAAGACTCAACTGGGTAATTGTCACGTCAGTATGTGATTGATACTGAGGTGAATCAATAGACCTTATGCATATGACGTCATTTGAGTAGGGCGCCCTCACCTAGAGGTCAAAAGGAAGATGTTCATTGGCCAATCTTGTGCGCCGCGCGTACAAATCAGCGCGTTTCCATTGTTTCATCATCAGTTTACCTCTAAGATGGCGGCTTGGTGACGTCAATGCATAAAGTTTATAGCTTGTTCTCTTCAAGGACGATAAAACATTCCAAATAATATAAGGAAAATAGTTGAAAACGGAAAATTTATAAGAGTTTGTGCGGGCCAAATCCAATTTTGAAAAACATAACTGTCAACATGGCGCGTATTAGGAAGCAGTTCCGGCTCGATATTAATATACTTTTGGTGAAAGCAATGCAGAACAAAAACGTGAAGCATTCAGGGTCTAGCTCAACCACGTTTAAAACTCGGAACCAAAGTTATCTGAAAGAATTGGGTAGTTGTAAATTCTGGTTCTTCCTTTTACAAGGCTTACAATTATTTTTTTTATTTTTTTTTATTTTTTTGCCGAGCCTTTTTTGAGCGAGGAGGGTACCATAAACCCAAGCATTTTAAGATAAGCAACGTTCAAATAAGTAATTTTCGCTCTGGCTTGAGGAAGTTCCTCAGTGATACAGATAAGAATTCAGAATTGTGAATTGCATTTTGAAGAAATTAATTTATGTTTTGTGATTTCATCTTGAGGGAAATATTTTAAAGTTATAATTCATCTTGAAGTTGTTAATTTCACCATAAAGAAACTAATTTATTGACATGTTTAAATTTTTGCTTTTGTTTAACCTGAAACGTATATCGAATTTGTATGCCACTTAAATTATATTCAAAGTATTTTGAAAAGAGTAATCATGGTGTGAGGGACTTTAGAAATAAATTAAAAGAGAATTGTAAATCGAAAATCTGAAAGTTTCAGTATTAATTTATTTCATTGGTTGGCCCTACATGGCGTGTCGTGGCCGAGCGGATACTGACACCGGACTCAAGCTCTGGTGTTTCTGATCAGCAGAGTGTGGGTTCGAGTCCCGGTCGTGACACTTGTGTCGTTGAGAAGGACACTTGACCATTATTGCTTAACTATTAAAGCCGTTGGTCCAGTGTGTTGTGTAATGCACGTAATAGAACCCAGTGCACTTATCGTAAAGAGAAGGGGTTCGCCCCGGTGTTCCTGGTCTGATCGCCACAGCATCTTGCGCCACAGCACCTTGTAAACCAATACTTGGTGCTATAAAGGGGTGTGATAAAGCGCTATACAATTCAAGAACCTAGTATTATTATTTATTCTTATTACATAATGTTCATACTTTTAATTAGTCCTGAGAAAATAGAATTAGCTGTTGCAAACTGCTTACCAACCAAAAGGACCTGTGGTATAAATGCAAAAATTATGTGGCCTGACGTTTCGACCCTATCAGAGTCTTTCTCGAAGGCTAAAGCCGTGTTCGCATTGGATTAATGTTTTACCGAGAGACAGTGGTTAACATTCCAAAAGGGGAAACTTACCAGCGTCCGCACTTGGATTAATGACGTGGTAAACTAAAGCTATACCGACTAACTTAAGACAAACACAAGAGGGCGCTATCGCAGTGACCTTTGACCGGGGTGCATGACATGCACTGATCTCTATATACTGACGTCAGTATATAGGGATCAGTGATGACATGACAGTGGGAGTGTGTTCGATTAGCTTCCCAGTGTGTACCGGGGATTTACACTCGTGTTAGCCATGCAACGAGGCTAATCGAACGCTGTGGTGTTTTCGCTTGGCACTCTGGGAAAATTAAGGTCAAACGTTTTTGCGTAGCGGCAGGACCTACAAAAGTGTAAGCTCCGTCGTCTGCTCACTTGGAAAATGACGATGTCCGTAACGACACAATTTAATTATAAAATATAAAATAACTTGCACACAGTCACCATCTGTTTGTTTTCCTGGAAGTACGTTTCCTTTCCATTTCTCATAATTGTTTCATGACGATAAATCGAGTGTATTTTTGTACTTTTGTTCTCACGTCAAATTCAACTTGTCCCCGCCATCTTGTGGTATGATGCGTCATTACACCTGGGCATCCACCAGAGACCCGCTCGCGAGCTGGGGTTGTGGTGGCTTACACCCGGGGCGGCAGACACGAATATCACGTGATGGCTAATCGAACACTCTCGTGTAAGTTTTAGTTACACGTGTAAGCTAATCGAACGCACCCAGTGAGAATGCAATGAGTGCAACCGATCCGAGCTTCCGTCCGTGTAAACAATATTGCGGGTGTACGACGTGTCACCACACGATCACGTGGCGCGGCGGGTAGGGACCGGATGTGGCTTTTTACCGGGACGGCTTTTACCCTGATCGCGGTTCGCATTGGACTTTTCGGCTCCGTCGGTTAAACTGACCTGGTCAACAGACGTGGCTCGGTTTAAACTACCCATTCGGGTCGGGTATTTGTTACCGGGGAGGGGAAACTTCCTGGGCTGTTCGCATTGGACTTAAAACGGTTAAGTTGCCCATTTGCTCCGCGGTTAGTTTACCCAAATTAAGTCCAATGCGAACAGGGCATGACAACACAACACTTATTATTAAATTTAACGTCGGCGTTTTCACGAAGTGGCGAATCCGTGGAAACATTTTTTTTACAGCATTTTGTTTTTTTGCATTTTTTAATTGTAGTTGGTGTCCTTAACAATTCTGCAAAGTTTTAAGTCTTAAAAGCGTATACAATTTTAATTACGCTAATTGCATAAACGGCGAATCAGTCAACTTTACGGATTTGCGTTTTCACGAACTGGCGAATAACCTTTTCCCAGGGTTAATTTGTAATGCTACCGCTTAACGCGCTTGTCAACGTCGTCACCGGCGAATCCGCGCCCTGTGTGTGGCGAATCCGGTGTTTACAGCATTTTGCGTTTTCACGAACCGGCGAATCAGACCCCCCTGCGGGTTTTCACGAACCGGCGAATCCGCGCCCTGTGTGTGGTGTGAATACGCGCTCTGTGTGTGGCGAATCCGGGGTGCTCGTTAATTTGCGTTTTCACGAACCGGCGAATAAGTTTTGAACCAAACAGCATTCTAACAAAGCATCACAACAAAGAAATAAGTATTTAGTCATGTTATTTAACTTATACACTACCGTATCACTATAAAATATTTAACACTTTCAATTAAAAGACCGGCGAAAACACATTTTTTTAATGTGACCAACTTCAAAAGCGTTTTTCTCAAAACGCTGTTTTCAGCTGCGTGGGCGGATTCGCCGGTTCGTGAAAACGCCGACTAACATGTAAACAAGTGTAACAAGAGCAGTCAAGTGGAAATCAGAAAAAGCAGGGGGTGAACAGGGCGTGTATTTTAATTAGTCAGTTGGAACCGTGCCCACCGGATTCGTTCTTCTCATAAGTTCAGGTTCTTTTCAGTAACTTGTTTTTTATTTCGGGGTATTCAGTTGAATTTCTGCTGCCTATAATTTTGATGAAATTGAATGGTTGACCTTCCTCTTGTTGATGACTTAATTTAACCAAAATCCAAAGATGTTTGCGACTTAATGAACATCAACACCCCGACTATATTTGGAAGGCAAACAAACGGGTGGTATATGGGTGGACTCCACAGAAAACCATATATCGCCAATAATACAGGCTGCATCAACAATAATGTAAACTGATAAATTCCTCTGTATGCCTTAAATCAAATAAAATCTTAGCTTGGCTAATCGGGGTTGTTGAAATAATATGTGCAATAGTGCCCTAAGGGGGTTGTTGGCTTTTAACTTAGGTTTTGGGTGTCCTCAAAAAGTGGTTCTTAAAATAAAAATGCCCACAATGGTCTCAGTAATTCCCAAACATCATCAGACTCCTTCAAATACTACAGCTTAATATTTCCTTGCACCATAAATGACTGGGATGAGCTAGCGGCTTCCTCGAGATCGTCGAGCTGCATTGGAGCAGTTCAAGGAGACCAACACTCAGCTCGCGAGTAGTCATCCAGCATCATGTGTTTTTATTTCTTTTGGTAAATATTTTGGCACCAAAGTACAAGTGATGCCGTCCACCGTCGGCAGCCTAACCCTTGTCTAGATGCTGATCAACAGGCTTTTGAAAAGTAGCAGAATAAAATTAATACTCGTTCATGGTCGTTATTGGAGGGGCATATAGCTCAATTTAAATTTGCAATGAGTGCAACCGAGCTTCCGTCCGTGTAAACAATATTGCGTGTGTACGACCATAGAGAAAGGACCACGTGGTTTTTTCACTATGGTACGACAACGTGTCACCACACGATCACGTGGCGCGGCGGGTAGGGACCGGATGTGGCTTTTTACCGGGACGGCTTTTACCCTAGACTTGTTGACAAGTCGTTAATGATGGTCGCGGTGAGTCGAGTCGCATCTGGTGCTGTCGCGTAAAAGAATGCTCTCGCGAGATCACTGCTCTCGCGCGAAGTTGCTGGCTGCCAACTCTTCTTCGTCATTAACGACTTGTGAAACCCGCCGGCGGTTCATATTCATTTATTCATGTACGGACGCAGTGTACATTACGGTTGCTGTAGGAACGATCATGAAGACGAGTCCATTTTATCTAAGGGTAGTAGTAATTTTAGTTACTGTAAATGTACTGAATGCTTGCGCTTGAGACATCTGTGGGTGTGTTTTGTGGGTGTTAACTCCTTCATTAATTTAGTAACTAAAGAAATAAAGTAAACTTATCTTAAAATTCATTATTATAATAATTGTTTAAGATGTGTGTTTTGCCTCATAAAAATAAATAATGCCTTCCGTGAATAGTTACTGATCGCTCCAATCATTTAACCCGATGTGTTCTACAGTGATTGTGTGTATTAAGTGTGTATAAACAACAGACACGGAAACCAGTCAACTCGCCCCCCTAGCAAAGTCGCCAATTTCAAAAAACACATGTACAAAGTCACCAACTACAAAGTCGCCCCTAGCAAAGTCGCCCCCTGACAACAAACTCGTCCCCTCTCATAGTCGCCCCTCACAAGGGAATTTAACAAATTTGTGTGATTGGACTACAGGGCTTCGAAAGCTATCTTAAGGGAACAAAAGCTAGCTATCTTAAGGGAACGAAAGAGGAATTTTGGGGAACAAAATCTCATTGCGAAGGAACGAGAGCATATATTAAGGGAACGAAAGCATATTTCGGACGAATGAACGTATATTTCTGGCAACTAATTCAAAGTCGTATTTTGATGAAACAAACGCTTGTTTTTAGGGAAAGAAATCTCCTTTCGGTGGAAAAAATTCATATTTTTATAGAACGAAAGCATATTTCGGACGAATGAAAGTATGTTTCGGGCAACTAATTCAAAGTCGTATTTTGATGAATCGAAAGCTTGTTTTCAGGGAAAGAAATCTCCTTTCGGTGGAAAAAATTATTTTTATTGAACGAAAGCATATTTAGAGCGAACAAAATTATATTTTGTGCGAACAAAATCATATTTCGAGGAAACGAATGCGTATCTTTCAGGGAACAAACGCGTATTTCTGGGTAACAAAATCGTATTTCGGGTGGAGAAGGCGTGTTCGAGGGAACAAAAACGTATTTTCTAGGAAAAATCTATTTTGCTACCTAGAAAAACACAACTTTGTTTACAAATTTAAAAAAATATAATTTTATGTGACAAAATTATATTTTGATTGAATTATATAATATTTTGAGGAAACGAAATGACTTTGTTGGAATTTTGTGTGTCGAGAGTGGAAAAAGAAATTCAGAGTGAGAATTTTTTTTCCACATTTTAATTTGTAATTTATTTTTCACCTGTTCCTTCAGGGGCTCTGGTTTTGTGTGTTGTTTTTTTTTTGGGGGGGGC
Source organism: Leptasterias polaris (assembly GCA_037783415.1). Taxonomy (NCBI): domain Eukaryota; kingdom Metazoa; phylum Echinodermata; class Asteroidea; order Forcipulatida; family Asteriidae; genus Leptasterias; species Leptasterias polaris. The sequence goes on from JAZGTN010000009.1 coordinate 10,368,751, forward strand.
TCGTTTTTGTCTCACAAATTGTTTAACTTAATTGCACCGTCAATATAAGAGTGGTTTTCCTATTTATTGACATAAATCTTATTTAATTTCCAAATCGGGGGAAAGGAACGTACACCGAACATTGAAACGTAACGATTTTAAAACAGCGGATTCGATCAGCGAGGTTTACCGACTAACAAACCCGCAATGACAAGGTAGTTGGTGGTCTGGCTCCCTAACCCCTCCCACATGTTCATGAGCTTCCAGGTACAGCTATCTCTTGGCATGCTAGGGTAGGGGTTTCGTCATGCTGAGCCCCACCGAGAGAAACTCTGCGCGCCATGGCATGCAGCTACACGATTTGCCCGTGTGTTTTACGTCATGTCCCCACACGCTGTGCACTGTCAAACACTGAAATAAAATCTTACGTTCGATTTTTTGTAATTATTTACAAGTTGTACCCATAATTTGAATACGTATTTTCTTGTGTCAAAATATTCATGAACACAATCACTCTCACCACTCAGTGTTTGGTTTTGATCGTGCATGATCAAAGCGAGGAAGGAAAGCAACATAAAACTCCATCCAGTACAGGATTTGATGTTTAATATTCATCTACAGTTTGAATATTCATAGATATAACGAAATTGACCAATCAGATGCGTCCGTACGAATTCGGCTGAAGTGGCCATAGGCCGTGCACAAACCGCCAGCGGGTTTCACAAGTCGGTAAATGCGACCAGTCGTGAGAGCAATAATCTCGCACAGAGCAGCCCTCTCGCGGGATATTGCGAGAAAGCCGTTCCGCTATCACCGCGACAGACATTTAACGACTTGTCCACAAGTCTACTTTTACCCTGATCGCGGTTCGCATTGGACTTTTCGGCTCCGTCGGTTAAACTGACCTGGTCAACACGACGTGGCTCGGTTTAAACTACCCATTCGGGTCGGGTATTTGTTACCTGGGAGGGGAAACTTCCTGGGCTGTTCGCATTGGACTTAAAACGGTTAAGCTGCCCATTTGCTCGATTAGTTTACCCAAATTAAGTCCAATGCCAGGGGCGGATACAGGGGGGGCGTGGGGGGCGCACGCCCCCCTTTTTGCTTAAGAAAAAAAAAAGAAAAAAAAAAAAGACACCATCAAGGAGAAAAGTGAGGGAGAGACAACATTAACGACATAGGCCCTACCTAGTATTTTCTTTTTCAAAAAAACTACTAATAATCCGTACCTCGTACACTTTGTTTCATTTGTGAACCACTATTAATTCACTGACAGACATTGTCTCACGTGAATCTGTGTGTACTGTGTGGACAGCGTGTTTTTTTCACACACTGAACATGCCTGGCGCGGGGATCCGGGGGCGTGAAGATCATTCACCCGCAGCGTGAGTCGACCGTGTGTGTACATTGTGCAAAGAAGTTTCTGGCTGGAAAGTCAGCACTCGCGTTCGCTAAATACAATGTGACTTTTACAACACGAACTTCGGAAACTAGTGAAGACATAGCCCCATGAATAGGGCCAATCCACTTCGTATCCTTGGCCCTAGCACCATTGGATCCTAATTTTGTGCCCGATTTATTTTTTAATCCGGGTTATGAAACTTTACCGATCGAATGCTGCTGTACTTGTTTTTAAAAAACATCACAGATCTTTTTGGAAAAATTGTTTGCTTTTTGAGTCGCGAGTGTGATTTTTTTTTCACATATTATTAACTTTCGCGAAAACCATTGTCAGGTTCCCTCAACAATCCACAACAGTTAGACGATCAATTGCTGATTGGGGACCAGTCTGAATTACTCAGCGCGGCGAGCGCAATCAATGTTTTGCGAAATACGTGTAATGCGGTGCGCATCTCACGCCCGTCTGCGCAAATGCTCAGCGCGTTATGTGAATCAGTCTGGTCCCCATTAGATAGTTTAAATGTTGTAATATTATTCAGGGAATCCAACTAGTATGGTTCTCGCGCAAGTTGTTAATAAGTGATCAAAAAATTCACTCTCGCGACTCGAACGGCAATCAATTTTTCCCCCAAATCCGTGATGTTTAAAAAAAAAATGTTTAGCATTAGGGCTTTCTGCAAGTAGGCCTACAGTAGCATTCGATCGGTAGGCCTAAGTTTCATAACCCGGATTAAAAATTACATCGGGCACAAAACATAGGATTGCAATGGTGCTAGGCCCAATTGGCAAGGATACGAACGAAGTGGATTGGCCCTACAGTGGGGCTAGTGAAGAGCATTGCTTAATCATGGTGTCTCACTCTGTTTAGAAAATCACATATATTTTTTTCGTATTCAAGAAAGAGGGTAAATATCCGTTGTGTTTCTTTCAAACTAGTAATTATCAATAATTGTGCAGATAGTACAACGATGCAAGACTGGGGGAGGGGGCTAGGCCTCTAGTAGTAGGCCTACCCTCACCTTGACGTACATTAATGTTACTGTTGCTCGATCGCGCTGTCACTGAAGACAAACACAATTTGTTCTAATCAGTAGTAACATATTTTGTGTCACATTCTAATCCTCAAGTATGTGAAAACTAAATAACAAAGAGACCATATTTGGTTATTTATTTTAAAAATTGCACTATCGTTTGTCTCGCCCAACAGTTTTTTCCCCCTGAATAGGTATTATTTTGTAGCCTGCATTTTGATTTTATAACTCAGGATGGCTGATTCAAATCAATGACTCCCAACTCGAAAATAATGTTTTAATAATGATCTTGCTAAAACAAAATTGGTTAAAGTGGTCAGATATTGCATGAGATCGCACCACAGAGCATCTAGAATCCTAACTGTTTCGGAGCATTTAAGCGGGCCCCGGAAGCGGCCCATCATGCCGTTAGGGCTTTGCGTTATGCGCTCGTAGGCGCCACAAATTGCATTCACCATTTGCTGCTTGGTAAATTTTCACGCCCCCCCGTTTGGAAAATCCTGGATCCGCCCCTGAATGCGAACAGGGCTTAAATGACAACACAACACACATAAACATGTAAACAAGTGTAACAAGAGTAGTCAAGTGGAAATCAGAAAAAGCAGGGGGTGAACAGGGATTATGGAGACAAAGGCGTGTATTTTAATTAGTCAGTTGGAACCACCCACGTGGTTTTGTGACACCGTGCCCACCGGATTCGTTCTTCTCATAAGTTCAGGTTCTTTTCAGTAACTTGGTTTTTATTTCGGGGTATTCAGTTGAATTTCTGCTGCCTATAATTTTGTTGAAATTGAATGGTTGACCTTCCTCTTGCTGATGACTTAATTTAACCAAAATCCAAAGATGTTTGCGACTTAATGAACATCAACACCCCGACTATAGTTGGAAGGCAAACAAACGGGTGGTATATGGGTGGACCTCCACAGAAAACCATATATCGCCAACAGGCTGCATCAACAATAATGTAAACTGATAAATTCCTCTGTATGCCTTAAATCAAATAAAATCTTAGCTTGGCTAATCGGGGTTGTTGAAATAATATGTGCAATAGTGCCCTAAGGGGGTTGTTGGCTTTTAACTTAGGTTTTGGGTGTCCTCAAAAAGTGGTTCTTAAAATAAAAATGCCCACAATGGTCTCAGTAATTCCCAAACATCATCAGACTCCTTCAAATACTACAGCTTAATATTTCCTTGCACCATAAATGACTGGGATGCATGAGCGGCTTCCTCGAGATCGTCAAGCTGCATTGGAGCAGTTCAAGGAGACCAACTCAGCTCGCGAGTAGTCATCCAGCATCATGTGTTTTTATTTCTTTTGGTAAATATTTTGGCACCAAAGTACAAATGATGCCGTCCACCGTCGGCAGCCTAACCCTTGTCTAGATGCTGATCAACAGGCTTTTGAAAAGTAGCAGAATAAAATTAATACTCGTTCATGGTCGTTATTGGAGGGGCATATAGCTCAATTTAAATTTATTCGGCCAACCTGTCAAAAACTGTGTTTAAAAAAGTTGTCAGCTAATAGGCCCCTTATGTTTAATTTCATTTCAAGAGGCTAAGAGACTTCTTTATTTGTCTGAATATTTTTTTGTATTTTTTTTAGTTCTTTTTTTGAGTATTTTTTTGTAGTTTTTTAGCAAAGATAGCCCCAACTTCCAAGCGTTGGTTGGGGTGGTGCCCAAAATCTCACACAATCCGACTGATTGAATAATAAACAGAACATCAGAACAGCGCCCTCTTTTGGCAAACCAAAAAGTACATCATGGCTGCCGCCATGCTCTACGCCATGCCTTCGAGCTCCGTCCGGTGATTGAACTTTTTAACAGAACAAGTTTACGGACACAAGTGTGAGTGTGAAAGGCAAGGCTTAATTAAAGATCTAATAACGTTCTTTGTCTTAAGCAGCTTTTATAGCCGGGGCTCCTTGGGTATGGGATTGGATGGGAAAATCGATTGCTTTTCGAGTCGCGAGAGTGTGAATTTTTAACAACATGCACAAAAACCATTACTTTGTAATGTAGTTGCGATAATCGTAACCCTCCATCCCTGATCCTTCCGACGGTTTGCGAACCGGAGCCTGCGAACCCTCCATACTCACGACGCAGACCGTCGGGAGGATGGAGGGTTACGATTATCGCAACTAACTTTGTTGGTACTTTGCCTGAGGCCTGAGCATAATCAAGGTTTTGTGAAATAAATTACGTGTAACTTTAAATGCTTTCGTACGTCTGATCAACATCGAAAGAGTGTTAAAATTGTTATTTATTGTACACAGCGTGCCGAAGAAATCAGTCTGGTTCCCATTTCAATGATTGTGTAGTTGTTGTGAAGTTGTTGAGGGAACCTGACACTGCTGTGACATTGGTGACAAAATCACAAAGTATGGTTTTCGTGCAAGTTGTAAAACTAAATGTGAAAAAAAAATAACATTTATTTGCGACTCGAAATTTGCGATTTTCCCCAAAATTATGTGATGTTTTTGAAACAAATGCCAGCAGGTGAGTAGGTAGGGCTATGAGTATGAGTAACATTCACATTGGATCAGTAAGTTTCATGATAGAGATCGTCGGCCTGATTTGAAAATTACAGCGGGCACAAAAATAAGATTGCAGAATGGTGCTGGGGCCAAGGATATAAAGTGAATTGGCCGTAGTTATTATGGGGCTAGTTAAGACTTGGTTTAAATCGTGTTTCATTAATTTAATAAGGTTATTTTCATCACTAGTGTAACGGCGTATTGGGGTCTTGCCAAGGACGGAATGACTTTACAAAATACAAGAATGATTTATTATTTATGATTTATTGTCACTTCAGATCAGACCACAAACTAAGAATGGCTCTCCTTCACCTCTCTTCGCATCAAGCTGCCGTCATCCTCACAAAATGCCTCCCCGCCCTAGCATCCTCATTGTGTCTCCTCCCAAGGAGGTCATATCGCCCAGAGGCCTTACAGCGAGCTAAGGAAAGGATGAGGCAAGACAAGAAGCCCCTACATCGTGTGATTGAAGAGATGCTCGATCTGGAGCCGTTCATTAAGAAACCTCAAAATGAGAGGATTCCAGATACACATCCCCAGTACACCAACAGGTGAGACGGGTTTGTTAATGTTTAGCAAGACCCAATACCCAGGGTTCTGCCCAGGATTTCTTTAGTGGCGGAAAAATGTTTCCCTGGAAACCATTGCGATGAATCAGTTACATGGTACATCGTAAAAATAGACTCAAACTAAAGAAGTACTCAAAATTAATGGCTTTGGATAAAAAATTTTTTACTGGTAAATACTAAATTTTACATTTCGTTGAAAACCTTCAAGAAAGGAAATTGCAAGTTTATTTTAAACATTTGGAAAATGTATGGTGGTCAGAAACGGAGAAAATTCTGCCAGTGGAGGTTGGGAGGTTGGAGGTTGGGTTTTGTCTGAGTGCCGGGCGTGGTTTTCCCGCACCGACCACTGTGGGCAGAACCCTCAATTTCATAGAGCTGCTTTTAAGCAAAAAATATTGCTTAACAATTCTCTGCTTAGCAGAAATGAGCAGGATACCAGTCTCAAATAGTACTCACAGCATGGTAGTTTTGGCTGGTAACCTTAATCTGGTAAGCATTCTTTTGTTGCGCTTACCAGCTCGAATTCTTCACAATAATACAAATGAGATCAATCTTCTGTTAGTGTTTGTTCAAACATAGTGGAAGGAAATTTCCTTCCTCCACTGTTCAATTAAAAACAGTTTAATTGAGACACTGTGTAGGTAGTCATTTGTCATTTTTATTCTGGTCTTGGTAACAAATTTTCTGGTCCAGTAAAAATGTTGAGCAACATACAAGCCAGGCAGTCTTGTTGATTTTTTTTCTCCAAATTAAAGCCCTGGCCCAGGGTTTTCCCTTTACAGTGGTCCGCTGTCCAAACGCCACTTAAAACACCTTTGGACCAGTCAAAATTCTGTCCAACGAGTCCTGCTGGCTAGTTCGTTGTTGAAGTCCCATCACTACATGTAAACCACTTCATATTACTTTGAATTAGTCCCATGCTATTCACAATGTTGAAAGAAAACCATTAAATATGGACCAGTGAAAAAAAATGGCGGACCAGTGACATGACAAGCTGACTGGTCCTGCTAGCTAGTCTCTGAAAAAGTTAAGGGCAAAACCCAATGGCCTTTGTGAAGAATTCGAGCTGGGCCCAATGGTTTCAAATGGTTAACCACTTTACTGGTAAATTGTTTATGATGATGTTATTTGCAGGGTACCAATGGGGCCAGCTAATCCTCACTACCATGAGAGGCCAGCGTATACCTTCAACCATGACGTACGCCTAGAGGAGGGCATCAAGCAGGCCCTGTGGCTGACCAAGAGCCAACTCATGGGGGACGGACAGGTAAAATATTCCACATTCGCTTCTACTACTGTATTTGTAATCTCCTATAGACCATGTGACCTGTGACATCAGATGTTTACAAAAGAGCCACAGAGCCTGGACTTCCTGCAGGCACAGTTTGTATGCAGCTCAATGGAAGAATACAATAAATCTTATGTTTTATCGTGGAGATTGCACTGTCTGATTTTTCTCAACTTTTGATATGAAGAAAGGGGGGACATCTCAAAAGCTGTACAGCTGTTGCTTTTGTAACTATTGAATTTATGTGAAAATGATGACACAAAATGTAAGTTTTCCCATGGCCTGTGTGATATCTTGCCTGTCAGGAAATACAGTAGAATGTACAAGGTCACAACTCTGTTAAAACAAAGGTTAAACTTGGTCTATAAAGGCACCTTCTCAAAAGCATTCCTTCTTTGTCATGTTTGTAGGTGGGCAATTATCTAACTGAAAAATAATCCATCCGTAACTTGTCCTCACTCATTTTACCCTTCGTGGATAAACTTTCCCACAACTTATCCTGGAATAGTTTTTTCAGAAAGTAGCTTAACAAAACTGTTTTTGAATTTCAAATAGATGCCCGCTCAAGTGCAGGAGCTGGCCGCATCGCTGGAGATACCGGACATGGAGAGTAAAGTGGAACAGTCCATTAAACAATGTCGTCTGTACGACACGCCTAGCTCTATGATCTCTATGGACAGATTTAGGTAAAACTATTGTATATAGGGTGTCATGGCCGAGTGGTTTAGAGCATCGGATTCAGGTTCTGGTGGTTTAGTCATCGGGGTGTGGGTTCGAGTCCCGGTCGTGTCGCTTGTGTCCTTGAGCAAGACACTTTGCTATAAATTGCTTCTCTTCACCAAGTGGTATAAATGGGTACCTGCAAGGGCAGAGGTTGATATTGTGTTTGAAGAAGCCTTCGGAGCGCCACAGCAGCCCAGGGCTGTATACTCCCCAGGGAGCTGAGAATGATTAAAGGAATGTTATTGGCCCAATGACCAGGGCACTAATGTAAAGCGCATTGGTACGTTATTGTAAAATGCGCTATTATAAGAACTAGTTATTGTTATTATTTATTATTGACCAATTTCCAGAGAAACCCTTCTCACTTGCGTCACATTTCTCTGGCAATGCCGGAGGTCTGCTTTGCTGGGGTATGACATACATGTACATGTAGGTTACATACTAGAAGTGCTATTCAGCGTTGCATTTCCTAGCACTCGTTTGTGGACGCAACCTTACTGATTGGGTTTGTGGAGTTCTGCTATTGATGTTCTATAATTCCCTTTCTAAAGCGTTCCTCTGTGGGGGTCCATGTTAAACAATGACAAACTTTGCGGGGTACATTGTTCCATTGTGTAAAAGACCCCACAAGGGCCCTTCCGTAAGCCCTCACACACACAAAACCTTATGATGGGGTGTTGGGGTCATCCTTTTGTTGTTCTATCATTCCTTTTTCTAAAGGATTTCCTGTGGGGACCTTGTTGAACAAAGAAAAACTTTGCGGGGGTCCATTGTTCCATTGTGTAAAAGACCCCACAAGGGCCCTTCCGTAAGCCCTCAAACCCACACACAACCTTACAGATCGAGTTTGTGGGGTCCTGCTATTGTTGTTCTAATATATTTCCTTTTCTGAAGAATTCCTATGTGAGGTCAAAGTTGAACAAAGAACAAATTTGAATATCCCAAAGTGTTGAGTTCGTGGCATTCTACCCGTGGTTGCCATGGTAATTAAACTTTGGAAAATTAACTTCAGATTCTGTATTTGAAGTCCCTCCGTAAAGTTTCATTTACAGAAGGACAAACATACATTTTCTGACACTTCTTAAAATCCCCCGATTTGTTGTCTTTGCAAAAGAAAACTTTTGCTCCCCTTCAAAATACACTCAAATATAGGTTTCCCGGTCATTTTAGGCAAATAAACGACAAATTTGAAGGTGGTTCACAAATTGGTTTTTCATAACCAAATGCTGATTTGTAGGCAAATTTATCAAGAAAGACACCGGTACATTAAAAGTCACATGTAACAGTTTCAGGTGAATACAGTGTCAACTTGTTGAGAAAACAGAGAAAAAAAAAACTATAAACGTTTTCTCATTAAGAGCGTGGAATCCATCCACGTTTAGCAAGGTGACAGTGAGTACCAGCTGCATCTCTGGACAAAGCATTTTCGAACGGACACCATTGAAATTTGAATATTAAGTCACACCGCAGAAATCTAAAAAAGCGATTCATGCATCAATTGTTTCGGTTGAAAAATTATCCAAACCATATAACTACGAAGGGCATCCTTCTACTGTTTGCATTTTTCTTGTTAATCTAGCCTGGTGAATCTCTTTTGTAAATATCTCTCTACAGTTTTAGACAGACTATGGCATTCATCAGGCTAAGTAGCTTACTAGGCAAGGATTATCCTGAGTTACTCAACCGTGCCCAGGCTAATAACTATTATATAGGAGCCAGCTGGATAAGAGGTAAGGAAGATGGGAAATCTCAGATACCCTAACCCTTTTAGTTCTCTTGGCAAATTTTGTCGGCAGCACTCATACCCCCTCTTCCTTACCATTGGTGACTTAAGTGGACCAAGGTTACACACAAACAAACACTCGAGCCTGAACACACAGCTCTGTGTTGCAGTCACTGTGTGGACATTCCTTTGTTCTATACATTTAAGGAAAATCCTATCCCTCAACACTGTAAATAACTCTGTGTAGACATGTGTAAGTCCACATAGTGTTTCACCTTGTGTGGACCTCTTTTGTTCTCAGGTCCACACTTTGTATGTAATGCTTACTCACTCAAGTCTGAACACACAGCCATTTGTTATGAAGCTGTAGTGTCCACGTGCAGCCTTCATACCCAAGCTTACAATGGGTGGAAAGAGAAAGAACGGATCTTTCTAATGGTGGTAAAATAAAATAGGTTTGTTGTTATGCAATGTCTTCCAATTGGAGTTGAAAGATCTGAAATGCCAAGCACCTACGGAGTGGTGCCATACGGTTGGGCACTAAAAACTGGTTGAGTTACAGGTAACACTGAGGAAATAAAGACAGAACTACGACATTTATTGGCCGATTTATATGATTTTTTTATAATATGAAATGGACTACAACTCAAAAGAAATTTTGTGTTGTTAATTTTGCTGTGAAACAATATCTTTAAAGTATTAATACAGTTTGTAAATCTGGCCTTTAAACTAAAGCTTTTTGTTGTGTAAGAATGTGTGCTTCATGCTTGGGTGCCCAGTCACCCAAAGTGCGCACTACACTGTATAACACACGGGGACATCGACTCCCAAAATTGCGCCACCAATATTATTGTGATGATGACATCAGGTTGAGTTGTGTCAAGTGAACAAATTGGGTCCCTACCGCTCTGACAACTTGTTGCTTTTATCTCATTTCGTTTTCATTGTAGAGAATGACATCATTCAGGTCAGAGGTCGTCCAGGTATGATCCTGACGTCCAAGAACCCGCTACCTGTACTAGCCAGCCAAGACGAGATCAACCAAACGATAGACGTACCCATGGAATCATTCTACCCACTGGCACCCACCATTGATCTCCGCACCAATAACATGTATAAAGAGAACTACAACTTCTCAGGTAAGACACCACCAGGGCCCAAATTCATGGCTCTGCTTATCGCCAAATTATGCGCTTGCTATCACCATTCTCTGCTTACCGAGCAAGCTGTATATATTGGTAGCAGCCTACAGTATTGATCTCTCGACGCCCTAATTTGTACAGGACGAAGCGCTGGGGATTACACAATAATCCCTGGAAAAAAGGGAGATTTTGATCATGTATTCCAATACCCTTTGTCCCACTGTGTATAGGGGAAACAAAGCGTTGCTTATAGTATTTATTTGCTGTTTTATTTTCTCCTGTTACAGGTTTCTTAGATGGTTATCCATTCCCACACGCACACACCCTTTTTGTCTTCGCAACTTATTTCAAGAATTCCGAGACATTTAAAGCCAAGGGGATCATGTATGCTTTCGCCAATGCGGTTTGTCGTGCAAAGCTGCAGTACGGAGTAAGTTCAGATTATCTCGGGTGGCATTTATTTAGACTGGCATGATATTCTTCCTACTTTAGTCTGATTTCCATTTTTTGGGCCCTTGTGAAAATCGGAAAAATTGTGATTGAATAGCCTGAAAAAATAGTAAAGCCTTCACCATGTATTCATGTAGGGCTGCACTTGTACTCAATAAAATCTTCCTCCTGTTTAAAGTGGCATGGGTTTCTTAAAAACAGTTTGTTGTACTCCAAAGTGTTGAGTTCGTGGCAGACACCCCATGACTGCCATGGTAATTAAACTTTGGAAAATTAAATTGGATGCTGTTTTTGTTGTGTCCCTTGTTGGTGTTTATCCAAAGGGATTAATGACGAGCACCCATACATTTCAAATGTGACGTCATTGGATTTGTTAATGCTTTAGGATGTTGACAAAGGTCGCACTGGAAGGGTATCAAACACGGTGACATTTTACACTGTTTTAGCGTGAGGTTAGAGACTTGTAATTTTTGCCCACTATCAAAAGGACTCTATATATTGGAAAGTGAGTGCGACACAAAACTTAATTTGACTTTGGAGCTCCGCTTTAAGATAAAAACAGTTATTTTTTCTTAATAACTGCCAGTCCAGGGTCCAATTTCATAGAGCTGCTTAAGCAGAAAATATTGCTTGACAATTGTCTGCTAAGCAGAAAGGAGCAGGATACCAGTCACAACTTGTACATGTTACATGGTAGTTTGGCTGGTAACCTTATTCTGGTAAGCAAAATTTTGTTGTGCTTAAGCAGTTCTATGAAATGCATATAATTCAATGCATGATGATGTGGAAATCTAGCCGTAGCTGTAGCCACTGATTCGAACACAGTCTTAGACTAAAAGATATTTTCTTCATACAGGCTGAGGAAACTGACCTCCCAACACCGATAGTCACCCAATGCATCGTCACAAACGGCGTCAAGTTCTCCTTCATTCACGTCCAGCTCAACACACTCCGTCTCGACGCCAGCGACGGCCCTAAGAACATGGTCTGGCTGGACGCAGAGAATCCCCTGTACTTGGACATGTACCCACAGAACATTAAGATTTACCGTACCAAGGGGAACAGGAAGACCGACAAGAGGTATTGGAAACCGCTGGTGAGACGGGATCCCGAGCTGGGCTGTCAGGAATTAGACGTCGGAGTCTTCAAGAAATTCCTAGGTTGCTATTTGAATGGTGCTGTCCATTGATGGTGAGAGTTGGCCACAAGTTTTCAACGTGATGTTAAGGAGGGACAACAAGCCTGGAATTTCATCTTTAAGAGAGCAAGTTCATGCAAAGGACACTTCCGTTGCAAAATCTAAACGCCTATGGACACTTTTGAAGGTGCACCAAGGCCAAGACCAGGGCAGCGAAGGCTATGACCTCCGTGGCCTCTATTAAATTCCAGTCATGGGGGGAAAAAAATGACTAAGATCAGCAATGGATGAGATTTCAGACTCCTGTCTGAATTAAGACTCGTTTATGTCTGCTTGGTGAAAAAAGTAGCTGTTAGTTATTTCAGGTGTCAAGAAATTCTGCTCTATGATCTACTTCAATCAATCAATCAATCAATCAATCAAAAATCATTTATAGAGCGCCAAAATCAAAAGTTTGCTCTAAGGCGCTGAGGAACAGTTGAGTGGTTAGTAAGCCTGCTGGAACAGGTGAGCCTTAAGGAGTGTCTTGAATGAGGCGAGTGAGCTGGCATTTCTGATCTGTACAGGAAGCTTATTCCACATTTTGTGGCCATAAACAGAGAATGATCTCTCTGCAAAAGTTGAATAGCGAGTTCTTGGCACAACAAAAAGGCAACAAGAGCCAGACCAACGAAGATGTCTTCATTGAGAATAAGATCTCAATTTGAGCATGTCCGTGATATATACTGATCTCCAGAGTCTCCTTAAAATCGATGACTCCAGGGGTTACCAAAAGGCGGAAATGCCACCAATAGACACAATCGGCAACCGGAGTCACATGACTCATAGTGGGTATACTAGCGTGTCATGGCCGAGTGGTTTAGATCATCAGATTCAAGTTCTGGTGGTTTAGTCATCGGGGTGTGGGTTCGAGTCCCGGTCGTGACGCTTGTGTCCTTGAGCAAGACACTTCGCTATAATTGCTTCTCTTCACCCAGGGGTATAAATGGGTACCTGCGAGGGTAGAGGTTGATATTGTGTTTGAAAAAGCCTTCTGAGCGCCACCACGGCAGCTCGGGCTGTATACTCCCCAGGGAGCTGAGAAAGATTAAAGGAATGTTATTGGCCCAATGACCAGGGCACTAATGTAAAGCGCATTGAGACGTTATTGTGAAATGCGCTTTATAAGAAGTGGTTATTATTATTATTATTTATTATTATTATTATACAATGTAAACAAACCTAGCAAACAATGCACAGCGAGCACGGAAAACCATGGCTTCTTCCCACCTTACGGCAGGAGCGCTTGGAAGCAGCCATGCGTTTCCATTCACGCTGCGCCATGGTTTGTTTACATTGTATACCCACTATGGGTCACGTGACTGCAGTCGCCGGTTGTGTCTATTCAACATGCCTCGTTGAGCGGTACATTTCATCTTTCAACTCGTGAAAATATTCAACGTTCTAGCCAGGATTTGGTAAAAGGGTGTCCAAATTTGCAGGAAATTAAAAAACTGGGTGTCCAAATTGTCCACTTACATGTAAAGGACAGATAAAACAGGGTGTCCAAAAGACACCCAGACACCCCTCTGGCTAACACTATGCTCAACATTGCACTCTTAAATTTTCTTTATTTGTATAGGCCCTAAATATAGTCAAGTTGGCAACAACTGTTTCGTATGTAAAAACCAGTATTTAAAACATGAAGTAGTACATAAAACAACTTGGTAAAATAAGCAATTATGTATATGTCTCCTTCCATAATGTTGCTCTGCTTTCTACAAATGTTTACCCTAAGAGATGCAGAACATTGAGCTTTATTTTGGACTAGCCACCTATTGTTTGGTTTTATGCTGATTTATAAGCAAAATTATCAAGAAGGATACAATAAAAGTCACCTGTGAGAGTTTCAGTTGCATACAGCTTGCCTATTTGCTATTATTGTTATTATTACCCTTAAAATACATTAGCACACATATCTTGAAGACAAAATTGAGTCAAGGGATACGCCCTCCAACCTTGCCCTAGGCGCAATAAACCCTAGATTTGCCCCCGAGCATACACTTGTCACTTATGAGATAGCTGGTGGTAAATCTACTTTCCGAATGCTCTGACACCAAGAAAAACAAAACACACCCTACAAAAAGCAACTTCATTAAAACACACTCAAACTCTTCGCCTTCTCTTAAAAACATTTGTCACCCTCTTTGACTACCTGACACCCCTGCCCTGACAAAACTATGGTGGAATCTTCCAAGTTTGACAAAGATAACTGGAAGATTTCATTCTAGTCTTCAGGGGTGAGATGCCAGCAGTGATGAGGTGTGTGTTTTAATAATCTTAATAACAAACTGTACAAATCGTGGCATGGTTTGGCCTACACTATGTGAGATACATGTACAATTTATAATAGCTACATCAGTTGTGTTATGATTTATTAATTTTTTTTAAATCTGGAACCATTTTCATCTCTCTTTTAACAATTACTGTACATCAATAATATCAAATTTACCTCAGCAATTAGTTGGCTCAAGTCAATCAGTAGAGGGCGCTTCAACGATAAGCAAACAAAAAGTATATATGTCAGATTAAAAGAATGCACTAACACTATCAGATACCTGCAAGATTTACATTCAAGTAGTTTTGGTTAGCATAAACCACACACATCAGAAGGAAAACAGTTGTGAAATAAATTTGTGGATCAACTGACAGCAGTAGGCTAGACAGCAGACCCTATGGCCATGTCCGAATCAGCCACTCTGGTAAATGGCTACGGCTGTAATGGTGATCCTATGCCTCAACACAAGTTCACTGGACCATCATGTCCCAGCCATTCATTCAGGCTTGGCCCAAATGTACATCTAGGGCCCAATTTGATATTGCTGTTTAAGCACAAAACTATTCTGCTTACCAGACTAAGATCACCAGCCGTAACACCATGTTACAACTGTGACTGGTATCCTCTTTATTTCTGATTAGCAGAAAAATGTTAAGGTGGGGATTCAGGCTGGGGTTGGGGTAAAGGACTGGTCTATGCACCATGTTCACAGGGTAGTGGTTTTACACATTTATTTACAATTCTACATCTATGTTCCGAAGCTTCAACAGTTAAGCCTCCCCGAAAAAGGTCCGTTTTATTGACCCAATAGATCTTTATCATGCTGCTACTATCTTGGTCATGTTCCCAGTATCCAATAGCAGTAAATTAATGCTAATATTCATTGTACAAAAAGGTACCAGACCATTTCTCCTTCCAGCCTCGGTTTGGTTCCATTGATTTGAATGGGAGAAAATAAAGATGGCCGCAGGATGATAAAGGTCTATTCAACCGACGTTATCACCAGAAGAATGTCTTAGTTCTGTCTTTTTGGGAGTTGTCGTTTCCCTGTGTGTTACTGTGCACTCAGTGCACATTTACTCCCCAAAATAGCATACCATGGGTGGTCAGTAGCCGCATGTGGCGCCATAGGAGTAGCCATGGGGCGGCTTGCGGCACGTGCACCCCCAATATCACGTGCCCTGCAGGTGCTCGGCAACAAAAGATTCAGTTACTTGTAGTGCCCTCAAATAGGTAAAACATGATCCCCCCCCCCCCCCCCCCCACTCTCAAGTTTGCAGCAGGTACAAACACTACTGATAGATTTGAGTACAGAAAGATTTCACTAGATGAATAGACTTTAAAAATGCATCTGATAATTTGTTTTTCCTATTCACTGTTCGTCTCCGATAATCACCAACATACTTAAATACATATGACAATCAGCGCACTATATGACCATTGGAAACTAAAATGCCCAACAGACTTCGGCAAGTTTACAAATTCACAAGTTTTATACAATTTTTTTTTCTGAGTTATCTTTTTTCTTACAAGTAGAGCACTATATTCATAATTGTATAAATACATCAACTTTAATTTACAACAGGCAATTTGCAAACCAAGCTTGGGTCAGGTATTTCAAAAAGCTGTTCAACTCACAAATCGTTACTTAACACAAAAAATGGGCACCAGTGACAAAATTGTATCATATACAATTTTGGCTGGTAACTCATCTGCTTAGCAACATAAGACTATGCTTACCAGATGTTATTTGTCCAAATGCCGCAGCTGGTATTGGCAGAAATACTGCTTACTATAATTTCACAGCTTTAACAAAATAAGCCGGTAACCATAGTATACATTGTACATCACATTGCATCTTGGCTATGGTAACCCCTATCTGCAAAGCCAAACTTGTAAGTAAGTGCTAAGTAACTTTCCTTGTTGAGCAGCTCTATGAAAGTGGGGCCCAGGAGTTTAAAGTGAGCACCCTCCCGCCCCCCCCCCCACCTCCTCTGCTCAATTCTTACCACACACACAGACTCCCCTTTATCGGAAATACCAAACCCACCTTATTTCAGCCCCTGACTCCGCAGTTGAGACAAAAAAGTTCTCAATGTAATTTTTCCCACTGAGCAGGAAAATATCACAAGTCTTGTGGACGCTCCAGACGCCCACATATAAATAGTGTTCCAGCAGTTGGTTATCTTAAAAGTTACAACAATTGTGAACAAATTAAAAAGAAGGACAACTGGCATGATGCTCAATTAAAACATCTACGATAAATATAGTCCCCAAATTACTGTGTAGAATTTATTTTAGTTGAAATACAGAAATTGAATTAAAAACCCATTTGAATTGTTATGATTTACGGCATGTCATGGCCAATCATGTTCTGGTGGCAAAGTCATCAGGGTGTGTGTGGGTTTGAATCCCGGTCATGACACTTTTGTCCTTGAGCAAGACACTTTCCATAATTGCTTCTCTTCACCCAGGGGTACATGGCTACCTGTAGCAGGGCAGACAGAGATGGTTCTTGTGATTTATTTTTCGCATACAAGCTGTATACTCCCAAAGGAGCTGAGATGGTTTAAGGAATGGAATAAATGGCCCAGTGACCAGAGGTAAAAATGTTGGAGCACCATGAGCAGAGAAACTGGGGTAACCATCAGTGCTATTGGAAAGTGTCCAATCTTATTGTTTTAATTAGGGAATAATAGTGTGATTACCCGATCTACACTGCGTAGTAATGACCAGGGGCTAGGGCTGGCCGCTGTTCGGCTCAGTTCATTAAAAGCGGCAAGCTCCCAACCAATGCCTATTAACTTTGAAAGTTAAAAGCACCATAAATAGAAAAACTTTTGTTCATGTTTGGCTTTATGCTTTTCATTGTGTTGTTTCATGCGCGTACCAGCTACCTTAAACTGATACATTGTCTTCGGCTTCACACATACCTGTATGCAAATGCACGCGGCACACAGCTGTCCCAAATCACAATAACAAAAATATGCACAAAGAAAACTGTTGATTTGATACTGTTCCCGAAAGAATTAACAGAAATCCTTTTTCCCTCAAACCAATTGTCCTCTTTTTACTTTGTAATTAAAACCTAAAGTTAAGTACAACTCGTCAATGGTTATTGTCACCCCAAAAAGCCACATTTTAAAACACACATTATGTGGAAGACTATACAATTTCATGTGATGTACACATACACAGAAAAAATGAGAGTAGGCCTATAAACAACAACAATAAAGTACAGCCACTCATTCCAATAACATGTCTGAAGGCATACCTACGAAAGCCCCTTGTTAGCACTAACAGCTTAGATGGAAATCAGCTTTGTTGGTGTAATTCTTTAAAGGCACTGGACACGTTTGGTAATTACTCAAAATATATATTAGCATAAAAACTTACTTGGTAACGAGCAACGGAGAGCTGTTGATAGTATAAAACATTGTGAGAAACCACTCCCTCTGAAGTAACGTAGTTTTTCAGAAAGAGGCCGGTAATTTCTCAATTAAATATTTGAATCTGAAAAAGACTTCAGGCCTGAAGCATTTTTCAGGCATGTGAAAGCACATAAATTTGTGCAACAAGGGTGTTTTTTCTTTCATTATTTTCTTGCAACTTCGATGACCAATTGAGCCCAAATTTCCACAGGTTTGTTTATATTTTATGCATATGTTGGGATACACCGAGTGAGAATACTGGTCTTTGACAATTACCAAACGTGTCCAGTGCCTTTAAGGGGGTCAAAAACCAACAACCCACCCTCAAGCAGGGATTGTTTTGACAGGGATCGAGCGCTCTACATCGATCAACGCCAAATTAAAATGTCATCAGGGATGAGATTTGACGAATGTAAACATTCAAAAACTGGCTTACTGGCCTGGGTTCCCCCTTATTCTAGACCTACCCCTCAGTTGTTACATTTCAGGAAGGCTTACAGACTCTGTGCATCACCAGAAATACAGAACTACAGGTTCGGACACAATGCACAGCTAGTAAAAATGGTATTCTTGAAATACGAAAACAATAATATTTTTACGAAAACAATTCTACTGTCACTCCTTAGAAAATTGTTCTATAAAGATTTTTGAGAATGACACAAATTTTGTTTTTTTTAATATTTCAAGAATAGCATTTTTAGCAGTGAGTGGATTATCTCTCACTCTTTGGTGGTTGCTTTATTTCTTTCAAGAAAATTTGAATGTTCAAACAGATTTTGAGAATCCTGAAATCAGGTAAAGTCCTGAGATTTAACTCACATGTCTGTGTAGTGTCCAAAATGAGATATTTTAATTGTGTTAAAATGTTTCTATTGTTTATTTTAAAACATTGATATAAATATGTATAGCATCTCATTATGGAAAAGACAAACTGACTGTTGTGCAATAAATAGCCTGTTATAATGATTCGTGATATTTGGAGTTGGATGAACGATCATGCACACAGAACTCAAGGCCCAATTTCACAGAGCTACTTAAGCACTAAAAGTAGCTAAGCACAGCAAAATGACTGGTATCCTGCTCAATGCATTTAGCAATATTCTACTTAAGCAGGGCCCGATTTCATGGCTCTGCTAATTACCACCGAATTCTGTGATTGCGATCACCATTCTCCACTTACCGAGCAAGCGCCAAATTTCTGCCCTAGCTGTGTAAAGCGTAGAATGCCTATAGTAACGTGGACTACACAAGCGCACAA
Source organism: Leptasterias polaris (assembly GCA_037783415.1). Taxonomy (NCBI): domain Eukaryota; kingdom Metazoa; phylum Echinodermata; class Asteroidea; order Forcipulatida; family Asteriidae; genus Leptasterias; species Leptasterias polaris. The sequence continues at coordinate 10,387,737 of JAZGTN010000009.1, forward strand.
GCAAAAATTTCCTGCTAACCCGTGAAATACGCTTGACGTAAGCGCGGAATTCCCTGCTTCCGTAAGCGCCGATTCTTTGCTTACGGTAAGCAGAGCCATGAAATTGGGCCCAGTTGTTTCTGATCAGCAGAGTGTGGGTTAAAAGAGACCTGTGTCCTTCAGCAAGACTCTTTTAACCATACCGCGCGTCCTTCGGAAGGGACGTAAAGCCATAGGTCCCATGTGTTGTGTAATGCACGTAAGTGAACCCACGGCACTTTTCGCTAAGAGGAGTTTTGCCCCTGTGTTTTCTTGCATGGTTGGTAGCAGATTGCACCAAAGAGAACCTTGTAAACCGTACATGGTGCTATGTCATGTATGTAAATGAATTGGGTCTTATATTCATTGTTCTCCCAACAAAAAGCTGTACCAAAGTGATGCTAATCAACTCTCTACAAAAAACACCCCACAACGAAAGTTCTCCCATTGGTTTACTAGTTAAAAACCCACCCCTGATTGGTCAATCCATTTAACCAATCAAAACCCAACTCTATCATATGCCTCATTGTGATTGGTTGTCAACAACACTGGTGGATCCGCCGGATCCATATAAATGCTTCACGGCGAACACAGCCGTTTACATCAAAAAACCTGCTCATCCCATTACCACCAATGAGAGCTACAATTACCATTGCATATTAGTTATCTATGAATTAAAATAGACTTGCCCGAGTCCCCCCACAATTTGTGCATGCAAATGTGCCCCAGAATCACAAAATATGCAGAGTATAAATTTGCATTTGATCATTTAGTTGATAAAATGAAATATAGCTCTTCGTACCTTGCAGAACAAACCAATGAACGCTTAGGAAAACTGTGTATGAAGTGCTATATGAATGTTAATCAATATTATTATTATGAAATATTTGATAGAGATATATCTGTTACATTAACTTTGATTTGAAGCAGGTTGCAGAGAGGGGTGGGGGTTGCAGAGAGGGGTGGGGGTTGCAAGAGGGGTGGGGGTTGCAAGGGGGGTGGGGTTGCAAGGGGGTGGGGGTTGCAAGGGGGGTGGGGGTACAGAGATAAGCTATTTTGGGATTGGGGCAGATACTTTTATGACAAGAATTATGGGGCGGTCAGGATGAGGCAACTGGGGCACAATTTCATACAGCTGTCTCGCATAGAAATTATCTTAGTAATAAATCATGCCTAGGGTTACCAGCCAAAATGCTATGAGACTGCCCATGACAGGATACCTGCCGCGATTTGATTAGTGAATAAATATTGGTATTATTTGATTATAGTGAATGAACTATCTCAGAAATACTTTCTGCATAAATGTTTAATGGCCCCCACATTTTGACCCTATGGCAGAGTCTTTCTCACAGGCTAAATGTCAACACAAAACACAGAAGTTCTTTAGAGTAACAGAATCAGTCAGGGCCCGATATCATGGCTCTGCTTACCGCCCAATTCTGCGCTTGTGATCACCATTCTTTACCTACGGCAAGTGCAGAATAATTTCTGTGCTAGCTGTGTAAGCGAAGAATGAGAGTACGCGCGCACACGCACAAGCAAAACAAAACTGTTAATCTGTGAAAAATGCTTGACAAAAAAGCGGAACTCCCGGATTCTTTGTGTAAGGTAACCTTAGCCATGAACTTGGGCCATGGGCACAATTTCACATAGGGGCAGATAACAAATTGCTTAACAATTTGCTGCTTAGCAGAAACGAGCAGGATACCACTCACAAATTGTACATGTGACATGGTAGTTTAGCTGGTAACCTTATTGTGGTAAGCATAATTTTGTTGTGCTTAGCTACTTTTTGTGCTTAAGCAGCTCTATGAAATTGGGCCAAAGTGGGAAAGGAGTAAAAAACAGGAACGAGACAAAGAGGGCAGCAGAGAGAAATTGGCTGGTCTAACCACAAAGAAGGTGAAATATTTTGTAATTAACAGCTTGATGGAACTGCACTCAGCTTCTTAAAAACTCTTCCATAAAGAAGTAATATCCCTAAGCTACAAAACTTGACTAAAACCCGATTAAATTTTTGGATGAACAAAGTCAAACTGGCAAGAGCGGGGTTTGAACCCGCGACCTCTGTATAAACTTGCCAGCTCTCTACCAACTGAGCAATTAGCTCTAATGTAGGAATTTTGGTGCTAGATATGTGGTATGGTGTACCCCTCCCCCCTCCTATGGATAGTTCCCAGTAGACGCCATCTTTACGGGCAAATCGCATTTTGGCTTGCAGGCGCGTCAAGCGCTCAAATTATTAACGCAGCCGCGTCGTTCACTAACCAATCATGCAATGAGTTTTGTGAAATGTGCGCGTGCTGCACGCCGTTCTCACGCGTAACGCATGACTGTGTGTTCCAAATTGCCCGTAAAGATGGCCGATTTACGTCATATTGCAACCTATCTATTGCGTCTTTATTGTGTTCTGGAAATCTCAGGAATTCTTTATAGGATTTTAGGGGGTATATATACTTCTGTACAGGAGGAAGTGAGCAGCATGTAAGCTAATATTGGACTCATTTATCAATTTAAAAGAAATGTCGATACCTTTTTGGAAACGATTACAGTGCAGCAAAATAGCTTTCGATGTCATCAAGACATCATCATTCAGCGTAGTAATAATAATCATAACAATATATGGATTTATAAAGCGCATATTCTAAAATTACATTACTCATGGCACTACAGCACTAATGAAAATAGATACAATGATTAAAATTTAAACATTGTGACAAATCAAAGCTAAGAAACTAGACACAGTGTGCTTTTGTAAAGAGCAGTCTTCAGTTCTGTTGGGAAAGTTTGCAGAGAAACAATGTTCCGGATTGAGTCGGGTAGTTTATTCCAGAGAACAGATCCAATGTGTAAAAAGGCCCGGTCACCATAGCGTACTGTCCTGGACTTTGGCACAACTAGGAACTAGTGAGGAGTTAGAACGAAGCGAGTAGTTGCCCTGTTTTATCATGAGCAAGTCCTTGATGTAGTAGTCAGGTACTACTAGGTCATGAAGTGATTTGTAAACTAAAGCCAATATCTTAAAATCAATCCTCTTTCGGACTGGAAGCCAGTGGAGGGACATGAGACCGTCAACAAGAGGAAAAGAGTGTGTTAAAGTATGGGAACATTTTTTGGGGGACACCCTCTGCCACACAACCGGCATGGTATTAGGGGTAGAGCGCCGGTACGTTAATCTGGAGGTTATAGGTTAGAGTCCCACTCAGGTCAATTTTTCTTTGGTCAACCCAAAAGGATTTAAAAGTTACCAAATCAGTTTCCCTTGTGATTAAAACCCCGAGTTGCCGACAAATGCGTTACCATGTAAACAGACACAATGAGACACAAAGAAACCGACCAATCAGAAGGCTGCCACGTAAGTTACTCGTTGGTTGGCCTATTTTTATTCATTTATATCTATTTCCATGGCAACTAAATTACATGGAAATGGTCAATTTCCATCGCAACTTGGTTGCTTTGGACACTGACAATATCCAACGAACCATCTACATGTGTGTGTACTTGTTTTGTATTTTTTACATTCAAACCGGGACTTTAAACAAAAAAAGACAATAAGTCTTTGCTAAATATGACAATAGGGGGGGAACAATAGGAGTCCTCGGTTGACATCAAAACAAGTGAGTGGGTGTGTGCTTGGAATATTTATATCAATTATGGATTTACAAACTGGATAAATAATTATCAATAAAACAAGTGACCCGCAACTCAGACTCTCTTCTTATACAAAAATAGGAAAAAAGTCTGGGTTGGAAAGGGGGGGGGGAGAAAAAAAACGAGGGAAAAAAACCAGAAGTAGCGAAACATGACACATACATGGAGACGACTCACATTAGGGTTAAGATTTATAAAAAACAAAAGAATAATTTACACTTTCTAATAATTAAAGATCAACTAAAAAATAACCCATTCACTGTACAAATTTACAAACCATTTATGAAATACTGAATATTGTTTTATAATAGTGCTACAGAGATCAGGTGATTCGTCATTAAACCATACAATCGTTTTTAAACAGACCAGAAGGCGGGTTTATTGGTAAATCACTTCTTTTAAAAATTTGTTGCTTTCTCTCTACATATTATTGACGTCAGACCCCTGGGCTCAAATTCATGAAGGAATTTCCTAACAGAAATCGTGCTCCGTGAGACGTAGACAAGAACCAACCACTAGTATTAATTATATCAAATTTCTGTACAGCAAAAAGATTGAGCGGGCATTTGTGGCTACCGAACAAAGGTTTTAATGACGTTGGTATCAATATTGGCTGGTAAATATGGCCAAAGATAACGAGCAAAATAATCATAAAAATAAAATTCAACTTTTCAGGCATGCAACTGCAGTTTGTCAAAAGAGAGGAAAGGCCGAGGCACAGTAAGCTTCTTCTTTTTTTACCGTGAAATTTAGTTTTCAACAGCACAGCTGAGAAATCGAACAAAAACATTTGCTGAAAAAGTTGCATGCCTGTTTCAGGTTCATTCCAACTTACATATTTCAAAGAGCTGGTTCGCTCAATTTTTGGGACTTAAGTTTATTTTGCAGGCAACCTGGACCAATTTCATAGAGCTGCTTAACGGCAAATGTTGTGCTTACTGTTAATTTCCATTTTATAGCACAGCAAACCGTAGGCATGAGAAAAGGCATGCTAACCTATCAGTGCTTACCGCTAGCAAGTGACTGATGTGACAATGCAAATCCAAGGTGACCTGTGAAATCTGCTATTAGTAAGCATGTGAATGTGCTTACCAGCTTACCGCTAATCAGTGCAATGAAATTGGCCCCCCGTTCAAAAACCTCACTTAATATACAACCGCATCAAACTGGTTGCCTGCGCATCATCGCTTAGCAAGAAATACCACTCAACAAAACTCACTGCCAGTTTACTTTGAACTTTGACCTCAGGTGCTTCTATGCTAGCTTGTGTAACCACGGAGATACAAAAATGCAGACACAGAATTTTTTTCTCAAGTATTGAGGTCCTTTAACAAAGTAATAACAGCTTAAAACAAAAGGAAATCGATTTTATTTTTTTACAAACTGACTGATACTGGTACACTTAATAATCTCATTAAAAAATTACAGAAAGAAAAAAATCAGTTTAAAAAATCGCCCTTTTCCTGATATAATTATGCGCTATTGTTTCACTCCAGGGGCTCCAAAATTATCACAGGATAAAAATCGATAGCTTTTTTAAAATTTCAAAAACTTATCCAGATTTTTGTTCAGTGTAAATATCCCCAAATCTGGCTTGCAGTTTAAAAAATTCCTCAGACACGAGACAAAAAAAGTGTAAATAAAATGTGATTTAAAAAAAACACAATAACACACAAAACTAAACAGTGACCTAAATCTATCAAACTGGGTGGGTGTTTTTTTTAATATCATCCAATCCCTGTTTGTGCTTGTTTCCATCGAGGAATATTATTGGATAAAAAGATTCTACTCTCACAAACATGTTTGAAATAAACCAATAATCTTTCTCATTTGTTTAACTGGAGTGAGATTTCAGGGGCAAGATATTCACGTTGATGTTAAGTTCTAAATTCAGTGGAGTCAAAATAACATGTTGGCCGTCAATAAAGTATTTCAAGAGAAGAATTCCCATGCATTGAAAAGATGATCTGAATCATTTTTATCTGACATTAAAACATCTTTAAAACAATACCACAGTAACAAAAACAAAAGCACCAGAGTTATTAAATAAAACAAAACCGTGATTGTTAAGTCCCCCGACTGCTACTCACAAATCCCCACAAATAGAAAATCGCACTACAAGGCACCAGTCCATATACACACAAGAGCCTCACTTTCAAGTACCATTGGCCTTTTTCGAAATTGTGGTGTTAGCTTTAGGCTCCAGGAGCCAATTTAATGGAGCTGCTTAAAAATTAATATTGCTTAACACATTTTAGCTAAGCAAAAATTTGCAGGAAACCAGCCACAAGAGGTACATGTGTAAATGGTATATGTACGCTGGCGGGTAACTATATTCTGGTTAGCAAAATGGTTTCATGCTTAGTAACTTTAAGCAGCTCTATGAAATTGGGCCAAGGTTGGGCTCTGGTGTTGTTACTCTTTCTGTTTGGGATGTCAAACAGGCAGACGGTGCCTCAGCTAGAGCTGGAACCGAAGCCAGAACCAAAGCCGGAACCGAAGCCAGATTCAAAGCAGGAACCAAAGCCAGATTCAAAGCAGGAACCAAAGCCAGAACAAAAGACGGAATGAAAGCCGCAACCAAAACCAGAGCCAAAGCTGAAGTATAAGTCGAGATTATACAAAGTGCCATAGACTGTGCATTTTAAAACTAACATGACCCCCATCTTACTGCAAGCTGTTCTGTCCAGTCTGCATACAACTGGTAAGCAATGTTGCTTACCATAGATAAATCTTGCAGGAGAAAAAAAACATAAGAGCTACCATTCAAAATGCCAGGTTGACTTAAAATGTTGACAGGTACCACAGTTATAATTTGCCAAGTAGATGTTAAGTATTCTGCGTAATGTCTTTGTGAGTTTGAGCCTGTTTTTGTGCTCTCGTCTTGTAAGATCGAGTCAATTTTGATTACCCAACTGTATAAAATGAAAAATTAAATATATGAGGTGGCTTCACGATCTACAATGAGTTTAATTTTTTTTTACCCGGTTTGACTGTTTTGAATCAACAATGCCCCGTTCAGCTTCCAAGATAAACAATTGCACTGCTCATTTCTTCCACTTTGATACATTTCTATTATTATTATATATATTTTTTTTTTACATTCCAGCACATTCTGCCGTTTGGCTAAAGGGACTTTCATCCGATGACATTTACAAATGAAACGTTCTGGAGAATGTCAACAGCTACAACGTAAAAAACACTGAAGAAAACAAACAGATCCTTGGTGAAACACAGTAATACAGTGAACAATACTAAAAACTGGTATCTTTGTTTATATTTACAACTCCGTTATCTAATTTGTTTTTCTTTCTATTTGACACAGGCTTGTTTGTATTGGGGTAAAAATTTATGGAAGATTTGTATGGGAACAAACTAGAATGCATTTTTTCTTCTTCTCCTGAATCCTTGAATTCACTCAGAACATCGAGGGACTCCAATTTGTAATGTTTAGGTACAAACATAAATCATAACTTAATTTTTAGAAAAGGTAAAAACTCTGCCTGAAATTGCAATAGAAAAAAAAAAAAAAAAAAAAAAAAAACACTTCTCAGAATGATTAGAAAGTGTTTTGGCAAAAGAGACGTAAGAGACAGTGAAGGGCGTAAGAGACAAGAACTGTCTTCACATTTCAGGACCAACTGTGACAAATGAAAAGCATATTGCTCTTATATTCACCAGCAAGATGGATAAACAAGCCTTCTTGAATTGGATTGTTCCAAACTTTGACGCCTTCCATAGCTAAGACACAAAGCTTTGATGGCTAACAAGACTCCCAGGCCTAAAATTTCATCTCCGAGAGGGAAAGACCATTTTCATTTTGCAAATGGCACTTCCACTAGAAAACCTTTGTAGGGGCATCAAGGCCAAGACCAGGCAGGGCAACAGAGGCCGTGGCGTCCGTGTAGTTCCAGGCCTGGACTCTAGAATTACACAGGCTTTCATCCCTGCACAAAATGTTTCAGCAATGATTGTGCCCCCCCTTCCCCCCCCCCCCCAAAAAAAAGAGAAGAATACGAAGCAGCAGTGCTCAAGTAAAAAAATCATCGCTAACCAGTGTCAGAGAAGGGTTCTCTACAAGATGTGTTTAAAACTGAGGGGGAATTCTGGAATTCGGGAATTGCTGAAATGAAAAAAAGATCCTCGGAATGTTTTTTTCACTTGATGTTTAAATTTGGTTTTACAGCATTTTCAATGTTTGTTTTTTTTAATGATGTTTTAAAAAGTCAACTCCTGCCCCCCAAACTTTTGATAAGCTGTTTTTGTTTTTGCGTACCAGCCTGCTCTTTACGCGTATCGGCCCGATTGTCTAGCTTGTGCCTGGGGGAACTCTGTTCATATGTACCAACAATAATCGGCAGGCACAAAAGCTTTCTGTTTGAATAAGTGAAATTGTTTCCCTCCTTTTTCCCAACACATCAAAGCTACGATTTCAATTTTGTTTTCTTCAGCATACACAGTTTTAGTTTTAAAGAATGGTATATTTTTGTATAGAGTAGAGCAATCAACATTTAAAGCTAGCCAAATTAGAGTTAATAATTATCTCCATTGTTACATCTTTCTGAATACTGTAGCTTTCAGCCCATTCTACTGCAATAACGATTCCATAAGTTTAGTTTGAGAATAAAATAATTATCTTATTTTGACCATCCAAGCATGTTTACAAAAACAACAATTTTTTTATTTATTATCACGTCTAGGCCCGACAGAGTTTTCACCGAGTATTTACAATTGTTCTTCAATTCTTGGAGGATTTGTCCTCTGTCTGAACGTCATCTCCTGGGATTCTGTAAACATTTGACACTGTTTGGTGTTTTGGGGAACAGGGAAAGAGGGGTTTTGAATATATACCAGCTGCCCAGTGCTTTTTTATAAGGTCATGATTTAAAAAAAGATTGAGTTTGGAAGTTTTTTCTGACCATTTCTCAATCTATAATGAAGACGCTTTTTCATTTGGTGCTCCAATGATATGAGAGCGAACAAAAAACCAACCTTGACACCGACGTTCTCTAAACAGTCGTACCTGAACATTTATCACTCTAGAACGATTCTACAATGGCATGAAGAAAAAAGGACTGTACCATTGCATCAATACATGTAGGTAGGGCTGGTTCTTCTCCATTGGTGTCGCTCTTGTTCTAGTCTGGTGCCTTCTACATTTGTAACAACCGAACACGGTGTCGTTCTTGAAAGCCTTTCCGTTCCTCGACAGGCCTACACATAAGACCAAGTTCCATCATCACCCGAGATTATGGAAAGTAGAGAAGCCTTCTTGAGAATGACTGAAGACGCCAAATCAGATGGGCAGGTAGCGATCAGAAAATGAGTCCCGGAACTGCGCCTGGACTAAATCAAGCCATGATGGGAAACGGCTGGACAAACTGACGCACAGTTGTTTTCACATTATTCTATCCTTCTCAGGCCAGGGTTGCCGACTTGCGACTGAAAATTCACTTACATGTGTACCTTTTTGTGAGTGGATTTTGATTTTTGGACTGATTTTGTGTTTTCTCTTTTCTCGGTTTAAATTAATTTCCTCCCCCTATCGCTCCAGGGATTGGTAAACCGGCAACACTCGTAGTGGCGGTGTTCTCACTAGCCGCTGATGTTCCCTGAGATGAGCTGACTGGGTCTCGCCTTGCATGGGGCGGGATGAGGTGGTCGTTAAGAGACGACTTGATAGCTAGTTCTGTAGAAATACAAAGGGTTGAAGAAAAATTACACCAATGAAAGTTTGGGGTAAGTCTTGGTGAGGTTAGAAAGGCTTACTTTGTGGTGTGGAGAGGGGAGGGGAGGGGGTAGTTTAGGGGAAGTTTTGGTGGGGTTAGAGGGGGGAGAGACTCACCTTGTGGTGTGGAGATGAGAGGGGTGGGGCCGTTTAGGGGAAGTTTTGGTGGGGTTAGAGGGTAGTATTTGACTCACCTTGTGGTGAGGAGAGGCAAGGCCTGGGGGCAGTTTAGGGGAGGTTCCATTGAGGGTAGAAAGGCTCACCCTATGGTGTGGTGATGAGAGGGGTGGGGGCAGTTTGGGGGAAGTTTCGGTTGATGGTATAGGGTAGAAAGACTCACCTTGTGGTGTGGAGATGAGAGGGGTAGGGGCAGTTTAGGGGAGGCTCCATTAAGGGTAGAGGGTAGACAGACTCACCTTGTGGTGTGAAATTGAAGAGTGGTGGAAGTGGCCTTTGGTTTGGTAACCTCGCTCCAGCTTCTCTTAACTCATCAAAGAACTTATGAGCACAGGCGTCTAGCGGCGAGACCCTAGAAGAGGGCGTGTACTCCAGTAGCTTGCTGCACAGTTCAATGGCGTCGGATGGGGTCCTCGGCCGGAATACCTGAACAAAATAAAATAAATATTCACTCATTTCAATGTTACATGTATTTCACTGTTATAATGAAAATCATGTACAGAACTTTTTATGTCAACACACATTACATCAAACTTAAACATTGGAGCTCATTAACACAGGCTCTTGCTGTCTGATCATTCAATACCATCTACTGTGGCTCTGAATGATAGATAGATTATGCAAGCTTGAAGTTTGATATCATGTGGCGAATGCATCTACACAGTACACAGTTAACCCTCCTACTGTCTTTGACCATTCAATATCATCTACTGTGGTTTTGAATGATAGATAGATTATGCCAGCTTGCAGTATGATATCATGTGGCGAATGCATCTACACAGTACACAGTCAACCCTCCTACTGTCTGACCATTCAACGATATAATAAACTATTCCAGCCTGCAATATGATATCAGGCGGTGAATGTATCTACACACTACACAGTCAACCCTCCTACTGTCTGACCATTGAATATCATCCAATGCGGTTTTGAATGATAGAATGCCAGCCTGGATGGCCTGCAATATGATATAAGTGGTGAATGCATCCACACAAAACATAGGCAAACCTATACCTGTCTGACCATTCAATATCATCCGCAAATTGACAGATGAACTTATATCAGTCCGCACAATGATAACACATCGTGAATGCATCTACACAGTACATAGATTCTTTTGTGCAAGAGTTTTCCCGCAATACACAAACCTTGCAATTGAATGGTTCAATATTTGCTCGGTAACTTGTTTTCCTTCGACAATGGGACCCAGAGTAGGAGGGTTAACCATCTGTATTAGTCACATCTCCCATACCTTGTTCCAGGGATGCGGTTTGATCTGCGGGAACTTAAACTCTGTGTAGTTGGGGTTCATTTCGTGGATTTGGTCGCGGGTCGGAGTGCCCAGCACCTTGATGATTTCTACCAGTTGATCCACTCCACTGTCCCCGGGGAAGATAGGCTGTCCGAGCATTAACTCTGCTAGGACGCAGCCGGCTGACCATACATCTGTGCAAGGTGGAACAACAACCAAGAGAAATGAGTATCATATAATAACAATAGTAATAATATGATAAATTTATATAGTGCCAAATCCATTTGTGTTCGTATTTCGTGTGATCAACCAAATACATTACATTAACTTAAAAAATAAATGTGCAAATTTGGTCTTAATACATTGTGTGAGTCAGGAGAAAATTGTGAAAAACTCATATGCACAATTTTCAGCGTGTTAACACAATGTCCCACCGAAATCAGCTGTTGCACCTTTACAAGTGTTCCGATATAAAGTACAAGTAAAATAAAAGAAAATATCAATAAAAGACATTATATAGAAGGTGAATACAATTTAACTCAATATTAGGCCTACAGTAAGAAACACACAAAGAATAGGACCACCCAGCATGTTGTCACAAAGGGCAATAAACAGTCCGTAAAAGGTAATCAATAAAAACGATAATGAATAACTGCAAGAACAAACAAGATTCTAGACCTTAAGAAACTGTGAACAACTCCAATCCGTTAAGAGCCATATCAATATGTTGTCATAGCATGTTGTCACAAAGGGAAATAAACAGTCCGTAAAAGGTAATCAATAAAAACGATAATGAAAAAATGCATGAACGAACAAGAACCTAGAACCTCAACAAACTGAACAACTCCAATCCGTTAAGAGCCATATCAATACAAAACAGTCAAATACAATCATACATGTACATCATGATATAATATGAAATCATCAATCAAATGATAAATATAATGAAAAATAAAAATAAAAATAACAAAAACTTTAACGAAAACAAGAGATGTTTCGCTGCGCTGCGCTTCGAAACAGCTAAATAATAGCAATAATACGAGGCATTTATAGACATGTAACACATAATGCTGGAGGGTCTATGGGCAACACAATACATAAACAAAGAAAACATATGAAGCAATTTGTCACACAAATATAGATTCAAACAAGTGAGTCTTAAAAATTCCCTTTAATCAGAAAAAAAAGTTGGCTTGGCAAATATGAACTAGTAATTCATTCCATATAGATGAATTACACATGACATCATTGACAAGCATCTTTGATGACAAACAATGGAAACATGCACACGTGCACGCGCTGCGCTAGCCTGAACATCTGACGTCACACTTCGAGGCTCGTGAATAACGCCAGATACCAGCCATGAGCGCTCGGCGGGATCCCGTCGGATGTACCTTTGACCTTGCATTCATTTCGCACGGAGATTCGTAGTCATGTGTACATCCAACAACACTACACTTTATGCACACGCTGCATGCAGACAACCTGTCACCTCGGACCAATCATACTACAGATATAATATATGGAAAGCTTACGTCACAGCACATGTATCCAATGAAATCATTTTATCAAATGAAATCATTGGGCCTGTAAAACCAGTGCCTGTTTTTACCCTGGCGGATAAAGACAGGGGACCAGTCTAGCGCTGCGCCGACTCTAAGCCAATGATAGATTTTCACCCAAGACATTTCATCAACGATGGCGGCCCTTGCAAGAGGTCTATTCCTTCTCAGTGTTTCTTAACTTAGTAATCGAGACAATCTTGTGAAAAACGAGACAGCTGACTGGTATGATAACTAATGCAGTTCTTTATCCCATCTGACTGGTGTCCTAAGCATTCACTATTTTTCAATTACATGTTCCAGTCAAGGGTGAGAGTCATTGCCGACAAAAAAAAGTCTAAAAATGGGATCTAGATCTTTGGAGGTACATTGAAGCTTGAGTTCGGTGCTCTTAACAGCTCGGCCACGACACGGCACCAAATGCTTCAAAACTTCATGACATTGGACCCATGTTTGAACATCAATTCAAATTACTTCATTGTAATTGCCTCCATGCCCCTTGTCATTGCCTTGCTGCCCCTAAAAATTCACTCCCATTGTAGGGGTGCCCCTTTTCAGTGAAAAAAACGCCTTGCCCCGACAAGACTGAAGTATTGGGCCTGGATGTAGTTACGACTTACCTATATTGCATGTGTAGTCTGTTGCACCGAAGATAAGCTCCGGTGCCCTGTAGTACCGTGAGCAGATGTACGATACATTGGGCTCACCGGCAACCAGTGTTTTTGCACTAAACAGAAAAAGATACAAATGTTAGAAAATAACAACTCTACCCCAAGCTGTACATGTGTACGTTTACCCGAGATAACACCAACACTAAATTTTGTATATATTTTTTTTCCACATCAAGACCACAGTAAAGGCAAAGTATACCTTTGGTTTTTGGAACCGTTCGATTGTTTTAATCCTATATAAATGTAGATATATACAATAAAACTAACCTATGAAAATTTCATTTCAAAAGGTTATATATAGCGTTTTTGACATAAAGGAAGAATAATCTGTAATTGGAATACACAATCTGAGAAACATTTCTGACACTAACATTTCTCAGATTCAAATTTTGGGAGAAAAAAACTGAGATAATTTTCCATCATCACAATTACTTTGAAGTGAAATGATTCTCAAAATGCTTTTTACTATCGAAAGCTGCTGTACACTTCTAACCAAGTAAGTTTTTATTGCCATTAATTTTAAGAGTGATTACCAAACGTATACATTCCCTTTAAGACCTTTAAACAAGTGGTCATGAGGGTATTTCAAGCCCACCATTGAGGGCACTAATGAGTGGTCCGGTGGGTATTTCCAGGGCTGCATTGAGGGCGCTATTTTGCAGTACTCACCTTCCAAAGTCGCACAGCTTGAGCACTCCGGACTCGGGATCCAAGAGCAAGTTCTGTGGCTTAATATCTCGATGGCAAACTCCTAGAGAATGAATGTACGCTAGGCTTCGGAATAACTGATACATGTACAACTGTATCGCAGAGAGGGAAGAAAAAGAAATACATTAATACTGGCCATATTCTGAATCCTGCATATACAATCAAATGTGTGGCAGTATATTGACTGCTTCGAGTGATACAGTTAAAATTACGACTCCCAAGGTGATCCTTGACGTATTCTATTTTCCCGAGGCCAATGGAAAATGAAACGCTCCGGGCATCACTGAGGAATTCGCAGTTTTAACTACACATGTGGCAGGCATAAATGCAGTCAATATTTGTTATATAACACCCCAAACATATAATGTTAAGGTCTAGGTTAAAAGAAGCTGCTGTTGCTATGGGTATAGTACACTGGTTGCTATGGGTATAGTACATTGGTTGCCATGTAGGTAAAGTACATTGTTTGACGTGTACATACATTGTAGCCTGTCACATGTAGTTCAAGTAAGACATATCATTTGACGCACTCTAAACCAATCAAATAGCAGAAACCTTCTAAGAAGTGTTATAAAATACAAATAAAGAATTTTTTATGAGTGCGATGCTGAGAATAGGGTTGGGATGTTGAAACTGGTTCATCATTTAACCGTAAATAAGCACAGAAATCCATTTCCAAATTTCCATAACGATTAAACAAAGCCAACAACAACAAAATGAGGCCTAATTTTTCTTTAAAATGTTAGCCCCAGACACTATCTAGGGATAATGCATCCCTTTTGTTGGTGGAACATTTCTTATTTTAATCCACTACAAACGTAATGCATTATTTTCAATCTCCTACAATTTGATATCTTGCTTTGTACTCCACTCCGATGTGGTTTATGGTTTTGTGACTGAAAAGACCGGATTACAGTGGGACTACTTTTAATCCTTGAAAGTGTGTTGACATCTGCTCCTGTTACAGATGGGCGCATAGTTCTGATTTGAGTGTGATCCGAGTTTACTTTTCAAGCTCTGGTATCATACAGTTGGAAACTTGATTCTGTTGGAATAAAAGTTTCCAGTGTCCTGTATTTGTTCAACTCAACAGCTGTATCGCATTCATCAAAGATTAATAGTTTGAAATTTCCAGGGTAGCAATCGCCGGCGAGCACTGAATGTGCCTCTTCGTTTCCCCTAAAGATCGATCTTGATCAATTCGCCATGGAAACCAACAGACTACAGCTGTCACCCCCTCCCTCCAATCCCCCCCAACACATGCTCCAGTTGTTACATCCACACAACAAGGATGCCCTCATCGTATGATGAGTCACAAACACCCACATGTTGTGTGACATATGTAGACGGCAAACTCAGGGACAAACTACGCAACGCCGTCATACAGACATGAAAGGAAACAATCGTCACGATCATTTCCTTCTTGTACTGTCAGTCAGCGACCAAATCATCCGCCACCTACAGCTTTGCTATAAATACCTCCTACTCAACACATTTTTGGGATCGTGACACTTCATCTGTGGTTTCCACCTAAGGTAGCGGAAGTTCTCTGCCGTCACCTTTGTAAACTATTAGTAGTACTGTTTAACTTCCTTAATTTCATGTTCCCAATTCGGTGTGTGTAATGTGCACTTTCTGAAATGCGTTCGACACAATGAAGAGACTTCCTTTGTTTTTAGAAGTAGAAGTTTGAAGGTTGAATTTACGTGTTGTCTGTTTTTAGCGGCCGTGGGTGGGTAGGCAGATAATTGAAGTGATTTTATTGTTCACGACCTTCTATTGTTCAACTTTCAGAAATCTCCCCAGAAGAAGGGTGTTCCGTCCCAACTTTAGAATCATCCCAACTATGGTTTGTAACAGTCTCGACTTTAGTGTTAACAGATGGGACGGCCTAACTATAGTTGGTACCAGTCCCGACTTGAGAGTAAACAGTGGGGACAGCCCAACTCTAGCTGGGATTGCCTGATAGTGATAGAGATAAGTGCATCTCTAAAAGAAATTTCTGATCCTCTCACATTTCCCTCGACTTACAACAGGACCCGTGATACACGATACGCGGTGGTTATCGCCGCAAAATTTGAGAAGAATCATTGGTAATACTTCATGACATACATGCATCTGAATATTGTGAACATCCCATGCAACGTATAACAGCCACTGGTCTCCTCTTTGAGAGAGCAAGGCTATTCTTCGTTTTGCGATAGAATTTTTTTAAAAGTCTATGGGAAACTTTTGACAGGGCAACAGAGGCCATGGGCTCTGTAGCATCCATGTTTTTCTAGGCCTGCCCTACAAGAGCAACAGATGTCATGGCTTCTGTACTTCCACCAAAATGCTTGAGGCGTCTGAAGCCCGGCTCATACTTTCAAGCCCGGCTCACGTTCAACCAAACCCAAAGTGAATTATGTGACGCAAGCAACACTGTGCGCGCTGTTTTCCAATAGTGACGCAAGAAAACTCGCTTCACTTTTGCAATTAGTATGAAATATGAACCGGGCTTTTTACCAAACAAAAAGTTCATCAAAATCCCACTCCCTTCTTACCTTGACATATAATATAGGTATCGTCTGTTTGTTTTTGCTATAGTGCCTTGCTACTCTATACACTGTCTCTGGTACGTACTCCAGCACTAAGTTCAGGTAAACCTCATCCTTTTGCTGAAGGTAAAACAAAAAGAGAGAAGACAAAATAAACTATTTGTAAATGAACGATGCATAGTTGCCTACCCGTCTCTGTAATTAAAATTTAACAAGTTAAAAGAAATCAACGATTAAAATATATACACATGTATAGAATGGTTTATTTATAAACTTGTCATTAAGCAGCCACATGCTGAATTGCAACAATTAACAATAAGAAAAGGTATACAAATACAGAAGACGAGTCTTTCGTTAACAAATTACACGCAACTGGGCATTTCAATCCTGTTAAAAAAAGATTTGGCATTAAAATCTGAGAGAGAAAAATAATTTAAAGGCGAAAAACAAGTTTTACAAATTACCTATGTACATGTAGAAAAAAACTTTGTGACAAATTGAAAAATTGAAAACCATTTTAATCGTATTACTAGAGTATGCTAATTACGAAGAATTAAAAAGATGGAAAAATAAACTATGTGCAGAGTTTTGCACTAACACAAGGTAGAAAGAGAGAAACAAAGACAGCAAATCTGCTGAAAATTTGAATATTGTATGAATTTTGTAAAGATATTGTAGAGAAAGCATGATCACCACATTAGATAAGCTGTTTTGAGTTAAATCAAGGTACCTTCGTAGTGGTACCCGCTGCTAAAAATATAGGATTCATATTGCCTCTAGCCACCGTGCTAGCACGGTGGTCTAGTAGTAAGACACCTGCTCTAGCATTGACAAAGATTGTGGGTTCCAATTCCACCCGAGTGATATGCCTATGGTCTTTTCTTCTTCACAGGACTCGGGAATACAAGTATACAGTGCTTAAAGGCACTGGAAACGTTTGGTAATTATCAAAGACCAGTATTCTCACTTGGTGTATCCCAACATATGCATAAAATAACAAGCCTGTGAAAATTTGGGCTCAATTGGTTATTGAAGTTGCAAGAAAATGATGAAAGAAAAAACACCCTTGTTGTACAAATTAGTGTGCTTTCAGATAGGAATAAAAGGCTTCTGGCCAGAAGTCTTTTATTATTTTAGTGAGAAATTACCTCTTTCTCAAAAACTACGTTACTTCAGAGGGAGTCGTTTCTCACAATGTTTTATACTATCAACAGCTCTCCGTTGCTCATTACCAAGTAAGTTGTTATGCTAATATATATTTTGAGTAATTACCAAACGTGTACAGTGCCTTTAAAGCTTTATACAAGTAATTACACTTTTGGTAATTGTCAAAGACCAGTATTCTCACTTGGTGTATCCCAACATATGCATAAAATAACAAGCCTGTGAAAATTTGGGCTCAATTGGTCAAGAAAAGTTGCAAGAAAATAATGAAAGAAAAAACACCCTTGTTGCACAAATTTATGTGCTTTCAGATGCCTGAAAAAGGCTTCAGGCCTGAAGTCTTTTTCAGATTCAAATATTCTAGTGAGAAATTACCTCTTTCTCAAAAACTGTGTTACTTCAGAGGGAGTCGTTTCTCACAATGTTTTATACTATCAACAGCTCTCCGTTGCTCGTTACAAAGTAAGATTTTATGCTAATATATATTTTGAGTAATTACCAAATGTGTCCAGTGCCTTTAATACACATCGGTGAAACAAAACAAAACCAACAATATCATTTATATCTGATGCAAAAATTAACATCTATTAAAACGGTACCTTCAACTACGCACAAGTAAAAATATGTAAATGGTCTGTAGGTGAAATGCATTCCATATTTACATACGTTACACATGACAGCACATAGAGCCCAAGGTCGTGTTTTAACAGAGAAAATTATGGAAGTCGTTAATCGTTATGTAGGAAATAATTATTTTTTATTATCTGTGAAGTGATGTAAACCATTTCTGAATAAGTAGATGAAGGTGTTTTGTAAAATATTTGTTCTTTCATTGTTTTTTATGGCGGACAGTGTACACTAAAATACATAGTACATGTACAGTAATACTCAGGCATGCAACTCTTCAGCCGAAAAAAAAGCGGAAAATTACCGATCAACGATGTCTTTCCTGGTGGACGCCATCGTTATTTTTCGAGCAAACACCTATCGATCGCGTGGTTCACTTGCACTCTTACAGCGTCTGGTTTCCGCCGCATCCCCTTACACAAATAGCAATAAAAACACTACGGAGCCAGACTGTGCAAAAAATAGTGTAGAAGGTATGCTGTACGAGGAGAACTTGTGTCTGTGTCTAGACTGTGTAATGCTTTTGTATGTGTAAACTTCCGCGGAACCAGACTTTAAGAATCCTGAACCTTTATTTCTTTTCAATAAGCAATGTTTCCTTCAGCGGGATTTTTTTTTTTCATGCAGCATGATTTTTTTTACCGCGGATTTTTTTCGTAACGGCGGTATTCTATTTTATAAAAAGCGGAAAACCGCCGATCTGCGGAAGAGTTGCATGCCTGAATACTACTGGTACAGTATTTTTGTTTACAGTAGTGGTTATATGCCATACACTACACACAAACACAGGAGCAAGGAAATGACCTGCATTGTGCTAGGTCACTCTTGACATAAACATTGTTAAGTCATCACACCAAAGTTGTTTATAACCATGATTATGTAGTACATGTATGTGTATTTTGTTGCATTAATAGGTTAGCAGTACTATAACAAATCATGCTTGGAGCAAATCGAATGAGGAACCAGTTAAGGAAAACAAAATAGTTCAACAACAAAACACACTTCAGGAATTAGTTCAATAAGGAACCTAATAAGGAACTAGTTCAATAAGGAACTCGTTCAATAACCAACCAGTCAATAAGGGACATGTTCAATGAGGGACATGTTCAAGAAAGAACACATTCAAGAAGGAACACAGTCAATAAGGAACAGGTTCAAAAAGGAACATGTTCAATAAGGAACACATTCAATAACCAACCAGTCTAATAACCAGCCAATGTCCAAACCTAAAACATGTTCAATAAGGAACACATTCAAGAAGGAACGGGTTAAATAAGGAAAATGTTCAATAAGGAAAATGTTCAATAAGGAACACATTCAATAAGGAACACATTCAATAACCAACCAGTCCAAAACCCAACCAATGATCAAACATTGAACATGTTCAATAAGGAACACGTTCGATCAGGAACCAGTTCATTGAGAAAGCCAGGGTAATATGGGCTGCAATATCTCCAGGTTGAGTAAATTTGTGTGGCACATTAACAGAACTACAGAATGGGTTTAGCTGCGAAAATGACACCTTTCCATTACTGCTTTCGATGACAGGTACAATCTGACCTCTTCTACACTTGACTGTAGATGCCATCTCCAAGGTGTTAATCTCTTTGAACTTGGGGTGGCAGGACACCAAACATGAACCAAGGAGTCACCACATGTAAACCAACTCCGAATCTCTGTCACTCTTTATTCCCCTAAGCTGTGAATCACCAAGGACCCAATTGGAAAGAGGAAACAATCCCCCGATGTGTGTCAAGATTTGAAGGTTGGGGGGGGGGGGGGGGGGGTGATTGTGAAACTTGGAAAAGGTTTAAATGAAGTTTACAATGTCAGTAATACATGTATGTGAGTCAGTTACGAGTGCGAAGGGCACATACTACACACAGAGTTTGGTACAGAGGTTGAAAGCGCAGAGATACTCTGCACTGGGTAAATGTAAATAAAAAGTACAATCATAACAATAAATATTCAGTTTGCTGATTAATGTACAAAGTTTATGTAATTTGCAAGATGCAAATGTTGGCAACTAAGAATCTACATACATGTAGTACTGTTAAAATTTGTAAAGTTTACTCTTTGTATAAAAAAAAAAATTCAGGTTCTAAAAAACCTACAATTGCACTGACGTAGGACTTTTAGTCAGTTTTGAACCCCCATAGTGCCCACATGGAATGTCAGATCATTTTCCAATTTCAATGGATACGCAACTGAGCTTACTCTAACAACAAATCTTGACCAAGACGGGTTTTTATAGAGCAATAAGATCATGGCTCAATTTCATGGCTCTGCTTACCGTAACCAAAGAATCGGCGCTTACGGAAGCAGGGAATTCTGCGCTTACGTCAAGCATATTACATGGGTTAGCAGGGAATTTTTTTGTTTGTGCGCGTGCGTAGTCCACATTACTTGGCATTCCTCGCAGAAATTCGGCGCTTGCCCTGTAAGCGGAGAATGGTGATCGTAAGCGCAGAATTCGGGCCCTGGGTTCGATTTCACAAAGAGTTAAGATTGATCCTAAGTGCAAATCAATCTTAATTGCTAAAGTGTGATGTCACAATAACAATCACCATGGTAACACTGACAACTCATCCTAAGATGAATCTTAGTGCTTTGTGAAATCGACCCCTGGTCTCTTACAAGTTTCTGAGATGGATGAACCTACCTTCCCCGAGCTGCTTGATTTTTCTCCGCTGGAGTAAAAGAAGTACCGCAGCCTAACAATATTGCAGTGCTCTAGTTTTCGCATTATCTGCAACTCTCGATTCTGAAATCAGAAGAACACAAACAAAACCATAAATAAACGGTTGACTTTCCAATTTCAATAACGTGTAAATCATGGGTTCACCCCAGGGCCCAATTTCATAGAGCTGCTTAAGCAGAAAATATTCCCTTAACAATTTGTTGCTAAGCAGAAATGAGCAGGATACCAGTTACAAATTGTACATGTGACATGCTAGTTTGGCTGGTAACCTTATTCTGGTAAGCATCATTTTGTTGTGCTAAGCTACTTTTTGTGCATAAGCAGCTCTATGAAATTGGGCCCAGGTTTTTTCAAAACTGTGGGGCCATTCTGGGGCAAAATTTTGAGATGGTTGGCCGAAGCACGCTGAATTGAAACAAGGTCGGAGTGTTTTCTACTTGGTGTTTTCCTTGGTTTTAAAAGCCCTTTCTCTAAAACCACATTCCTTTGAATAATAATAATACGCGGTTCTTATATAGCGCTTTATACTCCCGATGGGTGTCTCAAAGCGCTCAGTATTTTTCCTACAAGGTATGTGGGGTTACGTGTTGAAGTATGAGACCTATTCCTTTGCATAGCACCATGTAATGGTTTACAAGGTGCTGTGGCGCAATATGCAGCCAATCAAACCAGGAACACCGGGGCGAACCCCTTCTCTTTACGATAAGTGCACTGGGTTCTTTTACGTGCATTACACAACACACGGGACCTACGGCTTTACGTCCCATCAGAAGGACGAAGCATGTGGTTAAGTGTCTTGCTTAAGGACACACGTGTCACGACTGGGATTCGAACCCACACTCTGCTGATCAGAAACACCAAAGCTTGAGTTCGGTGCTCTTATCCACTCGGCCACGACACACCAAGGGAATCGATTCTCAACAAGTTATACATTATCAACAGCTGCAGTGCTTCTTACCGAGTAAGTTTTTACAATGGTAAAATACATTTTTAGAGTGATTACCGAAGGTATAGACCATGTGACCTGTGACATCACATGTTTACAAAAGAGCCACAGAGCCTTGACTTCCTTCAGGCACAGTTTGTACGCAGCTCAATGAAAGAAAACAATCAATCTTATATTTTATGGAGATGGCACTGTCTGATTTTTCTCAACTTTTGATATGAAGAAAGGGGGGACATATCAAAGCTGTACAGCAGTTGCTTTTGTAACTATTGAATTTATATGAAAATTATGACACAAAATGTAAATTTTCCCATATGGCCCGTGTAGTATCTTGCCTGTCTGGAAATGCATCAGAATGTACAAGGTCACCATTTCTGTAAACAAAGGTAACATGGTCTACACCCTCCCTCTAACAAAATAATACACTTTTTTTAAACTGTTACCTTGAATCGTTTATCTTGTAGGACTTTCTTTATTGCCACCATTTCTCCAGTGTCGGTTAGCTTAGCTTGGTGCACCACGCCAAACGACCCGTTGCCGATGATTTTAGTTTCTGAGTATGAGATCTCCATGTTCCGCTCCTCTTGCCTCGCGTTGACCATGGCACCGGCAGTTGCCATGACCGTCGTGACCCGATTGCCATCTTTGTCTGATTGGGAATGAGACACAGATAAGAATTTATAAAGGTGATTTGGCATTGTGAGAAAGTCGGACAACACCGATGGGTTGACCAAGTAATGACTTTGCCCATTTAGGAAAGAAAGAAGTAACTGTTAGTGAAGATTGTTACGAAGTTTTCTTAGAATGACAACAAACAAGATAGGCAGCTTCGCGAATTGACAAAAACACTCCGGACAAAAGCACAACATGTTTCCCATGTTACTTTCTACCTTTGCTTTGCCTTTTTTATAAGAACCACTTCAACAAGAAAACAGAATACAACAATCACGCTCAAAAGGTGATAGCCAGCCCACACTTTTGTGTTTACAAAAATCACATTTACATTAGTGTGTACCTATTTTTAAAAGTAGATAAAGAAAGCAAAGCTTTACAATTTTTTTCTCGTTTCGCTTTATGTACAAAACCAATGGGGACGTCGCTAAAAAATTAAGTCCAAACAATGGAATAACAAACAGAATTCCTTGATTTACAAGTTCACATTGGCTTACGGAAGGTTCCTTGTGGTCTTTTACACAATGGAACAATAGACCCCAGAACATTTTTCTTTGTTCAACTTGGACCCCATAGAGGAATTTTTAAGAAAATGGAGTAAACAACAATAGCAGGACGCCCCACAAACCTGATCCATAAGGTTGTGTGTATGCATCATGTACATTTACAATATACACACATCAAGTG
This sequence comes from Leptasterias polaris, assembly GCA_037783415.1. Classification (NCBI taxonomy): domain Eukaryota; kingdom Metazoa; phylum Echinodermata; class Asteroidea; order Forcipulatida; family Asteriidae; genus Leptasterias; species Leptasterias polaris. Next base: position 10,410,838 of record JAZGTN010000009.1, read on the forward strand.
TCCTTACATGTACAATGTAGTACAAGTGCACTACATGTGTATGTGCTTTTAATACTACAAACACAACACACATTCCATGCACCATGCACAATCCATGCAGTTGAATGGTTTCAAATCATGGTTGGCCAACCTCCATGTAAAAAAAAAAAGTGTTACCAAGAACAGGAAGGTCAATTGATTCAATAATCAATTGATGTCTTAAACAACCTATGGACTTCAGTTGAACTTGGAAGCCAACATTTCTACCTCCATGATCTGACTGACTATGTGATGGTACCTGGGGTCGAATTACTGGCCCAGTGTTAAAACTACTGGACTTTGTCTGGCCTCTGGTGCAGTGGGTATTCAAAGCCCTACAGTGTACATTTGATAAATTATCTGTACACAGTGTCTGTAGCCCTATACATATAAATAATGTAATTTATCAAATATTTTATGAAAACGTAATTGCACTTTTAGAAATTACGACTTTGGCTTGTTGGGCTCCAGCTTAGGCTCCGTCTGCCTGCTTGAAGCCCCATGAGGCCAAATAATTATTTTTTTAAAATGTTAAGTGTCCCCGCTCGTTTCCTTTTTAGAGGCCGCCTCCTTTATATTTTTATTTATATATTTATTTTTTACGGGAAAAAAAGGATACATTTTAAAAGTATCTGACACATTAATAAATAAGATCGTATTTTTAGACTTTAGCACACCGAAAAAAGCTGGCAACCATCTTGAAAAATAGCCCGGCCGGTTGTCTTGAAAAATAAGATCAGGTGGCCCTCCTCCTTCCTAAAAAAAAAAACGCTAAACAAGTTTTTATTGTTTGCCTAATAAAAGCGCATGTCTTTAAAATTACCGATTGAGGTTTAAGCTGGAGCTGGCGCCAAAGCTGTGGTTTCAAAAAGGCCAATAAACTTTGTCTGTTCACATTTCGTTTTATTTCATTTATTCTGGTTGTGAAGCCAAGGACTCTCAGAAAAAAGCAAACTTAGTCACTGTACTAGCCAAGAACCCCATTGAGAGAAGACAAGGAAGGAAGTTTAAGTTTTAGATGTGGGAAGAAAACATCAGAGAATTATTCCAGGGAAAACCCACGCAGTCAGGTAGGGATTGAAAACCCAATCCACATAGTGCCCCCGGCGTGATTCAAACCGGGGTCCCAGAGGTGGGGAAAGATACCTCTACACCAAGATACATGTCCCTCTACACCAACCTGAACACCAGACCACCCTGACCACGTGTACACACACTTTTACGCATGGTCGCAAACCATGCATTCACATTCAGCTAGGCATTTAGGGTTGCACCCCACTAAATATACTTCCCATAGCATACAGCGTATTATGCTAAATTCAAAAATATAATACAAAAAATACTTAGAAGTCTCACAGCTTTTTGCTGTAAAGGGGAAATTATCCAGGGGAGTCCCTGGGCCCGTCGAGTTATTCCCCCTCCAAATAAAAACACCCCTGCACCGGTGTAATTTTCCAAACGTCCGAGCATCAATCTTGAAAAATGTCCCTACACCTCTCGGCAAATAGGACCATTTTTTTTCAGGGCCTATGTCATCCAAAATACCTCAAGTTGGAAGTCAACAGCCCCCAGGTCACAATTGGGCAAAATTTCTACACTGTATCCCTTTTATTGGGCTGTCAAATCTGTCTGATTAAGACAATCTGTGTTCTCCCGTTTGAGTGGGGTGCACTCTTAGCATATTTCTGCAATACATATAATCTACGTCATTAGGGCAATCTACATCATAGACCTTATGCATTGACATCACCAAGCCGCCATCTTAGAGGTAAACTGATGATGAAACAATGGAAACGCACTGATTTGTACGCGCGGCGCACAGGACTGGCCAATGAACATCTTCCGTTTGACCTCTAGGCGAGGGCGCCCTACTCAAATGACGTCATGTGGATAAGGTCTATTGGGGCAATCTACATGTGCACAAGGCTGTACATACATTTGTATTCAAAGTTCTTGCCATAAAAACATATGTTCCATGCACAATTTATAGGCACAGGGTTATGGTTATTGGGTTATGGAAGCTAAACTGAACTGTACATACTACAGTGTATGAACCCAAACCAGTGTTCTCCACACACGTATTTTGGGAGGGCGGGCCGCCCTCCCAAAGTTTAAGGCCGCCCTGCCAAAGAATTGGCCGCCCTGCTAAAATAATTGGCCGCCCTGCCAAAAAAATGACAAACAGACTATTTTTAGCCTGCACTTAATACGATCAAACGAGTAGCCGACGAGCCAATCCCGACTTCTAAGCGGCAGCATTGGAATTGCGATTCGTTCATTTTAGTAGTATACAAACGTTAAAACACGATGCACACACAATCACATGGTTCTGACTGCTGAGTATCCACCGCTGCACGTGCATCGGCCCAACAACGTTCGGTCGGTTGTCCATGCATAGCGCATACACAACACACACGGTCCAAAGTCCAAGCTAACCAACATTCCGCACGCTGTGATTGGCCGTTGATTACCATATTCATAAGAGAGCTTGCTAGACTCCAACGCAGTACACGTTCACGAGCCGATAAAGAATTGCAACACAGTTTGCCGCACGCCTGCAGATTGGTACAATGTACAGCCTTGAAGGATATTCAAACATTGACAACTTTTGCCGATAGAGGGCGTTGCGGGGCAAAGTTCATTGAATTTGTTCTCAATGTGCGTACCGCGCGTTGTTTACCGATCGTTGAATCTCGACGATTTTATTGAAAACTAAGTTCTAAACAACGGAACCTCTAATCACAAATCCATGAAAATGGTTGTTGATGAAAAAGGTATTATTGAGGGCAGAAATTAGGGGATAAGATCGTCCAAAAAATGTTTTTTTGTAATAAAAAAAAAAAAAAATCCGTTTCGAAAATTGCACGTGTGTGGGCTATCCGATCACCACCAACGCATAGAAATCCAGCTTTCTAAAATCCAACACTGAGCGGCATATCCCTCTGATGTTTTTGGCGCGGCGCACAAAGCAAAATGTATAACAAATTGTAGGTTTTGAATTAGTTTTACAACAAGGTTGTTTCGACAGAATGAAATGGATGTCAATCATTCTCCTTATTATAGTGTCGGGGCCCAGGGGTTAATAAGATTATTTTTAAGAAAAGGATTATCTCGGGTGTTTTTTCCTTTCACGTGCGATGACGTCATAAACCAACGGCGCCATTTTGATGACGTCATATCGACGGGCGCCATTTTGATTACGTCATGCCGCCCTCCCAAAGAAAAAGTCTGTGGAGAACACTGCCAAACCACACAGGTCATGTGAGCTACATGTTTACAATAAGAAGAATGTACAATGTATAAACATAATACTGTGTTACAAAGCAGTGAATGTACTGCTCATGTACAATACAGTGGCATCACATGCCAGTACATGTGGGTGGCACATGACCAGATGGATGATGCATGTAATGTGCAGTCAAGTGTGTACCATAACAACATCAGGTCCCAGCTCCTCAAGAATGTACAATGTATAAACATAATACTGTGTTACAAAGCAGTGAATGTACTGCTCATGTACAATACAGTGGCATCACATGCCAGTACATGTGGGTGGCACATGACCAGATGGATGATGCATGTAATGTGCAGTCAAGTGTGTACCATAACAACATCAGGTCCCAGCTCCTCAAGAATTATTTTCAGCATAATTATTTCTGCTTGGCAAAAACAAGCAGGATACCAGCTAAAGATTGTTTAATATATGACATGGTATTTGGCTGGCAATCTTATTATGTACATGCATGAATGTACATGTGTAGATGTATAGTCCATCATAGACAAGCACACTACATTTATAAACCATGCATTCTGAACTTGCTGCAGGCACTATTTGTACACAGCCCAATGGAAGACAACATGAAATATAATATTTTATGAATATTGCAATGTCTGAATGTTATCAACGTTTGATATGATGAAAGGGGGCACATCTCAAAACTTGTTCAGATGTTATTTTTCCAACTCTTGAATTTATGTGGAAATTATGATGTGAATTTACCAAATATCTAATCTTTGCTGTTGGTTGTGGTAACAAATTGCTTGCACAATACTTGACCCAGATAAAAATTGACTGTCCTGTTTGTACCATTATTTTTGTTCAAGAAAAGCTGTTTCTTTTCTTATTTTTCTTATCTTCTATGCATTTTATTTATGAAATCACCCATTATACATATTCTGTGATTCTGTTTATGTGTTGTTGCAAGATGATGCTTCTAAAATCACAGCAGGTACAATTGTATAGAAATTCAGCGATAAATATAATGAATTATTATTTGACGGGCGGATAACCCATTCAAGTGACAATACGGTAACCACAGCAACATAAAGCCAAGTTCCGGAATTTTCATTTGAATCAAAACATGGTTGTACATGTACACCTCTGACTACAAACCATGACAATGGAGTATATATAACTGCGTGATTAGATGAGGCCATGTAAAAATTTAAAATAGTCACTTGGCATCATTGTCTGGCTGTCAAAAGTACCCTCTGGACAATTTTTGTAAAACAATTGTTTAAAAAAAAGTTAATAAAAACAAAAATTACCAAATTGCATTTTAAATTCACAATTTTAAAAACATTTTTTAAAAACACGAAAAAAGGGAAGATAAAGATTTCAATCAAATTTGTATCACAAAAGGTTAAAGGTGGGCATCAAAATTGGACTTGGAAATTCAAAGTTCGAAAATCAATGTACTCTTGGCGAGTGGGAAAAAAAAATATATATAAATATACTATGTACAGATATTGAACAGGAAATATGCTGAAGACGTACATTTTTGTTGTGACCTTACTTTACACGAAGTTAACACAAAAACATTTTTTTCTTCTTTCTTTTTTCTGCTGTAATTTAATCTTTCAAATACTGAAATAACTGCCAGATTTGTCCACATGACCTCTGATATTTCTTCCTGAAGTCAAAACAATACTAAGGTGCAATGACGGAATTCCGCGATGCCGATTTTTAGTTTCATCCCAGTACATTCTATACTCACGGCAGCTGCTTCATGCAGTTAATTAAACAGTTACAATCATTCAAAACCGAGAAAAGAAAACTTACACTCTGAACATATGTGATCATAACACGCACCTCATGACCTTTTACAAATTCATTTATGCATCAGAGACTCAACAATGTAGTGTCACTAACACTAGAGGAGATTACAGGTATTCCTACGCATTTTGCTCCCAAACGGAAAAAATATGCCGTCACAACCGAGTCGTCCACTCTTCATTCATAAGAAATCATTCATAAGTTTGAATGTAACACACTGTGCTCCTCCGACATTTCAACGATAAATTGATGCCAATGGTATTACATGTAGTAACTTTAACTAATCATGGAAGTAGAGAGAAAAGAGGGACTGCGGAGACCCCAACGGGCAGATGTTCTAATACGTAGTGTCTGGTGCTCAACTACAAGGTACGGGCCCAGCATATCGCATCTCGACTGTAAAATCAACCTCAGCGTCTGATATTCCCAGTGTTTTCGATTATAAATCATCTGCTTCCCTGGGTCCTAAGAGGCAGAAAGTGGAGGAAGATCCCACTCTCGAGTTTCGACCCTCGTCAGTAGTCACCGTATCACCGTGGGCTATATATCACACTCATAATCCATCGCATTGGCATCAGATAATTCCGTTTCTACTAACCCAGGGGAAATGGAAAACATCGTCGTGGCATCTCCAGGATTGGCTTGGGATTAACAAGCGAGACAGAAGGAGAATACGGATCGCCAAATCAACAATTCCTCTGCCTTTTTATTTTATTCATTTAACTGAAATTTATGTTTCTGTTTTCTTTTTAGATTTCTGCGTATCATTTTAAAAGTTTTTAACCCTTTAGTCACTGTTCCGCCCGAAACCGCCCAGCCATTTACTCACTGGACCGCCCAAAACCGCCCGAGATTAAACAACACTTTGTATCTTGGGTTTTACACATGCTAGCGGGTTGCAGGAAACAGCCGTCGAAAGAGCGTGATCTAAAGATTGCGCCAGTCTAAAAATATCCCGTGGTCACCATTGACAAAAACCAAGTAATCTCCTTCCAAAGGTTCAAAGGTCGGAAATCTAGCACGACGTGTCAATGCTTCTCTGTGTGTGTGCGTACCGTATCGTATGTACAATGCATTACGCGCACACACGCACTATAATGTATACTACGAAAGCGACAATGTTTCGCTGGGCTTTCGCCATGTTTTTCACACATTATTGAAAGGAGTTTACATTGTAGAGGAAATTTATTGTTATCCATAAGTAATATAGACAAGATTGTTCATTTCTAAAGGTATGTTTTGATATTATTTCAATCACTTTGTCAACATTTTGTTCTTGTTTGAAACGATAGCAAAGTTGAAAAAGTTGTGTGCACAACTTTCCGTGAAACACTGACGCTAACGTAATGCAAACTAACAGTTGTCTATTTTCGTTGGTGTGTCAACATATTTACAATCTGAAAGCTTCCATTCAGTAAAAGCAAATACATACATGTGTGAATCATTCGAAAGATAATTTTATCCTCTACAAAATAAACCAAACTTGTAATACAAAAAAATAATTACAATGGAAGTTATGATACGACTTCCAGATAGTGCGTTAATTCGATGACTTTTCCCCGCCCTGCTCAGTGAGTAAATGACTTTGTTGAATTTGCTCGTAAGTGCTAAAGGGTTAATAGATGTTAATTTTGCATCAGGGGTAAAGAATCTTGTTTTTACCCTTACACCGATGTGTTTTAAGCACTGTTATACTCAGTACTTTCCAGAGTTCTGTGCAAAAAAACCACAAAGTTATTTTAATTTAAAAGTAGGGTCCATACTTAAGAACTGACCCTTAAAAGAATTGTGTATTTTCTATCCGAAAGCTTACTTGTTATGCACATATCAATTGTAATCCCGGCCCTGGGGGACCCGGGTCTAGCGGGGACTTGGCCGGGGATGTAAAAATGGCTTGGCGTCATAGTCCCTGCCATGCCCTGCTACTGCCCGGCCGGGGCGGGGCACTTGTTTTTGTACATCCCCCGCATGATCCCGGCCCAGGCATGCGGGGCATTTATAACAACCCCCGCACGATCCCGGCCCCGGCCCCCATGCAGGGCATTTTGTCACACACTCCACGATCCGCTATTGTCCCGGTAGGGCGGGGAAACAAATGGTACAACCTCGGCAAAGACCCCGCTATTGTCCCGGCTAGCGGGGCACAGTTCTTTGCACATCCCCGTCTATGTCCCGGCTACCTCTGCCAAAGTCCCGGGTCCCCCAGGGCCGGGACTACAATTGATACGTGCATTATGAAGATAGTATCGGTTGTAAGGATCCTGTGAAATTATTTCGTTCGAAATGCCCCGTTTATTAGAAACCTTTAAAAAACATTCAAAACTGAGAAACAATTTATGCATGAATCGTTTCTCAGATTTCCGAGGGTTAGAGTCCGTTCGCGGTTGGTACAGTACAGGCTGTCCCCTCGCTAAACGTTGATGAATTTAAAGTTCTTGAGAAAATACAGTGACATTGTTTTGTAGTTTTCTAAACAAGTAGACAATCAGCTGAAACATTTAAATGTGACTTTTAGTGTATCTTTCTTGATAATTTTGCCTACACGTATCAGCATCACGTTGACAAAAAACCAATCAATGACCCCACTTTTAAGTCACTGACGAGTTAAATGATTTTGAATAAATTTACAGAGCCCCTAAACTTAACATTAGTCTGCAGGCCCTGAGGCCAGTGATTTTAGTGTCGAAAACAAGTCCAGAGTTTTTTTTTTGTTTTTTTTTCAATAAACCTTAGTACTGATGACTTCAGTTTGTTTACCACTTTGCAGAAGAATGGGAAACCATTGTGTCTCTGTTAAACTGTCAGAAATGCAGCACCCAGTTACAGCACTTAACAAATGCAGAAACAAACCATGACGTCAACAGTATAGGGGTCTTACGCATAGTGTAATATCTTAAACAAAATTGCTGTTCAAATGTCAAATTATTTTGTCCCAGGTTGTATGACATACTTGGGTAAGTTTCTTGGTTATAATTATGGCAGTTACAGGTTTAATGGCTTCTGACTGGCACCCCAAACAAAGATTTTGACAAAATAGGGAGACCCCCAACATACTAGAAAGCTCAAACTTGCTCTAGTCAATTATCTTTGTTCCAATAAAAGGTATTTCAAAAGTTTACCCCGTCGGTTTCCTTTGCGGTTTATACTAAATATCTTTCAATTGTATAGAGCAATGAAGTATCCAATATGGGACAAATGAGATTAATCTTGTCTTAGTATTGGTTCAAATCAAAACAGTTTATACATTAAAAAGAAAAGATTGTTTCCATTTGATTTTGGTCATGTATAAAACAATTCCAGCCCAGGAAAATATTTTTCTAAAATCCATGAAATCTTTTTGATTTTCCCCACCAAGTTCAAGCCCTGGTTTAAGATTAAAGAAACAGAGATTTTCTTGCAATGTGGGTGCTTTACATTAATAAATATTTTGTCGATAATGTGGTTTTACCAAGTGGTTTCACATGAAAGAACAAACATAGAAGCTTAAGTTGATCAGAAAAAAAATAAAAAAAAGACTGGACTGAAAAAAACCTTTTGAAAATACAAGCGGACAAGTGAAACATTTTTGGGACGGCTCAAAACTCCAGTTCACTTGTCCAGCAATGAGTGAAAATGAAAAAATTTAAAATTCAAAAATCAATTGCTATTACATGCAGTTTGCAAAGTTTGCGCTTGCAGTTGTAACCAGAATTTTGTAATAAATCTTGAGGCAAACTTCATCCATGAAGAAATGCTTCATCAATTAAATGCAGAAGGACACTTTTAAGAAAGTTCTTATGCTCTGTAAAACCTGACGTGAGAATATATTTTTTTTAAAACTTTTTCCTCGTGACCAGCTGTCACCTCAACAACGCTGTGCTGTGATGTCACGTGTCAACAGTTGTGACAGCGTATTCTTTATGTTCTATATTGTCTCTAATCAAAACAATGACACTAGACCCACTGTGATGAAGTAGCATGGTTGCCCCGGAATGTGTGGTATGTCAATCTAAGGCTAGTTAAGCTTTCAAATAGAAGTCACTGGGTGGGCAATCTACATGATGTGTACAACACGTACCACGTTTATCTTTTCAGCATAGAGTGTAAGCCTGGTTTGATAGTTCTTGGAGGTGATGGAGGCAGTTGCCTTTATTGCCCCTAGTCACCGCTTGGTGCCCCCTTGATAACAATTATGGTGGTGACTTATATAGCGCCTGTATGCCAATTTTGACAATCATAGGGCGTGTACATTACTCCCTCAGTCACTGGGCCTTTTTATGTCATTCCTTAAACAGCCTGGCACCAGTGTTCTGTAGGTGTTATGCACTGGTTGGCCCGAAGTACCAGTGTTCTTTACCATAGGCACCAATGTTCATTTTGTAGGCCCGAAGTACCAGTGTTCTTTACCATAGGCACCAATGTTCATTTTGTAGGCCCTAAGCACCAGTGTTCTGTAGAGTCCTATGCACTATTCTGTAGTGCCCCAGGCACCATTGTACTGTAGACCCTAGGCACCAGTACTACATGTATGCCCTGGCGATCTCAAAAGTATTACCAAATGAATGAGAATCCCCAATTTAGTTAGAAACAGCACTTTAAAGATTTGTCTACACTGTTTGGTTCAAAAATTAAGCGCGTTTGTACATCAGACCTGGTGGACTGGCGGCCATTGTGGATTTGACCTCTCATGGTCCTCAGAGGTCAAATCTGACTTCCCTCCACATCTGAAAATGAATCTTATGTTAAGAACTAACTACATGTATGCTAGAAGTTTCATGCTTTTCTCCAAAAAGTGCACAATTTTCATAATATGGGAGCTTATCCAATGTACTACTTGGCACTAGTGTTTAGATACCAGTGTTCCCTGTAAGGTCGTGTCCTAACTGAGAGCTATGACTTATGGCTACGGCTGCATCCTGACGTCATCATGCGATGAAGTATTTGACATCCTCAGCAAACACCCATAGCAAAAATTGTAGCTGTAGCCATAGCCCACATTCTGGACACAGCAGACTGTACGTTTAATCATAGAGGAGGAATCATTTTTTTCCGGTGCACAAGATTTGTGTATTATAAATATGTATTGACCCTCCTCACCAAATTGCTAAAAGAAATAAACAACTGCTGGTGACTGATGTTTGACTCGGCATTCAGCACATTTTCTTACACAACAATAGCACGCAGATCTGCTACGGTTTCATCAACACAGATCATCTTATTAACTGTGCAATGTCTACACAAATACATACACAAGTGTAGATCTAAGGCCGAATACACTATCACATGCTCTACGCTATGACCAACGTTCACACATTGCTAACATCTACATGTAATATAATGCAAAAGCAGGCATCTCACTAGAAAATACATGTAGATCACATTACTATCATCTATTTGTACCTCAACAAATCCTGATAAAAAGGTCAATAATGCATAGATCGACCGTACATGTTGATCACATGCTACATGTATACGACTGGGAAGGGAACCCTGTTACCATAAAACCTGTGGTTGGTGGGGAACAAGTTTGTTTGATGTCAAATGCTACATACGTGCAGAACCTAGCACTGCATCACAACTAAAACGAGGCAACCTGGGTACATAATGTATACAATCATATCAAGTGCACATTTGAAAATGGAGACAAACATACAATGGACAGGGAGGGAGGGAGGAGGAAACAGGGTTCATCACCAAACGTTGTGGTACGGATTTAAAGTGTAGGGGATTGTAGAATGTCTGAGGCAAAGATTCTAGGGTGAACCCTTCGTCAGACCTTGGTAAGGGCAAAGGTTATGAGAGGTCATCTGATATTGGACACTGGGACCATTCTGTGTGTAAGGAGGGCAGAAATGTACATGTAGGTGTACAAATGTATGTAGCTGGGCAACTTTCTTGTGGTCATCCTGTAAGGAGGGCCCTGCCCTCTTTACGGGCCCTTGCCCTCCTTTCAAAGCAGGATGTAAGTTGGCCACTTTCTTGTGCCCATTGTGTTAAGAGGGCTGGAATGTACACAAGAGGTGGGCCACTTTCTTGCGGATAAAGTGGCCACTCTGGATAGGAGGGCAGGGATGTGAGTGGGCCACTTTCTTGTGGCCATTCTGTAAGGAGGGCAGGGATGTACATGTAGGCCGGCCACTTTCTTGTGGCCATTGTGTTAAGAGGGCTGGAATGTACGCAGAGGTGGGCCACTTTCTTGTGGCCATTCTGTAAGGAGGGCAGGGATGTAAGTGGGCCACTTTCTTGTGGCCATTTTGTAAGGAGGGCAGGGATGTAAGTGGGCCACTTTCTTGTGGCCATTCTGTAAGGAGGGCAATGGTGCAAGTGGGCCACTTTCTTGTGACCATTCCGTAAGGAGGGCAATGGTGTAAGTGGGCCACTTTCTTGTGACCATTCCGTAAGGAGGGCAATGGTGTAAGTGGGCCACTTTCTTGTTGCCATTCCGTAAGGAGGGCAATGGTGTAAGTGGGCCACTTTCTTGTTGCCATTCTGTATGGAGGGCAGGGATGTAATTGGGCCTCTTTCTTGTGGCCATTCTGTAAGGAGGGCAATGGTGCAAGTGGGCCACTTTCTTGTGACCATTCCGTAAGGAGGGCAATGGTGTAAGTGGGCCACTTTCTTGTGACCATTCCGTAAGGAGGGCAATGGTGTAAGTGGGCCACTTTCTTGTGGCCATTTTGTAAGGAGGGCAGGGATGTACGTGGGCCACTTTCTTGCGGCCATTTTGTAAGGAGGGCAGGGATGTAAGTGGGCCACTTTCTTGTGGCCATTCTGTAAGGAGGGCAATGGTGCAAGTGGGCCACTTTCTTGTGACCATTCCGTAAGGAGGGCAATGGTGTAAGTGGGCCACTTTCTTGTGACCATTCTGTATGGAGTGCAGGGATGTAATTGGGCCACTTTCTTGTGGCCATTCTGTAAGGAGGGCAGGGATGTAAGTAGGCCACTTTCTTGTGGCCATTTTGTAAGGAGGGCAGGGATGTACGTGGGCCACTTTCTTGTGGCCATTTTGTAAGGAGGGCAGGGATGTAAGTGGGCCACTTTCTTGTGGCCATTGTGTTAAGAGGGCTGGAATGTACACGGAGGTGGGCCACTTTCTTGTGGCCACTATGTAAGGAGGGCAGGGATGTAAGTGGGCCACTTTCTTGTGGCCATTCTGTATGGAGGGCAGGGATGTAAGTGGGCCACTTTCTTGTGGCCATTCTGTAAGGAGGGCAGGGATGTCAGTGGGTCATTTTCTTGTGGCCATTTTGTAAGGAGGGCAGGGATGTACACGGAGGTGGGCCACTTTCTTGTGGCCACTATGTAAGGAGGGCAGGGATGTAAGTGGGCCACTTTCTTGTGGCCATTCTGTATGGAGGGCAGGGATGTAAGTGGGCCACGTTCTTGTGGCCATTCTGTAAGGAGGGCAGGGATGTCAGTGGGTCATTTTCTTGTGGCCATTTTGTAAGGAGGGCAGGGATGTCAGTGGGTCATTTTCTTGTGGCCATTTTGTAAGGAGGGCAGCGATGTAAGTGGGTCATTTTCTTGTGGCCATTTTGTAAGGAGGGCAGGGATGTAAGTGGGTCATTTTCTTGTGGCCATTTTGTAAGGAGGGCAGGGATGTAAGTGGGTCATTTTCTTGTGGCCATTTTGTAAGGAGGGCAGGGATGTCAGTGGGTCATTTTCTTGTGGCCATTTTGTAGGAGGGCAGGGATGTAAGTGGGTCATTTTCTTGTGCCCATTTTGTAAGGAGGTCAGGAATGTAGGTGGGCCACTTTCTTGTGGCCATTGTGTAAGGAGGGCAGGAATGTAGGTGGGCCACTTTCTTGTGGCCATTATGTAAGGAGGGCAGGAATGTAGGTGGGCCACTTTCTTGTGGCCATTATGTAAGGAGGGCAGGAATGTAGGTGGGCCACTTTCTTGTGGCCATTTTGTAAGGAGGGCAGGGATGTAAGTGGGCCACTTCCTTGTGGCCATTATGTAAGGAGGGCAGGAATGTAGGTAGGCCACTTTCTTGTTAGGGTAACTGGTGGTTATAATGTCCAGTCTTTCTCATCTGTGCAACCAGGGAAAGAGTGCAGTTTGACAGGTATGGGTTGTTAGTCATGTTAACAGTGCTTGTACATTCAATCAGTCATGGATAATGCAATGGATGTGCAAATAATAATAATGTGCAAGAAAGTGCAACATAATAACAACGTGTACAAAAATCCCCCTTCCCTCCAAGAAAATAAACATCAAGCTATTTAAAGGTTCTAAACTACCAGCATGGCCTGTGCAGTGCAGAGTTGTAAAATGTAAATGATTTCTGATCAATGCTTGCCTCTCCAAGGCAAACTGTACAGGGCGCACTATATTGTGAATTGCACCATTCATTATTATTATTTCAAAATAATCCCCTTTCAACCAATCAAATTTTCCTGGAAAAATTGGTTGACACTTTCACACTTGAATAGCTAACCTTGACAACCTCATGAAAATTCATTATAAATTAATATATTAATAAATAGACGATAAAATATAGCCATTTTCCGAAAATTATAATTTCCAACATCTGTGGTAACTGTCGTTATGTTAATATCGCTGTGCAAAAAACACTCATGGCTACAATCAGTTGCACATGACCTTTGAACTTGGGAAGTTTTTTTTTACGAGTGACCCTTGTACATTCCATGCCATTTCCTGGCAGGCATGATACAAAGGGCTAACTGGTTTAAGAGACTTTGAGTCAAACCATGTATTGTCAAACCAAAAGCAAGTTCAGAAATGTTTTAACTTCAAATTGAATGTGAGGATCATTTTATGCTGACCCTATCGCTTATAATTGGTTCGGAATTTTAGTACCCCAGGAAGATGGCAAAAATAAAGAACTAACAAAATCATTTTGAATATCTTGACAGGTTGGAAAAGGCCTTTTGGTTTCACACAGGCCTTGAATTTCATCTTAATAAGAGGCAAGGCCATTTTCACTTTCCATTGGAAAATCTTCAAGTCTACGGGAAACTTTTGAAGAGGCACCAAATGGTCAAGATCAGGGCCAACAGAGGCGGCCATGGCCTCCGTGTAATTCCAGGCCCGTTTGCCACTCGCGCGTGTGGTCTCTAATTTTAGTCGTTGTAAGCCCAAAGGCCAAGACAAAAGGCTACTGTCATGCTCGCCATTGTAAAGAGTCCTAAATGTGTAAAAACCCTGTTGCCTAAAATGCAAAATGCGCAAATACACTGTAGTGTATTAACTCAGTGGGACATTGACTCTCAAAATGGCGCAACCAAGATGATTGTGATGATGACGTCAGGTGAATTGGCTCAATAGACAATAAATATACACTGACATGTAGGTTAGTCTGGTTCCTGTGATGTAACTGGGACAAAAGACAATAAATGTGCATACATTGCCATATAGGTTAGTCTGGTTCCTATGATTTAATTGGGTCATTAGACAATAAATGTGCATACATTGCCATGTACAGTAGGTTAGTCTGGTTCCTGTGCTGTAACTGGGTCAATAGACAATAAATGTGCATACATTGCCATGTAGGTTAGTCTGGTTCCTGTGATGTAATTGGGTCAATAGACTATAAATGTGCACACATTGCCATGTAGGTTAGTCTGGTTCCCATGATGTAGTTCCCAGTACAAAGGCCCTTACATGTACAGTAGCTCTGTCCGTCATTTTTATGCACTTTCAATACAGTGCTTCAAAGAGTTGGACGGATTGACGCTGTATCCAAATTGGCGGCTACAACTACGGCTACAACTACGGCTACAACTGTTGCTAAGGGTGTTGCTAAGGACATACTATAATTCAATGCATGATGACACAAATCTAGCCATACATACATGTATAGCCGTTGCTGTAGCCGCCAATTCGGACACTTCATTAGCCAGAGCCATAGACGAAGCTGTGGTTTTCAAAAGCCACCACAGATCAATTCCACAGTACATGTATGTTAACTGGTCACCACACTGTAGTCTGGTGCATGCCTGCCTACAGGTCCTATTCATAAGAAATCTTCGCTACACCCTTCTGGGTACTACGACAGAAGACGGACAAACTGTGAACACTTAAGTGCAAGATACATGTGACTGTGAGTGAGATGAAGCATTAGTGCTGCACTACTATAGCGTTGTTAGCTCTATACATGTAGCTACATGTACAACACGTACATTTATCCACGGTACAGTGCAATGATCACAACATAAACCTGTGCAGTGCCACATGACCAGTGTATGGTTAAAGCTAATTACTGCGGTTAATCTAAATAGCGGGTAAATAAAATAAAGAATGCAATATTAAAACAGCCAATGGCAACAACAAAAATGGAGAAACAAAAAAAGCGAATAAAATAGCAACCAGCACCAAATGCAGAACGGAAAACATACCACAGCATGAGGCATTGTTTGGTTGTTTAGTTAATACGAACCTACGGAACGTCGGTTATGAGACAAGTGCATGGATGCCATGGCGTGTCTCTCATTAATCGGGAAGAGAGAGAGAGAGAGAGAGAGACCGGTATGCAAAGGCTGCTTGCGGGCCTTCCCCTTTAAAATTGTGTTAACTCAACTCCAGGCTGCTATGTGTTATTACTGGCTCGTCAAGCTGTTTGGGAGGGGAAGAAAAATGCGTGCCGATGCTGTTTAGCTTGTTTATAAAGCAAAATGAGGTGGGTGACAAGTGAGATTAAAAGGCAAGGTAACTTTACAAATATGGTGGTAGTGTGTGTCCCCCACACCCCACCCCCTTCCTGGGATGCCTGGGAAGGGGTGAGCAGGGAAGGGGTGTGGATCCATCCCAATCATCGCCCCTTTCACTACAGTAAGGTAACAACGTTGGACCAGCTTTCTCCCTCAACAGTGGTCCGCTGGTCAAATGCTAGTAATAACACCTGAGGACCAGTCAAAATTCTCTCCAAGTGGTCTGGCTGGCTAGTTCAGTGTTGGAAAGCATCCCTATCTTATGAAATATGGACTAATTTTTAATTGAACAAATTACTATAAAGCAGGATTTGAACTTGTGACCTCCTACATGTAGGATTGGTAGTACACATAAAAAACAAGAACATTGTGAAAGAGTAGGGGCTAACCCCGGTGTTTCTGGTTCACATAGCAAGCACCCTTGTTTGCAGGTTTTCTCAGGCTTGCGAGCTACAGTGATTAAGTTCACTTATGAGGCATCCTTAGTTTCATTACCAGTACGTGTACAATGATCATCTGAGAAGATTTTGCATGGTTAATGTTTGATGTGTCATGTATCTCTGCAATGTTTCATTAGATGCAAGAAATACTGTTACGTTTAAGCTAGTAGTTCATGATGCGTAGCATGATGCATAGCAAAGCACTAAGCTTGGGCGATACCACGATATTATCGAAAATCGCGATACTATTTTTTAAACGATTACGATATCGTGTCTGTTTTTTTAAATCGCAATATCGGCAAATCGCGGTTTCGATGAAGTATCGCGATGCATTTCCTAATCGAGATGATATGAGCTGTTTAAAAACATAAAAAGGCACCGACCGCAACCACAAGATTCCCTACTATTGATCCCCGACTGGGATTCTTCGAAAAGACCGACATCAAACAGAGTCCTCATACAGACCAACATCAAACAAACGAAAACTGTGCGGTATTGCTCACGCACGTACATGTATAAAAACGTTCCTCGGACGTTTCCCGACCACGAGGCGATTTCTCACAAAGGGAATTTCCCTTGCCTTTTCGTTCCCACAGCTACACGCCATTCCTTCACCCCCTAACTATAAAGTTTACCACGTTAGGAGCATGCAAGCACATCTGCGGGATTGAGGTGATGAATACTATGGCAGTGCTGTGAGAAGCACTACGTCATAATTATTCACGCGATCGGCCAATCGGAAAGCTGTGAGAAGCACTATGTCATAATTATTCACGCGATCGGCCAATCGGAAAGCTGTGAGAAGCACTACGTCATAATTATTCACGCGATCGGCCAATCGGAAAGCGGCCGGTCAGGAATCAGCCAATCAGCCTGTGCCAATTGCGTTCGTGGTGCTTCGGGTAACATGAAGAATAAAACCATGGGTAGAATGGAGAGCCTTACAGCCTTTATCAAATTTCCTTACATCAATAACCAATTCGCGGCACTTCAGTTTTAACACTATTTTTAAATCTGAAGTGGGTTCCCTCATCAACACACGTCACAAATTAACCGCGATATCATCGAATATCGCGATATATTTTTGACGATGTATCGTGAATGAAAAAAAGCAATATCGCCCAAGCTTACAAAGCACTGTGTTTGATGTCAGGGCCCAAATTTCACCTGTTTAAGCTGACAATTCTGCTTACAAATGTTGTGCTTAGCAAAAATTAGCAGAATACCAGTCAGTAATGGTGCAGGGGGAAATGGTATTTTGGCTGGTACTCTTACTCTAGGAAGCATAATTCTGTTGTGCTTAGCTACTTTGGTGTGAACTGTGAGAGATAGGTGAACATGTTAGGTCACTTGATCACCCTACATGTACAGTACTTATTTAGCCTTCTACCAGCCACATACACCTGATGGAAAGCAAAGTCCAGCTTACAATGTTATGATCTTGCTTGCTAGAATAAGCAGTGATTATGAATAAGCAGTGTTGATCATTTGGCCTGGTGCCTGGGAATGCCCCTAACACAAGCTGGCACACATTGTCTAGTAAAAACTACATGAACTGTGGACTAGCAAACAAGAATTCTTCGGTGGGCTACTGAAACTGTGCAACCTACATTGTACATTGTTTATAGTGCCTAATGCTAATTTTTCTTCCTTTTCATTAATGTGACTAATAAACTTTTTAAAATTTGTTAAAGGCACCTGGCAGTGGTATTTTTTCAAAATAAAGCTTTTGTCATTAATATATACATTTTTATGAGTGGAATGTGAATAAACAATTTACTAAGGTTAAACAATTGTATTTTTCTTTTAATTACAAATTAAAAAATAGGCCCCCCTTTACATGGCGCTGTTCGTGACGTCAATCGAGGCAGGAGAAAATGTGTAGTCTGGCCCCGTACATTACGTCTGGGTACCTGATCAGTATGATGCGTTTTCGTATTCGGACGTCACCACCCAATGCAATCGACAGTGTACAGTCGACTAATACGAGACGCCAGTTTATACGAGGTTTTTCACCGGTCCCAAACTGTCCCATGCGCGTTTCTATGTCTTAAAAACGGAGGATACGAGCATGGTCATAACGAGAACACGGATAATACGAGGTATTGTTTTTCCACCAGAAACATTTCGCTGGTAACCTAAGCTTCACTGCAACTTCCCTTGCACACTACTACCAACGAAAAAAATCCCCGGGCTATCCAAGTGTTCGCTGCATAGCGCTGAAAACGACGTCGGACCAGACCACTTTGCCCTCGTTAGCCTAACTTTCGATGCCCGTAACTGCCTATATTTGGGATCTGCAGGAAAAAAATGCTGGCTGACCCCATCTTTAGTCGTTTTGCTGCATCCAGCAGCAATTTTCACTGGAAAAATGCAAGAAAAAAACCCCTTTTGGATAACCAAACGAAATGTACAATCTCACTACTTGCACGTGTATTATATACAACGTAAATGCAGGCAAGTTCGAGTGGTGTCGATGTTCAATCGAGGCGAAGTCTTCCTCGATTGACGTCACAAAAAGGGATGGGCGGAGTCGCCCCCAAACAACTTTATCTATTTTTTTTACATATAAATACTGACAAACAATTACTCAAAAAATTGTTTTATTGTTAATATATATATACTCTTATATTAAAACCAAAAAAATTCTATTTCCAGGTGACTTTAAGAGGATGCGACTTTGTAAATATTGTACATTGTGTAAATACATGTACATGTAGTTCAATTCTGGTATTAAGCAATGGCGGCTGAGTCTGTTTTGACTGGGCCCAATTTCATGACCATGTACACGTAAAATCGATAGCAGAAAAAAACATATCATGAAGCCATGCTTGCAAAGATTATCACTGCATATACATGTAGCACCTTATAGTCTAACAGACTGGTTGCCAGTCCTTCCATTGTTCTTTGACTCTTTGAGAGTTTAAATGTAATATCAAATGCGATTACGCAACCGAGAACAACACACCACGTGGGAATAGACTAGATGCAAGTCAAGTCTCCCACACTCACATACATTATATAGTTACCCATTATAATGAGAGATTTGGTTTTTGTTTACAAGTTGGATACACGTTGGTACCCACTTTGCACAAAACCATTTTAAAAAATGCACGAACTATGGCACACTTTTTGAAATATCAGATGACTAGGAACAATGGCATCATCAAAAATAGTAGGCCTACAATCCTACATGTTACAAAGTCGTTCAATTCATTAACATTCATTCCAATTACACTGTTTTATTCTTTGCACATCAACCAATCTCTTTAGTGAATGTACTTTTTATGGAAAGCATTCCTCTTCATTCCTGCCATTTTTGACCTTTTGAACTTTAAAGGGTTTAATCATCACAGTGCTATAATTTCCAGAGGAAAGTCTGCATATCTACTCATCCAAATTATTGGCCTGATAGATCAAGCCAGATTGTTTGAGCAAACCGAAGAAAAAAAAAATGTATTTAAAATCTGCATTAGATACATTGTGTACATATTTATAGTGTAAATTATCATCATTTATTGCTATGATAATTTGCATTGGGTATTAAGAATATTGTTTGTGTTTTACTCATCAACCTACGTGTTAAAACACTGTATACAAATGTACTCAGTACTTTCCTCCGAGTCCAGTGGAAAAAAAACCCACCCATATAGGCATAAAAAGTATTACTTGGGTGAGATTCAAACCTACATGTATGACCTGTTTTTCACAGGACTCAAGAAGGTACCGAGTTCATGTATAGACCCATTGCACAATGCGAAACGCTATGATTCTTGTGTACAGTTTGACTCCCAAAATGGTAGGGCGCGCATCATGTTCGAACGCGAGTTCTGCGTTGTGCAATGGGTCTATACAGTGCTTTTGAGCAGTGGCATGACGTGGCCTGCTGTTACTAGCAGTGGACTCTGGTGTTTCTGATCAGCCGAGTGCGAGTTCAAGTTCCAGTCCTGGCACATAAATACTGAATTCACTTTGTCCTTTGGATGGAACATTAACCCGTGTAGGTCCCGTGTACTAGGATTGGTAGTGCACGTGAAATAAGCCAGAACACCGATCATGGAAGAGCTGGGGTTTTTAGCCCCTGTGTTTTTGGTTCAAACAACAAGCCAACTTGTTTACAGGTTTCTTTGGGCTAATGAGCTACAGTGAGTCAGTTCACTTTTGAGGCATCCTTGTTTTCATGAACAGAAATTATATAATCATTGGTGTATGGGTAAAATAACACTATTTACACAACCTTAATAAACTGAACAAGTAGCTAGTGAGTGGTGATTCTCCAGTTAAGCCTAATGTAAATCTAAACAAATGTACTTTCCTTAGTCATTGCCTTGAAGCCTTTTGAAACATTCCAGTACAAGCCTTTATTTCCCTCATAGAGGTGTCATTTACTAATGAAAAAGCTGCCTTGCCCCCAAGGCTCGCTCTCACACTTGTCCAGCATGACTTTAGTAAAAACTGCTGTGGGCAAGCAAACACCACTACCAAACTTGCCCTATGGGCCACTAAAACTGTCCAACCTACATGTACACATGTATGATGTACATGTAGGGCTACTTGTTTATTATAGGACTATGGTCATATTTTTTCCTTTCCAAAATATGAATAATATATTTTTGTGTATGTTTGTGTACACACTGTACAGAATAAAACACAACACAAATTCAACTCAAACCCGTGACTTAAAGCAGAGTCAAATAAACCATTGTCATCCCATCGAAACACAATAACACCACAAGGTCATGAAAGATTCATCAGTTCTCCTGAATGAACAACAAAGAGGCAAAAGGACAATGGAAATAGTCTGGTCACTGCATTTCCCTTCATTGGTTCCAACTCAAACATAACCTAAAACAAGACTGCTCTCTGTGGTTGGTAGTGTTGATTGTGAAGGAGGTACATTGTAAGAGCTGGACAAAAAGTCTGCATCACCAGGCAAACAGAATTACCGTAATTTCCTGCGGATAAGACGCGGGGCGTACAAGGCGCAGGGCCGTGAAATTACACCAAAAAAATCAAGCGTCAACAGACAAGGCGCACTGCCGCACAAGGCGCATGATCTTACATGCACCTTTGACTGCAAACAGCAGACCGTATCGGTACATTGCCAAAAAGGGGTCATTTTGTTACCCTAAAAGTATCACGCTAATCAACACGTGAATAAATAGAAATCATGTGCGCTTCAAACATGTAGAGACATGTAGAAAAGTTCATTGTAAACTGAAACCAACCTACCGTTCAGCAGAGTTTTCAGGAGATTCTTTCTCCCGTGTGTCACATGGAATTAAGGGAGTTTAACCAACAGAGGGCGCTACCACAGGGCTGAAGGGAGTTTATTCAACAGAGGGCACTACCATACGGCTCTGAAAATAATCTCCTGCCATTCCAATGGTAAACTTGATTTCAAGTCTGAGACTGCGGTTATTTCTCTGCATCGGCCACGCAAAATTCCCCCGCAGATTGGCTATCACGTGCTCTAACTCGGTTCAAGACAGAGGTTTATCCACAAGAGGGCGCTGTTTCAGCCAATAATATATCGGCTATTAGGACAACTAAAAACCATGATCACAGACTTGGAACCAAGTCTATTCCGATGGGGACGTGACATTATTGGGGTTTCTGTTGTTCACCGTTCACACAATAGAGGTTGGGTGAATGCGTTCGGCAAACGTTTAGATAAATCTGAATGCAGTATTTTCGGTACGAAATCGCGGCCATAAAGGAAGGGATGAACACGTTGCTGCATTGTTGGAATGAATTCACGGTCGTTATGTATAGGGACACAGGGAACGATTTCCCTTGTATCGCATCGCAATTTGCGATGCAATTTGGACAATTTGCTATGCAATTTTAAAAAGTGGATCGCAAATTTGCGATCCAATTTGCGATACAATTTTTGCAATATTTATTCTTAAATCAAACATTTGACAGCATTTTTTCAAAACCTTTCATACCTTTTGGGTTTTTTTTTGCAAAAATCTCTCAGTTAATAAAGCAATAAACATTTTACTTTAGAGGCCATCGGCACCACCGCCCGACGACGCGACGAACGTAATTTCTGCCATGCCACAGTCAATCAGTACACACCGCTCGGCCAATGAAAAAATTTGTTACACGAGCGATGAAGAAATACAACAGCCAATAGAAATATTTGTTTCTTAGACTGTTTGCTTGGTCTGGTTCCCCCCTGTACATAGCACCTATGCACTGTACAGAAAACTGGTTTGCAACCAGACTGCATTCTTGTTTTACAGTCACACGTACGTCCCTGTAGAGTTTTTTCTGATTGACGGTGATTTGGGATTTTATAACTAAACTGATGTCTCCTATCCTTGCAAAGTAAGACAAAACAGTTGTTTAGTTATGTTAAGAACATCTGCAAACTGTAATAAGTTGTTTTTCTGCAGGGAAGTTGGAGAATTGCATGAACTGTCTTTGGTCCTTTTTTAAAATCATGTGTGTGAAGAAACATCGCTACACTTTCTACACAGCATGCAGTACGTTCGTTCGTTGGGTGTATGTTTAATATTCAGTTGAGAGGGATCTCCAACTCACAACTGAATAACCTTCTCTAGGTTAAATAACTTGTTCATGTCCTTCCTTTTAAGAGGTTTTAAAGTTACTTTGTTTCTCCTTATTTTATTAAGTTTTATTCATGGAAATTCTCGGTGGGTCTTTGGTTTGTTGTTACATTGTTATTGTAAAATATCCGAAGATCCTTTCAAACTTGTATCTGACCTGTGTCCCATCCAGTTTTTTAGTTATTGTTGGTATTCAGGACATTATTTTTGTGAAAAGTTCAACAATAATTGTCTAAAGATAAATTGCGTCTGTTGATGCAATAATTTTGACATTTTCAATTAAATTCTAGTCAATTTCTTTCTCTTTTTTTTCCATAAATAAACTTGGTGCAAACTTTTTTTAAACATCTTACTTCTTAGGCCGATGTTGGTGCGTTTATTTCATATAAAACAAAGTCTGAACCTTAATAATTGTGGGCTAAATAAACAATGATTTGATAGTCATTAAATCTTTAACCTCTCTCGATGTCGAGTTAGCACGCCAATTTTTCCCCAGGTTCATGCCGAGAGTTGTGACTTTTTTATTTTTATGTCACAATGGAAGTCTGGAACTAAGGCCATTTGTACTTTCCACACAGCATTTTCTGAAATTAAGCCTAAAACATAAAAACGTTTCACAAGTTTACATATTTGCAATATTTAAGCATTTAAAAATTTGCTATGCAAAATTTATGGACTGCTATGCAAAATTATCGTTTTGCTATACAAAAAAAAAAATTGCATAGCAGTTTTGCTATGCAAAAAATTAGGATGAAATCATTCCCTGGGACATGTGGCCACAAAGGCGGCTCAACACATTGCGTCATTGTCGGAATGAAAATCTGGCGACATTGTCTGGAGAGTTGAGCACTGATATGTACTACGTCAACAATGCGTGGTGAGTTGATGGTTGGCGACCGCATTATTAACCTGACCGCAGCTACATTAAATAGGGCCTAGATTATTTGCACGTCGGCCGCGGGCATTTTGATCTTAAGCGACATCAGACAAGGCGCACTGGAATACAAGGCGCAGTGATGATTTTGTGGTCTAAAAAGTCAGATAAGACGCGTCTTATCCGCAGGAAATTACGGTAATGCACATGTGCCACTCGAAAGTCAATTTTGGACAAGTTCAACTATGTAGCATGTCTTCCAGCAAAACTACACATAAATTGATAATTTGACTGCTAATATTATTTTGTTTGAATATATTTCTGGTATTAATGAAACCAAGGATGTCATACATGTACATTGTACATGTACATAAAGTGAACTTAATCACAGTAGCTCGCAAACCCAGGGAAACTGGTAAAAGGGGGGGGCATGCTTATAGGTGAACCAGAAACACCAGGGTTAACTCCTACTTTTCCATGATAAGTGTTCTAGGTTCTTTTACATGCACTTTCAATCCCAGTACACAGGACCTACAGCCTAACATCCCTTCAAAAGGACAAACAACTGTGGTAAAGTGTCTTGCTCAAGGACACAAGTCAGTGTGAAGACCAGTATTGGAACCCACACTCTGCTCATCAGTCTGGTGCTCTTAACACACCACACCAGTTGTAAGCAGACAACTGAGAGTTTTAATGCAGTTCCTTTCGCCATAAATGTACACACATGTACCGCCAAGATGTATGTAACATGGCTAAACAATTTCCACATGTATACATAAGTACATGTACCTACAAATGTATGCATGGTGACCACAATCTCGTACAACAAGCACAATGTAGACAGTACAGTGTACAGTAATACACTAAAATACAGTCTCATGAATTTCTTTTCTTTTTTTAATTTAATGAAATGTAAGAGGAAGTTTGGACTTTAAAGGTAGGCCTACACATGTACATGTTAGGATCATACATTGTTTTTCGTCAACGTAAAGCTTATTTACATGTATCTAGGCAAAATTATGTAGAAAGGTTCAATAAAAGTCACAGGTGAAAGTGTCAGCTGAATACAGTGTCAACTTGTTCAGAAAACAGCAAAAAAACTGTCACAGTATTTTCATAAAAAATGTTGAATCCATTCACGTTTAGCGTGGATTAATTCGCACACACTACAGTTCTAATGTGGGGTGGTGGTGCAGGCATGGTTTTCATAATTGAAAGGGTAAAGTGATTTCTCTTTGTTATTAAAAAGGCACAATGTAAGTTTACATGTGCAATCACTACACAATGTTCAAATCACCTGCAATCAGGGTTCTGCCCAGGATTTGTTTAGTGCCGGAAATTTTTTTTTTCCTAGTACAGTCAAGTCAATTTCCTTTCGATCGTGCACGAAGTGGTTACACACGTGCGCCCTGCAGCTGTGCCTTGAATTATAGGCCCTCAGTGCGCGCACGCCTTTACCGCCATGGGAAAACAATTTACAGCATCTATAGCATGGTGCTTACTCTGCAGTTCATTTACGTTGTATTAAACGCTGTAGAATAGGGTTCGCAACATGATGAAACTGCTATCATGTTATTCCAAGCGTAAAGCTATAATCAGCGTGACTGGAAACCAAATCAATGCGGGTTTCGTGCGTTGGATATATTGTACATCGTGTACAGGCGGGAGGAATGCTCGATCCTGGATCATTAAAATAGACTCAAACCAAAGAAGTAGGCTACTCGAAACTTTGGATAAAACTGTTTACTGGTAAATAATTTGTTTTACACGTTGTTCAAAATATTTTGAAGGAAATGGGGAAAAAAAAGGGAAAATGTGTGGTGGTCGGAAAAAGAAAAAATTCTGCGAGTGCCGGTCGGGGAATCATGAGTGCCGGTCGGGTTTTCCGGCACCGACCACCGTGGGCAGAACCCTGTGCAATACGCACATAACGTATGCATGTGAAGGGTTCATCCCTTACATTCATTTTTACAACAATAAAAAACCCACCACAAAGCTGAATTACGTTGCATTATAAGAAAAACAAAACTGATAAAAATCTGAATAACAGTTTAAAGACAAAATTATTAGTTTTAATCTGAAAGCTTCACTGATCTCCCATCCCAGAGGGTATATTTCTGCCTGAATTAAAAGTCCAGAAAACATTTCAATACCCCATAAATTATCAATTGGTTATTTTGATTGCCTTGCTCCACATGTAGATCAAAATAAGCAATGAGCCTTGTTGTTGTTTACAAAACAAAAACAGCCCTGCCCTCTCCCAGAAAAAAAAAAACCAAGCCTGCCAATTCCTTGTTGATAAATAACTCACAGCAGAAACCCATCATTACCCAAGTCCTTCTGGATCCTCCTTTCCTGCAATACCCTGATAGCCCAAGTCCTCCTAATACCCTTACTTCGACAAAGAGGACATTGAAGAAGTTGGGCTTCTTATGGTTAATTTACTCTAGCTAAAAAACTAACGATGGGTTACTCTTGAAATGGATAAACAACAAGATTTATGGGGTTTGGGGATGGTCATTTCCGAGTATCAAAACAAAACTGTTTCTTGAAGTATCGCATGAAAAATTTCCACGAAAAAGTCAAATTTTATAAACACATACATGTACTTAAACATTATACACATACCTGTATTGTTAAACAGTACAGTATGCAATGGTGTGTACAGTACCAACCATTACTTAGCACATGTAAGAGAACAATGCTATCACTATCAGTACAATGACCTGTGTAGGTACAATGTACAGCAATCTACACATTGTACTTTGTAGGGCTAATATTTCTAAACCAATACTCAGTGCACAGAGTGTTTTTGTATTGTACTCATGCTCCAGCGAACACCTTTGACACAAACAGTGACCCAGCTCACCCTTTTTTCCATTACCGAACAATGCATCCAAATATCGCTTTCAAAGCTGACAAAAATAACCCCATCCTCATGATTGAGAGACTGGCATGCAGTGTACCGCCATCATTCATTGTTATTATGTCAACATTTCCAGGCAATAAACCAACAGTCTACAATAAGGCAACCGTCCAGCAGACACTTGAAAAATACCACACTTGGTTTCTACTCACAGTTCAATTTAACCGTGTTTCTGTGATTCTCAGAATTCAAGATGCATGGTGGCGCCCTTGCTCGACATAGTTTTGTCATAACTGTCAAGCGAGGGCGAGGTTCCGGTAACACTCCCTTTGTTTACACTCAAAAGTAGTGTAGTAAATAAAATACAAAAATCGGATCTTTGACAATTATGGAAGGGATTTTAAAAAGCATTGTTGTGTGTTTTGTAGAAACGTACATCAATCAACTTTGATGTGCATTGATATTTAAATGAGTTTTAAGTAAATAATTCATAGAATAAGGGAGAATGCTAAATTAATCAAAACAGGTGGTAACTCGAGGTTAACCTTGAGGTTTTTTTCTTTAAAGGAGTTCCAGTAGGTTATTTGAGGTTTAACTTTGAGAGGGTTAACCTTGAGTTACCTGGAGTTACTGCTTGTTTAGTTCTGCATTTCACCCTAAGTAGATGTACTCTATAATGCAATATAACTGTATAAAGTACTACAATGTAAATGTACCTATCGGGACTTCTCAGTGTTCTCCACACACGTATTTTGGGAGGGCGGGCCGCCCTCCCAAAGTTTAAGGCCGCCCTGCCAAAGAATTGGCCGCCCTGCCAAAAAAATGACAAACGGACTATTTTTAGCCTGCACTTAATACGATCAAACGAGTAGCCGACGAGCCAAGCCCGACTTCTAAGCGGCAGCATTGGAATTGCGATCGTTCATTTATTTTTAGTATACATGTACAAACGTTAAAACACGATGCACACACAATCACATGGGTTCTGACTGCTGAGTATCCACCGCCCCAACAACGTTCGGTCGGTAGTCCATGCATAGCGCATACACAACACACACGGTCCAAAGTCCAAGCTAACCAACATTCCGCACGCTGTGATTGGCCGTTGATTACCATATTCATAAGAGAGCTTTCTAGACTCCAACGCAGTACACGTTCACGAGCCGATAAAGAATTGCAACACACTGTGCCGCACGCCTGCAGTTTTTGGTACAATGTACAGCCTTGAAGGATATTCAAACATTGACAACTTTTGCCGATAGAGGGCGTTGCGGGGCAAAGTTCATTGAATTTGTTCTCAATGTGCGTACCGTGCGTTGTTTACCGATCGTTGAATATCGACGATTTTATTGAAAACTAAGTTCTAAACAACGGAACCTCTAATCACAAATCCATGAAAATGGTTGTTGATGAAAAAGGTATTATTGAGGGCAGAAATTAGGGGATAAGATCGTCAAAAAATGTTTTTTTGTAATTATTATTTTTTTTTTCCGTTTCGAAAATTGCACGTGTGGGCTATCCGATCACCACCAACGCATATAAATCCAGCTTTCTAAAATCCAACACTGAGCGGCATATCCCTCTGATGTTTTTGACGCGGCGCACAAAGCAAAATGTATAACAAATTGTAGGTTTTGAATTAGTTTTACAACAAGGTTGTTTCGACAGAATGAAATGGATGTCAATCATTCTCCTTATTATAGTGTCTGGGCCCGGGGGTTAATAAGATTATTTTTAAGAAAAGGATTATCTCAGGTGTTTTTTCCTTTCACGTGCGATGACGTCATAAACCAACGGGCGCCATTTTGATGACGTCATATCGACGGGCGCCATTTTGATTACGTCATGCCGCCCTCCCAAAGAAAAAGTCTGTGGAGAACACTGCTTCTATGTGTGTGTAAAGCTTTAAATAACAAAATGAATATTTGCTATTGAAACATTAGTAGATACTACAATGTAAATGTACCTATCGGGACTTCTATGTGTGTGTAAAGCTTTAAATAACAAAATGAATATTTGCTATTGAAACATTAGTAGAAGCAATGCAAAGTTGGATCGAGTAATCAAATGAGATAATTTGGTTTACTACCTGCTCACAAGTAAACACAATGTTTCATTGTGTTCACCTGTGGCAAGTAATTAACAAAATTATACTATTTTGTTTCTGACCCTACACTGATTTTGTGTTTTATTAAGCACTCAGTTTTATTAAGCACTCTGTGTTGTACTACACAGTACTTTGATTTCTGACCCTACACTGATTTGTGTTACTAAGCACTCAATGCTCCACGGAAAAACAATGTTTGTTCAGTTTTCATGAGGAGACAATCTTGTTTACAGTTAACTACTCTGATTAAATAACCACATAACAATAACAACAGATTTGCATTTAAATAAAGCTCTCCATTTTCATGGTATGTGAAATGTAAAAAGCCCCTTTCACACGAGAACCGAAAAATTACGTCCATCGTTTTGGGCGCCAGCTGTCTGTCCCAAAGGTTGTATGCGATACCATGACAAACATTTACACGATCACACACATCGCGTTCCCAAAGTCCCTCAGTTTCGTGAGATCGCTACGTGTTGGGTCAAAGGTCATCATTGTTTATTTATTAGTTCGCTGGTGCTCTGTCAGTGTCCTGTTTAATGTTACGTAATTGCGTTAAGGGTACCATCGATCGCTTTCTCGGCGCGCCATTTCTGCTTTTCGTGCGAATTCTCAGCGTCCTAACTAGTCACTCCGAAGATGAATGAAGTGGAAAGTGGAAGTGCCAAATCCAAAACAAAGGTAACTTAACAGAATTTGCAACACGAACAATTCTTCCAGCGATGCCATTTTGATAGATACCTCAAACAAACAAACGACATTTCACCCAGTGCACGTGCATGATCGTTGTGCGATCGCTTGGGACCTTGGTAATCATGCCGTGCGTCGTTTCACTCGACCGATCTTGACGATTCTAAACAGGGATCGATTTTTGGAGGAGGTCTTGATCCCGGTTGTTTATAACGCGGGTCCGTGGCAATTTCATCACACGGATTCATTTCACACGACGCAAATTTGCGATTTTATTACACCAATTCGATTTTGTAGCAAACGACCATCGTTGTGAACGCTCGTTTGAACCGGGCTAAAGATTCATGTAAATGTTCATGTAAGTGGCAGACAGTTTCCACAACAATGATTCAAAAAACTTCACACACACATTTTTTCTCCAAACATGAACAATTGGCTGAAGGGGCTAATTTTGTCTTATCTCTTGTAATGAAAATAAGCAAAGTAACTTGAATACAACTTGTACATTATTTTTGCAATACAAATACAGCATGTACTTTACATGTAAATTTACAAAGTACATAAAGGGCTGGAACTTACACTGGACCGCAAGCCTGAGGCAGGTAGTTTTGATGTACATACAGTAGGGCCAGTAAACTCACGACAGAACAGTGAATGATTTCCCTTGCATAGCATAGCAAAATGCTACGCGAAATGTATCAGTTGCTACTCAAAATTCACAAATTGCTACTCAGTATTGGCATTCAGCTATGCAAAATTGCTAGACGAAATCATTCCCTGCAAGACAAGTCCGGCAGTCTTGTTTTCTTTAAATTGGATCACTGTGTAATAATAATATCTTGCTCAAAAAACAAAGCCTTTTCAAATGTTGCAGGCCTGATGCTTCACTGAGGCAACAGAGGCATTGCCTCCATGCCCCTAGTCATTGCCCGAGTGCCCCTTGAAACGTTCCAATAGAAATTTATAATTTCCTCATAGAGGTGCCCTCAGGGAAAAAAATCATTGGTGCTATTGCCCACTTTCAAGAACAAGGCGTCGTGCATAATGTTGACTTTGAGTCTGATTCTACTGAAGTACAGGCCTCAAATTTCACGGCGGCAACGACGGCCATGGCCGACAGTGCCCTTCTACAGTAACTGGCCTTGGTGCCCATAGGAAATCTGACATTTTTAGGGCCAAAAAATGCCTTACCCTTTTTCTCCGATGGCCCCCGTGCCCTTTTTGAGATTCAAATTAATGTTTTATGTCGGTGATAAATGGCAGACGGCAGCCGCCGGAACTGAGTGTTTAGTGTGTACCGTAATTTCCTGCGGATAAGACGCGGGGCGTACAAGGCGCAGGGCCGTGAAATTACCCCCCAAAAATCAAGCGTCAACAGACAAGGCGCACTGCCGCACAAGGCGCATGATCTTACATGCACCTTTGACTGCAAACTGCAGACCGTATCGGTACATCGCCAAAAAGGGGTAATTTTGTTACCCTAAAAGTATCACGCTAATCAACACGTGAATAAATAGAAATCATGTGCGCTTCAAACATGTAGAGACATGTAGAAAAGTTCATTGTAAACTGAAACCAACCTACCGTTCAGCGGCGTTTTCAGGAGATTCTTTCTCCCGTGTGTCACATGGAATTGAAGGGAGTTTAACCAACAGAGGGCGCTACCACAGGGCTGAAGGGAGTTTATTCAACAGAGGGCACTACCATACGGCTCTGAAAATAATCTCCTGCCATTCCGATGGTAAACTTGGTTTCAAGTCTGAGACTGCGGTTATTTCTCTGCATCGGCCACGCAAAATTCCCCTGCAGATTGGCTATCACGCGCTCTAACTCGGTTCAAGACGGAGGTTTATCCACAAGAGGGCGCTGTTTCAGCCAATAATATATCGGCTATTAGGACAACTAAAAACCACGATCACAGACTTGGAACCAAGTCTATTCCGATGGGGACGTGACATTATTGGGCTTTCTGTTGTTCACCGTTCACGCAATAGAGGTTGGGTGAATGCGTTCGGCAAACGTCTAGATAAATCTGAATGCAGTATTTTCGGTACGAAATCGCGGCCATAAAGGAAGGGATGAACACATTGCTGCATTGTTGGAATGAATTCACGGTCGTTATGTATAGGGACATGTGGCCACAAAGGCGGCTCAACACATTGCGTCATTGTCAGAATGAAAATCTGACGACATTGTCTGGAGAGTTGAGCACTGATATGTACTACGTCAACAATGGTGGTGAGTTGATGGTTGGCGACCGCATTATTAACCTGACCGCAGCTACATTAAATAGGGCCTAGATTATTTGCACGTCGGCCGCGGGCATTTTGATCTTAAGCGACATCAGACAAGGCGCACTGGAATACAAGGCGCAGTGATGATTTTGTGGTCTAAAAAGTCAGATAAGACGCATCTTATCCGCAGGAAATTACGGTAAATAAAATTTCCCCACAAAAAAGAACTGGATAAAAAACCGAACACGTACATCACATGCTCTATGATCACACGCACAGAGCGCCGGTTGCTGCTGCATGGCTATTTAAAAACTCACGGACGGATGAGACAACGGCCGTGGACACAGGGGGGACGCCACGCCGACAGCCAGTGAACGATGCAGAACGACAGTTATAAGAGAGGAACTTGTTTATTCCAAGTTTGTACATCTAGGTGAGGGTACTTAGTTCGCACAATCAGACCATAATTTTAAAAGAGCGCGATCGCGCTCGCGCTCCTCCGCGCTCCTTAATGTTTTCCAAGGAGAGCAAAAAAAAGCGCTCCTTACAAATTTAACAAGAGCATGTTTTTTCAAAACCCTAATTGTTGATTAAAATAAGCCGCTTGAATCTCGGAGTTGGCAGTGGCAACATCTAAAGAGTGCACGCTTTTTCTTTTTTCCCCCCGTTAATTTTACCTTTATTTCACCGTTCGTAAATAAATTGTGGCCCGGCGGCGGCCGGACCATGCGGTGATTTGTTTCTTCCATGTGCGTCGTGTATTGTATGCAGCTAGATCTATTGATATGTGTAGACTTGTCTCATTCCCCGCTTCATTCGCGGTACAGTTTGACCGTAGTACATGTACACGTATGTTTACTGCTGCAGCAAAGGAACATGTGTGGAGACATTGAAAAGTCTACTGACAACAACGCACGGTGTGTTGTGTGGATGCCCGCGAAACGTTAGACTTTTTTCACCAGTCGTCACTATCCACGTTCATAGGCAAAAGCGCCAGTTCTTCGATTCGTTTAATGTGTTTTACGGCTGGAGATATTTTTACGCATTGAACTATGACCTGGAAGAAACTTCGAGACAATTCATGCAATGAGTGTGCGTCACACACGTGTGAGGGGATTCGTCGACGTTTGAGTTGACGTCTCACATTATTTTTCCAAAATGATGCGGTTTGCAATCTTCGAGGATACTAAAAGGTGTTTCAAGAACAATTTTCAATGTCCAAAAGGGGGCAACACTTAACCCAATGATTCACTAACACAGGTAAAGACCCCAAACATCAAAATTTCTTTTAACAAAAACCATTGAAAACATGACTGCTCCGTTCATATTTTCGTGGATTATTTCGGAAGATCATTGTATTTTTTGTTTTTTTAGACAATATACATGTACGTCTGATTTCATCTTTTGTAAAAGTATTTTCCTCCTATTTACTCGTCCCCGGTCCCATCTATGGTCCCAATAACGCCCGAGGGGTTCACAGAGTGCGGCGCTGACGCACGAGTCAACTTGCCCAAATTCCGGACACCACAAATTCGGGCCTTGCCCAAAATCCGGACATGCATTTTTAGCGTTAGATTTTTTGTCATCGCCTATTCTCATGCACATGCGCAGTAAATTCAAATCGCTCTCCTTAATTCACTTTCTTGATTTAAGGAGAGCAATTTACAGCTCTCCTCAGATTTATTAAAATGAAGGCCTGCACAATGACCATTTGAGAAAAATCACACTGGTACTCATCTAGCGACACGCGTGCTTATGCATTGTCGTTTATAATGGGTACCAGCTAATCACAATTTCGGTTTCATTCGATGTTAGCGCCCGCCTAAATTGCACTGGTACTATGCTTGTTCACTGGTGTTCGTACATGTTTGTGCGCGTGGGCCATGCATGGCGTGGGCATGGTTACAAAAATGATGCCTCATTTTCATGTACATTTTTGTACATGTACACTATATCATTGCAAAGTCAGTGTGTTGTTGACGTTCGCAACAAAAATTCCCTGTTTTCTAAATAAAATTGCGACGTAAAAACTGTCAACTACACATGTAGGGCCAAACGATAAGTCAAAGAGGACAATAATGCCTCGGAAAGACAGTTGCCAGGACCTGAACAGAAATTGATGTTTATTCTTTATGGCGTTGTTGCCCTTTCTTTGAGATGCAAGTTGGCCTTGGTGCCCTACCTCATGGCCTTGGTATGTGAAAATTGTGAAATTTGAGGCCTGCTGCAGTATGCTTAACACACATAAACACAAATGAGTAAAATTTAATGTCAGATGCTTAAATTCTCATATTGTGGTCTTGTAAAAAATATTCTGGTTCAGTAAACATTTTAAGCTGCAAGCCCTGTTGTCTTGTGGAATTTCCCCACAATTTGACCCTGTCCTGTAAATGTAGGCATACATGTACAGGTACATGTACACCTTAGTCCAGGTTGGACTCCTCCGTTGCATACAACACGACGGAGTCCAGGGTATAAAGGTCCCGTACCATTGCAAACAAATTAATAACAAACATTTTTCATATTTTTACCTGATGGAGGAAGTTGAAACAGAAGCAGAACTCCGACTTATTTTCATAAATAATATCATCCATGGATGTATTTGTTAGTTGTGAACTCATCAAAAGTGTAGTTAAGGTCACCGAGAATATATGAACGGAATTTCAGCTTCTCAAATCAGGTAAAAATATGAAAAAATTGTAGTCAAAATTTGGTTCGCATTGTAGAGAAACTTTATACCCAGGACGTCAGTTCAGTGCAACAGACACTGACGTCCTACCAGGGCTAAGGTACACCTGTACAATGTACAGGTACACCTACAGTGCATGTGGCTCTACATACACTGTAGTACACCTGTAAAGGCTGTATGCATGTGCCTCTACATGTACACCTGTACATGTAGGCCTACATGTACATGTACAGGTACAAGCAGTGCTTCCAGTCCTGTGATTTAATCTTCGAGAGGGGAAGGGCCATTTTTATTTTGCAAAAGGCACTTTCATTGGCAGGCCTCAACCTTAAGCTTCAGAGGGTCAAGGCCACTTGGCCTCAAAGGCTCCAAAAAAGAAAGGGGCACCAAGGCAAACTGAAAGGGCACCAAGACCATTTTCAAACTTTTATTTGTTGATGACATATATGTATACTTCCTTCCATTTCAAGATAGTGTTCAACTTTCCAACCTGTATTTATTTCATTGTTATACTGTTCACATGCTGTGCAATGACACTACTAGAATAGTTGTAAAAATTAAATAGAAATAAATAAGTGATTATGAAAACTGAAAACAAATCCCACCAACGCCAAATTAATAATTGGCCTATGTAAACGTGCATGCTGACCTTGTCGACGTTTATGGCTGAACAATCTCACCCAAAAAGTGCGTCTAAAAATTGGCACTTTGCCTCTGCTCCAGCCATTTGGCCTTTGTGCTTTTAAAAAAGTCTGTTGTGGGATGGCATGATGATGGATCAATATAATTGAGTTGAAAGATTATGGTAAAGATTTCTGAAATTAGGGCACCGTTAATAGTTCGATGTTGACATTTTCACCAGTCACGCGTGTACACCAACGTGTGTTTCAAGATGAAAAAGAAAGTTGGGAGGCAGGAAGGTCACTGGGTCACAACATTTTTTGTAAAACACTGTTCTCCACAGACTTTTTTGTTGAAAGGGCGGTATGACATAATCGGATGGGCGCCCGTTGGTATGACGTCATCATCGGCCGTTAGTATACGAGGCAACCGCGATGATTGCGAGGGGGTTTCGGGGAAGTCCCCGCTAAAAAGACACTCCGTACGTCAATAATGAGCCAAGACGTACCATTTTGAAAAATCATTTAAAGTTTGAAAAATCATTTAAAGTTTCAAAATGTTTTTTTTTTTAAATAGTACACTTTGATAAATTAAAAGCAGAGATGAAGAGATAAACTCACATAATAGATAGACTCATCGTTTCCGTAGACAGATTCAGGAAATTTTTGAGCGAAAACAAAGACGTTGATGTGACCTATGATGTGACAAAACTTCTAAGAAATGGTCACTAAAAAATATTTTATTTAACTTTCACAAAACATCCACGTCTTCTTAAAGTGATGATAATCTTGGTTGGTGTTTATTGGCTTAGCTTTCGGAATAATTCAAGAACGTTACAAACTGCACGTGTATTTATTAGAGCGGGCACGTCATTGGTCAGTGCTTATTGTTAGCAAACACGCTGGCAATCTCCTTTCACGTACAGTAGTAAAGCTCAGCTCAACGAAGCGCGTATGGTACCTGTTATACATGTACTTCTGTGTAACTCGACGACACTCGAAGCAGTATTCTTGTTGCCAGACTATCCGGCCGCGGGCTGCGAATTTTTTTTTTCCAGCGCGGTAAAGGCCATTCTGTGCATATATCTCACTGGGATCCGTACGTGCCAAGCTTCATTACAATATCAACTAGCACCTGCACAGAATGGCCTTTACCGCGCTGGGAACAAATTTCTCCCGCGGGCTACCCGGCCATGCGGTTCCCGCTCTGTTTATCGTTGCCGTCAATTAGCTGTGTGAGCCGGCTGGTCGTCGGCGCGGTCTACGGTGTGATCCACTGCAGGTATTTCGGTACTTGCGCGATGCATAGCATGCAAGCATCATCGGGAAAACTTATGTGCTGGAGCGTACGCTACGTACGTCTCATTATTTTGAATAACTCTTTCGAATACATAATATGGAATCATTGGAAAAGGGGCACGACGGCCAAGTGGCTGTAAGATACATGTTTTTTAAAAGGGCATCGCGGCAATTCGATGGGGCATCGCGGCAATGACTGCTGGTGGCCGCTGTAAAGGTCGAGGCCTGCATTGGGAACCCTTAAAGTCTACAGGAAACTTTTAAAGGTGCACCGAGCAAGACCAGGGCAACCGAGATACCATGGCCTTGATGTCCTCCGTGTAATTCCAAGCCAACCTATTGACCCCTGAACTGCAGAGCAAGGAATAGGGTATACGCTTTAGTTAAAATCCTTTGTAATGAATGTTTGACTTTAAAATGACTCGCTTCTTGTCTTCTCATTCAATCGAGAATAATCGTTACAAATATTGACATCACTGCAGCTTTTGCAGTGGCCTACAAAATACATTACTGTGTGTACATAATTTATAAATAATTGTAAGAACAAAAGCTTTTTTTAAGCACTTGAAGTGAACATTTTTATCAACCATTATGTCTTGGAGCTAGTGAGTAATGTAGTAGCTTCAATAACTTCAAGTTCATGTTTACGTGAACATAGTCTTTCTAAACTGTCACAAAATCAAAAAGGGCTAATACAATCTGACAAAGTTGTCTAACACTGCTTTTTCACTAGAGTCATATTGAGTTGACAAAAACAATAATATTTGGATATAATTTAATTTTTGTCACAATGCATGAAACTATGGATGGTAGTCTGTTATGGCCAAATTGTTGTTGCTTTGTTTAGGGGGGCATCCTCTCATTTTCCACAAGCCTAAAAAAAGTCACAGGCATGACAGGGCAGGGGTCATCATTCCAACCATAATCATCGTAATCAATCAGGACCAAACTTCAAGAACATGAAGAATTGAGATGTTCACAACCCTACATTAGTTCACAAAGTAAAGGTTTTTCTCACAAAATACATTGAAGTTACAATGTACGACAAGTGTACATCAAGCAAGACAACATTTATTAAGTATTACTATTATGGCAATACTTTTTACAAACAGACCAAGTAACAAGATCAAAATTTAGTTTAGAAAAGTGTGGTTGCTTTACTGCTCAGCTTGCACTTTGCAGTTGTATTTTTAAGTTGCACCAAAATGGTCACCACTTGCACTACCGTTTGCAGCACTGGCAAAAAGGTTGCATATTATTTTCCCATTGTGTGGTTTAAAATTACAACTAACATGTACAAACATTTTGGATTTATTAAGCATTAGTAAGGTTAAATAGATTTATACAAACAAAATCTCATCGGAGAGCACTCCACCATTTTATCAAAGATGGCGCTCGCCAGATGTACCGTAGTCGTCGTAGCAATACCTAAGTTCACAATCTTACAATAATCAAATGAAC
Source organism: Leptasterias polaris (assembly GCA_037783415.1). NCBI lineage: Eukaryota > Metazoa > Echinodermata > Asteroidea > Forcipulatida > Asteriidae > Leptasterias > Leptasterias polaris. The sequence continues at coordinate 10,448,422 of JAZGTN010000009.1, forward strand.
AGATTCGTCCCTTATCCTATACTTACGTGATATTTTAAATCCCCCAAACGCAGGATTGTTACCCTTGGCGTCTGCAAACGACGTTGTCCTCGGTCTTGCACTCATACTCCAAATTCAATTTCAAAATTACTTGTCTATTTCGATCAAAATAACGAAAAAATCCACTCGTTTACATGGTCGGCAGTGACACAGTTTTGGCAGGGTAAAACTGGACACAAGCCCCCGTCAGCAAAACAGTGTAACTGGGCCAGTTAAAGACAGAATATTTCCTTTTCAAGACGACTAATTTACTCTGTGCGTGAGGAAATATATCTTGGTGAAATTCTCAATTTAAAGAAAAATATTTCCAGCCAGGTTCTGGTGTGTTTCGAAGGGAATTCCGATGGTTTTCGGACAAACATAGTCCCGTTTTGCGAATCTCCTCTCCTGGTTGCCAATAATACTGACAGGGTACAATACGGTCGTGATCGATAGATCGGCAAATTCCGGAAAAGACCGAGAAGACCATTGACCAATCAGATTACAGAACGGGATTTGACGGAAAAGACCGATAGATTGTGGTGTGATTTCGGAGTTGACTTGTGCACAATTAGTGATGACGTCATAAGAAACTGTGCTTAATTTTGGTGATATGACGGGAAAATTTTTACAGGACACTCCCGCGAACACTGCGCGATGGTGGGAGAAGAGAAGGCGCCAACGTAAAATCTGAAGGAGATTTTTGTATCATTTTCACCCTTTCTGTTACTTTTATAGTTAGGAAATAGAACGACTTAGTACTCGAGTATTCTTCTAGTTTATGTTGTGGAGGTAAAGTTTGCAGAGATTCTGTGGTCTCCATATCTGCACCATTTGTAAGTCTAGTTGTTGGGCCAGGTACACGGGTCCAAACCCGCTAATTTTATGACCTTTAACCTTTATGCTGCTCGCGATGGGCCCCGCACCATGGATAAGAATGCAACAATGGGTGCATTATTGCATGTTGTAAGGGTTGCTGTGATTTATAAGCATGGTTATTCATGTTACAAATAATCAGCTGGTGATAAACAATTGATTATAACGGGACAATGGCAAAACACCATAAAATTACAACAGAATTATAATTTAGAACTGAGTTTAAGGCTTTTAATTTTAGTGTTGGAATGAATGACAGGGAACCAGCCAGTCTACCAATCCAATCCAAAAGATGGCCCTAGCCTAGGGCAGAAAGGACTTGGACTGGAGTACAGCGCCCCGGTGCGGTGGTAGCATGGTTTTTACTCACTTACTGGGGACTGGTTCTACTTCTACCTAGTCCTAGGCCTAGCCTAGGGCCTAGGTAGAGAACCAGTCCCCAGTAACTAAATGGGGCGCTGTACTCCAAGTCCTTTCCAAAAAGTTTACATCTGCGGTTGCACTCGCAGATCCAGATGTCAATATTTTTAGGAGTATAGACCCAGTGTTGTAGTCACCGAGACCTGGAAGACCAAGACCGAGACCTTGACATCCGAGGGGGAGACCGAGACCAGGTCTCGAGACCTACATTCTACAACACTGCCCATTGCCCACGTGCAGCCCACTTCACTTGCACGTGCATTTCCTGTCACACAGTGTCAGCCATTTTGGGAGTCAAAATGACACAAAGAAATTGACTCCCAAAATCCTGGAAATGGTAGTGGCATTTTTCAGAGGTGCTTTCGCGTTGTGCAAGGGTAAGGGGTCAATAGTGCCCCAGTTACTGGGTCTATCCCAAGGCCCTAGTAATAGTAATTTAGTATTAATAATATGGTTTATATACAAAGAGGGTGTCAAGAATGCAGTTACGCAAAAACGTTTGCTCATCTATGAGCAAATTCGGTTGGCTCACTTGTCGACTAGACTTAACCATAGTCAATCTACAGTGTAGCTGTCACTCGAGCGCTGCATGGTTGAACCAGCAAGTCAAACTGGATCAACCTTGCTCTGGAGCACTGTTTCTCTAGTCAACTAACAAAGTTACGTCACTTTGTCAAGATGGCGTTTTGGAACAATAAATGTTTTCTCTCTTCAATACGTCTTCGTTGGTCGCCATATTTGCCGAATCAATAGACTATGAATGAACCACACACCACGCATGCATGATTTCAATGGCAAAGTGACTAAAGGTTAGCACCTGAACTTACTCAATGGCATCATGGGCAATATTACGCCCTCTTCACCATCCTCTGACTATAGGGATCGGGCTTGGTACTGCCTTCTAATTGACCCCTGGCATGCACCTCAAAACTCCAAATGTGCTACGCTCACCAATTTGGGAGTCAACAGGGATGCGTTCCACTTGTGCAAATGTTGCCAACGTTTGCAAACATTTGCCAACAATTTTGAGTGGAACGAGTTGTGTGCCAACAACGTTGGCGAACGTTCGCAACCGGCGAATGTATTTCTGAGGTGTTGGTTGGTGGTTTTTAAAATGGTGGACAACAAAACGTAAGCAGACGATATTATTTTCTTGTCACGAAAATAGTTATAATGTGTTTTCAGTGGTTGTTAACGCAGTCAGGTGGAGCTGAAAATAGTTGAAGACGTGATATACAAACGAGGACTCAAATTTACCTACAATACAGCAAAAACCAAATAAAAAAAAAAAAAATTCATACGGTGTCGCCATCTTCATTACAGAGCGCCGCTATGAGCGCCGCTATATTGACATCAATGTGTGCATGCAATCGTTCCAGTTGAGTCGCAAACGGTCACAAACGTTTGCGCGAGCGTTCGCTATCTGTTTGAAGTGGAACTCGCCCCAGGTAAACATGTAGCTGACATGGCTGAAATAATAATAATAATAATAGTGGCTTCTTATATAGTGCTCATATCTGTCACTCAGTGACGCTCAAGGCGCTTCAACAGTCAGTATTTTCCTGCAAGGTATATATGTGGAGCTACTTATTGAAGTTTGAGACCTATTCCTTGTACATAGCACCATGTAATGGTTTACAAGGTGCTGTGGCGCAATTTGCAGCCAATCAAACCAGGAACACCGGGGCGAACCCCTTCTCTTTTCGATAAGTGCATTGGGTTCTTTTACGTGCGTTACACAACACACGGGACCAACGGCTTTACGTCCCATCCGAAGGATGAAGCAATAATGTTAAGTGTCTTGCTTAAGGACACAAGTGTCACGCCCGGGACTCGAACCCACACTCTGCTGATCTGAAACACCAGAGCTTGAGTCCGGTGCTCTTATCCGCTCGGCCACGACACGCCACGAATGAAGTGTGAATGCTGCGTAGCCTAAATTCGGACTACACTCTAATAACAGAGAGGGACATTGACTCCCAACATGGCACAACAAAGACTATTGTTATGATGACATCAGGTGAATTTGGTCCATGACAATATATTTACTCTCGAAAAGACCTAAAGTTAATGTTATTGTTAGTGTTACTGGTAAGGCCGGCAGGAACAAAGTCGTTACAAAAGTAAAGGATTTGGGGACTGGGGTCAGAATGTGGAAATTTTAGCAATTACTTATCACAGGGTCAGGCATTCCAATGTTATCAAAGTCCAAACAAAAGCACTCTGCACTAATGCTGAAAATAGAAGCTCAGTACTCTGGTCTCAGACAGACAACTTGTCAAATTTCAATATGTCTCGTGGTAAATGTCCAACCAAGCTTTATGTGTCCTGACCTGACTGGACTGAGCTGGTCTGGCATACCAAAGCAGGCGTTAATCACAGTGGTGTGGTGGAAAGTTTAACATCTGGATATTTGTTTGCAAAAGTGACGTCCCCTTATGCATGCTACAGCAAACAAACCTGAACTACAAGATCTTCCCTCACTCTGACAAGGTGAAATTCAACACCTTATGTTAACTCAACTCAGTAACTGTTCAGACTCTGAATATTGTGGTATGCATGATCCCATGTAAAGCGTACGTCCTCAGTCCAACACCATTCAGTCACTCAACACCTAAACTGTTGGACTCTGATTATGGTTATATGCCTGATCCCATGATAAACATAAGTTTACTAGTGCAGTCCTCAGTCCAACACCATTCAGTAAATCAACATCAAAACTGTTGGACTCAGATTATGGTGGTATGCCTGATCCCATGTGAAGCATAATCAGTTTACTAGTGCAGTCCTCAGGCCAACACCATTTAGTAACTCGACAAACAAACTGTTGGACTCTGATGGTGGTATGCTTGATCCCAGAAGCATAATCATTTACTAAGTGTAGTCCTCAGTCCAACACCGTTCAGTAAATCAACATCAAAACTGTTGCACTCAGATTATGGTGGTATGCCTGATCCCATGTAAAGCATGATCAGTTTACTAGTGCAGTCCTCAGACCAACACCATACAGTAACTCAACACCCAAACTGTTGGACTCTGATTATGGCAGTATGCATGATCCCATGTAGAGCAAATTAGATTGGTGCAGTACTCAGTCTAACAGAATCAAGCAAAACATGCAATTTGATTTTGATGCCTTTGGTGGTTTTAATTACCAATGTTTGATCTTGATGAGCGAAAAAGTGGCGATTGGATATCTGGGCATTATATTTTTATGATTTTTCCTGGTTTCAGGATTTTCTCTAAAAATCTCCTTGAGCCTTCAAATTTTCTTAGAAGAAGTAAACCAGTCATCAAAGGAAAAAAATCAATATTCACATTGTGTCCAAATGTAGTTTTGAATCTCTGATGATGCACAGAGTCTGTAAACCTCCTGAACTGTGACATCTGGGAGGTTCTGGGTCTAGAATAAGGGGCGGGGGGACCCAGGGCCTCGAGCCATGTTTCACTTTTATCAAATCTAATCTTTGGATATCGCATCTTTTCTTTTGCTTCATTTTTTTCAGGACTTTCTGCCATCGAGAAGAAAACAATGACATCCCAAGCCAAGATGAAAGACACAATGGATGGTTCTGCCAATGAAGACAATTGTCATGACAACAAGAACATAGATGTTGCGGGGACCAGCTCTAATGCTCCGGGATTCCGGCGCTCTTCCAGGAGGCGTTGCCCCACACGCGTCTTCGAGCCTCAACAGCGGAGGAAGTCCTACAATTACTGGAGTGCTGCAGATAAAGTTGCACTCCTAAGGTTTTTGAACAAGTAAGAAAACATGTACCTTTTGTTCTTCCAAAATAGGGAGACCGCCATCATAGGGCTAGATAGCTCAGTTGGTAGAGCGCCGGCACGTTAAACCGGAGGTCGTTGGTTCAAATCCCGCTCTAGTAAATTTTTCTTTGTTCAACCCAAAATCATTTAAAATTTACCCAGTCAGTTTCCCTTGTGGTCTGTTATTTGATATCTGATATAAAAAGTCGCATCCCCTTATGGTGATCCCCTGGCTGCCGCTTCCCAGGTTGTATCGTATACTTGGGTGTGATCCTTGGCTACACGGCAGTCTACGGTTGAATGGCTTCTGACTGGCACCCACCGAACAAGGATATTGACAAAATAGGGAGACCACCATCATAGGGCTAGATAGCTCAGTTGGTAGAGCGCCGGCACGTTAAACCGGAGGTCGTTGGTTCAAATCCCGCTCTAGTCAATTTTTCTTTGTTCAACCCAAAATCATTTAAACATTTACCCAGTCAGTTTCCCTTGTGGTTTATTATTTGATATCTTTTTTTCTTCTCTGTGCACCCACACACAACACATTACAAAACGTTTTGAAAAAGCAAAACATTTTGAAGCACAGCACAAATTTAATCAGAATTCTAAATTTAACCAACTCAAATTAACAGACTTCAATGTCTTCAGAATTGGGCTGCCAAGCTAATATTTTGTGCTTCTAAACATCACGTAACTCCTTTTCTCAAACAGCTACATTGGCTCCCGGTGAAAGAGCGCATTCGATTTAAAATATTGGTGTATGTTTATAAATGCTTAAATGGACATGCACCAGCATATCTTGCATCATGTTTTACTTTTTACAGTCAAACTAGCGCTGGGCTTCGCTCAGCATCAGACAAAATCCGTCTTGCTGAAAATAAACCAAACGGCAAATCTCTGCCAATCTGCTGCATATAAATCATTTTCTTTAGCCGCTCCAGGACTGTGGAACAACCTTCCCATCACCATACGCACCTCAAATTCGCTGCCTATTTTCAAGAAAGCTCTTAAAAAATGAATTTTTCCTTAGTTGCTTTTTGTAATTGCTTTTTGTTCATTTGTTGTATTATTTGCTTTGCTATTGTCTGTTTGCTAAAGCGCTGTGGTCTAAATGAAGTGGCGCTATATAAAAGCCCAGTGTATGTATGTATGTATGTAACCATCAAACCCTTCGTAACTTTTTTCTTAAAGAAGAAGTGGTAGGGTTATTTGATTTATTGTTTAAACTCTACTGTATTCAGGGCTCGAATTTTGGATAAAATTCCACAAGACTGCAGGGCCTGTAGCTCAAATCGTTTACCGGACCAGAATTTATTTTACAAGACCAGTTTCGTTCTTTAGAGAACTTTCTTCACAGCTTAACAATATAACTATTCTTATTTGAACAAGGGCTAAGAGAAGATTAGTCTTATTTGTGTTATGGGTAAGTATACATTAATTCTCAACAGAATTGAAAGATATTTATCAGACTCAAAGTCAACATTTGAAAATAATAAAATGACAATACACAGTTAGGTGTTCAATTGAAAAACACAAGCCCACCGGACTTGTCTGGTCAAGAGTTTACTGACCCTGGGCTAAAATCACTGGTCTTGGGCCTGCGGTCCAGTGTAAAATTCGAGCCCTGTGTATATGTATGACTGTTTCAAATTGTCTGGCAGCATGTAGAGACTATTCAGAGCAGGCCTAGTGTTTTAATCTTTGAAAGGGCAAGGCCATTTTCATTTTGCAAGCAGCGAGTTCTTGCAGCTGGCAAAGAGAGATCATGGTCTGGCATAAATACACCCAAGCGGGTTGCACGACGCCGTACGCATGCAAGGCTGATAACTCTGCTGGGCAGTGGCTGATTGGAAAGTTTTTAAGCCTATTAGTAATTGTTGGAGGGGCACCAAGGCCAAGACTAGGGACAACGGAGACAATGGCCTCTGTGGCCTTTTTGTAATTCCATAACTACCCTCTTGAGAGGTAATTCTACAAACTTAAGTCAGCTTGAAACGTCAAAAAGAAAGCACTCGAGGTACTGTAATAGGAGTTGACGAAGCTACTGCTCTCTCGCAGCTCAACATCACCAGTCCACTTCACAGCCAACAGGTATCTGCAGCCACTGTTCTTTATTAAATGCAGACCAGCCACTGCCCAGCAGAGTTATCAGCCTTGCACGCACAAGGCGTCGTGCAAACCGCTTAGGTGTATCAATACCAGACCATGCTCTCTCTTTGCCAGCTGCAAGAACTCGCTGCTTGGACAGTAGTTTCATCCACAGTGCCGTCCCCCTATGGAACAGTCCTCCCCTCTTTTGTTGTTGGCAATATTACTGAGGAAGAAATTTAGTCCTTCAAATGCCATGTGCATAGACACATTCTTCTTACATAAATCAGTGTTTCCTTGATACCATAGGCCTATATATATTTGTTGTCTGTTAAACTTGTCTAACAACTCTGAGCTGCAGTAAACTATTTAATTAGCCAATCAGAGTTCTTCTTTTAAGAGCCTTTCCCCTGATTCTTATTTTCATTCTATTCATTAACCTTGTTAATGTCTGTTGGGTTTATTGTTCACTTTTGCTCCTTAACCCTAACCCCTCTACATACCCTGCCAAATACAACAGAATGTAACACAGTTGAAATGAAAACCATGCAACAAAGTGCAACAAGGGATTTTGTTGCATTGTGCAGGCATGTTGTTTGTGTTAGGATTGAGCAAGGGTGTTTGCCCTGCTAAATGCAACAATATCCAAGTCATTCTTCCTGTGGTGTGTGACATTTTTAGGGGGCTCAGTATTCTTGCATGCACTGCTTTGTGTCTTACTGCCAAATACAACAAAATGCAACACCAATATGAAGTCACTTGACTGCTAAATGCAACAAATTCAGTCAAAGAATGACAACTCAGTTGACTGCCAAATGCAACAGATTACAACAACTATTACCATTTGTTGCATATTGTTGCATTTAGCATGGTTAGGGTTTTAATATATAAAAACAAAAAGTAGAAGCCTCACCGGTTGTTTCTCTTTCAGATTAAACAACCGTGAGATTTTGCATGCTGGCCATAACCACCGCTTTCCCTACAGTCTCATCAAGAGGCACGTCAAGTCTAAATCCATGGAGGAAATTAGGATGCTACTGTCCAAGCTGGAACGTAGAGGAGCAGGTATGGTACCTTGACTGCCAAAGTAAGAGAGCGTCTCAAAACTCGGAATGGTTAGGAACGTTCTGATTGGATCGGATAAGTATTTCAGTGCGTGCTCGTGGACTGTTCCGTATAGGATTGCTCCTGTACTTCAGCACAATAATGCGGTCTAGCGGAATGTTCTGGCGGTCCAATGGATTGCTGGTGTGTGCCCACCGAAACGTTCTTTTGCGCCTAGAATGTGCCTGACTTTTGAGACGCTCCCTAACATTTGAAGCTGCGCATGGTGTAAGAAATGATTAATTTTAGTGGTGCACCAGACTAAATAGAAGTCCTATAGTGTCTCATGCTAAATGATAAGTATTTTTAAAATATAATATACCCCTTGCATAAGGTGAAACGTTACAGGGACGCTGAGGTCACGCGCACATGTTTTAACGCACAATTGATCTGCCTTTGGCCTCAGTGAGGGCGCTTTTTGGCCTCAGTGAGGGCACTTTTTTTTAAGTGTGACGTCATATGCAAGGGGTCTATAAACAATACTTTTGAATTGAAGAAAGAAAAATTGACTAGAGCGGGATTTGAAGCTGTCACTAATTATAATGGTGTACATTTATAATACGCCATACATGTATCTGTCGCAAATGACAGAGTGAGAAATATCCGGGAAGCACACAGAAAAAGTGGGGTGAGCAATGAACAAGAAGACAAAGGGTCGGATTGGGGGGGGGGGGTTGACTTCAAGAAGTTGGAAACACAATATGGACAAAATCAAAGGTGGGAAAAGGGAAAGAAGAAAAAACGGTCTTCTCTGTCTCTGGTATTATCCATACAAATGTTGGGAACTTCCGACATCACCTAAATGTGTAACTTCGTCTTGTTTTTAAAATACGGTCGATCTTATTTGTCATTGCAGCGGCAGCACTAATGCGGATGAAAAAACAGAGTCCAGTGGAGGTAAGTGATGAAGCTTGGTCTGATTCGGAATTCTACCTGAGAGGGGGTGGCTAGTACGTGAAATGCTCCCCTCTCATCATTGTGGCTCTGGTTCAATTCCCAGCTAGGGTGTTTTGTGATTCAAGTTGTGCTTTGGTTCTCTCCTATGCCGCACATGTTTTTCCTTTCTCTGGAAAAAAACAAACACTTTCCATCTCTTGTTGTACTCCATGGTCATAATGTTGGTGGCCAAAGGCACCCTTGCATGCCTGCGGTTCGGATATGCTGTAGCCGCGTCCTTCGTGTATGTAGCCTGTATTTTTGCATTGCTAATGTTTGTTGTGGGTTAATTTATTGTGGTACTGTCTCCTCTCTATTTGATCTGTAATAATTGTAGACACTTTTTATTGTATTTTTGAGTGGTGTGTCCTAAAGTGGATGTTTGTATTTTTATATATACTTTTCACACCAGGAAAAGGAATTTCATGTACTTTTTAACATGACTAATAAAACTTTGAATTGAATTGAATTGAATTGAATTCAGCTTCCCAACTGCAAGTTCATTGTAAGGATGATTGGCCTCTCACATTGCGACTGTTATTGTTAATACCCAGTTAATGCTGCCAGATATGTATACAAACAAAACTGTTACGGACACACAAACAATAGTCAAATAAACCTGTTAACAAATATTGCCAAGAGCGTTTCTGGCAGACTTGTAAACAGGCCCGGACATTCCATTGTGTAGCCGTTCCACAGTGCATGCACTCACTGTGTTCTGGCTTCATTTGCCCAGTAATGGAGACAAAGGGTACTGGAGTTCATGCTCGGAATTCTTCCTTATTCCGGAGATTATTGTGTAAACCCCAATTCCAGACTTGAATTACAAGAGATCAGAAGACTGCCACAAGTGTATTCGGTATGGGACGTAAGTCAGAGATTCCAGCATGCCACTGTAGCTGATTATCGGCCGTGGCATACATATGGCCAAAGTTTGGCCAATTCAAAAACCACATTTTCTCCAAGCGACTTGGTTAAGTCATGGTTTTATTGTCAAAATTATATCATCAGCAACCGCAAAAAAAATTTGAATTTTGAGATAAGTGGCTAAGAATAATAAAAACTATTTTTTTATTTCATTTCAGAGTTGGTGCCAAATGGCGGATAATCTGACAGTTCTGACAGGTGATGACAGCTCGCGTCATCTGATTCGGGTAAGAACTCTTATAAGATTTTCTTTCAAGTACATTGTAATAAACCACCGGGAAAACTGACCGGGTAAATTTTAGATAATTTGAGGTTAAACAAAGATAATTTGACTAGAGTGGGATTTGAACCCATCAACCTCCGGATTATTGTGCCAGTGCTCTACCAACTGAGCTATCTAGCCCTAATGTTGGTGGTCTCCCTATACTGTCGGTATCTTTGTTCATGATAGCCAGTCATAAGCCATTCAACCTGTAAAGTTGGGAAGGTAGTGCATTCTGCTCTACCAGCCAGGCTCCTAGTGGATGATACCCACGCCTACATCCTTACGGACTGTGAAGGGGGTAACCCTGTTTCAGCCCCAGGAGTAGGAGGCAACGTGCCCCTGGTGTCAATTGATTTGGGTCGATAGCCCGAATCAGTTATGTGTAGCTCTCACCTTGAAGTGGACATCCGTGGCCTTGTGAGTTAGGCGATATCTCATTTAAAAAAATAAAATAAAAAAATGTCGTATAGCCAGGGATCAGATTTTCTTTCATACCGTTTCACAAGGGTTTTTAGTCAGAGGTTAATGTCTCCGGTTTTTATCTAATTTAAGAAGATCACCAGCTTCAAAATTGAATCCTTCATTTTAAGAATTTACCAGTGATATCCCTCTGTTATGAAAGTGCTTTACAGACCTGATACTTCATGGAGGCAATTGCCTCAGTGCCCCCTCAAAATATTCCAGTACAAATTTGTATTTGTTTCCCTCATTTAGGTGCCCTTTACCAAAGTGAAACTACCCTGCCCTTACAAGAATCACCAGTGTTAAACCATTGTTATACCAGTGTTATACCAGTGTTTTATTGGTGTTGTACCAGTGTTACAACAGTGCTCCACCAGTAATATATTGGTGTTTTACTGGTGTTACACTGGTGTTATAACAGTGTGGTACCAGTGTTACACCAGTGTTTTACCAGTGTTTTATCCTTCCTCAGGTATGTAGAGTCATGGCACTTGAAAGTATTGACGACGACAACAACTCAGAGAAAATGTTGAAAGTCACACATAAGAATATTGAAGCATCAATGGTTCCACCTAATTCAGCTTCTGCCTCGACCTCCGCAGATGTTTCTGCCTCGACCTCCGCAGACGTTTCTGCCTCGACCTCCGCAGACGTTTCTGCCGCTCAGAGCTCTATACCCACATCTGAAAGGACTTTGCCAGCATCGTCAAGTCAACCTCAAGATCTTGGGCCAGACACAGACACCAAAGAGATGTCCTCTGAGCGTACTACGGGGAAAGCCAAAAGGAAATCTGGGAGGAGAGCCAACAGGAAAGACGGCAAAGCGCAAAATGAGGAGATTCTACCCAAACCTGATTATGAATCCATCTATAAGTACATAGGAGGCTTGATGCAAGGGGAGCAAAATGAAATTGGGGGACTAGGTGAGATTATTTATGAAGTAAAGGATGGTAGTAACTAATTGCGCAGTAACCTCCAATAAAAAAGAGATTACAACGAGCATAGTTTCCAGTACCCTCTTTCCACTGTACGGGTTAAACGAAGCGTAGGATGCCTGTGCATGCTACATATCCTAGTGGATATTATTTCATCAGCCGTCTGACAGACTGCACAAAATAAATTTATAGGGCGCTCTAAACTGATTCCGGCCAACCAAGTGTTTATACACGACATTCGACTTGACATGGTTTTAACACATCATTGTAAGGTATAAGACACTAACTAAAACTTGCGGTACCCGCTGCTCGCTACAGGAATGTACCCAGGGTGCGTTCCACTTGCTCAAACAGATAGCGAACGTTCGCGCAAACATTTGTGACTGTTTCGACCCGACTGGAATGATTGCATGCTCACATTGATGTCAATATTTTGTAACTTGGTTTTTGCTGAATTGTAGGTAAATTTTAGTTCTCGTTTGTACATCACAACTTCTACCAATTAAGTTGTTTTTTCAACTCCACCTGACTGCGTTACCAACCACAGAAAACACATTAATATCGTGACAAGAAAATAATAACGTCCGCTTACGTTTTGTTGTCCACCATTTTAAAAACCCAGGGTTCTCCACACGCGGTTTTGTCCGGGCGCTGCGCCCGGACAAAATTTTCAAAATACAAAATGCGCCCGGACAAAAAATGTAGCGCCCGGACAAAATCGTCGTGCGCCCGGACAAAAAAATCTGCGCCCGTGCAAAATTGTCAGTGCCCCGACAAAAAATCGCAGCCACTGTTCGGTCCTAAATTTAGTGTCAATCAGTAATTTCCACAATGAAACGATCGTTATTAATCACCGCACTGTTTTTCACGGCGCCCTCGCGGCACACATAACAGCCGTCATTTCAATCTACGTAAATCATACACACGGACCATAGAGCTATCGCTGGCAGTGCATCGTGCAGTTGCGCTGCCAATAGCAGGTTTGTGTGGGGCTTTTGTTTTTCGCGGGACAGGTAACAGCCGTCCCCTCACGAACATCGTGGCGCAGTGGTGTGTGGCGCCGGCACCATTATACACGATACACGATGCATATAGTTTTGTGTGGTGGGTTCAGGTAGGTAAAGTGCATAGTAGCATTTTGTAGTGCTTGCCTCGTGGTCTTTTACGCTCGGAGGCTCCGACATGCCCACTCCATCATTGCTGGATTTCTTTTCCAATTGGTCATAAAAGTTCACTATTTGGTTATACATTATCGTTATTCAATGTTTCCAGATTTTTATAGAATAAACTGGAGTCCAGAAAAGGAAACGAAAAGAAAAGAAATATTGTGATAATCCTGGGAAATCGACTATCTCGGTACATGGTAACCACGTGTATAAAGCAGATTGATGCCGTGAGCTTACTATCCAGGAAGACTATTGGCTCAAAAACGGGACCTTTCGCGCTATCAACCAATCCGCGGACAGATTAAAACAGATTGACCAGGGGTACGTTTTCGCGGCTGGAACGAATAACTGTTTCGGTCATTGGCCTGTGTTATAGGATGGCCAAAATTCAACCGAAACATTTATTGGACCGCGAAAATTACCCCTTATGACGGCAACACACGTAATGGAGTGTGCCGGTGTTTAGGACGACGACTCGGCGGTATCGATCGACTCGACGACAGACGTGAGTGGTTGATCGTGAATGATACCTTTTAAGTTTGTAAATAAAACAGAAAGAAATGAGGGGTGAAAAAACTTAACTTTGCGTATTAACGGAAAATTGTTAATGGTTTTGTTATGGAAAAGTAAAAACATATTCTTGTTGACCCAATATAAAGCTGAAAAAGTGATTTTCCCCTTCTGAATGCTGGTAATTTCACGCGAATCTACTCGGATTCGCGGCGTTAACGCCGGGCGCGAATCATGGCGCGAATCGATTCGCGGATTCGCAGAGGATTTCTAGGCCTGGTTTAACAGAAAACTGTTTTTTTCTTGGCCCATTGTTTGTAGACCCAGTGTCACATAGATTTGATGATTCATTGCGCTTGCACATTATAAGCATTGCTTGCGTGAAAAAATCACCCGGCGGCCGGCGCCGCCAGCGTGCGCCCGGACAAAATTTGACCCTGTGGAGAACCCTGAAACCACCCACCAACACCTCAGATATACTTTCGCCTGTGGTTGCAAACGTTCGCCAATGTTGTTGGTGCACAACTCGTTCCACTCAAAATTGTTGGCAAACGTTGGCAACGTTTGCGCAAGTGGAACGCATTCCTGGCCTCACTTCACTGAGCACACTCTAGAATGCAGGGATTGTGGGTTAGAATCCCATGCGAGTAGCCATTGGATTTTTTGTTCACAGAGGGAAAGCACTGAGTATTGACCCATTTCATGACGGCAGTGCACTCACGCACCTATCTTGTCCATCATTTGGGCGTAAAATTGTACACAAAGAAGTTGACTTATGAAATGGTAGAGGCTTATTGTGTAGAGGTGTGTGCCCCATGCCATTGTGCAAGCAAAGAAAAACAGTGCCTATTGTAAATAGGCACTGTTTGGTAAATACCAAAGTAAGATTATTTATTGTTGATGCACTTATTCAAAAATGTAAACCTGGTAAAATGGTATAGTTATAAATACCCCAGACAGTTTAGGCAGTCCTATTGGTTGAGGGATGATCACATGATCATGTTTAAATGACCAATAAAGACATAACTGGAGCTCCTTTAGACCGGTTGACTGTACATGTGTTGGCGCACACCAATATAGGGTCAGAACAAAGATGTTGACAAAATACAGCTCAGTTGGTAGAATGCCAGTGTCGTAGAGAAAATCTGTCCCCCAGAGATTCTGTCCCCCATATGGGAAAATTAACATGATTATGGAGGTACGCTTGATTCAAAAGAGGGCGCTATCAGAAGAAGTTTGTACACAGTTCGCCGTATGGGGGGGGACAGAATCTTCGGGGGACAGATTCTCCTGCCACACAGGCATGTTAAATGGGAGGTCGCAGGTTCAAGTCCCACTGTACCACACAGGCATGTTAAATGGGAGGTCGCAGGTTCAAGTCCCACTGTACCACACAGGCATGTTAAATGGGAGGTCGCAGGTTCAAGTCCCACTGTACCACACAGGCATGTTAAATGGGAGGTCGCAGGTTCAAGTCCCACTGTACCACACAGGCATGTTAAATGGGAGGTCGCAGGTTCAAGTCCCACTGTACCACACAGGCATGTTAAATGGGAGGTCGCAGGTTCAAGTCCCACTGTACCACACAGGCATGTTAAATGGGAGGTCGCAGGTTCAAGTCCCACTGTACCACACAGGCATGTTAAATGGGAGGTCGCAGGTTCAAGTCCCACTGTACCACACAGGCATGTTAAATGGGAGGTCGCAGGTTCAAGTCCCACTGTACCACACAGGCATGTTAAATGGGAGGTCGCAGGTTCAAGTCCCACTGTACCACACAGGCATGTTAAATGGGAGGTCGCAGGTTCAAGTCCCACTGTACCACACAGGCATGTTAAATGGGAGGTCGCAGGTTCAAGTCCCACTGTACCACACAGGCATGTTAAATGGGAGGTTGCAGGTTCAAGTCCCACTGTAGTAAATTATTTCTTTGTTCAACCTAAATTATTATGTGTTTGTTTCTAACTTAATCTCTTCTGTATTTTACAGAATCCCTTATTGTTTTGGAGTGTCTGAAGTCCATCGAAGTTCATCTTAAAGAAAGAAACAATTCTGAACAAAAGCATTTTGTCCAGCAACGCTTCGTTGACTTACTTCAAAACATGTATCTGTCAGTGGACAGTGACATCAAGGGTAGTGATGGGGATAATGCAGTCGGAGATCAGTTGAATATCACAACAGAAGATCTCATGAGTCCAGGTAGCAGCCAATCGCAGGCAAGATCAGATAAGCCTGTCCAATCAGAAAAAGGATCACTGGACTCGAACACTGCAGCGGCTGTGAACCAATCAAAGGGGCCTGTTATCTCTGACAGCCAGTCAGCTTCTGATTCAAGGCAGGCGAGCCAATCACATAAGAGCTCTTCACAGCCAGCAACGCAGCAGACCCTGCCCAGTGAGACTGCAATTCCAAAGGCCGACTCGAGGCAATTTAAAGCTATCGGCCTAGGGAGCCTCAATCCGTTCAATATACCGGTTAAGTTACTAGAAATAAGAAAAGACTGGTAATGACATCAGTGGGGAAGTAAGAATTTATAGCAACTTGTAACTAACACAAGAAAACTTACAGCACAGTATGATTTGCAATAACGTTTGCTTACAAAATCTAGAAAAACTTCGTGTTGATGTATAATATTTGGTTTGTGGTAACACCATGTGTATATCTACTTGCTAGGTAGATTTTGTTCTTTGAGAACTTGTCTTGCTAATTATTCTACTGCTGCAGAGTAGATTATTCGGAATTCTGGAGACTTCTCTGTTCCGAAAAGAACTGTCCTGCTTATTAATTCACCACCTGGGCGGGAGGTAGGATATCGGCTGGGACTACTACTTTTGCTTTGTGGATCGAGGGGACTTCTCGTTATTAACTACACTGCCGCGGAGTGAGTTCTTAATTGGTCTCAACGTTTCGACTAGCTTGCTCTAGTCATCGTCTGGAGACGATGTTAGCTGTTGAAGCCAGAGTTGAAGTCCAGTACTTTGAAGTTGATTATCAATGCTGAGTTCTAGGGTGGCGGAGTAGTACTCAAGTGCAAGCACTTTGGCCATTGAGTACAAGTGCCCAAGTACCGAGTAATCTGATATGCGTGTACTGATTTCAACAGCTGAGTGCCAAGTACTTGGATTTCCTGTGTAACAGTCAAGTACTTTATGTTTTAAAAAATGCTGCAAAATAAGGTATGCAATTTTCTTGACGACAGTGTGTGTTTGTTATTTATGAAGACATTAATTTATCTTTTCAGAGCTTTATTTCTCTATTCTTTGTATTAACGTACCTATAGGAAAGCAGACTAGGAAAGGAATTTGTATTTTGACCACTAGTACTTAAAATTGGCTTCCGTGTACATTCTCAGTCGGGTATGGTTACTAGAGTCCGAGTACAGAGTACATTTTTAGTCGAGTATCAAGTACATGATGTCGAGTACAGATTATTTTTCAGTTGAATTTTGAGTATGGACTATAATAATAATAATAATAATACGCAGTTCTTATATAGCGCTTTATACTCCCGATGGGTGTCTCAAAGCGCTCAGTATTTTTCCTACAAGGTATGTGGGGTTACGTGTTGAAGTATGAGACCTATTCCTTTGCATAGCACCATGTAATGGTTTACAAGGTGCTGTGGCGCAATATGCAGCCAATCAAACCAGGAACACCGGGGCGAACCCCTTCTCTTTACGATAAGTGCACTGGGTTCTTTTACGTGCATTACACAACACACGGGACCTACGGCTTAACGTCCCATCCGAAGGACGAAGCATGTGGTTAAGTGTCTTGCTTAAGGACACAAGTGTCACGACTGGGATTCGAACCCACACTCTGCTGATCAGAAACACCAGAGCTTGAGTTCGGTGCTCTTATCCGCTCGGCCACGACACGCCACATGGACTTTGAGTACGAGTATTTTGCTAGCCGAGTAGGAGTACTATCAAAACGATACTCGAGTATTACTGGAGTACGGGTGCTGAGTACAAGTATTACATCATTGGTTGAAGTTGAACCCTGAGAATGTTGAGAACAGAAGTGTGTGCTTGTCCTTGCTGAGGCTGTTCATGCGTGTGACCATTTTGGCTGTTGGGGTAAACTTCCACATTCCCATTGGACGATTCGGTACAGTTCACTATTTCCCGCTGTCGCATGGTATTCATATTTAAATTGTTCATTAAACTAACTTAGAGGGTGTAGACAGCAGAAAAATTGAAGTTCAAACACGGCGTTGTATAGCTTAAACCTGGCAGGTAAATGCCAGATGTACCTTTGACCTTTGACCTTGCATGACACAGTCAGTATGTGTAGTCTGGTTGTTATGCCTCATTGCATGTCCAACCAGTTTGGATTTGTGTTACCAGTACCAGCCTAAGCAATGTATTTCTATGATTTCCCCAATAGCGCCCTCTTGTGGTCAAGTACATCCATAGTTATGGCTCAGTCCACTTTGAGCAATAATGAGTATGCGTGGGGAGAGCTGCATTAGGCCAAAAAAAAAAACATGTTGAGTTGCCCTCCGCGACCGACCCAAAAATGCTGAAATCTCGGGTCGGTTTTTTTTCTTCCCCCCCCCCCGTTTTTTCATTTTTGATGAAACTTACACATTATCTGTGTTTAACCAATCTAAAACGAATATATTTATTCCAAATAAGCTGAAACAATTTTGCAAAGCAAAGATTTTAAAGTAAACATGCAAGAGGTCGATATTTTGTGTTTTGTGTGCCGCTACACTCGTAGTCGTACGCAACGTGCCCGGCCATCTACGGTACCTCGGATCGATCCCACGCAATAGCACATGACATGAACTGCCTGCAGACAGAATTCGCTGGCATACAACCCGAATTCGCTTGAGCCAAGAAGCGGATTCACTGGTGGTACCCAACACTTGTTTTGAGCGCGAGTACCAGATCAAACGGTCATTTTTAGAACTTGTGTTAACTAAATGTGTTCACCTAGCTCTTAGCTTGCCTTGTGTGTTTTGGATGTTCAAACAAATAACTTTTCAATAGGATATTTCAAACAATAATTGTGCAACTTACTCCGAATTATTTTCCGCGATGAGTACCGGGCGCCGCCATTTTGGAATGATCCCAATCATGCCAATCAAACTACGACGTCATCGGCCGGCCAGACTGTGGGAGGAGCGTATAAGTAAAGCAACTATTGAAATGTTCGCACCCTCGCTCCGCCCACCAGCCGGCCGACGACATGGTATTTTGATTGGCATGATTGGATCATTACAAAATGGCGGCGCCCGGCACACATCGCGGAAAGTATTTCGGAGTAAGTCGCACAATTATTGTTTGAAATATATTTTTAAAAGATCGTTTGTTTGAACATCAAAAACACGCAAGGCAAGCTAAGAGCTAGGTGAACACATTTAGCTGGTTTAAACCACCGAATGATCCTTAGAGAATGCACTTTAAAATGGTTATAGCTTCAAAAGAAATGGGCGGGATGTGTGACCAAGGATCCAGGAAAAAGTGTATAAAATGTTTGAAAACAAATTATAAAAGATATGAAGTTAAATGTTTCTTGTCTTTTCATTCTTTATGTACTTCTGCACACTAGTACATCATTGTATATTGATTGGGATTAGTTCCAATGCATTTCAATCTTCAAATGACAGTCAAGGTAAAAAAAAATATATAAAAAAATAAAATAAAATCCCGACCGACCGACCCCTTCAAATTTTTTTACTGGAGGGCAACTCAACAAAAATTTTTTGGGGGCCTTATATGATAACCACATAAGAATAAGAACCTAGTCTCTTCACTGCATTCAAAAATGTATGAGCGAAGGTTTGGTGCCGCACAATTCCTTGGTCTTGTCAATGATTTTTGTTCTCAGTATTTGCCCCCATTCAATTTTTGAGCTCTTCGACTTCCTACAAATCTCGTCCTTGTGTATTCGATACATTAAATATCCCCCTCTCATAAATATGTTGTATGTCTTCAAAATATTTTGTACTAATGATTTGATACATTAAATATCCCACTCCCTGAATTATGTCTTTGCCCCCCCGCCCCCCCCCCCCCCCCCCCCCAATGAAAATATCTGGTGAAATACCACTGGTTTGTTTTGCACCTTAAAAAAAAAAACTAGCTTCCCGAGTATTTTGATTTTGACGCTCATTTTGAATATGTTGGGGTCAAACAGGTCACCATGGCTATAGTAGTGAAGAATTTCATTGGGTGAATAACAGATGGATTCAGAGACCTCAAAAACATATGAAAAGTCATATTACATGATAAATGTATAGTCTAAATACTCTTCAGAAATACATAAAAATGCCTGTTTTGGCATCCATTTTGAATTTTTGCCAAAATCCGACATCAACTGTCATCTGATGTCAAAAACTTCAGACCAGATTTGGTTTCTACATAAAGATGTGGCCATAAAAAACGGTGTCTTGAGAAAAATTGTTTCATTAACAAATCAGTTAGTGGCCTGACGTTTCGACCCTAGCAGAGTCTTTCTCGAAGGCTAAATGACAACACACAACACAACTTAAGCAGACAAGAGTGGTAAACTTCATCAATTTCCCTCAAGCTTTGGGACACTGCTCAGGAGACAGGAGCCTTTCTCCAGGCCATTGGCTTTTGACCTCGCTAGGGAGCTGCTTGTCAAAAGGTCAAAGGTCGAGGATGAGACAATGCATGCGACGATTTGGAAAAGGGGTATGGTTTGTACAGTAGTTTATGGTTTATAATGTTTCCATTCAAATTCTTTCAATTCGCAATCTTTCCAATAACAGTCCTCCCACAAGTTTCCATTTACAGTTTTTCCATTAACAGTCGTTTTGTTGACGTTTTGTTTTGTTTTTTTCAAAATTGGTGATTTGAAATTCAAATTAACAATTTTTCCATTTGCAGTCTTTCTATTTAGTCCTTCCAATTACAAGTTTCCATTTACAATGTTTTCCATTTTCAGTCTTTTGAAAATTGTTAGTTTTAAATTCAAATTTACAATTTGTCCATTAATACAATCTCTACAATTACAATCTTCCGATTTACAGTTTTTCCGTTAAACAATTCTTCCATGTACAATCCCACTATTTGCAATCTTTCTATTATTTTCCCCATAATCTTTCCATTTCCAATCTTTTCCATTTTCCATTTTTCCATTTACAATAGGTACATTTAAAGTCTTTCCATTTCCAATCTTTTCCATTATCAATATTTTAACTAACAGTTTGTCCTTTAACAATCATTTAATTTCCATTTCAAAATTTAACTTTTTTTATTAATCCCCTGATGCTGATTTTAATAGAAAATATGAAAGTATGTTCATGGTATGCATCATATATATATTCAGCAATACATTTATATCGAAATCATGCCCTGGGTGATTAATTCCAACAATTTATTTTCTTAGATTACGGAGAATCTTTTTGACCCATTTTGTCGAGGAGTCTTGACAGAGGAAATTGACAGAGTTAAGTGTCCGCTCCTGCTTCCCTCCACTGTTTAATTTTGAAAGAAAGTACAGCTCAGTCGTCCTAGAAGGTCTCCTTGGACCAGCAAGTGAGTACACTATTTTGGGTCTGGGGAATAGGGCCTACTAAGTCCGGGGAATAGGGCCTCAGTAACAAAAGTAATCTTTTTGTTCCTGTAACATGCTGGAAAAAAGAGGGTCAGTTTGAAAGAAACTTTATACAGATATTTTTGTTATAAGTGAAAAATAAGCGGGAGGGTATATAATAATGTCGTCTTCGACAAAAGTGTTGCAAGAGTAGTCAAGTTGCAAGAGTAGTCAAGTGGAAATACATGAATAGAGAGAGTGGAGGGAGAAAAGCAGAAAGCATTCAGAGAAGGCAGGGGGTAGCAGGGATTATGAAGACAAAGGGGGGGGGGGGGGGGGGGGGTTATGAAGGGAAGGGGATAGCTTGACCACAAGAAGTTGGGAACACAAAGGACAAAATGGAAGGTTAGAAGAGAGGTAAATAATTAGTTAATACAATGAAGGGCAGACTAATAAAGTGGATAACTGTGGGAAAAGGAGAAGGCAAAAACAAATATTCATGTATTTCCACTTGACTACTCTTGCAACTCTTGTCTGCTTGTATGTGTGTTGTGTGTTGTCATTTAGCCTTCGAGAAAGACTCTGCTAGGGTCGAAACGTCAGGCCACTAACTTATTTTTTGCATTTATACCACAGGTCCTTTTGGTTGGTAAGCAGTTTGCAACAGCTAATTCTATTGTCTCATTAACAAATCGGTACGGCCATCCCCTTTTGTTAGTTATTTACAATGTTTCACATGGAGAACTTGGTTTTATCTCAGAATATTTCCTTCTCCAGCTTTTAGTGCCTCCGTATTTTACCTTTTTTTCTTGGGTGTGATCTAAATCTGTAAATTGTGACAACAGTTTGCACACAGCAATCCAAGCGGACATTAATTTGCTCCATCCCTTCAAGCGATTGGGGTCGGAAGGGGGTTCTATAGAGTGAGGTAAACAAGCCGTGATCATTTATACGTATACGCAATCAATTTTCACATAAAAAAAAAAGCAACACTCTCCGACCATGGAGTTAGAAATAGATTTCTACCTCTGTGCTCCGACACAATGCGATGCGACCTCGCCACATCACCTTAATGAGACATCCCCGTGCACAACTGTATATACCCTTCAATAATAGACGGTGAAAATCTAATTTGAAATTAATTAAGACTTCGATGAAGCAAGCAGCAATCTATAGATAGGTTGCAATATGACGTAAATCGGCCATCTTTACGGGGGGCAATTTGGAACACACAGTCATGCGTTACGCGGGAGAACGGAGTGCAGCACGCGCACATTTCACAAAACTCATTGCATGATTGGTTAGTGAATGACGCGGCTGCGTTAATAATTTGAGCGCTTGACGCGCCTGCAAGCCAAAATGCGATTTGCCCGTAAAGATGGCGTCTACTGGGAACTATCTATATTTCAAGACCAACTGTTAAGGAAAAAAATCCTCCTTTGGTTGCTTCACTTAAAGAGCGGTTACAGGATGCTCTGAATTTTTTAGTTTTTACATTTTTCCAATAGATGGAGTCCCAAAGAAATATAAAACATTATTATGAGTCCCTTACCTCACGCTAAAACAGAGTAAAAAAGTCTTTTCCTCGAAACACTCCCAGCCCAAAATCTGAAAACGCGAGGTCAAACAAACCATGCGTAACAGGATTCGTGATGTCACCGGCAGTAGTTTGGACCTGCCTATATGAATGTACAAAGCTAACGCAATATAAACCGCCAAGCTCCACCATTTGCAATCAATACGGCTGAAAATGTGACTCTTCAATGGACGATCCAATAGGTTAAAAACCAGCAAGACAATTTACAACGGATTTGTGATTTAGGGATTTTCGTTCTTGAATGGGCAAGGCGATTCCGCAGCTCGGCTTGATTTTGAGTACATCGATCCACATATCGCAAGTAGACTGGTACTTTGTTTACGTAAATGTTATCACTATGGCGAGGCATGAGGACCCAGTCTACATAAATCCATCCAGCTCAAAGGTTTTTTTTTATCCTGTCCGCGGACCGGCTGACCGCGCAAAAAATCCCAATTAGGAGCCAACAGTCTTCCTCGAGTGTAAGCATTGTTACCAAGTACAGCGATGTACGTGCTTGGATTTGTCCACAAAATGTTTTGAGAATCATTTAATTTGTCATAAAAATTTACTATTTGGCTATACATTATCATTATTAAATGTTTTCTGACTTTTATAGAATAAACTGGAGACAAGAAAAAGAAACAAAAGGGTACTAATAAATATTGCGATTATCTTGGGAAATCGACTATCTAGGTACATGGTAACCACGTGTATAAAGCAGATTGATGCCGTGAGCTTACTATCCAGGAAGACTATTGGCTCAAAAACGGGATCCTTATAGGGGCATCAACCAACCCGCGGACAAGATAAAACAGATTGACCTGGGGTACGTTTTCGCGGCTGGAACCAATAACTGTTTCGGTCATTGGCCAGTGTTAACCGATGGCCAAAATTCAACCGAAACAGTTTTTGGTTACTAAAACGTTATTGATGTCAACACGTGCGCCAGTGTTTAGTACAACGACTCGACGTGAATGGTTGATCGTAATACGTCGGGTGCGAATCGATTCGCAGAATCGCGTCAGATTTCTAGGCCTTAATTACCCTATGTAGACTTCATTTTACAACAATACATTTGAAGGATACCCTGGATTGACAGTAAGGTTTCTTTAATGTATAATGTATGTGTTGTTTCTTCTTGATTGTGTTTTGTTTCCCCCCAAATGTATGTTTATGTGTGTGTGTCATATGCCGATCGTGTGTTTTTAGGCGCCGATGACGTCAAGGGGTCATTGCATATCATTATCATAGATAAGCAGTTTTTGACTCTCGGCTGAAAAAGCCGAGCATTTTTGACTTGAATTCTTTATTAATAAATGCAAATGTTATGCGTAAAATAGTTATTAACCGGTAACTACGATGTATATTCGACCATAAAAAGGCATTAAGTGCAATTTTGAGAGCATCCTGTAACCGCTCTTTAATATTTTGACCAATTTTATTGATGGGGTTTTAACAACGGTACGTGTCCAACAGCGGAATATAGGAATATTGATTTTCACAGGTTGTGCGGTTTAATTATCTTCCCGTTTCTTGTGGCGTGGCCTTTCTAAATTGGTAAAGGATGAATCGTAGAGTAGTGCATGTTTTTGTGTTTTTAACTTATGGGGTGGTTTTTTATTTATTTGTGTTTTATTGTATCTTAGAATTTTGCCTATCAATTTAACGTTGACAAAACCAGCCTATGACCCCCCACCTTTTAGCATAATGTGTTTTAGGTGAAATCATAGTCGTTGAACAAGTGTTTTCATCTAAACTTAATAATAATAATAATAACGGCTTCTTTTATAGCGCGCATATCTGTCACTCACAGTGACACTCAAGGCGCAACAAGTGTCACGACCGGGACTCGTACCCACACTCTGCTGATCTGAAACACCAGAGCTTGAGTCCGGTGCTCTTATCCGCTCGGTCACGACACGCAAACTTCAACCCAATCAAGGTTGCATCATTCCTCGTCTGGCCTCGTTGCGTGGCTAAAACGAGTGTAAATCCCCGGTACAAGTACACACCATATAATATATTGACGCGCGTACATACGCGTCATTAGCCGTACACAAAAATCCTGGTTCGTCATGGACGCGCTAAAAAGTCACGTGAACACGCGCTGAAGATGAAACAATAAAATAGGCCTAAATAATACTGTAAGGCTATACTATTTGACAGGTTTGTGGTACATTTTGAAGACTCATTTCATGGAATAAATAACAAAAAGCAAGATTCATCAACTCAACATTAACCACCCTGAATACGGAATCATTTGAAAATCTTATCACAAGGGGACAGTCATTTATTTTTCACTGAAAGTTGAATAAAGTTTTAGATCATCATAGTAGGCCTATATTCAATTCAAAAATAACAGTTGGTAGTAATTCATGGCACAATACAGAAAAAAAAATATTTGTAGTGGTAGATTACCATTGAAATTAGGCCTACCACTTGAAATATTATCATTGGAGATATACATTCTCTATTGTAAAGTACACCGTACTTCCTGAGTATTCTCATTCATTTTTATTTTGAACACATGAAATCGACCGAACTTACTCTTTAAAGGCCCTGTACACTATTGGTAAGATCGAAAAACACAAATGTTCACAGATTCACACATAACTTACATGATTTAAAGTAAGTAATGGTAGAAAGGGTTCCTTAAAATATTTCTGTCTAAAATGCTATCGTTTCTGAGAAATGAGTAATTAAACAATAGTTTTTATCGCGCGCGATAATAAACTCGATGTTTGAAAAACAGAAAACACATAAGGTCTCTTTTCACTATTTTCTCGTGACCTCGATGACCAATTGAGCTCAAATTTTCACAGGTTTGTTATTTCATGTTGTGGTTGATTACACAAAACATGAACACTGTGATTATTTTGTCAGCTCTGCCAATCCTGTATAATACCTTTAAATTAACAAGTGAAAGAAAGTGGCCATCATTGTATAAAAGATGACATTGGCACCACAGACTCCCATTGCGTATAATACACTTCTTTATTTACCAACTTGAATATTACCATTGTACAATATACATGTAAAATGCCCTCCAGAACATCGCCATTATTGATTGGAGAATGTAACTGTGTGAACGTAGACCATGCATCGTTTGATTTTTTAAAGTAAAGAACAAAGCATTTAAGTAAAATACAGTTAGGAGGGTCAGGAATAGTTCAAATGAGATAAGTAGGCCTATAGTTTAGTAAGGAAAACGATTTAACCGCCCGAGTTTGCTGAAACGATGTTTAGATTTCAAGACACAAGCAGTCAAAAGACACCCAAGGCTAATTATTTAGGCCCTTTGTACAGTTCTCGTTTTTTCGTGAATATTGTCATTGAATAACAAAGTCCCAATAGGTGCCTCTCGTTAACGGCTGCCGGTAATTTTTATGGCGATTATTTTTCATAAGGTTAAGGGATGAACACAATAGTTTTTGAAGCCTTTTATCTGGCATAAAATGCTCATACTGATTAATTGCTAAGCCACTAGTTTTTGATAGTATCATCACAATGAAAGAAATTTAATAGTTGTTTTGTGGTTACAAATGAGCGTGGTTTTGGTGAAAGCTACAAAATGTCATCATCATTAGCATTACAATTGTTACAAGTCATGTGTGAAGGGGAAAATTAAATGTATTTATATCAACGATTGCCATTGACTTGACTAATGCGTATACCACAGACTATAATTTTATGTTGATGTTACTTTTTATTGCAATAAACAAGCTTGTGAGTGTTTCCTCCTACCGCATGTTATGGTGTATCACTTTTGGCGGCAGGGCGGTCCAGTGGCTAAAAGATTAACTACAGTCACTGTGAATAAGTACACTTATAGGCCTATTCATATAAAAATCTGATTACGTAAAAATAAAGTAATCTTATCTAAATTTAAAGCAAAATCATAAAGTCTTGGTTGGTAGAACACCCAATACCAAGTACAGCATGGGTAGCCTACCTACCCAATGAAGAACATTCATCATTGTTTTCAGAAAATTCGTTTTCAGAACATTCATAAACAAAACAGTGTCGTCGGCTGGAATTCTTTGCCGTCAATTCAAATTCCCTTAATGCCCATGTTATTACATAACATCATACTATGATTCTATTCTCTAAATATAAAAGAATGGCTTAGGCCACCCCCTTACCACAAACCCTCCCAAATTGGAATGCTTCTGAAAGAAAACCACTTATGCAAGAACTGAGAAGGCCTAGTAATAGATTTTTTTTTATGGGGGGATGGACTAAAGTAAAAACACAAAAAAATCACGAGAAAAGTATTTTTAAAAAGAGTCTTTTTTTTTAATCAATGGAAACGAAAAGAACAGAAATATCATACACAGCTAATGTTCCCATATAAAGCGACCACCATAACCCTTTTAATATCTGTCATGAATAATGGGCCTAAAGCAAATCTTCAGTCGCCCATTAGGCATTAGTACAAGCAAATGCAATTTTATGAAGCGGAAATTGACATAACTGTTTTTACTAAACGGGGTTTATCCCCTTTTAATTTTGCAGGAGGAAAACTCGTGAAAGCTTGCCAAAAAAGGTACATTCGGGCGAACAAGTATCACGACAAATCAGTGAAAAATGTTTGTAATTTCCGAAACTAACACCATCAGAACTAGGAGTTTTGCCAGTCTTTTATACTGTTTTTAAAACAAGCTCATTTACTTCCCTAAAATAACATAGGGATAATTCAATACTGTAAGGGAGCCACGAACTAAAAGACCGACCATGATGATGTTCAGCAGTACTAATAAAGCACTAGTTTAAAAGTAAGTCACTAATGCGCGTTCAAACTTTTTACCTTGTTCACGTGACCAATGGCCGCACTCATGCTAGAACCTGCGTATGTACGCGCGTCCGATCTAGGTATTATATAGATGGATTGCAATACGCGTCATTGACCGCCATCCTTGATGTAAAACAATTGAAAAGTGCACGCGTGTACGCGCTACGCACGACTCTCAGCCAATGATAGCTCTTCACGCGTGCACAATTCATCAAAGATGGCGGCCAATGACGTCTATTGCAATCCATCTATTCTATATCTATGGTACACACGGGCAAGCTAATCGGACGCACCCTATAGTTGTAGTTACTTCTTATTGTCCACTACATGGAAAGCAAGGTATATATCTTTGGTTTTTGGAAGCGTTCAATTGTTTTAATCCTATATAAATAATGTTGATGTATACAATAAAACTAACCTTTGAAAAATTCATTTCAAAGGGTGGTCTCGTTTTTGAGATATCGCCGAAAATCCGGAGCGAATTATGTCAATGAAGGAAGAATGGAATCCCTATTTATTTTACACAATCTGAGAAGACTTATTTAGCAAAACCCAAGGAGAAAACTCTCAACATCTCGAACCGTAAGACGTCCTTCGCGTTCGTATTAACTGCCGTTTAGACCCCACTTGTTTTGCCTGGTTACCAGGCCGTAACTAAGCTCAACAAAACAAATCACCTTGGCAACGTGTTTCTCGATTTAGAAAACCAGGCAGTTCCACCGTTGACTGGTAGTCGTTAATGAAGTTTCATTGTCTGTCAATATCGATCCACCTTCTAGGTCCTTTTGGTTTAATCTCGCCGGTTGGTTGGTTGGTTTGTTTGTTTGTTTCTTTGTTTCTGTCAGCGGAAGCGAAGTGGTGCCGCCCAGTCAAAGCTCGCCATTCCGGCATCAGGACTCGCCATGAAAGCAAGCTTTTAAGAGTGTCGCCCAATCTTCATGCCCGCTGCCCTCAAAATGGGTGAGTGATCGCTGCGTATTATGTGTTCTTATTCGTTGGGCGTGGTTCTTTATAGCGGGCCTGAATTTTACACTGGACCGCAGGCGCGAGTTTGAGGGATTAGCTTCGGGCCAGTCAACTCATGTACAAGTCGATAACGAAACCTCACTGTGAAATATCTTATACAGAAACAAATCATGGTCAAATGTTGACTTTAAGTCTAATAGTTTTAAATTCTATTGAGTAAAGACAAATACCTACACCCATGAAGACAAATGAGACAAATCTCCTCTTGCATGTCATAAAGCTTTCTCATTTAAAAACAGTCAAATGCAGTCAAAAACTGTGTCAAGAAGTTTTCTTTCTCGTTTTGATTCTGGTCTTGTAAAAATAATGTTGGTCCGTTGAACATTTTCAGATTCAAATACTGTGGTCTTGAGGATTCCCCCCGCCCCCACCCCAAATTCGAGCCATGTAAAGCCATGTGCACCGTCGGGCTATAATGTGGTCTCTGATTTGTAACTTTCATGCTCTCCTAGTATTTCACCGTTTTTCTAAAACTCTGCAGCAAGGGACCTGTTTGGTCACAACGTTCCTCCGGTTTGTTGTCAGCACATGCCGGCAAGTTTTTTTTCTATTGGTTATAGGGAGTCTGTTTTGCATATCTTCAATTGTTTAGATACAATTCATTTTTCACTTTTTAGGGGGTAATAAATAGCAACTT
The DNA here is from genome assembly GCA_037783415.1 of Leptasterias polaris. Taxonomy (NCBI): domain Eukaryota; kingdom Metazoa; phylum Echinodermata; class Asteroidea; order Forcipulatida; family Asteriidae; genus Leptasterias; species Leptasterias polaris. Next base: position 10,477,442 of record JAZGTN010000009.1, read on the forward strand.
TTCTTGAAGTTGTTTTCAAATTGTTAAAATCATGCCGTTTTTCTCCACAAAAGTATTGCTGGAGATACAAAGTAAGAAATTCGTGCACTTTTAAGATATTTGTTAGCAAAGCAATTTGCCACAATTTGTACTCAACAAAGTAATTATCGCATCTTAATAAATTATTAACAATGTATGCTTCATTAATGGGGAAAATGACAAAAAATGTCGGTTCGAATGGTAATGATTTATGTTATGGGATAGATGTTTATATCATTCTTCCTCAAACCAAGCCGAAAAGAGGAGGGGATAAAATTGTTATCCCTTGTTCCTTTAAACCTAGCCGAAAAGTGAAAGGGGTTTTAATCCCTTGTTCCTAAAACTAATCGTCTTCAAGTGAAATGTTGTCCGTGTTCATAAGCTCGACAAAATGTGCGTCAAATTGCTAATCAATAACCGGAATTTATAATTTGTAAAATTGTTACCTTAAAGGGACACGTTGCCTTGGATCGGGCGAGTTGGTCTATAAAAAGCGTTTGTAACCGTTTGTTATGAAATGCATATGGTTAGAAAGATGTTTTAAAAGTAGAATACCTCGAAATTGCGTGGTTTTCCTTCTACTTTGCGAACTAACATGGCGCGCCATTTTGTTGAGTCAACAGTTTGACTCTACAAAATGGCCGACCGTGTTAGTTCACGATGTAAAGGAAAACCACGCAATTTCGAGGCATATTTTTTTTTTCAAGTTTTTTTTAGGGGGAGAGAAAAGGGTAAACAAAAAATGTGTTGCTTTAAAATCCTGTTTAGATAGCAATTTTCGAACTATAGTCCTAATAACCAAACACGAAAAACCAAAAGCAGACCTTACAAACGAGCCTGTATGTTTTTTTGAATAAATTAAAGTTTGTTTAATTGACATCGTGTTTAAACGAAATCGTGTGTGCATAAAAACAGAATTTAATGCATTAATAGCTAAAAATAAACCCTAGTTTGAGTGGATTGGAGGAAATGCATGCCTTTGTGTGCGTGTTAATGAAATTGAATGAATTTTAGCTAAAATTGGCTGGGGCATGGGAAAACCTACACATACTCTTTGTTTTGGTTAATTATTTTTGAAGGGTTTTTGTTGGGCTTATACTGTGTACAATTTTTAATGTTACTTTGTATGTATTTTGGCCGCAATTCAGTTGTTGGGTTCGATGGATATCAAATCAAATTGTCAGTTTGCTTTCAATTGATTATTCTGCTCGCGCTAGTTTTGTTTGTTTGTTGTTTTCTCCCAAAACCCACCCCACCCCATCCCAACCCCTTCACTCATTCAGGAAAGGGGTTCAGGCCTTATTCATCGCTTCACCTAGGATGTGGAATCGTCTTTCTGATGACATCAAACAATCCCTCTCAGCAGCCATCTTAAAAATTTCACTTAAAACTATTTGTTTGGGGTTTGTTTGGGGGTGTTTGTTGGGGGCGGGGGGGTTATGGGGGGGTTTCGGGGTTTTTTGGGGGGGAGGGGGGGTTCAAGAGCTGTTCTGTGCAACGCTACTCTAAACTCTCGGGTCAGCTAGAATTGACCTAGGCTTTTGACAATGCCATCGTGGCTTGGACAGCATTGTAAACAGCGGATCTATTGGAAAGGGAGACCACGCGTGCGAGCCGAGGTGCGAAGCCAGTGGTTTCGTCACTCGCGTGTGTGGTGGTCTCCCCTTCCGGTCGCTTGAGATCGCGGCGCTACGATGCTGTCCAAGCCACGAAGGCCTTGACAAAAGGCTATAGAACTCTATAGAATTGACCCAGATTGGGACCCTTTATGCCATGATGACCAGGAGCCTTCCTCAGAATGACCCAGAAATGTGTCAAACTGACGCAATATCTGAATAGGCTGTGCAAGTCTCGCGCGCATTCGAACTTCCGGGACCATAGTGGTCCCAACCATATGGAGTTTTACGTGGGCGAGATTTTGTTTCGTCAATTATTTTAGTTTAACGTAGGTTATGACCTAGAAAAGTATACATGTTGTTGGAATGTAATACTAAGTGATAACAAAATATGAAAGTAAAACCAATTCAACAATATAACGAAGAAAACCCAAGAATTAAACTTGACCTCAGCTTCCGGTTATTGCAAAAAATTAAGAATTTTGTGCTCGCCTCCGATCATAAAACTTACGTTAACGCTTGTTTTGTATGCGCAATTATAATCGCCAGATGCTGTAATTGCAAAGCAAACCCTTTTCATTGCAGTCTATGGTTGTTGAGGCGTCAGCATCCTCTTTAAACTGCGATACGGGTCCATTTAAGACCCGTTTGACCTTCACGAATCCGCGTAAGGGGTTTCTAAAAAGTTAACATCAAATAGGCATCCTTGTCCCAGAGTTTTAATTTGTTTTCAATAATAATATACACACTATTGTGATTTTTTTTTCAAAAGCTAAACCTTTTCATAAAATTGTAATGATTAATTTAAAACAAAGATTTAATTTCAGAAATAAAAATGTTCTTCGTTTGACGTGTTTTCTCGTTCGGATACGCGCGAGACTTGCACAGTCTATTAAAATCCCATTTTTCACCAGTTCTGTACGGGTCAATCTGATCTAAATATTGAGTCAGGCCCCAGTGGAACCGGAATCCAGTTAGTCTAAGAGTGAATGAGCAAGGGCCGTTGGGTAATTTTTTGGCGCCTTATAATGTAGCGATAGATTTGGTTGATTCATGTTAATTTTTTTTTTTTTTTTTTTTTCTTAGACTTTGGAGAAAATGTGTTCTTTTTACTGGCTCTTTTCTGCTTCGTCAATATAGGTAAGTTACTTTGGTTTTTGGCGGGAAGTTCACACTTTTTGTTTGTTGTTATTTATTTTTCAATGCAATAAACCGTTAGGGAAGTGACTGGGTAAGTTTTTCAATAAATTTGAAGTTGAATACAGAAAACTTGACTTGAGCAGGACTTGAACCTGCGGCCATTGGTGCCTGCACTATACCAACTGAGCTATTAGTCCTATTATGCAGGCGGTCTCCCTGTTTTTTAGTGTTGTTCGGGGTGCCAGTCAGAAGCCATTTAACCTATAACTGCCACAGAATCCAGGGATGACACACAAGTTTGCAATACAGTCTGGAAAGCATTCAGGGATCACCTGAAGGGAATGCAACTTTTTATTTCAGATATCAAGTAATAAACCACTGTTTTTTTTTAACTCAGTGAATTTAATTACTTTGTGCAACTCAAATTATTTTACCTGTTTTGTTTTTGGTGTATTTAGTTTAATTCTTCAAGTTGTCATAAAAAATTGAAACCAAAAGAAACAGACAGAAACTTAAGAGAACAGCTGATACGCATTGAATATCAAAGAGTTCCAAAATACAATTGAACTGTCAAAAATCTAAATACTTTATTCTATACTGTATGGGAAATATTTGGGTGATTTTTGCCTCTGACGATACAATGTTGAAATGGGAGTTGGAAAGCAGAGGCAAGTACATGTTTATTCTAAATATTTTTGTTGTTGCCTTTTTTTTTTTTTTTTTTTTTTTTTGGGGGGGGGGGGGGTTCATTAAACCTAGTTTAACTATTCATTTGTACCTTTTTGTTCTTGGGAAGGGAAGAGGGAGGGGCAAAGGTTCTGGGCGGGGCTCCTCCTGCCCCGTGCCCATACCACCGCTGGTATTGCCAGTAATTTTAAGCGAGGTCTACAATTTCTGATCTAATAACTGACGTAGTTATTTTTATTGGAAAAGTTATATCTAATGTGAGCGAAATATTATCTAATGAGAACGAAAACATATGTATTAAGAATGAAATAATATCTGTTTAATATAAACGAAATTATATCTCACGGAAAATGAATAATTTGGGAACAAAAATCCATCTAACGGCAACGAAATATTATATAGTGGAACAAAATAATAACTATAGACCTTATGCATTGACGTCACCAAGCCGCCATCTTAGAGGTAAACTGATGATGAAACAATGGAAACGCGCTGATTTGTACGCGCGGCGCACAGGATTGGCCAATGAACATCTTCCTTTTGACCTCTAGGTGAGGGCGCCCTACTCAAATGACGTCATGGGCGCACCACACTAAATAAACTCCCATAGGAACCAATGCTAAATGATAAATATTCAAAAATACTCAAAAAATCGTGAAAGTCTCTCAGCCTCTTGAAAACCAATCAAACATATTTTCGGACGACTGAACTTCAGAATTCTTTTCAATTTTTGCCAGGTCAGCCGTTTGGAATTTTTGCTAACTACCCCAGAAGAAAAAAACGCGAAAATTTGTATTTTTCCAAAACCGACTTGCTGCCAGTTTTCGTGAAGCACTTCTCTACTTACCCGGTCAAATAGGGCCAACTTTAACGCCTAAATTTATCAAGTCTCCTCAAAAGTTGAAGCACAGAACCCCCAGGTTGTGATAGATTATTATATTTACACAATCTATTAATTGCATGACCCCCAAAACGTTGTAATTAAAAATAAGTTGTGGGTTTACAAATTATGATAAGTAGCTTGGCGCATGAATTCTGGCTTATTTGGTGTGGTGCGCCCTATAAGGGCACTTAATTATTCTTTATGGTTAAAAAATTATGCTTAAATTGTTGAAAATAAGTCACTGACTTGATATCTGAAAAAATGAATTGGAAATGTTATTGCGTTCGTCTACAACAAGGTCAAACATGTTTGAGCATTTACATGTACTCTAAGCAATGCGATAAGAAAAACCTGCATTAACGCTGTGTACACTCTAATGACAAGTCAGTTGTTATATCCAAATCCTAGTCACTCAACAAGTTATAAACTTATCTCTTTTTTTTAGTTATACGATTCTAAACGCCTTGCAATTATTTTTAATAATTGACAAGAGGGGGTTAACTAATGTGGAAGCTGTAAAAGGGAAAGGGGATTGAAGAGGGAGGGCCTGAGAAGGGGGGGGGGGGTAGATTTTGCTTACCCGCCAACATTTTTAACCATGTAATCATATTGAGTTTAAAATGGTGAACTTTATAACAAAAAAGAATATACATAGGTCATTTTACCACGTTTAATTGTCATTCCAAGTTTCATTTTACCTAGCTTTAAGGGATAAGGGGGTGAATGGGTGGGCGGGGCGTGGGCGGGGCTTGTTGCAAAATGCACTTCCAGACACTTTACGGTTAATAAATTGTGGGTGGACGGGAACAATTGGACTATATGAGTTAAGAGTTAAGAGTTAAGACTGTAAGCTAATAAGGTGTTTGGGCTGGGGGATAGGGTCCGGGCTGACGGCTAGGGTTTTGGGCTTTGGGGGTAGGCTCGGCTGGGGGTTAGGGTTTGGGCTGGGGCTATGATTTCGGCTAGGGGCTAGGGTTAGGGCTGGGGGTTATGATTCGGCTTGGGTGTAGGGTTTGGGCTGGGGGCTGGGGTTTGGGCTGACGGCTACGGTTTTTGCCGAGGGTTGTACAGTATAGTGTAGGGTTTAGGCTGCTGGTTGGGGACTAGGCCTAGGGTTTCACACGCATCAGAGTGTATTCACCTTCCGGAAACTTGACATATATGATGACGAGTCCACCACCTCCCCTACTCCTCTTCAAATAGTCTGTTGGTGGTTTTTCTCTCCTTTTTCATATTCAACCAGCCACGTTGGCTCATGATTCTTTGAATGTGACTAAAACCGTCAGTCTCATACTTATTACTTTTCATAGTTTAACCATGCAGGTTTAGAAAGCAAACCCCTCTTTGACTGAGTGTGAAACGTTGAATTATTCTCGGTTAATAAATGTATTGTAATTTGAGGAAATAGAAACATTATTGCTATACTAACAGTTTACAGTCAAAGAAATGATGTTTCCAATGTAAAAACAGCAACAAAGTGACAAACAATGCCCCCACACAACTCATTACTGTCGTTGTTTCAAGCCTACATAAATGTAAACAGAACACAAACATGGCTGCACGGGCGCCGCCATGTTGTATATATAGGGCGCACCACACTAAATAAACTCCCATAGGAACCAATGCTTAATGATAAATATTCAAAAATACTCAAAAAATCGTGAAAGTCTCTCAGCCTCTTGAAAACCAATCAAACATATTTTCGGACGACTGAACTTCAGAATTCTTTTCAATTTTTGCCAGGTCAGCCGTTTGGAATTTTTGCTAACTACCCCAGAAGAAAAAAACGCGAAAATTTGTATTTTTCCAAAACCGACTTGCTGCCAGTTTTCGTGAAGCACTTCTCTACTTACCCGGTCAAATAGGGCCAACTTTAACGCCTAAATTTATCAAGTCTCCTCAAAAGTTGAAGCACAGAACCCCCAGGTTGTGATAGATTATTATATTTACACAATCTATTAATTGCATGACCCCCAAAACGTTGTAATTAAAAATAAGTTGTGGGTTTACAAATTATGATAAGTAGCTTGGCGCATGAATTCTGGCTTATTTGGTGTGGTGCGCCCTATAAGGGCACTTAATTATTCTTTATGGTTAAAAAATTATGCTTAAATTGTTGAAAATAAGTCACTGACTTGATATCTGAAAAAATGAATTGGAAATGTTATTGCGTTCGTCTACAACAAGGTCAAACATGTTTGAGCATTTACATGTACTCTAAGCAATGCGATAAGAAAAACCTGCATTAACGCTGTGTACACTCTAATGACAAGTCAGTTGTTATATCCAAATCCTAGTCACTCAACAAGTTATAAACTTATCTCTTTTTTTTAGTTATACGATTCTAAACGCCTTGCAATTATTTTTAATAATTGACAAGAGGGGGTTAACTAATGTGGAAGCTGTAAAAGGGAAAGGGGATTGAAGAGGGAGGGCCTGAGAAGGGGGGGGGGGGGTAGATTTTGCTTACCCGCCAACATTTTTAACCATGTAATCATATTGAGTTTAAAATGGTGAACTTTATAACAAAAAAGAATATACATAGGTCATTTTACCACGTTTAATTGTCATTCCAAGTTTCATTTTACCTAGCTTTAAGGGATAAGGGGGTGAATGGGTGGGCGGGGCGTGGGCGGGGCTTGTTGCAAAATGCACTTCCAGACACTTTACGGTTAATAAATTGTGGGTGGACGGGAACAATTGGACTATATGAGTTAAGAGTTAAGAGTTAAGACTGTAAGCTAATAAGGTGTTTGGGCTGGGGGATAGGGTCCGGGCTGACGGCTAGGGTTTTGGGCTTTGGGGGTAGGCTCGGCTGGGGGTTAGGGTTTGGGCTGGGGCTATGATTTCGGCTAGGGGCTAGGGTTAGGGCTGGGGGTTATGATTCGGCTTGGGTGTAGGGTTTGGGCTGGGGGCTGGGGTTTGGGCTGACGGCTACGGTTTTTGCCGAGGGTTGTACAGTATAGTGTAGGGTTTAGGCTGCTGGTTGGGGACTAGGCCTAGGGTTTCACACGCATCAGAGTGTATTCACCTTCCGGAAACTTGACATATATGATGACGAGTCCACCACCTCCCCTACTCCTCTTCAAATAGTCTGTTGGTGGTTTTTCTCTCCTTTTTCATATTCAACCAGCCACGTTGGCTCATGATTCTTTGAATGTGACTAAAACCGTCAGTCTCATACTTATTACTTTTCATAGTTTAACCATGCAGGTTTAGAAAGCAAACCCCTCTTTGACTGAGTGTGAAACGTTGAATTATTCTCGGTTAATAAATGTATTGTAATTTGAGGAAATAGAAACATTATTGCTATACTAACAGTTTACAGTCAAAGAAATGATGTTTCCAATGTAAAAACAGCAACAAAGTGACAAACAATGCCCCCACACAACTCATTACTGTCGTTGTTTCAAGCCTACATAAATGTAAACAGAACACAAACATGGCTGCACGGGCGCCGCCATGTTGTATATATAGGGCGCACCACACTAAATAAACTCCCATAGGAACCAATGCTTAATGATAAATATTCAAAAATACTCAAAAAATCGTGAAAGTCTCTCAGCCTCTTGAAAACCAATCAAACATATTTTCGGACGACTGAACTTCAGAATTCTTTTCAATTTTTGCCAGGTCAGCCGTTTGGAATTTTTGCTAACTACCCCAGAAGAAAAAAACGCGAAAATTTGTATTTTTCCAAAACCGACTTGCTGCCAGTTTTCGTGAAGCACTTCTCTACTTACCCGGTCAAATAGGGCCAACTTTAACGCCTAAATTTATCAAGTCTCCTCAAAAGTTGAAGCACAGAACCCCCAGGTTGTGATAGATTATTATATTTACACAATCTATTAATTGCATGACCCCCAAAACGTTGTAATTAAAAATAAGTTGTGGGTTTACAAATTATGATAAGTAGCTTGGCGCATGAATTCTGGCTTATTTGGTGTGGTGCGCCCTATAAGGGCACTTAATTATTCTTTATGGTTAAAAAATTATGCTTAAATTGTTGAAAATAAGTCACTGACTTGATATCTGAAAAAATGAATTGGAAATGTTATTGCGTTCGTCTACAACAAGGTCAAACATGTTTGAGCATTTACATGTACTCTAAGCAATGCGATAAGAAAAACCTGCATTAACGCTGTGTACACTCTAATGACAAGTCAGTTGTTATATCCAAATCCTAGTCACTCAACAAGTTATAAACTTATCTCTTTTTTTTAGTTATACGATTCTAAACGCCTTGCAATTATTTTTAATAATTGACAAGAGGGGGTTAACTAATGTGGAAGCTGTAAAAGGGAAAGGGGATTGAAGAGGGAGGGCCTGAGAAGGGGGGGGGGGGGGGGGGGTAGATTTTGCTTACCCGCCAACATTTTTAACCATGTAATCATATTGAGTTTAAAATGGTGAACTTTATAACAAAAAAGAATATACATAGGTCATTTTACCACGTTTAATTGTCATTCCAAGTTTCATTTTACCTAGCTTTAAGGGATAAGGGGGTGAATGGGTGGGCGGGGCGTGGGCGGGGCTTGTTGCAAAATGCCCTTCCAGACACTTTACGGTTAATAAATTGTGGGTGGACGGGAACAATTGGACTATATGAGTTAAGAGTTAAGAGTTAAGACTGTAAGCTAATAAGGTGTTTGGGCTGGGGGATAGGGTCCGGGCTGACGGCTAGGGTTTTGGGCTTTGGGGGTAGGCTCGGCTGGGGGTTAGGGTTTGGGCTGGGGCTATGATTTCGGCTAGGGGCTAGGGTTAGGGCTGGGGGTTATGATTCGGCTTGGGTGTAGGGTTTGGGCTGGGGGCTGGGGTTTGGGCTGACGGCTACGGTTTTTGCCGAGGGTTGTACAGTATAGTGTAGGGTTTAGGCTGCTGGTTGGGGACTAGGCCTAGGGTTTCACACGCATCAGAGTGTATTCACCTTCCGGAAACTTGACATATATGATGACGAGTCCACCACCTCCCCTACTCCTCTTCAAATAGTCTGTTGGTGGTTTTTCTCTCCTTTTTCATATTCAACCAGCCACGTTGGCTCATGATTCTTTGAATGTGACTAAAACCGTCAGTCTCATACTTATTACTTTTCATAGTTTAACCATGCAGGTTTAGAAAGCAAACCCCTCTTTGACTGAGTGTGAAACGTTGAATTATTCTCGGTTAATAAATGTATTGTAATTTGAGGAAATAGAAACATTATTGCTATACTAACAGTTTACAGTCAAAGAAATGATGTTTCCAATGTAAAAACAGCAACAAAGTGACAAACAATGCCCCCACACAACTCATTACTGTCGTTGTTTCAAGCCTACATAAATGTAAACAGAACACAAACATGGCTGCACGGGCGCCGCCATGTTGTATATATAGGGCGCACCACACTAAATAAACTCCCATAGGAACCAATGCTTAATGATAAATATTCAAAAATACTCAAAAAATCGTGAAAGTCTCTCAGCCTCTTGAAAACCAATCAAACATATTTTCGGACGACTGAACTTCAGAATTCTTTTCAATTTTTGCCAGGTCAGCCGTTTGGAATTTTTGCTAACTACCCCAGAAGAAAAAAACGCGAAAATTTGTATTTTTCCAAAACCGACTTGCTGCCAGTTTTCGTGAAGCACTTCTCTACTTACCCGGTCAAATAGGGCCAACTTTAACGCCTAAATTTATCAAGTCTCCTCAAAAGTTGAAGCACAGAACCCCCAGGTTGTGATAGATTATTATATTTACACAATCTATTAATTGCATGACCCCCAAAACGTTGTAATTAAAAATAAGTTGTGGGTTTACAAATTATGATAAGTAGCTTGGCGCATGAATTCTGGCTTATTTGGTGTGGTGCGCCCTCATATGCATAAGGTCTATTATGGACAAACAAACTTGGGGAAACAAAATAATGTTTAGAGAACGGAATTATATGTAGGTTTAATTAGAATTAAGCAATATCTCATGGGAATAAAATAAAGTGTATAATATGAGCAAATAATTCCAAACAGGGCGAATTACTATTGAACGGGAACGAAATAATTATCTAATGACACGCAATTATCTCAAGAGAACAAATAGGCCTACTCTTAAAATAGGAAATAAATAACGATTTAATGAGAACGAAAACATGTCTAATAAGAACGAAATATTATGAAATAGGAACGAACAATTTTCTAATGGGAACGAAATACTATTATTTATTAAATAGGAACGAAATATCATCCAATGGTAACGAAATACTCTTAAAAAGGAACGAAATATCTAATTGAAACGTAATACTATTTTTTTTAAAGATTATTATCTAATGGGAACGGAATACTATTAAATGGGAAAGATATATTTATCTAATTAGAGAACAATTATATCTATTGAAAACAAGAAACTATGCGAAGAACGAAATATCATTTAATGGTAACGAAATACTCTTAAAAAGGAACGAAATATCTAATTAAAACGTAATACTATTTATACAAAAACGATTATTATATCTAATGGGAACGAAATACTATTAAATGGGAAAGATATATTTATCTAATTAGAAAACAATTATATCTATTGAAAACAAGAAACTATGCGAAGAACGAAATATTCATATAATGGGAACGAAATGTTACTAAATGGGACCGAAATAAGCATCTACTACGAGAAGTACAAAACTATATCCAATGTGGATAAAATATTATGTAATGTGTTCTAAGAAAAATAGTATCTGATGGGATCGAGGAATTAAACAGAAACTTTGTCATGCATGTGAGAGGACGAGGTGATATCAAAACGGATTTTACAGGTCACTTCCTGGCCGCCGTACCTAAAGTATTGATTTTGAATTCTGCGAAGACTATAGGCCCCTATCATTCGGTGTCATTAAAAAACGAGCGCTTTGTTGTCGTGCCGATCTTAACGTGTTGCTGCTCCAGATTTATAATGATTATTTATTATATCCTGTCGATCAATATTGACTCAACTGGATGGAGTTACAAAGAATAGCAATATCTGTTTTTCCCAATTTATGTGCAAATATTCTTGTGCATACAATATATTCGTTATTTAGGTTTTTTCCGTAATATTTACCTCTTTAAAACCTTTCACACGAGAGCAATTTAGCAAGGGTCCCTTGCTAAATTGTAGCTTGGTTATAAAATTTTACAAACTATACCTCGTCTGAAAGGACAACAATTTGTGTACAGTCCAAGGCCCCTTGCAAAATCTTGTCAAAGATTTTGGGTTGTAACACTTAATAAAGGGATATTATGTAGGATTGTCAGAGCTGACAAAATAGTTGCAGACAGTGTTCATGTTTTGTGTGATCAACCATACACAAGAAATAACAAATGTGAAATTTTGTTTTTAAATCCGTTATGTGTTTCAGAAGAAAGAAGTGATAAACCGTGCACAATTTTCAGCATGTAAAAACACTGCCTTAATTTTGTTGTAACAATTTCAGATACAGTTTTCACGACTATTACTTAATTTCAAAGGGAAATATTTCTCAGGAAAACAGTTGCTTCTAGTACGAATTTCATAATCAGTGAGCTTTCAGCCTATTATAGATAGTTCCCAGTAGACGCCATCTTTACGGGCAAATCGCATTTTGGCTTGCAGGCGCGTCAAGCGCTCAAATTATTAACGCAGCCGCGTCATTCACTAACCAATCATGCAATGAGTTTGGTGAAATGTGCGCGTGCTGCACGCCGTTCTCACGCGTAACGCATGACTGTGTGTTCCAAATTGCCCGTAAAGATGGCCGACTTACGTCATACTGCAACCTATCTATACAAAATTCTGGGTTTTATCCTTACCAATGGTGTATACTACTTTTAAGTGGTCCATACTGATACATAAGTCCAAAAATTTGTCACTTTTATTCGAAAGCCTATGTTGTTAAAATGGAAACGGTATAGTGAGCATCCAGCAAAATTACTTTGTTTAAATTGCCCTCGTTGATTAGAAATCAATAAAAGTATGTCGAAAAGGATATTGATGGAGGTGATTTTTTGGAGATTCAAATTTCAGTGGTGTCCGTTTGTGAATGCTGCGACCCAGAGTTACGGTTGGTACCCGCTGTCGCGCTATTAACGATGGATTCGATGTTCTTGTAGACGAAGGGAAATGAGCATTTCAATTTTGTGATGTACTCATTTTCCACTAGACAGAGTCCTCTTGTGAGTTTGGAAAAAATGACAAGTCTCTAACCCCACGGTAAAATGGTGTAAATTGCCAGTGCATTCAATACCCTCCCAGTGCAAAATTTGTCAACATCCAAAACATCTGATGACATCATTCTGAACAAATAAAGGGTCTCTACATTTTGCCTCTTGAAAGAAAACCAGCAGAAAATACCGTCCGCCATTTTGTTGAGTCAAAAATTATGTTCTACAAAATAGCGGACCGTGTTTTATCATGAATTACACGAAAACCAAACAATTTCAAGGGATATTGATTCTACTTTTAAGATCTTTCCAACCACATTCATATGAAAACAAATACCTTTTTAATAGCCCAAAGCGCCCAATCCGAAGGCATATGCTCCTTATTTTGAAGATAATGGGAAGTGTGACCAACAAAAAAAGGAACACTCGTATAATTAGGACCATTTAGTATAATGGCTGACATCGGTGGCCATTGCGTGTGAAGCACTCGCATTTCACTACTGTGGCCCAGTTCGATTCCGGGCTAAGGCCTTATGTTAGTAGAGTTGCTCGTTGGTTCTCTCCGGATTTTTGGGGGGTATTTCTCAGAAAAACAAAAAAACCCTTTCGATCTCTGATAATATGGCAGGCTCTGCCAAAAGGCACCATTACACGCCTGCAGTGCGACCTCGTTTAGCCGCGTCTTTCGCAATTTATCTTTTTAGCTGCGAGTTAGGATGTGAGTTAGCCTTTTGTCAAGGCCTTCGTAGTCTTGGCCCAAGACGTCAGTGATCGATAGTGGATAGTGTAATGCGCTCGGTTACAACTCGTTACAGCGCGCCCTCTTGTGGCTTGAATTACCCAACTTGACTAGCTCCAAGACGTCAGTGATCGATAGTGGATAGTGTAATGCGCTCGGTTACAACGCGCCCTCTTGTGGCTTGAATTACCCAACTTGACTAGCGAGCTAGTCAAGTTGGGTAATTCAAGCCACAAGAGGGCGCGCTGTAACGAGTTGTAACCGAGCGCATTACACTATCCACTATCGATCACTAGTACGTCTTGGGCCAGCTAGTCAAGTTGGGTAATTCAAGCCACAAGAGGGCGCGTTGTAACCGAGCGCATTACACTATCCACTATCGATCACTGACGTCTTGAGCCAAGACTAAGGCCTTCGTGGCTTGAACAGCTTTGTAGAGCCGCGATCCCAAGCGACTGAAATGGGAGACCACGCACGCGAGTGGCGAAGCCACGAGGGCCTTTTCCAACTTGTTTGCGGTTTCTTATGTGTTTCTTTATAATCTCTACTTTTGCTACCCGAAACAGTAGCAAAAGTCAAAACCAATCAGAAGTGCATAACGCACGTTTCATACTTCATGAATAATTCATAAAAAAACCGCAAACAAGTTGGAAAAGGCCCTCGTGGCTTCGCCACTCGGCTCGCGCGCGTGTGATCTCTCGTTCGAGTCGCTCCACTGTTTACAAAGCTGTCCAAGCCACGATGGCCTTGACAAAAGGCTAGATGAGTGAGATTTGTTCCCTGCCGAATTAAACCCTTTTAAACGGACGGAGAGGCAGAAGTTATTTGGGTTTTGGCATTCTGCCATTGTACGATTTATAATTTGCCATCGCTTTCTCCAGAGTTGCAATCTCATGTACATCTTTGAAGATGTGCAAAAATATATTGACGTCAAGATGACGTCCCTGCTCATTCTCTTTGATCTTCTTGCAACATCTGTCACGTTTAGGATGACTGTATACAAACATGATTCATTTGAAAAATGAAATCTCGTCAAAATAATTATTTCCATTTTGACACGTGCGTACTATAAAGCGTATTATAATATAAGCGCCATACAAAGTAATGGACGGTTTTGAACCAGTGTGCGCGTAAATCAGTCACTCTGGTATGAGCCCTGGCGGCCTTTCACTTTCGTATTATACTACAGTGACAGCACAGAGGAAGAGTCCTATCACTCTGGGGAGCCAATCAGCGTTGTTTTCAGCAAATCCCTACCCCTAAGTGACGAGACAATCGATACAAAAACCAGAGTAATGTGTAGATGATTCTCTATAAAAAGTGAAATCACCAAAAGATAGTCTACTTTTTGTTTTAATAGGCCTAAATAAAATAATAATAAACTAGACATTAGGTGTTTGTGAACAAACACTGAGCTGTTCCTGTTTTCTGATCCCAATCACACTGTTGCCACAGACAGCAAAAGGCCTTGAACCTATATTAGTGCAGACGGCATTCGAACCCGGATCGCGTGGTCCAAGTGTTGAGACAGTCCCAGCACCTTATCCCACTGCGCTAGTAAGGTGTTGGTACTTTAACCCCGTGAGTTTACAATGTAGTAATACGAGTGCACCCAACCAGACTGGAGAAAACAACAGACGGCAACATGCATCTATACTGAATGGGGACTCAAAAAAATAACTAAATGAAAAGGGAAGAAGAAATAATATATAAGAAAATCAATAAATGATTAAATAAACAATTCAATAAATGAAGCAAACCAAAAACAAGTTGAGACCCCCCCCAAAAAAAATAATAATAAATAAATAAATAAATAAATAAATAAAAATTTAAAACAAATAAAAAAACACCCAAATAATGAAACAGTATAATTATTTTTAATTATAACGTTTTGGGGGTTTTTTTTGGGGGGGGGGTCATGCAATTAATAGATTGTGTAATTATACGAATCTATCACAACCTGGGGGTTTTGTGTTTCAACTTTTGGCCTCCCAAAATGTTATATAAATATTAACTGAATCATCTGTTCACCGGACCATTCTGATTGTGTTTTATAATGGTCACCCACGCAGCAGCGTAGACAAAGGTAGCAACCTTCGTGTTTTTATTTTAATTTTATTATAATTCCCGCACAGGTAATAGTTACACTCGAAAAACTCCACGGTCCGAAATGACCCGGTTCCGAGTCCGTGGGGCCTGACCCGCATTACCCAAAAATGTTTCAAACTTACGCGGAATCCGAGCAAAAAATACCATCATTTATAAACCACTTTCCCGGTCAGCCTGAACAAGAAATTGGTCAGGCCCTTTAGGACCAGGGAGATTTTAGAGTCATATGCTTTTGTATTTATAATAATAACAATAACAATACTCGGTTCTTATATTCTGGTGCTTTATCACACCCCTAGGGGCGTATCAAAGCGCTCAGTATTTTTTCCTGCAAGTATGTGGAGCTACGTTTTTGTATGGGGTCATTCCATGTCAATTCAACATGCTTTTGGACCTGATCGTCACGGATTGAAATGAAATTCGGTGTGCTGATTGGACTCCTTGAGAAACCCCCAGAACTGAAATTTTATGTAATTTGGTTATGATTTTTTGAGATATGGGTTAACGAACTTTTGACTAATTAGCATGACCTGCTATGTTTGGGCGTTCATATCTCCAAAAGTAAAGAACCTACAGAAATAAAATTTACATCATTTTAAAGCTCTTGAAATGTCCCTCATTTAAAAAAAAAATCAAAATTATACCTCATGCCGCAAAAAATACGCAAAAATATGACCTTTGACCTTGATTTGCGAAAATGCGTATTTTTCAAAATGCGTACTTTTCCCCCCATTGTTAGCTTAAGATGTAAGCAACGTTTTCAGAAAGATTTGGGATGGGCACTCTTAGAGTTTTTTAGTTATGATTATTTGAACAATGCTAGTAAGGACAAAAACTCTTAAAATGTATGCATTGTACATGTTCAAATGTATATGTACATGTACAGTGTAATGTATAGTTCTTGCGTTGTGTACACTTCATGGATGTAAAGAATATAACCTGTTTTTTCCCTAACATTGTAAAAAAAACAAACAGGCAAATTACATGGGTGGGATTCGAACCCACGACCTTTGCATTGCTAGAGCAGATGTCGAGTTAGCCCGGCAGCTAGAGGCAGTTTGAATCAAATGTTTCAGCAGCGGGTAAACATTCTCACTCTCTAGTAGACATATGCATTTGCCCGTTGTCTCCTCCTAAATTGCACCCTGCTGGAATCACTGGGACCGCTCCCACCACAGCCTGTCTTTCCAGTGCTGCTGCTTTGAGGTCAGTGGTGGTATCACAACCTGACCATTCTCAGATTTTGTCTATGCGCATCTTTGGTCAGCCCACTGAACAATAGCATCCCAGCCCTGTGGCATCCCGTCCACAACGGCTGCTGCCAATCCGTCTTGACGAGCCACATGGCCCAACCAAGCTGCCTTTCTTTCAATTACAGCACTGCTGCTGAAGTACCATGGGTTGCCGATCATCTCTGTAAGTCTTTCATTTGTCACAGGGTAAATATTAACATATATAAAATCGTTGCGGTACACACTTTTAAATATAGAATTCTGTTACAACATAGAATTCGAACTGCCTCTTTAAATTCGAACTGCCTCTAGCCACCAGGCTTGCTCGGTGGTCTAGTGGCAAGACATCTGCTGTACATTTGATAGCAAACCATGTGCAAAAGTTGTGGGTTCGAATCCCACCCGAGTGACTTGCCTGTGTTTCTATTCCCACAGCTCAGGAAAGTACTAAGTATACAGTGATTAATACACATCGGTGTAATGGTAAAAACAAATTATATTCTTTGTCCCAATGCAAAATTAACATCCATGAAGTGTACACAACGCAATAACTATACATTACACTGTACATTACATTTGAACATGTACAATGCATACATTTTCAGTTACTACATGTAGCAATGTCCTTACTAGCAATGTTCAAATAATCATAACTCAAAAACTATAAGAGTGCCCATCCCAAATCTTTCTGAAAACGTTGCTTACATCTTAAGCTAACAATGGGGGGGAAATTACGCGTTTTGAAAAATACGCATTTTCGCAAATCAAGGTCAAAGGTCATATTTTTGCGTATTTTTGCACATGAGGTATAATTTTTTATTTATTTTTTCTCAAATGAGGAACATTTCAAGAGCTTTAAAATGATGTAAATTTTATTTCTGTAGATTCTTTACATTTGGAGATATGAACGCCCAAACATAGCAGGTCATGCCAATTAGTCAAAAGTTCGTTAACTCATATCTCAAAAAATACATAAAATTTCAGTTTTGGGGGTTTCTCAAGGAGTCCAATCAGCACACCGAATTTCATTTCAATCCGTGACGGTCAGGTCCAAAAGCGTGTTGAATTGACACGGAATGACCCTTTGATACTGTTTTTTTATATCACCATGTATTGGTTCAGTAAGGTGCTGTGCGCAATATGCTGCAATATTTATTTTTAGTTCCATAATATGTTTTATTATGGCTGGGTTGCAAAGTTCTCAGAATGATTTGAAAATGCAAAACAATGATACTTTTAGTCGATAACGATAATTTTTATTTTCTTCAGCCTCATTTGGCGAGGGCTTGAAGTGGCAGAACACTGATCGGGGAGGAGGCTCAAGCTTAATTTGAAAACATAACAAATACTACTGAGGTAGCCTTTTGTCAAGGCCATCGTGGCTTGGACAGCTTTGTAAACAGCGGAGCGACTGGAACGGGAGATCACGCGTGCGAGCCGAGTGGCGAATCGCCACTCGCGTGCGTGGTCTCCTCTCCCAGTCGCTTGGGATCGCTGCTCTACGAAGCTGTCCAAGCCACGAAGACCTTGACAAAAGGCTACTACTGAGGGGGAAACCGGGTAACCGGGTAATCGAAATAGCTAAATAGACATTCGTTGTATACAAACTTATATGAATGTCCAATGTTCTATATCAAATTAACTTTACTGTCTTGTCACAAATTGGTTTGTATTTGATCGGTGTTGTTTTGCTCGCATTGCAGCTGAAGTGGTATCGCAGTTTGATCTTGGTGATTTAGGGATCGATATTGGCGACATCCTCGGTGAAGAAACAAGTGGACTTTTTGACTTTAATGGGGGGAACGAGGAGACCGGTACCACTCCCCCTGAGAACGAGGCTAGCGTGGGTAAGTGTACCTCAATTCACCTCGCTAGAAAATGTAATACTTTTATTTTGCGGAGCAAGGGAGTCAATTTTCGGGGGCCTAACGGTATTCAACTAATATGAATTTATGCTTGTTTTTTGTTATAGAGTCTTCTTCGCTGAACTGTTTCCAGTGTATGAGCTCGGATTCTGATCAGCATCACTCGAACTGTTTAGCCCCGGAGGTAGGAACCGTCACGGTGGCACAATGCGGCCAGACCCAATCTGGACATACTTCTCATTGTGGCATGCTGAAGGCCACAATCTCCAATACAATTGCCGGTAACCCAGGTAAAATAATTACACTGTGCCTGATATGTGGCAGAGGGTGTACCCCTGTTCCCATTCTTGGGGGCGTGGGTAGCGCTCGCCTCTCACCATTCGATTCCCGGCTAAGGCCGGGAGTTGAGTTGAGTTTTGCGTTGGATCTCTCCTATGCCGACCATCTCCGGTCCTTCCGGGTGCCCCCCCCCCGGAAAAATCAAACACTTTCAATCTCTGGCTGTGAAAATTTGGGCTTAATCCGTTGTGTGAGTCAGGAGAAAATAGTGCACAATCATGCACAATTTTCAGTGTGTAAACACATTGTAACGCTGAGTTTTCAGTTACAGTTTCTCGAATATGACTTTATTTCAGAGGAACATATTTCACAGAAAACATTGCTCTGGTTTTAACTTCACTATCAGTAAGCTTTAAGAAAACACTTTTTTGTCAAAATTAACACTGATGTATTTTATCCTCACCAACCCTGTATAATTCATTTAATGGGTTTTAAAGATATGCAAATTACTTCGTTCTGTTGTTGTTGTTGTTGTTGTTGTTGTGGTCGTTGTCGTCCTCGTCCTCGTCCTCGTCGTCGCTGTCATTGTCGTCGTCGTCCTCGTCGTCGTTGTCGTTGTCGTCGCCGTCCTCGTCCTCCACGTTTTTGTCGTCGTCGTTGTCGTCCTCGTCGACGTCCTCGTCGTCGTCGACGTCCTCGTCGTCGTCGTCATCCTCCTCGTCCTCATCCTCGTCCTCGTCCTCGTCCTCGTCCTCGTCCTCGTCCTCATCCTCGTCCTCGTCGTCGTCGTCCTCGTCCTCGTCCTCGTCCTCATCCTCGTCCTCGTCCTCGTCCTCGTCCTCGTCGTCGTCGTCGTCGTCCTCGTCCTCGTCCTCGTCCTCGTCCTCGTCCTCGTCCTCGTCCTCGTCCTCGTCCTTGTCGTCGTTCTTGTTGTATTTGTCGTTGTTGCTGTTGCTGCTGTTCTTGTTGTTGTTGTTGGGTCATTTTCTTTTCATTTTTCTCATCAATTAAATGTTTTTCTCCGTTGAACACAGAAGAGAAGTCTCAGATCGAATGGTACTTTCGAGCATGTGTACCGGTGCCCAACCACAAGGAGTACGGTAGCAAATGTTATGTAAACGACGACCTGAACAGCAAAGTCAGCGAGCTGATGGGTCAAACAATCCAACAGGTAAAAAAATAATAACATGTAAACAGGTAAACAGGTAGACAACCAAACATGTAAACAACCAAACAGGCAAACAGTCGAACAGGTAAACAATCAAATAGGTAAATACTCTAAAAACTTGGGGTCATAATTGACCAGAATCCAGGTGCCGTTTAGCCTGACCCCTTTCTGGGTCTGTATGACCTGAAATCTGTATCAAAATGACACAGAAATGGGTCAAACTGACGCATAATCCCATTGTTCATCCATAGATCAGCCTGACCAGAATTGAATCAGCCTGACCCAGAAAAGGGTCAGGACCCCCTGGGACTCGGGATCTGGATCAATTCTGACCGGGGAGCTTTTGGAGTGTATTGTTTCGAAAAGTAATTAGCCTCCCTAATAGTTATACTGTTTATTCTAAAAATAATAATAATAATACGAGATATTTATATAGCGCATAATGCAGAAGCCTCTATGCGCAACACAAAACATAAAACAATGAAATGAATTTAAAAAGCAAGTGACACAAATAAAGATTCAAACAAATGAGTTTTTAAAAGTCCCTTGAAAATCTGAAGAGAGCCAACTTGGCGAATATGAAGAGGTAAGTCATTCCATAACGAAGGTGCAATGAAGTTGAAGGCTCTTTGACTATAAGCATACATACAAAACAAACACAATGACTGCACTTGCATTTCCCCCTGAAACTCGAGCATAATTATTCTCTAATAATATTTGCACTAATGTTTTCTGGTTAGAATAGACCCTGGAACCGGGTCAGCCTGACCCAGAACTGGGTCAGGCTGACCTGGAACTCGGTCAGCCTGACCCCGAAATGGGTCATGGGTCAGGCTGACCTGGAACCGGGTCAGTTTTGACACGGGAGTTTTTAGAGTGCTTTAACTTCATTAAAATAAACACTATTTGAATGAAAGAATTCTTTCCAAAAACTGTTTGCTGTGTCCTTTTCTGAAACAGAAGATCTTAAAAATAAAATGTGACAAAATTGGTACTTCTTTCTTTCTTTGCACAGTTCTTGGGCGCAGGTGAAGATAGCACTGTTGAAAGTGAAGGGTGTTTCTGTAAGGAGAATCTCTGCAATGGGGCTCCCTCGACGTTCAAGTTAACAACCCTGATCGCTCTGCCTCTTGCACTAGCTGCAAGTTATCTTCTTGCCTAGACAGACCCGACAACAATCAAACGTTGACCCTACCTTTAAAATGGAGCTCCAATTATAAATTCAGTTCAGCGTTCTACAGATTTTCCAGCATATAGAATTGTTAGGATAGTGGGACAAAAATAACAAGTTTTTTATCACATGTTAAACCAACGTAAAATGCCAGTCTATTTGATACCCTTCCAGCGTAAATTTTGACAGCATCTAGAAACATCCAATGACGTCACATTTCAAATATATGGGTCAGTACATTTTTACAGAGGGAAATTTTTCAGATCGTTTATGAATTGTTATGGTATACAATCAAGTAGGCATTGAATTTGACCTTTTGACTGAGGCACCAAATTCCTCGCCTTGCAATGTACAAACCCATTTTGTTGCTGACGTTCAATGACGTCATGTTTCAAATTTCGATCTGAAAGAGTATCAAATAAAATGTAATGTAACAACATTTTAACATGAGATTAGAGACTTGTAATTTCCCCCTACTTTCATGAGGACTCTATCTATTGGAAAGGAGTGGATCACAAAACCAGAAATGACATTGGAGCTCGTAAAAGACAGGCACGGTTCTATTGCTTGATTCTTTGTGTTGTTTCTCCCCCCCCCCCCCCCTTTGTGTTTTTATTCCTAGGGGGCTAACACCAGGAAATGAAAGCCATACCGAGACCTTGCAAATGGTATGAAAGGAATTTCCCCTCTTTCTAGGTGAACCTCTCTTTTTCGGGTCTTAAAATCTGCCCTCTTGCATACTAAACTTTTGGTGACATTTATTTTTATTTATTGAGCTCCCAAAAAGTTTAAATGCCAAATGGCATAATACTTTCATAAAACTAGGTATTGTTTTTATTTATTTATGTATTTATTTATTTATTTATTTATTTATTTATTTATTTATTTATTTATTTGTCATTTTATTTCTAAAGACCCCTTGCATTGGCCGCCATTGCTGAGGTCAAACAATTCACTCGTGTAATGATAGGTCTTCCTTTTACCTCAGTGGAGGGCGCTGTTTGGGCTTGTGACGTCATATGAAAGGGGTCTATTGGTTTTATATTAATTCATTTCATAATAATTAAAATTTTCCTTATTTTGATTTTTTTCTTATGGGGCAGATTTAGGGGCTTCAGTACATTACCCCCTCACCACTAGCCCCGCCTCCGTTAAACCTGGTCTATTGCAAGGTTAGAAGAGGTTGGTTTAATTTGTTTGCCTAAGGTTGAATTTATTTTTTTAAATAAAACTATTACCGTATTATTTTTTTGGCATATACATTTTCTTTTTTCTTGTTTACATATTAGGGTTTTGTTTTCTTTCATATTAAAGGCCTATAACTATAGGCCTATGTCTATTTTTTAATTTACTTTTTAAAAGAATTCATTTATTTGATTTGGAACTTTTTGTTTTAAAGTATTTGTTTTCATTTGTTTGACTTTTATTTTACCTTATTTTAATTCTACTTTGTTTTCATTTAGTTAGTGTTTATTGGTGTTTATTTTGGTTTTTTAGGGTTTTTTTCCTCGGCGAAAAACTTTCATTCAATTATTGTTGTCTTTATTTATTTATTTATCATATTTATTTTTAACAGAAGAAATTTCAGGAACATGAAAGTATTGCTACTGGCACAGTTTCTTTTAAAGGATTTGTCTTATTTCTTAGGGTTTTGTTTTACTTTTCATTTCGATTCTTTTTTATACACTGTTAATTTGAAAAAGAAAAAAAAAAAATAATTGTTATGGTATTTGTTTTTATTGATTTATTTTCCATGTTTATTTTTAAGTGAAGAAATTTCAAGAACATTAACAAGTATTTGTATACAGTTTCTTTATTAAGTATTTTATTAATTCTAGGGTATTGTTTTACCCTTCTTATTAGATCATCTTCTTTTATTGTATTACTTTATTTGTTTTTTGTGTATTTTTTAAACAGAAGCTATTTCAGGAACTATAACTTTAAAGTTTCTTTAGTGTATTAGTATTAAAATTTTTATTTCGATTACTCTTGCCAAAGTGCCTTTAATACAATAGGTATTTTTAGTATATTTTGTTATTGTTAAATAATTATTGTTTCGGCCAATATCGTTGCTATCCATTCCCAGTTGTCAATCACTCAGGGCATCGGTTGACCTTTGACCTTACTTTGGCCTATCGTTAGCAGAAGCCAAAGTCTGTTGAATGACACTTAAATACACTAAATGACACTAAAATATTTAACAATTTTAAAGAATGAATTGAATGAATGCGAGCCCTCACAATGCCACACAAAAAATAAACAAATTGCTTAAATTGAAACTGTTATGTTAATAATAATACAATATGTGAATATTCCAAAACAAATTGAAAACAAATTAGGAGGATGGAGAATTTGTTCACAATCTGCAAATTTAAACTGGAGAACAAAATTCGAATGCACTTGTATCAACAATTGAAAATGTTCGAGTGTTTCGGCTGATGGGCACTCAAGCACAAAACCAATAGGGACTGATCCAATCCGGATCATACTGACCCAGAAATGGGTCAAGCCCCGATCCGGGTCAATTTCGACCGGGAGTTTGTAGAGTGTAGGAACAGGGTTAGCGTCTATACACTTCCGGGTCAGAATTGACCCGGATGCCGATTCACAGGGGGCTTGACCCATATCTGTGTCAGGCTGACCCAGAAACAGTTTGCTTTTAAATAGGATGTCAGCTCAGACTCTGCGTCAGTTTGACCCATGTCTGGGTCATTTTGACACAGCTTCCGGGTGATACTGACTCGGCTCAAAAACACCATGCTCCCATAAATGACAAATTATTTTCCCCTTGTACAGACCCCTCCCCTTACAAAAAAGTATTTAAAAAAAAGAAAAAACCCGGGGAAAAACCACAACCCCCGAAAATAAAAACC
The DNA here is from genome assembly GCA_037783415.1 of Leptasterias polaris. NCBI lineage: Eukaryota > Metazoa > Echinodermata > Asteroidea > Forcipulatida > Asteriidae > Leptasterias > Leptasterias polaris. Next base: position 10,501,366 of record JAZGTN010000009.1, read on the forward strand.
AAACAAACAAACCACTTTAACACACAACGAAATCACAATTTTAGGAGGGGGTGGGTACTACCGTGCCGCATATCGAGCGCTAAATAAGGTTAGAGGCAATGGCCATGTATTGTTTAGGCCCTTATAGTATATAATTTTGTTGTATATATTTCTGTAATCTTTTTCTGTAATCATTGTCAACAAAAATGTATACGAATCGTGAATAGACAAAAGGCAGCAAAACCACCCTTCTTGCAGGACGCTTGTCACTTGTATCAGTGACGTCACGTAATTAGTGTATAGCTTAATATTTATTATATGTTTGATAGTAATTGAGTTTGAAATCAAGCACAAAACACCAACATAGTTTTGTTCTTTCTTTTTCTTGTTTTTCTCTTATTATTTGGAACATTCTAATAGTTCTAGCTATGAAAGATAGTGTTTTATTTCATCTTGATCCTAAAATTACAGAACCACAACAATTTGATATCAAAAAAGGGAACAGTCAAATAGTGTGCATTGTTTTTTTTTTTTTTTTTCCCCCTGACTTACAACGATTAAGCCAGCATTTTCACATGTTTGTTGTTTTATTTAAATGGTTGATCATTGAAAACATGAACAATGTCTGCGATTTGTTTTCCAGCTCTACCATTCCAGTTAAAACTATTAGTTCTCTTGTCGGTGTCTTCTTTCACAACTGCTTTTTCAAAGATGATTTTATTTTGTATTTTTAATACGGGCAAATATTTTCAAAGATTAGTTTCAGGTGGATTGAAAAAGAGTAGAAGCAAGTAGCAAAATGATAAAGAATCTATGCAGATAACTAGTAATTAAGAGTGATTGGCAAATAAGATCAATCTTAGCTCTTTATGAAATCGACTAAACATGTAAACTTGCAATGTCATGGCTAAAGGGCCATCGCACACAAATTGTTGTCCTTTGAAAAACAAACGGGTAGAATATCAAAGCATTTTCAAAATAGCTGCCATTTCCTACTTGTCATTCTACGAATATTTTGTTAAAAGGCCAAACCCGCGATAGCCCAATAGACGGTAATTTATCATGGATCGACAATCTTGATTTTCTGACATTTAAATTAGTGTAACCAAACCGAGGCTGGAAGGAGAAATAGTCTGGTTCCTTTGTGTACAATGAATATTATCACTCATTACTTGTATGGGATACAGGGAATATTACCAAAATGGTGGCAGCATGGTTCAAGTCTAATGCCAAATATCTTTCTCTCATAACATACTCTGAATGTGCGCCACGTTCTGTGATTGCGTCATCAAAGGCACAATCCCTGCCGTACTAAGGATAACATTTCTTAATAGTGCCCAATAGATGGATTGCAATAGACGTCATTGGCCGCCATCTTTGATGAATTGTGCACGCGTGAAGAGCTATTGGCTGAGAGTCGTGCGTAGCGCGTACACGCGTGCACTTTTCCATTGTTTTACATCAAAGATGGCGGACAATGACGCGTATTGCAATCCATCTATTCATGTAACCAACAAGCTCTGGATTTATAGTTTCACTCGAAGTATGGTAAATTTTAATTGTACAGTATTTTGTTAATTACCAATTTGAATTATAGGTTTTCGCGGCCAACTTTAAAACAAAAAATCATTTATTTTAACATCCAGCTCATTCAATTTTGTTTGAAAATTAATGCTCCGTTCGATCAACATTCAACAATCATAAAAATTGATTTGGTGTCAACAGTTCTGCATACATTGGTCAAAAAAGATTATTCAAAAAGTCCAAGAACAAGAGGCTGGTTCAAGCACTTCATTTCATTAGTGTTGTAATTAATAGGCTGTAGAAATGCAACTGAAGAATCGTGAAAATGTAGTCTTAAATGCCTATAAATGAAGTTTTAAACAAACCTGTGAGAAGAACGAAATCGTGTTTGCATTAAAACGAAACTGAATGAAATAGTATAGCTAAAAAAGAAACCCTATAGTTTGAATGAATAAGGGAAACATGCGTGAATTCGAGTGAGTTTTAATGAAGTTTAATTAATTATTTACTGAAATTGGCCGGGAAAACTAAATTGTATGCACCCTGCTGTTAAAGAAATAAAATTGCACAAAACTTGAACCGCATTTTAAACGATTATTTTGTTGGTATGTTTGATGTTGTTTCATTGATGTACGGCACAATGAGTGAAAGACAGTGAAAAAAATAATTTACATTTTGTTAAGTTGTTTAATGGGAATTAAGCGATTTGACTCAATCGTACGAGGGGGACGAAGGAGGAACCACCCTCTATTGAAAAAGGACGAGCCTTCATAAAAACTATAAAATCAATACGATGACGTCTCAAATATAAGAGTTTAATATCCTTTTATTATTTAGTTTTACGAGAGATCGCCTAACATCACAAAGCCGGACGGCCCTCAATGTGAGGGCTATAGACCATGTTACATTTGTTTACAAAGTGGTGACCTTGTACATTCTAAAGCGTTTCCTGCTGGGCAAGATACTACACAGGCTATATGGGAAAATTTACATTTTGTGTCTTAATTTTCACATAAATTCAAAATTTACAAAAGCAACAGCTGTACAGCTTTTGAGATGTCCTCCCTTTTTTCATATCAAAAGTTGAGAAAAATCAGACAGTGCAATCTCCATAAAACATAAGATTTGTTGTTTTCTTCCATTGATCTGTGTACAAATGTGCCTGCAGGAAGTCCAGGCTCTGTGGCTCTTTTGTAAACATGTGATGTCACAGGTCACATCATCTATACACTTAAGTGATTCGGGCTTTTGACCTAACTGCCACCAGGGGCACGTTGTCGCCTACTGCTGGCGTTGAAACTGGGTCCACTAGAAGCCTTGCTGGTAGTGCACTTCTCCACTTCCCCGGTCAAATAGGGCCAACTTTAACGCCTAAATTGATCAAGTCTCCTCAAAAGTTGAAGCACAGAACCCCCAGGTTGTGATAGATTCTTATATTTACGCAATCTATTAATAGCATGACCCCCAAAACGTTCTAATTCAAAATAATTATACCGTTTATTGGGTGTTTTTTTTATTTATTATTTTTTATTTTATTTATTTTATTTTTTTTGGGGGGGGGGTCTCAACTTTTAAGATTAATCTTTTTTGTTTTTGGTTTGCTTCATTTATTGAATTGTTTATTTCATTGATTTGCTTATATATTTCTTCTTCCTTTTTCATTTTGTTAATTTTTGAGTCTCCATTCAGTATAGATACATGTTGCCGTCTGTTGTTTTCTCCCAGTCTGGTTGGGTGCACTCGTATGGCTATACATTGTAAACTCACGGGTAAAAGTACCAACACCTTACTAGCGCAGTGGGATAAGGTGCTGGGACTGTCTCAACACTTGGACCACGCGATCCGGGTTCGAATGCCGTCTGCACTAATATAGGTTCAAGGCCTTTTGCTGTCTGTGGCAACAGTGTGATTGGGATCTGCCTTGCTTCCTCCCCTAAAGTGGTCAGGGCCCTAGTGGCTAGGCAGGGGAGACAGGGGAGGATATGCTGCTGGGTCAATTTGCCACAAAATAAGGGAACTAATCGTTGCTGCAGAAGAGGGGCGTAGTGTGCGCTATCTAAACCTCTCCAGCGCGTGAACGCCTTACACTACCAGCAACGTAACTTTTTAATCTTTTTTTAAATATAATATAAGGTATGAGATTTTACTGTGACGCTTTTTTTGTTTATTTTATTTATTTATTTATTGTTTATTATTTTCATTTTTGTCATTTGTTGATGCAACTACGCAATAAAAGTTACATGAAATACTGCAAAAAACATTTTATTGAAGAAACAATTGCAAAAAAAGAAACCCAAAACACTGTATCAGAATAAGCCATTTGCGAGTTAAATTTGAATAATGTCTGGTACAATGACTAGTTTAGTCACAAGTTACCGCTTAAATTTGAATTCCTCAGACTATCGAGACAGTTGCTATGTCACATGGTTCGGGGCAAGCTTTTGTATAGCAACCTCCAGATGAGCAAACCCTGGTACCATTGTGTCATACACATCCATTCAGAATTGTGTATGGGTGTTCACCGTCTCTTACGTAACTAAGCAAAAGCTTGCCCCTAATCATGTGACATAGCAACTGTCTCGATAGTCTGAGGAATTCAAATTTAAGCGGTAACTTGTGACTAAACAAGTCATTGTACCAGACATTATTCAAATGTAACTCGCAAATGGCTTATTAGTTGCGATGATCGTAACCCTCTCTAGTATTTTAAAATAATTGGTGACTGTATGCATGTGACTGCGGTTTCATTGTTGGGGCTGGACTTGTACACATGCATATAGAGCCACGCAGTGCAGGGGAGACTTGATAAATTTAGGCTTTTAAAGTTGGCCCTATTTTACTTGGCAAGTGGACTCTGCTGGAGAAGTGGGCAAGTGGGAGTGCATTTAGTTGGGTGCTCAAGACAGGAAAGGAAATGCTGTGACTCGGTCGCCACACCATGATGGGAACTAGATATCAGCCGGTCAGTCCGTGAAACCGGACTCGCGGCGCTTTATAAGCATGACATGTCACCCCGTAATTTTTACATTGTTTACCCAAGCCGTATTTTTTATTTTTTTCATCTGTACGAAAAACACAAATCAGAATAATGCAACATAATTTGTTGGTTTAATTGCCGCGTAGCATTTAATTTTCTTTTCCGTTGCAATTAATATATAATTTTTATTTATTAATTTTTTGGGTAGGGAAATTTTTCAAGATTGATGCCCGGACGTAGGGAAACCTTCACCGGCGTTGAGGTGTTTTCACTTGGAAGGAAACAAACTAGACGGGCCTTGGACTCCCCACTAAATAAACTCCCATAGGAACCAATGCTAAAAATCGTGTAAGTCTCCGGACAACTATTAACTTCAGAATTCTTTTCAATTTTTGGCAGGTCAGCCGTTTGGAATTTTTTCTAGCGACCCCAGAAAAAAACACACCAGAAAATGAAATTTTCCCTAAACCGACTTGCTGCCAGTTTTCGTGAAGCACTTCTCCACTTCCCCGGTCAAATAGGGCCAACTTTAACGCCTAAATTGATCAAGTCTCCTCAAAAGTTGAAGCACAGAACCCCCAGGTTGTGATAGATTCTTATATTTACGCAATCTATTAATAGCATGACCCCCATAACGTTCTAATTCAAAATAATTATACCGTTTATTGGGTGTTTTTTTTATTTATTATTTTTTATTTTATTTATTTATTTAATTTTTTTTTTTGGGGGGGGGTCTCAACTTTTAAGATTAATCTTTTTTGTTTTTGGTTTGCTTCATTTATTGAATTGTTTATTTCATTGATTTGCTTATATATTTCTTCTTCCTTTTTCATTTTGTTAATTTTTGAGTCTCCATTCAGTATAGATACATGTTGCCGTCTGTTGTTTTCTCCCAGTCTGGTTGGGTGCACTCGTATGGCTATACATTGTAAACTCACGGGTAAAAGTACCAACACCTTACTAGCGCAGTGGGATAAGGTGCTGGGACTGTCTCAACACTTGGACCACGCGATCCGGGTTCGAATGCCGTCTGCACTAATATAGGTTCAAGGCCTTTTGCTGTCTGTGGCAACAGTGTGATTGGGATCTGCCTTGCTTCCTCCCCTAAAGTGGTCAGGGCCCTAGTGGCTAGGCAGGGGAGACAGGGGAGGATATGCTGCTGGGTCAATTTGCCACAAAATAAGGGAACTAATCGTTGCTGCAGAAGAGGGGCGTAGTGTGCGCTATCTAAACCTCTCCAGCGCGTGAACGCCTGACACTACCAGCAACGTAACTTTTTAATTTTTTTTTAAATATAATATAAGGTATGAGATTTTACTGTGACGCTTTTTTTGGTTATTTTATTTATTTATTTATTGTTTATTATTTTCATTTTTGTCATTTGTTGATGCAACTACGCAATAAAAGTTACATGAAATACTGCAAAAAACATTTTATTGAAGAAACAATTGCAAAAAAAGAAACCCAAAACACTGTATCAGAATAAGCCATTTGCGAGTTAAATTTGAATAATGTCTGGTACAATGACTAGTTTAGTCACAAGTTACCGCTTAAATTTGAATTCCTCAGACTATCGAGACAGTTGCTATGTCACATGGTTCGGGGCAAGCTTTTGTATAGCAACCTCCAGATGAGCAAACCCTGGTACCATTGTGTCATACACATCCATTCAGAATTGTGTATGGGTTTCACCGTCTCTTACGTAACTAAGCAAAAGCTTGCCCCTAATCATGTGACATAGCAACTGTCTCGATAGTCTGAGGAATTCAAATTTAAGCGGTAACTTGTGACTAAACTAGTCATTGTACCAGACATTATTCAAATTTAACTCGCAAATGGCTTATTCTGATACAGTGTTTTGGGTTTCTTTTTTTGCAATTGTTTCTTCAATAAAATGTTTTTTGCAGTATTTCATGTAACTTTTATTGCGTAGTTGCATCAACAAATGACAAAAATGAAAATAATAAACAATAAATAAATAAATAAAATAACCAAAAAAAGCGTCACAGTAAAATCTCATACCTTATATTATATTTAAAAAAAGATTAAAAAGTTACGTTGCTGGTAGTGTCAGGCGTTCACGCGCTGGAGAGGTTTAGATAGCGCACACTACGCCCCTCTTCTGCAGCAACGATTAGTTCCCTTATTTTGTGGCAAATTGACCCAGCAGCATATCCTCCCCTGTCTCCCCTGCCTAGCCACTAGGGCCCTGACCACTTTAGGGGAGGAAGCAAGGCAGATCCCAATCACACTGTTGCCACAGACAGCAAAAGGCCTTGAATGCAGACGGCATTCGAACCCGGATCGCGTGGTCCAAGTGTTGAGACAGTCCCAGCACCTTATCCCACTGCGCTAGTAAGGTGTTGGTACTTTTACCCGTGAGTTTACAATGTATAGCCATACGAGTGCACCCAACCAGACTGGGAGAAAACAACAGACGGCAACATGTATCTATACTGAATGGAGACTCAAAAATTAACAAAATGAAAAAGGAAGAAGAAATATATAAGCAAATCAATGAAATAAACAATTCAATAAATGAAGCAAACCAAAAACAAAAAAGATTAATCTTAAAAGTTGAGACCCCCCCCCCCCCCAAAAAAAATAAATAAATAAAATAAAAAATAATAAATAAAAAAACACCCAATAAACGGTATAATTATTTTGAATTAGAACGTTTTGGGGGTCATGCTATTAATAGATTGCGTAAATATAAGAATCTATCACAACCTGGGGGTTCTGTGCTTCAACTTTTGAGGAGACTTGATCAATTTAGGCGTTAAAGTTGGCCCTATTTGACCGGGGAAGTGGAGAAGTGCTTCACGAAAACTGGCAGCAAGTCGGTTTAGGGAAAATTTCATTTTCTGGTGTGTTTTTTTCTGGGGTCGCTAGAAAAAATTCCAAACGGCTGACCTGCCAAAAATTGAAAAGAATTCTGAAGTTAATAGTTGTCCGGAGACTTACACGATTTTTAGCATTGGTTCCTATGGGAGTTTATTTAGTGGGGAGTCCAAGGCCCGTCTAGTTTGTTTCCTTCCAAGTGAAAACACCTCAACGCCGGTGAAGGTTTCCCTACGTCCGGGCATCAATCTTGAAAAATTTCCCTACCCAAAAAATTAATAAATAAAAATTATATTTTAATTGCAACGGAAAAGAAAATTAAATGCTACGCGGCAATTAAACCAACAAATTATGTTGCATTATTCTGATTTGTGTTTTTCGTACAGATGAAAAAAATAAAAAATACGGCTTGGGTAAACAATGTAAAAATTACGGGGTGACATGTCATGCTTATAAAGCGCCGCGAGTCCGGTTTCACGGACTGACCGGCTGATATCTAGTTCCCATCATGGTGTGGCGACCGAGTCACATCATTTCCTTTCCTGTCTTGAGCACCCAACTAAATGCACTCCCACTTGCCCACTTCTCCAGCAGAGTCCACTTGCCAAGTGAAATAGGGCCAACTTTAAAAGCCTAAATTTATCAAGTCTCCCCTGCACTGCGTGGCTCTATATGCATGTGTACAAGTCCAGCCCCAACAATGAAACCGCAGTCACATGCATACAGTCACCAATTATTTTAAAATACTAGAGAGGGTTACGATCATCGCAACTAATTCTGATACAGTGTTTTGGGTTTCTTTTTTTGCAATTGTTTCTTCAATAAAATGTTTTTTGCAGTATTTCATGTAACTTTTATTGCGTAGTTGCATCAACAAATGACAAAAATGAAAATAATAAACAATAAATAAATAAATAAAATAACCAAAAAAAGGGTCACAGTAAAATCTCATACCTTATATTATATTTAAAAAAAGATTAAAAAGTTACGTTGCTGGTAGTGTCAGGCGTTCACGCGCTGGAGAGGTTTAGATAGCGCACACTACGCCCCTCTTCTGCAGCAACGATTAGTTCCCTTATTTTGTGGCAAATTGACCCAGCAGCATATCCTCCCCTGTCTCCCCTGCCTAGCCACTAGGGCCCTGACCACTTTAGGGGGGGAAGCAAGGCAGATCCCAATCACACTGTTGCCACAGACAGCAAAAGGCCTTGAACCTATATTAGTGCAGACGGCATTCGAACCCGGATCGCGTGGTCCAAGTGTTGAGACAGTCCCAGCACCTTATCCCACTGCGCTAGTAAGGTGTTGGTACTTTTTCCCGTGAGTTTACAATGTATAGCCATACGAGTGCACCCAACCAGACTGGGAGAAAACAACAGACGGCAACATGTATCTATACTGAATGGAGACTCAAAAATTAACAAAATGAAAAAGGAAGAAGAAATATATAAGCAAATCAATGAAATAAACAATTCAATAAATGAAGCAAACCAAAAACAAAAAAGATTAATCTTAAAAGTTGAGACCCCCCCCCCAAAAACAATAAAAATAAATAAATAAAATAAAAAATAATAAATAAAAAAAACACCCAATAAACGGTATAATTATTTTGAATTAGAACGTTTTGGGGGTCATGCTATTAATAGATTGCGTAAATATAAGAATCTATCACAACCTGGGGGTTCTGTGCTTCAACTTTTGAGGAGACTTGATCAATTTAGGCGTTAAAGTTGGCCCTATTTGACCGGGGAAGTGGAGAAGTGCTTCACGAAAACTGGCAGCAAGTCGGTTTAGGGAAAATTTCATTTTCTGGTGTGTTTTTTTCTGGGGTCGCTAGAAAAAATTCCAAACGGCTGACCTGCCAAAAATTGAAAAGAATTCTGAAGTTAATAGTTGTCCGGAGACTTACACGATTTTTAGCATTGGTTCCTATGGGAGTTTATTTAGTGGGGAGTCCAAGGCCCGTCTAGTTTGTTTCCTTCCAAGTGAAAACACCTCAACGCCGGTGAAGGTTTCCCTACGTCCGGGCATCAATCTTGAAAAATTTCCCTACCCAAAAAATTAATAAATAAAAATTATATATTAATTGCAACGGAAAAGAAAATTAAATGCTACGCGGCAATTAAACCAACAAATTATGTTGCATTATTCTGATTTGTGTTTTTCGTACAGATGAAAAAAATAAAAAATACGGCTTGGGTAAACAATGTAAAAATTACGGGGTGACATGTCATTCTTATAAAGCGCCGCGAGTCCGGTTTCACGGACTGACCGGCTGATATCTAGTTCCCATCATGGTGTGGCGACCGAGTCACAGCATTTCCTTTCCTGTCTTGAGCACCCAACTAAATGCACTCCCACTTGCCCACTTCTCCAGCAGAGTCCACTTGCCAAGTAAAATAGGGCCAACTTTAAAAGCCTAAATTTATCAAGTCTCCCCTGCACTGCGTGGCTCTATATGCATGTGTACAAGTCCAGCCCCAACAATGAAACCGCAGTCACATGCATACAGTCACCAATTATTTTAAAATACTAGAGAGGGTTACGATCATCGCAACTAATAAGCCATTTGCGAGTTACATTTGAATAATGTCTGGTACAATGACTTGTTTAGTCACAAGTTACCGCTTAAATTTGAATTCCTCAGACTATCGAGACAGTTGCTATGTCACATGATTAGGGGCAAGCTTTTGCTTAGTTACGTAAGAGACGGTGAACACCCATACACAATTCTGAATGGATGTGTATGACACAATGGTACCAGGGTTTGCTCATCTGGAGGTTGCTATACAAAAGCTTGCCCCGAACCATGTGACATAGCAACTGTCTCGATAGTCTGAGGAATTCAAATTTAAGCGGTAACTTGTGACTAAACTAGTCATTGTACCAGACATTATTCAAATTTAACTCGCAAATGGCTTATTCTGATACAGTGTTTTGGGTTTCTTTTTTTGCAATTGTTTCTTCAATAAAATGTTTTTTGCAGTATTTCATGTAACTTTTATTGCGTAGTTGCATCAACAAATGACAAAAATGAAAATAATAAACAATAAATAAATAAATAAAATAACCAAAAAAAGCGTCACAGTAAAATCTCATACCTTATATTATATTTAAAAAAAGATTAAAAAGTTACGTTGCTGGTAGTGTCAGGCGTTCACGCGCTGGAGAGGTTTAGATAGCGCACACTACGCCCCTCTTCTGCAGCAACGATTAGTTCCCTTATTTTGTGGCAAATTGACCCAGCAGCATATCCTCCCCTGTCTCCCCTGCCTAGCCACTAGGGCCCTGACCACTTTAGGGGAGGAAGCAAGGCAGATCCCAATCACACTGTTGCCACAGACAGCAAAAGGCCTTGAACCTATATTAGTGCAGACGGCATTCGAACCCGGATCGCGTGGTCCAAGTGTTGAGACAGTCCCAGCACCTTATCCCACTGCGCTAGTAAGGTGTTGGTACTTTTACCCGTGAGTTTACAATGTATAGCCATACGAGTGCACCCAACCAGACTGGGAGAAAACAACAGACGGCAACATGTATCTATACTGAATGGAGACTCAAAAATTAACAAAATGAAAAAGGAAGAAGAAATATATAAGCAAATCAATGAAATAAACAATTCAATAAATGAAGCAAACCAAAAACAAAAAAGATTAATCTTAAAAGTTGAGACCCCCCCCCCCAAAAAAAAAAATAAAAATAAATAAAATAAAAAATAATAAATAAATAAAACACCCAATAAACGGTGTAATTATTTTGAATTAGAACGTTTTGGGGGTCATGCTATTAATAGATTGCGTAAATATAAGAATCTATCACAACCTGGGGGTTCTGTGCTTCAACTTTTGAGGAGACTTGATCAATTTAGGCGTTAAAGTTGGCCCTATTTGACCGGGGAAGTGGAGAAGTGCTTCACGAAAACTGGCAGCAAGTCGGTTTAGGGAAAATTTCATTTTCTGGTGTGTTTTTTTCTGGGGTCGCTAGAAAAAATTCCAAACGGCTGACCTGCCAAAAATTGAAAAGAATTCTGAAGTTAATAGTTGTCCGGAGACTTACACGATTTTTAGCATTGGTTCCTATGGGAGTTTATTTAGTGGGGAGTCCAAGGCCCGTCTAGTTTGTTTCCTTCCAAGTGAAAACACCTCAACGCCGGTGAAAGTTTCCCTACGTCCGGGCATCAATCTTGAAAAATTTCCCTACCCAAAAAATAAATAAATAAAAATTATATATTAATTGCAACGGAAAAGAAAATTAAATGCTACGCGGCAATTAAACCAACAAATTATGTTGCATTATTCTGATTTGTGTTTTTCGTACAGATGAAAAAAATAAAAAATACGGCTTGGGTAAACAATGTAAAAATTACGGGGTGACATGTCATGCTTATAAAGCGCCGCGAGTCCGGTTTCACGGACTGACCGGCTGATATCTAGTTCCCATCATGGTGTGGCGACCGAGTCACATCATTTCCTTTCCTGTCTTGAGCACCCAACTAAATGCACTCCCACTTGCCCACTTCTCCAGCAGAGTCCACTTGCCAAGTGAAATAGGGCCAACTTTAAAAGCCTAAATTTATCAAGTCTCCCCTGCACTGCGTGGCTCTATATGCATGTGTACAAGTCCAGCCCCAACAATGAAACCGCAGTCACATGCATACAGTCACCAATTATTTTAAAATACTAGAGAGGGTTACGATCATCGCAACTAATTCTGATACAGTGTTTTGGGTTTCTTTTTTTGCAATTGTTTCTTCAATAAAATGTTTTTTGCAGTATTTCATGTAACTTTTATTGCGTAGTTGCATCAACAAATGACAAAAATGAAAATAATAAACAATAAATAAATAAATAAAATAACCAAAAAAAGGGTCACAGTAAAATCTCATACCTTATATTATATTTAAAAAAAGATTAAAAAGTTACGTTGCTGGTAGTGTCAGGCGTTCACGCGCTGGAGAGGTTTAGATAGCGCACACTACGCCCCTCTTCTGCAGCAACGATTAGTTCCCTTATTTTGTGGCAAATTGACCCAGCAGCATATCCTCCCCTGTCTCCCCTGCCTAGCCACTAGGGCCCTGACCACTTTAGGGGGGGAAGCAAGGCAGATCCCAATCACACTGTTGCCACAGACAGCAAAAGGCCTTGAACCTATATTAGTGCAGACGGCATTCGAACCCGGATCGCGTGGTCCAAGTGTTGAGACAGTCCCAGCACCTTATCCCACTGCGCTAGTAAGGTGTTGGTACTTTTTCCCGTGAGTTTACAATGTATAGCCATACGAGTGCACCCAACCAGACTGGGAGAAAACAACAGACGGCAACATGTATCTATACTGAATGGAGACTCAAAAATTAACAAAATGAAAAAGGAAGAAGAAATATATAAGCAAATCAATGAAATAAACAATTCAATAAATGAAGCAAACCAAAAACAAAAAAGATTAATCTTAAAAGTTGAGACCCCCCCCCCAAAAACAATAAAAATAAATAAATAAAATAAAAAATTATAAATAAAAAAAACACCCAATAAACGGTATAATTATTTTGAATTAGAACGTTTTGGGGGTCATGCTATTAATAGATTGCGTAAATATAAGAATCTATCACAACCTGGGGGTTCTGTGCTTCAACTTTTGAGGAGACTTGATCAATTTAGGCGTTAAAGTTGGCCCTATTTGACCGGGGAAGTGGAGAAGTGCTTCACGAAAACTGGCAGCAAGTCGGTTTAGGGAAAATTTCATTTTCTGGTGTGTTTTTTTCTGGGGTCGCTAGAAAAAATTCCAAACGGCTGACCTGCCAAAAATTGAAAAGAATTCTGAAGTTAATAGTTGTCCGGAGACTTACACGATTTTTAGCATTGGTTCCTATGGGAGTTTATTTAGTGGGGAGTCCAAGGCCCGTCTAGTTTGTTTCCTTCCAAGTGAAAACACCTCAACGCCGGTGAAGGTTTCCCTACGTCCGGGCATCAATCTTGAAAAATTTCCCTACCCAAAAAATTAATAAATAAAAATTATATATTAATTGCAACGGAAAAGAAAATTAAATGCTACGCGGCAATTAAACCAACAAATTATGTTGCATTATTCTGATTTGTGTTTTTCGTACAGATGAAAAAAATAAAAAATACGGCTTGGGTAAACAATGTAAAAATTACGGGGTGACATGTCATTCTTATAAAGCGCCGCGAGTCCGGTTTCACGGACTGACCGGCTGATATCTAGTTCCCATCATGGTGTGGCGACCGAGTCACAGCATTTCCTTTCCTGTCTTGAGCACCCAACTAAATGCACTCCCACTTGCCCACTTCTCCAGCAGAGTCCACTTGCCAAGTAAAATAGGGCCAACTTTAAAAGCCTAAATTTATCAAGTCTCCCCTGCACTGCGTGGCTCTATATGCATGTGTACAAGTCCAGCCCCAACAATGAAACCGCAGTCACATGCATACAGTCACCAATTATTTTAAAATACTAGAGAGGGTTACGATCATCGCAACTAATAAGCCATTTGCGAGTTACATTTGAATAATGTCTGGTACAATGACTTGTTTAGTCACAAGTTACCGCTTAAATTTGAATTCCTCAGACTATCGAGACAGTTGCTATGTCACATGATTAGGGGCAAGCTTTTGCTTAGTTACGTAAGAGACGGTGAACACCCATACACAATTCTGAATGGATGTGTATGACACAATGGTACCAGGGTTTGCTCATCTGGAGGTTGCTATACAAAAGCTTGCCCCGAACCATGTGACATAGCAACTGTCTCGATAGTCTGAGGAATTCAAATTTAAGCGGTAACTTGTGACTAAACTAGTCATTGTACCAGACATTATTCAAATTTAACTCGCAAATGGCTTATTCTGATACAGTGTTTTGGGTTTCTTTTTTTGCAATTGTTTCTTCAATAAAATGTTTTTTGCAGTATTTCATGTAAATTTTATTGCGTAGTTGCATCAACAAATGACAAAAATGAAAATAATAAACAATAAATAAATAAATAAAATAACCAAAAAAAGCGTCACAGTAAAATCTCATACCTTATATTATATTAAAAAAAAGATTAAAAAGTTACGTTGCTGGTAGTGTCAGGCGTTCACGCGCTGGAGAGGTTTAGATAGCGCACACTACGCCCCTCTTCTGCAGCAACGATTAGTTCCCTTATTTTGTGGCAAATTGACCCAGCAGCATATCCTCCCCTGTCTCCCCTGCCTAGCCACTAGGGCCCTGACCACTTTAGGGGAGGAAGCAAGGCAGATCCCAATCACACTGTTGCCACAGACAGCAAAAGGCCTTGAACCTATATTAGTGCAGACGGCATTCGAACCCGGATCGCGTGGTCCAAGTGTTGAGACAGTCCCAGCACCTTATCCCACTGCGCTAGTAAGGTGTTGGTACTTTTACCCGTGAGTTTACAATGTATAGCCATACGAGTGCACCCAACCAGACTGGGAGAAAACAACAGACGGCAACATGTATCTATACTGAATGGAGACTCAAAAATTAACAAAATGAAAAAGGAAGAAGAAATATATAAGCAAATCAATGAAATAAACAATTCAATAAATGAAGCAAACCAAAAACAAAAAAGATTAATCTTAAAAGTTGAGACCCCCCCCCCCCAAAAAAAATAAATAAAATAAAAAATAATAAATAAAAAAAACACCCAATAAACGGTATAATTATTTTGAATTAGAACGTTTTGGGGGTCATGCTATTAATAGATTGCGTAAATATAAGAATCTATCACAACCTGGGGGTTCTGTGCTTCAACTTTTGAGGAGACTTGATCAATTTAGGCGTTAAAGTTGGCCCTATTTGACCGGGGAAGTGGAGAAGTGCTTCACGAAAACTGGCAGCAAGTCGGTTTAGGGAAAATTTCATTTTCTGGTGTGTTTTTTTCTGGGGTCGCTAGAAAAAATTCCAAACGGCTGACCTGCCAAAAATTGAAAAGAATTCTGAAGTTAATAGTTGTCCGGAGACTTACACGATTTTTAGCATTGGTTCCTATGGGAGTTTATTTAGTGGGGAGTCCAAGGCCCGTCTAGTTTGTTTCCTTCCAAGTGAAAACACCTCAACGCCGGTGAAGGTTTCCCTACGTCCGGGCATCAATCTTGAAAAATTTCCCTACCCAAAAAATTAATAAATAAAAATTATATATTAATTGCAACGGAAAAGAAAATTAAATGCTACGCGGCAATTAAACCAACAAATTATGTTGCATTATTCTGATTTGTGTTTTTCGTACAGATGAAAAAAATAAAAAATACGGCTTGGGTAAACAATGTAAAAATTACGGGGTGACATGTCATGCTTATAAAGCGCCGCGAGTCCGGTTTCACGGACTGACCGGCTGATATCTAGTTCCCATCATGGTGTGGCGACCGAGTCACGGCATTTCCTTTCCTGTCTTGAGCACCCAACTAAATGCACTCCCACTTGCCCACTTCTCCAGCAGAGTCCACTTGCCAAGTAAAATAGGGCCAACTTTAAAAGCCTAAATTTATCAAGTCTCCCCTGCACTGCGTGGCTCTATATGCATGTGTACAAGTCCAGCCCCAACAATGAAACCGCAGTCACATGCATACAGTCACCAATTATTTTAAAATACTAGAGAGGGTTACGATCATCGCAACTAATAAGCCATTTGCGAGTTACATTTGAATAATGTCTGGTACAATGACTTGTTTAGTCACAAGTTACCGCTTAAATTTGAATTCCTCAGACTATCGAGACAGTTGCTATGTCACATGATTAGGGGCAAGCTTTTGCTTAGTTACGTAAGAGACGGTGAACACCCATACACAATTCTGAATGGATGTGTATGACACAATGGTACCAGGGTTTGCTCATCTGGAGGTTGCTATACAAAAGCTTGCCCCGAACCATGTGACATAGCAACTGTCTCGATAGTCTGAGGAATTCAAATTTAAGCGGTAACTTGTGACTAAACTAGTCATTGTACCAGACATTATTCAAATTTAACTCGCAAATGGCTTATTCTGATACAGTGTTTTGGGTTTCTTTTTTTGCAATTGTTTCTTCAATAAAATGTTTTTTGCAGTATTTCATGTAACTTTTATTGCGTAGTTGCATCAACAAATGACAAAAATGAAAATAATAAACAATAAATAAATAAATAAAATAACCAAAAAAAGCGTCACAGTAAAATCTCATACCTTATATTATATTTTAAAAAAGATTAAAAAGTTACGTTGCTGGTAGTGTCAGGCGTTCACGCGCTGGAGAGGTTTAGATAGCGCACACTACGCCCCTCTTCTGCAGCAACGATTAGTTCCCTTATTTTGTGGCAAATTGACCCAGCAGCATATCCTCCCCTGTCTCCCCTGCCTAGCCACTAGGGCCCTGACCACTTTAGGGGAGGAAGCAAGGCAGATCCCAATCACACTGTTGCCACAGACAGCAAAAGGCCTTGAACCTATATTAGTGCAGACGGCATTCGAACCCGGATCGCGTGGTCCAAGTGTTGAGACAGTCCCAGCACCTTATCCCACTGCGCTAGTAAGGTGTTGGTACTTTTACCCGTGAGTTTACAATGTATAGCCATACGAGTGCACCCAACCAGACTGGGAGAAAACAACAGACGGCAACATGTATCTATACTGAATGGAGACTCAAAAATTAACAAAATGAAAAAGGAAGAAGAAATATATAAGCAAATCAATGAAATAAACAATTCAATAAATGAAGCAAACCAAAAACAAAAAAGATTAATCTTAAAAGTTGAGACCCCCCCCCCCAAAAAAAAATAAATAAAATAAAAAATAATAAATAACAAAAACACCCAATAAACGGTATAATTATTTTGAATTAGAACGTTTTGGGGGTCATGCTATTAATAGATTGCGTAAATATAAGAATCTATCACAACCTGGGGGTTCTGTGCTTCAACTTTTGAGGAGACTTGATCAATTTAGGCGTTAAAGTTGGCCCTATTTGACCGGGGAAGTGGAGAAGTGCTTCACGAAAACTGGCAGCAAGTCGGTTTAGGGAAAATTTCATTTTCTGGTGTGTTTTTTTCTGGGGTCGCTAGAAAAAATTCCAAACGGCTGACCTGCCAAAAATTGAAAAGAATTCTGAAGTTAATAGTTGTCCGGAGACTTACACGATTTTTAGCATTGGTTCCTATGGGAGTTTATTTAGTGGGGAGTCCAAGGCCCGTCTAGTTTGTTTCCTTCCAAGTGAAAACACCTCAACGCCGGTGAAGGTTTCCCTACGTCCGGGCATCAATCTTGAAAAATTTCCCTACCCAAAAAATTAATAAATAAAAATTATATATTAATTGCAACGGAAAAGAAAATTAAATGCTACGCGGCAATTAAACCAACAAATTATGTTGCATTATTCTGATTTGTGTTTTTCGTACAGATGAAAAAACTAAAAAATACGGCTTGGGTAAACAATGTAAAAATTACGGGGTGACATGTCATGCTTATAAAGCGCCGCGAGTCCGGTTTCACGGACTGACCGGCTGATATCTAGTTCCCATCATGGTGTGGCGACCGAGTCACAGCATTTCCTTTCCTGTCTTGAGCACCCAACTAAATGCACTCCCACTTGCCCACTTCTCCAGCAGAGTCCACTTGCCAAGTAAAATAGGGCCAACTTTAAAAGCCTAAATTTATCAAGTCTCCCCTGCACTGCGTGGCTCTATATGCATGTGTACAAGTCCAGCCCCAACAATGAAACCGCAGTCACATGCATACAGTCACCAATTATTTTAAAATACTAGAGAGGGTTACGATCATCGCAACTAATAAGCCATTTGCGAGTTACATTTGAATAATGTCTGGTACAATGACTTGTTTAGTCACAAGTTACCGCTTAAATTTGAATTCCTCAGACTATCGAGACAGTTGCTATGTCACATGATTAGGGGCAAGCTTTTGCTTAGTTACGTAAGAGACGGTGAACACCCATACACAATTCTGAATGGATGTGTATGACACAATGGTACCAGGGTTTGCTCATCTGGAGGTTGCTATACAAAAGCTTGCCCCGAACCATGTGACATAGCAACTGTCTCGATAGTCTGAGGAATTCAAATTTAAGCGGTAACTTGTGACTAAACTAGTCATTGTACCAGACATTATTCAAATTTAACTCGCAAATGGCTTATTCTGATACAGTGTTTTGGGTTTCTTTTTTTGCAATTGTTTCTTCAATAAAATGTTTTTTGCAGTATTTCATGTAACTTTTATTGCGTAGTTGCATCAACAAATGACAAAAATGAAAATAATAAACAATAAATAAATAAATAAAATAACCAAAAAAAGCGTCACAGTAAAATCTCATACCTTATATTATATTTAAAAAAAGATTAAAAAGTTACGTTGCTGGTAGTGTCAGGCGTTCACGCGCTGGAGAGGTTTAGATAGCGCACACTACGCCCCTCTTCTGCAGCAACGATTAGTTCCCTTATTTTGTGGCAAATTGACCCAGCAGCATATCCTCCCCTGTCTCCCCTGCCTAGCCACTAGGGCCCTGACCACTTTAGGGGAGGAAGCAAGGCAGATCCCAATCACACTGTTGCCACAGACAGCAAAAGGCCTTGAACCTATATTAGTGCAGACGGCATTCGAACCCGGATCGCGTGGTCCAAGTGTTGAGACAGTCCCAGCACCTTATCCCACTGCGCTAGTAAGGTGTTGGTACTTTTACCCGTGAGTTTACAATGTATAGCCATACGAGTGCACCCAACCAGACTGGGAGAAAACAACAGACGGCAACATGTATCTATACTGAATGGAGACTCAAAAATTAACAAAATGAAAAAGGAAGAAGAAATATATAAGCAAATCAATGAAATAAACAATTCAATAAATGAAGCAAACCAAAAACAAAAAAGATTAATCTTAAAAGTTGAGACCCCCCCCCCCAAAAAAAATAAATAAATAAAATAAAAAATAATAAATAAAAAAAACACCCAATAAACGGTATAATTATTTTGAATTAGAACGTTTTGGGGGTCATGCTATTAATAGATTGCGTAAATATAAGAATCTATCACAACCTGGGGGTTCTGTGCTTCAACTGTTGAGGAGACTTGATCAATTTAGGCGTTAAAGTTGGCCCTATTTGACCGGGGAAGTGGAGAAGCGCTTCACGAAAACTGGCAGCAAGTCGGTTTAGGGAAAATTTCATTTTCTGGTGTGTTTTTTTCTGGGGTTGCTAGAAAAAATTCCAAACGGCTGACCTGCCAAAAATTGAAAAGAATTCTGAAGTTAATAGTTGTCCGGAGACTTACACGATTTTTAGCATTGGTTCCTATGGGAGTTTATTTAGTGGTGAGTCCAAGGCCCGTCTAGTTTGTTTCCTTCCAAGTGAAAACACCTCAACGCCGGTGAAGGTTTCCCTACGTCCGGGCATCAATCTTGAAAAATTTCCCTACCCAAAAAATTAATAAATAAAAATTATATATTAATTGCAACGGAAAAGAAAATTAAATGCTACGCGGCAATTAAACCAACAAATTATGTTGCATTATTCTGATTTGTGTTTTTCGTACAGATGAAAAAAATAAAAAATACGGCTTGGGTAAACAATGTAAAAATTACGGGGTGACATGTCATGCTTATAAAGCGCCGCGAGTCCGGTTTCACGGACTGACCGGCTGATATCTAGTTCCCATCATGGTGTGGCGACCGAGTCACAGCATTTCCTTTCCTGTCTTGAGCACCCAACTAAATGCACTCCCACTTGCCCACTTCTCCAGCAGAGACCACTTGCCAAGTAAAATAGGGCCAACTTTAAAAGCCTAAATTTATCAAGTCTCCCCTGCACTGCGTGGCTCTATATGCATGTGTACAAGTCCAGCCCCAACAATGAAACCGCAGTCACATGCATACAGTCACCACTTATTTTAAAATACTAGAGAGGGTTACGATCATCGCAACTAATAAGCCATTTGCGAGTTACATTTGAATAATGTCTGGTACAATGACTTGTTTAGTCACAAGTTACCGCTTAAATTTGAATTCCTCAGACTATCGAGACAGTTGCTATGTCACATGATTAGGGGCAAGCTTTTGCTTAGTTACGTAAGAGACGGTGAACACCCATACACAATTCTGAATGGATGTGTATGACACAATGGTACCAGGGTTTGCTCATCTGGAGGTTGCTATACAAAAGCTTGCCCCGAACCATGTGACATAGCAACTGTCTCGATAGTCTGAGGAATTCAAATTTAAGCGGTAACTTGTGACTAAACTAGTCATTGTACCAGACATTATTCAAATTTAACTCGCAAATGGCTTATTCTGATACAGTGTTTTGGGTTTCTTTTTTTGCAATTGTTTCTTCAATAAAATGTTTTTTGCAGTATTTCATGTAACTTTTATTGCGTAGTTGCATCAACAAATGACAAAAATGAAAATAATAAACAATAAATAAATAAATAAAATAACCAAAAAAAGCGTCACAGTAAAATCTCATACCTTATATTATATTTAAAAAAAGATTAAAAAGTTACGTTGCTGGTAGTGTCAGGCGTTCACGCGCTGGAGAGGTTTAGATAGCGCACACTACGCCCCTCTTCTGCAGCAACGATTAGTTCCCTTATTTTGTGGCAAATTGACCCAGCAGCATATCCTCCCCTGTCTCCCCTGCCTGGCCACTAGGGCCCTGACCACTTTAGGGGAGGAAGCAAGGCAGATCCCAATCACACTGTTGCCACAGACAGCAAAAGGCCTTGAACCTATATTAGTGCAGACGGCATTCGAACCCGGATCGCGTGGTCCAAGTGTTGAGACAGTCCCAGCACCTTATCCCACTGCGCTAGTAAGGTGTTGGTACTTTTACCCGTGAGTTTACAATGTATAGCCATACGAGTGCACCCAACCAGACTGGGAGAAAACAACAGACGGCAACATGTATCTATACTGAATGGAGACTCAAAAATTAACAAAATGAAAAAGGAAGAAGAAATATATAAGCAAATCAATGAAATAAACAATTCAATAAATGAAGCAAACCAAAAACAAAAAAGATTAATCTTAAAAGTTGAGACCCCCCCCCCAAAAAAAAATAATAAATAAATAAAATAAAAAATAATAAATAAAAAAAACACCCAATAAACGGTATAATTATTTTGAATTAGAACGTTTTGGGGGTCATGCTATTAATAGATTGCGTAAATATAAGAATCTATCACAACCTGGGGGTTCTGTGCTTCAACTTTTGAGGAGACTTGATCAATTTAGGCGTTAAAGTTGGCCCTATTTGACCGGGGAAGTGGAGAAGTGCTTCACGAAAACTGGCAGCAAGTCGGTTTAGGGAAAATTTCATTTTCTGGTGTGTTTTTTTCTGGGGTCGCTAGAAAAAATTCCAAACGGCTGACCTGCCAAAAATTGAAAAGAATTCTGAAGTTAATAGTTGTCCGGAGACTTACACGATTTTTAGCATTGGTTCCTATGGGAGTTTATTTAGTGGGGAGTCCAAGGCCCGTCTAGTTTGTTTCCTTCCAAGTGAAAACACCTCAACGCCGGTGAAGGTTTCCCTACGTCCGGGCATCAATCTTGAAAAATTTCCCTACCCAAAAAATTAATAAATAAAAATTATATATTAATTGCAACGGAAAAGAAAATTAAATGCTACGCGGCAATTAAACCAACAAATTATGTTGCATTATTCTGATTTGTGTTTTTCGTACAGATGAAAAAAATAAAAAATACGGCTTGGGTAAACAATGTAAAAATTACGGGGTGACATGTCATGCTTATAAAGCGCCGCGAGTCCGGTTTCACGGACTGACCGGCTGATATATAGTTCCCATCATGGTGTGGCGACCGAGTCACAGCATTTCCTTTCCTGTCTTGAGCACCCAACAAAATGCACTCCCACTTGCCCACTTCTCCAGCAGAGTCCACTTGCCAAGTAAAATAGTGCCAACTTTAAAAGCCTAAATTTATCAAGTCTCCCCTGCACTGCGTGGCTCTATATGCATGTGTACAAGTCCAGCCCCAACAATGAAACCGCAGTCACATGCATACAGTCACCAATTATTTTAAAATACTAGAGAGGGTTACGATCATCGCAACTAATAAGCCATTTGCGAGTTACATTTGAATAATGTCTGGTACAATGACTTGTTTAGTCACAAGTTACCGCTTAAATTTGAATTCCTCAGACTATCGAGACAGTTGCTATGTCACATGATTAGGGGCAAGCTTTTGCTTAGTTACGTAAGAGACGGTGAACACCCATACACAATTCTGAATGGATGTGTATGACACAATGGTACCAGGGTTTGCTCATCTGGAGGTTGCTATACAAAAGCTTGCCCCGAACCATGTGACATAGCAACTGTCTCGATAGTCTGAGGAATTCAAATTTAAGCGGTAACTTGTGACTAAACTAGTCATTGTACCAGACATTATTCAAATTTAACTCGCAAATGGCTTATTCTGATACAGTGTTTTGGGTTTCTTTTTTTGCAATTGTTTCTTCAATAAAATGTTTTTTGCAGTATTTCATGTAACTTTTATTGCGTAGTTGCATCAACAAATGACAAAAATGAAAATAATAAACAATAAATAAATAAATAAAATAACAAAAAAAAGCGTCACAGTAAAATCTCATACCTTATATTATATTTTAAAAAAGATTAAAAAGTTACGTTGCTGGTAGTGTCAGGCGTTCACGCGCTGGAGAGGTTTAGATAGCGCACACTACGCCCCTCTTCTGCAGCAACGATTAGTTCCCTTATTTTGTGGCAAATTGACCCAGCAGCATATCCTCCCCTGTCTCCCCTGCCTAGCCACTAGGGCCCTGACCACTTTAGGGGAGGAAGCAAGGCAGATCCCAATCACACTGTTGCCACAGACAGCAAAAGGCCTTGAACCTATATTAGTGCAGACGGCATTCGAACCCGGATCGCGTGGTCCAAGTGTTGAGACAGTCCCAGCACCTTATCCCACTGCGCTAGTAAGGTGTTGGTACTTTTACCCGTGAGTTTACAATGTATAGCCATACGAGTGCACCCAACCAGACTGGGAGAAAACAACAGACGGCAACATGTATCTATACTGAATGGAGACTCAAACATTAACAAAATGAAAAAGGAAGAAGAAATATATAAGCAAATCAATGAAATAAACAATTCAATAAATGAAGCAAACCAAAAACAAAAAAGATTAATCTTAAAAGTTGAGACCCCCCCCCCCCAAAAAAAATAATAAATAAATAAAATAAAAAATAATAAATAAAAAAAACACCCAATAAACGGTATAATTATTTTGAATTAGAACGTTTTGGGGGTCATGCTATTAATAGATTGCGTAAATATAAGAATCTATCACAACCTGGGGGTTCTGTGCTTCAACTTTTGAGGAGACTTGATCAATTTAGGCGTTAAAGTTGGCCCTATTTGACCGGGGAAGTGGAGAAGTGCTTCACGAAAACTGGCAGCAAGTCGGTTTAGGGAAAATTTCATTTTCTGGTGTGTTTTTTTCTGGGGTCGCTAGAAAAAATTCCAAACGGCTGACCTGCCAAAAATTGAAAAGAATTCTGAAGTTAATAGTTGTCCGGAGACTTACACGATTTTTAGCATTGGTTCCTATGGGAGTTTATTTAGTGGGGAGTCCAAGGCCCGTCTAGTTTGTTTCCTTCCAAGTGAAAACACCTCAACGCCGGTGAAGGTTTCCCTACGTCCGGGCATCAATCTTGAAAAATTTCCCTACCCAAAAAATTAATAAATAAAAATTATATATTAATTGCAACGGAAAAGAAAATTAAATGCTACGCGGCAATTAAACCAACAAATTATGTTGCATTATTCTGATTTGTGTTTTTCGTACAGATGAAAAAAATAAAAAATACGGCTTGGGTAAACAATGTAAAAATTACGGGGTGACATGTCATGCTTATAAAGCGCCGCGAGTCCGGTTTCACGGACTGACCGGCTGATATCTAGTTCCCATCATGGTGTGGCGACCGAGTCACAGCATTTCCTTTCCTGTCTTGAGCACCCAACTAAATGCACTCCCACTTGCCCACTTCTCCAGCAGAGTCCACTTGCCAAGTAAAATAGGGCCAACTTTAAAAGCCTAAATTTATCAAGTCTCCCCTGCACTGCGTGGCTCTATATGCATGTGTACAAGTCCAGCCCCAACAATGAAACCGCAGTCACATGCATACAGTCACCAATTATTTTAAAATACTAGAGAGGGTTACGATCATCGCAACTAATAAGCCATTTGCGAGTTACATTTGAATAATGTCTGGTACAATGACTTGTTTAGTCACAAGTTACCGCTTAAATTTGAATTCCTCAGACTATCGAGACAGTTGCTATGTCACATGATTAGGGGCAAGCTTTTGCTTAGTTACGTAAGAGACGGTGAACACCCATACACAATTCTGAATGGATGTGTATGACACAATGGTACCAGGGTTTGCTCATCTGGAGGTTGCTATACAAAAGCTTGCCCCGAACCATGTGACATAGCAACTGTCTCGATAGTCTGAGGAATTCAAATTTAAGCGGTAACTTGTGACTAAACTAGTCATTGTACCAGACATTATTCAAATTTAACTCGCAAATGGCTTATTCTGATACAGTGTTTTGGGTTTCTTTTTTTGCAATTGTTTCTTCAATAAAATGTTTTTTGCAGTATTTCATGTAACTTTTATTGCGTAGTTGCATCAACAAATGACAAAAATGAAAATAATAAACAATAAATAAATAAATAAAATAACCAAAAAAAGCGTCACAGTAAAATCTCATACCTTATAAATTATTATATTTAAAAAAAGATTAAAAAGTTACGTTGCTGGTAGTGTCAGGCGTTCACGCGCTGGAGAGGTTTAGATAGCGCACACTACGCCCCTCTTCTGCAGCAACGATTAGTTCCCTTATTTTGTGGCAAATTGACCCAGCAGCATATCCTCCCCTGTCTCCCCTGCCTAGCCACTAGGGCCCTGACCACTTTAGGGGAGGAAGCAAGGCAGATCCCAATCACACTGTTGCCACAGACAGCAAAAGGCCTTGAACCTATATTAGTGCAGACGGCATTCGAACCCGGATCGCGTGGTCCAAGTGTTGAGACAGTCCCAGCACCTTATCCCACTGCGCTAGTAAGGTGTTGGTACTTTTACCCGTGAGTTTACAATGTATAGCCATACGAGTGCACCCAACCAGACTGGGAGAAAACAACAGACGGCAACATGTATCTATACTGAATGGAGACTCAAAAATTTACAAAATGAAAAAGGAAGAAGAAATATATAAGCAAATCAATGAAATAAACAATTCAATAAATGAAGCAAACCAAAAACAAAAAAGATTAATCTTAAAAGTTGAGACCCCCCCCCCCAAAAAAAAAATAAAATAAATAAAATAAAAAATAATAAATAAAAAAAACACCCAATAAACGGTATAATTATTTTGAATTAGAACGTTTTGGGGGTCATGCTATTAATAGATTGCGTAAATATAAGAATCTATCACAACCTGGGGGTTCTGTGCTTCAACTTTTGAGGAGACTTGATCAATTTAGGCGTTAAAGTTGGCCCTATTTGACCGGGGAAGTGGAGAAGTGCTTCACGAAAACTGGCAGCAAGTCGGTTTAGGGAAAATTTCATTTTCTGGTGTGTTTTTTTCTGGGGTCGCTAGAAAAAATTCCAAACGGCTGACCTGCCAAAAATTGAAAAGAATTCTGAAGTTAATAGTTGTCCGGAGACTTACACGATTTTTAGCATTGGTTCCTATGGGAGTTTATTTAGTGGGGAGTCCAAGGCCCGTCTAGTTTGTTTCCTTCCAAGTGAAAACACCTCAACGCCGGTGAAGGTTTCCCTACGTCCGGGCATCAATCTTGAAAAATTTCCCTACCCAAAAAATTAATAAATAAAAATTATATATTAATTGCAACGGAAAAGAAAATTAAATGCTACGCGGCAATTAAACCAACAAATTATGTTGCATTATTCTGATTTGTGTTTTTCGTACAGATGAAAAAAAAAAAAAATACGGCTTGGGTAAACAATGTAAAAATTACGGGGTGACATGTCATGCTTATAAAGCGCCGCGAGTCCGGTTTCACGGACTGACCGGCTGATATCTAGTTCCCATCATGGTGTGGCGACCGAGTCACAGCATTTCCTTTCCTGTCTTGAGCACCCAACTAAATGCACTCCCACTTGCCCACTTCTCCAGCAGAGTCCACTTGCCAAGTAAAATAGGGCCAACTTTAAAAGCCTAAATTTATCAAGTCTCCCCTGCACTGCGTGGCTCTATATGCATGTGTACAAGTCCAGCCCCAACAATGAAACCGCAGTCACATGCATACAGTCACCAATTATTTTAAAATACTAGAGAGGGTTACGATCATCGCAACTAATAAGCCATTTGCGAGTTACATTTGAATAATGTCTGGTACAATGACTTGTTTAGTCACAAGTTACCGCTTAAATTTGAATTCCTCAGACTATCGAGACAGTTGCTATGTCACATGATTAGGGGCAAGCTTTTGCTTAGTTACGTAAGAGACGGTGAACACCCATACACAATTCTGAATGGATGTGTATGACACAATGGTACCAGGGTTTGCTCATCTGGAGGTTGCTATACAAAAGCTTGCCCCGAACCATGTGACATAGCAACTGTCTCGATAGTCTGAGGAATTCAAATTTAAGCGGTAACTTGTGACTAAACTAGTCATTGTACCAGACATTATTCAAATTTAACTCGCAAATGGCTTATTCTGATACAGTGTTTTGGGTTTCTTTTTTTGCAATTGTTTCTTCAATAAAATGTTTTTTGCAGTATTTCATGTAACTTTTATTGCGTAGTTGCATCAACAAATGACAAAAATGAAAATAATAAACAATAAATAAATAAATAAAATAACCAAAAAAAGCGTCACAGTAAAATCTCATACCTTATATTATATTTAAAAAAGGATTAAAAAGTTACGTTGCTGGTAGTGTCAGGCGTTCACGCGCTGGAGAGGTTTAGATAGCGCACACTACGCCCCTCTTCTGCAGCAACGATTAGTTCCCTTATTTTGTGGCAAATTGACCCAGCAGCATATCCTCCCCTGTCTCCCCTGCCTAGCCACTAGGGCCCTGACCACTTTAGGGGAGGAAGCAAGGCAGATCCCAATCACACTGTTGCCACAGACAGCAAAGGGCCTTGAACCTATATTAGTGCAGACGGCATTCGAACCCGGATCGCGTGGTCCAAGTGTTGAGACAGTCCCAGCACCTTATCCCACTGCGCTAGTAAGGTGTTGGTACTTTTACCCGTGAGTTTACAATGTATAGCCATACGAGTGCACCCAACCAGACTGGGAGAAAACAACAGACGGCAACATGTATCTATACTGAATGGAGACTCAAAAATTAACAAAATGAAAAAGGAAGAAGAAATATATAAGCAAATCAATGAAATAAACAATTCAATAAATGAAGCAAACCAAAAACAAAAACGATTAATCTTAAAAGTTGAGACCCCCCCCAAAAAAAAAATTAAATAAATAAATAAAATAAAAAATAATAAATAAAAAAAACACCCAATAAACGGTATAATTATTTTGAATTAGAACGTTTTGGGGGTCATGCTATTAATAGATTGCGTAAATATAAGAATCTATCACAACCTGGGGGTTCTGTGCTTCAACTTTTGAGGAGACTTGATCAATTTAGGCGTTAAAGTTGGCCCTATTTGACCTGGGAAGTGGAGAAGTGCTTCACGAAAACTGGCAGCAAGTCGGTTTAGGGAAAATTTCATTTTCTGGTGTGTTTTTTTCTGGGGTCGCTAGAAAAAATTCCAAACGGCTGACCTGCCAAAAATTGAAAAGAATTCTGAAGTTAATAGTTGTCCGGAGACTTACACGATTTTTAGCATTGGTTCCTATGGGAGTTTATTTAGTGGGGAGTCCAAGGCCCGTCTAGTTTGTTTCCTTCCAAGTGAAAACACCTCAACGCCGGTGAAGGTTTCCCTACGTCCGGGCATCAATCTTGAAAAATTTCCCTACCCAAAAAATTAATAAATAAAAATTATATATTAATTGCAACGGAAAAGAAAATTAAATGCTACGCGGCAATTAAACCAACAAATTATGTTGCATTATTCTGATTTGTGTTTTTCGTACAGATGAAAAAAATAAAAAATACGGCTTGGGTAAACAATGTAAAAATTACGGGGTGACATGTCATGCTTATAAAGCGCCGCGAGTCCGGTTTCACGGACTGACCGGCTGATATCTAGTTCCCATCATGGTGTGGCGACCGAGTCACAGCATTTCCTTTCCTGTCTTGAGCACCCAACTAAATGCACTCCCACTTGCCCACTTCTCCAGCAGAGTCCACTTGCCAAGTAAAATAGGGCCAACTTTAAAAGCCTAAATTTATCAAGTCTCCCCTGCACTGCGTGGCTCTATATGCATGTGTACAAGTCCAGCCCCAACAATGAAACCGCAGTCACATGCATACAGTAACCAATTATTTTTAAATACTAGAGAGGGTTACGATCATCGCAACTAATAAGCCATTTGCGAGTTACATTTGAATAATGTCTGGTACAATGACTTGTTTAGTCACAAGTTACCGCTTAAATTTGAATTCCTCAGACTATCGAGACAGTTGCTATGTCACATGATTAGGGGCAAGCTTTTGCTTAGTTACGTAAGAGACGGTGAACACCCATACACAATTCTGAATGGATGTGTATGACACAATGGTACCAGGGTTTGCTCATCTGGAGGTTGCTATACAAAAGCTTGCCCCGAACCATGTGACATAGCAACTGTCTCGATAGTCTGAGGAATTCAAATTTAAGCGGTAACTTGTGACTAAACTAGTCATTGTACCAGACATTATTCAAATTTAACTCGCAAATGGCTTATTCTGATACAGTGTTTTGGGTTTCTTTTTTTGCAATTGTTTCTTCAATAAAATGTTTTTTGCAGTATTTCATGTAACTTTTATTGCGTAGTTGCATCAACAAATGACAAAAATGAAAATAATAAACAATAAATAAATAAATAAAATAACCAAAAAAAGCGTCACAGTAAAATCTCATACCTTATATTATATTTTAAAAAAGATTAAAAAGTTACGTTGCTGGTAGTGTCAGGCGTTCACGCGCTGGAGAGGTTTAGATAGCGCACACTACGCCCCTCTTCTGCAGCAACGATTAGTTCCCTTATTTTGTGGCAAATTGACCCAGCAGCATATCCTCCCCTGTCTCCCCTGCCTAGCCACTAGGGCCCTGACCACTTTAGGGGAGGAAGCAAGGCAGATCCCAATCACACTGTTGCCACAGACAGCAAAAGGCCTTGAACCTATATTAGTGCAGACGGCATTCGAACCCGGATCGCGTGGTCCAAGTGTTGAGACAGTCCCAGCACCTTATCCCACTGCGCTAGTAAGGTGTTGGTACTTTTACCCGTGAGTTTACAATGTATAGCCATACGAGTGCACCCAACCAGACTGGGAGAAAACAACAGACGGCAACATGTATCTATACTGAATGGAGACTCAAAAATTAACAAAATGAAAAAGGAAGAAGAAATATATAAGCAAATCAATGAAATAAACAATTCAATAAATGAAGCAAACCAAAAACAAAAAAGATTAATCTTAAAAGTTGAGACCCCCCCCCCCCAAAAAAAAATAAAAAATAAAAAATAATAAATAAAAAAAACACCCAATAAACGGTATAATTATTTTGAATTAGAACGTTTTGGGGGTCATGCTATTAATAGATTGCGTAAATATAAGAATCTATCACAACCTGGGGGTTCTGTGCTTCAACTTTTGAGGAGACTTGATCAATTTAGGCGTTAAAGTTGGCCCTATTTGACCGGGGAAGTGGAGAAGTGCTTCACGAAAACTGGCAGCAAGTCGGTTTAGGGAAAATTTCATTTTCTGGTGTGTTTTTTTCTGGGGTCGCTAGAAAAAATTCCAAACGGCTGACCTGCCAAAAATTGAAAAGAATTCTGAAGTTAATAGTTGTCCGGAGACTTACACGATTTTTAGCATTGGTTCCTATGGGAGTTTATTTAGTGGGGAGTCCAAGGCCCGTCTAGTTTGTTTCCTTCCAAGTGAAAACACCTCAACGCCGGTGAAGGTTTCCCTACGTCCGGGCATCAATCTTGAAAAATTTCCCTACCCAAAAAATTAATAAATAAAAATTATATATTAATTGCAACGGAAAAGAAAATTAAATGCTACGCGGCAATTAAACCAACAAATTATGTTGCATTATTCTGATTTGTGTTTTTCGTACAGATGAAAAAAATAAAAAATACGGCTTGGGTAAACAATGTAAAAATTACGGGGTGACATGTCATGCTTATAAAGCGCCGCGAGTCCGGTTTCACGGACTGACCGGCTGATATCTAGTTCCCATCATGGTGTGGCGACCGAGTCACAGCATTTCCTTTCCTGTCTTGAGCACCCAACTAAATGCACTCCCACTTGCCCACTTCTCCAGCAGAGTCCACTTGCCAAGTAAAATAGGGCCAACTTTAAAAGCCTAAATTTATCAAGTCTCCCCTGCACTGCGTGGCTCTAGAGAGGGTTACGATCATCGCAACTAATAAGCCATTTGCGAGTTACATTTGAATAATGTCTGGTACAATGACTTGTTTAGTCACAAGTTACCGCTTAAATTTGAATTCCTCAGACTATCGAGACAGTTGCTATGTCACATGATTAGGGGCAAGCTTTTGCTTAGTTACGTAAGAGACGGTGAACACCCATACACAATTCTGAATGGATGTGTATGACACAATGGTACCAGGGTTTGCTCATCTGGAGGTTGCTATACAAAAGCTTGCCCCGAACCATGTGACATAGCAACTGTCTCGATAGTCTGAGGAATTCAAATTTAAGCGGTAACTTGTGACTAAACTAGTCATTGTACCAGACATTATTCAAATTTAACTCGCAAATGGCTTATTCTGATACAGTGTTTTGGGTTTCTTTTTTTGCAATTGTTTCTTCAATAAAATGTTTTTTGCAGTATTTCATGTAACTTTTATTGCGTAGTTGCATCAACAAATGACAAAAATGAAAATAATAAACAATAAATAAATAAATAAAATAACCAAAAAAAGCGTCACAGTAAAATCTCATACCTTATATTATATTTAAAAAAAGATTAAAAAGTTACGTTGCTGGTAGTGTCAGGCGTTCACGCGCTGGAGAGGTTTAGATAGCGCACACTACGCCCCTCTTCTGCAGCAACGATTAGTTCCCTTATTTTGTGGCAAATTGACCCAGCAGCATATCCTCCCCTGTCTCCCCTGCCTAGCCACTAGGGCCCTGACCACTTTAGGGGAGGAAGCAAGGCAGATCCCAATCACACTGTTGCCACAGACAGCAAAAGGCCTTGAACCTATATTAGTGCAGACGGCATTCGAACCCGGATCGCGTGGTCCAAGTGTTGAGACAGTCCCAGCACCTTATCCCACTGCGCTAGTAAGGTGTTGGTACTTTTACCCGTGAGTTTACAATGTATAGCCATACGAGTGCACCCAACCAGACTGGGAGAAAACAACAGACGGCAACATGTATCTATACTGAATGGAGACTCAAAAATTAACAAAATGAAAAAGGAAGAAGAAATATATAAGCAAATCAATGAAATAAACAATTCAATAAATGAAGCAAACCAAAAACAAAAAAGATTAATCTTAAAAGTTGAGACCCCCCCCCAAAAAAAAATAAAAATAAAAAATAAAATAAAAAATAATAAATAAAAAAAACACCCAATAAACGGTATAATTATTTTGAATTAGAACGTTTTGGGGGTCATGCTATTAATAGATTGCGTAAATATAAGAATCTATCACAACCTGGGGGTTCTGTGCTTCAACTTTTGAGGAGACTTGATCAATTTAGGCGTTAAAGTTGGCCCTATTTGACCGGGGAAGTGGAGAAGTGCTTCACGAAAACTGGCAGCAAGTCGGTTTAGGGAAAATTTCATTTTCTGGTGTGTTTTTTTCTGGGGTCGCTAGAAAAAATTCCAAACGGCTGACCTGCCAAAAATTGAAAAGAATTCTGAAGTTAATAGTTGTCCGGAGACTTACACGATTTTTAGCATTGGTTCCTATGGGAGTTTATTTAGTGGGGAGTCCAAGGCCCGTCTAGTTTGTTTCCTTCCAAGTGAAAACACCTCAACGCCGGTGAAGGTTTCCCTACGTCCGGGCATCAATCTTGAAAAATTTCCCTACCCAAAAAATTAATAAATAAAAATTATATATTAATTGCAACGGAAAAGAAAATTAAATGCTACGCGGCAATTAAACCAACAAATTATGTTGCATTATTCTGATTTGTGTTTTTCGTACAGATGAAAAAAAAAAAAAATACGGCTTGGGTAAACAATGTAAAAATTACGGGGTGACATGTCATGCTTATAAAGCGCCGCGAGTCCGGTTTCACGGACTGACCGGCTGATATCTAGTTCCCATCATGGTGTGGCGACCGAGTCACAGCATTTCCTTTCCTGTCTTGAGCACCCAACTAAATGCACTCCCACTTGCCCACTTCTCCAGCAGAGTCCACTTGCCAAGTAAAATAGGCCCAACTTTAAAAGCCTAAATTTATCAAGTCTCCCCTGCACTGCGTGGCTCTATATGCATGTGTACAAGTCCAGCCCCAACAATGAAACCGCAGTCACATGCATACAGTCACCAATTATTTTAAAATACTAGAGAGGGTTACGATCATTTGCAACTAATAAGCCATTTGCGAGTTACATTTGAATAATGTCTGGTACAATGACTTGTTTAGTCACAAGTTACCGCTTAAATTTGAATTCCTCAGACTATCGAGACAGTTGCTATGTCACATGATTAGGGGCAAGCTTTTGCTTAGTTACGTAAGAGACGGTGAACACCCATACACAATTCTGAATGGATGTGTATGACACAATGGTACCAGGGTTTGCTCATCTGGAGGTTGCTATACAAAAGCTTGCCCCGAACCATGTGACATAGCAACTGTCTCGATAGTCTGAGGAATTCAAATTTAAGCGGTAACTTGTGACTAAACTAGTCATTGTACCAGACATTATTCAAATTTAACTCGCAAATGGCTTATTCTGATACAGTGTTTTGGGTTTCTTTTTTTGCAATTGTTTCTTCAATAAAATGTTTTTTGCAGTATTTCATGTAACTTTTATTGCGTAGTTGCATCAACAAATGACAAAAATGAAAATAATAAACAATAAATAAATAAATAAAATAACCAAAAAAAGCGTCACAGTAAAATCTCATACCTTATATTATATTTAAAAAAAGATTTAAAAGTTACGTTGCTGGTAGTGTCAGGCGTTCACGCGCTGGAGAGGTTTAGATAGCGCACACTACGCCCCTCTTCTGCAGCAACGATTAGTTCCCTTATTTTGTGGCAAATTGACCCAGCAGCATATCCTCCCCTGTCTCCCCTGCCTGGCCACTAGGGCCCTGACCACTTTAGGGGAGGAAGCAAGGCAGATCCCAATCACACTGTTGCCACAGACAGCAAAAGGCCTTGAACCTATATTAGTGCAGACGGCATTCGAACCCGGATCGCGTGGTCCAAGTGTTGAGACAGTCCCAGCACCTTATCCCACTGCGCTAGTAAGGTGTTGGTACTTTTACCCGTGAGTTTACAATGTATAGCCATACGAGTGCACCCAACCAGACTGGGAGAAAACAACAGACGGCAACATGTATCTATACTGAATGGAGACTCAAAAATTAACAAAATGAAAAAGGAAGAAGAAATATATAAGCAAATCAATGAAATAAACAATTCAATAAATGAAGCAAACCAAAAACAAAAAAGATTAATCTTAAAAGTTGAGACCCCCCCCCAAAAAAAAAATAAATAAATAAATAAAATAAAAAATAATAAATAAAAAAAACACCCAATAAACGGTATAATTATTTTGAATTAGAACGTTTTGGGGGTCATGCTATTAATAGATTGTGTAAATATAAGAATCTATCACAACCTGGGGGTTCTGTGCTTCAACTTTTGAGGAGACTTGATCAATTTAGGCGTTAAAGTTGGCCCTATTTGACCGGGGAAGTGGAGAAGTGCTTCACGAAAACTGGCAGCAAGTCGGTTTAGGGAAAATTTCATTTTCTGGTGTGTTTTTTTCTGGGGTCGCTAGAAAAAATTCCAAACGGCTGACCTGCCAAAAATTGAAAAGAATTCTGAAGTTAATAGTTGTCCGGAGACTTACACGATTTTTAGCATTGGTTCCTATGGGAGTTTATTTAGTGGGGAGTCCAAGGCCCGTCTAGTTTGTTTCCTTCCAAGTGAAAACACCTCAACGCCGGTGAAGGTTTCCCTACGTCCGGGCATCAATCTTGAAAAATTTCCCTACCCAAAAAATTAATAAATAAAAATTATATATTAATTGCAACGGAAAAGAAAATTAAATGCTACGCGGCAATTAAACCAACAAATTATGTTGCATTATTCTGATTTGTGTTTTTCGTACAGATGAAAGAAATAAAAAATACGGCTTGGGTAAACAATGTAAAAATTACGGGGTGACATGTCATGCTTATAAAGCGCCGCGAGTCCGGTTTCACGGACTGACCGGCTGATATCTAGTTCCCATCATGGTGTGGCGACCGAGTCACAGCATTTCCTTTCCTGTCTTGAGCACCCAACTAAATGCACTCCCACTTGCCCACTTCTCCAGCAGAGTCCACTTGCCAAGTAAAATAGGGCCAACTTTAAAAGCCTAAATTTATCAAGTCTCCCCTGCACTGCGTGGCTCTATATGCATGTGTACAAGTCCAGCCCCAACAATGAAACCGCAGTCACATGCATACAGTCACCAATTATTTTAAAATACTAGAGAGGGTTACGATCATCGCAACTAATAAGCCATTTGCGAGTTACATTTGAATAATGTCTGGTACAATGACTTGTTTAGTCACAAGTTACCGCTTAAATTTGAATTCCTCAGACTATCGAGACAGTTGCTATGTCACATGATTAGGGGCAAGCTTTTGCTTAGTTACGTAAGAGACGGTGAACACCCATACACAATTCTGAATGGATGTGTATGACACAATGGTACCAGGGTTTGCTCATCTGGAGGTTGCTATACAAAAGCTTGCCCCGAACCATGTGACATAGCAACTGTCTCGATAGTCTGAGGAATTCAAATTTAAGCGGTAACTTGTGACTAAACTAGTCATTGTACCAGACATTATTCAAATTTAACTCACAAATGGCTTATTCTGATACAGTGTTTTGGGTTTCTTTTTTTGCAATTGTTTCTTCAATAAAATGTTTTTTGCAGTATTTCATGTAACTTTTATTGCGTAGTTGCATCAACAAATGACAAAAATGAAAATAATAAACAATAAATAAATAAATAAAATAACCAAAAAAAGCGTCACAGTAAAATCTCATACCTTATATTATATTTTAAAAAAGATTAAAAAGTTACGTTGCTGGTAGTGTCAGGCGTTCACGCGCTGGAGAGGTTTAGATAGCGCACACTACGCCCCTCTTCTGCAGCAACGATTAGTTCCCTTATTTTGTGGCAAATTGACCCAGCAGCATATCCTCCCCTGTCTCCCCTGCCTAGCCACTAGGGCCCTGACCACTTTAGGGGAGGAAGCAAGGCAGATCCCAATCACACTGTTGCCACAGACAGCAAAAGGCCTTGAACCTATATTAGTGCAGACGGCATTCGAACCCGGATCGCGTGGTCCAAGTGTTGAGACAGTCCCAGCACCTTATCCCACTGCGCTAGTAAGGTGTTGGTACTTTTACCCGTGAGTTTACAATGTATAGCCATACGAGTGCACCCAACCAGACTGGGAGAAAACAACAGACGGCTACATGTATCTATACTGAATGGAGACTCAAAAATTAACAAAATGAAAAAGGAAGAAGAAATATATAAGCAAATCAATGAAATAAACAATTCAATAAATGAAGCAAACCAAAAACAAAAAAGATTAATCTTAAAAGTTGAGACCCCCCCCCCCAAAAAAAAAAAATATAAAATAAAATAAAAAATAATAAATAAAAAAAACACCCAATAAACGGTATAATTATTTTGAATTAGAACGTTTTGGGGGTCATGCTATTAATAGATTGCGTAAATATAAGAATCTATCACAACCTGGGGGTTCTGTGCTTCAACTTTTGAGGAGACTTGATCAATTTAGGCGTTAAAGTTGGCCCTATTTGACCGGGGAAGTGGAGAAGTGCTTCACGAAAACTGGCAGCAAGTCGGTTTAGGGAAAATTTCATTTTCTGGTGTGTTTTTTTCTGGGGTCGCTAGAAAAAATTCCAAACGGCTGACCTGCCAAAAATTGAAAAGAATTCTGAAGTTAATAGTTGTCCGGAGACTTACACGATTTTTAGCATTGGTTCCTATGGGAGTTTATTTAGTGGGGAGTCCAAGGCCCGTCTAGTTTGTTTCCTTCCAAGTGAAAACACCTCAACGCCGGTGAAGGTTTCCCTACGTCCGGGCATCAATCTTGAAAAATTTCCCTACCCAAAAAATTAATAAATAAAAATTATATATTAATTGCAACGGAAAAGAAAATTAAATGCTACGCGGCAATTAAACCAACAAATTATGTTGCATTATTCTGATTTGTGTTTTTCGTACAGATGAAAAAAATAAAAAATACGGCTTGGGTAAACAATGTAAAAATTACGGGGTGACATGTCATGCTTATAAAGCGCCGCGAGTCCGGTTTCACGGACTGACCGGCTGATATCTAGTTCCCATCATGGTGTGGCGACCGAGTCACAGCATTTCCTTTCCTGTCTTGAGCACCCAACTAAATGCACTCCCACTTGCCCACTTCTCCAGCAGAGTCCACTTGCCAAGTAAAATAGGGCCAACTTTAAAAGCCTAAATTTATCAAGTCTCCCCTGCACTGCGTGGCTCTATATGCATGTGTACAAGTCCAGCCCCAACAATGAAACCGCAGTCACATGCATACAGTCACCAATTATTTTAAAATACTAGAGAGGGTTACGATCATCGCAACTAATAAGCCATTTGCGAGTTACATTTGAATAATGTCTGGTACAATGACTTGTTTAGTCACAAGTTACCGCTTAAATTTGAATTCCTCAGACTATCGAGACAGTTGCTATGTCACATGATTAGGGGCAAGCTTTTGCTTAGTTACGTAAGAGACGGTGAACACCCATACACAATTCTGAATGGATGTGTATGACACAATGGTACCAGGGTTTGCTCATCTGGAGGTTGCTATACAAAAGCTTGCCCCGAACCATGTGACATAGCAACTGTCTCGATAGTCTGAGGAATTCAAATTTAAGCGGTAACTTGTGACTAAACTAGTCATTGTACCAGACATTATTCAAATTTAACTCGCAAATGGCTTATTCTGATACAGTGTTTTGGGTTTCTTTTTTTGCAATTGTTTCTTCAATAAAATGTTTTTTGCAGTATTTCATGTAACTTTTATTGCGTAGTTGCATCAACAAATGACAAAAATGAAAATAATAAACAATAAATAAATAAATAAAATAACCAAAAAAAGCGTCACAGTAAAATCTCATACCTTATATTATATTTAAAAAAAGATTAAAAAGTTACGTTGCTGGTAGTGTCAGGCGTTCACGCGCTGGAGAGGTTTAGATAGCGCACACTACGCCCCTCTTCTGCAGCAACGATTAGTTCCCTTATTTTGTGGCAAATTGACCCAGCAGCATATCCTCCCCTGTCTCCCCTGCCTAGCCACTAGGGCCCTGACCACTTTAGGGGAGGAAGCAAGGCAGATCCCAATCACACTGTTGCCACAGACAGCAAAAGGCCTTGAACCTATATTAGTGCAGACGGCATTCGAACCCGGATCGCGTGGTCCAAGTGTTGAGACAGTCCCAGCACCTTATCCCACTGCGCTAGTAAGGTGTTGGTACTTTTACCCGTGAGTTTACAATGTATAGCCATACGAGTGCACCCAACCAGACTGGGAGAAAACAACAGACGGCAACATGTATCTATACTGAATGGAGACTCAAAAATTAACAAAATGAAAAAGGAAGAAGGAATATATAAGCAAATCAATGAAATAAACAATTCAATAAATGAAGCAAACCAAAAACAAAAAAGATTAATCTTAAAAGTTGAGACCCCCCCCCCAAAAAAAAATATATAAAAAAAATAATAATAATAATAAAAAAAAAAAAAACACAATAAACGGTATAATTATTTTGAATTAGAACGTTTTGGGGGTCATGCTATTAATAGATTGCGTAAATATAAGAATCTATCACAACCTGGGGGTTCTGTGCTTCAACTTTTGAGGAGACTTGATCAATTTAGGCGTTAAAGTTGGCCCTATTTGACCGGGGAAGTGGAGAAGTGCTTCACGAAAACTGGCTGCAAGTCGGTTTAGGGAAAATTTCATTTTCTGGTGTGTTTTTTTCTGGGGTCGCTAGAAAAAATTCCAAACGGCTGACCTGCCAAAAATTGAAAAGAATTCTGAAGTTAATAGTTGTCCGGAGACTTACACGATTTTTAGCATTGGTTCCTATGGGAGTATATTTAGTGGGGAGTCCAAGGCCCGTCTAGTTTGTTTCCTTCCAAGTGAAAACACCTCAACGCCGGTGAAGGTTTCCCTACGTCCGGGCATCAATCTTGAAAAATTTCCCTACCCAAAAAATTAATAAATGAAAATTATATATTAATTGCAACGGAAAAGAAAATTAAATGCTACGCGGCAATTAAACCAACAAATTATGTTGCATTATTCTGATTTGTGTTTTTCGTACAGATGAAAAAAATACAAAATACGGCTTGGGTAAACAATGTAAAAATTACGGGGTGACATGTCATGCTTATAAAGCGCCGCGAGTCCGGTTTCACGGACTGACCGGCTGATATCTAGTTCCCATCATGGTGTGGCGACCGAGTCACAGCATTTCCTTTCCTGTCTTGAGCACCCAACTAAATGCACTCCCACTTGCCCACTTCTCCAGCAGAGTCCACTTGCCAAGTAAAATAGGGCCAACTTTAAAAGCCTAAATTTATCAAGTCTCCCCTGCACTGCGTGGCTCTATATGCATGTGTACAAGTCCAGCCCCAACAATGAAACCGCAGTCACATGCATACAGTCACCAATTATTTTAAAATACTAGAGAGGGTTACGATCATCGCAACTAATAAGCCATTTGCGAGTTACATTTGAATAATGTCTGGTACAATGACTTGTTTAGTCACAAGTTACCGCTTAAATTTGAATTCCTCAGACTATCGAGACAGTTGCTATGTCACATGATTAGGGGCAAGCTTTTGCTTAGTTACGTAAGAGACGGTGAACACCCATACACAATTCTGAATGGATGTGTATGACACAATGGTACCAGGGTTTGCTCATCTGGAGGTTGCTATACAAAAGCTTGCCCCGAACCATGTGACATAGCAACTGTCTCGATAGTCTGAGGAATTCAAATTTAAGCGGTAACTTGTGACTAAACTAGTCATTGTACCAGACATTATTCAAATTTAACTCGCAAATGGCTTATTCTGATACAGTGTTTTGGGTTTCTTTTTTTGCAATTGTTTCTTCAATAAAATGTTTTTTGCAGTATTTCATGTAACTTTTATTGCGTAGTTGCATCAACAAATGACAAAAATGAAAATAATAAACAATAAATAAATAAATAAAATAACCAAAAAAAGCGTCACAGTAAAATCTCATACCTTATATTATATTTTAAAAAAGATTAAAAAGTTACGTTGCTGGTAGTGTCAGGCGTTCACGCGCTGGAGAGGTTTAGATAGCGCACACTACGCCCCTCTTCTGCAGCAACGATTAGTTCCCTTATTTTGTGGCAAATTGACCCAGCAGCATATCCTCCCCTGTCTCCCCTGCCTAGCCACTAGGGCCCTGACCACTTTAGGGGAGGAAGCAAGGCAGATCCCAATCACACTGTTGCCACAGACAGCAAAAGGCCTTGAACCTATATTAGTGCAGACGGCATTCGAACCCGGATCGCGTGGTCCAAGTGTTGAGACAGTCCCAGCACCTTATCCCACTGCGCTAGTAAGGTGTTGGTACTTTTACCCGTGAGTTTACAATGTATAGCCATACGAGTGCACCCAACCAGACTGGGAGAAAACAACAGACGGCAACATGTATCTATACTGAATGGAGACTCAAAAATTAACAAAATGAAAAAGGAAGAAGAAATATATAAGCAAATCAATGAAATAAACAATTCAATAAATGAAGCAAACCAAAAACAAAAAAGATTAATCTTAAAAGTTGAGACCCCCCCCCAAAAAAAAATAAAAAATAAATAAAATTAAAAATAATAAATAAAAAAAACACCCAATAAACGGTATAATTATTTTGAATTAGAACGTTTTGGGGGTCATGCTATTAATAGATTGCGTAAATATAAGAATCTATCACAACCTGGGGGTTCTGTGCTTCAACTTTTGAGGAGACTTGATCAATTTAGGCGTTAAAGTTGGCCCTATTTGACCGGGGAAGTGGAGAAGTGCTTCACGAAAACTGGCAGCAAGTCGGTTTAGGGAAAATTTCATTTTCTGGTGTGTTTTTTTCTGGGGTCGCTAGAAAAAATTCCAAACGGCTGACCTGCCAAAAATTGAAAAGAATTCTGAAGTTAATAGTTGTCCGGAGACTTACACGATTTTTAGCATTGGTTCCTATGGGAGTTTATTTAGTGGGGAGTCCAAGGCCCGTCTAGTTTGTTTCCTTCCAAGTGAAAACACCTCAACGCCGGTGAAGGTTTCCCTACGTCCGGGCATCAATCTTGAAAAATTTCCCTACCCAAAAAATTAATAAATAAAAATTATATATTAATTGCAACGGAAAAGAAAATTAAATGCTACGCGGCAATTAAACCAACAAATTATGTTGCATTATTCTGATTTGTGTTTTTCGTACAGATGAAAAAAATAAAAAA
The DNA here is from genome assembly GCA_037783415.1 of Leptasterias polaris. Lineage (NCBI taxonomy): Eukaryota > Metazoa > Echinodermata > Asteroidea > Forcipulatida > Asteriidae > Leptasterias > Leptasterias polaris. The sequence goes on from JAZGTN010000009.1 coordinate 10,542,602, forward strand.
TACGGCTTGGGTAAACAATGTACAAATTACGGGGTGACATGTCATGCTTATAAAGCGCCGCGAGTCCGGTTTCACGGACTGACCGGCTGATATCTAGTTCCCATCATGGTGTGGCGACCGAGTCACAGCATTTCCTTTCCTGTCTTGAGCACCCAACTAAATGCACTCCCACTTGCCCACTTCTCCAGCAGAGTCCACTTGCCAAGTAAAATAGGGCCAACTTTAAAAGCCTAAATTTATCAAGTCTCCCCTGCACTGCGTGGCTCTATATGCATGTGTACAAGTCCAGCCCCAACAATGAAACCGCAGTCACATGCATACAGTCACCAATTATTTTAAAATACTAGAGAGGGTTACGATCATCGCAACTAATAAGCCATTTGCGAGTTACATTTGAATAATGTCTGGTACAATGACTTGTTTAGTCACAAGTTACCGCTTAAATTTGAATTCCTCAGACTATCGAGACAGTTGCTATGTCACATGATTAGGGGCAAGCTTTTGCTTAGTTACGTAAGAGACGGTGAACACCCATACACAATTCTGAATGGATGTGTATGACACAATGGTACCAGGGTTTGCTCATCTGGAGGTTGCTATACAAAAGCTTGCCCCGAACCATGTGACATAGCAACTGTCTCGATAGTCTGAGGAATTCAAATTTAAGCGGTAACTTGTGACTAAACTAGTCATTGTACCAGACATTATTCAAATTTAACTCGCAAATGGCTTATTCTGATACAGTGTTTTGGGTTTCTTTTTTTGCAATTGTTTCTTCAATAAAATGTTTTTTGCAGTATTTCATGTAACTTTTATTGCGTAGTTGCATCAACAAATGACAAAAATGAAAATAATAAACAATAAATAAATAAATAAAATAACCAAAAAAAAGCGTCACAGTAAAATCTCATACCTTATATTATATTTAAAAAAAGATTAAAAAGTTACGTTGCTGGTAGTGTCAGGCGTTCACGCGCTGGAGAGGTTTAGATAGCGCACACTACGCCCCTCTTCTGCAGCAACGATTAGTTCCCTTATTTTGTGGCAAATTGACCCAGCAGCATATCCTCCCCTGTCTCCCCTGCCTAGCCACTAGGGCCCTGACCACTTTAGGGGAGGAAGCAAGGCAGATCCCAATCACACTGTTGCCACAGACAGCAAAAGGCCTTGAACCTATATTAGTGCAGACGGCATTCGAACCCGGATCGCGTGGTCCAAGTGTTGAGACAGTCCCAGCACCTTATCCCACTGCGCTAGTAAGGTGTTGGTACTTTTACCCGTGAGTTTACAATGTATAGCCATACGAGTGCACCCAACCAGACTGGGAGAAAACAACAGACGGCAACATGTATCTATACTGAATGGAGACTCAAAAATTAACAAAATGAAAAAGGAAGAAGAAATATATAAGCAAATCAATGAAATAAACAATTCAATGAAATTTTCCCTAAACCGACTTGCTGCCAGTTTTCGTGAAGCACTTCTCCACTTCCCCGGTCAAATAGGGCCAACTTTAACGCCTAAATTGATCAAGTCTCCTCAAAAGTTGAAGCACAGAACCCCCAGGTTGTGATAGATTCTTATATTTACGCAATCTATTAATAGCATGACCCCCAAAACGTTCTAATTCAAAATAATTATACCGTTTATTGGGTGTGTTTTTTATTTATTATTTTTTATTTTATTTATTTTTTATTTTTTTTGGGGGGGGGTCTCAACTTTTAAGATTAATCTTTTTTGTTTTTGGTTTGCTTCATTTATTGAATTGTTTATTTCATTGATTTGCTTATATATTTCTTCTTCCTTTTTCATTTTGTTAATTTTTGAGTCTCCATTCAGTATAGATACATGTTGCCGTCTGTTGTTTTCTCCCAGTCTGGTTGGGTGCACTCGTATGGCTATACATTGTAAACTCACGGGTAAAAGTACCAACACCTTACTAGCGCAGTGGGATAAGGTGCTGGGACTGTCTCAACACTTGGACCACGCGATCCGGGTTCGAATGCCGTCTGCACTAATATAGGTTCAAGGCCTTTTGCTGTCTGTGGCAACAGTGTGATTGGGATCTGCCTTGCTTCCTCCCCTAAAGTGGTCAGGGCCCTAGTGGCTAGGCAGGGGAGACAGGGGAGGATATGCTGCTGGGTCAATTTGCCACAAAATAAGGGAACTAATCGTTGCTGCAGAAGAGGGGCGTAGTGTGCGCTATCTAAACCTCTCCAGCGCGTGAACGCCTGACACTACCAGCAACGTAACTTTTTAATCTTTTTTTAAATATAATATAAGGTATGAGATTTTACTGTGACGCTTTTTTTGGTTATTTTATTTATTTATTTATTGTTTATTATTTTCATTTTTGTCATTTGTTGATGCAACTACGCAATAAAAGTTACATGAAATACTGCAAAAAACATTTTATTGAAGAAACAATTGCAAAAAAAGAAACCCAAAACACTGTATCAGAATAAGCCATTTGCGAGTTAAATTTGAATAATGTCTGGTACAATGACTAGTTTAGTCACAAGTTACCGCTTAAATTTGAATTCCTCAGACTATCGAGACAGTTGCTATGTCACATGGTTCGGGGCAAGCTTTTGTATAGCAACCTCCACATGAGCAAACCCTGGTACCATTGTGTCATACACATCCATTCAGAATTGTGTATGGGTGTTCACCGTCTCTTACGTAACTAAGCAAAAGCTTGCCCCTAATCATGTGACATAGCAACTGTCTCGATAGTCTGAGGAATTCAAATTTAAGCGGTAACTTGTGACTAAACAAGTCATTGTACCAGACATTATTCAAATGTAACTCGCAAATGGCTTATTAGTTGCGATGATCGTAACCCTCTCTAGAGCCACGCAGTGCAGGGGAGACTTGATAAATTTAGGCTTTTAAAGTTGGCCCTATTTTACTTGGCAAGTGGACTCTGCTGGAGAAGTGGGCAAGTGGGAGTGCATTTAGTTGGGTGCTCAAGACAGGAAAGGAAATGCTGTGACTCGGTCGCCACACCATGATGGGAACTAGATATCAGCCGGTCAGTCCGTGAAACCGGACTCGCGGCACTTTATAAGCATGACATGTCACCCCGTAATTTTTACATTGTTTACCCAAGCCGTATTTTTTATTTTTTTCATCTGTACGAAAAACACAAATCAGAATAATGCAACATAATTTGTTGGTTTAATTGCCGCGTAGCATTTAATTTTCTTTTCCGTTGCAATTAATATATAATTTTTATTTATTAATTTTTTGGGTAGGGAAATTTTTCAAGATTGATGCCCGGACGTAGGGAAACCTTCACCGGCGTTGAGGTGTTTTCACTTGGAAGGAAACAAACTAGACGGGCCTTGGACTCCCCACTAAATAAACTCCCATAGGAACCAATGCTAAAAATCGTGTAAGTCTCCGGACAACTATTAACTTCAGAATTCTTTTCAATTTTTGGCAGGTCAGCCGTTTGGAATTTTTTCTAGCGACCCCAGAAAAAAACACACCAGAAAATGAAATTTTCCCTAAACCGACTTGCTGCCAGTTTTCGTGAAGCACTTCTCCACTTCCCCGGTCAAATAGGGCCAACTTTAACGCCTAAATTGATCAAGTCTCCTCAAAAGTTGAAGCACAGAACCCCCAGGTTGTGATAGATTCTTATATTTACGCAATCTATTAATAGCATGACCCCCAAAACGTTCTAATTCAAAATAATTATACCGTTTATAGGGTGTTTTTTTTATTTATTATTTTTTATTTTATTTATTTTTTTTTTTTTGGGGGTGGGTCTCAACTTTTAAGATTAATCTTTTTTGTTTTTGGTTTGCTTCATTTATTGAATTGTTTATTTCATTGATTTGCTTATATATTTCTTCTTCCTTTTTCATTTTGTTAATTTTTGAGTCTCCATTCAGTATAGATACATGTTGCCGTCTGTTGTTTTCTCCCAGTCTGGTTGGGTGCACTCGTATGGCTATACATTGTAAACTCACGGGTAAAAGTACCAACACCTTACTAGCGCAGTGGGATAAGGTGCTGGGACTGTCTCAACACTTGGACCACGCGATCCGGGTTCGAATGCCGTCTGCACTAATATAGGTTCAAGGCCTTTTGCTGTCTGTGGCAACAGTGTGATTGGGATCTGCCTTGCTTCCTCCCCTAAAGTGGTCAGGGCCCTAGTGGCTAGGCAGGGGAGACAGGGGAGGATATGCTGCTGGGTCAATTTGCCACAAAATAAGGGAACTAATCGTTGCTGCAGAAGAGGGGCGTAGTGTGCGCTATCTAAACCTCTCCAGCGCGTGAACGCCTGACACTACCAGCAACGTAACTTTTTAATCTTTTTTAAAATATAATATAAGGTATGAGATTTTACTGTGACGCTTTTTTTGGTTATTTTATTTATTTATTTATTGTTTATTATTTTCATTTTTGTCATTTGTTGATGCAACTACGCAATAAAAGTTACATGAAATACTGCAAAAAACATTTTATTGAAGAAACAATTGCAAAAAAAGAAACCCAAAACACTGTATCAGAATAAGCCATTTGCGAGTTAAATTTGAATAATGTCTGGTACAATGACTAGTTTAGTCACAAGTTACCGCTTAAATTTGAATTCCTCAGACTATCGAGACAGTTGCTATGTCACATGGTTCGGGGCAAGCTTTTGTATAGCAACCTCCAGATGAGCAAACCCTGGTACCATTGTGTCATACACATCCATTCAGAATTGTGTATGGGTGTTCACCGTCTCTTACGTAACTAAGCAAAAGCTTGCCCCTAATCATGTGACATAGCAACTGTCTCGATAGTCTGAGGAATTCAAATTTAAGCGGTAACTTGTGACTAAACAAGTCATTGTACCAGACATTATTCAAATGTAACTCGCAAATGGCTTATTAGTTGCGATGATCGTAACCCTCTCTAGTATTTTAAAATAATTGGCGACTGTATGCATGTGACTGCGGTTTCATTGTTGGGGCTGGACTTGTACACATGCATATAGAGCCACGCAGTGCAGGGGAGACTTGATAAATTTAGGCTTTTAAAGTTGGCCCTATTTTACTTGGCAAGTGGACTCTGCTGGAGTAGTGGGCAAGTGGGAGTGCATTTAGTTGGGTGCTCAAGACAGGAAAGGAAATGCTGTGACTCGGTCGCCACACCATGATGGGAACTAGATATCAGCCGGTCAGTCCGTGAAACCGGACTCGCGGCACTTTATAAGCATGACATGTCACCCCGTAATTTTTACATTGTTTACCCAAGCCGTATTTTTTATTTTTTTCATCTGTACGAAAAACACAAATCAGAATAATGCAACATAATTTGTTGGTTTAATTGCCGCGTAGCATTTAATTTTCTTTTCCGTTGCAATTAATATATAATTTTTATTTATTAATTTTTTGGGTAGGGAAATTTTTCAAGATTGATGCCCGGACGTAGTAGACTTGTGGACAAGTCGTTAAATGTCTGTCGCGGTGATAGCGGAACGGCTTTCTCGCAATATCCCGCGAGAGGGCTGCTCTGTGCGAGATTACTGCTCTCAAGACTGGTCGCATTTACCGACTTGTGAAACCCGCTGGCGGTTTGTGCACGGCCTATGGGCACTTCAGCCGAATTTGTACGGACGCATCTGATTGGTCAATTTCGTTATATCTATGAATATTCAAACAGGAGATGAATATTAAACATCAAATCCTGTACTGGATGGAGTTTTATGTTGCTTTGGTCATGCACGATCAAAACCAAACACTGAGTGGTGAGAGTGATTGTGTTCATGAATATTTTGACACAAGAAAATACGTATTCAAATTATGGGTACAACTTGTAAATAATTACAAAAAATCGAACGTAAGATTTTATTTCAGAGAGTCCGAGCGTGTTTGACAGTGCACAGCGTGTGGGGACATGACGTAAAACACACGGGCAAATCGTGTAGCTGCATGCCATGGCGCGCAGAATTTCTCTCGGCCGGGGCTCAGCACGACGGAAACCCCTACCCGGCCCTAGCTAGCATGCCAAGAGATAGCTGTACCTGGAAGCTCATGAACATGTGGGAGGGGTAGGGAGCCAGACCACCAACTACCTTGTCATTGCGGGTTTGTTAGTCGGTAAACCTCGCTGATCGAATCCGCTGTTTTAAAATCGTTACGTTTCAATGTTCGGTGTACGTTCCCTTCCTCCGATTTGGAAATTAAATAAGATTTATGTCAATAAATAGGAAAACCACTCTTATATTGACGGTGCAATTAAGTTAAACAATTTGTGAGACAAAAACGAGCCCCCACCCCCCAAAAAAACCCACACAAAACCAGAGCCCCTGAACTTGAAGGAACAGGTGAAAAATAAATAAAAAATTAAAATGTGAAAAAAAATTCTCACTCTGAATTTCTTTTTCCACTCTCGACACACAAAATTCCAACAAAGTTATTTCGTTTCCTCAAAATATTATTTAATTCAATCAAAATATAATTTTGTCACATAAAATTAATTTTTTTTAAATTTGTAAACAAAGTTGTGTTTTTCTAGGTAGCACAATAGATTTTTCCTAGAAAATACATTTTTGTTCCCTCGTACACGCCTTCTTTCACCCGAAATACGATTTTGTTACCCAGAAATACGCGTTTGTTCCCTGAAAGATACGCATTCGTTTCCTCGAAATATGATTTTGTTCGCACAAAATATAATTTTGTTCGCTCTAAATATGCTTTCGTTCAATAAAAATTATTTTTTCCACCGAAAGGAGATTTCTTTCCCTGAAAACAAGCTTTCGATTCATCAAAATATACGACTTTGAATTAGTTGCCCGAAACATACTTTCATTCGTCCGAAATATGCTTTCGTTCAATAAAAATATGATTTTTTTCCACCGAAAGGAGATTTCTTTCCCTAAAAACAAGCGTTCGTTTCATCAAAATACGACTTTGAATTAGTTGCCAGAAATATACATTCATTCGTCCGAAATATGCTTTCGTTCCCATAATATACGCTCCCGTTCCTTCGCAATGAGATTTTGTTCCCCAAAATTCCTCTTTCGTTCCTTTAAGATAGCTAGCTTTTGTTCCCTTAAGATAGCTTTCGAAGCCCTGTAGTCCAATCACACAAATTTGTTAAATTCCCTTGTGAGGGGCGACTATGAGAGGGGACGAGTTTGTTGTCAGGGGCGACTTTGCTAGGGGCGACTTTGCTAGGGGCGACTTTGTAGTTGGTGACTTTGTACATGTGTTTTTTGAAATTGGCGACTTTGCTAGGGGGGCGAGTTGACCGGTTTCCGTGTCTGTTGTTTATACACACTTAATAACACAATCACTGTAGAACACATCGGGTTAAATGATTGGAGCGTATCAGTAACTATTCACGGTAGGCATTATTTATTTTTATGAGGCAAAACACACATCTTAAAAAATTATTATAATAATGAATTTTAAGATAAGTTTACTTTATTTCTTTAGTTACTAAATTAATGAAGGAGTTAACACCCACAAAACACACCCACAGATGTCTCAAGCGCAAGCATTCAGTACATTTACAGTAACTAAAATTAGTACTACCCTTAGATAAAATGGACTCGTCTTCATGATCGTCGCTACAGCAACCGTAATGTACACTGCGTTCGTACATGAATAAATGAATATGAACCGCCGGCGGGTTTCACAAGTCGTTAATGACGAAGAGTCGGCAGCCAGCAACTTCGCGCGAGAGCAGTGATCTCGCGAGAACATTTTTTATTAGGCTACAGCACACACGCGACTCCACTCACCGCGACCATCATTAACGACTTGTCAACAAGTCTACGGACGTAGGGAAACCTTCACCGGCGTTGAGGTGTTTTCACTTGGAAGGAAACAAACTAGACGGGCCTTGGACTCCCCACTAAATAAACTCCCATAGGAACCAATGCTAAAAATCGTGTAAGTCTCCGGACAACTATTAACTTCAGAATTCTTTTCAATTTTTGGCAGGTCAGCCGTTTGGAATTTTTTCTAGCGACCCCAGAAAAAAACACACCAGAAAATGAAATTTTCCCTAAACCGACTTGCTGCCAGTTTTCGTGAAGCACTTCTCCACTTCCCCGGTCAAATAGGGCCAACTTTAACGCCTAAATTGATCAAGTCTCCTCAAAAGTTGAAGCACAGAACCCCCAGGTTGTGATAGATTCTTATATTTACGCAATCTATTAATAGCATGACCCCCAAAACGTTCTAATTCAAAATAATTATACCGTTTATTGGGTGTTTTTTTTATTTATTATTTTTTATTTTATTTATTTTTTTTTTTTTGGGGGGGGGGTCTCAACTTTTAAGATTAATCTTTTTTGTTTTTGGTTTGCTTCATTTATTGAATTGTTTATTTCATTGATTTGCTTATATATTTCTTCTTCCTTTTTCATTTTGTTAATTTTTGAGTCTCCATTCAGTATAGATACATGTTGCCGTCTGTTGTTTTCTCCCAGTCTGGTTGGGTGCACTCGTATGGCTATACATTGTAAACTCACGGGTAAAAGTACCAACACCTTACTAGCGCAGTGGGATAAGGTGCTGGGACTGTCTCAACACTTGGACCACGCGATCCGGGTTCGAATGCCGTCTGCACTAATATAGGTTCAAGGCCTTTTGCTGTCTGTGGCAACAGTGTGATTGGGATCTGCCTTGCTTCCTCCCCTAAAGTGGTCAGGGCCCTAGTGGCTAGGCAGGGGAGACAGGGGAGGATATGCTGCTGGGTCAATTTGCCACAAAATAAGGGAACTAATCGTTGCTGCAGAAGAGGGGCGTAGTGTGCGCTATCTAAACCTCTCCAGCGCGTGAACGCCTGACACTACCAGCAACGTAACTTTTTAATCTTTTTTTAAATATAATATAAGGTATGAGATTTTACTGTGACGCTTTTTTTGGTTATTTTATTTATTTATTTATTGTTTATTATTTTCATTTTTGTCATTTGTTGATGCAACTACGCAATAAAAGTTACATGAAATACTGCAAAAAACATTTTATTGAAGAAACAATTGCAAAAAAAGAAACCCAAAACACTGTATCAGAATAAGCCATTTGCGAGTTAAATTTGAATAATGTCTGGTACAATGACTAGTTTAGTCACAAGTTACCGCTTAAATTTGAATTCCTCAGACTATCGAGACAGTTGCTATGTCACATGGTTCGGGGCAAGCTTTTGTATAGCAACCTCCAGATGAGCAAACCCTGGTACCATTGTGTCATACACATCCATTCAGAATTGTGTATGGGTGTTCACCGTCTCTTACGTAACTAAGCAAAAGCTTGCCCCTAATCATGTGACATAGCAACTGTCTCGATAGTCTGAGGAATTCAAATTTAAGCGGTAACTTGTGACTAAACAAGTCATTGTACCAGACATTATTCAAATGTAACTCGCAAATGGCTTATTAGTTGCGATGATCGTAACCCTCTCTAGTATTTTAAAATAATTGGTGACTGTATGCATGTGACTGCGGTTTCATTGTTGGGGCTGGACTTGTACACATGCATATAGAGCCACGCAGTGCAGGGGAGACTTGATAAATTTAGGCTTTTAAAGTTGGCCCTATTTTACTTGGCAAGTGGACTCTGCTGGAGAAGTGGGCAAGTGGGAGTGCATTTAGTTGGGTGCTCAAGACAGGAAAGGAAATGCTGTGACTCGGTCGCCACACCATGATGGGAACTAGATATCAGCCGGTCAGTCCGTGAAACCGGACTCGCGGCGCTTTATAAGCATGACATGTCACCCCGTAATTTTTACATTGTTTACCCAAGCCGTATTTTTTATTTTTTTCATCTGTACGAAAAACACAAATCAGAATAATGCAACATAATTTGTTGGTTTAATTGCCGCGTAGCATTTAATTTTCTTTTCCGTTGCAATTAATATATAATTTTTATTTATTAATTTTTTGGGTAGGGAAATTTTTCAAGATTGATGCCCGGACGTAGGGAAACCTTCACCGGCGTTGAGGTGTTTTCACTTGGAAGGAAACAAACTAGACGGGCCTTGGACTCCCCACTAAATAAACTCCCATAGGAACCAATGCTAAAAATCGTGTAAGTCTCCGGACAACTATTAACTTCAGAATTCTTTTCAATTTTTGGCAGGTCAGCCGTTTGGAATTTTTTCTAGCGACCCCAGAAAAAAACACACCAGAAAATGAAATTTTCCCTAAACCGACTTGCTGCCAGTTTTCGTGAAGCACTTCTCCACTTCCCCGGTCAAATAGGGCCAACTTTAACGCCTAAATTGATCAAGTCTCCTCAAAAGTTGAAGCACAGAACCCCCAGGTTGTGATAGATTCTTATATTTACGCAATCTATTAATAGCATGACCCCCAAAACGTTCTAATTCAAAATAATTATACCGTTTATTGGGTGTTTTTTTTATTTATTATTTTTTATTTTATTTTTATTTTTATTTTTTTTGGGGGGGGGTCTCAACTTTTAAGATTAATCTTTTTTGTTTTTGGTTTGCTTCATTTATTGAATTGTTTATTTCATTGATTTGCTTATATATTTCTTCTTCCTTTTTCATTTTGTTAATTTTTGAGTCTCCATTCAGTATAGATACATGTTGCCGTCTGTTGTTTTCTCCCAGTCTGGTTGGGTGTTCGCACGGATTGGCACTTGTGGGATCCTGACAACAATGGAACAATGGACCCCACAAGGTCATTTCAATAGGAACAATTGGACCCCACAAGGGAATTCTTCAGAAAAGGGAATAATAGAACAACAATAGCAGTACCCCACAAACCGGATCTGTAAGGGTGTGTGCACTCGTATGGCTATACATTGTAAACTCACGGGTAAAAGTACCAACACCTTACTAGCGCAGTGGGATAAGGTGCTGGGACTGTCTCAACACTTGGACCACGCGATCCGGGTTCGAATGCCGTCTGCACTAATATAGGTTCAAGGCCTTTTGCTGTCTGTGGCAACAGTGTGATTGGGATCTGCCTTGCTTCCTCCCCTAAAGTGGTCAGGGCCCTAGTGGCTAGGCAGGGGAGACAGGGGAGGATATGCTGCTGGGTCAATTTGCCACAAAATAAGGGAACTAATCGTTGCTGCAGAAGAGGGGCGTAGTGTGCGCTATCTAAACCTCTCCAGCGCGTGAACGCCTGACACTACCAGCAACGTAACTTTTTAATCTTTTTTTTAATATAATATAAGGTATGAGATTTTACTGTGACGCTTTTTTTGGTTATTTTATTTATTTATTTATTGTTTATTATTTTCATTTTTGTCATTTGTTGATGCAACTACGCAATAAAAGTTACATGAAATACTGCAAAAAACATTTTATTGAAGAAACAATTGCAAAAAAAGAAACCCAAAACACTGTATCAGAATAAGCCATTTGCGAGTTAAATTTGAATAATGTCTGGTACAATGACTAGTTTAGTCACAAGTTACCGCTTAAATTTGAATTCCTCAGAATATCGAGACAGTTGCTATGTCACATGGTTCGGGGCAAGCTTTTGTATAGCAACCTCCAGATGAGCAAACCCTGGTACCATTGTGTCATACACATCCATTCAGAATTGTGTATGGGTGTTCACCGTCTCTTACGTAACTAAGCAAAAGCTTGCCCCTAATCATGTGACATAGCAACTGTCTCGATAGTCTGAGGAATTCAAATTTAAGCGGTAACTTGTGACTAAACAAGTCATTGTACCAGACATTATTCAAATGTAACTCGCAAATGGCTTATTAGTTGCGATGATCGTAACCCTCTCTAGTATTTTAAAATAATTGGTGACTGTATGCATGTGACTGCGGTTTCATTGTTGGGGCTGGACTTGTACACATGCATATAGAGCCACGCAGTGCAGGGGAGACTTGATAAATTTAGGCTTTTAAAGTTGGCCCTATTTTACTTGGCAAGTGGACTCTGCTGGAGAAGTGGGCAAGTGGGAGTGCATTTAGTTGGGTGCTCAAGACAGGAAAGGAAATGCTGTGACTCGGTCGCCACACCATGATGGGAACTAGATATCAGCCGGTCAGTCCGTGAAACCGGACTCGCGGCGCTTTATAAGCATGACATGTCACCCCGTAATTTTTACATTGTTTACCCAAGCCGTATTTTTTAGTTTTTTCATCTGTACGAAAAACACAAATCAGAATAATGCAACATAATTTGTTGGTTTAATTGCCGCGTAGCATTTAATTTTCTTTTCCGTTGCAATTAATATATAATTTTTATTTATTAATTTTTTGGGTAGGGAAATTTTTCAAGATTGATGCCCGGACGTAGGGAAACCTTCACCGGCGTTGAGGTGTTTTCACTTGGAAGGAAACAAACTAGACGGGCCTTGGACTCCCCACTAAATAAACTCCCATAGGAACCAATGCTAAAAATCGTGTAAGTCTCCGGACAACTATTAACTTCAGAATTCTTTTCAATTTTTGGCAGGTCAGCCGTTTGGAATTTTTTCTAGCGACCCCAGAAAAAAACACACCAGAAAATGAAATTTTCCCTAAACCGACTTGCTGCCAGTTTTCGTGAAGCACTTCTCCACTTCCCCGGTCAAATAGGGCCAACTTTAACGCCTAAATTGATCAAGTCTCCTCAAAAGTTGAAGCACAGAACCCCCAGGTTGTGATAGATTCTTATATTTACGCAATCTATTAATAGCATGACCCCCAAAACGTTCTAATTCAAAATAATTATACCGTTTATTGGGTGTTTTTTTTATTAATTATTTTTTATTTTATTTTTTAATTTTTTTTTTTTGGGGGGGGGGGTCTCAACTTTTAAGATTAATCTGTTTTGTTTTTGGTTTGCTTCATTTATTGAATTGTTTATTTCATTGATTTGCTTATATATTTCTTCTTCCTTTTTCATTTTGTTAATTTTTGAGTCTCCATTCAGTATAGATACATGTTGCCGTCTGTTGTTTTCTCCCAGTCTGGTTGGGTGCACTCGTATGGCTATACATTGTAAACTCACGGGTAAAAGTACCAACACCTTACTAGCGCAGTGGGATAAGGTGCTGGGACTGTCTCAACACTTGGACCACGCGATCCGGGTTCGAATGCCGTCTGCACTAATATAGGTTCAAGGCCTTTTGCTGTCTGTGGCAACAGTGTGATTGGGATCTGCCTTGCTTCCTCCCCTAAAGTGGTCAGGGCCCTAGTGGCTAGGCAGGGGAGACAGGGGAGGATATGCTGCTGGGTCAATTTGCCACAAAATAAGGGAACTAATCGTTGCTGCAGAAGAGGGGCGTAGTGTGCGCTATCTAAACCTCTCCAGCGCGTGAACGCCTGACACTACCAGCAACGTAACTTTTTAATCTTTTTTTTAATATAATATAAGGTATGAGATTTTACTGTGACGCTTTTTTTGGTTATTTTATTTATTTATTTATTGTTTATTATTTTCATTTTTGTCATTTGTTGATGCAACTACGCAATAAAAGTTACATGAAATACTGCAAAAAACATTTTATTGAAGAAACAATTGCAAAAAAAGAAACCCAAAACACTGTATCAGAATAAGCCATTTGCGAGTTAAATTTGAATAATGTCTGGTACAATGACTAGTTTAGTCACAAGTTACCGCTTAAATTTGAATTCCTCAGAATATCGAGACAGTTGCTATGTCACATGGTTCGGGGCAAGCTTTTGTATAGCAACCTCCAGATGAGCAAACCCTGGTACCATTGTGTCATACACATCCATTCAGAATTGTGTATGGGTGTTCACCGTCTCTTACGTAACTAAGCAAAAGCTTGCCCCTAATCATGTGACATAGCAACTGTCTCGATAGTCTGAGGAATTCAAATTTAAGCGGTAACTTGTGACTAAACAAGTCATTGTACCAGACATTATTCAAATGTAACTCGCAAATGGCTTATTAGTTGCGATGATCGTAACCCTCTCTAGTATTTTAAAATAATTGGTGACTGTATGCATGTGACTGCGGTTTCATTGTTGGGGCTGGACTTGTACACATGCATATAGAGCCACGCAGTGCAGGGGAGACTTGATAAATTTAGGCTTTTAAAGTTGGCCCTATTTTACTTGGCAAGTGGACTCTGCTGGAGAAGTGGGCAAGTGGGAGTGCATTTAGTTGGGTGCTCAAGACAGGAAAGGAAATGCTGTGACTCGGTCGCCACACCATGATGGGAACTAGATATCAGCCGGTCAGTCCGTGAAACCGGACTCGCGGCGCTTTATAAGCATGACATGTCACCCCGTAATTTTTACATTGTTTACCCAAGCCGTATTTTTTAGTTTTTTCATCTGTACGAAAAACACAAATCAGAATAATGCAACATAATTTGTTGGTTTAATTGCCGCGTAGCATTTAATTTTCTTTTCCGTTGCAATTAATATATAATTTTTATTTATTAATTTTTTGGGTAGGGAAATTTTTCAAGATTGATGCCCGGACGTAGGGAAACCTTCACCGGCGTTGAGGTGTTTTCACTTGGAAGGAAACAAACTAGACGGGCCTTGGACTCCCCACTAAATAAACTCCCATAGGAACCAATGCTAAAAATCGTGTAAGTCTCCGGACAACTATTAACTTCAGAATTCTTTTCAATTTTTGGCAGGTCAGCCGTTTGGAATTTTTTCTAGCGACCCCAGAAAAAAACACACCAGAAAATGAAATTTTCCCTAAACCGACTTGCTGCCAGTTTTCGTGAAGCACTTCTCCACTTCCCCGGTCAAATAGGGCCAACTTTAACGCCTAAATTGATCAAGTCTCCTCAAAAGTTGAAGCACAGAACCCCCAGGTTGTGATAGATTCTTATATTTACGCAATCTATTAATAGCATGACCCCCAAAACGTTCTAATTCAAAATAATTATACCGTTTATTGGGTGTTTTTTTTATTAATTATTTTTTATTTTATTTTTTAATTTTTTTTTTTGGGGGGGGGGGGTCTCAACTTTTAAGATTAATCTGTTTTGTTTTTGGTTTGCTTCATTTATTGAATTGTTTATTTCATTGATTTGCTTATATATTTCTTCTTCCTTTTTCATTTTGTTAATTTTTGAGTCTCCATTCAGTATAGATACATGTTGCCGTCTGTTGTTTTCTCCCAGTCTGGTTGGGTGCACTCGTATGGCTATACATTGTAAACTCACGGGTAAAAGTACCAACACCTTACTAGCGCAGTGGGATAAGGTGCTGGGACTGTCTCAACACTTGGACCACGCGATCCGGGTTCGAATGCCGTCTGCACTAATATAGGTTCAAGGCCTTTTGCTGTCTGTGGCAACAGTGTGATTGGGATCTGCCTTGCTTCCTCCCCTAAAGTGGTCAGGGCCCTAGTGGCTAGGCAGGGGAGACAGGGGAGGATATGCTGCTGGGTCAATTTGCCACAAAATAAGGGAACTAATCGTTGCTGCAGAAGAGGGGCGTAGTGTGCGCTATCTAAACCTCTCCAGCGCGTGAACGCCTGACACTACCAGCAACGTAACTTTTTAATCTTTTTTTTAATATAATATAAGGTATGAGATTTTACTGTGACGCTTTTTTTGGTTATTTTATTTATTTATTTATTGTTTATTATTTTCATTTTTGTCATTTGTTGATGCAACTACGCAATAAAAGTTACATGAAATACTGCAAAAAACATTTTATTGAAGAAACAATTGCAAAAAAAGAAACCCAAAACACTGTATCAGAATAAGCCATTTGCGAGTTAAATTTGAATAATGTCTGGTACAATGACTAGTTTAGTCACAAGTTACCGCTTAAATTTGAATTCCTCAGACTATCGAGACAGTTGCTATGTCACATGGTTCGGGGCAAGCTTTTGTATAGCAACCTCCAGATGAGCAAACCCTGGTACCATTGTGTCATACACATCCATTCAGAATTGTGTATGGGTGTTCACCGTCTCTTACGTAACTAAGCAAAAGCTTGCCCCTAATCATGTGACATAGCAACTGTCTCGATAGTCTGAGGAATTCAAATTTAAGCGGTAACTTGTGACTAAACAAGTCATTGTACCAGACATTATTCAAATGTAACTCGCAAATGGCTTATTAGTTGCGATGATCGTAACCCTCTCTAGTATTTTAAAATAATTGGTGACTGTATGCATGTGACTGCGGTTTCATTGTTGGGGCTGGACTTGTACACATGCATATAGAGCCACGCAGTGCAGGGGAGACTTGATAAATTTAGGCTTTTAAAGTTGGCCCTATTTTACTTGGCAAGTGGACTCTGCTGGAGAAGTGGGCAAGTGGGAGTGCATTTAGTTGGGTGCTCAAGACAGGAAAGGAAATGCTGTGACTCGGTCGCCACACCATGATGGGAACTAGATATCAGCCGGTCAGTCCGTGAAACCGGACTCGCGGCGCTTTATAAGCATGACATGTCACCCCGTAATTTTTACATTGTTTACCCAAGCCGTATTTTTTATTTTTTTCATCTGTACGAAAAACACAAATCAGAATAATGCAACATAATTTGTTGGTTTAATTGCCGCGTAGCATTTAATTTTCTTTTCCGTTGCAATTAATATATAATTTTTATTTATTAATTTTTTGGGTAGGGAAATTTTTCAAGATTGATGCCCGGACGTAGGGAAACCTTCACCGGCGTTGAGGTGTTTTCACTTGGAAGGAAACAAACTAGACGGGCCTTGGACTCCCCACTAAATAAACTCCCATAGGAACCAATGCTAAAAATCGTGTAAGTCTCCGGACAACTATTAACTTCAGAATTCTTTTCAATTTTTGGCAGGTCAGCCGTTTGGAATTTTTTCTAGCGACCCCAGAAAAAAACACACCAGAAAATGAAATTTTCCCTAAACCGACTTGCTGCCAGTTTTCGTGAAGCACTTCTCCACTTCCCCGGTCAAATAGGGCCAACTTTAACGCCTAAATTGATCAAGTCTCCTCAAAAGTTGAAGCACAGAACCCCCAGGTTGTGATAGATTCTTATATTTACGCAATCTATTAATAGCATGACCCCCAAAACGTTCTAATTCAAAATAATTATACCGTTTATTGGGTGTTTTTTTTATTTATTATTTTTTATTTTATTTTTATTTTTATTTTTTTTTGGGGGGGGTCTCAACTTTTAAGATTAATCTTTTTTGTTTTTGGTTTGCTTCATTTATTGAATTGTTTATTTCATTGATTTGCTTATATATTTCTTCTTCCTTTTTCATTTTGTTAATTTTTGAGTCTCCATTCAGTATAGATACATGTTGCCGTCTGTTGTTTTCTCCCAGTCTGGTTGGGTGCACTCGTATGGCTATACATTGTAAACTCACGGGTAAAAGTACCAACACCTTACTAGCGCAGTGGGATAAGGTGCTGGGACTGTCTCAACACTTGGACCACGCGATCCGGGTTCGAATGCCGTCTGCACTAATATAGGTTCAAGGGTTCAAGGCCTTTTGCTGTCTGTGGCAACAGTGTGATTGGGATCTGCCTTGCTTCCTCCCCTAAAGTGGTCAGGGCCCTAGTGGCTAGGCAGGGGAGACAGGGGAGGATATGCTGCTGGGTCAATTTGCCACAAAATAAGGGAACTAATCGTTGCTGCAGAAGAGGAGCGTAGTGTGCGCTATCTAAACCTCTCCAGCGCGTGAACGCCTGACACTACCAGCAACGTAACTTTTTAATCTTTTTTTTAATATAATATAAGGTATGAGATTTTACTGTGACGCTTTTTTTGGTTATTTTATTTATTTATTTATTGTTTATTATTTTCATTTTTGTCATTTGTTGATGCAACTACGCAATAAAAGTTACATGAAATACTGCAAAAAACATTTTATTGAAGAAACAATTGCAAAAAAAGGAAACCCAAAACACTGTATCAGAATAAGCCATTTGCGAGTTAAATTTGAATAATGTCTGGTACAATGACTAGTTTAGTCACAAGTTACCGCTTAAATTTGAATTCCTCAGAATATCGAGACAGTTGCTATGTCACATGGTTCGGGGCAAGCTTTTGTATAGCAACCTCCAGATGAGCAAACCCTGGTACCATTGTGTCATACACATCCATTCAGAATTGTGTATGGGTGTTCACCGTCTCTTACGTAACTAAGCAAAAGCTTGCCCCTAATCATGTGACATAGCAACTGTCTCGATAGTCTGAGGAATTCAAATTTAAGCGGTAACTTGTGACTAAACAAGTCATTGTACCAGACATTATTCAAATGTAACTCGCAAATGGCTTATTAGTTGCGATGATCGTAACCCTCTCTAGTATTTTAAAATAATTGGTGACTGTATGCATGTGACTGCGGTTTCATTGTTGGGGCTGGACTTGTACACATGCATATAGAGCCACGCAGTGCAGGGGAGACTTGATAAATTTAGGCTTTTAAAGTTGGCCCTATTTTACTTGGCAAGTGGACTCTGCTGGAGAAGTGGGCAAGTGGGAGTGCATTTAGTTGGGTGCTCAAGACAGGAAAGGAAATGCTGTGACTCGGTCGCCACACCATGATGGGAACTAGATATCAGCCGGTCAGTCCGTGAAACCGGACTCGCGGCGCTTTATAAGCATGACATGTCACCCCGTAATTTTTACATTGTTTACCCAAGCCGTATTTTTTATTTTTTTCATCTGTACGAAAAACACAAATCAGAATAATGCAACATAATTTGTTGGTTTAATTGCCGCGTAGCATTTAATTTTCTTTTCCGTTGCAATTAATATATAATTTTTATTTATTAATTTTTTGGGTAGGGAATTTTTTCAAGATTGATGCCCGGACGTAGGGAAACCTTCACCGGCGTTGAGGTGTTTTCACTTGGAAGGAAACAAACTAGACGGGCCTTGGACTCCCCACTAAATAAACTCCCATAGGAACCAATGCTAAAAATCGTGTAAGTCTCCGGACAACTATTAACTTCAGAATTCTTTTCAATTTTTGGCAGGTCAGCCGTTTGGAATTTTTTCTAGCGACCCCAGAAAAAAACACACCAGAAAATGAAATTTTCCCTAAACCGACTTGCTGCCAGTTTTCGTGAAGCACTTCTCCACTTCCCCGGTCAAATAGGGCCAACTTTAACGCCTAAATTGATCAAGTCTCCTCAAAAGTTGAAGCACAGAACCCCCAGGTTGTGATAGATTCTTATATTTACGCAATCTATTAATAGCATGACCCCCAAAACGTTCTAATTCAAAATAATTATACCGTTTATTGGGTGTTTTTTTTATTAATTATTTTTTATTTTATTTTTATTTATTTTTTTTTGGGGGGGGGGGTCTCAACTTTTAAGATTAATCTGTTTTGTTTTTGGTTTGCTTCATTTATTGAATTGTTTATTTCATTGATTTGCTTATATATTTCTTCTTCCTTTTTCATTTTGTAAATTTTTGAGTCTCCATTCAGTATAGATACATGTTGCCGTCTGTTGTTTTCTCCCAGTCTGGTTGGGTGCACTCGTATGGCTATACATTGTAAACTCACGGGTAAAAGTACCAACACCTTACTAGCGCAATGGGATAAGGTGCTGGGACTGTCTCAACACTTGGACCACGCGATCCGGATTCGAATGCCGTCTGCACTAATATAGGTTCAAGGCCTTTTGCTGTCTGTGGCAACAGTGTGATTGGGATCTGCCTTGCTTCCTCCCCTAAAGTGGTCAGGGCCCTAGTGGCTAGGCAGGGGAGACAGGGGAGGATATGCTGCTGGGTCAATTTGCCACAAAATAAGGGAACTAATCGTTGCTGCAGAAGAGGGGCGTAGTGTGCGCTATCTAAACCTCTCCAGCGCGTGAACGCCTGACACTACCAGCAACGTAACTTTTTAATCTTTTTTTAAATATAATATAAGGTATGAGATTTTACTGTGACGCTTTTTTTGGTTATTTTATTTATTTATTTATTGTTTATTATTTTCATTTTTGTCATTTGTTGATGCAACTACGCAATAAAAGTTACATGAAATACTGCAAAAAACATTTTATTGAAGAAACAATTGCAAAAAAAGAAACCCAAAACACTGTATCAGAATAAGCCATTTGCGAGTTAAATTTGAATAATGTCTGGTACAATGACTAGTTTAGTCACAAGTTACCGCTTAAATTTGAATTCCTCAGACTATCGAGACAGTTGCTATGTCACATGGTTCGGGGCAAGCTTTTGTATAGCAACCTCCAGATGAGCAAACCCTGGTACCATTGTGTCATACACATCCATTCAGAATTGTGTATGGGTGTTCACCGTCTCTTACGTAACTAAGCAAAAGCTTGCCCCTAATCATGTGACATAGCAACTGTCTCGATAGTCTGAGGAATTCAAATTTAAGCGGTAACTTGTGACTAAACAAGTCATTGTACCAGACATTATTCAAATGTAACTCGCAAATGGCTTATTAGTTGCGATGATCGTAACCCTCTCTAGTATTTTAAAATAATTGGTGACTGTATGCATGTGACTGCGGTTTCATTGTTGGGGCTGGACTTGTACACATGCATATAGAGCCACGCAGTGCAGGGGAGACTTGATAAATTTAGGCTTTTAAAGTTGGCCCTATTTTACTTGGCAAGTGGACTCTGCTGGAGAAGTGGGCAAGTGGGAGTGCATTTAGTTGGGTGCTCAAGACAGGAAAGGAAATGCTGTGACTCGGTCGCCACACCATGATGGGAACTAGATATCAGCCGGTCAGTCCGTGAAACCGGACTCGCGGCGCTTTATAAGCATGACATGTCACCCCGTAATTTTTACATTGTTTACCCAAGCCGTATTTTTATTTTTTTTCATCTGTACGAAAAACACAAATCAGAATAATGCAACATAATTTGTTGGTTTAATTGCCGCGTAGCATTTAATTTTCTTTTCCGTTGCAATTAATATATAATTTTTATTTATTAATTTTTTGGGTAGGGAAATTTTTCAAGATTGATGCCCGGACGTAGGGAAACCTTCACCGGCGTTGAGGTGTTTTCACTTGGAAGGAAACAAACTAGACGGGCCTTGGACTCCCCACTAAATAAACTGCCATAGGAACCAATGCTAAAAATCGTGTAAGTCTCCGGACAACTATTAACTTCAGAATTCTTTTCAATTTTTGGCAGGTCAGCCGTTTGGAATTTTTTCTAGCGACCCCAGAAAAAAACACACCAGAAAATGAAATTTTCCCTAAACCGACTTGCTGCCAGTTTTCGTGAAGCACTTCTCCACTTCCCCGGTCAAATAGGGCCAACTTTAACGCCTAAATTGATCAAGTCTCCTCAAAAGTTGAAGCACAGAACCCCCAGGTTGTGATAGATTCTTATATTTACGCAATCTATTAATAGCATGACCCCCAAAACGTTCTAATTCAAAATAATTATACCGTTTATTTGGTGTTTTTTTTATTTATTATTTTTTATTTTATTTATTTATTTTTTTTTGGGGGGGGGGTCTCAACTTTTAAGATTAATCTTTTTTGTTTTTGGTTTGCTTCATTTATTGAATTGTTTATTTCATTGATTTGCTTATATATTTCTTCTTCCTTTTTAATTTTGTTAATTTTTGAGTCTCCATTCAGTATAGATACATGTTGCCGTCTGTTGTTTTCTCCCAGTCTGGTTGGGTGCACTCGTATGGCTATACATTGTAAACTCACGGGTAAAAGTACCAACACCTTACTAGCGCAGTGGGATAAGGTGCTGGGACTGTCTCAACACTTGGACCACGCGATCCGGGTTCGAATGCCGTCTGCACTAATATAGGTTCAAGGCCTTTTGCTGTCTGTGGCAACAGTGTGATTGGGATCTGCCTTGCTTCCTCCCCTAAACTGGTCAGGGCCCTAGTGGCTAGGCAGGGGAGACAGGGGAGGATATGCTGCTGGGTCAATTTGCCACAAAATAAGGGAACTAATCGTTGCTGCAGAAGAGGGGCGTAGTGTGCGCTATCTAAACCTCTCCAGCGCGTGAACGCCTGACACTACCAGCAACGTAACTTTTTAATCTTTTTTTAAATATAATATAAGGTATGAGATTTTACTGTGACGCTTTTTTGGGTTATTTTATTTATTTATTTATTGTTTATTATTTTCATTTTTGTCATTTGTTGATGCAACTACGCAATAAAAGTTACATGAAATACTGCAAAAAACATTTTATTGAAGAAACAATTGCAAAAAAAGAAACCCAAAACACTGTATCAGAATAAGCCATTTGCGAGTTAAATTTGAATAATGTCTGGTACAATGACTAGTTTAGTCACAAGTTACCGCTTAAATTTGAATTCCTCAGACTATCGAGACAGTTGCTATGTCACATGGTTCGGGGCAAGCTTTTGTATAGCAACCTCCAGATGAGCAAACCCTGGTACCATTGTGTCATACACATCCATTCAGAATTGTGTATGGGTGTTCACCGTCTCTTACGTAACTAAGCAAAAGCTTGTGACATAGCAACTGTCTCGATAGTCTGAGGAATTCAAATTTAAGCGGTAACTTGTGACTAAACAAGTCATTGTACCAGACATTATTCAAATGTAACTCGCAAATGGCTTATTAGTTGCGATGATCGTAACCCTCTCTAGTATTTTAAAATAATTGGTGACTGTATGCATGTGACTGCGGTTTCATTGTTGGGGCTGGACTTGTACACATGCATATAGAGCCACGCAGTGCAGGGGAGACTTGATAAATTTAGGCTTTTAAAGTTGGCCCTATTTTACTTGGCAAGTGGACTCTGCTGGAGAAGTGGGCAAGTGGGAGTGCATTTAGTTGGGTGCTCAAGACAGGAAAGGAAATGCTGTGACTCGGTCGCCACACCATGATGGGAACTAGATATCAGCCGGTCAGTCCGTGAAACCGGACTCGCGGCGCTTTATAAGCATGACATGTCACCCCGTAATTTTTACATTGTTTACCCAAGCCGTATTTTTTATTTTTTTCATCTGTACGAAAAACACAAATCAGAATAATGCAACATAATTTGTTGGTTTAATTGCCGCGTAGCATTTAATTTTCTTTTCCGTTGCAATTAATATATAATTTTTATTTATTAATTTTTTGGGTAGGGAAATTTTTCAAGATTGATGCCCGGACGTAGGGAAACCTTCACCGGCGTTGAGGTGTTTTCACTTGGAAGGAAACAAACTAGACGGGCCTTGGACTCCCCACTAAATAAACTGCCATAGGAACCAATGCTAAAAATCGTGTAAGTCTCCGGACAACTATTAACTTCAGAATTCTTTTCAATTTTTGGCAGGTCAGCCGTTTGGAATTTTTTCTAGCGACCCCAGAAAAAAACACACCAGAAAATGAAATTTTCCCTAAACCGACTTGCTGCCAGTTTTCGTGAAGCACTTCTCCACTTCCCCGGTCAAATAGGGCCAACTTTAACGCCTAAATTGATCAAGTCTCCTCAAAAGTTGAAGCACAGAACCCCCAGGTTGTGATAGATTCTTATATTTACGCAATCTATTAATAGCATGACCCCCAAAACGTGCTAATTCAAAATAATTATACCGTTTATTGGGTGTTTTTTTTATTTATTATTTTTTATTTTATTTATTTTTTATTTTTTGGGGGGGGGTCTCAACTTTTAAGATTAATCTTTTTTGTTTTTGGTTTGCTTCATTTATTGAATTGTTTATTTCATTGATTTGCTTATATATTTCTTCTTCCTTTTTCATTTTGTTAATTTTTGAGTCTCCATTCAGTATAGATACATGTTGCCGTCTGTTGTTTTCTCCCAGTCTGGTTGGGTGCACTCGTATGGCTATACATTGTAAACTCACGGGTAAAAGTACCAACACCTTACTAGCGCAGTGGGATAAGGTGCTGGGACTGTCTCAACACTTGGACCACGCGATCCGGGTTCGAATGCCGTCTGCACTAATATAGGTTCAAGGCCTTTTGCTGTCTGTGGCAACAGTGTGATTGGGATCTGCCTTGCTTCCTCCCCTAAAGTGGTCAGGGCCCTAGTGGCTAGGCAGGGGAGACAGGGGAGGATATGCTGCTGGGTCAATTTGCCACAAAATAAGGGAACTAATCGTTGCTGCAGAAGAGGGGCGTAGTGTGCGCTATCTAAACCTCTCCAGCGCGTGAACGCCTGACACTACCAGCAACGTAACTTTTTAATCTTTTTTTTAATATAATATAAGGTATGAGATTTTACTGTGACGCTTTTTTTGGTTATTTTATTTATTTATTTATTGTTTATTATTTTCATTTTTGTCATTTGTTGATGCAACTACGCAATAAAAGTTACATGAAATACTGCAAAAAACATTTTATTGAAGAAACAATTGCAAAAAAAGAAACCCAAAACACTGTATCAGAATAAGCCATTTGCGAGTTAAATTTGAATAATGTCTGGTACAATGACTAGTTTAGTCACAAGTTACCGCTTAAATTTGAATTCCTCAGAATATCGAGACAGTTGCTATGTCACATGGTTCGGGGCAAGCTTTTGTATAGCAACCTCCAGATGAGCAAACCCTGGTACCATTGTGTCATACACATCCATTCAGAATTGTGTATGGGTGTTCACCGTCTCTTACGTAACTAAGCAAAAGCTTGCCCCTAATCATGTGACATAGCAACTGTCTCGATAGTCTGAGGAATTCAAATTTAAGCGGTAACTTGTGACTAAACAAGTCATTGTACCAGACATTATTCAAATGTAACTCGCAAATGGCTTATTAGTTGCGATGATCGTAACCCTCTCTAGTATTTTAAAATAATTGGTGACTGTATGCATGTGACTGCGGTTTCATTGTTGGGGCTGGACTTGTACACATGCATATAGAGCCACGCAGTGCAGGGGAGACTTGATAAATTTAGGCTTTTAAAGTTGGCCCTATTTTACTTGGCAAGTGGACTCTGCTGGAGAAGTGGGCAAGTGGGAGTGCATTTAGTTGGGTGCTCAAGACAGGAAAGGAAATGCTGTGACTCGGTCGCCACACCATGATGGGAACTAGATATCAGCCGGTCAGTCCGTGAAACCGGACTCGCGGCGCTTTATAAGCATGACATGTCACCCCGTAATTTTTACATTGTTTACCCAAGCCGTATTTTTATTTTTTTTCATCTGTACGAAAAACACAAATCAGAATAATGCAACATAATTTGTTGGTTTAATTGCCGCGTAGCATTTAATTTTCTTTTCCGTTGCAATTAATATATAATTTTTATTTATTAATTTTTTGGGTAGGGAAATTTTTCAAGATTGATGCCCGGACGTAGGGAAACCTTCACCGGCGTTGAGGTGTTTTCACTTGGAAGGAAACAAACTAGACGGGCCTTGGACTCCCCACTAAATAAACTGCCATAGGAACCAATGCTAAAAATCGTGTAAGTCTCCGGACAACTATTAACTTCAGAATTCTTTTCAATTTTTGGCAGGTCAGCCGTTTGGAATTTTTTCTAGCGACCCCAGAAAAAAACACACCAGAAAATGAAATTTTCCCTAAACCGACTTGCTGCCAGTTTTCGTGAAGCACTTCTCCACTTCCCCGGTCAAATAGGGCCAACTTTAACGCCTAAATTGATCAAGTCTCCTCAAAAGTTGAAGCACAGAACCCCCAGGTTGTGATAGATTCTTATATTTACGCAATCTATTAATAGCATGACCCCCAAAACGTTCTAATTCAAAATAATTATACCGTTTATTTGGTGTTTTTTTTATTTATTATTTTTTATTTTATTTATTTATTTTTTTTTTGGGGGGGGGTCTCAACTTTTAAGATTAATCTTTTTTGTTTTTGGTTTGCTTCATTTATTGAATTGTTTATTTCATTGATTTGCTTATATATTTCTTCTTCCTTTTTAATTTTGTTAATTTTTGAGTCTCCATTCAGTATAGATACATGTTGCCGTCTGTTGTTTTCTCCCAGTCTGGTTGGGTGCACTCGTATGGCTATACATTGTAAACTCACGGGTAAAAGTACCAACACCTTACTAGCGCAGTGGGATAAGGTGCTGGGACTGTCTCAACACTTGGACCACGCGATCCGGGTTCGAATGCCGTCTGCACTAATATAGGTTCAAGGCCTTTTGCTGTCTGTGGCAACAGTGTGATTGGGATCTGCCTTGCTTCCTCCCCTAAACTGGTCAGGGCCCTAGTGGCTAGGCAGGGGAGACAGGGGAGGATATGCTGCTGGGTCAATTTGCCACAAAATAAGGGAACTAATCGTTGCTGCAGAAGAGGGGCGTAGTGTGCGCTATCTAAACCTCTCCAGCGCGTGAACGCCTGACACTACCAGCAACGTAACTTTTTAATCTTTTTTTAAATATAATATAAGGTATGAGATTTTACTGTGACGCTTTTTTGGGTTATTTTATTTATTTATTTATTGTTTATTATTTTCATTTTTGTCATTTGTTGATGCAACTACGCAATAAAAGTTACATGAAATACTGCAAAAAACATTTTATTGAAGAAACAATTGCAAAAAAAGAAACCCAAAACACTGTATCAGAATAAGCCATTTGCGAGTTAAATTTGAATAATGTCTGGTACAATGACTAGTTTAGTCACAAGTTACCGCTTAAATTTGAATTCCTCAGACTATCGAGACAGTTGCTATGTCACATGGTTCGGGGCAAGCTTTTGTATAGCAACCTCCAGATGAGCAAACCCTGGTACCATTGTGTCATACACATCCATTCAGAATTGTGTATGGGTGTTCACCGTCTCTTACGTAACTAAGCAAAAGCTTGTGACATAGCAACTGTCTCGATAGTCTGAGGAATTCAAATTTAAGCGGTAACTTGTGACTAAACAAGTCATTGTACCAGACATTATTCAAATGTAACTCGCAAATGGCTTATTAGTTGCGATGATCGTAACCCTCTCTAGTATTTTAAAATAATTGGTGACTGTATGCATGTGACTGCGGTTTCATTGTTGGGGCTGGACTTGTACACATGCATATAGAGCCACGCAGTGCAGGGGAGACTTGATAAATTTAGGCTTTTAAAGTTGGCCCTATTTTACTTGGCAAGTGGACTCTGCTGGAGAAGTGGGCAAGTGGGAGTGCATTTAGTTGGGTGCTCAAGACAGGAAAGGAAATGCTGTGACTCGGTCGCCACACCATGATGGGAACTAGATATCAGCCGGTCAGTCCGTGAAACCGGACTCGCGGCGCTTTATAAGCATGACATGTCACCCCGTAATTTTTACATTGTTTACCCAAGCCGTATTTTTTATTTTTTTCATCTGTACGAAAAACACAAATCAGAATAATGCAACATAATTTGTTGGTTTAATTGCCGCGTAGCATTTAATTTTCTTTTCCGTTGCAATTAATATATAATTTTTATTTATTAATTTTTTGGGTAGGGAAATTTTTCAAGATTGATGCCCGGACGTAGGGAAACCTTCACCGGCGTTGAGGTGTTTTCACTTGGAAGGAAACAAACTAGACGGGCCTTGGACTCCCCACTAAATAAACTGCCATAGGAACCAATGCTAAAAATCGTGTAAGTCTCCGGACAACTATTAACTTCAGAATTCTTTTCAATTTTTGGCAGGTCAGCCGTTTGGAATTTTTTCTAGCGACCCCAGAAAAAAACACACCAGAAAATGAAATTTTCCCTAAACCGACTTGCTGCCAGTTTTCGTGAAGCACTTCTCCACTTCCCCGGTCAAATAGGGCCAACTTTAACGCCTAAATTGATCAAGTCTCCTCAAAAGTTGAAGCACAGAACCCCCAGGTTGTGATAGATTCTTATATTTACGCAATCTATTAATAGCATGACCCCCAAAACGTGCTAATTCAAAATAATTATACCGTTTATTGGGTGTTTTTTTTATTTATTATTTTTTATTTTATTTATTTTTTATTTTTTGGGGGGGGGTCTCAACTTTTAAGATTAATCTTTTTTGTTTTTGGTTTGCTTCATTTATTGAATTGTTTATTTCATTGATTTGCTTATATATTTCTTCTTCCTTTTTCATTTTGTTAATTTTTGAGTCTCCATTCAGTATAGATACATGTTGCCGTCTGTTGTTTTCTCCCAGTCTGGTTGGGTGCACTCGTATGGCTATACATTGTAAACTCACGGGTAAAAGTACCAACACCTTACTAGCGCAGTGGGATAAGGTGCTGGGACTGTCTCAACACTTGGACCACGCGATCCGGGTTCGAATGCCGTCTGCACTAATATAGGTTCAAGGCCTTTTGCTGTCTGTGGCAACAGTGTGATTGGGATCTGCCTTGCTTCCTCCCCTAAAGTGGTCAGGGCCCTAGTGGCTAGGCAGGGGAGACAGGGGAGGATATGCTGCTGGGTCAATTTGCCACAAAATAAGGGAACTAATCGTTGCTGCAGAAGAGGGGCGTAGTGTGCGCTATCTAAACCTCTCCAGCGCGTGAACGCCTGACACTACCAGCAACGTAACTTTTTAATCTTTTTTTAAATATAATATAAGGTATGAGATTTTACTGTGACGCTTTTTTTGGTTATTTTATTTATTTATTTATTGTTTATTATTTTCATTTTTGTCATTTGTTGATGCAACTACGCAATAAAAGTTACATGAAATACTGCAAAAAACATTTTATTGAAGAAACAATTGCAAAAAAAGAAACCCAAAACACTGTATCAGAATAAGCCATTTGCGAGTTAAATTTGAATAATGTCTGGTACAATGACTAGTTTAGTCACAAGTTACCGCTTAAATTTGAATTCCTCAGACTATCGAGACAGTTGCTATGTCACATGGTTCGGGGCAAGCTTTTGTATAGCAACCTCCAGATGAGCAAACCCTGGTACCATTGTGTCATACACATCCATTCAGAATTGTGTATGGGTGTTCACCGTCTCTTACGTAACTAAGCAAAAGCTTGCCCCTAATCATGTGACATAGCAACTGTCTCGATAGTCTGAGGAATTCAAATTTAAGCGGTAACTTGTGACTAAACAAGTCATTGTACCAGACATTATTCAAATGTAACTCGCAAATGGCTTATTAGTTGCGATGGTCGTAACCCTCTCTAGTATTTTAAAATAATTGGTGACTGTATGCATGTGACTGCGGTTTCATTGTTGGGGCTGGACTTGTACACATGCATATAGAGCCACGCAGTGCAGGGGAGACTTGATAAATTTAGGCTTTTAAAGTTGGCCCTATTTTACTTGGCAAGTGGACTCTGCTGGAGAAGTGGGCAAGTGGGAGTGCATTTAGTTGGGTGCTCAAGACAGGAAAGGAAATGCTGTGACTCGGTCGCCACACCATGATGGGAACTAGATATCAGCCGGTCAGTCCGTGAAACCGGACTCGCGGCGCTTTATAAGCATGACATGTCACCCCGTAATTTTTACATTGTTTACCCAAGCCGTATTTTTTTTTTTTTTCATCTGTACGAAAAACACAAATCAGAATAATGCAACATAATTTGTTGGTTTAATTGCCGCGTAGCATTTAATTTTCTTTTCCGTTGCAATTAATATATAATTTTTATTTATTAATTTTTTGGGTAGGGAAATTTTTCAAGATTGATGCCCGGACGTAGGGAAACCTTCACCGGCGTTGAGGTGTTTTCACTTGGAAGGAAACAAACTAGACGGGCCTTGGACTCCCCACTAAATAAACTGCCATAGGAACCAATGCTAAAAATCGTGTAAGTCTCCGGACAACTATTAACTTCAGAATTCTTTTCAATTTTTGGCAGGTCAGCCGTTTGGAATTTTTTATAGCGACCCCAGAAAAAAAACCACCAGAAAATGAAATTTTCCCTAAACCGACTTGCTGCCAGTTTTCGTGAAGCACTTCTCCACTTCCCCGGTCAAATAGGGCCAACTTTAACGCCTAAATTGATCAAGTCTCCTCAAAAGTTGAAGCACAGAACCCCCAGGTTGTGATAGATTCTTATATTTACGCAATCTATTAATAGCATGACCCCCAAAACGTTCTAATTCAAAATAATTATACCGTTTATTGGGTGTTTTTTTTATTTATTATTTTTTATTTTAATTATTATTATTTTTTTTTGGGGGGGGGGTCTCAACTTTTAAGATTAATCTTTTTTGTTTTTGGTTTGCTTCATTTATTGAATTGTTTATTTCATTGATTTGCTTATATATTTCTTCTTCCTTTTTCATTTTGTTAATTTTTGAGTCTCCATTCAGTATAGATACATGTTGCCGTCTGTTGTTTTCTCCCAGTCTGGTTGGGTGCACTCGTATGGCTATACATTGTAAACTCACGGGTAAAAGTACCAACACCTTACTAGCGCAGTGGGATAAGGTGCTGGGACTGTCTCAACACTTGGACCACGCGATCCGGGTTCGAATGCCGTCTGCACTAATATAGGTTCAAGGCCTTTTGCTGTCTGTGGCAACAGTGTGATTGGGATCTGCCTTGCTTCCTCCCCTAAAGTGGTCAGGGCCCTAGTGGCTAGGCAGGGGAGACAGGGGAGGATATGCTGCTGGGTCAATTTGCCACAAAATAAGGGAACTAATCGTTGCTGCAGAAGAGGGGCGTAGTGTGCGCTATCTAAACCTCTCCAGCGCGTGAACGCCTGACACTACCAGCAACGTAACTTTTTAATCTTTTTTTAAATATAATATAAGGTATGAGATTTTACTGTGACGCTTTTTTTGGTTATTTTATTTATTTATTTATTGTTTATTATTTTCATTTTTGTCATTTGTTGATGCAACTACGCAATAAAAGTTACATGAAATACTGCAAAAAACATTTTATTGAAGAAACAATTGCAAAAAAAGAAACCCAAAACACTGTATCAGAATAAGCCATTTGCGAGTTAAATTTGAATAATGTCTGGTACAATGACTAGTTTAGTCACAAGTTACCGCTTAAATTTGAATTCCTCAGACTATCGAGACAGTTGCTATGTCACATGGTTCGGGGCAAGCTTTTGTATAGCAACCTCCAGATGAGCAAACCCTGGTACCATTGTGTCATACACATCCATTCAGAATTGTGTATGGGTGTTCACCGTCTCTTACGTAACTAAGCAAAAGCTTGCCCCTAATCATGTGACATAGCAACTGTCTCGATAGTCTGAGGAATTCAAATTTAAGCGGTAACTTGTGACTAAACAAGTCATTGTACCAGACATTATTCAAATGTAACTCGCAAATGGCTTATTAGTTGCGATGATCGTAACCCTCTCTAGTATTTTAAAATAATTGGTGACTGTATGCATGTGACTGCGGTTTCATTGTTGGGGCTGGACTTGTACACATGCATATAGAGCCACGCAGTGCAGGGGAGACTTGATAAATTTAGGCTTTTAAAGTTGGCCCTATTTTACTTGGCAAGTGGACTCTGCTGGAGAAGTGGGCAAGTGGGAGTGCATTTAGTTGGGTGCTCAAGACAGGAAAGGAAATGCTGTGACTCGGTCGCCACACCATGATGGGAACTAGATATCAGCCGGTCAGTCCGTGAAACCGGACTCGCGGCGCTTTATAAGCATGACATGTCACCCCGTAATTTTTACATTGTTTACCCAAGCCGTATTTTTTATTTTTTTCATCTGTACGAAAAACACAAATCAGAATAATGCAACATAATTTGTTGGTTTAATTGCCGCGTAGCATTTAATTTTCTTTTCCGTTGCAATTAATATATAATTTTTATTTATTAATTTTTTGGGTAGGGAAATTTTTCAAGATTGATGCCCGGACGTAGGGAAACCTTCACCGGCGTTGAGGTGTTTTCACTTGGAAGGAAACAAACTAGACGGGCCTTGGACTCCCCACTAAATAAACTGCCATAGGAACCAATGCTAAAAATCGTGTAAGTCTCCGGACAACTATTAACTTCAGAATTCTTTTCAATTTTTGGCAGGTCAGCCGTTTGGAATTTTTTCTAGCGACCCCAGAAAAAAACACACCAGAAAATGAAATTTTCCCTAAACCGACTTGCTGCCAGTTTTCGTGAAGCACTTCTCCACTTCCCCGGTCAAATAGGGCCAACTTTAACGCCTAAATTGATCAAGTCTCCTCAAAAGTTGAAGCACAGAACCCCCAGGTTGTGATAGATTCTTATATTTACGCAATCTATTAATAGCATGACCCCCAAAACGTTCTAATTCAAAATAATTATACCGTTTATTGGGTGTTTTTTTTATTTATTATTTTTTATTTTATTTTATTTATTATTTTTTTTGGGGGGGGGGTCTCAACTTTTAAGATTAATCTTTTTTGTTTTTGGTTTGCTTCATTTATTGAATTGTTTATTTCATTGATTTGCTTATATATTTCTTCTTCCTTTTTCATTTTGTTAATTTTTGAGTCTCCATTCAGTATAGATACATGTTGCCGTCTGTTGTTTTCTCCCAGTCTGGTTGGGTGCACTCGTATGGCTATACATTGTAAACTCACGGGTAAAAGTACCAACACCTTACTAGCGCAGTGGGATAAGGTGCTGGGACTGTCTCAACACTTGGACCACGCGATCCGGGTTCGAATGCCGTCTGCACTAATATAGGTTCAAGGCCTTTTGCTGTCTGTGGCAACAGTGTGATTGGGATCTGCCTTGCTTCCTCCCCTAAAGTGGTCAGGGCCCTAGTGGCTAGGCAGGGGAGACAGGGGAGGATATGCTGCTGGGTCAATTTGCCACAAAATAAGGGAACTAATCGTTGCTGCAGAAGAGGGGCGTAGTGTGCGCTATCTAAACCTCTCCAGCGCGTGAACGCCTGACACTACCAGCAACGTAACTTTTTAATCTTTTTTTAAATATAATATAAGGTATGAGATTTTACTGTGACGCTTTTTTTGGTTATTTTATTTATTTATTTATTGTTTATTATTTTCATTTTTGTCATTTGTTGATGCAACTACGCAATAAAAGTTACATGAAATACTGCAAAAAACATTTTATTGAAGAAACAATTGCAAAAAAAGAAACCCAAAACACTGTATCAGAATAAGCCATTTGCGAGTTAAATTTGAATAATGTCTGGTACAATGACTAGTTTAGTCACAAGTTACCGCTTAAATTTGAATTCCTCAGACTATCGAGACAGTTGCTATGTCACATGGTTCGGGGCAAGCTTTTGTATAGCAACCTCCAGATGAGCAAACCCTGGTACCATTGTGTCATACACATCCATTCAGAATTGTGTATGGGTGTTCACCGTCTCTTACGTAACTAAGCAAAAGCTTGCCCCTAATCATGTGACATAGCAACTGTCTCGATAGTCTGAGGAATTCAAATTTAAGCGGTAACTTGTGACTAAACAAGTCATTGTACCAGACATTATTCAAATGTAACTCGCAAATGGCTTATTAGTTGCGATGATCGTAACCCTCTCTAGTATTTTAAAATAATTGGTGACTGTATGCATGTGACTGCGGTTTCATTGTTGGGGCTGGACTTGTACACATGCATATAGAGCCACGCAGTGCAGGGGAGACTTGATAAATTTAGGCTTTTAAAGTTGGCCCTATTTTACTTGGCAAGTGGACTCTGCTGGAGAAGTGGGCAAGTGGGAGTGCATTTAGTTGGGTGCTCAAGACAGGAAAGGAAATGCTGTGACTCGGTCGCCACACCATGATGGGAACTAGATATCAGCCGGTCAGTCCGTGAAACCGGACTCGCGGCGCTTTATAAGCATGACATGTCACCCCGTAATTTTTACATTGTTTACCCAAGCCGTATTTTTTATTTTTTTCATCTGTACGAAAAACACAAATCAGAATAATGCAACATAATTTGTTGGTTTAATTGCCGCGTAGCATTTAATTTTCTTTTCCGTTGCAATTAATATATAATTTTTATTTATTAATTTTTTGGGTAGGGAAATTTTTCAAGATTGATGCCCGGACGTAGGGAAACCTTCACCGGCGTTGAGGTGTTTTCACTTGGAAGGAAACAAACTAGACGGGCCTTGGACTCCCCACTAAATAAACTGCCATAGGAACCAATGCTAAAAATCGTGTAAGTCTCCGGACAACTATTAACTTCAGAATTCTTTTCAATTTTTGGCAGGTCAGCCGTTTGGAATTTTTTCTAGCGACCCCAGAAAAAAACACACCAGAAAATGAAATTTTCCCTAAACCGACTTGCTGCCAGTTTTCGTGAAGCACTTCTCCACTTCCCCGGTCAAATAGGGCCAACTTTAACGCCTAAATTGATCAAGTCTCCTCAAAAGTTGAAGCACAGAACCCCCAGGTTGTGATAGATTCTTATATTTACGCAATCTATTAATAGCATGACCCCCAAAACGTTCTAATTCAAAATAATTATACCGTTTATTGGGTGTTTTTTTTATTTATTATTTTTTATTTTATTTTATTTATTATTTTTTTGGGGGGGGGTGTCTCAACTTTTAAGATTAATCTTTTTTGTTTTTGGTTTGCTTCATTTATTGAATTGTTTATTTCATTGATTTGCTTATATATTTCTTCTTCCTTTTTCATTTTGTTAATTTTTGAGTCTCCATTCAGTATAGATACATGTTGCCGTCTGTTGTTTTCTCCCAGTCTGGTTGGGTGCACTCGTATGGCTATACATTGTAAACTCACGGGTAAAAGTACCAACACCTTACTAGCGCAGTGGGATAAGGTGCTGGGACTGTCTCAACACTTGGACCACGCGATCCGGGTTCGAATGCCGTCTGCACTAATATAGGTTCAAGGCCTTTTGCTGTCTGTGGCAACAGTGTGATTGGGATCTGCCTTGCTTCCTCCCCTAAAGTGGTCAGGGCCCTAGTGGCTAGGCAGGGGAGACAGGGGAGGATATGCTGCTGGGTCAATTTGCCACAAAATAAGGGAACTAATCGTTGCTGCAGAAGAGGGGCGTAGTGTGCGCTATCTAAACCTCTCCAGCGCGTGAACGCCTGACACTACCAGCAACGTAACTTTTTAATCTTTTTTTAAATATAATATAAGGTATGAGATTTTACTGTGACGCTTTTTTTGGTTATTTTATTTATTTATTTATTGTTTATTATTTTCATTTTTGTCATTTGTTGATGCAACTACGCAATAAAAGTTACATGAAATACTGCAAAAAACATTTTATTGAAGAAACAATTGCAAAAAAAGAAACCCAAAACACTGTATCAGAATAAGCCATTTGCGAGTTAAATTTGAATAATGTCTGGTACAATGACTAGTTTAGTCACAAGTTACCGCTTAAATTTGAATTCCTCAGACTATCGAGACAGTTGCTATGTCACATGGTTCGGGGCAAGCTTTTGTATAGCAACCTCCAGATGAGCAAACCCTGGTACCATTGTGTCATACACATCCATTCAGAATTGTGTATGGGTGTTCACCGTCTCTTACGTAACTAAGCAAAAGCTTGCCCCTAATCATGTGACATAGCAACTGTCTCGATAGTCTGAGGAATTCAAATTTAAGCGGTAACTTGTGACTAAACAAGTCATTGTACCAGACATTATTCAAATGTAACTCGCAAATGGCTTATTAGTTGCGATGATCGTAACCCTCTCTAGTATTTTAAAATAATTGGTGACTGTATGCATGTGACTGCGGTTTCATTGTTGGGGCTGGACTTGTACACATGCATATAGAGCCACGCAGTGCAGGGGAGACTTGATAAATTTAGGCTTTTAAAGTTGGCCCTATTTTACTTGGCAAGTGGACTCTGCTGGAGAAGTGGGCAAGTGGGAGTGCATTTAGTTGGGTGCTCAAGACAGGAAAGGAAATGCTGTGACTCGGTCGCCACACCATGATGGGAACTAGATATCACCCGGTCAGTCCGTGAAACCGGACTCGCGGCGCTTTATAAGCATGACATGTCACCCCGTAATTTTTACATTGTTTACCCAAGCCGTATTTTTTATTTTTTTCATCTGTACGAAAAACACAAATCAGAATAATGCAACATAATTTGTTGGTTTAATTGCCGCGTAGCATTTAATTTTCTTTTCCGTTGCAATTAATATATAATTTTTATTTATTAATTTTTTGGGTAGGGAAATTTTTCAAGATTGATGCCCGGACGTAGGGAAACCTTCACCGGCGTTGAGGTGTTTTCACTTGGAAGGAAACAAACTAGACGGGCCTTGGACTCCCCACTAAATAAACTCCCATAGGAACCAATGCTAAAAATCGTGTAAGTCTCCGGACAACTATTAACTTCAGAATTCTTTTCAATTTTTGGCAGGTCAGCCGTTTGGAATTTTTTCTAGCGACCCCAGAAAAAAACACACCAGAAAATGAAATTTTCCCTAAACCGACTTGCTGCCAGTTTTCGTGAAGCACTTCTCCACTTCCCCGGTCAAATAGGGCCAACTTTAACGCCTAAATTGATCAAGTCTCCTCAAAAGTTGAAGCACAGAACCCCCAGGTTGTGATAGATTCTTATATTTACGCAATCTATTAATAGCATGACCCCCAAAACGTTCTAATTCAAAATAATTATACCGTTTATTGGGTGTTTTTTTTATTTATTATTTTTTATTTTATTTTATTTATTATTTTTTTTTGGGGGGGGGGTCTCAACTTTTAAGATTAATCTTTTTTGTTTTTGGTTTGCTTCATTTATTGAATTGTTTATTTCATTGATTTGCTTATATATTTCTTCTTCCTTTTTCATTTTGTTAATTTTTGAGTCTCCATTCAGTATAGATACATGTTGCCGTCTGTTGTTTTCTCCCAGTCTGGTTGGGTGCACTCGTATGGCTATACATTGTAAACTCACGGGTAAAAGTACCAACACCTTACTAGCGCAGTGGGATAAGGTGCTGGGACTGTCTCAACACTTGGACCACGCGATCCGGGTTCGAATGCGTCTGCACTAATATAGGTTCAAGGCCTTTTGCTGTCTGTGGCAACAGTGTGATTGGGATCTGCCTTGCTTCCTCCCCTAAAGTGGTCAGGGCCCTAGTGGCTAGGCAGGGGAGACAGGGGAGGATATGCTGCTGGGTCAATTTGCCACAAAATAAGGGAACTAATCGTTGCTGCAGAAGAGGGGCGTAGTGTGCGCTATCTAAACCTCTCCAGCGCGTGAACGCCTGACACTACCAGCAACGTAACTTTTTAATCTTTTTTTAAATATAATATAAGGTATGAGATTTTACTGTGACGCTTTTTTTGGTTATTTTATTTATTTATTTATTGTTTATTATTTTCATTTTTGTCATTTGTTGATGCAACTACGCAATAAAAGTTACATGAAATACTGCAAAAAACATTTTATTGAAGAAACAATTGCAAAAAAAGAAACCCAAAACACTGTATCAGAATAAGCCATTTGCGAGTTAAATTTGAATAATGTCTGGTACAATGACTAGTTTAGTCACAAGTTACCGCTTAAATTTGAATTCCTCAGACTATCGAGACAGTTGCTATGTCACATGGTTCGGGGCAAGCTTTTGTATAGCAACCTCCAGATGAGCAAACCCTGGTACCATTGTGTCATACACATCCATTCAGAATTGTGTATGGGTGTTCACCGTCTCTTACGTAACTAAGCAAAAGCTTGCCCCTAATCATGTGACATAGCAACTGTCTCGATAGTCTGAGGAATTCAAATTTAAGCGGTAACTTGTGACTAAACAAGTCATTGTACCAGACATTATTCAAATGTAACTCGCAAATGGCTTATTAGTTGCGATGATCGTAACCCTCTCTAGTATTTTAAAATAATTGGTGACTGTATGCATGTGACTGCGGTTTCATTGTTGGGGCTGGACTTGTACACATGCATATAGAGCCACGCAGTGCAGGGGAGACTTGATAAATTTAGGCTTTTAAAGTTGGCCCTATTTTACTTGGCAAGTGGACTCTGCTGGAGAAGTGGGCAAGTGGGAGTGCATTTAGTTGGGTGCTCAAGACAGGAAAGGAAATGCTGTGACTCGGTCGCCACACCATGATGGGAACTAGATATCACCCGGTCAGTCCGTGAAACCGGACTCGCGGCGCTTTATAAGCATGACATGTCACCCCGTAATTTTTACATTGTTTACCCAAGCCGTATTTTTTATTTTTTTCATCTGTACGAAAAACACAAATCAGAATAATGCAACATAATTTGTTGGTTTAATTGCCGCGTAGCATTTAATTTTCTTTTCCGTTGCAATTAATATATAATTTTTATTTATTAATTTTTTGGGTAGGGAAATTTTTCAAGATTGATGCCCGGACGTAGGGAAACCTTCACCGGCGTTGAGGTGTTTTCACTTGGAAGGAAACAAACTAGACGGGCCTTGGACTCCCCACTAAATAAACTCCCATAGGAACCAATGCTAAAAATCGTGTAAGTCTCCGGACAACTATTAACTTCAGAATTCTTTTCAATTTTTGGCAGGTCAGCCGTTTGGAATTTTTTCTAGCGACCCCAGAAAAAAACACACCAGAAAATGAAATTTTCCCTAAACCGACTTGCTGCCAGTTTTCGTGAAGCACTTCTCCACTTCCCCGGTCAAATAGGGCCAACTTTAACGCCTAAATTGATCAAGTCTCCTCAAAAGTTGAAGCACAGAACCCCCAGGTTGTGATAGATTCTTATATTTACGCAATCTATTAATAGCATGACCCCCAAAACGTTCTAATTCAAAATAATTATACCGTTTATTGGGTGTTTTTTTTATTTATTATTTTTTATTTTATTTTATTTATTATTTTTTTTTGGGGGGGGGGTCTCAACTTTTAAGATTAATCTTTTTTGTTTTTGGTTTGCTTCATTTATTGAATTGTTTATTTCATTGATTTGCTTATATATTTCTTCTTCCTTTTTCATTTTGTTAATTTTTGAGTCTCCATTCAGTATAGATACATGTTGCCGTCTGTTGTTTTCTCCCAGTCTGGTTGGGTGCACTCGTATGGCTATACATTGTAAACTCACGGGTAAAAGTACCAACACCTTACTAGCGCAGTGGGATAAGGTGCTGGGACTGTCTCAACACTTGGACCACGCGATCCGGGTTCGAATGCGTCTGCACTAATATAGGTTCAAGGCCTTTTGCTGTCTGTGGCAACAGTGTGATTGGGATCTGCCTTGCTTCCTCCCCTAAAGTGGTCAGGGCCCTAGTGGCTAGGCAGGGGAGACAGGGGAGGATATGCTGCTGGGTCAATTTGCCACAAAATAAGGGAACTAATCGTTGCTGCAGAAGAGGGGCGTAGTGTGCGCTATCTAAACCTCTCCAGCGCGTGAACGCCTGACACTACCAGCAACGTAACTTTTTAATCTTTTTTTAAATATAATATAAGGTATGAGATTTTACTGTGACGCTTTTTTTGGTTATTTTATTTATTTATTTATTGTTTATTATTTTCATTTTTGTCATTTGTTGATGCAACTACGCAATAAAAGTTACATGAAATACTGCAAAAAACATTTTATTGAAGAAACAATTGCAAAAAAAGAAACCCAAAACACTGTATCAGAATAAGCCATTTGCGAGTTAAATTTGAATAATGTCTGGTACAATGACTAGTTTAGTCACAAGTTACCGCTTAAATTTGAATTCCTCAGACTATCGAGACAGTTGCTATGTCACATGGTTCGGGGCAAGCTTTTGTATAGCAACCTCCAGATGAGCAAACCCTGGTACCATTGTGTCATACACATCCATTCAGAATTGTGTATGGGTGTTCACCGTCTCTTACGTAACTAAGCAAAAGCTTGCCCCTAATCATGTGACATAGCAACTGTCTCGATAGTCTGAGGAATTCAAATTTAAGCGGTAACTTGTGACTAAACAAGTCATTGTACCAGACATTATTCAAATGTAACTCGCAAATGGCTTATTAGTTGCGATGATCGTAACCCTCTCTAGAGCCACGCAGTGCAGGGGAGACTTGATAAATTTAGGCTTTTAAAGTTGGCCCTATTTTACTTGGCAAGTGGACTCTGCTGGAGAAGTGGGCAAGTGGGAGTGCATTTAGTTGGGTGCTCAAGACAGGAAAGGAAATGCTGTGACTCGGTCGCCACACCATGATGGGAACTAGATATCAGCCGGTCAGTCCGTGAAACCGGACTCGCGGCGCTTTATAAGCATGACATGTCACCCCGTAATTTTTACATTGTTTACCCAAGCCGTATTTTTTATTTTTTTCATCTGTACGAAAAACACAAATCAGAATAATGCAACATAATTTGTTGGTTTAATTGCCGCGTAGCATTTAATTTTCTTTTCCGTTGCAATTAATATATAATTTTTATTTATTAATTTTTTGGGTAGGGAAATTTTTCAAGATTGATGCCCGGACGTAGGGAAACCTTCACCGGCGTTGAGGTGTTTTCACTTGGAAGGAAACAAACTAGACGGGCCTTGGACTCCCCACTAAATAAACTGCCATAGGAACCAATGCTAAAAATCGTGTAAGTCTCCGGACAACTATTAACTTCAGAATTCTTTTCAATTTTTGGCAGGTCAGCCGTTTGGAATTTTTTATAGCGACCCCAGAAAAAAAACCACCAGAAAATGAAATTTTCCCTAAACCGACTTGCTGCCAGTTTTCGTGAAGCACTTCTCCACTTCCCCGGTCAAATAGGGCCAACTTTAACGCCTAAATTGATCAAGTCTCCTCAAAAGTTGAAGCACAGAACCCCCAGGTTGTGATAGATTCTTATATTTACGCAATCTATTAATAGCATGACCCCCAAAACGTTCTAATTCAAAATAATTATACCGTTTATTGGGTGTTTTTTTTATTTATTATTTTTTATTTTAATTATTATTTTTTTTTTTTGGGGGGGGGGTCTCAACTTTTAAGATTAATCTTTTTTGTTTTTGGTTTGCTTCATTTATTGAATTGTTTATTTCATTGATTTGCTTATATATTTCTTCTTCCTTTTTCATTTTGTTAATTTTTGAGTCTCCATTCAGTATAGATACATGTTGCCGTCTGTTGTTTTCTCCCAGTCTGGTTGGGTGCACTCGTATGGCTATACATTGTAAACTCACGGGTAAAAGTACCAACACCTTACTAGCGCAGTGGGATAAGGTGCTGGGACTGTCTCAACACTTGGACCACGCGATCCGGGTTCGAATGCCGTCTGCACTAATATAGGTTCAAGGCCTTTTGCTGTCTGTGGCAACAGTGTGATTGGGATCTGCCTTGCTTCCTCCCCTAAAGTGGTCAGGGCCCTAGTGGCTAGGCAGGGGAGACAGGGGAGGATATGCTGCTGGGTCAATTTGCCACAAAATAAGGGAACTAATCGTTGCTGCAGAAGAGGGGCGTAGTGTGCGCTATCTAAACCTCTCCAGCGCGTGAACGCCTGACACTACCAGCAACGTAACTTTTTAATCTTTTTTTAAATATAATATAAGGTATGAGATTTTACTGTGACGCTTTTTTTGGTTATTTTATTTATTTATTTATTGTTTATTATTTTCATTTTTGTCATTTGTTGATGCAACTACGCAATAAAAGTTACATGAAATACTGCAAAAAACATTTTATTGAAGAAACAATTGCAAAAAAAGAAACCCAAAACACTGTATCAGAATAAGCCATTTGCGAGTTAAATTTGAATAATGTCTGGTACAATGACTAGTTTAGTCACAAGTTACCGCTTAAATTTGAATTCCTCAGACTATCGAGACAGTTGCTATGTCACATGGTTCGGGGCAAGCTTTTGTATAGCAACCTTCAGATGAGCAAACCCTGGTACCATTGTGTCATACACATCCATTCAGAATTGTGTATGGGTGTTCACCGTCTCTTACGTAACTAAGCAAAAGCTTGCCCCTAATCATGTGACATAGCAACTGTCTCGATAGTCTGAGGAATTCAAATTTAAGCGGTAACTTGTGACTAAACAAGTCATTGTACCAGACATTATTCAAATGTAACTCGCAAATGGCTTATTAGTTGCGATGATCGTAACCCTCTCTAGTATTTTAAAATAATTGGTGACTGTATGCATGTGACTGCGGTTTCATTGTTGGGGCTGGACTTGTACACATGCATATAGAGCCACGCAGTGCAGGGGAGACTTGATAAATTTAGGCTTTTAAAGTTGGCCCTATTTTACTTGGCAAGTGGACTCTGCTGGAGAAGTGGGCAAGTGGGAGTGCATTTAGTTGGGTGCTCAAGACAGGAAAGGAAATGCTGTGACTCGGTCGCCACACCATGATGGGAACTAGATATCAGCCGGTCAGTCCGTGAAACCGGACTCGCGGCGCTTTATAAGCATGACATGTCACCCCGTAATTTTTACATTGTTTACCCAAGCCGTATTTTTTATTTTTTTCATCTGTACGAAAAACACAAATCAGAATAATGCAACATAATTTGTTGGTTTAATTGCCGCGTAGCATTTAATTTTCTTTTCCGTTGCAATTAATATATAATTTTTATTTATTAATTTTTTGGGTAGGGAAATTTTTCAAGATTGATGCCCGGACGTAGGGAAACCTTCACCGGCGTTGAGGTGTTTTCACTTGGAAGGAAACAAACTAGACGGGCCTTGGACTCCCCACTAAATAAACTCCCATAGGAACCAATGCTAAAAATCGTGTAAGTCTCCGGACAACTATTAACTTCAGAATTCTTTTCAATTTTTGGCAGGTCAGCCGTTTGGAATTTTTTCTAGCGACCCCAGAAAAAAACACACCAGAAAATGAAATTTTCCCTAAACCGACTTGCTGCCAGTTTTCGTGAAGCACTTCTCCACTTCCCCGGTCAAATAGGGCCAACTTTAACGCCTAAATTGATCAAGTCTCCTCAAAAGTTGAAGCACAGAACCCCCAGGTTGTGATAGATTCTTATATTTACGCAATCTATTAATAGCATGACCCCCAAAACGTTCTAATTCAAAATAATTATACCGTTTATTGGGTGTTTTTTTTATTTATTATTTTTTATTTTATTTATTTTTAATTTTTTTTTCCGGGGGGTCTCAACTTTTAAGATTAATCTTTTTTGTTTTTGGTTTGCTTCATTTATTGAATTGTTTATTTCATTGATTTGCTTATATATTTCTTCTTCCTTTTTCATTTTGTTAATTTTTGAGTCTCCATTCAGTATAGATACATGTTGCCGTCTGTTGTTTTCTCCCAGTCTGGTTGGGTGCACTCGTATGGCTATACATTGTAAACTCACGGGTAAAAGTACCAACACCTTACTAGCGCAGTGGGATAAGGTGCTGGGACTGTCTCAACACTTGGACCACGCGATCCGGGTTCGAATGCCGTCTGCACTAATATAGGTTCAAGGCCTTTTGCTGTCTGTGGCAACAGTGTGATTGGGATCTGCCTTGCTTCCTCCCCTAAAGTGGTCAGGGCCCTAGTGGCTAGGCAGGGGAGACAGGGGAGGATATGCTGCTGGGTCAATTTGCCACAAAATAAGGGAACTAATCGTTGCTGCAGAAGAGGGGCGTAGTGTGCGCTATCTAAACCTCTCCAGCGCGTGAACGCCTGACACTACCAGCAACGTAACTTTTTAATCTTTTTTTAAATATAATATAAGGTATGAGATTTTACTGTGACGCTTTTTTTGGTTATTTTATTTATTTATTTATTGTTTATTATTTTCATTTTTGTCATTTGTTGATGCAACTACGCAATAAAAGTTACATGAAATACTGCAAAAAACATTTTATTGAAGAAACAATTGCAAAAAAAGAAACCCAAAACACTGTATCAGAATAAGCCATTTGCGAGTTAAATTTGAATAATGTCTGGTACAATGACTAGTTTAGTCACAAGTTACCGCTTAAATTTGAATTCCTCAGACTATCGAGACAGTTGCTATGTCACATGGTTCGGGGCAAGCTTTTGTATAGCAACCTCCAGATGAGCAAACCCTGGTACCATTGTGTCATACACATCCATTCAGAATTGTGTATGGGTGTTCACCGTCTCTTACGTAACTAAGCAAAAGCTTGTCCCTAATCATGTGACATAGCAACTGTCTCGATAGTCTGAGGAATTCAAATTTAAGCGGTAACTTGTGACTAAACAAGTCATTGTACCAGACATTATTCAAATGTAACTCGCAAATGGCTTATTAGTTGCGATGATCGTAACCCTCTCTAGTATTTTAAAATAATTGGTGACTGTATGCATGTGACTGCGGTTTCATTGTTGGGGCTGGACTTGTACACATGCATATAGAGCCACGCAGTGCAGGGGAGACTTGATAAATTTAGGCTTTTAAAGTTGGCCCTATTTTACTTGGCAAGTGGACTCTGCTGGAGAAGTGGGCAAGTGGGAGTGCATTTAGTTGGGTGCTCAAGACAGGAAAGGAAATGCTGTGACTCGGTCGCCACACCATGATGGGAACTAGATATCAGCCGGTCAGTCCGTGAAACCGGACTCGCGGCGCTTTATAAGCATGACATGTCACCCCGTAATTTTTACATTGTTTACCCAAGCCGTATTTTTTATTTTTTTCATCTGTACGAAAAACACAAATCAGAATAATGCAACATAATTTGTTGGTTTAATTGCCGCGTAGCATTTAATTTTCTTTTCCGTTGCAATTAATATATAATTTTTATTTATTAATTTTTTGGGTAGGGAAATTTTTCAAGATTGATGCCCGGACGTAGGGAAACCTTCACCGGCGTTGAGGTGTTTTCACTTGGAAGGAAACAAACTAGACGGGCCTTGGACTCCCCACTAAATAAACTCCCATAGGAACCAATGCTAAAAATCGTGTAAGTCTCCGGACAACTATTAACTTCAGAATTCTTTTCAATTTTTGGCAGGTCAGCCGTTTGGAATTTTTTCTAGCGACCCCAGAAAAAAACACACCAGAAAATGAAATTTTCCCTAAACCGACTTGCTGCCAGT
The DNA here is from genome assembly GCA_037783415.1 of Leptasterias polaris. Lineage (NCBI taxonomy): Eukaryota > Metazoa > Echinodermata > Asteroidea > Forcipulatida > Asteriidae > Leptasterias > Leptasterias polaris. The sequence continues at coordinate 10,587,151 of JAZGTN010000009.1, forward strand.
TTTCGTGAAGCACTTCTCCACTTCCCCGGTCAAATAGGGCCAACTTTAACGCCTAAATTGATCAAGTCTCCTCAAAAGTTGAAGCACAGAACCCCCAGGTTGTGATAGATTCTTATATTTACGCAATCTATTAATAGCATGACCCCCAAAACGTTCTAATTCAAAATAATTATACCGTTTATTGGGTGTTTTTTTTATTTATTATTTTTTATTTTTTTATTTTTTTTTTTTTTGGGGGGGACAACCTTGAGAAGATCTTTATGCAAGGATGTGTTGCAGGTAGTCGCCGACGTGGCCGTCAAAAACTTCGTTGGACAGACGGAATCAAAGAACTCACGGGCTTATCAATAAACGTTGCTTATCGATCTGCACTGGATAGACAGAAGTGGAACTACATCATAAACAGGGTCACAAAGGGTCAGCCATGACTCATAGGACGACGACGACGACGACTCAACTTTTAAGATTAATCTTTTTTGTTTTTGGTTTGCTTCATTTATTGAATTGTTTATTTCATTGATTTGCTTATATATTTCTTCTTCCTTTTTCATTTTGTTAATTTTTGAGTCTCCATTCAGTATAGATACATGTTGCCGTCTGTTGTTTTCTCCCAGTCTGGTTGGGTGCACTCGTATGGCTATACATTGTAAACTCACGGGTAAAAGTACCAACACCTTACTAGCGCAGTGGGATAAGGTGCTGGGACTGTCTCAACACTTGGACCATGCGATCCGGGTTCGAATGCCGTCTGCACTAATATAGGTTCAAGGCCTTTTGCTGTCTGTGGCAACAGTGTGATTGGGATCTGCCTTGCTTCCTCCCCTAAAGTGGTCAGGGCCCTAGTGGCTAGGCAGGGGAGACAGGGGAGGATATGCTGCTGGGTCAATTTGCCACAAAATAAGGGAACTAATCGTTGCTGCAGAAGAGGGGCGTAGTGTGCGCTATCTAAACCTCTCCAGCGCGTGAACGCCTGACACTACCAGCAACGTAACTTTTTAATCTTTTTTTAAAATATAATATAAGGTATGAGATTTTACTGTGACGCTTTTTTTGGTTATTTTATTTATTTATTTATTGTTTATTATTTTCATTTTTGTCATTTGTTGATGCAACTACGCAATAAAAGTTACATGAAATACTGCAAAAAACATTTTATTGAAGAAACAATTGCAAAAAAAGAAACCCAAAACACTGTATCAGAATAAGCCATTTGCGAGTTAAATTTGAATAATGTCTGGTACAATGACTAGTTTAGTCACAAGTTACCGCTTAAATTTGAATTCCTCAGACTATCGAGACAGTTGCTATGTCACATGGTTCGGGGCAAGCTTTTGTATAGCAACCTCCAGATGAGCAAACCCTGGTACCATTGTGTCATACACATCCATTCAGAATTGTGTATGGGTGTTCACCGTCTCTTACGTAACTAAGCAAAAGCTTGCCCCTAATCATGTGACATAGCAACTGTCTCGATAGTCTGAGGAATTCAAATTTAAGCGGTAACTTGTGACTAAACAAGTCATTGTACCAGACATTATTCAAATGTAACTCGCAAATGGCTTATTAGTTGCGATGATCGTAACCCTCTCTAGTATTTTAAAATAATTGGTGACTGTATGCATGTGACTGCGGTTTCATTGTTGGGGCTGGACTTGTACACATGCATATAGAGCCACGCAGTGCAGGGGAGACTTGATAAATTTAGGCTTTTAAAGTTGGCCCTATTTTACTTGGCAAGTGGACTCTGCTGGAGAAGTGGGCAAGTGGGAGTGCATTTAGTTGGGTGCTCAAGACAGGAAAGGAAATGCTGTGACTCGGTCGCCACACCATGATGGGAACTAGATATCAGCCGGTCAGTCCGTGAAACCGGACTCGCGGCGCTTTATAAGCATGACATGTCACCCCGTAATTTTTACATTGTTTACCCAAGCCGTATTTTTTTTTTTTTTCATCTGTACGAAAAACACAAATCAGAATAATGCAACATAATTTGTTGGTTTAATTGCCGCGTAGCATTTAATTTTCTTTTCCGTTGCAATTAATATATAATTTTTATTTATTAATTTTTTGGGTAGGGAAATTTTTCAAGATTGATGCCCGGACGTAGGGAAACCTTCACCGGCGTTGAGGTGTTTTCACTTGGAAGGAAACAAACTAGACGGGCCTTGGACTCCCCACTAAATAAACTCCCATAGGAACCAATGCTAAAAATCGTGTAAGTCTCCGGACAACTATTAACTTCAGAATTCTTTTCAATTTTTGGCAGGTCAGCCGTTTGGAATTTTTTCTAGCGACCCCAGAAAAAAACACACCAGAAAATGAAATTTTCCCTAAACCGACTTGCTGCCAGTTTTCGTGAAGCACTTCTCCACTTCCCCGGTCAAATAGGGCCAACTTTAACGCCTAAATTGATCAAGTCTCCTCAAAAGTTGAAGCACAGAACCCCCAGGTTGTGATAGATTCTTATATTTACGCAATCTATTAATAGCATGACCCCCAAAACGTTCTAATTCAAAATAATTATACCGTTTATTGGGTGTTTTTTTTATGTATTATTTTTTATTTTATTTATTTATTTTTTTTTTTGGGGGGGGGGTCTCAACTTTTAAGATTAATCTTTTTTGTTTTTGGTTTGCTTCATTTATTGAATTGTTTATTTCATTGATTTGCTTATATATTTCTTCTTCCTTTTTCATTTTGTTAATTTTTGAGTCTCCATTCAGTATAGATACATGTTGCCGTCTGTTGTTTTCTCCCAGTCTGGTTGGGTGCACTCGTATGGCTATACATTGTAAACTCACGGGTAAAAGTACCAACACCTTACTAGCGCAGTGGGATAAGGTGCTGGGACTGTCTCAACACTTGGACCACGCGATCCGGGTTCGAATGCCGTCTGCACTAATATAGGTTCAAGGCCTTTTGCTGTCTGTGGCAACAGTGTGATTGGGATCTGCCTTGCTTCCTCCCCTAAAGTGGTCAGGGCCCTAGTGGCTAGGCAGGGGAGACAGGGGAGGATATGCTGCTGGGTCAATTTGCCACAAAATAAGGGAACTAATCGTTGCTGCAGAAGAGGGGCGTAGTGTGCGCTATCTAAACCTCTCCAGCGCGTGAACGCCTGACACTACCAGCAACGTAACTTTTTAATCTTTTTTTAAATATAATATAAGGTATGAGATTTTACTGTGACGCTTTTTTTGGTTATTTTATTTATTTATTTATTGTTTATTATTTTCATTTTTGTCATTTAAAATAAAAGTTACATGAAATACTGCAAAAAACATTTTATTGAAGAAACAATTGCAAAAAAAGAAACCCAAAACACTGTATCAGAATAAGCCATTTGCGAGTTAAATTTGAATAATGTCTGGTACAATGACTAGTTTAGTCACAAGTTACCGCTTAAATTTGAATTCCTCAGACTATCGAGACAGTTGCTATGTCACATGGTTCGGGGCAAGCTTTTGTATAGCAACCTCCAGATGAGCAAACCCTGGTACCATTGTGTCATACACATCCATTCAGAATTGTGTATGGGTGTTCACCGTCTCTTACGTAACTAAGCAAAAGCTTGCCCCTAATCATGTGACATAGCAACTGTCTCGATAGTCTGAGGAATTCAAATTTAAGCGGTAACTTGTGACTAAACAAGTCATTGTACCAGACATTATTCAAATGTAACTCGCAAATGGCTTATTAGTTGCGATGATCGTAACCCTCTCTAGTATTTTAAAATAATTGGTGACTGTATGCATGTGACTGCGGTTTCATTGTTGGGGCTGGACTTGTACACATGCATATAGAGCCACGCAGTGCAGGGGAGACTTGATAAATTTAGGCTTTTAAAGTTGGCCCTATTTTACTTGGCAAGTGGACTCTGCTGGAGAAGTGGGCAAGTGGGAGTGCATTTAGTTGGGTGCTCAAGACAGGAAAGGAAATGCTGTGACTCGGTCGCCACACCATGATGGGAACTAGATATCAGCCGGTCAGTCCGTGAAACCGGACTCGCGGCGCTTTATAAGCATGACATGTCACCCCGTAATTTTTACATTGTTTACCCAAGCCGTATTTTTTATTTTTTTCATCTGTACGAAAAACACAAATCAGAATAATGCAACATAATTTGTTGGTTTAATTGCCGCGTAGCATTTAATTTTCTTTTCCGTTGCAATTAATATATAATTTTTATTTATTAATTTTTTGGGTAGGGAAATTTTTCAAGATTGATGCCCGGACGTAGGGAAACCTTCACCGGCGTTGAGGTGTTTTCACTTGGAAGGAAACAAACTAGACGGGCCTTGGACTCCCCACTAAATAAACTCCCATAGGAACCAATGCTAAAAATCGTGTAAGTCTCCGGACAACTATTAACTTCAGAATTCTTTTCAATTTTTGGCAGGTCAGCCGTTTGGAATTTTTTCTAGCGACCCCAGAAAAAAACACACCAGAAAATGAAATTTTCCCTAAACCGACTTGCTGCCAGTTTTCGTGAAGCACTTCTCCACTTTCCCGGTCAAATAGGGCCAACTTTAACGCCTAAATTGATCAAGTCTCCTCAAAAGTTGAAGCACAGAACCCCCAGGTTGTGATAGATTCTTATATTTACGCAATCTATTAATAGCATGACCCCCAAAACGTTCTAATTCAAAATAATTATACCGTTTATTGGGTGTTTTTTTTATTTATTATTTTTTATTTTATTTATTTATTTTTTTTTGGGGGGGGGGGTCTCAACTTTTAAGATTAATCTTTTTTGTTTTTGGTTTGCTTCATTTATTGAATTGTTTATTTCATTGATTTGCTTATATATTTCTTCTTCCTTTTTCATTTTGTTAATTTTTGAGTCTCCATTCAGTATAGATACATGTTGCCGTCTGTTGTTTTCTCCCAGTCTGGTTGGGTGCACTCGTATGGCTATACATTGTAAACTCACGGGTAAAAGTACCAACACCTTACTAGCGCAGTGGGATAAGGTGCTGGGACTGTCTCAACACTTGGACCACGCGATCCGGGTTCGAATGCCGTCTGCACTAATATAGGTTCAAGGCCTTTTGCTGTCTGTGGCAACAGTGTGATTGGGATCTGCCTTGCTTCCTCCCCTAAAGTGGTCAGGGCCCTAGTGGCTAGGCAGGGGAGACAGGGGAGGATATGCTGCTGGGTCAATTTGCCACAAAATAAGGGAACTAATCGTTGCTGCAGAAGAGGGGCGTAGTGTGCGCTATCTAAACCTCTCCAGCGCGTGAACGCCTGACACTACCAGCAACGTAACTTTTTAATCTTTTTTTAAATATAATATAAGGTATGAGATTTTACTGTGACGCTTTTTTTGGTTATTTTATTTATTTATTTATTGTTTATTATTTTCATTTTTGTCATTTGTTGATGCAACTACGCAATAAAAGTTACATGAAATGCTGCAAAAAACATTTTATTGAAGAAACAATTGCAAAAAAAGAAACCCAAAACACTGTATCAGAATAAGCCATTTGCGAGTTAAATTTGAATAATGTCTGGTACAATGACTAGTTTAGTCACAAGTTACCGCTTAAATTTGAATTCCTCAGACTATCGAGACAGTTGCTATGTCACATGGTTCGGGGCAAGCTTTTGTATAGCAACCTCCAGATGAGCAAACCCTGGTACCATTGTGTCATACACATCCATTCAGAATTGTGTATGGGTGTTCACCGTCTCTTACGTAACTAAGCAAAAGCTTGCCCCTAATCATGTGACATAGCAACTGTCTCGATAGTCTGAGGAATTCAAATTTAAGCGGTAACTTGTGACTAAACAAGTCATTGTACCAGACATTATTCAAATGTAACTCGCAAATGGCTTATTAGTTGCGATGATCGTAACCCTCTCTAGTATTTTAAAATAATTGGTGACTGTATGCATGTGACTGCGGTTTCATTGTTGGGGCTGGACTTGTACACATGCATATAGAGCCACGCAGTGCAGGGGAGACTTGATAAATTTAGGCTTTTAAAGTTGGCCCTATTTTACTTGGCAAGTGGACTCTGCTGGAGAAGTGGGCAAGTGGGAGTGCATTTAGTTGGGTGCTCAAGACAGGAAAGGAAATGCTGTGACTCGGTCGCCACACCATGATGGGAACTAGATATCAGCCGGTCAGTCCGTGAAACCGGACTCGCGGCGCTTTATAAGCATGACATGTCACCCCGTAATTTTTACATTGTTTACCCAAGCCGTATTTTTTATTTTTTTCATCTGTACGAAAAACACAAATCAGAATAATGCAACATAATTTGTTGGTTTAATTGCCGCGTAGCATTTAATTTTCTTTTCCGTTGCAATTAATATATAATTTTTATTTATTAATTTTTTGGGTAGGGAAATTTTTCAAGATTGATGCCCGGACGTAGGGAAACCTTCACCGGCGTTGAGGTGTTTTCACTTGGAAGGAAACAAACTAGACGGGCCTTGGACTCCCCACTAAATAAACTCCCATAGGAACCAATGCTAAAAATCGTGTAAGTCTCCGGACAACTATTAACTTCAGAATTCTTTTCAATTTTTGGCAGGTCAGCCGTTTGGAATTTTTTCTAGCGACCCCAGAAAAAAACACACCAGAAAATGAAATTTTCCCTAAACCGACTTGCTGCCAGTTTTCGTGAAGCACTTCTCCACTTCCCCGGTCAAATAGGGCCAACTTTAACGCCTAAATTGATCAAGTCTCCTCAAAAGTTGAAGCACAGAACCCCCAGGTTGTGATAGATTCTTATATTTACGCAATCTATTAATAGCATGACCCCCAAAACGTTCTAATTCAAAATAATTATACCGTTTATTGGGTGTTTTTTTTATTTATTATTTTTTATTTTATTTATTTATATTTTTTTTTGGGGGGGGGGGTCTCAACTTTTAAGATTAATCTTTTTTGTTTTTGGTTTGCTTCATTTATTGAATTGTTTATTTCATTGATTTGCTTATATATTTCTTCTTCCTTTTTCATTTTTTTAATTTTTGAGTCTCCATTCAGTATAGATACATGTTGCCGTCTGTTGTTTTCTCCCAGTCTGGTTGGGTGCACTCGTATGGCTATACATTGTAAACTCACGGGTAAAAGTACCAACACCTTACTAGCGCAGTGGGATAAGGTGCTGGGACTGTCTCAACACTTGGACCACGCGATCCGGGTTCGAATGCCGTCTGCACTAATATAGGTTCAAGGCCTTTTGCTGTCTGTGGCAACAGTGTGATTGGGATCTGCCTTGCTTCCTCCCCTAAAGTGGTCAGGGCCCTAGTGGCTAGGCAGGGGAGACAGGGGAGGATATGCTGCTGGGTCAATTTGCCACAAAATAAGGGAACTAATCGTTGCTGCAGAAGAGGGGCGTAGTGTGCGCTATCTAAACCTCTCCAGCGCGTGAACGCCTGACACTACCAGCAACGTAACTTTTTAATCTTTTTTTAAATATAATATAAGGTATGAGATTTTACTGTGACGCTTTTTTTTGTTATTTTATTTATTTATTTATTGTTTATTATTTTCATTTTTGTCATTTGTTGATGCAACTACGCAATAAAAGTTACATGAAATACTGCAAAAAACATTTTATTGAAGAAACAATTGCAAAAAAAGAAACCCAAAACACTGTATCAGAATAAGCCATTTGCGAGTTAAATTTGAATAATGTCTGGTACAATGACTAGTTTAGTCACAAGTTACCGCTTAAATTTGAATTCCTCAGACTATCGAGACAGTTGCTATGTCACATGGTTCGGGGCAAGCTTTTGTATAGCAAACTCCAGATGAGCAAACCCTGGTACCATTGTGTCATACACATCCATTCAGAATTGTGTATGGGTGTTCACCGTCTCTTACGTAACTAAGCAAAAGCTTGCCTCTAATCATGTGACATAGCAACTGTCTCGATAGTCTGAGGAATTCAAATTTAAGCGGTAACTTGTGACTAAACAAGTCATTGTACCAGACATTATTCAAATGTAACTCGCAAATGGCTTATTAGTTGCGATGATCGTAACCCTCTCTAGTATTTTAAAATAATTGGTGACTGTATGCATGTGACTGCGGTTTCACTGTTGGGGCTGGACTTGTACACATGCATATAGAGCCACGCAGTGCAGGGGAGACTTGATAAATTTAGGCTTTTAAAGTTGGCCCTATTTTACTTGGCAAGTGGACTCTGCTGGAGTAGTGGGCAAGTGGGAGTGCATTTAGTTGGGTGCTCAAGACAGGAAAGGAAATGCTGTGACTCGGTCGCCACACCATGATGGGAACTAGATATCAGCCGGTCAGTCCGTGAAACCGGACTCGCGGCGCTTTATAAGCATGACATGTCACCCCGTAATTTTTACATTGTTTACCCAAGCCGTATTTTTTATTTTTTTCATCTGTACGAAAAACACAAATCAGAATAATGCAACATAATTTGTTGGTTTAATTGCCGCGTAGCATTTAATTTTCTTTTCCGTTGCAATTAATATATAATTTTTATTTATTAATTTTTTGGGTAGGGAAATTTTTCAAGATTGATGCCCGGACGTAGGGAAACCTTCACCGGCGTTGAGGTGTTTTCACTTGGAAGGAAACAAACTAGACGGGCCTTGGACTCCCCACTAAATAAACTCCCATAGGAACCAATGCTAAAAATCGTGTAAGTCTCCGGACAACTATTAACTTCAGAATTCTTTTCAATTTTTGGCAGGTCAGCCGTTTGGAATTTTTTCTAGCGACCCCAGAAAAAAACACACCAGAAAATGAAATTTTCCCTAAACCGACTTGCTGCCAGTTTTCGTGAAGCACTTCTCCACTTCCCCGGTCAAATAGGGTCAACTTTAACGCCTAAATTGATCAAGTCTCCTCAAAAGTTGAAGCACAGAACCCCCAGGTTGTGATAGATTCTTATATTTACGCAATCTATTAATAGCATGACCCCCAAAACGTTCTAATTCAAAATAATTATACCGTTTATTGGGTGTTTTTTTTATTTATTATTTTTTATTTTATTTATTTATTTTTTTTTGGGGGGGGGGTCTCAACTTTTAAGATTAATCTTTTTTGTTTTTGGTTTGCTTCATTTATTGAATTGTTTATTTCATTGATTTGCTTATATATTTCTTCTTCCTTTTTCATTTTGTTAATTTTTGAGTCTCCATTCAGTATAGATACATGTTGCCGTCTGTTGTTTTCTCCCAGTCTGGTTGGGTGCACTCGTATGGCTATACATTGTAAACTCACGGGTAAAAGTACCAACACCTTACTAGCGCAGTGGGATAAGGTGCTGGGACTGTCTCAACACTTGGACCACGCGATCCGGGTTCGAATGCCGTCTGCACTAATATAGGTTCAAGGCCTTTTGCTGTCTGTGGCAACAGTGTGATTGGGATCTGCCTTGCTTCCTCCCCTAAAGTGGTCAGGGCCCTAGTGGCTAGGCAGGGGAGACAGGGGAGGATATGCTGCTGGGTCAATTTGCCACAAAATAAGGGAACTAATCGTTGCTGCAGAAGAGGGGCGTAGTGTGCGCTATCTAAACCTCTCCAGCGCGTGAACGCCTGACACTACCAGCAACGTAACTTTTTAATCTTTTTTTAAATATAATATAAGGTATGAGATTTTACTGTGACGCTTTTTTTGGTTATTTTATTTATTTATTTATTGTTTATTATTTTCATTTTTGTCATTTGTTGATGCAACTACGCAATAAAAGTTACATGAAATACTGCAAAAAACATTTTATTGAAGAAACAATTGCAAAAAAAGAAACCCAAAACACTGTATCAGAATAAGCCATTTGCGAGTTAAATTTGAATAATGTCTGGTACAATGACTAGTTTAGTCACAAGTTACCGCTTAAATTTGAATTCCTCAGACTATCGAGACAGTTGCTATGTCACATGGTTCGGGGCAAGCTTTTGTATAGCAACCTCCAGATGAGCAAACCCTGGTACCATTGTGTCATACACATCCATTCAGAATTGTGTATGGGTGTTCACCGTCTCTTACGTAACTAAGCAAAAGCTTGCCCCTAATCATGTGACATAGCAACTGTCTCGATAGTCTGAGGAATTCAAATTTAAGCGGTAACTTGTGACTAAACAAGTCATTGTACCAGACATTATTCAAATGTAACTCGCAAATGGCTTATTAGTTGCGATGATCGTAACCCTCTCTAGTATTTTAAAATAATTGGTGACTGTATGCATGTGACTGCGGTTTCATTGTTGGGGCTGGACTTGTACACATGCATATAGAGCCACGCAGTGCAGGGGAGACTTGATAAATTTAGGCTTTTAAAGTTGGCCCTATTTTACTTGGCAAGTGGACTCTGCTGGAGAAGTGGGCAAGTGGGAGTGCATTTAGTTGGGTGCTCATGACAGGAAAGGAAATGCTGTGACTCGGTCGCCACACCATGATGGGAACTAGATATCAGCCGGTCAGTCCGTGAAACCGGACTCGCGGCGCTTTATAAGCATGACATGTCACCCCGTAATTTTTACATTGTTTACCCAAGCCGTATTTTTTATTTTGTTCATCTGTACGAAAAACACAAATCAGAATAATGCAACATAATTTGTTGGTTTAATTGCCGCGTAGCATTTAATTTTCTTTTCCGTTGCAATTAATATATAATTTTTATTTATTAATTTTTTGGGTAGGGAAATTTTTCAAGATTGATGCCCGGACGTAGGGAAACCTTCACCGGCGTTGAGGTGTTTTCACTTGGAAGGAAACAAACTAGACGGGCCTTGGACTCCCCACTAAATAAACTCCCATAGGAACCAATGCTAAAAATCGTGTAAGTCTCCGGACAACTATTAACTTCAGAATTCTTTTCAATTTTTGGCAGGTCAGCCGTTTGGAATTTTTCCTAGCGACCCCAGAAAAAAACACACCAGAAAATGAAATTTTCCCTAAACCGACTTGCTGCCAGTTTTCGTGAAGCACTTCTCCACTTCCCCGGTCAAATAGGGCCAACTTTAACGCCTAAATTGATCAAGTCTCCTCAAAAGTTGAAGCACAGAACCCCCAGGTTGTGATAGATTCTTATATTTACGCAATCTATTAATAGCATGACCCCCAAAACGTTCTAATTCAAAATAATTATACCGTTTATTGGGTGTTTTTTTTATTTATTATTTTTTATTTTATTTATTTATTTTTTTTTGGGGGGGGGGTCTCAACTTTTAAGATTAATCTTTTTTGTTTTTGGTTTGCTTCATTTATTGAATTGTTTATTTCATTGATTTGCTTATATATTTCTTCTTCCTTTTTCATTTTGTTAATTTTTGAGTCTCCATTCAGTATAGATACATGTTGCCGTCTGTTGTTTTCTCCCAGTCTGGTTGGGTGCACTCGTATGGCTATACATTGTAAACTCACGGGTAAAAGTACCAACACCTTACTAGCGCAGTGGGATAAGGTGCTGGGACTGTCTCAACACTTGGACCACGCGATCCGGGTTCGAATGCCGTCTGCACTAATATAGGTTCAAGGCCTTTTGCTGTCTGTGGCAACAGTGTGATTGGGATCTGCCTTGCTTCCTCCCCTAAAGTGGTCAGGGCCCTAGTGGCTAGGCAGGGGAGACAGGGGAGGATATGCTGCTGGGTCAATTTGCCACAAAATAAGGGAACTAATCGTTGCTGCAGAAGAGGGGCGTAGTGTGCGCTATCTAAACCTCTCCAGCGCGTGAACGCCTGACACTACCAGCAACGTAACTTTTTAATCTTTTTTTAAATATAATATAAGGTATGAGGTTTTACTGTGACGCTTTTTTTGGTTATTTTATTTATTTATTTATTGTTTATTATTTTCATTTTTGTCATTTGTTGATGCAACTACGCAATAAAAGTTACATGAAATACTGCAAAAAACATTTTATTGAAGAAACAATTGCAAAAAAAGAAACCCAAAACACTGTATCAGAATAAGCCATTTGCGAGTTAAATTTGAATAATGTCTGGTACAATGACTAGTTTAGTCACAAGTTACCGCTTAAATTTGAATTCCTCAGACTATCGAGACAGTTGCTATGTCACATGGTTCGGGGCAAGCTTTTGTATAGCAACCTCCAGATGAGCAAACCCTGGTACCATTGTGTCATACACATCCATTCAGAATTGTGTATGGGTGTTCACCGTCTCTTACGTAACTAAGCAAAAGCTTGCCCCTAATCATGTGACATAGCAACTGTCTCGATAGTCTGAGGAATTCAAATTTAAGCGGTAACTTGTGACTAAACAAGTCATTGTACCAGACATTATTCAAATGTAACTCGCAAATGGCTTATTAGTTGCGATGATCGTAACCCTCTCTAGTATTTTAAAATAATTGGTGACTGTATGCATGTGACTGCGGTTTCATTGTTGGGGCTGGACTTGTACACATGCATATAGAGCCACGCAGTGCAGGGGAGACTTGATAAATTTAGGCTTTTAAAGTTGGCCCTATTTTACTTGGCAAGTGGACTCTGCTGGAGAAGTGGGCAAGTGGGAGTGCATTTAGTTGGGTGCTCAAGACAGGAAAGGAAATGCTGTGACTCGGTCGCCACACCATGATGGGAACTAGATATCAGCCGGTCAGTCCGTGAAACCGGACTCGCGGCGCTTTATAAGCATGACATGTCACCCCGTAATTTTTACATTGTTTACCCAAGCCGTATTTTTTATTTTTTTCATCTGTACGAAAAACACAAATCAGAATAATGCAACATAATTTGTTGGTTTAATTGCCGCGTAGCATTTAATTTTCTTTTCCGTTGCAATTAATATATAATTTTTATTTATTAATTTTTTGGGTAGGGAAATTTTTCAAGATTGATGCCCGGACGTAGGGAAACCTTCACCGGCGTTGAGGTGTTTTCACTTGGAAGGAAACAAACTAGACGGGCCTTGGACTCCCCACTAAATAAACTCCCATAGGAACCAATGCTAAAAATCGTGTAAGTCTCCGGACAACTATTAACTTCAGAATTCTTTTCAATTTTTGGCAGGTCAGCCGTTTGGAATTTTTTCTAGCGACCCCAGAAAAAAACACACCACAAAATGAAATTTTCCCTAAACCGACTTGCTGCCAGTTTTCGTGAAGCACTTCTCCACTTCCCCGGTCAAATAGGGCCAACTTTAACGCCTAAATTGATCAAGTCTCCTCAAAAGTTGAAGCACAGAACCCCCAGGTTGTGATAGATTCTTATATTTACGCAATCTATTAATAGCATGACCCCCAAAACGTTCTAATTCAAAATAATTATACCGTTTATTGGGTGTTTTATTTATTTATTATTTTTAATTTTATTTATTTTATTTTTTTTTGGGGGGGGGGTCTCAACTTTTAAGATTAATCTTTTTTGTTTTTGGTTTGCTTCATTTATTGAATTGTTTATTTCATTGATTTGCTTATATATTTCTTCTTCCTTTTTCATTTTGTTAATTTTTGAGTCTCCATTCAGTATAGATACATGTTGCCGTCTGTTGTTTTCTCCCAGTCTGGTTGGGTGCACTCGTATGGCTATACATTGTAAACTCACGGGTAAAAGTACCAACACCTTACTAGCGCAGTCGGATAAGGTGCTGGGACTGTCTCAACACTTGGACCACGCGATCCGGGTTCGAATGCCGTCTGCACTAATATAGGTTCAAGGCCTTTTGCTGTCTGTGGCAACAGTGTGATTGGGATCTGCCTTGCTTCCTCCCCTAAAGTGGTCAGGGCCCTAGTGGCTAGGCAGGGGAGACAGGGGAGGATATGCTGCTGGGTCAATTTGCCACAAAATAAGGGAACTAATCGTTGCTGCAGAAGAGGGGCGTAGTGTGCGCTATATAAACCTCTCCAGCGCGTGAACGCCTGACACTACCAGCAACGTAACTTTTTAATCTTTTTTTAAATATAATATAAGGTATGAGATTTTACTGTGACGCTTTTTTGGTTATTTTATTTATTTATTTATTGTTTATTATTTTCATTTTTGTCATTTGTTGATGCAACTACGCAATAAAAGTTACATGAAATACTGCAAAAAACATTTTATTGAAGAAACAATTGCAAAAAAAGAAACCCAAAACACTGTATCAGAATAAGCCATTTGCGAGTTAAATTTGAATAATGTCTGGTACAATGACTAGTTTAGTCACAAGTTACCGCTTAAATTTGAATTCCTCAGACTATCGAGACAGTTGCTATGTCACATGGTTCGGGGCAAGCTTTTGTATAGCAACCTCCAGATGAGCAAACCCTGGTACCATTGTGTCATACACATCCATTCAGAATTGTGTATGGGTGTTCACCGTCTCTTACGTAACTAAGCAAAAGCTTGCCCCTAATCATGTGACATAGCAACTGTCTCGATAGTCTGAGGAATTCAAATTTAAGCGGTAACTTGTGACTAAACAAGTCATTGTACCAGACATTATTCAAATGTAACTCGCAAATGGCTTATTAGTTGCGATGATCGTAACCCTCTCTAGTATTTTAAAATAATTGGTGACTGTATGCATGTGACTGCGGTTTCATTGTTGGGGCTGGACTTGTACACATGCATATAGAGCTACGCAGTGCAGGGGAGACTTGATAAATTTAGGCTTTTAAAGTTGGCCCTATTTTACTTGGCAAGTGGACTCTGCTGGAGAAGTGGGCAAGTGGGAGTGCATTTAGTTGGGTGCTCAAGACAGGAAAGGAAATGCTGTGACTCGGTCGCCACACCATGATGGGAACTAGATATCAGCCGGTCAGTCCGTGAAACCGGACTCGCGGCGCTTTATAAGCATGACATGTCACCCCGTAATTTTTACATTGTTTACCCAAGCCGTATTTTTTATTTTTTTCATCTGTACGAAAAACACAAATCAGAATAATGCAACATAATTTGTTGGTTTAATTGCCGCGTAGCATTTAATTTTCTTTTCCGTTGCAATTAATATATAATTTTTATTTATTAATTTTTTGGGTAGGGAAATTTTTCAAGATTGATGCCCGGACGTAGGGAAACCTTCACCGGCGTTGAGGTGTTTTCACTTGGAAGGAAACAAACTAGACGGGCCTTGGACTCCCCACTAAATAAACTCCCATAGGAACCAATGCTAAAAATCGTGTAAGTCTCCGGACAACTATTAACTTCAGAATTCTTTTCAATTTTTGGCAGGTCAGCCGTTTGGAATTTTTTCTAGCGACCCCAGAAAAAAACACACCAGAAAATGAAATTTTCCCTAAACCGACTTGCTGCCAGTTTTCGTGAAGCACTTCTCCACTTCCCCGGTCAAATAGGGCCAACTTTAACGCCTAAATTGATCAAGTCTCCTCAAAAGTTGAAGCACAGAACCCCCAGGTTGTGATAGATTCTTATATTTACACAATCTATTAATAGCATGACCCCCAAAACGTTCTAATTCAAAATAATTATACCGTTTATTGGGTGTTTTGTTTATTTATTATTTTTTATTTTATTTATTTATTTTTTTTGGGGGGGGGGGGGGTCTCAACTTTTAAGATTAATCTTTTTTGTTTTTGGTTTGCTTCATTTATTGAATTGTTTATTTCATTGATTTGCTTATATATTTCTTCTTCCTTTTTCATTTTGTTAATTTTTGAGTCTCCATTCAGTATAGATACATGTTGCCGTCTGTTGTTTTCTCCCAGTCTGGTTGGGTGCACTCGTATGGCTATACATTGTAAACTCACGGGTAAAAGTACCAACACCTTACTAGCGCAGTGGGATAAGGTGCTGGGACTGTCTCAACACTTGGACCACGCGATCCGGGTTCGAATGCCGTCTGCACTAATATAGGTTCAAGGCCTTTTGCTGTCTGTGGCAACAGTGTGATTGGGATCTGCCTTGCTTCCTCCCCTAAAGTGGTCAGGGCCCTAGTGGCTAGGCAGGGGAGACAGGGGAGGATATGCTGCTGGGTCAATTTGCCACAAAATAAGGGAACTAATCGTTGCTGCAGAAGAGGGGCGTAGTGTGCGCTATATAAACCTCTCCAGCGCGTGAACGCCTGACACTACCAGCAACGTAACTTTTTAATCTTTTTTTAAATATAATATAAGGTATGAGATTTTACTGTGACGCTTTTTTGGTTATTTTATTTATTTATTTATTGTTTATTATTTTCATTTTTGTCATTTGTTGATGCAACTACGCAATAAAAGTTACATGAAATACTGCAAAAAACATTTTATTGAAGAAACAATTGCAAAAAAAGAAACCCAAAACACTGTATCAGAATAAGCCATTTGCGAGTTAAATTTGAATAATGTCTGGTACAATGACTAGTTTAGTCACAAGTTACCGCTTAAATTTGAATTCCTCAGACTATCGAGACAGTTGCTATGTCACATGGTTCGGGGCAAGCTTTTGTATAGCAACCTCCAGATGAGCAAACCCTGGTACCATTGTGTCATACACATCCATTCAGAATTGTGTATGGGTGTTCACCGTCTCTTACGTAACTAAGCAAAAGCTTGCCCCTAATCATGTGACATAGCAACTGTCTCGATAGTCTGAGGAATTCAAATTTAAGCGGTAACTTGTGACTAAACAAGTCATTGTACCAGACATTATTCAAATGTAACTCGCAAATGGCTTATTAGTTGCGATGATCGTAACCCTCTCTAGTATTTTAAAATAATTGGTGACTGTATGCATGTGACTGCGGTTTCATTGTTGGGGCTGGACTTGTACACATGCATATAGAGCCACGCAGTGCAGGGGAGACTTGATAAATTTAGGCTTTTAAAGTTGGCCCTATTTTACTTGGCAAGTGGACTCTGCTGGAGAAGTGGGCAAGTGGGAGTGCATTTAGTTGGGTGCTCAAGACAGGGAAGGAAATGCTGTGACTCGGTCGCCACACCATGATGGGAACTAGATATCAGCCGGTCAGTCCGTGAAACCGGACTCGCGGCGCTTTATAAGCATGACATGTCACCCCGTAATTTTTACATTGTTTACCCAAGCCGTATTTTTTATTTTTTTCATCTGTACGAAAAACACAAATCAGAATAATGCAACATAATTTGTTGGTTTAATTGCCGCGTAGCATTTAATTTTCTTTTCCGTTGCAATTAATATATAATTTTTATTTATTAATTTTTTGGGTAGGGAAATTTTTCAAGATTGATGCCCGGACGTAGGGAAACCTTCACCGGCGTTGAGGTGTTTTCACTTGGAAGGAAACAAACTAGACGGGCCTTGGACTCCCCACTAAATAAACTCCCATAGGAACCAATGCTAAAAATCGTGTAAGTCTCCGGACAACTATTAACTTCAGAATTCTTTTCAATTTTTGGCAGGTCAGCCGTTTGGAATTTTTTCTAGCGACCCCAGAAAAAAACACACCAGAAAATGAAATTTTCCCTAAACCGACTTGCTGCCAGTTTTCGTGAAGCACTTCTCCACTTCCCCGGTCAAATAGGGCCAACTTTAACGCCTAAATTGATCAAGTCTCCTCAAAAGTTGAAGCACAGAACCCCCAGGTTGTGATAGATTCTTATATTTACACAATCTATTAATAGCATGACCCCCAAAACGTTCTAATTCAAAATAATTATACCGTTTATTGGGTGTTTTGTTTATTTATTATTTTTTATTTTATTTATTTATTTTTGGGGGGGGGGGGGGTCTCAACTTTTAAGATTAATCTTTTTTGTTTTTGGTTTGCTTCATTTATTGAATTGTTTATTTCATTGATTTGCTTATATATTTCTTCTTCCTTTTTCATTTTGTTAATTTTTGAGTCTCCATTCAGTATAGATACATGTTGCCGTCTGTTGTTTTCTCCCAGTCTGGTTGGGTGCACTCGTATGGCTATACATTGTAAACTCACGGGTAAAAGTACCAACACCTTACTAGCGCAGTGGGATAAGGTGCTGGGACTGTCTCAACACTTGGACCACGCGATCCGGGTTCGAATGCCGTCTGCACTAATATAGGTTCAAGGCCTTTTGCTGTCTGTGGCAACAGTGTGATTGGGATCTGCCTTGCTTCCTCCCCTAAAGTGGTCAGGGCCCTAGTGGCTAGGCAGGGGAGACAGGGGAGGATATGCTGCTGGGTCAATTTGCCACAAAATAAGGGAACTAATCGTTGCTGCAGAAGAGGGGCGTAGTGTGCGCTATATAAACCTCTCCAGCGCGTGAACGCCTGACACTACCAGCAACGTAACTTTTTAATCTTTTTTTAAATATAATATAAGGTATGAGATTTTACTGTGACGCTTTTTTGGTTATTTTATTTATTTATTTATTGTTTATTATTTTCATTTTTGTCATTTGTTGATGCAACTACGCAATAAAAGTTACATGAAATACTGCAAAAAACATTTTATTGAAGAAACAATTGCAAAAAAAGAAACCCAAAACACTGTATCAGAATAAGCCATTTGCGAGTTAAATTTGAATAATGTCTGGTACAATGACCAGTTTAGTCACAAGTTACCGCTTAAATTTGAATTCCTCAGACTATCGAGACAGTTGCTATGTCACATGGTTCGGGGCAAGCTTTTGTATAGCAACCTCCAGATGAGCAAACCCTGGTACCATTGTGTCATACACATCCATTCAGAATTGTGTATGGGTGTTCACCGTCTCTTACGTAACTAAGCAAAAGCTTGCCCCTAATCATGTGACATAGCAACTGTCTCGATAGTCTGAGGAATTCAAATTTAAGCGGTAACTTGTGACTAAACAAGTCATTGTACCAGACATTATTCAAATGTAACTCGCAAATGGCTTATTAGTTGCGATGATCGTAACCCTCTCTAGTATTTTAAAATAATTGGTGACTGTATGCATGTGACTGCGGTTTCATTGTTGGGGCTGGACTTGTACACATGCATATAGAGCCACGCAGTGCAGGGGAGACTTGATAAATTTAGGCTTTTAAAGTTGGCCCTATTTTACTTGGCAAGTGGACTCTGCTGGAGAATTGGGCAAGTGGGAGTGCATTTAGTTGGGTGCTCAAGACAGGAAAGGAAATGCTGTGACTCGGTCGCCACACCATGATGGGAACTAGATATCAGCCGGTCAGTCCGTGAAACCGGACTCGCGGCGCTTTATAAGCATGACATGTCACCCCGTAATTTTTACATTGTTTACCCAAGCCGTATTTTATTTTATTTTTCATCTGTACGAAAAACACAAATCAGAATAATGCAACATAATTTGTTGGTTTAATTGCCGCGTAGCATTTAATTTTCTTTTCCGTTGCAATTAATATATAATTTGTATTTATTAATTTTTTGGGTAGGGAAATTTTTCAAGATTGATGCCCGGACGTAGGGAAACCTTCACCGGCGTTGAGGTGTTTTCACTTGGAAGGAAACAAACTAGACGGGCCTTAGACTCCCCACTAAATAAACTCCCATAGGAACCAATGCTAAAAATCGTGTAAGTCTCCGGACAACTATTAACTTCAGAATTCTTTTCAATTTTTGGCAGGTCAGCCGTTTGGAATTTTTTCTAGCGACCCCAGAAAAAAACACACCAGAAAATGAAATTTTCCCTAAACCGACTTGCTGCCAGTTTTCGTGAAGCACTTCTCCACTTTCCCGGTCAAATAGGGCCAACTTTAACGCCTAAATTGATCAAGTCTCCTCAAAAGTTGAAGCACAGAACCCCCAGGTTGTGATAGATTCTTATATTTACGCAATCTATTAATAGCATGACCCCCAAAACGTTCTAATTCAAAATAATTATACCGTTTATTGGGTGTTTTTTTTATTTATTATTTTTTATTTTATTTATTTTTTATTTATTTTTTGGGGGGGGTCTCAACTTTTAAGATTAATCTTTTTTGTTTTTGGTTTGCTTCATTTATTGAATTGTTTATTTCATTGATTTGCTTATATATTTCTTCTTCCTTTTTCATTTTGTTAATTTTTGAGTCTCCATTCAGTATAGATACATGTTGCCGTCTGTTGTTTTCTCCCAGTCTGGTTGGGTGCACTCGTATGGCTATACATTGTAAACTCACGGGTAAAAGTACCAACACCTTACTAGCGCAGTGGGATAAGGTGCTGGGACTGTCTCAACACTTGGACCACGCGATCCGGGTTCGAATGCCGTCTGCACTAATATAGGTTCAAGGCCTTTTGCTGTCTGTGGCAACAGTGTGATTGGGATCTGCCTTGCTTCCTCCCCTAAAGTGGTCAGGGCCCTAGTGGCTAGGCAGGGGAGACAGGGGAGGATATGCTGCTGGGTCAATTTGCCACAAAATAAGGGAACTAATCGTTGCTGCAGAAGAGGGGCGTAGTGTGCGCTATATAAACCTCTCCAGCGCGTGAACGCCTGACACTACCAGCAACGTAACTTTTTAATCTTTTTTTAAATATAATATAAGGTATGAGATTTTACTTTGACGCTTTTTTGGTTATTTTATTTATTTATTTATTGTTTATTATTTTCATTTTTGTCATTTGTTGATGCAACTACGCAATAAAAGTTACATGAAATACTGCAAAAAACATTTTATTGAAGAAACAATTGCAAAAAAAGAAACCCAAAACACTGTATCAGAATAAGCCATTTGCGAGTTAAATTTGAATAATGTCTGGTACAATGACTAGTTTAGTCACAAGTTACCGCTTAAATTTGAATTCCTCAGACTATCGAGACAGTTGCTATGTCACATGGTTCGGGGCAAGCTTTTGTATAGCAACCTCCAGATGAGCAAACCCTGGTACCATTGTGTCATACACATCCATTCAGAATTGTGTATGGGTGTTCACCGTCTCTTACGTAACTAAGCAAAAGCTTGTGACATAGCAACTGTCTCGATAGTCTGAGGAATTCAAATTTAAGCGGTAACTTGTGACTAAACAAGTCATTGTACCAGACATTATTCAAATGTAACTCGCAAATGGCTTATTAGTTGCGATG
Organism: Leptasterias polaris; assembly: GCA_037783415.1. NCBI lineage: Eukaryota > Metazoa > Echinodermata > Asteroidea > Forcipulatida > Asteriidae > Leptasterias > Leptasterias polaris. The sequence goes on from JAZGTN010000009.1 coordinate 10,607,987, forward strand.
ATCGTAACCCTCTCTAGTATTTTAAAATAATTGGTGACTGTATGCATGTGACTGCGGTTTCATTGTTGGGGCTGGACTTGTACACATGCATATAGAGCCACGCAGTGCAGGGGAGACTTGATAAATTTAGGCTTTTAAAGTTGGCCCTATTTTACTTGGCAAGTGGACTCTGCTGGAGAAGTGGGCAAGTGGGAGTGCATTTAGTTGGGTGCTCAAGACAGGAAAGGAAATGCTGTGACTCGGTCGCCACACCATGATGGGAACTAGATATCAGCCGGTCAGTCCGTGAAACCGGACTCGCGGCGCTTTATAAGCATGACATGTCACCCCGTAATTTTTACATTGTTTACCCAAGCCGTATTTTTAATTTTTTTCATCTGTACGAAAAACACAAATCAGAATAATGCAACATAATTTGTTGGTTTAATTGCCGCGTAGCATTTAATTTTCTTTTCCGTTGCAATTAATATATAATTTTTATTTATTAATTTTTTGGGTAGGGAAATTTTTCAAGATTGATGCCCGGACGTAGGGAAACCTTCACCGGCGTTGAGGTGTTTTCACTTGGAAGGAAACAAACTAGACGGGCCTTGGACTCCCCACTAAATAAACTCCCATAGGAACCAATGCTAAAAATCGTGTAAGTCTCCGGACAACTATTAACTTCAGAATTCTTTTCAATTTTTGGCAGGTCAGCCGTTTGGAATTTTTTCTAGCGACCCCAGAAAAAAACACACCAGAAAATGAAATTTTCCCTAAACCGACTTGCTGCCAGTTTTCGTGAAGCACTTCTCCACTTCCCCGGTCAAATAGGGCCAACTTTAACGCCTAAATTGATCAAGTCTCCTCAAAAGTTGAAGCACAGAACCCCCAGGTTGTGATAGATTCTTATATTTACGCAATCTATTAATAGCATGACCCCCAAAACGTTCTAATTCAAAATAATTATACCGTTTATTGGGTGTTTTTTTTATTTATTATTTTTTATTTTATTTATTTTTTATTTATTTTTTGGGGGGGGTCTCAACTTTTAAGATTAATCTTTTTTGTTTTTGGTTTGCTTCATTTATTGAATTGTTTATTTCATTGATTTGCTTATATATTTCTTCTTCCTTTTTCATTTTGTTAATTTTTGAGTCTCCATTCAGTATAGATACATGTTGCCGTCTGTTGTTTTCTCCCAGTCTGGTTGGGTGCACTCGTATGGCTATACATTGTAAACTCACGGGTAAAAGTACCAACACCTTACTAGCGCAGTGGGATAAGGTGCTGGGACTGTCTCAACACTTGGACCACGCGATCCGGGTTCGAATGCCGTCTGCACTAATATAGGTTCAAGGCCTTTTGCTGTCTGTGGCAACAGTGTGATTGGGATCTGCCTTGCTTCCTCCCCTAGAGTGGTCAGGGCCCTAGTGGCTAGGCAGGGGAGACAGGGGAGGATATGCTGCTGGGTCAATTTGCCACAAAATAAGGGAACTAATCGTTGCTGCAGAAGAGGGGCGTAGTGTGCGCTATATAAACCTCTCCAGCGCGTGAACGCCTGACACTACCAGCAACGTAACTTTTTAATCTTTTTTTAAATATAATATAAGGTATGAGATTTTACTTTGACGCTTTTTTGGTTATTTTATTTATTTATTTATTGTTTATTATTTTCATTTTTGTCATTTGTTGATGCAACTACGCAATAAAAGTTACATGAAATACTGCAAAAAACATTTTATTGAAGAAACAATTGCAAAAAAAGAAACCCAAAACACTGTATCAGAATAAGCCATTTGCGAGTTAAATTTGAATAATGTCTGGTACAATGACTAGTTTAGTCACAAGTTACCGCTTAAATTTGAATTCCTCAGACTATCGAGACAGTTGCTATGTCACATGGTTCGGGGCAAGCTTTTGTATAGCAACCTCCAGATGAGCAAACCCTGGTACCATTGTGTCATACACATCCATTCAGAATTGTGTATGGGTGTTCACCGTCTCTTACGTAACTAAGCAAAAGCTTGCCCCTATTCATGTGACATAGCAACTGTCTCGATAGTCTGAGGAATTCAAATTTAAGCGGTAACTTGTGACTAAACAAGTCATTGTACCAGACATTATTCAAATGTAACTCGCAAATGGCTTATTAGTTGCGATGATCGTAACCCTCTCTAGTATTTTAAAATAATTGGTGACTGTATGCATGTGACTGCGGTTTCATTGTTGGGGCTGGACTTGTACACATGCATATAGAGCCACGCAGTGCAGGGGAGACTTGATAAATTTAGGCTTTTAAAGTTGGCCCTATTTTACTTGGCAAGTGGACTCTGCTGGAGAAGTGGGCAAGTGGGAGTGCATTTAGTTGGGTGCTCAAGACAGGAAAGGAAATGCTGTGACTCGGTCGCCACACCATGATGGGAACTAGATATCAGCCGGTCAGTCCGTGAAACCGGACTCGCGGCGCTTTATAAGCATGACATGTCACCCCGTAATTTTTACATTGTTTACCCAAGCCGTATTTTTTATTTTTTTCATCTGTACGAAAAACACAAATCAGAATAATGCAACATAATTTGTTGGTTTAATTGCCGCGTAGCATTTAATTTTCTTTTCCGTTGCAATTAATATATAATTTTTATTTATAAATTTTTTGGGTAGGGAAATTTTTCAAGATTGATGCCCGGACGTAGGGAAACCTTCACCGGCGTTGAGGTGTTTTCACTTGGAAGGAAACAAACTAGACGGGCCTTGGACTCCCCACTAAATAAACTCCCATAGGAACCAATGCTAAAAATCGTGTAAGTCTCCGGACAACTATTAACTTCAGAATTCTTTTCAATTTTTGGCAGGTCAGCCGTTTGGAATTTTTTCTAGCGACCCCAGAAAAAAACACACCACAAAATGAAATTTTCCCTAAACCGACTTGCTGCCAGTTTTCGTGAAGCACTTCTCCACTTCCCCGGTCAAATAGGGCCAACTTTAACGCCTAAATTGATCAAGTCTCCTCAAAAGTTGAAGCACAGAACCCCCAGGTTGTGATAGATTCTTATATTTACGCAATCTATTAATAGCATGACCCCCAAAACGTTCTAATTCAAAATAATTATACCGTTTATTGGGTGTTTTGTTTATTTATTATTTTTTATTTTATTTTATTTTTTTGGGGGGGGGGGGGTCTCAACTTTTAAGATTAATCTTTTTTGTTTTTGGTTTGCTTCATTTATTGAATTGTTTATTTCATTGATTTGCTTATATATTTCTTCTTCCTTTTTCATTTTGTTAATTTTTGAGTCTCCATTCAGTATAGATACATGTTGCCGTCTGTTGTTTTCTCCCAGTCTGGTTGGGTGCACTCGTATGGCTATACATTGTAAACTCACGGGTAAAAGTACCAACACCTTACTAGCGCAGTGGGATAAGGTGCTGGGACTGTCTCAACACTTGGACCACGCGATCCGGGTTCGAATGCCGTCTGCACTAATATAGGTTCAAGGCCTTTTGCTGTCTGTGGCAACAGTGTGATTGGGATCTGCCTTGCTTCCTCCCCTAGAGTGGTCAGGGCCCTAGTGGCTAGGCAGGGGAGACAGGGGAGGATATGCTGCTGGGTCAATTTGCCACAAAATAAGGGAACTAATCGTTGCTGCAGAAGAGGGGCGTAGTGTGCGCTATATAAACCTCTCCAGCGCGTGAACGCCTGACACTACCAGCAACGTAACTTTTTAATCTTTTTTTAAATATAATATAAGGTATGAGATTTTACTTTGACGCTTTTTTGGTTATTTTATTTATTTATTTATTGTTTATTATTTTCATTTTTGTCATTTGTTGATGCAACTACGCAATAAAAGTTACATGAAATACTGCAAAAAACATTTTATTGAAGAAACAATTGCAAAAAAAGAAACCCAAAACACTGTATCAGAATAAGCCATTTGCGAGTTAAATTTGAATAATGTCTGGTACAATGACTAGTTTAGTCACAAGTTACCGCTTAAATTTGAATTCCTCAGACTATCGAGACAGTTGCTATGTCACATGGTTCGGGGCAAGCTTTTGTATAGCAACCTCCAGATGAGCAAACCCTGGTACCATTGTGTCATACACATCCATTCAGAATTGTGTATGGGTGTTCACCGTCTCTTACGTAACTAAGCAAAAGCTTGCCCCTATTCATGTGACATAGCAACTGTCTCGATAGTCTGAGGAATTCAAATTTAAGCGGTAACTTGTGACTAAACAAGTCATTGTACCAGACATTATTCAAATGTAACTCGCAAATGGCTTATTAGTTGCGATGATCGTAACCCTCTCTAGTATTTTAAAATAATTGGTGACTGTATGCATGTGACTGCGGTTTCATTGTTGGGGCTGGACTTGTACACATGCATATAGAGCCACGCAGTGCAGGGGAGACTTGATAAATTTAGGCTTTTAAAGTTGGCCCTATTTTACTTGGCAAGTGGACTCTGCTGGAGAAGTGGGCAAGTGGGAGTGCATTTAGTTGGGTGCTCAAGACAGGAAAGGAAATGCTGTGACTCGGTCGCCACACCATGATGGGAACTAGATATCAGCCGGTCAGTCCGTGAAACCGGACTCGCGGCGCTTTATAAGCATGACATGTCACCCCGTAATTTTTACATTGTTTACCCAAGCCGTATTTTTTATTTTTTTCATCTGTACGAAAAACACAAATCAGAATAATGCAACATAATTTGTTGGTTTAATTGCCGCGTAGCATTTAATTTTCTTTTCCGTTGCAATTAATATATAATTTTTATTTATAAATTTTTTGGGTAGGGAAATTTTTCAAGATTGATGCCCGGACGTAGGGAAACCTTCACCGGCGTTGAGGTGTTTTCACTTGGAAGGAAACAAACTAGACGGGCCTTGGACTCCCCACTAAATAAACTCCCATAGGAACCAATGCTAAAAATCGTGTAAGTCTCCGGACAACTATTAACTTCAGAATTCTTTTCAATTTTTGGCAGGTCAGCCGTTTGGAATTTTTTCTAGCGACCCCAGAAAAAAACACACCACAAAATGAAATTTTCCCTAAACCGACTTGCTGCCAGTTTTCGTGAAGCACTTCTCCACTTCCCCGGTCAAATAGGGCCAACTTTAACGCCTAAATTGATCAAGTCTCCTCAAAAGTTGAAGCACAGAACCCCCAGGTTGTGATAGATTCTTATATTTACGCAATCTATTAATAGCATGACCCCCAAAACGTTCTAATTCAAAATAATTATACCGTTTATTGGGTGTTTTGTTTATTTATTATTTTTTATTTTATTTTATTTTTTTGGGGGGGGGGGGGTCTCAACTTTTAAGATTAATCTTTTTTGTTTTTGGTTTGCTTCATTTATTGAATTGTTTATTTCATTGATTTGCTTATATATTTCTTCTTCCTTTTTCATTTTGTTAATTTTTGAGTCTCCATTCAGTATAGATACATGTTGCCGTCTGTTGTTTTCTCCCAGTCTGGTTGGGTGCACTCGTATGGCTATACATTGTAAACTCACGGGTAAAAGTACCAACACCTTACTAGCGCAGTGGGATAAGGTGCTGGGACTGTCTCAACACTTGGACCACGCGATCCGGGTTCGAATGCCGTCTGCACTAATATAGGTTCAAGGCCTTTTGCTGTCTGTGGCAACAGTGTGATTGGGATCTGCCTTGCTTCCTCCCCTAAAGTGGTCAGGGCCCTAGTGGCTAGGCAGGGGAGACAGGGGAGGATATGCTGCTGGGTCAATTTGCCACAAAATAAGGGAACTAATCGTTGCTGCAGAAGAGGGGCGTAGTGTGCGCTATCTAAACCTCTCCAGCGCGTGAACGCCTGACACTACCAGCAACGTAACTTTTTAATCTTTTTTTAAATATAATATAAGGTATGAGATTTTACTGTGACGCTTTTTTTGGTTATTTTATTTATTTATTTATTGTTTATTATTTTCATTTTTGTCATTTGTTGATGCAACTACGCAATAAAAGTTACATGAAATACTGCAAAAAACATTTTATTGAAGAAACAATTGCAAAAAAAGAAACCCAAAACACTGTATCAGAATAAGCCATTTGCGAGTTAAATTTGAATAATGTCTGGTACAATGACTAGTTTAGTCACAAGTTACCGCTTAAATTTGAATTCCTCAGACTATCGAGACAGTTGCTATGTCACATGGTTCGGGGCAAGCTTTTGTATAGCAACCTCCAGATGAGCAAACCCTGGTACCATTGTGTCATACACATCCATTCAGAATTGTGTATGGGTGTTCACCGTCTCTTACGTAACTAAGCAAAAGCTTGCCCCTAATCATGTGACATAGCAACTGTCTCGATAGTCTGAGGAATTCAAATTTAAGCGGTAACTTGTGACTAAACAAGTCATTGTACCAGACATTATTCAAATGTAACTCGCAAATGGCTTATTAGTTGCGATGATCGTAACCCTCTCTAGTATTTTAAAATAATTGGTGACTGTATGCATGTGACTGCGGTTTCATTGTTGGGGCTGGACTTGTACACATGCATATAGAGCCACGCAGTGCAGGGGAGACTTGATAAATTTAGGCTTTTAAAGTTGGCCCTATTTTACTTGGCAAGTGGACTCTGCTGGAGAAGTGGGCAAGTGGGAGTGCATTTAGTTGGGTGCTCAAGACAGGAAAGGAAATGCTGTGACTCGGTCGCCACACCATGATGGGAACTAGATATCAGCCGGTCAGTCCGTGAAACCGGACTCGCGGCGCTTTATAAGCATGACATGTCACCCCGTAATTTTTACATTGTTTACCCAAGCCGTATTTTTTATTTTTTTCATCTGTACGAAAAACACAAATCAGAATAATGCAACATAATTTGTTGGTTTAATTGCCGCGTAGCATTTAATTTTCTTTTCCGTTGCAATTAATATATAATTTTTATTTATTAATTTTTTGGGTAGGGAAATTTTTCAAGATTGATGCCCGGACGTAGGGAAACCTTCACCGGCGTTGAGGTGTTTTCACTTGGAAGGAAACAAACTAGACGGGCCTTGGACTCCCCACTAAATAAACTCCCATAGGAACCAATGCTAAAAATCGTGTAAGTCTCCGGACAACTATTAACTTCAGAATTCTTTTCAATTTTTGGCAGGTCAGCCGTTTGGAATTTTTTCTAGCGACCCCAGAAAAAAACACACCAGAAAATGAAATTTTCCCTAAACCGACTTGCTGCCAGTTTTCGTGAAGCACTTCTCCACTTCCCCGGTCAAATAGGGCCAACTTTAACGCCTAAATTGATCAAGTCTCCTCAAAAGTTGAAGCACAGAACCCCCAGGTTGTGATAGATTCTTATATTTACGCAATCTATTAATAGCATTGTTACGTACTGAAAAGCACGACAGCGATTTCATATAAAACGGGACAAGAACAAAAGACCTTGTAAGTAAAAGCACAGAAGCAATCAATGAAATACATTCAAAATGATATTTAAGACATTAATTAATAAGCAGAACAATGAGTTAAAGCAAGATTAATAACGGTAAAGCCACATTATTACAAAGCAGTTAATAAAGCAGGATTTAAGCAAAACAGAGGCAAAACTGAATGGTAAGCCGGCAAAGATAAATAAATGCAAATCAGGTAATATTTACCTTAAGGAGGCTGAATATGCCCCCGCCCAGTCAGTCCCCTAACAAGATTTAAATAGCGCAGACGTTAGGCCCAGCATCTCCCACAGCAGCCCAAGCACACAGTAGATCAGCCCACAGTCACAGGTCGACTCGGGAGTTCAGCTTGGAAGCCACGACAGTCCAGAGTCCGGTAAGTCACTCTTGGCCGCGATCCACTGGTGGAGAAGGAGAAGGAGGAGGAGTCGAAGACGGGGGAGATGTGGGCCCAACGCTGCACCATAACGGGTCGTACAATATGTATGCCTGCATGGGCACTGACTGAGGCCCACACAAAATGTGGTCAAGCCTTTTAAAGGGTCTTACCCGCGCATAGCCACAAAGACATTCCATAAAAGAAAAGGAACAAGTGGGGTGTGAAGTATGTCAGGAATGGGGTCGTAACAGCATGACCCCCAAAACGTTCTAATTCAAAATAATTATACCGTTTATTGGGTGTTTTTTTTATTTATTATTTTTTATTTTATTTATTTTTTTTGGGGGGGGGGGGGTCTCAACTTTTAAGATTAATCTTTTTTGTTTTTGGTTTGCTTCATTTATTGAATTGTTTATTTCATTGATTTGCTTATATATTTCTTCTTCCTTTTTCATTTTGTTAATTTTTGAGTCTCCATTCAGTATAGATACATGTTGCCGTCTGTTGTTTTCTCCCAGTCTGGTTGGGTGCACTCGTATGGCTATACATTGTAAACTCACGGGTAAAAGTACCAACACCTTACTAGCGCAGTGGGATAAGGTGCTGGGACTGTCTCAACACTTGGACCACGCGATCCGGGTTCGAATGCCGTCTGCACTAATATAGGTTCAAGGCCTTTTGCTGTCTGTGGCAACAGTGTGATTGGGATCTGCCTTGCTTCCTCCCCTAAAGTGGTCAGGGCCCTAGTGGCTAGGCAGGGGAGACAGGGGAGGATATGCTGCTGGGTCAATTTGCCACAAAATAAGGGAACTAATCGTTGCTGCAGAAGAGGGGCGTAGTGTGCGCTATCTAAACCTCTCCAGCGCGTGAACGCCTGACACTACCAGCAACGTAACTTTTTAATCTTTTTTTAAATATAATATAAGGTATGAGATTTTACTGTGACGCTTTTTTTGGTTATTTTATTTATTTATTTATTGTTTATTATTTTCATTTTTGTCATTTGTTGATGCAACTACGCAATAAAAGTTACATGAAATACTGCAAAAAACATTTTATTGAAGAAACAATTGCAAAAAAAGAAACCCAAAACACTGTATCAGAATAAGCCATTTGCGAGTTAAATTTGAATAATGTCTGGTACAATGACTAGTTTAGTCACAAGTTACCGCTTAAATTTGAATTCCTCAGACTATCGAGACAGTTGCTATGTCACATGGTTCGGGGCAAGCTTTTGTATAGCAACCTCCAGATGAGCAAACCCTGGTACCATTGTGTCATACACATCCATTCAGAATTGTGTATGGGTGTTCACCGTCTCTTACGTAACTAAGCAAAAGCTTGCCCCTAATCATGTGACATAGCAACTGTCTCGATAGTCTGAGGAATTCAAATTTAAGCGGTAACTTGTGACTAAACAAGTCATTGTACCAGACATTATTCAAATGTAACTCGCAAATGGCTTATTAGTTGCGATGATCGTAACCCTCTCTAGTATTTTAAAATAATTGGTGACTGTATGCATGTGACTGCGGTTTCATTGTTGGGGCTGGACTTGTACACATGCATATAGAGCCACGCAGTGCAGGGGAGACTTGATAAATTTAGGCTTTTAAAGTTGGCCCTATTTTACTTGGCAAGTGGACTCTGCTGGAGAAGTGGGCAAGTGGGAGTGCATTTAGTTGGGTGCTCAAGACAGGAAAGGAAATGCTGTGACTCGGTCGCCACACCATGATGGGAACTAGATATCAGCCGGTCAGTCCGTGAAACCGGACTCGCGGCGCTTTATAAGCATGACATGTCACCCCGTAATTTTTACATTGTTTACCCAAGCCGTATTTTTTATTTTTTTCATCTGTACGAAAAACACAAATCAGAATAATGCAACATAATTTGTTGGTTTAATTGCCGCGTAGCATTTAATTTTCTTTTCCGTTGCAATTAATATATAATTTTTATTTATTAATTTTTGGGGTAGGGAAATTTTTCAAGATTGATGCCCGGACGTAGGGAAACCTTCACCGGCGTTGAGGTGTTTTCACTTGGAAGGAAACAAACTAGACGGGCCTTGGACTCCCCACTAAATAAACTCCCATAGGAACCAATGCTAAAAATCGTGTAAGTCTCCGGACAACTATTAACTTCAGAATTCTTTTCAATTTTTGGCAGGTCAGCCGTTTGGAATTTTTTCTAGCGACCCCAGAAAAAAACACACCAGAAAATGAAATTTTCCCTAAACCGACTTGCTGCCAGTTTTCGTGAAGCACTTCTCCACTTCCCCGGTCAAATAGGGCCAACTTTAACGCCTAAATTGATCAAGTCTCCTCAAAAGTTGAAGCACAGAACCCCCAGGTTGTGATAGATTCTTATATTTACGCAATCTATTAATAGCATGACCCCCAAAACGTTCTAATTCAAAATAATTATACCGTTTATTGGGTGTTTTTTTTATTTATTATTTTTTATTTTATTTATTTTTAATTTTTTTTTTCGGGGGGTCTCAACTTTTAAGATTAATCTTTTTTGTTTTTGGTTTGCTTCATTTATTGAATTGTTTATTTCATTGATTTGCTTATATATTTCTTCTTCCTTTTTCATTTTGTTAATTTTTGAGTCTCCATTCAGTATAGATACATGTTGCCGTCTGTTGTTTTCTCCCAGTCTGGTTGGGTGCACTCGTATGGCTATACATTGTAAACTCACGGGTAAAAGTACCAACACCTTACTAGCGCAGTGGGATAAGGTGCTGGGACTGTCTCAACACTTGGACCACGCGATCCGGGTTCGAATGCCGTCTGCACTAATATAGGTTCAAGGCCTTTTGCTGTCTGTGGCAACAGTGTGATTGGGATCTGCCTTGCTTCCTCCCCTAAAGTGGTCAGGGCCCTAGTGGCTAGGCAGGGGAGACAGGGGAGGATATGCTGCTGGGTCAATTTGCCACAAAATAAGGGAACTAATCGTTGCTGCAGAAGAGGGGCGTAGTGTGCGCTATCTAAACCTCTCCAGCGCGTGAACGCCTGACACTACCAGCAACGTAACTTTTTAATCTTTTTTTAAATATAATATAAGGTATGAGATTTTACTGTGACGCTTTTTTTGGTTATTTTATTTATTTATTTTTTGTTTATTATTTTCATTTTTGTCATTTGTTGATGCAACTACGCAATAAAAGTTACATGAAATACTGCAAAAAACATTTTATTGAAGAAACAATTGCAAAAAAAGAAACCCAAAACACTGTATCAGAATAAGCCATTTGCGAGTTAAATTTGAATAATGTCTGGTACAATGACTAGTTTAGTCACAAGTTACCGCTTAAATTTGAATTCCTCAGACTATCGAGACAGTTGCTATGTCACATGGTTCGGGGCAAGCTTTTGTATAGCAACCTCCAGATGAGCAAACCCTGGTACCATTGTGTCATACACATCCATTCAGAATTGTGTCTGGGTGTTCACCGTCTCTTACGTAACTAAGCAAAAGCTTGCCCCTAATCATGTGACATAGCAACTGTCTCGATAGTCTGAGGAATTCAAATTTAAGCGGTAACTTGTGACTAAACAAGTCATTGTACCAGACATTATTCAAATGTAACTCGCAAATGGCTTATTAGTTGCGATGATCGTAACCCTCTCTAGTATTTTAAAATAATTGGTGACTGTATGCATGTGACTGCGGTTTCATTGTTGGGGCTGGACTTGTACACATGCATATAGAGCCACGCAGTGCAGGGGAGACTTGATAAATTTAGGCTTTTAAAGTTGGCCCTATTTTACTTGGCAAGTGGACTCTGCTGGAGAAGTGGGCAAGTGGGAGTGCATTTAGTTGGGTGCTCAAGACAGGAAAGGAAATGCTGTGACTCGGTCGCCACACCATGATGGGAACTAGATATCAGCCGGTCAGTCCGTGAAACCGGACTCGCGGCGCTTTATAAGCATGACATGTCACCCCGTAATTTTTACATTGTTTACCCAAGCCGTATTTTTTATTTTTTTCATCTGTACGAAAAACACAAATCAGAATAATGCAACATAATTTGTTGGTTTAATTGCCGCGTAGCATTTAATTTTCTTTTCCGTTGCAATTAATATATAATTTTTATTTATTAATTTTTGGGGTAGGGAAATTTTTCAAGATTGATGCCCGGACGTAGGGAAACCTTCACCGGCGTTGAGGTGTTTTCACTTGGAAGGAAACAAACTAGACGGGCCTTGGACTCCCCACTAAATAAACTCCCATAGGAACCAATGCTAAAAATCGTGTAAGTCTCCGGACAACTATTAACTTCAGAATTCTTTTCAATTTTTGGCAGGTCAGCCGTTTGGAATTTTTTCTAGCGACCCCAGAAAAAAACACACCAGAAAATGAAATTTTCCCTAAACCGACTTGCTGCCAGTTTTCGTGAAGCACTTCTCCACTTCCCCGGTCAAATAGGGCCAACTTTAACGCCTAAATTGATCAAGTCTCCTCAAAAGTTGAAGCACAGAACCCCCAGGTTGTGATAGATTCTTATATTTACGCAATCTATTAATAGCATGACCCCCAAAACGTTCTAATTCAAAATAATTATACCGTTTATTGGGTGTTTTTTTTTATTTATTATTTTTTATTTTATTTTTTTTATTTTTTTTGGGGGGGGGGGTCTCAACTTTTAAGATTAATCTTTTTTGTTTTTGGTTTGCTTCATTTATTGAATTGTTTATTTCATTGATTTGCTTATATATTTCTTCTTCCTTTTTCATTTTGTTAATTTTTGAGTCTCCATTCAGTATAGATACATGTTGCCGTCTGTTGTTTTCTCCCAGTCTGGTTGGGTGCACTCGTATGGCTATACATTGTAAACTCACGGGTAAAAGTACCAACACCTTACTAGCGCAGTGGGATAAGGTGCTGGGACTGTCTCAACACTTGGACCACGCGATCCGGGTTCGAATGCCGTCTGCACTAATATAGGTTCAAGGCCTTTTGCTGTCTGTGGCAACAGTGTGATTGGGATCTGCCTTGCTTCCTCCCCTAAAGTGGTCAGGGCCCTAGTGGCTAGGCAGGGGAGACAGGGGAGGATATGCTGCTGGGTCAATTTGCCACAAAATAAGGGAACTAATCGTTGCTGCAGAAGAGGGGCGTAGTGTGCGCTATCTAAACCTCTCCAGCGCGTGAACGCCTGACACTACCAGCAACGTAACTTTTTAATCTTTTTTTAAATATAATATAAGGTATGAGATTTTACTGTGACGCTTTTTTTGGTTATTTTATTTATTTATTTATTGTTTATTATTTTCATTTTTGTCATTTGTTGATGCAACTACGCAATAAAAGTTACATGAAATACTGCAAAAAAACATTTTATTGAAGAAACAATTGCAAAAAAAGAAACCCAAAACACTGTATCAGAATAAGCCATTTGCGAGTTAAATTTGAATAATGTCTGGTACAATGACTAGTTTAGTCACAAGTTACCGCTTAAATTTGAATTCCTCAGACTATCGAGACAGTTGCTATGTCACATGGTTCGGGGCAAGCTTTTGTATAGCAACCTCCAGATGAGCAAACCCTGGTACCATTGTGTCATACACATCCATTCAGAATTGTGTATGGGTGTTCACCGTCTCTTACGTAACTAAGCAAAAGCTTGCCCCTAATCATGTGACATAGCAACTGTCTCGATAGTCTGAGGAATTCAAATTTAAGCGGTAACTTGTGACTAAACAAGTCATTGTACCAGACATTATTCAAATGTAACTCGCAAATGGCTTATTAGTTGCGATGATCGTAACCCTCTCTAGTATTTTAAAATAATTGGTGACTGTATGCATGTGACTGCGGTTTCATTGTTGGGGCTGGACTTGTACACATGCATATAGAGCCACGCAGTGCAGGGGAGACTTGATAAATTTAGGCTTTTAAAGTTGGCCCTATTTTACTTGGCAAGTGGACTCTGCTGGAGAAGTGGGCAAGTGGGAGTGCATTTAGTTGGGTGCTCAAGACAGGAAAGGAAATGCTGTGACTCGGTCGCCACACCATGATGGGAACTAGATATCAGCCGGTCAGTCCGTGAAACCGGACTCGCGGCGCTTTATAAGCATGACATGTCACCCCGTAATTTTTACATTGTTTACCCAAGCCGTATTTTTTATTTTTTTCATCTGTACGAAAAACACAAATCAGAATAATGCAACATAATTTGTTGGTTTAATTGCCGCGTAGCATTTAATTTTCTTTTCCGTTGCAATTAATATATAATTTTTATTTATTAATTTTTTGGGTAGGGAAATTTTTCAAGATTGATGCCCGGACGTAGGGAAACCTTCACCGGCGTTGAGGTGTTTTCACTTGGAAGGAAACAAACTAGACGGGCCTTGGACTCCCCACTAAATAAACTCCCATAGGAACCAATGCTAAAAATCGTGTAAGTCTCCGGACAACTATTAACTTCAGAATTCTTTTCAATTTTTGGCAGGTCAGCCGTTTGGAATTTTTTCTAGCGACCCCAGAAAAAAACACACCAGAAAATGAAATTTTCCCTAAACCGACTTGCTGCCAGTTTTCGTGAAGCACTTCTCCACTTCCCCGGTCAAATAGGGCCAACTTTAACGCCTAAATTGATCAAGTCTCCTCAAAAGTTGAAGCACAGAACCCCCAGGTTGTGATAGATTCTTATATTTACGCAATCTATTAATAGCATGACCCCCAAAACGTTCTAATTCAAAATAATTATACCGTTTATTGGGTGTTTTTTTTATTTATTATTTTTTATTTTATTTATTTATTTTTTTTTTGGGGGGGGGGGGTCTCAACTTTTAAGATTAATCTTTTTTGTTTTTGGTTTGCTTCATTTATTGAATTGTTTATTTCATTGATTTGCTTATATATTTCTTCTTCCTTTTTCATTTTGTTAATTTTTGAGTCTCCATTCAGTATAGATACATGTTGCCGTCTGTTGTTTTCTCCCAGTCTGGTTGGGTGCACTCGTATGGCTATACATTGTAAACTCACGGGTAAAAGTACCAACACCTTACTAGCGCAGTGGGATAAGGTGCTGGGACTGTCTCAACACTTGGACCACGCGATCCGGGTTCGAATGCCGTCTGCACTAATATAGGTTCAAGGCCTTTTGCTGTCTGTGGCAACAGTGTGATTGGGATCTGCCTTGCTTCCTCCCCTAAAGTGGTCAGGGCCCTAGTGGCTAGGCAGGGGAGACAGGGGAGGATATGCTGCTGGGTCAATTTGCCACAAAATAAGGGAACTAATCGTTGCTGCAGAAGAGGGGCGTAGTGTGCGCTATCTAAACCTCTCCAGCGCGTGAACGCCTGACACTACCAGCAACGTAACTTTTTAATCTTTTTTTAAATATAATATAAGGTATGAGATTTTACTGTGACGCTTTTTTTGGTTATTTTATTTATTTATTTATTGTTTATTATTTTCATTTTTGTCATTTGTTGATGCAACTACGCAATAAAAGTTACATGAAATACTGCAAAAAACATTTTATTGAAGAAACAATTGCAAAAAAAGAAACCCAAAACACTGTATCAGAATAAGCCATTTGCGAGTTAAATTTGAATAATGTCTGGTACAATGACTAGTTTAGTCACAAGTTACCGCTTAAATTTGAATTCCTCAGACTATCGAGACAGTTGCTATGTCACATGGTTCGGGGCAAGCTTTTGTATAGCAACCTCCAGATGAGCAAACCCTGGTACCATTGTGTCATACACATCCATTCAGAATTGTGTATGGGTGTTCACCGTCTCTTACGTAACTAAGCAAAAGCTTGCCCCTAATCATGTGACATAGCAACTGTCTCGATAGTCTGAGGAATTCAAATTTAAGCGGTAACTTGTGACTAAACAAGTCATTGTACCAGACATTATTCAAATGTAACTCGCAAATGGCTTATTAGTTGCGATGATCGTAACCCTCTCTAGTATTTTAAAATAATTGGTGACTGTATGCATGTGACTGCGGTTTCATTGTTGGGGCTGGACTTGTACACATGCATATAGAGCCACGCAGTGCAGGGGAGACTTGATAAATTTAGGCTTTTAAAGTTGGCCCTATTTTACTTGGCAAGTGGACTCTGCTGGAGAAGTGGGCAAGTGGGAGTGCATTTAGTTGGGTGCTCAAGACAGGAAAGGAAATGCTGTGACTCGGTCGCCACACCATGATGGGAACTAGATATCAGCCGGTCAGTCCGTGAAACCGGACTCGCGGCGCTTTATAAGCATGACATGTCACCCCGTAATTTTTACATTGTTTACCCAAGCCGTATTTTTTATTTTTTTCATCTGTACGAAAAACACAAATCAGAATAATGCAACATAATTTGTTGGTTTAATTGCCGCGTAGCATTTAATTTTCTTTTCCGTTGCAATTAATATATAATTTTTATTTATTAATTTTTTGGGTAGGGAAATTTTTCAAGATTGATGCCCGGACGTAGGGAAACCTTCACCGGCGTTGAGGTGTTTTCACTTGGAAGGAAACAAACTAGACGGGCCTTGGACTCCCCACTAAATAAACTCCCATAGGAACCAATGCTAAAAATCGTGTAAGTCTCCGGACAACTATTAACTTCAGAATTCTTTTCAATTTTTGGCAGGTCAGCCGTTTGGAATTTTTTCTAGCGACCCCAGAAAAAAACACACCAGAAAATGAAATTTTCCCTAAACCGACTTGCTGCCAGTTTTCGTGAAGCACTTCTCCACTTCCCCGGTCAAATAGGGCCAACTTTAACGCCTAAATTGATCAAGTCTCCTCAAAAGTTGAAGCACAGAACCCCCAGGTTGTGATAGATTCTTATATTTACGCAATCTATTAATAGCATGACCCCCAAAACGTTCTAATTCAAAATAATTATACCGTTTATTGGGTGTTTTTTTTATTTATTATTTTTTATTTTATTTATTTATTTTTTTTTGGGGGGGGGGGGGGGTCTCAACTTTTAAGATTAATCTTTTTTGTTTTTGGTTTGCTTCATTTATTGAATTGTTTATTTCATTGATTTGCTTATATATTTCTTCTTCCTTTTTCATTTTGTTAATTTTTGAGTCTCCATTCAGTATAGATACATGTTGCCGTCTGTTGTTTTCTCCCAGTCTGGTTGGGTGCACTCGTATGGCTATACATTGTAAACTCACGGGTAAAAGTACCAACACCTTACTAGCGCAGTGGGATAAGGTGCTGGGACTGTCTCAACACTTGGACCACGCGATCCGGGTTCGAATGCCGTCTGCACTAATATAGGTTCAAGGCCTTTTGCTGTCTGTGGCAACAGTGTGATTGGGATCTGCCTTGCTTCCTCCCCTAAAGTGGTCAGGGCCCTAGTGGCTAGGCAGGGGAGACAGGGGAGGATATGCTGCTGGGTCAATTTGCCACAAAATAAGGGAACTAATCGTTGCTGCAGAAGAGGGGCGTAGTGTGCGCTATCTAAACCTCTCCAGCGCGTGAACGCCTGACACTACCAGCAACGTAACTTTTTAATCTTTTTTTAAATATAATATAAGGTATGAGATTTTACTG
The DNA here is from genome assembly GCA_037783415.1 of Leptasterias polaris. Lineage (NCBI taxonomy): Eukaryota > Metazoa > Echinodermata > Asteroidea > Forcipulatida > Asteriidae > Leptasterias > Leptasterias polaris. Next base: position 10,625,293 of record JAZGTN010000009.1, read on the forward strand.
TGACGCTTTTTTTGGTTATTTTATTTATTTATTTATTGTTTATTATTTTCATTTTTGTCATTTGTTGATGCAACTACGCAATAAAAGTTACATGAAATACTGCAAAAAACATTTTATTGAAGAAACAATTGCAAAAAAAGAAACCCAAAACACTGTATCAGAATAAGCCATTTGCGAGTTAAATTTGAATAATGTCTGGTACAATGACTAGTTTAGTCACAAGTTACCGCTTAAATTTGAATTCCTCAGACTATCGAGACAGTTGCTATGTCACATGGTTCGGGGCAAGCTTTTGTATAGCAACCTCCAGATGAGCAAACCCTGGTACCATTGTGTCATACACATCCATTCAGAATTGTGTATGGGTGTTCACCGTCTCTTACGTAACTAAGCAAAAGCTTGCCCCTAATCATGTGACATAGCAACTGTCTCGATAGTCTGAGGAATTCAAATTTAAGCGGTAACTTGTGACTAAACAAGTCATTGTACCAGACATTATTCAAATGTAACTCGCAAATGGCTTATTAGTTGCGATGATCGTAACCCTCTCTAGTATTTTAAAATAATTGGTGACTGTATGCATGTGACTGCGGTTTCATTGTTGGGGCTGGACTTGTACACATGCATATAGAGCCACGCAGTGCAGGGGAGACTTGATAAATTTAGGCTTTTAAAGTTGGCCCTATTTTACTTGGCAAGTGGACTCTGCTGGAGAAGTGGGCAAGTGGGAGTGCATTTAGTTGGGTGCTCAAGACAGGAAAGGAAATGCTGTGACTCGGTCGCCACACCATGATGGGAACTAGATATCAGCCGGTCAGTCCGTGAAACCGGACTCGCGGCGCTTTATAAGCATGACATGTCACCCCGTAATTTTTACATTGTTTACCCAAGCCGTATTTTTTATTTTTTTCATCTGTACGAAAAACACAAATCAGAATAATGCAACATAATTTGTTGGTTTAATTGCCGCGTAGCATTTAATTTTCTTTTCCGTTGCAATTAATATATAATTTTTATTTATTAATTTTTTGGGTAGGGAAATTTTTCAAGATTGATGCCCGGACGTAGGGAAACCTTCACCGGCGTTGAGGTGTTTTCACTTGGAAGGAAACAAACTAGACGGGCCTTGGACTCCCCACTAAATAAACTCCCATAGGAACCAATGCTAAAAATCGTGTAAGTCTCCGGACAACTATTAACTTCAGAATTCTTTTCAATTTTTGGCAGGTCAGCCGTTTGGAATTTTTTCTAGCGACCCCAGAAAAAAAAACACCAGAAAATGAAATTTTCCCTAAACCGACTTGCTGCCAGTTTTCGTGAAGCACTTCTCCACTTCCCCGGTCAAATAGGGCCAACTTTAACGCCTAAATTGATCAAGTCTCCTCAAAAGTTGAAGCACAGAACCCCCAGGTTGTGATAGATTCTTATATTTACGCAATCTATTAATAGCATGACCCCCAAAACGTTCTAATTCAAAATAATTATACCGTTTATTGGGTGTTTTTTTTATTTCTTATTTTTTATTTTATTTTTTTTTATTTTTTTTTGGGGGGGGGGTCTCAACTTTTATGATTAATCTTTTTTGTTTTTGGTTTGCTTCATTTATTGAATTGTTTATTTCATTGATTTGCTTATATATTTCTTCTTCCTTTTTCATTTTGTTAATTTTTGAGTCTCCATTCAGTATAGATACATGTTGCCGTCTGTTGTTTTCTCCCAGTCTGGTTGGGTGCACTCGTATGGCTATACATTGTAAACTCACGGGTAAAAGTACCAACACCTTACTAGCGCAGTGGGATAAGGTGCTGGGACTGTCTCAACACTTGGACCACGCGATCCGGGTTCGAATGCCGTCTGCACTAATATAGGTTCAAGGCCTTTTGCTGTCTGTGGCAACAGTGTGATTGGGATCTGCCTTGCTTCCTCCCCTAAAGTGGTCAGGGCCCTAGTGGCTAGGCAGGGGAGACAGGGGAGGATATGCTGCTGGGTCAATTTGCCACAAAATAAGGGAACTAATCGTTGCTGCAGAAGAGGGGCGTAGTGTGCGCTATCTAAACCTCTCCAGCGCGTGAACGCCTGACACTACCAGCAACGTAACTTTTTAATCTTTTTTTAAATATAATATAAGGTATGAGATTTTACTGTGACGCTTTTTTTGGTTATTTTATTTATTTATTTATTGTTTATTATTTTCATTTTTGTCATTTGTTGATGCAACTACGCAATAAAAGTTACATGAAATACTGCAAAAAACATTTTATTGAAGAAACAATTGCAAAAAAAGAAACCCAAAACACTGTATCAGAATAAGCCATTTGCGAGTTAAATTTGAATAATGTCTGGTACAATGACTAGTTTAGTCACAAGTTACCGCTTAAATTTGAATTCCTCAGACTATCGAGACAGTTGCTATGTCACATGGTTCGGGGCAAGCTTTTGTATAGCAACCTCCAGATGAGCAAACCCTGGTACCATTGTGTCATACACATCCATTCAGAATTGTGTATGGGTGTTCACCGTCTCTTACGTAACTAAGCAAAAGCTTGCCCCTAATCATGTGACATAGCAACTGTCTCGATAGTCTGAGGAATTCAAATTTAAGCGGTAACTTGTGACTAAACAAGTCATTGTACCAGACATTATTCAAATGTAACTCGCAAATGGCTTATTAGTTGCGATGATCGTAACCCTCTCTAGTATTTTAAAATAATTGGTGACTGTATGCATGTGACTGCGGTTTCATTGTTGGGGCTGGACTTGTACACATGCATATAGAGCCACGCAGTGCAGGGGAGACTTGATAAATTTAGGCTTTTAAAGTTGGCCCTATTTTACTTGGCAAGTGGACTCTGCTGGAGAAGTGGGCAAGTGGGAGTGCATTTAGTTGGGTGCTCAAGACAGGAAAGGAAATGCTGTGACTCGGTCGCCACACCATGATGGGAACTAGATATCAGCCGGTCAGTCCGTGAAACCGGACTCGCGGCGCTTTATAAGCATGACATGTCACCCCGTAATTTTTACATTGTTTACCCAAGCCGTATTTTTTATTTTTTTCATCTGTACGAAAAACACAAATCAGAATAATGCAACATAATTTGTTGGTTTAATTGCCGCGTAGCATTTAATTTTCTTTTCCGTTGCAATTAATATATAATTTTTATTTATTAATTTTTGGGGTAGGGAAATTTTTCAAGATTGATGCCCGGACGTAGGGAAACCTTCACCGGCGTTGAGGTGTTTTCACTTGGAAGGAAACAAACTAGACGGGCCTTGGACTCCCCACTAAATAAACTCCCATAGGAACCAATGCTAAAAATCGTGTAAGTCTCCGGACAACTATTAACTTCAGAATTCTTTTCAATTTTTGGCAGGTCAGCCGTTTGGAATTTTTTCTAGCGACCCCAGAAAAAAACACACCAGAAAATGAAATTTTCCCTAAACCGACTTGCTGCCAGTTTTCGTGAAGCACTTCTCCACTTCCCCGGTCAAATAGGGCCAACTTTAACGCCTAAATTGATCAAGTCTCCTCAAAAGTTGAAGCACAGAACCCCCAGGTTGTGATAGATTCTTATATTTACGCAATCTATTAATAGCATGACCCCCAAAACGTTCTAATTCAAAATAATTATACCGTTTATTGGGTGTTTTTTTTATTTATTATTTTTTATTTTATTTATTTTTAATTTTTTTTTTCGGGGGGTCTCAACTTTTAAGATTAATCTTTTTTGTTTTTGGTTTGCTTCATTTATTGAATTGTTTATTTCATTGATTTGCTTATATATTTCTTCTTCCTTTTTCATTTTGTTAATTTTTGAGTCTCCATTCAGTATAGATACATGTTGCCGGCTGTTGTTTTCTCCCAGTCTGGTTGGGTGCACTCGTATGGCTATACATTGTAAACTCACGGGTAAAAGTACCAACACCTTACTAGCGCAGTGGGATAAGGTGCTGGGACTGTCTCAACACTTGGACCACGCGATCCGGGTTCGAATGCCGTCTGCACTAATATAGGTTCAAGGCCTTTTGCTGTCTGTGGCAACAGTGTGATTGGGATCTGCCTTGCTTCCTCCCCTAAAGTGGTCAGGGCCCTAGTGGCTAGGCAGGGGAGACAGGGGAGGATATGCTGCTGGGTCAATTTGCCACAAAATAAGGGAACTAATCGTTGCTGCAGAAGAGGGGCGTAGTGTGCGCTATCTAAACCTCTCCAGCGCGTGAACGCCTGACACTACCAGCAACGTAACTTTTTAATCTTTTTTTAAATATAATATAAGGTATGAGATTTTACTGTGACGCTTTTTTTGGTTATTTTATTTATTTATTTATTGTTTATTATTTTCATTTTTGTCATTTGTTGATGCAACTACGCAATAAAAGTTACATGAAATACTGCAAAAAACATTTTATTGAAGAAACAATTGCAAAAAAAGAAACCCAAAACACTGTATCAGAATAAGCCATTTGCGAGTTAAATTTGAATAATGTCTGGTACAATGACTAGTTTAGTCACAAGTTACCGCTTAAATTTGAATTCCTCAGACTATCGAGACAGTTGCTATGTCACATGGTTCGGGGCAAGCTTTTGTATAGCAACCTCCAGATGAGCAAACCCTGGTACCATTGTGTCATACACATCCATTCAGAATTGTGTATGGGTGTTCACCGTCTCTTACGTAACTAAGCAAAAGCTTGCCCCTAATCATGTGACATAGCAACTGTCTCGATAGTCTGAGGAATTCAAATTTAAGCGGTAACTTGTGACTAAACAAGTCATTGTACCAGACATTATTCAAATGTAACTCGCAAATGGCTTATTAGTTGCGATGATCGTAACCCTCTCTAGTATTTTAAAATAATTGGTGACTGTATGCATGTGACTGCGGTTTCATTGTTGGGGCTGGACTTGTACACATGCATATAGAGCCACGCAGTGCAGGGGAGACTTGATAAATTTAGGCTTTTAAAGTTGGCCCTATTTTACTTGGCAAGTGGACTCTGCTGGAGAAGTGGGCAAGTGGGAGTGCATTTAGTTGGGTGCTCAAGACAGGAAAGGAAATGCTGTGACTCGGTCGCCACACCATGATGGGAACTAGATATCAGCCGGTCAGTCCGTGAAACCGGACTCGCGGCGCTTTATAAGCATGACATGTCACCCCGTAATTTTTACATTGTTTACCCAAGCCGTATTTTTTATTTTTTTCATCTGTACGAAAAACACAAATCAGAATAATGCAACATAATTTGTTGGTTTAATTGCCGCGTAGCATTTAATTTTCTTTTCCGTTGCAATTAATATATAATTTTTATTTATTAATTTTTTGGGTAGGGAAATTTTTCAAGATTGATGCCCGGACGTAGGGAAACCTTCACCGGCGTTGAGGTGTTTTCACTTGGAAGGAAACAAACTAGACGGGCCTTGGACTCCCCACTAAATAAACTCCCATAGGAACCAATGCTAAAAATCGTGTAAGTCTCCGGACAACTATTAACTTCAGAATTCTTTTCAATTTTTGGCAGGTCAGCCGTTTGGAATTTTTTCTAGCGACCCCAGAAAAAAACACACCAGAAAATGAAATTTTCCCTAAACCGACTTGCTGCCAGTTTTCGTGAAGCACTTCTCCACTTCCCCGGTCAAATAGGGCCAACTTTAACGCCTAAATTGATCAAGTCTCCTCAAAAGTTGAAGCACAGAACCCCCAGGTTGTGATAGATTCTTATATTTACGCAATCTATTAATAGCATGACCCCCAAAACGTTCTAATTCAAAATAATTATACCGTTTATTGGGTGTTTTTTTTATTTATTATTTTTTATTTTATTTATTTATTTTTTGGGGGGGGGGGGGGGGCTCAACTTTTAAGATTAATCTTTTTTGTTTTTGGTTTGCTTCATTTATTGAATTGTTTATTTCATTGATTTGCTTATATATTTCTTCTTCCTTTTTCATTTTGTTAATTTTTGAGTCTCCATTCAGTATAGATACATGTTGCCGTCTGTTGTTTTCTCCCAGTCTGGTTGGGTGCACTCGTATGGCTATACATTGTAAACTCACGGGTAAAAGTACCAACACCTTACTAGCGCAGTGGGATAAGGTGCTGGGACTGTCTCAACACTTGGACCACGCGATCCGGGTTCGAATGCCGTCTGCACTAATATAGGTTCAAGGCCTTTTGCTGTCTGTGGCAACAGTGTGATTGGGATCTGCCTTGCTTCCTCCCCTAAAGTGGTCAGGGCCCTAGTGGCTAGGCAGGGGAGACAGGGGAGGATATGCTGCTGGGTCAATTTGCCACAAAATAAGGGAACTAATCGTTGCTGCAGAAGAGGGGCGTAGTGTGCGCTATCTAAACCTCTCCAGCGCGTGAACGCCTGACACTACCAGCAACGTAACTTTTTAATCTTTTTTTAAATATAATATAAGGTATGAGATTTTACTGTGACGCTTTTTTTGGTTATTTTATTTATTTATTTATTGTTTATTATTTTCATTTTTGTCATTTGTTGATGCAACTACGCAATAAAAGTTACATGAAATACTGCAAAAAACATTTTATTGAAGAAACAATTGCAAAAAAAGAAACCCAAAACACTGTATCAGAATAAGCCATTTGCGAGTTAAATTTGAATAATGTCTGGTACAATGACTAGTTTAGTCACAAGTTACCGCTTAAATTTGAATTCCTCAGACTATCGAGACAGTTGCTATGTCACATGGTTCGGGGCAAGCTTTTGTATAGCAACCTCCAGATGAGCAAACCCTGGTACCATTGTGTCATACACATCCATTCAGAATTGTGTATGGGTGTTCACCGTCTCTTACGTAACTAAGCAAAAGCTTGCCCCTAATCATGTGACATAGCAACTGTCTCGATAGTCTGAGGAATTCAAATTTAAGCGGTAACTTGTGACTAAACAAGTCATTGTACCAGACATTATTCAAATGTAACTCGCAAATGGCTTATTAGTTGCGATGATCGTAACCCTCTCTAGTATTTTAAAATAATTGGTGACTGTATGCATGTGACTGCGGTTTCATTGTTGGGGCTGGACTTGTACACATGCATATAGAGCCACGCAGTGCAGGGGAGACTTGATAAATTTAGGCTTTTAAAGTTGGCCCTATTTTACTTGGCAAGTGGACTCTGCTGGAGAAGTGGGCAAGTGGGAGTGCATTTAGTTGGGTGCTCAAGACAGGAAAGGAAATGCTGTGACTCGGTCGCCACACCATGATGGGAACTAGATATCAGCCGGTCAGTCCGTGAAACCGGACTCGCGGCGCTTTATAAGCATGACATGTCACCCCGTAATTTTTACATTGTTTACCCAAGCCGTATTTTTTATTTTTTTCATCTGTACGAAAAACACAAATCAGAATAATGCAACATAATTTGTTGGTTTAATTGCCGCGTAGCATTTAATTTTCTTTTCCGTTGCAATTAATATATAATTTTTATTTATTAATTTTTTGGGTAGGGAAATTTTTCAAGATTGATGCCCGGACGTAGGGAAACCTTCACCGGCGTTGAGGTGTTTTCACTTGGAAGGAAACAAACTAGACGGGCCTTGGACTCCCCACTAAATAAACTCCCATAGGAACCAATGCTAAAAATCGTGTAAGTCTCCGGACAACTATTAACTTCAGAATTCTTTTCAATTTTTGGCAGGTCAGCCGTTTGGAATTTTTTCTAGCGACCCCAGAAAAAAACACACCAGAAAATGAAATTTTCCCTAAACCGACTTGCTGCCAGTTTTCGTGAAGCACTTCTCCACTTCCCCGGTCAAATAGGGCCAACTTTAACGCCTAAATTGATCAAGTCTCCTCAAAAGTTGAAGCACAGAACCCCCAGGTTGTGATAGATTCTTATATTTACGCAATCTATTAATAGCATGACCCCCAAAACGTTCTAATTCAAAATAATTATACCGTTTATTGGGTGTTTTTTTTATTTATTATTTTTTATATATATTTTTTTTTTTGGGGGGGGGGGGGTCTCAACTTTTAAGATTAATCTTTTTTGTTTTTGGTTTGCTTCATTTATTGAATTGTTTATTTCATTGATTTGCTTATATATTTCTTCTTCCTTTTTCATTTTGTAAATTTTTGAGTCTCCATTCAGTATAGATACATGTTGCCGTCTGTTGTTTTCTCCCAGTCTGGTTGGGTGCACTCGTATGGCTATACATTGTAAACTCACGGGTAAAAGTACCAACACCTTACTAGCGCAGTGGGATAAGGTGCTGGGACTGTCTCAACACTTGGACCACGCGATCCGGGTTCGAATGCCGTCTGCACTAATATAGGTTCAAGGCCTTTTGCTGTCTGTGGCAACAGTGTGATTGGGATCTGCCTTGCTTCCTCCCCTAAAGTGGTCAGGGCCCTAGTGGCTAGGAAGGGGAGACAGGGGAGGATATGCTGCTGGGTCAATTTGCCACAAAATAAGGGAACTAATCGTTGCTGCAGAAGAGGGGCGTAGTGTGCGCTATCTAAACCTCTCCAGCGCGTGAACGCCTGACACTACCAGCAACGTAACTTTTTAATCTTTTTTTAAATATAATATAAGGTATGAGATTTTACTGTGACGCTTTTTTTGGTTATTTTATTTATTTATTTATTGTTTATTATTTTCATTTTTGTCATTTGTTGATGCAACTACGCAATAAAAGTTACATGAAATACTGCAAAAAACATTTTATTGAAGAAACAATTGCAAAAAAAGAAACCCAAAACACTGTATCAGAATAAGCCATTTGCGAGTTAAATTTGAATAATGTCTGGTACAATGACTAGTTTAGTCACAAGTTACCGCTTAAATTTGAATTCCTCAGACTATCGAGACAGTTGCTATGTCACATGGTTCGGGGCAAGCTTTTGTATAGCAACCTCCAGATGAGCAAACCCTGGTACCATTGTGTCATACACATCCATTCAGAATTGTGTATGGGTGTTCACCGTCTCTTACGTAACTAAGCAAAAGCTTGCCCCTAATCATGTGACATAGCAACTGTCTCGATAGTCTGAGGAATTCAAATTTAAGCGGTAACTTGTGACTAAACAAGTCATTGTACCAGACATTATTCAAATGTAACTCGCAAATGGCTTATTAGTTGCGATGATCGTAACCCTCTCTAGTATTTTAAAATAATTGGTGACTGTATGCATGTGACTGCGGTTTCATTGTTGGGGCTGGACTTGTACACATGCATATAGAGCCACGCAGTGCAGGGGAGACTTGATAAATTTAGGCTTTTAAAGTTGGCCCTATTTTACTTGGCAAGTGGACTCTGCTGGAGAAGTGGGCAAGTGGGAGTGCATTTAGTTGGGTGCTCAAGACAGGAAAGGAAATGCTGTGACTCGGTCGCCACACCATGATGGGAACTAGATATCAGCCGGTCAGTCCGTGAAACCGGACTCGCGGCGCTTTATAAGCATGACATGTCACCCCGTAATTTTTACATTGTTTACCCAAGCCGTATTTTTTATTTTTTTCATCTGTACGAAAAACACAAATCAGAATAATGCAACATAATTTGTTGGTTTAATTGCCGCGTAGCATTTAATTTTCTTTTCCGTTGCAATTAATATATAATTTTTATTTATTAATTTTTTGGGTAGGGAAATTTTTCAAGATTGATGCCCGGACGTAGGGAAACCTTCACCGGCGTTGAGGTGTTTTCACTTGGAAGGAAACAAACTAGACGGGCCTTGGACTCCCCACTAAATAAACTCCCATAGGAACCAATGCTAAAAATCGTGTAAGTCTCCGGACAACTATTAACTTCAGAATTCTTTTCAATTTTTGGCAGGTCAGCCGTTTGGAATTTTTTCTAGCGACCCCAGAAAAAAACACACCAGGAAATGAAATTTTCCCTAAACCGACTTGCTGCCAGTTTTCGTGAAGCACTTCTCCACTTCCCCGGTCAAATAGGGCCAACTTTAACGCCTAAATTGATCAAGTCTCCTCAAAAGTTGAAGCACAGAACCCCCAGGTTGTGATAGATTCTTATATTTACGCAATCTATTAATAGCATGACCCCCAAAACGTTCTAATTCAAAATAATTATACCGTTTATTGGGTGTTTTTTTTATTTATTATTTTTTATTTTATTTATTTATTTATTTTTTTTTGGGGGGGGGTCTCAACTTTTAAGATTAATCTTTTTTGTTTTTGGTTTGCTTCATTTATTGAATTGTTTATTTCATTGATTTGCTTATATATTTCTTCTTCCTTTTTCATTTTGTTAATTTTTGAGTCTCCATTCAGTATAGATACATGTTGCCGTCTGTTGTTTTCTCCCAGTCTGGTTGGGTGCACTCGTATGGCTATACATTGTAAACTCACGGGTAAAAGTACCAACACCTTACTAGCGCAGTGGGATAAGGTGCTGGGACTGTCTCAACACTTGGACCACGCGATCCGGGTTCGAATGCCGTCTGCACTAATATAGGTTCAAGGCCTTTTGCTGTCTGTGGCAACAGTGTGATTGGGATCTGCCTTGCTTCCTCCCCTAAAGTGGTCAGGGCCCTAGTGGCTAGGCAGGGGAGACAGGGGAGGATATGCTGCTGGGTCAATTTGCCACAAAATAAGGGAACTAATCGTTGCTGCAGAAGAGGGGCGTAGTGTGCGCTATCTAAACCTCTCCAGCGCGTGAACGCCTGACACTACCAGCAACGTAACTTTTTAATCTTTTTTTAAATATAATATAAGGTATGAGATTTTACTGTGACGCTTTTTTTGGTTATTTTATTTATTTATTTATTGTTTATTATTTTCATTTTTGTCATTTGTTGATGCAACTACGCAATAAAAGTTACATGAAATACTGCAAAAAACATTTTATTGAAGAAACAATTGCAAAAAAAGAAACCCAAAACACTGTATCAGAATAAGCCATTTGCGAGTTAAATTTGAATAATGTCTGGTACAATGACTAGTTTAGTCACAAGTTACCGCTTAAATTTGAATTCCTCAGACTATCGAGACAGTTGCTATGTCACATGGTTCGGGGCAAGCTTTTGTATAGCAACCTCCAGATGAGCAAACCCTGGTACCATTGTGTCATACACATCCATTCAGAATTGTGTATGGGTGTTCACCGTCTCTTACGTAACTAAGCAAAAGCTTGCCCCTAATCATGTGACATAGCAACTGTCTCGATAGTCTGAGGAATTCAAATTTAAGCGGTAACTTGTGACTAAACAAGTCATTGTACCAGACATTATTCAAATGTAACTCGCAAATGGCTTATTAGTTGCGATGATCGTAACCCTCTCTAGTATTTTAAAATAATTGGTGACTGTATGCATGTGACTGCGGTTTCATTGTTGGGGCTGGACTTGTACACATGCATATAGAGCCACGCAGTGCAGGGGAGACTTGATAAATTTAGGCTTTTAAAGTTGGCCCTATTTTACTTGGCAAGTGGACTCTGCTGGAGAAGTGGGCAAGTGGGAGTGCATTTAGTTGGGTGCTCAAGACAGGAAAGGAAATGCTGTGACTCGGTCGCCACACCATGATGGGAACTAGATATCAGCCGGTCAGTCCGTGAAACCGGACTCGCGGCGCTTTATAAGCATGACATGTCACCCCGTAATTTTTACATTGTTTACCCAAGCCGTATTTTTTATTTTTTTCATCTGTACGAAAAACACAAATCAGAATAATGCAACATAATTTGTTGGTTTAATTGCCGCGTAGCATTTAATTTTCTTTTCCGTTGCAATTAATATATAATTTTTATTTATTAATTTTTTGGGTAGGGAAATTTTTCAAGATTGATGCCCGGACGTAGGGAAACCTTCACCGGCGTTGAGGTGTTTTCACTTGGAAGGAAACAAACTAGACGGGCCTTGGACTCCCCACTAAATAAACTCCCATAGGAACCAATGCTAAAAATCGTGTAAGTCTCCGGACAACTATTAACTTCAGAATTCTTTTCAATTTTTGGCAGGTCAGCCGTTTGGAATTTTTTCTAGCGACCCCAGAAAAAAACACACCAGGAAATGAAATTTTCCCTAAACCGACTTGCTGCCAGTTTTCGTGAAGCACTTCTCCACTTCCCCGGTCAAATAGGGCCAACTTTAACGCCTAAATTGATCAAGTCTCCTCAAAAGTTGAAGCACAGAACCCCCAGGTTGTGATAGATTCTTATATTTACGCAATCTATTAATAGCATGACCCCCAAAACGTTCTAATTCAAAATAATTATACCGTTTATTGGGTGTTTTTTTTATTTATTATTTTTTATTTTATTTATTTATTTATTTTTTTTGGGGGGGGGGTCTCAACTTTTAAGATTAATCTTTTTTGTTTTTGGTTTGCTTCATTTATTGAATTGTTTATTTCATTGATTTGCTTATATATTTCTTCTTCCTTTTTCATTTTGTTAATTTTTGAGTCTCCATTCAGTATAGATACATGTTGCCGTCTGTTGTTTTCTCCCAGTCTGGTTGGGTGCACTCGTATGGCTATACATTGTAAACTCACGGGTAAAAGTACCAACACCTTACTAGCGCAGTGGGATAAGGTGCTGGGACTGTCTCAACACTTGGACCACGCGATCCGGGTTCGAATGCCGTCTGCACTAATATAGGTTCAAGGCCTTTTGCTGTCTGTGGCAACAGTGTGATTGGGATCTGCCTTGCTTCCTCCCCTAAAGTGGTCAGGGCCCTAGTGGCTAGGCAGGGGAGACAGGGGAGGATATGCTGCTGGGTCAATTTGCCACAAAATAAGGGAACTAATCGTTGCTGCAGAAGAGGGGCGTAGTGTGCGCTATCTAAACCTCTCCAGCGCGTGAACGCCTGACACTACCAGCAACGTAACTTTTTAATCTTTTTTTAAATATAATATAAGGTATGAGATTTTACTGTGACGCTTTTTTTGGTTATTTTATTTATTTATTTATTGTTTATTATTTTCATTTTTGTCATTTGTTGATGCAACTACGCAATAAAAGTTACATGAAATACTGCAAAAAACATTTTATTGAAGAAACAATTGCAAAAAAAGAAACCCAAAACACTGTATCAGAATAAGCCATTTGCGAGTTAAATTTGAATAATGTCTGGTACAATGACTAGTTTAGTCACAAGTTACCGCTTAAATTTGAATTCCTCAGACTATCGAGACAGTTGCTATGTCACATGGTTCGGGGCAAGCTTTTGTATAGCAACCTCCAGATGAGCAAACCCTGGTACCATTGTGTCATACACATCCATTCAGAATTGTGTATGGGTGTTCACCGTCTCTTACGTAACTAAGCAAAAGCTTGCCCCTAATCATGTGACATAGCAACTGTCTCGATAGTCTGAGGAATTCAAATTTAAGCGGTAACTTGTGACTAAACAAGTCATTGTACCAGACATTATTCAAATGTAACTCGCAAATGGCTTATTAGTTGCGATGATCGTAACCCTCTCTAGTATTTTAAAATAATTGGTGACTGTATGCATGTGACTGCGGTTTCATTGTTGGGGCTGGACTTGTACACATGCATATAGAGCCACGCAGTGCAGGGGAGACTTGATAAATTTAGGCTTTTAAAGTTGGCCCTATTTTACTTGGCAAGTGGACTCTGCTGGAGAAGTGGGCAAGTGGGAGTGCATTTAGTTGGGTGCTCAAGACAGGAAAGGAAATGCTGTGACTCGGTCGCCACACCATGATGGGAACTAGATATCAGCCGGTCAGTCCGTGAAACCGGACTCGCGGCGCTTTATAAGCATGACATGTCACCCCGTAATTTTTACATTGTTTACCCAAGCCGTATTTTTTATTTTTTTCATCTGTACGAAAAACACAAATCAGAATAATGCAACATAATTTGTTGGTTTAATTGCCGCGTAGTATTTAATTTTCTTTTCCGTTGCAATTAATATATAATTTTTATTTATTAATTTTTGGGGTAGGGAAATTTTTCAAGATTGATGCCCGGACGTAGGGAAACCTTCACCGGCGTTGAGGTGTTTTCACTTGGAAGGAAACAAACTAGACGGGCCTTGGACTCCCCACTAAATAAACTCCCATAGGAACCAATGCTAAAAATCGTGTAAGTCTCCGGACAACTATTAACTTCAGAATTCTTTTCATTTTTTGGCAGGTCAGCCGTTTGGAATTTTTTCTAGCGACCCCAGAAAAAAACACACCAGAAAATGAAATTTTCCCTAAACCGACTTGCTGCCAGTTTTCGTGAAGCACTTCTCCACTTCCCCGGTCAAATAGGGCCAACTTTAACGCCTAAATTGATCAAGTCTCCTCAAAAGTTGAAGCACAGAACCCCCAGGTTGTGATAGATTCTTATATTTACGCAATCTATTAATAGCATGACCCCCAAAACGTTCTAATTCAAAATAATTATACCGTTTATTGGGTGTTTTTTTTATTTATTATTTTTTATTTTATTTATTTATTTATTTTGGGGGGGGGGGTCTCAACTTTTAAGATTAATCTTTTTTGTTTTTGGTTTGCTTCATTTATTGAATTGTTTATTTCATTGATTTGCTTATATATTTCTTCTTCCTTTTTCATTTTGTTAATTTTTGAGTCTCCATTCAGTATAGATACATGTTGCCGTCTGTTGTTTTCTCCCAGTCTGGTTGGGTGCACTCGTATGGCTATACATTGTAAACTCACGGGTAAAAGTACCAACACCTTACTAGCGCAGTGGGATAAGGTGCTGGGACTGTCTCAACACTTGGACCACGCGATCCGGGTTCGAATGCCGTCTGCACTAATATAGGTTCAAGGCCTTTTGCTGTCTGTGGCAACAGTGTGATTGGGATCTGCCTTGCTTCCTCCCCTAAAGTGGTCAGGGCCCTAGTGGCTAGGCAGGGGAGACAGGGGAGGATATGCTGCTGGGTCAATTTGCCACAAAATAAGGGAACTAATCGTTGCTGCAGAAGAGGGGCGTAGTGTGCGCTATCTAAACCTCTCCAGCGCGTGAACGCCTGACACTACCAGCAACGTAACTTTTTAATCTTTTTTAAAATATAATATAAGGTATGAGATTTTACTGTGACGCTTTTTTTGGTTATTTTATTTATTTATTTATTGTTTATTATTTTCATTTTTGTCATTTGTTGATGCAACTACGCAATAAAAGTTACATGAAATACTGCAAAAAACATTTTATTGAAGAAACAATTGCAAAAAAAGAAACCCAAAACACTGTATCAGAATAAGCCATTTGCGAGTTAAATTTGAATAATGTCTGGTACAATGACTAGTTTAGTCACAAGTTACCGCTTAAATTTGAATTCCTCAGACTATCGAGACAGTTGCTATGTCACATGGTTCGGGGCAAGCTTTTGTATAGCAACCTCCAGATGAGCAAACCCTGGTACCATTGTGTCATACACATCCATTCAGAATTGTGTATGGGTGTTCACCGTCTCTTACGTAACTAAGCAAAAGCTTGCCCCTTATCATGTGACATAGCAACTGTCTCGATAGTCTGAGGAATTCAAATTTAAGCGGTAACTTGTGACTAAACAAGTCATTGTGTTAGACATTATTCAAATGTAACTCGCAAATGGCTTATTAGTTGCGATGATCGTAACTCTCTCTAGTATTTTAAAATAATTGGTGACTGTATGCATGTGACTGCGGTTTCATTGTTGGGGCTGGACTTGTACACATGCATATAGAGCCACGCAGTGCAGGGGAGACTTGATAAATTTAGGCTTTTAAAGTTGGCCCTATTTTACTTGGCAAGTGGACTCTGCTGGAGAAGTGGGCAAGTGGGAGTGCATTTAGTTGGGTGCTCAAGACAGGAAAGGAAATGCTGTGACTCGGTCGCCACACCATGATGGGAACTAGATATCAGCCGGTCTGTCCGTGAAACCGGACTCGCGGCGCTTTATAAGCATGACATGTCACCCCGTAATTTTTACATTGTTTACCCAAGCCGTATTTTTTATTTTTTTCATCTGTACGAAAAACACAAATCAGAATAATGCAACATAATTTGTTGGTTTAATTGCCGCGTAGCATTTAATTTTCTTTTCCGTTGCAATTAATATATAATTTTTATTTATTAATTTTTTGGGTAGGGAAATTTTTCAAGATTGATGCCCGGACGTAGGGAAACCTTCACCGGCGTTGAGGTGTTTTCACTTGGAAGGAAACAAACTAGACGGGCCTTGGACTCCCCACTAAATAAACTCCCATAGGAACCAATGCTAAAAATCGTGTAAGTCTCCGGACAACTATTAACTTCAGAATTCTTTTCAATTTTTGGCAGGTCAGCCGTTTGGAATTTTTTCTAGCGACCCCAGAAAAAAACACACCAGAAAATGAAATTTTCCCTAAACCGACTTGCTGCCAGTTTTCGTGAAGCACTTCTCCACTTCCCCGGTCAAATAGGGCCAACTTTAACGCCTAAATTGATCAAGTCTCCTCAAAAGTTGAAGCACAGAACCCCCAGGTTGTGATAGATTCTTATATTTACGCAATCTATTAATAGCATGACCCCCAAAACGTTCTAATTCAAAATAATTATACCGTTTATTGGGTGTTTTTTTTATTTATTATTTTTTATTTTATTTATTTTTTTTGGGGGGGGGGGGGGGTCTCAACTTTTAAGATTAATCTTTTTTGTTTTTGGTTTGCTTCATTTATTGAATTGTTTATTTCATTGATTTGCTTATATATTTCTTCTTCCTTTTTCATTTTGTTAATTTTTGAGTCTCCATTCAGTATAGATACATGTTGCCGTCTGTTGTTTTCTCCCAGTCTGGTTGGGTGCACTCGTATGGCTATACATTGTAAACTCACGGGTAAAAGTACCAACACCTTACTAGCGCAGTGGGATAAGGTGCTGGGACTGTCTCAACACTTGGACCACGCGATCCGGGTTCGAATGCCGTCTGCACTAATATAGGTTCAAGGCCTTTTGCTGTCTGTGGCAACAGTGTGATTGGGATCTGCCTTGCTTCCTCCCCTAAAGTGGTCAGGGCCCTAGTGGCTAGGCAGGGGAGACAGGGGAGGATATGCTGCTGGGTCAATTTGCCACAAAATAAGGAAACTAATCGTTGCTGCAGAAGAGGGGCGTAGTGTGCGCTATCTAAACCTCTCCAGCGCGTGAACGCCTGACACTACCAGCAACGTAACTTTTTAATCTTTTTTTAAATATAATATAAGGTATGAGATTTTACTGTGACGCTTTTTTTGGTTATTTTATTTATTTATTTATTGTTTATTATTTTCATTTTTGTCATTTGTTGATGCAACTACGCAATAAAAGTTACATGAAATACTGCAAAAAACATTTTATTGAAGAAACAATTGCAAAAAAAGAAACCCAAAACACTGTATCAGAATAAGCCATTTGCGAGTTAAATTTGAATAATGTCTGGTACAATGACTAGTTTAGTCACAAGTTACCGCTTAAATTTGAATTCCTCAGACTATCGAGACAGTTGCTATGTCACATGGTTCGGGGCAAGCTTTTGTATAGCAACCTCCAGATGAGCAAACCCTGGTACCATTGTGTCATACACATCCATTCAGAATTGTGTATGGGTGTTCACCGTCTCTTACGTAACTAAGCAAAAGCTTGCCCCTAATCATGTGACATAGCAACTGTCTCGATAGTCTGAGGAATTCAAATTTAAGCGGTAACTTGTGACTAAACAAGTCATTGTACCAGACATTATTCAAATGTAACTCGCAAATGGCTTATTAGTTGCGATGATCGTAACCCTCTCTAGTATTTTAAAATAATTGGTGACTGTATGCATGTGACTGCGGTTTCATTGTTGGGGCTGGACTTGTACACATGCATATAGAGCCACGCAGTGCAGGGGAGACTTGATAAATTTAGGCTTTTAAAGTTGGCCCTATTTTACTTGGCAAGTGGACTCTGCTGGAGAAGTGGGCAAGTGGGAGTGCATTTAGTTGGGTGCTCAAGACAGGAAAGGAAATGCTGTGACTCGGTCGCCACACCATGATGGGAACTAGATATCAGCCGGTCAGTCCGTGAAACCGGACTCGCGGCGCTTTATAAGCATGACATGTCACCCCGTAATTTTTACATTGTTTACCCAAGCCGTATTTTTTATTTTTTTCATCTGTACGAAAAACACAAATCAGAATAATGCAACATAATTTGTTGGTTTAATTGCCGCGTAGCATTTAATTTTCTTTTCCGTTGCAATTAATATATAATTTTTATTTATTAATTTTTTGGGTAGGGAAATTTTTCAAGATTGATGCCCGGACGTAGGGAAACCTTCACCGGCGTTGAGGTGTTTTCACTTGGAAGGAAACAAACTAGACGGGCCTTGGACTCCCCACTAAATAAACTCCCATAGGAACCAATGCTAAAAATCGTGTAAGTCTCCGGACAACTATTAACTTCAGAATTCTTTTCAATTTTTGGCAGGTCAGCCGTTTGGAATTTTTTCTAGCGACCCCAGAAAAAAACACACCAGAAAATGAAATTTTCCCTAAACCGACTTGCTGCCAGTTTTCGTGAAGCACTTCTCCACTTCCCCGGTCAAATAGGGCCAACTTTAACGCCTAAATTGATCAAGTCTCCTCAAAAGTTGAAGCACAGAACCCCCAGGTTGTGATAGATTCTTATATTTACGCAATCTATTAATAGCATGACCCCCAAAACGTTCTAATTCAAAATAATTATACCGTTTATTGGGTGTTTTTTTTATTTATTATTTTTTATTTTATTTATTTATTTATTTTTGGGGGGGGGGGTCTCAACTTTTAAGATTAATCTTTTTTGTTTTTGGTTTGCTTCATTTATTGAATTGTTTATTTCATTGATTTGCTTATATATTTCTTCTTCCTTTTTCATTTTGTTAATTTTTGAGTCTCCATTCAGTATAGATACATGTTGCCGTCTGTTGTTTTCTCCCAGTCTGGTTGGGTGCACTCGTATGGCTATACATTGTAAACTCACGGGTAAAAGTACCAACACCTTACTAGCGCAGTGGGATAAGGTGCTGGGACTGTCTCAACACTTGGACCACGCGATCCGGGTTCGAATGCCGTCTGCACTAATATAGGTTCAAGGCCTTTTGCTGTCTGTGGCAACAGTGTGATTGGGATCTGCCTTGCTTCCTCCCCTAAAGTGGTCAGGGCCCTAGTGGCTAGGCAGGGGAGACAGGGGAGGATATGCTGCTGGGTCAATTTGCCACAAAATAAGGGAACTAATCGTTGCTGCAGAAGAGGGGCGTAGTGTGCGCTATCTAAACCTCTCCAGCGCGTGAACGCCTGACACTACCAGCAACGTAACTTTTTAATCTTTTTTTTAATATAATATAAGGTATGAGATTTTACTGTGACGCTTTTTGGGGTTATTTTATTTATTTATTTATTGTTTATTATTTTCATTTTTGTCATTTGTTGATGCAACTACGCAATAAAAGTTACATGAAATACTGCAAAAAACATTTTATTGAAGAAACAATTGCAAAAAAAGAAACCCAAAACACTGTATCAGTATTAGTTGCGATGATCGTAACCCTTTCTAGTATTTTAAAATAATTGGTGACTGTATGCATGTGACTGCGGTTTCATTGTTGGGGCTGGACTTGTACACATGCATATAGAGCCACGCAGTGCAGGGGAGACTTGATAAATTTAGGCTTTTAAAGTTGGCCCTATTTTACTTGGCAAGTGGACTCTGCTGGAGAAGTGGGCAAGTGGGAGTGCATTTAGTTGGGTGCTCAAGACAGGAAAGGAAATGATGTGACTCGGTCGCCACACCATGATGGGAACTAGATATCAGCCGGTCAGTCCGTGAAACCGGACTCGCGGCGCTTTATAAGCATGACATGTCACCCCGTAATTTTTACATTGTTTACCCAAGCCGTATTTTTTATTTTTTTCATCTGTACGAAAAACACAAATCAGAATAATGCAACATAATTTGTTGGTTTAATTGCCGCGTAGCATTTAATTTTCTTTTCCGTTGCAATTAATATATAATTTTTATTTATTAATTTTTTGGGTAGGGAAATTTTTCAAGATTGATGCCCGGACGTAGGGAAACTTTCACCGGCGTTGAGGTGTTTTCACTTGGAAGGAAACAAACTAGACGGGCCTTGGACTCCCCACTAAATAAACTCCCATAGGAACCAATGCTAAAAATCGTGTAAGTCTCCGGACAACTATTAACTTCAGAATTCTTTTCAATTTTTGGCAGGTCAGCCGTTTGGAATTTTTTCTAGCGACCCCAGAAAAAAACACACCAGAAAATGAAATTTTCCCTAAACCGACTTGCTGCCAGTTTTCGTGAAGCACTTCTCCACTTTCCCGGTCAAATATTGCCAACTTTAACGCCTAAATTGATCAAGTCTCCTCAAAAGTTGAAGCACAGAACCCCCAGGTTGTGATAGATTCTTATATTTACGCAATCTATTAATAGCATGACCCCCAAAACGTTCTAATTCAAAATAATTATACCGTTTATTGGGTGTTTTTTTTATTTATTATTTTTTATTTTATTTATTTATTTATTTTGGGGGGGGGGGTCTCAACTTTTAAGATTAATCTTTTTTGTTTTTGGTTTGCTTCATTTATTGAATTGTTTATTTCATTGATTTGCTTATATATTTCTTCTTCCTTTTTCATTTTGTTAATTTTTGAGTCTCCATTCAGTATAGATACATGTTGCCGTCTGTTGTTTTCTCCCAGTCTGGTTGGGTGCACTCGTATGGCTATACATTGTAAACTCACGGGTAAAAGTACCAACACCTTAATATAGGTTCAAGGCCTTTTGCTGTCTGTGGCAACAGTGTGATTGGGATCTGCCTTGCTTCCTCCCCTAAAGTGGTCAGGGCCCTAGTGGCTAGGCAGGGGAGACAGGGGAGGATATGCTGCTGGGTCAATTTGCCACAAAATAAGGGAACTAATCGTTGCTGCAGAAGAGGGGCGTAGTGTGCGCTATCTAAACCTCTCCAGCGCGTGAACGCCTGACACTACCAGCAACGTAACTTTTTAATATTTTTTAAAATATAATATAAGGTATGAGATTTTACTGTGACGCTTTTTTTGGTTATTTTATTTATTTATTTATTGTTTATTATTTTCATTTTTGTCATTTGTTGATGCAACTACGCAATAAAAGTTACATGAAATACTGCAAAAAACATTTTATTGAAGAAACAATTGCAAAAAAAGAAACCCAAAACACTGTATCAGAATAAGCCATTTGCGAGTTAAATTTGAATAATGTCTGGTACAATGACTAGTTTAGTCACAAGTTACCGCTTAAATTTGAATTCCTCAGACTATCGAGACAGTTGCTATGTCACATGGTTCGGGGCAAGCTTTTGTATAGCAACCTCCAGATGAGCAAACCCTGGTACCATTGTGTCATACACATCCATTCAGAATTGTGTATGGGTGTTCACCGTCTCTTACGTAACTAAGCAAAAGCTTGCCCCTTATCATGTGACATAGCAACTGTCTCGATAGTCTGAGGAATTCAAATTTAAGCGGTAACTTGTGACTAAACAAGTCATTGTGTTAGACATTATTCAAATGTAACTCGCAAATGGCTTATTAGTTGCGATGATCGTAACCCTCTCTAGTATTTTAAAATAATTGGTGACTGTATGCATGTGACTGCGGTTTCATTGTTGGGGCTGGACTTGTACACATGCATATAGAGCCACGCAGTGCAGGGGAGACTTGATAAATTTAGGCTTTTAAAGTTGGCCCTATTTTACTTGGCAAGTGGACTCTGCTGGAGAAGTGGGCAAGTGGGAGTGCATTTAGTTGGGTGCTCAAGACAGGAAAGGAAATGCTGTGACTCGGTCGCCACACCATGATGGGAACTAGATATCAGCCGGTCTGTCCGTGAAACCGGACTCGCGGCGCTTTATAAGCATGACATGTCACCCCGTAATTTTTACATTGTTTACCCAAGCCGTATTTTTTATTTTTTTCATCTGTACGAAAAACACAAATCAGAATAATGCAACATAATTTGTTGGTTTAATTGCCGCGTAGCATTTAATTTTCTTTTCCGTTGCAATTAATATATAATTTTTATTTATTAATTTTTTGGGTAGGGAAATTTTTCAAGATTGATGCCCGGACGTAGGGAAACCTTCACCGGCGTTGAGGTGTTTTCACTTGGAAGGAAACAAACTAGACGGGCCTTGGACTCCCCACTAAATAAACTCCCATAGGAACCAATGCTAAAAATCGTGTAAGTCTCCGGACAACTATTAACTTCAGAATTCTTTTCAATTTTTGGCAGGTCAGCCGTTTGGAATTTTTTCTAGCGACCCCAGAAAAAAACACACCAGAAAATGAAATTTTCCCTAAACCGACTTGCTGCCAGTTTTCGTGAAGCACTTCTCCACTTCCCCGGTCAAATAGGGCCAACTTTAACGCCTAAATTGATCAAGTCTCCTCAAAAGTTGAAGCACAGAACCCCCAGGTTGTGATAGATTCTTATATTTACGCAATCTATTAATAGCATGACCCCCAAAACGTTCTAATTCAAAATAATTATACCGTTTATTGGGTGTTTTTTTTATTTATTATTTTTTATTTTATTTATTTTTTTTGGGGGGGGGGGGGGTCTCAACTTTTAAGATTAATCTTTTTTGTTTTTGGTTTGCTTCATTTATTGAATTGTTTATTTCATTGATTTGCTTATATATTTCTTCTTCCTTTTTCATTTTGTTAATTTTTGAGTCTCCATTCAGTATAGATACATGTTGCCGTCTGTTGTTTTCTCCCAGTCTGGTTGGGTGCACTCGTATGGCTATACATTGTAAACTCACGGGTAAAAGTACCAACACCTTACTAGCGCAGTGGGATAAGGTGCTGGGACTGTCTCAACACTTGGACCACGCGATCCGGGTTCGAATGCCGTCTGCACTAATATAGGTTCAAGGCCTTTTGCTGTCTGTGGCAACAGTGTGATTGGGATCTGCCTTGCTTCCTCCCCTAAAGTGGTCAGGGCCCTAGTGGCTAGGCAGGGGAGACAGGGGAGGATATGCTGCTGGGTCAATTTGCCACAAAATAAGGGAACTAATCGTTGCTGCAGAAGAGGGGCGTAGTGTGCGCTATCTAAACCTCTCCAGCGCGTGAACGCCTGACACTACCAGCAACGTAACTTTTTAATCTTTTTTTAAATATAATATAAGGTATGAGATTTTACTGTGACGCTTTTTTTGGTTATTTTATTTATTTATTTATTGTTTATTATTTTCATTTTTGTCATTTGTTGATGCAACTACGCAATAAAAGTTACATGAAATACTGCAAAAAACATTTTATTGAAGAAACAATTGCAAAAAAAGAAACCCAAAACACTGTATCAGAATAAGCCATTTGCGAGTTAAATTTGAATAATGTCTGGTACAATGACTAGTTTAGTCACAAGTTACCGCTTAAATTTGAATTCCTCAGACTATCGAGACAGTTGCTATGTCACATGGTTCGGGGCAAGCTTTTGTATAGCAACCTCCAGATGAGCAAA
Source organism: Leptasterias polaris (assembly GCA_037783415.1). Taxonomy (NCBI): domain Eukaryota; kingdom Metazoa; phylum Echinodermata; class Asteroidea; order Forcipulatida; family Asteriidae; genus Leptasterias; species Leptasterias polaris. The sequence goes on from JAZGTN010000009.1 coordinate 10,648,744, forward strand.
CCCTGGTACCATTGTGTCATACACATCCATTCAGAATTGTGTATGGGTGTTCACCGTCTCTTACGTAACTAAGCAAAAGCTTGCCCCTAATCATGTGACATAGCAACTGTCTCGATAGTCTGAGGAATTCAAATTTAAGCGGTAACTTGTGACTAAACAAGTCATTGTACCAGACATTATTCAAATGTAACTCGCAAATGGCTTATTAGTTGCGATGATCGTAACCCTCTCTAGTATTTTTAAATAATTGGTGACTGTATGCATGTGACTGCGGTTTCATTGTTGGGGCTGGACTTGTACACATGCATATAGAGCCACGCAGTGCAGGGGAGACTTGATAAATTTAGGCTTTTAAAGTTGGCCCTATTTTACTTGGCAAGTGGACTCTGCTGGAGAAGTGGGCAAGTGGGAGTGCATTTAGTTGGGTGCTCAAGACAGGAAAGGAAATGCTGTGACTCGGTCGCCACACCATGATGGGAACTAGATATCAGCCGGTCAGTCCGTGAAACCGGACTCGCGGCGCTTTATAAGCATGACATGTCACCCCGTAATTTTTACATTGTTTACCCAAGCCGTATTTTTTATTTTTTTCATCTGTACGAAAAACACAAATCAGAATAATGCAACATAATTTGTTGGTTTAATTGCCGCGTAGCATTTAATTTTCTTTTCCGTTGCAATTAATATATAATTTTTATTTATTAATTTTTTGGGTAGGGAAATTTTTCAAGATTGATGCCCGGACGTAGGGAAACCTTCACCGGCGTTGAGGTGTTTTCACTTGGAAGGAAACAAACTAGACGGGCCTTGGACTCCCCACTAAATAAACTCCCATAGGAACCAATGCTAAAAATCGTGTAAGTCTCCGGACAACTATTAACTTCAGAATTCTTTTCAATTTTTGGCAGGTCAGCCGTTTGGAATTTTTTCTAGCGACCCCAGAAAAAAACACACCACAAAATGAAATTTTCCCTAAACCGACTTGCTGCCAGTTTTCGTGAAGCACTTCTCCACTTCCCCGGTCAAATAGGGCCAACTTTAACGCCTAAATTGATCAAGTCTCCTCAAAAGTTGAAGCACAGAACCCCCAGGTTGTGATAGATTCTTATATTTACGCAATCTATTAATAGCATGACCCCCAAAACGTTCTAATTCAAAATAATTATACCGTTTATTGGGTGTTTTTTTTATTTATTATTTTTTATTTTATTTTTTTGGGAGGGGGGGGGGGTCTCAACTTTTAAGATTAATCTTTTTTGTTTTTGGTTTGCTTCATTTATTGAATTGTTTATTTCATTGATTTGCTTATATATTTCTTCTTCCTTTTTCATTTTGTTAATTTTTGAGTCTCCATTCAGTATAGATACATGTTGCCGTCTGTTGTTTTCTCCCAGTCTGGTTGGGTGCACTCGTATGGCTATACATTGTAAACTCACGGGTAAAAGTACCAACACCTTACTAGCGCAGTGGGATAAGGTGCTGGGACTGTCTCAACACTTGGACCACGCGATCCGGGTTCGAATGCCGTCTGCACTAATATAGGTTCAAGGCCTTTTGCTGTCTGTGGCAACAGTGTGATTGGGATCTGCCTTGCTTCCTCCCCTAAAGTGGTCAGGGCCCTAGTGGCTAGGCAGGGGAGACAGGGGAGGATATGCTGCTGGGTCAATTTGCCACAAAATAAGGGAACTAATCGTTGCTGCAGAAGAGGGGCGTAGTGTGCGCTATCTAAACCTCTCCAGCGCGTGAACGCCTGACACTACCAGCAACGTAACTTTTTAATCTTTTTTAAAATATAATATAAGGTATGAGATTTTACTGTGACGCTTTTTTTGGTTATTTTATTTATTTATTTATTGTTTATTATTTTCATTTTTGTCATTTGTTGATGCAACTACGCAATAAAAGTTACATGAAATACTGCAAAAAACATTTTATTGAAGAAACAATTGCAAAAAAAGAAACCCAAAACACTGTATCAGAATAAGCCATTTGCGAGTTAAATTTGAATAATGTCTGGTACAATGACTAGTTTAGTCACAAGTTACCGCTTAAATTTGAATTCCTCAGACTATCGAGACAGTTGCTATGTCACATGGTTCGGGGCAAGCTTTTGTATAGCAACCTCCAGATGAGCAAACCCTGGTACCATTGTGTCATACACATCCATTCAGAATTGTGTATGGGTGTTCACCGTCTCTTACGTAACTAAGCAAAAGCTTGCCCCTAATTAAACTCCCATAGGAACCAATGCTAAAAATCGTGTAAGTCTCCGGACAACTATTAACTTCAGAATTCTTTTCAATTTTTGGCAGGTCAGCCGTTTGGAATTTTTTCTAGCGACCCCAGAAAAAAACACACCAGAAAATGAAATTTTCCCTAAACCGACTTGCTGCCAGTTTTCGTGAAGCACTTCTCCACTTCCCCGGTCAAATAGGGCCAACTTTAACGCCTAAATTGATCAAGTCTCCTCAAAAGTTGAAGCACAGAACCCCCAGGTTGTGATAGATTCTTATATTTACGCAATCTATTAATAGCATGACCCCCAAAACGTTCTAATTCAAAATAATTATACCGTTTATTGGGTGTTTTTTTTATTTATTATTTTTTATTTTATTTATTTATTTTTTTTTGGGGGGGGGTCTCAACTTTTAAGATTAATCTTTTTTGTTTTTGGTTTGCTTCATTTATTGAATTGTTTATTTCATTGATTTGCTTATATATTTCTTCTTCCTTTTTCATTTTGTTAATTTTTGAGTCTCCATTCAGTATAGATACATGTTGCCGTCTGTTGTTTTCTCCCAGTCTGGTTGGGTGCACTCGTATGGCTATACATTGTAAACTCACGGGTAAAAGTACCAACACCTTACTAGCGCAGTGGGATAAGGTGCTGGGAATGTCTCAACACTTGGACCACGCGATCCGGGTTCGAATGCCGTCTGCACTAATATAGGTTCAAGGCAATGTGTTAAAAGTGCCTTGCTCAGAGGTACACGTGTATTAACCGGGATTCGAACCCTCACTCTGCTGCTGACAACACCAGAGCTTGGGTCTGGTGAACTGTAGACCGCTCGGCCTCGACCCGCCACAAGCAACCTATTTATACCATACTAAAGTAACAGCGTACAGCACAGTAATATAATCACCGATATTAATATATTTCTGGTAATGAAACCAAGGATGCCTGGATGCCTCATAAGTGAACGTAATCACTGTATATTGCAAGCCTGATATTCTTTAAACATACGATTGCTTGCTGCGTGAACCAAAACGGAATTTTTTTCCTGGGTAGTTTAGCTACCCCCTGCATGGAAGTAGAGTCAAGCCGGGGCTATAGCTATTTGAGTGTTCATTTAACCGAGAAATGAACTGATGATGATGATTTGGTTGCAAATCCCCGGGAATTTCCCGGGGTTCAATTCCCGGGAATTGTTTTGGCAAGTGCTCATCCCACATGAAAAAAAGCATCAAATGTGAAACGAGCACAGGATGGTGGTTGGGCATGGGTTAAAATTCCCCAGGATTTTCCCGGGGTTCGATTTCATGAGAATTGACTCTTTAGTGTGAATGGGCTTCAACTTTATTGTAAAAGATTCCCCATTCCACCAGTCATGAACAAACAGCGCAGACTAGAATACCATCTACATAGGCGTACGAGCCAGTGTGCAGAGGGGTACCCCGTCCCCTACCCGCCCCCAAATTCGGCACAGCAAGAGGACAACAAATTAGACAGAGAAGGCACAAATATGTTTTATTAGAAATTAATAAATACCAGAGTTTATGCACTCTGATTGTTTGAAGACCGGTCACGTGGGGGTGTATTAACATGTAATTATAAAGACTGGCAATGCGAACTAGCGAACCAAGTGGCCCTTAAAAGCACTGGACACGTTTGGTAATTGTCAAAGACCAGTATTCTCACTTGGTGTATCCCAACATATGCATAAAGTAACAAACCTGTGCAAATTTGGGCTCAATTGGTCATCGAAGTTGCAAGAAAATAATGAAAGAAAAACACCCTTGTTGCACAAATTGGTGTGCTTTCAGATGCCTGAAAAGGGCTTCAGGCCTGAAGTCTTTTTCAGATTCAAATATTTTTGTGAGGAATTACCTCTTTCTGAAAAACTACGTTACTTCAGAGGGAGTCGTTTCTCAAAATGTTGTATACTATCAACAGCTCTCCGTTGCTCGTTACCAAGTAAGTTTTTAAATATGCAAATATATATTTTGAGTAATTACCAAACGTGTCCAGTGCCTTTAAACAAGCATAGTTTTATGCAATTTATTTTATGTGCAGGAACTCTCAAATCATATATTTTTTTAGCGTATTGGGGTTTTTTTTTTGGGGGGGGGGGGAGTTCGGCCCGGTCATTATGAAGAACGGCTAATCACACTGGTTTTTTTCTAATTGGTACTTACATATTTAATGTATAAGATTTCAGGCAAGTCAACCCCTCTGCAGCCCCCCCCCCCCCCCCACCACCACCACCAAAGAGTCCCCCCATACGCCTATGACCATCCACCATTAATATTCCGGATTATTAACCATAATATGGCAATGAGATTCTTTGTTAAAACAACAGTAGTCTCTGTTCTTATTCAGACGAAGGCTAAACATAATCGATAACAAAATAACACTAATCACAAAAGATTACCGCTGGCGCCCATTATTGATCACAGTGCATTACAACCGCAACCATGCGGCAAAGTACCAGCGGATTCACACTCGTCAAATTAGCACGTGTCACTCAGATTGTATTTCGCGGTCCCCATACACAGGGACTTTGGCAACGTACATCCCACTCCAGGGAACCAGTTAACGTAATCAATAGTAGTCTAATCGATACATTCATGATGATGATGTATTTTTTTTTATTGTTCGATTTAGGCAACAACAAAACACATTTTTAAATTCATATACTTAATTACTGTTAGTGTCAGGTTTATATTTACCGTCATAAACTACACAGATTTAAGACGCAGAACGGAGTAAACGTGAGGAAAATGGGTAAGCATTTTATCAAGATTCAGTTTTAGTTTACTTGTCAAACTTATGTACTTTGCCTTTCGAAGAGTTCTGACGGAAAAACAACTGAGAGTTTTGCCCTTTTGTAAAAATGAATGTCTTTGGTGGGATGATATATGAAGCCATTTTGAAATCAACGATTCGATGAAACATTCCACAGAGCTGCTTAGCAAAAAAGCAGAGCAAACATCAATTGTGCTTACAATAATTAGGTTACCAGATATAGCGAAATGCCATTGTACCATTTGCAAGTTTTTTCCTGCTAGTTTATGCTTAGTTTATGCTTATCAAAAAGTTGTTGAGCAATATTTTTCTGTTCAAGCAGTTCTACGAAACTTAGTCCTGATTTGTGGCATTGTAGTCAGAAGATGAGTGAGGGCGCAAAAAACGTTTTAAAATCCACATTCGACCATTAAATATTTGTTATGCATATCTTTCTACATGAAAAATAGTCACAACGTGCAGACCACGTACCATGTGACATCATAATTAAGCTTGCAAAAGAGCCACATAGCCTGGACTTCCTGCATGCAAATTGCACACAGCTCAAATGAAGAAACATTAAAAGCATTTTTTATGGAGATTGCATGGTTTGATTTTTGTTAATTTTGATATGAAGAAAAGGGACACATCTATAAAAAAAAAAAACTCTTCAGCAGTTACTTTTATAACTCTTGAATTTATGTTGAAATTATGACACAAACTGTACAATATCTTGCCTGCCAGAAAGGCCCTAGAATGTACAAGGTCACTCTTGTTGTAAACAAAGCTTACGTGGTCTAGGCTACCCGGTATGTATAACAATAGCTATGTCTACTGAATACCCTGAGAATATCATCACTCAGAAAATCGGGAAAATCAATCAATTTAGAACCTATCTCTTCTTCAACCGTTCGGTTGCACGTCTATCTTCTGTGTCACACATAATCAAAAGTAGAGATTATCTTACAGATTTAAAGGCAACTTATAACTTCAGTTTTTTTCGAACCGTTCGGTTGTTTAAATCCTATATAAATTTAGATATATACAATAAACTAAGCTGTGAGAATTTCAGTTCAAAAGGTGGTAGCGTTTTTGAGTTTTCTCCGAAAAGCTGGAGCGGATATCACCACGCAGGAAGAACTATCCGAAATTGGAATACACAATCTGAAAAACGTTTTATGCAGAAATGTTTCTCAGATTGACAATCTTTTGAATCCCTTTTTCTAAATCCACATTCCTTATGAGGGTATATCGTTTCTCAAAATGTTATATATTATCAACAGTTTGCAGTGCTTCTTACCAAATATGTTTTATGGATTTTCATGCTTTGAGTAATTAACTAAGGTATACCCTCCCTTTGAAATATGTTATTATAAATATCGCCCTATAGGTGGCGTTTGGGCTGTTTTGCTGACGTGCTTGTGTGCGGCTTTCCTGCACGATGGTAAGTATAACATTGTCTCTTCAAAATATGTTGTCCCAAGAAGTGGACGTTATCATCTGCCAAGATGTTGTCATCCCGAGATAATTATCTCAAAACTTCAAAGTAGATTTTTTTTTAGAGCTCAGGCAGAAGGAGAGACAAAAAAATTAAAAAAAAGAATAAAAGATATATAAATAACAAATAGATTCCTTGCATATGACGTCGCAAGCCCCAAAACTCTCACTGAGATCAATGCAGAGCTATCATTGGCTGAGAGTCATGTAGAGCGCGTACACACGTGTATACGTTTCCATTGTTCGACATCAAAGACATCATTTTTGAAAGTTGTCTAGTTTTCCATTTTGTTTTTATTTTGTTTCTTCCCAGCTTCTGCCATTCATTGTTACAGTTGCATTCATATGGCGTTTTCCCCGGCCCCTCCCCCTGACGTGCCCAACATTTACAAGAACCAATACTGCAGAGATTTCAACAAAAAGACCGAGGTGTATGCCGGAGACCGCTGTCCTGACGATGGCAAAGAATACGTGTGTGGGAAAATCAACGGGACGTACACATTCGATGTGCCAAGCAGTTAGTATTTTTGACTTTGGGTTTCCCTCCACAACGTCCGAAAATGTGTAAATGCCTTTGTTTTCCCTCGTTGATTGTGTCAACACCATTATCAGTGCCGTAACCGGTGAGGGCAGGGGGAAATACTCCCCAACTCCTTGCCCCCCTTGCCCCCCTTTCCCCCCAAAAAAAAAAATAATTATAATAACAATTAACAAATTTCACAAATGAACGGTTCGGCGAGTTCGATCACCGCTGGGAACGAGGTTGACTCAACTGACATTTTCACCACCCATAACAACCCTTTGTTGCGCCATTGAAAGTCTGTTCAGTGCGAATCATGTAGGGTGACCTGCAGTTGATGCTACTGCTAAATTCAGCTTGATCTCATACTTGAGTCCCACAAATGGCAGGGCATGAGCAGACTGTGGCTGTGGTTGACGTCAGTGAAAGAGGTTCATCGGGGTAATGGGCAACATCGTCCCCAGTGGTGTACGATCATGCCGCGCTATTTTTTCCCCAGAATGCCTTGCTCGACCATAACCCTTGCTCGATGTTTACATGAACCGTTCAAGTCTGGCGCGTATTAGAACATTTGTACCACTTGGATTGCTTTAATGCGTAAATGAAACAAACTCTCGCACTTTAACGGGTCCTCACGTTCGAATATGCGCGAGACTTGCACAGTTTTCTTAGTGTTTGGAAAATGGATAAATCTCCTTACGAGCCGATTTACAAATTAAGGTTTTGACCTCCCCCTCATACTCCCCACAGGTGGTGTAACCAACGTTCAGTCAATTCTCCGGCGCTGTCTCGTCAAGCCAGCGGGTTTTGACGAGTCAAAAAGCAACAGGGTTTGCATGAGAGGCGACGCACTGGACAAGGCTTCCAATGACATCAGTCTGATCGGTGGGGAATCCGAGGGCTTCGGGTCCATGACCCAGTTCAACGGCGAGGTTTGTTCAGTTTGATTTTCCCAAATTGACTTTTGATCTTTCTACAGTGAGGTAAAGCGTGTAGTATCGGAGCGGTTAAGAGCTTTGAACTCAAGCTCTGGTGACTCTGATCAGCAGAGTGTGGGTTCGATACCCGGGCCCAATTTCATGTCTCTGCTTACCGTAAGCAAAGAATCGGCGCTTACGGAAGCAGGGAATTCCGCGCTTACGTCAAGCGTATTTCACGGGTTAGCAGGGAGTTTTTGCTTGTGCGCTTGCGAAATTCACGTTACTAGGCGTTCTACGCTTACACAGCTAGCGCAGAAATTCGGCGCTTGCTCGGTAATCGGAGAGTGGTGATTGCAAGCGCAGAATTAGGCGGTAAGCAGAGCTATGAAATTGGGCACTGGTCTCGACATTGTGTCCTTGAGCAAGATACTTTACCAAAATTTATTTTGTCCTTCGGATGGGACATTAAGCCTTCAGACGGGACGTTAAGCTACAGGTCTTGTGTACTAGGATTGATAGTGCACGTAAAAGAACCCAGAACACTTATCGTTGAAGAGTCTGGTTCACAGCAAGCACCCTTGTTAACAGGTTTCCTCAGGCTTGCAATCTACAGTGATTAAGTTCACTTATGAGGCATCCTTGGTTTCATTACCAGAAATACACAACAATGAAGCGACCCTGGTTTCATTACAGAAAGTTATAATGATGAGGCATCCTTGGTTTCATTACAGAAACATATAGGCGTAATGACAATAACAAAAAGAGTGGCTCCAAAGTCTAATTTGGTTTTTGATACACTTATGAAAGATGGGAAAAGTCTCTTACCTAACATCAAAATGGTGTTTAAAAAAAATTATTTGATTCTTTTTCAGAGCAAAATTTGAAAAATTGCTTGTTCGGATATGAACAAAATTGGGTCTGTACAGTCGAAAAAGGAATTTCTACTTCAGTCAAAAGGTCAATTTCATTGCCATTTTGAATGAATTACATCGAAATTCAGAAATGAACTAAAAGTTTCCTGTATATTAGAATCTACATCCCCATACATTTGAAATATGATTGACGTCATTGAAGTTTTTGAATTTTGACAAAATTCACACTAGAAGGGTTTTCAATTCAATTCTATCAAAGTAACATTTGTTTCCACATAAACATTTGTAATTAGAAGATACAATGACTTAGATCATGTGGAGGCTTGTTCTGAAAAAGTAGGGCTTGTCGAGGAACAGCCTTAAGACAGAAAAACAAGAACAACCATAAAAACAACTAGACAAAGGTGACAAAACAATGTGTATACACGTACTATAGGTTAAACAAAGCAATAATACTGGAAATTGAACAATTCGTGAGGAAACAGCAATGGAAAACGTATAGATAGTTCCCAGTAGACGCCATCTTTACGGGCAAATCGCATTTTGGCTTGCAGGCGCGCCAAGCGCTCAAATTATTAACGCAGCCGCGTCGTTCACTAACCAATCATGCAATGAGTTTGGTGAAATGTGCGCGTGCTGCACGCCGTTCTCACGCGTAACGCATGACTGTGTGTTCCAAATTACCCGTAAAGATGGCCGATTTACGTCATACTGCAACCTATCTATAGGTTAAACAAAGCAATCATACTGGAAATTGAACAATTCGTGAGGAAACAACAATGGAAAACGTATAGGCTTCTGTTTAATACAATGATATGTTGTACCATTTTAGCATGAGGTAAAAGACGTGTAATTTTTCCCCCATTTTTATTGGAAAACGAGTGCACCACAAAACCGAATTTGACCTTGTTATCCCTCTTTAAAGGTATTATACAGGATTGGTAGAGCTGACAAAATAATCACAGACAGTGTTCATGTTTTGTGTAATCAACCACATACATGAAATAACAAACCTGTGAAAATTTAAGCTCAATTGGTCATCGAGGTTACGAGAAAATAGTGAAAAGAGACCTTATGTGTTTTCTGTTTTTCAAACATCGAGTTTATTATCGCGCGCGATAAAAACTATTGTTTTACTCATTTCTCAGAAACGATAGCATTTTAGGCAGAAATATTTGAATGAACCCTTTCTACCATTACTTACTTTAAATCATGTAAGTTATGTGTGAATCTGTGAACATTTGTGTTTTTCGATCTTACCAATAGTGTACAGGGCCTTTAAAGGAGGGTATGCCTTTAGTAATTACTCCAAAACTTAATGACCATTACAACTTACTTGGTAAAGAGCACTGGACAGTTGTTGATAGTATAAAACATTGTTAGAAATGCCTTCCTTTGAAGTAATGAAGTTTCAGCGAAAGGGGTAATTTTGACCTACAAATTTGAACCTGAGAAAGGCGTTAGGCATGAAGCCTTTCTGAGGCATCTGAATGCACACAATTCTATGCAACAAGGGTGTTTTTTCTTTCATTATTTTCTTGCAACTTTGATGGCCAACTGAGCCCAAATTTTCACAGGTTTGTTCTTTTATGCAAAGGGTAGGGAACACCAAGTCAGGATATATTTATACTTAATTGTCTTTGAAAATTACCAAAAGTATACCCGCCTTTAACGATAATGGTCATCGTTTGGTACTGTCAACATAAATGCTGATTATGGACAAAATTATCAAGAAAGATACAGCAAGTGTGTCACTTTATGAGAGTTTCACTCGAATTGAGAGATTGTGTATTTCTTTTCCGAAAGCCAATGATGTCAACAGTCGCAAGCATCCTGCAAAATTATTTGTGTCCCCGTTGATTGGAAATCAATAAAAGAATGTCAAAAAACTTGAATCTCCAAAGATCACCTGTGGGAGACCTTTGAAAAAGTCCATGGTGTCCGTTTAAATTATGCATTCAATACGGCCAGAGATGCATTTGGTACCCGCTGTCATCTCGCTCAACGTGTATACTCAACGTTCTTCAGTTAAAAAAAAAATTATAATAAACAAAAAACGTGATAGTGTTTTGGTGTTAACTCAACAAGAAGACACTGATTTTAGCTGAAACTTTCACATGTGACTTTTGTTGTATATATATCTTGATAATTATTGCCTTTAAATCAGCATTATTAATACGTTGGCAAAAAAAAAAATCACACGACGATCCTACTACCTTCAACCCAACACCGGAATAGCGCGCCCGTGAAATTGGCGCGCAGAGAACTTCCGGGAAATCGATCGCTGGAAGAGATGCAGTTAAGCTTCGTTTTGTAAAAGATGATTGGCAAACACATAACTTGAAGTAATTTTGTTTTGCTATTACCCAAGGTTTTTGTAATAAAGGTGTTTATTGTCGTGGTGTGCGTGGTGGTCGTGTTGTTGGTTATTGTTGTGAATAACTAGGATGTTATAGACGTGGATGTTTGATGCATTGGGTTTTAGAATAAAAACAACTCTCACCCCCGAACAAAGATATTGACAAAATAGGAAGACCGCCAACACTAGGGCTAGTTAGCTCAGTTGGTAGAGCGCCGGCACTTTAATCCGGAGGTCGTTAGTTCAAATCCCGCTTTAGTCAATTTTTCTTTGTTCAACCCAAATCATTTAAACATTTACCAAGTCAGTTTCCCTTGCGGTTTATTATTTGATAAAAACAACTCCTTCAACACATAACGTACTATTTACATTTTTTGATTTTTTTGATTTACATTTTTTGTAAAACTGCTGGGATTTTTTTAAAGAAAAGAATTGTTAACTTTACATGAAGTGAACAGGATAAAACTTGGGAATTTACTTTTGAAGTTGTTTGTTGGGTAAAGACGTGTGCGACGTGGAAAGAAAATGTATTGTTACGTTCCCCGAGTTACTGAAGTGATAAGGGACATTGAGATAAAACAATCCCGTTTTCATGATTTATATATCATATTGATGACTTAGTAAAAACAACTTACATGAACATAAGAAATATGACTTAATTGGCACAAGGCTTATGACTATTGCTAATTCAAATATGACTTAATTGGCACAAGTCTAATGACTATTGCTAATTCATCATTATGAGGTATAAGATATTATAATTAAGACTTCTTTTTCTCAGTGTCCCCCGCTTTCGCATGAAACAGCAGTCCATAAAAACATTAAATTCGTCTATCCAACTATAAAACGTTTTCATTGTTCTTTTTTTAAAGGTTTGTTACTGCAGTGACAACAACTGCAACGCAGCCAGTAAGATTGGGCACAATGTGGTGTTCACGGTCATAATGGCGACAGTTCTAGCTACACTGGTGAACTGATATGTTGAGGGCGCCCTTTATGTATAACTATACTTGTCTCTATGTAGTCACTAAAAACATACCTTTATATTGTTGGTAAACAAACGGCACTGGTTGGTAAAGACGGCTGAATGTACATTCAATCGAGATGTTGTAACCAAAAAATCAGATTACAGGGAACAATATTGATCCATCAAAAGGCATTGACCGTTAAATCTTTGATTTGTAGAAGTTTTTGTAGATTTGTGTTTATTAACACTGTTTATGCGCACAATGGCACACAAAGCTGCTTATAAAGCAGAAAAGGCGCATACAAGCACAATAACATGATGCTTTCCAGAATAAGGTTGCCAGCCAAACTGCTATGTCACTAATAGTATTACAATTTAATAAGCAATTTCTGCTCAAGCAGCTTTTAGAAACTCAGACCTGATAACTGTTTAGGTAAGGCTGGAAATCCATGCGTTCGTCATTCGTTGTGCGTAATGTGTAGTGCACATGATACCCCTGCATGTCACACTCTGAAACTGCGCCCTCAATGAGCCAAAATGAGGCAGATGATTAGATGATAGCTGTTCTTGGTGCATAAATCGTGCACGTATCCTCAATGTACTATACCAACGCTGTGCGTTATGCAAGGGGTTAACTAGTAAAAATGAAAGTGAAAATTATGTGCAATGCTTAGCGTGTATTTTCGTGCTAAAGGATTGCACGCTCTGCATTACGCACAACGCATGATGGACATGTGGATTTTCAGCCTTGTTAGTGAATGATTGCATATACCTTTTCTAAACCACGGCTTGTGCTTAGGCTAGGGCTTTGGCTTGGACTAAGGCTTTGGCTTGGGCTTAGGATTATGCTAGGGCTGGGGCTTGTGCTTTGCTTTAGGTTTGGGCTTGGGCTTGGGCTTGGAATTGGGCTTAGGCTTGGGCTTTAGCTTAGGCTAGGCCTTGGGCTTAGACTTGGGCTTGGGCCTAGGTTTTGGCAAGCCGGAGCCCAAGCCCAAACTTTGGCTTCAAAAAGGGCTTATACTGGGTTTAGGGCCTTTTTATACTGTCTGGTACTACTTCCATATAATTATCGGGAAATCGTATTAAGTTATACATGCAGCATTTTAGCAGGTAACCCGTTCAACTTCTATACATTGTTTGACTGCATGATATTTACAAGTTGGGTCTTTTTCTGTTAACTAATAAAATGCTTAATAAATACACACAATCTGCATACGTTAATTTTATGAATATGAATTATTAGTAAGTCGTGACTACAATCAGGGGAACATATCTGCGTATAAAGGATTTCCGTCAAAAACTAAACCACTTTTGTCAATCATTTTGCACTGCCTTGTTGTTTTTAACTACTTATTTTGCTCTAAATCGTTGTTCATCTAGTCGTAAGAGGGCGTGGGAGGAGGGGGGGGGGGCTTTAACAGACACCCGGTTCAGACAGGTGATCCATCAGAGTCGTGCCGAACGAAATATATTAGGAGCGACTCTAGGTGGACCCAAATCAATTTTGGTTTCAGACAGGCGAACATAACCACGTTACATTTACATTGGGTTCGGCTCATGACAAGATCGACGTCTGAAACCAAGACGCTCCAGAGTCGTTCTGAACGAATGCGACAGTCAATCTTTCGACATCCAGCGCGTCCAGTTGTTCCTAACTGTTTCAGACGTCGAACCTTGCATGTACATGTACTTAAAGGGACACGTTGCCTTCGAATCTCATGAAATTTTACTGTTTGGAGGTGTTCCTTATCCTTATTAAGAGTTGTTCTTGCAATAAAACACCTTTAATGTGTAATAATTAGTGAATGGTGATTAAAAACAACAACATTGCTCTCTGACCCCTCGACATCTGTCCCGCGAAACGTATATGTATTTCCAGCCGTAAATATCATCGTCCATGTTATGGGCAAAATGCGCGATGAACAGCTGTTAGGCTGTTGCCGTAGCCAGTGGCCTGGTAGACCTATCAAATGAACACTGGGTAATAATTATACCATTCTCTACCTCTCGCGACGAGCTGAAGCTAGCACAGTGTTGGGCCCGATCGCCAGCCGCGTATTCGCGCCGCGTATTCCGAAAATAGAACACATGCAGTACAGGGGGGTGAATCAATAGCAAAATCTGTTCACCTCCCTGTGTTGCATGTGTTCTATTTTCGGAATGCGGCTGGTTATTCCGCGAATGCGCGGCGTAGCTTCACCTACATGTCAAAATGGATCGCCACAAGATTTATAAGACGCGTCTAAAAAGAAGAACCCTCGTCAATCAGGGTAAGAAAACTGTCTTGGGACTAACCGAGAGAAACAACCGGTGTTGTTCATACCCAATCTTTATTGTGGACAGGAGGAGAGGACTTAAACATGGCCGAGCGGTCTAGGTCACCGGACCTAAGCTCTGGTGTTTTCAGCAGCAGAGTGTGGGTTCGATACCCGGTCATGACACTTGTGCCCCTGAGCAAGGCACTTAACCATAATTGCTTCGAAAAAGATTTATAAGACGCCTTTTCAATTTTGTCCGTCGCCTTTTCAATTTTGTCCGTCGCCTTTTCAATTTTGTCCGTCGCCTTTTCAATTTTGTCCGTCGCCTTTTCAATTTTGTCTGTCGCCTTTTCAATTTTTTCCGTCGCCTTTTCAATTTTTCCATCGTGGGTCCACGTGACTACCAGGTGACTATCACATGACTCCGAAGGAAATTCGACCTTTGGGAGGCATACCGCAGTTGCCAAAATGTATACGTTGCTTCATCCACAGTCGAGACCAGATAACTACGATAATATCCTTTTTCAGTTCCATTCTTGATTTACTAAGCAAAGCCTGTACATAGACAGTATGGTTGAGGTATCCAATCATTTTTCTTTGCCAACAAATCATCACATGGTCATCATGTGACAGTCACGTGGCCGTTTCAGAAACAAAATGCGCCTGAAAATTTGAAAAGGTGACGGACAAAATTGAAAAGGCGACGGAAGAAAATTGAAAAGGCGACGGACAAAATTGAAAAGGCGACGGACAAAATTGAAAAGGCGACGGAAGAAAATTGAAAAGGCGACAGACAAAATTGAAAAGGCGACGGAAGAAAATTGAAAAGGCGACGGACAAAATTGAAAAGGCGACATACAAAATTGAAAAGGCGACGGACAAAATTGAAAAGGCGACGGAAGGAGTGGCACATATGGAACACCATAGGATCATTATATTATAACCGTGTTAATTCACGTCAAACGCTTTTTATAGCCCAAAGCGCCCAATCCGAAGGCAACGTGTTCCTTTAATCATAGAGAAAGGTCTCTCTATGCTTTAATTCAATAAGTTGGTTCGGCGCAACTCTAGAGCGCCTGTCTGAACTAGGTGTAAGTTTCTAAGCAATAATTTGACTATGATCGACAAGACGTCAGTCACAATTGTTTCAAGAAAAGAGAAAGCATTCCAAAGCCTCCAGTTAATATGGGGCATTAGGAGCACACGATTTAAGGGCATTTTTGTGAATATTTATCGCCGGTTTTCTTTCCCTGCTGTGCATCAGGTCTCGGTGAAACGGGTAGGTCAATATACTGAGCCTCATAATTTAGTTTGATATGATACAGAACGCCGGATTTTTCTTTCACCTGGCCCAAATTTCATAGAGCTGCTGAAGCAGAAAATATTACTCAACAATCTTTTGAATAGCGGATTCTTCTTAGCATTAGTGAGCAGGATAGTAAGAAATTGAACATGTGACACGGTTTAATTAGGTGGTAACTTTATTCCGGTATTAAAAAAAGCGTAATTTTGTTTTACTTATTTATATTTTGTCTGTGTTTATCAAGCAGCTCTGTGAAATAGGGCCGAGACAGTCTCACTAGGAGAGGACAAAGACATATATACTTGGGGGCAATTAATGTATGAAATCATTCATTTGTGCATATTTTTCGATTTCAATTGGTGTGGGTTGACTGGGGGAAAGGGTTCTGACCCCCCTTTCTGGTTACACCCCAGACGATATAATGCCTCTTTCCCGATGGTCGTTGGGGGACAAGCAAACAACATTGACGGAAGGGAATTGTTGAAGCTACGCCGGCTCAAGATTTTATTTTGATAATCTTGATTGACGACGCTAGTTTTGTAATAATATCCGCTACACCGACTGGCTCGGATGGACTTGACAAGTCTACGGACCTGGTTCAAAGCTTGATCCAGACGTATGTTTGATTCAGATATCTATTCTCCTGTAATTCGTGTTGCGATACCGGCGACTATACGTTAACAAAATGAACGTTGTCAATCAAGACTAGCTCAAGATCGAATAATTATCAAAACCGTGATAGCCATAAGAAGCTTTTTGTCTTTATCTTTAATTGGTCGTATTGTTGATAGACCACCCCAACCACCACCGTCCAAAAGTGGAGTTTATGGACTTTACATTGTTCACAGACCTTTTATACTACCTAGCGATGTCACGGCCGCGATTTACCAAAGGTTGGCAAAGGTACGGGCAGACTTAATTGCAGAAAATACAACAATTAATTAGCAACCCTTAAGTGAAGGCTGGTAACATTATTGCACAATCATGTTGAATATTGCACTTTTTTCTCCAAAGTGCAATGCAATATGGAGTCAAAGTCATTGATATCTTATTCTGGACTATTCCATACATCTAGGAGGGGGTCAGCTCCCAGAGTTGTAGTGTTTGAGGGGCTAGATTGTTTTCTCACTTAGGCCTTTATACTTCGTGCACAAAATTGTATAGACATACTGTACATGTACATACCTACCCAGATCTGAACACCCTGGTATATGTATAACCATCTGTTCTTTAGCCGGCTTCCAGGTGTCTTGCTGACAGCTTGTGTTAGGATCCAAGGTTTCCAAACTGTTTTGCATACTGCATGGGGAGCCAGTCTAGTGGAACCTTCCCGCATTTTGGTGTAGCTGCTGGGGTTACTCGCTCACTTAAAGGTTAAGTTTGTTAAATATTACGGTTCAATTAACTCACGCCTTGGGGGAAGGGTTTGTTATAAAAAATGTTGCCGAACATGAGTGCAACAAAACAACGGAAAAAATACTTTTTATTTTAGACTAAAATATACACTTGTAGAAAACAAGGTTTGAAGATCATTATAACTTGCAGGAATCCAATCGGATCGTTTGGGACACTAGGTGGCAGCAGACAGGTAAAATATCCATCGTTTACGTAGTTCTGAGCATGCGCACGTTACCGAGAGCAATGCATCTTGGTAATGTGCGAATGACCCGGTAAGTCTGCTGCCAGCCAGCCTAGAGTTCCAAAGTCTCCCATTCAATTTAATTCACTTTATTTCCAATCCATACACAAAATAAACAATGGAACATAAACATAGAAGTAACGACTATAGGCAAAGAATAAGTAATTAAATTTATACAATACAAAGTTTCCCATTGATACTTTAAAGGCACTCAACACGTTTTGTAATTGTCAAAGACCAGTATTCTCACTTGGTGTATCCCATCATATGCATAAAATAACTTTCTGTGAACATTTGGACTCAATTGGTCATCGCAGTTGCAAGAAAATAATGAAAGAAAAAACACCCTTGTTGTACAAATTAGTGTGCTTCCAGATAGGAATAAAAGGCTTCTGGCCAGAAGTCTTTTATTATTTGAGTGAGAAATTACCTCTTTCTCAAAAACTACGTTACTTCAGAGGGAGTGGTTTCTCACAATGTTTTATACTATCAACAGCTCTCCGTTGCTCGTTACCAAGTAAGTTTTTATGCTAACAATTATTTTGAGTAATTACCAAACGTGTACAGTGCCTTTAAAGGTATTATACAGGATTGGTAGAGCTGACAAAATAATCACAGACGGTGTTCATGTTTTGTGTAATCAACCATATACATGAAATAATAAACCTGTGAAAATTTGAGCTCAATTGGTCATCGAGGTCACGAGAAAATAGTGAAAAGAGACCTTATGTGTTTTCTGTTTTTCAAACATGGAGTTTATTATCGCGCGCGATAAAAACTATTGTTTTACTCATTTCTCAGAAACGATAGCATTTTAGGCAGAAATATTTTAAGGAACCCTTTCTACCATTACTTACTTTAAATCATGTAAGTTATGTGTGAATCTGTGAACATTTGTGTTTTTCGATCTTACCCAATAGTGTATAGGCCTTTAAGTGGCACTTGTAAGGTGTTTTTTTAAGACTAGATTATAGGCCTACCGATTAGCTTTATTGGGGTTTTATTAACTGCCAAGTACTTAACTGACAAGCTCGTAGGTCTAGTGGTATCTGCTCTCGAATGGCAAAGTTCATGAGTTCGAATCCCACCCGGGTATTATATGCCTGTGGATTTTAGTTTTTCACAGGACTCTGAAAAGTACTAAAGTTTACACAGGGCCTTAAACTCATTTGTGTATGGGCGTGTGAAGCACAAATAAAATTCAATTTATTGTAGAAACCAGTTGACCTATTTATAATTTACCGAAGGTGGTATTTTTCTGTGTGGTGTAATTTCATGCTTTGATTTAAAATGTCCCTTTCGTACACCCAGTTAAAACTAATCTTCCTACACTTAAAGGGACACGTTGCCTTGGATCGGACGAGTTGGTCTATAAAAAGCGTCAATAAACGTTTGTTATAAAATGCATATGGTTAGAATGATGTTTTAAAAGTAGAATACAATGATCCACACATTATGCCTCGAAATTGCGTGGTTTTCCTTTTACATCGTGAACTAAAACAGTCGGCCATTGAATTTATCACTTTTAGCAACTGTTAAGAATTTGCTCTGAATTTTTGACTCCCTTAATGGCGGACCGTGTTAGTTCGCAAAGTAAAAGGAAAATCACGCAATTTTGAGGCATACTTGTGTGGATCATTGTATTCTACTTTTAAAACATCTTTCTAACCATATGCATTTTATAACAAACGGTCACAGACGCTTTTTATAGACCAACTCGTCCGATCCAAGGCAACGTGTCCCTTTAACACAAACAAAATGGGCAAGCAAGCTGAAGCCATCTGCTGCTTTTCACTCATCGTGACAACAACAAAACATGTTTTTGTTTATCTAAAAAATATCGTTTCTAAGTCAGTCCGGGTGAAAACAAAATGGCGGTCGGATACACCACCCTTTGAAATGGCAAAAGTTCATCACACTGCCTTATGCTGGTCAAAACATCAACATGCTTCACACGTTCTGTTTTTTACATCCCTGTATCTTTAACAACCTCCCATATACTCTGTACGCAAAATTCCTTTTTGGAGCACCCCAGTCTTTAGAAATCCTCTATAAAGACCTTTAATTTTTCCTTTTGTGTTTTGTCCTCGTTCTCTTTAAAGTGGCGAATATTAAAACACTTGGTCTACCGCTGCCCAGTGTTGCATCAGTGTGTTCTCTCAAATGATAATATTCAAAGTGCTGGTGATATTCGAAGTGCTGGTGCGGTTAAATAATTGCCAATTACGGGGCCATTATAGTCCAACACAGCGTTAGTTTGCCTGGCGTTTTCAGCACAGTTCCGTTATAACGATTTGACAGCAAGAGTATCGTTACGCAGGGAGCCATATAGGTTTTCCCGGCTATTTTCGGCAAAAATGTAGCCTATTTCACCTCCATGCTTTTGTATTAACTATTAAGTAGCTTTTCCTTTTCAGTTGAAACCGTTCAATTTCACCTTGAGGGATGCAAAGTTATACAGCATTATTTTAAATTAAGGGTATTAATAATTATACAGGATTGGTAGAGCTGACCGTATAGTCACAGACAGTGTTCATGTTTTGGGTGATCAACCATTACACATGAAATAACAAACCTGTGAAAAATTCGAGCTTAATCCTCTGTGTGAGTCAGGAGAAAATAGTGAAAAACCATGCAACATTTTTAGCATGAAACACGTTGTCCTTAGCAACAAATATATCAGCTGTTGCGTTTTGTGGTTTTTAAAAGGTTTTACAGTCTCCTCGAACGTGAGTTCATTTCAGATTTTATATTTGTAGTATTCTTAATATGAACTTCAAAACCGATAAGCTTTCAGACTAATATTAATCAATTATATTTTGTTATCAATCATGACTAATCCGGTGTAACGCCTTTAAAAGTGCATTATTTTATTAGCCATGCAAAATCGGTATTCAATTTAGCGAAGAAGCCGCAGCTAGAGATTTCTGCGATAAGCTGCTGCGGTTAGAGTGGGTTGCCAAATTTATTAGCTATATAATTTTTTTTTTTCCTCGCATGACTTAAAGAACATTGCTCACACATTAATTGAAATTTAATGACTGTTTGATAATTATCAACTTTTTTACGAGAAATTGATTCACCCAACGTTTAAAATGACCGCTTATTTTCAAAATATGAACGGGAAAAACCTGTATATAAAATTACTATAATTATGTGCATTTGTAATGTATAAAACCTTGTACTTAAAGGGGTCGTGTCGTCATGATCAAAGCAGGCCTGTGGCTGTACATTTACGTATGAACTCTCCCCGTTCCATCACGCTCACGCCCCCCCCCCCCCCCCTCCGTAGTAAAACCTTTCTATTGTTGATAACCAAACAGCGCTGAATGAATAGCAAAGCAATCAATCGTGTCAACAGATGCTGTGACCAAAATAAACATTTAGGCAAAAGTTCAATTATAAAAACACATCCCATGATTAGTTGCAATTAGTTTCCAACAAGTTCAACACTGTTTTTGAATAATCATTCGTGTAACATTGTTACAAACTGTTGCTCTCTACATGGTTTTGCCTTGATGGCATCCCATAGTTTTTTCCAGCCTTGGTGACGTTGCAACAGAACGGTTTAAATGGATTAAATTGGGCTGAAAACACCTGTCGAGGCACACAGCAGCCAACAACTGTTTAATGATATCAATTTTGTTCTGAGTTCAAGGTAATATTTTTATAAAAGAAAGGGTAGCGACAATATAAGCATCAGCGACCATCAATAACAAGTGGTTGTTCATTTCACGTGCAACCCGAAATAACCGGTTTAGCATTTATTTAACGATGTACCAGCAAAACATATTAAAGAATGAAAGAATAGGTATGACATATTTCCGGATGATGTTTTGTCTTATGTAAGTTCAGTGTTGTGATAATCTGTTAGTGTTGGTGTGTTTGTTTGTTTGTTGTTTGTCTGTCCGTAGGTACGGGAACAAAAGCTTTGCTTCACCCTATGCCTAAATGTTGTCCTGTTTGTGATTATTTATTTAACTTTTGTGTAAATTGTTAATGTCTTTGTTACTTCTCTGGTTTGCCATTATATATTCATTATCATGTACCTTTACCTTAACGATATACACAAATGTATCTTTTTTGGCAACATTGAAATAAATGTAATGTAATAATAAATAATTACCTATATCTTCAAAACACAATGTTTCACATTGGTAAATGCCAAAGACCTGTATCCACACTTGATATGACACAAAATATACATGAAATAACAAACCTGTGAAAATTTAAGCTCAATCGGTGATTGGAATCACGAACAAAATGTGGGGGGAAAACCATTATTTATTTATTTTTGCAATTTTCAAACATTGAATTTTTGACTTCTGAGATCAAAACCAATTGATTTACTCATTTCTGAACAACTATTGCATTTCAAGCAGAAATATTTCAAGGGAAGTTTTCCACCATGACCATCTTTATACCACGTTAGTTGTGTGCAAATCTGTGAACATTTATATTTGTAATCTTATCAATGTTATGCACACCCGTTCACTAGTCACGCGACAGCACACAACCTGATCAATTATCATTATTATCTTATGCTAATGAAGTTTCATCGTGAATACAAATTAAAATGTCTGTCAAGTTGGTTCTAATGAAAAAATGATATGCCATAAAAAAAACTAAAGGAGCTCTGGAAGAGTCATCCGACTTGTTGAGAACCTGACATAACTTATCATCCGTCATTCCCGAATTTCTATGAATGTCGACATCCTGAGGAAAAACAGGTTGATGATGCCAATACAAATTTCTAGTAATGTCGACATAAAAATATATACATATTAATCCTGAAATAAATATATAGATGTGTCGAAATCCTTTAAATAAAAAAAATTCGTCATTCAAAGAAAGTCAGCACCACTGCAGCAGTTTTGCCAAGAATACGAAACTGTACTTTGTCTTGATTCAAAGACAAGCATAGCCCTTAAGCAAACGTATTGTCAACATTACCAGTGAGTTACCTTTCTAGATTCAGAGTCAGCTTATACTGATATAGAAGTTTTGCCAACATTTCAAATACTGCACTTTTTGTTGATTCAAAGACACATCAATTTGTCTATAAGCGACAGTATTGTCAACATTGCCAATGAGTTACATAATCTTGATTCAAGGAAAGTCACCATACTGCTACAGCAGTTTTGACAACATTTCAAATAGTGTTTATGTACGTTATCATTATCTTCATTCAAAGAGTCAGCTTACTGCTGCAGCAATTTTGCCATCATTTCAATCAATATACTTTATTCAAAGACATCAAGTTTATTTTAAAAAGCCAAAAATATTGCCTCACAATATTGTCTGATCTGCTAAGCACAAATGGGCAAGATACCAGTCACAGATTGTACATACAACATGGTACTTTAGCTGGTAACCTTAGTCTGGTTAAGATAATTGATATGTGCTTATCTACCCTTGATGCTTGTTAGCAGCTCTATGAAATTTTGCCCTGGTATCATGTCCAAATGTTAGGCCGTGTCAAAAATGGCGACTATAATTGCTACGGCTTACGGCTAGATCGCCGCATCATCTTGCGTTGAAGTATAGTACATCCTTGGCTTTACACCCGTAGCTGTAGCCGTAGCTGACGATTCGGATTTGGCCGTTTCACAATCTCTTTGATAATTTCTTTCCACTGCTGAGAATATTTCTTTGATTTCATCAGCCGTGTTTGTGTCACTCTGAACAGGCATCGGTTTATGGTACCGTATTGGTCCAACAATTCCTTCCTGAACTTTGACCTGCACCACTCCTTCATCCCCTAAATAAAGATGGTTCAATTGATATGTGTTATCCTTAACAGGACGAGTCTTCAAAGAGGATTCGATCTTCGCCGCGGCCTTCTGTTGACTTGACCCAATTGTGCTAATTACAACAGCAAAAAATGAAAGTCCGAATATATACCAAAATACAACGGCGACATCATAAAGTATTTCTAACACCTCCGGTGGGTCTTCCTTTGTATCGGCAGTGGCCACATAATCACCAAACCCTATGGTTGTCAGCGTAATGAAGCAGTAGTAGTGAGCAATCCGATACGACCAGTCGTCCTCCATAAAGGTGAACAAAACGGCAGGGATGAGGACCAACAGGGAGTAGCTGATGGACGCCACAACAAGCCACATCACAAAACGTCTGAGTTTTCGCCTGGTCACCGAACAGTAGTCCTGCAGGAGGTGGTCAAGTCCGTCGGTTAACTTACGGAAACTGTCCCGATAGAACCCGCCTACCACGGACAGCAGCCACCCAAAGAACGGTATGCCGATCAGAGCGTATACGATGCAGAAGTTCTGGCCGGCTTCCGTACTGGGTGCCAGTTTGCCATAGCCTATCGTAGTCACCACGGTGCCGGAGAAAAAGAAAGAACTACTGAAGTCCCAGTGACTTTTACTTGTCAAGTTATGTTTCGGATTTAGACCAGCGCGCACTGCTCTTTCGATTTGATCTATCAGCTCCTCTAATCTCTCTTCCTTGAGGCAGTCTAAATCCGACAGCATTGTTTCCTTATGCCCTCTCACGTCATTGCGGGTGTTGGATTCTTGCGGCGCCTCCAGTGCCGAAAAAACAAGCCCGCCAATAGCAAGGTACCCAATGAACGAAACTATCAAGAGAAGGAGACGCTTCCAGTCCATGACTGCACTGCTTTCTGTTGCAGGAAACAAAATAACTACGGGAAACGATGTCTGGTCTCCTAGCTACATTGCACACAAGCCCGGAACCAGGTAGTTTCCTATGTTGTAGCCACCAGCCGAACAGAAGTCACCGACCATCACATTATATACGCATTGGAGATAATAACATATATTTCAAATACTCGTTACCGTGCAGCCCTGTATAACAGAGAACCTGAGTGCACGTTTGATGTTTCATTGTCGGTCGTTGGCACTCGTAATAATGAAAGTTTCCTAGGAATATCTCTGCAGCCGGTGGCCGTCAGCTATCCAGAAGACATACATGACCAGAGACAAACACTGCAAAATGAAACTGTATTGCAGGTTGAATGACTGCTCTATCGAGCGTGCACAGTTGTGCTAAACTCTAGCTAATTAAAGGAGCTGTGTCGTCATGATCAAAGCAGACCCTGTGGCTTCGCTCGGTCATCCAAAGGTACTGGGGTGGGCTGACCTTATACACTTGCGCATTGGACAATTCCTTCCCAACAACCCCCTTTCACCTCTTCCTTTTTACGAAAGATTCGATTATCAATAATGATAATGTAGGTCTATTGTGCAAATCCATTACAATTAATGATTTAAATTGTTTGCCTTGAATCGACTAAAATAGGGCTCGACCGCAACATCCTTTCTTACTTAAAAGATCGTTATTATCCATGGAGCCGCAATACTCCATCATAGTGTGCGCATTGCGCCGACTGTATCATTCCATCAATCATGCATCAATTCATCCGGAACAAGAATTTGTCCAAGCTCATCAGCCCATCCCAGTTAATATCAGTGGGGCCGAGCGAAGTCTGTAGTAGCCTCGCTACCACGGGCAGGGCGCCATATCGATACCTCTCGTCACTCACCCCTGGAAGTGATGTTCAAAAATACAATGCTGATTGACTACCCAAAAATGGCTTCTCTGCGCTCACGCCTGTGAAAAACAAAACAAATTCGATTGCCTGTAGGGTGCTTGGTATGGCGCTTAGTACGCACTTGTCAAAATGCAAGTATTTTGACGCAATCCACTTCAAATAAAACATGTTTTTACATGGTCACCCTAATCTGCATTCGTTTAACATATCACAAGATTAAAGAATGAGAGGCAACCAGTTGCTCTATGTTTATATTTCTTTTGATAGCGCCCTCTGCGTACGTCTCTAGCACAGAATTTATCAACCACGTCAGGACGATTAAAATATCCAATATATTTGGAGAATTCAAAGTCACACTTCCAGGGTTTTATGAGGAGGTCATGATCGGGCAAGGCATTATTGGAAAAATGGCGCGGTAAGATTGTACACAACTGAGGACAAGGTTGAGGTTAACATGTCACAAGTTCAAATTTGCACTTCCATTGGTTTATGATCGAGCATGGCATTTCAGGGGGAAATGGCGCGGCAACATAGTTCACTGATAGGAACGAGGTTGACCTATGGCGCGCCAACTGGGTGTGAGATCAGAATACCATTTACATGCACAGCCACTGGCCTGCTGTGTTCATGACAACACGGTCCTGTAAATAGACTTCTTATTTTGAAGGCCATTCATTCAACCCGGCATGTTTATCCGGCGCAAAAGTTCATGAACACTGGGCATAAAAGTATACAGACTAATCTAAAAACACAATTTTAGCAGCTTTGGTTTAAAAGCTGAATCCTCGCAATTTTTTATTAAGGTCCATAGATTTGTGAACGCTAGAGATAATTGAAATTATTGTATACTTTGAAAATGATGTACAGGTACCATGTTGACGTCAGAGAGAGGTGCGCCCCCATCGCCAGGAACCCTTCGCTATGAACCCTCTTGTGTTTCACCTGTATAATACCCGTATCAGAATTGACACGGATTCCGCGTCATCCATTTTATAGCACAAATCGTCCAATCTAAGGAAATGTGTCCCTTTAAGTCTACTGACAGCGTCACGTGCATAAAAATTATTATGATAATTATACACTGAATATGTTATTGATTGCACGCCATTAATCGGGTAATTGCAGTGTTTTGTTGAGTGGTCGTGTAACCGCGCTTCTGAGCGTGTTGTTAACGAACCGTGTGTCCTTGGCCGTTTACGAAACGGAGGCTCAGGCTCAGGCTTAGGCTTAGGCTTCAGAAACGTCGGCCATATTGAAGCCTTTGCGAATCCACCCCTTACCGAGGCTTCGTCAGGCTTCGTCAGGCTCCGCTTTGGGCCGAATTCCGAAGCCTCAAACACAAAGCCCAAGCCGGAGCCTCTGATTCGTATGAGGCCGACGTTTCTGAAGCCTAAGCCTGAGCCTGAGCCTGAGCCTCCGTTTCGTAAACGGCTCTAGTAAAACATTGAATGATCTTGTCAATGAAACGTAGTCTTAATTCAAGAAGTAAATTATAAATTCAACCTTACTCCATCTTACATGACAGTTGACACTGAATAATTTGTAGAGGTGTACATATTTTAGAACGAGTTCCAGTATCAATGGACAAGCTTATTATTAATTTGTTTAACAAAAGAAAGCAAATTAATCACTTTGGTCTTTATAACTGGTACAAAGCATTTCATAATATCTATATATAAATACATGCTGTTATACGGAGCCCGTACGTGGACAAGATTTTACTATTTCGTTCCCTCGAAATATTATTTCGTTCCCTTAAAATATTATTTCGTTCCCCTGAACTATAATTTCTTTCGTGCTCACGAGATACTTTGCCGTTTCCTCGAAAAAAATTTTCGATCCCTCCAAACAATATTTTGTTACCTTAAAATTTGTATTCTGTTCCCATGAATTAATATTTCGTTCCTCTAGAAAAAAATATTTCGTTCTTGCGAAATAGTATTTGTTTTAACGAAATATTATATCGCTCCCACTAAAAAAAATGTTCGTTCCCACGAAATAGTCTACTACTATTTCTTTTCCTCAAAATAACATTTCGAGAGAGCAAAATGTTATTTTGTTCTAATATTTTGAGGGAACGAAATAATTTTTTAAGGGAATGAATAAATTAAAAAAATATATATATATAAAATGTCAATTTACGGGCTCCGTACGGTATATTATGCATATAATGCACATACATACATCTTTTTGTTTAATTGTGTGAACAAATTTCACTCTAACGGCAGCAGAGTGATCACCTTATATACGCAAGTAGAAAGTAATCAACCTGTAGTGAAAAAATTTAAAAACAAAAGCAACAGTAACAGCTAACAAACACTAGCAAAGATTTGGTGTCCTCAAGTGGAAAAAAAACGCAGACAACAATAAAGATAAAGTTCAGTTCAGTTCAGTTCAGTTTATTTCCACTCAATCAGTTTGCTTAAACAAAAATACACATTTTTAACGCTACTTTAGATACAATGTATGATTAAGTGGTGGGGGTCTCCTAAGAGCAAGCTTGTTGGGTGGAGACCCCCGACATTTTTATAACTGGGTTGAGGAAGTACTGAGTTGGAAACCTACAAGTAATGTAACATCAATGATTACGTAAACACACAATAAGGACACAAGACGAACACAAACAGGACAACAGATAGCTGGAAAGGCTCACCGCGCGGCGGCATTCAAATAAATAATTAAGTAGGAGACAATATAAATAATTTTGGTAAATGACATAGGGGGAAAATGAGTCAATAAATTCAACACTTGTCATAAAAGACATGCATCGTTGGGCAATGTTGACACATATCAATACACACGAAAAAAACAAAATAATTTACAATGAGTTTACTTTTCCCTGCACTGGGGCCGTATGCCAATTAATGGCTTCGGACAGTGGCTACGGCTGCATAGCTATATAAAAAAAACAAGTATTTCTAAACGTTGCTGTAGCATCCAGAAGCCGTAGCCGTAGTAGGTGACACTAGATTCGCACACAGCCTTATTAAACTCGAGTCCGGCGCCAGTCTACAAACGAACACGTGCGAGAAAAGTTTCCCATTAATACACTGTTCTAATATCGATTTGCGCAAATCGAAACGCAAACTATATGAATATGCATTAATCTCAGATGGACAATAATGAAACCTGCCGAGCGCTGCAGGTGACGTGTTTTTAAAATTTATTTACAATTTATCAGTGTGATATCAGTGGCGTGAAAAGAAAAGCAACCCCATGGTAACAAGACAGTTACCATGCTATTTGGCTAGGTGTAGTTGGGGAATATGGAATATAAAAAAAAAAAAAAAAAATGGCGGAGTACTGACTGTTTAATTAAAAACTGTTACTCAATAAGTCCACCATGGCATCATGCAGTGTTAAGCCATAGGTTCCGTGTACTAGGATTGGTAGTGCACGTAAAAGAACCCAGAACACTTATCGTTGAAGAGTCTGGTTCACAGCAAGCACCCTTGTTTACAGGTTTCCTCAGGCTTGTGAGCTACAGTGATTAAGTTCACTTATGAGGCATCCTTGGTTTCATTACCAGAAATAATAATAATACATTTTATGAAGATTTCACAGTTTGGTCCGCACTCCGCAGAGTTTCTCTGTTCATTCAAACTTTTTAGCGACGAGGTACCAACTGCATCTCTGATCTGACAGCAGTATTCACAAAAGGACACCACGGACATTTAAATCTCCAAAATTCACCTCAAGACGAGTTTTGAAGATTCATATTTTTTGACATAATATTATCTGTGTAACAAGTAGGCTTTCGGACAGAAACAAAATAATAATAATCGGGGTCAGTACATAAGTATTACCTAACCTAGTCTTGAATTCAGCCGTGTCGAAAATATTTACATTTAATAGTTATATGAACATTGAAGATTTTTGCCGCGAAACGCCAATTTGCAACTTGGGGCACAAATCGTGAATACTCACGTAAATATTTACGTTTTACTATTTGCGAAACTGCCAAAATCGTGAATATTTACGTAAATATTGTTCGTGAATAATAATTGCGATTTGGGTCACAAGTCTTGAGTATTTATGTTAATCTTTTCGTAAATACATTATTATGTTCGATATTTCCCTTTAGAGCCACCGTATAGATTAAACAATATTTTAAAAAAATAGATTATCATTAATATATTTTTTACTCCACTTCTCAGTGATATACAGATAAAATACAATTAAATATATTGCACAATATAAAAAGCTATAAAAGCTTGGCTTACAGTAACGACGGCAAAAATGTGGAGAGAGCACGATCGAGGAGAGGACAGCAATTCCAATATTAGCGAAAGGGTCAACTTGTCCTATTATGCAAACGATTCAATCAGACCGGAAGACGAATTAATATGAAATGTTCAGTTAACCCCTTTAATGTTTTCTGATCGTGTCACAAACGAATTATCGAAATCGATTGAATTCGGATCAATAATTTCTCTATATCCCGCGGCATCCATCTTTCTGTTTTCAAAGTCTGTCAATCCTACGCAATTAAATTTACAAAATAAACAAGTTTTAGCAGCAACGGCAGATCTCGTACGACAAGTGGAAACTGTAAAATAAATATGGGTGAGTTTTCTCAGTCAATTAGTACTTATAATGATTGATGTGCGACTGGTCAGTTCATGATAAGTAATTTTGTTATTTCAATCAAAATTGAGGAGTGCGGATGACCATTTTCAAAGGGCTGGAATATTTCATCATTGTTAATTAAATGAATATGATAATACGTGGGACAAATGTACTTAGCTGTAAATGGACCAATTATACTCCTGGTAATATCATGATTAAAATGCACTGTACTTGATGATTTATTTATATATTTATTTATTTAGTTATTTAGTAATTTTTTCATCTATTTATTTAGTTTGGGTTTGTTTTGTTTTTGGGTTTTTTATGCTAGAAAATAATGCAGACTCTCTTGATAATGTTGTTCCTGAATCCAACGTTGGGTGTTTAATACAGTCTATCAAGTTTGCCGGTGCTAAAATCTGTAACAATATTACCTCTATTCAAAATTGAAGAGACGACTTTATCTGAAAACCACAAACAATTTAAAGGTCTTATAATAACTTATAGCCATCCATGGTTTGGCATCAATGTACGTTTAGGAGCTCATAACCATGAAATCACTCTCTCGACCACATTCCGCCTCAGCAGTTCGCATCACGTTATGTTCATTACCCTTCAAGAACATCAAAGGCTCCCCTCGGTGAAAGGGCATTTGTGTACACTGATCCTAAACTACGGAATAATCTCCCCCCCCCCCCCCCCCATATTTCAGAAAATCATCTTCACTTGATGTATTAAAACCCAAGTTAAAAACCCATTTGTGTACAAAATCAACAATGAGTTAAAAGACCTAATGCACATTTAATTCAAAAACAAACACAATACCAAAAAGGTTTTATGAATTATTACATTCATCAAACATTAAGCATACTATCTTTCTGGTGTATTAATGACAGCGATCGCATCCAGTTTATTTGTCAAATGAAGTTACATTCACACTCTCAAAAATAATTATTAACAAGAGGGTTGGAGAGTTTTTAGTAGCACACAGTGCAAGTTGAGAAGTGGTGCTTTCATTTTGTACTAGACATTGTACACCGGTATGAATGTAATAATTCATAAAACCCTTTTTAAGAATATAAATAAACCATGATCGATATCATGGTTTATTTATATTATTAAAAAAAAACATTTTCCGTTTCAGCCAGGGGCGGAATTAGGAAAAAGCAAAAAGTGCTTTTAAAAAAGAAAAATATATAACTAAATACAAATTAAACAGTCATCAAATATCAAGACATCAAAACTTAAGACAAATCACTGAAACGAAAACCTAAATCCTAAATTAAAGTAAAAAGCACTTGAGAAAAAGTAACAATTATACAATCATGATTGAAATAAAGCAAACAAAAAGTTATAAAATCTGATACAAAAGTTAGAGGGTCCAGAAACTTTAGGATAGGAGTATAAAGTAAATTAAAGGGAATGTATACGTTTGGTAATCACTGTTAAATTTAATGGCAATAAAAACTTACTTGGTAGGAAGTACAGCAGCTTTCGATAGTTTAAAGCATTTTGAGAACAAAATAATGTGGTTATGTATAAAGATAGCAGTTTTTGTGTCCCAAAATTTGAATATGAGAAACGTTGCTGTCAGAAACGTTGCTCGGATTGTGTATTCCTATTAGGGATTATTCTTCCTGCGTGGACATAATTATTCGTTCGGAATTTTCGGCGATATCTAAAAAACGCGACCACCTTTCGAAACCAAATTTTCAAAGGTTAGTTTTATTGTATGTGTGTATATATATATATCGTATAAAACTATCGAGCAGTTCCAGAAACCAAATAAATAATTGAAATAAGTAATGAAATAATTGTATAGTTAGGTTAGCAATTATATACGAGATGACTGGAAATGACAAAGGGGCCAAAATTGCAGTCAGCAGGATTTTTGTTTAGTCTGTCTGTGTTGCGATATGGCAATCCAGTAATAAACAACGTCTGCCAGAGATTATGTACAATTTCACATCTAGATTTTATTGATGGCTGCAATTGAGCCAGAGAGTAATTTACCGAGAAATACTCACATGGCCTGAAAGCTTTTTTTCTCTCAATTGTTTGGTGAGCAAATAAACCCGGTTTCAAGTTTGACACAAAGTGACAGGTTACGGCACAGGACGTCACATTTGATGGAAACGGTTCACAAGTTGACCTACAAGTCTATGCCTCCTTATAGATAGTTCCCAGTAGACGCCATCTTTACGGGCAAATCGCATTTTGGCTTGCAGGCGCGTCAAGCGCTCAAATTATTAACGCAGCCGCGTTGTTCACTGACCAATCATGCAATGAGTTTTGTGAAATGTGCGCGTGCTGCACGCCGTTCTCACGCGAAACGCATGAATGTGTGTTCCAAACTGCCCGGGCCGTAAAGATGGCCGATTTACGTCATACTGCAACCTATCTATACTGTCTTCCTTTTTGCATAACATTTCTTTAAAGGTGTGACTGTGCAATTTTTTTTAAGACCCTTCATAGATATAATATTCCGATAATGTATTACACCTTTTTACCATAATTATATTAATTAAAAAGATAATGATAAACGTTTAAGGGACTGCCAGAAGTATAGTATAGTGATGTCGTGGCAGAGCGGTCGAGTACATCGAGCTTTGTTTCTGATCAGCAGAGCGTGAGTTCGAGTCACAGTCTTGACACTTGTGTCCTTTAAATAAGACACTTAACCATTATTGCTTTGTTGTTCGGATAGGACTTTAAGTGCTCAGAGCAAAGGAATGTCTACAGTGTGTTGTAACAAAGAGCTGGGTGTTTGTGTGTGGGTGGTTCCTTGTTAGAAGTAAAAATATAGATAGGTTGCAATATGACGTAAATCGGCCATCTTTACGGGCAATTTGGAACACACAGTCATGCGTTACGCGTGAGAACGGCGTGCAGTACGCGCACATTTCACAAAACTCATTGCATGATTGGTTAGTGAACGACGCGGCTGCGTTAACAATTTGAGCGCTTGACGCGCCTGCGAGCCAAAATGCGATTTGCCCGTAAAGATGGCGTCTACTGGGAACTATCTTGTCTTATTGGCTGAAGAGATGTTTCTCTCGTAAATGCCATTATCTATCATTTTCTTGTGTTTGTTTTTACTTTTGATTTGTATTTCTGATTTGTATATGTTTTATTGTGTCTTTTTGCAAACACAGAATCTGAAATGTAATCTATTTTTTTCGTACACTATAAAAACACCGGTTTACAATTGACCCGGAGTCCGGGTACCAGTGGACTTGACACCTTTCTTGGCCAGGCTGACTCCTGGAAATCGATTAAAAACTGGGAATTTATATCGGATTCTGTTTCAGTTTGACCCATTTCTTTATCATTCTGACAAAGATTTAATGTCATACTGACCCAGAAAAGAACCAGGCCCCACATAGTCTTGGCCCAAGACGTCAGTGATCGATAGTGGATAGTGTACTGCGCTCGGTTACAACTCGTTATAGCGCGACCTCTTGTGGCTTGAATTAACCAACTTGACTAGCTCTCACAGTCAAGTTGGTTAATTCAAGCCACAAGAGGGCGCGCTATAACGAGTTGTAACCGAGCGCAGTACACTATCCACTATCGATCACTGACGTCTTGGGCCAAGACTAGGCCCCACATGACCCTGATACATACAGGGTGACCGGTGAGTTTGTAAAGTGTACCTTCCACACCAAGCAAAACTTCAAACAATGCTAAGGACTTAAGTTTTGTTTTATCTGATTGTTACCCTATCAGGTATCATTCGTGTGGCATTGCCTTTGTGTCTGTTGTTGGTACTCCTTCGTGGTAAGTTACATTTTTTAGTCTGCAAATACAATTACTGAATGGTTTAAAGAGGCAAACCGCCTTACTTTAAACTCTCAACATTTAGCTGTTTGGAATTCCCCTTTTCCATTTTAAAGGGTGTTTGTAACATTGGTTAGAGTAAAAATATAAATGTTCACAGATTCACACATAACTTACATGGTATAAAGATGGTCATGATGGGAAACTCCCTTTGAAATATTTTTGCTTTAAATGCTATAGTTTTTGAGAAATGAGTAAAACAATTAGTTTTGATCTCACGAGTCGAAAACTCGATGTTTGAAAACAGTGAAAACACTTAAGGTTTTCCCCCACTTTTTTCTGGTGATTGCAATGACCGATTGAGCTTAAACTTTCACAGGTTTGTTGTTTCATGTATATGTTGGGGTACACCAAGTGAGGATACTGGTCTTTGACATTTACCAAAAGTATAAACTCCCTTTAACGGTTGCTAATGCACTAAAACACCTACAGTGTTTTGTAATTTGTGAGTAGTGATTACAAAAACACAAATTTTCCTCTGAAAATACAACAGTGGTCAACAATTTGGT
This sequence comes from Leptasterias polaris, assembly GCA_037783415.1. Classification (NCBI taxonomy): domain Eukaryota; kingdom Metazoa; phylum Echinodermata; class Asteroidea; order Forcipulatida; family Asteriidae; genus Leptasterias; species Leptasterias polaris. The sequence goes on from JAZGTN010000009.1 coordinate 10,682,539, forward strand.
TCTACATAACAGCGGGCCGTATTCTGTCATGAAACTACACAAAAACACACACATTTTAAAGGGATATTTGTGTAATTTTTAAAATAAATTTCCAACCATATTCACTTCATAACAAACGTTTTTTTAAACCAAGAGATATATTCCCCTTTAAGTGACAATACCTTTAAGATGATGGCGACTTTGCATCGATGCCTTGACCCCTTGCTCGACGCAGAACGCATTTACTCAAAATTCATGTCTAATTATTTTCTGCAAGTCAATTCTGGGGATTAAAATTCTGTGTGTGCATTTTGACTCCCAAAATGGCGGACATGATAGGCGCGTTCATGTGCGCAGTGCGTCATGAAATAGACCCTTCCCATGAAATATGCTAATTACATTCACGCATGCGTACAGACCCTGCTGGTTGGCAAACGCCATAGAGTTGTGCACTAAGTAGACGCACAAGCGCGTCTGCGTCACGCCACCATCAGCCCCACACAAAAAGGGGCAATGTTCCATCATTTTGCCAACCAGCGGTGTAAGTGCGCACGCGTGAAGTGCAATTTAAATAGTTCATGGGAAGGGTCTATTGGTACACAAACAAGTTAACCCTGTCTCCTCCCCCTCCCTGGTTCGCCATTATGAATATTTAAACCTTTCAAAGGCAAACTATTGGTGGCGCACTGATATCCAAACCGTTGTAGTAAAGTATTGATTTATATACATGTATGCAAATAAAAATAAAGGTATTTTACAGGAATGCATGGTGAGGATAAAAACACCATTGATTAAATAGGGTCTGAAAGCTTACTGATAGAGAAGTCTATACTAGAACCAGTGTTTCTCTGAACTATTTCCCTCTTAAATGAAGTCATAATTGAGAAAAATTGTATATGAAAACGTAACAAAAACGCAACAGCTGGTTTCAGATGTTACAAGCAAAAAAATGACTATTTGTTTACACCCTAAACAAAATGTTCACAAAATGTACACATCAGAACGGATTAAACCCAAATTGTCATAGGTTTGTAATTGCATGCGTATGGTTGATCACACAAAACATGAGCACTGTCCACAACTACCAATCCTTTTTGTGCAACCGGCAGGTTCCTTCGCAATGAATTCCACGAAGTGTTTTGCCTGCGTCCATGCCGACTTCCCGTCTGGTGTCTCGAATATCTACACTAACCAGTACTGCAAGGATTACACACTCCTCAGAACGGTGACGTACGCCGGGGAAGACTGTCCAAATGACGGCAGGGATTACGTGTGTGCCAAGGTCGATGGATATTACACATTCGATATCCCTTCTGGTAAGTAACTTTATAAAACGTGAATAAGTAACCATCTCCCGTTTCAGTAATTGTTATATACTTTACTAAGTTAAATACGTGTAGTTCCCGGATCACTACTACTTTTACTAATGGATAAGTAACTACTCCTGTTCACTATTCGCTGAAAATTGTGGACAAGCATGTACTGTTGCAAAAACCTGTCTAAGTTCGCCAACTTTTCCCACATCAAGGGCTTATCTGGGACAGGGTACACACGTATGGGTACCTGTATGGAAAGGCCGAACTAAGAAGGTTCAGCGAAACAACTTGTTTATAAAGCGGTAAAAGCAAACTAGCTTGAGGAGTTGTGTTATTGTGTTTCGAAAAGGTAATGACACATCTTATTGATTTGGGGTTTGTTTGGATTCTGCGTCAGTTTGACCTATGTCTAGATCATTTTAACACAGAGGTCAAAATGACCCAGAAATGGGTCAGGTACCCTGGGACACTGAACCGGGTCAATTCTAGCCTTAATTGGCGACGCTAGTTTTTATAATAATTGCCGTTAAACATTGAGTGTCTCGGAGGGACTTGGCAAGTCTACGGGGAATTTCCATTTTTAAGAAGGTACAACTTCGTGAATATTGTTTTGACTGATTGCATTCTTCTCCTTATCCACTATCATTGCCACCCCTATCCATATGAATTGAATCGACCAGCGGGAGTCACCGTTGTTGATTCCATCATACGGCGCTGCGTGGTGCGGCCGGGAAGTTTCGCCAGTACAAGCCAAGGAGTTTGTGTCAATACCCACGCTTTGGAGGAATCCACAAACGACATCAATCTGATCGGAGCTACCAATGACGTCGGCGACATTACGAAATTTACTGGTCAAGTATGTGTATTTGCCCTTTACACGCGGTCAGTCATTTGCGTGTATGGCCTCGTATTGGAGACAGCAGTGACTAGAATCATTATACAACCCTGTATTGTCACGGTATATAATGTATAATGACGCTTTCATCCAAACAAATGCATAAATGCAATACAAATGAAGCATGAAGTCGAGCCTCTACACGCACATGGCGGGACCGTGAAAAAGGCGAACAAGGAACAAAAAATGCGCAGCTCATTTGCTTACATTGTGACCGCACCTTTCCCGATATGCCCCATACCATGCCACCCTCCAAAATGTTCTCATACTTTAAACACTTTTTTCCTCTTGAAGTACTCCCTAAATTCCTCTAAAGAACTCTGAGATTCCCAAAACATAAGGAGGGCAGAATAGAGGGGCGGAATTACACCAATTATGGTGGCCTTAAAGCGGTAGACCATTATGCATGTCCCAATGCGCATGATCGGCACGCAAGGGATTCTGGTTTAAATCCAAGTCGAGGGCCGAATCCAGATTGACGGCTGCAGCTACGACTACGCTTAATGGCGAGGCGATCCAGCCGTAGCCGTAGCCATAGCCATCAATTCGGACACAGCCTAGGCCACACTAGTCTTGGCCCAAGCTCTCACCCGCTCAAGTTGGTTAATTCAAGCCACAGGAGGGCACGCTATAACGAATTGTAACCGAGCGCAGTACACTATCCACTATCGATCACTGACGTCTTGGGCCAAGACTAAGGCGACACCGGCAACCATCATGGCGAACGGATTTGAAAGCAATGCGGTGCACAACTATATAAAACCTCGCATAGTTACAAAACTACAGCATGGCGTCCATCTTGCCAGCTTGATTAATTGTTTAAGTGTACCAGGTTATCCAAGATGCAGAGGTATTATTTAAAGATGGCGTTTGTGCATGTTGGCTCCATGGACAGTAAAAGAACTTTTTAAACAATAAAAGAAGAATGTTGCGATCGAGCCCTGTTTTTTTAGCTCAAGACAAAGAATGACAATAATTTTTGGCAATGAATTTACACAATAGAGCTACAAAGTTAAACATCTTTTTGATAATTGAAATGGTGCAATGCGCATTGTTGTGTATACGTCAGCCCAACCCAGCGCCTTCGGATGACATGTTGAGACCCAGCGTATACCTTGATAGACCACCGTGAGAGGGCGCCATACCCCAGTAACGTCATCATGGCGGCTTTGCAAATCATCTTGAAGTTTCCCTCCCTTCGCTAACATAGCACACAACTTATTTTTGTGTTTATAGGTTTGTTACTGCAATGGTGACAATTGTAATTCAGCCAGTGCTATTGGACACCATGCGTTGTTCGTGGCCTTTCTGATCGCAGTGCTCACTTCACTGGCCATCCGTCACTTCTAAATGTGGATGAAGCTTGGAAAAACTTAAGTTCTTGAAAGAAGAAGCAGAAGGACTTCACATCACTAGTTTCATGTTTATTTTAGTTGATAAGTGTAAAGTTAACCAGAGCTGTGTAGTGAGAGAGTTGCGACAACTTGCGACTAGAAGCCATTTTCGGTCCCCCCCCCCACCCCCCCCCCCCTGAAAAACGTAATTGCGCACACAGGGACCTGGTGCCAGACTTTGCACATTAGGGTTGTGCTGGACGGCACATGGCCTCCAGCAACCACGTGACCAAAGAAAACTGGTCCCACCATGTCTCAACTCATTTAATACAGAGCTCTGCACCGTACCAACCAAGATATAAATGTCATCAAATTGGGTGATCGGTGTTTATATTTTCTGGGGAGATTGTTAATGCACGCATGGTCATTTCGATTACAGCAATAGAATTCAGCAAACTTCATTTTCGGTCTTGAAATGCTTTTCTTCAATCTTAACACAACATTTCCCCGGGATTAGTACTGGTAAGAGTTATTACTGGACGAGCTTCCATGTTATAACTAATAAAATAATTCGAACCAATATATAAATGTTTTATCCTTAAAATTAAAGTCAATGTAGGCCTATATTAATATGGGTTTAATATTGTTAATTATATATAATTTGATTTTGGAGGCTTTCAATTCATAATGCTTGAGTTCAATATGTTAAGGATTGCTTAATACATTAATTCTCGCTGCCCCGTTTTTTTTCTTCTCCCTTTCGTTGATCCAATCCCTCTCCCCCGCCTGGTTCCCCGACCACCGTATCTTCCCTTTGCCCCGTCCCATGTGTACCCTCTTGTCTCCCTGCCTCATGCAGTCCCGTCCCTGTTCTTCCGTCTCCACTTCATGACAAACCGAACAAATTTCATATTCTGCATGCACCCTTTTCCTGCCAATGTCTTTGCATTTTTACTCTACTAGTCACTAGAATACATAAACCAGTATATGCCTAGATATAGAAGATTTTTGCAACATTTTTCAGGTTTTGTGGAGCAAATCTTTGTAAACATGTCCGACATAGTAGATCTATGAAAACGATATTTTGCGAGGATTGTAACTCAGTAAATAGTACAATAACAAAATAGGATAATAATAGCGTTTGCGTATAGTTTTTCCTAACCCCAGCAAGCTATGAGCGATGGCAAAACAACAAAACCCGTCAAGATGTCACAAATCCTAGCTAATTCCAAGATGGCGCACAAAATATAGTTGTGAAAACTCGTTTCGTTAAAATAACAAGCGCTTTGTTTTACATAAATATTGGGAAATTGGGGGGAAAAATTGTCATATAAAAGCAATAATGTAGCTAATATTATTGTCAAATTTTCAACACTGTAGTGGTGTTCTAGATAAAGCAGCAAGAAGAATTACAGAAATTCGGTTTCTTTTCATGTTTGTCTTTAACCCCGTCTGAGGCTCGTTGCTTGATCCTATACCTGCATCCGGCAGAATCCTGGTTTCACAAGAAGTTCATTACGATTGCGGTGTCCAGGGGTGGGTGTGGATGCTTTGCTTGTGCAGCCCATTAAAGGCAGTTTATACTTTTGGTAATGTCAAAGACCAGTATCCTCACTTCTTGGTGTATCCCAACATATACATGAAACAACAAACCTGTGAAAGTTTAAGTTCAATCGGTCATTGCAATCACCAGGAAAAAGTGTTTTCACCGTTTTCAAACATCGAGTTTTTGACTTGTGAGATCAAAACTAATTGTTTTACTCATTTCTCAAAAACTTTAGCATTTAAAGCAACAATATTTCAAAGGGAGTTTCCCATCATGACCATCTTTATACCATGTAAGTTAAGTGTGAATCTGTACGGTGAACATTTATATTTTTACTCTTACCAATGTTACAAACACCGTTTAACGAACTAAACCGACTAAGTTGCTTGCACATGACGTCACATACCCCACAATCCTCTTTGAATGGCTAGAGTTTGCCATCTTTAATGATATTAACATTTAGTTTTCCATAACAACTTTGTTGTTGTATCTCAAAGATGGCGAATGTGAGCCATTAAGAGACTGAGGATTGTGGGAGTTTGTAACGTTGTTGCAATCCACCTGTAGGCCCTTTTACCCTCAAAGGAGGCACCTGTTTCAGGTTCACGTCCCTTCCTATGGCTGTCAGTCTGACTGTCACACGTAATAAATCAATTAAGAGGGCTTGCAAGGGCTTATCTCCCATTTTCTAACCGCAGTAATGACGGAAAGACATCAAAGGACTCCCAGCTAGTTGGGGAACAGACGTTTTCAATCAACTCAATGGGTCAAGGACTTTTGGCAACCACTCGCATGACTTCGGTGTCATGACATTAACCAGGCGGCCATTGCTTTGTGTACAAAACAATGCACAGGCACAATGGGAGGATTTTTTTGTGTTCAGCCCCTCTGACCCAAGTCACCGACCCCTGTTGATTGACACCCCTTCTAAAAAAAAAAACGTGTGTTATGGTACGGGGGAGGATGTCATGGAGTATAGCATGACTGGGATTTACCACGTGGGTGCTGTTATTTTTTTATTGACTTGTGACAGACGCTTTGACAGCCAAACTCGGCAAGGTTTTAACATGTGACGTCACATGTTTACAAAAGAGCCACTGAGCATGGACTTCCTGCAGGCACCATAAATTTTATACATAGCCCAATGTTTGACGATAACTCCTGAACTAAGCATCGTGAGAGACAAACATATTGTACCTGACTCTGCCTTGGATATTGCTGCATTCGATAACGATTTATGTCAACTTTGTTTAATCTTTAGTATAAATGACCACCAAGTGGGGATACTCAGAATGCTCTTGAAAAGCATGTTCACCAGGATTTGTGTACACATGCTGTCAAAAAGTCAAAAACAAAGTAAAGACGGTCAAATCATCTTCAAAACCATGCTGGATTTGAACAAGTTTTATACCATTGGAAAGCCCATCTCAAGGGCTTTCTATTTGTGCTATTTTCGTTTCTTTGACTATTTTGGGGGCAAAACAATTATACTCGTTAGCCCCATGTGTTGATACGCAGCCCCAGTTGGTTAAGTGGTGGTAATAGCCCTAATACTTAAAATAGCGGACTTAAGTTCATATTCAATTCATAACAAAGTCTTTTTAATAGCCTATAAAATTCGTCCAATCCATGGAACGTACGTACTAGTGCAATTTTCAGCTAGCCTACCGATGTTAGCTTTTACTGAAAATAACCTTGCAATAGTATTTGTGTTTAAGCTGGTGTTACGGAATGTTCGCAGTATAGCAAGATAAACATGTACACGTTGCAAGATGTCTTCTTATTAAATTGGGTAAATTCTGAATCAGTCTTGATGCTCAAAGAATTGCAAACAAAACCTACGAATTCTATCATGACCATCATGAGACTCTGGGACGCTATTAAAATACCCCCGAAAAAACACCTGCCAGGACGGTTTTCATGAGGCATTTCTCCCGGCAATTCCCAAGCCAGATAGGACCAACTTTAAAGCCTAAATTTATCAATTCTCCTCAAAATTTGAAGCACAGAGCCCCCAGGTTGTGATTAAAATTGTTATACATACAGAATTGCAAGACCCTCACTAAAAGTTATTATTCCAAAATATATTATTGTGATAATCCGTTTGGCGCATGAATTTTGGCCTATTAATTTTGTGCACCCAGCAAAGCCGTATACTGCCCTCTGTTGACTAGTTTGGTTATAGTTTAAGATGGCGGCCCCCACGGTTAAAGTTACTGACGAAGATCCTTCACTGGAGAAAGAAGCGGGAGAGGATTCTGCGGCTGTCTGTGAATTGTAAGCATTGATTTAGGGTAGTGTTGTATACTGATTACTGGGCTACAGGTGTTGACTATGTGTCACATTTTGCATTACTGGTGGGGCTTTGCTCCGTGCAAGTTGCTGAGGTTGGACTCCTCCGTTTACAACAACGCGACGGAGTCCAGAATTCAGAAATTAAAAGGTCCCGTGCCGTAGTTCCGTTCCATTGCGAATCTTGCATCATCTTGCATTGTTGTACTCTCCTAACGTTGCAATGCTGCTGTCCTGGAGAGGGTGGGTTGCAAATTCCATTTGTGCTCTGTGTTTGTGCTGTCAAGATTTAGCCCTGGGTAGGACGTCAGTCACTGAGTCAGTCACTGCACTGACGTCCTGGGTATAAAGATCCTGTACAATACGAACACAATTTTAGGTACAAATTTTTCATATTTTTACCTGATTTGAGAAGCTGAAACTCCATTCATATATTCTTGGTGTCCATAACTACACTTTTGATGAGTTCACAACTAACAAATACATCCATGGATGACATTATTTCCGAAAATAAGTCCGAGTTGTGCACTAGCGATGTGAGTGTGACCATCGTGTACCAATTGACTGTTAAGGCTCGTGTCCGCATGCGCGATATGCATAGCATACTACAAAAAACGCGCATAAGCATAAGCATTCTCAAGCGGTTCACAAGCTGTCAGTTTAGGCTGTCGCAACGAATGCGTCAATTTCCATTTCATTTTCACAATAATGTCATCCAAGGAAAAAATTTACAATTCTGAATAGAGCAGGCGTAAAGTTCAGGACACAAGGAATATGTGAGTCAAGTTTCAGCTTCCTCAAAAAGGTAAAAATGTGAAAAAATGATATCATAAATTTTTTCGCAATGGCAGAGCACCTTTATACCCTGGACTCCGTCGCGTTGTATGCAACGGAGGAGTCCAACCTGGGCTAGTCAAGATTGTGCTTTGGTGGTGATACTTTCAATTTGTCTGATGAGAGAGATTGGATTGGTACGTAGCTAGCTCCATAGCTGGCAGTGCTTCTCTTTGGAACCCTTTTTAGTTTTAGTTTTACTAAAAGTTTTAGATTTGGGAAAAATTTCCGGAGCAGCCACCACCTTCTGGATTTTTAAAAATAATTTTTGTTATATCAATATACACCTCGAGGATGTATTCAATCGATAGGGTTAGGACCCAAAAATGTAATAATAAATAATGTTCATAGGTAGGGGACCAATTTTTTTTAAATGTATTTTTGTAAAATCCTAAAATTGGGGGGAAAAATTAAAAAATCGCTTTTTCCCCCTCTCTAGTCTTCTCCTCCCCCCCTCCCCCTCTACCTGTCTCCATCTCTCACTCGTTTACGTTGGTTGACTCAGCAGGATCCATAAGTTTGGACGTAATGCTAAGGGTGGTTGATTGGTGCTCAAGCAGTAGAAATACAAGTGCCTCCAGGCTAACAAAAAGGGCCTGAAGAAAAAAAGTGCTATACGTGTAATAAACGAACAGTGGCAATACAACTGTGCAGTACTTCAGACACTGGTGGTGCAAGTAAAAACAGCTTTCACTGCTCAAAGATTAGCAGCAGCTACTCCTTCCCGGAAAGCCATCACAGATGGAGCAGTGAGGACAATCCCAGGGAGGGTGTTCCACATTGAGACAGTCCGGGGGAAGAAGGAGGATCCGTAAAGCTGGGTGCGACTTGTAATGAGTTGGAATTGAACGTTAGCAATCAACCAAATAATTCAATGTACTTAATCAAGAGAGAGCAAATTATTATTAATATTAGAGCATAGCCTTTAACTTTTAAGTAACCCACTCGGCAATGAGGAATTGACACCAACATTGGTTTGTTTAGTTCTACAAGTTTCTCCCATTACCTGTCTAGTATTTAGTAAAAGGTCATAAATATGTAATTTCTATGAATATTAAAATCAGCTGTTATTGTCAAATACTAATAGTTTGCATAAACTGAATATTCATGACTTTATGAATTAAAACCTGCTTTACATATTAGTCACATGTAAAACTAAGGTTCTTTTTGATTATTCAATTAGTACAAGTCATAGGTAAATTCATGTTCATAAGGGCAAATTTGTTGCACCCAAAGGAACGAGATAACGAAGACCAAGCGCCTCTAAATTGGAAACGATGTGACCGCGTGCGTTGTGTAAACTGTAATCGCAATGTGATTTGTGTTTTGCGGAACTTCCGAGTGAATTTTTTGACATTTATCCGAAGCGTAAAAATGTATAGCGTATAACCTGACATTTAGTATTTATCAGTGTTGTAACCGAGTCATTTTTTGTCAAGTCAAGTCGCAAGTCATCTTTGCTCAAGTCAAGTCAAGTCACAAGTCATCTTTGCTCAAGTCAAGTCAAGTCGCAAGTCATCTTTGGTCAAGTCAAGTCACAAGTCATCTTTGCTCAAGTCAAGTCAAGTCGCAAGTCATCTTTGCTCAAGTCAAGTCAAGTCACAAGTCATCTTTGCTCAAGTCAAGTCAAGTCGCAAGTCATCTTTGCTCAAGTCAAGTCAAGTCACAAGTCATCTTTGCTCAAGTCAAGTCAAGTCACAAGTCATTTTTGCTCAAGTCAAGTCGCAAGTCATCTTTGCTCAAGTCAAGTCAAGTCACAAGTCATTTTTGGTCAAGTCAAGTCACAAGTCATCTTTGCTCAAGTCAAGTCAAGTCACAAGTCATCTTTGCTCAAGTCAAGTCAAGTCACAAGTCATCTTTGGTCAAGTCAAGTCACAAGTCATCTTTGCTCAAGTCAAGTCAAGTCACAAGTCATCTTTGCTCAAGTCAAGTCAAGTCGCAAGTCAATGAAATTGGCGACTCGAGTCTGACTCGAGTCCAAGTCACCGACTCAAGTCAACAACACTGTTTTCTGGAATAATGTCATCCACGGATATATTTGTTATTTTTGGACCCATCAAAACTGTTGTTATGGACATGAAGAATATATATGAACGGAATTTCAGCTTATTAAAATAATCGGGTAAAAATATGAAAAAACATTAGTTGAAATTCTGCATTGTAGAGAAGCTTTATTCCCAGGACATCAGTGCAGTGCAACTTACACTACATGTACCACAGGGCTTCGGAACAGCTACATGTTCATGATAGCTGAGACCAAGTTCAGTTTGGTGACTAGACTCTACTACTACTACTACTAAGTCTACTACTACTACTACTAAGTCTACTACTACTACTAAGTCTACTACTAAACTAGACTTAACCATAGTCAATCTAGATGTCACTCGAACGCTGCATGGTTGAACTAGGTAAAGTCTAACTGGCTTGATCAACCTAGCCTTGGAGCACTGTTTCTCTCGTCAACTAACGAAGTTGCGTCATTTTGTTAAGATGGCGGTAGGTTATTTGATTGCAAAATTTTTGTAAACTTTTGCAATCACACAAATAAATGATCGCTTTATTTGCCGATAAAATAATAAGTCAAAACAATGCAAAAACTTAAATACATGTAATAATAATACCACTGGGTTGTTATGCTAGCACTTTATCACACCGCTAGGAAAATATCAAAGTTTTCATTGTTTGTTTCCAAACAGTGTACATCTTGCCAGCACCAGCAAGAGTGGGGCAGTTCAAAGGATATAATGTCCGCTACTCGTGTACGTGTCAAAGAGGGCGCTATAATGCATATCGGCTTAATAGTGTTTACTAAAGGTTTGCCGGTAAACCAGGATACCCAAATTTATATTTATTAATTATGAGACCCATTTTGAAATAGTTTACAACAAGGTACTGTGGTGCAAATTGCTGCCAAGCTTGCCATAAACACTGGGGTGAGCCTTTATCTTTACAATCAGTGTACTGGGTTCTTTAATAAGGGAATAAAAGAGTGGGACGAGGTCTTGAACGTTCGTTTAAAACTGGCAGGGTCGTGGCCGTGCGATAAAGGACCGTTTGTTAAAAAGCGTAATGATGTTGGAAAATCTGTAAACTTTTCTGTAAATTTTCAATTCCTGTCACATCTGCAGGTTCCGTTTTTGCAAAGGGTAAATTTGCGAGCGACGCCCATTGGTTGTGCGTACGTGTGCGTGCTAATATATTTTACATTGAATACGGGTATGTATTGATTGCGTTACGCATAAACTAGCGCCCCGCATAAGCTTGCGTGCCACGGGTATGTTTAAACACTTTTTACTGTGTTTATATCACTCGTTTAAACATGGCCACGTGATCTCCTCTCGACCAATCAGAATTGATAAACTGTCCCGGGTATTTATGAATGTGCATTCATAAATACCCCAGACAGTTTCGCTATTCCTATTGGTGGAGAGCACATCACGTGGGGGTGTTTAAACGGCTGATAAAGACATAGCTGGAGCTGTTTAAGACCGGTTGTTTTCGGATAGCATTTGTGCGGGTTAGCCCACAACCCCATTCTCAGGGGAGATCGATCTCGCCGCGCCATTTTAGTCCATGGACACGAGGGTGCGTTACTACGCGCACAATGCATATCCGAAAACTGTCTCACGTACAGAGCTCAAGGACGTCGGAAAACAGATAAGTTTTTACAGAGTTTCCTACTTTATTACGCCTTTTAACCAAAAGGGCATTTATGAATGGGAATAAAAGGGTAGCGACGAGTTCTTAAACGGCCGTTTAAAACCGGCAGGGTCGTGGCCGTGCGACACACTCTGCTGATCAGAAACACCAGGGCCCAATTTCATAGAGCTGTTTTTGTGCTAACTGCGAGTTTCCATTCCATAGCACTGCTGACCATAAGCCTACTGTATGAAGATGAACATGACATAGCAACGCAAATCCATGATGAACACGCAAGCTGACCAACCAACTTTCCTGCTACAATGTAACCTGTGAAATACGCTTACACTTTAAAGCAAATTTGTTTGCTATAGTTAGCACGAAAGTTTGCTTGTACCGTTTAGCAGAGCTCTGATACTTGCCCCCAAACTTGAGTCCAGTGCCCTTGACTTCTCGGCCACAAGACGGCAAAAGTGTTAAGACTAGGACTTGAAACCACACTCTGCTGATCAGAAACACCAGAGCTTGAGTCCAGTGCCCTTGACTTCTCGGCCACAAGACGGCAAAAGTGTCAAGACCGGAACTTGAACCCACACTCTGCTGGTCAGAAACACCAGAGCTTGAGTCTGGTGCTCTTAACTGCTCGGCCACAATACTGCACAAGAGTCAAGACTAGGACTTGAAACCACACTCTGCTGATCAGAAACACCAGAGCTTGAGTCCAGTGCCCTTGACTTCTCGGCCACAAGACGGCAAAAGTGTCAAGACTGGAACTTGAACCCACACTCTGCTGGTCAGAAACACCAGAGCTTGAGTCTGGTGCTCTTAACTGCTCGGCCACAACACTGCACAAGAGTCAAGACTAGGACTTGAAACCACACTCTGCTGATCAGAAACACCAGAGCTTGAGTCTGGTGCTCTTAACTGCTCGGCCACAACACTGCACAAGAGTCAAGACTAGGACTTGAAACCACACTCTGCTGATCAGAAACACCAGAGCTTGAGTCCAGTGCCCTTGACTGCTAGACAACAACACGGCAAAAGTGTCAAGACTGGAACTTGAATCCACACTTTGCTGATCAGAGACACCAGAGCTTGAGTCTGGTGCTCTTAACTGCTCGGCCACAACACTGCACAAGAGTCAAGACTAGGACTTGAAACCACACTCTGCTGATCAGAAACACCAGAGCTTGAGTCTGGTGCTCTTAACTGCTCGGCCACAACACTGCACAAGAGTCAAGACTAGGACTTGAAACCACACTCTGCTGATCAGAAACACCAGAGCTTGAGTCCAGTGCCCTTGACTGCTAGACAACAAGACGGCAAAAGTGTCAAGACCGGAACTTGAACCCACACTCTGCTGATCAGAGACACCAGAGCTTGAGTCTGGTGCTCTTAACTGCTCGGCCACAACACTGCACAAGAGTCAAGACTAGGACTTGAAACCACACTCTGCTGATCAGAAACACCAGAGCTTGAGTCCAGTGCCCTTGACTTCTCGGCCACAAGACGGCAAAAGTGTCAAGACTGGAACTTGAACCCACACTCTGCTGGTCAGAAACACCAGAGCTTGAGTCTGGTGCTCTTAACTGCTCGGCCACAACACTGCACAAGAGTCAAGACTAGGACTTGAAACCACACTCTGCTGATCAGAAACACCAGAGCTTGAGTCTGGTGCTCTTAACTGCTCGGCCACAACACTGCACAAGAGTCAAGACTAGGACTTGAAACCACACTCTGCTGATCAGAAACACCAGAGCTTGAGTCCAGTGCCCTTGACTGCTAGACAACAACACGGCAAAAGTGTCAAGACTGGAACTTGAATCCACACTTTGCTGATCAGAGACACCAGAGCTTGAGTCTGGTGCTCTTAACTGCTCGGCCACAACACTGCACAAGAGTCAAGACTAGGACTTGAAACCACACTCTGCTGATCAGAAACACCAGAGCTTGAGTCTGGTGCTCTTAACTGCTCGGCCACAACACTGCACAAGAGTCAAGACTAGGACTTGAAACCACACTCTGCTGATCAGAAACACCAGAGCTTGAGTCCAGTGCCCTTGACTGCTAGACAACAAGACGGCAAAAGTGTCAAGACCGGAACTTGAACCCACACTTTGCTGATCAGAGACACCAGAGCTTGAGTCTGGTGCTCTTAACCGCTCGACCCTGACACTGCACAAGAGTCAAGACTAGGACTTGAAACCACACTCTGCTGATCAGAAACACCAGAGCTTGAGTCTGGTGCTCTTAACTGCTCGGCCACAACACTGCACAAGAGTCAAGACTAGGACTTGAAACCACACTCTGCTGGTCAGAAACACCAGAGCTTGAGTCCAGTGCCCTTGACTGCTAGACAACAACACGACAAAAGTGTCAAGACCGGAACTTGAACCCACACTTTGCTGATCAGAGACACCAGAGCTTGAGTCTGGTGCTCTTAACCGCTCGACCCTGACACTGCACAAGAGTCAAGACTAGGACTTGAAACCATACTCTGCTGGTCAGAAACACTAGACCTTAAAAGCCTCCAAGCCCTACCCCTTTATTTACTCCCTTCTTTCACATCTTATCCCCAGATGTCTAAAGAATTCCTCCAAGTACCGATGCCCACGATGCAGTGTGGCTTACTGTTCACTTACATGCTACCAGAGTCAGAAACATTCCGGCTGCTCAGAGAAGTTCAGCAGGGAGCATTTCCAGGAGGTTTTGAAAAACAAGAAGGGAAGGTAGGTTTTTATAAAGGCCCCTATCTGTAGAGTTTTTTATGTAGAAGTTGGGTCAGCCAAACAAGGTAAACCAAACCAAAATCAAGGGATTTATAGGCAAAGTATACCTTTGCGGTTGTTTTTTTAAAAAAGTGTTCGATTGTTTTAATCCTATATAAATGTTGATATAATACAATAAAACTAACCTGTGAAAATTTCATTTCAAAAGGTGGTCAAGTGGTAGCGTTTTTGAGATATTAAATTTGAAAATTATGTCCATGCAGGAAGAATATCCCTAATAGGAATACACAATATGAGAAGCGTTTCTGACAAACATTTCTCATATTCAAATTTTGGGGCAAAAAACTTACAGATTTTTACATTAACCACACAATATGAGAAGCGTTTCTGACAAACATTTCTCATATTCTAATTTTGGGGCAAAAAAAGACTGATAGATTTTTACATTAACCACAAAACCTCAAGTGAAATGTTTCTCAAACCCATGTGCTAGGATTGACAGTGCTTGTAAAAGAACCCATAACAATTTATCATTGAAGAGTAGGGGGCTAACCCTGGTGTTTCTGGTTCACATAGCAAGCACCCTTGTTTGCAGGTTTCCTCAGGCTTGCGAGCTACAGTGATTAAATTCTCTTATGAGGCATCCTTGGTTTCATTACCAGAAATAATAATTTTCCCTACCCGTCTCTGTTGGCAAGCACTAACAATGCTTTCTGTATCTATTAATCTTGTTTTTAGTGCAGCAGACCGTAAGCGGATGCTAGAGATTTTAGAGAGAGTAGAAACGGACTATAAACCCTTATTTCAAGATGATGGTGAGGAGGAGGATGGAGATGAGGAACCGGATGATGGAGCAGTGAGTCTTGAAGAAAGGATTGCAGGACTAGATCTAGGTAGAGGACAATTCCACAAGAATTCCATTATTGAATAATAATAATAATAATAATAAAAATAAACCATTTTTATATAGCGCATATCACTGTGAGGTCTCTTTTAGCGCATATCACCGTGAGGTCCCTATGCACTGTAAAGGGAAATTAACAGATATGTTTTTCACACGGGTTTTGAATTGTTCTGATGCCTTGGCCTGTTTAACAACCTCTGGAAGACTGTTCCATAACTGAACTGCTGCATATATTGGAAAGAACAAACCATACAACTTGGTTTTGATAACTGAAATAACTGAATACTTGCCTTTTGTTTGCTGTGTTTAAATGTATAGACCCCTTGCATTAGTCACCATCGCTGAGGTCAAACAATGGAAACGTGTACGCGCCGCGCACAAGTCTCGGCCAATGTTTGGTCTTCCTTTGACCTCAGTGAGGGCGCTTTAAGGGCTTGTGACGTCCTATGCACGAGGTCTATTGAGTGGCAGGGGTTGCTAGTGCCTGAAGCTCTTCCCTCTCACTACTGTGTCCTTGGTTCGATTCATGGCTAGAGCCATACACGTACATGTAGGCCTATTATATATTTTTTTTTTCGGTGTTACCCTAGACCGTACATTGTCTCATGTCCTTGTGAAAACCGGTAGCAACAGTTACAACATTTGGATTCCTACGTACCTTAATTTCGGTGGTATCCTAGACCGATCTTTGGAATTTCTTTGTTTTTTAATTTTGGTGTTATAGACCATGTGACCTGTGACATCACATGTTTACAAAAGAGCCACAGAGCCTGGACTTCCTGCAGGCACATTTGTACACAGCTCAATGGAAGAATACAATAAATCTTATGTTTTATGGAGATTGCACTGTCTGATTTTACTCAACTTTTGATATGAAGAAAGGGGGGACATCTCGAAAGCTGTACAGCTGTTGCTTTTGTAAATTTTGAATTTATATGAAAATTATGACACAAAATGTAAATTTTCCCATATAGCCTGTGTAGTATCTTGCCCGGCAGGAAATGCATTATAATGTACAAGGTCACCACTTTGTAAACAAAGGTAACATGGTCTATTCATAGACCGTAATAAAATTGTATTTTTGGTGTGCGTCTCTTTTTACTGCCTTGCCATAAGGAATGATGACCCGAGGCGGCTCGGGGGATTCCTTCCCCGCTGCGTCTGCCACAGACCTCTCTCTTGCTTCCGGTGATTTGGAATTGTTTTGAATTGGTTCTCACCTGTGCCAGTAGTGTTTTTCTCCGGGCCCATTATTGCTTTGTCCTTCGGATGAGACGTCAAGCCGTAGGACCTGTGTGTTATTATTATTATTATTATTATTATTGGTTTATTCACACCATATTGCAGCCCGAAGGCTGAATTGCACAGTGGTTACAATAGGTAAAAACCTCAATACACAGAAGGAAGTTAAAAAATTACATAGACTATAAAAACTTTAAAGCGCAAAATAACATAGGCGATGTAAATCATTGAAAAAACAGGGCACAAAAACAAGCACAAACATTTAGAAAAGGCATGTAGCAATCCATGTAAAAGAACCTGATACACTTATCATTAAGAGAAAGGGTTCTCCTTCAGTCTTTCTGGCATGGTTGGCAACAGATTGCATTGCATCACCTTGAAATCCTTACAAGGTGCTACATTGTGTAAAACGGGTCTCATAATCTTCTTAGCTTTGGAGAATTTCTGTGGTGTCTGTTTCTGAATGCTGTGGCCGATGATGCAGTTGGTACCTTGCTAAATAAGTATGGGTTTGGCATTCTTGATGAAAATACCCTGACAGTTTTTGGGGGGTGTTTTCTCAACATGTACACTGTATTCAGCTAAAACTTTCACAGGTGACTCTAATCTTTATTGAAAATTGTTTCCAATATAGCAGCATTACGAACACAAGTGTCACAACCGGGACTCAAACCCACACACTGCTGATCAGAAACACCAGAGCTTGAGTCCATGGGCAGTCACAACTAGAAGAGAAACTGGACGAGTGCTTCACAAAACTTCTATGGAAATGCTTAAAATGTTCAATGTACACTGGAGTCAACATAATTATAAACAATACTGAACTGTATCGCAATGAACCAAAAACTATCCTCTAAAATACAACAGCGTCGTCTGAGACTAGCAGGGCACTCGTACACAAACATCAAAGAACCTGTCTCTCAGCTTATCACCTGGGCCTAATTTCATAGAGCTGCTTAAGCATAAAAAATAGCTTACCACAACAAAACTAAGCTTACCAGAATAAGGTTACCAATTACCAAAGGGATGAGAGTCATTGCTGGCAAAAAAGTCTGAAACTACATGTTTGATCCAAAGACAAAGACCAATCTATGACCCTACATTTAAACACTAGGCTGGGCTTCCATAAGCTCCGAGCCCAATTTCATAAACCCTGTAAGCACAAAAAGTATTGCTTAGCAGAAACAGGTTACCAGTCGAAATTACATTCAGTTTGCATTGTTGTGACTGGTGCCCCACTCAATCTTTGCTTAGCAAAGAAATTTGTCAAGCAGTATTTTCTGCTTTTAACAGCTTTATGAAATTGGGCCCTCAGGGCCAAACTTCATGGCTCTGGGTACCGCCGAATTCTGTGCTTGCGATCACCATTCTTCGCTTACAGGGCAAGCGCTGAATTTTTTCTTCGCTAGCTGTGTAATCAAAGAATGCCTAGTATTGTAAGTATGTACGCTCGCGCACAAGCAAAAATATCCCTGCTTACCTGTGAAATACGCTTGACTAAAAGCGTGGAATTCCCTGCTTCCGTAAGTGCCAAATGCTTATGGTAAACAGAGCCATGAAATTAGGCGCTGGTGCAAATGGTTAGCTCAGTATGTCTTTGGCTATTCAACACTCCTCCACTCAGCTTACATATTCTAAATCAAACATGAATCATCAATTTCTCCTAAACGCTAGACGCAGATATTGATGAGGTTTGGGAGAGACTGACTGACAGAGAGAAGAGAGATTTTGAAACTGTTCTTCATGCAGGGAAACTTGGAGCCATGGTCCCTATCTGGAAACCATGGTGGGAATCCCATGTGAGTATAGAAATAATTTGTCTCTAATGTCCAAGTTGTCCAAAAAGTTTTACCCTAACAATCCCTAACCCTACAAATTCAAACAGGGCAAAGTGTTTAATTTTGTTAGGTTAAGTACAGTGAAGTTAGGATTGGGTGTTTGATTCTGTGGGATTGTGTATCCTTGCTGACAAGTAATGGTGTTTGAATTTGATTGAGTGGGTATGGTGGATGTGTGAAATGTACATGTCTGGCATTGCTCTTTCCTCCATGGTCTAATGAGATAGTTGTTGGATTATGTTATGTTGGGTACTGTGTGATTTCACTGATCAAATTTTGCACATGCCAAGTGTACACACTCCAACAAAATCAAACAAAAAAGGCCTGTTGGAGTTTGTTAGGTTGTGTATCGTCCCCCTAAGATTGGGTACAGTTCCCATCTCATGGTAGTATAAGCTGTTGGAATGTGTTGGGTTAGGGATGGATTCTAGTAAAAACGCTTTGGGAGTTAGGGTTAAGTTTCGCGTCAAGTTTCCTTGAAGATAAATTCTTTATAACACACAGAAAAATTCAGCGCATCTGCATCCCATATCTAATTCGGAATCGCTATATTTTTCTGCCTTGCGCTTGTGTTATTCACATCAGGTAAAACCTTAAACTTCACTTATTACTTTTGTCTTTCTCTTTTAAGTAAAACAAAAACAAAAATCTTTGAATCTTCTTCACACAGGAAGCAGATCTTATCAAAGTGATCGATAATGACCCCCCTCCATCATCCAAAGCCCCACCCAAACCTCCAAGACAACCGTCCTATATCGATGAGATTGAAGCTGATCTGGAGAAAGTTGTCAACGATTTGGGCGTCAAAGATGACCAGACGACAGATGAGGACCTTGTGGAAGAAGCAATGTCGTGTAAGCCCCCGGTGATTCTGAAGAAGATTCCAAAGTTGAGTGAAGTTCTCCGGAGCAAGAAGGCGTCCGAATCTGTGATCTACAATCTTCTAAATATTTTGTATCCTTTAAAACCATCAGCGTTGTGTTCATCGTTATACAATTCAGTAGAACACGCTGTTACAAACACTTCTGGGTCTAAGATTTTGTTCGGTACAGTGCCGGCCGTTCAATATCACAATTTGCTGCCCCCCCCCCCCCCCCCCCCCCACATGATAAACAATGGTGGCAGCCTGCCCATTCTTGCAAGCCATATTTGTATAACAATCAAACAAAGGTCAGGAATGATGAATTACGTAATAACCACAGAGAAAGGGAGTTTAGGAGCTTAAATTCCAATACCTTCTGTCCCTCTTTGTACGGTGGAAATAAAGTGCAGGAATCAAGGACATACACTATAACCCCTAGAAAAAGGGATATTACAAGGTATGATTGCCAGTACCTTGTGTCCCTCTTAGTATGGATGAAACAAAGAGCAGCACGGTAGGTGCATGCCTATGATGCATGATACACAATGGAATGTCTGGTTGGATATACACGTCAGCTGTCTGATTGACTGCAAAAATAATAATTGAGGGCACTCCGAAGTTGTTCCGGACAACAAAAATGTCCAATAAAAACCAGTTTAGAAACATTTTGGTAGATGTTGACATAGACTTGCTTGGATGTTTCACAAGATTCAATTAAGAAATGTGCATGATAATTCTAGGTCATGCCTGATGCTTCATTTTTGAAAGGGCAAGGGCACCAAGGCGTTTTCGCCATGGTAATGGGCACCTCTATGAGGGAATTGTAAGTTTCTATTAGAACATTTCAAGGGGCACTGAGGCAATGACCAGGGTATGGAGACAATTGCCTCTGTGAAGCATCATGGGCCAAGTTCGCGCAAGGACCAATGGTTAACTAGAGGTTGTTTAGTGACGTACATAGTGCATGCTCACAGAAGTTGTAGTGCAAACGACAGTAGTCATTTCATGTCAACGCGACCGGCGACTTAAATACGTTATCATTTTCTTTTAACTGGTCCACTCTGTACTGTGCTATGCAAAGGCTATTGATAACCGGCGATGCGACCATGCCCTATAGGCTGGTTCCAAATAGTCGACTAGCGTAGTCCAACTATCGCCGACTAGACAGAGTTCGGGCAAACTTAGTCAAACTATGGTCAACGATAGTCCTTGCGCAAACTTGGCCATGCCTGTAGGTGTCATACTAGGTGATAATTCTAGGTGTCCAGGGCTGGAATTGGGGGGAAAATCAACAAGACCACAAGACTTGTAGTTCACAATTTTTACTAGGCCAGAACATTTGTTACAAGACCAGAAACAAAACGAGGAAAAAATTATCCTCACAGTGTCAAAATTAAACTTATAAAGCAGAAAATATTGCTTAACAATTGTCTGCTAAGCAGAAATGAGCAGGATACCAGTCACAAATTGCACATAAGACGTGGTAGTTTGGATGGTAACCTTATTCTGGTACGCGAAATTTTGTTGTGCTTAGCTACTTTTTGTGCTTAAAACCCTCAAAGGAGGCACCTGTTTCAGGTTCACGTCCCTTCCTATGGCCGTCAGTCTGACTGTCACACGTAATAAATCAATTAAGAGGGCTTGCAAGGGCTTATCTCCCATTTTCTAACCGCAGAAATGACAGCAAGACATCAAAGGACTCCCAGCTAGTTGGGGAACAGATGTTTTCAATCAACTCAATGGGTCCAGGACCTTTGGCGACTACTCTCGTGACTTAGGTGTCATTGACATTAACCAGGCGCCCATTGCTTTGTGTACAAACAAATGCACCTAGGCGCAATTTTATTTTTTTTGTCAGCCCCTCTGACCCAAGTCACCGACCCCTGTTGATTGACACCCCTTCTAAACTGTGTGTTATGGTACGGGGGAGGATATCATGGAGTATAGCATGACTGGGATTTACCGCGTGGGTGCTGTTATGTTTTTCTTGACTTGTGACACAGCCTCTGACAGCCAAACTCGCTGCAAGGGCAGCTCTATGAAATTGGGCCCTGGTATCAGGCAGTCGTTGACTTCAACTGTCTCTTACATAAGGGAGACTTTACTAAGCAGCTCTATGAAATTGGGCCCAGTATCATAGAGCTGCTTAAGCACAAAAAGTAGCTAAGCTCAACACAATTTCGCTTACCAGAATAAGGTTACCATCTAAACTACCATGTGCAATTTGTGACTGGTATCCGGCTCATTTCTGCATAGCAGACAATTGTTAAGCAATACTTTCTGCTTAAGCAGCTCTATGAAGTTGGGCCCTGGGCTCAAAATTTACATTGGACCACTATGCAAAGTGAACTCAGAGCTTTGTGATGTTCGGCCATGTCATGGCCTCTCTAAGTGTCTACTCCACAGTTGTTTCTTATTTTTTTTCTTAAATGATCCGCTCAGATACAGCTATGCATATGCTGTAAGACTCTACAATGGCGCTCATAGAGATCTACCATTCAAACTTGCACAGGTATTAGTTGAATACTACAAAAATAAAAATAAATTCAATTATTGTCTCTTAGATGCAAGGGTAGAGGTTGATTTTGTCTTTGAAAAAGCCTTCGGAGCGCCATGGCAGCCCAGGGCTGTATACTACCCGGGGAGCTGAGAAAGATTAAAGGAATGTTATTGGCCCAATGACCAGGGCACTAATGTAAAGCGCATTGATACGTTATTGTGAAATGCGCCATATAAGAACTAGTTATAGAACTTGGAATAGAACTTTTCAGAAATGCTAAGTGTTTGTTTCTTAAAGGCAGTGTGTACTCTTTGTAATTACCCCAGAAGTTAATGACCATAACAACTTACATGGCGTGTCGTGGCCGAGCGGTCTAGGTCACCGGACCTAAGCTCTGGTGTTTTCAGCAGCAGAGTGTGGGTTCGATACCCGGTCATGACACTTGTGCCCCTGAGCAAGGCACTTAACCATAATTGCTTCGAAAAAGTTGGGAAGGTAGTGCATTCTGCTCTACCAGACAGGCTCCTAGTGGATGATACCCATGCCTACATCCTTAAGGACTGTGAAGGGGGTAACCCTGTTTCAGCCCCAGGAGTAGGAGGCAACGTGCCCCTGGTGTCAATTGATTTGGGTCAATAGCCCAAATCAGTTATGTGTAGCCCTCACCTTGAGTGGCCGTCCGTGGCCTTGTGAGTTGGGCGATATCTCATTAAAAAAAATTTTTTTTAAAGAGCACTGGATAGCTGTTATTATGAAACATTGTTAACAACGACACCCTTAGAAGTAATGTACAGTGAAAGAGGTAATTTTTCCACACAAACATTTGAATCTGAGAAAGGCTTCAGGCATGGAGTCTTGCTCTGTGGTTGATCTAGCTTGGTGCGCTACATAATTGGCAGCTGAGATCTCGTTAGGAATGAAATGGCCCAGTGACCAGGGGTAATAGTGTTGGAGCGCCATGAGTGTCACTAAGTGACGGATTTGAGTGCTATACACTGCTGAAAATTGTATTCCTGAAATGAGAAAAAAATATTATTTCAAGAATAACACTTTTCTCTTCAGTTTTTTGGGAGTAACACAAGTATAGTTTTCTTGAAATATGATTTTATTTTATTTCAAGAATACCATTTTTAGCAGTGTATAAGAAGCCACTATTACTATTATAAGCTTAAAAAGCTATAAAATTTTGTCTCTTTGGTTGTTGTATTTTTGACACAGAATCTTTTGGAGTTATCTGCTACATTGAGTCATAATGCAAACTTTATGGGGACAGAAGAATCTCTGGCCAGTGCTGTACACAACGCATCAGTGGTAAGTTTATTTATTTATTGGTTGATTAACCCTTTCAATACCGCATTTTTTATAGGGGTCACACTGCTGTGTACCGCATTTTTTCACACACACACACAAAAAAAGCAACGTGCAGTGTTCACATTTTTTCAATCTTGATTTTCTGTGTGAAGACATATTTTTGTGGAAAATTTATGCGTACAATTTGTAGCTTATGAAATTACCTTTTATATGATGTCAAATTTGTATACATTATCTTTATGTCCTTTGTCACCTCGATCGGCACGAATGGGTCGAGGCCCGCCGGGTCCATGCCCAAGCCCACGGCGTTGAACGGGTGCCGTGCTCGGTCCAGCTACCGGTATATCGTCAGGATAGTTGTCATAATTGAACGTGCCTGGCGACGAAACATCACGAGTTTCATCTGAATCTTCACTAGGTTCTTCTTCAGATATTTCCGAGTCCAATTCGGAGTCACTTACGACAAATATTTCAACCAAAACCTCCAGGTCACGAACAGCCATGATGGTGATTTATTGTCGGGAAAACGGAAGCGTGAAATCTGGAAGTACTGCTGCATGCAATGCAATTTTTCTCGGAATATCGTAATGGTGACCCCCTATACAATACACACCATTGTGAAGCTCGATAAACAAGCTACCCGTCTATATAAAGGTCAACAGCAGAGGGCGCCAAACAAAATAATTACAGGCTCTCAAACGCCGCTGCTTTTTGTGTCGAGTAAACTCGACATTGGTACGGAAGCACTACACGGCGCACTGTCGAGTAAACTCGACAATGGTATTGAAAGGGTTAAAAGATTTCAAATGTCGCGGCCAGAGGCCAAATTGAATTTAAATTACAACTCTTTTTTTCTGACAGAAACGTTTCTTAGATTCAAATTTTGGTGAAATGTTTCTCAAAATGCTTTATGCTATCAAAAGCTGCTGTACATCTTACCAAGTAAGTTTTTATTGCCATTGATTTTAAAAGTAATTACCAAACGTATACAGTCCCATTAATAAACAATTTGCAGGTTTTTTTTTTATCAGTCGCTGTTCAATAGCAACACGTTCTCATCAATGCCCAATACACTTAAAGAAAAGGGGTTCACCCCAGTGTTTCTGGCATGGTTTGGTTTGAATTTGCACCACAGCACATTATCATTATTACTCACTTTTTCTTAATAAACAGTTTGTTTGTGTATTTTGATCAGTCACTGTTCAATAGCAACACGTTCTCTTCATCCATCCTTCGTGATGTGACTCACATCCTCCTGGGGCCAGCCTCTGAATCACCCACGGCCTACATCCAATCCGCTCTCTCTGACTTGCATCGTTTGTTTGGAGCAGCCAGAAAGCAACTCGCAAAAGGTTAGTATCTTCGTAAATACCTGGCACAGTTTAACCGTTCTGATTGGTCGATTAGAGATCACATGGCCATGTGGAGAGTTTAAACATGAGCCCTTGGAAATTGAGTCAAAAGAGGGCGCTACCAGATGATTGCGCAAAGCATGCAAAGTTTACGGCTCAATTTAAGTTGGTCGATCGCATATTTGGTTGCGCAAAGTTTGAAACTTTTATGCGATAGTTTGAAACTTATGCATGCAATTGTGAAACTTGCGCGAGGAGCTAGTTAGCACTCAACATTGCTAGCAATTCAAAGCAGTGTCAAAGTGAGCTGAGGCTAACTGTTGTATTTGTTCTCAACTTTGAAAGGTTTTTGGATGTTTTTCAATAGAAAGGTATTTATGAACGGGAATAGACCTTAAATGCATATGACGTCATTTGAGTAGGGCGCCCTCGCCTAGAGGTCAAAAGGAAGATGCTCATTGGCCAGTCTTGTGCACCGCGCGTACAAATCAGCGCGTTTCCATTGTTTCATCATCAGTTTACCTCTAAGATGGCGGCTTGGTGACGTCAATGCATAAGGTCTATAAAGGATCAGAGTGGAGACTCGGTCTTGGATGGGTGTATAAAACCTTGTAGGGTTATTGCCATAGGTCGATGATTGAGTTTTGCATAACAGCCTTCTAACAGGCAGATTGTGGTTGACAAACATGACTGTAAAAAGTGTTTATTATTATTATTATTATTTATTTGACCTCAACAAATACAAGTACAACAAAAAGCACAGCAAAAGTGAAACGATAACACAACGAACCAATAAAAATAAAAATGAACACAATAATTATTCAAGCAAAAAGCACACAATAATTATACAAAAACAACTAACAGAACATGATCAGATGAGCAAAAAATGAATGAATAGAAGAGGCGCATGCAGGCATGGGGAGTGAATCAACTGAGGGGAAACAACTTGACAAACCAACAAAGAACAACTTATGTGGGTCAGGAACAACAAAAGTCAACTTGATTACTGTTGCTCGGAAGCATGTTGTCCCGCGCAAGTTTAAACATACGCGTGACGCGCGCAAGCTTAGGCAGTCACTAATTTGTGCGTAGCCCAATCAATACATACCGATACTCGATGTAAAATCTATTAGTACGTGTGTTTGTGTATGCACAACTGTTGAGCGTTGTAGCACTTGACCCCTTGCAAAACGAAACCTTTGGACGTGATGGGTATTTGAAAGTTTACAGAGAAAAGTTAATAAAGATTTTCCAGCATTAAGACGCTTTTTTAAAAGAAGGGCACTTATGATTGGGAATAAAAGAGTATTCATAAATACCTTGGACAGTTTATCCATTCTGATTGGTGGAGAGCACGTCACGTGGGGGTGTTTAAACGTGTGATATAAACACGGCTAGAAGTGTTTAAACACGGCTGGCTTCGCGTGTTGGGCGTGCAAGCTTGTTTACGCCAATTTACTTACGCGGAACGCAATATACAGCTATTAGTATACCCGCGCGTAATCTTGTCGACACGCGCGTGCACACAACCCAACGCGCTCAAAACAGAATTTTACAAAAGTTTTTGAAAATGTACAAACTTCGCTAAATTCGCTAAACAAACAGATTGTCTTTTTTACCACCGATTTTCCTTATTCTTTCACTGTTTAACAAATTTATATCGCACGGCCACGACCCTGCAAGGTTTTAAACGACCGTTTAAGAACGAGTCGCTACTCTTTTATTCCCTTATTAAAACCTTGCAAGGTCATGGCCCTGTGATAAAAGACTGGCCTTTGGCCTATCCTTTCTTTTAAAGTTAGAGATCAAACAATAAACTTGGGGCTATTTTGTAAACAGTACATCTTTCTTGGCTGGATGTTTACCACTAATCTAAAAACAAAAAAGAGCATAATCTTTCCTCAAGCAGGGGCCCACACAGAAGTCAAAGTAAGGATTGTCATTGACTATAATATTGAGTTTAGTGTCTCAATTTCTAAACGTGACTGAGCGACAGAGGGTGCCATTACTTTGCGTGATCTCGCCTATCAGATCATGCGAAATAATCTGTGTGCCGCGAATCCCTCGAGTACCCACAGAAAATTTGAATAATTATTTAAAGTTATCATGAAATATGAATAACTGATACATACAACTCTCCTACTCCTGCCGATAGGTGGCACTTTAATGAGACACTTCACCGGGCGGCAGTTGTAGTTATTGTGGTTTAAGGTTTCGTAACTACATTAAGAAACACATCTTTGTTTTTTTCTCGTCCTGAAGAAGCACTTTCAGGCATCTCGGGTGACCTTTGCCAGCAGCAAAATGAAGAGGAGTGCTACCATTGTTATTCGATGCATTTATGTTACTTCCACTTTCCTTAAGATATTTGACGATATCTGGCTTATCCCTGTTCAAAGGCAAAATAAAATTACAAGGTTTTCTTTGTTTCAAGGATTTGCACAACACTAGTAAGATTATATATAAAAATGTTGACAAATTTACACATAATTTACACAGTATAAAGATGGTCATAGTGGGAAGCTTCCCTTGAAATATTTTTGCTTTAAATGCCATCGTTTTTGAGAAATTAGTAGTTTGATCTCGCGAGACCAAAACCTGATCTTTGAAAACAAAGGAAACGTAGTATATATTTTTTCACAATTTCTCTTTTCATTATACTGATGACGGATTGATGTTGATGTATGTCTTTTCGGGGGGGGTGGGGGTCCCTTTTTACCCAGCTTGTTGACGTAACTGTTTCTCAGCTGAATTAATAGTACACTACAGTATGAAATTTACAATCTAATAAATGTTATTTATTGTGTAATTTGTTGAGGGTGTTTCCCCCTTGTTGTCGTGTTTTAAAGACGTAAATGTTTCCTGGTGAATTGAAAGTTCAGTTCAGTTCACCTCAATTCAAAGAACTTTCATTCGAGGTAAGGCAATTACATGGACAGCCCCATAAAAACAATACAAAAATTACAGCTTAGGTATTAATAGATGGTAAACACACTAAAAGAATTTAACAATTTCGAGCTATTGACCTTTCGGAGTAATTAACTATGTCATTTGCTATTTTCAGACTCCCTGTGTAATAGTGGAATAAATTTCACTTTCTGAATAAATTTGTGAATAAATTTGCAAATGTAATTTGTGGCTTTTAAATTTTATCGGGAAAAATCAAGTTTTAATTTAGATGATTATAGAAAATTCATACCCAGCTACTGTGCATATCAGAGGTGTATCGCCTTCCTCATCCTTGGCTTTGAGAGGTGCATTAAGCAGACACCAAGGCAATGACGACATCCATGTGTCCCTGATACGCTGCAATATGTAACGGCGTTTCTTTCTCAGAGTTGCGGTAGTTTATCTATAAAAAAAAAACAATTAAAGACAGATTGGCTTTAATGTTTCAAGAAATCAGCCAAGCAGTGCGTGGGATTTTTTTCTTCAAAAACTTGTTTGCACAACAACAAATCATTGATTTTCTCATCGAAAATTTCAAACGTCAGAAGTTTTTAGGGGTGCACCCCACTAAATATGGAGAAAACAGAGCGTCGGCCTCATTAATATTTTGTAGGCTCTCAAAATGTTCTATATTAGACCGATTTGAGGGCCCAATACTTTTATTGGGTACAGTGTAAAAATGTTGCCCAATTGTTACCTGGGGGTTGTTGACTTCCAACTTGAGGTATTTTGGATGACATAGGCCCTGAAAAAAAATTGTCCTATTTGCCGAGAGGTGTAGGGAAATTTTTCAAGATTGATGCCAAGACGTTTGGGACATTACACCGGTGTAGGGGTGTTTTTTATTTGGAGGGGGAATAACTGGACTGGGCCTTGGAACTCCCCATATCAAATTGAGCAGAGGATAAAAGTTCAAGAGTTAATGGACAATTTCCCCTTTACTGTAAAAAACTGTGAGACTTCTAAGTATTTTGTGTGTATTTTTTAATATTTAGTATTTTGCACTGTATGCAATGGGAGTTTGTTTAGTGGGGTGCACCCTTAGATCCCTTATGGAACGCATGTATACATAAACCTGCTTGTAAAATATACAGGCATTTTTATAGCGCCCCCGCAAAGTTAAGATCGTTTTATAAATGCTGACATATGAATAAAGATACAAACAAACAATGCATTGATACGGATACAAAAACTATACAAGCAAAAATGATATAAGGCATGAAGGCATGAAGAGTTTGCCACAAACGGTTTATCCTGGTCGCCCCATCTCGATCCAGTCCGGGTCTCGAACAACACTCGACCCTTTCAACAGACTTGGTAATGAATATTGTAAGATGTTTGCAAGGAGTAAGCTTGGGTTTCTTGGGTTACAGCATCCTCAAGAGAACATGAATTATTCCCCAACAAAATATTGGACAATTGAGACCATGGATATTTCAATTACTATGTACATGTATGCAACTTTTTAACTCACTCTGATCTCTCGTCCTGCATCTTGAATTGACAAAGATTTGCTCGCCAAACACACAAAATTTGACAGTTCAAACAAAAAGGTTGAATAAACAATAAAGACAAATCAATTTATAAAGAATGTCTGCCTTCAAGCATGTTTTTCTTTTAACTAAATCACTGCTGAGGTGCGGTACGAAGTCCAACTAATTAATTATCCCCGTCTCATTTATAACAAAGGTTTTTACTATTGGGCAGGTGTTGTTGATGGATGGTGGTACCTGCAATGTTTTCAATGAAAACAGTATATTCAATGAAAATCATATATGAAAACGATTTTAGCAAAAAAACATCACAGGGGGAATTAGCCAATCAAAGCCCCCACAGATCAACCGATATAAATTTGATGTTTTGATTTGAGTTGTCACGTAGTATGTCACAAAATTGTGCAGCCAATTGCAGAACTTGGTTGGGGACCCCAGATGACATATGATTATTGACTTTGTTATCTGTGTTGATAAAGTGAAATAACTGGGTAATTCTTAGAACAAAGTGGGTGAATGTGTCAACAAAAGTCCATGAATCTTGTCCATAGACTTTTTTCCGTGTCAACAGACTATAGACATACGGTATACCAGCATTAACAAAGCATAATTGCAGGAAACATGTACTTTGGATGATAGTCTATCTCTGATCTCAATTTTTGTCTGTGAATGTTCTGTAAATTTGTTTTGTTTGCCAATTTATAAAAAGTGGTCTCTGAAGTATATCAAATACCCAGCAGCCTCTTTTGCATTGTCTCTCATGTCTGTGCTGTCCCTTGTTACCGGTTAACCTAGTTTCGATAGCTGACCTCTGTGCCCCCGATGAGGAGCATTATATGCGTATTGTCAATGTAATGAAATGCTTCAGCTATGGGTGAGAAGACCCCATTTAAGTGTCTTGCTTAATGACACAAAGTGTCATGACCGGGATTCGAACCCACACCTCAGGTGACTTAGTTGCCAGACTTGAGTCCGATGCACTAAACCGTTTGGCCACACCAGATAAAGAAAACCTCTTTGATTTTAACACCTTTAGTGCTGAGGACATTGTTCCAAAATGCTTCTTGAAACCTAAAACTCTAGGGGGTAAAGGCAGAATTTACTTTTGGTAATTGTCAAAGACCAGCATCCTCACTTGTTGGTGTAGTATCCCAACATATGCATATAAGTTAACCAACCTGTGAACATTTTGGTTCAATTGGTCATCGAAGATGCAAGAAAACAATTAAAGAAAAAAACACCCTTGTTGCGTAGAATTGTGTGTTTTCAGATGCCTGAGAAAGGCTTCACGCCTGAAGCCTTTCTCAATTAGGTTTGTGAAAAATTACTCTTTCTCTACAACTACAGTACTTCAAAGGTGGCGTTTTTAACAATGCTTTATAATATGAATAGCTCTCCAGTGCTCTTTGCCAAGTAAGTTTTTAGGATCATTAATTTTTGGAGTAATTACCAAAGGTACCTTCCCTTTAAGTCATGTCTAGTAGGAACAGTTCCAATATGTTACATTATCTGATATAAAAAGTCGCATCCCCTTATGGTGATCCCCTGGCTGCCGCTTCCCAGGTTGTATCGTATACTTGGGTGTGATCCTTGGCTACACGGCAGTTTACGGTTGAATGACTTCTGACTGGCACCCACCGAACAAGGATATTGACAAAATAGGGAGACCGCCATCATAGGGCTAGATAGCTCAGTTGGTAGAGCGCCGGCACGTCAATCCGGAGGTCGTTGGTTCAAATCCCGCTCTAGTCAATTTTTCCTTGTTCAACCCAAAATCATGTTATATTATAGTAAACAGATTGGTTAGACAACAGGAAGAGATCAGCTCAGCACCCTAGAAAGTCCTGTCAAACATTCAAGCCATTTTCATGAATAACCTGGGACACTTGATCAATTCTTCCTGACTGGTTGAGACTGAGAGGAGATAACATGGTCATGTTTAAACGCATCTCATGTACATGCACACACTTATGATGATGCATGGAGGCTCCATGGATCATGTGAACGATCTTTTTAAACCAAAGATGCAAGAAGAATGTCGCAATTGAGACCTATTTTAGTACAAGGCAAAGAATGACATTAATTATTTGCAATGGATTTACACAATACAGCTACATTCTTATTGATAGTCGAATCTTTTGTAAACAGGAAGAGGTGACAGGGGGTTATTAGGTCTGGGGGAATGGTCCAATGTGCATCGTCAGCCAGCCAAGTGAACAATAGTTGGTACACGGTAGGTCCCATATTAAGTGACTCGCACAAGTTCAAAACTTGCGTGCGATAGTTTGAAACTTAATCACACAAGTTCAAGAATTAGCTAATTAGCACTCAACATGGATAGAAAACTAATGCATAGTTGAGGCGAGTTGTGAGGCTAATCTGTCAGATTTGTTCTCAAGTTTTTAAAGGTTGTTTTTTGTTGGGTTTTTTTGGAAGGTATAAATGGAAATAAAAGATTGGTGACTTGGTCTTAAACGTCCGTTTAAGACCTTGCAAGCTCTGTCCTTTAACGCACGGCCACAACCTTGCTGGTGCAATGCCAAAGAGTGTTCAATGCCAAATAGTGTCCGCTGAGCATCCGCAGTGGACGCAGGACACTATTTGGTACGTTTTATGTGTCAACTGGTACGTGTCCGGCTGTGTAAAGTAGTGTCCGGGCGAAATGGAGTGGATATGAATGATTAGTATTTGGCAAGATGTAGCCGGACAGTAATCGGCTGGAGTGGACAGTATTTGACAGAAGTTAATGGACGTATTTTACAGGAGGAATAGACAGTATTTGGCAGGAAGTTAACAGGTACTTGACTCGACTGGACTGGGATAAACACATTCTACCATGGTTACCTTAAAATCACAAATTATTCATGGACTAATTTTAATGCAAAGTTAATATAATAATAAATAATAATAATTAAAACTTGTAAAGCGCCATCTATCTAAGACTAAACTTATTCCGAGGCGCATAAAAACCAAACAAAAACAAAAAACAGAAAGAGTAACCAAAAAGATTACAAATTACGTAGCTTAGAAAGAAAAGAGCACATTGAATAAAACAGATTTACATAAATGTGTCGGCAAAAACAAGTGGAAAAAATAACAAACAGATAGTCAATCATAATAAATATTGAACAGGTGAGTTTTTAGCAATGTTTTGAAAATGTCCAGAGACTTTGTAGCTTGGATATGTAAAGGAAGAGAGTTCCAGAGAGTGGGTGCAGATCAATTTTCTTTCTCTGTCCCAATTTGTTTAAGAATAGCTCGCGACCTTTTCCTAACGATCCTGGGTGTTCTTATTTTTTTTTTTGCAAGCGAGTTCCCCAACAGTAAGCGGTTTTCTTATTTACTATTCATTTATTCAACTGTGCCATTTTTCCAGGTTACATTTTTACAGGTTTACATGTATTTTGTACATTGTCCGTGGATGTGAATTTTTTTGTACTGTATTTTATTTTGAAAGGGCATTATCTGTCAAAATTCGTTGAGTGAGGAAATCAAATTGGTTTGAAAAAGAAAAATTGACTAGTGCGGAACTTGAACCAATTTAGCCATGTGATGTAGCACTTATATTGGCGGTCTTCCTATTTTGACAATATCTTTGTCTGGAGTGACATCCAGTCAGTTTCCCTTGATTGTTTTTTTCCCTGGCGAAAATTGGGCCATGCACATTTTAACTAGTCGTATAATAATAAAGTTGTGAAGCGCATTCAGTCCATGGCAAGACCCCCAATGCGCTGTACATGCATCAAACGTACTTAACAAATTCTTAAACTACACATTATTATACGAAAACAACTCATGACACCATTTCACAAGATGATGTGGAAAAAACTTGCAGGAGAAAT
Source organism: Leptasterias polaris (assembly GCA_037783415.1). NCBI lineage: Eukaryota > Metazoa > Echinodermata > Asteroidea > Forcipulatida > Asteriidae > Leptasterias > Leptasterias polaris. The sequence continues at coordinate 10,715,396 of JAZGTN010000009.1, forward strand.
GTGTGAAAGTCCCATGCTAAGCAGATGGGTTTTAAGTGAACTCTTGAAAAGATCTAGTGAGTTGGCATTCCTAACATGTGACGGAAGCCGGTTCCAGGAGTTGGGGAGCTGTGTATGCGAATGATCTCTGGCCGTTTGTAACTGTGTTCACGGTTTTCCGTTGTAGAATGGTACATGTAGTAGTGTTGGTTTTTAGAGTGCGAGTATCTTTCTTTTTTTCCATAGAAAACAAGAATTCTTCAAGAAATTCTGAGGCAGAAGACGACGGAGCACACAAGGATACTAAAGGACAGTTACATAAGACTTGCTTCAATTGTCAGAAGAAACTGGAGTTCTTTCTTGCCTGGTGTGTTGACTATAAAGACAGGCCGAGGATGTTGATCTCTGAAGTGGAAGCGATGTACAGTAAGTTGAAGCTCTAGTTTGGGGGTAAAATTCTTAGGAAAAATTTCTGTATCCTGCACCACTTTCTCTCTCATTTTTACCAAAAGGAATATCTCATTTGAGTAAATTGGATACTGTTTTATTTCATAACGAATGAAAAAGTGGTGGCAGGATACGGACATTTTTTCAATTCTTAGAAATACAACCCAGAGAATTCTAAATAAGTCTATATAGGGTCATTCTTTGGTAATGACCCTGTAAAGAAACTGTAATTATTGTCTTAAAAAGCCTACTTGTTATGAAGATGGTAATGGTCTTGAGTCTTGAGTAAAATAATCCCTATACAGCTCATGTAGGAAGCTAAAACTGGGATGGTGCGTTGGTGACGTCATTGTTCGACAGTGCAAAGTGCAGTGAGAAAATTTTTTAAAGGCGATGCGCTATTTACACTGTACAAGAGTCGAAATTGGTTTACAGCATCCTAGAGCCAGCCAGAGGCTGTAGGACTCTGATAGCTGGCAGGGCAACCTGTTGGAATGCTGAGATGGATGGTGCGAAGACTGCTGTAGATGGTAGTTGGTTCCAGATCTTGACTGTTCTTGGGTAGAAAGAAAATTTGTATTGGTCGTTTGAGGCATCTGGTATGGTATATTTGAAAGAGTGATCCTGTCTGGCAATGTATGTAGCTGGTTTGATAGATGGTGGCAATTGGATGTTGACAAGACAATGGTGTATTTTAAAGAACATGGTGGACTGTGCAAGAAGGCGTCTTACATGCAGTGTCTCCCATCCCAGGTAGTTAATGAGTAATGTGACCGAGGTAGTAAGCATCCTGCAAAATTATTTTGTCTGAAGTGCCTGTTAATTAGAAATGAATAAAATTTGAATCTCCGAAGATCGCCTGCAGGCAACTTTTGTGGTGTCTGTTTGAATGCTGGTTGCAATGTAGCCAAAGATTATTTATTTGACCTCCAATTATTTTTTACAGAATCAAGACAAACATCAGAGGAGCAGCATAATTTAACCAAGTCAGCTTTTGAGATGCAATGGGGCGACAAAAAACCCCCACCCAAACCTAGAAACAGACTGATTGAAGAACTGAACTGAGTTTCACTGTACATCAGGGACCAGGATACCATGTTGTGAGATGATGACTGGCTTAAGGTAAAAACACTAATTCCACCTCACCAGAGTCCAAACTGTTGGCCCTTTGTTAACAACAGGCCTTGAATTACACGGAGGCCATGGCCTCTGTTTCCCCCGGTCTTGGCCTTGGTGCCCCCTTTTGTTCCAGCCTCAATCCATTTTGGTCCCTAGTTGTCTTTTTCATTGCTTTTTTTAATTTTTATGTTTCTATTATTTATTTAAATTTGTCCGCTTTTTATTAATTATTTATCTAGGGCCTACTTATTTATTCATCTTCATGTACTAGTTGTTAGGTCAAATTAATAATAAAAGTTTCCAATAGACTTTTCACTTGTCACTGAGAAAAAGGGTTTGACCCTTGTTTCTGGCTGCTGAATGTGCTACATGAATAGATCTCATATTTCAAAAACTCCATCTTAAAATAAAATTACAATAAGTCTTTCGAGATGCACATAAATAAAGCGCTATTTTTGCAACTGTTTTGAAGAGTTATTAATTCCTAAACACATACGTCACTTCGTGAAAACAACAAAATGTGACGTGCTGTGTTATTGCTATACGTCACAAGAATGAACCAGCCTAATCTTGCAAATAAAACACATACAAATAACTTTCAGCTTCAATCAAATCAATATTTTATTAGTTTGGGGGTTTTACAAATTTGAACCAATCCCAGTGAAATTTGTAAAGTTAAAGCACAAGTATTTCTTTTTATTTAATTTCTACATCAGTAAAGAAGCATTATTAGTGAGTTATGCTCTGTGTTTCATTTCTATTTGGGGGATAAATACCCGTTTGTGTACACAAGCATTATATGGTTGATATTTCCGCAGTTAAATGCATCATCACATGTTGACAATAACTCCACTTAATCCTTTGGACATAAAGGACCTGACCATTGTAAGCTTTGGTGTACATAGCCTTTTGTGAAGACCAACACGCGCGCGAGCCGCTTCCGTTTTTTTTAATGAATTATTCATGAAGTATGAAACGTGCGTTATGCAAAAGTTGAGATTATAAAGAAACATGTTGGAAAAGACTCGCGTGCGTGGCCACGGTGTACATGGACAAAACTATAGCCCTTGTGCTCAGGCTATAATAGTTTTTTGTGTGTAAGCTTGGTTGACTATAAGTCCCCTATGGTAAGGAAAGGGTTAATCATTACGTTTATAGATCATAATTTGAAATTGTGGTCTCTTTAATAATAGTATCAGCCCAAATCAAGTCTACTGGGGCAACCAAAATAGTGTTCAGAATAAATATTTACATTAACAGAAAACAGCTTCCTACCTTATGGAACACCTTTCTTTTCTTGCCTTCGCCTTAACTCTGTTGTTTTTCAGAGAGTAAGTTCAAGCCAAGCCGGTGCCTACTGTGGTCCAGATCAAAGGGCATTCCCTTTGTACTGTATTAAATTTTAGTTTCCTACTTCACTGTATGTTAGTTCGATTTTTGTTTTTCTTACACCCATGCTATGAACTTTAAAGAGTTAAATTTTCACTGGCTGTTTCCGGCAAACAGCTTGAATGCTGTACCTTCTACCTAAGTAAGAAAAGACCAAGATGTACAAGTGACGAGTCTTATAAAAAGTCCCAGTCTAAATAAGATAACTGCTTTCTTATGGATGGCCTTAGCGATCAATCTCTCCGAACACAACATCCAACGTTCCTGCAAGATAACGAGTAACATGATAGAATTATCAAGGGTTGTGCATCTACCGTTCTTTACTGAAAACGGTTAAACGGAACTTGTGACTTCCAATTAACTGATTCCATTCAGACATGTTTGGAGGGTTCAATATAAACTTACCGATGATTGCGACAGCATCAGCTAGCATGTGACCTCTGGAAACTTTGTCCAATCCTGCTAGATGGGCAAAACCAGGTGCTTTGATCTTGCAACGGTACGGCCGACTTGACCCGTCAGACACCAGATATACTCCAAACTCACCCTTTAAAAAAAGAAAGCAAGACTTGAAAATGAGTTGCTTATTAAGTGTAGTGTCAGAAATTGCTTTCTGCTCCAAATCCGGTATCCTTTTGCAAAATACTTACAACCCTACTTCCTTCGAATAGGACATTAATCCAGAGTTGTGTACTGCATGTAAAAGAACTCAGTACGCTTAACGATAAGAGAAGGGATATGCCCTGGTGTTTCTGACATGGTCAGCTACAGATTGCCCCACACCACCTTGTAAGCCTGTAACAGGGTGCTATATATGTGGGTCTCCTCTTTCAAAAATAGCTCTGCTAACCTGTGGTAAAAATAGTGGGCGCTTTGAGATGCCCGTTGGGTGTGATAAAGCGCTATATAAGAACTATACACTGGTGCCACAAAGTACCATACCTTCCAGGCTAGCATTGGGTGCATGGGTTTCTTCTGTTTGTACAGCTAGCACTGGTACCACAGACTGCCACAAAGTACCATACCTTCCAGGCTAGCATTGGGTGCATGGGTTTCTTCTGTTTGTACAGCTAGCACTGGGTGCATGAGTTTCTTCTGTTTGTACAGCTAGCACTGGTACCACAGACTGCCACACAGTACCATACCTTCCAGGCTAGCATTGGGTGCATGGGTTTCTTCTGTTTGTACAGCTAGCACTGGTACCATACCTTCCAGGCTAGCATTGGGTGCATGGGTTTCTTCTGTTTGTACAGCTAGCACTGGTACCACAGACTGCCACACAGTACCATACCTTCCAGGCTAGCATTGGGTGCATGGGTTTCTTCTGTTTGTACAGCTAGCACTGGTACCACAGACTTCCAGGCTAGCATTGGGTGCATGGGTTTCTTCTGTTTGTACAGCTAGTATTATCAGGAAACCCCATGGCTTATGTACTGTGGACTTACTCTACACAGTCTCCTGTGGAAAAGGCAAGTTGGGCAGGAGAGTATACCGATAGTAATACTAACAGTGGGTGGGTACCCTACATTTTCTCATGATAAGAGTGAAAAGGTTAATTGGGATTGGCTCAAAGTTGGTTTTTTGAGATGCAATAAAACAAATCCTAAATCAGCAGAGTATCTTACCTTGGGGGCTTCAATAGCGGAGTACGTTGCACCTGGTGGGACTTGGAATCCCTCTGTGTACAGCTTGAAATGGTGAATCAAGGCTTCCATCGAATCCTGTGGGTTTCAAAGTCAGAAATGAGAAACTTCAGACTTTTGTAAGTCTGCCTGGTGAAAAACAGCAGCTTGTGTTTTTTGACATTTTTGAAGAAAACTTCTTCTTTTTTATCTGCTTCTCTAGCAATGAGGACACTGTTCCTAAACGCTCCTTGAAATCAATAAGTTTCTCCATTGATCAGTAACAAACGTACCAGCGATTGAAGTTAACAAACGCAGTTTTGAGCCGGGGCCCTTGTTCTTTAACTTTATACCTCTAATATTGACACAGCCTAAAAACTGATAAATCCTGGAAGAAACAAAGTTTAAGCTCAGCCCCTATACTGCAATTTCATTGATCTGATTACAACTATTTTAAATCTTTTCTTCTTTCCCACCTTCATTTTTGTTGTTCTAATACTGTTTTTACTTTTTCCTACTTCATTATTAGCTCTTTTTAATACCAGAGCTGCCAACATTTGCATCTTGCAATCAGGGAGATAGCTAGAATTACATTCAACATAATAGGGGGGAAAATTCCACAATCAGGGAGACTTTCAAATATGTTCATCAGAACATGGACAGATTGGTCTAATTTCAGGGAACTTTCTGCAGAATCAGGGAGAGATGACAGCTCTGTAATACTATTTTTTACTCTTTCCCACCTTCATTTCTTCTCTTCTAAATCCGTTTTTTTTTCTTTCATTTTCCCACCTTCATTTCTGCTCTTTTTAAACTATTTTTTATTCTTTCTCACCTTTTTTGCTCTTGTCAAACTATTTCTTACTCTTTCCAACCTTTATTTCTGTTTTTCTAATACTTTTTATACTTTCCTTAATTTTTTTCTCCTAATAATTTGTTGTATTCTTTCCCACCTTCATTTCTGTTCTTCTAAAACTTTGTTTACTTTCCTTGACTTCTGTTCTTCTAATATTATTTTTTATTATTCTTTCCCTCCTAAATTTCTGCTCTTTTCAAACTATTTTACTCTTTCCTATTTCACTTCTGCTCCTCTAAAACAAATTTAACTCTTTCCTACTTCACTTCTGCTCTTCTAAAACTTCTTTTACTCTTTCCAACTTCACTTCTGCTCCTCTAAACTTGTTGTACTCTTTCCTACCTTCATCTCTGCTCGTTTGGGCGGAGACACCTTGTTGTCATCTATTTTGATCTCTCCTTGGGGCATCATGTTGAGGCACTGCTCAACGATGCGGAGACTCTGTCTCATCTCCTCCACACGACACAAATATCTGGTGAGAAACGGCCAAGAAAGGCAATTTTAAATCTGCACTCCGGATAGACTTGTTATTGAACTATTCAAATCGGAACAATCTGATTTCTGAATACAGGGGAAAAAGAAAGTGCTATTTACCTAAGGTCACATCGCCACTTTGCAACAGGGGTTAACAGATTTGGTTTAAGCGTTCTTGCACTGCGCACTGCTGACCAAAGGTGTCCTTATTTCTGACATTTCGATGAAATAAACATAAACTTTACTTATCAAAGTGTCATCTGGCGGCCATCTTGTTTCTCTCTAGCAACCAGGGTAATAATGTTTGAGCACGAGCATCCCTGATTTGAGCGCTATACAAGAAGCCACTTTTGTAAAATGCAATACAAGAATTGTCTATATGTACATACAAAAGGCGCGTCGTGGCTGAGCGGTTAAGAGCACTGGAATCAAGCTCTTGTGTTTCTGATCAGCAGAGTGTGGGTTTGAATCCTCGTCCTGGCACTTGTGTCCTTTACCACAACACTATACCATATTTGCTTTGTCCTTTGGATGGAACTTCTTACCTGTCGTAGCAGTCTCCATGTGTCCCGATGGGTACATCAAACTCCAACTGATCGTAAACCTCGTATGGCTGGGTCCTACGTAGATCCCACTTGATTCCGGATCCTCGAAGCATTACTCCGCTGTCAAACACAAAGGCAAACGTCGTCAGATTTTGTCCCTCTATATAGACCCCCATACATATTTATGTATTTATTTTGGTTGTGAAGCCAAGGATTCTCAGAAAACCAAACTGAATCACTTTACTATCCAAGATCCCCATGGAGAGAAGACAAGGAAAGGAAGTTTCAGTTTTAGATGTGGGAGGAACACCTCAGAGAATAGATCGATCCATTAAGCCCCGCCTCCTTACGAGTTGACCAATCACAGCCGCTAAACCCGATCACCAAACGGCTCAAATGGTGATTGGTCAATGAGAAATGGGTGTGGCTTAATGGATCGGTGTATTATTCAAGGGAAAACCAATGCAGTCAGGCACGGACTGAAAACCCATTCCACATAATGCCCCCACTGGGATTCGAACCGGGGTCCCAGAGGTGGAACGCAAGGAAAAATACCACCACGCCATCCCAACTTTTTCTGTGTGCTTGCTGCCTGGCCGTCTCTCTTTTCATTTCTGTTACAAACCTGTGTATGTGTTGTTATTTAGCCTTCAAAAATGACTCTGCTAGGATTGAAACATCAGGCAATCAACTATTTTCAACCTTAAATTTGAATAAATCTCAATACAATACTGAGATTTATCTCAGTTTACATTTAACTGCCTACCTGAATCCATAGTTAAGAGCATCTTCGGCTGATATGACTCCGATATCAGTCAGTCTGTCCTTCCAGATGCGATTATTGGTCAACATCTACAGCAAAGGAAATAAATGGTTGGAATGCCGGTCACTGAAGCAGTCCACCCCAAACCAGGGCCCAATTTCATGGCTCTGCTTACCGCCAAATTCTGCGCTTGCGATCACCATTCTCCGCTCACCAAGCAAGGGCCAAATTTCTGCGCTAGATGTGTAAGCTAGAACGCTCGTAACGTAGACTATGCAGGCGCATAAGCAAAAATTCCCTGCTAACCGGTGAAATACGCTTGACGTAAGCGCGGAATTCCCTGCTTCCGTAAGCGCCGATTCTTTGCTTTCGGTAAGCAGAGCCATGAAATTGAGCCCTGCACTCCTCTCCACCTTCCCCTTCCTCCATGGGGGCATACAAAATGGAGTACCCAAACTACAGTACAAAATACTTTTTAATCTCAACAATAATGTCCACTTGTTTTGATGTTCGCCCTTCATTGTCTGAATTCCTTGTGAAGCACAGACAAACAAAGCATATTGTTACAATTAAATGTTTAACTTTTGATCACAACACTGGAAAGTTTCCGTACCTGAAATTTTCGTCCGATACTAATGTCTCTTTTCAGAACCATAATTTTTTTTCAAGAGATATTATCCGCATGGTGTCACTGCAGACTTAGTAATAAACTATTTTTTTTGTTTGCTTTATTGAGAGTCAACAGGTCTCATTAAAAACAGACTCTACTAGGGTCGAAACATCAGTCCATTAACAATCTTTAGCTTTAAAAAAATAAAATAAAAAAATAAAATTTGCGCTGAAAAAAGATAACTTTTCTACCATGATCATCTTTGTACTATAAATAATATTTGTTAATCTGTGAAAATTCATCTTTTCCATTTTACCAATAACGGGCACACCCCTTGTTAAAAACAAAAAAAACAAGCAACCGATAACAGACTCAGAAAGCCACCTTACCTCTTCAACTTCATCGATTCTTAGAGAAAAGTTCTGGGCCCACTTGTAAATATCATCCATCAAGCCAAGGGGCATGTCCTATAAAACATGAAGTCAAACAAAATGAGCACCTGTCAATCTTCTTAAAGCATTATGTACAACATTGGTAATTGCCAAAGACCTGTATCCACACTTGATGTGACCTAACATATACACAAAATAACAAACCTGTGTAAGTTTCAGCTAAATCGGCCCTCATGAGTCATGACAAAACAGTGGAAAACCCCATTATATATGTTCACTGTTTTAAAACATCGAATTTTATCACCGGTGATAAAGACTAATTGTTAGCATTTCAAGCAAAACTATGTGTACAGGAAGTTTCCCACCATGACCATGTTTATACCATGTAAGTTATAAGCAAATCTGTGAACATTTATATATTTAATCTTACCAATCATGTACACACCCTTTAATGGAACTAGTGTTTTTGAACACTCCATACCCTGCCAGCATTTCGTTGTGTCTGTGCAATAAGGTTGTATTCCCAAAACTAGGGTTTACGTGAAACACAGGTGTTGAAATGACACAAAGGTTAATCTCACTTAAAGGTATTTTACAGGATTGGTAGAGCTGACAAAATAGTCGCAGACAGTGTTCATGTTTTGTGTGATCAACCATACACATGAAATAACAAACCGGTGAAAATTGGGGCATAATCCGTTGTGTGAGTCAGGAGAAAATAGTGAAAAACCATGCACAATTTTCAGCATGCAAACACATTGTCCTTAATTTTTGTTGTAACAAATAAAATCAGCTGTTTTCATATTTTCAGATACAGTTTTCTTGAAATGACTTTATTTCAGAGGGAAATATTTCACAGATTTTTTTTTTATCTAGAATGAACTTTATAATCAGTAAGCTTTTAAACTAAAATTAGACAATGATGTTTTTTATCCTATAATCCTATAATACCTTTAAAAACATAAATAAGTTGTATTAACAAAATTCATAGAGATTTTGTGATTTTCACTTTAATAAACTTTGTCTACTTTCAGGATGGGTAACATCAACGGCCGACCTCTTCACTCCTTCCTTACCTGCTGTACTCCTCCTGGTCTGATGTATGCGGCATGCATCCTGGCTCCGGATACTCTCTCGTAAAACTCAAACGTCTGCGTTCAGAAAAGATGCAAGAATGTTAACTTTACAGACCTTATGCACATGACGTCATATGAGTAGGGCGCCCCCACCTAGAGGTCAAAAGGAGGTTGTTCATTGGCCAATCATTTGGGCCACACGTACAAATCTTTGCATTTTTATTGTTTCCATTTCCATTTTCACTTTACCTCTAAGATAGCGGCTTGATGAGGTTAATGTCTATTAACCGGCCTAGTTTCCAGCGGGTTGAATAACTACTTATAACCATTCCACTGCATGTGGTGGCACAACTAGTCTGCGCACAGAACTAACAGTGTACATGTATATAGCAAGACAAGCTCTCAAAAGAAAAAAAATCTACCTAGCAAGTAGATAAACACATGGTGTTACCGCAAACCAAATATACATTGGTACCTCACCATGCAATGCCCCAAATAATAAGCAGTACAATAATAAGCAGTTCTTATATAGTGCTTTTCACACCAGAAGGGGTTCCCAAAGCGCTATTTTTTTCTACAGGTATGCAGAGCTATGTTTGAAATTTTGAGACCCATACATGTAGCACCTTGCAACGGAGACCACACTGGCTCTTTTTGAAGCCAACACTCCTCCCAAAAAGAGATTTTACACATGGTTGTACCCGCAAACTTTACCATTTATAGGTATTTCTTATTTTCCACACCATGCAAAGCTTCAAACACCACTTAGTGTATATGTGTGTTCTGTGTAGAATTCTCCACATCGTACCAGATTGCAAATTGACATACATGTAGTTTATCTGCCATGGCTGTGTGATAAAAGACCTCACCATCACACGGAAACAACCTTACCGGTTAAAAATAAGGGTACTAGGCCCGAGCCGAAGGCGAGGGCCTTTATCGCACGGCCACGACCCTGCAAGGTTTTAAACGGCCGTTTAAGAACGAGTCGCTATCCTTTTATTCCCATTCATAAATGCCCTTTTGGTTAAAAGGCGTAATAAAGTAGGAAACTCTGTAAAAACTTATCTGTTTTCCGACGTACGTGAGACAGTTTTCGGATATGCATTGTGCGCGTAGTAACGCACCCTCGTGTCCATGGACTAAAATGGCGCGGCGAGATCGATCTCCCCTGAGAATGGGGTTGTGGGCTAACCCGCACAAATGCTATCCGAAAACAACCAGTCTTAAACAGCTCCAGCTATGTCTTTATCAGCCGTTTAAACACCCCCACGTGACGTGCTCTCCACCAATAGGAATAGCGAAACTGTCTGGGGTATTTATGAATGTCCATTTAAGACCTCGTGGATGATATTGAATGGTCACACAGTGGGAGGGTTGACTATGTACTGTGTATATATGCACTCATCACATGATATCCTATTGTAAACCGTTACAAGGTGCTACATGTATGGGTTTTAAATATTCAAATATAACTTTGCGTACCTGTAGGAAAAATAGCGCTTTGGGACGCCCTTCTGGTGTGAAAAGCACTACACATGTATAACAACTGCTTATTATTGGATTTGAAGTCATTGCATGGTGAGGTATCAATATATATTTGGTTTGCGTTAACACCATGTGTATATCTACTTGCTAGGTAGATTTTGTTCTTTTGAGAACTTGTCATGCTATTTGTTCTACTGCTGCGGAAACGATTCTTCGGATTTCTTGAGAATTATTATGCATTGAAATTACTATTAAATCATTGACAGAAGGTTATGTCAGAAAACTGTCTTACCTTTTCACGTTCCTCAAACATCCAGAAGAATGGCGTCATAGCTCCTACATCCAGAGCGTGGGTCGTCACCGCCATGATATGGTTGGCAATGCGTGTGATCTCAGCAAACAAGACTGAAGGAGAAAGAAAAAATTTGCCAAATTAATATGAGCAACTTCGGTTTCAAAATAAATCCAAGTTTATTTTGCATGATATCTTCCTTTCAAATTTACCTGTTTTATCAAGTTATATTAAGCCACAAGGGAAACTGACTGGGTTGAATGGCTTCTGACTAGCACCCCCGAACAAAGATATTGGCAAAATAGGGAGACCGCCAACAAAGGGCTAGATAACTCAGTTGGTAGAGCCCCGTTACATCAGAAGATTGCGGGTGCAAGTCCTGCTCTAGTCAATTTTTCTTTGTGTAACCCAAATTTGTACTTGTTTACAAAACATGTATATTATTTCTTAAAGGCATTGTATACTTTTGGTAACAGCTCAAAATCAGTGTCCACATTTTGTGTGATTCAACATAATGCATGAACAAACAAACCTGTGAAAGTTTGAGCTCAATTGGTCATCGAGGTCACGAGAAAATGGTGAGAAGAGACCTTATGTGTTTTCTGTTTTTCAAACATCGAGTTTATTATCACGCGAGATAAAAACTATTGTTTTACTCATTTCTCAGAAACGATAGCATTTTAGGCAGAAATATTTTAAGGAACCCTTTCTACCATTACTTACTTTAAATCATGTAAGTTATGTGTGAACAGTGTTTTTCGATCTTACCAATAGTGTACAGGGCCTTTAAGGAGTGAATCGAAATTCGGGGACGACTGTCAAGACTGGGTTTAGTGTTTTGTATTTAATCCTGGAAAGTGTGTTAACATCTGCTCCTCCTTCACCTTCTCCAGCCAGATTCTCAGTGTGGATGTGAAAACGGTACAAACAAAAAAAACAGTAGTCACAAGTGACTTTCAACAGTTTAGGAAAAGTTTACGTAGATGCACTACCCTAATGGTTAAAGGGGCCTTGTCGTCATGATCAAATCAGGACTGTGGCTGTACATGAGTTATGAACTCACACCCAGAGGCCTCCCTCCGTATCATATCTATAGAGAGAATGCGCCTGTGCATGCTGTAACTGGGTGAGAGTTCATAATTTTATGTGAAGCCACAGGCAGGGAACGATTTTATTCAGCAACTTTGCATAGCAACAAATTTAGACTGACCTTATTTTGCGCACACTGAAAGTAACATTGAAAAGCAAATCGTGGTAGCAACTGATACATTTAGTGTACAGGCATGACATTCTTCCTACTTCAATCGGATTTCCGATTTTTGGGGGCCGTAGAAAAATCAGCAAAAATGTTTTTAACCCTAACAATCCCTAACCCTACAAATTCAAACAGGGCAAAGTGTTTAATTTTGTTAGGTTAAGTACAGTGAAGTTAGGATTGGGTGTTTGATTCTGTGGAATTGTGTATCCTTGCTGACAAGTAATGGTGTTTGAATTTGATTGAGTGGGTATGGTGGATGTGTGAAATGTACATGTCTGGCATTGCTCTTTCCTCCATGGTCTAATGAGATAGTTGTTGGGTACTGTGTGATTTCACTGATCAAATTTTGCACATGCCAAGTGTACACACTCCAACAAAATCAAACAAAAAAGGCCTGTTGGAGTTTGTTAGGTTGTGTATCGTCCCTCTAAGATTGGGTACAGTTCCCATCTCATGGTAGTATAAGCTGTTGGAATGTGTTGGGTTAGGGATGGATTCTAGTAAAAACGCTTTGGGAGTTAGGGTTAAATAGCCTGAAGAGTCTATAAAAGTCTATTCCAAGCGACATGTAGGTCTGCCCTTGTACTCAATAAAATTTTCCTACTTTTTTCTAACGGCCAAATATCATGCCCGAGTGTAGCATTTTGCTCTGCTACATGAATACAAGGGAAATCATTCACTGACAGGCACTTGTTTTTGTCATGATGAAACACAGCCCCTTTAACTGGCCCCCACTTCTAAGTTTCCTGGTTCCCTTACCCCGTATCCACTTGGCCCTCTCTGGAATCTCAATGTTGAGCATTTTCTCCACAGCGATTGAGTACGCTTGCTCGTTGCACATCATGGAGACATAATCCAGACGGTCAAAGTAGGGTAGGGCCTGGAGGTAAGTCTTGTACTCGATGAGTTTCTCGGTACCTCGATGGAGAAGACCAATGTGAGGGTCGGCTCTCATGACGGTCTTCGAAGAGAAAAATGAAGAAAATTTATTACTGAAACTCTGGTTGCACCCATCGGAACTCAACAACCGCTTAATAATAAAAAATAATAATACTGGGTTCTTATAAAGTGCTTTATCACATCCCTAGGCAAGGTTTTAGCCAGGATTTGGTAAAAGGGTGTCCAAATCTGCTGGAAATTTAAAAACTGGGTGTCCAAATTGTTCACTTACAATACATTTACATGTAAATTACAGATGAAACAGGGTGTCCAAAAGACACCCAGACACCCCTCTGGCTAACACTATGTCCCTAGGGGCATATCAAAGTGCTCATTATTATTATTTTTTTAACTGGATAGGGAGAGCTATGTTTTGAGTAATGAGACCCACTTATTTAGCACCTCCTAATGGTTTACCAGGTGGTGCAGCGCATTCAGCAGCCACTGTCAGAAACACTGAGGCAAACCCCTTCTACCGCGATATAAAGTGTAACTGGGTTCTTTAACCCTCCTACTGATACACCATTCAAAACCATTCTAAAATTCACTAACGTTTACAACCCAATTGTTTTTGTACACACATGGCAGTACCATTTGACCTGTATTGATGATAAGCTGTGTCACCATTCACAACCATTCAAATGGTTTTGAGTGGTGGATACACTGCACTGTGGTATGCCCCCAAGGCTAAATGGTTTTGAATGGTGAATGTACTGCACAGTAATTACCTTTACCAAGTCTTCAGAAAATGTATCCTACTATTATTTTCTTTATAATATTATGTAATGAGTTATATAATACTTATGAATAATATCAAAACAATTAAAAACATACAATAACATAACAATTTTAACCTCTGTAAAAATGGAACATGCCCAGAAGTCTGGTATATGTTTACCCCAAGTGTAATGCACACAGCCTTGTGTTTATCAGTTCAGGGGAAAATGTGTGTTTATCAGTTCAGGGGAAAACACTGGCACTGTGTTTACAAAAACATTGTAATCCTAATTGAGTTCACAATGCACTCAAAATCACCACTCCAAGGGCAAACCATTCCACCACTATAGATAAGCTGACATACCATTTGAAACCATTCAGGGGGTCTACTCTATACACAGTTAGCTCACCACTCAAAACCATTCGACCAAATGGTTTTGAATGGTCAGTCAACTCAATAACAAATTGTGTTGGCAGTAGGAGGGTTAACGTGCATTACACAACACACAGGACCTATGGCTTTACGTTTCATCTTAAGATGAGTTGTCAATAGTGATTTGTATTGTGACATCAAACTTTGCTTAGCAATTAAGATTGATACACATCTTAAGATAAATAAATCTTAGCTCTCTGTCAAATCAGCCCCAGCCATTTTGGTAAAAGCCGCTGTGGTCTCTACAGAGTTAAGTACTATCTTACTTCACCACTGAGTTCCAGAACCAATCGCAGCACACCGTGGGCTGCTGGATGCTGCGGACCAAAATTGATGACCAGATTGGAGACTTCCTTCTCCGGCATTTTATCCCGATCTGCAGAATAACATAAGTCATAAATTGTCATTCATCATAGTGTTGCAATGGGACTTAAGAGCATAAACATAGTGTAACTTAGTTGCGATAATCATACGATTATCACAACTAAGTGTATCTGTAAAACAAAATAGGAATGGGTATGAGAATAATGTTGCAACCATTCCCGTCAGCAAAAGGAGGGTTGGTTGAACGGTTGAACACATTCAGTAAATTCACTGCATACAGGTTTCTTTTATACACTTTGAGCTCTTACCATCCCAAGGGGGTGCTGGCCACTTGGATGTGACTTCATCTGGCATCATAACAGCCTTGGCGTACTGCTCCACATGTTTCACATCTGGCTGCCATTGCTTAGCACCTCTTTACAAATAAAGAGACATACAATGTATGTATTTGAAGTCAACAATATTGAACAGTTTACTTAGTCTAACTTTTAATAACATACATTATTTATAGTTATAGTAGTATACATAATATTTGTTCACCTTTGTTAACTAACTCAAATGTTTTCATTCCTACATTAGTTTATTTTTAAGCCTTTTGTCAGGTTGGATGAATAACAATAAGATTTCAATATTTTACTTACTTACTTACTTACTTAATTACGATTGATGGGTGAAATTTACAGGTCAAATCAAAGCCTTTTATTTAGTACCCCATATCCATCTTCCTTCCAGAACTTGTCAATTTTTTCTTTGAACCTTTTGTTGTTTTGACATAATGATAATGATGTTCAGGCAGAATTGTTCCACAACTCGACAACCGAAGTTTTTCCTCAAATTTAGTCCCCAAGTTTAGTTATAGCTGTTTCTTGAAGAGTTTGAAGTCGTTTTAGTAGATGCTCTCGTTAATAATAATTACATTAGTAGTTACTTATCACTTATTACTCAGTTTGGAGCTTTTTTACCCCCTTTTAAATATTAGTGCCGAATTGGCCATGGCCTGGCTGACTGGACACTGGTGGAGGAAGGCGATTTCTCTGTTCTGGCCATTCCAATCCAGATTCCAGTGTCAGACCAAACACCACCACAACCGCTAGAGGGCGCTGTTTGTCCGTTAACGTTTTTTGTGAATGAGATCTCGTGACCCATCGACTCGTGCATTGTAAAATCGCATGACGTATGGGCGGATTGATATTAGTTTCAGACACTGTCAATCGGTTCATTCATAAAACTTACCGGATCTAATTTAAAGATGGCGATGTGCTCTCTCTATTGATATCGTGATTGACTTAACATTTAGAAGTAAAACTGTCGAAATCTTTCATCAGAAAACCTTGAAAAGTCCATTGTTTTAGCAGATACCGGAGGTGAGCATAGTTAATTACTGATTTTGTGCAGTTTAATGCTGTCTTAATAGAATTTTCTTAAGGATTCAACCAACAAGTCATTTTTAAAATAAACTGTTCAGACTGTTTCGCATTCCTGCGCGAACTTGTTCAGTATGGGCTACCGGGGACCGAAGCAATCCGAAGAGTCGGTTTGCCGCGACGTATCAGTGGTTATAAACGTTGACGCACAACTGGTTGCGCTGGTTCCCGACAGCACTCACCAATGGCGTTACTCTTGTGTTATGGGTATGGCTTTTAGAATTGTGCAGGAATTAACTGGTAGCCGGTATTATTATAACGGACTAGGATAATAATTAATAATAAACTTAAAGTAATAAAACATTGAGTTGGCTAATAATTAATTTTCTAAGTTTAAAAGCCCCCAAAAGGTATCCTTATAATTAAAATATAATCGATAGTTTTCAGGATTTTGTCATTATAACTTTGAATATGGTTAATCAAAGCAAACAAAAGAAGAGACAACATGATTTAAATAGCATTTTTTATTATTTTTTTTTTTTCCCATAAATTAAACATTTGGATACACACCTGTTTAAAATGTATTCAGTTTTTAAGCTTGGTTTATACTACAACATATGCAAATTATTTAAAAGTATAAAGTTATGAACATATCACATCTGAATGCAAAGAAGCCTACGTACACTAAAGAGAAAAAATAATGTTTGGCCTCATTTCTTTTCCGCTCATTCCAGACTCTTTGACCTTTAATTAGTTGACCTTTGGACATATAAAGGTCAAGTGTTTGACCTTATATCATTGACCTTGAGTCTGAGAAAGGTCAAGTTTTTGCTCTTGTTCTTATCATAGGTTGAACTTTTCTCATTGTATTATTTACTTTAGGTTCCAATTTGATTTCCTGTAAACATACCCAAAATACACCTGACCTGTACACATTCGTATAGTGCATTTTAATACACTGGGGGTCACACTTTATTTGTATGGAAATATTAACCCCCCAAAATGACCTTTGACCTGACGTAACTCGGCATCCCATCGACCAATCCCTACAAACTTGGTGTCAAAATGAACGATTCGAAGAGACCTTTCCAACTAGACTGGTCACAGGTCCATCACATGTAATCTAAAATTTTGTGGTTTTACCTAGTCAGACAGAAAACAAACTGAACACCGAGTCATTTTGACACCGTTTTATACTCAAGAATGACTAGTAACACCCTCCCTGTCCACACAAAATCACTTAAAATAAACTCACCTTGAACATGCAATAGCAGGAGACCGATTGACGACGTTTTGATTGAGAATTCCCCGCAAAGAAGCTGTGGGAATTTTCCGAACCTGCCGACCCAAGAGCGCCGCCATGATGTTTCGTAAACTATGACCTGGTAACCGTTGCCCAATACATTATGTTACGCGTGTAGGTACGCTTGTATTTGTCAGAGTACCATCAACCTTCCAAGAGTAACTTGACACACAGACCTCAGTAGAGGGCGGCACAATTAATTAAATTGGTGTGGGGGAGGGAAACCTAATTCACTTCTTTATGAATTAGCAGAATTCCTGAATGGTCAATGAAACAGGGTGACATCGCTGTGCCTATTTTCCATTCCCTCACCTGTATCTCTGTAAGAGCATGGAGGAAGGTAGAGGATCCAATTTAGAGGTAATTTGATTTACTTTTGTTTTGCATTGAAGGCCTACCTCCAATTTTGCAAAATTTGTATTTGCTCTATGATGATTGTTCTGCAATTCGATTCCCTATAAAAAATATATCCCAGGGGTTGGCAAAACTATGAGGGCTATTTTGTTCTCAGCGCTTCTTACTGGGTGCGTAAACCTGAAGAGATGATCGAGTCGTAGGTCTAGCACCGAAACGGGAAGAGACCTACACAGGAAAGGTTTCGGAACTGCGATGTTTTATATGCGGCTATTGTCGAAAGCACGTTGGCCATCATAACAACAACAACTAAAACTCTCCCAATCCCCCTTCCCAATAATAGGTCCCAGTATATGTCCTTCCTTTCTTTACATTAACCCCACAATGTACAAGTACTAGTTCTACCATCACAAGCTCTCGATGTGACCATGGAGGTCACGAATACACCGATCCATTAAGCCACGCCCATTTCTCATTGACCAATCACAACCGCGAAATCAGATCACCATTTGAGCCGTTTGGTGATCTTTGCACTAATGGTGATCGGGTTTCGCGGCTGTGATTGGTCAACTCGTAAGGAGGCGGGGCTTAATGGATCGGTCTATTAGCCTCCATGATGTGACACATAAGTGCCGCTGCCGCATTTGGGATGGGCATAGAGAAACTGTCTTTTCTCTATGGGATGGGGAAGGTGTGACGGTGCATCATTGTTTTAAATAAAATAGTTGAAAACACTTTTCCGTCAAAAGCAAAACAGACTTTGTCTCTCGTATACTCGTAGGCTACCGTAAGGGTGGGGATCAAGTTCTTCATGCGAAGTGCAAGACGGGGTTTGTCTAGGCGGCTGAGCCACTGATACGGGACAATCACTGTATAGCTATTTCAAAAGTGATATAATTTGTCTATAAAAATTACAAAGTTTATCACAGCTTTCATTCTAGAATAAAACAGTTATTATCATCCTTGGATAAATAAATACACTCACGCGCTCAATCCCATTAACACTTTTATAGTGTATGATGAGCCGCCGTAGGCCTAACATGGAATCGAGTTGGGCCTAATTATAAAAGTTGTGATTTAAACTACTTTTTCTCTCTCTTGCGCATGCTTTACACGAGGCACCGAGGCTCGCGTGTCAATAAAGACAATAAGTTTATAAATCACAATTTTTGATTGATATATATATTTATTTCCAACGTGTTTTAAATACATAATAGGCATGGTGTAGCCTACCACACTGAGCGCGACGATCACTAGGCCTATAGCATGGAGGAAGGAAAAGCGTGACCACACAATCATATGAAAGTATCACAGTTTATTAGTTGCCTGGTGTGGCCAGCTCATTGAGAATTGAGGACTGAATTGCATTGGAATGATGAGGGTTATCACCTTTCCCTGTTAAAAAGGGCAATGGCGCAAAGATGTGTGTAAAGTCAAGTCAACGCTTAATACAAATAGCGCCCTCTATATTATTGTTTGTAATCTGACACCTCAACGCACGCTGGAATTCAATCCATCAACCAAGAGTCCAAGACGTAGAGTGAAAACTTTCTTTCCTTGACATTTTTTGGAAGAAACCCAACATTTTCCCGTTGTTTCTGAATGTTTTTCGTCCAACCCATCAAAAAAACCAATTAATTTCCACCATTTTAAAGAGCTTTTGCAAAATCTCTGGCGGCCACAGAAGTGGGTCAATAAATGATGACCCCAGGGACAGGGCCGGGTTAACGTTAATGTTTACCACACGATTTGCATAAGAACGTTGACCCCGCAGGGTTGCTGTAAAGTTGAACACACAGAGTATGCAATGCACGACACCATGGATGGGAAAAATCTCCACGAGATGTCATCTTTACGTCAGGAATTCCCTACTTTATGAAGACCTGGAGACTGTTTCACGACGTGTTTAGAGTAAAGGTAGGTAGTAGATATTGTTTGTAGTGCAATTTCTAAGCAGTTTTCCTTTGAACAGAGTGAAAACGTATGTGGGAAAATTCGAACAATGTGCGAAGTTATACCAAAGAAAGTGGTACGACTGGACCCTGCGTCTCCGGACGAGTTCCAAGGAGCTAAACTTCAACTTGTTGTGTGTGTGTACTGTGCACTGAGGAGGTGCACGCAAGAAAACTGCTCAAACCGGTCAACGGTCACAAAACGGTCCTTTTGTATGAATTACCTAAGGTGAATAACTTTGAAGATGGATTATGACCAAATTAAAGTCGGTATTTTGTTTTATACACTGATTAGTGACCGAGTTGTGTCTGTAGTGTATGTAATGTAGTGAAAGTGTAGTGTGTACTTTTACTTGTTGTGTTGTAATTGAAAGTGTACTGTAACTTGTAATGGCAATGCAGTTTGTGTGTATCATGTGTATTTACTATTCAATTGTATTGACTGACTGCGTACTAGTACTACCACCAATGACATGTATGATACTTGATAGTCAGGGAGTAATTTACGCTACAATGTACAATACACCATACTACTAGGGTCTACTACTACATAGTACTAGTACTAATGACTACCACTACCAGCCATAAGGTTTATCGCGATTCAGAATCGCAATGGATCATGGGAGGGCAGAGGGGGCAAATGCTACAGTCGGTCGTCGTGCGCAAGTTCCCGGGTTGCCCCCTTTCACTACACTATCATGCGCGGCAAAACAGCGCCCTCTCTTGGTATTTTGCTATTCGCGATAAACCTTATGTGATGTGATTTCTCAGGATTTTCTCAAAATCTCCTTTTCCTTGAGCCTTCAAAGTTTCTTGAAAGAAACACATGTTGGTAAAGCAACTGCCCCCCAAAAAAATAATAAAAGGTGTTTGGGGGGGGGGGGGGGGGGAGAAAGGTAGTCCACATTGTGTCCAAACCTTTAGTTTTGTATTTCGGTGATGTGAAGAGTCTTTAAAAAATCCGAACAGACTGTGCAAGTCTTGCGTGTATCGAAACAAGAAAACAACTCCAACGAAGAGTAGGCCAACATTTGTCTATGAAATCAAAACTTCTTTTTAACATGTTTTAAAATTACCAGTTAATGTAAGACTGTGAATGATTTGGAGGAGTACATCACTAATTTATTCAATACACCAAGACGAACAAAGACTTTTCCATGATATCAAATCTTTTTTGAATTTATATAATTTTTTTTTATTACAAACAAATCTAAATACCCAATCCCATAGCAATTTGTTAATATTACAATTTCAATTTATAGGCCTATAGGCTATATAATACAAATAATTTGTTAAAATTGACATTGAAACAAACCTGGGATGAGGATGCTTTGTGGATATTTAAGAATGCCCATTTGCCAAACACACCTGCATTTGTGTGACCCATGTTTAAACGTGAATTGGGCAACATTCTTAATTGGTTACAAGCAACCGGAAACAGCGGTCAACTGTTATTCCTAGGCCTGCCAACCATTTTCCAGGAATTTTCACATTCGTCAAAACTCATCCACTGCTAATTTTTTGCTTAGACTACATGTATACTAAAAGTGTCCTGTGACTGAAGAGCTTACATTTTGTAAATCAAACTTTTTAGTGTACCAAAATTTTTACACAAGACCAGAATCAAAATGAAAACAATTAATAAAATAATCCAGAGATTTGAACAAGCACTGCAACATGTAAGAGAAAATTACACATTCTTTAAAAATGTAGT
The DNA here is from genome assembly GCA_037783415.1 of Leptasterias polaris. Classification (NCBI taxonomy): domain Eukaryota; kingdom Metazoa; phylum Echinodermata; class Asteroidea; order Forcipulatida; family Asteriidae; genus Leptasterias; species Leptasterias polaris. Next base: position 10,736,806 of record JAZGTN010000009.1, read on the forward strand.
CAAGTCTCATATTAAAAGTACTGCGACATCCTCTCCTTAGTGGTATCAGAGTCGGACATTTTCTATTTTTGCATTTAATAAACCAACACTCGCCTACTGGCAATTTTTAACCATGTCCTCGTAACTAAGAACTTTTTGTTATTGTACTTAAAAAAAATAATATTACGTTAATTAACTTAATTTTATTTGTTTAAACATTTTTAATTACAAATTTTCAATTTCCTACTGGGGGAGGTAACTTTTCCCTGACCATGTTCGTCAAAATTGCTGTCTTATCATTTTTACCTTAAATATTGTTAAGTCCTTTTAAATACTTGTGTCGGGATCTTGTTTCACTTAAAAGCAAACTTTTGATGAAAGTAACCCATTTTCACCTCAAAACCATAATAAATAATGTACGGCGTCCAATATTATACAGAACAAAATTGGGGCTCAGCAGACTGTAAGCAAAGGGCGCCCGCAATATGTGCAAATGTTAGTAGTTTGATTGTGACGAAGCGTGGTGTCTCTTAGGCCAAGGTTTTAGCCAGGATTTGGTAAAAGGGTGTCCAAATCTGCTGGAAATTTAAAAACTGGGTGTCCAAATTGTTCACTTACAATACATTTACATGTAAATGACAGATGAAACAGGGTGTCCAAATTTAAAACAGGGCGTCCAAAAGACACCCAGACACCCCTCTGGCTAACACTATGTCTTAGGCATTTCAAAAGGTGGTAGTGTTTTTGAGTTTTTTGCCGAAAATCTGGAGTGGTTATGTCCACGCAGGAAGAGTAGACCGTAATTGGAATACACAACCTAAGAAACGATGCATGCATGAAATGTTTTTCAGATTGATTTAAAAAAAAATCTCTTTCTCTTATTTACATTACTTAGAAGGGAATTGTTTCTCAAATTATTTACAGTCATTAATTTTTGGAGTAATTAAAGGCAGGAATATACCTCTGGTAATTGTCAAAGACCGCTATCCTCACTTGGGTCTGCCCCAATAATATGCATGAAATAAAAAACTTATGAAAAGTTGGGCTCAATTGATCATTGAAGTTGCACGAAAATAAAACACCCTCGTTGCATTGAATTGTGTGCTTTCAGATGGCCGAGAAAGGCTTCATGTCTGAAAGCCTTTCTCAGATTCAAATGTGTTTGTGAAAAATTACCTGCTTCTCTAAAACTCTAAAAGTCAAAGGGTGCCGTTTCTAATGATGTTTTATAATATCAACAGCTCTCCAGTGCTCTTTAACCCTAACCCTCCCATACCCTACAAATTCAAACAGGGCAAAGTGTTTAATTTTGTTAGGTTAAGTACAGTGAAGTTAGGATTGGGTGTTTGATTCTGTGGGATTGTGTATCCTTGCTGACAAGTAATGGTGTTGGAATTTGATTGAGTGGGTATGGTGGATGTGTGAAATGTACATGTCTGGCATTGCTCTTTCCTCCATGGTCTAATGAGATAGTTGTTGGATTATGTTATGTTGGGTACTGTGTGATTTCACTGATCAAATTTTTGCACATGCCAAGTGTACACACTCCAACAAAATCAAACAAAAAAAGGCCTGTTGGAGTTTGTTAGGTTGTGTATCGTCCCCCTAAGATTGGGCACAGTTCCCATCTCATGGTAGTATAAGCTGTTGGAATGTGTTGGGTTAGGGGTGGATTCTAGTAAAAACGCTTTGGGAGTTAGGGTTACTAAGTAAGTTTTTATAGCCATTAACCTTTGGAGTAATTACCAAAGATATATAGTATAAAAAAGCATTTTGAGAAACATTTCACTTCAAAGTTTTGTGGTTATGTAAAAATATATGCCCACAAATTTGAATCTGAGAAACGTTTCTGTCAGAAACGCTTCTCAGATTGAGTATTTCTATTAGGGATTATTCTTATTGCGTGGACATATTCGCTCCGGATTTTCGGCGATATTTCAAAAACGTGACCACCTTTTGAAATGAAATTTTCACAGTTTAGATTTATTGTATTCAACATTTATATAGGATTAAAACAATCGAACAGTTCCAAAGGCCAACAGGTATACTAGGGTGTGTACAACATCGGTAATTGCCAAAGACCTGTATCCACACTTGATGTGACCTAACAATATGCATGAAATAACAAACCTGTGAAAGTTTAAACTCAATCGGTCTTGGAGTCATGAGAAAACAGTGAAAAACCCCGTTATATATTTTACCTTTTTTTCAAACATCAGATTTTATCCTGCAGGATAAAGACTATTGTTTTACTCATTTTCTAAAAACTACGGCATTTCAAGGAAAACTATTTCAAGGGAAGTTTTCCACCAAGACCATCTTTATAGATCATGTACAAGTGTACAAATCTGTGAACATTTATATTATCAATCTTACCAATGTTGTACAATCTTACCAATGTTGTACACACCCTTTAACAAGTTCATTGCTTATTACTATAGGAACCACCATTTTGTTTTTACACATGTACCTGCCCTGCTGGACTCAGCAGATAATTCTCTTGGTATTCACTATTTTTAATCAGCCTGGGATCTTTTGTAGGCAGCTGATGGTAATCCACGCCCTGTGTTGATTCTAGGCGGTTTCCACTGTTGTGTAATGTTATGAGTAGCTTGAGTTGTAGTAAACGTGTCCTTGGGGGTGTAGCTGGGGATAGCTGGTCCATAGACCCCCCCCCTCCCCCCCCCCCCCCCTGGCATGTCTTGCACCTGGTGGAGTAATATTTAAGATGGTGCATCTGGCATGTCTGGTGTACTGTAGGTTGGGTTGGGAAGGATGGATTCTTGTGCACAGTGTTCTGCCAGTTAAAACCCTTATACACCCAAGGACCAGTCAAAATTCACTCCAAGTGTTCTGGCTGGCTAGTTCAGTGTTGAAAAGCATCCTTATTCCATTAGAGATATGGACTTGTGAAAAAGCTGACGGGACTAGTGACATGACAAGCTTACTGGTCCTGCTGGCCAGTCAGGAAAAAAAGTTAAGGGCAAACCCTGCCTTGTTCAGTAGACCATGTGATCTGTGACTTAACATGTTTACCCCACAGACCCTGGACTTCCTGCAGGCACAATTAGTACAACATGGCCCTATGAAAGGGAACACCAAATCTTATATTTTTTGGAGATGGCACTGTCTGATTTTTATCAACTTAAGAAAGAGGGCACACATAATATCTCAATACTTGTACAGCTGTATTTTTATAACTCTTGAAGTTATGTGGAAATTATGTCACAAACCTGTAAAATTTCCTATTATGATCAGTGTAGTACATGCATCTTGCTAGCCTTGCTCAAGGCGGTCGGTCGCAGTTTTCACTCCGAAAAGATGCCGTAAAATCCACCACTAGCCTATACACAAGCACTGTGCGTAATGTTTGTATCACATCGCACGACGCCCGTACTACTACTGTGCGCAGGTCATCCGCACTCGTATAATTACTATTCGCATGCGGAGGCCGTAGGCCGACAGCCTTGTCGCGTCTGTATCTACCGGGTTTAATGTGTTTCCTGTTTTTATTTCCGCTAGCCCCCCCATTTTCGTCCACTATTGGACGAAAATGGGGGGGCTAGCGGATATGCTGGTATGCAGATCATGAATATTTAAATCTTTCGTTCGGCCGACTAAACAGCGCAGAATGGGAGGCAAATGAATGATTCATTTTCGACGGTCCAATCACAAGCTTCCCTCATTATGTCCTTTGTACCATGCTTCCACACAAGCACACGATTCGAACACCGTGGCCGTTGAGACTGGGAGACTGGTTGGACGAGTCCATTTTATCTGAGGGTGATGAAATCTTCAAATGTTGTAAACACGTAGACCTAATCTTTACACTAGTAGAGAACATTCGAAAATGATTATTTTTACGTTGTTAACTGCTTTAGTAATTTGAAACTACAGGCCTTATGATGTTAGTGCTGATAGAGAAAGAATTTCAACGATACGATTTTCTTTTTCTTTGTTAACGGTAAGCATCTCTTTAAAAAAATGGAGTGTACTCAAACCGCGATTGCAAATGATTGCGCAATGCGCCCCCCATCCTATTAGTAAACATGACTTCCGCCACTGACCAATGGGGTCTTGTCTTATGCACGCATTATAGTAATGACCCCGGCTAGCTCAAAACAGAACCATCAAGGCGTTGATTCAGATAGTCTACGTGTACACATCTCACACCACGCAAGCACTGCGTTACACATGCTTGGCACACATGCAGAGACTGCACATAGCTCGGGTTCATGGGTAGCGCAATGGCGCAATAGCGCAAAGGGAAAACCAACTAATCTAAAAAGACAAATTAATAAATGAAAGTAAAACTCCAACGCCTTGGTCAAGGCTAGCATCTTGCCTGTCAGAAAGGCCCTGAAATGTACAAGGTCCTGAAATGTACAAGGTCACTCTTTTGTAAACAAATGTTACATGGTCTATACTGTATTGTGAAATATGCCATGGAAGACAAATGGGTATCATCATTGTAGTGTTAGAACTGATTTAATAAATTGTAATCAAGTTCTTGTAACATAACTTGACGTAAAGTTGTAGCGAGCACCAAGTACCTACACATGGGTCGAAATTATCGATCGCCAAGTCTCCAAGTTGCCAAATGCGAGTGAAAACAGCAGCGGGCGAGTCAAAGCCCTTCCTTCACTAGTCCGCTGGGCGGGTCATAAACGTGTTCCTTGTGTCAGTGTTCATATCAGGTAACTTTGATTGTATTTTAAAATAGGGATGCTTGCCAACTAGCCAGCTGGACCACGTGGAGAGAACTTTCACTTTCTTGTAGGTGTTCTAACCAATGTTTTAGCCAGGATTTGGTAAAAGGGTGTCCAAATTTGCTGGAAATTTAAAAACTGGGTGTCCAAATTGTTCACTTACATGTACAATACATTTACATGTAAATGACAGATGAAACAGGGTGTCCAAATTTAAAACAGGGTGTCCAAAAGACACCCAGACACCCCTCTGGCTAACACTATGGTTCTAACTAGCATTTGGCCAGCAGACCCCCACTGTTGCTTGAGGGCGCTGTTAATGTGTAGAGTAAATTGTGTAGAGTACTCTTGTTACTCGCACAGATCCTTGTCATTTGATTGGTGGAACACTCATGTTTCATCCTCTATTTTACATCATTGTACATCATCATCATCACGCAAACACGGAAGATGATGATATTTGTAGTTGTAGTAAAACCAGGGGTGGTAAAACCATAGAGGTAGAAAAGTGGACAGCCTACATGGATTGAGTTTACACTACAGTCTGCAGGGCTCGAATTTGGGGAGAAAATCCACAAGACTACAGGGCTTGTAGCTCAAAATCTTTACTGGACCAGACATTTTTTTACAAGACCAGATTCCAAATGTGAACAAAAATAAAAAACTTGCTGCCACAGTTTAACATGCATTTGACTGCTTTTATATGAACCCGAACTGAGACAAGTACAAGGGAAGAGTATACTTGATTACTCCATGGGGGAAATACATGCGTTTCTTCCTCCATGATTACTCATAGAATTGAAAGATAATTTATTAGACCCAAAGTCAACACTTGAACATAATGTGTTTCTGTTATTCAATTGAAAAACACAAGACCATCGGACTTGTTAGGTCATAAGTTTACTGGCCCAACACTAAAATTACTGGCCTCCAGCCTGTGGTCCAGTGTAAAATTCGAGCCCTGCTACATGTATAAACATAGTTTGTGTGGAGTGTGTGGTTAGTGTCTGCTCTGTAGTTGACAATGGGATTAGGGTGGATAGTCATTTAAGGTATGCCATCATAGGCTGTCCATAGCAAATACCACTGTTGTCCACATGGATGAAGCTGCCCAGGGATGGATGGATCTCGATTCACAAATTTCATACACCAGCCCCCTAACAAATGCCAGTTAAAACACGAGGACCAGTCAAACTTGTTCTGTCCAACTAGTCCTGCTGGCTAGTTCCGTGTTGGAAAGCCTCCCTTTTTCATTTGAAATATCAACTCACTCCAGACTTTCAAGTGTAAAAAACGCATCTGTTTTCTTCTCGCCGTTAACAGGCCATAATTTTAAAGGAGCGCGCTCGCGCTCCTCCGCGCTCCTTAATGTTTTCCAAGGAGAGCAAAAAAAGCGCTCCTTACAAATTTAACAAGAGTATGTTTTTTCAAAACCCTAGTTGTTGATTAAAATAAGCCGCTTGAATCTCGGAGTTGGCAGTGGCAACATCTAAAGATTGCACGCTTTTTCTTTTCCCCCCGTTAATTTTACCTTTATTTCACCGTTCGTAAATAAATTGCGGCCCGGCGGCAGCCGGACCACCATGCGGTGATTTATTTCTTCCATGTGCGTCGTGTATTGTATGCAGCTAGATCTATTGATATGTGTAGACTTCTCTCATTCCCCGCTTCATTCGCGGTACAGTTTGACCGTAGTACATGTACACATGTATGTTTACTGCTGCAGCAAAGGAACATGTGTGGAGACATTGAAAAGTCTACTGACAACAACGCACGGTGTGTTGTGTGGATACCCGCGAAACGTTAGACTTTATTCACCAGTCGTCACTATCCACGTTCATAGGCAAAAGCGCCAGTTCTTCGATTCGTTTAATGTGTTTTACGGCTGGAGATATTTTTACGCATTGAACTATGACCTGGAAGAAACTTCGAGATAATTCATGCAATGAGTGTGCGTCACACACGTGTGAGGGGATTCGATTCGTCGACGACGTTTGAGCATGGAGGAAGAAATACATCTTCCTCCATGGTTTGAGTTGACGTCTTACATTATTTTTCCAAAATGATTTGGTTTGTGATCTTCGAGGATGTGTTTCAAGAACAATTTTCAATGTCCAAAAGGCAACACTTAACCCAATGATTCACTAACACAGGTAAAGACCCCAAACATCAAAATTTCTTTTAACAAAAACCATTGAAAACGTCATGACTGCTCCGTTCATATTTTCGTGGATATTTCGGAAGATCATTATGATTATATTTTTTTGTTTTTTTAGACACTATACGTCTGATTTCATCTTTTGTAAAAGTATTTTCCTCCTATTTACTCGTCCCCGGTCCCATCTATGGTCCCATCTATGGTCCCAATAACGCCCGAGGGGTTCACTGAGTGCGGCGCTGACGCACGAGTCAACTTGCCCAAATTCCGGACAACAAATTCGGGCTTTGCCCAAAATCCGGACAAAATTTTTAGCGTTAGATTTTTCCGGATTTTTTGTTATCGCCTATTCTCATGCACATGCGCAGTAAATTCAAATCGCTCTCCTTAATTCACTTTCTTGATTTAAGGAGAGCAATTTACAGCTCAGCAATTTACAGCTCTCCTCGGATTTATTAAAATGAAGGCCTGCGTTAAACTGACTATTTTTTAGCAGCTCATTGTATCTTTGGAAAATGCTTTTTTACAAGTCTTACTTATTATTATTATTATTATTAAATAATGACTAGTGAAAAAGCTGATGAATTTTTGTGACATAACAAACTACTTGGTCTTGAGCCCAGTCACGAAAAAAGTCAAGGGAAAACCCTGGGATGCACGTGTCAGTAAATAGTACTTGTGTAGCATACAAAATAAATACTGTGTCAACTTGCTGAGAAAACTGCAAAAAAACTGTCAGTGTCACAGTGTTTTCACAAGAATGTCGAAAACATCCACTTTTAGCACGGTGACAGCCGGTATCTCTAACCGCTGAGCAGTCGCCATTGGACACCTACCCTCGCAAATCTGAGCGACTATTCATGCATGAATCATTTCTCAGACTCAAATGTTTTTGGGTGAAAAATTATCTCAACCGTTTTACTTCGAAGGGAATCCTCTCTCAAATTAATTTGTATTAACCCTTTAGCCCTCATACCGCCCGCAGGCGCCCTGCCTATTACTCCGCATACCGCCCGCAACCGCCCTCGAAGTTTGACAAGTTGTATTTAGCGTTTTACACATGAGATTAAAATGCAGCAAACGGCCCAAAATAGTCCAAAAATAGCACATGGTCCCCATAAGAAAAAATGACTTTATCCACCTCCAAAGGTTCAAAGGTCGGAAGTCCTATCCAACGCATGTGAAGCACAACGGGCAGCTGTTCGTGCTCCGTGTAGTGCAGACCGTATTACCACGTATCACACGCGCAATGTACATGGTAATGGCAGCCTTCCGCTTGTTTCACGATAATTTCATTGGTGTTTTGACATACGTAATACCGTGATTTGCAAGGATTTTACAAAGAGTTTTAGGTAAAGAAGTTATCTGTTGGTAATAGAGGCATTAATTTTCATTTCCAAAGGTATGTTGTGTGTATTTTCAATCACTTTTGTATCTTTTTTGCGCTTTGAGATGACATTACAGTTGAGAAAATTTTGTGTGCAGATTTTTCCACGTATAACAAATGCAAACAGTGTTTTCAAATTTTTGTTGATCTGTGTTATGTTTCCAACCTAAAAGCTTCAATTTGGGAAAGCAAACAAAACAACTGTGAAAATCATTCAAAACATAATTTCATTCTCTTCAAAATAAACTCAACTTGTAACACAACAAAACAATCACAACGAAAGTTATCTAAAGTTTTCTAAGTACGGCCGAAAATCTGGTGAATTTTCATGGCGCGCTGAGGAGTAATGACGCATGTTTAATAACGCGTGAGTGCTAAAGGGTTAAGAGCTGCAGTGCTTCTTACCAAGCAAGTTTTTACGGTCATTAATTTTTGGAGTATTTACCAAAATATGATCCCACCTTTAAAGGCAAATTATACCATTGGTTTTTGGAACCGTTCGATCGTTTTATTCCTATATAAATGTAGATATAAAATACAATAAAACTAACCTGTGAAAATTTCATTTCAAAAGGTGTTCGCCGTATTGAGATATCGCCGAAAATTTGGAGCGAATATGTCCATGCAGGAAGAATAATCCATAGGAATACACAATCTGAGAAGCGTTTCTCACAGAAACATTTCTCAGATTCAAATTTGGGGCCTTAAAAACTTATATATTTTTACAAAACCACAAAACTTGAAATGCTTCTCAAAATGCTTTTACTATCTAAAGCTGCTGTAGGCTTGTTATTGCCATTAATTTTAAGAGTGATTACCAAACGTGTACCTTCCCTTTAACCACATTTATTCGCCAAAATGTATGGTTTTTTAAAAATGAATTTACTGTTCGTGAAATCTGTGACGATGTGTACCACACATGAACTCTGCACTGGGTATTCCCAAAACCAAACCAAAGACCTGCTTATAATTTTGTGCAGTAGCTTAGTCCGCTGTTGGTAAAGTCTACATCAGTATCAAACATCTACTCTCTGATAATGAGTGATTAACCCACAGTTTCCAGTGAATAGTCCAGGTTATCCCGACATTCTGGATGGAATGTGGATCAAAATAATACCTGTTGACCTACAAAGTCAATACATCAAGGAGGTAATTTAGGGGAAGTGGTGGAGTCTAAGTGGTTTTATCTGAGAAGAGTAACCCCCCCCCCCCCCTATCAATTAAAGATACACTGTAAGTCACTCTATGGTCATACATTACATTGTACATGTACTCATACATGTACATTACAATTACAACTTTGGGGTGAGCAAAGACAAGACTAGAACAGGATTTGAACCTGTGTCCTCTGGCTTAACGTGCGAGCGCTCTCCAAACTGAGCTACATGTACTAGCCCTAATGTTGGCTACTCCCAATTTTGTCAATATGTTTGGGTGCCAGTCAGAAGCCATACAACCTGTAACTGCCGTATAGCCAGGGATCAAACCCAAGTTTACGATACAACCCGGGAAACAGCAGCAGAGGGATCACTTTGAGGGAATAATATTAATAGTGGCTTCTTATATAGCGCTCATATCCATCACTCAGTGATGCTCAAGGCGCTTCGGGATGCAACTTTCTATTTCAAATATCAAGTAGTAAACCACAAGCACAAGGGAAAATTTTAATTTTAATTCATTTTGGGGTGAACAAAAAATTGGCTTCTGAAGTGCTATTTGTAAAATGGAAATGACCTTGCCCTCTCATAATGTAGATGAAATTTCAGCCCTTTCTCATACTGTCCGGTAGGAATTGCCTCCATGCCCATGGTCATTGCCTTGGTGTCCTTTTGAAGTATTCCAGTATTAATTTAATTGCCTACATGTAGACCATGAAACCTTTGTTTACAAAAAGAGTGACCTTTGACATTAAAGGTGGCAAGATACTGACACTGCTCTAGTGAGTAGTGGGAAATTTTACACTTTGTGTCATAATTGCCACATCAATTTAAGAGTTTTATAAATTAACACAAACAGCTGTACAAGTTTTGAGATATCAAACGTTGACCCCAAAACACACAGTGCAATCTCAATTTATGACAAGACTTGATTATTTCTTCCATTGAGCTGTGTGCAAGTCTTGAAGTCAGGCTCTGTGGCTCTTTTGTAAACATGTGATGTCACATGATCTGTTGCTATGACGGAGATAATACAATATGTTGCTTTGAAAAAGGAACTTTCATGCCATACTATTCAGCAGTACTTCCAACAGGTGGAAGAGTTCCTTGAAGGCCTAATCAACTGCGCATCTCTTGCTAGTTTTAGGCAGGGTGTACAGTCAGTCCAGCTCCGCTAGGCCAGCCCGAGTTGTTTTTAACCGCACTCTATGTTCACTGTTCACCCACCTGCACTGTATATATCCCCACCCTCGCATGCACACAGCAACCACAGTACGTAATACACCAGATGGTGGACTGTACTCTAATGGAAGAAGAGAAGAAGAAGAAGGGTTATTTCTTACTTTGTGGGTGGCCAACTTGTAATCCTCTTCACGTACTTCTTCCCAATTATTGATTTGCTTCCTTTAAAAACATGAAAGGGAGTAATCAATAACACGTAGGAATGCTAATCTCCTAATCGGATAATCAAAGCGTTTGTTACAGGAGTTGAGCCATTGATCTACGGATATTTGGGAATCCGAGACGTCTTTACGCCGTTCACCCACACATGGTAGGCTGGTCGACGTTCCGTTCTGTTGTGCTCTAAATACAAAATCCAATATGTGACCCGGTGGCTCTAGAGGGCGCTATTGATCTAGGGATTGATGTCAAGCTTTGCATCCTCCGAGAGAGATCAAGCCAAGTCTTCTCGGTATTGTAACCCTTTGATCTGTACAACGATCATGACCCATTAACTCAAGATCCCTCGGACCAATTTTGCAGAACTTGAGAGGGCTGTACCGTGTTAAACGGGGGCGTTTTGTAGCCCGAGTCGGAATCGGTTAACCTTCTGCGTGGACAGTTAACTGCTTAACCTTTGCGACGTAGGTGGAAAGAATGGTAATGACAAGGGAGCTCCAGAGGGCGCTATTGATCCGTGGATCGTAGCAGGGACATCCAAGATGATGAACGCAATTGATGTGACTGTCTTTCTCGACAGGTGTTGTATGCGGTCTTAATTAGTCTTGCACTTTGTAGTCTGTTCACAGAATAAGATAAGGGCCTTGTTTGTAAACCTGACACTCTTGAGAGTTTTGTAAACAGTGCACAATCTAGTACAGGGTTTCTTCGCAAAACCGCTGGGATGGGCTGATACTTACATCAGGGATGAGATTCTTCCGCCTTTCGGCGGAATTCTAACTTTCCGACTTTGAAAAAACATTTTTTTCTTTTCAGTTCAGACATTTTAAAATCTCTGACTTTGGCAAATTGACTTTTGAACCTTTCACTTTCCAACATTTTATGTAGTTTTGAAATGAAAAAAATGGTTTTTGATTACTATTTTGCTTTGTGTAACGTCTTTCTTAAATTTTGTAATATGCCTTGCGTACGTGCACGCTGTCTCTCTGCACGTGGCACGGCCACGTGCACGGCCGGCAGTCGGTAGCTTGGCTAGACTCCAACTCAATACATGTTCACGAGCCAAGTAATCTGCACTGTGTGGCGCAGGCCTATGGATTCTGGACTGTACACAGCCTTGGATTAAGGGCTATTTAAACATCGACAACTTTTGCCTATAGAGGGCCTTGCGTGCGATCGATGCAGGGCAAAGTTGATTGGAATTTCCCAATGTGCGTCGTCGAACACCAATCGTTGCATCACGAAGATGTCAGTGAAAAAGAAGCCCTACAGAACCTATCCTCAAATCACGAATCTATAGACATTTGTGTTGACGAAGTTACCAATATTTAGGGCAGAAATTAGGCAATTTGCGAACTTCGCTTCCGTGTTTTATTTAGTTTTTTTCCTCGATGTTTTGAAAAATTGTGTGCATGCATAGGTGCGGGCTAGTGCAAAAACTTGTCCGTTCAGCGAGTGATGTACAAATTTCTTACTTTTTAATTCTGTTATAATCTCATCCCTGTTACATACAAATTCTTTTTAGTCTGTAAACCTCCTGAATTGTAAGATCTGAGAGTTTCTTGATCTAGAATAAGGGGGGGGGGGGCAGGAACCCAGACCTGTGAGCTAATTTTCAGGAATTTTTGTTTTCTTGTAATCTCATCCCACCTTTCTTATTGTATGCCCCTGGCTCAGTGATCTGACTCGGAGACTATGTTGTGGCATGTATGCGCAGTATCTTTCTCATTTTAACCGGTAAAGTTAGAGTTTAATAGATGTTATTTTTTTATATTTTAGAGTTAGAGTTGTTGTGAGATTACAGGCTTTGTAGACTGTACATAACTTCTTGAAATTCTTTTCAAAGCTTTGTGCCAGGACCACTTGAGACCTCCTCGTGAAAAGCACACCATGAACTTAAACACTATTTAGCACCATTGAATTCCTTTTACATCTGAAGTACCGGAAGTCTCTTGGTCCCTTTCTTCCCGCTGGTTATGCGCCCAGTAATCCAGCCCCAGAGCTGGAACATCCACACTCCCTGCTCTAAACACCTGTCGCACGGTACGACCCAGGGTTTGACCTGGTCGAATCTTTAGCTTGAAAACACCTCCTTGTATAGATTCCCTTCTGTTTTGATGTCACCACTAGAATCCATTGAATATAGGCTCTCGGGTCTGCTTTCTATAGCCTGGGGCCATCACATAACAGCTTGGACACCAAAAAAGCCATGCTACATGTATAGCCTAATGCCTGCTTGTGATATCTGCAGCCTGACCCAAAAACCTGGTTAACTACATTGTACGTAGCATGTTCTTGTAATCTCTAATAAAAGTGAACTGTACTAGTGCACATTGTATGTTATAAAACATTACATATTATGTAGAAGTTATCACCAAATAATTCTTAAAGTTACCTAAAACATCCACTGCCCCTTCGTTGTGGAACAATTTACCGGATCGTATTAAACTTTCTATCACTGGCTTTAGTTACAAAATTGTCACCAAGTCTCACTTAAAGACCTACATGTACATAGGTTCATACTGATGTACATTGATTTTTGTGAATACAATGCTTATTTACAGGCCTGCACAAATATCAATAAAGTTACAACAAAAGTCATCTGTGAAAGTTTCACCTGATAACCGTGTCTATTTGCTGACAAAACAGTCAAAAAACCTGTCCTGGTGTTTAAAAAAAGAATGTCTAATCAACCCCATCTCTGGCTGCAGTATTCTCAAATCGACACCTTGAAAATTTGAATCTTAAAAAAGAGGCGATCTTTGAAGATTCAAACTTTCCAACATACTTTTATTGATTTCTAATCAACCGGGGGACTTAATACAAAGTAATTTTGCAGAATGCTTAACTACATGTACTATTACCATCTTTATAGCAAGTAAGCATAGGCTTTCTAGATAAAATTTAAACTTTTTTTTTCCCGGGGGTCATTATCAAAGTATGACCGTACCTTCAAAACCCTTACACTTCCTATAGGCCTACTTGCCTGCAGGTGACCCCAATCCTCCAATATTCTCTCTGTATGTCACTCCACACCAAATAAGCCATTTGCGAGTTACATTTGAATAATGTCTGGTACAATGACTTGTTTAGTCACAAGTTACCGCTTAAATTTGAATTCCTCAGACTATCGAGACAGTTGCTATGTCACATGATTAGGGGCAAGCTTTTGTATAGCAACCTCCAGATGAGCAAACCCTGGTACCATTATGCCATACACATCCATTCAGAATTGTGTATGGGTGTTCACCGTCTCTTACGTAACTAAGCAAAAGCTTGCCCCTAATCATGTGACATAGCAACTGTCTCGATAGTCTGAGGAATTCAAATTTAAGCGGTAACTTGTGACTAAACAAGTCATTGTACCAGACATTATTCAAATGTAACTCGCAAATGGCTTATTGTTTGGACTTGGATAACATTGACCCAGTGATAAGCAATTGTTATTTGGGCCAACAGCTCTGAGTCCTTCTGATTCCTTCATTTCGGCATAGAAGGATTTGAGAGGGTTAGGGTTAATTAATTATGAGGACAACATTTAGATCTAAAACATTCTCCTTTGTTGATCGCGGTTTTCTTCATCTGTTCATTGTTTCCCCCTCTTTTTACTGTTGAAGATCTGATTTTTGTTTTTTCTTTAATTGAGCTGTGTACAAACTGTGCCTGCAGGAAGTCCAGGCTTTGTGGTTCTTTTGTAAACATGTCATGTCACAGGTTAGGCCCTACATGGTCTTTTGCGGGGTTTGCCCTCAACTTTCTTAGTGACTAGCCTAGCCAGCAGGACCAGTTAGCTTGTCATTTCACTAGTCCATCACTTTTCAAGAAATAGGGCATGCTTTTCAACACCAAATTATCCAGCCAGACCACATGAGAGAATTTTGACTGGTCAGGGCTCGAATTTTACACTGGACCACAGGCCCGAGGCCAGTAATTTTAGTGTTGGGCCAGTAAACTTATGACCTAACAAGTCTGATGGTCTTGTGTTTTTCAATTGAATAACAGAAACGAATTATGTTCAAGTGTTGACTTTGGGTCTGATAAATTATCTTTCAATTCTATGAGTAATCAAGTATACTCTTCTCTTACTTGTCTCAGTTCTGGTTCATATAAAAACAGTCAAATGCATGTTAAACTGTGGCAGCAAGTTTTTTGGTTTTTTTTTCACATTTTATATCTGGTCTTGTTAAAAAATGTCTGGTCCAGTAAAGATTTTGAGCTACAAGCCCTGTAGTCTTGTGGATTTTCTCCCCAAATTCGAGCCCTGACTGGTCCTCAGGTGTTTTCTGGCATTTGACCAGCAGACCACTGTTAAGGGAAAACACTGTAAGACAAAATTGAAGAGTGTACTAACACCAAAAGGGTTCTATTACACACACATATCAGAATGTGTCACTTCTTTTTACAATCACACCCATTCATGTGTAGTTCTTTTGTAAGACTAACAGCTTGATTGTTTGTAATTTATAAAAAGTAAATAAACACTTGAAGATTACTGATACAGTACACTGTATGCATACAGTTACTATTAACACAATCTATTTTATTCCCTCGTCCTAGTTATTATCAGTAGGTATGAATGCATTTTTTCCTGCATTCCTTTATTCTTTTTAAAAAGTGTTATCTGAATCTTGTTTAAGTTTACTTTGTGGTGTGTGTATAGTACACATTGGAATGTGCTTCCTAACACCTCTTCGCAAACCTGTTGATATTAACAATTAATAATGCAAGGTTGGTCCGCAGTCATGAAGCTGCGATGCAAACAAATTTGAAACTGCTTAGCGCCAAAAATAATTTCTGAATAGGAACAGATAGCAAAAATGCAAGTGTCACAGTTGTTGCTAATTTTACTTACAATATTCTAAGCAATATTTTCTGCTTCAACATAAGACTTACACATGTTTGTGTGTATGTAGTGTAGCGTGTCATGACCAAGTGGTTTAGAGCATTGAATTCAAGTTCTGATGGCAGAATCATCAGAGTGTGGTTCGAATCCCCATCATTGGCGTGTCGTGGCCGAGTGGATGAGAGCACCGGACCCAAGCTCTGGTGTTTCAGATCAGCAGAGGGTGGGTTCGAGTCCCGGTCGTGACACCTGTGTCCTTTTAAGCAAGACACTTAACCATTATTGCTTCGTTTTTCGGATGGGACGTAAAGCCGTTGGTCCCGTGTGTTTGTAATGCACGTAAAAGAACCCAGTGCACTTATCGAAAAGAGAAGGGGTTCGCCCCGGTGTTCTTGGTTTGATTGGCTGCATATTGCGCCACAGCACCTTGTAAACCATTACATGGTGCTATGTAAAGGAATAGGTCTCATACTTCAAAACGTAGCTCCACATACCTTGCAGGAAAAAATACTGAGCGCTTTGATACGCCCTACACGTGTGTGATAAAGCGCTATATACATGTAAGAACTGAATATTATTATTGTGTCCCTTAAGACACTTAGTTTGTAATTTGTCCACATTTGTGGCTACAGCTACGGCTACGGCTGACTCGCCGCATCATCATGCTGTGAAGTACTGTATAGGACGTCCTTAGCAACAGTCATAGCTGTTGCCGTAGCCGCCAATTTTGTTACAGCCACAACCATAATTGCTTCTCATCACCCAGGAGTAAATTAGTGCCTTAGACTTAGAGGGTAAAGATTGTTGATGTGAATGATTAGCATCCAGCGGGTCAGTTTGTTTGCCGGTGATGCATACTCCAAAGGAGTTGAGATGGCCTTAGTGAACTGTATGGTCAATGACTCAGACTTTCAGTTGTTTTCCTGTCCAGTCTTATTATGGGGTGTCGTGGCCGAGTGGATAAGAACACCGAACTCAAGCTCTGGTGTTTCTGTTCAGCAGAGTGTGGGTTCGAGTCCCGGTCGTGACACTTGTGTCCTTGAGCAAGACACTTAACTATAATTGCTTCTCTCCACCCAGGGGTAAAATGGGTACCTGTGAGGGCAGAGATGGTTCTTGTGATTGATTTAGCCTAGTAGCGCATATTTGTTGCACAGGCTGTATACTCCCCAGGGAGCTGAGATGGTTTAAGGAATGAAATAATGGCCCAGTGACCAGGGGTAATAATGTTGGAAGCTCTTTGATAAGCCCTTCGGGTGTGTAAAGCGCTATATAAAAATTGGTTATTATTATTATTATTATTATTTTATGTAACAAACCACAAGGGAAACAAACGGGTTACAAATAAATTTTGGGTGAGCAAAAACAATTTTACTAGAGTAGGATTTGGAGCAGTGATAGATGGGTTAATATGTACCAGATCCAGCCATTTGCAGTCTCAATATTTAGCTGTTTCGCAGCAAGCGCAGCGAAACAGCTCTTGTTGTTGTTTTTATTTTAATGTTTCAGACTTCCGGAAGTCATTGAAATAACGCACAATTCGTTCTAAGCGGCCTTTTGCATAGTTCCTAAAGAGCAATTGGAATGAAACTTTCAGTGATGAAAGGTCCTAAAACAAATTCGTCATGATGACGTCATCACCTGTCACGTGACGTCATCTTAAAGGTTTCTATTTTTAATATTTGAAAATCTGTATCAAATCAGCCACAAGAGACCGTAGGTTTCTGTTTGCGGGATTGGGTAGGGATAAATTAGGTCTTCATTTTATTCAGTGTGCGTGACCTCACGCGACCTCTACTTCCGGTCGAAACCGGAAGTGCCCTCGTAATTCAAAAGTGGCAAAAGTTATGAAGTTGCTTTTAACGATGTTAGTGTGCGGCCAGAGTGTGCTTTCCAAAAAAATAAAAATACCAATGACGTCATAATATACAAGAGCGCCCTCTAATGGCAGTTGGAAAACTGTTCAAAATGCACTCTGAGAAGATGTGTGTGGCGAAGTTTTTTGTAATCGCTTCAAAATTGATACACATGATGACCTTCAGGCAGCCAACATATGTATGAAGTTTTATTTGTTATTTCTTTGGTTGTTTGTTTATTTTTATTTGTTTATTTTTTTTATTTTTTGGGGGGAGGGAGGGTGGAACAAGTCGAAAAGTAATAAAAACGTACATGTATGCTGAAATATTTTTATTTAAAGGGGGGGGGGCACAATATTAGTAACAGTTAATAAATAAATGTTAACATATTTACACACAACTTAGCATGGTATAAATTGAGAAACTCATTAAAATATTTATTATACGAGTGCTTGTTTTTGAGAAATTTGGTAAAACAAATGGTTTTGATCTCGCAAGTTAAAAACTCAATGTTTGAAAATTGTGAAAACATATTTTTCCAACTATTTTCTTGTGACTTCGCCAACAGATTGAGCTTTTGCAGAAGTGTTGTTTCATGTGTATGTTTTTCACATAAAGTGTGATACTGGAATTTGACAGTTTAATATTAACGTTGCTTAAAGGCACTGGACACGTTTGGTAATTACTCAAAATATATATTAGCATAAAAACTTACTTGGTAACGAGCAACGGAGAGCTGTTGATAGTATAAAACATTGTGAGAAACGACTCCCTCTGAAGTAACGTAGTTCTTGAGAAAGAGGTAACTTCTCACTAAAATAATAAAAGACTTCTGGCCAGAAGCCTTTTATTCCTATCTGAAAGCACACTAATTTGTACAACAAGGGTGTTTTTACTTTCATCATTTTCTTGCAACTTCAATGACCAATTGAGTCCAAATTTTCACAGGTTTGTTATTTTATGCATATGTTGGGATACACCAAGTGAGAATACTGGTCTTTGACAATTACCAAACTTGTTCAGTGCCTTTAAATACTCCTGGGGGGTACATGTATAATTCAGTCTACCATTTTGACATCCATTGGTGTGTACAGTCCTAGTCTAATCAGGGCCCTTTCTGTCCGAACTCCTATAGATGATGTAACCTGTGACATCACATGTTTACAAAAGAGCCACAGAGCCTGGACTTCCTGCATTTGTACACAGATCAATGGAAGAAAACTACAAATCTTATGTTTTATGGAGATTGCACTGTCTGATTTTTCTCAACTTTTGATATGAAGAAAGGGGGGACATCTCAAAAGCTGTACAGCTGTTGCTTTTGTAAATTTTGAATTTATGTGAAAATTAAGACACAAAATGTAAATTTTCCCATATATGTAGCCTGTGTAGTATCTTGCCCAGCAGGAAACGCTTTAGAATGTACAAGGTCACCACTCTGTAAACAAATGTAACATGGTCTATACCATCCCAGGCCAGGAATTTCACCTTTGAAAGGGCAAAGCCCATTTTCATTTGCAAATGGCACTTTCATCGGAAAGTCTGAGAGTCTAATTGGGAACTTTTGAAGGGGCACCAAGGCCAAGACCAGGGGCAACAAATGGCCTCCGTGGCCTCTGTATAATTCCAGTCCTGCCATCCTGAGGTGTTTGCACTCTCTATTAGGGAAGGCAGTGTGACTGTTCACTAAATTCTGACTTTCATATTGGAATGTGCCCACGTACTAGTGTTTTATCTCAAAGTAAACTTGCATGATCAGACTTCAAACTTTTGACATGCAGTATTACAGCGCACACCACTGACGTTTCCACAAAGAAGTATTTTAAGGGGGGGGGGGGGGGGGTGGGTGGAACCTACCAGCAATAATATACTGTATTAATGAATAGAAATATCTTTTCGTTTTGACCGCAAAATTCAACTTCCAGAATGCACCCAAGCGTTAAGATCACAAATCCTTGCCCTTCAACTGTTTATCCAGTACCCGTTTGGGCTTGCGCGGGGGTCTTTTATCCCCCGACTAAATCCGACGTGTAATTTCCGCGCGATTACCCCCAGCCTTTTCATCCCCGCTTGGCCCCAGTATTGACTCGGTGCCAGCAGCCTTTGGTGGGTAACACTAATATTTTGGTGTGTTCGGGCATTGTTTTTGCACCTAGGGACTGGAGTCTGCATGTCGTAGTTTTCCTTTGTCGCGCCGACGTGAAATTGGGACATGGCACTGAGGAGTTGTTAATCCACGCTGGCAGGTTTTAGCCCACAAAAAAAGCCCAAGTACAAACGGTATTTTCTTTGCAAGTTTCATTCATGTGGATTTTTTTACCTTCTGGCAATGAGGTCTGTCTGTTTAGCTTGATGAAAGGCTGCTTGACTGTTTGTCTGCGAGTGCTGGTGGTTGACTTTTGGGTAACTTACTTCATTTATTTATTGTGGTTGTGAAGCCGAGGACTCCCAGAAAAGCTAACTTAATCATTGTACTAGTCAAGAACCCAACTGAGAGAAGATTAAGATGGAAGTTTCAGTTTTACATACATGTAGATGTGGGAGGAAAACCCCAGAGAATTATCCCAGGGAAAACCCATGCAATCAGACCAAGGGACTGAAAACCTATCCACATAGTGCCCCCTATGGGATTGGAACCGCCGGGAAGGCAAGGAAAGATACCAAACGCCAACCCGACCACTCACTCTGGTCTAGAGCCCATTTCACATTACAGAGTCAATTCACAGGAAATGAAACCCCAGGAAATTTCTTGGGGAGTTTTAACCCCACCGCCACCCCATGTTTGTTTCACACTTGATGCACAATTTTCCTGGGGAAAAAAGAACGCTCAGTTTGCTAATCCCAGGGTTGTCTCGCTTTAAAACTCTACTACCAAGCAGGAGTGACTATTTCCCAGGGTTGTCTCGCTTTAAAACTCTACTACCAAGCAGGAGTGACTATTTCCCAGGAAATTGCTATTCCGTAGGAGTTTGCCGAGTTTGCCAAGTGTGAAAACGTCAACCAAATTTTCCCAGGATTTTCCTGAGAAATTTGTCTAAAGTGCGAAAGGGGATGAAGGAGTTTGTGTGTACATTACATACATTGTACTGTACAGTAAATGTATGATTTGAAACTTGACGACATTGTGCCACACGGGGACTTAGATTCTGTTGAGCATCGTGCAGATGTTTTTGTAGCTCCAAGAAAATTAAAGGGTTGCATTACTGTATATAAAAAAAACTTGTCAGCTGTTTTTTTGTTTTTTCCTTAATTTTAGTGCTATAGGATACTGAAAAAATCGACTGTTTTTATTCCAGGCATCTTCCTCCTTTTTGCAAATTTTAGTTGCATATTTAGGGTGCTGTAAATTTCTCTTGAGAGACGAAGGATGTACATGTACCACACTTAATAAGCTTCCCAAAGCACATGAAGTAACCAATGCTAAATGCCAAATATTTAACTCCAAGGCATGTGGTTTGTTAGGGTTCTTTCTGATTTCTGGATTTTTCACTGATCTCCCTGCACCTTCAGATCTTTTTGAAAGATGCAAACTTGCCATCACAGAGAAGACTTGGCCTTTGTTATGACCAGACCGTCAGATATCTATTTAAATGATGTAGACAGTCTGTAAACCGTATCCCCTTATGGTGATCCCCTGGCTGCCGCTCCCCAGGTTGTATCGTATACTTGGGTGTGATCCTTGGCTACACGGCAGTCTACGGTTGAATGGTTTCTGACTGGCACCCACCGAACAAGGATATTGACAAAACAGGGAGACTGCCATCATAGGGCTAGATAGCTCAGTTGGTAGAGCGCCGGCACGTCAATCCGGAGGTCGTTGGTTCAAATCCCGCTCTAGTCAATTTTTCCTTGTTCAACCCAAAATCATTTAAAATTTACCCAGTCAGTTTCCCTTGTGGTTTGTTATTTGAGTCTGTAAACCTCTAACAATTATGTAACATTCTGTACATTCGGGGTGCTTCGTTTCCACACCAAGAGGAATTTCTTATCCATAGTTTTCAGTATTTTTTCATTTTCATACAATCTCATCCCTGTCAACTAACACAAAAATATGTAATAGTCTCACAGCCTCCTGAAAACATGCATAATTGCTGACAAGTTAACTCAATTTTTCTTTTCAATGATTAGTAAAAAGCTAAGGTCATCCAAAATGAAAACGCAGGTCTAAATGAGTCAACTGGTCAGACTCGCATCTCGGAAAAATTACCCTACACTTTCTAGCAAAATAGGGCAAGTTACCGAGGGCTAGTGTACCCCAAATGCTCAAGGGTAAAAGTCAACAACCCTAATGGTACAATATTGGTCCATTTTTCAACAATCCCTAAAAGCCATAACCTTTGAATCTCTGATAATTTACAGAAACAAAAATGTGGGTTTACATTTTATTCATGAGGTTTGGTGCATGACTTCTCTCTATTACACGTAAGTGGAGTGCACTCTACAGCTAAGGTTTCACCCCTCTAAATAGACTCCCATAGCAAACAATGATAAATGCTAAATATTCAAAAATTCTCAAAAAATTGTTAAAAGTCTCTCAGCCTCTTGAAAACCAATCAAATATATTTTCAGACCACTAAACTTCAGATTTCTTTTCAATTTTTGGCAGGTCAGCCGTTTGGAATTTTTGCTAATTACCCCAGAAAAAAACACCCCCGAAAATGTGTTTTTTCCCAAACCGACTTGCCGCCAGTTTTCGGGAGGCACTCCTCCAATTCCAAAGCTAAATAGGACCAACTTTAAAGCCCAAATTTATCAAATCTCCTCAAAACTTGAAACCCAGAACCCCCAGGTTGTGATAAGTTCTTATAATTACACACTCTATTAGTTGCATGACCCCCAAAACGTTATAATTAAAAATAAGTTGTGGGGTTTACAAATTATGATAAGTAGCTTGGCGCATGAATTTTTGGTTGATTTAGAGTAGTGCACCCACAAGGCCACATGTGAGAGCGCCACCTTGTGGACATATTTAGGGGAATTAAACACCAGTCAAGTATGTAATTTTAGCCCCATACATGTACATGTACTACACTGAGTGGTGGAGGTGTACATCATACACATTTGTTCAAAGGTAGGGTCATACATAGACTGGTAAATACATTACTCCAACAAGTAATGGCTGTAAAAACTTCTGGGTGAGAAGCAGTGCAGCTGTTGATTGGATAATCTTTTGAGAAAGGATTCCCTTCAGAGTAATAGACCTTATGCACATGACGTCATTTGAGTAGGGCGCCCTCGCCTAGAGGTCAAACGGAAGA
Source organism: Leptasterias polaris (assembly GCA_037783415.1). Taxonomy (NCBI): domain Eukaryota; kingdom Metazoa; phylum Echinodermata; class Asteroidea; order Forcipulatida; family Asteriidae; genus Leptasterias; species Leptasterias polaris. The sequence continues at coordinate 10,759,554 of JAZGTN010000009.1, forward strand.
TGTTCATTGGCCAGTCATGTGCGCCGCGCGTACAAATCAGCGCGTTTCCATTGTTTCATCATCAGTTTACCTCTAAGATGGCGGCTTGGTGACGTCAATGCATAAGGTCTATATGGTTTGGATAATTTTTCACCCCCAAACATTTGAATCTAGGAATGAATCATTTCTTAGATTTCCGAGGGTGGTTGTCCACGTTCGCAAATGCTGCCACCAGAGATGTGGTTGGTACCCGCTGTCACCTCGCTAAGTGTGGATAGATTCAGCGCTCTTGTGAAAAGACTGTGATATTTATTTGTTGCTGTTTTCTAACAAGTAGACACTGTATTCAGCTGAAACTTTCCCTTGTGACTTTTAGTGTATCTTTCTATAATTGTGCCTATAAATCGACGTTTAGTTGACAAAAAAAAAAAATTCTGTGACCCTACCTTTAAGATACAATCACTAGCTCCAATCCCCCTTTAAGTCTTACAAGTCACTCACTAGGATTTTGGCTCCAGCGTGACCTGCAAGAGAAACAACATTCTGTCGCCGACGGCAACATGAGCAGCTTGTGCTTATGCAAACATGACGGAGCATGTACTAAAACATCACCAGTGTTTATTAAAATGAATGGTCGCACAACATTAACAGGCTCTCTACTGTCTACCTACATTGTCAAAACATTCTGTGACGGCCTAGATTTGTTCAAGGGACATAATCTTTCCTTTACAATTTTCTGGAGCCTGGCTTCATTTTCCTTTGCAGGAAGAGACTATAGCATAGTCAGTTGACATTATGGCTACCTAGTGATAACATGGCGTGTGGCGTGTCGTGGCCGAGCGGTCTAGGTCACCGGACCTAAGCTCTGGTGTTTTCAGCAGCAGAGTGTGGGTTCGATACCCGGTCATGACACTTGTGCCCTTGAGCAAGGCACTTAACCATAATTGCTTCGAAAAAGTTGGGAAGGTAGTGCATTCTGCTCTACCAGACAGGCTCCTAGTGGATGATACCCATGCCTACATCCTTAAGGACTGTGAAGGGGGTAACCCTGTTTCAGCCCCAGGAGTAGGAGGCAACGTGCCCCTGGTGTCAATTGATTTGGGTTGATAGCCCAAATCAGTTATGTGTAGCCCTCACCTTGAGTGGCCGTCCGTGGCCTTGTGAGTTAGGCGATATCTCATTAAAAAAAAAAAAAAAAAAAAAAAAAAAAAAAAAAAAAAAAAATTTGTTGTTGGTAGAAACCCAAGAGAAAAAAGTAATTTTATGTACTTGGGGAATGTTGCTTGTGAAGAAAGGGATCATTTTGGGAAGCTGTTTTGAAAAAGGATTATTTTGAACCTCAAAACTTTTGGTGTGAAGTTTGCAGTCATGCTGAGAAATAATGTCCTGAAGTAAGGTTGTAAATGACTCGTGACTTATACCCGACCCAAATGACTTACTCAGGACTTTGGCAGTGAGTACTCGACAGTGAGTACTCGACAGTGAGAACTCGACAGTGAGTACTCGACAGTGAGTACTCGACAGTGAGAACTCGAAAGTGAGTACTCGACAGTGAGTACTCGACAGTGAGAACTCGACAGTGAGAATTCGACAGTGAGAATTTGACAGTGAGTACTCGACAGTGAGTAGTACTCGACAGTGAGTACTCGACAGTGAGTACTCGACAGTGAGAACTCGACAGTGAGTAGTACTCGACAGTGAGTACTCAACAGTGATAACTCGACAGTGAGTACTCAAAAGTGAGTACTCAAGGAATGATGACTGAACTACAACATGGTTTAGCTTTGGGCCAGTAAACTCATCAACAGACAAGTCAGGCAGTCTTGTGTTCTTCAATTGAATATGAATACTTCACTGTGATCTTTAACAAAACAAAATTATGTTCTTAATGTTGATTTTGAGTCTGAAAAATGTCTTTCAATTCTGTTGGGTATTGAAATATACTGACCTAGATATAAAGGCAAGGGAGCTCTTAGTGCTTGCTCAAATAAAAATAGTTTATATGTCAAACTGTGAAGATACATTATATGTAGTTTTTTCTCATTTGGATTCTGGTCATGACATACGTGTAAAGAGAGCTTTGAAAAGGGGCTTGTTTAGGAAAAATGCAAATTGAAACTAGTTTTAATATTTGCCAGAAGTGTCCCCCTTGAAAAAATAAAGCACCCCCTGTGCCCCCCTAAAATGTTACCTTAGTTTGTGGAATTCTTGTGGAATTTTCGCCCCGTTATTTTAAAGAAAATGTCAGGAAAAACTAATTAATAATAAAATCACAAGGGAATCTGAAGAAACAGAAATATACATGGTTTTGTTTTTAGAATTGTACATGTTTTGTCGACATGGGAAACATTGGAAAATGTCAATTGGGTCCGATGCCTTTTCTTTGACCATCTTGTTTGAGCGGAAGAAGGTCAGATCTTGCAGCCATTTGCAGCTGCTGTGGTCTCTAAAGAGTTGTGTGCATTAAATCCCAGTTGTAAAAAGTTCCAGGAGTAATTCAAGACTAAGTAAAATTGAGCACAAGAGGGCGCTCATCGAAGCCATTGTTAAGAAGCTGCAGTCGACTTTAATCATGCATTTTCATCTTTGTTTGCCTTTTCAAGAGCTGAAATAATTACAATAACAGTAAATTCAAGTCTGCAGTGGGTTACTGCTTTTGTAACCAATGTGGCCATTTGAGCTCTGCAGTAAGAAGTATTAATTTGATGCAAGATCATTTAAAGGCACTGAACACGTTTGGTAATTACTCAAAATATATATCAGCATAAAAACTTACTTGGTAACGAGCAACGGAGAGCTGTTGATAGTATAAAACATTGTGAGAAACCACTCCCTCTGAAGTAACGTAGTTTTTGAGAAAGAGGTAACTAACTTCTCACTAAAATAATAAAAGACTTCATGCATGAAGCCTTTTATTAGCAGCTGAAAGCACACAAAATTGTGCAACAAGGGTGTTTTTTCTTTCTTTATTTTCTTGCAACTTCGATGACCGATTCAGCCCAAATTTTCACAGGTTTGTTATTTTATGCATATGTTGGGATACACCGAGTGAGAATACTGGTCTTTGATAATTACCAAACGTGTTCAGTGCCTTTAAAAGTAATGTACACAACGTTTTAATGAGAAACGTTCTGTGTGTGTCATTTGGATGGTGTTTGGTTTGATTCTACGGCCTAGTAGTAGTAAACTCATGACTGGAGAAGTCCGGCGGTCTTTTCTGTTTTTGTTGAAATGTTGACTTTGAGTCTGATAAATAGCTTTAAATTCTGTTGAGAATTGAAGATGTCCATCTGAGACAAAGTACAACATTATAAGGACATAATTTTACATGTACTACATGTATGTATTTTTCTGCCATTCATACTGAGTTCATGTGCTCCGAGTGTTTCCTACTTATTGCGATTTGTCATTTTGACTCCTAACGTGTTACTTTGGGTGGTAGGGTTGGTGTAGAGGTATCTTCCTCACCTTCCAACTTTCGGACCCTGGTTTGAATCATGCTGGGGGCACTACATTGTATGTGGATTGGGTTTGCAGTCCCTACCTGATTGCAAGAGTTTTCCCCTGGAATAATTCTCTGGGGTTTTCCTCCCACATCTTTAAAACTGAAGCTTCCTTCTTTGTCTTCTCTCCATGCGTTCTTGGCTAGTATTGCTTCAAGATTACTTCAAGATTACTTCCGTACAAACAAACATCGGTGTTCTGTATTTACTGGTTAAATTTTAGCGAGTTTGGAGAACAATAATTTTTGGAAAGCTTCGGGATTGCTCCAAGATTAATTCTTTACCAAGAAACATTGGTGTTCTGAAGCTACTGGTAAGTGCTATTTTAGAAGATACAACATTTTTGCACTGACTTGAGAAGTTCATGTCAATAGATCGATCCATTAAGCTCCGCCTCCTTACGAGTTGACCAATCACAGCCGCGAAATCTGATCAACATTAGTGCAAAGATCACCAAACGGCTCAAATGGTGATCAGATTTCGCGGTTGTGATTGGTCAATGAGAAATAGGCGTGGCTTAATGGATCGGTGTATTAGCCAATAGGCTACATGTATACAAACAATGTTGCATGTTACACTATATTCTGTGCATTGTCCTTGGCACATATATGCTGAAGTTTTTGTGCGTTTTTCATTTTGGTGCAGCATCATCTGTCAAAATTCGTTCAGAGAAAATACTCTTCTGTAACATAAGAATTTCTTTCAGCAAAAATCGGGACATACAACAACTGTAATTTGTTACAGTGGACATGATTGCATGTCTGTTGGTGTACATCATTTGGTGTTGGTACACATCGTTTGGTGTTGGTACATACAGGCACACTGCACGCCTACACGTACCTACATGTAGTGTACATCATAACTTGTAAAGTGGTCTTGAAATAGTACAAAATGTACATGTACATGTACTAGTAGTACAATGTACATTTGTGATGTACATGTACATGTATACATACATAGGGTGCATTGCAGGCCAGAGTAGACCAGGCCACCCACCATGACACCTCATTTGCATGTTGCCCACAATGCCCCAGTGGAGCTTATAATGGGGGTCGAAGGTCAAGTGTGAGATTGACAGCAACCCCATCAAAATAGAGTCCCTCTTTGGGGTGAATCTGTGACTGTGTATTGGCAATCGGAGTGCTGGGATGACAACGCTGGCATTTGTTTTGTGTTCTTCCAAGGCTACTGAATGTGGCTTGAAATTTTACACTGGACCACATGCCCGAGGCCAGTGATTTTAGGGTCTGGCCAGTTAACTCATGACCAGATATTTTCAAATTTAATAGTAATACCTCGCTCTGTAATATCTTGAACAAAAACAAATTATGTTCAATTGTTGAAACTACAAATAATAACATTTCCAATTCTATTGAATAATTGAAGTATACCTTTTGTTTTTGGAACCTTGGTTGTTTTAATGTTAGGCCTATGCAGTAAAACTAACCTGTGAAAATTTCATTTCAAAAGGTGGCAGCGTTTTTGAGAATCTGGAGTTGGTACGTCAACGCAGGAAGACTAATCTGTAATTCAAATTCAAATTCAAATTAAAAATATTTATTGTCATGATAAAAAGCATGAAATTTGTTTTCCCTGTGTATTTAGGAGAATCCAATACAAGTAAAGGCATAACAACAATTGTTATACTTAAAGGTATTATACAGGATTGGCAGAGCTGACAAAATAATCACAGACAGTGTTCATGTTTTGTGTAATCAACCACATACATGAAATAACAAACCTGTGAAAATTTGAGCTCAATTGGTCATCAACATCACGTGAAAATAGTGAAAAGAGACCTTATGTGTTTTCTGTTTTTCAAACATCGAGTTTATTATCGCGCTTGATAAAAACTATTGTTTTACTCATTTCTCAGAAACGATAGCATTTCAGGCAGAAATATTTTAAGGAACCCTTTCTACCATTACTTACTTTAAATCATGTAAGTTATGTGTGAATCTGTGAACATTTGTGTTTTTCGATCTTACCAATAGTGTACAGAGCCTTTAAGCTGAGAAATGTTTCATGCAGAAACGTTTCTCAGATTGAAATGTCTTTGAATCCCTCTCTCTAAAACCACATTCCCTTGAAGGGAATTATTTCTCAAAATGTTATACATTATCAACAGCAAGTGCTCCTTACCTACATGTACATGTAGGTCCAGTATTAGTAAGTTTTTATGGTTGTTAAGTTTTGGATTAATACACCGATCCATTAGGCCACGCCCATTTCTCATTGACCAATCACAACCGCGAAATCTGATCACCATTTGAGCCGTTTGGTGATCTTTGCACTAATGGTGATCGGGTTTCGCGGCTGTGATTGGTCAACTCGTAAGGAGGCGGGGCTTAATGGATCGATCTATTACCAAAGGTATAGGCCTACCCTGTCTTTAAGAAACTGAATGAACTCTGCCAAACACAATTGAGATGCATTACAATGGGCATAATATCGTAGCTTTAAACACCTCAAAAACACTGTAAGGCCACATTTTTTTTATCGTCCCCGCCCAACCGTTCGAAACCCCCCGACCTCATTTTTTATTTATTTTTTTTAAATCATAAAAAAGGCCCTTTCAATTATCTTTTCTGTCAAATTTGGCTCCATTCTGCACCGGAGGTGTGAAAAGATGTTTGAAGAAGGTTTTTATTCATGTTGGCAAAGCAAGAACAATTCTTCAAATATTTACTTGGGCTACACGCCTTCACTGCGTTTCAGCTTTTTGAAAATGTTTACAGAAAATGTCATCTAGGAGTTAAATGGGTTTAACCAGAGATGCCAACATACACGATTTGGGCGTAGAAATTACGATTTTGAGCCGTGAATACGCCGCTACGATAATACTTCAATTAAATACGATAAACAAGCCGCCCAGTGTAAATGTAGTTACAAACAATGTATCATGATAAAATAAAATAAAAAACTTTAAATGTTGTCTGCCGCATGGTTAAAAGTGATGATAGCGGAACCGAATTCACACCCGTTTTGTTCTTATAATTTAGGTACCGATCCCATAAACTATCGCACTCAGGATTTGCCTACACTGACATGCGTAGTACAGAGACACAATGCACCTTGTACAGCATACATTCTACAGTTGCTTTTGTAGAGACTGGTTCCGCAGTTTTTCTAACGCTTCATGTGTGTGGGATGCGGCGGCAAACAGACACTGTGATAACTTTTATCTGTCAGCAATGCAAGCGCACGTCGTTGTGGAGTTTGTTTGAAACATCGCGATCGCTGCATGCATCGATCAACTAAATTCAAAGTGACGAAAAGAAAAGATTTCATCGATCGCAATCGAGGCCAAGATCTGATGGAAACTGTTAATAAAAAAGTTGTAAAGAATGCAGTTGGTGGTAATGGAATTGGTTGGAAAGGCAAGTTGACAAAATTCCTCTTGCTGAAATCGTTTGAATTGAAGACTTGATGGCCTGCTGTGGTGTGGTGTGTCTGTACAACCGTGAGCATTAATTTCTCAATAAACAATGGGACAAAAACCAAAGCATTTTTGTTGAATTTAGTTGGAAGAATTGCAGTATGGTTCTCTTCATGCACAAGCTAGTGCAAATTGCGGTCCGATAAAAAAAAAAAAAAAAAATCAATAATTTATTTTATTTATTTTTTAAATCAAGCCTAAATAAAATTCATAATTGTTTGGCCTTTATATAAGCAAGGCCACTTTGCATTAAGCAATTTTCGATGAAAACATTAGTTTTTATCATAAATGTCATAATTTTCCTCTTTTTACAGCTCGATGAGTTGTAACTTGTATGCCTGACCTAAACTTGCTCTGCGGTGCTACTCTTTTTCGGAATTCAATGTTGGCATCTCTGGTTTAACAAAACAACTAAAAACATCAAATTTATAACACATTGTGATTGTGATGATTGTGATGATTTCTTTATTCTTTATTTCATATTTGGCCATGTCAACAAAACTAAATAAAAAAATAAAAAATTAAAATAAAAGCCGCCCTCCCTCCCCCACCACCCCCCCCCCCCCCCCCGAAAAAGGATGATTAACAATGGTTTTGTTTGTATGTGGCCTAATAACCCCATCACTTTAAAAATGAATTATTTGGTCTTGAACTACAAGAGCACACACAAACAAATTCTTTCAAACGTAGAAATATTCTCGACATCTGCCGTCCGTTTTCTTTCTCTCCCCTCGCTACAAATCAACAATGCGGACCCTGGCCCTTGAGTTCATCAATTTCAAAATTGTCATCCCCCCAAGACATCAGGCTGGTAGTTATCTCAATAAATAGAGATGGATGTTGCGTCAACAAGAGCTGGAGGAGGAGGATAAGGAGTTGGCATGTAACATCTGTCAAGTTGTAGATCTTCTTGAAGACATGGTACAGCTCTCGCTGGTTACCAGAGAAGAACATTTTTTAAGTTTGGGGAACAAGAATTGTTTAGAAGAATTGTTACGGAATAACAATGTGAGGACCTTGGCTCGATTTCAAAAAGCACTAAGATTCATCTTAAGAAGATGAGTTGTCAGTATTACCATGGTGATTTGTATTGTGACATCACAATTTGCTTAGCAATTAGGATGGTTTTGCACTTAAGATCAGTTTTAACTCTTTGTGAAATCGAGCCCTGGGCTCGATTTCACAAAGCACTAAGATTCATCTTAAGATGAGTTGTCAGTATCACCATAGTGATTTGTATTGTGACGTCACACTTTGCTTAGCAATTAGGATTGATTCGGAGTTAAGATCAATCTTAATTCTTTGTGAAATCGAGCCCTGGTCTTTAAGTCCTGTGTCAATTTGTGTGTGGTAATGACTGGGTTAATGGCTGATTGCGGATTAATAAAAGTAATAACATTCAGTTCTTATATAGCGCTTCATCACTCCCGATGGGCATCTCAAAGTGCTCATTAATTTTTTCCTACAAGGTATGTGGAGTTACGTGTTGAAGTATGAGACCTATTCCTTTGCATAGCACCATGTAATGGTTTACAAGGTGCTGTGGCTCAATATGCAGCCAATCAAACCAGGAACACCGGGGCAAACCCCTTCTGTTTACGATAAGTGCACTGGGTTCTTTTACGTGCGTTACACAACACACAGGACCTACGGCTGTATGTCCCATCTGAAGGATGCAGCAATAATGGTCAAGTGTCTTGCTTAAAGGCACATGGACACTTTTGGTAATTACTCAAAATATATATTAGCATAAAAACTTACTTGGTAACGAGCAACCGAGAGCTGTTGATAGTAAAACACATTTTGAGAAACCACTCTCTCTGAAGTAATGTAGTTTTTGAGAAAGAGGTAATTTCTCACAAAAATATTTGAATCTGAAAAAGACTTCAGGCCTGAAGCCCTTTTCAGGTTTGTTACTTAATGCATATATGTTTGGATACACCAAGTGAGAATACTGGTCTTTGACAATTACCAAACGTGTCCAGTGCCTTTAAAAGTTTAAGGACACAAGTGTCAAGACCTGAGTCCAGTGTTCTTCCCTGCTCAGCCACGACACGCCGCTGTAGAGGACATCATCATCATCATCATCATGGTCAAGTCTGTGCGCATGCAGCGCAGGGGCGTTGTTCAGTGACTACACGCTAATTGTTTGTTTCAAGTCGGCATTTTGAGTGGGTTGGTAATGCTGATTTCAAGCCAATACCAACTATCCTCAGCTTATCAAAAAAGTAGGCTCGCATAAGTGCGCCAGCTCTACAGTACGGTTTTGTAGGTTGGTTGATCTTGCCCAAGTGTAATGAGACTGAGAGTGGAATGTCATGACTAGTTGCGTGTGCAATCAGTTGTAGGTGCTGCTGTTGAGGACCGAGCCATTAACAGCTACAGTATGGTCATAAATTTGCAGCGAAAGTCGGATCTTCACACACTGTTACGCCCATTTATAAATTCCTGTAACAAAAACAGTATTTTTAGTAAAATTCTTCAGCATTTGTGATAGTGTTCTATTCATGTTCATGGGCCATTCTTTAGGCTATTCATTTTTTTGCATGGCACCAAATCTCTTCTACATACATGTAATTAACAATTATGCATATTTAAAGATCTAGCATTCTGAAAATTAACAATGCCATATATATTGATGGAGATTCCTGTACTTTGGTTGGTGTTCAGCTTTATACTGTGCATTATGTTGGTTTTATGTGCGTACTATATCCCTTAAATTGATGTAGGGCCTACTGTCTGTGCATTCGTGTGTACATTTGGTAGGCATGTGCATGCGGCACCATTTAATCTTGCCAAAATGTAAAACTTAAGTACAAACAAAGAAAACTGTTGTAAAACATAACTTTTACACACTCGTTTGGGGGCCATTCACAGAGATGTTCTTTACATCACATTTGCCTGTAAATTGCCTTGAGTGAAAAATTGTCTTGATTGTTTGAAGCAAAACTATTTGAAGCTCTGACAATTCCAGAAACATTTGTGCAGTAATCCCTGTCGATTTTATCCATATAAGGTATTTCTGTTGAGTCTGAAGTCTCCATATCAGAGATGTTTTTCATCCATGTGCAAAAAAGCTGTTTCCGCATTGTTTAATTTCCTAATGTACTTTGTTGATAAACACAGTGTGCACTGTGTTTTAGCTGTTTGTCATAATTCTTAGCTCAGTTTCTTCTGATCTATCAGGAATAAATCTTTCTGTCGGTTGTCGGCGTCTTTGATATTTGTTTCAGAGATAGATACATTTTCCTCGTACAATGTACGCCTTGGAATGATTTCTACTTGTTATATATCTTTGGTTTTAGAAGCCCTACTGTGCAATCTGAGGCATTCTAAATGATTTTATAATGATTTTGTTTGGTGTGAATTTGACCCCCCCCCTTCTCTTTTTTTGGGGGGGGGTTGATCGGCAGCAATTCACTTGTACCAGCACCTAATTTGCGCGCATCTTCCTGATACGCTAACTTGTGCATGGGGAGAACTGTGTCTTTCAATTCTTTCAATAGGAGTGATCCACAATACAGTGCGCCCTCTATCACGTGTCGTGTCGTGGCCGAGCGGATAAGAGCACCGAACTCAAGCTCTTGTTTCTGATCAGCAGAGTGTGGGTTCGAATCCCAGTCGTGACACGTGTCTTTAAGCAAGACACTTAACCACATGCTTCGTCCTTCGGATGGGACGTTAAGCCGTAGGTCCCGTGTGTTGTGTAATGCACGTAAAAGAACCCAGTGCACTTATCGTAAAGAGAAGGGGTTCGCCCCGGTGTTCCTGGTTTGATTGGCTGCATATTGCGCCACAGCACCTTGTAAACCATTACATGGTGCTATGCAAAGGAATAGGTCTCACACTTCAACACGTAACTCCACTTACCTTGTAGGAAAAATACTGAGCGCTTTGAGACACCCATCGGGAGTATAAAGTGCTATATAAGAACTGCGTATTATTATTATTATCACACACCCTGGAGAGGTCATTTTTCTAGAAAGCGGTCGTCTAAAATTACATGTACATGTAGGCATAATCGCAACACAGCATAGCACCGGCAGTTTGGGACTTAAAAATGGCTGTCATGATTGCAGGCCTGGAATTTCATAATTTTTCATTTTGCAAATAGGGCACTTCTAATGGAAAATCTTAAAAGTCTATGGGAACATTTTGAAGGGGGCACCAAGGCCAAGACCAAGGCAACAGAGGTCATAGCCTATCTGTGACCTTCGTGTAATTCCAGGACTTGAATGTGAAAAACATTCACCAGCCTCGCAAAAAAACAAAACGATTTTATGCCGTTAACACTTACAATTGAAAAAGCTCTAAAAATCTGTGAAATCTGGAGCATTTTTAATGGTTTTATTTTGTGAATTTGATCTAAACCCCCTCCCCCCAAACGCCACCTTGAATCTACATGTACTATGTACTTCCTACAAGTCTGAGCGCTGACGATACTGACGCTCCTTGAAATTTTAAACCTCAAAGGGGAGAATGACGTCATTTCAGCATACCTACTGAAACTTAGTTGCTTGTTTTAAAAGACGCTTTTGTCAGCAATGACTCTCGCCCTTGCATACGAAAGCACCGCATCGTTGTAAGTGGACATTAAGTCCTTCCACCTCCTTGTGATTATCACCACCAACCTCAACATCCTTCTCCTATTCATCATCATCATCATCAACATCCCATGTCAGACATGAATGCGTTCTCAACGAGCCTACTCCATTACCACTCAAGCAAATTTTCATACACTTTACACAAGAAAAGAAAAAAATAAGCTTCCAGAGCGAGAGAGAAAAAGAAAAAAGTGTCTGCCGGAAAATTCACATTCTCCTATCCACTCTAGCATGCTGGAGGAGGAGTCCATCCTATTTCAACACCCCTTGTTCATTTGTGGGTTCACCCTGTGTGATATGCCCGGAGTCTTTCAGCAGTAATGGAAGCGTCTTGTCACGGGGGTGTGGGAAAATTCAGCCCGAGGGAGTCTTTAAGACTAACACTCAACATCATCAGACTATCTCGGGGTGAAACGGAGCATCGTTTAATCCCATCTTGAAGTGCGGCGGGAGCAGAGCTCTTTTTCGTTATCGCTTCAAGAGTGAAGTCTGCTGGCCGAGAGAACGTTGGGTTGGGAGTTCAGCCAGCGTCGCGCCGCTGCTGCCGGGCCTTGTTTCTTAGGATCACAGCATTAGACGTCAGCGATTGCTTGAATTAAATGTCTGAAGGTGAAGTGAAGCTTCGCTAATTACCAGTGAATTTCTTGTCGTTGCTTAAAACTCCGCTGAGACGCAAGGTAGGTCCAGACATAAGTGAGAAAAATAGTGAAATTGTTCTTTTGAGATTTGTTCAAAAGGAAATGCAACTGGGGTGATTTTGACCAGCAGTTTTATAAGTTGATCCAGAAAGTGTCTGATTTCTAAAAATTACTTCAATGGTAAGTCTTCATAGTTTTAAATGATATAATAATTTTTGTCTTTTTTGATGAGTTCTGTTTTTATTCAAATACAAGAAACCATATGGATGGATTCGACGTTCGTGTGAAAATACCATGACATTTTTGGTTTGTTTTCTCAGCAAGTAGACACTGCATTCAGATGATACTTTGACATGTCACTTTTATTGTATCTTTCTATATAATTTAACCAAAAATGTCTATAACCCTACCTTTAAGAAAACTCAGTATCGACAAAATTTGGAGAAAAAAAACACCCCCAAAAAACCCAAACATTCCAGACATTTGAAATTCTTGTTTGAGTTTGCTCTCCTTTCCTCAGTTATCATCTCATCATAATCTCATTTCTGTCATAGCACGTAAGGAAAGAATTCCCTCCTCAAACGAGCTCATTCACAGCAACGGATTCTTTCCTTCTTCTTTTCCAATATTGTTTTGGTTTTTTTTCAACATGACCGAAGGATCTCCAGTCTCGGCGGGGGCCTAAGTGTTGGCACTTGGCCCGATGTTATGGTACGCTGGGTGTCAAAATAGAAATGTGAACATAATCAGATGAGGGGTATTAATAGAAATATTACCACCGCTGTCACCGCGAGAGTTGAATGAGTTGCAGAGAGAGAGAAAACAAAAATTCATTTGGGAACTCATTTAAGGAGGGATTGCCTTGTTTTGCTTCTTGGATGTGATCATCTTTATCTCCTTGATGTATGGGGTGTCCTGGCCGAGCAGTCTACATGGTCTAGGGCGTTTGACTCAAGTTAAGTTATTTGCAGAATATGGGTTCAGATCCTGGCCTGGTCAGTTGGTACACTTGTGTCCTTGGGCACTTGATCAAAATTTCCTCCCCCACTCAGCAGTACAAATTGGGTACTGGCGAGAGCTGGGGAGTCACCTGAGATGGACTGGGGAATAGAAATATTCTCAGTCGTTTAATGCCGGTGAAACGGGATTTTAAACACAGCGGGCTGATGAGTCGTATTGGCTAAGGACAGACTTTGCTTTTTTTTTAAAATCATAGCTTATATTTTTCTCGTCGTTTTGTGTGAACCTTGACTATGTGGATGGTGGAGAAAGCTTACAAAGAAGTATTCTTTAGTCTTTTCAGTTATTATAGATCTAGGCCTGAAATTATATGAACGCCACATGGCTTCTGTTGCCCCTTGTCCTGGCCTTGGTGCCCTTTCAAAAGTACTTTAAGATTTTCCAATGAAAGTGCCTTTTGCCAAATAAGCAATGACCTTGCCCTCTCAAAGATCAAATTCCAGGCCTGTAGCTCTACTGTATTAGCTGTGTTCCTCACATTCTCACCTACATGTGTATCCTCTTTGGGCCGACTGCTTTTTAAGTTTGCAGTGCACTCTCTCCAGTTTGCTGTGGTTTCTGGCCTTATAGCTTCATTCTAAAGCTTCCATCCCAGCTGTTTCTGTTTTTTCGTAACACTTCGCTTCCATGTTGTTCTCGGGCGTCCCACTTTCCTCCTGCCCTCAGGAATCCATTGCTGTCCAACAGACAACTTTGAACGCATTATTGTACAAAGGAAATGCTAGTACTACTGTATAGACCATGTTACCTTTGTTTACAGAGTGGTGACCTTGCACATTCTTAAGCGTTTCCTGCTGGGCAAGATACTACACAGGCTATATGGGAAAATTTACATTTTGTGTCATAATTTTCACATAAATTCAAAATTTACAAAAGCAACAGCTGTACACCTTTTGAGATGTCCCCCCTTTCTTCATATCAAAAGTTGAAAAAAATCAGACGGTACAATCTCCATAAAACATAAGATTTGTTGTTTTCTTCCATTGAGCTGTGTACAAATGTGCCTGCAGGAAGTCCAGGCTCTGTGGCTCTTTTGTAAACATGTGATGTCACAGGTCACATCGTCTATTAGCTGTGTGCCTCACATTCTCACCTACATGTATCCTCTTTGGGCCGACTGCTTTTTAAGTTTGCAGTGCACTCTCTCCAGTTTGCTGTGGTTTTTGGCCTTGTAGCTTCATTCTAAAGCTTCCATCCCAGTTGTTCTCGGGCGTCCCACTTTCCTCCTGCCCTCAGGAATCCATTGCTGTCCAACAGACAACTTTGAACGCATTATTGTACAAAGGAAATGCTAGTACTAGTAGGCAAAATACCCCTCCCCAAAAATGCCCTTGCCCGGCCACCGTGTCTCTTCTCTCTTGCCCCATCATTCAGTCATTGTCCGCTGTATTCATTCCGTCATGTACATTTGTCAATTTGTTGTTTTTTCAGGGAATGTCCACCTGGTAGGGTTCAGGTGGCGGATGTTTTTTTCTCAATGGGAGGCGGTATTATTGACATGTGGAGAACTTTGTCTTGTCCTTTCTAAAAATGGATTTGCATTTGTACATCATTTGATTGTAATGTATACATCGTGTTTGACGTTTAAGTGCAGGCATCAATCAAATTTGTATACCTTCTACCCCATGTACAATGACTTCAAACAACACAGAAATTTAGAAGAACGCTCTGCCAATTTTGTACAGATCTTGACTATTCGGATTACACTCTTTGTTGAAAAATAGCTCGGTACATGTAATTGATTTGTAAAATAATTTCCTAAGACTGGTCGTCATGAGTGAACAGTGTACAGTGGTGTTTCTGAAGCTCCAGTGTTTCTGATCAGCAGACATGGCAGAGTGTGGGTTCGAGTTAGGGTCTTATAACTTAATTGTCCTTAAAAGCAAGTAGCTATAATTGCGTCGTCCTTCTGATGGGACGTAAAACTGTTGTGTAATTCACAAAGAAAAGAGCCCAGAATACTTGTCACAGGCCTGGAATTACAATTTTTTTAGGGCAAGGCCACTTTGGCCTTGGAGTTTCAAAATTTGGGAGGGCACTAAGGCCAGTAGAAAGGGCACCAAGGCCAAAATGTGAAAATAAAAAAGGCACGAAGGCCACTAAATTATGAAAGTTATTAAACAAAATATAACCAACGGCGAGCTACTTCGTTGATTCATTAAACATGCCTCTTTTATTGAAAAAATTTCCAAAATAATATTTCCTGATCCGGGGAAAAAAAGAACGTCATATCAATTAGCCGAGTTGAAAACCTATGGCTAGAAAATAAGTTGCAAGTTTCCCCACCAGAAAACTAAAAACATAAATTTAAATAATTTTAAAAAATTGACCAGAGGTTCCCCTAAGGGTGGTAAACCCGATAAAACAGTTTACATGAATATGAAAATGGATAAATCATATCTTATTCATAAGCAAACTGCACATGATTTGTAAAAAACAAATTATTTAAGTTATTTAAAAAATAACTTAAATAAGTAATAAATAACATAAAAGTTACCCCAAAAAGAAGTTAAATTTCTTGCATTTGGCAGCAGAATGTTCGTGTTTACCTTTAACAGTCCGCTTAAAACGCTCTTTTAGCAGCATTATTAAATTATGTACATGTAGTTTAACCAGAAAAGTTTTAGACGCGATTCATTCACTAATACACCTATCAATTGTATGACGCACTATCAGACCCCCGGGGATGGTGCGTCACTGTCCATATGTGGGGTAGGATTTGCGTGTCCAAAGACCCACCCTGAGTCGAAAAATTGACACACTTGTTGCAGATTTGGACGGTCTTCCGAACCATTTTTTGACTCACCATTCGCGGATAGCAACGCACCACCGACGGACAAATCGACGCACATAATTCCTTGGTATGCTGCAAACGATGCACGCGCAGTGAATACTAAGTATTTCAACCTTGTATGTACGAGTTTCCCGGCACACATGCTGAAAATACATGGCAAGTGTATGCACGAGGCGAGAATGTACTACTTGATCTTCGAGACGTGCGGTTCCCAACGCACTAGCTATCAAACACACGAAATAATAGAGAGGGAACCAGTCTACTAAATAATGCATCTTCGTATCCATCCATGACTCGACGATCGACCCCCAGTAACGTGCATGTGAGAGATATAATATACCACGGGGCAGAGGTTGACAAAACCACCGCGCCATGAATTACATGTGACTAAATCACACATCCTCGTAATAACTGGTAATGACTGGCCGCTTTCCGATTGGCCGATCGCGTGAATAATTATTTATGACGTAGTGCTTCTCACAGCGCTGTATTCATCACCGCGATCCCGCGGATGTGCTTGCTCTACCTAACGTGGTAAACTTTTATAGTTAGGGGGCGAAGGAATGGCGTGTAGCTGTGGGAGCGATAAGGCAAGGGAAATTCCCTTGGTGAGAAATAACTACTGCGTGTCAGAGATGTTTTTACACGTGCGTGAGCAATACTGTAGTTTTCGTTTGTCAAACTCAAATACACACAGAAGTGATGGGGGATATTCACACGACTTCGACTCTGCGGGATGTTGTGCTTATAAAGATCGTGAAGGATTATCTCTCGGTCGGCACATTTTTTGAATCAACATGAAACAATACAAAATACACTGACACAGGTACATGTACAGTCTCGATGTTAATTGTCAAAACATTTGGGCTTCCTTATACATCGTCTTTGTTGTTCGTGTATTTTAGAACAAATTCACTTGCCGCCGACAAACGGTTAACCGTTTAGAAAAGTTTGAAACGGATAGTAAATTAAACGTATGGTCACAGGCTTACCTCGTATCCATCTATGACTCGACAATCGACCCCCACTATCGTGCGTGTGAGAGATATAATATACCACGGGGCCGAGGATGACAAAACCACCACGCCATGATGCACATGTGTATTGGGCTTGGGCAAAAGGCTTGCTATGTGCAGTGTGGAAAATAAACGGCCGTCTGAGCTGGCATGTGGTGATCGCTGACTTTCTGGCGGTAAATTCCCGACCCTCGGGCAACATAAATGTTAACAAAATAATACCAACATCATTTTACACAGGCGGGGAGGGTAGGTGCATTTTTATTCTCCACTAAATAAACAAAATAAATGTTGAAATGGACATCGACGGACCATGACATACCTCGATGGACCATGACGTACCTCGACGCACCGCTCGAAGATTTTTTTGACTGACCACTATTGGACTTGACGTACCCACAGTCACTTTTTCCGAGAGTAAAGACGCAAACTTGACGCACCATCCCCGGGGGTCTGATAGTGCGTCATACAATTGATAGGTGTATAACACTAATCGGCCCTTTTCATGTCACCATGCAGTGCAACAATTCCACCAGAAAAGGGTGGTAGAAACAACAGAGCGCCCACTATTGGTCAATGATTTTGTTATAGACTGGTCCCTTGTTTAAAGACGTCGGATGTTCGTGTACAACGGGTGCGTGTTGGCAAACCGTTTGAGTGTCGCGATAGCGTACGTGAACGAAGTAAACAGCTTACGCTACAATTAACTTCTCTCTTGTGCGGATTGTGCTGGATATACATTAAACAAGATAAATTGTCGGCTGAAACTAAAACAAGTAAATATTTAATTTTCGTTAAAAGGGCACGACAGCCAACGGGGGAAAAGGGCACGACGGCCAATGGGGGAAAAGGGCACGACGGCCAATGGGGGAAAAGGGCACGACGGCCAATGGGGGAAAAGGGCACGGCATAATGGCCGTGAAAAGGGTATTTTTTCGAGGGGCACCACGGCCAGTTGCAAGGGGTGGCCGCCGTGTAATTCGAGGCCTGTTGTCATTTATAAACTTATAAATATCCGCTGTAGACCAGTTCGGAAAAGTTTGGTGTGTGTAAAAGTCATCCGATGTAAAGTTGTTAATAGTTTCCTGTAATAAAACCAAGGGTGCCTCACAAGTGAACTTAATCACTGTAGTTTACAAGCTTGAGGAAAACTTTAAGGGTGCTGCTATGTGAACCAGAAACACCGGGGTTAACCCCCTACTCTTCCATGAAAACTGTTCATTCCAAATACACATGACCTACACCTTAATGTCCCATCTGAAGGACAAAGCAATTGTGGTAAAGTATCTTGCTCAAGGACACAGAGTGCCACTACCAGGACTCGAATCCACACTCTGCTGATCGGAAATGCCAGAGCTTGAGTCCAGTGCTCTTAACAGACATAACTAAAGTGTCTAAATTTCAGGAGCGTTATAAAATCAATGTCGCCTTGTCTGAGAGGTCAACTGTTAACAGACTTGGTCAGTATTAAGAGATTGCCTGATCTTGACCTGCTGGTGACCAACACATCTGTAAAGTTCCCTCTCCCATTGAACACCCTTAACCTTTCCATGTCATTGCCAAATCCCAGCTAAATCAGGTCATTGAGAATTCCATCAGACTATCCCCATGTGACCTGTCCCCATTTTGTGCTGACAGCTCACCGTCCTCCCATGCCCTTCAATATTTCGGCTACATTAGATATTTGATTTTTTAAAAGTTAGACACCACAAGGGAAACTTCCTGAAAATGACTGAGTAAAATTTAAATGATTTTGTTGAACAAATTTTTTAAAACTTGATTGGGACTTGAACCTGGGGCCTCAGGATTAACATGCCGGCACTCTATTAACTGAGCTATCTAGCCCTAATGTTGGCGGTCTCCCTATTTTTTCAATATCTTTGTTCCGGGGTGGGGGGGGGGGGGGGGGGGGGTGCCAGTCAGAAGCCATTCAACCTGTAACTGCCATGTAGCCAGGGATCACACCCAAATATATATATATATTTTTTGGTTGTGCATCAGCCCTAACTCACATGTATTTTAGGCATTCGATTTGCACACCCGTATCTGCTTGTGCACGGTGGAGACCCCATGTGTGGTGACTTGGTGTTCACTGTGTGTTATGTAAAGTTACTACTGTACACAAAAGCTTACCCCTAGTCATGGGACATTCCATCTTCCAACTCATGAAAATGTTCTCACCATCACACTCATAAAGCATCTTGATTTTCTCTCATTCAAATCAATGTAACCAAAAGGAGGCTGGAAAGAGAAATAGTTTGGTTCCTATTTGTGCAACGAATATTAGCATCTATTACTGTAACTGGATACAGGGAACATGACCAAGATAGTAGCAGTATGATAAAGGCCTAGATAGTGATGCTGAGATCCTCTCTACCCGTCCCATAGTACAGTCCTGGGCCCAATCTCATAAAGCTGTTTAACAGAAAATAATGCTTAGCAAATTTCTTTGCTAAGCAAAAAATGAGTGGGGCACCAGTCGCAACAATGTAAACTGTTAGGATTGTCGGCTGGTAACCTGTTTCTGCCAAGCAATATTTGTCTGTGCTTACAGGCTTTATGACATTGGGCCCTGGCTTCTTCGTTCTTTACCCAATGTATGTACCCATGGATTATTTCCTCTATCTTCAGAGGTCCATACCTGACCCAGTTCCTGGGTGTCCCATGACAATACTGTGTTGAGTGAATTCTTTGTGTTCAGTTGAGAAATTTGAGAATGCATCAACTTCACATTGACAGACACATGTTGTACATGAGGGTGTCAACAAAATGTAGGCCCAGTTTATGTACCATACATGTACATTGTATGCCAGCTCCACTGAACTGTTCATGCTGTTTCTTTCTGTGAAGTTTGACAATCGACAGCAAATGGGAAGATCATCTAAACAAACAATGAAACAGCTGAATCTTGCTAATTTGTGTTTGCCAATATCACCACCTCACTGTTAAAATTTGCCACATACACATGTAGGAAATACTAATAAAAAAAGGTCAGATTTTGTGTCATTTATGAATCTGTCATTGGCATCTTTCTAGACCCAAAGTGTGTCCTTAAGAGGGCACACCGAATTGAAACAAAGTCCTCAGAGTGTTTTTGTTTCACTTAGGTGTTTATTTGTATTTTTTAAAATCTATAATTGTGAAATCCGGGGCATTTAAAATGGTTTTAAAGTTATGTGTTTGTGAATTTGATCTGATGTTTCCCCCACCCCCCGGAAAAAAAATAAACAAACAATTTTGTATTGGTCTCGATTCACATCGACAGGCAATTCACACGTATCGGCTCGATATGCTAACTTGTACATAGTCATTGGGAAAACACGGCAGGCTCCTTAAAATTTGCTTCAATCGCGATTTGAATTTTTTCTTTTAGTCAGTGTTAGTACATGAACCTGGCTCAGTTCACCAGCCAGGTCAAACACCAGTCTACACAATGTACAAGAAGGCACTTGAGAGAACTTTTTGGGGGGGACACTAATTCTCAGGGGAAACAGAACACCTTTGCCCCATTAAATTAAAACCACTTTAATTTCTGTCAACGATAGTGCAAGAGTACTTTTTATGTTTTTTGTGTGTGTTTTTTGGACTCTGAAATTGTCTCAAATTCTGAAGGATGAGTCACTAATGTTCTTATTTATTTTTGATATGAGCCCATCTCGACTCTGTGAACGGAGACAGCCGTGTGGATTAGATCTAAAAGGATTGGTCTGTGATATGAGTCATGTAGAATTTGCCGTGGTTATGGGGGGGGGGGGGGGGAAAGCAAGGTAAATGTACGTTTACATCATGGGCAATTACCCTAAACCCAGATCTCTGGGATGACCTGATTGTTAGGTTAAAGAGACGGTACGGGAGCTGTGATTTTGTGAAAAAATTTCTGTTCATTTGAAAATGTAAAAAGGGCACATCCGAGAAAATGCGGTGCTGTACGTAGCAGTAGCACACCATGTTTTCTTAAACCCTTTCCTGACTACAGCATAGGCGACTTTAGTCAACTGCACTCATACCCCCTCTTCCTTACCATACCTACATTGTAATCTGTAGGTTACCTTAGTCAACTGCACTCATACCCCCTCTTCCTCACCATAGTTGACTTTAATCAACTGAACTCATACCCCCGCTTCCTCAATTCACAATTGTTGACTTTAGTCAACTGCACTCAATACCCCCTCCTCCCTAATAGGTGACTTAAGTCGCATGCACTCTGCTTACCAGAATAAGGTAACCAGCCAAAATACCATTCCACATATATGTGCAATCTGTTACTGGTATCCTGTTATTTTTGCTTAGTATAAAACTGTTCAAAGCAGTATTTGCTGTTTAAGCTGCTCTATGAAATTGGGGCCTGATACACAGAGAGTGACGGACGCTCTTGAGCCTGTCCCTCAGCGGAACGACAAATGTATTGGTTGAACAATGTATGTTTGGGATGAATCACATTGTTAAGATTACTTGGAGGAGAGGTTCTTGATGATGCGATGAGGTCTGGTCCGGGGAGGACGCGGTTAAGAATAAATGTCATCAGCGAGGCGGTTGTTTGGGGAGACGGGGGGAGGAAGGAGATCTCATCGAGTTGATTGGGTGTCGTGTGGACTGCTCTCATCACCAGTGATGTCTCCTCGTGTTGGAAGATGTAGGCGTGCTGTGGCCGAGCCGTTTAGAGCATCGTGCTCAAGTTCTGGTGGCTGAGTCATCCGGGGGTGGGTTTGAATCCCGGTCATGACACTTGTGTCCTTGAGCAAGACCACCATAACCAGAGTCTATCAGTTAGGGCGTTGAGTTACCATAGAGTTGCTTTAAAAGCAGAAAAATATTGCTTAACAATTTTCAGCTCGGCAGAAATGAGCAGGAATACCAGTCACAAATGATACATGTAACATGGTATTTTGGCTGGTAACGTAGGGAACGATATCTTCTATTAGTTTTGCATAGCAATGTAATTAGATTGAATATGTTTTGTGCACACTGAATGCCAACATTGAGTACATACACTGTACATGTAGCAAAGGATGACTCTTGAGTAGCAAATGATACACTTTGTGTGGCATTTTGCTATTCTAATTCTATACAAAGGAAAATCCTTCATTGTTACCTTATTCTGGTAAGCATATTTTTTGTTGTGCTTAGCTACTGTTTGTGCTTAAGCAGCTCTATGAAATTGGGCCATGGTTTTGGATTGTGTTTGAGTGGGGCAGGATCCTAGTAAATCCATCAGGGGAGCTTTGCAAGAAAACAACAATTCTCTACCTCATTCAATGAGGAAGACACTTCCTGCCGCTACAACAGCTAACAAAGATGTTTTTAAATTTAAGTATTAGTAAATTTGCGGGTACAACCTTGTGTAAATCTCTATAAGGAGGAGCGATGGCTCAGAAAATACCCGATGTGGTCTCGACATTTTGAACAGTATGCTCTGTTTGTCTTCAGGAGAAAGTTTAGTTGCTTCTTATTTTCCACATCATGCAAAACTTCTAACACCCGGTTCAGACAGGCGCTCTAGAGTCGCGCCGAACCAAACTATTGAATTAAGTACATGAAAAGTTCGACGTCTGAAACAGTTAAGAGCGACTGGACGCGCTAGAAGTCGAAAGATCGACTGTTGCAGTCGTTCGGAACGACTCTGGAGCGCCTTGGTTTCAGACGTCGATCTTGTCATGAGCCTAATCTATTGTAAATGTTTTGTTAAGTTCGTCTGTCTGAAACCAAAATTTAATTGGGTCGACCTAGAGTCGCTGCTAATCTATTTGGTTCGGCGCGACTCTAGAGCGCCTGTCTGAAACGGGTGTAACATCACTAGCAAAGATGTTGTTGATGTGATTAGGGTCTGTATGTACATGTCGATGTAAACACTTCTGTCACTTTTGGAACAAACATTTTTACAAGATGTATGCAAACACAGAGAGGACTGGATGGAAGATGCCTATCATCTCCTCAACACCATCGAGACAAAGAAACTTTCCACATCTTCTTTGTTGATCCTCCCTCCCTTCCTCATCGGAGACAAAGACCATCGCTACATTCCGTCATCCCCCATCCTCCCTCTCTCTCCTGCATTCATCAAATCTCCCATCGCGGTCGTAAATCATTCTCATCGTAAACACCTCGGGACAGAGTACAACAAGCAGCGATGCTACTCCGCACCAGACCCTGGCACATGGCATCTTGTTGAAAAGATTCCCCCCCCCCCCCCCCCCCCCCCCGTTCATAAACTTCACAAAGATATATCTCATCCGCTACACAAACAAACTTGACAAGTCTGGCATCACGCCTTCTCAGTGCGGACTCCTTTTACACCTGCAGTCGTATTTGTTTTACCAAGAGAAGGTTTCCATGTTGCCCTGTCAGTCAATTAGAAACGGAGTGGAATTGCTTGCGACTCGTGGGGAAAGTCTCACCATCTGGCCCCCACTACATGTACCTCTAGTTGGGCCACCAATTGGTGTAAATATTTTGGGTCATTTCATACGCTGGAATTTCAGTGTTATGACAGGTATGGTGTTTTGGGAAATGGTCTCTGTCTATAAATTAGGAGATGGTGACATGAATGAGAATAGACACGACCCTTCTTCCATCTTCTTCGTCTTTCGATTATGAAGTTTGTGATGGTTTTTTCAGGCATGGACGTAATGTACAAGCTGTGCACAAACTCCTTGAAGATTGTGGTCTGTGTTTTTATGAGGGGATTTTGTGTTTTTCGCAGGTCTGCGTATGTGGGGGTAACTGGTGGCACCTTTGTCTCCTTTGTCTCATCTACCCCTAGCATTTTATATGAAAATTGTTGTTAACGGAGTTATGGACAATTTTTTTGCTCCTTGACCTCCCAAAATTCTTTGTCCAGACATGTGTGTTTTCTATTTCCTAGTGGTACACTGATGTACATGTACGTGTTTTTCGTACTGCAAACGTGAAGTGTCAGAGTATACTAAACCTGTCTTAGTCATTGTTTCTAAAGCCAAATGAAATAAAAACCATGGTGTGCTTTTGATTTCATTGCATCTGAACCTAAGATTATAGAGCAGCGAAGGCGCAAAATGGGAAACTGGAGCTCTATCTATTGTTGGAATGTGAAATACTCATTGGCGCCATTTCAGCAAGCAATGTTTCATTGTACCATTGATAGCAATGATTATTGTCTGCACTGATATGTTGCATCAAAAGAGTGGCCTGCTGATTTGGCGTCCAGTGCACATTTAACATTTCAGCCTGAGCTCCCTATCCTGCGCCTTCGGTATCATCTTATAATACCCAGATTGTCTCTGGTGGGACAAAGATGGGGTGTGGAGGGGGAAGGAGGTGGGGGCGGTCAGGAATGTATACATGTAGGTGGCATGGGTTGGGGTAGGGTGGGTTTTCCCCAAGGGCTGTGCTAAGCACAAAAACTTGCTAAGCGCAGAAAAACTTTGCTTAGCAGACACAGGTTACCTGCCAACATTCCATAGAGTTAACATTGTTGCAACTGGTGCCCCGCTCATTTTTTGCTAAGCAAAGACATTTTCCAAGCAGTATTTTCTGCTAAACAGCTTTATGAAATTGGACCCTGTTCTGATGCACAGCAAATAAAGTAAAATGCATTGTAAGATATTTATATGATTTATGAAGAAAAAAACCTTTACTGGTGTGCAACACAAATCATTATACGTGACTGTTGACCCATGGCACAACTTGCCAGTCCTTGGGAGTCAAAATGTACAAAAGAAATTGACTCCCGAAATGGTGGAAATGGTAGACGCAGTGCCGCTTTGTGCAAGGGGTCAATACTGACTCAGTGACTCCACTGGTTTTGATATCACTGTGCTGTACTGTGTTTGAGGACTTGTAACTGACCAGTCCTGTCAGACCATGGACAGCAGAGCCCCAGGCCACACAGGCTCATGGTCACCCTTGCTCTATGGTCATCAGTTAGCCGCTCATTTGATACTTTATGATACCAATAGCTGGATAATGTTGATAAACATTGCTCCTTAATGTGAGTCTAGTGTCAATCAGTGGTTTGCTTCCTGCAGCAAGCATGGCTAAAATATCAAGCAGGCGTATGATTTCTCAGGATTTATCCTCATTTCAGGATTTTCTCAAAATCTTAAAGCCTTCAGATTTTCTTGAAAGAAGTAAAGCAATCAACAAAGTAACAAAGAAATAGTCAACATTGTGTCCTGTTGTTTTGTCTTTCTGATCGGACTCGCATGTAGGAAATTTCGCCCAAGCATGCTGAATAGAAATGAGGTCTTTATAAAGTTCGTTATGTGTTTGTCTTGGTTTTAAAAATCCTACTGTGCGACCTCAAGCATTCTACATGTGTACAGTTAGATGGCTTTATCTTGATGAATTTTCTGAATTTGATCTGGAAAGTTAAACAAACCTATGTATCATTTGTTTTATTTTTTGAGAAAATAGAATTGCTGTTGCAAACTGCTTACCAACCAAAAGGGACCTACAGTGTAAGCCTATTTATTTATTTTTTAAAATGTGTTTTTATTGAATGGTATTATTTTGTTGTTTATTGCAGGTTGACTGGTGCTGGAGTTTACTTTAATCTGATCTAGTATTTAATGGAAAGACAATGGCTGCATTATTCAGGCGGTGCTAGCCTACAGGCTGGAGAGGAGACCAGCTCAATTCATGTACGTAAGTAGCTTTAAAGTGTAGAAGATTTTGAGGTGTAGGTAAAAACTTTGTAAACGGAACAAAATTGAAGTTTAAAAACAGTGACAATTTAAGGTCTTGTCGCATGAGGTAATTTACAGGCAATAATAATAATAATAATAACTAGTTCTTATATATAGCGCATTTCACAATAACGGTATATGCGCTTTACATTAGTGCCCTGGTCATTGGGCCAATAACATTCCTTTAATCTGTCTCAGCTCCCTGGGGAGTATACAGCCCGGGCTGCCGTGATGGCGCTCCGAAGGCTTTTTCAAACACAATATCAACCTCTACCCTTGCAGGTACCCATTTATACCCCTGGGTGAAGAGAAGCAATTATAGCAAAGTGTCTTGCTCAAGGACACAAGCGTCATGACCGGGACTCGAACTCACACCCCGATGACTAAACCACCAGAACTTGAATCCGATGCTCTTAACTAGTTCTAAATGCAGCAAAATGCAACACAGTTGAACTTGAAATGACAACTCTGCTTACTGCAGCAAAATGCAACACAGTTGAAATGACAACTCTGCTTACTGCAGCAAAATGCAACACAGTTGAACTGACAACCCTGCTTACTGCAGCAAAATGCAACACAGTTGAAATGACAACTCTGCTTACTGCAGCAAAATGCAACACAGTTGAAATGACAACTCTGCTTACTGCAGCAAAATGCAACACAGTTGAACTTGAAATGACAACTCTGCTTACTGCAGCAAAATGCAACACAGTTGAAATGACAACTCTGCTTACTGCAGCAAAATGCAACACAGTTGAACTTGAAATGACAACTCTGCTTACTGCAGCAAAATGCAACACAGTTGAAATGACAACTCTGCTTACTGCAGCAAAATGCAACACAGTTGAAATGACAACCCTGCTTACTGCAGCAAAATGCAACACAGTTGAACTGACAACCCTGCTTACTGCAGCAAAATGCAACACAGTTGAAATGACAACCCTGCTTACTGCAGCAAAATGCAACACAGTTGAACTGACAACCCTGCTTACTGCAGCAAAATGCAACACAGTTGAACTGACAACCCTGCTTACTGCAGCAAAATGCAATCAGAAGATTCTGTTGCATTGTGAATTGACCTGGTGTATGACAGTCTTGGCACTGGGCAGTTACTCTGCTAAACCCCCCTAATGTGCATTGAAGTTTGCTGGTGACTGGGATTGCACATGGACATGACATGGCCATGTAGAACCCTGCTGAACGCAGCACAGTGCAACAGAGTATGGGGTTTGAGTTGACTGTTTTAAAAAAATGCAACAAATAGCAATTTTTCCGATTTGGTGCATTTTGTTTAATTTTTCACTTTGCACATTCTGGCATCTTAGTTTACCAGTGCAACTAATAAGCTGTTTGAAAACTTTGCCAGTTTGGGCCAGCCTAGTTAGTTGGGCATCCCAAGCAGCCTTGGTTTGCTCAAATCAATATGAAATTGAAGAAGGCTGTCAACAGAGGGCGCTCTCCATGGCTACTGCAATTTTTTCTCATTTACTGGTTTTTGTGCTATTTGTAAACAATTTTCTTTCTCCACCACTTTTAGATTTAAAGGTAAGGTTACAAACTTAAAATTTGTTGTGCTTTTGGAACTTATGGAAGGGGAAGACAGTTTCCCCTCTAAAAAGACATAGAGGTAGAGGGATGGAACAGTTAAAGTGGCACCATTGCAATGTCGAGGGGTGATTGCCTCTGTTTCAACCTTTAAAGATAGGATCATACTTTGTTAATCACCCTGGAAATTTTTTTTATTTTGTCTGAGGTGATTAGAAATTAACTACACAAGCACACTTACCATAGCGCAAAGGGATCGTAATTTTATAATCACGAAGACGAGTAAAACATCACTGCTATTTTTTCATAATTATTTTTTCCATGTTCGTTTTTTAAGATTTTTTCTAAAACCATAGCTTTACAGGGTACAAAGCTATGTTGAAAATAGTGTATTTCTGTTGATTGTCTGAAGGTGACATTTAGAAATTTCTGTGGCGTCCGTTTGAATGCTGCCCTCAATACAGCCAGATGGATTTAACGTTCTTTGTTAAAATACCATGACAGTTTTTTTGCTTAGCAAGTAGACGATGTATTCAACTGAAACTTCCCCAGGTGACTTTTGTTGTATCTTTCTTGGTAGTTTTGCTTATAAATCAGCATTTCGGTCTAAAAAACCAACTGATGACAAAACTTTTACCTTTAAGTTTCCAGCCTGAAATTGGTCTGTGAAAGTGCACAGTGAGAGCCCCTTTAAGTTGGCTCTTCCAGTCTATTTATATTATCATCTCACTGGTGTTTGTTTTATACAACCTCTTCAACAGCCTCAGGAATCTACCAACTCCCCCCTATTCTAAACCAAATGGTATCTGCCCTGTCCCTGGGGACGTGCGGTTTGGCAAACTGGTGTTGACTGTGTTCATTATGGGATAGGGGTGTTTGGTGTGATTTTTGTTTTCAAGCTGTGCTTAAAAAATTGTTTCAGTTGATGGTAACGGGATATTGAAATGATCAGTACAATGTGAAGACAGTAAGGTGTTTAAATTGAACTGAAGTTTCTTTGTGTCAGGTCTTGAACTTCGCTCTTGAAGGGGCACTGCAGTTTTCCTCTGGTGAAGGGGCACTTCTAAATGTATAAGGGAAATATAAATTCGTATTGGAACTTTGCAAAGGGCAACACAGCAAAAGCACAGGGCACCACGGCAACTGCTGTGGGTGCCATGGGTTATTTCGAGGCCGGCTTGTATGGTGATTGGCATTGAGCACTTGAAGGGGCACGGCAGTTTTCCTCTGGTGAAGGGGCACTTCTAAATGTATAAGGGAAATATAAATTCGTATTGGAACTTTGCAAAGGGCACCACAGCAAAAGCACAGGGCACCACAGCAACTGCTGTGGGTGCCATGGGTTATTTCGAGGCCGGCTTGTATGGTGATTGGCATTGAGCACTTGAAGGGGCACGGCAGTTTTCCTCTGGTGAAGGGGCACTTCTAAATGTATAAGGGAAATATAAATTCGTATTGGAACTTTGCAAAGGGCACCACAGCAAAAGCACAGGGCACCACAGCAACTGCTGTGGGTGCCGTGGGTTATTTCGAGGCCGGCTTGTATGGTGATTGGCATTGAGCACTTGAAGGGGCACGGCAGTTTTCCTCTGGTGAAGGGGCACTTCTATAAGGGAAATATAAATTCGTATGGGAACTTTGCAAAGGGCACCACAGCAAAAGCACAGGGCACCCGAGGTGCCGTGGGTTATTTCGAGGCCTGCTTGTACATGTACATGTATGGTGATTTGGCATTGAGCACAAGAACTCGCTTGGCATAGAAAATATTGCTGAGCGGAAAGGGTTACCAGCCGGAATGAAATGTAATTTCTATTGTGTGACTGGTTCACTGGTATTATTTTGCTTAATTAACAGCTTTTCCAAATTGGGCCCTGGGGGCAGTTTCATAATAACCTGTACGCATAATAGCTCTGGATTTGTAAAGCATCTTTAATGATGGATAGATAGATAGATAGACTAAAACTTTAATATCCCTCACCGGGGCAATTAAAATGGCCTTGACAAAGAACTGCATGCAAATACAAATACAAACGATCACTAACTGAAGGATACACATTTAAAAATTGCATATAATTAAAAAAATTAGTTCTAATTAGTTTACATCACACACACAAAATTTGTACATAAAACAGCGGGAAGACAATTTGGTAATTAGGGATCATTGTACCATTTCTTCTGCTGATACATGTAGGCAGAGTGTGGGTTCGAGTCCCAGTCTTGGCAATTATTTGTCCTTGAGCAAGATTCTTCGGATGGGTAAGATGTAAGTCCTGTGTACAAGGATTGGTAGTGCATAATTATGTAACAGAACCCATCTGGAGCCCTTATTAAGAGAGGTTGGGGTTAAACCCAGTGTTTCTGGTTAAGCAACCCTGTTTAAAGGTTTCCTCAAGCTTGCGAGCTACAGTGATTAAGTTCACTTAATGAGGCATCCTAGGACAATAAAGTAATAATAATATTAACTCTTCTGAGGTTCTTTAAGTTACAGTAGTAGTACTTCAACCTTGAGTAACAAACTTACAGACTGGACTGGAAAGACAAGTATTTGAACCAGCTAAATGTACAACTACCACATTCCTCAGTGGTAAGACATGGGGAGTGGTGGGTACACAAGTTCAAACAACAACACACAAAATGGTGTGGGCAGCGGCTTGAAAGAAGACCAGTAACCCAATGATTCAATCAACCTACAAATGTTAATGCCCCACTCACTTTGCCCCATGTGTCAATGAAACAGTGGTAAGAACAATGCACATCGACTGCCACTGGCAGAAATGAAATATGTACAGCGATGACCTAACTTGACCCTCCTTTGATGGAATTGACCCCTGACCCGATTGGGCTATTCCATTTTTGGCACACTTTTTTGGGGGGTGTTCACTTCATGAGGGTGAGTTGTTTGCATGCATTGTTTGTACTTGAGTTATTTGTTATGGAGTGGTGATTGTTTTAACTTCTGGATGGAATTGGCAGCAGTATGCAGAGGTTAACTTCATTTGGTCGGAATGCTTCCCCGCATTTGTGTCTGTTGCTGACTGATACAAATTTATTCAGGTGGACTTTTTGGCCATTTTGTACTTATCGTTGACAGATGGGCATATTTGGACATGATATACTTGTCCTGCCTGTTCTACAGATGCTAAGGAAATTACTGAATTGAAACAGACACAAGTTTCTCAACAGTTTGAATTTTTTCTTTAATTGTCAGAAGCATTGAACAGTACAAGTTTGATAATGAGTTACAGGGTTCGACCTTTACACTGGACTGCAGGCCTGAGGCCAGTGATGTTATCATTGGGCCAGTTAAACGCGTGGTTTACCTTTGGTAATTGTCAAAGACAAGTGTCCTCACTTGGTGTATCCATGGAGTGGAGGAAGGAATAGACTTTTCCTTCCTCCATGGTGTATCCCGACAATGCGTAAAATAACAAACCTGTGAAAATGTGGGCTCAATTGGTCATCGAAGTTGCAAGAAATATAATGAAAGAAACACCCTCATTGCATAGAAGTGTGTGCTTTCAGATGCCTGAGAAAGGCTTCATGTCTGAAGCCTTTCCCAGTTTTAAATTGTTTGGGTGAAAATTACCTCTTTCTTTAAAACTACAATACCTCAAAGGGAGACATTTCTATCAATGTTTTATATTATCAACAGCTCTTCAGTGCTCCTCACCAAGTAAGTTTTTGTGGTCATTAACTTTTTGAGTAATTACCAAAAGTGTACCCTGCCTTTTACTTAAGACCGTACAAGTCCAGCTGTCTTGTAATTTTCAAATGCATAATAATAGCACTTCACTGTGTAGTATCTTAAACAGAAACAAATTCTGTTAAAGGGACACGTTGCCTTGGATCGGACGAGTTGGTCTATAAAAAGCGTCTGTAACCGTTTGTTATGAAATGCATATGGTTAGAAAGATGTTTTAAAAGTAGAATACAATGATCCACACAAGTATGCCTCGAAATTGCGTGGTTTTCCTATTACTTTGCAAACTAACATGGTCCGCCATTAAGGGAGTCAACAATTTGACTCCACAAAATGTCCAACCTTCATGTAAATATAAGGCCTTGCTCTAACTTTTTCACTTGACTAAACCGCCAGGCTTGTCAACATAACAGTACGTTTCTAGCTCGCACAATTTTTCACTAGCCGGAAATTCGAGACCAAAATTCTGAGCGCAATCAACCCGCAAAAAACCCCCCCAAAATACAACAAAACAAAACTAAAATAGAAAGAGAAAATCTTACATTATACAGTTAAATACTCTATCCTAAAGTGGTCATTTTTGTAGAATGAAGCCGGAACGTTCTGTATTTTTGTAGAACAAGCTAAAATTTCCACGGAAGTGTGCTCTGTTTTGACCATGCTGCCGACGGAATGTGCGTGAGTACCAGCAACAACAATGCTGTTTAGATAGGTTAAGCGCACACCAGCGAATAATGTTATTGCAATGTCGGGGAATAACCGCTTTTGCTGAGCATGCGCAGATAGGTTAATTATTTGACAAATTTTTTCAAGGCGTTTGTAACTGGTTTTTGTACGCTACAGCGCAATTTCATTAATAGAGAGGGCGATTGCTTTCGCTCTATCGCATTGTTGTGAAACGCCCTCTAGCGTTAAAATTTTCTTACATTTATTGTTGCACGAACAGTAACGAAATAGCGAAGACTACAAGCCTGTAAATTGGAAAAGATTATGCTTGTGTGTGTCACACGCGGGATCGTGCGTTGTGTACATTGTGATCGCAATGTGGTCAGCGTTTCGCGGCACTTTTCGAGTGGATTTTTTAAATTTGGTGTGTACCAATGGACAAGGTGTGCATAAATAAGATGTGAAATGCCCTTTGGATCGTTTTTTTTTATTTTTATTTTTTTTCAACACAAAATTGAATTTTTTGGGCGGGGATTTTTTAAATTTTTTTCCAAAACACGATTTTTTCGGGCGGCGATTCCGTAATCCAAGTAATCAAAAAAAAATGGCCTAAGACAAATGATGGTAAATCTTCATATAAAAGCAGTTCAATACATGTACATGTTAAACTGTGTTCAGGAAGTTTTTCCTCTTTTTGTTTCTGGTCTCGTAAAAAGTAAGATCAGATCCAGTAAAAAATTTGAGCTACAAGCCTTGCATTGCAGTCTTGTGTATTTTCCCCCCAAATTAGGCTCTGAGTAGGATTACGGAATAGCGCGTTTGCATGGAATCGCAGAGATAATTTTTTCATGACTTGTTATTATTAACAAACTTGACCCTGGGTCACCCAATAGTTTTTGTAAATTTATTTCGTTTGGGTTTGAACAAAGAAAAATTTACTTGAACCAACGACCTCCGGATTAACGTAAATTTATTTCGTAACGTAAATTTATTTCGGCGATAGCGCGCTGATTGTTTTCTTATGAGAAGCTGGGGAGAAAACAAAGATAAAATTAATCAAATGCTCAACGTTAGTGAGAGCTGGTTAAGTTGGTTAAATCATGCCATAAGAGGGCGCTCGATTACGAATTACTACGAGCGTACATACACAACCCACTAAAGATCATTAACGTCTTGGGCCAAGACTAACTGCAGTGCATGGACAATGAAATGTGAGTTTACATGGAGTAAGTCCCACCGCAAATTGTTACTGTTTGACCCAGGCGAAGGGCCTCAACTTGAATTTTGCAAAGACATCGAATTGACAGCCCCATTCTAAAAATAATATATCATTTACGATTGTCAACACAAATCGTAATTCAGGCAGGTGCTGCATTCCTATCCCATAACACACCGGGAGAGCTGGTCATCAATCTTGAAATTGCGTCCACGGCACCCCTGTGTCATAACTTTATCACGTTGGAAAAATATCTGTTGGAAAACGCGGTAAATGAAAATAAAGAAGTCATTAACTTTGACAAGCTCAGGTGTACCTCGGCAATTCCTTACCTGATGGTATTGTAAACAAATTTTTATTTTTGTGGGGCTGGGGAGTTGAACTTGGGAGCGGAAGTAGAGAGATGTCAGTCAGAATTTTTTTCTCAGTGCACTTTTTTCCCCCGATGAGGGAATTCGTTGGGTCTCAACTCTGCCATCTAAAGAAACCGCTTACAATTTTTTATGGTTATAACATATTTTGGCAGAAGTGCCTTCCCATTTTTTTCCTTTAATTCTCCCCCCCCCCCCCCCCCTACCCTTAATCTTATTCATGTTAAATCCACATCGGAAGCATGGCTTGCCTTGACCTCAGGGGTCAACTCAGAGGTCAGTGCTGAGGTCACCAGATGAATCGGCTTTGATTTATGGTGATGTACCATGGAGATTTCTCCGCTACAATTGACAGATGTGCAAGTTTTTATTCAAATCACTTGTAAATATCCCCCCAAAAATGACCCCCCCCCCCCCCTTTTAGCTCCTTACCATGTTCAACAGTAGTTCACCTGTATCAAGTCTTGTCCTCGTAATCTTCCATACTTTAAAGTTGTTTTGCCTGAGTTTTTGGGGCGGAGGACCAACACTTTAAGAACAACTAATATTTAGAGCAGTCAGGTTGGCGTAGTGGTTTATTTCCTTGACTTCCACCTCTTGGTCACTGGTTCCAATCCCGCCGGGGGCTCTATGTGGATTAGGTTTTCAGTGTTACAGGGCTCGAATTTTACGCTGGCCCGAGGCCAGTGATTTTAGCATCGGGCCAGTAAACTCATGTCCTAAGGACAAGTCCGGGGGTCTTGTGTTTGTGACTTTCAGTCTGATAAATAAAATTCTGTTGATTATCGAAGACTACTTACCCATACTATACCAAATGAGATCAATCTTCTCTTAGTGCTTTTTCAAATTCAAACAGTTCAATTATTAACCTGTGTAGGCATTTCTTCTTCTCACTTCAATTCTGGTGTTGTACACAAAATTCTGGTCCAGTAAATAATTCGAGCTACAAGCCCTGAGGTCTTGTCATTTTTTCCCCCAAATTCTAGCCATGTGTTACCCCTTGATAGTGGTCTGCTGGCCAGATGCCAGTTAAATCATCTAAGGACCAGTCAAGAGTTGTGTCCAACTAGTCCTGCTGGCTAGTTTATTGCTGAAGTCCCATCGCTATCGCTTCATATTAGTTCAAATTATAATTCCCTTGCAATGACATTGTTGAAAGAATACCTTCAAATATGGACCAGTGAAAAAACTGGTGGACTATTGAAATGACAAGCTGACTGGTCCTGCTGGCTAGTCACTGGAAGGGGCAAACCCTGGTTTTCAGTCCCTATACCTGATTGTGTGTTTTTTTCCCATGTAATAATTTCCAGTTTTTTTTTCATTTCATTTCATTTCATTTCATTTCATTTCGGTTTTTATTAAAAATACCAAACAACAAGTCCGGAGACTAAAAATATTTAGTTTACAAAGAGTGACATCAAAAATAAGTTAAGTTAGAGAAAAAACATTAGGATTTAAAAATATATAAAAATAAATATTACAATAAAAGACTGGGGACAAGAACTAAAAATTGAAAAATTAAAAAATTATGCACAATTAGTGGGGGCTGCATTTAAAAGGCTAATCATATAAGGAATGGATGACTGCTTATATCTAGAAGTTCTGATTTTGGGAATATCTAGTTGTTGAGAATTTCTGAGGTTACGACCTGATACTGTTTGTCTAGTTTGTGGAAATAAGTGGCGGTGTTTATCAGATGAAAGGCAGGATTTGGCAAATTGTGAGACTAATTGATTACGTCGGTATGAGAGAAGTTTGACATTAAGAAGATTAAGCAAATCATTGTATGGCAATTTATTGGGATA
The DNA here is from genome assembly GCA_037783415.1 of Leptasterias polaris. Lineage (NCBI taxonomy): Eukaryota > Metazoa > Echinodermata > Asteroidea > Forcipulatida > Asteriidae > Leptasterias > Leptasterias polaris. The sequence goes on from JAZGTN010000009.1 coordinate 10,794,513, forward strand.
AGCAATGATACGTAAAGCCCTTTTCTGGATGCGCTCGATATTTTGAGCCTGTGAACAAGTTAAGCCAGACGACCATACAGGCGCTCCAAATTCAAGCATTTTTTGCTTGTCGGATTCCTTTTTCCTCCACCACCCCTCCCCCCCTAAAAAAAAAAAATTAAAAAATTGCATGTCTGCCTGTCTGGCTATTTGGAGGCAACAGGCTCACTTTTAATGCCTAGGATTGAAACATAAAAAATTGCCACTTTAAATGTAAGGTGTTTGAGTTAAGTACTTCTTGGCCCTGCCTCGCTACCATGAGCAGCGCACCGTATTGATACCCCCATCACTAACCCCTGGAAGGGAAGCACTGACTGAAAACAACGCTGATTGGCTTACCAAAATGACTGCTCCATGCACACGCTTGTTATAAACTTTATGAGCGTTTGTAGGTTGCTTTGTAATGCAAGTGTTTTTACGCAATCCACTTCAAATAGATCAAACTTTTACATGGTCACCCTAAACTGCATACAGTTAGACATATCACAAGATCAAAAAGAATTGAGAGGAAACCATCTTTAACACAGAATGGATCAGCCACAGGATTAATTAAAATGTCCAGTATATTTGGAGATTTCAACGTCACATTTCCATTTGTTTTGATTTCTGTGTTGTTTTGCTCACAGCGCTGTGAATTCTCTTTCAAACATGCTCTATAAACTCCTGTTGTTATTATTATTATTATTATTTTGATTGAGGGAAAGAATTCCGGGGGCAAAATGGCGCAGCAAGATTGTACACCACTGGGGACGAGGTTGATCTGGGTCAGTCAGTACCTTTCCCCTGGACAATTCATCTGACATGATTGATGAGAAAGCTCACAATGGGCACCAAAAGGAAAGCGGGAGCCATGTCTAGCCAGCTCCCATGATTCAATTTGGCATCTGTGATCATTAATTACTCCTTTCACTGATTAGACGTTATTGTCTTGGATATAGCTGCCATGGCAGCAGTCTCGGACGTGACAGCATTTTTGTTTTCCAGTTCCTGTTTCTCTTTGATAAAAGTTGTATCCATTTCCAAAGTTGTAACCTACCTGCCATTGTTTGCAATTTTTTACAATTTCTTTTCAGTAAGTAATCACACATATAATACTCGCTCCTCGAATAAATAAAAAATACATTCAAGTCAAATGTAAAACCACAGCTCTACAACACAGCATCTGTTATAGAGGATGCAAACTCTGGAATGAGCTGCCAGTCTATATTTCTGAAGCTAAATCTGTAGTTATGTACATTCAAGTCATTGTACAGAAACTATTTGCAAGGAAATTGAAATGTTCATTTTGTTTATTACTATACCCTTTACATTAACTGTTTTTTATATCATGTAAATACATGCATCATTGTTCCGTGTCGTGGCCGAGCGGTTAAGAGCACCAAACTCAAGCTCTGGTGTTTCTGTTCAGCAGAGTGTGGGTTCGAGTCCCGGTCGTGACACTTGTGTCCCTGAGCAAGACACTTAACTATAATTGCTTCTCTCCACCCAGGGGTAAAATGGGTACCTGTGAGGGCAGAGATGGTTCTTGTGATTGATTTAGCCTAGTAGCGCATATATTGCAGCACAGGCTGTATACTCCCCAGGGAGCTGAGATGGTTTAAGGAATGAAATAAATGGCCCAGTGACCAGGGGTAATAATATACCTTGTTAGGCGCCTTGAGCATCCCTTGGGGTGGATATGTGCGCATTATAAATGTTGTTATTATTATTATTACTAAATTATTGGAACATCTCGGGTTTGGGGGAGGGGGGTCGGGTTTAGGGGGTATTCTGTGTTTTTCTCTTTGGGGGGGGGGGGGGGGGGGGGTGAAGGGAGTGTTTCATAAGTCCTTGGTCTTCTACATGTAGGCTAACAACTTCCTCATAACTTCTTTGATTTCTTTGTTTCCCTGTTATTTACTTTTAAGCCTTGCTGTTCAATTATACTTTATAACTTACTTTTTGTGTTCATTTGGAAGTTATGGAAAATAAACAAATCTGAATTGAATCCCAGGTCTGGAATCTAATCTTTGAAGGGGCAAGGCAATTTTTTTTCACATTGCAATGGGGTACCTCTATTCACAGGCCCTCATGCTTCGTTCTAACATCTAATGATGTAAAATTTAAAAAAATATCAGTCTGCGTACTTTTGTATGTGGATTTTTTTTTAGTTCATTCCTGAATTTCCATGATATTAAATCAAATTGGTGTTGAATTTGACATTTTGACTAACGACAAAATTCCTGTGTGAAATCTCTACACCCATTTGTTATTGAGATCCAATAATGTCATATTTCGAAATACACTTTAAGAGAGCATAAAATACAATCATATTTTATACCAATTTAACAAGAAGTTAGAGACTTATCATTTCATCCATTTTCATAAGGAATCTTTCTAAATTCTATTGAAAAATGAGTACTTCTTAAACCTGAACTTGACTTACATGCAGCAGCCCTTCTGTAAGGGGCATCAAGGCAATCAATGATCAGTGGCATGGAGGCAATTGTTTTCATTGCCTTCTTTAAGTATCAGGTCTGTGTGCAACAACTTTCGCAATGGGGAGATTTAAAGGAGCTTTAAAGGGCCAAGACCAGAGACCATCTTCTCTGCATCAGCAGATATATATAGTTGACGCTACTCGGGCCAAACTCGGCTCAAGACGTTGTGACCACGGGTTTTTGCAATGTTAGAAATTCGTTTTCGCCATCCAGACCAATCCTGGGCAGCACGAACAGCCTGATCGTGTTGTAGGCCGATGGCGTTGAGGTCGTCTACAACCTGTGATATGTCGGTGCCGCGCAGGTATCCACCCTGTCGAAAGGGTTCAGATGGTTGGTTTTTTAGATTTAAGAAGGCAGCGAGAGGCACCTCAGGTCTTCGCAGAGCATGGCCAATTAAACGAAGACGACTTCTCAGCCGTACTGGAAAGTGCACACCAAGGCAATAACGCATGAGAGCATGGTGAGAAGCGTCGCAGCTGTACAAAAGCACTGCCTCGACTGTGGACTTAGAGAGCTGCATTTTGGCTTTATCAGCAGATCAAAGAAATTGTCACCATTTTCACAAAGTGGCGAATCTGCACCACAGCCAAAGTTGGAGAAAATTGCCTTTGAAGTGGAACTGTTTTCCTAACTGCTGTTTTTGGAGACTGCTGAATCTTGTTTCAAGTTTGATATTTTCAAATTTTAGATTTTGACCAGTGCCCTTTTGACCGAGGTTTCCTTCAGAAATTCTGAAAATCTGAAACTGAAAACTGTCAAATTGTTGTCCAGATTGCAATCGTAGACTTTCAACACCCGATCCTCGAGTGGGTGTGAAACTTTATCCGATAATGATTGCAGTAATTAAAGAAGGAAAATATGTTGTTCTTAAGTTTCCTTTTTCACTGTAGTTTTTTTCCCCCCTTCTTTCATTTCTTTCTTTGTTGATATTGTATACGTTGGAATTCTTGTTCACATCTGGGGATATGTTAATTGTCATATCGTGGCTGGAATTTGATGGTTGATTGATAAACGGTTCAGGTTTATCCAGTTGGAGTTATTCGGTAAGGGATTTTTTTCTTCTCTCCTTTTCTTACAAGTCAGGTGCAGGTAAATGACTTTTGCTTTCCAGAAAACATGTCAGAGTGTAGCGCCATAAATCCAGAGTAGAAATCCAATCTATGGGAACGGGGGTCGTTAGAACTGAAGTATGTCTGATTTTGTATTATAAACTATGGGAGAATGTGGTTCAGGGTTTTACTCTAGAGGTATGTTTGTAATTAAATGTTGGTTGCTTGCAATATGCTGGCTTATAAAGATGTCAGTTTATGAGAGCTGAGAAGTGTTGTCAGGTGCTGGCGTTTGGTAAGAAGTTCAGGGGGCTCCAGCTTAAACTTGGCATTTTGGGAAAAGCTGTTTGTGAAGCAGAAGTGGGTACATTGTCCTTTAAAGGGTGTGTACAACATTGGTAATTGCCAAAGACCTGTATCTAAACTTGATGTGACCTAACATATACATGAAATAACAAACCTGTGAAAGTTTAAGCTAAATCGGTCTTGGGAGTCATGAGAAAACTGTGAAAAACACCATTATATGTTTTAACTTCTTTTCAAACATCGGAATTTATCCTGCAGGATAAAGACTATTGTTTTCTAAAAACTTTGGCATTTCAAGCAAAACTATTTCAAGGGAAGTTTTCCACCATGACCATCTTTATACCATGTAAGTTATGTGCAAATCTGTGAACATTTATATTTTCATTCTTACCAATGTTGTACACACCCTTTAAGGAGGTATTATACAGTATTAGTAGAGAAGAAAAAAACACATAATTGTTTACTTTTAGTCTGAAAACTTACTGATTATGAAATTCTTACTAGAATCCTTTTTTTTCTGTGAAATATTTCCCTTTGAATTTCAAGAAAACTGTATCTGAAAACCTTTAAAGAAAACGCAATTAGCTGATTTCGGTTTTACAACCAAAATTAAGGGCAATGTGTTTATAGATAGTTCCCAGTAGACGCCATCTTTACGGGCAAATCGCATTTTGGCTCGCAGGCGCGCCAAGCGCTCAAATTATTAACGCAGCCGCGTCGTTTACTAACCAATCACGCAATGAGTTTTGTGAAATGTGCGTGTGCTGCACGCCGTTCTCACGCGTAACGCATGACTGTGTGTTCCAAATTGCCCGTAAAGATGGCCGATTGACGTCATATTGCAACCTATGTATATGCTGATTTATTTTAATTTAAAAAAAAAATACTTCTTTGTCTTGACTCACACAACAGATTAACCAAAGGACCATTTACACAGGTTTGATGTTTCATGTATAGATGTATATGGTGGATCACACAAAACATAAACACTGGTTTAAGATAAACAGCATATTCTTTGAAAATAATCCAAGCGACTTCTAATAATAGTGCCTCGTGTCGTTGGCAGACTAATCCCAGGCCAAGAGGGGAGCGCGATTGTCGCTTCCATGTAGGTTCAACATCTCATATTCCCACTCCGGAACATCTGTTAGAAGATCACCATCGTAATCAAGTGACGTCTCAGGGAGAAGATTTTCAGGGGTCCTTCCCAGGGACTGTGATTGTAGCCTGGACGCGAGATTTTTTTTCCCTACGAACTTTTTGACCCCTGTGCATGCGCATTAAATGAATTATTCTAAGGCATGCCTAAAATGCGTGTAGCCTGTAAGTGTACGCTGTGTACGCGTGTACATGTAGTGTATTATCCTGTATATTTGAACCGAGAAAAAGAGACCTTCGAAATCCTAACCCTAACCCTCATTAATATTCATGGCTTATTCAGGAGTAAGATTATAAGAAAGTGCGCATGCGCGGGTGTCAAAAAGTTTGTAGAAAGACAAATCTGGCAGCCTGGACATCCTGGTCCCAATTTCATAAAGCTGTTTAGCAGAAAATTCTGCTTGACAAATTTCTATGCTTAGCAAAAATTGAGGGGGCACCAGTCACAACAATGCAAAGCTTATGTAATTTTGGCTGGTAACCTAAGCAATACTTTTCTGCGCTGAGCAAGTTTTTGTGCTTACAGGCTTGATGAAATTGGGCCCTGGGCCCATTTTCATGGCTCTGCTTACTGAAACAAAGAATCGGCGCTTACGGAAGCACTTACGTCAGGCGTATTTCACGGGTGAGCATGGAATTTTTGCTTCTGCGCTTGCGTAGTCCAAGTTACTAGGCATTCTACGCTTACTCAGAAATTCGGCGCTTACTCAGAAATTCGGCGCTTGGTCGGTATTAAGCAGAGAATGGTGATCGCAAGCGCAGAATTCGGCTTGGAGTATCGTAAAATGCATTAGAGGCTGTGTTTTCTAATATGGTGTCCCAAGCATTTGGAAATTATACCTTGTGTGTTCACTTTTTGTTCCCATTTATTGGAAAAAATTATTATCAAAAATGAGTTGATACTGTAGGTACAGATTGGTGCATAAAGAAGGACACCCACATTTGAAAGCAGTTTTCACCTATTTGTTGAGCATACTTCAAACACTCAAGTGAATGCAGGCATTCTGGGGAATTTTAAACTTGCCTTGATTCAAACTATACCTTGATTCAAACTATACCGACAAAAACCACGAAATACAGAACAATAAAAGGTAGGATATAACTTTGGTAATGACCCCGAAGAGAAACGGTGTAATTTTTATCCGAAAGCTTTCTTGTTATAAAGATGGTAATGGCAGTAAGCATCCAGCAACATTGTTTCATCTGAAGTTCCCCCCATTTATCAGAAATCAATAAAAGTATTCAACAAATTCAAATCTCATTGTGACTAAGTTTTGAAATTTCTGTGGTTTCCGTTTGAGTTATGCTCTAACAACGGCCGCCAGAGATGCGATTGTTACCCACTGTCACCTTGCTAATTGTGGATGGATTTGGCGTTCTTGAGGAAAATACCATGACAAGTTTTTGCTGTTTTCTCAACAGTAGACACTGTATTCAACAAAGTTTCACAGGGAACTTTTATTGTGTCTTTCTTAATAATTTTGCCTGTAAATCAGAATTTTGTTGACTAAAACCAAAGGATTATCCTACCATTGAACAAACTCACAGATACCAATAAAAAAATGCACTCCAACCTGTACGACTAAAGTAGAGTAGATGTAGAAATCTTCAATGTATAGTACATGGATGTGTAGCATACTCATTCAGAAAACCAATGTTTCCATTTGCCCCAAATTAATCATGGCGGCCTTCTTAGATTGTTAAAGATGCTGGACTGGAATTAACACCCAGGCCCTAGCCTCCATTGCGCTCGTCTTGGCCTTGGTGCTCCTTCATAAAGTTTCGCATAGACTTCATGATTTTCCGATCAAAGTGTCCGCTCAAGTATGACATTCCAGGTATAAAAATGGCCACCAAAATTGTTCATTATGCCTTCACATGACCTAAGGTCATGTCAACAACTGAATCTAAATGAATAATACACTAATTTACAATCGTTCCTTTATATGTATTATACAGGATTGTTAAGGATAAAAAAAAAAAAAATCATTTTTAAATTTTTAAGCTTGCTGATTATGAAGTTCATACCTTTTTCTGTGAAATATTTCCCTCTGAATTCAAGAATCCTGAAAACACACAACACCTCTAAAGCTATTTCTCTCAATACAAACATTTAAAAGCAAATGAAAACATCTGTAAGATTTTTAATTGTAACAAATTCATGATGTAAATCTTCATTTGAGTAATATTTCTGGTCCCTTCTGTCATCCCTGACTCTGTCATCCCTGACTCTGTCATCCCTGACTCTGTCATCCCTGACTCTGTCATCCCTGACTCTGTCATCCCTGACTCTGTCATCCCTGACTCTGTCATCCCTGACTCTGTCATCCCTGACTCTGTCATCCCTGACTCTGTCATCCCTGACTCTGTCATCCCTGACTCTGTTTATTGATTCGTTGGAATTTTGATCTCTATTTTGGTCTGTCCATTGTCCAATGTTCTGTCAGACCAATAGAGTTTATTTTGTCAGTTCTAATCAATCCTGTATAATACCTTTAAAGGGTCTGTATACGTTTGGTAATGAATCTGAAAGTTAATGGCAATAAAAACTTACTTGGTAAGAAGTACAGCAGCTTTGGGTAGTATAATGAATTTTGAGAAACTGTTAACTTCGAAGTACTACGGAGGTAATGGACAAATATATCACTTTTTATTCCCCAAAATTTGAATCTGAGAAGCGTTATGGCCATAAACGCTCCTCGACTGTGTATTCCTATGGGGAATATTCTTCCTGCGTGGAAATATTCGCTCCGGTTTTTCGGTTATATCTCAAAAACGCGACCACCTTTTGAAGTGAAATTTTCACAGGTTAGTTTTATTGTATATACCTACATTTATATAGGATTAACACAATTAGTAGGCTCCAATTACCAACAGCACCTTTTATCAATCCAGTATAATACCTTTAAGGTCTGCAAATCCATCATGATGGTATGAAACCCCACAATGACCAAGACCTCCCGTTACGTTACTCCACCTCATTTTTCATTCGCACACGCATTAACCCAATGTTTGCCGTAATCTTCCCAACGCTTGTCGCACCCATGCAAGGGGCCCCCTCAGCCCTCCGCTCCATCAGCCTCCCGATTGGGTGGTTCCTAACTCAGCTCGGTCGGGTGCCATTAGTCCAATTGTAACAGTAACTCCACATATTGGTTTTTGTAATTACCTGTATGTTTGCACAGCGGGAGACGAGGCATCAGACTTTGTAACCTTATGCCCTTCGTGGAAAAAGCTGACAATTACATAGTACTGTTTCAAAAGAATAGTTTTGTTCTTCAATTGGTTTGAGATCTCAAATAGTACATTAAACTAACTCAATTTGTAAACCACAATCGTTGGATACTCTTAACCATATTGTCAGAGCTTTAGTCCTCTCTTGTATTGACTATGGCAATCTTCTTTTATTTGGTGCTACGTCACATGAATTAGACAGAGTTCAAAGGTTACAAAATAGCGCAGCTAATTTGTATGTTCCACACCTTTGAGAGGACGAAGTTGAATGTTGAATGTTCTGTTGAATGTGATCACATGGACAACTTGTGTAAAGGCCGACGGACCATTGAAATGACAAACCAACTGGTCCTGCTGGCTGTTCACTGTACAATTATTAAAGTTAACCAATTATTGAGACGTCTGTGGTTGTGACAAGATAATCAAAGGCGATGCTAAAATCCAATGAGGGGGCCTAGGTCTATACATGTAGGATGGACAAGGTTTATATATTTAGTTTAAAACTTAATTCTGTAAGAACTGCCTAATATAGGTTTACAGATTGGTGTGTACTTCTCCATCACTCAGGGAACTTTATTGACTACCTATTAGGGAGCAGATTCATTTTAAACTTACCGTCTTTGTGTATAAATGCTTGAACAAAACTATTCCTAGGATACATTGAGTTGACTGGGAGAAAATCAAGATGGCCGCACCAAGTTACTGCTTAAATTTGAATTCGTTTTGGGTTAAACAAAGAAAAATTGACCAGAGTTGGACTTGAATCTGTGACCTCCCAAATTAACAGGCAGGTGCTCTACCTACTGAGCTATCTAAGCCCTATGTTGGCAGTCTACCTTTTTTATCAATATCTTTGGGCCCTGTTTTCCCCACTGGAAAGAGAACAGCAAAATGTTACAATGTCTACAATTAATCTGCAGGTGTTTTCTAAACTGTTTCATGTATGATATATGTAATAAACATCAACCGCACTTCAGGAAGAGTGGACAAAATATATATATCAAGTTGAAATTGGTGAAATATTTGGTAATTATGGCAATTATTTGTTGATGGTGGTGAGAGTACTTGAACTGCTGAAGTGCCTGACTCATAATCCATCTGGGAATTGTGGGGGAAATACCATCATGGCCCTTGATTGAAAAGCAGGACCAATAAAGAAAATGTTATGGAGTTAGTTTTGATTTTGCCCTTTAGTAATGTCAGCTCAACAGTCAACAGTTGGTAAGGAAAGGAAGTTGACACTTTGTTTTTGACTGAGGATGTGGTTTGAAACTTGGCCCGATAATTTAAATTTTATGAAATTTTATGACGGATAGATAGATTATTATTATTATTATTATTATTATTATTTATTCGGCCAAATAATATGCAACAATCAAACAGACATACATGAGAGTGAACGGATAATTCAATGTAGAATAGGAACGGCATTAGGATGTCTAAATGTACAGACTGAAATTAATGAATGAATTTCAAGATTGAAAAGTCCAAGTAACATTATAATAAAGCAGCAATAGACCAATCCATTAAGCCCTGCCTCCTTACGAGTTGACCAATCACAGCCACGAAACCTGATCACCATTAGAGCAACGATCAACAAACGGCTCAAATGGTGATCAGATTTCGCGGCTGTGATTGGTCAATGAGAAATGGGCGGGGCTTAATGGATCGGTGTATTGAGCATCAGCTAATGGTTAAAGGAAACATTAATCGTAAAGGCCAGACAGAAACATCCCAAAACAAACAAAGCATTCTAAGATGGCCAGGGGTCGATTTCACCAAACTCTTCCTAACTTAGGACTAGTCCTAGGCAATGCTAAGAGATAGGACTAGTCTTAAGTTACTCGTCCTAACTTAGGACTAGTCCTATCTCTTAGCATTGCCTAGGACTAGTCCTAAGTTAGGAAGAGTTTGGTGAAATCGACCCCAGGATTAATAAAACGCGAACCTAATCACTATGACTCGAGAGCCTATTAATCCAATCTTAAGAATAAGATGGAACACTTATTGAATAAAAACTCAAAATCTGCAAAAACTAAAAGGCTAATAAATATATATATATATATATAATATATGTAAGAATAAACATTAGTCAATCAGTCTATTTAACATTCAGGCTGACAAGATGAATAGATAGCAGAGTGTTATAGATCATGTATCTACCAGTGGTACTCAATATAATAGTAAAAATAATACGCAGTTCTTATATAGCGCTTTATACTCCCGATGGGTGTCTCAAAGCGCTCAGTATTTTTCCTACAAGGTATGTGGAGTTACGTGTTGCAGACCATAATTTTAAAGGAGCGCGATCGCGCTCCTCCGCGCTCCTTAATGTTTTCCAAGGAGAGCAAAAAAAAGCGCTCCTTACAAATTTAACAAGAGTAGGTTTTTTCAAAACCCTAGTTGTTGATTAAAATAAGCCGCTTGAATCTCGGAGTTGGCAGTGGCAACATCTAAAGAGTGCACGCTTTTTCTTTTCCCCCCCGTTAATTTTACCTTTATTTCACCGTTCGTAAATAAATTGCGGCCCGGTGGCGGCCGGACCACCATGCGGTGATTTATTTCTTCCATGTGCCGTCGTGTATTGTATGCAGCTAGATCTATTGATATGTGTAGACTTCTCTCATTCCCCGCTTCATTCGCGGTACAGTTTGACCGTAGTACATGTTTACTGCTGCAGCAAAGGAACATGTGTGGAGACATTGAAAAGTCTACTGACAACAACGCACGGTGTGTTGTGTGGATGCCCGCGAATCGTTAGACTTTTTTCACCAGTCGTCACTACCCACGTTCATAGGCAAAAGCGCCAGTTCTTCGATTCGTTTAATGTGTTTTACGGCTCGAGATATTTTTACGCATTGAACTATGACCTGGAAGAAACTTCGAGATAATTCATGCAATGAGTGTGCGTCACATACGTGTGGGGGGATTTGTCGACGACGTTTGAGTTTACGTCTTACATTATTTTTACCAAAATGATTTGGTTTGCGATCTTCGAGGATGTGTTTCAAGAACAATTTTCAATGTCCAAAAGGCTACACTTAACCCAATGATTCACTAACACAGGTAAAGACCCCAAACATCAAAATTTCTTTTAACAAAAACCATTGAAAACGTCATGACTGCTCCGTTCATATTTTCGTGGATTATTTCGGAAGATCATTGTATTATTATTTTTTTTAAGACAATATACGTCTGATTTCATCATTTGTATAAGTATTTTCCTCCTATTTACTCGTCCCCGGTCCCATCTATGGTCCCAATAACGCCCGAGGGGTTCACAGAGTGCGGCGCTGACGCACGAGTCAACTTGCCCAAATTCCGGACACCACAAATTCGGGCCTTGCCCAAAATCCGGACAAAATTTTTAGCGTTAGATTTTCCCGGATTTTTTGTCATCGCCTATTCTCATGCACATGGGCAGTAAATTCAAATCGTTCTCCTTAATTCACTTTCTTGATTTAAGGACAGCAATTTACAGCTCTCCTCAGATTTATTAAAATGAAGGCCTGGTGTTGAAGTATGAGATCTATTCCTTTGCATAGCACCATGTAATGGTTTACAAGGTGCTGTGGCGCAATATGCAGCCAATCAAACCAGGAACACCGGGGCGAACCCCTTTTCTTTTCGATAAGTGCACTGGTTTTTTTAACGTGCATTACACAACACACGGGACCTACGGCTTAACGTCCCATCCGAAGGACGAAGCATGTGGTTAAGTGTCTTGCTTAAGGACACAAGTGTCACGACTGGGATTCGAACCCACACTCAGCTGATCAGAAACACAAGAGCTTGAGTTCGGTGCTCTTATCTGCTCGGCCACGACACGCCACAATATGCTTGAACAGAGAGAAACACTTTTAAGTCCTTGCAGTGTTTTGAACTTTTTTAGGATCTCACCGTGTTTTGAATTATGGGACCCATTAATGGCTACACCTTACAGCGTTCGCCCTTAACAGTGGCCCAGTTAACACACCTGAGGATCAGTCAAAATACACTCCAAGTGGTCAGGCTGGCTAGTTCAGTTTTGAAAAGCATCCCTGTTGAATGTGATTATCAGGGATGTGTTTTCTCCGTTTTTTTAACCGGAAATCTGGGGGTTTTTTTCCCTCCAAAAAAAGAAATTTGTTTTTCTTTTGTAACCGTTTGTTATAAAATGCATATGGTTAGAAAGATATTTTAAAAGTAGAATACAATGATCCACACAAGTATGCCTCGAAATTGCGTGGTTTTCCTTTTACTTTGCGAACTAACACGGTCCGCCATTTTGTGGAGTCAAAAATTTGACTCTATGCATTTCATAACAAATGGTTTCAAACGCTTTTCATAGACCAACTCGCCCGATCCAAGGCAACGTGTCCCTTTAAGGCCACAAGTGTCAAGACCAGGACTCGAACCCACACCCTGATGATCAGATAGATAGACAGGTAGAGGAATGTCACTGTCTCACCAGGGGAAATTCATTTTGCCTTTTGATAATATCATGAATATAGGCATAAAATATTAAAAATCAACAATAAAACAGTCTAGTTACAAAACTAAAAGGAATACATAAATTCAGTGTCCAAAAATGTATAAATAACAAATTGCTCAATAAGGAACAGTCAGCATTTTGATTTATGAAATAATGTACACTTTAAATTGAAGAGTCAAATCATCAATGCAAATGATAAAGTTTTGTTGGAATAATTTATGATTTATTATTTATTTATTCATTTTATTTTTTGTATTACTACTGATTATTATTATTTATTTTTTTATTAACGATTTTTGAAGTTTATTTATTAGTTTATTATTATTTTTTTATTATTTTTATTATTTATTTGATTTTGTAAATCTATTTAGAGGAGTCATATTTGCATTCCACACACGTACACATGTAGGTCCAGAACTGGTATCCTCTAGGCATAAATAACTCATTAGGGGGTGGACTTCAGGCCCAAGTCCAGTGAACAAGTGGGAAAGCAGTGGGCGGTCAGCGGTCAGTTCCTTTGGTCAATGCCGCCTTATAGCTAGAAGCACAGCAGGTCCAGAACGGTGATAGTCGGTAAGCTAGTGGCCGTTGTCTGGATCGTGTGCCGGGTCTTGGTACCGGACTTCACAATTAATATCATATTGCACATCGGTGTATTATATGCACTCGTAAAGTTGTTTTTTAACTGATATCGGTCACTGTTTCATTTCATTTTGGTCATTTCTACGACGTGGTGGTATTTTTATTTGATGAAATTTGCTTTTTAAAATTTGTTTTGTAACTGTTGATTGTTTGAATTAGGCCTACAAGTGGGTAGACGGGAAATATTTTTGGGAGAATAGTACGTTTGATAATACAAGCATGGTATTTAAGCACACAGTCAGAATATGTCTTAAGAAAGACATTTGGCTGGTGGGCAAACGCAGATTTGATTTTTGAAAAGCAATTTTCATTTAAAAAAAAACCAAACTATTATTGCTTGTTATTTGATAGTGCACCTTTTTATTTTCCAAAGGTCAAATTTGCAATGGTCCTGTTGCCAAATATCATTCTCAATTAACATACTCCAAATATTTGCTGAATTCCATACTTTTATCATTAAATCAAAGGCACAATAATTATTACTTACCTGACTTACTATACTATCTATCATTAAACTAAATTTGGATAGGAGTTTTTTATATTATGAATGTAAAAGTATTTCTGTATTTTGTTGGTAGATTGTTTCTTACATGTATCTTAGTTTCCTGCAAATGTAGAACATTATTTTCAATCCCCTACAATTTGTTACTCGTTTTGTCCTGCTGTGGTTTGTGGTCTTGTGACTGTAAAGACTGGCTTTACTGGATTGGGAGTCTCTTATGTGGACCTTTGTTGTCTTTCCTGTGATGAAGAAACTTGGATTGACAGACTTTCGGGTCACAGTGTTTAAGTACTCTTTTGTTAATCCTGGCCAGCTTGAAATGGGTTGTCTCTGTTCCTAATTCCCTGCTGTTCCCTCTCCCACCCCATTTCCTGTCCTTACCCAATCTACCATCATCTCTTATCTATTCTTCACATGTTCCTTGTTGTATCCAAACCTTGCTGTCAGTCATCTTCATTCAGGACCAGTGCTTTAGTTGCTATTTAGCCTGTATGCCTACCCCTACATGTAGTTCTGTTCAACATGTTTATTTAATTTTTTTTCCCTCGTACTAAAATTTTATTTGCAAATACATGTACAGTATTGTTATTGTCCTTTGTGAAATGGCCGAATAAATAATAATAAATAATAATAATAAACAATGTTTTGATCACATGCGTGGTCACGCAAACTTGTTTTTTAACTCTCCAAATTTTGTTTGTGCCACGGATGGTTACCTGTGTAACGGACCATTTCAGAAATGGTTACACATTCATAAAAATAACCTCTCAAGTCAGGGTTTCATTGTGGCAATGATATTTTCAAAGAAAAACTATTGCTCTATAAGCTCAAAAAACTTCCGAGGAAAAAATTGGCATGGGCCTGGAATTTGTTTTCGGGAACACTGATGCAGAGTTGTTAAATAAAAAATGTTGAGAGGGTATTAAACACTCTTGATTGTCATGAACTAAAAACAATAAATTTTTTTACCCTCTGGAAGCTGGAGAACCAATTGAAGTTGAAATGTTCACCAGTGATGAAATGTAGATTGATCGCTTCCATACCCAGCCCTGACAGTGACCCTTACACTGCCTTCACTGGTATCCATCAATCACTACCTCATGCCACTACACTGATGGATACCGTGCCAAACAAGAATATCTGGTGTGTAACTCTTGGGGGTCACCTAAGGTCGGCTAAGGTCAACTTGGGGTCAGAGGTGGTTTGTTTGTTGATTGTTTGGAAACAATATGGCATTTGTGGAAAGATGATGCTTGATTTGTTGGTGTTTTTTTAAGGAGGTCGGGAGGACAGAATTATTTACATATGTGAAGCTCCATGCAAACAACAGGCACTTCCCGCCCAAACTCAAAACTGGGTTTATTTGCTCATCAAATAAATGAGAATAAAAGCTTTCAAATAACACCTAATTAGGGCCTATACATGTACATGTAAGCAGGGCCCAATTTCATAGAGCTGCCTAAGCAGACAAACATTCTTAACAATTTTCTGCTTAGCAGTAATGAGCAGGATACCAGTCACAAATTGTACATGTGACATGGTAGTTTAGCTGGTAACCTTATTCTGGTAAGCATAATTTTGTTGTGCTTAGCTACTTTTTGTGCTTAGGCAGCTCTATGAAATTGGGCGCTGGGCTCAAATGCGGTATGAAAATCCTCGGGACAGCTGGCCTTGGTTGTCACTGGACCAGAATAATTTTTAAGACCAAAATCAAAATTAGAGAAAAAAATCTCCAGACAGGGAAGAAACTGTTTTGATTTTGACTGGTGTCATGTTGAACATCATGCCAGCTTCTCTCTAATAAAGTTTTGAATTGAAATTCACTCTAATGGCTTGAAACGAGTGACACCTGCAGATAATTCGGTCACTAGTTTCAATCGATTAGAGTGAACTTCAGTCTAAAACTTTAAGAGAGTTCACCTCCCCTCCACTAAGGCTACCCTCCACCCCTACCCCAAGAAAAAGACGATTTTGCCAGAGATATAGAGACATAACAACAGGTTGAACTACCAGATAAAGAAAACGGATGCTTTCTACAGATTTAGCTCTTCAAGAAATATATACTTTCCCTCCTGTTTTGTTTCCGTCAACGCTAAGACTCTGTTCCCAAACCAATCTTAAAGGTATTATAGAGCTGACAAAATAGTCGCAGTCTCGCAGACAGTGTTCATGTTTAGTGTGATCAACCATATACATGGAACAACAAACCTGTGAAACTTTTAGCTTATAATCCGTTGTGTGAGCAGGAACAAATAGTGAAAGAAACGTAGGCCTAAACACATTGTTCTTAATCAATTGAAATCAGCTGTTGCATACTTTTAGGTTTTCAGATACAGTTTTCCCGAATATGACTTCATTTCAGAGGGAAATATTTCACAGAACAAATGGTTCCATTATGAGCTTCATAATCAGTAAGCTTTCAGGCTAAAATTAGACAAAGATGTTTTTTATCCCGTATAATATCTTTAAACCCTGTGGAAGTCCCATCAAATCCACAGATTACAAAATGACTATTCCATGTTTTGTCCGTGCAAGAGTATGAAAGCTTTGTGCGCAGGAATGATCAATAAACGGAGACGACGTCGTCTTCGGGGATTCATCCCGCAGATGCCCTTCCCAGGCACCCTCCTCGGGGCTTGTCATCGTCGTCGTTGCACATTCAAGTTTCTCACATACAGTGGAGAGGTCGTCACATCTCCAGAGGCCATTTGTGGCACTCTGTATCTGGGTCAGGGGAAGTGGGGTCGCCATCAGTGTGAAGTGTATACTTAGCATTTTAAAGTAATTCTTCTGTGTTATTTTGTCTCTTTCTTGTGCCCCTCTGTCCCCCCCCCCCTGTTTCGATGAGAGAATTTAATCTCAAATCCGCCTCCCCTGCCAACCCATGGAGGCCTCTGCTGCTGTGGACCAAATTTCATAGAGGTGCTTAAACGTAGGGTCATAGTTGTGTAACTACTCCAAAAATTAATCACCATAAAAACTTACTTGGTAAGAAGCACTGCAGCTGCTGATAGTATAAACTACTTTGAGAAAAGGATTCCCTGTTGAAGTAATTTTTCACCACAAAACATTTGAATCTGAGAAAAGATTCATGCATGAATCGTTTCTCAGATTTCTGAGGGTCTGTGTCCGTTCGCAAATACTGCCGCCAGAGATGCGGTTGGTACCCACTGTCACCTTGCTAAGCGTTGAATGGATTCAACGCTCTTGTGAAAATATGATGAGTATTTTTGCCGTTTTCTGATCAAGTAGACACTGTATTCACATATTGTGTGTTTACATTTTGCTAATTTTTGTGCTTAAAAAGCACTTCTATGAGATTTGGCCATAGAGCTGCTTTAGCAGAAAATATTGCTTAGCCAGATTCTGCTTAGCGCACTTCAGAAGGAAACCAGTCACAAATTGTACATGTGAAATGGTATCTTGGCTGGTAACCCATTTCTGGTAACCAAAACTGTTTTGTGCTTAGCTTCTTTTTGTGCTAAAAGTAAAATGCAGCTCTATGAAAATGGGCCCTGGTGTGGATTTAAGAGTTAGGACTGGTCTTATCTCGAGTTAGGACGAGTTTTGTGAAATCGAACTTAGGATTGATCTTCAGCTAGGAACGATCCTATGTCTAGGACTAGTCCTAACTCCTAGGACTAGTCCTATTTGTGAAATCCACCCCTGGACCCACAAATGACATCCAAATGCAACCCCAATGGCCTTCCTGGTAATATTCAATTCCTACTGTCCCTGTACATTAGGATTGTCTATATTCATATCCCACTGACCCTCAGGACCAAGGTGCCCACACAGGTTGACCTCTTATTATTAGTGTTTTGACTGCATATAGCCACAATGTTTTGACTTCAGAACCACTTTGTAAATAAACTGTGAAATTCCTGATTCATGTAATGGCCATTGATCTGTCAATGAGTGGGTTGTTAACCTTGATTGATGCTGTCCTTGTTGCTAGATTCTTAAGTGGGAATTACTTTAATGACTGCTACATGTAGGCTGCTAATAGCCTATTCTGTATCTGCTAAACATATTTCGGTTAGTTTTGTAGTTGTATTTCATTGTTTTGTTTTGCGCATAGAGGCTCCTGCATTATGCGCTATAAATATATTGTATTATTGGGGGTTTCGGCTATCCGCCGAAACCACCTTTGTTTTCGTCGAGATTTTTATTTTATTTTATTTTTCTTCTTTCCGAAAATGCTCATAGCATTAACACGTGAAATTTTGTGATCGCTTGATCTCAGGAACTACAGTCTTAAAAGACACAAATAATACATCAAATGAAAGCATGTGCTCTAACTTAGATCCATCAGCAGTGTTTTAGTGTTTTTTGTTTCTTTCTTGTCGATATTACCGATTTAAAAACGTATTTTTGAAACAATTGCCCAATTGCTCATAGTGTGATCGCGCATAAAAGACACTGTACATTGCATACGGTCCTCTCACACAGCAATGTATAGAGATCCTGTCAGTGCAACACGATATCGTTCTGACCTTTGATCCTTCCATTCATGGTTTATCTAACGATGGTAGGATATAGCATCTCTCGGAAGCGTGGAAATAGGGAAACACAAGAGGGTGCTATACAAGCTGACCCATAAAAAAGCGGGTTCTATTTCTATGAGCTGACCATTAATATTTCTCGGATTTCTCAGCGCTCAAAGGGTTATCAATTATTTAGCATCTTTCGTTCACCACAACCCTATAGATACTTATTTCTACTCGTGTGAAACAATTCTCATGGACACAAGAATTACAGAAGGCAGTATTTGAACACACTTACTGCACATTTTTACTTTTTATTTTAAATTTTTAATTATTTTTAAAATGTGACCTTCATTGAAGCCGAAACCCCAGTATTTGTTCGTAACAAATTTATGTCTAGTTGTTATTATTATTGTACGCCTTTCTTAATACTGATGCATGATGTCATCATTGCAATCCAATGTGAGGCTACAGGCGCAACGCCAAATGGTGATCACATATTTCTTGGCTGTGATTGGTCAATGAAAAATGGGGTGGGGCTTACTAGATTGGTGTATTGTTTTGGATTACAATTTTGATTACAATTATGATTACACTGTAGTATTAAATACAGACATGTAGCGTTTCTACCAATAAGGTACTGAAGGGCTTGAACAATGAGGAACATTTTTAATGCAGGTTTACAAACATGGAGTGACATGAAGGCCATGTCCTCTGTTGCCCTGGTCTTGGCCTCGTTGCCCCGGTCTTGGCCTCGTTGCCCCTTCAAAAGTTTCCCATAGACTTTAATATTCTTGCAGTGGAAGTGCCCTTTGCAAACTGAAAATGGCCTTGCCCTCTCAAAGATGAAATTCCAGGGCTGGGTTTTTGAAAATTTTGAATTACGAGACCATGGAGGAAGGAAGGAACGGATTTGATGCAGCACCATAAGGGTTTACAAGGTGCTGCGGCACACTCAGCAGCCACTGCCAGAAACACCGGGGCAAACCCCTCCTGTTGGCTCAGTCCTTTATTGCACGGGCTTGATGACCCTGTCGTTTTTAAATATTCAAAACCGGAAGCCTGGTTTTCAAATGTCTTAATATGACTCTTTACCTTCATACTTATCTGAACTGTACAAGCCTGGCCATCCAGAGGCCTTTGATCAGCTAGCCTATAGGTACCAATTTATTTCTTGTGTCCAAAACCCGTACTACTGGCGACCAAAGCTTACTAGTTGCTGCTTCAAAACTCTGGAACAATTTACCCTACATCTGCCACTGTAGCTCACTAGCAGCTTTAAAATAAAACCTCTCAAACCTCACTTGTGTTTTGCTTATTTTGTGATTTCCTCTTTTTGCTTGATGTTTAACTTTGTGTTAAGCATTGTGTTACTTTCTCTGGTTAGTTAAAGCACTACATAAATGTTCTGTACTAAAGCTATTATTATTTTGTGATTTAACAAACATTTAAGTTCTGGTTTTTCTTTGTACTTCTTTTGACCCAACAGATCAGGGAACCAATGTCTTCTCAGTAAACCAACTCGTAACTCACAGCAGGTAAGCAGGGTTTACCTAGTTCTTATTCTCAACCCTTTCCTTACCGTAGCAGACTTTTCTCGACTGCACACATCCTTCCTCTTCTTTAGGCAACTTTAGTCAACTGCACTCATAACCCCCCTCTTCTTGACCATACATGTATAGGTGACTTTAGTCAACTGCACTCATACCCCCTCTTCTTGACCATAGGTGACTTTAGTCAACTGCACTCATAACCCCCCTCTTCTTGACCATAGGTGACTTTAGTCAACTGCACTCATAACCCCCCTCTTCTTGATCATAGGTGACTTTAGTCAACTGCACTCATAACCCCCCTCTTCTTGACCATATAGGTGACTTTAGTCGACTGCACTCATACCCCCTCTTCTTGACCATATAGGTGACTTTAGTCAACTGCACTCATACCCCCTCTTCTTGACCATATAGGTGACTTTAGTCGACTGCACTCATACCCCCTCTTCTTGACCATAGGTGACTTTAGTCAACTGCACTCATACCCCCTCTTCTTGACCATAGGTGACTTTAGTCAACTGCACTCATAACCCCCCTCTTCTTGACCATATAGGTGACTTTAGTCGACTGCACTCATACCCCCTCTTCTTGACCATATGTGACTTTAGTCAACTGCGCTCATACCCCCTCTTCCTTACCATAGGTGACTTTAGTCAACTGCACTCATACCCCCTCTTCCTTACCATAGGTGACTTTAGTCAACTGCACTCATACCCACTCTTCCTTACCATAGGTGACTTGATTCAACTGCACTCATACCCCCTCTTCTTGACCATATGTGACTTTAGTCAACTGCACTCATACCCCCTCTTCCTTACCATAGGTGACTTTAGTCAACTGCACTCATACCCCCTCTTCCTTACCATAGGTGACTTTAGTCAACTGCACTCATACCCACTCTTCCTTACCATAGGTGACTTGATTCAACTGCACTCATACCCCCTCTTCTTGACCATATGTGACTTTAGTCAACTGCACTCATACCCCCTCTTCCTTACCATAGGTGACTTTAGTGGACTGCACTCATACCCCTCTTCCTTACCACAGGTGATTTTAGTTGACTGCACTCACACCCCCTCTTCCTTACTGTAGGCGACTTTTGTCAACTGTACTCATACCCTTCTTCTTTACCATAGGTGACTTTTGTCACCCAATCTCCGGCCTGGAATTACATGGAGGCCACGAAGGCCATGGCCTCTATAGACCTTATGCATATGACGTCATTTGAGTAGGGCGCCCTCGCCTAGAGGTCAAAAGGAAGATGTTCATTGGTCAGTCCTGTGCGCCGCGCGTACAAATCAGCGCGTTTCCATTGTTTCGTCATCAGTTTACCTCTAAGATGGCGGCTTGGTGACGTCAATGCATAAGGTCTATTGCCTCAAACTTTGGCCCATGCGCCCCTTCAGAAGTCTCCCACAGACTTTAAGATTTTCCAATGAAGTGCCCTTTGCAAAATAAAAATAGCCTTGCCCTCTCAAAGATGAAATTTCCCGGCCTGGTTGTTTTAGTTGTTTCTTAAATGTATGTAATAAGACAGATAGCTTTAAGTTCATGTTTAGAACGTTCCAATGTGCATTTCCATCTTGTCTAAGACTGTTGTTATGAAGTGAGGCTCGGCAGTAGTTTACATATAAATCGTCCCTTAAAGCTCTATGAGTGGTATGGCAGCGCAAAGACGATGCCAAAGAAACTATATTTTTAAAGGGAATGTATACGTTTGGCAATTACTCCTAAAACTAGTGGCAGAAAAAACTTGTTGGTTAGAAGCCTACAGCAGCTTTGATGGTAAAAAGCGTTTTGAGAAACATTTCACTCCGAGGAGATGTGGTTACGTAAAAAGATATCAGTTTTTATGCCCCACAATTTGAATCTGAGAAGCGTTACTTTCAGTAACGTTTCTCATGCAGTGTATTTCGATTAGGGATTATTCTTCCTGCGTAAACATATTCACTCCGGATTTTTCGGCGATATCTCAAAAACGGGACCACCTTTTGAAAAGAAATTTTTCACTTGTGAGTTTAATTGTATACATTTGTATAAGATTAAAACAATGGAGCTGCATTATTTCACGAAAATGACAGATTAATGAGGAATATATGATGTCCAAAACCCACCGCAGCAAAATGTATGCCGCCATGGAATGTGAATCTTGTGAAATTAGTGGCTTCTTGCGGGTAAGATTTGACTTATGAAGCTTTGACAAATTTTCCGCCCCAGAAATGGTACCTGATCTCCAGGACGTCACTGTAGTGTTTTACGAAAGTGAAAGGCCGCCAGGGCTAATGTAGATGCAGGCCTATGCATAAAATAACCAACCTGTGAAAATTTAGACTCAATCTGACATCGAAGTTGCAAGAAAACAATGAAAGAAAAAACATTCTTGTTGCATTTAAAAAATGTGTGCTGTCATGCTTGAAGCCTTTCTCAGATTAAAACTTTTGTGTGGCAAGACCGGGACTCGAACCCACACTCTGCTGATCCAAAACACCAAAACTCAAGTCCAATACACTTGACCCCTCGGCCACAACACCTCACCATTCATGTAGGTGGTAGGTCCTTCCTGTTTGTCAGACCTTCCGAGTGTAGACTAAAAATGTAATTATAGTTATACAGGGTTCTGCCCAGGATTTGTTTAGTGCCGGAAATTTTTTTTTTCCGAGTACAGTCAAGTCAATTTCCTTTCGATCGTGCACGGAGTGGTTACACACTCGCGCCCTGCAGCTGTGCCTTGAATGTAGGCCCTCAGTGCGCGCACGCCTTTACCGCCATGGGAAAACAATTTACAGCATCTATACCATGGTGCTTACTCTGCAGTTCATTTCCGTTGTATTAAACGCTGTAGAATAGGGTTCGCAACATGATGAAACTGGTATCATGTTATTCCAAGCGTAAAGCTATAATCAGCGTGACTGGAAACCATTGCAAAATCAATGCGGGTTTCGTGCGTTGGATATATACATCGTACAGGCGGGAGGAATGCTCGATCCTGGATCATTAAAATAGACTCAAACCAAAGAAGTAGGCTACTCGAAACTTTGGATAAAACTGTTTACTGGTAAATAATTTGTTTTACACGTTGTTCAAAATATTTTGAAGGAAATGGGCAAAAAAAAAGGGAAAATGTGTGGTGGTCGGAAAAAGAAAAAATTCTGCGAGTGCCGGTCGGGGAATCATGAGTGCCGGTCGGGTTTTCCCGGCACCGACCACCGTGGGCAGAACCCTGATAAGTTATATAGTAATTTTTTCTCTCCTTAAAACTTAAGGATAACAAAATCCCTGAGAGACAGAACTTGGAAAATAATTACCACTCACCAGACCGATTGTAAATAAATCACCCTATATCAAGATGTATGGGAACCAGTGGTGAACTTGACAGGGGTAAGGGAATTAGAGACTCCTATGGCCTATAACAACTGACGATGGTGGGGCCTGAAAATCAGAAATGTTCTCCAGTAGAGAGACAGCTGAGGTTGGGGGGGGGGGGGGGGGGGGGGGGGAGAGGGGAAGTGGCAATGTTGTGCACAGGTGTGTCCCAAAACAAAATACTTAAATTTCTGTGTTTGTTTTGTTGTCACTCTTGAACTTTGCATGGGTGATTTTTTGTTAAAGGTGCTATGTATCACGGGCTCTGGGAACAACTTGACACACTTAATATCTGTGGCCCTCTAGTGTCTCAGAATGTTGTTGAGTCATGGGAGTGTGGTTTCAAGTCATGGTCCTGGCACTTGTGTTCTCAGTCAAGACACTTATCTTTAATTGCTTCTCATCACGTGGAGTAAATGGGTACCTGCAAGGGTGGTGATTATTGATGTGAATGATTAGCAGCCTGTGCTCCCTTGTGGTTGCCGGTGGTGCATACTCCTAAGGAGTTTAGATGGTTTCAGGAATGCATAGGGCCCACTGAATTGAGGTATGAATATCGTATGGTACTTTGATGCAATAATTTAAAGCGCCTTATAAATTCAAATTATTATTATTGATCATTGAAGGGTTTTCATCTCTGTTTGGTGTCTCTAACAAAACTTTGGAAATTCGACTCAAGGAAAATAGCTGTCTCATATTTTCTCCAGTGTTTTTTTTTTTTATCATCAACTGGGAAAAAATTGGGCATGTGACTTTAATATGTCATTCCATTGCAGTGATTTTCCAGGTGACTGGGCTATTTTTTCTTCTCCTCAAGGGTTAAACTCATACAGTAGTACAACTACAGAGATTTAGGTCACAGCCCAGTGGAATTAAGGAATTGCTGGCAAGCTGGTAATAAAATTAACATCACATTTTTTGTGTGCAAAGTTTTTTTTTTTTTTTTTTTTTTTTTTAACGATAGTTTCCTTGTGGACCTGGGAGTTGGGCGAGGGTTGATTTCATATTTTCCCCCCTTCAGGTCGGACTGCTGACGATGGTAGTTGAGTTTATGGACAAAGTGCAAATGGTTCTTTCTTTCTGCCGCGTTAAACAGAGTAGTGAACATTATTTGTCAACATTGGGGCTCCAGTTGTCTGTGGATCGCAGGCCCAAGGCTGGTGATTTTAACATTGGGCCAGTAAACCCACGGTCTGGCAGTCTTGTGTATTTCAACTGAATAATTGTAAAAAAAAAATATGTGTAAGTTTTTCCCAAACAAAGCTAAAAGCCACTTTTGGTAAGGGACTACAAGAAGATGAAAATTACTCAGGGGAGCTGAGTAAGGGGGGGGGGGGGTCTTAAACAGTCCTCTATTAGGAGCTTAACAATAATAACAGCTTTAGACAAATCAGTAAACCATGGAGCTATAAACTCAATCAAGTGTTTTGAGCCTGTTTTTGAAAATGTTCAGAGATTCTGTAGCTCGGAGATCTAATGGTAAAGAGTTTGGGAGCGGGTAGTAAAAGACACGATCACCATAGGATGAGGTTGTTTTAGAGACAGTTAGAAGTTTGTTTGTAGATTGAAGATTACAACTTGGAGTATAAGGTGAGAGAAGTTCCTTGTCTTTCAAATAAGTGAATGTAACATGTTCATATCAGAATCAAATGTTATGGAATGTGTGGTAAGCATTTCTGCTAAGCTTTGCTTCTGTGCTAACCACATCTGTGTGCTTGGCCCAGTCAGGCTCTGTCTGTGCTCAAACTAAATTGGATACATGTGTTCCTCACATTAGATTATGCCATCCCCTAGGGCAGCCTTAAGTATCTCTCTCAGTGATTGGCCAGCTGGGCCAGACAATTAGCCGTTTGACCAATCAGAGGCTGGGTTACTCAGAGATGGTTGTGGGAGGTGAAAGATATGAGGTGGGGGGTGTTCAGAGGAAAGCAGTGATGTTGGTTTGGTCTGTTCAGTGATGTAGTGGATGGCTCTTGTCATTGGTTGTATTGGGTGCCTGGGTGTTTGATTGTCATGACTGAGTCCAGGATTACACTCTGCACAAGGGTAGCATGTTAACAAGTATCAGTGAATGTTTGTTTAGCTGAAGCAATAGGCTATTAAGGACAGACAAGTTGTCAAAGTTGCTCCTGGTGCACACAGTGTCCAGTCAGACTAGCTTCCTGTCATTAGCTTGTGTACTGTGCTGAAGGAGTTTGAAGGATTGATTGAGTTTAGGACAGAGCTTCATGTACTAGTAAGTAGTAGCTGGAGCTGTGACTGAATGGATCCATTCCTCCAGCTGACCAGGACTGGAGTTTAGCTAGAGAGCAACCTCTTTCTCGTGGACTTATTTGTGAATGCTCAAAACAAATATCAACAACTTTTACAACTTTCTTAGCCTGCAGGTTATAATCGCTGTGAGATTTTGGTCTGCAAATGTGTATCAGCGACTTATAAAGTCATTGGATAGGAGTGTGGGTTGACTTTGGCCGTGTACAGAGCTTTTTCTTATTTGGGTTGCTCGTAAAGAGGTGACTTTGAAAGTAACATTTCTTGTTTATCTTACCTAATCTCTGATTTGTAAACTGTAAGGAGAACTTCTGTCTGTGCCTGAACTTCTGAGACTGAACTTAGAATCTGACAGAAGAACATAGGGGAACTTGTTTATCTTCATTAATCTCTGATTTGTAAACTGTAAGGAGAACCTCTGTGCCGGAACTTTGAAGACGGAACTTAGAATCTGACAGAAGAACATTTTTGGGGAACTTGTTTATCTTTCTTAATCTCTGAATTATTAATAGTAAGAAGAACTTCTAGTCTGAGACTTGTGGTAAATCAAACTTGACCAACATTTGAAGTTGTTTGAATTGGGGGTTTTGTTCAAATCAATCACGGACTTGTAACCTTGCTGTTTGCTGGTGATTTGTGATTAGACTCAACCAGAGTAACTTTTTTTGTAAAGCAAAATCTTCGGAGGAAGTCGACTGATTATTGTGGCCTAGGTTTGGTGAAAGTTTAGATCCATCTGTCTGTAGTTGAAGCAGAAGATTGTTGCCTGTCGCAGAAAAAGCGGTGAGTGTTGTTTTGACAAGTTATTGTTATATTTTGAAAGTGTAAAAACATTTCTTTTATTAGCAAAAGAGTTAAAGTTATGTATTAGTAATAACAGTTTTGTGCTGTTCTTATTTAGCACTTTATCACACACAGGGCATCTCGATGCGCTCACTTTTTTCTACAAAGTTTATGGAGCTATGTTAGAATGATAATATCTGTTAATTACATAGCACCATCTAACGGTTTACAAGGAGCCATAGTACAATTTAAAATCTGCAGCCGACCATATCAGAAAACACCAGGACTAACCCCTTCTCCTAGCGATAAAGTGTACTGGGTTCTTTTACGTGCTTTACACAATGCACGGTACCTACAGCTTCTTGTCCCATCCGAAGGACGAAGTTAAGTTAAGTCTTGCAAAAAGTGCCAAAACCGGAACTCGAACCCACACTCTCTGCTGATCAGAAAACTAGAGATTAAGTCTGGTGCGCTAGTAGACTGCTCGGCCACGACACGCCACAAAAGATGACTTTTCGAGCAAATGTAATCCTTTCCTATTAAACTGTCAGAGTAATGATCTGGATAAAGGGTTTTAGAAAATTTGAAAAATCTTTACTTTAAATCGAAACACAATCTGTTTTGTGTTAAAAAAACACACATGATCTACAGCTTTACGTCCCATCAGAAGGACGAAGCAAAAATGGTTAAGTGTCTTGCTTAAAGGTAGTGTCATACTTTGGTAAAGACACCCCCCCCCCCCCCCCCCAATTGTTGTAATTTTTAT
The DNA here is from genome assembly GCA_037783415.1 of Leptasterias polaris. Classification (NCBI taxonomy): domain Eukaryota; kingdom Metazoa; phylum Echinodermata; class Asteroidea; order Forcipulatida; family Asteriidae; genus Leptasterias; species Leptasterias polaris. The sequence continues at coordinate 10,821,620 of JAZGTN010000009.1, forward strand.
CTGAAAGCTTACTCGTTATAAAGATGGTATTGGTACCGATAATATGCATCTTGTGAAATTATTTTGTCTGAGGTATCCGGGCTGGTTAGAAAACCAATAAAAGTACATATATTGAAAATTTTGAATCTCCGAAGATCGTCTAAAGGTGACTTTTTGGAGATTCAGATTTTCTGTGGTGTGCACTCAATACGGCTGGAGCTGTGTTGGTACCTGCTGTCATGATGCTAATTACGGGCGGATTCAATCTTGATGAAATGACTTCAAGTTTTCTCTCATTCAAGAACAAACAAAATCTGACTGTATTTTTCCCATAAAAGGTCTTTTTCAATAAGCCATTTGTGAGTTTGGTATTTATGTCTCGCTTAATCACAAGCTACCGCTTAAATTTCAATTCCGTTGAAACTCATTACGTTCCAAAGTCATGTGAAAAAAAAAAAAATCCACAGGTATATTATTCAGGTGGGATTCGAACCAATAACCTTTGCCATTCTAGAGCAGATGTCTTATCACTGGACCACCGAGTTTGCCTGGCAGCTAGATTCAGTTTGAATCCTGTATTTTAGCAGCGGGTACTGCAACAATTTTAATAGATGTTAACTTTGCATTGGGTATAAAGCAAGGTTTTAGCCAGGATTTGGTAAAAGGGTGTCCAAATCTGCTGGAAATTTAAAAACTGGGTGTCCAAATTGTTCACTTACAATACATTTACATGTAAATGACAGATGAAACAGGGTGTCCAAATTTAAAACAGGGTGTCCAAAAGACACCCAGACACCCCTCTGGCTAACACTATGGTATAAAGAAAACTATTAGTGTTTTACCCATACACCTGAGTGTTAAGCACTGAATAATCAATACTTCCCCGAGTCCTGTTTTCAAATAAGAAATCCAGAGGCATATTACTCTGGTGAGATTCGAACCCACAACCGTTGCCATTCTAGAGCAGGGCCCAATTTGCATAATGCTGTTGAGCAGAAAAATAAAGCTTAGCAAATTATTTGCTCAGCAAAACATTAGTGGGGCACCATTCGCAACAATGTAAACTGTATGGAATTTTGGTTGGTAACATGTTTCTTCTAAGCAAAGATTTGTCTGTGCTTAGCTCATCTTATGCTTAATAGATGGCTTTATAAAATTAGGCTCATTGGTCTTACCACTGGACCATCGAACTTGCCCGGTAGCTACATAGGCAGTTCAAATCCTGAGTTTGCGATCGGGATAGACGATGTGACCTGTGACATCACATGTTTACAAAAGAGCAGGACTTCCTGCAGGCACATTTGTACACAGCTCAATGGAAGAAAACAACAAATCTTATGTTTTATGGAGATTGCACCGTCTGATTTTTCTCAACTTGTGATATGAAGAAAGGGGGGACATCTCAAAAGGTGTACAGCTGTTGCTTTTGTAAATTTTGAATTTATGTGAAAATTATGACACAAAATGTAAAATTTTCCCATATAGCCTGTGTAGTATCTTGCCCTGCAGGAAATGCTTAAGAATGTACAAGGTCACCACTCTGTAAACAAATGTAACATGGTCTACATAGACTATTTTTATATTTTTATGAGAGTATCTTTAACAAAGATCTAGACGTAAACTACCAACAATCTTGTACCGAGCTAAACCAAGGGGCGGAGACTCTCAGGATTGTGGTCTCTGAACTCCTTCTGGGATTATTGTTGGTCTTTTTAGTCTCATGGTTTGAGCAAACTCCAAACCAACAAATGCTTTAAGGGAGGGTGTATCGTCCTTGGTAATTTCTCCAATAATTTATGACCATAAAAACTTACTTGGTATTAGAAGCGCTGCAGCTGTTGACAACATTTTGAAAAATGATTCCCTTCTAAGGGATGTGGTTTGAGGGAAAGGGATTCAAAAACATTTCAGTCTGATAAACTTTTCTGCATGAAACGTTTCTCAGATTGCGGATTATTCTTCCTGCGTGGACATAACCACTCCAGAATTTAGGCGATATCTCAAAATCGCTACAACCTTTTGAAATGAAATTCAGGTCAGTTTTACCATATAATTATATCTACATTTATATAGGATTTAAACAATCCAACGGTTCCAAAAACTAAAGATATACTTTGCCTTTAATGAACTGATTTGAACCCTCCTGCTGTTAAGAAACAAACGTCTGCAAAACATCAGCAATGCGTTCCCAAGATTGATACCAGCAAGCCAGACAGACCCTGAGGAGGAAACTATGGTCTTGCAATGCTTCTTTAGTCCATACCCTCTCCTCTCCTTCACTCTCGATCTTCACCAAAGCCAAGGCCAAGATTAAACCAGGGAAGGTAGTCTGGGAGCTTGGCTCCCTTCATAAAACCCCCTGAAGGAGTCAAGATTTTCTTTAAGACAGAGATGGAGGGGTTCGGTTTGATGCTTGTCAGGTTTGACAATGAACATTGATGATTGAGTGATGCTAGAATACTCTAGAAATGTGGCCGAGTTGAACTCGTGGACTTCTACAAAGATATGTATTTTACATTTGTACATTGTAGTTGCTTATCTTTGGTTTCAAAAGCCCCACTGTGCAATCAATCTGGGGCATTCTAAGTGGTTTTGTCCTTTGATTTTTGTGAATTTGATGGGAAGTGTGTCTCTCCCCCCCCCCCCCAACAAAAAAAAAGTTTTTGCGTATGGGCAGCAATTCATGCTTATCGGCCCAACAATACGCTAGAATAATGTTTTAAAATGTGTTCAACTTTAGACACGGTTTTCTTCCATTGCAAGCGCACAAGCAAAAAATTCCCTGCTAACCCGTGAAGTACGCTTGACGTAAGCGCGGAATTCCCTGCTTCCGTAAGCGCCGATTCTTTGATAACGGTAAGCAGAGCCATGGAATTGGACCCAGTTTACTTCACAATGCAACACAATCCTCTGAATGCCTTTTGCTGTATTTAGCAGGGTTACTTTTCATTTCAACTTCATTAATATCATTTTAAACCCACAACTTTTTCAGTGAATATTAAATATTTGTAGGTCATGGCTTTTATGGAGTGTCAACAAAAAAATCTTCAATATTGTACCCCTACCCCTAGGGCTGTTGACTTTCAACCTGGAGCATCTTGGGTACATCTAGCCCTCTAAAAATTGCCCTATTTTGCTAACATGTGTAGGGTTATTTTTCCAAGATGGAGTTAGGCCAGTTAAAGGCACTGGACACGTTTGGTAATTGTCAAAGACCAGTATTCTCACTTGGTGTATCCCAACATATGCATAAAATAACAAACCTGTGAAAATTTGGGCTCAATTGGTCATCGAAGTTGCAAGAAAATAATGAAAGAAAAAACACCCTTGTTGCACAAATGTATGTGCTTTCAGATGCCTGAAAAAGGCTTCAGGCCTGAAGTCTTTTATTATTTTAGTGAGAAAAAACCTCTTTCTCAAAAACTACGTTACTTCAGAGGGAGTGGTTTCTCACAATGTTTTATACTATCAACAGCTCTCCGTTGCTCGTTACCAAGTAAGTTTTTATGCTAATATAAATTTTGAGTAATTACCAAACGTGTCCAGTGCCTTTAAGTCGTTCAGGGATGTTTTTATTTTGGATGAGCCTAGCTCAAAAGCCAAAAGGCTAACCTACTAAAAATTGAAAGGAAAAATGAAATTTAGTTGTCAGAAAATATATATATATTTTTTTTTCAGGAGGCTGAGAGACTTTTAAAGGTATTATACAGGATTGGTCAAGATAAAAAACATTGTTTAATTTTAGCCTGAAAGCTTACTGATTGTGATTATGAAGTTTATAGTAGAACACATTTTTAAAGTGAAATGTTGTCCTCTGAAATAAAGTCATGTTAGAGAAAATTGTATCTGAAAACCTAAAAACACAATTTGCTGATTTCAGTTGTTATACCCCAAAGTATTAAGGACATTATGTTTAAATGCTGAAAATTGTGCTTGTTTTTTTAAAAACTATTTTCTCCTGACTCACACAATGGATTATGCCCCAATTTTCACCGGTTTGTTATTTCATGTGTATATGGTTGATCACACAAAACATGAACACTGTCTGGGAATATTTTGTCAGCACTCCTGTAATACTTTTAAATATTTGCTCAAGTATTTTTGAATATTTAGCATTGGGAAGCTTTTTTCAGGAGTGAGGTGCACCCGTAGAGTTATGTGAATCAGAAGTCTCTCCCAGCAAGGCTTGCCTCAGCGCTTACCCACAGTGTGTGTAGAGGAGTTATGGCCAACCCATGGCTCTTGAAGTAACCTCCAAGATGTCACTGCAGAGCTCTCCGCTGTGCAACAGCTGGATGTTGGCTGAGGAGCTGGCCTTGCGAATTAGGATTGCAACTGTACCAAGTCCCCAAACCGTGTTATTGAGTTAGCCCTGCCTGCTAGGCTGGCAACATTGCATGGGCAACTGCCACCACCAGACAGCCGTGGTTCTTGGCTTGGGGTTTGTAGTAGTTCTGGGGGATTTATTGTGCTGGTGTTGGTATGTGGTTGTTGTTTTCAGCATTGGTAAATGGTGTAGTGGAGGGAAGCCATGGCGGTTGGTGATTGAAAAATCTGCTTTTGGGAACAGGAGTGGAGACTGAAGTGAACTCAGTTCATTGTTTAAAGGTAAGGTTTTGGCTTCATCAAGTGTGTATTATAAGTAGTTGAACCTCTACCATTACTATTAGTGTAATCAGAAGTGGTAGTATACATGTATGCACTGCGTTGTACATTCCCTGGATATGTACACATCTTTCATGACCCCATCAATTGAGGACTTCTCTTTGTTTTCCCATTGTTTGTATACACTAAAGTGAAGTGAGTACATGTACATTCTCGCTACTGTCAACACGCCTGGATCCTTTTTCTTGAAGTACTTAGTTTCAAGGGGTAGACACTCCATACGTCTAGGCTATGTATTTGTGCACCTTATACCTATGTATGAAGAACCTTGTACCTTGTACCTAGAACCTTGAACCTGTACCTTTGTACCTTGTATTTTGTACCTTGTATTAGTATTTTGTACCTTGTATTAGTATTTTGTACCTTGTATTAGTATTTTGTACCTTGTATTAGTATTTTGTACCTTGTATTTTGTACCTTGTATTTTGTACCTTTTATTTTGTACCTTTTATTTTGTACCTTGTATTTTGTAACTTGTATTTTGTACCCTGTAACTTGTACCTTGTACATTTTACCTTATACCTCGTACCTTGAATTTTTTTCCTTGTACCTAATTGTACTGTGTATCCTGTACTTTTTACATTGTACATGTACATGTAGCTCTTACATGTACTTTGTACCTTGTAACTCGTAATTTGTACCTAGAGCGTTGTAACTTGCACCTTGTACCTTGTTGTTAGAAAATCTTCTTGGACTCTTCGTGGGAGTATAAACTGACGTAATTATTAGCATCAGATGGATATAAATTGTTATTGTAGGTTGTTACCCTACACCAATGGTTGGTAAGCACTGTATAGGTCTTCTCAGTGCTTTCCCATTCATTCATTCATTCATTCATTCATTCATTCATTCATTCATTGAACAATGGTTTATTAAAATTTATAAATCGCTGCATCAGCTGAATTGCAAGTAAATTTCCCAAGTCCTCTTAGAGTTTTTAAAAAACAAAAACAAACAACAACAACAACAACAACAACAACAACCCCAAAACATGTGTGTTGAACTTAATAAAGAGATGAGAAATTTGAGACTCTCTCTCTCTCTCTCTATTCATGTATTTCCACTTGACTGCTCTTGTTACACTTGTATACATGTTTATGTGTGTCTTGATGTCATTTAGCCTTTGAGAAAGACTCTGTCTGCTAGGGTCGAAACGTCAGGCCATTAACTATTTTTTGAAAGTAAAATACATTTAACGAATTAACAAAGAAAACCAGAGAATAAAACTTAAACTCTGTTTCCTTGAACACGACTGCATTTCACAGAAAGAAAAAAAAAATAAATCTAGTATGTTCTCCATAATTAGTGAGGTTCCAGACTAAAATTGAACACCAAGGTTTATTTATTCTTACCAATCCATTAAGTGGATGCTTGTGTGCACATAACAAGGACCACTTGGAAAACCTTTGACTTTAATATTCTGAGGTGTTTTAACCACCTGTAGCATTTGGTCAGCAGATGGGAGCAGGAGAGTGCTGCTCACAGATGATTAACGCCTCCATCAGCTGTGCCTAAGAAGTCTGTCTTTATGATGGCAGTAATTCCTTCAAGTTGTCAACGCTGTGAGCTCATTTCTGGCACTGTTTATTTTGATGCTCAAGTGTTCACTCCACGCTGTCCTCAGTTTCCTGACCACTCCCAACATCTCCGCCTCAAGAAAACAACCCCCTCCCATCCACCTCAGGAAACATGATGATTATCTTCCCTCTTTACCTCCATCATAAACCTCATCCCCGCTGACACCTACTTCCTTCTCCTTCAAAACTTTTAGAAGAAGTTTTGGGTCCACCTTATGTTGTTCCCCCCCCTACCTCAAGTGTTACTTGTAATGCTGGCTTCCTTCGGAATCTGTCTAGACTAGGGGGAGATTTTGTTGTTGTTCAGGGGACAAAAAAAGTGACGACCTTGTTATGCTATCAATTACACTCATCAAGGTTTCCTCTTTATCTCTGACGGGCTCTCACTTCACAAGGCTTGTATCGGTTCATAGGAAATTGCGACATCTTCAAAAGGTTTAGTTTGAGTGGGATAAAGAGAGTTTTTCAGGGGAGAGGTATGCAGGGAGATTGTCTTAAGGTCATGAAGTGTCCTTATTCTAGAGGGAACTAGGCCGCTAATGTCTGACTAATGACTCTGCATGAGATAACGACTAGGAATTCTATGGGCAGGTAAATGAGTTTTCAATGATAAATCCAGATAAATGAGCTCTTAATGATGATACTAGATGATCAACGTCCGTAATGATGAATCTGGAGTGAGGTTTTCTTGAGAATTCCTTGATGACTCTGTTTGTCCGTTTAATACTACACCCATGATCTTGTTTGAAGGCCTCGTCCATCATTTCTGGGGAACATTTTGGAGAGGCGGTTTCAAATTGAGAATTAATCTTCCTGTGGATCTTTAAAGACCAGCTTGAACGAAAATGGCAACGAGCGATCTTTGCTGAATTTAGTTTACAATGTGTTCAGTCAATAAGGAAATTGAGTTCACATGAGAGTTAACAGATATAAGTTGTAGAAAAAATATAATTTGGAATGCCCTTCTCCGGTTTCCTTTTTGGAAAAATTTGCGTAAAGCCCCATGACGTCATCAGTCATGTTACGCCAGTGTGGGAGCTCCGTTTTGTAAGCTGCTTTGTTGCAATAACAAAGCAAAATCCAACTGATGACGTTTAAGTATTGTCATTTTGACGCACATCTAGTTAGTTTTTAAAAACCTATAGGTTGGGACTTAATTTGTTTATTGATAATTACAAAAAATTCAGAAGTGTAAAAATATCAAATCTCAATTAAATGATAAATTAACACATTATAAACAAATTTGAATAGCATTCCTGTTGGCTTAATTTTGGCTTAAGTAGCTGTTTAAGAAAATGACAGTATTAGGGATCTTGTGTTTTTTAGTTGAATATTAATTGAATACAAATTAATAGTAATACCTATTTGGGCAACATTTTGAACAAAAATAACTTATATTCAAAGGTTGATTTTGAGTCCGATAAAATAACTTCCTTTTCTATTTGTATCATTATTCATGAATTAGAAACCCATCAAGAAAGATGAGATCAACTTTCTCATATGTCTCATTGTTTGTTCAAATAAAATCAGTTAAAGGCATGTTGAACTAACGCCCTTGTATCATTGACAATGGTTTGAATCTCAAATATTCCCGAAAACAAATTTACTGCCAGAAAACTTTCCACTTTCACATGCCAGCATTTCTTGACAAACTGAAACCACCAAACATAATTAGATTTCGCTTCATTTGACACTGTTTTCTTGTCCTTTGAGTTTAGCCCATGGTCACCTTCATTAGAGTGTCCATTATCAGCTGGATGGTGGACATACCTTATATACTTGCCCTGTCCACATTCCCCAGTTATGATTTACGGCGCCCTTGAGTTGGAATTAGTTTTTGTCATAAGGGTGTGCAGTAATTATTCTGTTTATGACTCCGTGTCCACTCCATGAACTATTCCAATGAAAGAAACATTCCACAGCTTCAAATATTTTGTTACAAAGTTATATTATCGTCCTTGTTTACTTCAATCAACTTTGATTTGCCAATTTGTTTTCAAATTAATTCTTGAAGGATTTTGTAGAAATTGTTCTCGGATTCCCACAATCGGCCAAGGTTGTTGAAAAAAGGGGAAACAATCTTGCATGTTGAATTATCGACTGACCAATGTATTTCTGATTTATAGGCAGAATTGTACAGACGGGTACAATAAAAGTCAAGTGTGAAAATTTCAGCTGAATACAGTGACAGCAAAAAAACTGTTTAGTGAGGTGCCAGCAGGTACCAACCGCATCTCTGGCCCCAGCACTCACCCAACCCTCAGAAATCTGAGAAATGATTAATGCATGTTTCTTAAACTCAAATGTTTGTGGGTGAAAAATTATCCAAACCATATTACTTCGAAGGGAATTCATTCTCAAAATAGTTTACTATCAACAGCTGCAGTGCTTCTCAAAGTTAGTTTTGATGGTCATTAATTTTTGGAGTATTTACCAATTCATGACCCTACCTTAAAAAACCCACAAGGTAAACTGACTTGGTAGATTTAAAGGCACTGGACACTTTTGGTAATTACTCAAAATATTTATTAGCATAAAAACTTACTTGGTAATGAGCAACGGAGAGCTGTTGATAGTATAACACATTGTGAGAAACCACTCTCTCTGAAGTAACGTAGTTTTTGAGAAAGAGGTAATTTCTCACAAAAATATTTGAATCTGAAAAAGACTTCAGGCCTGAAGCCTTTACCAGGCATCTGAAAGCACACAAATTTGTGCAACAAGGGTGTTTTTTCTTTCATTATTTTCTTGCAACTTCAATGACCAATTGAGCCCAAATTTTCACAGGTTTGTTACTTTATGCATGTTGGGATACACCAAGTGAGAATACTGGTCTTTGACATTTGTCATTTGAACCTGTGACCTCCAGATTAACTTGCCATTGCTCAATCTACCAAATGAGCTGTTTAGCCCAAGCTGGCAGCACCCAATCTTTCTCATACAAACATAGGCTATGATTATGAATTGCACAAATCAATAAACTTTGATTCAGTAACTAAGTAACAAGAAGACAGTACTAATTCGAGTCATTGGTGAAATCAGCAGTTAGCTTGGTAGGAATGGAACCCACAACCTTGTAGTTGCAGAATGGACTATTTTTAAACTTGCTCTTTTAAACAAAATAAATTATTGAACAAAGCTACTCCTAGATGTCTGTGCAATTTACTGTCATATTACACTCCTCCATGGTATCTTGGGTTCACACTTCACATCACTCACTTGAATATTCCTCAAGCAAACAAAGGTCTGGGTCAAAAAGCTCTCAGTGTAGCTGGACCAATGATTTGGAACAATCTTCCCCCTGCATCCTACTAATAGGTCCATTTTCTGATTTTTTTTACCCTTGGGAAAAATCAGAAAAAGTCTGTATTAATAAGGCCTGAAAGTCTAGTAGGGCCTACACCATGTGTACAAGTAGGTCAGCAGGACCAGATAGGTTACTGTTTCACCAGTCCACCAGCCTTTCCACTAGTCACCTAGTCCATATCTTAAATGACACTACCCGGCTCGTCGAACACAAAATTCATCACAAATCTCTTGCATCAGCTGCTGAAAAATCATTCTCTTTTGTCGCCCCTAAACTTTGGAATAGTCTCCCTCGATCTCTGCGCTCTGCCGATTCACTTCACATTTTCAAGAAGCATCTGAAGTCACACCTATTCCCACAATGATTGGTTGTCTGTTTTCCTACTTGGCAATTTTTGCATCATTGTTATACCATGTATTTGCTGTGTATCATCACAAACCGCTGTGATCTTGATGAAATGGCGGTATATAAAACATTGTTGTATGTATGTATGTATGTATAAATGAAATAGGGATGCTTTTCAACAATGAACTAGACAGCTGGACCACTTAAACCTCAGCTGTTTTAGCTAGCATTTGGCCAGTGGACCACTGTCAAAGGGACCACTGGTACTGGAATACACTGCGTCAGCCCTTGTACTCAACAAAATGTTCCAATTTTTTTTCCTAACGACCAAATGTCATGCCTGCTCCTGTAATTCTGATATCTGTTTATTTCTCTCATGTTCACTATGATCTTGACAGAATAGCGTCTTATAAATTTTAATTGTTTAAATGTTATGTTATGTCAAACACCAAGCGAAGTCAAACAGCGTTTTACTTGCTGACATTTTAATTGTACCAGGCATCCTTGATAAGTTGTTGTGACATTTCTTCATATTAGCTTAAACTATTTTTCTCCGCTTACTTTTATTTTTAACTTTGTCAACTGCTTCCTCCAGACTCCCATCAATGTTTGTTTCTCTCCCATTTTGTTATTCTTTCCTTCTCAAGACTTTCGTTTGTTCAAGAAGGAGAAGAAAATGGACACAGCATGACCAGTTTAGAGTGAAGGTTCTTGTGTTTGGAGGGGAGGGGGGGGGCACCCTGGAATGCCCACTGTGTCCGTTTGTCATTTGGGTTTTATTTGTCCCATGTTTGTCATGTAATTTGAGGACTTTTGTTTTATGCCTAATTTTTTCCAGCTGCTCCTTGCAGAGGATATGCTAAGCAAAGAATGCAGGGGGGACCAGTGACATACCTTATAGTACATCACAGTGCTTTTAAGCTGGTTGTCTACATTTGAAATAACAATTTTTGCTTAGCAAAACATTTTGGTGATGTTTTGTGTGACATGAGTGTAAAATCTGGACTGCGGGGGTTGGTCTATGCACCTGTCCTTGCTCTATGGTCTATGGCTGTAGCATGCAGACAGGCCATGGGAAGGACCATTCCAACACAAAGTGTCTGGCCTTGAATTATGTTTTAAGTGTGGAATTTCTATTTTATGGGCATTTTTTTATGTGAAGTGGGCAATGGTCAGCTATATTGAATTATTCAATGAGTCCTACATGAACAGATGTATGTTCTAGCTTTGGTTCTGTCTCTGGTTCTACAGTTATGGTTCTACATGTATTGTGTATGTCTTTGGTTCTTAATCTTAGCAAAGAAATGTGGAATTTTTGTTATTTGAATAATTTTTATGTAAAGTGGGCAATGGTGGGCTACTTCACATTTTGTTGAGTTTCTCAATGACAAGATGAAAGAGTTCAACATGTACAGTTGATGATTTTAGCTGTGGTTTTGTCTATGTTTCTACATTAGAACTATAGTTCTACATGTACATTTGTGTAGGCCTACATGTTTGGTTCTTAGCTAAGGAATGTGGAATTCATGTTTTATGAGTAGTTTTTGTGTGAAGTGGGCAATGGTGGGTTATTTCACATTCTGTTGAGTTATTCTATGACAAGATGAAAGAGTTAAACATGTATGTGATGGTTATAGCTGTAGTTCTATCTCTGGTTCTTATAATGTATCTATGTTTCTTCAGGTATCTATGGTACTTAGCTATTATTTATTTATTTATTTTAAATCTTCTGACAAAAGTACATATAAACATTTAAAATTGTCCAGGTCAAGACAAAAGTTTGAAGGTATTTAGAGTTTTAAAGTATTGGAGTGTAGAATTGTTGTTTTATGAGTAATTTTTATGTGAAGTGAGCGATAGTTGAATATTTCACATTGTCTTGAGTTATTCAATGACAAGATGGAAGTATATTATACAGTTGTGTGTTCTAGTAGCCATGGGTTACAGGTTCTGTCAATGGTTCTGTCAATGGTTCTGTCAATGGTTTTCTGCATAGTAACTTCGGTTCTAAATGTTTCTATGTTCTTAGATAGGATTGTGGAATTTTTATTTGAAGTTGGCATTGGGCTCGATTTCACAAAGCATAATAAGATTCATCTTAAGATGAGTTGTCAGTATCACCATAGTGATTTGTATTGTGACATCACACTTTGCTTAGCAATTAAGATTGATTTGCAGTTAAGATCAATCTTATATCTTTGTGAAATCGAGCCCTGGTCAGTTAATCACATTGTACTGAGTTAAATGCAGTGGCAGTGCCAAACATTCCTATGAGATAGAATTTAAAAAGATTTTAATTTCTTTCATAGAGAAATGTAGTCTTCTTTCAAGTTGTTTTCTCGTTTTTTTGATTCGCGCAAGACTTGCTGCGTCATTTAGAAATGAGTCTATACTAGCATTATTACAGCAAGATCTACACTAACGGGAGTCATGCAACAGTGTCAACCAAACAGTCCACAAAGTTCAACACCTCAAGTACCCCGTCCTACCGTGCCGCCTTAAAAGTCCTCAATTAAATTAAGTTTCACGTGGTGGGTCCCAAAATATACAATGACAGGTGTGCTTACCGCCTGTGCACCGTCCCTCCTCAAACATGCATAATCCACCTCACCTGTAGGCCCTCGGGGGAGGCAGAATTTCAGCACATTCTGCGCATTATCGCTAATAATTTTCGGCGAATTTGTTTACGGACACAAGATTCTGACTGGGAGGAAACTGCTTCCAGGGCCGGGGGCTTTGATCTGGTGGACTGAGTAACTTGGACCGAGTATCAATGGTAATTCATTGAATACCTGTATCTAGTGATTTACTTGATACCACAGAAATAAATAGCGAAGTTTTCTTTAAAATGTTCTTGACTTGACATCTATCTCGCCGCTGTGTTAACTTGGAAGGTTGGCCAAGATGTATTTGGTAACAGCGACCCTTACTTGTGGAAAAAGCGTATAGTTCAAAACTTAATAATAATAATAATAATTAAAACTTGTAAAGCGCCATCTATCTAAGACTAAACTTATTCCGAGGCGCATAAAAACCAAACAAAAACAAAAAACAGAAAGAGTAACCAAAAAGATTACAAATTACGTAGCTTAGAAAGAAATAAGAGCACATTGAATAAAACAGATTTACATAAATGTGTCGGCAAAAACAAGTGGAAAAAATAACAAACAGATAGTCAATCATAATAAATATTGAACAGGTGAGTTTTTAGCAATGTTTTGAAAATGTCCAGAGACTTTGTAGCTCGAATATGTAAAGGAAGAGAGTTCCAGAGAGTGGGTGCAGATACAGAAAAAGCGTGAACGCCGTTGGAAGTGGTTGTATTATTAGGGACAGTTAAAAGAAGTTGGTTTGTAGAGCGAAGATTGCGAGTTGGCGTATATGGTGAGAGAATTTCTTTGAGATAGGGAGGAGCCCTATCATTCATAGCTTTCCAGGCAAGCAAAATATCAATGGAAGTGGATAATTCATTGAGTATTTAAGCATTTAAATAAATGCAAGATAACAATAAAAGAAATCAGAACACCCTCGTTACATAGAATTGTGTGCTTTCAGATGCCTAAAAAAAGGCTTCATGCCTGCAAGCCTTTCTCAGATTCAAATTTGATGGTAAAAAAATTACCTCTTTCTCTAAAACTACATTACCTCAAAGGGAGTCGTTTCTGACAATGTTTTATAATGACAACAGCTCTCCAGTGCTCTTTACCAAGTAAGTTTTTATGGTTATTAATTTTGTGAGTAATTACCAAAGGTATACCGGCCCTCCCTTGAAGAACATGAAGTTTTGAACATTGAATCTTCTAATGGCACAACAAAGTATTCCTCTCCCTGCAACCGTGTTTTTATGCACGCTTCAGTAAAAATATAAATTGGGCTTCCGATTGTGAAATGTTGTTGATTGGAGACCCACCACAGTGCCGCCTTTATCGAACCCGTCAAGGTCACTGCTTGTTGTTCTCTAAAGCAAAACAGACAACAACAACAAAAACAGCACAGAAAAACAAATAAACACGCCCGTTCAGACGCAGTACTTGTAGAGCATCCGTCTAGAACTTCTCATGTAGGACAACTTCCATTAATTTCTACCGATCCACCTGGCCTGTCACCGGGGTCACTGCAAACTATTACCGGCCGGCCGCAAATCATGGGGGTAAAAGTGAGCGGTCAATTAAAACAGCAATTTTGATTTGCATGACTTGGCATTCCGGAGCTTCATTTCAATCCTCAATGAAGAAAAAGAAAGCAAAAAAGGAAGGGGTCCTGGACACGAAATCAAATAAATGACTGTTGTGCATTGATGGAGTGCATTGAGTTAGTGGAAGACTGGGACAATGTGTTGTAGTCCCAACAGGCTGGCCTTGGATGTAGCGAGGCAGAACTGATGACCAGCGCTAATAGTTTGTTTTGGTCAGTTGTTGGTGTGTCCTGTCGTCCCCCCCCCACCCCCCCCCCCCCTTCGCCACCAAAAAAAGATCAGTCAGCCTATGATTCTTGGTATATTCAATTTGAGTGACAAGCATGGTCAAGCGGTAAGACAGCAAGACTTGCAATCACAAGGTTGTGGGTTCGAATCCGGCCAAGCTAACTAATGATTTCACAATGACTGGAATAAGTATTGTCGCCTACATGTAGCTACTGAATCACAATTTATTGATTTGTGCAATTCATAATCATAGTCGTGAAACCAGTGTTTGTATGACAGAGTTTGGCTGTTACACCTTGGCATTTAAATCCCTTTGTGGGAGCTTTGCCGAGTTCCCTTGTTGGGAACATCATTTTTGATGAGTGCGTTCTACTCTCTACATCCCGCTAGTCTCTTGGCAATTACCAACATAAAAATGTTAAACTGTTTCAATAGCGATGGTTAAAAGTATGGAGGCGATCCCTGGAGTGTTCTCTCTTCCCGTATGCAAGGAGGAACACTAGACTGCTTGCGGGGACCATCGAGGGAGTCGTAGTTTTAACCGTAGCACGAGTAAAAACAGTCAATATTTGTATTATAACACCCCATACATGTACTGTGCAAAGGTAACAAGAAGCTGATGTTGCCATGGGTGTAGTACATTGGTTGCCATGGGTGTAGTACATTGGCTGCCATGGGTGTAGTACATTGGCTGCTATTTGATATGGGTATAGTACATTGGTTACTATGGGTATAGTACATTGTTTGCTATGGGTGTAGTATCTTGCGTTCACACATCTTTCATTAGTGAAAAATAAGTTGTACATTTATCATGTGACGCACTCTAAACCAATCAAATGGCAGTATCTTTGAACGGGGTGTTACAAAACACACTAGTTGAAACAGTGAGAGTAGCAAGCCAGCCTTTTACTGAAGCATTCTTTTTCACATAAATAGTGCACATCTTGAAAGAATACAAGTTTCTTGATTTATGCAATCCACACTGGTATCCATTCCAACCCTAATTCCCCGGTTCCCATAGCCAGTGATGCCAATCTGCATAATCATTTCCAAATCCCCCTGCATGATACCATCCCCTCAAGGCTGCACCCCTGAGGGGGACCTGTCTGACCCCCCTATGGGTCACCCCTTTACTCCTTTGCCGCTCCCCTACTAAAGTCCTTGGTTGTCGTTTTGGTCTTCATTACGCCGCGGCACCCAGGGAGAGAACAGATGGGGCCGGTTCCTAATGTTGGGAAACTAGGAACCGTTGACCAATCTTGGTTTCCACTCTTGTTTTCCACTCTTGTTTTCCACTCTTGTTTTCATTGTTTTGTTTTCTTGATCTCTCAGTTATTCTTTAAAGGGAAGGTACACGTTTGGTAATGACTCTGAATATTAATGGCAATAAAAACTTACTTGGTTAGAAGTACAGCAGCTTTCGATTGTTAAGCATTTTGAGAATCATTCTAAAAAATCTGCTCTGCAGCAGTAGAATAAATAGCAAGACAAGTTCTCAAAAGAACATTATCTACACAGCAAGTATATTGTTCACTATGGTGTTACCGCAAACCAAATATACATCGTCACCTCGCTAAACATGGATGGATTGGACATTCATGTGAAAATACTGCGACAGTTTGTTTTTTGCTGTTTCCTCACCGAGTAGACACTGTATTCAGCTGAAAAGAGTGGCAAACTGGCTGAATTTTAATACTCATAAAGACAAATGAGCATGTCTTCATAGTGTTAGCCAGAGGGGTGTCTGGGTGTCTTTTGGACACCCTGTTTTAAATTTGGACACCCTGTTTCATCTGTCATTTACATGTAAATGTATTGTAAGTGAACAATTTGGACACCCAGTTTTTAAATTTCCAGCAAATTTGGACACCCTTTTACCAAATCCTGGCTAAAACCTTGCATGTCTTAGTGCTTTTTCAAAAATAAGAACAGTTTAATGCGTGTTAAACTGTGTCAGGAAGTGGTTCTCCTTTTGATTCTGGTCTTGTAAAAACAATTCTGGTCCAGTTTTTGAGGCTGCAAGCTCCGTGGTCTTGTGGATTTTCCCCTGAAATTCAAGCCCTGCTCGTAAATAGGTCTGTTATGTTGTATACATGTATATAGAATAAATATATATTGGGGAAAATCTGACCTAGGGAGCAAGCAAAGACAAGTTTCTGATGCAGGACTTGAACCAGTAACCTCTCAAATACCGTACGAGTGCTCTACAAACTGAGCTAACGCGCCTTTATGTTGGTGGGAGATCCCTTTATGCCCAGCAGGTTTTTGATTTCTCAGGCTTACGATTTCTGATTTACTCCTTCAGCCTTCAGATTTTTCTTTGAAAGAAGCAAAGCAATCACCAAATGGAGAGAGAGAGACTGTCCACTGTAGTTTTGTATTTCTGGTGAAGCACAGAGTCTGTAAACCTTCTGCATTTGTAGCTCTCCTCGGATTCCTTAAAATGAAGGACCAATTAAAGGGTGTGTACAACATTGGTAAGATTGAAAATATAAATTTGCACATGATTTGCACATAACTTGCATGGTATAAAGATGGTCATTGTGGAAAACTTCCCTTGAAATAGTTTTGCTTGAAATGCCATAGTTTTTAGGAAATGAGTAAAACAATAGTCTTTATCCCGCAGGATAAAATCCGATGTTTGAAAAAGAGTGAAAACATATAATGTGGTTTTTCACTGTTTTCTCATGACTCCGAAGACCGATTGAGCTTAAACTTTCACAGGTTTGTTATTTCATGTATATGTTGGGTCACATCAAGTGTGGATACTGGTCTTTGGCAATTACCAATGTTGTACACACCCTTTAATAAGCCGAGGAGCCCTCAAAAGTGCCTGACACTTCCTTAGGGTCTGCAGACAAAAATCAGTTTTTGGTCGTCAAAACTGCATCTCTGTGTTTGATTTTATTTGAACTGAGACCAATTCAAATACATGTAGGCTACTCATAATTTTGTTAAAGAGTGTTACAACACATGTACTTACATGCACATTGAACACAGAAATTGATAACAACAACAATATGAATGGTTCATAGACCTTTGTTCCCCTCTGGTCTTTTCCCACCCTCCTCAACAAGCAGTGGTAGATTCCAATTACTACCCTGCCAATCAGAATGAGTCTGTCCCCCTTGGGCTGGTGACCCCATCAGGTTGTCTTACCCCCTCTGAACCCTAATCTTGACTTTGACCTCTGCTGTTACTCTGGGCCTTTTCAAGGCACAATGGATGCCTCATGTGTATTGGGGGATTTGATACCACTTTGTGTGCGTGAATAACTTTTTGCAGTTTCACCCCAAATCTTGGGAGTAGTGTGTCGCTGGTTTTGTCATCTGACTTGTTGATTTCGTGTGGGGATTCCGAGAAGCCTACACATGGTGCATACATTTACTCGGTTTGTAGCGCCTGTACACAATTAAGTTACCAGCAGTTTCCCAGTGTCAGTGGTGAAGTTACTGTGCGGCAACATGTGTTAGTCAAAACAATTACAGCTTTTGTAGTGCAAGTACTTTCATGAAGTGGTCTGGAATCCTCCATTCTCCACATTAGGGGCCCATTAAGAATAACATATGTTTACAAATTTGTTTTGACCTATACCCACCCACACCAAATTTTGGTTTTTAAACACTCACAGACTAATATTCTTGGACTATAAAAATGAAGCATATATTTTAGATCAATGCTCTCCCAGCTCAGGAGTTTTTAACGGCTTGTCCCGGCTTCCAGCAAGTGACTTTGGAGTTGAAACAGAAGAGGAATTTTGTGCAATCTCCCCAGAGATTCAACGCACAACTGACTTTTACTTTAAGCCACTGTCGTTGACTTTAAGACTGTCGGTGTGATCAAAGCAGGCATGTGGCTGTACATGGAATTTCGCACTCGGTTACTGCACACGCGCGCACAATTGCCGTATCAGATCTATGGCCAGCGTGCAGGCCCTTGCAGCAATAGGGTATTCCATGTACAGCCACAGGCATCCTACGATAATGGCGACACCCCCCCCCCCCCCCCCCCCCGAAACTCATCGTTAATGAAAAACAGTGACCTTCAATCGGTATTTCTTTTTTAGGACTTAGACGCCCGTCGTATTTCAACAAAAATAAGAATCCTCTTTATTTGAGATTAACGTTTCTCCTTGTAGAGAGGATTAAGCCCGCACTAATCTGCTGTGTACAGTTATACTTGTAGACGGATCCCTATCCCAAGCCCGCCCCCCCCCCTCAAAAAACAACGGGTACCACAGCGAGGTCCCCCCTTCTCTTATTAATGGATTAACCCCCCAGTGTTGTTTCAATGCATTGCTATTGTCCCTGGCAGTATCAATCTCATTATGGATTGTTCCATAGCGTCTACTTTTAAGGGGAGGGATTAGTGGTTTAACAATTGGTCATTGTCTTTAGGAGTGTGGATCTTCCTCTTGTTAAAGCGAGTGACTGATAACCCTGACGGCAAGGTCAGAACTGCGTTTGTTGGGACAGAGGATAGATTTTGTTTTCTTCTCTCTCTCTCTTCAAACATAGATTTTTTTCGCTCTCATTTCTTTTCTTTTTTTACTTGATGCAGAGGGACTGGGATTTATTTTTGTTGATTTCAAATGAGCCGAGACCACCCTTGTCAGTTAATCGTATTTATTTGTAGGATATCCGATTTACAGACTTTGAACAAAGAGGCAAAAAAGGAAAAGTATTCCCCCCCCCCCCAACAAGGAATGAGTTTATCACTGCGTACCAAGTTAGCCGAGGTTCACAAATTGGCCTAAAGAAAAAGTACCTTAAAAGAAATTCAAATAATAAACCACAAGCGAAACTGACTGGGTAAATTTTAAATGATTTTGGGTTGAACAAGGAAAAATTGACTAGAGCGGGATTTGAACCAACGACCTCCGGATTGACGTGCCGGCGCTCTACCAACTGAGCTATCTAGCCCTATGTTGGCGGTCTCCCTATGTATTTTGTCAATATCCTTGTTCGGTGGGTGCCAGTCAGAAGCCATTCAACCGTAAACTGCCGTGTAGCCAAGGATCACACCCAAGTATACGATACAACCTGGGAAGCGGCAGCCAGGGGATCACCATAAGGGGATGCGACTTTTTATATCAGATATCAAATAATAAACCACAAGGGAAACTGACTGGGTAAATTTTAAATGATTTTAAAAGAAATTTGAAAGATGGACATGATGTAATGATTTTCTTCTGGACTGTTTGTCCGTTATTTATTTTCTCTGATTGAAGGATTTTTCAATGAGCTCCCTCTGCCTTCCTGCAGTTATTTATTTTCTCTGATTGAAGGATTTTTCAATGAGCTCCCTCTGCCTTCCTAACTGATCACTCAATTGAAGAAATCACAGCCCTTATGTCCGAACCCCTGCTTTGTATGCTTGTAATACTGTAGAAAACCTCTGCATTGTAGCACTCATGAGGTTGAGGGAGCTTGATCCTCTAGACCAAGGGGAGACCCAGACCCACTACCCTAGTGCTTTATTTGTGGTGATGTAGAGAGACTGTAAATCTTATGCAGTGTAACACCCAGGAGGTTCAGGGGGCTTGATCCTCTACATGTAGATCAAGGGGAGACCCAGACCCACTACCCTAGTTCTTTATTTGTGCTTTTTGTGGTGATGTAGAGAGTCTGTAAATCCTAAGCAGTGTAACACCCAGGAGGTTCAGGGGGCTTGATCCTCTAGACCAAGGGGAGACCCAGACCCACTACCCTAGTTCTTTATTTGTGGTGATGTAGAAAGTCTTTCGAAATGTAACACCCAGGAGGTTCAGGGGGGCTTGATCTTCCATACCAAGGGCAGACCCAGGCCCACTACCCTAGTTCTTTATTTGTGGTGATGCAGAGAGTCTGTAGATAATTTGAAATGTACACACAGGAGGTTCAAGGGGGCTTCATCTTCTAGACCAAGGGCAGACCCAGGCCCACTACCCTAGTTCTTTATTTCTGGTGATGTACATTTGTAGATACATGTAGTCTTTCGAAATGTAATACCCAGGAGGTTCAGGCTTTGTGCTTTAGATGGAGGGAAGACCCAGGCCTCCTGCTCTAGTCCTTTATCTGTGGTGATGTAGAGAGTTATAAGAAATGTTCACCCATGAGGTTTAGGGCGCTTCATCCTCTAGACCAAGGGGAGGCCCACTCCTACTACCCTACATGTAGCTCTTTATTACCCCATGTTCTTTATTTGTGGTGATGTACTTGCAGATACTTTTTTGAAATGTAACTCTAACACCCGGGAGGTTCAGGGGGCTTCATCCTCAAGACCTAGGTGAGAGCCAGCGGTTTGGAGAGTTTTTAAATCCTACCCTTGGGAGCATACCAAGAGGAGACCCAGCACAGTACCCTAGTCATGTTAGTTCTTTATTTGTAGTGATGTAGAGAGTCTGTCCATTGTTAAGAGAAGGAAACTCGGGTGGTTTAGTCACATCATAAGGTGGGTAGCATGGCTAACATCATACTGGAAGGAACAACAGGAGGAACCAGAAAAAGAGGGCGACCACCTAAGACATGGGTAGACAATGTGAAGAAGTGGACGGGACTGAACTGGGAGCAATTGTTGAGGACTACTGAAGATCGAGAGTTGTGGAGGAAGTGTGTTGTGGCTGCCATCTTTTCGCCCCTACAGCCTAACACTGGGATAGACTGAGACTGAGGGAGTCTGTAAATCCTTGTAAATGCATGTAAAACCTGTTACTGCAGGGCCCAATTTCATAGAGCTGCTTAAGCAGAAAATATCACTTAAAGGTATTATACAGGATTGGCAGAGCCGACAAAATAATCACAGACAGTGTTCATGTTTTGTGTAATCAACCACATACATGAAATAACAAACCTGTGAAAATTTGAGCTTAATTGGTCATCGAGGTCACGAGAAAATAGTGAAAAGAGACCTGATGTGTTTTCTGTTTTTCAAACATCGAGTTTATTATCGAGTTTATTAAAACTATTGTTTTACTCATTTCTCAGAAACGATAGCATTTTAAGCAGAAATATTTTAAGGAACCCTTTCTACCATTACTTACTTTAAATCATGTAAGTTATGTGTGAATCTGTGAACATTTGTGTTTTTCGATCTTACCAATAGTGTACAGGGCCTTTAACAATTTTCTGTTTCAAGCAGAAATGAGCAGGATACCAGTCACTACTTGTACAAGTAACATGGTAGTTTGGCTGGTAACCGTATTCTGGTAAGCATAATTTTGTTGTGCTAAGCTTCTTTCTGTGCTTAAGCAGCTCTATGAAATTGATCCCTGGCGGTCCCGACTTCATAGCACTGCTTAGTGTGGTATTCTGGGCATAGCATTTCATACTTCATGTGGCGCTGTAAGCACCGAATTCTGGTAAGCAGAAATGGGCCCAAGGTGGTTTTCACTCGAGACGAAGAGCAAATTGTTTGAAGTATTTTCAACTTTGTTTTGTTTTGGTACAGTCCTGTTTCCTGCATGCATTTATGTTCAGTGCGGGCTCGACGCCCCCCAGCGCTGTTGACATAAAGTCTGATTCTATTACATTCTATTACATTACTGTGTCTTCAGCTCAACTCAAAGTAAGCCATCTTCCCTCTGAAAAAATTACTCCCATAGAAAACAATCCAACATAACAAAACCCCCGTAAAAATACAAAGTTCCTTAGCAGTCTTAAGTGCGTAAATGGTTGTTTATCCGATTTCCCATCTGCTTATCCTGACAGACAAGTAAACAAGAGAAGCAAAATTCAAACAATAGCCAAGAACAATTGGTAGATTACTTGATACATGAGGGAGGGAAAGTGGGAAATGGCAGTGTGAAAGGACAGATTAAAGGTTAAAGGCGTTACGAGGGGAAAAGAGCAGTTGCCCTAAAATGTAAATAGAGGTGTTTTGTATCTGGGCCGGGGTCCTAGAGGTAGAAGGCAAGGAAAGAATCCACTACGGCAACCCAACCACCCTTTACGCTTAGCTACTTTTTGAAATTTTAAGCAGCCTCTATGAAATTGAGCCCAGGGCCCAATTTCGTAGAGCTGCTTAAAGGCACTGGACACGTTTGGTAATTACTCAAAATATATATTAGCATAAAAACTTACTTGGTAATGAGCAACGGAGAGCTGTTGATAGTATAAAACATTGTGAGAAACGGCTCCCTCTGAAGTAACGTAGTTTTTGAGAAAGAGGTAATTTCTCACTAAAATATTTGAATCTGAAAAAGACTTCTGGCCTGAAGCCTTTTTCAGGCATTTGAAAGCACACAAATTTGTGCAACAAGTGTGTTTTTTCTTTCATTATTTTCTTGCAACTTCGATGACCAATTGAGCCCAAATTTTCACAGGTATGTTATTTTATGCATATGTATGGGATACACCAAGTGAGAATACTGGTCTTTGACAATTACCAAACGTGTCCAGTGCCTTTAAGCAGAAAATATTGCTTAACATTTTTCTGCTAAGCAGAAAAAAGCAGGAAACCAGTCACAAGTGGTACATGTAAACATGGTGTTTGATTGGTAACCATAGGCATAATTTTGTTGTCTTAGCGACTTTTTGTGCTTGTTAAGCAGCTCTATGAAATGGGGCCCAGGTATCAGCCATATGGCCTTTTTGGCTTTGCCTCTGGCTTTGCCTCTGGCTTGGGCTCCATCATTAAAGGGGCTGTATACATTTGGTAATGACTCTGAATATTAATGGCAATAAAAACTTACTTGGTAAGAAGTACAGCAGCTTTGGATAGTATAATGCATTTTGAGAAACTTTTCACTTCGAAGTACTGCGGTAATGGGAAAAATATATCACATTTTATCCCCCCAAAATTTGAATCTGAGAAGCGTTACGGTCTCAGATTGTGTATTCCTCTAGGGAATATTCTTCCTGGAAATTCTTTCGCGGAAATCTAAAAAATGCTACCACCTTTTGAAAATGAAATTTTCACAGGTTAGTTTTATGGTATATATCTACAATTATATTGGTTTGAAACAAACAGTAGGCTCCAATTACCAAACGTATACAGCACCTTTAATACGGAGCTTCAAACTGGCTATCAATAAAGCCTAAGCCAGAAGTGAAGCTGATGAAGACCTGGTTTCGAAAAGACCCTTTTAAGTTATTTGTACACTGTTGTAAACAGCAACATTAATTTCAGTTCAGTAAAGGCATCCCCCCCCCTCCTGTGAAGTCTTAAAAACTGGTAACCCGCTGTCTTCCACAAAAGATGTTGGTTACTTTGTTGCATGTAAAACCCAAGAAATGCAGGCAGAACCCAACAGAATGTTCATAATGTCCGAGCTGGTCAATTATTCAAACATGATACACTTGTTAATGATGGCCCTCATTGTGCGCCCCGCATAATGACGTTCCCCCTTCTGTGTAAGTCTTTATTCGATAAAACCAATTAACTCTGTGGAAGAAGGAGAGGGTTAGGGTCTTAAATGTCGTGGCGGTGGGGGCTTCTGTCTTGAATTCCAGAAATCTTGTCTGCAATGTGGGATTGATGATTAATGGTGGATGGAGAAGTCTTGTGCCTGTACTTATTGCCATGTCTTGAGAAGTATGGCTCAAGCAGGGTGCCTTGTGCGGTTTTAGGATTTCGTAAGATCTTAATCAATGAAGCTACTGGGAAAAGAACACAGAAATTGAAAGAGTGTGGGAATGGGGGTTGATTTCAATGGCACAGTGTAAAGGAAAAGGAGTGTGTCTTAGACCTGCTAAAGTTGATGTGTATTGCTGCGAAAATAAAATGTTTAAGTTTTGGTGATCTCAGTTACAAGTGTTTCAACATAGACCTTTCCATTGTTGATAAACAAATTGCGCTGGTTGGCATGGACGATGGAATGTTAGCAAAACATTCAATCATGGTAAAAAAATGTTGTGACCAAATTCAACATTCAAAATTCAACAGATTCATGAACTGAAATACCTTCCATGATTGGTTGATTTGTTTCCAACAAATTCAACACTATTTTTGAATATTTTGTATAACATTGCTACAAACTATGGCTATCTGTTTTTGATTTGCAGTTATGGCTTTCCATAGTTTTCCAACCTCGGTTGGCAAAAACTTGGGCTGTGACGTTGCAATAGAAAGGTCTATGGAGTGCCACCGATAAGTTTCTCCCAGGTCGACCCAGGTCGGACCCCAGTTGTAGTAGCTTTGTCGTTGTTGCCATGGCTCGAGACAGACCCTAGTAACCTACTTGGGTTTTGGGGGGTCTGACAGTGGTGCATGACGTCACAATGGAAAACTTTCTCTGTGGTCATAATTTTTTTGTTATTCAGACATACACTTTCAGGAAATTTGACGCACATTTTCACTCTTGAAAGAGCGACTTTGTGAGCCGAATTTAGCATCGAAACAAGTCCAACCGTAACAATTGATAACACAGATATAACAGATGACAAGACAATCTGGAAGAGACTAAGGACTGAGTATTTTACCCCTCAGAAATTTGATTATTATTTTTTTTAATAATTAATATTTTAATTTGTAAACTGAATTTAGATATTCAGTTATTTCTCTTTTGGGGTGTCGTGGTCAAGTTGTTTAGCATCAGACTCATGCTCTGGTAGTTAAGTCATCAAGGTATGGGTTCAAATGCTGGTCATGACACTTGTGTTCTTGAGCAAGACACTTAACTACAGTTTTTTTTTTTCACCCAGGAGTAAATAGGTGCCTGTGAGGGCAGAGATGGTTGTTGTGGTACATATATTGCAGCACAGGCTGTATACTCCCACAGGAGCTGAGATGGTTTAAGGAATGAAATAAATGTCCAGTCACCAGGGGTAATAAGATTGGAGTGCCATGAGTGTCACTGAGTGATGGATTTGAGCACTATAAAAGAAGCCACTAATATTATTAGTGTTCGTTTTTGACCCACCACCCACAATTTCTAAAAAGTAATTCATCAAAGATGGTGGACAATGACATCATAATTATGCAATCCATCTATGGTTGGTCCCCAGTAAATTTCAAAAGTGTGGATGGATTAAATAAGCTCATTCAGTGGTTATCGAATGACAGTGACGAGATTGTCCAACATACAATTCTGTCAGCCCAGCTTGTACTGTATTGATAAACCATTAAAGTGGTCGTGATAAATTGCTCTCTGACAAGTATTGAGTTTGCTCACGTAGACCAATTGTCCGCTGAGAAATACAAACGCGGAAACCCATGTTTAGTAACCATAGCAACCTAATCCTATCACCATATTGGTGTAAGTTGGAAAAAACGGTTTACCCATTCGATTCTTGTTTTTTGTGTGTGGAGCGATTATAGACTTTGAATGGGAGATTAGGACTGAGAACCTGGCCCGGGATGACTGGAGTCTTTAAATTGTTTTAAGTCGGTCTAAGCACTCTTTTGTGTGCTAAGTAGGCATACAGCAGTTGTAATTGGGTCAGGATTGTAGGGGGGGGGGGGGGGTTGCATTGTGGTGGCTTAGACTCCGGATTATGGGATGAAAAGGTTGAAAGGGGATTTTATAACGGGCGGATTTTTCGCTCTCTGGTTTGTATTCAAAGACTTCTGCCCGATGATAGAATACTTTGGTTGCTCAACACATAATCTGTACCACCGCATCTCTTTTCCTTGCCTGGTGCATGCTTCTCTCCATCCTACAATCTAGACTGTTTTAAGAGGAATATCAATTCCTTCTTCAGCTCCCCTGAGTTACTTTCATCTTAATGTTTTCTTCTTGTAGCCCCTTAACCAAGAGTGGATTTTTAACGTGTTTGGGGTTGAACTTGTATACAAAAATCAAATTAGCTAATTGCAAACTGCTTAATACCAACCAAAATGACATAAATGTATGGCATGAATGCAATTTTTTTTTAATGGCATCACATTTCAACACAAGGAGAGACTTTCTCAAAGGCTAGAAGGAGAAAGTCTCTGCTATGGTCAAATCATGTAACTACGTTTAATTGAACCTCTTTGCCTGGTACATGTTTCCCCCCCATCCTACAATCTAGACAGTTTCAAGAGGAGTATCAATTTCTACCTTATAGTTTTTCTGAGTTTTTCATCTTGTCATAGCCCCTTTCCTCTCAACTGAGTTTGAAAGTTGTGGTTGTTTTAACTTATACTCAGTGTCTCAATACCCTACCACACACTTCTTTAAGATCACCATTTTCATGAGTTTGGGACAGGCGATGGAGTATTAACTTTTTGTCACTTCTTTAAGATGCACAACTTCAAAAATTTCGGGGATGAGAAATTTCTGTCTTTTGTCTGAATTCAGACCTTTTCAGGTCTAGTGAAGAAATAAATGTTTATTTTTCAGATATAAAGAAATCCTGCTCTTTGATCTACATTTACTTCTCTAGTGCTGAGGACACTGATCCCAGAAACCTTTTGAAATCTAGAAATCCAGGGGGCTACTACAATGTGGAGATGTCATCATTTTAACATACCTCCTGAAGTGTGGATCCTTGTGTCAGATCTATAGGCCTATGTCAGCAATGAATTACCTGCAGTAGGAACATAGGGATGCAAGATAATTCTCCATTATTCTCCATTTAACTACATAAGTGCCCAGATCTTGTGTTAATCCGTACATACAAGACATCTCAAGAACTGGAACCTTCCCAAGCATTCCCACACCCCTCTGCCCCCCAGTGGAGTGTCCCATGTCCATGAATTGTCAGCCATCAGATGGAATTAGCTTCGCAAAACGAGACAAGAAAAGAAGCAAAGAATGAGAAGAGATGAATGGTGGTCTGCCAAGATCTTTCTTCTCTCTCCGAGTTCCAATCTACCAGATCTGGCAAGTTTTGCAACTGTTTCGTCCCCTATTCATCTAGACTTAACCGCCTGAAGGGAGAAGGGGGGGGGGGGGGGGGTAAGTTTGAATGAACAAGTAGTGCCTGGGAAGATGGTCCTACATGCCTGGCCTCATCCAGTGTAAGGGTGGAGGGATGATGGATGGGTGATGGTGCAGGTAGTATGAATTACAAATTGATTGATCTCCATTGCTGTCTTTTTGTGCTCCACTGGTTAGGGTGGATGGAAGGGGTTTTCTTTGGGAGGCTCAAACCAAATATGCTCCTGCCAAACTCCAACTTCATTGATAAAATGATTGTAACCACCCCCTACTGAAGATCCCGGCCTGTTTTACTTTCTTTATGGTTCGGTAGAGCTGCATCCACTTTTCTCCTCATTCTTTCTTACTCTTCATCGGTCGCGACAAACTCTCTTCAATGGCTCAACCCAAACTTGAATCTAATCACCCCAAACTCAAAAATTCATGGGCACATAAAAGTACTACACATCTATTAAAGGTTCCCTGGCATGCGAGAACCACAACCCCACCTTTCCTGTAGGAGCACGCTGAATAGAGAGCTTGTCACTGGCTGTCTATTGTTAGAGGGATTCCCTTATTGTCATCTGCTGGATGCGCCAGAACAAACACCACATGATTGGGAAGTGAAGCCACTGTACTGGTCTTACCGCTGGAAGACTGAGTTTGGAGGGATTGAAAAGAAGCATTTACCAGTGGAGGGTTTAGTGTATGTTAACGTCATAAGAGATTGGTGACAGCGGTACAACTACCATCACAGTCTTGTCCAGATGTTTGTTGACTGAGGACATGTTTTGTGTGTTTTGAGGGATTGAAAAGAAGCATTTACCAGTGGAGGGTTTAGTGTATGATTAACTTTGTCGTCTTGTTATAAGAGATTGGTGACAGCGGTACTATTACCATCACAGTCTTGTCCAGACGTTTGTTGACTGAGGACATGTTTTGGAGTTAGGGAGTTTTCTGGATTAATACTGGCGATGAATTTCAATTAGGGTTCTTGAAACTTGTGTGGAGTGGACCTTGTAGAGTGTAGTCTTGGAGATACCAATTGGATATAAACTAACTGAAACTGATCACATTGTGCAGGAGTTTCATTTACAGCATCGTTGGAACCATACAGTTCCAATGTTTTAGTTACATGTAGAACTCTGGAACTGTGTGGGTTCTGAAGGAACTATATATTGGACGTTGCTGCAAGTGTACATGTTGTAAGTACAGAAATACTGTCTTCGACTTTTGAAAATCTATGTGTTTCTTTGGCACTCCTTTACGTATTTGTCTATTTTAGTCAACAATATCAAAACAAACAAATAAAACAACAAACAAACGAATAAACAAATAAATAAATAAACTTAAAGGGGCCATCCAAAGTTGTCAACATTTTTAAGGTTCTACAAAGAGTACTATTTTTAAAACACTAACAAACTCCCTCCAGAAGTCTGTCAGTCTGACTTAAAAAAGGAAATTCAAGAAACTGTTGAAGACTGAACTGTTCAGAGCTCGTTAATTTGTTTATTGTTTGTTCTTCATTTGTCCAGCTTTTTGATCTAGTGTTGTCTAGGGTACAGTTGTGCGCTTTTCAAGAATTCTGTATTAAGATTATGGTTGTGTAATGAAAGAGTTTTGTATGTGCTACTTGAGGCCAAGTTAGCAAAAGGACAATTTTTCGACTTGTGGTCGATATTGCCTTTTACCCAGCACAAGTTTTTGTGCATGAATACCAGTTATTACCAGCCACTCGACAGATGTTCCTTGTGTGAACTTGGTCTAGGTGGTGCTTAAACTTATTGCAGGAAATGTGTAGTATTCAGGAAATGTAGAAATGCTCAGATTGTGTAAGTAATAGAGGATGAGCCCGAATGTCTGTGATAGACATAATAGGAACGCTTGAATGGCAGGTAGCTATACAGCTATTATTGTATATTTCTGGTAATGAAACCAAGGATGCCTCATAAGTGAACTTAATCACTGTAGCTCACAAGCCTGAGGAAACCTGTACACAAGGGTGCTTGCTGTGAACCAGACTCTTCAACGATAAGTGTTCTGGGTTCTTTTACCATTTGTTTTCTCCTTTTTTCAAACGTTCCTATTACGCCTATTACCTGCATTGATTCACTTCACCCGACGTCATCATAAAAATAATCTTGGGTTATTTTCGGATTCAACGTCTCTATATCGGTAGACCTACAGTGTTGTGAGATTTAGGCGACGAGTTTTCCTGAGGACTTATTTTGACTGTAAAGTTCATACATGTAGATATATCTTTCTAAAACTAAAAGAAAGAAGAAGAAAAAAACTTGCATTGTTTGTTCTGTCAGAACTCTTTCCATGTTCCGAGAATCACAATTGAAAATGGCAGGGGGTGTCAAGGAAAAATGTGTTTGAGGTGGTGAAAATGGAATTCATGCATACCGCCCACGGCAACTGTCTCTGTACTCAGAATGATTTTTTCTGACTTGGAGTGGGGTCTTCAGATTGTATACCTCGTCATACTTCATCTCTAGCGTGTTTAGTGAAAATTCCTTGTCCCGTATCTGCCATAAACTAGTTTCACTTCCACTGCCTAGGCCATGCAAAGTTTCAAATCTTTCTCACTATCCTAAAACAATTTTGATCTTGCAACAACTGATGTTTGAAAACAGTAAAAACTTAGAAGGCTTTTTCTCACTATTTTCTGATTTGATGACCAGTTGAGCTTTGACAGGTTTGTTTACTTTGTGTATAGTTTGGGTCCCTTAACCCTCAAACTATGCAATGCTTAATTACTGTTTGTGATTAGTATTGTTTGTTAACGATCCTTATATCAATCTACATTAATTACATTTTTACTCTTCAGTAATTAGTTTATCCTCTTTTTACGGTTTAATGTATTTATGAATTTTTACTCCTACTTGTTACAATCCATTTTCTTAATTTATTTTATTTGTTCAAACAAATATTCCTGTTTAACTTTTGACTATAGTGCCATTTTTCGTTTTACTGTGTTCAGCGCCTTAGAGCATGCCTGCATGATTAGGGCGCTTTATAAGTGTTTTTTTTTTTTTATCATTACTATAAACGAGGGCTGCTGTCAGCACTTGCTCCCATATTTTTATATTTCCATTGTTTTAACCACATTGTACACATTGGTCAGCTCATGATATCCTAAGCTGGACAATTCCACACATCTGAGAGGGGTGTCAATTTAACAGGGGTCAGCAATTTGGTTAGGAGGGGGGGCAGAAAAATGCTCTGCCAGCATCCTTAGAGTGTCAATTTTCAGTGATAGATGTAAACAAATGATCAAATTTTGTCTCCTGAAGATGACTAGAGCAAGCTAGTCGAAACGTTGAGACCTATTAAGAACTCGCTCCACAGCAGTGTAGTTAATAACGAGAAGTTCCCTCGATCCACAAAGCGAAAGTAGTAGTCCCGGCTGATTTTCTACCTCCCTCCCGAATAATGTACAGTACTCCACGGCAGTAGAATAAACAGCAAGACAAGTTCTTAAAGAACAAAATCTACCTAGCAAGTAGATAGTACACATGGTGTTACCGCAAACCAAATATAAATTTTTCATTACATTACTATTCTGTTGTTATCTAATGTATTTTCAAGTTGTGCAAATGGAAATGAACCAAACAAACAAACAAACCTCACCATGCAATGCCTCAAATCCCATAAAACTTAATTAATTACACACACAAAATAAGCTCAAACTAACCTGACACTACCTGGACATGTAAACAACTTACTCCGATAAAACAATCATTGAGAAAGTGCAAAACAAACACTCTCAACCTGTGGAAAGTGATTGGAAGTGGGTGCTGACAACATAACACAGATCAGTTGGGACCAAAGAGCTGCCCTGCCAACTGTTCAGATTTAGTTGGAATTGTCCAGTTTTGTTAGATTACAGGCCGCAAAAAAATCAGAACATTCCTATTTTTGAAAATGACAGCAATGAAAGAGATAACAAAAGTTCTGGCAAAAGAGGATGCCATTTGCTTGCCATTTGTATCCCTTACGGGATACAGTGATTTTTGAATATTGTTTGAAATACGTACATGATTTGTATACATATGTACATGTATGTGATGAGCTTTACTCGCACAACTTCTTGCGTCGTGTCCGTGGACTCGTAGAACTGGTGCTCCTATTTATGAGGTTTCAATGTTGGCAGGTATGGCTATACATGTTTGAGGGTTAAAGTAGGGATGCTGGTCTTTTTGTAGTTTTTGGCTTTCTGTATTTTTGGGGAAAACATGTTTTTTCATGATTTCGTGATGAATACAATTTTATCTAATCCAATCTCATCAATCTAATATCTGTCAAATGTTGTCTGCTTGCTAATCTTGTAACTTAACTTGTTGACTGCCGCCTACGAGTATATTCGTAGTAACAGGTGTAACGGATTCTGCCACTACGAGTATACTCGTAGAGAATGAAAGGCTTTTGTATAGTGAATTGAATACACTGGCATCGCTGAGAACGCAACGAATACGCTTCTGGCAGTGGTGAGGACACATCATCAGAATTTGTATGCTACAACATGTAGACAAAAAAATAAAAAATATTTGGTATGCGCGCATGCGCACCACACTTAGATGCTTGGCAAATGGGATGCCCCTACGAATTTATGACCGGCAGTCAACGTGTTAAACCATCGAGCAAAGCTTGCTCTTTGCTTAAACTCGAAGCACTTCAATAATACTGATGTTTGCCAACATCTTGACTTTGAGATTTAAATAGCTGTCCAAATTAACAACTCAACCATTAGATGTCTACACCATTGACAACCTGTAATTTTTTAGTCTCTTTTTCATCCACTACCGTTTTTTAAACCAAAGCAAAACTTGCTTCGTGCTTCAACTCAGTACTCTTGTTTACCAACATCTTGACTTTAAGATTGAAATAACTGTACCAATTAACAACTCAACAATTATATACTAGAGCTTTAACACATTCTATACCATTGAAGACCTGCAATTTTAGAAGTCTCTTTTTCATCCATTACTGTTTTTAACCCAAAGCAAAACTTGCTTCATGTTTCAACTCAAAGCACTTCAGTACTCATGTTTACCAACATCTTGACTTTGAGATTTAAATAACTGTCCCAATTAACAACTCAACAATAAGATACTAGAGCTTTAACCCACTCTATCCTGCAACTTAAGAAGTCTCTTCTTGTCCGCTACTGTTTGTAACCCATCTTGTTTACCTTCTACATTGTGAAGGGACCGATTTTTCATGATTTTCTGAGCTGAAGGAACATTTTGCAGTCTACTGCTAAGACACACAGACCGTGGTTAATCCTTCACGGGAGCTTGTTTACTGTTTCTGATCATCAGATTCAAACCCTCCTGTAGCTTACTCCTCTATCCGGTCATTGTAAGGCGGGAGTAATAGCCGTACAATCCCCTTCACAATGCCAGGCCCATAGTGCTAAGGAATTTAAAATTGCCTGACTGTCCCATGGACAATGCCTGTGTTTCTGAAGGGGGTAGTGTTGTTGAAGGGGGGATGATATGGAGGTCCAGGGTGTGTCCTTGGTCCGCCTGAGTAGATGTGACAGGCTGGATGTTTGGCTCTTTTTCATTGGTATACATATACATGTAGTTGATATGTCCATAGTGACTGCTCATGACAGCATGGGGAATTTATACATAGCTGGGCTTGAATTCAAGACATTGCTTAGCTTAGAAAAAGCATGCTTAGTAGAAACAGGTTACCAGTTAAATTACCATGTGATGTATGTCGTTTGAGACTGGGAAATGGTTTGCCATAAATTGACTCAAAGAAATATACATCAGTAGCAATCAGTTTATTGAGCACTATTCAATGCTGATATGATGCACGTTATCTTGACTCAAATACTATTATCAGTTGCAACAGTTTACCAAGTATAACCAACATTACCAGTGCTGTACATTATATTGATTCAGTCGGTTTGATTATATCAGTAGCAACCAGTTTACCTAACGTGCTGTACATAACATCGAGTCTAAAAGTATTATTAGTTGGAACAATTTTACCAAATAATTAGGCCAATAACCAACACAACCAAATCTGCCCATTATATTGGTTTAGTGAGAGTGATTATATCATCAGCAATCAGTTTACCACACAACCATTGCTGACATGCTGTACACTATCTTGATTCAAGTAGTATTGTTATCAGTAGCAGCAGTAAACCAAATGCTATACATTATCTTGAATCACTGAGTGTGATTGTATCAGCAGCAGTAGTTTACATCACAACCAATGCCATAAATTTAACATCTACATGTATACAACCGATGCTGTACATTGTTTTGATTCATAGAGTTAAATACATGATTATTAAAACCATTTTTAACATGCTGGAAATCTCTTTTGTTGTATTTTTGTTTATCTCAGGTAATTCACGCTTCCATACCTCAAGAATCTGCCAAGGAGAGAGTCTCCGATTGAGAGACGCATTTTGTTTGGGTGACGGACAATTCTATTTTCCAGTAAGGTAAGTTTTAAATACAGTTCAATTCATTTAAGTGAACTGCGTAATTGAACATTAAGCGCCTGTTTGAAATTGCATTTTAATTTCTACATAACTTTTGAGGGATAGTAAGAAATTGTGTGTAGATATTTATTCTTGTGCTGCAGAAGCTTTCCTTTTTTCAGTTGGTTGCCTGTAAAAAATTACTTGTTTGACGACGGCTTTAAACTTTCAACAATTGACTGGTGATTTCTCAACATTTTTCCTGAATTCAGGATTATCTCAAAATCTCTACGATAAAGAAATAAAGTAGTCCGCAAAGGGAGAAAGAAATGTTCCATATTGTGTCCAAACCTGTACTTATGGGGGCCCAATTTCATGGCTTTGCTTTACCTTTAAGCAAAGAATCGGCGCTTACGGAAGCAGGAAATTTTTGCCTGTGCGCTTGCGTAGTCCACGTTACTAGGCATTCTACGCTCACACAGCTAGCGCAGAAATTCGGCGCTTGCACAGTAAGTGTAGAATGGTGATCGCGAGCGTAGAAATCAGCGGTAAGCAGAGCCATGAAATTGGGTCCTGGTAATGCACAGATTCTGTAAACCTCCTGAATTATAGCATGCACAAAAATGGCCTGACGTTTCAGCCCTAGCAGAATCTTTCTCGAGGGCTAAACAAATGGTAACATCTATGAGAAGTTCTGGATTTAGAACTAGGCGAACCCAGGCCTCTGAGCCATTTTAGGAAATTTCACATTCATCAAATCACATCCCTGAAATGATTTCTCAAACAGTTGAAGATTTACCTGTTGCAACTTCTACCTTCAGTCACAATGAAGGAAAAAAAAGTGTTTTCAAAAAAGCGATTTGGGAATATAACAAAGGTATTTTCCAACTAAAGCTCCCAATATCTGGATGTGGGATTATGATGGATGACGCAGCTGTACAACTTCCCATTCAAGCCAAATAGGTATCGGCCTCGCGTATTCTGGTCTCTTTGTCTAAGGGAGAAAGAGGGAACACTGGGGAAAGAGGGGGACTGATGCCTCAAGACTTAAGCAACCCAAGCTCCTTCGGCAGAGCTGAACGCATCGCCGAGCATTCCAAGTCAATTCTGCCCTCCGGGGGGGGGGGGGGGGGGGGAATTAAGGAAGAAAGGGGGGAATTAAGGGAGAAAGGGGAAAATTAGAGACTTAAGTCGGGGAAGAGTAGGAGAGGAGAGACTAAAGAATGGTTGGTAGATTTTGAAAAACAAGATTAAGCGGTGAGGAAGCTGATTGGAGGTAGGGGAAGGGGGCTAGGGTTTTGTGGACCTGGGTGGATTGAAGGGGTTCTGTTAAAGAGGAGACCACGTGGGGAAGGTGTTATTTTTTGGTAGATTTGGCGTGGTGGGTTAGCTGAAGCACGCTGGGTCGGATGAAGAGAACTGTCATGCGTAATCTAATCGTGAATTTGAAAAATCATGGAGTAAATCATGCGGAATCTTAAATCCGGGAGAGGATGCCACAAAAAGTTGATTGTTTGCGTATGCCTTGAATTGGTTGTGAATTGTCGTCCTGGATTCTGTGAGAATTAAACGCAAGGCTTGACAGTGCTGTCTTAAGTCAGTGTTCTCCCTCAGCAAGGGTCCGCTGGCCAAATTATAGTGAAAACACCTCTGGACCTAGTCAACATTCTCTCCAAGGGCCAAGTGGTCAAGCTTGCTAGTTCATAGCTAAAAAGAATCCCTATTTGATATAGGGGATCTTGCATCCTCTAGCGAGAGATACCCTCAGTAATAATTACCCTGCCACGTCTTATATGTCTTAATTGCTCTCTTTGCCTATTATTCTAACGGAAATTATCAGTAAGTGAAACCCTTTGTTTGGAATAAAGTTTTCATTGAAAAGTCCAAAAAAAAAGTCAGGTTGGCTTAGTGGTTTTTTTCCCTGCCTTTCACCTCTATGGACCCTGGTTCGAATCCCACTTCAGACCAGAGCCTTGCATGTATAGATTGGGTTTTCAGTCTTTACCTGATTGCGTGGGTTTTTCCCCATTGGGGTATTCCTCCCACATCTAAAACTGAATAATTCTTTGTGTTTTCCTATTCATCCGTTTTTTTTGTGTGTGCTAAGTGTGCTGTTGGATGTGTAAAAAATAAATAAATAAAATACACAAACTTGAAATATGGGCTAGTAAGAACAGTTGCCGACTAGTGAAGTGACAAGCCAACTTGTCCTGCTGGCTAGTCGCTGAAAAAGTTTCTAACTGGAGGAAAAACAAAAAGGTTCTCTTGCAAAAAATGTTCGCAGAAGATTGCCTTTACTTAGGAAAAACTGCCCTACCTAAGGCTGACATTACAACTGTCAACTATTGATTTTGATTGAAAACCAACAAACATTCCGCTACCCCCACATGTGATCTGGTCACCAGTGGAGCGTGTTAGACTCATATTGGCTGGGTCTGATAGAGAACTGGCTTGACAGACATGACCCAGGTACATGTATATAACAAAAGTTATTGAAAAGTGAACGGACATGACACTGTTTAGCAGTTTCCTTGATGGTTTTGAAAAATATGGCTTTTTGTAACGACGTGTCGTGGCTGGGCGGTCAGGCATGCTGGACTTGGGGTGTGGCGTTTCTGTTTAGGCAGGGTTCAAGTCCTACTCTTGACACTTGTGTCCTTACGAAAGACATTTAACCATTATTATTATTATTATTATTATTATTACTGGTTTATTCAAATCTGCTCGTCGCAGCCGGCAGGCTGAATTAAAATACAGATTTACAATAAAAATATAATAGTACAGCAAAAAGTTTATACAATAGGAACATTAAAGATTTAAAAGCAAAAGACAACCAAACAAGTAAACAAACAACAAACAAACAAACACCCCAACAACCCAACAAACAAACAAACAAGGACAATACAACACTGAGCAGACAGACAAACAGCAGACAGGGGAAAAACAAAAATATATATATAAATATAAAAAACACATGAAGAAGGCAAGAGAAAATCTAAAAAACAAACTAAAACATATTGCTTCATCCTTCAGTTGGGAGGTAAGGGCGTTGGTCCGGTGTGTAAGGTTATCCTTATGGTGTATACTTATGGTTAAGGGAAAAGGCTTCGCCCCGGTAGTTCTGGCATGGTTGTTTGCATTAAGTTTTCACCATTGCACCTTGTAAACCCCAAAAAGCCATTTTAGGGGAACTAGTTGCCCCTACTTTGGGAGTAGGGTTTAGCAAGATTACCCAGGGTCAGCATCTTGAGTTTGCATTCTTCTCTGGAAAATCACATCAAGTTTGAAACGAACATGAGGTGGCACTAGGGTTAAGAATGGCCAAGTGGACCAGATTGGCTCTAGGGTTTCTTCCCCTGCCTTCCACCTCTGTGGACCATGGTTCAAGTTCCACCTCGGACCGGAGCTTTGCATGAGGATTAGGTCTTCAGCTCCTACCTGATTGTGTGGGTTTTCCCCAATAATTGTGGGTTTCCTCCCTCAGCTAAAAGGGATTATTTCTACTCCTTTCCTATTGATCCTGTTATTGGCACTCATTGTGCTGTTAGATGTGTAATTAGAATAAATAATATGGGATTTGCATGGTGAGGTATCAAATATTGGCACTCATTGTGCTGTTAGATGTGTAATTAGAATAAATAATATGGGATTTGCATGGTGAGGTATCAATATATATTTGGTTTGCGGTAACACCATGTGTATATCTACTTGCAGGGTAGATTTTGTTCTTTGAGAACTTGTCTTGCTTTTATTCTACTGCCGCGGAATAGAATATTCGGAATTCGGGAGACTTCTCAGTTCTGAAAAGAACTGTCCTGCTTATTAACTAAGTTATTAACTAGCAGTAGTTAATAAGCAGGACAGTTCTTTTTAGAACTGAGAAGTCTCCCGAATTCCGAATATTCTACTCCGCGGCAGTAGAATAAAATTTAAAAAGCAAGACGAGTTCTCAAAGAACAAAATCAACCTAGCAAGTAGATATACACATGGTGTTACCGCAAACCAAATGTATGGAATAAATAAATGAATAAATAAATAAATAATACTACTTCTCAGGAATTTCCTGGGGTTGTATTTCCTTGGAATTGGCCGAGCATTGTGAAAAGGGCTACCAATGGAGACAGAACAACAGGAAGACCCTGGCAATGGGGTTCACACAACTGACAACAACTTCAGCAAAATAGGAGACCAGTCACAGGATGTGGTGGTGGTCAAGCCTTAATGGCCAATGTGTCAAGCCAATTGACAGGGGCCATTTGTTAAAATAAGTGGGCATTTAATTTAATGCTTGTGTGTCCTGGACAAGCTGGTTGGATACACTACAGTGTGTAACAAGGTGATTGCATGAACCATCTATTACTGGGATTTGCCTGTGTATAGAGCCCTCATTGAGTTAGGATTGTTTGCTGGGTTTGTTGGGAACTTTGTGTAGAGCTCTATGTATAGAGTAAGCATTGTTTACCATGATTGTGTGGGAACTCTCTTTTGCTATTACTTTCTTTTGCCAGAGCAGTAAACAGAGAACTTTTTAATGGTTTGCTAGAAATTGTGAGAACTTAGCACAAAGGCCTTGTCCAGATGGTGAGAACAACATTGATTAGTTATCGTGGAGTAAATGATAAATGACTTCATCTGTAGCTTCCAAGAAAGTTCACTTGCATCATCAAGGGATCGTAGAACATTTTTGACGCCAACTGCCAAAATCCAGCACTTCTTAGAAATAGTGGAATTTAATTAAAATTTAAGACAACTGAAACATGAGCCATGGTGTCTTAAACATTCTATGTTGATAAATACTATAGGTCAGGGGTGCAACTTTTCAGCTGATCATTTGATAATTTCTTCTTTTTTTAGTGCCTTAGAAAACTGGAAGAGAATGTACAAATTTGTTTGTGCTAGCAGACCTGGAATAGATCGATCCATTAAGCCCCGCCTCCTTACAAGTTGACCAATCACAGCCACGAAACCTGATCACCATTAGTGCAAAGATCACCAAACGGGCTCAAATGGTGATCAGATTTCGCGGTTGTGATTGGTCAATGAGAAATGGGCGGGGCTTAATGGATCGGTGTATTACACGGAGGCCACGGCCTCTCTTGCCCAGGGCCCAATTTCATAGAGCTGCTGAAGCAGAAAATATTGCTTAAGAATTGTCTGCTAAGCACAAATGAGCAGGATACCAGTCACAAATTGTACATGTGACATGGTAGTTTGGCTGGTAACCTTATTCTGGTAAGCAAAATTTTGTTGTGCTTAGCTACTTAAGTCCTGGTCTTGGCCTTGGTACCCCTTCAGAGGTTTCCCATAGACTTTAAAGAGGTGCTCCGAGGTCAAATTCAGTTTTGTGGTCCTCTCAGTTTTTGATAGTTAGAGTCGTTATGAAAATGGGGGGGGGGGGATAATGAAAAATTTTGTAAAATGCCACTGTGTCTGATATCCTTCAATTGCATGGTTTGTCCAAAGTCCAAAACATTCGATGACATCACATTTCATTTACATGGTCTTTACGTGTTTCTATCAAAGGATGTTCAGTTAATTCCTGAATTTCAATTAAGATAGCGTGACTCTTTTTGACTGGTGCAAAACTTCCTCTTTGGAATGTACAGACCTCGGCCCTATTTGTTTTTCGCTGTTCAATGACGTTAGGGTTCAAATTTTCGCTCTGAAAGAGTTTGAAATAAGTTGGCATTTTACATCGTTTTAAAGTGAGGTTAAGACTTAAAGAAGGGTTTAAAGAAGGGTTCAAATTTTCGCTCTGAAAGAGTTTGAAATAAGTTGGCATTTTACATCGTTTTAAAGTGAGGTTAAGACTTAAAGAAGGGTTTAAAGAAGGGTTCAAATTTTCGCTCTGAAAGAGTTTGAAATAAGTTGGCATTTTACATCGTTTTAAAGTGAGGTTAAGACTTTTTTATAAGGACTCTATTTATTGGAAAATGAGTGCCTCACCAAGCTGAATTTGACCTTGTTGGAGCCCCTCCTTAAGATTTTCCAATGGAAGTGCCCTTTCCGGAATGAAAATGGCCTTGCCCCCTCAAAGATGAAATTCCACGCCTGTGTTTGGAAATATTTGGGTGTTTTGCAAAAACAAAGTTACATATATTATGTACCGATGTACATGTAGAAATATTGTTTGCATCAAGGTGCCAGACTATACCTCTTCCGGCCTTGGTATGGTTGCATTGATTTACATGGGATTACTTATTAAAACTACATACATGTATGCAGAGAATGGTGTCTGGTTTCCTTTTCCATCCAGCACAACATCAATGTTATCGGTAACAGTAGCCGAACATGCCTATGGACACAAATGTTACACATATTTTCTTCCATCGATCCCCAAATATTTTGAACATAAGTTCTTTGAATTTTCAATTGGTTGTAGCAGCTTCGGTAAATGCTGTGACTTTGCACCTCGAGCAATTCCAGATTCATGTCAACTTTTTGGGGTCTGTCCAAAAAAACAACAACCCAAAACATTCCTGAACATCCATGGGGCATTAGTGCCCACACTTAAAGGTTTTGCACAACATTGGCAAGATTGAAAATATAAATGCTGTCAGATTTGCACGTTACTTAAATGGTATTAAGACGGTCATGGTGAGAAACTTCCTTCGAAATTTATTTGTTTTGAAATGCTGTTGACCACGTGACCTGTGACATCACATGTTTACAAAAGAGCCGGCGGAGCCTGGACTTCCCGGAAGGCATGATTTGTACACAGCCCAATGGAAGAACACAAAATCTTATTTTTTATGGAGATTGCATGGTCTTATTTCTATCAACTTTTAAAATAACTATTGGATATGTGGAAGTTATGTCACAATATATAAAATTTCACATGTGACCAGTGCAGTATCTTGCCTGCCATGAAATGCTCTGGAGTGTACAATGTCTTTTCCTGAAAAACAGAAGAAGAAAAAATCATTATTTTAGGGGGGAAATGTGTGGACACCAACAATAAAATTACTTGACCAATCTGTAATTGTTTCATTAACTTGGGGTATACAATAATTTTTTTCATTTGTATGCAATCAGATTTCATCAAGTATATTTTTAAATGTATATTTTTATAATAAAACAAGAAAACAAAAAAATTAGGGAAAACACAAACAAAATAAAGATGCTGTTAAATTGTTTATGGTCGGCAGGTTTTTGAACGGTCAGACAGGTAACAGTAAACAAACCCATATAACGGTTAGCCTTTTGTCAAGGCCTTCGTGGCTTGAACAGCTTTGTAGAGCCGCGATCCCAAGCGACTGAAATGGGAGACCACGCACGCGAGTGGCGAAGCCACGAGGGCCTTTTCCAACTTGTTTGCGGTTTCTTATGTGTTTGCTTATAATCTCGACTTTTGCTACCCGAAACGGTAGCAAAAGTCCAAACCAATCAGAAGTGCATAACGCACGTTTCATACTTCATGAATAATTCATTTAAAAAAACGCAAACAAGTTGGAAAAGGCCCTCGTGGCTTCGCCACTCGGCTCTCGCGCGTGGTCTCTCGTTCCAGTCGCTCGACTGTTAACAAAGCTGTCCAAGCCACGATGGCCTTGACAAAAGGCTATGTAACGGTTAGCCCTCACCAATGTTGTCACCCTCACCAATGTTGTCCACATGCTTTAATCTTTTAAAAGGAAATTCTTTAAAATTGCTAGACTGTGTCTCATCAAAAAGCCCTAACTCCCACCAAACATTACCTGAAATGTTGTCACTTTCGTTAAATACAACTTTTCCAGTTTTCACTCTTGTCACTATTTGCCCTCAACACTCCACACAATGTTGTCAGCCAGAGTTTCCCTGAAGTCTCAACCCATAAAACTGGACATGACAAGTACGCCTTGTATGCGGTGACAGTAATCCTGTTGCTGCAGGCCCAGGCAGATGGCTTGATTAAATGTTATTTATTCTCGTAACACAACCCTCTTTTAAACCAAACTTCTAAAGAAGAAGAAAAAGGAAAAAAATCACAGAATCTTCCAAATTGTTGGTGTCAGATAAGGATCAGGAAAATTACTTTGACGTTGGAAGATTGATGTTAGTTTTGAAGCCAGAAGGCAGTTTGAATTTGGTTCTTTGGAAAGGTATGTCAAATTTCTGATCGGGTTTTTTCAAATGATTTGTTCGATGCCAAAACAGATTAAACTTTCCTGATGTAGAAAAAATACAAGGGTAACTTGTGAAAGAGGGGTTTATAGGTCAAATTCGTTTTTTGATGCACTCAGTTTCCACTTCTTTTTATAAGTGGGGCAAAAAACAACAACTTTCTAACCTCAAGTATAATGTGTAAAATGTAAAAATTATCCAAATTGGTGGGAAACAAAATGTGTTGTACATTTCGATGCTTGTTCTTACACAGTCATGTATACTCCTGCTTTGATGAGATGTAGACTAGAACAAAGCGCCATTCCAGCAGCTTTATTCCACATACTGCATCTCTTAGGAACTCCTTGCCTGGTGCTTGTTTCCCTCTATCCTACAATCTAGACTGTTTTAAAGGCACTGAACACTATTGGTAATTACTCAAAATAATTGTTAGCATAAAAACTTACTTGGTAACAAGCAACGGAGAGCTGTTGATAGTATAAAACATTGTGAGAAACGACTCCCTCTGAAGTAACGTAGTTTTTGAGAAAGAGGTAATTTCTCACTGAAATAATAAAAGACTTCTGGCCAGAAGCCTTTTATTCCATCTGAAAGCACACTAATTTGTACAACAAGGGTGTTTTTTCTTTCATTATTTTCTTGCAACTTCGATGACCAATTGAGCCCAAATTTTCACAGGTTTGTTATTTTATGCATACATGTATGTTCATTGTTGGGATACACCAAGTGAGAATACTGGTCTTTGACAATTACCAAAGGTTTCCAGTGCCTTTAAAGGCCCTGTACACTATTGGTAAGATCGAAAAACACAAATGTTCACAGATTCACACATAACTTACATGATTTAAAGTAAGTAATGGTAGAAAGGGTTCCTTAAAATAT
Organism: Leptasterias polaris; assembly: GCA_037783415.1. NCBI lineage: Eukaryota > Metazoa > Echinodermata > Asteroidea > Forcipulatida > Asteriidae > Leptasterias > Leptasterias polaris. The sequence continues at coordinate 10,864,115 of JAZGTN010000009.1, forward strand.
TTCTGCCTAAAATGCTATCGTTTCTGAGAAATGAGTAAAACAATAGTTTTTATCGCGCGCGATAATAAACTCGATGTTTGAAAAACAGAAAACACATAAGGTCTCTTTTCACTATTTTCTCGTGACCTCGATGACCAATTGAGCTCAAATTTTCACAGGTTTGTTATTTCATGTATGTGGTTGATTACACAAAACATGTACACTGTCTGTGATTATTTTGTCAGCTCTGCCAATCCTGTATAATACCTTTAAGAGGAATATCGATTCCTACCTTTAGCTTCTGCAAATTATTTTCATCTTAAATGTTTTCTTCTTGTAGCCCCTTACCAATACTGTCTTTTAGGCTTTTAAAGTGACTTTTAGCTTTTTGTGCATTTTACTTTGCATACGAGATTAGTACAGTTTGTTTGTTTGTTGTTTGGTTTTTGTGTACATCATTTTCCGCCAAAATCTGATGCCATAAGCTTGTCATATGGAATCAATCTAGAACTTCATATTCAAGTGCGTAGGTAAATTGTGTTTGGTTATTTCTTGAATACCAAAAAAAAAATAATAATGTCATCTGAATCCCAACTGCTGCACATTGGGCATTACATGTATTAGAGCTGCCAACCCGCCCTGATTCTGCAAAAAGGTTCCCTGAAAATCAACCAACCTTTCCACGTTCTGATGAACAAACTTGACAATCTCCCTGTTTATGGAAACTTGTTCCCTATTATGTTTAGTGTAATTTTAAATATCGCCCTGATTGTTGTACGAAATCTCCCCGATTGCAAGATGCAAAGGTTACCAGCTCTCCATTAAAAAACCCGGGACTTTCGGTCGTTTCTTTTGTTCGTTAAATCCATGTACGTTAAATACTTGGCACGTCGCCAACAGAACATACCGAATTATGTTCAGACGTAAGATAAGAATGGAAGGAAAAATGTGTAGAATGTTTTGCTCATGATTTTAAAAAAAAATGTTTGTAAAATAGAAAGAAAATAAAATGGGGGGGGGGGGGGGAGGTAGTGCTCAAAGTATGCCAAGTTTGCGTGGAGATTGACGATGGCAATTTACCCAGATCTGGGGCAAAAGGTAAAGACCCTATTATGAATGTACATGTGCGTAATCTACAAGGCATTAAATTGAGGTCGTGAAAGGGCAGTGTAGATTTTTGACCCGCAGTGGATTTAAAGTCGGCCAAGAGGAATTAATTTGAGTGAAATTCTTGGGTGTGAACGGTTAAAGGGTATCGAAGCTAGTCAGGAAAACTATCAACTAATAATAATCCCTGTGAAGATTTTGCTTGTAATTTAAATATCTTTCGTTTGAATTCCACGGTGTATTTCCATGCTTTTATTCAGAACTATCATTATTAATTTAAAAACAAGCAATCAAAAGTGATTTTTTGTTTTGTTTTACAAATATTGGTGAAGTCTGAAAATAATAGCAAATTGAAATGTGGTTTTTAATTTTAAAAAGAAGGGGAGAAAAATCAGTATTTTCTTTTAGAGTCTTTTTAATGGAAAGTTGCTTGCAGAAATAAAACAAAACATGGTTTTTTTTCCAGCAATAAAATGGCTTCTTTTAATTTAAAGAAGTAATTTTATGCTCTAGAGTGCTTTAGGGTGCATGCTCTACATGTAGGTCGCTAAAAACAGTTTTACAAAACAAATGGCAGTGGGTAGAAGCAAAGCGCTACAACTGATGGACAAATTGAAGTAAAGGAAGATATCTGAATTAACAAGCAGGAAGCAAACAATTAATATTTACATTAAACCTGTAGTAGAAAGAGGATAAAATAAATAACTGAAGACAGTGTGGGTTCGAGTCCCAGTCATGGCACTTTGTGTCCTTGAGCAAGATGCTGTACCATAATTGCTCTGAAGTCTTTGGTCCCATGTACTAGGATTGTTAGTGCACATTAAAGAACCCAGAACACATGTCATGGAAGAGTAGGGGGCTAACCCGGGTGTTTCTGGTTCACGTAGCAAGCACCCTTTGTTTACAGGTTTCCTCAGGCTTGCGAGCTACAGTGATTATTAAGTTCACTTATGAGGCATCCTCGGTTTCATTACCAGAAATATACGATAGTAATTACCATCTTCAGTTTTGTGCCTCCCCAAATCATTCAAAATCCAGAATTCTCCACATTGTTGTACTCACTGATCGAGTTCAGAATTATTTCCACCTCATTTAATCACATCAAAATGGAAAGTCGTAAAAATAAAAAAATAAACAGAAAAACAAAACTGTCACTGACCACAATCAATTTCCCTGAATCATTTTCCATTATTCTAACATTTTGTCCAAGCCTGAGTTTCTTAATTATACTCAGCCAGATCTTGTTACACGCAAATAACTCCCTGGGACATTTTTCTCCACATAATTCCCTTGCAAAATACCATCACCCCCACACACCTTGACCTCCTTGTCATCCCCGCAAACATCAATCAATCGACCCGGTATCATTTACTGGGCTCTTACTTTTTTAATTGAGAAATATGTAAGGCAGAACAAGTGAAGGATTTAGATGGACTCTACCATTGTGTGGAAAGGGGGGTTAACTTTTGGTCACTACCATTATTTGGATTGGGTATTTTTTTAAACACAAAACAGATTGTGTTTCGATTTAAAGTAAAGATTTTTCAAATTTTCTAAAACCCTTTATCCAGATCATTACTCTGACAGTTTAATAGGAAAGGATTACATTTGCTCGAAAAGTCATCTTTTGTGGTGTGTCGTAGCCGAGCAGTCTACTAGCGCACCAGACTTAATCTCTAGTTTTCTGATCAGCAGAATGTGTGGGTTCGAGTTCCGGTTTTGGCACTTTTTGCAAGACTTAACTTAACTTCGTCCTTCGGATGGGACAAGAAGCTGTAGGTACCGTGCATTGTGTAAAGCACGTAAAAGAACCCAGTACACTTTATCGCTAGGAGAAGGGGTTAGTCCTGGTGTTTTCTGATATGGTCGGCTGCAGATTTTAGATTGTACTACGGCTCCTTGTAAACTGTTAGATGGTGCTATGTAATTAACAGATATTATCATTCTAACATAGCTCCATAAACTTCGGATGGGATGTGAAGCTGTAGGTACTGTGCGTTGTGTAATGAAGGTAAAAGAACCCAGTAACACTTTATCGCGAAGAGAAGGGGTTCACCCATTGTTTTTTAGGGGCATAGTTGTCAGCAGATTGCCCTGCGCTGCAATGGAAACCCTTACAAGGTGCTTTATTAATGGTCTACTTTCATACATGTACTCCCCAGTACTCCCTTCATACTCCCTTCATATGTATACTCCCCAGGGAGCTGGGAAAGATTAAAGGAATATTATTGGCCCAATGACCAGGGCACTAATGTAAAGCGCATTGAGACGTTATTGTGAAATGCGCTATATAAGAACTGGTTATTATTATTATTATGTACAGTCATTAAACAAGATCGCTAGGACTGGCCAAATTACCTCTTTATAACAGGACAATCTTAGGACAGCAAAACAAAGAAACAAACAGAAGAAATGAGATTCAGGACTTCAGAATGTTCTCTTTTTTAAGAAGAACCTCTTTATAGATAGGTTGCAATATGACGTAAGTCGGCCATCTTTACGGGCAATTTGGAACACACAGTCATGCGTTACGCGTGAGAACGGCGTGCAGCACGCGCACATTTCACAAAACTCATTGCATGATTGGTTAGTGAATGACGCGGCTGCGTTAATAATTTGAGCGCTTGACGCGCCTGCAAGCCAAAATGCGATTTGCCTGTGAAGATGGCGTCTACTGGGAACTATCTATAATTACATTACATGTAGTACAAATACATGTAATCAAAAAGAAATAATTCATGTGTCCTAGACATAATAAGCACTTTGAGTTGCCTGTTGACAATGCGCTTCATAAAACTGAAAATTTCCATTATTTCTAAGTGGTCAGATGATTTAATGCTTCAAGAAGCCTTGAGCTATAAAAAGTGTCATTTCATTTGCTATTGAGTTTAATAAAACATCAAGTTTATTTTCTTTAGAGTAGAATTTCCTTATCCACCTCTGTCTCCATTTCAAGATAGAAATCAATGGGTCACCCTAAACCCAGATGTGAGTCAGAAGTCTATCACTAGAGAAAAGCACTCTTAAAATACCCCAACAAACAAAATGTGACTCTGTCAACCCCACTGGAGTCTCAACAGCCACTGCCAACAACTAAAAATGAAAGCCCTCCACCCCCCCTAAACATGTCCAAGGATTTCAATTTTGTAGGAGCGGCATTTTCCAAAATGCCATCATAGCGAGTTCCCCTGGGGTGTTGGGGGGATAAAGTGAACTCCACTTTCTCTTCTTGCTGCGTGGAAGCGGAACGCGGCAGTCACAGCAGCCCTGCCGAGTCGGAGTTGATACTGTGGTTATATTTTCAATTAAGGAGTTTGCGGAGCAGTGATTGGATTTAGGCGTGGAAGGTTTTTTTTCTTTTCTGTTCCTTCTTTTTACCCTGTCCTCTACTGGGTCTGTCTTGTGGTGGTGGTGGTGGTACTACTACCGCTCCAAGGTGAGTCAACATGGACCTTCTTCTGGTTGTGATCACCAAGACCAAACTTACTCTTGACAGCCAGATGATTTAGAGCTGCAAGGCATAGCGGTTTAAACCAACATAACCACTTCTTTTTAGAGTTGTCTAATAGAATTATTTCAGCGGCCATTTTGGTCTTGCACCCCCCCCCCCCCCTGTATGGCCAAAGGGGATATGATAAGAAAAATTGCAAGTTAAATTCTGAGTTTTGATTCGAGGAAGATCAGTTTCACTTTGAGGTACTAAGTCGACAGCAGGGCGTTTTAACTGCCTGTACAGTACATCAGAACAAGTTCATGTTCTTTGTAAATTAATTTGAAACCAGTGATTGGTTCAACCAGTCTACCATGAACTTAAAAATTCCGGATCAAAGTTGTCGTCATGTTTGCAAAGTGTTTGTAATGTCAGCACGAACAATGATAACATCACAGAGTTAATAAGAAAACATCACTTCTTGGCTGTGATTTTTCGAGTGAGATTTTACACTGTTTCTTTCGATCTGACTCCATCTTGAGGAAAGACTACACATGCGTCTGGGGTCTGCACTTCTTGAATACAAAGTTCTTAAGAGAGGAAACCAAATCACCTGGATGTTCTCTAGTCTTGTTATCATCAGAACAGCTTCATTTTGTGACTTAAACATTTCTGCGGTCAGCTTCATTTTGTGACTTAAACATTTCTGCGGTTTGGATTTTGTTTGATCACCAAAGCTCATTGTCTTCCTTGTTGTTCTGAAAGCTAAGTGGACCTTTCTACATCAAATTTTCTCAGGAGAATGTTTTATGATTCTAAACGATGCGGCAGACTTAATTGAAACCTTTTTGTAACTGGAGTACTCCTCGTTGAACACTGGTCTTCAGGTTAAACAGTTCTGATCTTGTGAACAGTAGTTTCCACCTTTCAAATGAGTTCAACCCTAACTCTGCTGCTGAACTAGATTGGTAAGTGTGAATTTTATTACCAATTCATGTCGGTATTCTGAAAAACTCCATTCCCACCCATGATAGTTTTTTCCAGAACTTTTTGGAGCTTCTTGAGTAATTGTTTTCCTTTGAAGATATAATTGTTGCCATAGTGAAATCCTGACCTGAGAAAGGAAGTACAACGAATGTTTTCTTAAGTGGTGTTTGAAGCTTTGCATGGTGTGGAAAATAAGAAAAAAATAGAAATAGTAAACTTGCTGGTACAACAACGTGTTAATCTCTTTTGGGAGGAGTGTTGGCTCTGAAAAGAGCCGGTGTGGTCTCAACATTTCGAACAGTATTCTCTGCTCGTCTTCAGGAGAAGTGGGGGGGGGGAGAAATGAAAACAAAAATCCCCCCCTTTTTTTCTCCTGAAGATGAGCAGAGTATACTGTTTGAAACATCGAGACCACACCGGCTCTTTTCAGAGCCAACACTCCTCCCCAAAAAGATTTACACATGGTTGTACCCGCAAAGTTTACTATTTGTGACGGGCTCAACGAAAATGAGTCGCTTGTCACACAACCCACTTTCAATTACGGGGCAGTTGAGTGTTGGTAGGGTGAAACAAAAATTGAAATAACGGTTTCTTGCCTCTTAAGGGTCTATCTTTTCATAATTCTTAAATAGAAACTTTTGTTGTTGTTGATAAACATGAATAAAAACAGTTTTTAATGACCCTTTTGTTCCTATTTTGTACTTTACAAGGCATTGTAAATGTCTCCCTTGCAAATAAGGTCATTTGTAATTAGTTTTGAAAATATTAAAATTGCATCGTCATGTGAATACACTAATAAAACTTCCCCCCAAATTTCAAGTCTGTAGCAATTGAGGAACATTGTGGTATCTATGAACTCTAAACAAAATAATAGTATTTCTCTTTTGACATCAATATTTGATTTTTTTTTATTAAACGGGCCGTTTCTCCATGAGGGGTTATTTTCAGATATCGACATAATTTGTTTTTCAAAAGGTCATAACTTTTGAACCAAAAATGACACAAGTGTGTAAGAGATGTCAAAATGAAGCTTGTTGTGTGCTCTTTACAGCCATGTATAAAACTCAAAAGTGAATTGTCCCCCCAAGTGACTCATTTTCACAGAGCCCGTCACATTTATAGATAGGTTGCAATATGACGTAAATCGGCCATCTTTACGGGCAATTTGGAACACACAGTCATGCGTTACGCGTGAGAACGGCGTGCAGCACGCGCACATTTCAACAAACTCATTGCGTGATTGGTTAGTGAATGACGCGGCTGCGTTAATAATTTGAGCGCTTGACGCGCCTGCAAGCCAAAATGCGATTTGCCCGTAAAGATGGCGTCTACTGGGAACTATCTATAGTTATGTTTTTAAATGTTCTCAATCCTCATAATAAGAATTGGTATGTTATGTTGTCATGTGAGAAAATAGATTGTTCCCAGTAGACGCCATCTTTACGGGCAAATCGCATTTTGGCTTGCAGGCGCGTCAAGCGCTCTAATTATTAACGCAGCCGCGTCATTCACTAACCAATCATGCAATAAGTTTGGTGAAATGTGCGCGTCCTGCACGCCGTTCAAACGCGTAACGCATGACTGTGTGTTCCAAATTGCCCGTAAAGATGGCCGACTTACGTCATACTGCAACCTATCTATATGAGTTGGACACTCACTGTGATTAATTCATACACATGAGAGTTTACTCATATTTATTTATTTAGGTACTCGACAGGTTTCACATCATCAGCTCATTTTGTTGATCACTTTTTGAACTGTTTGTTAAAGGGTCTGTATACGTTTGGTAATCACTCTTAAAATTAATGGCAATTAAAACGTAATAGTTAGAAGCCTACAGCAGCTTGCGATAGTATAAAGCATTTTAAGAAAAATTTCACTTCAAAGAAATGTGGTTATGTAAAAAGATATCGGTTTTTATGACCCAAAATTTGAATCTGAGAAACGTTTCTGTCAGAAATGTTTCTCAGATTGTCTATTCCTATCGGGGATTATTCTTCCTGCATGGACATTTGCTCTGGATTTTTGGCGATATCTCAAAAACCCGAACACCAACTTTCACAGGTTAGTTTTATTGTATATACATGTATCTACATTTAGATAGGATTATAAACAATCGAAAGGTTCCAAAAACCAAAGGTATACTTTGCATTTAACAAGCAGCTGGTCAGAAGTAGTTTCAGCTACGAGAAAATAGTTAAAGATTGAAAATATAAATGTTCACAGATTTGAACATTACTTACGTGGTATAAAGACGGTCATGTCGGAAAACTTCTCTCGTGGTTTGCCCAACATGCTATAGTTTATATTGTGAACAGAGTAACACAAATACTTTTGATCTTGCAAGTTTGTAATCTGATGTTTGAAAATAGGTTTGCCAGACATGCTATAGTTTTTGTGAACAGAGTAACACAAATAATTTTGATCTTGCAATTTGCCAGACATGCTATAGTTTTTGTGAACAGAGTAAAACAAATACTTTGGTCTTGCAAGTTTGTAAATCTGTTGTTTTCCTCATGACTCTGATGACCATGTGAGCTTAAAGTTTCACAGGTTTGGTACTTCATGTAGGTGGATCACACAAAGTGCTGAAACTGGTCTTTGACAGTTACCAAGGTAGCGAATATTGGAGCACAACACAAGTGTGTAACAGAAAAGTAGTCGGTGGAAAAGTTAATTGCCTATTACATTTATGCCTCATGTCATCTTGCTCGTAAACCAGTTTGCTACAGTAATTTTTTTATATATTGTTAAATGTGTCAAATGGAGTGTTTTCCAAAACGATGTAAGATGATCATTTGTGGGGCTGATGGGATAGGATAATCCAGTGAAAAACTTGAAGACAAAAATCTTAATTCTAAGAAAACAAACGGTGTTCTCCCTTAACAGTGGGCTGCTGGATAAATGCTAGTTGGAACACCCAAGGACCAGTCAAAAACCTTTCCAAGTGGTCAGGGCCCAATTTCATAAAAGCCTGTAAGCACAAAAACTTGCTAAGCGCAGAAAAACTTTGCTTAGCAGAAACAGGTTACCTGCCAACATTCCATAAAGTTAACATTGTTGCAACTGGTGCCCCGCTCATTTTTTTCTAAGCAAAGAAATTTTCCAAGCAGTATTTTCTGCTAAACAGCTTTATGAAATTAATAATAATAATAAAAATGGCTTCTTATATAGCGCTCATATCCGTCACTCAGTGACGCTCAAGGCGCTTCAACAGTCAATATTTTCCTGCAAGGTATATATGTGGAGCTACTTTTTGAATTTTGAGGCCTATTTCTTTACATAGCACCATGTAATGGTTTACAAGGTGCTGTGGCGCAATATGCAGCCAATCAAACCAGGAACACCGGGGCAAACCCCTTCTCTTTTCGATAAGTGCACTGGGTTCTTTACGTGCATTACACAACACACGGGACCAACGGCTTTACGTCCCATCCGAAGGACGAAGCAATAATGGTTAAGTGTCTTGCTTAATAAGGACACAAGTGTCACGACCGGGACTGGAACCCACACTCTGCTGAACAGAAGCACCAGAGCTTGAGTCCGGTGCTCTTATCCGCTCGGCCATGACACTAACCCTTGCTGGGGAGTTCAGTGTTGAAGAGCATCCCTATTTATTTTGAATTATGGTGGACCAGTGACAAAGTTGGCGTACTAGTAAAACAACAATCTAAATGGTTCTGCTGGCCAGTCACTAAAAAAGTAAAGGGCAAACCCTGACAAGTTGTTGTGAAACATTCCTTGATTTTGACTTTGCGAAAATTACACCGAGAGTCAACTAATGTGAAGGTTGGAGAGAAGTTTGATTGCTTGATTCATTAACTTTTCATTGCCATTTGGGGTCCAGTCTCTGTTTTGTCTAACCTTTCCCTGACCCTAAAAATAGAACTATTTGTTCTGTCCCAATCCCAGGACACAAGAACCCATAAACACTCCGCCGAAAAACAAACACTATCACCTTATAATTTGCCCCCTCCTGTTGTCTCCAGTCGTCCCGTCATGCAAATTAGATTACAGCTGATTCGCTGGTTTAATCCTTTTGGATTTTTTTTCTTTTTTTTCTTCTGTACATGGGACCGTCTGTCAGGTCCCTGCCAAGTCGGCAAGGCCTCCACAGAGGGATGGTTACAGTTTACATGTCAAAGGGAATCAGGATGGGAATGCATCATTGGATGCTGTTACCGTGGCGATGCATGCAGGGGAGATGTTTTGGAGTTGGTGGACTGCCGGGGTGCCTTCTTACCGGCAGCTGGGATATGAAAATAACACATTAAGAGAGTTTACGGCCCCTGTTAATGCTGTAGTGTTATATTTATTTAGAATTCATTCCGCTATAAAAATATATCCTTTTCTGATTGAGCCAGCATTCTTGAAATCCTTAAATTATGATGTCCTCCAAGGTTTTTGTAGTTTCAGAGAGTTCTTCAGTTTTTACAGTTTTTTTTTTTCTTTTTCAGATTTTCAATCTTCTCCTGTGAGAACCTTAATTCAAAAGCACTTTAGATAATTCAAAGACATTTGTTTAACTGATGGAAGCTTGCCATAAACTGTTAATAGGAAAACTGTGGGGAATATTTAAAAGCAGTTTTCTAAAGAATGTAAATTTGTTGTTTTTCCATTTCTGACTGAGAGTCTTTGTGAGTGGTATAAACTGTTTTCAATGTGCTACTAATGGGAAAGTGCTTCCTAAATGATCACTGGGTGGCCCTTACCGCTTCGCTTCCATATTTGACAATTTCCAATTTGAGTTACATTTCGTACTTGGGATTGTTGGGGGAGACCACACAGCAAGGGAGTCACAAGGTAATGCTCCAGCACAGGAAGTGGTGGGCCAAAGACTGGATCCTTGGGGAACCCCTGCTGTAAGTAGAAAAGCTTCCTCTAGAGATGACCAGCTTGAATTCCACATTAAACCAATAATGCATATCTGCTCAAATTAAATTTGAGAAAAGATTAGGGAGGGAAACTTCGGTACTTTAATTGCATTTTTGTTTTCGTTTGAAAGTAAGAACGCAAACAAACTAGAGTGTATGGATATTGAGTCAAGTACCACCGAAAAAAAGTATGCTCAAAAGCAGTTTTCTTTGGGACTGTAAAGTTTCCACAAAAGTGCAAGAAAAATTACTCACAATTGAAATAAATATTACTCAGTGCAGCCCACTTTCTTTCCTGAAGACAAGTCTCCATATTACCAACTATTTAGTTGCCTGTGGCTTTATGTTTCCAGCGCCTCAGAAATTACTTACCGTTGACATTTTCACCAACTCCCCAAACGGTTTTATTTTGGCAGAAGAAGATGGCAGTGGGGGAAAATGTCTTTTGTTGCCTGTGGCTGTCATGTCTCCCAAACATTTCATCGTTGACATCTTCCAACCTTTTCCCAGAAGTTGTTAACGAAGAAATAACTGAAGAAACATTGGGAACATTATCGCCGGTGATATCCGTCTCCTTTTCGTTTCTTTAAAAAGAAAATTAAGAGGAAAGAGGAAAAGTTCTGAGACGCTTTAGGCACTCATGTTTATCAGTGTTGTCTCTGATATTATTGGGAGGTTGGTTTTCATCAATCGATAATGCATTAGGATTTTAATTTCTCCTGACTCCATCTGACCAAGGAGGAAGGAGATGATTTGGTTAGGAAGTTTATTTCCTTCAGGCAGAGAACATTCAGGAATCTTAAGAAGACAAAATATGTTGAGGCGTCGGTAATGTTATTATTTCCCCCTTCCCCCCCCCCCCCCCCCCCCCCCCCCGGGGGGGGGGGGGGGGGTAGGGATTGCAGTTTAAATTCTGCTTTTCATCATAAATTTTTTCATCATAAATTTTTTCATAAATTCTGCTCCTAACTTTTCATCATTTACAAACAAAATTCACTAATTTTGTTTTGTCAAAAAAAGCTCTGTGTGATGTTTGTTTTCAGTCGTAACCTTACAATGTAGTTAATAAAAACCGGTTGTATGTTTTGTATGCAAAACAATCTTTTTTTCATCATCATTACAGGATATGTAGGGCTGACAAAATAGTCACAGACAGTGTTCATGTTTTGTGCGATCAACTATATACACGTACATGAAACAAAAACCCTGTGAAAATTTGGGCCTAATCAGTTGTGAGTCAGGAGAAAATAGGGAACAACTATGCACAATTTCAACATGTAAACACATTGTCCTTATTTTGGGTTGCAACAACTGAAATCAGCTGTTGGCATTTTTGAAGGGTTCAGTTTTTCGTGAATACAACTTCATTTCAGAGTAAGATATTTCTCATGGTCATCTTTAAGACCACTTCTAGAATCCCGAGGGAAAGGAGACACTGAGACAGAACTAGGTCGGGTGAGAGAGGAGGCAGGAACAGTCTGTGTTGATAATGAGCTCCAAGCTCCAGAATTAAAGAGGTCGTTGTTGACCTGCCTGTGGCTCTAGTCTTGATGATGACTTGCAATATTAATGGCGGATCACAAGACGATTTGTTTGCCCTTGTACATGAAGCTAGCAAAAGACATGTGCCTTGTCTTTCTTCTTGTGGCCGAGTAAGGCTGCAGTGCAGTCTTTTTTCTGTCCAGTTTGATCTGTTTTGGGATGCCGGTTTGTCTCAATTCCAAGACTTCCATCCTAGCTGATTCCGTTCTTTCTTAACAGTATGCATCTATGTTGTTTTCAGGGTCCCACTTTCCTCCTGGGCCCAATATTTGCTTAATAGTCTTTCTGTGTACCAATACTAAACAGGATACCAGTCAAAGTCAGTATGTGTGACGTGATATTTTGGCTGGTAACCTTATTCTGGTAAGCAAACCAAATTTTAGGTCTGCTTCTATTTTGGGAGTTAAGGTCGGTATTCCAAAACAAATTCCACGCCTTTGCACCAGTGTTATTTCACGGAACATTTTGAATTTTCCGGAGCAATCACTTTCCTTTGAAAATACCTTTGCCACAATAAAACCTAGACTTTGTATGGGTGCATTTACGTCAGCTGACTGACTGCCAAAAATTGCATCTCTGGCCGCCGCATTCGGGAACGAACTCCGTAATTACTCCAGAAGTTAGTGACCATAAAAACTTACTTGGCAAAAATGCACTGGAGAGCTGTTGATATTACAAAACATTGTTAGAAACTACTCCCTTTGAAGTAATGTAGTTTTAGCGAAAGATGTAATTTTCTACCCCAAAATTTGAATCGGAACAGGGCTTCAGGCATGAAGCCTTTCTCAGGCATCTTAAAGCACACAATTCTATGCAACAAGGTATTATTTTCTTGCAACTGCGATGACCAATTCAGCCCACATTTTCACAGGCTTGTTATTTGATGCATATGTTGGGATACACCAAGTGAGGATACTGGTCTTTGACAATTACCAAAAGTATACCCTGACTTTAACAGTGTGGTGGGATTACTCCCTGATGTAAAGTTCTCACTCTATCCCAACGCACACAGCATCCACCCCCCTATTGCAGCTGCTGTAGATAAATCGATCCAAATATCCTAAAACTGGGCCAATCACACATTCACCCTCCAGTTACGGACAGCGGTGAACATTCACTCCATACTAATTCACCCAGTTCACCACATCTCCAGTTCCTCCTCTTCAGCCTCCCGCAATATTCCCACCAGAGACATCTCTAGAACAGGGATTTACTGGCATTAACCTATTTTATTTTTTCCCTGGGACAAATATAAATCGATAGTTATGTTTTGGGACGGGCTGTGCTAGGGCCTGAGTGTTGTGTGTACACACAATATCGGACTGCGGTCTGATTTGGTATGTCGTAATGATTTCAATATGTGGGTATCATCAAACAAACAGAAAAAGTCACTGGGGCCGAAGTTGTGTCTCATTATTTCACAAAACAAGTTTGATTTTTTTATTGGATAAATATGGTCGGGATATTTTAAAGGGCGGGGAAAGGAGGCCGCTAGCGACGTTAAATTGATGCCAGGCTATGCTTGTAGTTAATAGATCGTTAATACAGAGAAACAATGCTTGTGTAATGTGCCGCAGTGTTGTTTTAAAGAAGGGGTTAGGTATAATTGAATGAAAAACTTACTGTTTTGTTCACAATGTAATACGAGTGGATTTAAAGGAAGTGGTCATCTTATGGTTTTTGTCAAGGTAATGCTGTTAACCAGGCAAAGTTATCAAGAAAGACACATGTACAATACAAGTCACATATGATTTTGGCTAAATACAGTGTTTGCTCGTTGAGAACAGCAAAAACTCACAGTGTTTTCATGAGAATAGACCTTATGCATTGACGTCACCAAGCCGCCATCTTGGAGGTAAACTGATGATGAAACAATGGAAACGCGCTGATTTGTACGCGCGGCGCACAGGACTGGCCAATGAACATCTTCCTTTTGACCTCTAGGCGATGGCGCCCTACTCAAATGACGTCATATGCATAAGGTCTATTAAATCCTTCCACATTTAGAGAGGTTACTGCGGATACCAACAGCATCTCTGGACACAACATTGCACACTGGACACCAACCCTCACAACATTGCACACTGGACACCAACCCTCACAACATTGCACACTGGACACCAACCCTCACAACATTGCACACTGGACACCAACCCTCACAACATTGCACACTGGACACCAACCCTCACAACATTGCACACTGGACACCAACCCTCACAACATTGCACACTGGACACCAACCCTCACAACATTGCACACTGGACACCAACCCTCACAACATTGCACAGTGGACACCAACCCTCACAACATTGCACACTGGACACCAACCCTCACAACATTGCACACGGACACCAACCTTCAGAAATTTGAGAAGTGATTCATGCATGAATTGTTCCTGAGATTCAAATTTGTTGGCATACAACAATTTACTACCATTACCGTCCTTGTACAGTGATGATTTCGAGGAAGTACCCCAAAAACTTTCGAGTGAGTCGAGCGAGAGTTGAGCGAGAGACGAGTTTTATCGAGGGGAAATTCAACCCCCTCGAAAAGCCACACTCCTCGCACGCAACCTGCTCGTAACCGCACGATCCACGTACATGTGTGTAGCTGTATAAATTCGAGGGCTCTTCGGGGATCACTGACCCGTGAAGACAAAGTTTTTTCGGCACCATACAGCTGCTCTAGCGGCTACAGAAAGGGTTTTGAAATGTGTAATACGTACGTACTTTGTAGCGAGGTTTATGTGATTTCAAAAGCGTCTTTGTTGACATAAAGAATGTATTAGATTGCCATAATGCGGGCATGTGAATCGGCACTGACAAAACGCGGAGATTTCCCTGTCAGAATTCGTTGTCTTATCACGATCTCCAGTCCACAAAAATTGCCATCTATGATTTTGATCGTCCCATGCTACTTCAGTGTCACATGTCCTTTCTCTATGGTGTGTCACTTATTCAATGTTCAATTGATTTTGATTAAAAACTTGCTGTACGCGAACGCGGCGAACCAGCGTGCATGACATCGTTCGTTACGTTACAGGTAACAAATTCACGGCTTGGCCGCAGGATTTGTCTCAAAATACGGCAATATACAGAATGCGCGAACATTATCGGAATCGCGCTACTTGCTACATGTAAACTAACACTCACTGAGCCCCTGATCAGTGCTTGCACTGCGCTTTCTGAGCCATGCTGCGCTGCGGCGACGGCAGGAGTAATTATTGAGGCCCTTTTCAAATCCAAAGCTTTGGCTTTGGCTTTTGGTTTTGATTGTGAACAAGATGGGCACGATTCTTGGAATGCGAAGACCCACACACACCTGGCTTTATTGTCCTGACTAAGAACAGTGAAACTACTATTTACTGAAAGCATTTGATTTAATGGAGGTTACGGTGATCATAGAATTCCTGCACCTGGAAATTTGTTAATGGTTTGTAGAATTTCCCGCCCGTATATTTTTAAGCATCTGCTCTGTAGAATTCCCGTCCCGTAATTTGTTTTAAAGAAGTAAAATATTGAATTCCCGCCCATGCAGTATTTTTTTCCCTGTACGGCACTAGAATTCCCGCACCTGAAAATGTTTAAATGGTTTTTAAAATTTCCCGCCCGTATATTTTTAAGCACCAGCTCTGTAGAATTCCCGTCCCGTAATTTGTTTTAATGAAGTAAAAAATTGAGGTCAGATTTTACGCATGAACGCTCCTCGCAAGCCACTGACCGCTTGGAATTTTGGGGACAAAATGATAGCGCTCGACATCGCTCGAACCTCGCTCGACATCGCTCGAACTCGCTCGAACCTCGCTCGAACACTACCCGCAAAACTCGAGGGTGCTAAACGAGTTTGTTCGAGTGATTTGCGTGTACACGTTCCTCGTATGGGTACTTTCCTCGCAATCATCACTGTAGGTAA
The DNA here is from genome assembly GCA_037783415.1 of Leptasterias polaris. Classification (NCBI taxonomy): domain Eukaryota; kingdom Metazoa; phylum Echinodermata; class Asteroidea; order Forcipulatida; family Asteriidae; genus Leptasterias; species Leptasterias polaris. The sequence goes on from JAZGTN010000009.1 coordinate 10,879,946, forward strand.
GCTTTTGGATAAAAGTTACAAAATTAATTTTCCCGGATCATTACCAAAGTATGACTGACCCTACCTTTTAAGATAGGCTCTAAGGTCAAAATAAGTTTTGTGATGTATTCAATTTCCAATGGATAGAGTCCTTATGATTCTGAAAAGAAAATAACAAGTCTCTAACCTGCAAAAAATCAGTTAGTGGCCTGACAAAGCAGAGTCTTTCTCGAAGGCTAAATGACAACACACAACACACATACAAGCAGACAAGAGTTGCAAGAGTAGTCAAGTGGAAATACATGAATAGAGAGAGTGGGGGAGAAAAGCAGAAAGCATTCAGAGAAGGCAGGGGGTAAGCAGGGATTATGAAGACAAAGGGGGGGGTTATGAAGGGAAGGGGATAGCTTGACCACAAGAAGTTGGGAACACAAAGGACAAAATGGAAGGTTAGAAGAGAGGTAAATAATTAGTTAATACAATGAAGGGCAGACTAATAAAGTGGATAACTGTGTGGGAAAAGGAGAAGGCAAAAACAAAAGGTTATTAATTTAGTCATTTCCTTCTTGGATATTCAAACCATGGGGCTGAGTGGTCTTTGTGCTATCCAAAGTTTTTCCCTACTCAGAAGGACAGTCTCTCTGCAGTTACCTAGTGCCTCAATGCCCTGTAAATTCATGTCAGAAATGGAGTGGTTAGGAAGGTTGAAGTGGTGTCCTGGAAGGTTGAAGTGGTTTTAAATGTAAAGTATTATGATACTTTTTTGGAGTGATATTTAAAACATGACGTTATGTTATTCAATTTTTATTGTGTTTCTGAACATGCTGGGACCCAGGGGAGACCAGTGGTTGCAACTGAAAATGCCACCCAGTTGTAAATTTTTTTAAAATTAAATGCGTGTAAGCTTGGTTTCAGCTTGACCGATAGTTTATTCCTGCATATAGATATCTGGTAAAACTGCACCTTTAAGGTGATGTCACGTAGCAATTGATGACGTCATTGGAACTGGACTTCAAATTTTGGACGTTACACATCTCAGGTGGAATACGTTCAAACATTCAGCTTTAATATCAAACATGTTTTCTTGCTAGCTATGCTCCGAACACCTAATAGCACATACAGTGTACATGGTTTTAAAGTTTAAAGGGTGTGTACAACATTGGTAAGAATGAAAATATAAATGTTCACAGATTTGCACATAACTTACACGGTATAAAGATGGTCGTGGTGGAAAACTTACAATGAAATAGTTTGGCTTGAAATGCCATAGTTTTTAGGAAATGAGGAAAATAATAGTCTTTATCCTGCAGGATAAATTCTGATGTTTGAAAAGAAGTTAAAACACATAAGTTTTTTTTTCACTGTTTTCTCATGACTCCGAAGACCGATTTAGCTTAAACTTTCACAGGTTTGTTATTTCATGTATATGTTGGGTCACATCAAGTTTGGATGCAGGTCTTTGGCAATTACCAACGTTGTACACACCCTTTAAACATTGGATCCATTCTTCACAGTATTCCATTCCCCCTACCTCTTAAAATAGACAAAAACTTCCTTACAACTTTCTTGCTTGGGAAGATTTGTTTTCCTCGGCTCAATGGATCTCTTCATCTCAACCCAAACAGATTGACAAACATTTGCTTTATCCTGTTTCCTGGCAAGATGTAATTGTAGTGGCCGTTTCCTGTTCCCTGTCACTCCAGACCAACTTCTACAGTTTCCTGTGTATTTAATTCTCACAGGTCATGATGCAATTCAATTCCACTGGAAAATAAACAGCTTCCTGCCTGTCAAATCCTTGCCATTGACACTGTCAGTCAATGTGGCAAACAGCAATTTACTGTAGCTGTAGGATGGTTGGTACTTGGTAGGTTTCACGGTGATTCTGTCAGAGAGTTGCGGGAGAAATGACAGATCCAGAAATGATCGGTTCTTTCCTGACCTTGATGGCGTTGTCATTTCATCGCTTTTTTTTTAGCACCGATAGATCCCCGATCGAGTAAGAACGAGATCTTTTATTTCCGTAGTTCCGTACTTAGCCGGTCTCATTTTCTTTCCCAGTCCCTGGTTTTCGTTTCCTAAATCGCTGATCGATGCAAATGTACATTGTCTCATGATTCCATTCCGCCGCATCTGTCTTAAAGGTACATAGGGTCATACATAGATTGGTTTTTGTCAACGTAATGTGGATTTATAGGCAAAGTATTAAAGAAGGATCCGATAAAAGCCATGTGTGAAAGTTTCAGCTGAATATGGTGTCTACTTGCTGAGAAAACAGTAAAAAAAAACTGTCAAGAACGTCAAATCCATCCACATTTAGCGAGGTGACAGTGGGTACCAGAACATCTATAGCCGCAGCATTTGTGAATGGACACCAACCCTCAAGGAAGGAAGTTTCAGCTTAATACTCAAAAAATGAATGACCATAAAAACTTACTTGGAGAGAAGCTATCTTGAGAATGGATTTCCGTTAAAGAAATATGGTGTGGATAATTTGTCACCCTAAACTCATTTGAATCTGAAACTGTCATGATATTTTCACAAGATCCTCTAATTCGTCCACGTTTAGCGAGGTGTTTGTGTAACCAGACACATCTCTGGTCGCAGCAATCGCGAACAGACACCACCACACCACCCCTCAGAAATCTGAAAAAGGATTCATGCATGAAATGTTTCTCAGATTCAAATCGTTTGGGTAAAAATTTATCCATGAACCATATTATTACTTAAAAAGAATCTTTTCTTAAAATAGTTTATACTATCAACAGCTGCAGTGATTCTTACCAAGCAAGTTTTTTTTTTATGGTCATTAATTTTTGGAGTATTTACCAATTTATGAACCTGCATTTTATTTAACAAGTCCTCACCACAGTGTCCTTTACTCATTATTTTTTAGGTATTTTTTTTCGCCTATAAAACACCTTTAAAAAAAAAATATATAAACTTTACCCATTTTTTCCTTATTCCAGTCATATGATTTCTCAAGATTTGTCTTGATTCCAGGATTTTCTCAAAATAAATGTTCTTGTAAGAACTGCAGCAGTCACAAAAATGAGAAAGAAATAGTCCATATTGTGTCCAAAGCTGTAGTTTTTGTTTTTCTGGTGAAGCACAGAGTCTGTAAACTCACTGAATTGTAGTATCTGGGAGGTTCTGGAGTCTATACATGTAGCATAAAGGAAAGCTCTTATCTGCAAGGTGTTTGTTTAGGAGTTTTCACACATCCCAATTCTCTTAACGATAGCTTTAATGAGTTCTTTTTCATTATTATTTTTTTAAATACTAATAATCGAAATGTAACTTTAACCTCAGATTCACAGCGTGTTAATTTTCCTAAGGTGTCGTCCCATCCTTAATTTACATAAATATGAATAAATTAAACACTCCTTAATTACTATTGGTGGATTAAGTCGGAAGTCTTCGGCCGTTCACATCCCAGAGGGTGGATGAATCATATGCAATTTCGGAATGTTTATGACAAGTTTAGGCTTGGCATTCAGATGTCATAACAGCAACAGTTTTATTATGTCACTCCGGAAATAAATCGGCAATCATCCGCAAGACCAGATGGAAATTTTTCCCTCCAAATTGACATGTGACATGAGTTGATAATAAACTGTGTGCATTTTTTTTCTTTTCTTTTCTTTCTTCTTCCACTCTTCGCTACACGTTTTTGTGCGGTTGTACACCACACTTTTTTAATACCGACTATGTTTACTTGGGGAGGTCGGCGTGATTTATCATCGTCGTGCGTACGTTGCGTATGACGTACGGCCACCGAGATCCTACCCCTGGGTTGTTTTAACTCCCAAGTCCCTCTGATTAATTAATCTTTGGGTGTCACTGAATTTCAAACTCAAGGAAGTCACGTTGTGCATTTATACAAATTGATGACTAGTTGGATAATACATATACCTTTGGCTTCTCTCGGTCCAGTAAATCAGTTTTGTAAAAAATTATGTGGTTTTTTTTCCCAGTAAGTTATCTCACTGAGAGGTTGTGTTGGACGTGGCTGACTAATTTCGACTTGGAATTTAGAATTATTTGCACTGGAAATCTGGAAATCGCCTTTTTGCATTTGTTGATATCTTCCAATTAAAAAAAGACTGTGCAAGTCTCGCGTTCACATCCCAGAGGGAAATTTACTCATTTTAACTTTTCATTTAATTTCATTTATTAATTCTGGTTGTGAAGCCAAAGATTCTCAGAAAAGTGAACTTAATCACTGTACTAGCCAAGAACCCCATTGAGAGAAGACATGGAAGGAAGTTTCAGCTAATATGCCAAACAAATAATGACCCCTGAAAACTTACTGGGCGAGAAAGCTGTTTTGAGAACCGATTCCCTTCGAAGTATTATGATGCGGATAATTGTTCATCCCAAAACATTTTATTCTAAAACTGTCACGGTATTTTCATAAGAACCTTGAATTCATCAACGTTTAGCGAGGATACCAACTGCATCTCTGGCTGCAGCATTAGCAAACGGACACCAACCCTCAGAAATCTGAGAAACGATTCATGCATGAATCGATTCTCTGATTCAAACGTTTTTGGTTGAAAATTATCCAAATCATCCTACTTCGAAGAGAATCCTTTCTCAAATTAGTTTACACTATCAACAGCTGCAGAGCTTCTCACCAATTAAATTTGTGAATGTAATGGTCATTAATTTTTTGAGTAGTTACCAATCTATGACCCTACCTTTAAAGGCACTGAACACGTTTTGTAATTGTCAAAGACCAGTATTCTCACTTGGTGTATCCCAACATATGCATAAAATAACAAGCCTGTGAAAATTTGGGCTCAATTGGTTATTGAAGTTGCAAGAAAATGATGAAAGAAAAAACACCCTTGTTGTACAAATTAGTGTGCTTTCAGATAGGAATAAAAGGCTTCTGGCCAGAAGTCTTTTATTATTTTAGTGAGAAATTACCTCTTTCTCAAAAACTACGTTACTTCAGAGGGAGTCGTTTCTCACAATGTTTTATACTATCAACAGCTCTCCGTTGCTCGTTACCAAGTAAGTTTTTATGCTAATATATATTTTGAGTAATTACCAAACGTGTACAGTGCCTTTAAACTTGCCGAATTGTAACACCTGGCAGGTTCTAGGTCTAGAATAAGGGAATATGTTTTCTCAACAAGTAGACACTGTATTCAGCTGAAACTTTCACACGTGACTTTGATTGTATCTTTCTTTATAACTTTGCCTGTAAGTCAGCATTGATAAAAACTAATCGATGACCCTAAAAGCACCTCTGTGAAAGTTGCACCTCTGTGAAAGTTGCACCTCTGTGAAAGTTGGACCCTGTACTTTTTTTTTTCCCCCAGACAGTTGGGTTTAACGACAGTGGAAGCTCTATGGTTTAACTGACAACACTGACACCCTGGGAATTGATTGTCCCTGTCAAGCAACACAAACCGCTTAATGAATTAATGAGTTTTGAAAGTGCAAGCGTGCGCGTATTACCCATGTTTAGGTTATTGGTTATGATAGTACATTAGCCGTGACGATCCGCTCTACCTTCTGAGTGGGCGTGATGATTGTGATGGAAAACTTCCAAGACTTTTTTTTCTTCCTTTCTCCTTCTCTCTTACGGAGGGAAGCGATGGACTGACTGTTTAAAAACCAGCAAAAATAATCACAATCATCGGGACATATAAATACAGGCGGATTAAAGATTGGAAATTTGTTTTTGTTCCCGGAGTAAACTTTAACAAATCACTGTGATTGGCTTGAGATGTCCTGGGATGAAGCGTGGAAAGGGAGGGGGGTGGATGGAGATAGATTAATAGGTATGGATTAGATAGAAAAACTAACTGTCGCTCTAAACATTGCTATCGTGGGGAAGTAATCAGTCTTGTGGTAGAGGGGGGGGGGGGGGGGGAGGTAGGGAGCTAGTTTTTCTTCTTGGTGTGGTTTGGGAGTCCCACATCAAGATTAAATTGTAAATCACTGGTTGCCAGTCGCCTGTGTCGGCATGTCGTGCTACCTTGTTTGAAAAATACACAAGCGTTTGAATAGGCAGAAGATGATGGTTTGAGCAGACTGAGGGGGTCGCTTGGGGTCAGGGGAAAGCTGCTCACGTCATCAGAGCCTGAGCCAGCCAGGCATACTGCTTCGACCCTGGCCGAGAGCTCGCAGAGATATTGGCAACAGTCATTCAATAAAGCAGAGGCCAAGGGTTTCAGTTAGGCCTGCTGTGCGCTACTCGGTGGGTTTGTTTTACTTGTAAGGAAAGTCGGGAGAGAGATTGGTCGCATGCAGAGGGGAGCGTAAAAGAACTCCGGAGTTACAACAGCAAGAATACATGTACTTGACGGGGATGGTAGGAAATAAGTAGACACCAGTGGTAAGTCAGGAGTTGTTGTGTACAGTATTGGGGGCTATGGTACAGGGTCGTAGGTCATGTTTATGAAGTGAAGTCGAAGAAAGAAGAAGTTTGTCTGAGGCACATTGGTGAGTGTTGATGGTGGTTGTTGTTGATAGCTGAAGGGGGAAGGTTCAGTGGTGTGTGCTGTACTTTGGTGGAGTCAGCGGGCGCGTATATAGGACATTCTCTTTCTTCTTCGGTGTTGTGTAAATTGTTTGGGGATTTTGGCTTTCAGCCCATGGGATAATTCAAACAAACAAAAGAATTGCTGAAGAAAAAAATAACTGCAATTTTTTTCGTATTTGACATGCTCATCACCAGCCCATGATTTCAATTTTGTTATTTATTTTTTAATCTTTCATTTTTGGCATGGGCAAATTTATAACCTTCTTCCTCAATTTGTTTTGTTTTTATGTATAAAAAAAACATCATTTAAGAATCCCTTTAACACCCCCAGCTTAAGTACAATTTGTTTTTGAACAAAGAAAAATTGATTTGGAGATGAACAAAGAAAACTTACTATGAGCAGGATTTGAACCAGCTATATAGGCTACATGTACTTGATAGTTATTCAGTGTAAAACCTTCAATATATTTTAGTCAAGATAACAAATGAATTCTTCACACGAGTTTAGATCTTGGATGTCTTTTTTTGTTTTGTTTTGTTAGATTTTGTGCAAGGGAAGACCCTGCTAAAATGAACTTTTGTTGGAATTTTTTCCTCGCGCCGTTCTGTAAGTTTCAGTTTTTGTATTATCATCTCTTTTAACCATCATAAAATTGTTTTTTTTAAACGAGGTATTTTTGTAAGCTTTGAGGTTGTCAATTTGCTTCAAAATATAAACAACTCACATTGATGGTAATTATCAAATGAACATTGTTAAGTTTCAATTATAAAGCTCACTGATAATAAAGGTTCTACCAGGACTAATCATCCAGAGAAATGTAGCTGCCAGAAAGACTGTGAATAAGTCAAGTACTTTTAAAGCCTTTCATGAAGATCCCCAAAATTGCCATTGCTTAATTTGTCAACGTTTTCACGAACTTACGAATGTGTCAAAAAACCACAAAACATTTGGTTAAATCGTTTTTTGTACAAATTCTTGACATACTCATTGCTGTTAACATTTTCAGAAAGTTTCAGGGCGTAATAGTTTTGTTATTACACTAATTAGCATGACTGACAAATCACTAGCCCTGGCACAGTGCCAAACACACATGCACGTACATGAAACCTCGTAAACAGTGGTTTGAAAAAAATAGTTCAACTTTAAACAAGTTTTTCTCAAAACACAGAATTTTGGCCGTGGCGCAGATTTTGATTGCCGATATTGAAATACCCCAACACAAAATCCCACAGATAGGCCCTTGTACATGTACATTGTTTGCACTAAAACAAAAGCACCTTATTCATGGGTAATATTTGCTGAAGTTCTCACAGCTTGGTTGCAAAGTGTGATTATTGGAAACTTGAGGATTGGAAGAAAACCAAAGATACGTGATCTCTAAGCATTTCTCATAGATAACCAACGGGTTTCTTTTCCCGCTGTTGAGTCTCTTCCCTGTTGGAGCTGGCACTTTGTCCAGTAGCTGTACCAAGCATAGTGTACATGTGTTGATATGGTCTATTGCATGGATGAATGTGTTGTCAAGTGCTTATACTAAGTACTTGATGAGTGCTAGTGATGGTTGATTGTTGTTTTAGACCATCTGCTGTGCTTTTCTTCAGCATTGAGGTTCAAGCTGCCTTTGTTTATGAGCAGCGGATCTGTGATTTTTGTTAATGCAAGTGCGCCCCAAACAAGGCTAAAAGCCACTCTTAGTAAAGGGGCTACAAGAAGAAGACATTTGGGTTGAAAATAACTCGGGGAGCTGAAGGTAGGGATTGATATTCCTCTTGAAACTAGTCTAGATTGTAGGATGGAGGGAAACATGCACCAGGCAAGGAGTTCCAAAGAGATGCAGTACGGGGAATAAAGTTGTTGGAAGGTGTACTGTAGACTTGGTCACTTTGTCGTGAACTGTACATGTATGTACTGCAACAGACAGTACACCACTATTTAACTAGAAGATTCATTCACATTACTTATGAGTTGTCACAGGTACTCAAAAATTACGAAGATTGGAAAAACTGCTAATGTGATTGTAGACATGTGGTACATTTTATTGTGTCCTGTCATATGGTATTAAGATAGGCATTAAATATTTTTGCCTGAGGTTCTGTGGTTTTCGAGAAATGTGTAGACATAATTAGTTTTTGATCAAGCATAAGCAACCTCCTTCTCAAAACTTTGAAAACATATACCGGGTTTTTCACTTTTGTTAGTTGTTCTCAGTTGTGCAGTGTTTGTAATATGGTTACATTTCTAGTAATACGAGTTTTAGTACTTCATACCTGCAAGGCAGTTTTACATTTTGTTTTATGAGGACAATTTCTACTGGACAGTTTTCAAGGGGCACCAAGGCAATGACCAGGGGCATTGCCTTCACTGCCTCTGTGGAGAACATTGGCGGGAATTTTTATTTATTGAGAGCCAAAAGAAAAACTTATCACAATTCCAAATTAAGCCATATGGCAATCCATCAACTGGTGCCCCAACTAATCAACTGGTGCCCCTCCTAGTGGTCATTGTACTATAGCATAGGGGTACATCCCCCTTGTACCTGCCACCAATGTGAAATGAAACAGTAGATCAAAACCTGATATGCCCGATGGCATTTATATTACATACTCTCAGATTGTATACAAACTGCAGTAGGTTGTTTGAGAACAAGAGCTATGGTGGTCCAAGAAAGTAAAGTTTCTATGAGTTGTACCTTTAGGGCCTAAAGTCTCCATACAAGAAACCCCCACAGTGAGATGCTCTAGTCTTGGTTGGACAACTGGATGACCAGAAGGGATAACTTTGACTGGTCATCTTGTAAAAGCAGAACCAGAAATATTTTACTGGGGTCATATTCAGTTAATCCAAACCCCCAGTGTCTTTGACTGGAGACCCTCATATGCTTCAAAATACTCCACTCTCTGGTAACTCAGCACACAAATGTTTGGACTTACAAACAATGTACATGTATATGGGATTTTTTAGGCATTGCATGGTGAGGTATCAATGAATATTAATTTTGGTTTGCGGTAACACCATGTGTATATCTACTTGCTAGGTACATGTAGATTTTGTTCTTTGAGAACTTGTCTTGCTATTTAGTCTAGTTTCTACTGCCGCGGAGTAGATTATTCAGAATTTGGGAGACTTCTCAGTTCTGAAAAGAACTGTCTGCTCATTAACTACTACCTGTACATGTAGATATAGTTTGTTCAGATGTTCCAGTAATAAGCAATTGTTGTTTGGTGCAATACTCCAAAATCCCACTAAAGATGGGCCACTACTTCATGAATAGGAATTTAGTGATTGTAATTCAAAAGAGTAAAGCTCTTGTAGCTTTAAAATTGTATGCCTTGATGAAAATTGTATAAACATGTAACAAATTGTGGGGTGGGGGTGGGGAAAGGAAACAAAAGTTTGTACACAAGGTGTCAGTTTCTGGCGTAAGTGATGAGATGTGTGGACTAGCTGCCAAACAATGTATATATATATATAAAACATTTGTACAGATATTTCAGTATCTAGCAATTGTTGATAAGCACAGACGACCGAGAGGGCTATAGAAAGAATAGTGATGGGAGTAACAAAGAAGGACAGGATGACAAATGAGGACCTAAGAAAGACATCACGAGTACAGAATATTATTAAGACAATTAAATCCAAAGAAGTGGAGATGGGCAGGTCGCCTAGCTATGAGGTATGACGACAGGTGGACATGCAAAACAACAATTTGGACTGCAAGAAACCAATCAAGAAAAAGAGAGAGAGACAATACCGAAGATGGAGAGATGAACTATGAATAAATTAGGGCATGGCATGGCTACAGACAACTCTCAAGATTAAATCCACAAAATGGAGATGAGCAGGTAGCCGAGCAAGGAGATATGACAACAGGTGGACATGCAAAACAACCTATTGGGACTCCAAGAAACCGCACCAGAATGGGAGGGCGACAAAACAGAAGATGGAGAGATGAACTGAGAATAAATTAGGACATGGCACATGACAAAACAGAAGATGGAACATATAAGGACATTGCTTGGCAAGAAACAGCTCAGGATAGAGTGAAATGGAGAATTGGTGAAGAGGCTTTCCTCCTGCAGTGGCTAAAAAAGAAGAAAAAGAAATACGGAATCCTGCTTTTTTATCAATTTCAAAGGATGACTGTCTCTCCACTTAATTTTTGTTTTGAACTGTTGCTCTTTGGAAATAATTTACAATGTAGCATGCCGTTCCAATCATGTATCCTTATGGGTCATTGCCCTCATTGGTCATAATATTCCAGGGGTGTGCATTTCCCTTAAGGACACCGGCCAGCAAGACCGTCTACTGACCAACAGCAACCCAGAAGTCACTTTTTTTCCCCCTCAGAGTTGGTTTTTTTATGGTGCGCTTTTTAATATTGCCTCCCCAGGGCACTCTGTGGTCTTGACTCCTCATTTTTTAGATTGGGGTTTTTTAATTTTGTCTTCTGCTCTTTTGGTCATGGTCGTTGGGGGACAAGCTATGATGTCAGAATGAGTTAGGGGGCTTTGTAATCTAGACTGGGTTCAACACTGGTAATTGATACACACTGACGGGTTACACAGGTGGGATTCAGATGGTCTTGTCTTCAACTGGTTCACCGTTTGATTGGGTGATTTGTTCTGAAGGAAAAAAAGGAGAAAAAAGTCCATTACACGTGTCCCGGAAATAATCGTTGATGGAATTTTCTGTTGATAAGGGGGATTTATTGAAACTTTAACTTGACGTTTTTAACAACTGTTTGGAATGTTGGCCATGTGTTTGTATTTAGGTTGTTACCTTTGCCCCTGTTTCAGTGTTTTTTCTTTTCTTTTTTAAATCCATGTGGAGGTAATCCACCCTTTGTGGATTCATAAATGATCTGCTTTTGAGATTTTCCTTGCTGAACATCTTTCAGGAAGCTAGAAAATCGTTCTCACTTATCACTGGTCCACTGACCAAACTGCTAGTTAAAATAGTGGTGAAAATTGTACTGTGCAGGCACGCAAACTTATCAGCTGATCGTCTGATTTTTTCCCAATTTTTTTCTTCTTTTCTTCTTAGTGCCAGAGAAAACTGAAAAGCACTGTACAAAGTGTTTCCAAGATGCAGAGTACTCAGTATGTGTAGTTTACTTGTGCCATGTCAGGGTCGAGCGCCAGACTCAAGCTCTGGTGTTTCTGATCAGCAGAGTGTGGGTTCGAGTCCCAGTCCTGACACTTTTGTCCTCAAGCAATACAGTTAACTGCAATTGCCCTGTTCTTTGGATGGGACACGAAGCCAGAGGTCCTGTGTGTTGTGTAATGCACGTAAAAGAACCCCAGTTACACTTATTGTTCAGAGAAGGGGCTTGTGCCAGTGTTTCTGACAGTGGCTGCTGAATGCACCGCAGCACCTTGTAAACCATTAAAAAGTGCTACATGAATCGGTCTCATAATTCAAAAAATTGAAAACCTGTCTTAAAATGTCTGTTTGTTCAAGCGCATTGAGTAACTTATTGGTAGACACGTGGGCTATATAAGACATTTATTACTACAATTATTATTTACTTTGTTCTTTTGCAAAAGCAAAGTTGTATGTCTGCAAGTGTGTCAAGCACATTAGCTTGCTAAGCATCTCAGTATAACATGACTGCAGTTCTGCTGCTGTGGTGTTTTTTTTCATGTGTTTTTTTCCCTCTTTCCCTGCACTTAGTAGTTGAATTGCTGACCTTATGTCCTTCAAGCTATCAGCAGAAAATCCCCAAATTTGCAACAGTTATTAAAAAGTCTTCATTCACTGCAGCTGGTTTTTACCACAGATTACACAAAAGTCGCAGGGAGCCTTGAATTCTTGACCTCCAATGGTCCCTCGGGCTGGGCTGCTGGGCGGAATTGCGGCACTCTCTGTCTCTTTTAGTTCAAGGAAAGAGTGACCCTGGAGGGCAAACAAAAAATCACAGTGACCCACAGAAAACTATTGAAGGCAATTGATTTTGAAATCTCTGCCATAAAACACCAACAGGAATCCATAATGGGGAGATATCAAAACTACCGCAAAACAAGCCCACTTGATTTTAATCGAAGATTGTGGGAAAATGAATTATGTTTTAGGGGGGGGGGGGGGTTGCTGTTGGCAAAATCGGTGGCTCCCTTGGGTTGATATTAGAAATAAGATTATTCACATCAACTTATACTGAATCTTGCTTCACTGAAACTTTGTATCTTAAGGTGGGTGGTATTTCATGTCTTAATTCAAATGATTTGCTTTATGTTGTAGTTGAAATATTGAGTTGCTAAACAAGTAATACTGTTTCTTACAAAAACTTGTTTTACTAAAAGCTTGTTTTGCCTATCATGCCTGTTAGGCCTAAAGGTGTACGGACAGGTTATATAAGTTTTTGTTGACAAAATTTGTTTACCTTTCAGTTTGCATGGTTTTTGTTATAGAAAAATTGTGAAGCAATTCTTAGTATATTTTGACTTTGTGTCATAATGAGTAGTTAGCAGCTTTTGAAAGCATTATTATTAATATTATTATTATGATTATTATTTTTTATTAATTTTTTTTTATTTTTTTTTGGGGGGGGCTCTGCTTTTGAATGAATTAATGTTGTCAAGTGAGGTTTGTGGAGACACCATGTTCATAATCTCTCTTAATGAGTTGTGGTGCTTCTGAAAAGAACCGATGGTTTGACGACTCAATGTTTCGATCAGTATGCTCTGATTGTCTTCAGGAGAAAGAATCAATGCTGGATTTATTTACTTCTGGTTTGACTGGCGTTGTGCCTCCCTATAAGTACAAAAAAGTTGTTCTCTCTTTTTTTGTTTCTCTTCTTGTTTTTCTGTCATTAATTCTTTTAAATTGCAGCCAGTTTGAATCTTGCTGAGTTGCATTTCTCAGCATTTGTTGACATCAAGACAAGTAGTAAAACATTCAGATCAGACTATTCTGGGGTCCTAAAGTTTTATTCCTTGATGAAAAATTTATTCTCTGCAATTTTTTTGTCATCTCCCAAGCCTGGGGCCGACAAAGCGGTATTTCACCAGCCACAAAAAAAAAACTCTATCGAGCAGCTCAACTTAATAATGCTTATAAATCATCCAGATTCAACCATAAAGTCACTCATTATTGCCAGCACCTGTTTCTGGTCTCTCATGGGAAAGGGTTTTAATTTTGGTTTAGAAGGCTCAAGATCAAGTGGAATTCACAAAGTCTTGTCTTCCTGGTAGAAACTTCATGACTGAAGTGAGTTGGCTGGGGGGTGGGTTTTGTGGGGAAGTCAAATTCATGGGAACTGGTTTGTAAAGTGGTTTAAATTTTAGTTTAGAGGCTTAAGATTTTTGGTTTGGAAGGCTCAAGATCAAGTTGATCTCACAATGTCCCCTCCTTCCTCATGGAAACTTTGACAGCAGGCTCGGGAGTGGTTTTGGGGGGGAAGTCAAACTCATGGCAACTGATTTGTAAAGTGTAATTTTAGTTGAGAGGCTCAAGATTTTCGGTTTGGAAGGCTCAAGATCAAGTTGATCTCACAATGTCCCCTCCTTCCTCATGGAAACTTTGACAGCAGGCTCGGGAGTGGTTTTGTGGGAAGCCAGATTCCTGGAACTAAATAATGTAAATGGGGATATGTTACTGGACCACAACAAAGTGATTAAAAAAGTGGTTTCAGATGGAGGCATATTGCCACAGGTTTATCTTTTGTTACTTGTTTGTTGGATCAGTGTTTCCGTTCTGGGTCCTCAATCAAAAAGTTTAACAAGTAACTTTTGTCTGGAGGACCAGTCAACATTCTCTCCAACTGGTCTTTCTGACTTGACTAGTTCAGTCGGCTGGCTAGTTAAGTGTTGAAAATCATCCCTTTTAATTATGGAATATAGACTAGTGATAAAGCTTTGGGACTAGTTAAATGACAAGCTAACTGGTCTTGCTGACTAGTTCAGTTGGCTGGCTAGTTCAGATCATCCCTTATAACTATGGAATATGGAATAGTGATAAAGTTTTGGGACTAGTTAAATGACAAGCTAACTGGTCTTGCTGACTAGTTCAGTTGGCTGGCTAGTTCAGATCATCCCTTATAACTATGGAATATGGAATAGTGATAAAGTTTTGGGACTAGTTAAATGACAAGCTAACTGGTCTTGCTGACTAGTTCAGTTGGCTGGCTAGTTCTTATATTATAACTCAAAGTTCATACTCGATACTCAACTGAAAAATAATCTGGACTGAAAGTCATGTACTTGGACTCTGATTTCCAGTACCAGTGGTCAAAATACCACTTTCCTTTCCGCTTGCCTGCCTGCATTAATGCAAAGAATAGAAAAATAAAATTCTGGAAAAAGTCAATTAAAATTGTGTATGGTGTAGGATCTATTTATATTAAAGATAGTTATCATAACAAGTACAAATTATCGTCTAGAAAAAAGTCAGAAACAATAAATGTTTTCAAACATTCATTTTGCAGTTTTCCCCTCATTTTCCCATAGGCTGTGCAAGTCTCGCGCGTATCCGAACGAGAAAACACGTCAAACGAAGAACATTTTTATTTCTGAAATCAAATCTTTGTTTTAAATTATATCTCATGACAAAATCTGAACAACAAAAATAAATCATTACAATTTCATGAAATTAGTTTTAGCTTTTTAAAATACGCCAAAGTGTGTTAATTATTATTAAAAACAAATTAAAACTCTGGGACAAGGATGCTTTTTTGATGTTAACTTTTTAGAAACCCCTTACGCAGATTCGTGAAGGTCAAACGGGTTTTAAATTGACCCGTATCGCAGTTTAAAGAGGAATGCCGACGCCTCAACACCATAGACTGCAATGAAAAGGGTTTGCTTTGCAATTACAGCATCCGGCGATTATAATCGCGCATCCAAAACAAGCTTTTACATAAGTTTTATGATCGGAGGTGAGCACAAAATTCTTAATTTTTTGCAATAACCGGAAGCTGAGGTCAAGTTTAATTCTCGGGTTTTCTTCGTTATATTGTTGAATTGGTTTTACTTATGTTATCACTTAGTATTGCGTTCCCAACAACATGTATAATTTTCTAGGTCATAAAATAATTGACGAAACAAAATCTCGCCCACGTAAAACTCCATATAGTTGGGACCACTATGGTCCCGGAAGTTCGAATGCGCGCGAGACTTGCACAGTCTATTGTGATGAAAGGAAACTTGTTCAATTGTGTGAAGTTTACACAAGGCTTACTTATTTCGGCCAATGTTCTTCTTAATCACAAGAGTGGAATGCACACCAGTGGTGCGTTTTTGCGGTCGGTCGTAACGGTCGTAACCAATAACTGTTTCGGTTGAACTTGCCATTGGTTAATCACTGGCCATTGGTTAATCACTGGCCATTGGTTAATCACTGGCCATTGGTTAATCACTGGCCATTGGTTAATCACTGGCCATTGGTTAATCACTGGCCATTGGTTAATCACTGGCCATTGGTTAATCACTTGCCATTGGTTAATCACTGGCCATTGGTTAATCACTGGCCATTGGTTAATCACTGGCCATTGGTTAATCACTGGCCATTGGTTAATCACTGGCCATTGGTTAATCACTTGCCATTGGTTAATCACTTGCCATTGGTTAATCACTTGCCATTGGTTAATCACTGGCCATCGACCAAAACAGTTATTGGTTACGACCGCGAAAACGCACCCCAGATTTCACATAATTTCAGTTTTTTAAATTCTACTGTACATGTAGTTCAACTGTTAGACAGATGCTGTTAACTGGGTTGATTACCTCAAATTTATGTTCATTTTTTCCCCGGATGATGACTAGAGCAGGCTAGTTGAAACATTGAGACCAATTAGGAAGTTAATTTGTAGTAGTGAAGTTTAAAATGAAAAGTCCCCTCAATCCATGGAAAGTAGTCCCGTCATTTTTCCTACATGTACCTCCCCATGTAGTAGTAAATAAGCAGGACGGTTCTTTCCAGAACTAAGTAGTTTCCCGAATTCCAAAATTCACTATGCGGCAGGAGAATAAATAGCTAAACAAGCTCCCAAAGAACAATCTACCTGGCAAAGTAGCTATAAACACATTGTGTTTCTACAAACTGAATTTATATTTAATATTTAATTGTCATTTCCAATTATGCATCATACTTTTTAAGAAATCAAAGTCAACTTTCAATGGTGTCAAACTTTCAATGCAGATTGTTGTTGCTTTAAGAAAAAAGAGGGAAAAAAGAATTTTACCTCCAGAAAGTGCAGCTGACCCAAAGATTAAATAAACAGAGAAAGGACTGCTCTCCCAGACAGCCCTGTCTCTGAACTCCTTGAAGGGTAAACATCAAACAATAGCCTCTGGTGGATTCCATGTGGTTAAGGGTACAGGGTACTAGACCTGCTGTAATTCAGGTTACAAATTCTCTAAGCTGCTTTGAAATATTGATTTAAATAACGATTTGAATTTGATCATATATCTTGAGAAACATATAAAACTTATTCTGATAACTAAATTTGTTTGCTAATTTTATTATTATTATTTTTTTCCTAATGGTTTTTAATTTGACATGAGATGCAAAGATCAACTTGAATGAAATTAACATTATTGTTCTTTTGTTATTGAAAGGTAAACAAGTGCGTAGTGGTTACATGTAAAAAAAAAAAAGTTTTATAATGTTATTTTTTTTAACACATTTTGATCAGCATCATGAGTTTCACACATTGTTAATGTTAATCCTTGTTAGTATGTGGTGAGAATGTTCGATTTGAACATGGGTTCTACTGTAAGAGTCCAGCCGTCGATTTCACCAAACTCTTCCTAACTTAGGACTAGTCCTAGGCAATGCTAAGAGATAGGACTAGTCTTAAGTTAGGACGAGTTACTCGTCCTTAACTCGAGATAGGATTAATCCTAGCGTTTCGTGAAATCGGCTGCAGCATTCTCCCTTAACGGTGGTCCGCTAGCCAAAAACAGCAGTTGAAACACCCGAGGACCAGCCAAAATTCTCTGCAAGTAGTAGTCAAGCTGGCTTGTTCAATGTTAACAAACATCCTTATTAAATATGAAATATAGACTAGTGAAAATACTAGGGACTAGTGACAAAACAAGGTAACTGGTCCCGCTGGCTAGTCACTGAAAAAGTGATGGGCAAACCCTGAAGACTACCAGGGAAAGAACTTCTTGAAAAGTTCCCTTTAAGTGTCTGCCTCCATGAGGTCAAACTACTGGGTCAGGTTGGGTCAGTGCAAAGAGAGAAGATTGCCTGGCAGTAGTCCGGTGGTGTTGATAGATGGCCAAGTGCTTATCAAGTGGTTATGGGGGGAGTCTGGGTGTTGATTCTGTGCTGTGAGGCCCTGTGTTTATTTTTGGGGGGTGATGTCTTTGTGTTGTGTTGGTTGGGGGGGGGGGTCACTGATGAGGGTCGTGTGTTAAAAGATACATTGACTTTGTTGGTATGTAATGTGTGAAAGGACATGTACCTGTGCAATTTACATGCATTCAAGGCTTGATTGTTTACTGTAATGATTGGCTAGTTGTTGTTGGTCTTAAAGGTACATTGTAGAGTCATAGATTGGTAGTTTCTCCAAAAGTTAATGACCATGAAAAACTTACTTGGTGAGAAGCACTGCAGCTGTTGGTAGTATATTTGCTACGTAATTTGTAATCTTTTTTGTTACTCTCTCTGTTTTTTGTTTTGTTTGGTTTCTATGCGCCTCGGAATAAGTTTAGTCTTAGATAGATGGCGCTTTACAAGTTTTAATTATTATTATTATTTTTATTATTATTATATATTGAGAATGGATTCCCTGTTGAAGTAATGGTTTGAATAATTTACTCGCCCCAAAACATTTGGATCTGAGAAACGATTCATGCATGAATTGTTTCTCAGATTTCTGAGGGTTGGTGTCCGTTCGCGAATGCTGCTGCCAGAGATGCAGTTGGTACTCACTGTCGCCTCTCTAAACTTGGATGGATTCAACATTCTTGTGTAAATACTGTGACAGTTTTCTACTGTTTTCCCAACAAGTAGACACTTTATTCAGCTGAAAGTTCCATACTTACTTGCTTATTTACTTACTAACACTAACAGGCAGTTCTTCTGTGGAATGGTTTGAAATGTCCCCTATCAACTCCGTACACTTGACTCCATACAGATCTTTAAAAGCCAGCTTAAGACACATCTTTTCGAATCTGCTCCACATTTAGTCCATTGTACTTGTCATCTCAACATGAAATTCTGTGAACTCTTTTATCTTTAATTTTTCTTCACATTGGTTAGCCCCTAGGAATAGGCAACTAGGATGATGGGGCTCTAGAAATGCCTGATTGATTGATTGATTGATTGATTGATTGATTAAATGATTGATTGATTAAATGATTGATTGATTAAATTATTTTGCTTTGTTCTCTTTTCAGACTTTGATTTGACTTTCATAGATGAGTTGATGCAGCCGAAGACAGATCATCTAAAGAATCTGAGGTCATTTCAAGATGGAGGTCTTTGGCCATCTTGCTGTCTATTTGTTATTCTGTAGTGTCCTCAGCTATGTCGGACAAACTATAGCAGGTATGTACTTTATAACTTACATTAACTCTATGTTTTCTGTTTGTGGTGTCCAGGCATGAGAATCTTCCGGTTTAAACTGGAATTCCGGTTTTTTCCCTTTCAAATTTGTGGTCTTCGAGTTCAATGTGAATTTGATATAAAATTTGGGGGGGTGAGTTGTTGGGGTATACATTTGGATCTCGCTAATCCCTCTTCTTGAAATTGTAAGTTTACACGAAGCTTCCGTTCGTAATAAATTGCCGCCCGGCAGTGGCCGGCCCAATATGCGTTGATTTGTTTCTTCCATGTGCATGCAGCGCGTTCAATTGATATCTGTAGACTTCTTTCAGTCTTTCCCCGCTTCATTCACGGTACGGTTTGACCGTAATACATGTATGTTTACTGTTGCAGCAAAGGAACATTCGTGGAGACATTGAAAAGTCTACTGACAACAACGCACGTTGTTTTGGATGCGCGCGCATCGTTATACCTTTTTGACCAGTCGTCAGTACGAACCTTCATAGGCTTAGGTGCCGTTTCTTCGATACGTTTAATGTGTTTTACGGCTAGAGATATTTTTACGCATTGAACTATGACCTGGAAGAAACTTCGAGACAATGCATGAGTGTGCGACACACGTGTGGGGAGATTCGTCGACGTTTGACGTCACATTATTTTTCGAAAATGCTATGGTTTATATAAACTGTCGGGATCTTGGAGATACGAAAAGGTGTTTGAAGAACAAGTTTCAATGGCCAAAGGGGGCCAACACTTAACACAATTATTCACTATCACAGGTAAAAAGACCCCCCAAAAATCAATATTTGTAACAAAAGCATGACATTGACTGCTCCGTTCATAATCATTTATTTTCGTGGAAGTAAGTTCCGAATATCATTTTATTTTGAGCTTTTTAAGACAATATACGTGTAGTACTGTTATGATTTCATCTTTTTTATAAGTATTTTCCTCCTATTAACATGTCCTTGATCCCACAAATGGTCCCCAAAACGCCAGAGGGATTCACTGAGTGCGACGCTGACGCATGGGGCATAGGTAAACTTGCCCAAATTCCGGACACGCACAAATTTGGACTTTGCCCAAAATCCGGACATGCAATTTTTAGTGTTAAAATGTTTCCGTTTTTTTTTTATCATCGCATATTCTCATGCCTGGGTAACACTGTATCTACTTTGGTGTGTAGATTTGTTCTATAGATTTTGTAGTTTCTGAGGAGAGTAAGAACTTGTTTTGCTGTTTATTCTACTGAGTACATTTTGGAACTTGGTAGCCTACTTACATGTAGTTCTGAAATGAACTGTCCTGCTTATTAAATACTTCCTGGGAGGTAGGAAATTGTTCCGGACTACTACTTTCGCTTAGTGGATCGAGGGGACCTGTCGTTATTAACTTCACTGCCGCAGAGAGAGTTCTTAATTGGTCTCAATGTTTCGACTAGCCAGGCTCTAGTCATCGTCAGGAGACAGATGACTCCAGTTTTTCAAAGTCAACACGGTTTGCCAGTTCCAATTTGATTCAAACTGCTCCTAATTTATGGCGTGTTGTGGGCGAGCATTCTGGTGTTTCTGACCAGTAGACATGTTAGAGTGTGGGTTCGAGGCCCGGTCTTGACACTTGTGGCCTTAAGCAAGACACTTAACCATTGTTGCTTCATCCTTTGGATGGGACGTTAATCGGTTGATCCTGTGTGTTGTGTAATGTACATAAAAGAGCCATGGGTTTGAATCTCACCCTAGTGATTTGCCTGTATTGTTTTGCCTCCGAACTCAGGAAAGTACTGAGTATGCAGTGCTTAATAAACATCAGTGTAAGGGTAAAAAACAAATTATATTTTTCACAATTTGGTAAATTAAGTTGAGTTTATTAAGTAAGTTGGTAATTTAAGTTTAGACCTAATTAAGTCGAGTTAAGAAGGTTGAGTTGGTGAGTTGTTAAAAAGAAGAAGATCGTGATTTAAAAAATGTAATTCTCAGGAGCGCTTCAGAATATTTTTCACAACTTCCTTCGTAGTGCCGCTTTAACAGAGTTCTTGAAACGGCAACAGTTTCACCTTCGAAGCCACATGCCATCATGGTCTTGAACAAATCAAAAAGTGTCCAAAAAAAGAAAAAAAATATTCATCCTGGACCCATTGCTTAATCTGATACCCAGGGGAGAGCCTGGTCTTCCCAGCGGTGAAAATCCAATATCCCACCGGGCAAAATCCAATATCCCACCGGGCGGGGCAGGGGGAGTAGACTGCGACTCGTTAGCTCGATCCCGGACGTCTTAGGGAGTCATCTTGGATGAGCGCGGTGGAACGATACAAGGAGGAAGAAAAAACAGTTGTCTTCTAACAGTCTGGTAGAGTCCAATTGCTCTGGTCTGAGGTTCAAAAAGAATGACCTGACTGGGGAGATAGTCGGGTCTTCCGGTTACCCCTGCCGTGATTCGAGATAAGATTTAAGGTTGTGCCACTGGTTTTTCATTTCCGTTATTAACTCTTGCCAAAGTTAAGGGGAGCCTTGACTTTAACTTTGGTCTTTGGGTTCGGGAGCCTTTGCCCAACCAGGCATGTGGTTTCTCAGGTTTTTTCCTGGTCTCAGGATTTTCTCGAGCATTCAAATTTTCTTGGAGAAGTAAAGCAGTCACCAAAGGGAGAGAGAAATAGTCCACATTGTGTCAAAACTTGTAGTTTTTGTATTTCTGGTGATGTAAACCTCATGAATTGTAACATCTGGGAGGTTTATGGTCTAAAATAGGGGGGGGGGGTGGAACAGGCCAGCAAGCCATTTTCAGGAATTTTCAGAGGCATCAAATCTCATCTCTGCAAACTCAAGAAGCTTCCATTAACCATTTTCCTTGGGGCCTTTTGCCTACAGAACCCAGAATACTTATTGTGGAAGAGTAAGGGTTACCCTGGTGTTTCTGGTTCACATACCAAGCACCCTTATTTACAGGTTTCCACAGGCTTGCGATCTTCAGTGGTTAAGTTCACTTATGAAGTATCCTTTGTTTCATTACCAGAAATATGTAAAAATAACACTAACAAATAATGAAATAATTCTAATGTATTAAAATCGTGTTCTTTCTGTTCCATCTCCCATCAGATTCCCCGCCGTCGTTCCTCAGGGAACCCAAATCGAGGATTGTCAAACACAACATCCGCGTCAAACTCCGCTGCAAGGTGGACCCCAAAGATGCCCAGATCTGGTGGTTACTGGACGGTGAAGTCATCAGCGACCCCGCCAGCCGAGGCATGGAGGTCACACCCAACTACCTCATTATTAATTCATTTCAGGGCAAAGGTGAAAGTTCACATAATGGCGACTACCAGTGCAAAGCGGGGAACGCGACTGGGACTGTAATCAGCAGAGTGGCGCATGTTGAGGCTGCATGTAAGTAATTTTCTCTGCAAAAAAATAATAAAATGAAGCGGATATTTTAGATCAATGTTCGAGTTGGCGTAGTGGTATCTTTCCTTGCCTTCCACCTCTAGGACCCCGGTTCGAATCCCATAGGGGGAACTATGTGGATTTGGTTTTCAGTCCCCACCTGACTGTTTGGGTTTTTCCCTTAAGTATTTCTCTGAAGTTTTCCTCCCGCATTTAAAACTGAAACTTTCTTCTTTGTCTTCTCTCCATTGAGTTCTTGGCTAGTATAGTGATTAAGCTTGCTTTTCTGAGAGTCCTTGGCTTCACAACCAACTAAATGAAATTAAATTAAATGTTCTCCCAGCTCAGGAGTTTTCAATGGCTTTTCCTGGCTTCCAGCTTGCACCTTTGTAGTTGAAACAAAAAAGGAAATTTACACCATCTCCCCATCGGGCACAGAGGTCAGCTATCCAAACACGAATGACCGATAACAATGAAACAGCTCAGTCTTGATAGACAATCTGAAAGAGGCCTCTGTATATGTTTTTTAGTTTTCCTTTTAAATTTTACTTTCTTATAATTTAATTGAAAACTGAACTTCTCAGTTATTTCTTTTGACTTATACCCACTCACAGTTTTGAAAAAAGATTGCGATTTTTTTACATTGATTCTTCTAAATGTCCCCTCAGTTTGTAAATCGTCCTCAGTCATATATCATTTTTGTCCACACTTCTCTCTTGGACAGATTTAAAACGTTTTCCAACACATCTACCAACGACAGTTTATGGTAATGAAGGAGGCGTGGCTGTTATAGCGTGTCCAATACCGGATAGTCTTCCCCCAGCAGTCATGACGTATGAGTTCAAAGGTCAACAAATTACCGGATCATCAGGTCAGTATGGAAATGTTAAAAAGTTTATAAGGTGCTAATAAAACCTTGCCGCAATCTTAATGGAAAAGAGAAAGGTCCAAAAGTCACAAACACAATGACAAGTTTTTAAAGGAAATATACATGCAATTAAGAAAGTTGCATCAGGCCCTACATGTAGAACACCGAGGGCGCACTTGATATCCCTACATTATAATAAAAACATGATTGGATGGTTATAGGTACCAGGGACCGAATGATAAAACCTGTAAGCACAAAAACTTGTTAAGCATGGAGAAATCTTGCTCAGGAGAATCAGCTTACCAGCCAATTATCCATACAGTTGACATTGTTGCGACTGGTGCACCAATTTTTTATTTTTTTTGGCTTGCTTGCTTAGGAATGAAATGTGCTTAGCATTTTTCATTGCTAAACAGCTTTATGAAATTGGGCTAAGGCTAGTAGCTCAGCATGTCTATTGAGGAGAGGGTATTGATTCCTCACATCCCTAATCCCTGCACTTGTTGACAGACGTCTACATTTATTATTTGTGTAAAAGGGTCAGCCGAAATTGAAGAAATGAAAGTCAGATGTTTGGAGTCTCAAAGACTCTTCCAAGGTGGTCTTATTGTTGCCTTGTCGTCCCGACCGTTCATGTTATGCTCTTTGGAGCGGAGGGCTTTTTTAATCATAATCCGTAGGGTTTAGTCATCAACTTTCCACATTGAAATGTACTCCATTATATCCCCCATGTGGCCCAGTGGAAGCCCACCCTAGCAACAACCTGACCTTTGGGGTCAGTATAGCGCCCTCTTGTGACAGGGACCACACAGGGAGGTTTTTTCAATGTTGCACATTTTTTTTTTGGTTTTGGGGGCTATGATGTGGCATTTTATAGACTGCAAGGTTAATCTGTAAGTGTATGTTTTCAAAACTATGTTTTGAAATGTCGTCTGGGTTTATTTTCAACTCCTGGTCTCTGGATATGGAATCAAATCCCCTTGAAAATCTTTTCCAAGATCAAATATCAAGCCTGATACTTCATGGAGGCAATTGCCTCCATGCCCCTAGCCATTGCCTCAGTGCCCTTTGAAACTTTCCAGTACAAATTTACATTTCCCTCATTGTGGTGCCATTCTCTAATGAAAAACAGCCTTGCCCTTACAAGAATGGAGTGTCAGGGTCGAAGTTCAAAGCACAGACAGTCAAGTACAGCTGACAGTAATTGCTTATACAGTAGTTTATGTACTTGTTTCTCACATCAAAGTGTACAACATTATGAATGGTGTCAAGACTGCTTGTGACTACTGGTTTGGTTACATGGTTTATTTATTGAAAACTTGGGATAAAGGGAGTTCGTTTAATATTCCAAGAAGAATTAATGTAAATTTTTCTGTCATTCTTACTATACTGGATGATAATAAATGGTTAGGCAGTAGGAGGGTTGATTTTGTACTGTGTTGATTCATGATATCACATTGCAGGCTGGCGTAGTTTATCTGTTATTCCAACCATACTGGGTGATAATGATTGGTCAGATAGTAGGAGGGTTGACTGTGTACTGTGTAGATTCATTCATGATATCACATTGCAGGCTGGCGTAGTTTATTTGCCATTTCAACTATACTGGGTGATAATAAATGGTCAGACAATAGGAGGGTTGACTGTGTACTAAGTGTAGATCATTTTAAAGACTGCTGTAGTTAATCTATCATACAAATCACATGGAATGATATTAAATGGTCCAACAGTAGAAGGGTTGACTGTGTACTGTAATGTAGATTCATTCCCCACATGATATCATGTTAAAGACTGCCGTAGTTCATCTATCATTCAAACCACAGGGAATGGTATTAAATGGTCCAACAGTAGAAGGGTTAAGGCAAATAATGTCTTATCTTGCTTTGAGGTTTCTCTATCAATTTTGTGTTTATTTAATTGTTTTTCACAGATCATTATAGGATAATGTCATCAGGCCATCTTCATATTCTTGATGTTTCTGAAGCGGATGAAGGTCACTTCACATGCTCAGCGACTAATCCTTTCCTCTCTAAGACACATAGTCTAGCAAATGGAACATCGTTAATCGTCATTGATGGTAAGTCAACAGAATCATGACTACATAATTTTTTTGTGATACACGGCCCTATTACTTTATCTCATTCATATTCATGATCGAGAGCCGAATTCTCACTGGTCCAATGACCACTAAAAAAAATTTGTTATACAAGACCATATACCCCATTCATATTCATAATCGAGAGCCGACTTCTAAATGGTCCAATGATCACTAAATCATTTGTTATTATACATGGGTTATTAGTATGCCTCATGCATATTCATGATCGAGAGCCATCTTCTAAATGGTCCAATGATCACTAAATCATTTTTTATTATGCATGGCCTTATCAGTATACCTCATTTTTAAATTAAATATATATTGGCCTCTGACTGGCACCCCCGATCTAAGATATTGAAAAAGAATTGGGAGACTGCCATCATAGGGCTAGATAGCTCAGTTGCTGGAGCACCAGCCATTAATTCAAAGGTCGCAGGTTCAAATCCCATTCAAGTAAAGTTTCTTTGTTCACCATAATATTGAAATTCATCCTCCTTGTCCACGTGACAATTAAATTTGGTAAATCATCCAGCGCTTTGAATCAAATAGTGAAGTATTTGTTTCTTGATTACCTCCCTTCCCCGAACCACAGCCTCAGATGTTCAAACTGCTCCTTCCATCATGACCGCGAGAGGAGCCGTCGTCAACGTAAACGAGCGCGCCATCTTGGAGTGTCTACCAGACGGTGTACCCTTCCCTGAGGTGCGGTGGGAGAGAGTCGACCGTCCGATGCCTACCAATGCCATCCAGTATCCGGACAGTCTGGAGATCTACCCAGTCAGTAAAGGAGATGCAGGTATCTACAGGTGTACGGCTTGGAGTGGGGAAGAACACTCGGAGGGGTCAGAGGTCACATTAGAGGTTAAAGGTGAGGCATTTAGCATCTCTGTACCACTGTAAGGAAGATGTGAAGCAGTAGCAGGACTAGACATTTTCATTTGAGATGCAAAGGGGGCAAAGACATAATTGGGGGGAGGGGTGCTATTTAGTCGCCCAACCATTCTTTTGTGCATTTTTTTGATCTCGTTTGGAAAAGGGGGCAAGGTGCCTGAGGTATACCATGCTTGATATTGGCAGAGAGTGTTGTCGTGTTCCCCCCTCCCCAAATGTGCTCATTCTTATACGCACTCCTCTCCTCTTGTACAGAAGTATCCCCCTAAAATATTTTTTCTTTTTCTTAAATGAGATTACCAGAACACAATGAAGATGCAATAGGAGGGGGGGGGGGAGATAAAAACATGCCACATAACGAGCACCGAATGTTCTTGGGGTGGGTGGGTCTCCAACCCCTCCTGCCCCTCCTCTGGTTCTGCCACTGATGTGTGAAGCAACTGTAGATTGTTTTAACATTTTGAACCCTACTTAAATATTTCTGTTTTTGTTCTGGTTCTCCTTTGTGAAATCTTAGATGCTGTATCTATTTCCAAGGCACCCAAGGATACCTATGTCGATCTTGGAGGTACCGGACGATTCAAATGCAGCGTCCGAGGGGTGAGAGAAGACCAAATAATGTGGCTCTTTAACGGGGAGAGAATATCCGAGATGAGCTATCGACATCAAATACTGGGTGAGGTTCATCTTTCAAAATCGTAGCCTGTAAATTTCTTAAAGCTGCTTAGGCATAAAAAGTAGCCAAGCATAAAATAATTTTGATTACCAAAATAAGGTTACCAACCAAGGTACAATGTCATAAATATGTTCTGTCTTGTTTATAATGTGCTTCTTTATCATTTAAATGTAATTTTGATAAATGTACACTAAGTTTTTCGTAATTGTTGATCAAAAATTTAGGCCCCAACCTCAATGTTTTGAAAAACTAGAATTTCTTTGGCTGTTGATGGCGTGCATCAAAATGACAATACTTTGACTACATGTGTGGGATGTTCCTTTGTTACACCTCTATGCTGCTACAAAGTGGCAGGGTTCTGCCCACGGTGGTCGGTGCCGGAAAACCAGACCGGCACTCATGATTCCCCGACCGGCACTCGCAGAATTTTTTCTATTTCCGACCACCACACATTTTCCCTTTTTTGGCCCATTTCCTTCAAAATATTTTGAACAACGTGTAAAACAAATTATTTACCAGTAAACAGTTTTATCCAAAGTTTCGAGTAGCCTACTTCTTTGGTTTGAGTCTATTTTAATGATCCAGGATCGAGTATTCCTCCCGCCTGTACGATGTACAATATATCCAACGCACGAAACCCGCATTGATTTTGCAATGGTTTCCAGTCACGCTGATTATAGCTTTACGCTTGGAATAACATGATTGCAGTTTCATCATGTTGCGAACCCTATTCTAAAGCGTTTAATACAACGGAAATGAACTGCAGAGTAAGCACCATGCTATAGATGCTGTAAATTGTTTTCCCATGGCGGTAAAGGCGTGCGCGCACTGAGGGCCTATTCAAGGCACAGCTAGCTGCAGGGCGCACGTGTGTAACCACTCTGTGCACGATCGAAAGGAAATTGACTTGACTGCACTAGGGGGGAAAAAAATTTCCGGCACTAAACAAATCCTGGGCAGAACCCTGAAGTGGTTATACAAAAAAAATGGAGCTTCCTCATATGGCGTAACATGAGTGATGACACAACAGGGCTGAGTGGTTAAGAGCATCGGATTCAAGTTCTGGTGGTTTGGTCATCGGGGTGTGGGTTCGAGTCCCGGTCATGACGCTTGTGTCCTTGAGCAAGACACTTTGCTATAATTGCTTCTCTTCACCCAGGGGTATAAATGGGTACCTGCAAGGGTAGAGGTTGATATTGTGTTTGAAAAAGCCTTCGGAGCGCTAAGGCAGCCCAGGGCTGTATACTCCCCAGGGAGCTGAGAAAGATTAAAAGGAATGTTATTGGCCCAATGACCAGGGCACTAATGTAAAGCGCATTGAGACGTTATTGTGAAATGCGCTATATAAGAACTAGTTATTATTATTATTATATTATTATTTTTGCAAATCTTTCTGAAAAGCACCGGAGAAGGGTATTCAAAATGATTGGTTTTTTACTCTTATTAAAATCTGAATCATCTCATGTGAACTCAATTTCCTTATTGATTGAAAACATTCTGAACTAATTTCAGCAAAGATCACTTGTTGCTGTTTCCGTTCATGTAGGTCTTTAAGATTTAACTCTTAATTTTTATAACTATTTCATGGATTTTTTTCACAGATGGTGAGCTTGTTATTCATGAGGTTCTACGATCTGATTTAGGTCCTTACCAATGTTTCATTCAAGCTGGTCATGAGAGCGAGCAAGCTACAGCCAGGCTCATGCTAAGAGGTAAGGGTGCCAATTGTCCCCACCAAGTCGGACCTAATATCGGTTCTGCTCCCCAGTGTCCCCTTATGTGGTGCTCGGCAAAAGTCGAACACTAACCATTTTGATAAAAAAAGTCTTCATCACATTTTCAGAATAAACTGATACAGATTTTTTGTGGGATCCCTACTGCCTCAATCCTTCAAAATCAACCAATATGAGTTTATGTAGGATCCCTACTGCCTCAATCCTTCAAATCAACCAATATGAGTTTATGTAGGATCCCTACTGCCTCAATCCTTCAAAATCAACCAATATGAGTTTATGTAGGATCCCTACTGCCTCAATCCTTCAAAATCAACCAATATGAGTTTATGTAGGATCCCTACTGCCTCAATCCTTCAAAATCAACCAATATGAGTTGATGTAGGATCCCTACTGCCTCAATCCTTCAAAATCAACCAATATGAGTTGATGTAGGATCCCTACTGCCTCAATCCTTCAAATCAACCAATATGAGTTGATGTAGGATCCCTACTGCCTCAATCCTTCAAAATCAACCAATATGAGTTGATGTAGGATCCCTACTGCCTCAATCCTTCAAAATCAACTGATATGAGTTTATCCTTCAAAGTCACCTGATATGGGTTTATGAAGGATCCCTACTGCCTCAATTTCTCAAAATCAGCCAGTGTGAGTTTATGTAGAATCCCTACTGCCTCAATCCTTCGAGATCAACTGATGTCAATCTTGTAGGGTTGCTACTGACTCAATAACATAAAGGTCAAACTTGCCTCCTGAAAAGCAATAATATTTCTCAAAATCAGCCAGTGTGAGTTTATGTAGAATCTCTACTGCCTCAATCCTTCGAGATCAACTGATGTCAATCTTGTAGGGTTGCTACTGACTCAATAACATAAAGGTCAAACTTGCCTCCAGAAAAGCAATAATATTCAAGTACCTTACTCAAGGACACAAGTGTCATGACCGGGATTCGAACCCAAGTCAAGTGCAGTAGACTGCTCGGCCACGACACGCAACTGGAATAAAAGTCGTCATGTGTTTGAGTGCACGATTAGTCTAGACGAAAGTATTTCTTATTGGATGTTTGTTTGTCTGTACCTTACAGAGGGTTTTCCCGATATAACCGACCCACCGATCAACACGACAGCCATTGAAGGTGAAAATGTTCTCCTCGCGTGTGGTACCACTGGTGACCCTATGCCAGTTGTTAGCTGGCATGACCCGCTGGAAACCGTTGTACGGAACACCAGGAGTATGATTATGTCGGAAGAAACAGGTTAGTGAACCTCGACAAGGAGATTTTTTTTTTTCCCCCCCAAAAAGTGGGATTTTTACGAGATGGTAACCCTGACCGTCCCAAACACAAAAAACCAAAAACAACTGCATTTACATTGTTTATTTATTTTTTCTGATGGACTTTAATTAGTTAATTTATGTCATTCATAAATACCTGGGACAGTTAATCCATTCTGATTGGTTGAGAGGAGATCATGTGGCCATGTTTAAAGGCAAAGTATACCTTTGGTTTTAGGAAGTGTTTGACTGTTTTAATCCTATATAAATGTAGATATATACAATAAAACTCACCTGTGAAAATTTCATTTCAAAAGGTGGTCGCGTTTTTGAGATATCGCTGAAAATCCGGAGCGAATAATGTCCACGCAGGAAGAATAATTCCTAATAGGAATACACAATCTGAGAAGCGTTTCTGACAGAAACGTTTCTCAGATTCAAATTTAGAGGCGTACAAACTGATAGTTTTTTACATAACCACAAAACTTCAAAGTGAAATGTTTCTCAAAATGCTTTATACTGTCGAAAGCTGCTGTAGGCTTCTAACCAATAGGTTTTTATTAACTACTACCTGGGCGGGAGGTAGGAAAATCGGCCGGGACTACTACTTTCACTTTGTGGATAACTACACTGCTGCGAAGCAAGTTCTTAATTGGTCTCAACGTTTCGACTAACTTGCTCTAGTCATAAGCAGGACAGTTCTTTTCAGAACTGAGAAGTCTCCCGAATTCCGAATATTCTACTCCGCGGCAGTAGAATAAATAGCAAGACAAATTCTCAAAGAACAAAATCTACCTAGCAAGTAGATATACACATGGTGTTACCGCAAACCAAATATACAATAGGTTTTTATTGCCATTAATTTTAAGAGTGATTACCAAACGTATACAGACCCTTTAAACGTGCGATTTAAACACGTTTGAGGAATGTTTAAACATTGATGGTTTTATGCTTTTTTATTCCACACCTCAGGTGGGCTTACAATTTACAAAGTGGGACCAGTCGACGTCGGATGGTATCGATGCACTGCGACAAACAAACACGGACAGGTCATCGCAAAGGCTTACTTAGCTGTCATTGGTAAGGACAAGAACAAAATGAAAAGCTTTCTGTCTATTCATTATGGAGAAGCCACTATTAAGTGAGAGGCCACTATTAAGAAGCCACTATTATTATGCTACATCAGTAGTGCACAGTTCTCAGTTTAACTCTGTTTTTTTGTCCCCGGAGGAATTATATTTTAAAGTAATTTTTGCAACTGAAATGAATTGTATACAGCAATCCTTCACCGATCTTGAACTCTTGGTGGCAGCAGATACCGCCATTATTGCGGTGGTACCTGGGTGGTACTGCGCTGCCTAGCGACGGGTTTAAGCGATTTGCAAAGTAAAAGTCCAGTAACCCGTGACTGATCAAATGATCGCCGTGTAGCCCAAACCTTATACCAGTCGCTAGGCAGCGCAGTACCACCCAGGTACCACCGCAGTAATGGAGGCATGTCTGCTGCCACCAAGAGTTCAAGATCGGTGAAGGATTGCTGTATACTCTTAATTGCTATTATATAGACTTTTGTGTAACTTGACAGCAGTCTTGGGTGCTCCACTACAGAAGGCCTTGTCCTTCTCTCGGATGACACCCCCATTCATACATATGTGTCCTGTTTATATTCAAGTTTTGATATAACCTGGTGTAGTCTATCATTTTTTGTAATATTTATTATTATTATTTGTTGTATGAATGGAAATAAAAACAAATAGTCAAACAAACATAAAAGAACCCAGAACAGTTATCTTGGAAGAGTAGGGGGTTAACCCCAGTGTTTCTGGTTCACATAGCAAGCACACTTGTGTACAGGTTTCCTCAGGCTTGCGAGCTACAGTGATTAAATTCACTTGTGAGGCATCCTTAGTTTTATTACCAGAAATGTATAATCATAAAAATAATAACAAATGAGCAGGATACCAGTCACAGATGGTACATGTGAAATGTTTATTTTTTGCTGGTAAGCATAATTCTGTTGTGCTTAGCTCGTGTGCTTCAGCAACTCTATAAAATGTCTCCAGACCTTTTGGTCAGCAATGGCTCTGATACTTGCAGGCCTTGAATTTCATCTTTGAGAAGGCGCGGCCATTTTCATTCCTGCGAAGGGCACTTGAGTCTATTAATGGGTCTCGGAGGCCAAGAGCAGGGCAACAGGCTATAGCCTCCGTAGCCTCTGTGTAATTTGAGGTCTGTACTTGAATTGTATGTGTATCAACCCAAAATTGAGTGTGCAGATATTTTTTTTAAAGTGTGTCATTTATTTGTTGTTTTGTTTGTTGCAGAAAAAATAAGTACAACACCAGCTCCAGAGATGAGCACACGGCATGTTCTTAATCCGCCGGTGAATGATGACATCACCATCACCACCCAAACAACAGACGAACCTAACAAGCCAGGCACAGGTGAGTTCAAAGGTCAAAGGTCACATGTCACATGGATTTGGTTTTCACAGGAAGGGGCAACTTTCATTGACTCACAACCCACAATCATATCAACTTTACCGGGCCCAATAGTATAATGCTGATTAAACACAAAAAGTAGCTAAGCACAGACAAAAGATGCCTTCCAGAATAAGGTTACCAACCAAGACACGTTTTCACATGTACCATCTGTGACAGGCGTCCTGTTCATTTTCGCTGAGAAGAAGATTGTTAAGCAATAATTTCTGCTTAAGCAGCTCGATGAATATAGAATCGATCCTCCAACAATTTGTTTGTTTGATTTTTTTCTTTTCTTGTCTCCTCCCCACTTAGTGCCCGATGCCCCGACTAAGCCGTCCATCACCAAAACATCAGACACCTCAGTGGAGACGAGGTGGAACTATTACGGTACGATTGCAGTGACGAGCTTCACCGTGCAGTACAGGGATGTGACAAAGACAGATGGGTGGGTGACGGCCTCCAACGTCATACCCCCAAACCGCAGAATCTACGAAGTACAGGGTCTTACAAAAGGTAGGGATTCAATGTTAAATAATATTGTGTGGGGGGGGGGGGTCCCGGTCTCTTGACACTTGTGTCCTTAAGCAAGACACTTTACCATTATTGCAGAAGCGTATTGTTAATCTTGTTGGTGAAGTGTTGGGATCAGCGTTACAACCTCTTTCCACCGTAGGTCTGTAGCCAGCCAGCCTGTGTCTTTTCTACAGATATTTTCATGGTAAATGTGCCACCAGTGTGTCCGACCTAGTTCCTCCTGTCAGAGTGTTTGAGCGTGAAACCAGACTTTCTGCTTCTTCTCACCCATACACTCTTAATTTGCTGAGATGTAGAACAAAGAGCCATTCCAACAGCTTTATTCCACGTACTGCATCTCTTTGGAACTCCTTGCCTGGTGCATGTTTCCCTCCATCCTACAATCTAGACTGTTTCAAGAGGAATATCAATTCCTACCTCCAGCTCTCCTGAGTTCTTTTCATGTTTTATAATTTTCTTCTTGTAGCCCCTTACCAAGAGTGGCTTTTAGCCTTGTTTGGGGCGAATTAAGGGGCGAAATAAATTTTTTTTTACTTTGGATGGGACTTTAAGACCATAGGTCCCGTGTGTTGTGAAATGCACGACGAGCCCAGTGCACTTATCGTTAAGAGAAGGGGTTCGCCCTGGGCTCGATTTCACAAAGAGTTAAGATTGATCGTAACTGCAAATCCATCGCAGTTGCCTAGCAAAGAGTGATGTCACAATACAAATCACTATAACTCATCTTAAGATGAATCTTAGTGCTTTGTGAAATCGACCCCTGGTGTTATACGGTATTGTTGGCTGCAGATTGCACCACAGCACCTTGTAAACCATTACATGGTGCTATGTAAATAAATGGGGTTACAAACATAGCTCCTCATACCCTTGTAGTAAAAATAATAAGCACTTTGAGACGCCCTTGGTGTTATAAAGCACTTTACAAGAACTGTGTATGATTTTTATCTTAAATACTTGCCATCCTGAGTTTCCTGAGTTATTAACCACAAGGGAAACTGACTGGGTAAATTTTAAAGAAATTGACTACTGCAGGACTTAAACCTTCAACCTGCAGATTAACGTGGCGGCACTCAACCAACTGAACTATCTAGTCCTATGTTTGCGGTCTCTCTATTTTGTAATTATTTGTTTCTGGTTGGGGGCCGCCAGTCAGAAGCCATTCAACCTGTAACTACAGTATAGCCAGGGATCACACCCAAATTCACAATACAACCTGGGAAGTGGCAGAAGAGGGATCACCTTAAGGGGTGCAACTTTTGAAAGTTTTGATAATACTTTCCAGCGAGTAGACCAACAATTCAAAACCATTCAAATCCCACGGTTGTGTTCGATTGAACAACTGTGTGCATGTGTGTACTGTGTAGATGCATTCACCACATGATATCAGACGGCAATAATGAACTGTGTCTTCCCCATGCTGTAGGTGCCACATATCGCTTCCAGGTCATCGCAGCCAACGAGCACGGAGAGAGCCCGCTCAGCGAGATGTCAAACCGCTTCTTGATGCACGTTCCTGACAACCCTCCAATCAGACCTCCACTGGACCCCCCTAGGATCGTTGACTGCCGGGCGCTGAGCTCAACAACCATCCTCGTTGAATGGGAGGTCAGTTTTTAGAGATGATGATGGGAAATAACCCCACTCTGGCTCATACTGGTCTTTTGCAATTGTGCAGTGGGCTATTGTCTGTTTATGGACATCATGTACTCTCTGTTTTGTTAGTTCTGTTCAGCGACTGTTTCCTTAACCCTTTCAGCCCCAATGGCGACTTAAGTCGTCCAAGATAACACACAAAAAAGCACTCAAGCCTGAGCACAAAGGCCATTTGTTAAAATGCTCTAGTTTTGTCCATGTTCACCCTCCATACCCAAGCTTACTATCATTGGAAAGAGAAAGATCGGATCTTTCCAATGATGGTAAAATAAAAAGGGTTGCTATTTTGCAATTCCTTCAAATTGGAGTGTAAAGATCCGAAATACCAAACACCTACGGAGTGCGATATGGATGTGTGCAAAAAAGTGTTTGGGTTTACAGAACACGCTGGGGAAACAAACACTTGGAAATTTATTGGCTGATTTCAATGATCTTTGAATTATATGAAAGGAAATTCAATAAGTAAGACAATTTTTGTTACTTATTAAGCTCTAAAATGAAATCTTCAAGATAATAATAGAGTTTGTAAAATTGAACTTTAAACACAAGCTTTCTGTTGTGTGAGTGTGTGTGTCATGCTTGAGTGGTCAAACAATGTGGGCATCAGCGGCGGGTTGTTTATGTCAAAATAAAATGGGGCTGAAAGGGTTAACAAATAAAATCTCAAAACGCTATCATAAGGTTTATCGCGAATAGCAAAATACCAAGAGAGGGCGCTGTTTTGCCGCGCATGATAGTGTAGTGAAAGGGGGCAACCCGGGAACTCGCGCTCGACGACCGACTGTAGCATTTGCCCCCTCTGCCCTCCCATGATCCATTGCGATTCTGAATCGCGATAAACCTTATTGTCAAGGATTAATACCAAAGTTGTTGTTATTGTTTCAATAGTTTGATCCAGAATATCCAGATATTCCAGTTACTGGTTTCTATATCCACACACGCAACACAGACAGCGATGACAACAACGACTACATCCGCACCCCGGTCAAGGGAATCGACATCCGTCGTTACTACATCAATAACCTTGGATCCGAGTTGACCTATGACATCAAGATGCAAACTTTTAACAGTGGTGGGGAAAGCCCCTTCAGTAATGTGGTCATCCGAGGCACTCTAGGTCAGTTGTTAATAAGGGAGAGGTTAATTCGTGGCCGAGCGGATAAGAGCACCGGACTCGAGCTCTGGTGTTTCCAGTGTTCAGCAGAGTGTGGGTTCGAGTCCCGGTCGTGACACTTGTGTCCTTATTAAGCAAGACACTTAACCATTATTGCTTCGTCCTTCGGATGGGACGTAAAGCCGTTGGTCCCGTGTGTTGTGTAATGCACGTAAAAGAACCCAGTGCACTTATCGTAAAGAGAAGGGGTTTGCCCCGGTGTTCCTGGTTTGATTGGCTGCATATTGCGCCACAGCACCTTGTAAACCATTACATGGTGCTATGTAAAGAAATAGGTCTCAAAATTCAAAAAGTAGCTCCACACCTTGCAGGAAAATACTGACTGTTGAAGCGCCTTGAGCGTCACTGAGTGACGGATATGAGCGCTATATAAGAAGCCACTATTATTATTATTATAATACTGTCTCAGCCCATGTAGGTTTTGATTTATACACCTTGGAGGGTCGATCAAATTTTCCTGGGAATTTTCTGAGAAATTGATCTAGTTTGAAGAGAAGCAATGGACCCTTCCCATGAAATATGCTAATTACATTCACGCATGCGTACAGACCCTGCTGGTTGGCAAACGCCATAGAGTTGTGCACTAAGTAGACGCACAAGCGCGTCTGCGTCACGCCACCATCAGCCCCACACAAAAAGGGGCAATGTTCCATCATTTTGCCAACCAGCGGTGTAAGTGCGCACGCGTGATGTGCAATTTAAATATTTCATGGGAAGGGTCTATTCATGGTTTAAGCCATTTTCAGATTACGAAGCCAATTCTCAGGAAATTGAATCCCAGGAAATTCCTGGGTAGTTTTTACCCCCACAGCCAACCTATGTTGGTTTCACACTTGATGCAATTTTCCTAGGAAAAGTGAATGAACACTCGGGGGTTATCTGGCTTAACCCTGCTCCCAAGCAGGGGTGACTATTTCTCGGGAAACGGCTAGTCCTCAGAAGTTTGCCAGGGTTAGCAATTCAAGTGTGAAAAGGTTGAAGAGAAAAAAAATCTGGAAATTTTATGGGAAAATCGTTTAGTCAAGTGTCTTGACCAGGATTTGAACACACACACTGCGAGGAGGGCCGGTCCATCAGATCTTGAATCTGTTGGGTTTGACTGCCCAGCCATGACATGCCACGTTCTTGTTTTTACAACACAGTAAAGGTTTGCCTTCTTAGGAAATTTCAAGTAATAGACCACAAGGGAAACTGACCGGGTAAATTATAAAGAATTTGGGGTTGAACAAAGAAATATTGACTAGAGTGCGACTTGAACCAACGGCCTACAAATTAATGTGCCGGTGCTGTATCAAGTGAGCTTTCTAGCACCATGTTGGTATTCTCCCTAATTATAGGGAGACCCTAGATAGCTCAGTTGGTAGAGCGCTGGCACGTTTTGTGGAGGTTATTGGTTCAAGTCCCACTCTAGTGAATTTTTCTATATTGAAACATTTTTGTGAGAGTATTTGTATGTTAACTGCAACTTTCATATGCAATCTGTAAACAAATGAATAAATGAATAAATGATTATTGCTTCAAATCCACAGCTCAAGAAACTCCGCCGCCCCCGCTGATCGTCCCGGAGTCCAACCCATCCAACTCCCCATCAGATGGTATCCCCAACCTGCCAGACGACACCGAGCCTGATGCTGCGTCCGGTCAGGGAGAAGACATCTTGTACATCACTCTAGGCGTTGTGCTTGGCGCCATGCTTCTTGTCCTCATCATGTTTGGCGTTATGTGTATATGGAGAGCCAAGCAGGTCAACAACAACAGGATGGCACGTAAGTAGATCCTTGCTTTACTGGGATGTTTTTTTGCCCTTTTTGCATTCTATAAACCATCTGTGAGTTAGATTTGAGTAATATCTGGTACAATAACTTGCTCAGTCACAAGTTACCCCTGAAGGTTAAACTTAAACTATTGACCCAATGCACGCACGTCACACGCTGCGACAATGTGCCACGTTCGCCATTTTGGGAGTCAACAGGGTAGCATACTGCTTCGCCTGAAATTTGCCTGGTATAGCACAGAGTGACCTTTTTAATAACAAATTTAATGTGAATATGGTGAGCGAGTTGATGAGTTTGCGTCACCTAAAATTCGCAGGAGACAGTAACACACAGAGAAACTGACTCCCAAAATGGTGCAACCAAGATTTATTGTGGTGATGACGTCAGGTGAATTGTGTCAATAGGTGTGAATCAAAACTGATGTGGAAACTTACTTTTTTTTTTTTTTATTGTTAGGTGACTTCCATTTTGGCTATTATTGTGATGGGGCTTATCGCCATGCCAACGGGAACGCCTACAAGTTTGGCGGACACTACATGAACGGCAATGGGCCGCATGGCCATGGGATTGAAAATGTACCGTGTGGGGAAACGACTACACCTGCTGACCCTCGACCTCTCTACACCATGCCACAGGTAAATCTACATTGGGTATTGATGGTCAGACAGTAGGAGGGTTGACTGTGTAATGTGTAAATGCATTCACCACATGATATCATATTGTAGGCTGGCGTAGTTTATCATTCAGACCATTTGGGTAATATATTCAATGGTCTGACAGTAGGAAGGTTAACTATGCACATTATAGATGCATTCTCCACTTGATATCATATTGCAGTCTCTGTCTGGTTCCCTTTTCACTTACCAAGTCTCTTCTTTTATTCGTAACAGGATAATCTGGATGAAGGACACTTCTTCCCAGGTCTTTCACCGCAAACATCCCCTGTCCCAAACGGCCACGCCCCAGGTCTCGCACCCCACCCACCTGCCGCGCCGAACGAGAACACCAACTCTAACCACAGTAGCGCCTCTTCGGAGCACCTGTATGCCAACGGTAGCGTTAAGAGTCTACACAGCTCCTCGGATAGGGGTGCAGCACAGCGGGGATTGGTCTATGGGGGTCCAGGGTCATATGGCACAGGGAATCGGCCTGTTTGTCCCAGCAGACATCACAAGGGGGAGCACGGCAGAAAGAAGAAGACTGAAGGCAGGACGAGTCGAGAAGGTACAGAAGAAATACAAAAACAGATGAACATATATGAGAATATTTTGTTTCGGAAAAAAAATACTTGAATAGACCCCTTGAATAGGCCGCCATCGCTGCGGTCAAACAATGGAAATGTGCAAGCGCATATGTACCACACCCTACTCTCAGCCAGGGCGCTGTTCGAGCTTTTGACATCATATGCAAAAGGGTCCATTGGGAATATTGGGTCTGGCAGCAAACCTGCATTATACAGCTTCTCTTCATTACGGGAAAGCTCCTTTAAAGAAAGAAGCTGAAAATACCCTTTTCGTCTGGCAGCTAAGACCTGTTATCACCATGTTATTCCTTTTCCAAACAGTGGAGTTAATTGGATCATGCACAAACCAGTAGTGCTGCTGACTGCCCCAGGCAAATTAACTGCTCATCCATTAAGTTTAAATCCATTAAGTTTAATGACCAAAGTAATTCAATGTAACACACTCACTCTGTGAAATACTTTCAGAGTTTTTGTGACCGAACTCGGGAATTCTATTAATGGAACATTCCTGTAATGTTTTCTGAAACACTCCTTATTAATAATAATAATAATAATAATAATAATAATAATAATAATACGCAGTTCTTATATAGCACTTTATACTCCCGATGGGTG
Source organism: Leptasterias polaris (assembly GCA_037783415.1). Taxonomy (NCBI): domain Eukaryota; kingdom Metazoa; phylum Echinodermata; class Asteroidea; order Forcipulatida; family Asteriidae; genus Leptasterias; species Leptasterias polaris. Next base: position 10,919,312 of record JAZGTN010000009.1, read on the forward strand.
TCTCAAAGCGCTCAGTATTTTTCCTACAAGGTATGTGGAGTTACGTGTTGAAGTATGAGACCTATTCCTTTACATAGCACCATGTAATGGTTTACAAGGTGCTGTGGCGCAATATGCAGCCAATCAAACCAGGAACACCGGGGCGAACCCCTTCTCTTTACGATAAGTGCACTGAAACACTCCTTATTGGTCCAGTTAAAATCATTCCAACATGAAGAATTAAATAAGTGACATATTTTTGGTTTGTTTTTGTGTACAAAAAAAGTTGGTTTTCCTAACAGCCTCAAATAAATTACCATGAACAAAATTCCTTTTATGGATGAAATGTTCAATGCAACTTAAACCTATATCCGCCTGACTTGGTCGAATTTCATAGAGCTGCTCAAGCACAAAAGGTAGCTAAGCACAAGAAAGTTTTGCTTTCCAGAATAAGGTTACCAGCCAAAACACCATGTCACATGTTTCATCTGTGACTGGTATCCTGCTTATCTTTGCTTAGCAGAAAATGTTTGAGCAATATTTTCTGCTTAAAGGCACTGGACACGTTTGGTAATTACTCAAAATATATATTAGCATAAAAACTTACTTGGTAACGAGCAACGGAGAGCTGTTGATAGTATAAAACATTGTGAGAAACGACTCCCTCTGAAGTAACGTAGTTTTCGAGAAAGAGGTAATTTCTCACTAAAATATTTGAATCTGAAAAAGACTTCAGGCCAGAAGCCTTTTCGGGCATCTGAAAGCACACAAATTTGTGCAACAAGGGTGTTTTTTTCCCATTATTTTCTTGCAACTTCGATTACCAATTGAGCCCAAATTTTCACAGGTTTGTTATTTTATGCATACATCATATTGGGATACACCAAGTGAGAATACTTACTGGTCTATGACAATTACCAAACGTGTCCAGTGCCTTTAAGGTGCTCTGTGAATTTGGGCCAAGGTCATCCACACTGTTCCTGCCAAAGCCCATGTAACGCTTACTGCTAGAGCAGGACTTGAACCTCCAACCTTTGGATTAATGTACCGGCATGTCCCTGCCAAACCCATGTAGCGCTTACTGCTAGAGCAGGACTTGAACCTCCAACCTTTGGATTAATGTGCCGGCATGTCCCTGCCAAACCCATGTAACGCTTACTGCTAGAGCAGGACTTGAACCTCCAACCTTTGGATTAATGTGCCGGCATGTCCCTGCCAAACCCATGTAACGCTTACTGCTAGAGCAGGACTTGAACCTCCAACCTTTGGCATGTCCCTGCCAAACCCATGTAGTGCTTACTGCAAGAGCAGGACTTGAACCTCCAACCTTTGGATTAATGTGCCGGCATGTCCCTGCCAAACCCATGTAGCGCTTACTGCTAGAGCAGGACTTGAACCTCCAACCTTTGGATTAATGTGCCGGCATGTCAATCTGGAGGTCGCAGGTTCAAGTCCCACTCTAGTATGGTTTTTGTTTCCAACGCAAAATTATTTATAATTTACCAGTCAGTTTCTCTTGTGGTTTATTAGTTCTTTTTTCCCCCTCATAAAAATTAACTTTTTTTGTATCTCTTTCCACACCTTTCCCACTTCAACCCAACAGGCACAGATAGTGAAGTCGGTTCCGACGTCCCCTCGTCTAAGAATAGCTTCTTACCTGTTGCATCATCAACAGCGCCCTCATCTGGTCAACAGACATCCAGTCCAAATCCAGCCACCGATGACGTTAATGCAACAAAGCCTCATAAAGGGTCACATGACTCGCTTAGCCAATCACAAGAAAGCGGTTCATGTCGAAATGTCATACATTCTGACATATAGTATTTTATTGCACAGGGTGGTTCAATTTAGTATATAATATTTTAAAAACCTGCCCACCCCTTGCAGACCAAAATGGACGCTTCCAATATACTGTCAAACAGTGGAGCTTACATTGCTTTTAGGGGTGTTTTTTTTTTACAAGAGATTTCAGGGTTTTATGTTTTGTAAATATCTCCTGTATAAATATTAATGTGGCTGATTTTAGACGAAAGACAAGACTAGATTTTTATTTCACAGTTTCATTTTTAGGGACTCTGTTTTACGAATTAATTGTTAGTGCAAAATTGTCCAATCATAAGGACTGTTTCAAAGTGAATTTCTTCCCACCAATGAACAGAGAGCTTCCATGTGATTTTTGAAAACTTGCTATTGCAGTTTTTACTCATGAATATCCAATAATATACTGATGCGAGTACATGTATGCAGAAAACATGATCTGATAATATGCACATGAGCCTCATGAATTATTCAGATCAGCTCATAAATATGAATGACATGTTAAGATCATGCACTTGTTCTTTTGACTCTCATGAATATGTAGCAAACCCTGGTGAATATGCAGCAGCTGTTTTAAATATGTAAATCAATCTCTTCCCAAGGATATCCCTCCATTAACGAATTGCTTGTGCCTTCGATTTCAGTTGACTTAATTTTTACTCTCTTTTTGTGACATTTTTATTTTATTTTATTTTTATTTTTACTCACTCAAAATTGATTTGGGTTTGAATTTTTTGCACTCTGATTTTAAAGCACAAACTGTTATTATTTTTTTTTGAAAAATCACGCACGACAAATTGTTTGCTCTTTCGGGTCATGATTTCACTAACTATTCCTTGTGTGGCGTTTAAAAAAAAAAAAATTTATTGAGTTAATGCATAATTGGCTATGCATTTATGCAAACTTGCTTATGCATATTTGCTTATTTTATTAATGATTTCCTCCAGTTAAGATTATCACTGCCAAGGAACAGCGGAGTTGATTTTTTATACATGAATTGATTTTCTATTGTAGCATTGCTTACTATGCAAGAGCTGTGGTGATTGTGAGTTTAAACCAATACAACCAAAACCAGAGGCTGTTCAAATTCCAGGATTAATAAAAATCAAATATCCAGTCGTGTTCTGAATTTATTTTTTACAATCACTGCCTCAAACATTCAAATGCACTTGTGACTTTTTTAGGGAAAAGTATTGTATTGTTTCCAATGCATTTAAGTAAAACAATTGTATGACAGTTTTTTCTGTGATTGGCGGAGGGAGGAGGGAGTGACAGGGAATTAACTTCCACCCTTATGTAATCAAGAACAATTTTACCTTAAACTTAAATTTCCCCAAACTAGAAAGTGATTTCTGTACATGTGATATGACAATTGGGCACTTTCTGATGCGGCTTAAATTACAGGCGGCTTATACACTGACCTCTTAAACAAATTTCAGAGATTTTGTGGTTCTGGGGGCTTCTATACTTGGCGACTTATAGTCTGAAATTTCAATAAACTAGCTTTTGTTTTACATGATTATTAACCCTTTACCAATATAAAGAGAACGGCACAATCTCTTTTTGCCCCACAAGCATTTCTTTGCAACATAATAACAGTTTAATTTGACTGCCTGTATGTCGTTTTCTCGTAGCTCCCATCTCCCTCTGTTGAGACAAGTTAAAATCCTGGTTAATTTAAAACTTAAGCAACAATTTTAAACATGGCTCACTCATTATGCTAATTTATGTATGTCAAAGGTCAACCCTTAAGTCCTATATATTATTCATATATTTGTGTATATAAGATAGAGGCAATACAGTGTACATTATTGTAATTATGTAATCATACATATTTTATGTGACGGTTTCAATGTACAAATCTAGCCTGCCGTTGTTTTTCTACTATTTATTTATCGCCACTTGTATTGCAGTGGATGTACAGAGCAGAGGTCAGAGGTCACCGTGAAGTTTATCGAGTAAACGTTTGTGGTGAGAATTGTGTAGGGTCAATTTAGCAGAGACACTTCAAAGAAAGTGCTCTGAGCAGAAATACAAAATCGCTGAGCGAGTGGCTTGATTTTATGCTGATGCTTTTGATAAATGAATAATCAACTCTTATTGACTCATTTGTCGATCAGAAAAATAAAGGAGTTTTCTTTGTTCTCCCATTATTTGGACTAAGTTTTTGACGTCCCCAATGGTTTTGTAGACAAACTCAAACAAACTGACAATGTCTTTGGTCTGTCAAACCAACCGGTACACTTTGTTAAAGTCCTTTGTGTCAAAGGGTCATGCCAATACAATATGTGTTTGTTTAAACTCTTTCAAAGTTTACAAATTTTGTCATTCTCTGCATATTTTGCTGAGAACGCAGCAGTAAGCATCATCATGACATCAGGCTTAAAAATTGGCTGTCAGCCATTTTGAATCGGTGTTTTTTAAAACTGGGATTTGAATGGCAGTCGAAATAACATCTGGGGCATTTTCCCAGCCTCGGCTTGGGCTCCAGCTCCAGATTGGGCTCTGTCATCAGTGTGCATTTTTCACAGTGTTTTTGACATCAAATCAAGCCCGGGGACGGAGCGTAAGCGGAGGTTTGGAGAAAATTAAACTGAAGTTGTTTTGTAATTGGCCCTGTTGTTTACTTATGGCTGTATAGTGTCTATGTATTATTAGTAAAGTGTATTTTCCAATTAAATCTTTTTTTATCTGAAATACTTATGTGAACTTCAAGAAACAGCTTTATGATCATGTCAGTCAATTTGTGGACGAAGAATTAGCTCAGTTTGTTTCACTTTAAGTTTGATTAGAAGTTATGAATCACAATCATTAAGTAATAATACTCGGTTCTGTAATATCACATAATAGTTCATGTTAGTTATCACACAATCGCGATTGGAATACAGAAAAGTATACTGTAACAAGAATTTGTCCTCAGATTCTTCTCGGCCAAACACAACAAAAACACACAGCAGGGATACAGTTTTCTCGGTCTCTTTTCCACTGGTTTATTTCACACGTCTTCACTCCAAAACTTACATGACAAGAAGAACGTTTAGGCTACGTTTCCCCAACGAGACGGGTGTCCCAACCTCTCAGCAGGGGCTCGCTACGACACAGCTCCACAACAGTGCCGTGCCACAGCGCCCTCCCGCCGACGGGCCGGGCCAATCGCTACAATACCACATCTGCGTCCCATATCCAACAAGGCCAAAGGTCACGCTATATTTTTCCATATTCTACGAGTATGAGTGGGATATTGAATTTATCTTCAAGCAAACTTTACAAGTAGCTCAAAATAGCGCAATGCGCAAAGATAGAACAACATATTATAAGTTTATTGTTGCTATGGATCGACCAATCAGAATGAAGGATTCAGTTTTCCTTCAAGATTATGGGCGTTGTCTGTTGTTAGCTGGTCAGGCTTCATAACCTTTCATAACATACGGCCATAAAAAAATGAAACAAAAGCAAACAAACAATTTACATAATTTTGTGTTTTGCAATGTTGCATGTCAATTTGTAACATGCCATAAAAGTATGCAAGCCGGCTGGTTATTTCCAACATGTCATGCAAGTTGAACAACTGTTAATAAAAACATGTCATGCAAGCATGCACAATGGATGACTATATCATATGTAAACATCATGTGCAAGCATGCAAGGTGGATGACTGGTAGTAGCATGTCGTGCAAGCATGCAAGGTGAATGACTAATTAAACATGCTACTCAAGCATGCATGTGCAGGCCAAACTCTGCAGTTTGTATGTTCATAAGTATTGACTCATATTTTTTACAATGCCTTTTTCACGTTTCTTTTAGATTATTACAACTGACATGGTTTTAATGCTTGTTCTGTTTGTTAATGTTATCTTTGTCCTCCAGAAGGGCATTTTAAATGCAGCTATACTCTTTTATCTTGTAAAGTACAACTTTGTGGGTTAAACATTCAAATGTTACCAGCAGCTTCTTTTGTGGCAGCTGGCCTGTTAAATCATTGTGGTTTTAAAAATTTCTAAGAAAATGCATTTTTTTTAAAAGAGTGTAGATTTTGATGGCAGTTATGTTCCCCGTGTTCATTGTGGTGGTTATAACTCTTATTCTCATTTTATGTAGAGGAACCTGGTTATGTTTCCTCACAGTCTCAGGCCGTGTTCGAATTGGCGGCTATCACTACAGTTATGGCTGGATCGCCGCTTCATCATGCAGTGAAGTGTAGGATGTCCTTAGCAACAGTCATAGCTTTAGCCGTAGCCACTAATTCGATACAGCCTCACTTTGGTTCCATCGGAATGCATGGAAGACAAAAACAAGATGGCCGCATTTTGATACAAGTGTACAATGTTTATTATGAAGAATGGGCTGTATTCAATGCATTCACTTGTTTGTAATTGCAGTAGTGCACCACTAATAGAGAATATCATTTTGGTTTTGCCCAAATACCTACATGAGCGTGCGACTTGTACACTTCATGCTTTGTAAGTTCTGTGGGGAAAAAAATCCAGAGGCTACTCTTGTTTGATTCGAACACACAACCCATGCATTCTAGAGCAAACACACCACAGTTCATACTTGTAATTGTTAATTTGAAAGTAATTTTCTTTGTAAAAAAAACAAACTACCAGCATTCAGTATTCAAAGGGGCGTAGCTTTTTGTATAGAAGGATGGGGCTAAACATTTTGAAAGGTCAATGGTTGGAAGCTTAAAGCAAATAAACCACAGATCTGTTGAAGGCCAACAATTTTCACTGCGCTGAAATGTGTGGTTTAGAAGGCACTGATAACCAGCTAAAGTTCCATGTGATTAACATGGTTTGTGACTGGCTCCCCGCTCAATTCTGCCAAGAAGAGGAAATGTTTATATGGTATTTGCATTTATTTTATTTGTTGTTATTGTTAATTGTTTTTATAAATATTATTTCTTATTTGTTAAAATCCTTTTGAAATTAAGTACTCAAAATTCACCATTAAACTGAGGTTTTCTTCCTTCTTATTAGAGAATTTTATGTTATTTTCCCATAAACACACAAAACAACCAAAGTGTAAAAAAACAATCAACTTATTTGATCCTTTTAAAGGAGAAAACAATGAAAAACAGATGATGTTCTTACAGGGGTATTGTGCACCTTTCTTCTATCAAGCTTATTTTGATTGTAGCAATTGAATTAAGTGAGTTGTGGGGGTCATCAAATGCTATTTCCTGCAACTTGACCTCAACGTTTAGAAGCACAGAAGGACCATAGCAATACTCTTTGCAACGGCTTAAGCCATAGCTGCCGAATCTGGACATAACCTTCCTTTTTGTATGCTTAATTCCCAGGGAGTTGAGAAAGTTAGAGGAATGGCCTAAAAGTATGCCCGACGAACAGGGATAATGCAAAGGGCCTTGATCTTGCTACTATGATATGCACACTGTAGAAGAACCAATTTTTATTTCCTAAATTTGACACATGCCAACTGTGGCTCTGGTTTTTTTTTTTCTTTTTTTGATTTGGGAGATTATTTCTTTCAAGATCTATCTAAATTGCTCAAGGATGCATAGCTGTAAAGGCCAAATCATAAAACTGGTCATCCACACACAAATATTGACCCTTTTTTTTGTGACATGGAGGCTGGATTTTGTTTTATGTTATATCTGTCATATTTTAATGGCAACAAATTGAAATGTTACAATTATGGAATCAAAATTTACTAGTATTTGTAAATGAGTATGTGCAGAGATTATTGAATATAAAAATGGTATGCTTCATTGATGTTAAAATATGTGTCATAATTGAGTCTTCTGTTGGTGTATGTCCAATAGCCCATAATGCATGTCCCAATGCACATAATCAGCGCCGAAAGGATTCTGGGTCAAATGCGAGTCCAAGCAACACTTGCAACCATCATGGCGCGTTGATTTTGAAGCAAGGAGCGAGTTTGAGTGCGCACATTTAGTCGACCCGTGATTGACCATTGACTAGCAACATACATTGGCAGTGACGTCCTCGGGCGAACGACTCGATTGAAGTCAAGTCAACCATTGGTACGGTATTCAACATTTCCATTGCCTTTTCTCTATAGTATCACTGGTTCCCTTCTGTGCTTTGTTAGCATGGAATGAGGCTATCAGGACTATGGAAGAAACCATGGTCCTGAGGCTGGTTCCAAAATGGTCTGACCACAGTAGTCAACCAATGGTCGACCAGCTTGGGTTCGAGTCAAAATAGACCTTTAGTTAACCATGGTTTGCACTCGAACTTACTCAATGTGGTACACAATTATAAAACCTGGCATAGTTACATGTAAACTACAGCAAGGTAATATTGGCAGTTTGATTTATACTGTACTCAGTTTCCCAAGATGCATTGCGGTATATTTTTAAGATGGCAAATTTAAATTGTTGGTATTTGGAGTTGGTATCTGAGAAATATTAGCTGTCCACCATTGAGTAAATATTGAGTAATGAAATAATGTTTTCTGGTAGTTTTTAATCTCTTTAGGGTCCTGGGGGAACAAAACTCCCTTGCTCCCTTCACCCGTATTTACGCCACTGCACTTAAAAAAAGAAGACAACACAATATGTGCCTTGCTTACTGTATAGATCATGTAACCTGTGACATCACATGTTTACAAAAGAGTCACATAGCCTGCACTTCCCTGCAGACACGATTTGTACACAGCTCACTTGGGGAAAAAACATGAAATCTTACATTTTATGGAGATTGCACTGTGGTTTTGATTAACTTTTCAAATGTAAAGAAGGCGCACATCTAAAAACTTGTTCACCTGTTATTTTGTATTACTCTTTAATGTGGAAATTATGAAACAAAATGTAAAGTTTCCCCACATGAAAAGTGTAGTATCTTGCCTGCCACGAAATCTCCTGCAATGTACAAGACTGATCTTTTTTTATAACAAAGGTTACATGGTCCAGAGCAAGGTCGTGACCTATGAGCACCAACTTGACGAACAAAATGGCCGCCTTTGAAAGACTCTTCAGCTTTCCAACATTTCATAGTCGATTCGGAGGAAGGAATAGATCCTTCCTCCATGACCAAACCATGCTGCATAATGACCAAGGCCTGAGTGTACTTTACACAGGGATAAGAAATTTCAGACTTTTTCTGAATTCAGACTTTTTACGGCAGTACGCCGAGAAAAACAAAACAGCCGTTAAGTTTTTTCCACATATTACAGGCTATAAAGATAGCCTGCTCTTTACCTAAAAGCTCTGTGAAATATAAACCCCCATGGGCTTACCAAAAGGTGGAAACGCCATCATTTCAACATAAAATTTTGATTCTATGTAGTTTCAGACTGTTTCATCAGCAATGACTTTCATCCCTGTTTATAGAGGAGTTGAGGACTTTCTTCAATGAGAAACACTGACATACAAATTTACCAAGCTTAGGCTTCACCCTGTTGTTCGACATGGCGGTTTTGAAAGACACGTGGCCTAACGTCCTGTAGCCAGTCCGACGGACGGTGAAAACATTGCAAAATATTTATGTGTAAAGACTGAAACATATGTTTCTAAATAGGAAAGGTTTTAAAGACATAATCCACTGAAAAACAAGGTTTCCTAAATATAGAGTTCAGGAAAACAAGGTTTGTCAAACATACTTGCGAAAAACAAGGGTTGTATATTGAAGATTCTAGGATTTTGTCACTAGCCCCATCGGAGGTCACTGATGAGCGATCTGTAAGAGCATAGAGCAAGGAAAAAGTTGCTCATTACAACTATTTTCCCCTTCCATACGGGAGTGTACGGAGCCCCTAAAGGGACAGGTAAAAAAAAAAGTTGAAAAGGGGGGAAAAAATATATACATATTTCGTTCCCTCGAAATATTATTTCGTTCCCTCGAAATATTATTTCGTTACCTCGAAATACTAATTCGTTCCCTCGAAATATTATTTCGTTCCCTCGAAATCATTTCGTTACCTCGAAATCATTTCGTTCCCTCGAAATATTATTTCGTCCCCTCGAAATATTATTTCGTTCCCTCGAAATATTATTTCGTTCCCTCGAAATATTATTTCGTTCCCTCGAAATATTATTTCGTTCCCTCGAAATATTATTTCGAAGGAACGAAATAGATTATTTCGATCGAACGAATTAATTTATTTCGTTCCCTCGAAATCATTTCGTTCCCACGAAATCATTTCGTTACCTCGAAATCATTTCGTTCCCTCGAAATCATTTCGTTCCCTCGAAATCATTTCGTTCCCTCGAATTATTATTTCGTTACCTCGAAATCCTTTAACTGCTACGGAGTCCATGAAATGCCGTTTCATTTATTTCAGTATGCAAATAATATTGCGTTCCCTCGAAATAGCATTCCTAGTTGAAAACAAAAAAAAACAACTGTTGCATGCTGCACGTGTTTCTCCATGCAAGATCGGGGTACGATTCGGGCACGGTGTTCAAGGTGTTCGAGGGAACGAAATGTCATTTCGAGGGAACGAAATACATTTCAATATTGTTTCTCTTACCTGTCTCCTCAATGGCTCATTATTATGGCCTAATCTGAATATTATTTGCATACTGAAATAAATGAAACGGCATTTCATGGTCTCCGTAGCAGTTAAAGGATTTCGAGGTAACGAAATAATAATTCGAGGGAACGAAATGATTTCGAGGGAACGAAATGATTTCGAGGTAACGAAATGATTTCGTGGGAACGAAATGATTTCGAGGGAACGAAATAAATTAATTCGTTCGATCGAAATAATCTATTTCGTTCCTTCGAAATAATAATTCGAGGGAACGAAATAACATTTCGAGGGAACGAAATAATATTTCGAGGGGACGAAATAATATTTCGAGGGAACGAAATGATTTCGAGGTAACGAAATGATTTCGAGGTAACGAAATAATATTTCGAGGGAACGAATTAGTATTTCGAGGGAACGAAATAATATTTCGAGGGAACGAAATAATATTTCGAGGGAACGAAATAATATTTCGAGGGAACGAAATATGTATATATTTTTTCCCCCCTTTTCAACTTTTTTTTTTACCTGTCCCTTTAGGGGCTCCGTAGGAGTGAAACCTCTGACGAATTCCATGACTCTACGAGTTATTTTCCAGAAGGAATATGACGCACACAAAAAATTGTTTTGGTCGTGGATGCGGGTTGGATGTCACTTGATTGTTTTAATCTATACACAATAAAACTAACCTGTGAAAATTTCACTTCAACTTGTGGTGGTCGCGTTTTTGAGATATCACCGAAAAACCGGAGCGAATATTTCCACGCAGGAAGAATATTCCCTATAGGAATACACAATCTGAAAAGCGTTACTGCCGTAATAACGCTTCTCAGATTCAAATTTTGGGGGATAAAAAGTGTTTTCCATAACCGCAGTACATCGTAAAAAGTTTCTCAAAATGCATTATACTATCCAAAGCTGCTGTACTTCTCTTACCAAGTAAGTTTTACTGCCATTAATTTTCAGAGTCATTACCAAACGTATACCTTCCCTTTAAATCATTTATTCATTCCAAGTGAAACTGAAAGTTCATTACACGTGATTTTAACAAGCTTTTATGGACACAATTATACCATTATCCGTACTTTAACATGTAGTACGCGAAGCCACCTGTGAAATATCGGAGTCACGAGAAAATTATTGATTAAAAAAACAAAACACAAAAACTATGATATTTTCACTGATTTCAAACACGGCTTTCTTCTCTCATATCACAACCCATCATTAAGTTTTACTCGCCTGTAAAACTGGCATTTCATTCAGGCAAACAATATTTGAATGGAAATGTTTCCATGATCCCCATCTTGAGGCCTATACCATTATTGTAAGTTATGGGGAAATGTGGGAATGAATTGGTGAGAGAAAAAATCCTGGCACACAGACAAATAATTCAAGCTTTCTATGGGGTAAACAACTTTTAGCGATTGGCACTGGAGCTGAAGTAAGTGCTGGACGGAAATGTCCACGGTTGAACGCACAAAAACGCTTTGAGGTCATAAAAACAGGTGTCAAAAAATACCTCAAGAGAAATATAACGGCAATTGGCCGAGTACCAGCTGAAGTGTGCATTCGTATACAGGATGGTACCCAACAGACACTCAACCAGACACTGCGCGTATGGTACCCAAACTTCTCAAATGACGTCTTCCCTTAAAATAGTTGTTATTATAACTACCTGTCTTCAGTGTGGTTTTTGTCATGTATGGAAATAGATGTTGACAACAGATTAGAACGAAAAATATCGAGATTTTCATCAACACTTTTTCCTTGATCAAAAACAGAAGTTTAAAGTGTTTGTGCCCATTCTTCAGTGAAATAATGGACTGGAAGCAAACAGGGTTCTGGGCGTTGTGCCTGTCTTTGCTGTCAACTTTTGGTAAGCTGAATAAACGTAACCTCAACATTCGGAAGTAATGTCAACAATTTAAATATCATAATATAATATGGACGTTGGTTTGGTATAATTTTAAAGCTTCTCTAGCTACATACGAATAAATTTCAACTAATGTTTGTTAATATGTTTACCTAAATTCTGACAGTGCGTTATCTTTATATCATGAAGCCTGCACTATATACCTGGAAGAAGAAGAAATTGTGTTCATTACAGATTTTCGTCGCAGACCGTTGCGTTGGGAGGATGCAGACCGTTGGGAGGGTTTAGCCCCATTAATATTAATATTAATAGTGCCAATACTCATGTCTCTGGACTTCCTCCGATCCTTGGCCCTACGCCCATGTACCTCCAGGAGGTGGGATAATTTTTCGAATATAAACTCACGTTTTTATGCCGAGATTTCTTCCCCAGTTGTCACTCATTGTATCCGATTTGTGGACAGCACATTAAAACGCACTTGTGCGCGCTCGTTTTGGTGTAATTATGAAGAAAAACCGAGGCGTTACTGACACGATTTGACTGCCCGGCATCCATGATGTTTGCTAATGCGCATGCAGGTGGTGTCAATGCATTGCGCAAAAATTAAGACAGCGCGATGTGCGCAGAGCCTAAAGATAGCGCTGGAAGCTAGGCGGAAGGCTCCGCGCACACCGCGCTGTCTTAATTTTTGCACACTGCCTTGCAGGCGGCGTTCACGCATTGCGCAAAAATTAAGACAGCGCGGTGTGCGCGTAGCCTAAAGACAGCGCAGTGTGCGCTGGAAGCTAGGCAGAAGGCTCCGCGCACACCGCGCTGTCTTAATTTTTGCGCAATGCGTGAACGCCGCCTGCAGTCAAATCGGTGGCAGTAACGCCACAGAATTTCTTCAAAATTACACCAAAACGAGCGCGCACAAGTGCGTTTTAATGTGCTGTCCACAAATCGGATACAATGAGTGACAACTGGGGAAAAAATCTCGGCATAAAAACGTGAGTTTATATTAGAAAAATTATCCCACCTCCATGGGCGTACATGGGCGTAGGGCCAAGGATCGGAGGAAGTCCAGAGTATTGGCATTATTAATGGGGCTAAGGAGGGTTTAGCCCCAAATACTAAATAGGGCCAATCCACTCCGTATCCTTGGCCCTAGCGCAATTGCAAACCTATTCTTGTGCCCCACTGAGATTTTTATTCCGCAAAGATCTGCATCATGAAACTTACCAATTGAATATGCTACTATTACTAATGCTACATTGTATACTTGTAAATAGCCGGACTGCTGGAATTTGTTTTAAAAACATCACAGATTTTTGGGGAAAATTGATTGCTTTTTGAGTCGCGAGCGTGCGTGAAAACCATGATTTGTCAGGTTACCTTAACAACTCCACAACAGTTGTTAGCGGGGTCGCGCTATTGACATTTCCTATTCTGACAACATGTAAAACTACACAATTTCAAATAATTTCTGAACGTTTACCTTTTAATTTTTCGCCTTCATACTTCCCAAAATAGTCTTAGAAAATACCAAAATCACATCCCTGATAAATTTTCTTACATTAAGGACCAGGCCTAGCTGTACACAAAACAGCATGCAAATTAAGTTCACGCACTATTAATTAATGGCCTTAATAATTAACGTGTCACACACGTAACCGGTTACGTGTGTGACACGTTAATTATTAACCCTCTTGCTGTCTGACCATTCAATACCATTCACTGTGGTTTTGAATGATAGATAACAGTCAGTGCGCAGCATGCATGATAATGAGGTCAAAAGCCAGATTTCATTTGCAGCCGAAAGGTGGTTTCGGACGGTCTCGGACCCCTTCGAGATTTCGCGTGAAAGTGCGAGCGTTCCGACACGGCCTCTTAAAACCGATGGGAAACACATGCGGCTTCCAAGGAAGCCGCATGTGGAACAGTCACATAGAACACAGCTACATGTAGTTATAAGAATAATTTGTGGGTACATGTATTATACCCACAAATTATTCTTATTATGCACAACTTTTGTCCAATAGTACATGTAAAAAGTACTATGTGGTACATGTACTATACATACATCATGTTTACACACATCCGTACCCAGTCGAACAGAGATATTTTGGCAGCAATTGCACTGACCACTGCAGCATCGTGTCAGACCTTCAAAGACCTCATTAATGCCGATGTGGGTTAGTGGTAGGGTAAAGGTATGGTAATGGCGTGTTTTGATCACTTAAGGTTTTTGATTAACCTTACAATATACACATGCCGTCCAAAATCTTCCAATTCTGGTATGATTTTGTGCACGACATCTGATCTACTTTTTAGAGATCTACATGTACACTTGGGGGGGGGGGGGTGTACAACAAAGGCCAAGCCCACATGTTTGACAATGTGCGGGGGGGGGGGGGGGGGGGGGGTAACGTGCAGGGCGACCCCAAGTGGCTAAAGTGGACTCTCTGACGTTGATGATGCCATTGCATGTACACTGTACATGAACTTGTCATATCAGCCATCTAAAGCACAATACTACTTCATGCAAGCTTTTTGGAAAATGTGCATTATGATATTCATTACCTTGTTAAAGTGCATATTGATTAATCAAATTTGAACATTTCAGATATGAATACCAATATTAATTTGTGTTTTACAATGTACATCTCAATGTATACAGTCAGTACAAATCAAAATTTATCACAAAACATGTACATGTACGCATGCTCACAAGATTTGCTTTTTTGTAATGCTTGACTGGAATAAAATGTTGATGTGTTCCAAACAAAAATGTCAAGTTGTTTCAATGCAGTTATTTAATTCTATTTTTATTCATTAATTGACACACACATCATTTCTGACACAGAGGCAAGTGCTGTTAAACAATGTTGATTAACTTGATTGCGGAAGTGCAATAAAGCATAGGGCGTCACACACGTACCCGACCAATGTCACACACGTAACCCAACCTAACCACAGAAAATTAATAATTAAAAGGTTTAGATGTGATCAATTGACTTTAAAATTGATTGTGTTATTATAATGACTGAAAATGAAAGTCCTGCCACAAGAAGTACATGTATGAGCCTTTCAGTAATTTCAAACTCACAGAGTTTTTAAAAAGAAACTTTTGGTACTAAAACCTGTTTTTGTCTGATGTCACACACCTAACCGACCTTTATTTGACCTCTGACCCAAAGTGAAAAAGGAAAACAAACGAATATAAACATTTTTTAACTGAGGTCAATAAGTTTATACTATTTATGTGTAAACAAACTAAACAGGGACCATTTCAGAGTCACAGGAGAGTATGTGAATTCGAGAATTTCCCATTTTGTGGTCACACACGTAACCGAGAATGGCCCAATAGTTGTTTAAAATGAACTGTCTCTACATTAAAGTGAGAAAATCAGTCTGGTTCCCATTAGATTGCAGCAGTTGATCGATTAACTGTTGTGGAGTTGTTGAGGGAACCTGACAAAACATGGTTTTCGCACAAGTTAATAATTATGTGAACAAAAATTCACTCTCGCGGCTCGAAAAGCAATCAATTTTCCCCCAAAATTTGTGATGTCTTTAAAAAAAATCAGCAGTAGGGTAGGGCTACATGTATCTACAAGTATAGTAGCATTTGATTGGTAAGTTTCATGATTGAGAGCGTCCCAGGTTAAAAAATCTCATACATGTAGGGCACAAAAAAGGTTTGTAATGGTGCTTCATGTAAGGCCAAGGATACGGAGTGGATTGGCCCTATTCATGGGGCTAACAATGACCATACCTTAAAAAAGTCAAAACCATTGAAAAAACTGCTAATGTGACACTGACAGTCAAAGAGGTACATGTACCCTTCTTTGTGTTTCTTGTCGTCAGTTTACATTTTACACAAAGGTAATGTACTTTTTCCAATGACTTTTTCTTACAGCTTTAGCTGAAGTCACTATCGAGGAACTGCAGGACCAAGAAGTCCACGATGGAACCACAGTGATTCTCAATTGCATCTTACGGGGCATTGATCAATCAGACTCCATTTTTATTTTCTGGTATCACGGAGACACAGCTGTTTCTGTCAATGATGATTTGACTGTCCTCAACTCGAACTACAGGCTGGACACGAACACCTTGGGCCGATGGAAACTGACCATCCTGGAAGCCCACCTAACTGACCAGGGGTCATGGAGGTGTCAAGTCCAAAGTCCAAATCATGTCACTGAAGAAATGACTCTGACTGTGCTGAGTGAGTGAGGGGGAACAGTGACAATAAATAATAAACTTTTGGGTGTTTTTACAACGTTAATATTGTCAGGGAACGATTGCATCCAGCACTTAAAAAATTTGACTGAACTCATTCCGTGCACACTGAATGCCAATATTGAGTACAGTACCAAATTGTGATTTCTGAGTAGCAACTAATACATTTTGTCTAATATTTTGCTCTGCTATACAAAGAAAATCGTTCGCTGATTGTCAAGAAAAAGTACAAAACACTTTATCAAACTGCTGTTGAATCTAAGTAAGAGCATAAGCTGTGATTTGATGTAGGCCTATTATTTGTGTCTTTTAAGACAGTTGTTCCTAAAATCGAATGCTCACAAGGTTCATGTGTTAAAGCAAGGAGATTTTTGTGGACAAAGTATAAGAAGAAAAAACCTGACACAATCTCGACTAAAAGAACTGCGGTTTCGGCAAGTAGCCGAAACCCCAATTTGCTGGACTGTTCGATGTGGACAAGTAGGTAGTTCAGTTGGTATTTCAAGCCTTGGTCGATAGTTCTTGGAAAATGCTAAATGGCTGGAGTTGTGTTGGTTTGAAGGTTACTGGTCTACTGCTAAAACTACTTTTTAAATGAGTTGGCAGCCAGTATGATTTATTTTATTTGATTCATTCTCTAAGGTTTTGTTCAGCTATGAATTTTGTAAGCAACTTTTTAAAAAGTTGCTCTGGGATGGAGGTTGAAGTACTGATCATTTTTACACACACTTTTTGTTTTCTCTTTTCTTGAAATGCAGCACCACCATCTATCAAAGAAATCACACAAAATTTGTCCCCGATGCCAGGCTCCAAAGTGTTGCTGACGTGTAATGCCACAGGCAGCCCTGAACCCACCATCCAATGGCAACGACTGCGACCGGTACCCCTCTTTCCGCAGCCCCTGGGTGAGGCGTACTTCACTGGCAGTGAGCTCGTCATCACTGACATCACCGGAGAGTGGCGGGGACTGTACCAATGCCTTGCCTCAAACGGCATCGGCCCGCAGGTCACCCGTCAAGTGTTTCTGCAAATGGAATGTGAGTGCTGAATTCGGTTATTGTTTTATGAACACGGAAAGAGTGATTCAGCAAAGAACTGGGACCATTTTCATTAAGCGGCTTTTAAGCACAAAAGGAAGCTTACAAAATTATGCTTACTGGAATAAGGGAAACAAGTCAAAATACTATCCCACATGTACCCTCTGTGACTGGTATTCTGCTTATTTTTTGCTTATGAGAAAACTGTTCAGCAATGTTTACTGTTTAAAGTTTGGCCCTGTTCCTAAGTGGGACATAATTCCACTTTAAGACTCACCCACTTCACACAAACTGGCTCCACTGATTACCTGAAGCCCATAGGAGTTGCATTGCCCTAGATTCCTTTGGCGATTTTTTTTAAAGAAAAGTTTAATAGTTGGACATGGCTTTTACAACATTCAAAGACTATAGATCTTCCCAGAACGATGACATTGGTGTTTTTTGGTAAAATTACACACAAACATATTCCAGCTCTGGAGCTGGAAGTAGCAGAATATGCTCTCATGTAACGCAATGACTTACCTGCAGGAGAAACCCCTTACATAGTCACAGGCTCAAACAGTGACCTCACTGGGGTTCAAGGGCTGAAAGTTATTACATGTAGTTACTCATTATTTAAATTTCACTGCGATAAAAGTAACAACAGATTTGTATGATTTGAGATCCCCACTTTCATGATTGGTAAATTGTCAACATTTAACTGGCCCCCCCCCAAAAAAAAGAGTTTGGCAGCAGTTGCTCAATTATCTCATCGTAAAAAAGGGTGATGATATTGTGCCTGGTACTTCACGAAGGCAACGTGGGCAATGGACCCTTCCCATGAAATATGCTAATTACATTCACGCATGCGTACAGACCCTGCTGTTTGGCAAACGCCATAGAGTTGTGCACTAAGTAGACGCACAAGCGCGTCTGCGTCACGCCACCATCAGCCCCACACAAAAAGAAGCAATGTTCCATCATTTTGCCAACCAGCGGTGTAAGTGCGCACGCGTGATGTGCAATTTAAATATTTCATGGCAACGTGGGCAATTGCCTCCAGTGCCCCCATGGTCATTGCCTTGGTGCCCCATAAAATATTAGTTTACAATCTCCTCAAAGAGGTGCCCTTTACCAAGGAGAAAACGCCTTGACAGAGCCCTTGCACTTTAAAGTTTACTCCCCAAAAACCGAGGTTTCTGTGGTGATGACGTCAGGTAGATTTGGTCAATACATGAAAGGGATTAATGTGTAAGGTGGGATTCGAACTGCGTTCCACAGACGTGAACAGCATCAACCTGGGCCCAATTTCATGGCTCGGCTTACTGTAAGCAAAGAATTGGCGCTTACTGAAGCAGGGAATTTCGCACTTACGTCAAGTGTATTTCACGGGTTAGCAGGGAATTTTTGCTTGTGCTCTTGCGTAATCCACGTTACTAGGCATTCTACGCTTACACAGCTAGCGCAGCAATTCAGCGCTTGCTCGGTAAGTGGAGAATGGTGATCGCAATCACATAATTCGGCGGTAAGCAGAGCCATGAAATTGGGCCCTCATTAAGGCTTATCTTTTAATCCATTCAATTTCAGATTCTCCCACTGTTGAGGCAGAGGATGGTGTTGTGAGTGCTCCCCGAGGCGAATCGGCAAATCTTGTCTGCATCTGCAAAGCATTCCCAGCTGTCAGTAATATCAACAATGTCAATTGGTATAAAGGAAACAGCCAAGTCGTGTAAGTGCCCCCTACCACATTCTTCCTTGCCCCTTTACCTATTCCGAAGGGGTTGTTCAATATGCAGGCTTGCAGCTTCTCAACTAAACGGCCGATGTCCTCGTTTGGTATCTCAGGTGTGTTATTGAAAATTGAAAAACTCTAAGAATGTCTCTGCCAGGAAATTTTCTTTTTGAAGAACTGCAGTTGCAGGAAGTGTTTTAGCTAGCGAGCCGTGCAGCCGTGTTTTGCACGGCCAGTTTTCTGAAAACACGGCCTATTTTTTCAAGCACGGCTTTTGTGCTGTAAATCAAGCCGTGCACCACGTTTGTACAAAATATAGGCTGAATTGAATGTTTTTCCCTTAAGAACATGACAACAATATTTGTTTAATTTAATAATTGGAGAAAGACATGAAAACATTGTTGACTCACGATCCCCAAAAGACGTAAGTTGCATGCGGCATTTGTTGGTCGGGTACCCTGTGTATTGGTGAATGTTTTTGTGTGTAATTCGTAACACCGAAAGGTGAAATAAACTCTAGGAACCATACCACTCCATTCATTGTCGCATGGATGCCCCATTGACATGATTGAATGGGTGCTTAGCCGTGTTGGATCTGTAAACTTCCCAGCTGTTTCAACGGACGAAACGAAGAGGGCGATGGAAGTTTTTAAGATTTTTTTTTTTTTTACAATTGTTTTAAAACTTTTGGTGAAAGATCTTTGAAATTATTTCTGTCTGGAATTTGGCCTTTAACCACTTTACTTTAATATTCAAAAAAATGTTTGTGTCCAGAGTAATTCATGTCTGGAGTAGTTATTTTCCTTTAAAATATCGTCGCTGCAGTGAAACCCTGACTTTAAAAAGGAAATACAAAAAAAGGTTCTGATAATGAGTGCCTGAATATTTTCTTGCGAGAAAATGTAAGTATGCTTTCACCGCAAATCATAAAAACCTCGGCCGTAAGCCACTGCCTATAATCTGCTATAGTACGCTGGAATCTCGGAACGCATAAACCTCCCATTGATCTTAACAGCATGATAAACAATGGTGGCAGCTTGACCATTCTTGCGTGCCACATTTGTTTAGCAAAAGAACTAAATTCTGGACTTGGGGGGTGGGGGGGGTTACATAATAACCTCTGGAAAAAGGGAGGTTACAAGCATGATTTCCAGTACCCTCTTTTTAAGGACAATAGTGTCAAGACCGGGATTTGAACCCACACTCTGCTCAGAAACACCACATCATCAGTTCAGTGTGCTTGACCGCTCGGCCACAACATGCCACCCAAACTAGAGTACTATGTGGTGTGCTGTAAACGAGCAGACTAGCGCATGAAACTCAAGTTCTTTTTGGCTGATTCATCAGAGTGTTGGTTCAAATCCAGGTCGTGACGCTTCTCATCACCTGGGAGTAAATGGGTACCTGCAAGGGTAGAGAATGTTAATGTGAATGATTAGCAACCCGTGAGCCCTATTGTCTGTCTGTAAGGCACACTGCAAAGGAGTTGAGATGGTCTCTGGAATTCGTAGGGCTAGATGAACAGTGGTGTCGTGTCGTGGCCGAGCGGTTAAGAGCACTGGATTCAAGCTCTGGTGTTTCTGATCAGCAGAGTGTGGGTTCGAATCCCAGTCTTGACACTTGTGTCCGATGAGCAAGACACTTTTGTATTATAATTGCTTTGTCCTTCTGATGGGACATTAAGCCATTCGTCCCGTGTACTAAGATTGGTAGTGCATGTAAAAGAACCCAGAACACTTATCGTTGGGAAGAGTCTGGTTCACAGCAAGCACCCTTGTTTGCAGGTTTTCTCAGGCTTGCAAGCTACAGTGATTAAGTTCACTTAAGAAACATCCTTGGTTTCATTACCAGAAATATATAAAAATAAAACAAATAGCGGAGTCTTTATATTGTAAGGTGATATGGGGTTGCCCACTTGGCTTGGAAAAGCACATAATAAATTTATTTATTTACTTGATTTTTTTTTTTTTTAGCGTAAGTGATGGATACCAGATAAGCGTGGACCTGGACACAGAAACGGATCCCCATCGAGAGACGACAGTTTCAAGATTAATCGTGAACGCCGTCAGTGATGACACCTTGGGGGAGTACACTTGTCGGTTTGAAAATCTGCTTGGAGTTGCTGAAGCTAAAGTTTCCTTGGGAGGTGAGATACAAATAGATGAGCTTTTACACTTTCCTTACCAACATAGATAACTTTATTCAACTGCACTTATACCCCTCTACCTTACAAAAGGCGACTTTACAATCGACTGCACTCATACATGTGTGTACACCCTCTTCCTTACCATGAGTAACTTGATTCAACTGCATTCATAACCAATCTTCCGTACCATACCAATCCGTACCAATCTTTCGTGGCGTGTCGTGGCCGAGCGGTCTAGGTCACCGGACCTAAGCTCTGGTGTTTTCAGCAGCAGAGTGTGGGTTCGATATACCCGGTCATGACACTTAACCATAATTGCTTCGAAAAAGTTGGGAAGGTAGTGCATTCTGCTCTACCAGACAGGCTCCTAGTGGATGATACCCATGCCTACATCCTTAAGGACTGTGAAGGGGGTAACCCTGTTTCAGCCCCAGGTGTAGGAGGAAACGTGCCCCTGGTGTCAATTGATTTGGGTCGATAGCCCAAATCAGTTATGTGTAGCCCTCACCTTGAGTGGCTGTCCGTGGCCTTGTGAGTTGGGCGATATCTCATATAAAAAATAGTTAAAAAAACCATAGGTGACTTTAGTCAACTGCACTCATACCCACTCTTCCTTACCATTGGTGACTTTAGTCAACTGCACTCATACCCACTCTTCCTTACCATTGGTGACTTTAGTCAACTGCACTCATACCCACTCTTCCTTACCATTGGTGACTTTAGTCAACTGCACTCATACCCACTCTTCCTTACCATAGGTGACTTGATTCAACTGCACTCATACCCACTCTTCCTTACCATTGGTGACTTTAGTCAACTGCACTCATACCCACTCTTCCTTACCATAGGTGACTTGATTCAACTGCACTCATACCCACTCTTCCGTACACTTTAAAGGTGACTTTAAAGTGGACTGCACTCCCACCTCCACTTTCCTTACCATACATGTAGTTGACTTTAGTGTTCTGCACTCATATCCCCTCCACTTTCCTTACCATAGGTGACTTTAGTCAACTGCACTCATACCCCCTTTTCCTTACCATAGGTAACTTGATACAACTGCACTCACACCAAATCTTCCATACAATAGGTGACTTTAGTCAACTGCACTCATACCCCCTCTTTCTTACAATAGATGACTTTAGTCAACTGCACTCATACCCCCTCTTTCTTACAATAGGTGACTTTAGTCAACTGCACTCATACCAGGGCTCGAAATTAACACTGGACCGCAGGCCTGAGGCCAGTGATTTTAGTGTCGGTCCAGTAAACTGTATACCGAACAAGTTCGGCGGTCTTGTGTTTTTTAACATAATAAAAGTATTATTAACATGAAATGTATTATCTTTCATTAAATAAATGTATTTAAATCTCAGTTTGAAAAGTTTTTGTTTCACTTGTTGTCGTCAAATTATTTCCGAGCGCGGAACACATCCAACCCCGCCGACCGTTCTTCGTGCTGCAAGTTCCCTATCCAGTTTGCTCATTGCCCACGACCACTGCACTGGGCTCAAACCATAGGCTTTAGGCACCCGGGGGATGAGCAAACGGCACCCTCCATTCCATGCATGCGTGATTGTACTGGTGCCCGGCGAAACGCCACAGTACAGCGCTTCGTTCGTTCACACTGACCATGTGCATATCATGATGTGTTGGGTGCAACACATTGGATGTAGTCACTTTAAAGTCTGATACCTTACCATCGAATTATACAGTGTTGAAATCGTATTAATGACGTATAGGTTGTATTCTTTCAACTCCACACATCCCTGTGTTGCATGGAGTAAAAGTAACGTCTTGTTTCCACACGTCTTGCATGCTAGCTTCGTATGTTAAATTTTGACAATGTTGTCCTGTCAAAACGATCGTCAAAACTGATTTCATTTTTTCTATGGCAGCAAACGTCGTGTAAAAAGAAGGTATGTGGAAATTTCTTGAAGGGGTTTCAAAGCCCAAACTGCCTGTTAAGCGATCTGCAAGTGAAAAACTTGCACAGGCGCAGAAGTATGAAAAAACAATGTAAAAAATGTTCCGGTCCAGTAAAAATTCTGAGCAACAAGCCCTGCGGTCTTGTGGATTTTTCCCCCAAATTCGAGCCCTGTCATACCCTCTCTTCCTTACCATAGGTGACTTTAGTCGACTGCACTCATACCCCCTTCCTTACCATAGGTAACTTTAGTCAACTGCACTCATACCCCCTCTTCCTTACCATAGGTTTGAAATTTAATGGCCAATTTCAATTAGTTTTTGATCATTTGAGAAAGATTTCAATAAGTGAGACATTTTGTATTACTTATTTTGCTGTCAAACATCTTCAAGGTTTTAATAGAGTATGTTGTAAAATTGTTCTTTAAACGAAAGCTTTCTGTCGTGTGAGAATGTTTATTTCCAAACAATTGGGTAATAAGAGGGTTAATAAGAGGGTTAAGTATGCATCAGACTGGTCATTTTTATGGCAGGGTGTACTTTTGGTAATTACTCCACAAGCTAATGACCATCAAAACTTACTTGGTAAAGAGCACTGGAGAGCTGTTGATACTATAAAACATTGTTAGAAACGACAGCCTTTGAAGAAATGTAGCTTCAGAAAAAGAGGTAATTTTCCATCAAAAAATTTGAATCTGAGAAAGGCTCTAGGCATGAAGCCTTCCTCAGGCATCTGAAAGCACACAATTCTGTGCAACATGGGTGTTTTTTCTTTGAGTATTTTCTTGCAACTTCAATGACCAATTGAGTCCAAATGTTCACAGGCTTGTTATTGTATGCATATATGTTGGGATACACCAAGTAAGGATACTGGTCTTTGACAATTGCCAAAATTATTCCCCGCCTTTAAAGTGAATTTGAAAAAGTTGTGAAAAAAAAAGGAGATTGATTTTAGTCACAGCAGGAAGTGAACTACCCATATGGCAATATTCGCTTTGATCATGCAACAAAAATAACAAACCCACCAGTCCAATTATTGACATCCTGTTTACGCATGGAGTGTAGAGATTGCCTACTTTGGGTTATTTGCTGCATTGTTTATTTGTGGCTGTTTCTTGACGGATCAGATTACCGTTTGTCCTCTTTCTGATTGTAAACGTCTCTAATTTATTTCTTCTTCATTTTGTCCTCTTCATATATTCCTATGCTGAATCATTGGATACTGGGTTAACAGCACTAGTTGGTGTAAAGATCGATCCGGGTAAGTCCTGTTTAGAAGTTTCAGAGAGGGTTGTGCATCTACGTTTAATTTCCTAGATGGTTAAACTGTTTCTACCGATTCTAATCAGAACTATGAGCTGACCTGTAAAAGAACTAAAGTTTAAACAATTTTACGCTGAACAAAAAACTAGAGTGGGACTTGCACCTACATGTATGACCTCCAAATTAACATGCCACACTTTACCAACTGAGCTATCTAGCCCTATGTTTGCGGTCTCCCTATTTTGTCAATATCTTTGTTCATTGGGTGCCAGTCAGAAGCCATTCAACCTGTAACTGCCAGGGATGACACCCAAGTTTTCAATACAACCTTTGAAGTGGCAGCAGAGGGATCACCTTAAGGGGATGCAACTTTTTATTTCAAATATCAAGTAATAAACCACAAGGGAAACTGACTGGGTTAATTTCTATATAATTTTTGGTCGAACAAAGAAAAATTGACTTGAGCGAGACTTGAACCTTCGGATTAATTTGCCAGTGCTCCATCAACTGAGCTACGAAGCCCTATGTTGGTGGTCTCCCTATTTTGTCAATATCTTTGTTTGGTGGTGCCAGTCAGAAGCCATTCAACCTACAGCTGCTGTATAGCCAGGGACAAATTTGTCAAAACACTTTCTTGGATGACTACTATACCCAGTCTTAAGACCACAAACCACAGGGGGCAGGTACAAAGCAAAATAAATAACAAATTGTAGGGGATTGAAAATAAAGTATTACAAATTGTAGGTTATTATTTGATATCTGATATAAAAAGTCGCATCCCCTTGAGGTGATCCCCTGGCTGCCGCTTCCCAGGTTGTATCGTATACGGGTGTGATCCCTGGTTACACGGCAGTTTGCGGTTGTATGGCTTCTGACTGGCACCCCCCGAACAAAGATATTGACAAAATAGGGAGACCGCCAACATAGGGCTAGATAGCTCAGTTGGTAGAGCGCCGGCACGTTAAACCGGAGGTCGTTGGTTCAAATCCCGCTCTAGTCAATTTTCTTTGTTCAACCCAAAATCATTTAAACAAATTGTAGGGGTTAACATATGACAGTTTCACCACAAAAAGAGATGTCAATTATTCTCCCTGAATAGTGTCTGGGGCTAACATTAAAAAAGAAGAAAGGTTTCATTTTTGTTATATTTTATTTTTCTGTTGGCTTCATTTAACCATTAAGACAATTTTGAAACAGCTTTCAATTTTTTTTTTTTAAGTGAAACGGTCATTCAGTTCAACTTCCCAACCCTAGATATTATTGATGATTCTTTGAGTACATGTATGTTTTAGAGCGCTTTAAAGGCCCTATACACTATTGGTAAGATCGAAAAACACAAATGTTCACAGATTCACACATAACTTACATGATTTAAAGTAAGTAATGGTAGAAAGGGTTCCTTAAAATGTTTCTGCCTAAAATGCTATCGTTTCTGAGAAATGAGTAAAACAATAGTTTTTATCGCGCGCGATAATAAACTCCATGTTTGAAAAACAGAAAACACATAAGGTCTTTTTTCACTATTTTCTCGTGACCTCGATGACCAATTGAGCTCAAATTTTCACAGGTTTGTTATTTCATGTATGTGGTTGATTACACAAAACATGAACACTGTCTGTGATTATATTGTCAGCTCTGCCAATCCTGTATAATACCTTTAAACTCCCTTTCAAAATGTTTACATTAAAGGCTTACCTAGGTATTTTTTATTTTCCCCCCTACCATTTAAACAGATACCGGAAAGTCCAGAAGCAAAGCTTCGACCATCATGACCGCCACCCTAATCAACATCATATTCATCGCCGTAGCAACAGCTCTGGCACAGTTTTAAGAAGAAAACAAACACGGTAACTATGTTGCTATAGCAACAGTCCTGGTGCATTTTGTGAAATAAAAAACAAACAAACATGGTAATCAAAATGCACTTTTACTACATGTCTAAGAGCACATGACCACAATTTACTCCACACTTTTATAACTTTTATGCAATATTATAACAATTTATTGTAATTGGATAGTGCCTTTACTATTTTAATCATTGTGGTTGAAAAGGGGGAATTTTTTAGTATTTTATATACTGTATACTCACTAAATCAGGGACTATTCTTTGTGCTCCCATACACTGACCTTTGTAGGTTTTGTACACAAAACTGGACCAAGGACACCCTCGAGTCTGTCAAGATATAGGCATAGGATTCCCTCATTAAAGGCACTGTACACGTTTGGTAATTACTCAAAATATATATTAGCATAAAAACTTACTTGGTCCGAGCAACGGAGAGCTGTTGATAGTATAAAACATTGTGAGAAACCACTCCCTCTGAAGTAACGTAGTTTTCGAGAAAGAGGTAATTTCTCACTAAAATAATAAAAGACTTCTGGCCAGAAGCCTTTTATTCCTATCTGAAAGCACACTAATTTGTACAACAAGGGTGTTTTTTCCTTCATCATTTTCTTGCAACTTCAATGACCAATTGAGCCCAAATTATCACAGGCTTGTTATTTTATGCATATGTTGGGATACACCAAGTGAGAATACTGGTCTTTGACAATTACAAAACGTGTTCAGTGCCTTTAAATCAGGTCACAGGTCAATTGTTTTTAATTTATTTTAATTCATTCAGTTTTTTTAAAAATATTGTGCGTTTAAGTCTGAAATGGAACCAGTGGTTTAGTTTATGGTTACAACTGAATGTGTGGGTTGTCTCATGTAGTACTGGTTAGGATCGGATCATGTCATAGGTTACATATTCAAATTTATTCAAATTTATTAAGTTTTGTTTTATATTGTGTGTTTAAGTCTGAAATGGAACCAGTGTTTAGTTTATGGTTACAACTGAATGTGTGGGTTGTCTCATGTAGTACTTGTAATGATCAGATCATGTCATAGGTCATTTACATGTATTCAAATGTTTTCAGATTTATTTAAGTTTTAGCCATTTTGTTGAAATTTGAAAACGGAACCAGTTATTCAGTTTTATGTTTTTTATATTTGTTATATTACTGATTGAAATGAATTCTACTATTACAGTTTATTTGGCATGATGTTTTAAAGCTTTCTTGCAATGAAACCAAGGGATCCCCCCCCCCCACTAAACAAAAATTAAAATAATAATAATCACAAAATGAACAAAAATGTAACCCATATAATGGCCTGTTTAGTTTTTGCACCTAAAGATACAGTACATGATTCTACATGTATGTACCTGTGAAGACTGTATTGTCATTATTTACAATGTAATCCAATAGGCTATGCAAGTCTTTCGCGTATTCAAACATTTTGGGGGCTACTTTGGTCCCACGTATATAATGTAATAATACTAGTGTCATATACAGCAGTTCAGTTATGGAACAGTCTTCCAGAGGTTGTTAAACAGGCCAAGAATACAGGGCCCAATTTCATGGCTCTGCTTACCGCCGAATTCTGTGCTTGCCGTCACCATTCTCCGCTTACCGAGCAAGCGCCGAATTTCTGCGCTAGCTGTGTAAGCGTGGAATGCCTAGTAACGTGGACTACGCACGCGCAGAAGCAAAAATTCCCTGCTAACCCGTGAAATACGCTTGACGTAAGCGCAGAATTTCCTGCTTCCGTAAGCGCCGATTCTTTGCTTACGGTAAGCAGAGCCATGAAATCGGGCCCTGAACAATTCAAAACCTGTGTGAAAACATATCTGTTAATTTCCCTTTACAGCGCATAGGGACCTCACGGTGATATTACATTGTACATGTATATAGCGCACGTATCTACCTATAATGTACTCAAGAGGCTTGAACAAACGGAAACATTTGACGACAGGTTTTAAAATTTGTTGAATGACGAATAATGATTTACAAGGTGCTATGGCCACTGCCAGGAACACCAGGGCAAAACCCCTTCTATATTAGCAATAAGTGTAACTGGGTTCTTTTGTGTGAATTACACTACGGCTTTATGTCCCATCCAAAGGACGACATTACTTTAACATATGAAGGCAACAAACTTGCACACTTTAGCGGGTGCCGATGTTTGAATACGTGCGAGATTTCCACATTCTATATAGGTCTTTATTCTTTTTAACATGACATGTACATATTGTTACACCCAATGTAGAAAATGACACTTTTTTTATAACCTTTTATTCCAATTGAAACCAAAGAGTTAAATTTACTTTTTTGGTAAAATTTAAGCAGTACTGCAAAAGGTACTAAAAAGAACAATTTTGTTATACTGAGAATACATGTTTTACTGAAATCGTAAGTGTTTTTTCTGAGATGTGTGCACAATAAATTGCATGTCCAAGAAATTATTTACAAGGTACCTCACAAAGTTTGAGGTAAAAAGCAGAAGTAAGAAGAACTAATATCTGTAAATTTTGGATCTTTAAAAAAAAGAGTACGTTAATCAAGGTGCAGTGTAGCCCTGCAAAATTTAAATGGATGAGGTACATGTATCCCTTGCCATGTTTACACATGTGTTTTAGGTACTTGTGATACAGTGATGTAACATGGGGACAACATTCTTGAATAAATAGATACCTTTGGAATTTGGAACTGTTCGATTGTTCTAATCCTATATAAATGTTGATATATACACACAAAAACTAACCTGTGAAAATTTCATTTCAAAAGGTGGTACCGTTTTAGAGAAATCGCCGAAAATCCAGAGCGGTTATGTCCACACAGGAAGAACAGTCCGTAATTGGAATTTACAAACTGACAGAAATATTTGACAGTAACGTTTCAAAATGGAACTTTGAAAATGGCAGCGTATTTGCGGAACAACAAAGAAAACCTGTTTTTTATTGCTTTCAAAGTTAAGTCAAGCACAGGTTGAGTGTACACCAAAATATTGCCATGTACTGAGTTGCAAGAATCATTTCAATTATTGGACTCGTATATTGAAACCATAATGGACAGTGCTTTTTAATATTGTATATAGTGTAGAGTCACTTAAAAAGTGAACAGTGTACGTGTAGCTTAAAATGCTTGGAACTAATATTAATTTGTAAAAATACTAATTTCAAAACCACTACAGACCAACTGATTGTGGAGTGTTTTTTCGCCTTTTACTGGAATGCAAGAATGCCCAGTGTATTTCTTTTTACAATATCTAAGGCATGTATGACTAATGAAGTGGGACAAAATTGTGGCCATTTTTGAAATGATGGCTAAGGATTCCACTCTGACTTAAATCTTGTCCACCTATTTGAAGTCTTGAACCAAAAGTGTACCAAGTTGAGACCAAGACAGAGCCTAACCTAAAACTATCAAAAATTAAGGAATAGTCTAACAGTGATAGTAATGTTGTAAAGTTGCACACTAATATAATTATATCTGCACTACATGTATATATTTACTTCAGATACCAAACACACAGATCCTTGTCATTTGATAGGTGGAACTTAAATGTGTCAGCCCTTATTTTGCCGTGTATACTGGCACATTGCTCCACAGTTCAATGTTTGAGTCCTATATGAATAATTATTGGATGCTTCACAGTATTGATTCCAAAATCATCTATCCCATCCTGTTTATCCAACTGAGGCAAGGTCATGTCAAGATTGATATGGTTGGTTTCATAATGGAGTCATGCATCCACGATGTTTGGAAGGGTTTTTTTTTTTTCAGAGTGTTGGTAGATAAGTTTTGTTTTCCATTTTTGTGTTTATTGTAAACAAATTTCAAATGGCAAGGTTCTATGTGTGAGTTGTATAAAACAATATTGAATGCATTTTGTTTGTGCGTTGTCGCAGAATACAATCACTCGGGGAAATCTGGCTTTTTCATTTCATGAGGCGAAGCCAAGTGAAATGGAAAATTCCATATTTCACCTTGTGATTACATTCTGCGACAATGCACTCATACGCATCCAATACGTGTATTTGTATATTATTAATGATTGATTTTATGCAGTAGAGTGATCGTCGCTTTTCCAATAGCAATAACAGCATTGTGTTTTCTTTGTAACGCTAATTTGACTAAATCAAGCAATATTTCATTCACAAAAGCCTTATTTATCCAGTTCATCATAATCATTTTAAGAGTCAATGTCCCCGTGTGTTACACAGTGTAGTGCGCATGTTAGGCTTCTCAGCATTTACATGCTTACTACTCCTAATGATACAAACCTCATATCTCTAGGAGTACATGCTTACAATAATTTGTATACAAAATTTGAACTCCCAAATTGGTGAGCATTGCAGACATTAGCCATGACGTTGGTACAAGTGATGTCCCAATTTCAGAAAGCTGTCAAACAGAAAGTTATGCTCACAATTTTGTTTCTGCTGAGCCAAAAATTAGCAGGGAGCCAGTCACAAGACGTTTCTGTGATAGCGGTTCGTGGGGTGATAGCGGTTAGTGTATATATAGCGCCCTCTTTCGGCGACAAATTGTGATAAGTGGGGCGTCGTACGTGGATCGTTCGTGGACTACAGAACAGAAACGTCATGGACCAAGACTAGGACATCACTTGATTTTTTGCAATAACCGGAAGCTGAGGTCAAGTTTAATTCTCGGGTTTTCTTCGTTATATTGTTGAATTGGTTTTACTTTCATATTTTGTTATCACTTAGTATTACATTCCCAACAACATGTATAATTTTCTAGGTCATAAACTACGTTAAACTAAAATAATTGACGAAACAAAATCTCGCCCACGTAAAACTCCATATGGTTGGGACCACTATGGTCCTGGAAGTTCGAATGCGCGCGAGACTTGCACAGTCTATTGCAGAAAGCTGTCAAACAGAAAGTTATGCTCAGATTTTTGTTTCTGCTGAGCAAAAATTAGCAGGGAACCAGTCACGAATAATATACATCACATGGTCTTTTGGCTGGTAACCTGTTTCTACTCAGCAAGACTTTCTGCGCTAAGCAATTTTGTACGCTCTTATATAATATCATTATGAAATAGGGCCCAGTATCATCCGGCTACCATAGTGTTGTTCCTTGTACGCAGTAATATTAAGAATTGGCGGCTACAGCTACGGCTATGGCTAGATATCCGTATCATCATGTGTGGAAGTAGAGTTTGTCTTTAGCCAAATCCTTAGCAACAGTGGTAGCTGTAGCTGTAGCCACAAATTTTGATGTGGTCATATTTGAGTGCAAGAGAAACAATATGACCTCACTAAGCAAACAAGTCTAACTTTTAAGGAAGTGTGTGTACTTTCTTCCCCCCCCCCCCCAGTTTAGAACTTGTTATGTTTGTTTGATGGGTTCATGAGTTATCAGAATAGAAATGGAACGGACTCACCAGTATGAACTGTCAAGCGGGTCGCCATGTTGTCACATGTCTTTATTCCATGTGCACCAACTACACGTTCACATATTATGATGTACAGGTAATGTTAGGACGTGTACCTCGTGCATATAACAACAGAACCAAAGTGTGTTGTCTAAGAAATCAAGTTGTCCTTTGAGATTTTAAGTATTATTCTATGATATTGGGTTACCGTGTGGTGCTAAGTGCC
Source organism: Leptasterias polaris (assembly GCA_037783415.1). Lineage (NCBI taxonomy): Eukaryota > Metazoa > Echinodermata > Asteroidea > Forcipulatida > Asteriidae > Leptasterias > Leptasterias polaris. The sequence continues at coordinate 10,951,203 of JAZGTN010000009.1, forward strand.
TATATTCGCCGAAATCTTGTTTACATATATTATGAGCTTGTCAATACTTGGACAATTGACTGAAGCACTTCTGGCACTAAACACGCAAGGTATTTTTCAATTTTTCCCAAAAGAGAAGAACGTGTTTATATATTTTGTAGACCTCAATAAATACCACATTGTAACTTGTACTACATGCATATATCTTTATTGAAAAGTAGACGTTGAAAAGAAAGTTCCCTTAACATAAGCTCAACCAACTCGATCCTTGACCCTAGATGCCCTAGAACCCGGACCATTTAAGTCCTAACCCCAATCATAGAAGCCCTAACCCCCACCATGATAGAAGCTCTAACCCCCCCCCCCCCCCCCCCCACCATAGAAGCCCCAACCCCCACTATAGAAGCCCAACCCAACTATAGAAGCCCTAACCCCACCATGATAGAAGCCCTAACCCCCACTATAGAAGCCCTAACCCCAACTATAGAAGCCCTAACCCCAACTATAGAAGCCCTAACCCCAACTATAGAAGCCCTAACCCCCACCATGATAGAAGCTCTAACCCCCCCCCCCCCCCCCCACCATAGAAGCCCCAACCCCCACTATAGAAGCCCAACCCAACTATAGAAGCCCTAACCCCCACCATGATAGAAGCCCTAACCCCCACTATAGAAGCCCTAACCCCAACTATAGAAGCCCTAACCCCAACTATAGAAGCCCTAACCCCAACTATAGAAGCCCTAACCCCAACTATAGAAGCCCTAACCCCAACTATAGAAGCCCTAACCCCAACTATAGAAGCCCTAACCCCAACTATAGAAGCCCTAACCCCAACTATAGAAGCCCTAACCCCAACTATAGAAGCCCTAACCCCAACTATAGAAGCCCTAACCCCAACTATAGAAGCCCTAACCCCCACTATAGAAGCCCTAACCCCAACTATAGAAGCCCTAACCCCAACTATAGAAGCCCTAACCCCAACTATAGAAGCCCTAACCCCAACTATAGAAGCCCTAACCCCAACTATAGAAGCCCTAACCCCAACTATAGAAGCCCTAACCCCCACTATAGAAGCCCTAACCTAACTATAGAAGCCCTAACCCCAACTATAGAAGCCCTAACCCCAACTATAGAAGCCCTAACCCCAACTATAGAAGCCCTAACCCCCACCATGATAGAAGCTCTAACCCCCCCCCCCCCCCCCCACCATAGAAGCCCCAACCCCCACTATAGAAGCCCAACGCAACTATGGAAGCCCTAATCCCCACTATAGAAGCCCAACCCAACTATAGAAGCCCTAACCCCCACCATAGAAGCCCTAACCCCCACTATAGAAGCCCAACCCAACTATAGAAGCCCTAACCCCCACCATGATAGAAGCTCTAACCCCCCCCCCCCCCCCCCCCCCCACCATAGAAGCCCCAACCCCCACTATAGAAGCCCAACCCAACTATAGAAGCCCTAACCCCCACTATAGAAGCCCAACCCAACTATAGAAGCCCAACCCCCACCATGATAGAAGCCCTAACTCCCACTATAGAAGCCCAACCCAACTATAGAAGCCCAACCCCCACCATGATAGAAGCCCTAACCCCCACTATAGAAGCCCAACCCAACTATAGAAGCCCAACCCCCACCATGATAGAAGCCCTAACCCAACTATAGAAGCCCTAACCCCACCATAGAAGCCCTATACCCCCACTATAGAAGCCCAACCCAACTATAGAAGCCATATAACCCCCACCATAGAAGCCCCAACCCCCACTATAGAAGCCCAACCCAACTATAGAAGCCCTAACCCCCACTATAGAAGCCCAACCCAACTATAGAAGCCCAACCCCCACCATGATAGAAGCCCTAACCCAACTATAGAAGCCCTAACCCCCACCATAGAAGCCCTAATTCCCCCACTATAGAAGCCCAACCCAACTATAGAAGCCCTAACCCCCACCATAGAAGCCCTAACCCCCACCATAGAAGCCCTAACCCCACCATAGAAGCCCTAAACCCCAACTATAGAAGCCCTAACCCCAACTATAGAAGCCCTAACCCCAACTATAGAAGCCCTAACCCCAACTATAGAAGCCCTAACCCCAACTATAGAAGCCCTAACCCCAACTATAGAAGCCCTAACCCCAACTATAGAAGCCCTAACCCCAACTATAGAAGCCCTAACCCCAACTATAGAAGCCCTAACCCCAACTATAGAAGCCCTAACCCCCACTATAGAAGCCCTAACCCCAACTATAGAAGCCCTAACCCCAACTATAGAAGCCCTAACCCCAACTATAGAAGCCCTAACCCCAACTATAGAAGCCCTAACCCCAACTATAGAAGCCCTAACCCCAACTATAGAAGCCCTAACCCCCACTATAGAAGCCCTAACCTAACTATAGAAGCCCTAACCCCAACTATAGAAGCCCTAACCCCAACTATAGAAGCCCTAACCCCAACTATAGAAGCCCTAACCCCCACCATGATAGAAGCTCTAACCCCCCCCCCCCCCCCCCCCACCATAGAAGCCCCAACCCCCACTATAGAAGCCCAACGCAACTATGGAAGCCCTAATCCCCACTATAGAAGCCCAACCCAACTATAGAAGCCCTAACCCCCACCATAGAAGCCCTAACCCCCACTATAGAAGCCCAACCCAACTATAGAAGCCCTAACCCCCACCATGATAGAAGCTCTAACCCCCCCCCCCCCCCCACCATAGAAGCCCCAACCCCCACTATAGAAGCCCAACCCAACTATAGAAGCCCTAACCCCCACTATAGAAGCCCAACCCAACTATAGAAGCCCAACCCCCACCATGATAGAAGCCCTAACTCCCACTATAGAAGCCCAACCCAACTATAGAAGCCCAACCCCCACCATGATAGAAGCCCTAACCCCCACTATAGAAGCCCAACCCAACTATAGAAGCCCAACCCCCACCATGATAGAAGCCCTAACCCAACTATAGAAGCCCTAACCCCACCATAGAAGCCCTATACCCCCACTATAGAAGCCCAACCCAACTATAGAAGCCATATAACCCCCACCATAGAAGCCCCAACCCCCACTATAGAAGCCCAACCCAACTATAGAAGCCCTAACCCCCACTATAGAAGCCCAACCCAACTATAGAAGCCCAACCCCCACCATGATAGAAGCCCTAACCCAACTATAGAAGCCCTAACCCCCACCATAGAAGCCCTAATTCCCCCACTATAGAAGCCCAACCCAACTATAGAAGCCCTAACCCCCACCATAGAAGCCCTAACCCCCACCATAGAAGCCCTAACCCCACCATAGAAGCCCTAAACCCCACTATAGAAGCCCAACCAACTATAGAAGCCCTAATCCCACCATAAAAGCCGTAACCCAACTATCACTGTGAAAATCTTTGCTGTGAAACCATCATGAAATCTCGCTGAAGTGCAGGTTTTTGCTGAAATTCAAGGAATTTTCTAGCTTTAAGGGAATTTCAATTCCCTTCAAAAAGAATCTCCAGACTATTGACTGGCCCCCTTGAATTTCATCCATCAAAACCCAGACCTCCTTAATTGGTGAATAGTTCTCTGGAATTTCATTTCCTACCCCCACTCCATGGCCCCATATTAGCCATATTATCAAGCTCTACTCCAAATGTAAACATTGGTCTATCCACAGTGTGCAAGGAGTAAGCTTCACTGTTCATCCCTGTTGGTGTTTCATTTGATTTGAGCCAAACTAATGCTAATTAGTAGGTTAACACAGCAACAACTTGAATGTTTGGAATGAAGTTCACTTAATAGCTGTTTTCATGTAAATCAACAACATATGACTTAGTAGGCCTATAAGACATAATAATTAATATTGTCTCACGTTCTTATGAAAATGAGATATAGGGCTATGAGGCCCTATCTCGGAAATATGAGACATAATTAACATGTCTGATTAGTTTTAACTTTCTTTTCTCAATGTCCCTTTAATGCTCCCGTAAGTTCCTGATCTGAAAATTGTTTCAAATTCCCTGTTTATGTTCGGAATAAATATGGGTGTGTTTTTTTATAGAACAAAGCCTATTGGCAATTTTACTGTACATGGGGGCTACAGGGAGTTCAAAAATTACAGCCTCACTTTAAATAATTAACGAAAAATGCGCATTGCACCTTTTGCCTTATCATTGAAATTTCCCTGGTGTTATGCAACAATCCCTGTATCTGACAAATACTGGCTTTTTGGAGAATCAAGTAACTCGTTCTTTTCAATTTCATGCAGTTTGAATAATTGAAGTGATTAACCTCGCGCGCTCGTCTTGTTAGCCTGGTTGACTTCACGGTATGTGTACAAAGCATACGTACGATCGGTGGTAACTGGTATGCGGCCCTTTTGTCCTTCGTCTTTAAAAGAAGCTCATGCGCGGTAGTTTCAATATAACGGACTCGACTAGCTTCTGTACAACATGGCCGCCATTGATGTCAACCGCCAACCACCGTTTTATTGCCGTTTAGTGTTCGAATCTCCAGTATTCTTCTGGGTCAATGGCGAGCTGTTTATTCAAGAAAGACATAGAATACGTAAGTTTGAAAATTATCCCAAAACAACCCCTGCAAAAACTTGTATTTGAACGGGAAATTATTCACATGTATGCCGTACTGGTGATGCTATAGCGCCAAATTGGATTTTAGTTTAAAATGTTTTACTTAACAATTCTGGATGGCTCTGTCGGCTAGTTCGTTGAGCTAAAACGCCTCTAGAAACCCATAATATTTTACTTAATTTACTAATTTAAAGTAATTTACAAAGGTTTGCAGATAAAACAAGGTTTCATGAGTTTTATAACATGTGTCATGGTCATTCTGTCATTAGAATAGCTCTTGTCTTGATCTATGACATGATCTTGAGAGCTAGGATTATTGCAGCTAGTCGGCTAGTATTGAAATTGATTGAAGCAATGAAGAGTTTGAAAGTTAACGTGATGAGAACTTCTCTATAATTGTTTGCATTTATACTACAGTTAATTCAACTGATTGACCCCCATTGACTTTTTTTCATTTATGAAAGATTTGTGTTCATTAGTTTGTATTTTGCATTTAATCTGAACAACCCCCTTCCCCTTCTTCCGTTTCAACTTTCCATTTTGTTGCAGTATTGTTTAATTATGGGTCCAAACAATTATAGAATTGACGACTTGATGTTTACAATTTTCCATAATTAAAAATTATCTTTCATTTTGCATTATAATTACCCCCCGCCCCTTGATTTGGAAGTTGTTTACCTTCTGTTTTGCATTAAAACTGTTCCAAGTCCTTGACAGAAAAAAATCCAGTCATGTCAATTGTGAATAATTTTTGTAGTATTGGCCATTAATTGTTTACTTAATTTTTTTTGCTTTTTGAATTATTTGCTTTCACTATTTTATATTTTACCTTTAGTTAAACATGGTTGCTCATGAACTTTGGTAATATGGGACTCCCATGTATAGAGTTGACAATTTTGTTTTAAATTGTACATTGATTTGAAGCTGTTTGTCCTTTTTGCATTAATATAATAAATAGTTAACTGATTGCACCCCTCAATTTTAAAGCAGTTCACTTTCAGTTACTTGCATTGATTTACTCATGAATACCCCTATACAGTATTCTAGTAAAAATTGCTGCATTTTTAGGATTGATCATGTTTGAAAGAATGTAAATTTTTGCCATTTTGTTATTCATTAATTTGTCATAGCATTATCTTATTCCGCCCCCCCCCCCCCCTCGCCAACCCAGTTGTGTGGACAGTTTGCTCTGAGAACAGAACAACTTTCTCTTCCATTTTAAGCAGTAAACTTAGCGATTTTTGTGCAGTATAGGCCCCTAACTATTTATGAATCCCCATTTATAGACTTGATAAAGTTGTTAAATAATATTGCAATAATATTAAATTGACTACCCCCCCTTTGGGGGGGGGGGGGGGGGGCGGGTGGGTTTAAGTATTGCACTTTCATATGTTTTGCATCAGCCATTTTTAAGTGGTTCTCTTTTACTTATTTGCATTAGTTACTAGTGAATACCCCAGGCCTACACTGTTGTAAAAATGGCTGCATTTGTAGGATTGATCGTGTTTGAAATTGAATATTTTGCATACTGGTTGATGATTTCAACCCCCAACCCAACAATTTTGACATTTTTGAATAACTTTGTAGGATTTACCATTGAATTATTTTCACTTATTAAACATTTTCTTTCATTATTTCTGATTTGCATTTAGTAAACTGAACAACTCCAGCCCCCCCCCCCTCCATTTTAAAGTTTTTACAATGATTTAAGATTCTTGTTTATTTTTGCATTGTAGTTAACTAATTGACCCCCCCCCTCCCTCCCTTTTAGGGGGAAACAATCCTGTAAGCACAATACTTGGATGAGATTCGAACCGTGACCCCACATTCTAGAACACTAGATTTCTTAACTTCTATAGACTGCTGTTTTTACAATGATTTAAGATTCTTGATTTATTTTTGCTTTGTAGTTAACTATTGACCCCCCCCCCCTGTCCGCACAACACTTGGATGGGATTCGAATCATGACCCCACATTCTAGAACAGATGTCTAAACCACTAGACCGCTGTTTAAGCTTTTACAATCAATTAAAATTCTTTTTTATTTTTGCTTTATAGGTAATTAATTGAACCCCCTCCCTCTTCCAATTTAAACTGGATCACTGCCAGCTAAATTCATCCATCCCGAAACCCACCAGTGTTGGAATTTTTTTTAGAATTGGCCATTAATTGTTTTCACTTATTAAAGATTTTCTTCATTACTTTGCATTAAAGATTTTCTTCATTACTTTGCATTTTGTCTACTTAGCTAAGTGAACAACCCCAACCCGCCCCCTCCATTATTAAGCAGTCAACTTACAATTAATTTGCAGCAAAGTTTACTTTCTGATTTCCCATTTTATAAACTTGACAAAGACGTATTTTTGTTGCATTAATTACAAGTTTTCTTTCAATTGTGCAATAATAGTTAACTACGAAAAACAATCCTGTATGCACACTTTGGATGGGATTTGAACCACGGACCCCAACATTCTAAAACAGATGTATAAACCATTAGACCGCTGTTTTAAAAGCTTTTAAAATGATTTGAAATTCCTGTCTATTTTTTCATTATAGTTAACAAATTGAACCCCCTCCCTCTTCCATTTTAACTGGTTCACTGCCAGCTAAATTCTTCCCCCCCCCCTCCCCCGAAACCCAGCAGTGTTGGAATGTTTTAAAAGTTTGGTTTTTGAATTGGTCATGAATTGTTTTAATCTATTTAATATTTGCATACATTAGGTCACATTTTACATAGTTTACTGAGCAACCACCTCCCTCCATTTTTGAGCAGTCAACTTTCCACTAATTTGCAGCATAGTTTATTTATTGCCTCCCCAATTTACAGTTGACAAAAATTTTACATTAAGCTCAGAAGCTTTTTTTCATTATTGCATTGATGGCTATATAGCCCCCTTGATTTTGAAGTTGTTCACTTTTACTTGTTTTGTTTTAAACTTTCTGAATCATGTGACAAACTATCCACAGGCATACTTCTTGGGTGGAATTTAAACCCCAGGACCACCACATTCTCGAGCAGATGTCTAAACCACTAGACCCTTGTCTAAACATTTATATTCATCGGAAATTCATTTCTCTATCACTTTTGTATTATAGTTAAGACTAATTGACCACCACCTCTACCAAGCAGTATTGACATGTTTGAATTATTATGTAAGATTGCCCATTGAACTTGATTTCATTTGTAAAAGATAAACTTTCATTCACATTTTTCATTTGGTGAACTGACGGTCCCTCCTTCCATTCTTAAGCTGCATTATAGGTTAACTCATGGTCCCCCCTCCATGTCTAGAATTGACAATAATGTTGAAATTGTACATTGATAAGAAATTCTCTTCAATTTTGTGTTAGTTACTCATGAGTACCCCCACAGTATTGTTAAAATTGCTGCTTTTTGAAGGACTGAGCACGTTTGAAATTGTAAATTTTGGCTGGCTTATAACTTCCATTTATTTTGCATATTAGTTTATGATATCACACCCCACCCTCCCACCAGCAGTGTTGACACTTTAAATTTAGGTATCTGAAAATACTGAAGAGATGTTGAGAAAGATTTTCACTAATTATAAATTCTTTTTCATTTTTGATTTTTACATATAATTGAAACACCCTTCCATTTTTAAATGACTCGCTTGAAGTGGTTGGCATTGGAACTCATGTTTAAATTGCTGCATTTGTTAGGGTTGATCATGCTGGTTTATTATTTCATTTATTTTGCATACTAGTTTTTTTTTTTACAACCCCCTGGCCCAACAGTGTTAAAATTTATCAATGATATTGTAGGAATGGCCACTGAAGATTTGCTTTCATGATTATGGATTTCAAATTTAGTTACATGAACAACTCCCCCCTCCCATTTTTAAGCTGCCAACTTCCAATTAATTATTTTGCAATATTGTCTACTCTTGGCGCGGCCTCCCCTCACCCCCCCCCCCGAATAGAGTAGAAAAAGGGTTTTTTTAAATTGTACATTTTAGTAAAAATTCTTATTCATTATTGCATTAAAGTTAACCATTATTTGCAGTACTTACTCTTCAGTACACATATATTGTTGTTAAAAAAGCTGAGTTTGTGGGAATTATAATTTTGAAAGTGCCAATTTTGGCTGGTTTATAACTTCATTTATTTTATTTTGCATACCAGTTTTACGATTTCAACCCCCCCCCCCCCAAAAAAAACCCCCAAAACAGCAATGTTGATTCTTTGCATTTAGCTATCTCATAAAAACCCACCCTTCATTTTCAAGTAGTCTACTTTCAGAGATGTTTAAAATTTTACATTAAAGGCATGAACATGTTTGGTAATTACTCAAAATATATATTGGCATAAAAACTTACTTGGTAACCAGCAACAGAGAGCTGTTGATAGTATAAAACATTGTGAGAAACTACTCCCTCTGAAGTAACGTAGTTTTTGAGAAAGAGGTAATTTCTCACTCAAATAATAAAAGACTTCTGGCCAGAAGCCTTTTATTCCTATCTGAAAGCACACAAAATTGTGCAACAAGGGTGTTTTTTCTTTCTTTATTTTCTTGCAACTTCGATGACCGATTCAGCCCAAATTTTCACAGGTTTGGGATACACCGAGTGACAATACTGGTCTTTGATAATTACCAAACATGTTCAGTGCCTTTTTTTAATTAAAAATTCTCTAATGTTTGCATCGTAGTTGATTAATTAAAACACCCCCTTCCATTCTTAATAGATTGTGCAAGTCTCGCGCACATTCGAACTTCCGTCACCATTGCGGTCCAAACCATATGGAGTTTTACATGGGCAAGATTTTTTTTTTTCAATTATTTTAGTTTAACATAGTTTATGACCATGAAAATTATACATGTTGCTGGGAATGTACTACTAAGTGATAAAAAATATGAAAGTAAAACCTATTCAATAAAATAACGAAGAAAACTAAATAACTAAACTTGACCTCAGCTTCCGGTTATTGCAAAAAATTAAGAATTTTGTGCTCGCTCCGATCACAAAACTTATGTAAATGCTTGTTTTGGATGGGCGATTATAACCGCCGGATGCTGTAATTGCAATGCAAAGCCTTTTCATTGCTGTCTATATGGTTGTTGAGGCGTCATCCCCCATTTGTCAATGACTATGTTGTTTGCAATTGTCAATTATTTTAGTAAATCAGTATCATTTACCTAATAGTTTGTATAATTTTCCTCTTTATATTATTATTACAGTAAATTTCACATTTTTTAATCACTCATGACAGCTCGTGCTAAAATTACTGCAATTAATGCATTGATTTGTCTAGCATAATAGTTTACTTACAAATCCCCATCCCCCTTCCTTGGCAGCTCTTATTCTGTAATGATATGTATCCTGACGGTACAATTTGTAATGCAACAGTAATAAATATTCTACTTCTTTGGGTCTATACTTCTGCTTGTGTTTCCAGATTAATGGAGTGCCACTCCAGTCTGCTTGAGCTCTGTTAACTGACTCCACTGAACAATTACAAGGCAGAACATTGACTACAAGCACAGTACAACTTGACAACTAGCATCTGACAAGTCAGCTAGCTTGGGCTCATCAATGTAGACAAGGTAAGTAAATGAAGGCTGGTTTCCTCCTGTCAACATTCTTTGCTCAAGCAAATCACAACTGTTTGGCTTGCACTTAACTACGACAATTCAATTTTGTTTTCACATTTGAGTTAGTCAGATCTGCAATATTGAGTTCACACTGCTACTTAATACTAAACTGGCACCTTTTTAACTCTGCACCCTAACAAGTTTACTATTAAACATTAACCTCCTTTCTGTCACATTTTCATCATTCATTCTTTCATTTAATATCACAAGATCATGTCACAACCACAACTAATGCTTAATGTCTAAAACAACTGTCATAATGTGTCATTTGAATTGAAATTAAATTTTGGATTTGTGCACATTTCTTATGATTCCTGCCATATGATGACATGCTGGACATCATCTGTGAGAGAGGGCCAAGATAACATCAGATGCTGAAGGAGTAATGGAAGATGCAGTTGGATACTACAGCTGAGCCGTCAGTTCTATCAGGTAGGTTAAATGGATCGTGTCAACCTGACATTAGAGTTACACAAGCATTTTGTTACGTATGAAAACAATTGCATCTTGGTTTTGTTGAGATGTCATCTAAATATTAGAACATTTGTGCAAGGATTGTATCCTAAGAGATCAAGATACAATTGTGCCAACTCTACACCTTAATGTTATGAATGCTTATTTGATGCCAATAAAGGTTGCTTTGAGGTTGATGATTGCTGAACCATCTACCTGTGAATGAGGGCTGAGATGTCATTGGACTCATTGATGTTTTGCTGTCTGGTGCTACAGATAAATTTGTCTCATTTAAGAGGTAAATATCTTTTTGACAAAACATCAGTAAATTCATCGTGTCCACATCTCATTGGAATTATACAAGCATTTTGTAACTTTTATAATAATTGTATCTTGGTTTTGTTAAGTCATCCAACTTTAAATATCTAACGATGCAAGTGATCTGAATGAAAATGTTTGTGCTTGAGGTTTTTTTGACAAGTAGGCCTAATAATAAGTAAATTGATTGTAATCTGTTTTAAAATCCAGGGTTTTCCTGACAAAGCGCTGATGCAATACTCTAACATGGACCCTGGAAGCTTGAGTAAATCCCTCAGTAAGAGGAGATCAACATTTCCTACATCTACTCAACATTAAAGTTGAAAGTTGAAGGTAAGATCTATTGCAGAGACTTCAACAGAGCTGGTTTATGTGTTGTTAATTCCTGAGCAATCTTTACCAAAATGAAGACATTTTCTCATATTCCAATGTTAAAACACATTTCTAGTATTGATGTTCCTTTGTATTGTATGATGACATCTTTAAGATCCTGAAGAAAATATCAACTTAATAAAATTTACAATTTACAATATCATAGATCTGTATTTAACCTGAGTTTGTTCATTGTTCATACAGTTGTTGAATGTTTTTATGTAATGCTTTATTTTTCCTCAGACCATGCAGTGACGATTTGCTCTGATGTTGTGTTTTATCTGTGGACATGGACCATGAAGACGATGGAGGAGTTGTAAGGTATTTGCAGTGGGTCATTAGGCTCTAATAGCCATACATCACCAGGTTATAGACTGGATATCTAAGGTAAGATCTCAAAGTTTTAAAACTTAATTGAATACTTTTGCAGTTTTATAATTATTTGAGACATAGAGTAGTTCCATGAAATAGAATGCACCTATCCACTACTCCTTGTAAACTTTGTACACATCGAATGATGAAAGCATTATGCTATAATATGTAAATGGTTGGCTAAATCCTAAATCTAATGCAACTCTTCTCTGTGGAGGCATTTTGTAAGGTTTCCTCAGTTACAGAAAAAGGAAGTTGAATTTAAATTTGAATAAAAGCATTGTAAGCAGGTGCTAGAGTTTTGACAATTAAATTTGAAACAATTCTTTTCCAAAGTACAATTTGAAATATCCAATTAGAAAGGCATTATTGTCAAAACAGAGACTTGTTTCACCATTTATTTGTTGCTTTCTATTGATTATCTTGACAGTGATACTGACCAAGTACATGTAAGGGAGGGCCAAGATGTCATCTAAGGTGGGAATGCTTTGGAATCGAAACTGATGATCATCTCCATGTGAGCGAGGGCCAAGATGTCATCGGACTTGCAGGATGTCTTGGAATCGGATGATGCAGGTAGATGTAGTTTTTAATAACGAGCTGTTGATCAGCAGGTCAAAGACTTAAAAATTTCTTCAAATGCATCTCAAAGTGTCCGATTAAAGCATTGCATTACTTTCTTGAAATAAATCTTTCATAGTTAGATCATTGTTGTCAACAGTGACTTGTTTCACCGAATTTTTTTTTTCCTGCTTTCTTTTGATTATCTTGACAGTGATACTGACCATCTCCACGTGAGCGAGGGCCAATATATCAGACTCGGGGATGCCTTGGAATTGGACGATGCAGGTAGATGCAGTTTTTAATAGTGTGCTGTTTATCAGCAGGTCTTTATTTAGACTTCAAAATATCAAAACTGTCCGATTCAAACATTTCATTACATGTGAAATTAATAAAATTTACAATATCATAGATCTGTATTTTGTTCATTGTTCATACAGTTGTTGAATGTTTTTATGTAATGCTTTATTTTTCCTCAGACCATGCAGTGATGATTTGCTCTGATGTTGTGTTTTATCTGTGGACATGGACCATGAAGACATTGATGGAGGAGTTGTAAGGTATTTGCAGTGGGTCATTAGGCTCTAATAGCCATACATCACCAGGTTATAGACTGGATATCTAAGGTAAGATCTCAAAGTTTTAAAACTTAATTGAATACTTTTGCAGTTTTATAATTATTTGAGACATAGAGTAGTTCCATGAAATAGAATGCACCTATCCACTACTCCCTGTAAACTTTGTACACATCGAATGATGAAAGCATTATGCTATAATATGTAAATGGTTGGCTAAATCCTAAATCTAATGCAACTCTTCTCTGTGGAGGCATTTTGTAAGGTTTCCTCAGTTACAGAAAAAGGAAGTTGAATTTAAATTTGAATAAAAGCATTGTAAGCAGGAGCTAGAGTTTTGACAATTAAATTTGAAACAATTCTTTTCCAAAGTACAATTTGAAATATCCAATTAGAAAGGCATTATTGTCAAAACTGACTTGTTTCACCATTTATTTGTTGCTTTCTATTGATTATCTTGACAGTGATACTGACCGTGATACTGACCATCTCCAAGTAAGGGAGGGCCAAGATGTCATCTAAGTTGGGAATGCTTTGGAATCAAAACTGTTGATCATCTCCATGTGAGCGAGGGCCAAGATGTCATCAGACTTGCGGGATGTCTTGGAATCGGATGATGCAGGTAGATGTAGTTTTTAATAACGAGCTGTTGATCAGCAGGTCAAAGACTTAACAATTTCTTCAAATGCATCAAAGTGTCCGATTAAAGCATTGCATTACTTTCTTGAAATAAATCTTTCATAGTTAGATCATTGTTGTCAACAGTGACTTGTTTCACCGATTTTTTGTTCTGCTTTCTTTTTGATTATCTTGACAGTGATACTGACCATCTCCATGTTAGCGAGGGCCAAGATGTCATCAGACTCGGGGATGCCTTAGAATTGGATGATGCAGGTAGATGCAGTTTTTTTATAGTGTGCTGTTTATCAGCAGGCCTTTATTTAGACTTCAAAATATAAAAACTGTCCGATTCAAGCATTTCATTACATGTGAAATTAATTCATGGGATTGTAAGAAGTCATATCCTCTTCATATTTTTTGAAATAAATCTTCAATAGTTAGAAAGAGCATTGTCAACAGTGACTTGTTTCACAGTTTACTTTTGTTAGAGGCTTTAAAAAAAGCCTCCCCAACTCTTCATGAAATAATGACATGTGTTTTTGTTTGGTTTCTTTTTGATTATCATAACGGTGATATTTGCTGAACCATCTTCATGTGAGCAAGTGCCAAGATGTCATCAGACTCGGTGATGTCTTGGAACAGGATGATGCAGGTAGATCTAGTTTATAATAGTGTAATCTTTATCAGGAAGTCAAAGACTTTGAAATGTCTGCAAATGCATCTTGTCCCACTTCATACGTTTCGAGATTCAAGTATTTTATTTAGCTTGTTAAATGAATTGATGGGGTTTAATAAGCGAAGGCTTATCCTCTTCATATTCCTTGAAACGCTTTGTTTTCTGCAAATGTATCAACATCTTTATTTGTTAACAGGTCGTCATGAAGAATGGCTGTGAAGTGAAGCTCTGGGTCAACCTTGAAGCACTGATGGACTCATATCAAAGGTAAATGAGTGAATTCTTAATACTTAAGTGTACATTTACTCATCAGCATTGCATGGTTTTAATATCAATTCTGAACTGAAAGGTTTTGTAAACTGAATAAATCCAGCCCATTCTGAAAAAGTTTTTGAAAATGTGATGTTCAAATTACCTTATGAAAGACTGATGATGGACTGATCTACCTTTTTTACTCAAAGATCAACTTTGTTACTTTCATTGCTTAGATTGTCATGATTGAATCACTTGGGATGGACAGATTGTTGCTTTCAACATGGACCAAGAGGACATCTATGGAGGTGTGTCAAGGAGTGAGGAGAATGTCGTATCGGCTACAACATCTACTCATCAACAGTTGGGAAGAATGGAATTTCAAGGTAAGGTCTTGTTAAGTTATAGATGTTAACATTTTTCCTGTGAGTTTAGTTTTAAAGTTTTGATGTCAGAAAATCCAGACCATTCTGAAACAATCAAAATTGGCTGATTACCTTGCCCAGCTTAAAGACTGATAATGGTATCCGTATTGGATGTTGCCATTTTGAAGATCGGTGAAATGTTTTCCCTTTATTAATAGAAAAATATCACATTGACTAATTTGAACTGGATAAGATTTGTTTTGTTTTTGTTTTTTGGTAAGTGTTCATCGAATGTTGACTTGTATGTGTGTCTTGATGATGTCCAGATTGTGAAGATGTGGCTCTGATGCAGCACTCCTCCATCAACATGGACCATGAAGACATGAGAGGTGCAGCTTGTAAAGAGGACATGACATCCAAGTACTCAATATCAAGTTGGAGTATGGAATTTTAAGGTAAGATTTGTTTAGCTCGGCTGAAAGATGCAGTTAGATCAAGTTTATATCATGAGGTCTGAGATCTCAAATTGTCTGCGATTGCATCTTGTTCGACACCATAAAGAGTCTGATTCAAGCATTTCATTACTTGTAAGTTGTATTTATGGGTGTTTAGAAAAGAAGACATCTCCTCTTCAGTTTTCTTGAATAACATCTTTAATACTTACATAGAGCATATTATCAACCAATTAGAAGGGCCAAACAGTGACTTGTTTCACCATTTTTGTTTGGCTTTCTTTTGATTATCTTGACAGTGATACTGACCTTCTCCATGTGAGCGAAGGCTAAGATGTCATCGACTTTGAGATGTCCTGGTATCGGATGATGAAGGTAGATGTAGTTTTTAAAAGTGTACTCTTTATCAGCAGGTCTTGGACTTGTAAAATGAATTGATGGGATTATGAGAAGTCAAATCCTCTTCATATTTCTTTAAATTAATCTTCAATAGTGAGAAAGAGCATTATTGTCAACAGTGACTTGTTTCACAGTTGGCTTAATGGCATGTGTTTTTGTTTGGTTTCTTTTTAATTGTCATGACAGTGATACTTACTGAACCATGTCATCAGACTCGGAGATGTCTTGTCTTGGAATTGAATGATGCAGGTAGATCTAGTTTACAATAGTGTACTCTTTGTCAGGAAGTGATTTTGGGTTGAACAAAGAGAAATTGTCTAGAGCAGGAATTGAGCTTCCGGTTAACGTGCTGGCGCTATATCAACTGAGCTATCTAGGGGCGGTCATCCCCCTTTATCAGGATGACTTTAAAATGACTACAAATTCGTCTTGTCCCACTTCATAAGTTTTGTGATTCAAGCGTTTGTTTTATTTGTAAAATTAATTTATGGGGTTTTAGAAATGAGGGCATCCCTTTTCATATTTCTTGAAAGGCTTTGTTTTTTTGAAAATGTATTTCCATTTCCATTTTTGTTATTAGGTGGTCATGAGGATTGGCTGTGATGTTTGAAAGCTGTGCTGTCCTCTTGTTCATACTTTATATGGAACATCAGGGTGCTCTGTACCCAGACCCTGGAGCTCATGTGTCGACCTGACTTGGTCCGGTCAGGTTGTATCATCCAGCAATTATCTGCAATATTGCTGGATTTGTTTTATTTGCACCTCTTCAATTAACCTGCGCTCATTAATTGTGGATACTAACCAACACTTGCTCTTGGGTTATAACTTGCACTATAACTCTGACTGATATTAACAATCTAATAAAAACACGAACCTCGTTTCTGCACAATTTATAATCTTCCATTCATGTCACTCAACAACCACTGCACACATTATGCACTTTCTTCACATAGCCCCAAAAGATTACATCATATTGTATTTCATTTGAATTGAATTTGATTTTTATTTATTTGATTTGCTTATTGCTATGGTGACATGCTGTACCATCTACATGACGAGCAAGGGCCAAGATGACATCAGAGAACAGTCCCTGTCTCATTGGTGGGTTGAAAGATTCGGATGCAGTCTAATGAGTCTACCGAGTTGACAGTCGGATCAGGTAAAGTTATTCTCACCTTATAGTACTTGTGAAGAGTTGTGGCCAAGTGATCTAGCTCACCGGACCCATGGCTCTGGTGTTGACAGCAGCAGAGTGTGGGTACGAATCCTGGTCATGACACTTGTTCCCTTGAGCAAGGCACTAAACCATTGGGAAGGTAGTTATTTGAAACAATTTTGTCTGTCACAACCAAAAACAATTCTTAATGATATATTTTTTTGTTATTCAGTTTGGCAGTTGGTCTGATGACTGTGACTGTGGTACTTACTAAAGTATCTGCATGATGACTGAGTTGCTTGGATCAGCCTGTCGTCAAATATACAGATGATTACCTCTCTACTTCCACAGCTAGACTTTTTGTACCCGTTATCTCGTGACAATCCATCCTTTTAAACAAAAGAAATTATGTAAATGCATTCTGTTCCATTCTTCAAGTATGTTGTACCTTAATTATGAGGAGTGTTGTGCCCTATGAAAGGCTTTATTTAAATATTTTTTCTGAAGGTGATGATTCTAAGGGATAATGTTGTTTGTCGTTTTTACATATGTCACATCAATTTGACTGTTTTTCAGGTCATCATGACAATTGCCTTGATGTGGGACTTCAATGTTAACATGGACCATGAAGATGGAGTGATGTCGTGGTACAAGGAGAGTTGGTTGAAAGATTCTGAGGATACTGCTGAGTTGACAGTCCGATCAGGTAAAGTTATTCACATTTAGTTAAGGACATGTGATGGTCTAGTTCCCCGGACCTATAAGCTCTGGTGTTGTCGGCAGCAGAGTGTTGATTTGAATCCTGGTCATGACACTCGTGCCATTGATCATGAGCAAGGCACGTGATCATCTCATCATCAGACTGTGTACATGTATCTCTTGTAAACTGTTTGTACTGATGCGATTACAACTTCACTGTCTTTCAGGTCATTGTGACAACTGATTTGATGTAGGATTTCACTGTCAACGTGGACCATGAAGGAGTGGCGTCACGGTACAAGGACACTGACGTCTTATGGCTGAAGAGACTGACGTCAATGGCATGAGGAGACTGACATCCAAGTGATTACATCTACATATCACCAGGTTCACTTAAGAACCTGAAGGTTGGTGTGTATTCTTTTCTGGAGTTGAAAATAACCAAGAAGAGGTTTACCTCCTTTCGCAAATGAAATTTTGTACATGAGCTGTCACACCCAAACCATTCTTAATGATATCTTTGAAGGCGTTAACATTTGCCTATAAATTTAAGATAAATAACCTAATTAAGATTTTGGTGTTGCTGTTAATGTGAAATCAATTTTTTCCTCCAACGGATCTTAAGTTTCATGTATCACTGAAGTTTTTCAACAATCATTAATAATTGCAGGTTGTTGATAACATTAATTTTGTTTGACTGATGCAATAACATCTTAATTGTCTGGAATATTTTGTCTCTGGAGTTGGAACATTACCTGGAATTGGGTTCACCTTTACACACAACTGAAAGTTGTATAAACAGGCACACCCAGACAATCTTTAATAAAATCTTTTGAAAACATCAAAGCTGGCACAATGGTAGATACTATAGCCAGGTGTAAGACTTTGATGTATTAAAATATGAAAATATTTTGTATCATGTTTTGTTACATATCAAGCTGTTATTAATTTGTAATTTGCAGGTGGTTGTGACGAAGCTCTTGGGTGCACTTTGCTGTTGTCGATGTGAAGACCTCGATGGAGATGTGTGTGTGTGTGAATGAAATCTATCCTCTTCCATGATGGACACTGAAGGTAAGATTTCTTAAGCTTGACTTTTATTAATATGATGTTTAAGAAACACTTGTAAAAGTTAGTATCCTCAGAGTTACATTTTATATCCATTTGATTCTTTCATCAAGAATGTTTTGATGACCTTATACACATGCACAAGGAAACTGTCATTCCAAATTAATTGATTGGCTCAAATTGTATTTTGAAAAATTGGACATCCCCAGTACGTTCTGGAGTAATTTTTTTGATTTTGGTCAAATTTATCACTTAAAGTTTGACTTGTATCATCCAGCAGCATTTGATTGCCTTAAATATTTGTGAAACATTAGGGATCCCAGTAAACTCCGAAGTCAAATGTTGGTTTTGATTTATTTCCAGGTGGTATCATGAGGAACAGTTTGGTATTGAATGTTGCGATTGATGGCAACCATGAAGCTTCACACTCCATGCAGCGTTCTGCTGTCAACCTGGACCACAACAACCTCAAAGGAGATGTGTCAAGGTATGATCAGAATCTTATTGTTCACCAATCATCACCAAGTTGTAGATGTAGAACTGATACATAATCAGTCTACTCTTTATTTGCTTCAAAAAATGCTGTATGCCAGTGAACTTGGGCCATTGTTGAAAAAACCTTCTGAAGAATTCAAAAATCAGCAAATGTTATTGTTAGAACAGGTTATGATGTTACCTTTATAATCACTACTCTGAATTGCTTTTTGGATCAAATGGTTGCTATTAATTGTGAAGACTTGGATATGTTTGTTTTTTCCACTTGTAAAGTTGACATTAAACAATTGGATCAAAAGAGTAAATTCAACCCTCCAAGTTCCATATTTAATTCAGAATCTTTCTGTTAGTTATTTTTTTTTGTTATTCAGTTTGGCTGTTGGCTCGACGACTGTGACTGGGGTATTTACTGCACCATCTGACTGAGTTGATTGGATTGGTTTGTCATCAAATCTAGAGATGATTTGCTCCCTACTTCCACAGGTAGGTTTTTTGTTCCTGTTTTCTCGTTACAAAGTACCATCTTTTAAAGGCACTGGACACATTTGGTAATTATCAAAGACTAGTATTGTCACTTGGTGTATCCCAACATGCATAAAATAACAAACCTGTGAAAATTTGGGCTGAATTGGAAAATAATGAAAGAAAAAACACCCTTGTTGCACAAATGTGTGTGCTTTCACTAGATGCCAATAAAAGGCTTCATGCATGAAGTCTTTTATTATTTTAGTGAGAAGTTACCTCTTTCTCAAAAACTACGTTACTTCAGAGGGAGTGGTTTCTCACAATGTTTTATACTATCAACAGCTCTCCATTGCTCGGACCAAGTAAGTTTTTATGCTAATATATTGTGTAATTACCAAAGGTGTCCAGTGCCTTTTAAACAAAATTATGTAAATGCATTCTGTTCCACTTTTGTTTCTACAAGTATGTTGTATTTTATGAAGAGTGTTGTGCCCTAAAGAAGGCTTTATTCAAGCATTGTTGTAAAGGTGATCATGCATGTATAAGTTTTCTTACATTATTGTTTGGTGTTTTTACGAATGTCATTACAACTTTTGTCTTTCAGGACATCATGACAACTGCTTTGATGTTGGATTTCAGTGTCGACATGGACCATGAAGGCACGAGGAGACTGACGTCATGCAACGAGGAGACCGACACCATGGCACGAGGAGTCCGACATCATGGCACGAGGAGACTGACGCCATGGCACAATGAGACTGATTTCCATGTTCTTACGTTTACATATCAACAGGTTCACCTATGGCATTTGAAGGTGAGATTACTTCTTTGGAGTTGAACTTAACCCGGAAGAGATTCATCTTCTCTTTCAAGTAAAATTTTGCACTTGAGTTGTCGTGCCAAGACTTTTTTTCATGAACATTTAAGGCATCAACAATGATGTAATTTTAGATGAAATAGACTGTAAGACAATCAGGTAAACATAAAAGAGTTCATACAAAGTTTTATGTATCGCATCACAAGTTGTTGATCAAGCAATGATTTATTTGCAGGTTTTTGAGAAAAGTTAGTATTTTTTACTGATGTCATTTTTTACTGATGTGAATGGGTTATTACACCCAAATTGTTATCAAATCTTTGTAGACGTCAACATTAGCCCAATGTTAGGTAAAGTAACCTGAAAGACTTTACATCTACTCATTGCCAACTTTATAGAATAGAGTTTCAAGGTTTATCCAACACTGTGGATACTCCAACAGTTCCAGAAGCACATGTACATGCAGAATGTTATCATAATAATGACAGTGACTAGAGCATGCAAGCTAGTTAAAACGTTGAGACCAGTTAAGAACTCGCTCCTCGGAAGTGAAGTTAATAACAAGAAATTAAGTCCCCTCTATAAAATAAGAAAAAGAAGTAGTCGCGGCCTATTTTCTACCTTTCTTGTGTCTGGTTGTAATGAAGTTGTTGGCAATGGAATTAACTTTAGCTTATTTGAACTTTGTTTTGTTTCAGGTTTGCATGAAGAACCACTCTAATGCAGTGCTCTGTTTCCAACATGGTTCATAAAATTACCAGGCGTAGGTGTTTCAAGGTATGAGTAGATTACTTAACAGTGTGTTCTTTGATACATCGGTAATTCAACATTTGCAGTCTGTTAACCTCAATTTGATGACATACAATGTTTATCTGAAAGGACTGTTTCTTCATGACTACCCTCATCTGATACCTTGTCAAATGATGATTCATCAGTAATGATCTTGTCAAAGCGGCAGGAATACCACAACGATTACGATTAGTTCTGGAAAGCAACATCATTCAACAAACCAAGTGCATGATGAACATCGTTCATGGCGATCCACCAGAAAATCTATTCCATCAATAGCTACAGAAAGATTAAAATTCTGAAAAAATCTTCCTTACACGGTTTAACAAATTATTGTTTGAAAGAGTTTTGCGACAGCATTTTTACAGGTATAACTCAATCTTAATATTTACAAAAATCAAGAAAGTGGGGGGGGGGGGGGGGGTTAGCTGTGGAAATTTTGTGGGAGACTTTAAAAAATGTTAACATCATTTTTTTCTTTTCGTTATATAACAGGTTACCATCTGGGATGTGATGTGAAACAACACGTTGCTGTTAACATGGACCATGAAGATGCTGATGCAGTCTTTTTAGAGGGTCAGGAGAATGATCATCATGGAGTTGAAGAGTGGAAGTTCTAGGTAAGATCTCTTCCAAAGTTGAAGAAGTTAGTGGTTTATTTTAATTCTGAAAGGTTTTATGTTACATTTAGACAAAAGATATTCGAAGTGTTAAATTACTTTGTGAAACCCACATGTTTAACCATTATTATTACAGATGACTGTTGTGTCTCTGCATGTAGTTGCCGAACGATGAAGGCCATAGATGTTTTGGGGAACAGTGTACCTTCTTTGATACATAAATTGATGTGGCTCTGTAAACTGATAGCTTTTTCCCTTTGTACATAAAATTACATAATTTAGTTAAGAAATATATTCAATTGCTGTTTGAATTCTATTCTTAAATAAATTTCAATTTTGACCTGCCAGCATTCACATAGATGATTATTTCAAAGAAAAGAGATATAATGTGATCTCTACCTTAGTTGAGAATTTTTCACTGAAAATTTAGTTTTCTTTGTCACAGTGTAGACGGTCAATGATAAGATCTTTGGATGAATACAGTCATACTTGAAGTTTGTCATGGCAAGATTGTTCCCCGTACTAATGCAACTGCAGCATTTTTCTTCATGATGAATTTATCAGTGAAGGTTTTCATAAAAGTAACGTCATTCATCAAACCAATTGCATGATGGATATCATTTAAGATTGCCAACCAGATAATCAGAGACAATTGACAGCAAGTTGAGACATCAGCGGTAATATCAAGATTGGACAACTGAGAGCCAGCATTTTAGTTTTGAGAGGATATATGAACAATTTGATCGGAATCTGCATTGGACACTTGAACTGTTAAATTTGCTCCAGAGGTTGTAAACTGAACTCTTGATTAACTTGCAGAGACCAGGTATTTGATTGTTAGGAGCATATGTCAAACAATGAACAATTCATTTGTAGGATGAAACAGCATATCAGTTGTTTTGATTTAATTCTTGCAGCAAGGATAATCGTTTTTGTGTAGAAACTGTCGACTCAATAAATGTAACAAGTATTTTGCACAATACATGTAATGAGGTACTTCATTTCAAGCATGAAACATGTTTTGTTCATTTTTAATGCAGTTGCTCGTCACAAAATCTGAAACAATTAAGTGTAGTAACATTTTATTAATACTTGTATTTTATTGATAGAATGTGTTGCCATGTTGTTGAACATTGTACATGTATGGCGTGAAATAAATGCATATTATGTGTCAATCATGTGAAAAAACAGAACACTTGTCCATTGAATTTCCATTGGTGCAGGTGGAGTGCAGGAGGAGTGGAGTGCAGGAGGAGTGGAGTGCAGGAGGAGTGGAGTGCAGGAGGAGTGGAGTGCAGGAGGAGTGGAGTGCAGGAGGAGTGGAGTGCAGGAGGAGTGGAGTGCAGGAGGAGTGGAGTGCAGGAGGAGTGGAGTGCAGGAGGAGTGGAGTGCAGGAGGAGTGGAGTGCAGGAGGAGTGGAGTGCAGGAGGAGTGGAGTGCAGGAGGAGTGGAGTGCAGGAGGAGTGGAGTGCAGGAGGAGTGGAGTGCAGGAGGAGTGGAGTGCAGGAGGAGTGGAGTGCAGGAGGAGTGGAGTGCAGGAGGAGTGGAGTGCAGGAGGAGTGGAGTGCAGGAGGAGTGGAGTGCAGGAGGAGTGGAGTGCAGGAGGAGTGGAGTGCAGGAGGAGTGGAGTGCAGGAGGAGTGGAGTGCAGGAGGAGTGGAGTGCAGGAGGAGTGGAGTGCAGGAGGAGTGGAGTGCAGGAGGAGTGGAGTGCAGGAGGAGTGGAGTGCAGGAGGAGTGGAGTGCAGGAGGAGTGGAGTGCAGGAGGAGTGGAGTGCAGGAGGAGTGGAGTGCAGGAGGAGTGGAGTGCAGGAGGAGTGGAGTGCAGGAGGAGTGGAGTGCAGGAGGAGTGGAGTGCAGGAGGAGTGGAGTGCAGGAGGAGTGGAGTGCAGGAGGAGTGGAGTGCAGGAGGAGTGGAGTGCAGGAGGAGTGGAGTGCAGGAGGAGTGGAGTGCAGGAGGAGTGGAGTGCAGGAGGAGTGGAGTGCAGGAGGAGTGGAGTGCAGGAGGAGTGGAGTGCAGGAGGAGTGGAGTGCAGGAGGAGTGGAGTGCAGGAGGAGTGGAGTGCAGGAGGAGTGGAGTGCAGGAGGAGTGGAGTGCAGGAGGAGTGGAGTGCAGGAGGAGTGGAGTGCAGGAGGAGTGGAGTGCAGGAGGAGTGGAGTGCAGGAGGAGTGGAGTGCAGGAGGAGTGGAGTGCAGGAGGAGTGGAGTGCAGGAGGAGTGGAGTGCAGGAGGAGTGGAGTGCAGGAGGAGTGGAGTGCAGGAGGAGTGGAGTGCAGGAGGAGTGGAGTGCAGGAGGAGTGGAGTGCAGGAGGAGTGGAGTGCAGGAGGAGTGGAGTGCAGGAGGAGTGGAGTGCAGGAGGAGTGGAGTGCAGGAGGAGTGGAGTGCAGGAGGAGTGGAGTGCAGGAGGAGTGGAGTGCAGGAGTGGAGTGGAGTGCAGGAGTGGAGTGGAGTGCAGGAGTGGAGTGGAGTGCAGGAGTGGAGTGGAGTGCAGGAGTGGAGTGGAGTGCAGGAGTGGAGTGGAGTGCAGGAGTGGAGTGCTGGAGTGGAGTGCAGGAGTGCTGGAGTGGAGTGCAGGAGTGCTGGAGTGGAGTGCAGGAGTGCTGGAGTGGAGTGCAGGAGTGCTGGAGTGGAGTGCAGGAGTGCTGGAGTGGAGTGCAGGAGTGGAGTGGAGTGGAGTGCAGGAGTGGAGTGGAGTGCAGGAGTGCTGGAGTGGAGTGGAGTGCAGGAGTGCTGGAGTGGAGTGGAGTGCAGGAGTGGAGTGGAGTGGAGTGCAGGAGTGGAGTGGAGTGGAGTGCAGGAGTGGAGTGGAGTGCAGGAGTGGAGTGGAGTGCAGGAGTGGAGTGGAGTGCAGGAGTGGAGTGGAGTGCAGGAGTGGAGTGGAGTGCAGGAGTGGAGTGGAGTGCAGGAGTGGAGTGGAGTGCAGGAGTGGAGTGGAGTGCAGGAGTGGAGTGGAGGAGGAGTGGAGTGGAGGAGGAGTGGAGTGGAGGAGGAGTGGAGTGGAGGAGGAGTGGAGTGGAGGAGGAGTGGAGTGGAGGAGGAGTGGAGTGGAGGAGGAGTGGAGGAGGAGGAGTGGAGGAGGAGGAGTGGAGGAGGAGTGGAGGAGGAGTGGAGGAGGAGTGGAGGAGGAGTGGAGGAGGAGTGGAGGAGGAGTGGAGGAGGAGTGGAGGAGGAGTGGAGGAGGAGTGGAGGAGGAGTGGAGGAGGAGTGGAGGAGGAGTGGAGGAGGAGTGGAGGAGGAGTGGAGGAGGAGTGGAGGAGGAGTGGAGGAGGAGTGGAGGAGGAGTGGAGGAGGAGTGGAGGAGGAGTGGAGGAGGAGTGGAGGAGGAGGAGTGGAGGAGGAGGAGTGGAGGAGGAGTGGAGGAGGAGGAGTGGAGGAGGAGGAGT
Source organism: Leptasterias polaris (assembly GCA_037783415.1). NCBI lineage: Eukaryota > Metazoa > Echinodermata > Asteroidea > Forcipulatida > Asteriidae > Leptasterias > Leptasterias polaris. The sequence goes on from JAZGTN010000009.1 coordinate 10,976,267, forward strand.
GGAGGAGGAGTGGAGGAGGAGTGGAGGAGGAGTGGAGGAGGAGTGGAGGAGGAGTGGAGGAGGAGTGGAGGAGGAGTGGAGGAGGAGTGGAGGAGGAGTGGAGGAGGAGTGGAGGAGGAGTGGAGGAGGAGTGGAGGAGGAGTGGAGGAGGAGTGGAGGAGGAGTGGAGGAGGAGTGGAGGAGGAGTGGAGGAGGAGTGGAGGAGGAGTGGAGGAGGAGTGGAGGAGGAGTGGAGGAGGAGTGGAGGAGGAGTGGAGGAGGAGTGGAGGAGGAGTGGAGGAGGAGTGGAGGAGGAGTGGAGGAGGAGTGGAGGAGGAGTGGAGGAGGAGTGGAGGAGGAGTGGAGGAGGAGTGGAGGAGGAGTGGAGGAGGAGTGGAGGAGGAGTGGAGGAGGAGTGGAGGAGGAGTGGAGGAGGAGTGGAGGAGGAGTGGAGGAGGAGTGGAGGAGGAGTGGAGGAGGAGTGGAGGAGGAGTGGAGGAGGAGTGGAGGAGGAGTGGAGGAGGAGTGGAGGAGGAGTGGAGGAGGAGTGGAGGAGGAGTGGAGGAGGAGTGGAGGAGGAGTGGAGGAGGAGTGGAGGAGGAGTGGAGGAGGAGTGGAGGAGGAGTGGAGGAGGAGTGGAGGAGGAGTGGAGGAGGAGTGGAGGAGGAGTGGAGGAGGAGTGGAGGAGGAGTGGAGGAGGAGTGGAGGAGGAGTGGAGGAGGAGTGGAGGAGGAGTGGAGGAGGAGTGGAGGAGGAGTGGAGGAGGAGTGGAGGAGGAGTGGAGGAGGAGTGGAGGAGGAGTGGAGGAGGAGTGGAGGAGGAGTGGAGGAGGAGTGGAGGAGGAGTGGAGGAGGAGTGGAGGAGGAGTGGAGGAGGAGTGGAGGAGGAGTGGAGGAGGAGTGGAGGAGGAGTGGAGGAGGAGTGGAGGAGGAGTGGAGGAGGAGTGGAGGAGGAGTGGAGGAGGAGTGGAGGAGGAGTGGAGGAGGAGTGGAGGAGGAGTGGAGGAGGAGTGGAGGAGGAGTGGAGGAGGAGTGGAGGAGGAGTGGAGGAGGAGTGGAGGAGGAGTGGAGGAGGAGTGGAGGAGGAGTGGAGGAGGAGTGGAGGAGGAGTGGAGGAGGAGTGGAGGAGGAGTGGAGGAGGAGTGGAGGAGGAGTGGAGGAGGAGTGGAGGAGGAGTGGAGGAGGAGTGGAGGAGGAGTGGAGGAGGAGTGGAGGAGGAGTGGAGGAGGAGTGGAGGAGGAGTGGAGGAGGAGTGGAGGAGGAGTGGAGGAGGAGTGGAGGAGGAGTGGAGGAGGAGTGGAGGAGGAGTGGAGGAGGAGTGGAGGAGGAGTGGAGGAGGAGTGGAGGAGGAGTGGAGGAGGAGTGGAGGAGGAGTGGAGGAGGAGTGGAGGAGGAGTGGAGGAGGAGTGGAGGAGGAGTGGAGGAGGAGTGGAGGAGGAGTGGAGGAGGAGTGGAGGAGGAGTGGAGGAGGAGTGGAGGAGGAGTGGAGGAGGAGTGGAGGAGGAGTGGAGGAGGAGTGGAGGAGGAGTGGAGGAGGAGTGGAGGAGGAGTGGAGGAGGAGTGGAGGAGGAGTGGAGGAGGAGTGGAGGAGGAGTGGAGGAGGAGTGGAGGAGGAGTGGAGGAGGAGTGGAGGAGGAGTGGAGGAGGAGTGGAGGAGGAGTGGAGGAGGAGTGGAGGAGGAGTGGAGGAGGAGTGGAGGAGGAGTGGAGGAGGAGTGGAGGAGGAGTGGAGGAGGAGTGGAGGAGGAGTGGAGGAGGAGTGGAGGAGGAGTGGAGGAGGAGTGGAGGAGGAGTGGAGGAGGAGTGGAGGAGGAGTGGAGGAGGAGTGGAGGAGGAGTGGAGGAGGAGTGGAGGAGGAGTGGAGGAGGAGTGGAGGAGGAGTGGAGGAGGAGTGGAGGAGGAGTGGAGGAGGAGTGGAGGAGGAGTGGAGGAGGAGTGGAGGAGGAGTGGAGGAGGAGTGGAGGAGGAGTGGAGGAGGAGTGGAGGAGGAGTGGAGGAGGAGTGGAGGAGGAGTGGAGGAGGAGTGGAGGAGGAGTGGAGGAGGAGTGGAGGAGGAGTGGAGGAGGAGTGGAGGAGGAGTGGAGGAGGAGTGGAGGAGGAGTGGAGGAGGAGTGGAGGAGGAGTGGAGGAGGAGTGGAGGAGGAGTGGAGGAGGAGTGGAGGAGGAGTGGAGGAGGAGTGGAGGAGGAGTGGAGGAGGAGTGGAGGAGGAGTGGAGGAGGAGTGGAGGAGGAGTGGAGGAGGAGTGGAGGAGGAGTGGAGGAGGAGTGGAGGAGGAGTGGAGGAGGAGTGGAGGAGGAGTGGAGGAGGAGTGGAGGAGGAGTGGAGGAGGAGTGGAGGAGGAGTGGAGGAGGAGTGGAGGAGGAGTGGAGGAGGAGTGGAGGAGGAGTGGAGGAGGAGTGGAGGAGGAGTGGAGGAGGAGTGGAGGAGGAGTGGAGGAGGAGTGGAGGAGGAGTGGAGGAGGAGTGGAGGAGGAGTGGAGGAGGAGTGGAGGAGGAGTGGAGGAGGAGTGGAGGAGGAGTGGAGGAGGAGTGGAGGAGGAGTGGAGGAGGAGTGGAGGAGGAGTGGAGGAGGAGTGGAGGAGGAGTGGAGGAGGAGTGGAGGAGGAGTGGAGGAGGAGTGGAGGAGGAGTGGAGGAGGAGTGGAGGAGGAGTGGAGGAGGAGTGGAGGAGGAGTGGAGGAGGAGTGGAGGAGGAGTGCAGGAGGAGTGCAGGAGGAGTGCAGGAGGAGTGCAGGAGGAGTGCAGGAGGAGTGCAGGAGGAGTGCAGGAGGAGTGCAGGAGGAGTGCAGGAGGAGTGCAGGAGGAGTGCAGGAGGAGTGCAGGAGGAGTGCAGGAGGAGTGCAGGAGGAGTGCAGGAGGAGTGCAGGAGGAGTGCAGGAGGAGTGCAGGAGGAGTGCAGGAGGAGTGCAGGAGGAGTGCAGGAGGAGTGCAGGAGGAGTGCAGGAGGAGTGCAGGAGGAGTGCAGGAGGAGTGCAGGAGGAGTGCAGGAGGAGTGCAGGAGGAGTGCAGGAGGAGTGCAGGAGGAGTGCAGGAGGAGTGCAGGAGGAGTGCAGGAGGAGTGCAGGAGGAGTGCAGGAGGAGTGCAGGAGGAGTGCAGGAGGAGTGCAGGAGGAGTGCAGGAGGAGTGCAGGAGGAGTGCAGGAGGAGTGCAGGAGGAGTGCAGGAGGAGTGCAGGAGGAGTGCAGGAGGAGTGCAGGAGGAGTGCAGGAGGAGTGCAGGAGGAGTGCAGGAGGAGTGCAGGAGGAGTGCAGGAGGAGTGCAGGAGGAGTGCAGGAGGAGTGCAGGAGGAGTGCAGGAGGAGTGCAGGAGGAGTGCAGGAGGAGTGCAGGAGGAGTGCAGGAGGAGTGCAGGAGGAGTGCAGGAGGAGTGCAGGAGGAGTGCAGGAGGAGTGCAGGAGGAGTGCAGGAGGAGTGCAGGAGGAGTGCAGGAGGAGTGCAGGAGGAGTGCAGGAGGAGTGCAGGAGGAGTGCAGGAGGAGTGCAGGAGGAGTGCAGGAGGAGTGCAGGAGGAGTGCAGGAGGAGTGCAGGAGGAGTGCAGGAGGAGTGCAGGAGGAGTGCAGGAGGAGTGCAGGAGGAGTGCAGGAGGAGTGCAGGAGGAGTGCAGGAGGAGTGCAGGAGGAGTGCAGGAGGAGTGCAGGAGGAGTGCAGGAGGAGTGCAGGAGGAGTGCAGGAGGAGTGCAGGAGGAGTGCAGGAGGAGTGCAGGAGGAGTGCAGGAGGAGTGCAGGAGGAGTGCAGGAGGAGTGCAGGAGGAGTGCAGGAGGAGTGCAGGAGGAGTGCAGGAGGAGTGCAGGAGGAGTGCAGGAGGAGTGCAGGAGGAGTGCAGGAGGAGTGCAGGAGGAGTGCAGGAGGAGTGCAGGAGGAGTGCAGGAGGAGTGCAGGAGGAGTGCAGGAGGAGTGCAGGAGGAGTGCAGGAGGAGTGCAGGAGGAGTGCAGGAGGAGTGCAGGAGGAGTGCAGGAGGAGTGCAGGAGGAGTGCAGGAGGAGTGCAGGAGGAGTGCAGGAGGAGTGCAGGAGGAGTGCAGGAGGAGTGCAGGAGGAGTGCAGGAGGAGTGCAGGAGGAGTGCAGGAGGAGTGCAGGAGGAGTGCAGGAGGAGTGCAGGAGGAGTGCAGGAGGAGTGCAGGAGGAGTGCAGGAGGAGTGCAGGAGGAGTGCAGGAGGAGTGCAGGAGGAGTGCAGGAGGAGTGCAGGAGGAGTGCAGGAGGAGTGCAGGAGGAGGAGTGGAGGAGGAGTGGAGGAGGAGTGGAGGAGGAGTGCAGGAGGAGGAGTGCTGGAGGAGGAGTGCTGGAGGAGGAGTGCTGGAGGAGGAGTGCTGGAGGAGGAGTGGAGGAGGAGTGGAGGAGGAGTGGAGGAGGAGTGGAGGAGGAGTGGAGGAGGAGTGGAGGAGGAGTGGAGGAGGAGTGGAGGAGGAGTGGAGGAGGAGTGGAGGAGGAGTGGAGGAGGAGTGGAGGAGGAGTGGAGGAGGAGTGGAGGAGGAGTGGAGGAGGAGTGCAGGAGTGCAGGAGGAGTGCAGGAGTGGAGGAGGAGTGCAGGAGTGGAGGAGGAGTGCAGGAGTGGAGGAGGAGTGCAGGAGTGGAGGAGGAGTGCAGGAGTGGAGGAGGAGTGCAGGAGTGGAGGAGGAGTGCAGGAGTGGAGGAGGAGTGCAGGAGTGGAGGAGGAGTGCAGGAGTGGAGGAGGAGTGCAGGAGTGGAGGAGGAGTGCAGGAGTGGAGGAGGAGTGCAGGAGTGGAGGAGGAGTGCAGGAGTGGAGGAGGAGTGCAGGAGTGGAGGAGGAGTGCAGGAGTGGAGGAGGAGTGGAGGAGTGGAGGAGTGGAGGAGTGCAGGAGTGGAGGAGTGCAGGAGTGCAGGAGTGGAGGAGTGGAGGAGTGGAGGAGTGGAGGAGTGGAGGAGTGGAGGAGTGGAGGAGTGGAGGAGTGGAGGAGTGGAGGAGTGGAGGAGTGGAGGAGTGGAGGAGTGGAGGAGTGGAGGAGTGGAGGAGTGGAGGAGTGGAGGAGTGGAGGAGTGGAGGAGTGGAGGAGTGGAGGAGTGGAGGAGTGGAGGAGTGGAGGAGTGGAGGAGTGGAGGAGTGGAGGAGTGGAGGAGTGGAGGAGTGGAGGAGTGGAGGAGTGGAGGAGTGGAGGAGTGGAGGAGTGGAGGAGTGGAGGAGTGGAGGAGTGGAGGAGTGGAGGAGTGGAGGAGTGGAGGAGTGGAGGAGTGGAGGAGTGGAGGAGTGGAGGAGTGGAGGAGTGGAGGAGTGGAGGAGTGGAGGAGTGGAGGAGTGGAGGAGTGGAGGAGTGGAGGAGTGGAGGAGTGGAGGAGTGGAGGAGTGGAGGAGTGGAGGAGTGGAGGAGTGGAGGAGTGGAGGAGTGGAGGAGTGGAGGAGTGGAGGAGTGGAGGAGTGGAGGAGTGGAGGAGTGGAGGAGTGGAGGAGTGGAGGAGTGGAGGAGTGGAGGAGTGGAGGAGTGGAGGAGTGGAGGAGTGCAGGAGTGCAGGAGTGCATTTTACCTGGCCTCGCGGCAGCATTTTACCTGGCCTCGCGGCAGCATTTTACCTGGCCTCGCGGCAGCATTTTACCTGGCCTCGCGGCAGCATTTTACCTGGCCTCGCGGCAGCATTTTACCTGGCCTCGCGGCAGCATTTTACCTGGCCTCGCGGCAGCATTTTACCTGGCCTCGCGGCAGCATTTTACCTGGCCTCGCGGCAGCATTTTACCTGGCCTCGCGGCAGCATTTTACCTGGCCTCGCGGCAGCATTTTACCTGGCCTCGCGGCAGCATTTTACCTGGCCTCGCGGCAGCATTTTACCTGGCCTCGCGGCAGCATTTTACCTGTATTTTTGAAAAATCTCATAGGTATCTCTTGACCTCTGACCTGACCTCTGACCTGAACTTTGACCTCAAAAAACGTTTATCTCTTGACCTCTGACCTCAAAAAACGTTTATCTCTGACCTCAAAAACCTTGACCTGTGACCTGAACTTTGACCTCAAAAAACGTTTATCTCACGTTTTGTACAGTTTGCATAGGGTTTTCTTGTTCTACTTAATTTTGACTCAAAAGGAGATTTCATTACGACTGGTTTAATTTTATCTATTTCTTTGACTCTCATTAAGCAAACACTTCAGAACAATGTATACTTTATTACTTGTATCTAAACATTTTATTGGATGCAAACTCCTAACTTTTTAGATACAAATTTTACATTTAAATAATACTTTTTAACGCAAACTTCTAATTGTTAAGAATACAATTTAACATAAAACTAAACTTAAATTGTTGAAAATAAAGGCAAGAGTGGAAGTGATACACAAGTATTGAAGTGGTCAATAAACGGAAGGAGGGGAGCAAGATTTTGATGGGTATTGATTCAGTGTTAAGAGGGAGGAGAGAAGATGGAGGATATGTGAAAGGGTTAAGCATCTTATTTTGATTTAAAGATTTGGAGCAGCAATTGGAGTGTTCATGGCAGTAGTTTTACCAAAAATACAAGTACTAATGTTATGCCTTAATTCAAAACATTAAATAAGTAAGCATATTCTAAAAATTTTCAAACTATTATCGTTTACAAAATGGCATTGAATTAAATAAAGGAATAACATTTTACCACAGATGTTAAGTTTCAATTAAAAGCCTCTGTGTTTGAAGATGTTGGATGCATGAGGGCGAGTTTACACAGACTCCATATCAATTTATTGCGCAATCAAAACTATGCTACATGACACAGGAACATGATCCTAGTGCTTTAAGTGTATAATAATGCATTTATTGTGCTTTTAATGCTCACTAAATTTGACATGTGAATTCTTTCAATTGCATTTTTCTTTCTACTTTTGATTCATCAAGAGAAGAAAGCCAAAAAGGTGAACCTTAGATTAATTTTTTTCTTTGCTTTTGACTATTGAAATAGTTGTATTATTTTGCTTTTTCAGAAAACAATAACAAGCACTGCCAAGCGCATTTCTCGAATGAATATTCGCATTACCTTAAAAATGAATATACACAATGCTAGATATTCAGGCATGCAACATCGAGCAGATCGCAGATTGTCAATAAAAGAGTAAAATGCATCAGAGCAAGACTTTGCGCTGTGTTTTTAAATTTTCAATATGGATGTGGAAATAAAATAGGAAATAAGTTGATAACCTGAAATGTGTTGCCTGCCTGTATATTGTCAATACATAATAAAATAACTTTGCACATTCAGGCATGCATGCAACAGCAATTTTCTTTTCAGTTTTGAAAAAGAAAAAGCCAGGCAGAGTATGTCTTTGCGGTTTTAAGCAGTTAGGAAATCTTTACTAAAACCAGTTGCATGCCTGTATATTATAAATGAATAATTTTAAATTATTGTATATTCAGGCATGCATTTAACCAAATCTTGCCAAATAGAGGAAAGTACCAGGCACAGCAATATACTTTGTGCCAAGTTTTTAATTTTCAATGGCAGTACATCTGAAAACCAAGTGAGGAAATCAGCTGATGACATGAAAAGTAGCATGCCTGTATATTAATTACATTGTAAATAAAATTCATGAAAGTAAAGTGTAATGTATAAGTGCACCATTGCAAGCATTTTTATTAATTTGCTTCTGATTTTTGCCAATATCATCCTGGTAAGCTTAGTTCAAAGCAGGGCCACCACGTGCAGGTCCCAGGATACCAGCCCCAACACGCTTTCCGAGTTTATCAAGGCCTTCATACTCCTTTCAGAGCGCCCGGTCCACGCACCCGTATGCGGGGCACGACCTCTAACTCCTACTAACGCGGGCCCTAGCCCCACGGCGTAGACTAGGGACTACTCCCGTTGGCCGACCATTTGTGGAAACACCAGTACCATCCAACCCGCTGTGGAGCCTGGTGCTCTTTTAAGGTCAACCACCAACTGTCACCCTGGCCAGGAGTAGAACCCCACATGCCACGTGCATGTGTCCAGGTCCCTTTTCGCAATTAAGTTTGGAATTTCCCGTGATTTTACTACCATTCGATTCCAAACGATTCGAAACGACGCACCACCATTCGAAGCGACGCACCACCAACACGCTTTGGGAGATCATCGGGGCCTTCATACTCTGTTCCATTCAGAGCGTCCGGTCCACGCACCCTTATGCAGGGTAACGCCCCCCTACTCCCTTAAAACGCGGTCCCTAGCCCCACGGCGTAGACTAGGAACTACTCCCGTTGGTCAACCAACTGTGAAAACACCAGAGCATCCTCGCCGCTGAGGAGCTGATGCATCTTTAAGATCAACCACCAACTGTTACCCTGGCCAGGAGTAGAACCCCACATGCCACGTGCATGTGTCCAGGTCCCTTTTCGCAATTAATGTTGGAATTTCCCGTGATTTTACCACCAATCGATTCCAAACAATTCGAAGCGACGCACCACCAACCATTTCAAATCTTTGCACCATCGAAAAACGCACAACCACTTGAAATGTTCGCTCAACAAATGCTCAAACTTTTTTAGTCTAAGCATAATTGCCAAGATCTCCAGTTTCTCATTTCAAAATACGCATATATGCACTTGCTTGCAATGGTGCAGTTATTTACAATGTTACTTGTATAGTGCTGCAAAAACAGCCCACTACACGACAATATGAAAAACCTAGTGATAACAAAAACTTACACCAAAATTTACATACTATGCCTTAGTCTTGAACATCTACATCTACGTATGGGAAGACATTCAGCTGATGATACGCATTTTGCAGATAACACTCATCTACATTTCGGATGGGTAGATCTCATTGGAGAACTAGACTTTCTAGAGGGAAAAAATGGAAATTAGAAGAAAAAAATGTAATATCTATGGAAGAGAAATAATTGTATTACTTCTTACCTTAGAGATGAGACCTAATTGCAAATTGGCTTGCATTATGGTCAACATTTTTCAAATGAGCAACATTTATTTATTTTTTACTTTTGTGTTATGTGGTGTGTGATTCAAAAATACCTGGGACAGTTTATTCATCCTGATTGGGTGAGAGGAGACCATGTGAAAATGTTTAAACGTGCGATATGAACACAGGTAGGAGTGATTAAACAGGACCTTACTGAGTTAAGCCAAGGGCACACTCAGATGATTGCGCACAGTGCCCAAATGTCACAGCCCAGTTTAAGTCTATATTTCACGTATTTGGCATACGCAAGTTGGTAATCATTTGCACGCAAGTTGGTAATCATTTGCACGCAAGTTAGAAATCATTTGCGTGCAACAAGGTACTCATCGCTCAACACATGCATAGAAATTCAACGCAGAGGCGAGGTGAGCTTAAGCTAAACTGCCACTTTTGTTCTCAACTTCTACAGGGTTCTGAATGTTTTAAATTGAAGGGATTTTTTAATGGGAATCAACATGTTGAATTGGTTATAAAGAAGTGGTTTACACGTATGCTGAGGCATGGTTCTTGATAATTTTACCTCAACTTCGTCTTGATAAAATTATCAAGAACTAGGCCTTAGCGAGTTTAAACCACTGTCTTAAAACCTCTCAACACACTTTGATTAATTGCAAAGTGCCGCAAAAATAGCCCACTTTACACTTTAGGATAACAAAAAACACCAAGATTTACATACCTTTGCCTGAGCCTGAATCCATGTGCTACAAGAAGATGTTTGGCAGTGAAAAGAGACCTCACAACATTTGCTTCGTTGATGGAAGGAGCCCGTCAGAGCATTTCTAGATGCAAACAAATAAAAAAATTATTTAGATTAGATATAAAACCAGTTTTTACCTGAAAATAACTGAATATAACACATTAACTTTAGAGTGCAACCTTTAAAATATGGTTGAGAAAGTACAAATTAGAACACAAATTAACCTCAATGAGGTGTGCATGTTAGGTAAAATCCCTAAAGAAATTTCAACTAATTTGTAACCTGAATCAGAAGTTTTGTTTAGCTTAAAACTACTTTAAACATGGGTTCTGAAGATTGCTGTCAATTCCCACAGTCGCTTGTGAATTTAACAACAACCCATTGTTGAGATTCACAGTCTCTATCTACTTGCTGTAATAAATTGGAAACAATTTTATTTACCAAAAACACCACAGTTGGACTTCAACCCTGGCTTTTCAATCCAAATTTTAGGGGCCCAAACTGTTGAATGTTTGAATACTGATCAGAAAATTGTAATTCAAAATGCCATGAAATTGCCAAAAAAACTACATTATTTTACTCTTAAGGAATTTACCTTTTACTGGAGAGAGCAGCTCCTTTATTATTTAGGCCGATCTTGGACATCTTAAATTGTTATCTACTTGTTGATGGGTAGATCACTTTGAAGATGGTAAGCCTTTCTGCACACAAGCATAAAGCACAATTGGCAACAATTTATTTTAAAAACATTGTCCATAGTTAAACAAGTTGATTCAGACAAATTACATTAGCAGTTTTGTATACTTCAATCCCAAAATTGAAAACTATTAGTTTAAAAAACATGATGTGTCACGATTAAGCGCACCGTACTCAAGCTATGGTGTTTCTGATCAGCAGAGTATGGGTTCAGAGTTCTGGTCTTGACACTTGTGTCCTTGACCGAGAGACAAGCTATTATTGTTTCTTTCTTTGGATGGGATGTAAAGCTGTAGGTCCCGTGTGTTTTGCAATAAGCGTCTAAGTACGCAAAAAATGATTGTTTTCGGGGGACCCCAAGACCAATCCACACACAAAGTTTGGAGATAATATGCCAAGTCCTTCATGAGTTATAGTTGTAATGACCTTTACGTTTTACCTAGAAGTCCAAAAACAAAGGCTTGCAGGGAATTTGAAGACCAATCCACACACTAAATTTGGAGTTGATATTTTTTGTTGAGTTTCTTTTGTTTTAGTCATAATGACATTGACATTTGGCCTAAGGTCCAAAGGCATAAGACCAGTCCACATACTGAGGATTATTTTGATTGCTACAATCAAAGTAAGCAACAGTGATTTGAGGGGAATGTCAAATGCTTAAAACAGTCCTGATGATTGGTGTTGGTATGAACTGTATTAGCAGTGAGTCCTCAAAATCAAACTAATCTACCAAGTGTCGCACATTATTTTAATAACCAAAAGCTAAAAGGTTGTTTTATTTTTTAAAATTTACCTTTCACTGGAGAGTGCAGCTCTTGGCATTTACTTGTTGATGGGTAGATCTCTTTGGAAATTTTAAGCACTCCTGCAACACAAAAAAAATGTACACTTTGCAACATGAGTGATTAAATACATAACACATAATTTAAAAAAATACTTGTTTTTGCTGGGGATTTTGTATAAACTTTCACTGACACAGTACAAAAACCAACATTGATAATAGCAACAACAACAAACAACAATTAAAGGAACTTTTGCATATCAGGATTATTTTGATTGTTACAATCAAAATGAGAAAAAGTGATTTGACAGGTAGGTCAAATGGCTGAGACAGTTCTCTTGGAGATTGGTTGTGGTATGAACTTGATTATCAGTGGGTCCTCAGAATCAAACTAGTCTAGCAAAGTGCATGCAACATTTAAATAACAAAAAGCTAACATTTGTTCTTTCATTATTGAGGAACTAACCTTTGACTGGAGAGTGCATCTCCTTTCTTGGACATCTTCTTGTTGATGGGTACATGTAGATGTCTTTGGAGATAGTAAGCCCACTGCAACACAAACAAAAGGAATACTTTGCAACATTAGTGATTAATTAAATACAATATTCATGATAACCAAACAAATAATCAAGATTATTTTGATTGTTGCAATGTCTGGCTGTGACTGGGGGGGGGGGGGGGGGGGGGGGGGGCTGGTCCTCTACTGAAAGGGGAAACAGCACTTGGAGACCATAACAAATAATAATTCACAGTATGACGACATTATCTCAAAAGAACTTAATTTAATCCTCAGCTTAAATAAACAGTGGGTGGTTTACTTTGTTATCGAGATATGTAATAATAGGTTAAACATTTTTTTTAAATTGTAAAAAATAATGTGATGACGCCGACATGATGTCACTTTTAATTTAAACAGTCAATGTCATTGTCTAACAATCGACTAAGTTTTAACTCAGTCGGACTTGTGGTTTGGTAGATACACGGCTTCAAAAAGTGCACCTTTAAGTCAATTGGCAATACCACTTGACACATAATGACGTCATCAATCTACGACTCTACACATATTTTGTCTGCTTGAAGGTCAGTATGTATTTCAATTTTAAAAGGAATATAATAAACTTTGGCAAAGACATCTAGTAAAAGTGTATTTTGAACTGTTTTTAACCTGCCACTAGAGGGTGCTTTTAGCTGTGATGATGTCACCGGTCATATTTTTCATGACTGTTAAACTCAATAAGCAACCACTGATATACATCAAACCTTTTCATCTCAAACATATCAAATATCATAAATTTGTCCCTAACTTTGTCAAAATGATAGTGTTTCAAGTTCATGAAGGTAGGCAAACAATCATACACTGAAAGCTAAGGTTAAAAAATGATTCAACTTCCAGCTTAAAGTCAACTCATGTTCTTCAGACACAAACTCAGTTCATTCCTTTTGATGTTTCATGTGATGTTAGCCCAAATTACAAGGGGTAAGCCTTGCTGTTCATTCCTGTTGATGTTTCTTGTGATTTTAGCCAAAATTACAAGAGGTAAGCCTTGCTGTTCATCCCTATTGATGTTTCATTTGATTTGAGCCAAAATTACATGGGGTAAGCCTTGCTGTTTATTCCTGTTAATGTTTTATGTGATTTTAGCGAAAAATTACAAGGGGTAAGCTTTGCTGTCTGCTCGTTGATGTTCCATGTAATTTTAGTCAAATTTACAATTTGAGCCAAAGCCTTGCTGTTTTCCCTGTTGATGTTTCATGTGATTTTAGCCAAAATTACAAGGGGTAAGCCTTCCTGTTATTCCCTGTCGATGTTTCATGTTATTTCAGCCAAAATTACAAGGGGTAAGCTTTGCTGTCCGATCTTGTTGATGTTTCGTTTACATGTAATTTGAGCCAAAATTACAAGAGGTAAGCCTTCCTGTTATTCCCTGTCGATGTTTCATGTGATTTTAGCCAAAATGACATTCCTTTCGATGTTTCATGTGATTTTAGCCAAAATTACAAGGGGTAAGCCTTGCTGTTATTCCCTGTCGATGTTTCATGTGATTTAAGCAAAAACTACAAGGCCTACCCCTCGTAATTTTGGCTCAAATCACATGAAACATCCATATGAATGGCGACAGCAAGGCTTACCCCTTGTAATTTTGGCTCAAATCAAATGAAACATCAATAGGGATGAACAGTACAATGTAAGGCTTACTCCTTGTAATTTTGGCTCAAATCAAATGAAACATCAACAGGGAATTGACAACAAGGCTTACCCCTTGTAATTTTGGCTCAAATCAAATGAAACTTCAACAGGGATGAACAGCAAGGCTTACCCCTTGTAATTTTGGCTAAAATTACATGAAACATCAAAAGGAATGAACAGCAAGGCTTACCCCTTGACAGCAAGGGTTACCCCCTTGTAAATTTGGCTTAAATCAAATGAAACATCAACAGGGCTGAACAGCAAGTCTTACAAAGTTACATACTCAAATCTCAAGTTACAATACTGAAATCTTCTTGGGCGACTTTGTTAGGGGGCGACTGTGTCGGGGGGCGACTTTGTTGGTGGGTGACTCTGTCAGGGGGCGACTTTGTGAGGGGCGACTTTGACAGGGGGCGACTTTGTAAGTGAGGGGGCGACTTTGTAATGGGCGACTTTGTAGTGGGCGACTTTGCTGGGGGGCGAGTTGACTGGTATTCCCCTCAACAACTCTACAACATTTCAACTGTTACAATCTAGTGGGACCAGACTATAAATGCTGAGTAAATCAGTCTGGTCCCCATTAGATTACAGCAGTTGATCGTACTATAACTGTTGTGGAGTTGTTGAGGGAATTGGGGAACCAGAAAAATCATGGTTTTCGCGCAAGGTGTTAATTATGTGAAAAAAATTCACAATCGCGACGCGAAAAGCAATCAATTTTCCCTCAAAAAAACCGAATTTTAAACGAATTCCACCTGTCCGGCTATTGGCACAGCACTCGATCGGTATAGTTTCATGATGCAGATCTTTGCGGAATAAAATTCCAAGGGGGCACAAGATTAGGTTTGCAATTGTACTAGGGCCAAGGATACGGAGTGGATTGGCCCTAATTGGAGCTAGAATGTACGCAATAGCAGATAGGAATTGTAAATTGTCATTCAAAAACGGTGGTCACATGGCTCTTTTTAAATGGTTGTATGTCCGCAACCATATGCCCCAGAGATTTTATTCTTGTTTTAAAATGTAGCTCTTGAGTTGCTCTTTAAACCATGATAAATAATTTATGTGGAAAGTGTGTTTAACATTTTTATGTATCAGCCTACCATTTGTTTGAATAGTAAAATAGTTCTCGGTTCAGTTTTCAACGTTATAATTTCGTGAACAAAAACGGCAAGAAAATCACACTTTTATTCTTTTTATGACTTTGTTTTGCTACTCACATAAGTCTTCAGTTTACCGCTGCCACCATGTAATGCCTCCTGCTGGCATTTAGAGAGAGAGAGAGGGACTCGGCTTCTGTCATAAACTTTGGTAGTTTTAATCACATGGAGTCTGGACACTTGGCAGACATGTTGGAGAAAAAGTGGAGAGAGGGATCGAACTCTAGAGGGCGCTATTCATGTCTGATTGCATGTAAGGGCGCACCCCTCTAAATAATCTCCCATAGGAACCAATGCTAAATGATAATTATTCAAAAATACTCAAAAAATCGTGTAAGTCTCTCAGCCTCTTGAAAACCAATCAGACATATTTCCGGACAACTAAACTTCAGAATTCTTTTCAATTTTTGGCAGGTCAGCCGTTTGGAATTTTTGCTAACTACCCCAGAAGAAAAAAACACGATATTTTTTTTTTTTCCAAAACCGACTTGCTGCCAGTTTTCGTGAAGCACTTCTCCACTTCCCCGGTCAAATAGGGCCAACTTTAACGCCTAAATTTATCAAGTCTCCTCAAAAGTTGAAGCACAGAACCCCCAGGTTGTGATAGATTTTTATATTTACACAATCTATTAATTGCATGACCCCCAAAACGTTATAATTAAAAATAAGTTGTGGGTTTACAAATTATGATAAGTAGCTTGGCGCATTAATTCTGGCTTATTTAGTGTGGTGCACCCTATAAGGGCACTTAATTATTCTTTATGGTTAAAAAATTATGCTTAAATTGTTGAGAATAAGTCACTGACTTGATATCTGGAAAAAAAAATGTGAAATGTTATTGCGTTCGTCTACAACAAGGTCAAACATGTTGGAGCATTTACATGTACTCTAAGCACTATGCGAGAAGAAAAACCTGCACGACACACTGTGTACATTCTAAGGACAAGTCAGAAGTTATATCCAAGTCCTCACTCAAAAAGTTATTAACATGTCTCTTTTTTATCACAGGATCATAAAAACCTTACAAGTTATTTAATTAATCATTAAGAAGGGGTTAATTGGCATGAACAAGCTGTAAACATGGAAGGGGGCTGGCCGGGGGGGGGGGGGGGGGGGGGTCACATTTTGCTTTCCCTTAAATTATTCTAACCATGCATTCATATTAGTCTAAAATGGGGAGCTTTATAAAATCTAGAAAACACATAGGTCACTTTTTGTACATTTAACTGCCCTTTCAAATTGTATTCTACCTCTGGAACGGGGTAAAAGGGGGAAAGGGTGGGCGGGGCGTGGGCGGGGCATGTTGAAAAAGGCCAAACCATTATGATTGTTTCTGGTTGATGGGGACAAGTTATAACTCTATCCAGAAACAGATGGCTATTATCTTAGACAATTCCCCTGGGATGGGGGCCTTTTCACAGGTCCTACTGTCCAATATGGAGCATTGGCAATGGTTTTATCTTGATGAATTTTTGTGAAATTTATCTGAAATTGAAAAAAAAAAAAAAATATATATATATATATATTTTGGCATATCGGCCGAAATTTGTGCGTTCAGCGTAGTGTCGGCCCTGATACGCTAGCTTGTGCATCGGGAGAACTCTAAAAGTATTTTTGCTTTAGACCACAATTAATGTGAGATCACTTATGATGGATGCCATTCAATGTTTGTAACAAATCCATTGCCATAAAAATGGGTAGAGCTAGACGCGGCATTTTCAAGATGCAAAAAACTTGGTTCAAGCCGAAAAATAAATTTAATTCACTACAAGACAAAGGCAGTGAAACTCAAAGTATACCTACACCACGGTATGTCAGGCCAACCCATCAGCAGTTGAGTTTAGCCGCCCCAAATACGGAGCGAGGAGATTTCTGCCACATTGCAGCACAGATGGAACAAGACAACCGCAGAAATGTGATGCTCCTTCGTCCAAAAGTTGTAGAAATGGCTCCAGTTGACAAGATCCAGCTCAAGGGAGTGATCCCAATAGCCAACAAATGTGGCCAGCCACTGCCCAAGAGAGGAACTGATCACCAAGGAGGAGGTTATCGTTTTGTAGACATCAACTCAGCTCTAGAGCTGGGTGCACAAGCTGTACTTGATCATCAACAAACACATCCTAAGTGTGATGGTCAACCTAAACTATTGGCTGAGGCAGAAGAGCGTAGAGGTTTAGCCGTCTCAGAGGTAATGTCCTGCAAAAAGTGTGGTTTTAAAACACAAAAGACAAAACTTTACAGTGAGATAGCTAACGAGGGTAGGAAGCGGGGACGACGCACTGCAACCCCAAACATGTCTTTCCAAGTTGGCCTGCAGAACACTGGCATTGCAACCGCACGTGCGAGGAGGCTCTTGACATCAATGGACACAGCTGTACCATGCACTAGTGGGCTGCAAAAAATTTCGAACAAATGTGGTGAAATTATCAAAAATGAAAATATCAGAGACATGGCAGACAAGAGGAAACTAGTGAAAGACATCCGTGAGCTCCAAGGCTTTGAACGAGAAAGTCCAATTGCAGTTGAAATGGACAGGCAGTATAATAATCCCCTGCGCAACTGTAGGAAAAAAAACCCATTTGTTCCTGCAACACAGACAAGAGACACCGTGTGCGAGAACGCAACTACTTCAAAGTTTGTTATAATGTACCATCAAGAAAACAAGCTTTGTAAAAGTGGTGAAATGTCACCATCATCATTCGGTCAACAATGCACATCCGCTAAGCACGGCGACAAGTGCACAGCTACTCGTCCAGCGCATTTCAATATGGGAGATGAGAGAGAAGGGGGTGTTCGATGTGCGACTAAACTTTTGGAGTGCACGGAACCAGTTCTTGTGGATAGAATAACAACAGACGCTGACGGCTGTCTAGCAAAAGGAATGAATTCTGTCATGAGAAGAAGAACGGGAAAGGAAATGGAAAGTCTGCTGGACCCATCCCACTTGAACCGCTCGCTTTGTGCGGCAGTCAGCCGAGCAAACTTTAGCAGTGACATGTTCCCTGGGAACAGTGCAAGAGACCGAAACAGAGTACAGGACCGATTTGCTGATGACGTGAGTCACAGAGCACAGGCTGAGGCACACCATATTTCCATTAAATGCGGAAATGACACAGCAAGCATGAAAAGACTGGCTGCAAAGGCGATTGATGCAATTCCGAACTGCTACATGGGAGACCATGAGAAATGCAAACAAAATTCTCATGTTTGCAACGGTAAATACAAGTACCCATACCTCTCTCGCTATGTCCGCGGCAGATTTATTTTAACATCTAAAGATGAGGAAATCTTAAAAACAATTTTGGAAAAACGCATAGGAGACGAAGCGATAGAGAGAACCAAGTACAGAACAAGTTCCCAGAAGTCTGAATCCATGAATCATGCCTACGCCATGACAAATCCAAAAGGAACACTAACCTTTTCAAGGAACGGAGCTTCAAGAGATCACAGCGCCATCCATCTGGTGAACAACCAACATGCAAACTCTATTATCAAAAAGTGTGAGGCAACTCATTGCCCCATTACTGCTGGATCACCCGCTGCAAAAGCCCTCGATGCAATGGACAAAAAACAACAATATCACAAAAAACGTGTTATGGGAAAGATCTACAAAAAGCGACGAGCACAGTGTCGAGCTGAACGATATCACACTTACTATGCTAAACAAAATTTGTATCAACCTGGCCAACTAAATCCAAAGTCACAGGACACTAACTCATCGTATAACTATGAGGGGCCAAAGATTCACAAGGAGCACAATTACAGCAGAATGTTCTCAAAATGGAAAAACCGATAGAGTGTAACTCTAATTGAATCACTTGACTTTTCCGGAAACTTGACATTCATAATAATGCAATGTTTACACCTCCCCCACTCTTCTTGTTCAGTTATTAGTTAATACCAACCATACCATGCCATGTAATGTATGATGATGATGTTTACAACATGTTTATTTCTTCCTAATTGAGGAAGCAACCAGCCGCTGTTGACCCATGATTTTCTTGAAAGTGACTTACCATCACAGTCTCATCAAATAGTCATACACGATAGTCGTACCGTCGATCGTAGTTTGTCCCGTCTTACACACTGTATACTGTTAAGTGTGTAGGAATAGGATGCCTAAAAAAAAAGCAAGCCACTCTTTGAAAACGTTGAATTATTCTGTTAACAAGTGACAATGTTATTGCTATCTATATTTTATTATAATTACTGTTTGCAGCCAGAGGAGTGATGTTTTCACGAACAATAAAAAAAACCGGCGATAACTGACGAAAGAAGTCTCAAACAACTCATTTCTGTCACGCCTGCAATTGTAAACAAACGGCAGACATGTTTAAATCCCAACAAAAATGGCTGCAAGGGCGCCACCATGTTGTATATATAGGGCGCACCCCTCTAAATAATCTCCCATAGGAACCAATGCTAAATGATAATTATTCAAAAATACTCAAAAAATCGTGTAAGTCTCTCAGCCTCTTGAAAACCAATCAGACATATTTCCGGACAACTAAACTTCAGAATTCTTTTCAATTTTTGGCAGGTCAGCCGTTTGGAATTTTTGCTAACTACCCCAGAAGAAAAAAACACGATATTTTTTTTTTTTCCAAAACCGACTTGCTGCCAGTTTTCGTGAAGCACTTCTCCACTTCCCCGGTCAAATAGGGCCAACTTTAACGCCTAAATTTATCAAGTCTCCTCAAAAGTTGAAGCACAGAACCCCCAGGTTGTGATAGATTTTTATATTTACACAATCTATTAATTGCATGACCCCCAAAACGTTATAATTAAAAATAAGTTGTGGGTTTACAAATTATGATAAGTAGCTTGGCGCATTAATTCTGGCTTATTTAGTGTGGTGCACCCTATAAGGGCACTTAATTATTCTTTATGGTTAAAAAATTATGCTTAAATTGTTGAGAATAAGTCACTGACTTGATATCTGGAAAAAAAAATGTGAAATGTTATTGCGTTCGTCTACAACAAGGTCAAACATGTTGGAGCATTTACATGTACTCTAAGCACTATGCGAGAAGAAAAACCTGCACGACACACTGTGTACATTCTAAGGACAAGTCAGAAGTTATATCCAAGTCCTCACTCAAAAAGTTATTAACATGTCTCTTTTTTATCACAGGATCATAAAAACCTTACAAGTTATTTAATTAATCATTAAGAAGGGGTTAATTGGCATGAACAAGCTGTAAACATGGAAGGGGGCTGGCCGGGGGGGGGGGGGGGGGGGGTCACATTTTGCTTTCCCTTAAATTATTCTAACCATGCATTCATATTAGTCTAAAATGGGGAGCTTTATAAAATCTAGAAAACACATAGGTCACTTTTTGTACATTTAACTGCCCTTTCAAATTGTATTCTACCTCTGGAACGGGGTAAAAGGGGGAAAGGGTGGGCGGGGCGTGGGCGGGGCATGTTGAAAAAGGCCAAACCATTATGATTGTTTCTGGTTGATGGGGACAAGTTATAACTCTATCCAGAAACAGATGGCTATTATCTTAGACAATTCCCCTGGGATGGGGGCCTTTTCACAGGTCCTACTGTCCAATATGGAGCATTGGCAATGGTTTTATCTTGATGAATTTTTGTGAAATTTATCTGAAATTGAAAAAAAAAAAAAAATATATATATATATATATTTTGGCATATCGGCCGAAATTTGTGCGTTCAGCGTAGTGTCGGCCCTGATACGCTAGCTTGTGCATCGGGAGAACTCTAAAAGTATTTTTGCTTTAGACCACAATTAATGTGAGATCACTTATGATGGATGCCATTCAATGTTTGTAACAAATCCATTGCCATAAAAATGGGTAGAGCTAGACGCGGCATTTTCAAGATGCAAAAAACTTGGTTCAAGCCGAAAAATAAATTTAATTCACTACAAGACAAAGGCAGTGAAACTCAAAGTATACCTACACCACGGTATGTCAGGCCAACCCATCAGCAGTTGAGTTTAGCCGCCCCAAATACGGAGCGAGGAGATTTCTGCCACATTGCAGCACAGATGGAACAAGACAACCGCAGAAATGTGATGCTCCTTCGTCCAAAAGTTGTAGAAATGGCTCCAGTTGACAAGATCCAGCTCAAGGGAGTGATCCCAATAGCCAACAAATGTGGCCAGCCACTGCCCAAGAGAGGAACTGATCACCAAGGAGGAGGTTATCGTTTTGTAGACATCAACTCAGCTCTAGAGCTGGGTGCACAAGCTGTACTTGATCATCAACAAACACATCCTAAGTGTGATGGTCAACCTAAACTATTGGCTGAGGCAGAAGAGCGTAGAGGTTTAGCCGTCTCAGAGGTAATGTCCTGCAAAAAGTGTGGTTTTAAAACACAAAAGACAAAACTTTACAGTGAGATAGCTAACGAGGGTAGGAAGCGGGGACGACGCACTGCAACCCCAAACATGTCTTTCCAAGTTGGCCTGCAGAACACTGGCATTGCAACCGCACGTGCGAGGAGGCTCTTGACATCAATGGACACAGCTGTACCATGCACTAGTGGGCTGCAAAAAATTTCGAACAAATGTGGTGAAATTATCAAAAATGAAAATATCAGAGACATGGCAGACAAGAGGAAACTAGTGAAAGACATCCGTGAGCTCCAAGGCTTTGAACGAGAAAGTCCAATTGCAGTTGAAATGGACAGGCAGTATAATAATCCCCTGCGCAACTGTAGGAAAAAAAACCCATTTGTTCCTGCAACACAGACAAGAGACACCGTGTGCGAGAACGCAACTACTTCAAAGTTTGTTATAATGTACCATCAAGAAAACAAGCTTTGTAAAAGTGGTGAAATGTCACCATCATCATTCGGTCAACAATGCACATCCGCTAAGCACGGCGACAAGTGCACAGCTACTCGTCCAGCGCATTTCAATATGGGAGATGAGAGAGAAGGGGGTGTTCGATGTGCGACTAAACTTTTGGAGTGCACGGAACCAGTTCTTGTGGATAGAATAACAACAGACGCTGACGGCTGTCTAGCAAAAGGAATGAATTCTGTCATGAGAAGAAGAACGGGAAAGGAAATGGAAAGTCTGCTGGACCCATCCCACTTGAACCGCTCGCTTTGTGCGGCAGTCAGCCGAGCAAACTTTAGCAGTGACATGTTCCCTGGGAACAGTGCAAGAGACCGAAACAGAGTACAGGACCGATTTGCTGATGACGTGAGTCACAGAGCACAGGCTGAGGCACACCATATTTCCATTAAATGCGGAAATGACACAGCAAGCATGAAAAGACTGGCTGCAAAGGCGATTGATGCAATTCCGAACTGCTACATGGGAGACCATGAGAAATGCAAACAAAATTCTCATGTTTGCAACGGTAAATACAAGTACCCATACCTCTCTCGCTATGTCCGCGGCAGATTTATTTTAACATCTAAAGATGAGGAAATCTTAAAAACAATTTTGGAAAAACGCATAGGAGACGAAGCGATAGAGAGAACCAAGTACAGAACAAGTTCCCAGAAGTCTGAATCCATGAATCATGCCTACGCCATGACAAATCCAAAAGGAACACTAACCTTTTCAAGGAACGGAGCTTCAAGAGATCACAGCGCCATCCATCTGGTGAACAACCAACATGCAAACTCTATTATCAAAAAGTGTGAGGCAACTCATTGCCCCATTACTGCTGGATCACCCGCTGCAAAAGCCCTCGATGCAATGGACAAAAAACAACAATATCACAAAAAACGTGTTATGGGAAAGATCTACAAAAAGCGACGAGCACAGTGTCGAGCTGAACGATATCACACTTACTATGCTAAACAAAATTTGTATCAACCTGGCCAACTAAATCCAAAGTCACAGGACACTAACTCATCGTATAACTATGAGGGGCCAAAGATTCACAAGGAGCACAATTACAGCAGAATGTTCTCAAAATGGAAAAACCGATAGAGTGTAACTCTAATTGAATCACTTGACTTTTCCGGAAACTTGACATTCATAATAATGCAATGTTTACACCTCCCCCACTCTTCTTGTTCAGTTATTAGTTAATACCAACCATACCATGCCATGTAATGTATGATGATGATGTTTACAACATGTTTATTTCTTCCTAATTGAGGAAGCAACCAGCCGCTGTTGACCCATGATTTTCTTGAAAGTGACTTACCATCACAGTCTCATCAAATAGTCATACACGATAGTCGTACCGTCGATCGTAGTTTGTCCCGTCTTACACACTGTATACTGTTAAGTGTGTAGGAATAGGATGCCTAAAAAAAAAGCAAGCCACTCTTTGAAAACGTTGAATTATTCTGTTAACAAGTGACAATGTTATTGCTATCTATATTTTATTATAATTACTGTTTGCAGCCAGAGGAGTGATGTTTTCACGAACAATAAAAAAAACCGGCGATAACTGACGAAAGAAGTCTCAAACAACTCATTTCTGTCACGCCTGCAATTGTAAACAAACGGCAGACATGTTTAAATCCCAACAAAAATGGCTGCAAGGGCGCCACCATGTTGTATATATAGGGCGCACCCCTCTAAATAATCTCCCATAGGAACCAATGCTAAATGATAATTATTCAAAAATACTCAAAAAATCGTGTAAGTCTCTCAGCCTCTTGAAAACCAATCAGACATATTTCCGGACAACTAAACTTCAGAATTCTTTTCAATTTTTGGCAGGTCAGCCGTTTGGAATTTTTGCTAACTACCCCAGAAGAAAAAAACACGATATTTTTTTTTTTTCCAAAACCGACTTGCTGCCAGTTTTCGTGAAGCACTTCTCCACTTCCCCGGTCAAATAGGGCCAACTTTAACGCCTAAATTTATCAAGTCTCCTCAAAAGTTGAAGCACAGAACCCCCAGGTTGTGATAGATTTTTATATTTACACAATCTATTAATTGCATGACCCCCAAAACGTTATAATTAAAAATAAGTTGTGGGTTTACAAATTATGATAAGTAGCTTGGCGCATTAATTCTGGCTTATTTAGTGTGGTGCACCCGTAAACCATGCACGTACGTACCTTTGCCATACATCGTGTATTTTCCGGTCTGACCTTGCGCGTTGATGCTTTGTGTAACAACGCGGGAATTATGTCAAAAATGCGAGAAAACAGGGCGCCCGCGCGCGGTCAAAATGCGTTTCGCGGGCTTTGGGTTTTCAAAAGTTTTTGAACGGACTAATCACCGAAAGGAAAGGAAAACAGGCGGGATAGATAACCTAATGAATATTTATTACCCCCAATCGATTCCCCATTATCCAATCATCATTCTAGGTTAAGCGTTGCCTTCTATTAATACGTAGATCGAGCGTAGTACTTGATTTTCTTGGACGCATTTCACGGTAAATAATCACCGTTTTTGTTTACTTTTTACCAAATCCCCATCCCAAATATCTTTAAAAATGTAAACAAAAATAAAACAGAGATCGTATAAAAGTGCGCAAATCTACAAAAAACCCATTATTATAACTATATTGTTCAGGTTAATTCAGGAATGACGTTGGTTTTCGTTTTAGAGCTAAACTTTTTTTAACGGTACAGCAGTGTGTAAAACTCGTCAAGGTCATTGGGGCAAATTGTAATTTGACACCCAACACGATTCACGAGAAACGCGCTCTGAACGCGCAAAGCTGAACAGCGTGCCGTGAAACCTAGGTGTTTGACGGGTGCATTTGTTATGGGCAGGCTGGGTCGCTCGATCTTCACTCGTAGTATTGTGCCTGTGTAACCAAAGGATAAGGTTGAATAAAAAGGGGCATGCAGCTGCTTAATGCTTAACTATGGCCAAATAACTTTTACTGGTAATTCTAATGGAAGTATTTAGGGCCTAAACCAGGATTAAACTAACAGTGAAATGCAGACCTAGTTCTACATATTTATAAATAAACGACCAGTGTATTGATGCATGATTTTTTTAATAATAATATATAAAAGGTAATGGAATATTTAAGAGCCCCACACCAGGCTTAATAAAATCAAACATGCTTGGCTGTCCTTTATTTTATTTGTTTCGAAACATTTATACATCACAAGTAACTAGAACAGAATATAAAGCCAAACTATAATGAATAATTAGCAGTTTTGTCTTTTTTTTTGGGGGGGGGGATGAAACGCTTCCAGTAAATTGATCACACCAAAGGAAGTTGCAAAGATTTTTTTGTTTGAGTTTAACTGATTAAACTTGAAAATACAAAATGAAAAATGTGTTGTTAAAATCATGGAGGTAGGTATACCTCCATGTTAAAATGTACTTCTAAAACACAGATTAAACATGGATAAATCTGAAATGTAATGTAGACTGTACAAATTCTGTCATATGGCTAAAAGCTGGTGGAGTACAAAAAAAGAAGCAGAAACATCCAGGGAGAGACATGACTAGGACCCCCCCTCCCCCACCCCGCAAGCCTACAGGGATACAAAATCCCATTTGAGCCATTGTCAAGTACACCCCAATCAGATGTAAAATTTGCACCAGCGTACAGAAACGATGGTTGAAGGAATACAAATTTCTGACTGAAGGCAAAAAGGCCAAGCGTCAACAACAACACAATGTTGTGGTGGATAACAACATCTCTGCCGAGAACTTCCCCTTTTCATTTCTCTGGTGACGCCTCCAGAAGAGTTACTATCACGCCCAAAAAGTCGCCAACTCGTTGCGTAGCTGTGAAGTCCCTCGTCGCTAAAGTAAAGCAGCAACTAGATGCCTAAGAGAAGTAAGAAAAATAAGGATGTGTATTTTAATGTTTTGGGTTTTATTTAGAAAACAATTTAATAAACTCTTAAAATTTATAATTTGCTCTTATTCTCCGAACAGGACTTACGAACTAAGTTTGTTAAAACAACATCCCGCAGAATGAGGTTAGGGTCAAGATCTGAGGCAACAAGGGAGGCTGGACGTTCAAATAAATATTTCACATTGCCAACGTTGGTTGTCCCAATTGCCCTTTGACACACCTTGGACACATGTGATTAGAGAGCCTGTGTTTAGGATTCCGATGACACAGGTAAATAAAATAGTTTGTACAGCGTAATTAAATCAACAGTGTAAAAATAGATAAATAATTGCAAATTACAGTGAATATGAGGTAACATTGCAATGACCTTTTTTTATGACAGGTCTGCCAACTCAGACTTCACATTTAGTCTCAAGTTCTACCTCTAGAATTTCAACAGCTTTGAAGGGCCATGTCACACCCTTGACATGCAAGTGTCAGCTGTGTTGGCCTTAGCTAAGAAGATAAACATCACACCAAGGAAGAATCTCCAGCACTTGGCTCCTTCTTCAAGAGTGTCTCTATATTGAAGAGGGCCTGACAATTACATGTAGATCTGCAGGCAAAGGCTTTTGATGAGGAATTCTTTCTCAAAGAGGAACGTGTGGACACGATCATGTCACCTGTGCAGGGAAGTGCAGACATCTAACCTTACTTGGATGAAACGACCGCACTGCGGAAGCAACAAGAACATCTGGTAAGCTGTCATAACCATTAAAAAAAGTATGTAAATATTGTAAGCTTTTATTAATAAGTGTGCAAGGCTTTTAATAAACAAATTTGACCATGTTTTATTTTTTCAGCTGGTGAAAGCAAAGGCCCTCCATTAAAAGACATTGTTCCTGGCTTACTTCCGCATCTCTTTTTCGTCTCGTCAAAGTGTACGTGTGCTGCCGAAGATGCATCTACAAGAAGACCATGTCATTCCCTGGCTGCGGCAGTTGTACTTTGGTCAAGGATACCACGGCGAGCAAAGAGGGTAGTCTGTCCATGCCCTTTGATGTCCGAAGACTGCATTAGAGATGGATATTCTGCAGTCTGTCATTCAGTCTCACTGCGTCATTGCCAGCCCTGCCAGCGCACCACCTGCTACCTTTTTAAAATGATATTTTTATTTTTATTTTCACAAAACAACAAATTTTCATGAAAATATCTTCATTTTCACAAGTGTATAATATGATTAAATTGTATCTTAATCTTCAGCCTATTTATAAGCTGCAACATTTTTGAGAATCAAATTCAATGTTTTCTGGGGCTTTTTATACGTCAAAGATTGTACAAAACATACGTATAAATTTCTTCTTTTAATAAAACTGCACCATTGTATGCATTTTTTGTATAAAATTATTTCTGTATTCGCTTCGGCGTGAAGTATTAACCAGGCTTATAGACCTATATATAGTATTAAAAAACTATCTATGTATAAATTAAACATGAAGCGCCTATAGTAATTAGTATCATTTGTATTTGTCACCTTTTATTTGTTGAAACCCCTTATTATTTAATTCTCAAATGTCCACTCCAAGACCAACGAATGAATTAATGAATTATAACTCCCAATACTGTCATTAAAAAATTCAATTCAATTCAATCTAACAGTAGTTAAACACCAGGCATGTGAAACGTGATCGTACATGTCGTATGGGAGAATTGTAAATTGTAATTTACTGTAGGTCTACTGTCAGTTTATGCAAGAAGGAATATTCATCTTATAATAATTTATTATTAATATCATATGTAATTTACAATAAATAGCCGACAATTACAATACCTGAAAGAATTTAGCCTCTCCACCATGGATTCATGGTGACCATGTCCACCTGTTTTCGTCACTAAGCGTTCCCACGCCATGTCTTCAATCATGGAGGTTAGTGCACAAACACCATGCAGTCGAACGGTGCATGCCCACACAGCATGCAACGTGGCTTGGCTTCTTATCTTGAAGACGCCGTGTCAAGTTACACTACTCAAGTCTATGGGTATTTTGTGTGTGATCAGTTTACGATGTACAAACTGACTGGTGGTAAGCTAACGGAAATCTTCAAAAATCTGCAAGTTTTCTGCAGAAAAATTGACTAATAGCAATTCTAAACGATCTTGTTTACGTACAAAGTTACTATTTGGACAAGAAAGATGCTAGAAAATGGCATATTCATGAACAAATTTACGACTGAAAAAAAAAAGTTTAGCTCTGTTCTAGGACGTACAGGTTCGTTGTAAACATCCTCATTCATGACATTTTAGATTCCATATACCCCTCAAATTGCGCTTTTAAGAAAACCCAACAAATACTCAAAATATTCTCATAAAACGTAATTTTAGGACAAATATTTACCCATTTTAGGAACGACAGTTACATCGTTTAAAAACCATAGGTTTTCAAAAATTAAAACACGAACGTAAACATCGAACGAGCCCCTACTAATGCATATTCATTAAAAGAGCCAAGGCTCCTCCTTTGCCCCCTCTACACCGTCTTCTTATCGATGAGTCATGGCTTTGTTTTCTTAGAACTAAAATTGCATATGCATGAGCAGATAATTACGCGTCATATGACGTTTTTTTCGCGCGTGCGCGCATAAGAATCCCAGGGGAAAACATACGTGATAGCGTCGTATCCATAGGAGGAGGAATGAACGAACAGCAATGATTAACCCTTGCAGTTGTAAATCAGATGAAACATCTACTGGAATGGACAGCAAGCAAGGCTTACCTATGGTGGCCCTGAAGGGACATTGCATATCGCAAACGTGTGCGCACACGTATGCAATGTCGTGAAACAATTCGCGAATATGTGCGCACACGTACGCAATGTCGTGAAACAAATCGCGAATGTGTGCGCACACGTATGCAATGTCGTGAAACAAATCGCGAATGTGTGCGCACACGGTATGCAATGTCGTGAAACAAATCGCGAATATGTGCGCACACGTCTGCAAATATATTTGCAATGTCGTGAACGTTTATTGCATACCAAGTTGCATACCTTTGAATAAAATGTCTAATGATCTGGGGGGTTTCTTGCCCACAGTGAGATTAGCGGTAGTCATTGCAGCGGTAGTCATTGTTGTGAGGCAAGCGAGGCGGGTGGCGTATTTCTTTTTTTCCCACGACGAACGTGGGCTATTAACATAAAATGGGCGTGTTTGACCGTAAAATACCCTCGCGCGTGCGTACTCTTCGACCTTGATTGTAATAGCACAAGTACAATTATTAGTAGGCTGCAGGTAGATAGCTTATGCTGTAGTACATGTTGGCGAAACTTGGCCTGGTGCCAAGTTCTTGGGTACACATTATTGTATAGCCATGCTTACAGGAGCCTGACTGTAGCGCCACGTACTCCCTAGGTCTCTAACAAATTGTCTGCAACTATGACATCATCCCAAAGGTATGCAACTTGGTATGCAATAAACGTTCACGACATTGCAAATATATTCGCACTCGTGTGCGCACACATTCGCGATTTGTTTCACGACATTGCATACGTGTGCGCACATATTCGCGATTTGTTTCACGACATTGCATACGTGTGCGCACATATTCGCGATTTGTTTCACGACATTGCATACGTGTGCGCACACATTTGCGAATTGTTCCACGACATTGCATACGTGTGCGCACATATTCGCGAATTGTTTCACGACATTGCATACGTG
The DNA here is from genome assembly GCA_037783415.1 of Leptasterias polaris. NCBI lineage: Eukaryota > Metazoa > Echinodermata > Asteroidea > Forcipulatida > Asteriidae > Leptasterias > Leptasterias polaris. Next base: position 11,005,051 of record JAZGTN010000009.1, read on the forward strand.
TGCGCACATATTCGCGATTTGTTTCACGACATTGCATACGTGTGCGCACATATTCGCGAATTGTTTCACGACATTGCATACGTGTGCGCACACGTATGCGATATGCGATGTCCCTTCAGGGCCACCATACTTACCCTTGTAATTTTGGCTCAAATCACATGAAATATCCAGAGGAATGGACGGCGCAAGGCTTACCCCTTGCAATTTTGGCTCAATTACATGAAACATCCATATGAAGCCCTGCGAAAGCTCTGAGCTTGGCATTTTTAGGGGTGAAAAACCAAGCCTTCATGTGCCTAAAACAGAGAAATAGACACACTCTTATTGGAAATTAGATCCATATAAATCTTCTAAGTTTACTCTAAAAATGTCTGAACATCAATGGTGGGGTCCAGGGGTGAGGCCCCGGAAGCTCTGGATGAGCTTTTGGCACTTTGTGGGGTGAAAAATCAAGCCATGTGTGCCTTAATTCGAGAAATAGACACACTTTTTAAGCACTTCTTATCCATACCACTCTTTTAATTTTACTAAATGGAAATTTTAATCCCACAAATCTCGCGTTTGGATCTGGTTGCTGCAATATCTGGTTTCATGCATATTCATTCAAAAAATATAGTTCAAGCTTAGTGTAGTCTTTACACTTGGAATGCCAGAACGAAATGAAATATATTTTATGCAGGACAAATTGGCACGTCAGGTTTCAAACGCTTATGCTCTCACCTTTTAAAGTGGCTGACCATGGCAATCTGTCATAATAAAATTAAAACATAACAAAACAGAGAAGCCAAAACCCTTGGAGCTCTAGTCCCAGCCATATAGAGCCTGTACCCTAACCTTAACCATAATTATAATTGGAAGCCCCTACCATTTAAAAGCGCTAACTCTCACCATAGAAGTGCTAACCCTAACCATGGAGGAAGGAAGAGTCTCTTCCTTCCTCCATGCCCTAACCCTTGAATCTCTATAACCTGCTGTGTGTAAACACACTCATAGTCGTCCATGATTCACTACATAAAACAGACACAGTCAACTTAATTTCTTTACAAATTCAGCCTGCACACCAGTGTAAAATAGTCCACTTAAGGAGATTTAAGAAGACAACATTGGTTTTTATTTTCCATTTTACATGTATTCATTTTAAAATAACGCAATTGCATGCAATAGACACCTTTGTTTCCATTTATTAATAATGTTCATGTAAAAATAAAAGCTAAGCATTTGATAAACTGTTAAAAAAGTTAGTACTAATGCATTTATAAATAAATTGTGATACACACATACTTGTCCTTATTTCAAAACGAGTAATTAATTGTGGACGCAAAAAATAAATGATTCTGATAACATAAACTAACTTCTCTAAAGGTACTCTAAGTGTCTCTTGTGGCCCAGCATGGTTCCGTAAAAGCACCTTAAAGGGACACATTGCCTTGGATCGGGCGAGTTGGTCTATGAAAAGCGTTTGAAACTGTTTGTTATAAAATGCATATGGTTAGAAAGATGTTTAAAAAGTAGAACATAATGATCCACACAAATATGCCTCGAAATTTGGTGGTTTTCCTTTAACTTCCTGAACTAGCAAGGCCCACGCAATTTCGAGGTATGTATGTGTGGATCATTTTATAGTACTTTAAAAACATCTTTCTAACCCTATGTATTTCATAACAAACAGTTTGAAACGCTTTTCATAGCCCAAATCGCCCAATCCGAGGCAATGTGTCCCTTTCAGTCATCCATTTACTTGTATTAATCAATTACAGAGTAGAAAGTCATCTTGACTCCAGCCATGCAAACATTTTGGTGACCGCAGCCAACCAGAAACATGTTCGAACTTCGATTGAGCATTTTCCCCATGTGTACGTTTAACTGCAGTGACACGGCTGTCCCGACCAAACTGAAAATAGTTGCTGGCTCAGTCAGGCTTGGTCTTATGATGGCAAATGCTACAAACTATCAACAACAAAAAATTGAAGGAATTCTTTCAAGAGTGAAACAAATTAAATCCAAACATTTTGATTAAATGTTTACGACTGAGTTCCATTTATTAAAACAAATCAAAAGGTTGTATGTTAACCCTCCTACTGTTCGCAACATTTTCAAGTGAGTTGACCAACCATTTGAAAGCATTCAACTGCCAAAGTTGTGTATGGTGCCACAACTGTGCACAGAACTAACTGTGTACTGTGTACATGCATTCCCTCATGGTATCATATTGCAAGCCTGTATTGGTTGGCAAACGCCATAGAGATGTGCACTAAGCAGACGCACAAATGCGCGTCTGCCTCACGCCACCATCAGCCCCATACAAAAAGACGCAAAGTTCCATAATTATGCGCTATGTGCAATTTACATATTTCATAGGTCTATTAGGTTTGGGTAAATTTGTTTGTATGTGTAGATCCAAACCAAGCAGTGCACTCCCAAAGTGTCACCATATCTCAAAAAAGGCTCAATACCATTTATTAAAGGCACTGTACACGTTTGGTAATTACTCAAAATATGTATTAGCATAAAAACTTACTTGGTAACGAGCAACGGAGAGCTGTTGATAGTATAAAACACTGTGAGAAACGACTCCCAAAAGCCTTTTATTCCTATCTGAAAGCACACTAGTTTGTACAACAAGGGTGTTTTTCTTTCGTCATTTTGTTCCAACTTCAATGACCAATTGAGCCCAAATTTTCACAGGCTCGTTATTTTATGCATATGTTGGGATACACCAAGTGAGAATACTGGTCTTTGACAATTACAAAACGTGTTCAGTGCCTTTAAATCTCTTAGTGTTTAAATAATAGAAGACTGTTTAAATAATAGAAGAGCTCCCTGTTGGAAAAACACAGCGAGTTACAGTTTTAAAAAATGTGCCTGCATACATTATATGAAAATGTTCTGTTTACAAATTTGGAATGAATGCAAAAGTCATACAGCAAAATCAGAGTTTTTAGGCAGATGCCTTAGATTCTTACATGCTGATATTTAATACACAAAGTCAAACTATTATAGAGCAGAATATTAAATTTAAATCTGGCATATACATAAAATTACTTTTAAAACATATTAATTAATGGTAGTACAAGTTCTAAGGACCAATTTCAAAAGTAAACAACACTTGTTAAACAACAAAATACAAAATTAAATAATCAAATAAAAATTTTCTTTTATATTACAGTTAAGTTGAACATTCAGTAAGTACTGTTAAGGTTGTTCATATTTGTTGCTATTTAATTCTGTGTACAAAAAATAAAGATTTAATAGAAAAACTCATTTGTAGAAAAATCATCTCGTCAAATTCTTAAAAGGGAGCAATTACTTCCAATTTGTCAAGACAAAATTGCATGAAATTAAAAATGCACCAGTTCAGATACAAATTGATACAAGAATAGCTTGTTTCTGTTAGGTAAATTGGAGGAATGATTAAATAATTACATTCAACTAATACTAAGGGATTAATAGAGTGGCGACAGGTCTTAAACGGCCGTTTAAAAACAGTGCATAATATAATATTTCTAATAATAATTTGGGAGGCTCATCCTTACTGCAGCTGAGAGGCTGAATTGTGAGGGATGCGGATACAATGTGTTAGAGCCGCAGGCATGCAAGGACGCCTGTTGCAGCCAGCCACTTCGACTCATAAATGACCAGTGGAGCACAGCCTGAGATTGAAAATGTTATTTTTCTTTTTTCGGAGGGAGGAGAACTGGAGGGCGAGGAGAAAAACCCTCTTGGCGTACAAGAGAACCAACTCTAATCACATATGGCCTTATCCAGGAATCGAATTAGGGCTACAATGGTGAGAGGTGAGTGCTTTATGCACAAGCCAGCCGTGCTTTATAACTCTAAGGTGACAAATCTTGGCACACATAGGCTTACCGAGGTCTGGGCCGACTTTCATAAAACTTTGAGGACTCACAACCGTTGGGACTAAAGAGTCCTAAGTGAATGCACACTCAATGAAACGGCAATTGTCAAGGGCATTTGATGTCAAACAGTTGCAGCAAATGACCTGCCCCATTGATCCTCACTTACATTTAAATGGGTTTATACACCTGTTCTGGCGACACTATGTACCGAATGATCAAGAAAGTAGGAGGGTTGACTGTGTAATGTGTATATGCATTCACCACATGATATCAGATTACAGGTTGACATAGTTGATCTATCATTCAAAACCACACTGGGTTATACTGAATGGTCAGACAGTAGGAGGATTAACAAGACATTAACTTAGTTCTAACTAATTTGACCAATCTCTGGTCACGCAACTACACTGTAAAAACGGCGCTTAGCGTTTAAACACACACACAACATGTTTACACGCAAACATGTTTAGAAATATGTTTGTAAGCTAAATGGGTATCTCCTTAACATGTCAAAAAGCTAAACGTGTTGAGATTTGTTGTGCTTGTTTTAAGTGAAGTTTTGAATTTAAACACAATCAAAACATGTTTACACGCAAACATGTTTAGAAATATGTTTGTAAGCTAAATGGGTATCTCTTTAACATGTCAAAAAGCTAAACGTGTTGAGATTTGTTGTGCTTGTTTGAAATGCAGTTTTGAATTTAAACACATACAAAACATGTTTACAGGCAAACGTGTTTAGAAATATGTTTGAAGCTAAATGGCTACCTCTTTAACATGTCAAAAAGCTAAACGGGTTGAGATTTGTTGTGCTTGTTTGAAATGCAGTTTTGAATTTAAACACATACAAAACATGTTTACAGGCAAACGTGTTTAGAAATATGTTTGAAGCTAAATGGCTACCTCTTTAACATGTCAAAAGCTAAACGTGTTTTGAACTGGTTTGAACATTTGAATACACCAGAATGTGTTTACATCAATTGAATACGTTTGCTATTGGTATGAAAAAGCTAAGCAGCTAGCCATGATAGGCTTCCACGTAGGCATATAGGCCTTCCTTGAAGAGCGTTTTTGCTATAAACACATATTTAAAAGGGTTTAAAATAATTCGCATTTTGGTAATACGTAACTTTACAAAGGTATCAAAAATGTCCCACACGTTTAGCCCCTCATGGCAAGTAAAATTGCTCAGGTAGCAAACGTACTAAAATGATGAACACACATTCTGGTGTATTTGAATGTTCAAACCAGTTCAAACCTGCATTGATCGCAACACGTTTAGCTTTTTGACATGTTAAAGGGATACCAATTTAGCTTACAAACATATTTCTAAACATGTTTGCTTGTAAACATGTTTTGTATGTGTTTAAATTCATCAGTTTGTTTAGAATGAAATGGGCGGGGTTTCATTAAATATGCACAAATATAGACCTCGGTGTTTATTCAAAACCATTGTAGGTATAATAGCCTTTCCTGCGCAGTAGTTTACACTTTAATGTGTGTAATTCAATTGAAGCAAATTTTTGTTGTATCATATTGGCCAGCACTTCAAAGATTCACACCATGGGTAGAAAGTAAAGCCCAAAATGTATAATTGGAACGGATTCTGAGACTTCAAAATTACCGTTTTCAGCATGACTGAAATTATGGCATCATTGCTCCTCAAATCATCTCGATGAAAATCATCTCGATGACCGTTGAGATGATGATGATTTATCGATTCTCATGCCGAGCGTAGGTTGAGCGTTATGTTTCAGTAAGCAGGCAGGCGAATGTTGCAACATTTCTCTTTTCTTTTCTTCAGGTGTTTAAAAATTAAGCTTATTCTCTGAAACGTGTTGGATTCTAAACATGTTTAGCACTCACTATGAACCCTAAACACATTCAATCTAAACGTATCACAGGCTAAATGTGTCTCGGGGTAAACATGTCACAGAAACGCAAAATCTAAACATGTTGAGGGCTAAACGTGTGAAAAAAGTGGGTACAAGCGAGGCGTTTAGAAATGTGTTTAGATTCTAAACGCCGTTTTTACAGTGTAACATTTCACACAAAAACAAAAGTACTTGAACTTCAGTTACATTTTTCTGTTCAAAAGAAATAGTACTCTAACTGAAAACCACTCCAATACGAACTTCAAAAAGCAAAATGGAAACATAATAAGTAAACATCAAAACTTGTTTTTGGTTTTAGCGTCTATGTGATGTCAAAATGTTAAAAAAAATACTTCAAATATTTATGACTCCTTACCTTTTTTGAGTGATAAAAATATACCTCTATTTCAATTTTCTCTATAATTTTTTTTAAAATTTGTTCAGGCATACCTAGAGGGCGCTTTGATCACCCTGACCAGAACGACGTTTGAGCTTCAGTCATTAGTTAACGTTTTTTGGTCTGTATTTTGAAAATTGTCTATGCCCACCCACAAAGTGTTTTGGGGCTTCTGAAGTAATCGTTCTCATTAGAAATACAGTTACCACAATGACTTGATAAAGGAACAATAAAGGTATAATGAGCACCAGGAATTGATGTTGTCTTGTGAGAAATTACTCAATGTGGTTCGCAGAACCTCGTTCGCAGAACCTCGGCCGTAAGCCACAGCCGATAATCTGCCTTGGTATGCTGGAATCTCGGAACACTCGGATTAACCTCCTATTCAACACGGTAGTGCATGCTTGTGCGCGCTGCACAATGGATTGTCCGGGTGGATACTTCCATCCACTGAGGGAGCACAGAAACTGTTCTAATTGCGATTAACCAACTGCTGTAAACTAGTCCAGTGTATACACGTGTCATCCAATGTGATTATGTTTTTTTTCACGTGGTCTGTTCAGCCGTAGCAGGGGGAGCTTTTCTAACCAAACCGTAACCAAATTGATAGCTCAGATTAGGCTTGATTTCAAGATGGTGGGTTTGAACAAAAACCTACAAAAAATATTTATAGAATTCTTTTTAGAATGAACAAATAAATCCAATAATGTTGATGAAATTATTAAGATCTTTGAGAACAAAATAGAGGTTGTATATATTGAAAATAAAAAAGCTCTTGGACATTTTTCTGGTCAGGATCACTATAGATAGTTCCCAGTAGACGCCATCTTTACGGGCAAATCGCATTTTGGCTTGCAGGCGCGTCAAGCACTCAAATTATTAACGCAGCCGCGTCATTCATTAACCAATCATGCAATTCTGTTCTCACGCGTAACGCACGACTGTGTGTTCCAAATTGCCCGTAAAGATGGCCGACTTACGTCATATTGCGACCTATAACACGTCCCTCATTTGTGACTGATTTGCATATTACTTTCTCTTTGAAATTATACAATATCTTTCCTTTAAACTGATTAAACATGTTTGTCCCTGGTCAAGATTGATTCAACTGCAGGGTGGTGCCTTTTCAGTATTAATAAACCAGTGCTGTACATTAATATAGGATACAGGGAATCAACATTTGACTACACTACTGTGAATTTCAAGGTTGTTACATTATAGAGTTTTATATACTCGCTACATCATTTCAATTACATATCTGAAGGTTTGGTTAAAACAGGGCCAAGCCTTACATATCTGTGTAAAAATGTTGCCTCTTTCAAGAAAATCTGACGGTAATGGAAGACCAATAACAAATCCTTACAAATCTCACTCCTGAAATACTTAGTTTCTCCTGGAATGAGTGCAGTCCCATTTTGGAAAACAATTCTTTAAATATTACCACCAAAGTGTATGAACCAGGTTGCTACAAGTTAGAGTTTTACAGACTCTCTAAATCATTTCAATTAGGTATCTAAAGGTTTGGTCGTAACACAGGCCAAATCTCCCACATCTGTGAAGAAAATTTTGCCTCTTTCAAGCAGATCTGAAGGCTCAAAGAGATCAGTGAAAAATCGTGAAATCAGGGCAAACCCTGACCAACCTCATGCCTGTAATTTGTATATATTTTCTCTTGGGACAAGCGCATGCAGTCCCTTGTGGAAAAAAAATCTTCAAATAATACCACCAAAATGTATGCACTAGGGAATGCAATGAAAATAGAAACATTAATTTGTCAACTTTAGTTATGCATGATATATTAAAGTGCTTCTGAGTATCTCTACACATATCAAAGTTTTAAGAGACGGGCAAAATGATAAAATTTGTTCCATACACAATCAAAAGTTAAAATATATTTTTGTAAAATATATGTACAATCTCTATTGCATCAGGCACTTCATTGTTAATCCTTCATCTCACAAAACAAATGGACACCAGTAAAAATACAACGGATACCAGAAAATATACAATGGATATCAGTGAACATACAATGGATGCCTAAAACACTGGTAGCCAGCTAAACCATAAAACGTAGGGTGATTCACAAGACAGTTTACTCCTCAGAGGTCATTTTCCGAAAAGGGTCAACCAAGCAGTGTTCTAGCACCTTTAAATGGTGTGAAAAACATTTACCGCCCTCACCGTCTTACTCTTATGCCATAAACATACGACCTCGCAGCTTTGCAAGTTACAAACAAACTTAAACATTTGAGGTCATGTGGCAAGCACTGTGAAAGGACCAAAACTTGTCTACTTTTGATAAACTGCAAAAATGGCCTCTTCTGGGCAAACCCTAGAGGGCGCTCTGTAATGAAAATCTCCCATACTATCCTGATGCATAAAATCAGAGAGGATTATAATTTCAGTGCTTTTTTTAATGGGCAAGTTTTAGACTAGAGTCTTGCCGTCCATCTCTTACTGATGGCGCCCTTGAGCTGCTCAGTTCCAGGCGACATCTGGTGGCGCCAATTGCTTGAAATCGATCGAAGCGTAGGTGGTGGATTCTTCGGTCTGTATTGGCGGTTCGTTTACAGGATGACTTTTTAAATGGCCGACTTCCATGTATATTAGCCCTTCCTCGTCAACCTAGTGTTAAAAAAAAGAACAAGTTTCCATATTATTAATAATTTGTTCCCTTACTTCGTGAATATATACTTTTACTATATCTTATACCATGATTGAGAGCTAATTCTCTTTGCTCCATTCACCATTATGTGCAAGAAGTATTTTTGCTGTTTACCAAGCACACAGCAGTACAGTAATGAGATTTTACAAATGTGAAAATTTCTGAGAATTGCTTGGGGGCCTGGGTTCACCCTTAATCATTCTACACCCAGAGCATAAACAATTCAGGAGGTTTTACTCAGTGCATCACTAGAAATACAAAACTACAGGTTTAGAAACAATGCTGGGGTTCCTTCTTTCTCCCTTTGGTGAGTGCTTTACTTTCTGTTTCCAGTAAGGCTCAAGGAGATTTTGAGCAAAACTTGAATTCATCAGTCAAAGCTCCATTAACCCTCCTACTGTTCGCAACATTTTCAAGTGAGTTGACCAACCATTTGAAACCATTCAACTGCCAAAGTTGTGTATGGTGGCACAACTGTGCACAGAACTAACTGTGTACTGTGTACATGCATTCCCTCATGGTATCATATTGCAAGGCTGGCATAGCATCTATCATTCAAAACCACAGTGAATGGTATTGAATGGTCAGACAGCAAGAGGGTTAAAGAAAAAAACCACAAAAATACACATCCTTTTCGTCTGGCAACTAAAACCTGTTTATCTCCATGTAACTCCTTTTTCAAACAGTGGAGTTAATTGGATTATGCATAAACCAGTAGTGCTGCTGACTGCCCCAGGCAAATTAACTGCTCATCCATTAAGTTTGTCAACTTCCAATACCTCAGGATTGCGCGACATTTACGTGTGCCACCATGTAGCTAGGGTGATGTTTGCGCGTGCGAATCCGTGCGACAGTTCCATGACTGCCTGATAAAGCCCATGCTTAGTAGACTGCTGCACTTGCGATATTCTACTTTGCAAGTATATTTACTGTGCGTATAATCGTAAGTGCGCTTGGTTAGAAGCAAAAATAGCATCTGGAACGTGTTGGTGAACTGACCAGAATTTAGCTCTCGATCATGAATATGTATGAGGTTATAGTATGTTGCAATCATTACATGGTAATAACCAACCTTTTGACACTCAATGCATCATGGGAAATGATTAAATTGTGAAAATACATGGGGGGTCCCCTCCCCGCCTGAAAGACATCACCACGACTGACAACTGTCACAATACAAGATCTGCAGTTCGCCATCATTCGAGATGGCGTCAGCAACAAAACTGGTACTATGGATCAAAGCCATACATGTGCAGACTTTCAGCAATGGCTCTGACTAGATCACTATACCAGTCTATTCTTTACCATTACAGCCATAGCCAGCAAGTCACTCAACTTGGACAAAGTCTTTCCAATCAAGCCTAACATTTTACAGTCACAAGAGGGCGCTTGTCTTGGGCACCGTTAACCAAAAGTGTTTATCCGACTGATTATTTATGTCCTTTGACAATCAAACGATTTCCTGGGTGGGCTGATAACAATGTTGGCAGAGATTGATAGCTAATCACAACAACCATGATCTTATCAATATATCAACAAACGTGTGTGGCAAATTACAAGTGGCTAGCTGGGTTTGTGGGTCGCATGCACTTCTACACAATTATTGCAGAAAGCCCATGAAATTAAGTAAACAAAAAGAAAAAATACTATTTTGTTTTCTTCTTCTGTATTTGCAAGACGGACTCTTACTTTGAAGTTGCAATTTTTCATCCAAAACAGAATAATTTGACTTTACACAATTTGGGTTGAAGTTCACTCACACCCGCTCGGTAATTACACACAAAACAACTCTGAAACTAAAGTCGACACTTTGAAAACAATTTGTTCAAGCTATATTTGCAAAGTTGCACAAAGTCCAGTGTTTAGAATATAATAGTTTTGTTTTGCCGATTGTGAATTCAAAGGTCATATTCCAATTGCAGTCTATGAGATTGTCACCAGCTGCTCCTGGTGCATGCTGATACCAGGTGATTTTGGAAAGACCTTGCTGGGGCGCTCGTCAGGGGCACCGTTAACCAGAAGTAAAAAAAAAAATGTAACTCTTGTTGTATTTTTCAACACAATTTAGCCTTTGACTGTGATGTTTGAATGTTTTTAATCAACCGATAACAATTTTATTTCAGACCACATTTTGGCTTTCTGAAAGTCTGCAATATTATATATTGAGAATGTCATTCGAAGATCATGCATGCCTTTAATGTGGGGAATAACCGTATCTTCTCTGGGTTTTTTTAAATCTAGGCTTACTTCTTATGCTTTTGTAGATTGCTATTAGTCCCGTTCTGTCTTTGCTTGTTTTCAAGTTTACTGTTTTGTCCATGATTTTGACTGAGCCCCATTTTGTTTTCACTCAGGAGACCACAATGGAAATAGGTCTTGGACTTTCTTGTGCTATCCTCGGCAAACAGATTTATGTCTATTTTGTATGCATTTGCATGTATGAATGGAAGCCAGTTTGCCATCGAACACAATTCTTCACAATTTCCAGAAAGAGTGTCCAGCATAGAACTCAACTGTATTAAACAATGACAAAACAACAAACCAGTTTGCAAACTAGTCACGTATGTACCTTTGCCATACATCGTGTAGCATCCGGTCTGACCTTGCGCGTTGATGCTTTGTGTCAAAAACATGTAACCCGGAAAAATGGATCACTTGAATAAAACTAAATAAAACTAAACACTGGGGAAACTCACTTCAGAAAAACTCAACTAATCTAGGGATCGAATAGGGTTAAGACGCGAGGAAATGCAAAAAGTAGGACAGGGACTCAAAATGTAGGTTTCTCAACAAGCAAAAAATTAAAAAATAACTTATTATTGATTATAAGGCGATGACCAAAAGCAAAACCAGTGATCGAAGTACATCAATAAACCAAGTAAACTCTAAACCAAGACCATTATTAAACACTATTGTACTAAACCCCGAACAATGAAAAGAATTTATAGAAACCACTAAAAACAACAAATCAAAACACAGTGCCAAAGAAGGTTACAAAATTAAAATGGCTTTAAAACCTGTGTAAATAAAACAACAAGAAATACAATTGATCAAAATACAGTTCTTCAATCAAATTTAAGAAGAAACACTCAGTCTTAAAAATTAAATCCAAACTGAGTTTAAAACAAAAGATATTTCCAAAAATACAACTTTAGAAATGAAATTCCAAACAAACACAGGAATATTATGGTTGACAAAATGAATAATAAAACAAAATTTAAGCTTACCGAGTCCATAGCAGTAAATACTTGAAACAGGCAAATCTTGAACATATGAAGTAAAAATCAAAGCTTGTGATGGGCGAACACATAAGTGTGGAGTGTTCCCCTTGCGCTGCCAGGCTGCTATCTGAAGTCAATTACAGGGGTGACTAACCACACTACCAAGGATTATGCAAGAGGGTTCATTGTTTATTACAAAGGATTCCTAAGAAATTAACTAAGGGGGTGCTAGAAGAGCTTAGGGGGAAGTATAAACAGTGGAAGGGTAATAAAACTCTAACCTAGACACTTGGTCACCTATAGGACAAAGGTTTTTCTACACCTATTACACTCGCCACTACTTAAACCCATTGTTGTCCTCAACAATGTTAAAAAGTACAAAAATGAAAACTACAATGAATTTACAGCAAAAATTTAAAAAGAAATCAACTATACAAAAATCAAGGCCAAAAATAACTTTGTCGGGCAAACCGCATAATCTCCCGAAACCCCATAATATTGTGTGAAACTTGCAGGTTGTGCAAAGTTTGCCACCTCAATGACTTGGGCAAAACTTCTAGGTACTGAGTGTTATCTCCACTGTCGGTCTGCTTATAGTAAAGCAACCCATCCTTCACGATCAGGCTCTCCCATACACGCACCAGCCTCTTCAGTGCTCCTGGCTCCCTTTTCAGCTGATGAGGGCTAGGCTTTCTTTCTGCAGAAGATTTCAATTTCACGACTCTGGAGATGACTTTGTCTGTAAGTTGGGCTGACTTCACGTCAGGGGGAGGAGTTGGCAGGATTGCGTCCTCTACTGCTGGGGTCGAATCTACCTGCTGAAACGATGACGGACTATAATAAACTGTTGTTGGTGTGGATTGGCCATCAAACTCTCGCCATTGCCTCTGGCAACTTCGGGGTACTTTACTGCACCAAACAGAACTTCTCCTCTGGCGCTGACGACCATCCATCTGCATCTGCAGTCTCAGCAACAGTTCTCCTTGTCGTTGCTGCTGTGCAACAATGTCTCCAAGGAGATCCTTCACCGTCTCTAGCAAGCTCCTCTCCTTAGCAGGCTCCTCCATCGACGGAACTGAGGGTCTTTCTGCTGGTTGTGGGTCAAAACCACACATCTGAAGGGTGGTCAATAATGGCTTAACCACTGGTTGAAGAATTTCATCGAAACAACCAAATCCAGGGGGAGGAGAGATGTATGGCGTCCCGTCTGGCAAAATTGTGGAACTCGGCCCTTCAACCATAGTGAAATAAAATGCTTCCAAAACTCTGGCACTGTGTTCGTAACCCTAAAACTAATGACCGTCCCTACTTTTTACAAAACCTGGCTAAGTTCTAAAGGAACATAAACCCTACCCGGATTTTTCCACCCCAAAAATGTAACCCTGGGTTTCCACTTGTTTTTGTCGACACATTTATGTAAATCTGTTTTATTCAATGTGCTCTTATTTCTTTCTAAGCTACGTAATTTGTAATCTTTTTGGTTACTCTCTCTGTTTTTTGTTTTTGTTTGGTTTTTATGCGTCTCGGAATAAGTTTAGTCTTAGATAGATGGCGCTTTACAAGTTTTAATTATTATTATTATTATTATTAACAACGCGCGAATTATGTCAAAAATGCGAGAAAACTGGGCGCCCGCGCGCGGTCAAAATGCGTTTCGCGGGCTTTGGGTTTTCAAAAGTTTTTGAACGGACTAATCACCGAAAGGAAAGGAAAACAGGCGGGATAGATAACCTAATGAATATTTATTACCCCCAATCGATCCCCCATTATCCAATCATCATTCTAGGTTAAGCGTTGCCTTCTATTAATACGGACGTAGATCGAACGTAGTACTTGATTTTCTTGGACGCATTTCACGGTAAATAATCACCGTTTTTGTTTACTTTTTACCAAATCCCCATCCCAAATATCTTTAAAAATGTAAACAAAAATAAAACAGAGATCGTATAAAAGTGCGCAAATCTACAAAAAACCCATTATAACTATATTGTTCAGGTTAATTCAGGAATGACGTTGGTTTTCGTTTTAGAGCTAAACTTTTTTTAACGGTACAGTGTGTAAAACTCGTCAAGGTCATTGGGGCAAATTGTAATTTGACACCCAACACGATTCACGAGAAACGCGCTCTGAACGCGCAAAGCTGAACAGCGTGCCGTGAAACCTAGGTGTTTGACGGGTGCATTTGTTATGGGCAGGCTGGGTCGCTCGATCTTCACTCGTAGTATTGTGCCTGTGTAACCAAAGGATAAGGTTGAATAAAAAGGGGCATGCAGCTGCTTAATGCTTAACTATGGCCAAATAACTTTTACTGGTAATTCTAATGGAAGTATTTAGGGCCTAAACCAGGATTAAACTAACAGTGAAATGCAGACCTAGTTTTTATTTTTATTTTCACAAAACAACAATTTTTCATGAAAATATCTTCATTTTCACAAGTGTATAATATGATTAAATTGTATCTTAATCTTCAGCCTATTTATAAGCTGCAACATTTTTGAGAATCAAATTCAATGTTTTCTGGGGCTTTTTATACGTCAAAGATTGTACAAAACATACGTATAAATTTCTTCTTTTAATAAAACTGCACCATTGTATGCATTTTTTGTATAAAATTATTTCTGTATTCGCTTCGGCGTGAAGTATTAACCAGGCTTATAGACCTATATATAGTATTAAAAAACTATCTATGTATAAATTAAACATGAAGCGCCTATAGTAATTAGTATCATTTGTATTTGTCACCTTTTATTTGTTGAAACCCCTTATTATTTAATTCTCAAATGTCCACTCCAAGACCAACGAATGAATTAATGAATTATAACTCCCAATACTGTCATTAAAAAATTCAATTCAATTCAATCTAACAGTAGTTAAACACCAGGCATGTGAAACATGATCGTACATGTCGTATGGGAGAATTGTAAATTGTAATTTACTGTAGGTCTACTGTCAGTTTATGCAAGAAGGAATATTCATCTTATAATAATTTATTATTAATATCATATGTAATTTACAATAAATAGCCGACAATTACAATACCTGAAAGAATTTAGCCTCTCCACCATGGATTCATGGTGACCATGTCCACCTGTTTTCGTCACTAAGCGTTCCCACGCCATGTCTTCAATCATGGAGGTTAGTGCACAAACACCATGCAGTCGAACGGTGCATGCCCACACAGCATGCAACGTGGCTTGGCTTCTTATCTTGAAGACGCCGTGTCAAGTTACACTACTCAAGTCTATGGGTATTTTGTGTGTGATCAGTTTACGATGTACAAACTGACTGGTGGTAAGCTAACGGAAATCTTCAAAAATCTGCAAGTTTTCTGCAGAAAAATTGACTAATAGCAATTCTAAACGATCTTGTTTACGTACAAAGTTACTATTTGGACAAGAAAGATGCTAGAAAATGGCATATTCATGAACAAATTTACGACTGAAAAAAAAAGTTTAGCTCTGTTCTAGGACGTACAGGTTCGTTGTAAACATCCTCATTCATGACATTTTAGATTCCATATACCCCTCAAATTGCGCTTTTAAGAAAACCCAACAAATACTCAAAATATTCTCATAAAACGTAATTTTAGGACAAATATTTACCCATTTTAGGAACGACAGTTACATCGTTTAAAAACCATAGGTTTTCAAAAATTAAAACACGAACGTAAACATCGAACGAGCCCCTACTAATGCATATTCATTAAAAGAGCCAAGGCTCCTCCTTCGCCCCCTCTACACCGTCTTCTTATCGATGAGTCATGGCTTTGTTTTCTTAGAACTAAAATTGCATATGCATGAGCAGATAATTACCGCGTCATATGACGTTTTTTTCGCGCGTGCGCGCATAAGAATCCCAGGGGAAAACATAGTGTGCTTCAAAAATATGAAATATTAGTAGGCAAAAGATCTGATCGTATCAGTTTTGATTAAATAATAATAATAATAATAGTGGCTTCTTATATAGCGCTCAGGTCTGTCACTCAGTGACGCTCATGGCGCTTCAACATTATTACCCCTGGTCACTGGGCCATTTTTGTGTCATTCCTTTAACCATCTCAGCTCCCTGGGGAGTATACAGCCTGTGCTGCCAAATATGTAGCGCATCAAGCTAAGTCAATCACAAGAACCATCTCTGCCCTCACAGGTACCCATTTACTCCTGGGTGATGAGAAGCAATTATAGTTAAGTGTCTTGCTCAAGGACACAAGTGTCACGACCGGGACTCGAACCCACACTCTGCTGATCAGAAACACCAGAGCTTGGATCCGGTGCTCTTATCCGCTCGGCCACGACACGCTACACGAAATGCTTCAGTTGTCTAACGAGGCTAAAAATGCCGACTTATTGAAACATTTTTTTTTAGGGAGGGGGGGGAGTTACATGGTCACCGCAGGAGTTGCTACATCCTTGATTGTACAGAGTTATTGATAAGAATGGGCAAAGGGGTGTCTGCATGGCCTTTGAAGACCCCATTTTATTTCGAATACTGTTTTTTATCTGTCACTTAAATCAAATGCACTTTATACCAAATGCACTTACACTGTATACCACACGCCAACAGTGCTGTAAAATAAACACTTTACATACACAATGAAAACAATGGTATTTAAGTGAAATTGAATCTTTGACCTCAAATACAAGTGATTGTGGACTGCTTGAATGTTTAGGGGTGTCATTTGTTATTTGTTCCTTAATTCCCCGTGACCCCAAATACAAGATTGAAGCTGTCATGTGCATTCCAGTCATATGACAAGCATGACTGAAGTTCCTCTTTCTGTTTCATAGTTCATGCCTCACACACAAAAACACCCCCTTTTTAATATTATGTTTAGGAAGTTCCTCTCCAAACTGTGGGAATTTTATATTTCCTCAAAAGGTGATGGACTTTAAATGAGTTTGTTTTCTCACATTTGTCACGTTTGTTGTAAGAACAACGGAAGGGAGAAGCTCTTTTTTTTCCTTCAAATAAATAAAAGCGTGTTAATTGGATTTGGGTTTATTTTTCTACAAAACTTATGTTGTGACATCTCCTTAAAGGTATATGGTCATGGATTGGTTTTCGTCAATGTTGCTGATTTATAGGCAAATTTATCAAGAAAGATACATAAAGTCACATATAAATAAACGGACACCAACCCTCAGAAATCTGGGAAACAGTTCATGCATGAATTGTTTCTCAGACTCAAATATTTGTGTGTGAAAAATTATCCAAACCATATTACTTCAAAGGGAACCCTTTCTCGAAATAGTTTATACTATCAACAGCTGCAGTGCTTCTCATCAAGTCAATTTCTATGGTCATTGATTTTTAGAGTAGTCACCAATCTATGACCCTACTTTGAAAGGATTTTTTCTCTCTCATATTTGTTTGGTCATGTTTGCTTGGCGTGTCGTGGCCGAGTGGATAAGAGCACCGAACTCAAGCTCTGGTGTTTCTGTTCAGCAGAGTGTGGGTTCGAGTCCCGGTCGTGACACTTGTGTCCCTGAGCAAGACACTTAACTATAATTGCTTCTCTCCACCCAGGGGTAAAATGGGTACCTGTGAGGGCAGAGATGGTTCTTGTGATGGATTTAGCCTAGTAGCGCATATATTGCAGCACAGGCTGTATATACTCCCCAGGGAGCTGATATGGTTTCAGGATTGATAAAAATGGCCCAGTGACCAGGGGTAATAATATGCGCCTCGGAATAGCCTAGCTAGATAGATGGCGCTTTATAAATGCTTGATATTATTATTATTATTATTATCAATAGAAGGGATACACTCAAATGTTTTAAAACAATTCAAAACATGTTACTTGGATAGCGGTTTACTCTTCCAAAATCTTAAGGTTGTGTCATCTGTTTAAGATACTTATTGAAAACCAGAGATCTGGAATGAATGTGCTCAGCTACTTTGTGTACTTAATAAGGCTGTGGTTTACTCTTCCAAAATCTTAAGTTGTGTCATCTGTTTAAGATACTTATTGAAAGCCAGAGGACTGGAATGAATGTGCTTAGCTACTTTGTGTACTTTAATAAGGCTGTGGTTTACTCTTCCAAAATCTTAAGGTTGTGTCATCTGTTTAAGATACTTATTGAAAACCAGAGGACTGGAATGAATGTGCTCAGCTACTTTGTGTACTTAATAAGGCTGTGGTTTACTCTTCCAAAATCTTAAGGTTGTGTCATCTGTTTAAGATACTTATTGAAAGCCAGAGGACTGGAATGAATGTGCTTAGCTACTTTGTGTACTTAAAGAGGCTGTGTCATCATGATCAAGGCAGGCCTGCTGCTGTTCATGGAGTTATGAACTCTCACCAAGTTCCTGCACATGAGCGCTCCCCATAGATTTGATATAGAGGGAGGGTGTACCTGTAGTACCTGGGTGAGAGTTCATAATTCCATGTACAGCAACAGGCCTGCTTTGATCATGATGACAGCCCATTTATAATTTGTTTTTTACCCTTACACCGATGTGTGTTAAGCACTGTATACTCAGTACTTTCCCGAGTTCTGTGAAAAAAATCCACAGGCAAATCACTCGGGTGGGATTCGAGCCCACGACCGTTGCATTGATAGAGCAGATGTCTTACCACTAGACCACCGAGCTAGCCTGATGGCTAGAGGCAGTTCGAATCCTTAGCAGCGGGTACCGCAACAATTTAATAGATGCAAAGTTAACAGCCCATTTAAGCAGCTCTATGAAATTGGACACTGGTCTGAAAAGTTCAGCCACGACCCACAAATTGACTTAGTTTGAACTTTTCACTACTTGAGTTTGTGGTTCCAATTGAAGTAGGCCAACAGCCACACACAATTTCACACTTTCTGCATTTTTATGTTGCTGTGTGACACTGTAAAATCTTTTTCAAAATGACACATGCATATCCCTCATGCACGAAGTGCAACACTGATAACAGTAAGTGTGTTTGCATCAGAGCAAATTAAAAATATACACAAGATAAGTTATCTATGGACAGCTGAGTGTCTGACACGGGCTTACCGGCGGTGTTTGTTTTGTACCAGATAAAAATAGAGACTGTCCAATGATGACAAATTCGGACACGATTATGGCTCACCATGAGACATCAATAATTATTGTATGTCAAAACGCTGAGTAAACAATAAAGGTTAGATGACCTCTCCTAAGGGGGGGTGATCAGTGGGTGGTCTCTCCCTGGATGTGGGGGGGAGGAGAAGTTCATGGCAAGGTATTTCTTTTGAGGGGAACTTACCAACAAAAAACTGTCCCTCACAAAACAACAAAACTGCCCAAACATTTGAGGAGTTTGGAGCAGGAGTGAGGGGGTGGATGCAGGGTGGAGGAAATTCCCAAGAAAACTTGATTGACCTTTTCACACTCTAATTCTTAACCCTGGCAACCTCCCAGTAGGGTTAAGCAAGATAACCCTTGGGGCAGCATGGGACTGATTGTCATTCTTGCCAGGTAAATTGCAGCAAGTATGAAAAGCACATGGTGTGGTGGTGGGGTTAAAAATCCTCAGGAATTTCCTGTGGTTTCATTTCTTGTGAATTAGCTCGGCAGTGTGAAAAGGGTTTCAGAGTTTGTACTCGTTTATGATAATACAATAATAAGCTGGGAGGCTAATCATCCTTACTCGCAGCTGAGAAGCTGACTTTACAATGGATGCTGCTATGTGTTCAAGCCGCAGGCGTGCAAGGGCGCCTTTGGCAGCCATCCACATCAACCCAAAACCACGGAGCACAGCCAAAGATCGAAAGTGTTTGAATTTACCGAAGGGAGGAAAACCCGAGGGCCCGGAGAAAAACCCTCATGGCACAGAAGAGAACCAACACAAAACTCTAGTCAAACATGGCATAGCTGGTAATCGAACAAGGGGCACATTGGAGGAGAGCTCTTTACACACATAAGCCGTGTTCCCATTGGACTTATTTTTGCTAAAGTACCGCGACTTTTCTGTAGAATGACAAAATTAAATCCAATGGGAACGCATGGTAAACTGACCTCCCTGTCAACTTACCGCGGCCGTGATGTAAAACTAACAGGCCGAAGGAGGTCGCGGAAGACTTCCGCTCATCCACGGTAACTTAACAGGGCCGCTAAAAAGTCCAATGGGAACGCTCCACGCTGTAAACCTACCGCGACCACGGTGTAAAACGCTATACAAACAACACCACTTCCTGTTTACGACACAACTATACACAGAGGGCGCGCGAAAATGGTATGGTTCCCTGTTTCATTTGCACTGATGGCCGTGTGGTATGTAGCGTGTGTACATGCAATACAAAAATAACGCCTTTTCTATCTCGTCCAGCGGCAGCAAGTTTTTGCTTTACTGTGGTTAGAAACATGGCAGATTTGATCAATTTTGTGAGGAGTTTAATTGGGCTAGATAAACGTGAAAATGTGGATGAATTCAGTGCGAGAAAACTACGTCACAGTCACGTCATATCCTGCATAGGTCAAAGGTGACTGTGCACAGCGCCCGCAATGTGTACATTCTGCCAGTTTCGAACAGCGAGTTAACTGTTCCATCGCGGAATTTAAGTCCAGGTGGGAACGCACGGTAGAATTACATCTAATCCAGTCACGGTAAGTTTCCGCGTGGCCGCGGAAGAAAAAGTCCAATGGGAACACGGCTTAAGCCACCCATGCTATCTGAAGTAATCTTCTACAGATAGACACTTCCGAGTTTGTCCTTAACTTTTTCAGTCAACATGGTCAATATTTTTTAAGACATAGGGAAGGACGCGGCTACAACAAATTCGAGCTGCTGGCATGCAAGGGGGCCTTTGGCAGCCAGCTATACATCAATCCTTATATGAATGCAGAGCAGAGCCAGAAATCGAAAGTGTTCGATTTTTCCACAGGGAGGAAAACCGGAGGGCCCGGAGAGAAAAAACCTATCGCATAGGAGAGAACCAATGCACAACTCTACTCATATGGCCTCAGCCGGGAATCAAACCAGGGCCACATTGGTGACAGGCAAGTGCTTTACGCACTACGCCACACCGGTTGTTGTCCCAGTACTGTCTACAGAACTGACTTCACTTCTACCCCCAATAAATTCTTGAGTTGATTATAAAACAGATCCTGTTTTCCACGCACTAGCTTTGATAAGAAACTGTATCTTTGGTGATATCTTTTTTTCCAGCCTTCTTTTGTTTGCAATGTAAATAAAGTTACAGATAAGTCACGCACTTGGATTATAATATTTCTCTGACTTTTGTTTGCCTTTTCCAAAATATGGGTCGGACGACACGAGTTTGCTTTTCCAACCACTAAGGTCAATAGTTTGTTGAGAGTCTCTCATAGTCTTGGGCACAATGTCAAAGAGATGCTTAAGCAGAAATGTTTGTTTTGAAAGTTTTGCTAAGCGGGATACCAGTCACAGATTGTTTGACATGGTATTTTAGCTTGGTTCCTTATTCTGGTAGGTATAATTGTAATGGATGATAATTTTGCATCGGGGGTAAAGAACATAACTTGTATTTACCTGTACACCAATGTGTGTATACTCGGTACTAAACAAAAAATTGTTTGTTGCGTTTAGCTACTTTATGTGCTTAAACAGCTCTATGAAATTGGGCCTAGGGCTCTAATTTTACACTGGGCTACAAGCTTGAGGCCAGTAGTCTCAGTGTTGGGCCAGTAAACTTACGACTGGACAAATCGGGTGGTCTTGTGATTTTCAACTGAACAATAATATTTCACTGTGTAATTTCTTAAACAAAAACAAACTATGTTCAAATGTTGACTGATAGAATACCTTTCAATTCTACCAAGTAATGAAGTACACTTAATACCCACAAGATAAATGAGATAAATCTTGTATTAGAAAAAAAGGTTAAAATCATGTTAAAGGTAGTGTCATAGATTGGTAAATACTCCAAAAATTAATGACCATCAAAACTTGCTTGGTAAGAATCACTGCAGCTGTTGAAAGTATAAACTATTCTGAGAAAGGATTCCCTTCGAAGTAATATGGTTTGGATAACTTTTCACGCCGAAACATTTGAATCTTTCTCAGATTTCTGAGGTTTGGAGTACGTTCGTCAGGAGATGCAGCCACAGATGCGGTTGTACATGTACCTGCTGTTGCCTCGCTGAATGTGGATGAACTTGACGTTTGTGTGAAAACACCGAGACATTTTTGTGCTGTTTTCTCAGCAAGCAGACGTTTTATTCAGCTGAAACATTCACATGTGATTTTTATTGCATATTGCCATTATAGTTGTGCCTATAAATCAGCATTACATTGACAAAAACCAATCTACTACACTACCTTTAAACTGTGTCAGGAAGTTTTTTCTCATTTTGATTCTGGTCTTGTAAAAGCAATTCTGGGTCCAGTAAACATTTGAGTTACAAGCCCTGAAGTCTTGACGATCTTTCCCCATAGTTAGAGCCATGTAATCATTGTGTGCTTTTCCCTCACTCAGGTGGTGAGGGGTTCGAATCCATCTTAAGCCATAAATAATGACTTACCGTTCTTCCAGAAGGAGATTGACATTGTTCGAGATTTGCATAATCATCTTCTCCATCATCTGAGGACAAAAAAAAAGATAAATCAATAAAACCCTTCTTTTTATAAAATACTCACCAAAATGACTCGTATTGAAATACCACAAGAGAATGCCGTGTGTGGTAGTAATGATAAAAAATATTAATAATAAGAAGAACAACACTTCTTACGCGCCGGTATCTGTCAAGTCTTGATGCTCATGGCACGGTCCATGAACAATATTCCAAAACAATATACATATCTCATTTATATAACACAAAATTACTCCTTAAAGGGTGTGTACAACATTGGTAATTGCCAAAGACCTGCATCCAAACTTGTTATGACCTAACATATACATGAAATAACAAACCTGTGAAAATTTAAGCTCAATCGGTCTTCGGAGTCATGAGAAAACAGTGAAAACCCCCATTATATGTTTTTACTTTTTTTCAAACATCGGATTTTATCCTGCAGGATAAAGACTATTGTTTTACTCATTTCCTAAAAAACTTTGGTATTTCAAGCAAAACTATTTTAATGGAAGTTTTCCACCATGACCATCTTTATACCATGTAAGTTATTTGCAAATCTGTGAACATTTGTATTTTCAATCTTACCAATGTTATACACACCCTTTAAACTAAGCTAAACTACAAGCACAATGAAATGGGGTTCAAATGGTACTCTGTGTTCAGGAAGAGATGGGTTTTTAGAGCAACTTTGAAATCACTAAGGGCAGATAGGCTATGTATTCTTAGTGGGAGCTGATGCCAAAGGTAAGGGCCAGAACGGGAAAATGGCTCTATCCCCAAAGAACTGTGTGTCAGGGGGACGACTTACAGACCTTATGCACATGACGTCATTTGAGTAGGGCGCCCTCGGCTAGAGGTCAAAAGGAAGATGTTCATTGGCCAATCCTGTGCGTCGCGCGTACAAATCTGTGCCTTTCTCATTGTTTCATCATCAGTTTACCTCTAAGATGGTGGCTTGATGACGTCAATGCATAAGGTCTATAATGAAGAATATGGGCCCAATTTCATTGTGCTGCTTAACGGCCGATTGTTTGCTTACTGTGCGAGTTTCTATTTCATAGCGCTGCTAACCGTAAGCACATGAAAAGGCATGCTAACCTCCTGGTGCTGACTGCACGAAAATGAATGACGTAATAATGCAAATCCATTGTGAACGCGCGAGGTGGCCGCCTTATTTTCTTGCTAACCTGTGAAATACGCTTATGCTTAAGCAAATTTTTCTGCTACAATTAGCACGAAAATTTGCTCACCGTTAAGCAGCTCTATGAAATTGGGCCCTGGTGAACGAAGATGTCTAGTATCCATCTGCTTTGAGGTAAATAGACCTTATGCGTTGACATCACCAAGCCGCCATCTTAGAGGTAAACTGATGATGAAACAATGGAAACGCACAGATTTGTATGCGCGGATCACAGGCCATGGCCAATGAACATCTTCCTTTTGACCTCTAGGCGAGGGCGCCCTACTCAAATGACGTCATGTGTATAAGGTCTATTATGCAACATGCCATTTTAGTTGTATGGTAAGCTTCAGCTTTCCCATTGGTTGATCCAGGGATGAGATTTGCCAAATGTTTCAATTTCTAAAAACTGCTTTTGGGCTTGGGTGATCCCCCTGGTTATAGACCAAGAATCTAACAGATGTTACAAACACCGACTGTGTGAACAACCAGAAATTCAAAACTACAGGTTTGGACACACTGTGGACTATTCCTATCTCCATTTGGTGACTGCTTTACATTCTTTCAAGAAATGTGAATGCTCAAGGAGGTTTTGAGAAAGTCCTGAAATCAGGAAAAACCATGATTGAGAAACTACATAAGTGTTGAACTTAATTAATTTGATGTACAAGCACGGTATTGATACTCTTATGTCCGCAGCGTTTTTCTGTATTGATTTATTTATTCTGGAAGTGAAACCAAGGATCTCAGAAAAGTAAACTTAACCGCTACACTAGCCAAGAACCCCATGGAGAGAAGACAAGGAGGATTCAGTTTGAGATGTGGGAGGAAAACCCACACAATCTTCATAGTGCTCCCCCCTCCACAGCGGGATTCGAACCGAGGTCCTAGTGACGAGGAAAGATACCACTACGGCAACCGGACAGCTGAACTTTGGACTGGTGCAATAAACAGGAATCGAACCCACACTTTGATGACACCAGAATCTGAGCTTGGTGCATTAGACCACTCAGCCATAACACGACAACAAATAGATGAAATAGGGTACTAACTTTTAGTGACAGGTGTCTTTGCAGAATCAAGATTCATTACTTCATAGCAAGAAGAACCAGCTGAGAATGAAAGACACACATACCACTTTTTTGTTACATCTTACATCTTACATTCTTAACCCTTTACAGACCAGCAGCTTGTACTGAAATGTCCATAGCGGCCGCAAATGGTTGAAAAATCTGACCTACATGTACTTCCTCTCAACCAAAGAAGGTCAAAGTAAAGTTCATGACCTAAATTGACATTTTCCAATGTTTCCCACTTTAAAATAGTGTCCATCTTTTTAAAACAAAACCAAATATCTTTTTTATACTGGGTTTTTTTCCCCAGACACTTTTGCAAGGCAAATTTTTTTCAAAAAACCAACAATAAAACCATGTTTGGGCGTATGGTGATGTTTATACAGAAATGAATGGTCTCTTAAAAGTTAAGACCATGGGAAATCTCTCTTATGAGTAAGTGTGCTTCCGAAAGAAACCGATGGACTCAACGTTTCGGACAATATTGACCCTTTGCAGATGCAGAATGCATCTCTGCAAAATACGCATCTACAATTTCCATCCTTTTGGGAGTCAATTCCTTTATGTACATTTTGACTCCCAAAATGGCGGACAGGATAGGCGCGTGAAGTTCAAAGTGCATCATGCAAGGAGTCTGAGGACGGAGAGAGTATACTGTCCGAAACATTGTAGTCTAACAGCTCCTTTCACAACCACACATACTCAAAAGATAGATTTGCCTACATGGTGTCACCGCAAAACTCTTCCTTTAATGTCTTTCCACCATGCAAACCTTCCGGTCTCATCTATATATTCTTAACCCATGCTTCACTACAGAACTGCCTCACTGCAGAACTGCCTCACTGCAGAACTGCCTCACTGCAGAACTGCCTCACTGCAGAACTGCCTCACTGCAGTACTGCCTCACTGCAGTACTGCCTCACTGCAGTACTGCCTCACTGCAGTACTGCCTCACTGCAGTACTGCCTCACTGCAGTACTGCCTCACTGCAGAACTGCCTCACTGCAGAACTGCCTCACCGCAGAACTGCCTCACCGCAGAACTGCCTCACCGCAGAACTGCCTCACCGCAGAACTGCCTCACCGCAGAACTGCCTCACCGCAGAACTGCCTCACCGCAGAACTGCCTCACCGCAGAACTGCCTCACCGCAGAACTGCCTCACCGCAGAACTGCCTCACCGCAGAACTGCCTCACCGCAGAACTGCCTCACCGCAGAACTGCCTCACCGCAGAACTGCCTCACCGCAGAACTGCCTCACCGCAGAACTGCCTCACCGCAGAACTGCCTCACCGCAGAACTGCCTCACTGCAGAACTGCCTCACTGCAGAACTGCCTCACTACAGAACTGCCTCACTACAGAGCACAAAAACACATTCTCGTTACTAGCAATACGAGATGGGAGACATGGCAAAATTTATCACATTGAAAAGAAATTACATGCTCTTTCCAAAGTAATAAAGTTGTTTGAATATTCTCGCAAGGCAGTAAGTCAATTAATAATATACCACACACACAAAGATCCTTGTCATTTGATTGGTGGAACACACATCATGTGCCTTCCTTTATTTTGTCATGTGAACTGCCGTGATGCGCCAAAGTTTAATACAGGAGTCCTTGCACGCCTTGCGTACTTCGCTTCCAATATAACCATTTCCTGCTCGTTTGTTCAAATGAGGCAAAGTCTCGATGCGTAGGACAAGGTTTGTTGCTACATAAAGTCATCTACATGGTTCAGAATGTTTCATTTAAAGGGTCTGTATACGTTTGGTAATGACTCTGAAAATTAATGGCAATAAAAACTTACATGGTAAGAAGTACAGCAGTGTTGGATAGTATAATGCATTTTGAGAAACTTTTCACTTTGAAGTACTACGGTTATGGAAAAATATATCACTTTTTATCCCATAAAAAATTGGATCAGAGAAGCGTTACAGCCGTAACGCTTCTCAGATTGTGTATTCCTATAGGGAATATCCGCTCCGGTTTTTCGGTGATATCTCAAAAACGCGACCACCTTTTGAAGTGAAATTTTCACAGGTTAGTTGTACATTTATTTAGGATTAATACAATCAGTAGGCTCCAATTACCAAACGTATACAGCACCTTTAAATAACATTTTCAGAGTGTGGGCTTGATGAGTTTCTGTGTTTGTTGTGTGTTTATTGTGAAACAAATTTCAAATGACAAAGATCTATGCAAGTTACATGTATATACATGTATACAAATACTGAAAGCATTTCAGTCATGCGTTGTCACAGGAAATAATCACTGAAATCACCGAAATTCAGCTTTTCCATTTTACTCGCCTTCGCCTCATGAAATGGAAAAGCCCAAATTTCGCCTCAAGATTATATTCTGCAGTCAAATACATATATTATTTATGCAACAATAATGTGACTAGTCTGGCAAACAGGCATTTGTGCACATTCCAATGGAAAGCTTTTTAGTCATCAATATATAGCTTTTCTCATGAGATTCATGAATACTGCGCATTTGATTGGGCTTTGGATTTACAAATGTATGCGTGCTGCTGTTGGATCGGTCTACCAACTCCAACGCAAAACCAAAAGTAAGTTTAGGCGAGTGCAGTGGTAAGTTTGAGCAAGTGCAAAATAGAATGGTAGGAGTCACGAGACGGGGCAGAGTTAGAGATGAAGATTTGAAAAAGGCAACAGGGGTGAAAGATCTATTGCAAGAAGTAACAGTGGGGGTTCAAAGGTCAAATTCCGATTTAGTATATAGTGCTTTACACATCGGTGTATGGGTAAAGCCAAATAATTTATAGACTCATCTGATTTTTAAGCTCATGGTATGCTTTGGGCATTCTGGTTTGCAAAGTGGTATCTTTCCTCGCCTTCCACCACTAGGACCTCATTTCAAATCCCACCAGGGACACTATGTGGATTGAGTTTTCAGTCCACAACTGATTAAGTGAGTCTTCCCTGGAATAATTCTCTTGGGTTTTCCTGCCACATCTACACTGAAACTTCCGTCTTGGCCTTCTCTCTATGGGGTTCTTGGCTAATACAGTGATTAAGTTTGCTTTTCTGAGATCATTGGCTTCACAAACAGAATAAATAAATAAATAAATAAATAAATAAATAAATAAATAAATAAATAAATAAATAAATAAATAAAAGCTGCAGATGTAGAGTATCAATACTATAAGAATCGAGACATGCCTGTATGGCAAAATTAATAAGACCAACTTGCATGTAACTTCTCAGGGTTTTCTCAAATTCTCCCAGAGCCTTCAAATTTTCTTGAAAGAAATAAAACAGTCACTAAAGAGAATTCTTGGAAGTAATAGATGAAATGCTACAAATCTGGGCCCAATTTCATGGCTCTGCTTACCGCCGAGTTCTGCGCTTGCGATCACCCACTCTGCTTACAGAGCAATTGCCGAATTTCTGCGCTAGCTGTGTATGCGTAGAATGCCTAGTAACGTGGATGCTGCAAGCACACAAGGAAAAATTGACGTAAGCGCAGAATTCCCTGCTTCCGTAAGCGCCGATTCTTTGCTGACGGTGAGCAGAGACATGAAATTGGGCCCTGAAGTAATAAATGAAATGCTGCAAAACTGAAGCTCTAATTCCGAGAAGGAATCAACTACAATAGCTGGAGCGTGATCCCCACAACTTACCACCAATCTTTGACTTCTGCTTCTGTGGAGGGAGTTTGACATCGTCATATTCTGACTCTCCGTCGTCGACTAGAATCACCCAAAACAACAAAGTCAATATTTATAGACATGCAACCTGTTAAATGTTTTAAAGGTAACGTCATACATTGGTAATGACCCCCAACAAGTTTTGAGGAATTTCTATCCGAAAGCAAACTTGTTATAAAGATGTTAATGGTAGTAAGCATCCTGTGAAATTCTTTCGTTGATTAGAAATCAACAAAAATATGTCTACAAATTTTAACCTCCAAAAGTCACCTCATGGTGAGTTTGAAAATTACAATTTCTGTGGTTTGTGAATGCTGCGGCCAGAGATGCAGTTTTTGGCATTCAGCTGAAACTTTCACAGGTAATAATAATAATAATTGTGGTGCTTATATAGCGCTTTCCATCGTATCAACAATCTCAAAGCGCTTTACAATATTATTCCCCCGTTCATCAGGCCATGGGACCACGCGGCAGCCGATTATCAGCGCTCATCGATCCTCTACCCTCACAGGTACCCATTTATACCCCTGGGTGAAGAGAAGCAATTATAGCAAAGTGTCTTGCTCAAGGACACAAGCGTCTTGACCGGGACTCGAACCCACACCCCGATGACTAAACCACCAGAACTTGAATCCGATGCTCTTAACCACTCGGCCATGACACCCCAGGTGACTTTCATTGTAACTGTCTTGATATTTTGGCCTTATAAATCAGCATTACGTTGACAATGTATGACCCTACTTTAAGTGTTTTAAAAACATATTATTGGGTTTTTCCTCCTTCATCTTAAACTGAGCATTTCTTCATCGTCTCTACACACTCATCTCCAGGCCGAGGGTTCACCATTTGAGTCACTTTAATTTTTTTTTGCGATTTTTACAATTTCATTGTTGTTTTAGAATTCTTAGAATACTGAGGTTAATTACTTAGATAAAGTGTGTTTAGATTTGGCTTTTTAAATTGTATCTCTTTGAAGCGCCTTGAGCGTCTTTTTAAAAATTATTTATTCTACATCCAACATATCATTTTCAGGCACCATTTAAAAGCAAAGGTGGACTTTGGCACTATTATAAGTTGTTATTATTATTCGAATGTTTTTAAAACAAGAGAGAAATGATTTGCTTTCATTCAACAGGAGATTAAACTCAGATGAGTAGATAATTATGAAATATCTATCACCAAGTTAGTAAAACTAAAGCACCATAGATAAAGTTATCTCTTACATGCTTGTTTACTTACTCAAGACACAGCTTTGTCCAAAGCTCAATAATAATAAAAAACCTGAAGAATTTTAATGAAGAATGAGAAACATTTGAAATACGTACATTTTGACGGTGGCACATATTTCTTTGGCTTCTTGGCACCACCTGAAGCCAAGGATAAAAAAATGAGATAACAAAATAAACAAATAGTTTATCTTAAAAAAATAATAATAATAAAATAAATATATATATATATATATATATAAAAATAAGGGATTTGAGGCAGATTTCCGCCCAGGTAGTAGCTAATAAGCAGGACAGTTCTTTTCAGAACTACTCCGCGGCAGTAGAATAATTAGCAAGACAAGTTCTCAAAGAACAAAAATCTACCTAGCAAGTAAATATACACATGGTGTTACCGCAAACCAAATATACAAAACATTAATAAAATAAACAAAGACCTTTGAAGGGAAAATAAACAAATGATAGTATTAAATAAATTATTTAAAATAACAATAAATAAATAAACAAATAAATAAATAAACAAGTAAACAATAAATATAGCTTTTAACAAAAACCAATCAGCCAGACTAACCTGAAGCCTTCTTGTTTACTGCAGCATACACATCATTGGTCACGTCAGGCAGGTCTAATAAAATGTAATCCCAGGTTTAAAATAATTTTAGTGTTTAAGTGCTACATACAAAGTGTGGACCTGAGAACAAAAGAGGTCCACATAATGTAGTGACTTGAAACACCATGTGGACTTACACACGTCCACACAGTGTTTTTTACAGTGTTGAGGAATATGGTTTTTCTTTCAAAGTGTACAGAACTAAGGAATGTCCACAGAGTGACTGCAACAGAACTGTTTGTTTTCTTGGGGGATTGTAAATGTGGACCGGAGAACAAAAGAGGTCCACATAATGTAGTGACTTGAAACACCATGTGGACTTACACACGTCCACACATTTGTTTTTGCAGTGTTGAAGAATAGGATTTTCCTTCAGAGTGTACAGAACAAAGACATGTCCACAGAGTGACTGCAAGACAGAGCTGTGTTTTCTTTTCCAGGTTTTGTTTATAGATTTGGCAGTCCAAGGTCCCCCTGTGGTAGACGCTCCTCGGCTGAAGTAATTGTTTCATCACTGGCGATGCACACACGCCACTAGAACTGTACAAACATGTGCTACAGATGCTGCATGACACTGTTTGTACGTATCCTTCATGTGCTTAGCACTCCAGCATGGCAAACCTCCCGCATCACAAGAGAAATGTGATGTCAGTGAGAAGGGTTTACACATAGTAGTAGCCCACCATGTTTTATTTTATGACTAGGGCTGGGACGTATAACCAGTTAACCATTTAAATAGTGCTCAAATCTGTCACTCAGTGATGGTCATGGTCCTCAAACATTCGGTATTTTACCTGTGGCTGAGCTATGTTTTTGAAGTATGAGACCCTTTTCCTTTTTATAGCACCACGTAATGGTTTACAAGGCTCTTTGGCGCAATATGCAGCAAATCAACATTTCCAAATTCCCTTAACCCATCGTGTCTTCAATTGTGTTCTGGGAATCTTGGGAATCCTTTAAAGTTTGTTTTTTCCCTTTTGGGGGGGGGGGGGGGGGGTAGAGAACTTCTGTACAAGAGAGAAAGAATGTCTTGAGAACATTTAAGGGAGGAGGCCTCCCTGTCCAGGCAGGGTATATAGCCATGTGACTTAAAAAACAAGCAACAACAAATAAACAAAACAAACAATACAATCAACAAACAAAACCAAGTAACCATAAAAACATATCGACAAGTAAAACGAGGAAACAGTCAACTAAAGAAATCAACTCTGAAACAAACTTACAACATGCACCCACCTCTCCCCTTCCTCTTCATGAGGGGCACAGAACTACTGTACCGAACAAAATTCATGAATCCTGCGGTGATCATTGTTACGGCGTACTACTGTAAAATCAGTACAGTTGGTAGAGCACCATCACATTAAACCGGAGGTCGTTGGTTCAAATCCCGCAATTGTAAGTTTTTCTTTGTTCAACCCCTAATCATTTAAAATTTTACCCAGTCAGTTTTCCTTGTGGTTTATAACTTGATAATTGAAATAAAAAAAGTTGCACCCCCTTATGGTGATTCGCTGGTCATTGCTTCCCAGGTTGTATCGTAAAATTGGGTGTGATACAACTAATGGTAGTATAGCTTCTGACTGGCATCCCTGAACAAAGATATTGGAAAAATATGGAGACCGCCAGCACAGGGCTAGATACATGTAGCTCAATTGGTAGAGCACCGGCACGTTAATCCGGAGGTTGTTAGTTCAATTCCCGTTCTAATCTATTTTTATTTTTTTTTAACCCCCAAATCACTGCAATTTTAGTTACTTCTTACAGGAGTAAAATCAGAGGGTAGCGGGAGTAAGAAAGGCAGAAAGTAAAGACAGAGGGATCAACAATATAACTTAAGAAAAGAAGAAATTTTGAACTTAAGAAACATAAATCTTACTTGTTGGAGGCGGTTTACTCGGCTTCTCCTTCTTTACTATGGCATAGGTGTCTGCCAAAAAATTAATTGTCATAACAGAATAGTGCAAAATAATACAGAACAGATCATCAGCGTACTAAAGAAAAGGGGTAACTGCACAACTTTGATAAACGTTTTAACAGTTTAACAATCCTAGGCAGTAATTTGTTGGACTCACAGTAGTATTAAAAGAGTTGGGCTAAGACTGGGTGGAAAGGGGTAGAGTGAGGTGGGGTAAAAAGGGGTTCGGGTAAGACTGGGGTGAAGTGGTAGAGTAAGGTGGGGTAAAAAGGGGTTGGGGTAAGACTGGGGTGAAGTGGTAGAGTAAGGTGGGGTAAAAAGGGGTTGGGGTATGGTGGGGTAAAAAGGGGTTGGGGTAAGACTGGGGGTGAAGTGGTAGAGTAAGGTGGGGTAAAATGGGTTGGGGTAAGGTGGGGTAAAAAGGGGTTGGGGTAAGACTGGGGTGAAGTGGTAGAGTAAGGTGGGGTAAAAAGGGGTTGGGGTAAGACTGGGGTGAAGCGGTAGAGTAAGGTGGGATAAAAAGGGGTTGGGGTAAGGTGGTAGAGTAAGATGGGGGTAAAAAGGGGTTGGGGTAAGACTGGGGTGAAGTGGTAGAGTAAGGTGGGGTAAAAAGGGGTTGGGGTAAGACTGGGGTGAAGCGGTAGAGTAAGGTGGGGTAAAAAGGGGTTGGGGTAAGACTGTGGTGAAGTGGTAGAGTAAGGTGGGGTAAAAAGGGGTTGGGGTAAGACTGGGGTGAAGCGGTAGAGTAAGGTGGGATAAAAAGGGGTTGGGGTAAGGTGGTAGAGTAAGATGGGGGTAAAAAGGGGTTGGGGTAAGACTGGGGTGAAGTGGTAGAGTAAGGTGGGGTCAATATTACTTCGAAGGGAATCCATTCTCAAAGTATTTTATACCATCAGCAGCTGCAGTACTATAAGTTTGGTTTGTGGAGACACCATGTTCATAAACTCTTTTTTTTGTGAGCTGTGGTGGTTACCTGTGGTTTAACAACTTAATAACATCGTTGCAATCAGTGTGCTCAGATCACCTTCAAGATGATTACATCACACTGATGAAAAAGTTGAGTTGTTAAACCAATGGTTCCTCTCATAATAATAACAATTATTTCTTATATAGCGCATTTTACAATAACGCCTCAATGCGCTTTACATTAGTGCCCTGGTCATTGGGCCAATAACATTCCTTTAATCTTTGGTCATTGGGCCAATAACATTCCTTTAATCTTTCTCAGCTCCCTGTGGGGTATACAGCCCCGAGCTGCCGTGGCGCTCAGAAGGCTTTTTCAAACACAACACAGCTCATTAAAAAAAAAGTTTTATGTACATGGTATCTCCGCAAACCTCACTAGATTATAAAGTGCTTATCACACAACAAAGTTTAAACTCCATAATTTTGTTCTCCCGATTTAATTAATACACACTGCTAAAAATGGTATTCTTGAAATAAGAAAAAGTCTTGTTTCAAGAAAACTTTTCTTGTGTCACTCTAAAAAATATTAATAGAAACATTTTCTAGGGAGTGACACAAGAATTGTTTTCTTAAATAAGATTTTGTTTTCTTATTTTAAAATTACCATTTTTAGCAATGTATCACTTAAACATGTTTGTCTTGATGTAATTGCTTGATTCTTCATAATTATTTAAAACATTTTTGGGGAGGAGGGGGACAAATGAATATCATCAGGTCAAAGGTTGCAAAGTAAAATTACCTCCGGAGTCAGTTACCATTCGTTCAACATGTTTTGTTTCTGCTCCTCCTGAGGGAGACAAAAAGAAACAATTTTAATTAAATCGATAAGTACCACAAGAAATACTCATGGAATAAAATTCAAAGGGTTTGATGTAATGAAGCTTGATGTAATGAAGCTTGATGTTTTCTGCTCGATGTTCACACCCGAGTCTCCACCTCATCATCAATGTTGGCTCGTCATTGTTTTAAAAATATCACCAGGCAGCAAAGCTGAATTGCAGACATTTTGTACATCGAGCCGAAAAACAGGTAAAAGGAAAGCTAGTCAAAAGGAGGCAAAACGGTAAATGTGTACTGCCCACATATGAAGACCACCATATTCAAAATTCATAACTTTTATATATTTATATGGCACTTCCCACCAAAAGCAAGTCAAAGGCTTTCAAGAAGAAAGCCCAAGTTTGTTTTCTTCTTGAGATTGAGTGAGACAAGGGTAGACATAATGATAACATGGGAGGCTAATCATCCTCGAACTAAGAAGCTGAATTGCTAAGGTAGCGGCTACGATGTGGTCGACTGAGCCGCAAGCATAAGTTGCCCTTTGGCCGCCAGCCACATCAGAGATCAAAAGTGTTTAACTTTTTCCAGAGGGAGGAAAAATGGAGGGCTCTGAGAATAACCCTGGTGGCATGGAGAGAACCAATGCATAACTCTCCTCACATATGGTCTTAGCTGGGAATCGAACCAGGGCCACTGTGATTATTTCTCAGAGGAAATGTTAGTAATGAACTAGAGTGAAAAAGAACCGGTCTAGCCAGAAATAGAGAGATAGTGTGCAAAAGTGTACCGCATCCCACATGTACAAAACGTTTGAAAGTTGAAGACATTTAAAGAATTTGATAAAATAAACATTACTGTTTAATGATAAAACCAATAGAATCTTTATTATTATTTTTTTTATATATAATAATAATAAAAGTGGCTTCTCATAATAGGGCTCAAATACGTCACTCAGTGATGCTCATGGCACTCCAACATTATTGCCCCTAGTCACTCGGCCATTTATTTCATTCCTTAAGCCATCTCAGCTACCTTGGGAGTATACAGCCAGTGCTGTCAAATATGTGAGCATACCAGGCTAAATCAATCACAAGAACGATGTGTTTCCTGCTCAAGGAAAAAAGGGTCATAACCGGGATTCGAACCCACACCCTGATGACTTAACCACTAGAACTTGAGTCCGATGTACTAAACCGCTCGGCCATGAATAATACATAAATGCAAAAATGATTTCATTTTTTGTGTGTAAAATTAAAAAAATACACATACACGTATATATATGTATTTAAAAAAAGGGCATGTAATTGAAATTATAAGGGTTCAGAATTTTGAAAATCTCAGACCTTTACCAGTGGTTGACATGGGTCTTGGGGCAGGCTTCTTTTGCGGAGATTCATCTGTTAGCAGTAATAGTAGAGCATTAGTAAGATAAGTTAATAAAGACACAATTCAAATGACGCCATCACCCATGATAAATCTTGCTTGCGCCATGTTTGGATTCAGATTAACTATGTGATTATTGTATATTTCTGGTAATGAAACCAAGGATGCCTCATAAGTGAACTTAATCACTGTAGCTCGCAAGCCTGAGGAAACCTGTAAACAAGGGTGCTTGCTATGTGAACCAGAAACACAGGGGTTAACCCCTACTCTTCCGCAATAAGTGTTCCAGGTTCTTTTACTTGCACTGCCAATCCTAGTTCCGACCGGCTTAATGTCCCATACAAAGGACAAAGCAATTATGGTAGAGTATCTTTACTCAAGGACACAAGTGTCACAACCGAGACTTGAACCCATGCTGATCAGAAACAACAGAGCTTGAGTCCGGTACTCTTAACTGCTCGGCTTAGACATGCCACATATTGTGTAAAGTGCATTTTAACAGACGCATGTCAGTAAGAACTCCCCTTCACTTCCGCATTTTGTGGATTTTTTTTTAACATTTTAAAAATTGTGTGCGTTAATACACATGGGCTAGTGAAAAAAACCTGCGGGCGACCTAACATTTTTGTTGACATCCAAAATGGCATACCATGGGCAGACGGTAGCTGCATGTGACGGCAGTGCATGAGGTCTATCAACCTCTTGCACCACCATCCCATTATGTCTGCCACGCTCACCACTAACGTAATCAATGGTAAGCTGCGTCGCCTAAAATGCGCATAACACTGTACACAAGGAGACGTTGACTCCCAAAATAACGCAACCAAGATTATTGTGATGATGACGTCTGGTGAATTCGGTCAAAAGAAGAATTTAATGAAGCTAGAAAGAGGGAGAATTACGCACAAGAAATATTAAACAATGAATCTGTCTGATGTTGCAGTTATTTTTCACTCCGATAGAAAATATGGATGAAAAGTGCAGAAACAAATCCAACATTCAGAAAGGAACACAGAGAGAATGTGCAGAGTATGAAAGAGAAATTCCAAAGAGTAAGCAGATTCTGTGTCGACCTGTCAAATGGAAATCTAATACGTTCTACAAAACTGTATGTTTCAATGAGCATGAAGTTGTTCAAATGAATAAACATACAGTACATACAGATTTGAATGGAACATAATATGTACTATACATGTATAACTAGTTCTTATATAGCGCATTTTACAATAACGTCTCAATGCGCTTTACATGAGTGTCCTGGTCATTGGGCCAATAACATTCCTTTAATCTTTCTCAGCTCCCTGGGAAGTATACAGCCCCGAGCTGCCGTGGCGCTCAGAAGGCTTTTTTAAACACAATATCAACCTCTACCCTCGCAGGTACCCATTTATACCCCTGGGTGAAGAGAAGCAATTATAGCAAAGTGTCTTGCTCAAGGACACAAGCGTCATGACCGGGACTCGAACCCACACCCAGATGACTAAGCCACCAGAACTTGAATCCGATGAGCTAAACCACTCGGCCATGACACCCTATTGTATGTATTGCATGACAAGATAAAAGTAACACAGATGGAGTATGATTCTGGATGTAAGGATTGGGGATCTATAGTTGGCTCAGTGGTATCTTTCCCTGCCTTTCACCTCAGTGGATCCCGGTTCGAGTCCCACCTCAGATGGAGCCTCGCTTGCAGGTTGATTTTTCAGCTACTACCTTGGCCCAATTTCATAGAGCTGTTTAGCAGAAAATAACGCCTAGCAAATTTCTTCGCTTAACAAAAAAACGGGGCACCAGTCACAACAAGGTAAACTTTATGGAATGTTGGCTGGCTAAGTGTTTCGGCTAAGTCAGTTTTTTTTTGTGCTTAGCAAGTTTTTTTTGCTTACAGGCTTTACGAAATTGGGCCTCGTTAATTACATTGTGACATGACCCTACAGAGAAGTGCATACAAGACATGTATGAGACTACATAGTTGTTTATGGTTAATAATAATGCCGATGAATATGAACCATAATGCCCTGAAAGACTTCACCACAAGTCGGCCTCAAAACTGAGGTTGGTCTTTGAAGAAGTCTTTGCGGCTGGACAAGCTGGTGACAAAATGGATGCCCATGGAACAAATGGAAGAAATCTTTGTCAAGCGAAAGTTCAGAATTATCAATGTTATAAAATTTAAATCTCCCCTCCCCCTCCCCCTCCCCCTTAGGTCTGATGTGAATGACTCCCAATGAAGCATGAATGCTAAGATAGATAGATGTCTGTCTGCATACAGACAGCAATGAGCGGATGATACCAATGTTTAATTGTGGATTTAATCTCAGACCTGACTTGGTTTCTTCCAGTCCAGGCTTCTTCACTGATGGTTTAGGTTTCGTGATTAGCGGCTTCTCCCCTAACAAAAACGGTGATTAATAACAACATTAAAACTAAAACAGTAATCGTTAACCCTGTCCTTTAAAGGTATTATACAGGATTGGTAGAGCTGACAAAACAGTCGCAAACAAAGTTCATGTTTTGTGTGATTAACCATATACATGAAATAACAAACCTGTGAAAATTTCAGCTCAATTGGTCATCGAGGTCACGAGAAAATAGTGAAAAGAGACCTTATGTGTTTTCTGTTTTTCAAACATCGAGTTTATTATCACGCGCGATAAAAACTATTGTTTTACTCATTTCTCAGAAACGATAGCATATTAGGCAGAAATATTTTAAGGAACCCTTTCTACCATAACTTACTTTCAATCATGCAAGTTATGTGTGAATCTGTGAACATTTGTGTTTTTCGATCTTACCAATAGTGTACAGGCCTTTAACCCTTTCCTGACCGAATTGTTTGGACATAAACAACAACTGAAAACCGCATTGTTTGACCACTCAAGCGTGAAGCCCACATTCTTACACAACAGAAAGCTTTCATTCAGAGGCCATTTTTACAAACTCCATTATCTCCTTGAAGACATTGTTTTCCAGCAAAATAAGAAATAAAAAAGTTCTCACTTCTTGAATTCCCTTTCATATAATCAAAAAATCATTGATATTGGTCAATAAATGTCAAAGTTCTTTGGCATTTCGTATCTTTAAACTCCAGTTTGATGAGAGATTGCAAAATGGCAACCTTATTTTATTTTACCATCATTAGAAAGATCCGACCTTGACCTTTCCCTTTCCAATGATGGTAAGCTTGGGTATGGAGGGTGACCATGGACAAAATTGCAGCTTTATTACAAATGGCCTTTGTGCTCAGGCATGAGTGCTCTTTTGTGTGAAGCTTGGTGACTAAAGTCCCCAATGGTAAAGAGGGGGTATTAGTGCAGTCGACTTAAGTGGCCTATGGTAAGGAAAGGGTTAACATTCATGTTCAAACACTTTTTTGGGTGGTTTCAAGTACAGTATAAGAAAAGGTTACAACCATTGGAAAAATTGGTAAGATAAACCGGTTGCAAGATGATAGATGCAAAGTGGTACAATTTACTCTGTTTCTTGTCCTAAGCAGGATGGGAATCACACACTTTCTCTCAGTATGAAAGCTAAAGCAGATGAGATAGTAAGTGAAGCAAACCTTTAGTGGTAGCCTCACGGGCCGACTTCCTGACTGAAGATTTCAAAGGTTTTTCCTCAGCTGCAATAGGCCACAATAATAAAGTAGTATGGTTTACAGGCTACCTATGTACATGTGTATATCTCCATATTTATGACCAGCTTTTATACTGCTTGATTCAAGAGAAGGGTGTATTTGGTAGTTACAAGGTCACCTTTTGTAATAGTTGAGACTAAAAGGCCAAATTCAAAGCTTACAAAGTTCACAAGAAATGGCCGACTCTTTCTAAAGTCGGAATAGTAGGAACGTTCTAATTGGATAGGATAAGTATTCCAACATGTGCTCATCGACCAGTCCGTTGGACCGCTGGAAAGTTCAAAATACTAATGCGCGTATTCACTCATGTAGGATTGCTCCCGTACTTTGGCACAATAATGCGGTCAAGCGGAATGTTCTGACAGTCCAATGGATTGCGGGCGTGTGGCCCCAGAACTGTTCTTTTGCACCTACATGTAGAATGTGCCTGACTTTGAGATGCTCCCTTACCCTGGCACACTCTTAGGAAATAGAAAGTTTCCAGGAAACAGCTATCTCTGGTAGGAAGTAATGTTAAGCAAGATGAACTTGAGGTGAGCAAACTGAAGCCCTTTTTCACACTAGGCGAATTTCTCAGGTAAACTTGAGGAAATGTTCACAAGTTAGTTTCACTGTGTATATCTTCATTTGTATAAGATGAAAACAATGGATCAGTTCCGAAAACCAAAGTAACTTTGCCTTTAAGAATGTAGAAATTAATGGCCTCATGTTTTGACGCAAGCAGAGTGGGACTGATGGGGTTGGGTGTGCTCAGTAGACTGACAAGGGGAAGTATTCTTTGTTTGTGGAAACTTTCCATTCAAACATTTGTACAACATTAAACATGATACCCTTTCTGTGTATTTAATCGAGTGTTGAATTCAAAACAGAAAGCTTGATGCGGTGCAACCATTATGTTCCTCTTTCACTTTATTACCAAAATATGAAACCAAGCCCAATTTCATGAAACTCCTCAAAACATAAAAAGTAACTAAGCACAGTTTTTGCTTATCAGAATACGGTTACCAGCCAAAATACCATGACATCAAGTACCATTCATGACTGGTTTACTGCTTAGTTTTGCTAAGCAGAAAATTACCCAGCAACATTGTCTGCTTTGACAAAGGAAACATACATGTAGGCTGGTTTCCTTTTTAAAGAGCAATGAAAAGCTGCTGTTGTTTATGGGAAACACTACTGAGGAAAGTGAGAGCATGAAATAGCTTATGAAACCAAACTTTAACACAAATATTTCCTGTTTCTATTGCACATTACATTAAAGTAAATTAGCTTTCCAGAACCACGGGGCTCGAGTTCAGTTTCATCCAGAAACAAGATTCATGCTCACTTTGTAACTTCACCCTTTCAGGGGTGAGGGTCATTACTGACAAAAAAACTAAAATCTGAAACTAACATCAAAATCTTTGATGTATGTTGAAATTGGAAAGATGGGATTTTCCTACATTTGGTAACTGCTGGAGTTCAAGAGTATGCCTGATACTTCATGGAGGCTTGGGAGGGCTTAACAAAAAACAAAAAATTAATGAAAAATCGCCTAGCATCACAAAGCCGGATGGCCACTTCAACAAGGAAAGGGCTAAACTTGACCCAAATCAACCGCCACCAGGGGCACGTTGCCACCTACTCCTGAGGTTGAAACAGGGTTACCCACTTCACAGTCTGTAAGGATGTAGACATGGGTATCATCCACTAAGAGCCTGGCTGGTAGAGCAGAATGGCACTACCTTCCCAACTTGTTACAAAGCAATGGTGGTTAAGTGCCTTGCTCAAGGGCACAAGAGTCAAGATTGGGATTCGAACCCACACTCTGCTGTTAAAAACATCAGAGCTTGGGTCCGGTGAACTGGATGGACTGCTCGGCCACGATATGCAACATGCCCCTTGTAATTGCCTTGGTGCCCTTTGAATTCTAGTAGAAATTCAGATTTCCCTCAAAAATTACCAACAAAAACAAAGTATGGAGGCACATGGGGGGCCTGACATTGCTTCAATGCAAGAGAAGTAGATCATGGATCAGGGTATTTTAAAAAGATGAATTTCTGAAGACAATCACAGCAATTTTTTTTTTAAGGCAGAAGAAATTTTGCAGAGTATTTTAAAACAATTTGTTCATTTAGCTAAGGCCACTTGATGTGTAGCCTACAAGGGAAATATAGACAATTTAAAGAGAGAAAGAGAGAGTGAGAAGATATCTGTATACATTTCTCTTGAATCGGAAAACGATTTCAAGATGGTGAAAAAAGATACAGACGGGAGTTCCAAAAGCACAGCATTACGAGGGAAAAACTGAGCAGAAAATCTCATACAACTAGCTTTTTAAACAAATTAGATACAGTAGTAAAAGGGTGAAAAAATGCAGAAAAGCAT
Source organism: Leptasterias polaris (assembly GCA_037783415.1). Classification (NCBI taxonomy): domain Eukaryota; kingdom Metazoa; phylum Echinodermata; class Asteroidea; order Forcipulatida; family Asteriidae; genus Leptasterias; species Leptasterias polaris. Next base: position 11,046,379 of record JAZGTN010000009.1, read on the forward strand.
ACAGCGAGAGAAGATGCGTACAGAAGGAGGGAGTGAAAGACCTTCTGTTAATGGTTAACTACCGACAGTACCTGTCTAAGAGGCTTTGGGAGAACATTTAAACAGAAAGAAGGTACATGTATATGTATCTGTGCACATTTATCTTTAAAATGAAATAGAGATGGTTGAAAACAAGACACAGGTAGGGAGTTCCAAAGTGGAGCAGTACAGAGAGAAAAACACTTGCAGAATATCTCACAGTACTGGTCTTTGGAACAGATAAAGTGATGGGATGAGAAGATGCTGCAAGATGCATAGTTATGAACAGATCGTTTTGATTGCATGATAACCTAATTAATGCTGGTAAATCTTGTAGGTACATACATTTGAAAAAACTCTTTTTGAGGATTGTTGGCTTTGAACAAAATGTGACCCCCCCCCCCATCTCCACCAAAAACCTAAAGTCACATGTACCTGGTAAGATACTAGATTCATTATTATCAAAATCATACAAGGATTAAAAAACCACAGAATAACTCTTTTTTCTCGACAACAACCCAAAAAGCAATGTTTTTTTCTTTATTTGAGTTCAATTGAAAGCAGATTCGAGTTTCTATCCAAGGTTACAAGAAGTGTCATGTTGCTTGTAACTCATTCATTTTACATTTTAAAAAAACCAACAACTTGAACAACTTGCATGGAAAGGGAAACAGAAAGTACCATTATCAACAATTTCCCTTTGACTCTAGATCTAGTTTCACATACGTCAACAGACGGATCATGTCAGGTTTTTTCAAGGAAATGATATGAATGAGCTGGTAGAAATGAAGCTGACTGCATATTTTGTGGGAATTTGATCCTCTAAGCAAAATACCTTTTACGACTTCATGTCCCATCATGGAAGATAGCAATGTGAAAAAGAACAAGAACAAACTTATCCGATTACATTCGTATGTTTAGAACACGGTAATTATACAGTTATAGAGACCACAAAGTGAGACACCATTGAACAGTTGTTAATAGTTTCAAAGATTATGTAAAAAAACGTAAGGTCGTCATGTTTTGACACAAGCAGAGTTATTTAAGTTCATTTGTTTGCAAAGTCAAAACAAGCATGTATTTGTATGATTGAGCAAGAAATCTTTGACAAAACATGACTTATTATTCACAATTGTGACATTTTAATTGATGAAACTTTCACTGGTTGGTTTTATGACTCTTTTATTGAAAAATACAGGTTGGGAATTGATGTACTCCTCCAAAACCAATTAACCACTTGACGTCTAATAATGCAAAGCTTTTCCAAACTGAATGATGATGGGCATTTTTTTTTCATTTCCGAACAGTTTTGGAAGGTTTTCTTTTGGTTGGGTTGGTCATGTTGGTTGACAGTTGAAACACGTCCTGTGACAATGACGTTCCATTGTTTAGCATGCACAGGCATACACTCACAGTACGAGACAAAAGGTACTGGAATTCAAGCTCAAAACTCCCCTTTTCCCGAGTTATTGTATGTACATGTACATGTATAGCCCCTTGCCCTTTTTAGGAGAGGATAAAGGAGAGATCAATAGGCTGCCACCATTGTTTATCATTGTATCCGGCATATGGGAGACAAGTCTGGGATTCCAGTAGGCCTATACCATGACTGATTATTGGCTGTGTCTTATGGCCAAGGTTTGACCTATTCAAGGTGAAGATATCCCATAATTTTCTCGAAAGAGTACAACAAATCCTGGTGCATTTTATGAAAAAGTTTGATGTCTAAACTTTGTTAAGTGAGGGTTTCATTGAGACATCAATATTCTAAGCAAAGAAATTGTTTTGGTAGTTTCTGAAAAATGTTGAAAAAATAACAACCTTCAGGAGCACGGTAAAGATTGTTTAATACCATTGGAAAGTTGTTAAGGAAATACAAGTTCCATACTATATTGGTAAGATGAGCATTCCCTCAGCCATGAACTCAAGCAACAGATGAAAACATTTTACAACATATGATTGTTGAAATGTATCTGAAGGAAATTTAAGATTTGAAATATAGATGAGGAATTTATTAATAAAAGCAAGCAAAATTCTGGATGAGGCAGACCTGTTTTGGTAGCCTGGTCAACAGACCATGTGGTGGTAGGTGTCTCTGGATCCTCATCCACTGTAATAAGTCACAATAAATTACACATAATTGTTAATAAGGATTCCAGGCTATGTAAAAATACATCTGAATTACTTCTGTACATGGTATGTGAGAACATGAAATATTTTGTTTCTCTAAATAACATGGGGAACATTATCTGACCTTCTCTGTTATCACTGAGGTTATTGTTATAAGTATTTTGTTTTGTAATTTTAATGTTTATAAATGCCAATGGAATTCAACTACCTGTTTTTTAAATGTAGACACAATAAAGAAATGGTTTTGGGTTGAACAAAGAAAAATTGACTAGAGCGGGATTTGAACCAACGACCGCCGGTTTAACGTGCCGGCGCTCTACCAACTGAGCTATCTAGCCCTATGTTGGCGGTCTCCCTATTTTGTCAATATCTTTGTTCGAAGGGGGGGGGGGGGGGGGGGTGCCAGTCAGAAGCCATTCAACCGTAAACTGCCGTGTAGCCAGGGATCACACCCAAGTATACGATACAACCTGAGAAGCGGCAGCCAGGGGATCACCATAAGGGGATGCGACTTTTTATATCAGATATCAAATAATAAACCACAAGGGAAACTGACTGGGTAAATTTTTAAATGGTTTTGGGTTGAACAAAGAAAAATTGACTAGAGCGGACAATAAAGAAATATCTTCATTACCTTCTAAATTGTTGAGGTATGCTACAAATATTCAAGAATTTGGAGTTCAACAAAGACAACATGGACTGGAGAATTGTATAATAAAATAGGGCGTGATCCCTGGCTGCCTGACAGTTACAGGTTGAATAGCTTCTGACTGGCACCTTTGAAAAAAGATACCAACAAAAGAGGGAACCACCAACATTAGGGCTTGATAGCTTAGAGCAAGTTCGAGTGCGCACATTTAGTCGACCAGCGATTGACCACTGACTAGCAACGTACATGCGCAGTGACGTACTCACGCGAACGACTCGTTTGGAAGTCTAGTCAACCATCGGCACAGTATTCAACATTTCCATTGCCCTCTTCGCTATAGTGTCACTGGTTCCCTTCTGCGCTTTACACATGTTAACAAGGAACGAGGCTATCAGGACCATGGAAGAAACCATGGTGCTGACGCTGGTTCCAAATGGTCGACCACAGTTGTCAACCAGTAGTCTATTTGTGGCATTTTGTGGCCGAGCGATTTAGTGCATCAAACCCAAGTTCTGGTGGCTAAGTCATCAGGGTGTGGGTTCGAATCCAGTCATGAAACTTGTGTCCTTGTGCAAGGTTGTGTTTCAGCACAAAAAGTAACTACGCACAAAAATGCTTTGCTGACTGGAATGAGGTTACCAGCCAAATTACGAAGCCACATGTACCATTTCTAACTGATTTCCTGCACATTTTTGCTCTGCAGAAAATTGTAAAGCAATATTTTCTGCTTTTACGGCAGTTCTGTGAAATTGCGCTCAGCAGATGAACTAACAGCATTCAGACTTGGGAGCCCTGCTACATGAGTTTTAAAATCAAAATCAAAAGTTGGTATAAGTTTAATACTAAAATTGTAATTCAGAACTTCAATTTCAAAAACAGAAGAGCAAAAAGCAAAGGATGAAACTTTATGGGTTAAAGGCACTGTACACGTTTGGTAATTACTCAAAATATATGTTAGCATAAAAACTTACTTGGTAACGAGCAACGGAGAGCTGTTGATAGTATAAAACATTGTGAGAAACGACTCCCTCTGAAGTAACGTAGTTTTTGAGAAAGAGGCAATTTCTCACTAAAAAAATAAAAGACTTCTGGCCAGAAGCCTTTTATTCCTATCTGAAAGCACACTAATTTGTGCAACAAGGGTGTTTTTTCTTTCATTATTTTCTTGCAACTTCAATGACCAATTGAGCAAAAATTTTCACAGGTTTGTTATTTTATGCATATGTTGGGATACACCAAGTGAGAATACTGGTCTTTGACAATTGCCAAACATGTTCAGTGCCTTTAACAACTTCTAACTTGGAAGCCCTGCTATGTTGGTATGAGTTTAATATTAAATTTGTAATTTTCAGAATTTTAATTTAAGGAACAGAAGAAAAAAATAAAATTTAAATGATTTATACAAATAAGTTGGAATGGCGAGTTAAAAAAATGTTTTTACATGGCTATGTCAATTTGAATAATGTTTATGTTTATCTATGAAGCATGGTGAAATGCAATCAATACACTCAACATATCCTTTACTTCCTTGACCTCGACGAAAAAGGGGGTAATGTAATTATTTTCCTGGGTTTTCCCCGCCAATAATATTTATTTAGTGTAACATCAATCAAATCAAGAAATTAATTGCTCTTCCCAAGGTTGATGCCTATCTACTTTGGTTTATTAGCATCAACCATTAAATTAACTAGACTGTTGTTGGCTTTCCTTTGGTCTGATCTGTTTTTCTGTGATAGGAGGCGTACTTTGTGGCACCAAAATAACTCTCTTACCTGTATATTTGTCTTCCATACCTGTCTACCTCTTTTTTGCCTGTTGGGGGACTTTTTTAAAACTACCTGCACTGAGACATGATTAGTAAAATCTTTCACAATACGCTAATCCTTATCCCTGTTCCAATCCCTATGCTAATGCTAATCCTAATCCCTGTTCTTATCCCTATGCCAACGCCAATCCTAATTCCCAATTAACAGGATGTTATGCAAAAAGAGTCAGTGCTGATGTTCTCTGTACTGCACTTTCTCCGCAAACAAATAAAATAAATTCCCAGGCCATATGACTCGGCGTTCTCAGGGATGAGATTTGCCAAATGTGAAAAGTCCTTGAAAACGGCTTGTGGCTCTGGGTTCCCCCTTGTTCTAGACCCAGAACCTCTCAGATGTTACAATTAAGGAGGTTTACAGACTCTCTGCATCACCAGAAGTACACACATACAGGTTTGTACACAATGTGGACTATTTGTTTCTCCATGTAGTGACTGATTTACTTCTTGTAAGATATTAAATTTGTTGGATGCTCAAGGACATTTTGAGAAAATCATGAAAACAGGTAAAATCTGAGGATCGGTCAAAATTCTGTACAATTGGTCCCCCAGGCTAGTTAATTGCTTCCAAATGATAGTGTAACCACTGACTGCACTGATTGTTTGGTATGACTGAAACTCAAGTACCTTAAAAAATGACAATGATGAAAGAAACCAGTACAAGAAGTGGACCAGGGAAAAAGCTGGCGGACTATTTGAATGACAAACTAATTGGTCCCACTGGCCAGTCAGTGAACAAATTAACTACAACCCCTACATGTATGACTGACCCTGATGATTTGAATTGGCCAATTGAAACACAATGACAACCCAACTAGGCTTATTACAAGGAATGATCACTACACAGTGGCAGCACCAGACACTATACTTTTAGTGCTGAATTAAAAATGAAAGTGCCAATGTGTGACTGTGCTCAGTTCTGGCTGAAACACAACATCTTGCGTGTGTGTGGACACGATAAGAAGAAGAAGAAGCGTAAAGTGAGAAAGAAATATATGGGGGAGAGGGATCAAATATGTCAGTTCCAAATACTTGGGCCTACTAGGCAAGAAGTAAAAATGTGAACTGCAAAACAGAATGAAATAAAATAAATAGTACTGTGTTGAAGTGTACAATAGTGAGCGATTGTGTGCAAGCAACTTGGACTTTGAACATTTTACAGTTATCATGGTTATGGGGGTCTTTTGGGTGGTGGGAGAAATCTGGGGGTGTGCGAAGAAGAAGGGGGAGGGGATAAATTGGGGAAAATTCCCCCACCACCTATTGCCTCACCACTTAGTCTATAATCTAAGTAAATTTTGCTTGTAAAACTCTGAAAATCTTGTCATGTGGCTATACCATTGAGCACTGTGTATTGGTTTTCTACAAGGATTCTTCAGCCTAATTTTAACCTGATTGCCTTTTTAGAGATGGGTGGAGGAAGGTTTTGCTGTCAGCACATAAATGTGACATTGTTATTATTTCCATTATCTAAACCACATCATATACTGTACACTGGTCAGCTCATGCCGTGATATCCTAAGCTGGACCATGCCATGTCCAAGAAGAGGAGCTGTCAATCAAAAGGGGTCAGTGATTTTGTCAGAAGGAGGCAGGAAAACAACTATCAGCATCTTTAATGTGCAAAATTGGTTTGTCAATTGTCAGTGATAGATGAAACCAAATCGATCAAGGGAACAAATCTGCTTAAATTATCCAAGGCAATACCTTGAAATGTAAACAACACACTTAGATAAAAAAAGATTTTAAAATCTCTTAAAATCTCTTGTCCTATGGAAAAAGCTTGTCAGCTTTTGCCGACAGATTACCGATGGCACATTGCACCAAAAATGGCCCTTGCTTGAGGGATTTAAGGGACTAAGAATCATTATGAGCTAGGCCTAAACCCTTTTGTGCACATAACCCAATCTCACTCAGGGTCGGCAAGAGAACTATGCTTATTAAAGGTAGTGTCATAGATTGGTTATTGTCAACGTATTAATGCTGATTTATAGGCAACATTATTATTATTATTATTATCGTGGTGTGTCGTGGCCGAGCGGATAAGAACACCGAACTCAAGCTCTGGTGTTTCTGATCAGCAGAGTGTGGGTTCGAATCCCAGTCGTGACACTTGTGTCCTTAAGCAAGACACTTAACCACATGCTCCGTCCTTCGGATGGGACGTTAAGCCGTAGGTCCCGTGTGTTGTGTAATGCACATAAAAGAACCCAGTGCACTTATCGTAAAGAGAAGGGGTTCGCCCCGGTGTTCCTGGTTTGATTGGCTGCATATTGCGCCACAGCACCTTGTAAACCATTACATGGTGCTTTGTAAAGGAATACTGTAGGTCTCATACTTCAACACGTAACTCCACATACCTTGTAGGAAAAATACTGAGCACTGAGACACCCATCTGGAGTATAAAGCACTATATAAGAACAGTGTATTATTATTATTATTATTATTAAGATACACATGTTTCAGCTGAATACAGAGTCTACTTGCTTAGAAAACAGCAAAAAACTGTAACAGCATTTTCGCAAGAATGTTGAATCCATCTACATGTATGTTTAGCCAGGTGACACCAGGTACCAACCGCAACTCTGGACACAGCATTCACGAATGGACACCAACCCTCAGCAATCTTAGAAAACGATCCAAGCCTAAATCGTTTCTCAGGTTCAAATGTTTTGGGGTGAAAAACTATCCAAACCATATGCTTCAAAGGGAATCTCTTCTCAAAAAAGTTTATACTATCAACAGTTGCGGTGCTTCTCTCACTATGGTCATTAATATTTGGAGTATTTACCAATCTATTAAGACTCTACCTTTAATGCTTTCACTGTTGTTCAGAAAGCAGGCACTGGGCTAAAGTGACTTTTAAATTGGAGTGAGGAATGCAACATCATGAGATAAGAATCAAGTGAACTATTTTCACAAAACGAAATTATCATTGACTAGTGTCTAGAAGACATAACTGTAAAGCGATAAGGATGATTTTCAAATGGTTTGTGCGGATGGGTCGAGTCATTTTTATGGCAGCCCTATATCATGAGATTACAATCAAGTGAACTATTTTCACAAAACAAAATTATAATTGACTAGTGTCTAGAGGGAAAAAACTGTAAGGATGATTTTCAAATGGTTTGTGCGGATGGGTTGAGTCATTTTTATGGCAGCCCTGTATCATGAGATTACAATCAAGTGAACTGCTTTCACAAAAAGAAAATACCATGACCAGTGACTACAGTAGAAGAAATAATTCTAAGCTGGTACGATAAGGATGATTTTCAAATGGTTTGCGCAGATGGGTCAAGTCATTTTAAAGACAGACCTGTATCATTAATGGAGGAAGTCTCCCATGGGGACATCTTGGGATGTTTTAATTTTTTTTCTTTCTTTTTCGATATGCTATCAAAAGGATCTGCAAAAGGAACACATGTTGACAAAAATAAAACAATGGGCTGTGAATTAGGGTGATTTATTGGCTATTTAAGGCAAATAAATAATGGATAATGGCCGACTGTCCTCTGGTTTATGACAATTTGTTACAGGGCTGATTTTACAGTGTGCTGCTTAAGTAAAGAATTTTTGCTGGCCAAAGTAATATCTGTAACTTTGCCTCTAAACCATGTAACATAGCAACACCAGAGCTGCCAACATTTGCATCTTGCAACCAGGAAGGTGCTCAACAACAATCAGAAAGATAATTAGACTTAGTAACATTCAACAAAGTAGAGACAAAGTTTCCATAATCAAGGAGATTTTCAAATTTGTTCATCACTTCAGAACATGGAAATATTGGCTTATTTACAGGGAACATTATGCAGAATCTGGGAGAGTTGGCAGACTAAAGAATTAAAAAAAAACAGAGCCTTGATTTAAAACTAGGGTAGTCCGTCTAGAAGGCGTTGTTACTTTTTTGAAGCCAGGAATTTATCTGACTGTCAATTTATCGTGTGACCCATAAATCCGTTACGATCACTCCGCTGAGTACATTCACTTTCAACAGGGACTTAACTTAAAATGCTGTTTGGCAGAAAAACGTGCTTAGCTAATTTTCCTAAGCAAAAACAATTAGCAGGGAACCAGTTGCCTACAAACAATATACATTGTATAGTATTTTGGCTGGTGACCTGTTTTGGTAAGCAAGATTTGTATGTGGTAAGGAATATTTGTGCTTAGTTTTTTATGACATTGTGCCTGTATTACATAATATAGATACATAAAAGTATGCTCTTGTATGGAGCGCATTTTTGTTTTTTACGCAATACGCATAATGCATGAAGTTCATTGGACAATGGACACATAAATTTCCGGCCTAAATCTCAAACGGCTTATTGACAGAGCAGCTATCTTATTCTATGTCGCACGACATGTACAATGTAGTTGGAATTCTACGCACATAACGAAAAGCGTTATATATTGCCTTAACATTAAAAAAAAATAAAAAATAAAATAAGAAAAATAAAAAACTAGATCACGGGAAAGCAGACAGGAGAAGACGCGCACCTGGTTCGGGGAGGGATACATAACCTGATGTCCTAGTGTATTTCTCTCTCAGTGGCATTTCACCTGCAGAAAATTTATTAAAGTTTTGCAAACGCGAAAAACACAGAAAGGTAAAGAAAAGATAGCGTGTAATAATAGCTTTGGAATATTAATCCCATTTGAATAAAATAGAGAGACAAAATTGTTTCAAAATATCTATGTCAGTGATTACTGCTATTTACCATTGCTAGAAGAAATACAAAAGCAGACTGAAGAAAAGGATAGGCCTATATTGAAATTACTTCAAAACACATCTTAGTATAAAATCTCAGACTCTCTTTTGGTTATATAAAAAATGTGTTAAATAAAAATTACTTAAAGGGTGTGTACAACGTTGGTAATTGCCAAAGACCTGTATGCACACTTGATGTGACCCAACATATACATGAAATACACAAACCTGTGAAAGTTTAAGCTCAATCGGTCTTCGGAGTCAAGACAAAAACAGTGAAAAACCTCATTATATATTTCACTGCTTCCAAACATCAGATTTTATCACCAGTGATAAAGACAAATTGTTTTACTCATTTCCTAAAAACTATAGCATTTCAAGCAAAACTATTTCAAGGGAAGTTTTCCACTATGGCCATCTTTATACCATCAGATTTTATCCTGCAGGATTTAAGACTATTGTTTTACTCATTTCCTAAAAAATATGGCATTCCAAGCAAAACTATTTCAAGGGAAGTTTTCATACCATGTAAGTTATGTGCAAATCTGTGAACATTTATATTTTCAATCTTACCAATGTTGTACACACCCTTTAAGGAAGCAGTTTAAAGGTGGACACCATGAATGTATGTGTTATGGTCACTATATAATGTAGACACTAGAGAAGGTGGTTAAGATGTTTACATGGTTTATAGGAGGTTACTAAAAGAGTAGAACAACTCTGCAAAGACAAGTCAATGCCCTTTTGCTATGTTTGCTCAGCTGTTCTAAATATTTATAAAACTTGGAGGAGAACCAGAAAATATTTATAAAAAGGATACAGCAATACATCAGGCATTGTATCCTGTTTGGGCTACTACAGCAGGGGAGCCACATGCTCATTAAAGTAAAGGAAAGTCCATGTCCAACAATCATGTCTCTTGGCTGGCCTTGGCAAATTATTTTGTAATTTGGACGAGTTTTGGACAATATCCTCATTGTACATGTAAGGTAACATGCATGATTCGTTACCTACATGTATGTACACAAAATAGGAAAATCTTATTAAGTACAAGGGACGACCTACAGGCTTCTAAAGAGTGTGTACAACATTGGTATTTTGTCAAAGACCAGGTTCCACACTTGATGTGGCCCAACATATACATGAAATAACAAACCTGTGAAAATTTCAGCTAAATCGATCTTCAGAGTCATGAGAAAACAGTGAAAACCCCATTTTATATTTTCACTGTTTTAAAAAAAAACCCAGATTTTATCACCAGTGATAAAGACAAATTGCTTTACTCATTTCCTACAAATATAGCATTTCAAGCAAAACTATTTCTTGGGAAGTTTTCCACCATGACCATCTTTATACCATGTAAGTTACGTGCAAATCTGTGAACATTTATATTTTCAATGTTAATTCAATTCAATAACAATCATGAATGTTATATGATGGCAAAACTAACAGCTGAAAATTATGCCTAGGTATAATGTAAATACTAATGAATGTAGTATCACATTGTTAGCTTTTAAAATATCTTTGGATGGTGCTATACATGTGTACAGTACTGAATCAAAGTCAGTGACACTCCCAGCCTTTTGATCAAGCCCTGGAAGATTACTTATCTGGATGAGTGCATGTTCTTCAATAGTCTAGTAGGAGGGGGTTTAAGTCAGTGACCACGCCTTTAATTATCTCCTATAATACAGCCAACTAAAGAACGTTTACGATTATCTTCTTTCTCTATCAGCAAACCCTTGTAACACCCAAATATTCACGTGTTACAATAATGTTGACAGTCGAGTCCCCCTTTAATTGACCTAGTTCCTGGTATTGTTAATGCCACAGGAATCTTACAGTTAAAAAATTGTCAGGAGGAACAAACTGTCTAATATTTGGCAGCTGAATCATACTGACCTAATCTAACTTTTATTTTACGAACCCTCCAGAAAGGAGGCTTTGGCATTCTTGCTTTCGTTTTACAAGAGGAAGTTGGCATGAGTAATTGTATAGTACAAGCATTGGCAAACATATTGTAACAAGGAAATGTACACTCAAGTCCCTGTACTGGTAATGCAACACGGAAATGCCGTAAAATGAAACCGGTTCTAGCCAAGGCAAAATAAATACGAAAAGGCTGTTTTGAAACTTCAATTTCCAGGACGTGCCGAGAGGTCCGACAGCTGGAAAGTTTTCCCACACTTCTTTACGCTGATGACATCAATTTTGTTTTAAAGAGGGGCTTCAAATTCAAGTTGAGTTTTGTGATGCACTCATTTTGAGGCCCTCGCTATAAGTTTTGTATTGTTATTATTAATGATGTACAATAAAAAATAAATAAATAAATGAAAAACCTCAATAATAAAGAACATTCAATAGAAGATTTCTTCTTTTCCATTGTTCTAAGCTACGAGAACAATAGAAAAGGACTGGTGAGTGGGAGGCTCGCAACTGTCTCAACATTTCCCATTGGATTGCCAATGGCAAATGGTTTATGGAATATTATAACAGGTCACTGCAATCAAGACCATAATAGTAATAATAGTCAATTTTTATATAGCGCTTTACACACCCGAAGGGCTTATCAAAGAGCTTCCAACATTATTATCCCTGGTCACTGGGCCATTATTTCATTCCTTAAACCATCTCAGCTCCCTGGGGAGTATACAGCCTGTGCAACAAATATGCGCTACTAAGCTAAATCAATCACAAGAACCATCTTTGCCCTCACAGGTACCCATTTTACCCCTGGGTGGAGAGAAGCAATTATAGTTAAGTTTCTTGCTCAGGGACACAAGTGTCACGACCGGGACTCGAACCCACACTCTGCTGAACAGAAACACCAGAGCTTGAGTTCGGTGTTCTTATCCGCTCAGCCACGACACCCCAACCATCCAAGGAGGGCAACTGCCCTCAAAAGCCCAAACAACATTCTTTCTAAATTCCCACATTAAGGGCTTGAAATCTCAGGTCCATCAGCAAGTAAGGGGGGCGCGCAAAAAATAAGTTTCTGTTATAAAAGGGCACCGACATTAAAGATTCCAAAAATCAAAGGAATAATTTAACTGGCCACTACGGTCAAGAACACAGCAAGCGAGCAACTGCCTCAATGTACATTGTAGTTCCAACAAGATTATTTCCAAATTCACACACTTCAGGCTTGAAATCTTTGGTCCATCAGCGGGGTAGGAGGGGGGGGGGGGGGAATAGTAAGCTAAGTCTCCCTGTTAGGCCAGTCATTACAAAATCAGAAAATCAAAGGAATACTTAAATGAACCACTACAGTCAAGACCGCAGCAAAAAGAGCAACTCAGTTCCTCAACAGCCCCACAAATTTTGGAGCTTGAAATATTTGGCCTAGTGGGGGTGAGGGGAGGTGGGCAGGCAACAAAACAAACAAATTCTTAAGAAATATATTTTAATGGGCCACTCTGGGAAAGTCCAAGGGACGGACAGGTAGTATACCCCCAAAGGCCTCACAGGACATATTTTCAAATTTGAAACCTTGGGCCTGGTGGGCAAGGCCACTCTCCATCGGAAAAAGGCACCTCCGTTCAAGAATCTGATCATTTCAATGGAGCTTCAAGGTCAAGAAAATGGCAACTAACAGTTCTCTGAGTAGTTTGAGATATTTACATTACTGCCATACAATTTATGTACTTAAATCATTTCAAATCAACTTATTGAAGACTGGAAAAAAAAGACTAACAAACACAAACTCAAAACAAATGCCAGCAACTTTTTAGGAAATGAGTTACACATTTGAAGGAAACTTACCGCTGCCTTGCAGTCCTTCGTTTACTTGTCCATTGTGCCCAAAGTTGTTGCTGAAAAACAGGAACAATTTGTTATTTCATTTCATAAGGTGGTTGCGTTTTTGAGATACCGCAGAAAATCCTGAGCGAATATGTCCACGCATGAATATTAATTCCCAATAGGAATACACAATCTGAGAAGCGTTTCTGACAGAAAAGTTTCTCAGATTCAAATTTGGGGGCATAAAAACCGATATATTTTTACTTAACCACAAAACTTCTAACCAAGTAGGTTTTTATTGCCAATAATTTTAAGAGTGATTTCCAAACGTATACATTCCCTTTAAGACGAGTTTGAATTGGACTAATATTTAACTGAGATCATCGGGAACATTCTAATGGGTATATCTTACCGATGTCTGCGCTTGGATTATTTGACGCAGGTAAACTAACCGAGACGAAAAAAACACACACAAAAACGACTAATATAAATGCTTGAGGGCGCTACGCCAGTGACCTTTAACCTGATGTGACAAAAGGTTCGGCGTAGCTTGTAAACTAAGGTTGCATACAAGCACACCAAATAAAAGAAGAAAAAACAACGCAAGCAAAGGGATGCAAATATGGACTTCTGTATACCACTGCAATAACATGAGTGTGAACATCACCAATTCATGCATGTCGTAGTTCAAGTCCATGTGTGTCATGTGATCATGGCTTTGCAGCAAACCAGACGTGGTATTTTTCTGGCCGGTTTTACCAGGACGATGCCTCCACACTGGACTCTTTGGCTCGGTTAGTTTGACCAGGTTAGTTTACCTGGGCAGAAGGTTGCCGGTTAAACTACGCATTGGACTCGGTTAAGTTATCTGGGTGAAATTTTCCCGAGCTGTTCGTGCTGAACTTAAAAATCGATACTTACGTTGCAAGCTCTATGCTGCTGGTTTCTGCAATACAATATACAAGAAGAGAGATTCAAGATTAAATTTCAGCAATTTTTTTTTAAAACAAATGGTTATTTAAGGTAATGTTGTTTTGCAATGGGATATTTTTATTTCCCTTTTAGTCAACAAATTCAATTAATTGCACACTCCAATGCCCAAGAACAAAAAATAATCGCTTAAAAACGAAGGGACAAAAGGCCAACAACGACTAAAATAAATATTGCCGTCTAGTTACAGTACAGAGAAATTGGCTATTGCCAGCTTGGCGTTTTGAACAAACAAACAAACAACCCAACAAACAAACAAACAACCCAACAAACAAACAAACAAACAAACAAACAAACACCCCAACAACCCAACACCCCAACAAACAAACCAAAAAAAAAAAAAAAATAAAATAAAAAAATTGTTAGTATTTCTAGGACAAAGTAGTGAAAGAGCAGAACCTCTAGATTTACCGCTAACCACAAACTGTAGTCTTGCCCCTGTGCATCACAAACTCTAGTCTTGCCCCTGGGCACCACCCTCTAGCCTTGCCCCCCTGGGCACCATCCTCTAGCCCCTTTCTCCTGGGCACCATCCTCTAGCCCCTTTCTCCTGGGCACCATCCTCTAGTCTTGCTCCTGGGCACCATCCTCTAGCCTTGCTCCTGGGCACCATCCTCTAGCCTTGCTCCTGGGCACCATCCTTTAGCCTTGCCCCCGGGCACCATTCTCTAGCCTTGCCCCCGGGCACCATCCTCTAGCCTTGCCCCCGGGCACCATCCTCTAGCCTTGCTCCCGGGCACCATCCTCTAGCCTTGCTCCTGGGCACCATTCTCAAGCCTTGCCCCCGGGCACCATCCTCTAGCCTTGCTCACGGGCACCATCCTCTAGCCTTGCTCCTGGGCACCATCCTCTAGCCTTGCCCCTGGGCACCATCCTCTAGCCTTGCCCCTGGGCACCATCTTCTAGCCTTCCCCCTGGGTACAATCCTTTAGCCTTTCCCCCGGGCACTTTTGAAGTGGCCGTCCGTGGCCTTGTGAGTTGGGCGATATCTCATTTAAAAAAAATAATTAAAAAATAAAATAAAAAATTCTCTAGCCTTGCCTCTGGGCAACATCCTCTAGCCTTGCTCCTGGGCACCATCCTCTAGTCTTGCCCCTGGGTACAATCCTCTATCCTTGACCTTGGGCACAACTCTCTAGCCTTGCCCCTGTGCACCATCCTCTAGCTTTGCCCCTGGGCACAATCCTCTACCTTGCCTACGCAGGATTCTCCACACGCGATTTTGTTCGGGCGCTGCGCCAGGACAAAATTGTCAAAATACAAAATGCGCCCGGACAAAAAATGTAGCGCCCGGACAAAATCGTCGTGCGCCCGGACAAAAAAATCTGCGCCTGGGCAAAATTGTCAGCGCCCGGACAAAAAATCGCAGCCACTGTTCGGTCCTAAATTAGTGTCAATCAGTAATTTCCACAATGAAACGATTGTTATTAATCACCGCGCACGTGCCGGGCAAGTATAAGAAATCGCACTGTTTCTCACGGCGCCCCCGCGGCACACATAACAGCCGTCATTTCAATCTACGCAAATCATACACACGGACCATAGAGCTATCGCTGGCAGTGCATCGTGCAGTTGCGCTGCCAATAGCAGGTTTGTGTGGGGCTTTTGTTTTTCGCGGGACAGGTAACAGCCGTCCCCTCACGAACTACATGGCGCAGTGTGGCATATAGTTTTGTGTAGTGGGTTCAGATAAGTGCATACCACCGGTCCATATTTAATGGCGGGACTAGAACTCACTATGCAGCCAAATACTCCTGTGATGCACCGATCGTGGATGGAGGGGATCATTGTCGGCTCCGCACTAATGGTTGGTGGAATCTTATTTTAAAAAAATCTCCGTTGAATATCATACAATTTTAATGATAAGTGGAATCCTATATTTTAAAAAATTACGACTGTCTGATCAAAGAAAGACTGTGCTCTGAAAGACTACAGGCAGGACCGTGCGTTAGGCCCAGTTACATATGTAAAGCCTGGGAATTAGGAACTCTTATTTACAACGTAATTTGCGCTTGCACATTATAAGCATTGCTTGCGTGAAAATCACCCGGCGACTGGCGCCGCCGGCGTGCGCCCGGACAAAATTTGACCCTGTGGAGAACCCTGCTACGGGCAACATCTTCTAGCCTTGCCCCTGACCACACTCCTCTAGCTTGCCTCCGGGCACCAAAAACTCATGGTCTCCCTATCAATCACACATAATTAATTGAAGTTCCACAAACCTGAATATGGAGGCTTGTTGTGGTTGTGTTTGTTCGGGAGCATCTTCCTCAAGTACACAATAAGGAGGATGATGATGATCAGGAGGAAAAGGCCTCCCACTACACCTCCAACAATGATCCCTTCACTGCCTGGCCCCGCTTTGGGTTCAACTCTCACTGCAGTTGGAAGAAAGATTGCAGTTGGAAGACTACATTAAATTCAATTCAAAGCAGCATTTATTTCCACATTTAACATTCGTAATTAGAAGATACAATGTCTTAAATTATGCGGAGTCATGTTCCGTAAAAGCAGGGCGCGTCAAGGAACAGCCTTTAAACAGAAAAATGAGAACTAACACCAAACAACAACTAGACAAAGGCGACTAAACAATGTGTAGAGACGTACTACATGTAGCTGGTTACACAAAGAAAAAATATTTAAAAAAATTATACTTAATGAGGAAACAGCAAAAGAAAACATTTAACAATCTGTTTAAAAAGAGCAATAGACTTACAAACAGAAAGCACCAATGGAAGGCTGCTCCAGTGTTTAAGACCAGAAAACGTGTGCACATTGACTGTATATTTAACAATGATGTGTAATCGTCCATGACCTGGCATCGCTTAGCCATTAATGAATGAACCTGCATTCAATCAGCAGATGTACGAGATTTATTGTATTATTACCAACGCTCCTTCTCTCCCCTTTCTTTTTCTTCTCTGCAAGTCAGTATTTTGTATTTGTGTTTGTTATTGTTGTTATATCTAAGTTGAGGGCTGCGGGCACGTCAAGCTACTTTGCTTATTTCTGTAGCCCTCCTGCATCTAATGTATGTTAATTATGCATTCAATATATTTGTTAAATTCGTTTATTATCTGTATAAAATTATATACATTTAAAATATTGTATCAAACCATACTATGTTCATGAAAATGTTTGATGAAAAAAGAAAAAAGATGCAGAAACCAATAAACCAAACCAAACCAAACCAATAATAATGAGATAAAGTTTTAAAGTTTTAAAATTTAACAAGAGGAATGTGGACTTTTGAAGATCGGCCCAGTCTGTAAGGGTTATTATAAGACCAAGGGAAGGTTCAAGTACAATGTACAAAAGTATTATTATTGTATATTTCTGGTAATGAAACCAAAGATGCCTCATAAGTGAACTTAATCACTGTAGCTCACAAGCCTGAGGAAACCTGTAAACAAGGGTGCTTGCTATGGGAACCAGAAACACTGGGGTTAACCCCTACTCTTCCACAATAAATGTTCAGGGTTCTTTTATATGCACTACCAATCCAAGTACAGTACATGGGACCTACAGCATAATGTCCCATCCGAAGGACAAAGCAATTATGGTAAAGTATGTTGCTCAAGGACACAAGTGCCACGACCGGGACTCGAACCCACACTTTGTTGATCTGAAACACCAGAACAGGAGTCCGATGCTCTTAAGTACTTGGTCACGACACGCCAGCAGTGTAATTAGGAAGGGAGTCTGGAGGCTCTGAACTCCCCTTCCATCCCCTTCCTTTGAATATAATCTTGTTACATGTATAATGCAAGTTCACCCCAAACAAGGCAAAAAGCTAAAAATAGCTAAGATGAAAAAACTCAGGGGAGCTAACGGTAAGAATTGATATTCCTCTGTAATAAAACAGTCTAGATTTAAGGATGGAGGGAAACATGCACCAGGCAATGAGTTCCAAAGAGATGCAGTACGTCACAATTAAATTACAGTGGGCCGAGTGAAAAATGCTTGTTGCCATTTGTATTCATTGTCAGGTGTAGCGTAAGCTACTTGGTTGGTATGGTATCTGACAACAAACAACCCATTTTTGACTTACCCTCCTCAGCATCCATAGGACCACTGCAGAGTTCACTACTGCCGCTCCCTTGGCAAAACATTGCTTGCACTTCATCTACATCCCCTACAGCCCGCCGTCTTCGTTTCTGGGTTTGTTTACACCAGTTTGCTAGAACCACTTCAGAGTCAGCTGTGATACACTCCCCACACTCTGTCCAGTTTGAGCTGCCTTCATACTTCACCTCAAGCTGAACGCATCCTTCACTGTCTTGCAATCCAGAAACTGTGACTTTGCCCTCAGCCTGGTTAAACTTAATGGTGATCCCTGGTTCAAATCAAAACAAAATTTAGGTATGACAAGAAATACAAAACAGAACCACTTTTCTACCGTCACATTACCAGTTTTTCTAATGGTTGTGTTTTTGTAACTACAGGCACATAAAACTACCCAAAAGTGTTCCAACATGTGAATGGAAATGCATGTTTATACTGAAATTAATTTGAGTTGATTAGTAATGCATGCATAACTTTTTTAATTACCCTCAAATTTTGATTAAAAATATGGACAACAAAACAGGTGTAACTTTTCCTGTCCATTTTAATGAAAATTTAGAAGGTGGTTTTAAGAAAAACTTTAAAAACCAACAAATGAATCAACTCAAATTACTGTGTACCAAGCCTGCATATTCATTCACTATGTTGAAACACTTTTGGGTTAGAAACATTGGAAAAAATGCTAACGTGATGGAAGAAATGGGGTTCGCTTTATTGTGATTCTTGCCATATACATGTATAACATGTACCAATTTAAAAAAAGCATTAACATGAAGTGATGGCTCAAAACTGCTTAAGTGGAAAATATTGCTCAATGAACTAATTTTCCCAGCAAAAGTTTTAAATGTACACCGGAGTTTTGTCTATAGTACTCTACCTCTGTTGGATTGCAAGATTGGTTTTAAGCTTAGCTGTTTTTTGTGTCATCAGCTTCTATCATTCTATTGATGATGCAGATACAATAAGCTTTTACATGTATGTTTGATTGCTCAGTCCAAAAAAGTCATGAAACTACTGCACCTGGCATTGACTTTCATCTTTATGAGGGCACGGCCATTTTTATTTTGCAAAGGAAACTTCCAATTGCAAAGTCTTAAAGTCTATGTGAGACTTTTGAAGGGACACCTACATGTAGACCAACCAAGACCAGGACAGGAACGTGGTCTTAATTTATTTCCAGGCCTACTGTACAGGTGAATTGAAAGCAATCTTAAATATGTTTTTCTTTTTTAGTTTATGAGGTGCCAATATGGAGTATGAATCCTATACAATCAATCTCAAAACTGCATGCAATGTATACAATGTACACTTATGTGTGCATAACTGTATTCATATAATATTTCGACTAACAAGTGTTTAAAATATGATTGATAAGTTACCTTTGACTGCTAATGATACAGCTGCATGTAGGAGAGCCATTCATGTTTTTCAAAAGGAAAAAAAAGAAGGAAATAGATTGTTTGTTAACAATAATTAATACACAAACAACACATGTAAACATTTCACTTAATTTACGACTGTTTTGAAAGTGAGGCTGCCATACACACAACCCCCACTGTCAATCATGTCTGCTGCATATATACCCTGCATACATTGGTGAAAATGACCAATGGTCCGATTGTTGACAATCATCTTTTCATTCCTGACATCAAGAACAATCGTAAAACCCTCCCTGGCACAATCAACACAATTTGTTTGTTATCAAAATTAAAGCAATTTGTTTTTTATTATTATCATTTACTTTGATGCAAATCTACCACACATCTAATTCACTATTATTTATAAGGTTATTTTTCTTGTTATATCTTGTGTCTCTCTTATCTCAGGTTTATCTTTATACACTAGATAAATAATAATAAATGATTTATTATTACGTTTGTTTTGTTGTTATAATAATTGGTGTTTTGTTTTATTTAATATTGTATAAAGAGGGGTCTCCACTGGACAAGCTGTGCCTTTTGGACACCTCCATCCACAAACATCCAATTATAATGTATTATACACAGTAGTATTACTCATGCTTTGGTGTATGTGTGTGGTGAAAAATATTTAAAAGACATACATGTAGGCCTACTACCAACCCAACATCTTCCATATCTACATGTACTTCAGGCTAATTTCAAGCATGTGCTTTTAAGTAGATCTTTTCATGTTTTTTTAGCAGTTTCTCTAACCATGCTGTGACCTACATGTAGCTCCTTTGGGCCATTCGTACAAAATTAATTGTAAGTTTCTGTTCATCAAATCATCTCTAAAAATGGATTGTTTTTTTGTGTAGATGGGTAATTTCCCCCTTTTTTTTCCTGAGGCGTCAAAATGAGAATTTGAATCAACTTGTACCCTTCCAAAAACTCCTACCCGACCAACTCATGCCCAACCGCACCTCTGGCAATCACCCCTACTGATTTTGCGCCAAGTAGAGCGCCCTGCTATGCCTGCTCTGAACTTTCTTTTCTTAGCCAATTCGCTTGGAAGGACCCAATAACATGCAGAATTCTTATGAAACAACCGGGGGGAGGGGGGGAGGGGGTGTTATATTGTACAATGCACACATGATGTGAGACACTATAGAGTTTCTATAAGAAGGAACTAAATGCATTTATTTCACTCAAAGTATGAACTCTTGATAAACAAAGGTCACATTAGAGGGCGCTGTTCTCTTCAACCACTAAATTAAATAGTTGTCAAAATGTGTCTTACAGTCAATTCCAAATCTTTTTTAATGAGGTTTAGCAATACCATGTTGGAATCTCCAAAGCCAAACTTTCAGTTTGAGAAAATAGCGTTGAAGTTGAACTATTTTTCAAAGTGCTGTTTTTGGAGACTGATACATGTAACTCTGTATGAACAAAAGTCATTTCAATAATGTATGAACAAAAGTCATACATATGTATCAATAATTTGTACAAAAAAAATTTGCAAATTTTGGGTATGTTTAAACCCCTTAGTCAGTTTGTGGCATGACCGACGACATCATGGTGACTTTGCATAGTTAGAAAGCTTTTGAGGGCAGGTCCAAGCTAATGTCCCCCTTGGTGGCAAAATTTCATCTTTATCCAAAAAAAAACAAAAAACAGGTGTCATTTTGAAGCTAATAAATTGAAGTTTATGATTCTAAAAAAAAAATGGGGGAAAAAGACATCGTTAATGAATGCCAAGGTCAACAATCACTTAATTATTTGTTTACCGTGACGTACGGGACATTTTTAAATTAGATGTGGGGTAAGAGTGTTGCAAGGACAAATTTCTTAAATAGTGGGGAACAATCTTCCTCTTCCTCAAGCTTCCTCCACCAGTTCTTTCAAACAATTACTCAAAACATATCTGTTCACTTTGTAATTCTGTTTCTATGAACCGAAAGTCGCTCCTTACCATGTATGTTTTACCTAAAGTCAGCCTAAGTTTTTCAATATGTTTATATTGTATAGATATATTTTATTGTACTTTCTTTTGTATTAACACGTTTTTGTACTTTTTGTACAGCGCCATGAGCGCCATGCCTGATGGACCTGGGCGCTCTATAAGAAGCCACCATTATTATTATTAAAGAATCAAGAGAAGTAACACTCAAAAAATAAATTCAGCTTGGTCAACTAATTATGTATGCAAATTAGGCTCCGTCATAGCATGACATGTCCCGTACGTCACAAATTGACTTGCAGTTTTTTAATTTTTAACATAGAAAGAAGTAACACAGATTGCAACAGCTAATTTTATTTTCTCAATTATCATTACAATTAAACAAGCATGACGCATAAAATGTACACTCGTGTACACCGTTTTTGTAACAAATGTGTACAACAGTCGTGAACTTAAACAGTATTTCATTTCCTTATACATTTTTTCATGAAGCTAATTCATGTATTCAGCGCCTGTCAGATATCTTGAATAGGTGTTCACAATTAATTGAACTTCAGACATTGGTTTGAAACTTGGGACTGTCCCAGAATAACACCTGAACAGTTCATACTTCATGCATTGTGCCTTTCCATTATACATTGCAATGAATATGCCAGGCCCCGGTCTGCTGGTGTTTGTCAATAGGTTACAAATTAAAGATAACATTGTATCAATAAATTGCAAATAAATATTACTGAATGTAAGTATCATACATGTATCATAAGGCCTGTCCAAATTTCTCCTCTTCACATTTTCTTGATCAAAGAGCATGAACTGTACGGAGGGGGTTCAAGTCAGAGACTGCTACAAGGTGTTTTAAATTTGTGAAGGTACATGTACATGTAGAGTCAGCAGAGGAAAATTGTGCAAGTTCCACGCGCTTGCACATTTTTGGGACTAAAAGTGGTCCCATGTACATTGTTTCAACAATTAAAGGAAACAAACTCATGCCCTTTAACGGGACTTTCAGTCTAAAAAATTACTTTAGAAACTTGTTTAGCTACAAGTCTTGTGGATTCGCCCTCCAAAATATGGGCCAAATGTACAGAAAAATACCAGCGACAAGGGGCCAGTTCAAGCCCTGCAACCCTGTTAGTCCCCCCCCCCCCCAATTCTTAAGACCAGTCAGTGTCCTCTTTTAAAAGTGGTCTGCTAGTCAATGGCTAGTCAAAACACCCAAGGACCAGTCCAAATTCTCCAGTGAGTGGACAAGTGAAACAAAAAAGTAAATGTGGCTGGTCATTGAAAAAGTAAAGGGCAAACCATCCCAAAGTTGAACAAAAAATTACTTGACTTTTTTTGTTCCCCTTTTCCCCTTATTTCGTTTTTAAATAAATCGTCCCTGCAAACAAATACAACACACCCAAATCTTAGGGAAACTAGTTGAAGGTGCACTAAGGCCAAGACCAAAGGCAACAGAGGCCATGGCCGCTGTGTGATTCCAGGCCTTCGAGACCTCCATACATGTAGTTTGAGGTCGAATCTAAAACTCAGATCAAAGGTAAGGTCCAGATCTAAACCAAAACCCAGTAAACAAACAAGTTTTGCAGTACTCGATCTTGAAACAGTGTGTACTTGTACAAAACATTTACTACAGCCGTATTTGTTATTGAAAAATAATTACTTTATACAACATCTTTAAAAAACCACCATCATGCTTTTGTTGAAATATTTGACAAAAGCACCACACAGTAAAAGTTCATGTTGCATACATGACTGATTTTGATAAACAGCATCTATTGACTATTTTGAGATTCATTGCCAAGAAAAAATGTTCCCACAAGGTTGACAACACTTCTGGATACAATGCAGGAAAAACAACTAGCCAAAATACCAGGGGCATGGGATGATGTCATGTAATTGGTTTTTTAAATATTTGTGTTGGCCCAGATGAATTAGATTTATGTTTCCTGTTTCCCTCTCCAAACCAGTTTCTTTCTCTTTTGAGTTTTTCTTATTTCCTTATACATGTATTTAGAACGATGACAAGTTTGTTTTATGGACCTTGGATTTTGAGACTGTTCCTTTTTCGGGTCATAATTTTTGTATTGTTACTTGGCACTGCTTATCATAGAATCCTGCGCATACGGAGCCCTGTAAAGCGCCTGATTCTGCGCGCTGTAAGCGCAAACTTCTTTACAAGCAGAGGCAGTCCTTGAATATAATACGGTACAAATTGTTTGTACATGTACATGTATAATTCAAGCTAAGAAGTGTCCTTTTTCAAGTTACAGAAACCAACATGCTTTCAACTGGTCATAACCTCCATTGGGGACAAAATGGAGCTATGTTTAAATGACAATCAGTCAACTTTCTGATAGTTAAATCTCGAACTAACACGGTCGGCCATTTTGTGGAGACCGTGTTAGTTCGCAAAGTAAAAGGAAAACCATGCAATTTCGAGGCATATTTGTGTGGATCATTGTATTCTACTTTTTAAACATCTTTCTAACCATATGCATTTTATAACAAATGGTTACAAACGCCTTTTAAAGACCAACTCGCCCGATCCAAGGCATTGTGTCCCTTTAATTACTCAAAAAAGTAATGACCATACAATCTTACTTGGTAAAGAGCACTGGAGAGCTGTTGATATTATAAAACATTGTTAGAAACCAAACCCTTTGAAGTAATGTAGTGTTAGAGAAAGAGGTATTTTTCACCAAAACATTTGAATCTGAGAAAGGCTTCAGGCATGAAGCCTAATTCTCAGGCCTCTGAAAGCACACAGTTCTTTGCAACAAGGGTGTTTTTTCTTTCATTATTTTCTTGCAACTACGATGACCAACTGAGCCAAAATTTTCACAGGTTTGTTACTTTATGACAAGCATCCTCACTTGGTGTGAGGATGCTGGTCTTTGACAATTACCAAAAGTAAATTCTGCCTTTACCCCCAAGAGTTTTAGGTTTCAAGAAGCATTTCGGAACAATGTCCTCAGCACTAAAGGTGTTAAAATCAAAGTGAAGGTTTTCTTTAACTGGTGTGGCCAAACAGTTGAGTGCATCGGACTCAAGTTCTGGCAACTAAGTCACCAGGGTGTGGGTTCGAATCCCGGTCATGACACTTGTGTCCTTAAGCAAGACACTGAACAATAATTGCTTCTCTTCACCCAGGGGTACATGTAAATGGGTACCTGTCAGGGCAGAGATGGTTCTTGTGATTGATTTAGCTTAGTGCGCTACATATTTGGCAGCACAGGCTGTATACTCCTAAAAGAGCTGAGATGGTTTAAGGAATGAAATAAAGGGCCCAGTGACCTGGGGTGAATAATATTGGAGAGCCACGAACGTCCATATTGTACATGTATGTGATGGCTTTTTAGAAGCCAATTATTATCTAAAGAAAAACAAGAAAAAACACATTTCCAACAAGCAGATATTTAAAAAAGTTTGAATTCAGAAACAAGTCTGAAATATCCCATCACTTGTAATAAACATTATAAGTTTTCAGGCCTGGAATTACACGGAGGCCACGGAGGCCATGGCCTTCGTTGCCCCTGGTCTTGGCCTTAGTGCCCTTTCAAAAGTTTCCCATAGACTTTATGATTTTCCAATACAAGTGCCCTTTGCAAAATCAAAATGGCCTTGCCCTTTCAGAGATGAAATTCCAGGCCTGAGTTTTGGACAAATTATACATTTTTTTTATAAGCAGACTCCAACAGCCTTTCCTGTTCCTTTTTAAAGCACAAACTCAAAGCATAAAATTGTTTAATTATGACTATTTTCGACAAAAATAAATGAGGGGAGGGAGAAACAAAATAAATTCTTGTAAGGGGAGGTCATGATCCAGGAAACATGGTTATAAAAATACTCACAGGTACTTTGTTTATTTACCCACGCCAGACAACAAAAGATATGCCAAAGTCGAGATGAAAGAACATGTTATTTCCTTGTTGAAGTACGACCGTAAATTTCACCACAAACGTACTTCACATTTTTCTTACAAGCAGGATTTGGATAATTTTTTAATTTGAGGTGTA
Organism: Leptasterias polaris; assembly: GCA_037783415.1. NCBI lineage: Eukaryota > Metazoa > Echinodermata > Asteroidea > Forcipulatida > Asteriidae > Leptasterias > Leptasterias polaris. The sequence goes on from JAZGTN010000009.1 coordinate 11,071,878, forward strand.
AGGGATCGATTTTGAAACTTCCTTGTTTGTGCACAGAATCCTGTATCAATTGGGTAGTTGATCCCTGAAAATACATGCACGGTGTAAACATGGCAGAACATCATACACAAAATGGCTTCAATGTCCTTGTTGCTAAAATATGTATCTCCTCAAATCCGTTTCTGTTTTTACAATCTTGACCCAGGAGGAACCCGCAAGACTTTCAGGGCATGTACATGTACTACATATAGTGTAGTACATTTACATGTACATGTGTACTATCTCAACATTGTTATTGGACCAGGGGCAGATTTCACAAAGAGACAAGACTGAACCTTTTAAAAAAAGTCAAAAAATTCAACAAGTCTCTCAATGTCAAAGCATTTTGTTCTTCTGCACTGAATGTTTGTTTTAGCTCCTTTTCTCTTTTTTGTTACAGGGCCTTCAGCACCTTTGGTGGATATGTGCGCTTTGTATAAGACTTTGTTACTAATATTATCATTTATCAATCTTAAAAGGGTGTGTACAACAATGGTAATTGCCAAAGACCTGTATCCAAACTTGATGTGACCCAATATATACATGAAATAACAAACCTGTGAAAGTTTAAGCACAATCGGTCTTCGGAGTCATGAGAAAACAGTGAACAATACATGTATGTTTTAACTTTTCCCAAACATCGGAATTTATCCTGCAGGATAAAGATTATTGTTTTACTCATTTCCTAAAAACTTTGGCATTTCAAGCAAAACTAATTCAAGGGAAGTTTTCCACCAAGACCATCTTTATAGCATGTAAGTTATGTGCAAATCTGTGAGCATTTATATTTTTAATGCAGATTTGTGGGGTCTTCAATTTAATATTCCATTAACTTTGACAGGGAAATATTTCTCAAGAGCAGGGCTGTACGTACATTAGCTACACTGTCAGGACTGACTAGCACTACGTTATTTTGCCGACAGACACAAAATAAAAATGGGGTGATAACCTGGCACACTATTTCTAGTGCAATATTACAAATACTGCATGATTTAGTTGGATAATTGCAAAACTTTCTATCATCTGTACTTGTTACGAGCAAACGTAATAAAAAGCTCAATGATCAAGGGGTAGAATTAGTGTAAGGCCCTTTGCATACATTATTCACAAGCCCTTTTATTACAATTATTAATTTTAAATTATTATTTCATGTTCATGAACTTAATAATTAGTGAGCTTTCAGACTGAAACTAGTTTTAACTTTCTTGTTTCGATGTAAACTTCAAAAAATAATGTGCTTTGTCTACAAAAATGCATTGAGTAGAAAAAAAAACTAATCGCCTTATAATACAAAACTAACATTCAAGGTTGAAAATTGTTCAAAATATTTTTATAACTTTTTGACTGCTCTTGTTATACTTGTATACATGTTTAATGTGTGTTGTGTTGTCATTTAGCCTCCGAGACTGCTACATGTAGGGTCGAAACCTCAGGCCACTAACTAATTGTTACTTTTAGTTTCATCTCTTTCTACACAGAAAATGATCAGGTTTTGTCTTGATTATATGTACACTGTACATGTATGTGACTCAAACTGAAAGACATTCTTTTAACATTGGGGGGGGGGGGGGGGGGGTATAAAAGCAGGGTTTCTCCCAGGATTTGAAAAACCTTTATGAAACTGGACTCAACTTTTGTAAGTTTGGCTGAAAGACACTGTACTGAAACAAGGTCCTTTGAATGTTCTTTACTTTATGCTTAAGTTTGATTTTAAAAGCTCTCCTGTGCAATCTGGCTATTTTTAAACGGTTTTAATTGATGATTTTGTTTGTAGGCCTACATCTAATGTCTCGTCTAAAAAACAACAACAACCAAAGGTACTCATTTACCCCTGTGTGAAGAGAAGCAATTGTAGCTAGATGTCTTGTTTAAAATTGTTAATTTTTTATTTTTTCACCTAATTTTTGAGTTTTGTTTGATTTATGTGTATATAATATTTTATTTTGTACTTTATGTCTTTCTTTCACTGTAGTACCCTTGTTTATGTATTACTGTAAAGTGCAATTCAACCTATCGGTTGCCATACTTTACAATTGTTCACGTTTTTACTTGTATGAAATATACCTATAATAATAATAACTAGACTTATTTGCATTTGTGAACAAATGCAGAGCTGTTTCGCTAATAATATTTTCAAATTACTCAAGTGAATATGAAAGGTTGTAGTGTGTACATAATCAAGTTAATATTACAATATTTTATGCCTTGTGAGATCGAATTCATTGTCTATATATCTTGTAAAACTGTACCTTTAAGGTAATATAACCTGACAAATGATGACGTCATGATGACGTCAATTATTTTTCGAATCAGTTATGACATATCAAGCCTGATGAAAAAAGAATTTAGATTAAAGCATGTTCCGTTAGTAATTTCTGACTTAAAGGGGTAAAAAATGAAAAAATCATTACAAATCGTGTGATGACGTCATCATGACGTCATTACCAGTTTAACAGGAACTTGCCATTATCTAACGACTTGCCAAGTTTCAACGTGATCAGACCTATACTTTTGGAGATATACGACTTCAAAAAGTGCACCTTTAATGTCACGTCACGTGACCCCTGATGACGTAATCAATCTAAAACTTTATACATATGTTGGCTGCCTGACGGTCATCATGTGTATCAATTTTGAAGCGATTACACAAAACTTCGCAACACACATCTTCTCAAAGTGCATTTTGGACAGTTTTCCAACTGCCGCTAGAGGGCGCTCTTGTGTATCGTGACGTCATCGGTATTTTTTTAAAACTGCACACCCCTGCCGGACACTAACATCGTTGAAAGCATTTTCATAACATTTAGCACTTTTGAAATACAAGGCACTTCCGGTTTTGACTGGTTTCGACCGGAAGTAGAGGTCGCGTGAGGTCACGCACACTGAATAAAATGAAGACCTAATTTATCCCTACCCAATCCCACAAACAGAAATCTACGGTCTCTTGTGGCTGATTTGATACAGATTTTCAAATAGTTTAAATAGAAACCTTTAAGATGACGTCACGTGACAGGTGATGACGTCATCATGACGAATTTGTTTTAGGACCTTCCTTGCACCAATGCCTTTCATCACTGAAAGTTTCATTCCAATTGCTTATCGGGAACTATGAAAAAAGGTGCTTGGAACGAATTGTGCGTTATTCCAATGACTTCCGGAAGTCTGAAAAATAAAAATAAAAACTTTCACAAAAACAATAGCTGTTTCGCTGCGCTTGCCGCGAAACAGCTAATAATAATAATAATAATAATAAAAAAGACACCAGTGTCATGACCGGGATTTGAACCCACACCCTGCTGACTCAGCCACCAAAACTAGAGTCCAATGCACAAAACTGTTCAGCCACAACACCCCACATGTAGAGAGGAAGATGACATCACACAATGACAGATTAAGAACTTATTACGGTCAGTAGGCAACCATGTACTCAAGGTCTTAGCTTCACTTCCTTCCTGTTGTAGTACATGTAGTGCACTCCTTAACATTTGGTAGTCCACAAACCAAATGGGTACCATTAAAAATGATTCCAAAGTAGTCTGGCTGGTTAGTTCAGTGCTTCCCATAAACAAAGCATATTTTATGGTTTTCAAATTTGGAAGTCCGGTACAAATGACTGTTAAGTATAAGGAAATAATTTGCCATGGGTACACTGTACATGCAAGGGTCAATGGAAGCCATGGGGCTGATTTCACAAAGAGCTAAGATTGATCTTAACTGAGATTCAATCTTAATTGCTAAGCAAAGTGTGATGTCACAATACAAATACCTACATGTATGGTAATACTGACAACTCATATTCAGATGAATCTTAGTGCTTTGTGAAATCGAGCCCAGGCTGTTTAGTAGCAACTGCTATCGGTTATTAAACACCACTTCCAAGTCTGAACTTACCCTGTGGGCTACTAAAAACTGTGCAACCTACTTATAAAAATGTTCCGTTTCTTCAGATGTGAATAGTGCATTTTAAATGTGTTGATTTATTTGTGAGTACATTGCGAATGTAACTTCATTTGACCATTAAACTGTTTGTGATAGCTATTATCACCAAAAAGAAAGATGCATTTATGAATCATATTTAAATCTGGGCTGCTAGAACTTCCTTAGGGGAAAGTAAAACCCACAGTTAACTAGCCTGGTGGGCTATTTCACAAAAAGTTCAAGAGCATGAAATCCCTTACAAAACGTACAGAAGATTGGTTTTCATACATTAAAACTTTGGTTTTCATAAAACTTTGAGCATCAAAATTGATAATTTTTTCACAGTTCTACAAGTGTCTCTAAGAGTTCCAACTGGCTACTGTATGGGCATACTCAGTGGTCTAGTGGTTTGATGACATCTACTCTAGATTGCGAGGGTAGTGGGTTCCAATCCCACCCAAGTAGCATGTGGATTTAGTGTCTCTGAGAGTTTAAACTGGCCTCTTTGGCACACTACTCAGTGTTCTAGTGGTTTGATGACATCTACTCTAGAATGCGAGGGTAGTGGGTTCAAATCCCACCCAAGTTATATGTGGATTTACATGTGTCTCTAAGAGTTTAAACTGGCCTCTTGGGCATACTCAGTGGTCTAGTGGTCATCTACATGTACATGTAGTGGGTTCGAATCCCACCCTAGTAGCATGTGGAGTAAGGGTGAAATCAAAATTATAATATTCTTTATCCCTGAGGCAAATGAATTAAGTTATTAACTCCAAATATCAACAATGGATTATCCATTACTGGCTTTTTTGTCATGTTTGTTATCCAACAATTTACTGGTTACTAAAAATTGATGGGCAAATGTAACAATGCGGACAGGTTAATTAATCTGTACGCTTCAAACTGAAGGGAAAAGGGTTTAGAATTTCTGATAAACAACTTTGAATGTTTATTCCTCTGGCATGTCTGGTAAATACATGTACTTGTACAAAATTAATGTTAATGTTCTGCATGGATCGCTTGTCTTGATGACTTGGTAAGATTTGTGTGTTCAGACCAAAATTGGGACTTTGCAATCACCAAATTTATTCAATTTAAAGGTATGTAATGAATAAAGTTGTTTTAAAAAAAGATTAATTCATTCCAAACAATTTGGTGTGCAGTTACGTATAGAAGATGAGGAAAATGAAGGAATTTGGTTGCAATATGGCAAAACTGGCTACATTGTCGTCTGCAAACACCAACGATTGAGGAACACATGAAATAAGTGTTGTACATGTATGTACATGTACAATGCAATAGATGTTAAGTATTTTATTGGGGATAAATAATATGTAATTTGTTTTTACCCTTACACCAATGTCGATATTATGGGTAAAAACAAATTATATTCTTTATCCGACGCAAAAATTAACATCTACATGTATTAAATAGTTGCGGAACCCCGCTGCTAACACATAAAATTCAAACTGCTGCTAACCACCGGGCTAGGTCGGTGGTCTAGTGGTAAGACACCTGCTCTAGCAATGCAAAGGTCATGGGTTCAAATCCCACCCAAGTGATTCGCTTGTTTGTTTTTTTAAAAGAACATGAGAAAGTACTGAGTATACAGTGCTTTATACACATCCATGTACAGGTATAAAGCAAATTATATTGTGTACATGTACATTGTACCTGAGCAGGACATGTGCAGTGTATAGACAATGTTGTGGATACAGTACATTACATAGTGTACATACTGTATGTACGTACTGTATGTAAATACAGTACATTAACATAGAGCCGCCTTGTTGTATGTATGTATGTATGTATGTTTGCACATTTTGACACAGCATGTGGGGATTTTTTTGTTGTTTACCGGATCTCTTGCACAAAATCCTTGAAAGTAGGGAGATTCCAAAAACTGTTATGTATTTTCATTTCTTCTTCTTCTTAAAGTACAGGATGTGAACATTTGGTGGCTGGATCATTACCGAATTGATCAATACCATGGGGAAATTCCATTCATTATTGTCCTTTTGTTTTTAAGGCCTACATCTTAAATTCCTGAATTGCATTTCCCTGTTGAACATGTAGAACCCTTTTAGCGGCCAAGGGTTGTTTTTTTACTAAATTTTGTTTTAATCTTTCTTCATAAAAGCTTTTCATTGTCAAGGCAGTTACAAAACCCAAACCTTTGATGAAGAGTATTAAACCATGGAGGAAGGAATTCCATGATCAAACAACATTTTGTAAGAAAACCACAAAAAAATAAAAAATAAAAATACCCCCAAAATCCCTTTGACTGTCTGAACATTCGATATCACCTACTTTGAATTTGAATGAAAGGACATGCGTAACACATTGTAACTGTATTTTTATCCTTAAAGTTCCAGCAAGTTTTGCAATATAAATGTGTTGATTGCTTTTTAACTATGCCTTTTTACATTTCAACTTTTTACTATTTTTTTGGTCCTACAGTGTTTGTTTGTTATTGGTACATGTATGTATGTAATCATATTTGTGTTCCTTTTTGAGTGACCCTTTCAGGTACAGTTCTTCTTTAAATACTCATATTTTGAATATTTGCTACCCAGCAATATGCAGTGTTTAGGGAATGTATTTACACTGTGTCTCGGATATCTAAGAGAGGAAAGTAAACATTACTCGGTAGTCAGCACTTTCCCTTAATAATAATAATAATACCTACAGGTAGTAGTTAATAAGAAGGACAGTTCTTTTCAGAACTGAATTGAGAAGTCTCCCGAAGTCTCCCAAATTCCGAATAATCTACTCCGCAGTAGTGGAATAAATAGCACTACAAGTTCTCAAAGAACAAAATCTACCTACATGTAGCAAGTAGATATACACATGGTGTTACCGCAAACCAAATATACATTGATACCTCACCATGCAATGCCTCAAATCCCATTAATAAAACCAACACTTATAATGCACCCTAATCATGCATGCATGCTCTAAGGCGCTGAACACAGTGAAACGAAGAATGGCACTTTAGTCAAAAGCAGTCAACATTTGTATGGACAAATAAAAATGAAGCGAAAATGAATTACATGTATAACAAGTACATGTACATGTAGGAGTAAAAATTCATACATTCCTAATAGTAAAAAGAGGATAAAATAATTACTGAAGAGTAAAAAATAACAGTGGTCTGCTGGCCAGACACCAGTGAAACCACCTGAGGACCAGTCAGAAATCTCTCCATGTGGTCCGGCTGGCTAGTTCAGTCTTGAAAAGCATCCATATTTTTCGTAAAGTAAGACCTAAAGTCTAACAGCCCTGCGCATACCTCACGGTATACAAAGAAACGTTTATAACGCCACCGTGGAATAAAGGATTTCACTAAACATAGTATGCATAGATTGAGTGTACCGACTAGTTATAAAAGGTCTAGACATTGATACACTCGGCATGAGATGAAGAAAAATAAAAAATTTAAGTAAGTTTTGCAGTGTTTTATGTCTGGTGTGAAGATGAGTGGGGGGGGGGGGGGGAAGTTACTAGTGTGTATGAGAGATGTAATTGTGTATGAATGGTAAGAGGGGGAGGGGAGGTCATAAAATGTGGGGGTTGTAAGGGAGGGGAGATTTTAATAATAAAAAAGAGGACGAGGGATTAATAATAAAAAGGGGGATGAGGGAGGGTCATAAATGAGGGGTTAAAGTGAGGGGTGTAGGTAGGGTTTAGTGTTAGAGGTTAATTAGTGAGGGAGATGGATGAAAGTGGTTGATGATGGTGTAAGGGAGGGTGTGAAGGGGGGTTGGTAATAATATATGGGGTATGAGGGAAGGTGGGGTTGTGATAAGGGGTTGGTGGTGTGGAAAGACTGGATAATGGAGGGAGTGGGGAATTGGTAGGGGTGATGGGTGTAAGAAGAAGTGGTATATTATTTATAGAGCAATAAAACATCTTTGGTGGTTATGTTTTTATATAAGGGAATTAACAAGTGTGAATAAATAAGGACTAACAATCGAATTGATTTTGCTGGTTAATTTTATAACTTAGTGGGTATGGAAGCTGAGGTTCTGAATGAATGTCAATAAAACAAAAAAAAATTATGAAAAAGTAAGGACCTGTAACCGAATTGAGTTTTGAAACTTGACTTATCACACGGAATCTGCAGTTTTGAAGGTCTTTTTATAAAAGGGAATATAAACTTGTGAAAAAGCAAGGATCTGTAACCGAATTGAGTCTTGTAACCTGACTTATTACACGGAACCTGTGGTTTTGAGGGTCATTTTAGAAAAGGGAAATATAAACTTGTGGAAAAGCAAGGATCTGTAACCGAATTGAGTCTTGAGACCTGACTTATTACATGGAACCTGAGATTTGACGAATGTGAACATTCCTGGGCCTGGCCTCCCTCTTATTCTAGGCCCAGAACCTCCCAGCTGTTACAATTCAGGTGGTTTACAGACATGTATGGGTACATCACCAGAAAAACAAAACTACAGGCTTATACATGAACTGTTTCTTTCTCCCTTTGGTGACTGTGCTACTTCTTTCAAGAAAATGTGAAGTCTCTAGGACATTTTGAGAAAATCTGCCATGATATGCTGGAATATCGGAACGCTCGGACTTACAATTGAGTCAAATTCAATGATAAACAATGATGGCAGCCTGTCCATTCTTGCCTGTAGCACTTGCACAACAACAGGACAAAGGCCTGGAAATGAGGGTTACACAATAACTCCTGGAAAGGGATATTACAAGGCATGTTTTCCAAAACCTGGTGTCCCTCTTTCTATGGGTGAAACAAAGCAATGCAAGGAAGGTGCATGCCTGTGCATGCTTCACAATGGAAAGTCTGGGTGGATATTTCCGCAGGTGCCCAGCAAAAAAATGTGGGCGCTATGAAATGATTCTGCGCGTAACAAACCGTCCACCGTAAGTCAGTAAAAAAAAAAACATTGGCATGCATACATGTCATCCACGTGAAGTGGTTAAGAGAGTGACAATAGTGAAAATACCACAACCCTACTGACAAACTATGACCCCCCCAAAATTTTTTTTTGACTTACGCAATGTGTATTCCACTACGCTGGCTGGACTTGGATTTCTTCCCAGGTCATTCTCAGCATAGACATTGATCTCGTATTCCGTGTATGACTCAAGACCACTCACGTTGTACATGTATGTAGTCCCTGCTCCATTAATCTTATCACTGACTGTCTCTGAGGAGTCTGCAGTCTTCTTGTGGCCAACATGAAACCACTGGGGCTTACCGCCATCATAACTAGCTCTCCATCTTACAGCTAATGAAGTCGAAGTCTGCTCAGTCAGTACGACACCAGTCGGCTTGTTTGGTCTTCCTAAAAACAAAGAAACAGCAACAATGAAATCTTAGTCAAACCATCAAGCTTGGTTAGATTAAGATGTTTCTGTATACAATTAAAGGTGTTACAGGATTGGTAGAGCTGAACAAATAGTTGCCGACAGCATTCATGTTTTGTGTGATCAACCATATACATGAAGCATGTACATGAAGCAACAAGCCTGTGAAAATTCAAGCTTAATCCATTGGGTGTGTCAGGAGAAAATAGTGAAAACCATGCACAATTTTCAGCATGTAACCACATTGTCCGTAATAGAACTTTCACAGAAAAAAATAGTATGATCTTGACTAAAGTACATGTAACACAACGCTAATGTTATCCTTACCAATCCTGTATGATACACAAGGAAAAACACAAATCAAACACTTCTTTAATTTAATAACTCAAAAATGTTGCTACGTGTACATGTATAAAAAAAAAATCTCTGCAGTCGTGTCAGAAATCAAGAACATGTACATGTAACTTTTGAAACGCTGGTGGCCATTGGCCAAGTAAGAACAGAAGTAGAAGTAGAAGCCAAAGCCAAAACTCTGACTCAGCCTTAGCCATTGCCAAGTGACTTTGTATTTAGATGAGAAGATTATACAATTTGGTAAGAAGTCAAGTCACTTGGGCAAGTAACTAAATACACCGAAAGCCCCAACAGTTTATGACATACCAATTACATGTACATGTAGCTAATTTATACCATGCCCGACATGTGGCTGACTGGGATCACTCCCCCCACCCCCATGTTCTCATACTTTAACACACTGTTTTCCACTTGTATAGTATACCCCCTCCTCCCCTAAAATCCTCTATAGAATTCCTGAATTTCCCAAAACACAATGAAGATAGGGGTGGGGAGGACACACACCATGCCACATATCGAGCACCAAAGAGCCAATACAATGTACAAAGTCCACCCAATATGCACAAACAAAAAATCATCAAAACGTTGAGCCATGTTTAGTGCCTTTTCGTTAACACCACTGTAAACAATGTCATTTAAACTTAACAATCGGAATGCAATCTTACTTGTTCCATTGAGAATGATTTCATGCGAGTCTGGGTTTCCGATGTCATTGGTGCTGTTGCAGGTATACACCCCATAGTCCACCTGAGCGTCCACTGCCCGGATGCTCAGTTTGCTGGTGATCACAATTCCAATGGTCATATCAGCATTAGATGTTGTATTCGATACTACCACTGTGTACTTGCCATCGTTTCCACCATTGATGATCTCTGCATTCTTCGGATTGAACCATGTGATTACAGGTGCGGGGTTGCCCTTTGCAGTGCAGGACAGGTTTGCAGTCGAACCACTATTGATACTAACCTCAGTTTGGTGCTTGTTGGTGATATTAGTCTCATCTGGGGGCAAAACAAAGTCAGTGTTCTCCGTTAACAATGTCAACCACTACATACGTGGACACACTGTCTTATAACTGAAGTCTTGAGGGGTGGAGGGCAGGGTAGTTTGGAGGGTTCAACGTACTATGCCTCCCCCTCCCCTGTGGAAAAAGAGGTGGCAGGCAATGTTGATTGTAGAATAAAACATTGGGAAATGGGAATGGGGAATACCCATCACAAAAACTCAAACTCTTTACACAATTAATATCAAGTGCGCATTTTCAAAATAGGGGCTCTAAGTTCAAATTTACTTTTGTTATGCACTCATTTTCCAATAGTCGTTACGAAAGTGGCAATGATATTCCGGATGATTTAAAACAGCAGTATTGAAATGGATGCATATCACAGTCTGGATTATAATTATTACTATTTATTTAATTTTTTTTTTAAAGGGTGGTGGGGGTTGGGTGGTGTTGTCACTCCCTGACTGCCAACCCCCCCAAAAAAGTTCTTGATATGCGTGGTACATGTACTTGTTCTTATACTAACAGATAAATTCCAGTCAAACAAATAACAATGTTGAAAAAGTAAGAAATGCTGGTTGGTGAAAATTATAACGGTTAAAGGGTAAATCCTGTGGAATTTAATACTAATGTCAGAGGGTTTTAAAAATGTTGTGCCAGTTAATTAGAATCACAAGTGTGATTGTTTATTTGCTTTGTTTTACTATTATTGTGATATGGTTTTAATGAAACGGTTATTTTCTGCAATGACTGTTTCTAAAAGTATTTAGTTTGAAATTGTGTTGCCTGAAGCCTGTAAGAAAAAATTTGGTATAATTTTTCCGCCTTTTATTTCCTTCACTGCCCCCACCCTTGCAAATCAAATCACGAGCTCTAACAATTACACCTTTCGCCCTTCCCCGAGTTTAAAAAAAGACCTACATGTTTTATTGGTTGATAGATGTGCCTGGCACATAAACACGCATACTTCCACTGACATTGGCTGGTTTCAATACCATTGTATTTAATATTTGTAACAACAATCCTCCACAAATGCACAAGTGATGTGTATTAAGAGAAAAACCACATTGAGTGTTTTTATGAGTTCAAGTGCTTACATTGGACATTGATAGGACCCAATGTCTTCTCTGGTAATGGTGTTGAAGTCCATGAAGCGCTACTTGCAGTGCACGTAATGATGTGTGTGTTGTCTTGTCTGTTAGGAGTAAACTCAAACTGGCTGGCAAACTTGTAGCGTTGACTGGTTCCTGATAGGACTGCCGTAGTATCAGGTGGATTCTCTATAGAAGTGCCTTCATTAGACCACACCAAGCGCCAGTCTTCAGGATATCCCATGTCTGCTGTGCATATCAGTGTAGTAGCCACATTCTCAGTCATTATAAGACTATCTGATATCACAGGGGTGTCAGGTGGACCTGCATAAAATAACATCAATTTTCAGAAGCATGTCTTGAACTTTAATTTAAACAATTTGAGGAAAGCAATTGTCCAGTTTCCTGAGCACATTATGAACATTGCTGGCCACAAATATTGTATTAAAAAAATGAAAAATTTGTATAAATTACACTTTACATGTACATGTAACACATGTATCAACACCAGTAATGGTTATTTATAAAAGGAAAACTTTTTATCATTCTTTCTACAACTTAATAAATGTTTGTAAATTAATTGATGAAAATCTTTTACATGTTGATATACATGTATGTGAACAGTGTACATTACACGTGTCTACAGGCCTACATATACATGTAACAGAAATACATGTAGCTCCACAATGCACAATGCAATTAATAATATAATAAAACCAATATGTCAATTGTGAGAAATATATCGCTTGTGAACATGTGGTAACATGTACATTTTCAATGCCAACCCTCAGAAATCTGAGAAACGATTCATGCATGAAATGTTTCTCAGATTCAAATGTGTTCGGGTGAAAAATTATCCAAACAATATTGTTACGAAAAAAATCCTGTTACAAAACAGTTAATACAATCAGTAGCTGCAGTGCTTCTCACAAAGTAAGTTTTTATGGTCATTAATTTTTGGAGTAGCCAATCTATGACCCTATCTTTAAGTAAGGTATCGGTATTGAGGGAGGGGGGAGGGGGGAGAGCAGATAATACAAAATAAATGAGACACTCAAAAAATGCAATGAGCATGCAAGTTACATACAGGATCATATGAACCATCACTCAGTACAATAGATTCTCTGTAAAAACTTTAATATTGTAAATTAGCCACAAATGTTACAAACATGTACATTTGTACACTGCATGACATGGTAATTTGATTGTTAAGCTACATACTTCTGGTAAGCAATTTATTTCTGTGCTTAGCTTATTTTTGTCATTAGCAGCAGTTTAATAGCAGCAATTCCGCACTAATTACGCCACTTTTGCTCCAAATAACCAGCTGACAGACAAACATTCCACCACTTATGCCATCACCGCATTATCGCCGCACAAAAATGCACAGCAGTTGTCACATGAGCAGACACAAATATTGTGTGTGGTGCACGCGCAGACCTCTGTTTTTACGAAGTGACACACACATGTGTATACTGTTGTCTTACATTGGAATGTGTCACTTGTAAACAGAACTTGTTAGTTTTGCTGTTATTTCGGTTTCACGATTGAACACAAACATTTCTAACTTTATTGCTTATTACTTTAGGACACACAACATTCAAAAACGTTTTTAAAGTTCAAAGCATCAAGTGTCCACTGTAAGAAAACTGGTTGAAAACACTCACAAATTTTGAAGGACAGTGGTGTTTAAAAAAAGCATTAAACTTTAGACACCACTTTCTTTAACTGCTAATTTTTACTGGTATGGTGGGTGTGTGTCAATTTGTGGAATCGGTGAAATATACAATGAATGTACATGTAGTGCACAATCAAACTTCCTTATCATGTGTGTTCACAGCATGCATGTCAAACTGTCACACTCAAGACACTATTATGAAATGAGCACAATGAAAAGCACCAGGGGAAAAACCACATCAAAAATACATGCATGATTGATACAAAATGCAGTCAGCATGCAGTCCCTTACAGTCCAAGTTTATTCCAGAAGTTAAAAAAAACAAAAAAAAACTATTCATCCTAAAGTTTTGAGATATTTCAGTAAAATTAAATACTCTATTATAACATACGTACAATGTAATTGTTCAACACTTTAGAGACCATTAATTTCTGCATTAAGCCAAGAAGAGGCTAATATAAAAAGTAGGCCTATTTAAGTGTGTCTGTAAAATTCACACAAAACATAAAGAAATTTAGTTTTGAATTTTACCCTGAACCACAGGCCTGAGGCCAGTGGTGTTAGTGTCTGGCCAGTAAACTCGTTAAGGACAAGTCTTGTGTTTTTCAATTGAATAATAATACCTCACTGAGTATTATAGGCCCTATATTGAAAACAAAATTTTTAAAATGAGATAATAAATTTGAGTCTAATAAAATACCTGTTGAATAATGAAGTATAAATACCCATTAAGACAAAGTCGCCAATGGAAAGGAAGAGTTAAGCCCAGAAGAGGCCAACATCAAAATTAGGCATATTTAAAAAGTGTCTGTAACATTTGTGCAAAACGGAAAGAAATTTAGTTTTGATAAATATGAAATGTACATTTTGAGTACTTAATGTAGATCAGGGCTTGAATTTTACCCTGGACCACAGGCCTGAGACCAGTAGTTTTAGAGTCGGGCCAGTAAACTCGTAAAGGACAAGTCGGCGGTCTTGTGTTTTTCAATTGAATAATAATACCTCAACGAGTAATATATTGAACAAAAAAATTAAAAATTGAAATAATAAATTTGAGTCTAATAAAATACCTGATTGAATAATGAAGTATACATGTAAATACCCATTAAGACAAATGAGATAGGCTTCTCTTACATGTATGTTTGTTTAAATAAAACAGTTGAATGCAAGTGACATTATGTATGTCAGGAAGTTTTTTCTCATTTTGATTCTGGTCTTGTAAAAACAATTCCAATCCAGAAATCTTTTTGAGCTACAAGCCCTGTGCTCTTGTGAATTTTCCCCCAAATTTTAATCCAGTCATGCCTGTAGATAGATAGCACAGAGAGTATTGGAATATGTTCAATTAGGAGATGACCTTTGGTTGGAACCTTTTGGTCCAGAGGAAGGAGGTCAAATCTTGCCTTGTTTGCAGCCACTATGGGCATTTTGGTATTAGCTGCATGCAGCGCTGCTTTGGTTCAAGCCACTTGCTGCCATAATGGGCATTTTGGAATAAGCTGCTTGCGGCCACTATGGGCATTTTGAGTACATTACAAGCCTCTTGCAGCCACTATGGGCATTTGAGTACAAGCCTCTTGCGACCACTATGGGCATTTGAGTACAAGCCTCTTGCGACCACTATGGGCATTTGAGTACAAGCCTCTTGCGACCACTATGGGCATTTGAGTACAAGCCTCTTGCGGCCACTATGGGCATTTGAGTACAAGCCTCTTGCAGCCACTATGGGCATTTGAGTACAAGCCTCTTGCGACCACTATGGGCATTTGAGTACAAGCCTCTTGCGACCACTATGGGCATTTGAGTACAAGCCTCTTGCGACCACTATGGGCATTTGAGTACAAGCCTCTTGCGGCCACTATGGCCATTTGAGTACAAGCCTCTTGCAGCCACTATGGCCATTTGAGTACAAACCGCTTGCAGCCACTATGGGCATTTTGGTACAAGCCGCTTGCGGCCACTATGGGTATTTTAGTTCAAGCTGTTTGTAGCCACTACCATACATGTATCTTAGGCATTTTGGTTTCAAGCTGCTTGTGGCCACTATGGGCATTTTAGTTCAAGCCGCTTGCACTGCAGCCACTATGAGCATTTTAGTTAAAGCTGCTTATACATGTAGCCACTAATCATGGGCATTTTGGTTGTCTCTTGCGGCCACTATGGCCATTTTGGTACAAGCTGCTTGCAACGACTACAATCTCTAAAGTGTTTAATGTGAATTACACTATATGTAAATAATGTCACTTAAACTACAACATAAAGATAATTTGCTTAATTACATTGTGCACAAACTAACTTCATTTAAAACATACAGGAAAAAGTAAAGTTTCAAAAGAATGTTAAATAAGGAAGAAAAACTGTACAGGCAGGAAATCATACAATCAATTGATTGGTGTGGTATAACAGACATATACTGTAAATGAGAAAAACCAAACACAACAATCCAAATGACAATCCAAATGTTTGCAGTAAAACAATGCAATGAACTGACTTTTAATTTGATGTACACTAGTTACATCTTTTAACTCATAATTATCGAAAAGAACCTGAGGAATGGTATTTGAGCCTAGTAGTAAGTAAAAAGTACAGCGCAGTTTATCATGTACATGTACATGTAGCAAAAGTAATGTTAAAAGAAGTTTGCATTATTTGCACAAAACAGAGTACATGTTGGTGACTTGCCGATGTCAGTGAAAGTATGCGTGTTTATGTGCCATGCACAACTATCAACCAATAAAACATGTTGGTCTTTTTTTAAACTCGGGTAAGGACGGAAGACTGTAATTGTTAGAGATTGTGATTTGATTTGCAAGGGAGGCAATGAAGGAAGCATACAGTATCGTTCACTACAAAGAAGTAATTTTTTCATTGTTAAATTCCATGCTTTGGAACAAATGATGATGAAAATGATGATATTATACACACCATCAACATCAAGGGTTAGATTGGCAGCTGGGTACGGCATCGTCGACTCATCAGTCTTTGCTACACATTCTACTAGCTGTTTGTGGAAGTCTCTCTGTGGAGTAAATACCCAGTTCTCCATGGTGTTCACCAATCCATCCCCTTCTGTGATTCGGTCCTCAGTTTCCTCTACTGTACCGTTACGATACAAGGCGATGGTTGCTGCAGGTCTGGAACCCTGAACCGTACATGTCAAAGTCTGTTCTTCACCCTGGTTTACAGTAAGATTACATCCAGGATCCAGATTGTTACCTGAGTAAGACAGCGATACTGAGGAATCCTTTGGCGGAACTTCACAACAAAAAGAAGAAAAGAACAAGAGTTATCAACAGAACAATTTGAATATATGGCTATAATTTGTATTCCCAATATGGCAATTGATATAAATAATGGTATACAAATTATACATGTACGTGTACAAGTAAATGCCACTCTGCTTTTTCTATTGAAGCCACTGCTGAATTTTTGCTCCCAGGGGTGATCGATCTTTCCACGCCATGTTTTTCCAACACGCGCTGCTCGCTCATAAACCCCTGGTATTGGTGAATATTGTGCCAAGTATGGCAAATTTTAAATAAGACTTTGGGCGATCCACTCGCGCACTGTAGTCTGGTAACCCACAAAAGAGGCATCAAGTCAAAGAGCAACTTTATAAACTATACATTTCTCACCTTTGACATCAATTGTCACGCTGACACTTTTCCCATCCTGGCCTGCTTTGTTTACTGCCAGACACTTCAGCGCTTGGTTATGATGGCGTTCAAATGAAGCCGATAATGAAGCATTACTTGTGCTATTAGTAAATCCATTAGGATCATCAGTAACATTTCTGTCGCTGTGATACAATTCTTGATCTCCTACAGTCCATGTAAATGATGCTCCTGGGTTGATGTCTGGTACCTCGCATGTGTACTGGCGATTGTCACCTTCCACGAGGTATGATGTCCCCCCAGTAGGGGGGTAGCTAACCCCACTTGAGTCAGACAAAGTGATGCTCGATGGAAAAACTGCAACAAATTAATCAATTGCACTTGTACAGGGATCACGGCTGGCTAGCTAAGAAACATGCTAAGAGAGGTTTGCGGTAACACCATGTTAAAATCTCTTTTGAGTAACTGTTGGTTCTGAAAAGAACCGGTAGTTTAACGACTCAACGTTTCGATCAGTATGCTCTGATCGTCTTCAGGAGACATGCTAATGTTGGTCATAAATACAACAAGGCCTACGTCATAATAAGTACATGTAGCCGCGATGAAAAGAAGAACAATCGAATCATCAACAAATTAATTTTACAGAAAGTTTCTTAGTCCCTTTGTGTTTTTTCTGTCTTACAGTTGCACATGTTATATGTTTTTTTCAAGAAGGTGCTCAGGTGTTTGAATATTTAGGATTTTTGTCACTAAGTGTCAATGTAAGCTAAAATGAATTTTGCATGAGGTATTGATAATAAAGTCGAATTGAATTTTAATTAATCAAAAAATTGTGATATTTTTCAAATGTTCCTGAAAGAGAATGGAAGCTCCGTCTCTCTTATGGCTTCCCTTAAGACCTTGTCTTAATTGTCACCTTATATACAAAAAACCTGGACTCCAGAATTCCTGGAAGGCAAACTAAAATGTACGTATATGTATTAACGTACATAATACATACATACATACACGTGTACATGAATTTAAAAGTACTAAATTTAAACAAAATTTTGTTGTTAGATTAAGTTTTTAAAAGAGGCTGTGTCGACCCGTCATGATCAACATGATCAAAGCAGTGTGGCTGTACAAGAAACTATGAACTCTCACTCAGTTCCTGCACGCCTAGCTGCACTCTCTCCATAGATATGATACATGCACTGACATGACTGAGGGAAAATGTGTGAATGCAGTAACTGGGTGAGAGTTCATAATTCCATGTACATGTACATGTACAGCCACAGGCCTGCTTTGATCATGATGACAGCCCTTTTAAATGTTGTACCATTCTCACATACTCCATGTACACATAAAACTACATGTGTTGTAAAAGGAACAGCTGAAACAGTTCTATTGTAATGATCTCTATATTTCATTCTTGAAAAAAAGTTGATAACAATTGATTTAAAAATCCTGCATTTTGTATTGTGAAATGTACTTTGAATAAAAATATTCTTTCACATTGAAAAAGACTGTAGTACAATGTACATACATGTACAATACATACTGTACATCATGTAGTATACATGTTGAACTTACATGTACAAGGTACACCGTCTTTTTCCCCAGTACATTTCACTTTGTTTGCATCAGCAGGAAGTCCAGGCACCTTGAGTACATGTATGCATGTACATGTACATACGTGATGACAAGAGTCACAACTTTTGTCCAGTAGGCCTACTGGTAACCTCCAAACTTAAAAATGTACATGTAGGCCTATCAGTGAAAGATTTCCCATGTATACATGTAGCAGAGCAAAATGCTACACAAAATGTATCAGTTGCTATATACTCAAAAATCTTCATTTGCTACTCAATATAACTTAAGCATTCTGTGTGCACAAAACTTGTTCAGTCTAACTACCTGCCAGTCTAACCCTGCCTTTATATAGGTTGCAATGGACACCAGCTTTACGGGCAAAAAAAAGGGCAAATGGCATTTAGGCTTGCAGGCAGGCCTCGAAATAACCGACGGCACCGTCGGTGTCCTATGCCATTGCCGCGATACCCTCAAAATCATTGACAATTCACGGCAATATATTGCCGTGCCCTTTTTATCCAACTGCCGTCGGTGCCCTTAATAAAATTGTAAGATGCATACTAAATATCTGGTTATGAGTTTACATTTTTACGGTTCCGATAAGCGTCGATACATTCACTCTAAAGTTCCTCAAAACACGGAACGCATTGCGATCACAATTTACACAACACGCAGTCACGTTGTTTCCAATTTTCAGGTTCGTAGTATCGTTTCTTTGGGTGAAACAATAAAGGTAGGAATCATTGAACGCTAGAAGGCATTTCAAAACAACGCGATACAATTAGAGAAAAGGGCCCTCTATTGGTGAAATATCCAAATGCATGACACGAAAGATAACAACACCTGTTTGAAACGCCTTGACCAAAGACTCTACGTGTCTGTGCATGCTCGTCGGGGAAAAGGTTTTTCCCCCGAATTGAGATCCAAATTGCAATATCACCATCGCTGGTGCGCGAAAAACTGTGCAAGGAGCCACTGGTATTCATGCAAAAGCCGTCGACAGCATGGTCTTCAAAGCACAGTTCTCAGAAATGTTAGCTAAGCAAAGCTTGTTTACGAAAAACTGCACAACGTGTAGGCTTATTTTGCAAAAATGACACCATTTAGGACATTTTGTATCAACATAAAGATTATTTTACTGTAAAACGTAAGATTTGTTTCTTCTTAAATGTGTTTTGTTTTGTTGTTTTGGGGAATTTTTTGCGGGGTGTTTGTGCAAAGTCAAAATGCTGTGGTGAAGACGCATTGTTTTTGATCACATCCGTGGTTGTAAAACATTCACCCGTCTTGTTAAACTTTGTAAAATTTTGTTTCTGGCGTGGTGCCCCCCAAATTCGACAAAAATGCTGTGGTGCCCTTTTTACACTTACGAAATTGCTGCAATGCCCTTCAAATTCTAGAAAAAGCACGGCAATTATTGCCGTGCCCTTTTGAACACGAAGTTCGAGGCCTGTGCAGGCGCATCCAGCACTCAATTGATTGCCGCGTTGCTCACTATCGTGCAATGAGTTTTTAGAAATGTGCGCGTGCTGCACGCCGTTCTCACTCGAAACACCTGACTGTGTGAACTAGCCGGTTTATGTCATATTGCAACCTACATGTACATACTGGTATCCATAGTACACATGTTCTCTCAATCAGACCGTATGCTGTGTCTCTCTATGCTACACATGGTTTTGCATGGACTATTATGAGCAACAGCAGTGTAGACATGGTATAGGAACTAATGAGGTGAAACTAAGACCTTGGCTTGTAAGGCTTGACAGATCAACCCTATCTCTCATTCCAATGTATTTATAAAAAAATAAATATGATAAAATATTGACAATTGGTATATAACTATTTTGAAACATCAACAACAAAATTATTACCTTAGGAGTTTTCTAATGCCAATTGTTAATTTAAAAAAATATGAAAAAGATCAAGACATGATTATTACATTTTAAAAAGTCAAGTTGTATTTTGAATGATGAAAAAACAACAAAACACTGTTACATTGATTCAATTGAAGGGTTATTTAAAAAAACTACAAAGTAAAAAAATAAAAAATAAAAAAATACCTAGTGTATCTTCTTTTTTTAAAAGTTGGAGCTATACAATTGTAAAAAAAAATTTGAATGTCTTAGCATTTGCAAGTAAGGGCAAAATCTCAAAATCTGTTTAAAAGGTTTTCGTTTATACTTTTAAAAATCGTGTAAACAGTTTCCCCGGCTTGCTTTGAAATTTCTCAATTGTTTTTTATCAACAACATAATATTACCATCCTGAGTGTCTGTACATGTAATCTTGAAATGATGTACTAAAATAAAAATGGAAGAATGAATTAAACACATTCTGTATCATGTGAAACACATCAAACTGCAGTTTATCTGTACCACTGTACATGTACATGTATGGTCAGCTATAATAGAGAGGTTTCGCAAGGCTACGGATACAGATACGGATACGTCAACACTTTGTGTGTTCACGTGACGCGTAACCGTGGCTTCCGTGTTTTGCGTGCGCGTTGACGGATACGGGATACGGGATACGGGAGCTCATACACGTACATTAAAAACGGATACCGTTTTGCTGATTTTAGTTGTATTTTTGCCCTAGATTAAAAACATTTTCCCCGGTATTGCTTTTAAATGTGTCATTCATGACTTAGATAGAAATGTGTTCATCATTAATTGTAAGCAAAATATGGGGAAAATGCAGTGTCAAACAGTCGTCTCCATTTTGACATGCTTGCCGAAAAATTTTGGGGGTCCGAAAACGATCAGTTAAACAAAAATACTATTCAATCAAAATCTCCAATGTAACAAGAACATACACAAAATGTTTTTGGATTTGTTTTGCTCGCAAAACCTAGGCCCGACACATAACTCTATGATTGCGAAACAAAATCTGACGCGCATCTATAAATTGTACTTACCAATGACATTCAATGTAGTAGACACTGAAGGTAATTGAGGTTCTGACTCTTCAGTGTTTGCCTCACACTTGACCATCTGTCCATGGTTGACCCTCTCTGGAGTGAATGTCCAGTAACTTTCTGTATCCACCAGTCCATCTCCTACTCCAGGGGATGTGGTGGTAGTTGTTTGCTCTACATCGTTAAGATACCACTTGATGGTTGCAGCTGGTTTGGTACCCAGAACCCTGCATGTGATTGTGTGTGCTGTGCCTTCAACAACGTCTGCTGGATCTCCGAGGGGTCCACTGGAACCTAATAGCGACATCGATGAAGCTGTCGGAGGCACTAAAAAGGAGAATTTTTTTTTTTTATTCAATTTACATTATGTACATGTAGGCTACCACTACTAAGTACTTGAAGTGTTGAAAATGAAAATGTACAAATTAACATTTAACAGCAGGGAATCAAGTTGGCTCAGTGGTTTCTTTCCCTGCCTTTCACCTATTTATGTGGACCCCGGTTTGAATCCCCGACCAGAGCCTTGCATGTGGATTGGGTTTTCAGTCCCTCCCTGATCCCATGGGTTTCCCCATTTGGGGTTTTCCTCCCACATCTAAAACTGAACATTTCTTCTTGATCTCGTTTCCTATTCATCCTGTTATTGTCGCTACTTATGCTCTTTATTGGATGTGTAATAAAATAAAGTAAATAAAGTATTAACAAAGTAAAAAACAAACATACTAAAAAGTAAAACCACATTATGATTTATCAAGGTATATTGTATCCTAAGAAGTAGGAAAATTAAACTGAGTACACGGGCTGACCTACATGTACAAGTACATGTACATGTACACATAGTATTGGCTTGTTGTACAGACTTTTCAGAGGGCAAAACTATCGGAAATCAGAGTAGGTAGGAAAAATATCATGCATTTTTTTATATACATTTTTGTTTCAGAACAAGAAGCCGTCAACTTCAAACATGGTATGTTGCAATTTTACAATCTTTAAGGCATATCAAATTAAAGTCAACAGGATGTATTGATGTACATGATGTAAACTGTCGTGTTTTTAAAGTTCAATTACAAAGCTATTCGTTAGTATAATTAGTACAAAATAATGTTCAAATGTTTTATAAAGATAATAATTACCTTTGACATCCAGCACCACGGTGGTAGAAACTCCATCATGACCATTCTTGTTTGACGCTCGACATTGTAACATCTCCCCATCGTTTCCTGCTACAGCTGTTATTGTGGTTGTACTGTTGCTTGTTGTTAACCCGTTACTACCAGTGACATCAGAGTTACCATCTGGTGTAAGACTCTGACCTCTGACAGTCCAAGTGAATGTAGCTCCCGGATTAATGTCTGATACCACACACGTGTACTGACGTTCCTCTCCTTCTACAAGGTATGATGTACCACCAGAAGGATAGGCTCCAGTCTCATCAGATATTGTGATGCTCATTGGGAGAACTACATGAAGAAGAAAAAATACTTCTCAGCATTTCACACAGACGAAAATAATAGTAAATACGCGTATGTCATTATGTCTTGTTTACTGTCTCACGAAGAAATTAAATTACTGTGATACATTTGTATTAAAACATGTGCCCTCCACTGTTATGAATCATGTAGAAGTTAAATGATTGTACATATGCACAGGAGTTTACGTGTAGGCCTACAAACATGCCCACGTTTTCAGAGAGTGAAATGTAAATTTAAACATACTATTTGTTAAAATAGTAATTTAAGTTTTAAAAAATATATTAGTGTTAAAAAAGATTGAAAAAAGGAAAGCCAATAACTGTATGGTTCATTCCGTAAATATCTGCTTTGTGTCACTCTGCATTTGTTAATTAATCCATCTAAGAATTTCATCAAACCATTAAAACATTGCATGATGCCATCAGGCACGAAACAAGTGTCCGTTTGTTATTTATACAATCAGTACTCCGCCATTTTTGTTAAATCTAAAAAATTCCAAGTTCCCCAACTACACCTAGCCAAATAGCATGCCAACTGTCTTGTTACCATCGGGGTTGTTTTTTCACACACAAAAACCCATCAAGGACCAGCTATCCCGGTTTTTCCCCTAAGAATTGTACATCAATTACTTAGCCTTGGACCTAATTACCACTACTTGGTGAAAAGAACCATTTTGTTTAAACTATAAATAGAGACAAATATGGACTATTTTCGAAGGAAATTTGGCTATAATTTGTTTTATTTAGTCACAAGGATCTATATCTAATGAATTGGGCAATTTAAAAGTGATTGTGTTCTTCAAAAAAATGTATTACACGCAAATATCAAACGGTCACTTAAAAAGTGCCTGTTGGTGTAACCTTGTGATTTTTGATTTTTTCGATGGCGTCATGGAGTGTTCTGGAGGTAAGATTCAAACGGAATAATAGATACTGATTAATATGCCAGCCCCGTTTCGGTGGCTTGCTGATGTTCTATACCAACCATTTGGTTTGAGATTTATGTCATTCAATGTCTGTAGCAACTTCACTACAAAATTAATTTGTTCTCAATGTTTTCAGTCGCATGCTCTCATGTGTTCTCTTTACTTTGATTGGGATATTATCTTGTTAACATTGCACGGCAGTATCATATGTACTTATAATTGCTTCTCTAACAATAGCCACAGAGGTTTTCGTTGAGTTTATAGATCTGATCTATATTTAACGCATGATTTTTTTATTTTTTTAACATAACAAAAGGTGTCTGGGTTCTGGGCAGATGATAGAAAACATGATTTTGTGTTCTGCCATGTACTCATTCTCTGACATGGGATTCCAACATGGGTACCCTTATATACAAAATTTTCATCGTTCAATTCGCTCACTGCGACGGTATCCGTTTTGCAGAATTGAGCATTACGTTCCTTCATTCCTTCGAGTCTCAAGCCCAGTACACGTCTCTGCCCTCAAATTCGCTTCGCACGAAGCATTCGCAGGAAGTATGAACTGGGCCTTAGGCAATATCACCAGCTTAAAAGCCAATGACGAGAACGATTATAATCGAATTAGTTTTAAAACTTTGGTATGTTAAAACTTTGGTTTGACAACCTTTCTCGTCTGAACACACTTTTCTGTTCAAATGTCATTTTCTGTTGGTTTAGGGGCCATTATGATGCAATGACAATCACGTATACCTCACAAAAATTTGACTCTTATGAACAATCATGCAATTCTTCACATCAAGAAATATGGAAAGGGGGTAAGTCTTACACTCCTTCGAGTTATCTTTCCTTTCATTTCAAATTCACATGTCAAACTGTGAGGATTCGAAGTACGCCCTCAGTGTTCTTTGGATTAATATTCAACTTACAGTTTGTCACTGTGTCCATGACCCTTGGACATTCCTCTTTTTCATCAGGGAAAGAGCACCTTCTATTTTTTTCTGAATAAATCTCTCTGGTTTTTGTTAGGGAGCATGGCTAGTGTTTTGGTGAGAGATAGTTTTATAGAATTCCCTATAAGTAGGCCTAATTGCTTTGTGTTTGGATAATCTTTAGTTAGAAAAATATTGTATTTATGAGGGATAGTTGGATCATTGTAAAATAGAGTATGTATCATGAGATCCCGTAATATTTAGGGTCGTTCTGTTGAGAGTGTATGGTATGTTTTTTCATAAAAAAACATAGCATCAGGTATTTACGAGGGGGGGGGGGTCAGAAGGCGGTATTGCGAAATGTTTTGCTATCACCTTTTGGGAAATGTCCATTTTTAAAAGAGATGATTGCCATTAAAAAGAAAATTTAAAAAAACATTGTTATGCAGTTAAAATTGTCTCTATCATCACTGAAAATATAGCAAGTGTGGGTTTTACAAGCAATCTCTTTTCCGTTTGACTATTCTACAAAATAGACCTAAACATGACTTTAATTTAAAGGTCTTCCAGAAGTATAGTGGGAACTTATAATGAAAAGAAGAAATTTTGCCATTTTTGAGCATTTTCAAAAAACTAAGGTCACGTTGTTTATCCGAACCAGTTAACCCGAGATAAATATTTACCTTTATGGGTTGTCGGGACGGTAAAAAATTGGGAATGATTTGTGTTTTCGTTTATGCTTGATTAAGGGGCTGTGTCGTCAAAGCAGGCCTTTGGCTATATATGGCGCTTTGAACTCTGACCCATACTTACTGCACGCTCTCCCTAATTATCATGTCTTGTGTTAAGCCATGGAGCTATGTAGCTCTTTAAGCCATACATTGTAGCGAAATGTACGTTTGTAAAATTATTTGTTTTCCTTTATTTCTTAAACATACCTGTCACAATCACTTCAATTGAATCCCTGATGAACGTCACTAAACCCCCCGAAGAAAACACTTGAATGACACACCAGAAGAGCCCCGAGTCATCCTGAAAGCTTACAGCAGTAATAGCCAAGGATGCTATTTTATTAGGTTTATCTCTAGAGGCTGTGTAATCGGATGAGCTGAAGTTGTTGTAGTATATTGGTTGA
The DNA here is from genome assembly GCA_037783415.1 of Leptasterias polaris. Classification (NCBI taxonomy): domain Eukaryota; kingdom Metazoa; phylum Echinodermata; class Asteroidea; order Forcipulatida; family Asteriidae; genus Leptasterias; species Leptasterias polaris. The sequence goes on from JAZGTN010000009.1 coordinate 11,097,843, forward strand.
TCGACATCATTAACAAAATCAGCAATTCTATAACTATAATCTACACTGTCCCCCCTTTTCCATTCTAGGTTATAGAGTACATAATCATTGTCCACAGTGTATCTGCAGGAAAGTGTTGTTGGGTTGCCATTGTCAACTGTTACGCTCGGAGATACTGTCACTGTCCCTTGACCATAAGACACTGGAGAAGAAAAAAATATAGACAATGAGGTGTCTGTTAAAAGGATTGTAATGTTTTGCCTGCAGTGTGACAGCACACAAGGACCTTGTACAGGGTGCATATTTTTCTTGTAGTTACAACTCATAAATGGATTTTTTAACAAGAATCACAAATGTTTTTACCTGTGAAATTAATAAATGAAATGAAATGAAATGGAAATCCTTATAATTTTAAAAGCTCAACAACAATCATGTTCGTTGCAATTTGTTGGTGAAACTTACCACACTTTCAGCTACACTACATACTTTTACATCAATACAAACACTGTGTATATTTTTCATTCTAAAAGTTATTTTCAAAAGGCTGATTCTTGCAGAACAGACGGGACAGATTAACTTGATTTGTTTTAATTATTATTATTTAAGACCTTATTTTGTAAGGTGTGAACTTGTAAAGATATATAAGTTATGTTAAAAAGTCAAAACAAACAGTCAATGGGCCTACATTATATGTAAATTATAATTATTTCAAATAAAAAATTATAATTACATTTAACAAAACCAGAATATTTATTGGTTGTACAATGTGACAGGAGTAAAATCAATACCTAAATTTAAGCCAATTTGTCTTTTTCATTGGTTAACTAATTTAATATTTCACCCCAAAAGGCACTATTTTGCTTAAATAGCCTTAGGAACTAACTTCAGCGAGGGATGGGCTGAAAGAAATAGTTTTCACATGTAAAATTAAATTCACTTGTGTGTAATTGTTTTTGTTAAAAATCCTACATGTACCATCCAGAATTATCTGAAAATTGGCTCTGATTCTCTGCAATTTTTTACACTGAAGCTCAAGTTTTGAGATCATGGATCAAGACTGACCTCATATCGAATGTTCATTTTAAGGCTTATTTTGCAAAAACCAACACTTTGCATATTTTGGCATTCTGGTAATGTACTAAATGTATCATTTTATGAACCACTGTACCACCCGAAATAGCAGCCATTTACTCAATGGACCGCCCTAGATTAGAAAACACTTTGGGCTTTTACACATATGCTAGCGGTTCGCATTAAACAGCCGTCGAAAGAGTGGGATCTAAAGACTCCGACAGTCCAAATATCATCACATGGTCACCTTTGAAAAAAAAGAGTAATCTACTTCCAAAGGTGCAAAGGTCGGAAATCTAATTAAAAGTGTATCGACTTTTCTGCGTAACGGGTACCGTACCGTATGGTACAATGCTTTACACACTATACTACATGTACAACAGTCAGCGACGATGTTTCGCTGGGCTTTTGCCCTGTTTTTCACACATTATTTAAAGGAATTTACATTGTAAATGAAATTAATTGCTACATTTTGTATCTGTGAGTAATCAAGACATTATTCGTCATTTCCAAAGGTTTTGATATTATTTCAATTCACTAACATTTTGTTCTTGTTTGAAACGACAGCATAGTTGAACAATTTGTGTGCACAACTTTCCGTGAAACACTAACGCTAACGCAATGCAAACTACAAGTTTTCTAATTTAGTTGATGTGTCATCAATAGTCAGGGTTCTGACCAGGATTTCTTTAGTGGCGGAAAAATGTATCCCTGGAAACCATTGCGAGATGAGTTACACGGTACATCATAAAGATTGACTCAAACTAAAGAAGTACTCCAAATTAATGGCTTTGGATACAATTTTTAACTGGTAAATACTAAATTTTACATTTCGTTGAAAACCTTTGAAAAGAAAAATTGCAAGTTTATTTTAAACATTAGGAAAATGTGTGGTGGTCAGAAACAGAGAAACTTCTGCCAGTGGTGGTGGGGAATCCTGAGTGCCGGACGAGTTTTCCAGCACCGACCACTGTGGGCAGAACCCTGCATAGTTACAATCTAAAAGCTTCAATTCAGTAAAAGCAAATAAATATAATATGATAATTTTATTCTCTACAAAATAAACCAAACTTGTCACATACATGTATAAAAATAATCACAACGAAAGTAATGTTACGAGTTCCAGATTGCTGCATTAATTCGGTGACTTTTTCCTGCCCTCTTCAGTGAGTAAATGACTTAAATTGAATTTGTGCGTACTATGTAAGTGCTAAGGGTTAAGCAATCCAATCCCCAATAATTGTTGCAAGTGCACTACATGCACATATGTGATCCATTTGAACACACCATAGAAAAGGGTTTGATGCACGGTAATTGCACGGTATGCCATTGCTTACCTGCTAAAACAGCTGATATTACGAAAAGGTTAAGCCATCTGCAGACACATGATGAAGTCTTTGTTGTTGACCTGAACGAATGATACCTGCACATGTACATCCTGGGGTTTTGGGTGACTGTAAACCTTAGATAAAAGAACACATCCACTATTGTTGCACACTGTGATGGGGTTGATGGTGTTTTGTACACAGATGGGGCAAATGGCACCTACATGTAAAGCAAAGCCGAGGGTTGCCCCCAACTGGGTGCACAAAACCCATGGACCCCATCACAGAGCATGCAACAACTGTTTTGTTAAATACCATGGCAATAGACTCATTTTCTTTGGAGGTAAACTGTTGCCATCTTCCAATATTATTTCGATGAAATTGACACAGTAACAAAATTAGATGAACAGTAGCCAACAAACTGTAAACAACAATGGCGGTCGTTGGTATATTTATTGCCCCACTGTTCCACAGCACATCGCACAGGAATGTAAAGGAATTTATCTAACAGTAACAAGCACACAAGTTTACAATCTCATACACCAGGTCTATTTCTTAAAATATTGTACAATGTGCTACAAATGATCATTGGTGGGCATAATCAATGTAATAATCCCATGGGGTACAATGTTCCCCTGAGCCATGATATGCATATTTGTAGCACATTAAAACATGATTGGTTTTTGACCAATACAAATTCACAACTACCGTGTAACAATAACATTACTAAGATGTAAACGTTTGGTGTCATTATTTAATAGGTTGTTTAATTCTGGGTCAAATTCTTTAAAGCAAATTAGCTGTAGACGCTAAGCCTGTCACGCTGCTGTTCGGACACTTGTCCAGATTGGACTACTGTACATGTTCTTTGTTAAATGGACTCAAACAATCTGACTTAATCAAGTTACAAAAGATACAAAATAGAGCATCTCTTGTCATTTTCTCCTACCCAGGTCACTTCGAACCCAGGTAATTTTGTCCCCAAGTCACTTCATACCCAAGTCATTTCATGACTGATGTGGCCGGCCTTCCGCCATTCTATCCGGACAAAAGACCTGTGTGTAGTCACGGGTGTGCATGATTATCTGTGTGTCAATTTTCTTAGTAAAAACATAACATTATTCCGATATCACTCTACCACCCACACTTAATTAGAGTGACGGAATCTCAAGATGGCTCCTTTGGTCACCCTCATTAATTCATAAATAGAACAAATTCCCCTGTCACAATACAATCATTGACGCGGACGCCAACCATAAAACTTGTACAAATTATTGTGCAAACATTCTTTTTCATAAATTTGGTTTGAAAAAAGAATCCCTTAAATTGCCAAAAACTCAACTAAAAAAGGGAATGCTTTCTGAGCGAATGGTTTCAATTCATACACGTATGATTTGAGTACGAAGTGACTTGGGTACGAAGTGGCTTGGGTACGAAGTGACTTGGGTACGAAGTGACTTGACTTGGGTACGAAGTGACTTGACTTGGGTGCGAAGTGACTTGGGTGCGAAGTGACTTGGTGGGTACGAAGTGACCGACATTCTCTGAAGAAAGCACACAAATTTGTTAGCGGCGTAGCCACGGGGGGCCTGGGGGGCACGTGCCCGGTGCCCCCCACAAATTTTCAGTGCCCCCCAGGTGCCCCCCCACGAAAAAAATTGCAATAGTGCCCACTCAAAAAGAAAGTTAAAAGAATGAAAACAAAACATTATAAAAACATCTGCTATTTGTAGGCCTTCACAATAAAGTAAAACAAAAAACTTTAATCGTATTCCAAGCAAATAATTATTGTTTAACTTATGCGGTGGGGATTGTCGCTATCATCACCGGAAGCGCGTGCGCCGAAGTTTTGACCAATGTGATGCAGCGGAATAAACAGTTGGTGTGCTTCACGCTACGCTGGTAACGATAACCAGCGGTTCACGTAAGCCATTGGTAATTGTGACCAGCGTTGCGCGCTGCATACCATTGATTACCGGTATACGGCCTACATGCCAGAGACCAAAAAGTCCCGTTACACGCAACGCTATTCCACATAAACCAATGCTCTGTACATGGACCGTTGGTTATCGTTACCAGCGTAGCGCGCAGCATGCCACGGCGGCGGCCATATTGCTGCCGAAAGGAGTGGATTTTCTGGACCCGCGCCGAGCTCACTGTGAGGACATAAACACGTAGAGCCTAATTTTGGCGAGATCCAGTTTCAAAAGAGAACTCCAGGTGCATAAACGTGAAGGGCAAATTTTTTCGAATATTATAAGTTATCACACAAGCGCGAGTGGAATACGCGCTTCTGCGATGGGACGCTATATTTTTCCATATTCCACTTGCGCTTGTGTGATAACTTATATTACTATACCTCATACATATATTCATGACCGAGAGTCGAACTGTCACTGGTCCATACAGTATCACGTGCCAGGTGCTATATTTGCTGTTACCCAAGCGCGCACGCGAGTATTCACGCACATGGTTTTAATACGCATGACAAGTAGACTATCACACGGGCAGCCCGTGTGATAGTCTACTTGTCATGCGCTTTACGATCGTGGAACTGTTCCCCGGGTGTTGTATGCATGCGCGAACATCGCTCTAGTGGTTTTCCGGAGCTCAAAGTGTGATGTCGAACTAGTAAAGTAAAACAAATATCACATGATTTATTTCGGGTGAACAGTCGATATTAGCTCCCCTCTCGGTATTGGAAGTCGCCTCGGGAACTAGTTTGTCAACTTCCAATACCTCGGGGACTGGGGAGCTAATATCGACTGTCCACCCTCAAACCATGTGCTATTTGTTAATTATCTTCCAGTACGCGCTAATCCTCCAATCAGATGCTCGAACCGGAGTGTGATATCAAGCGATAACCTACTCCCAGTTTTTATATTGCACTCAGACGCAGACGCAGACGCAGACGCAGACGCGCTATATTTTTCCGTATTCCACGAGCGCGCGTGTGATAACGAATTTATCTTCCAGCACACGTGCAACGCGCAAAGTTTAAAATTTCAGAGCGTTACTTCATGACGAACAGCATGCATGCGCAAAGTTTAGAATGTAATTTGTGCACTGACCGTATGCGGAGCGTGACGCATTGACACTCTCAATACGCAGAGTGCAATATAAAAACTGGGAGTAGGTTATCGCTTGATATCACACTCCGGTTCGAGCATCTGATTGGAGGATTAGTAGCGCGTACTGGAAGATAAGATTTGGTATACGCACTATGAGGATTGTGGAGACGATAGCGGATCAAACCTCATAATTCTAGGGCTAGGAGTACATGACCCCCACCACTGACAAACCCATTTTCCCTGGGCCCCCCACTTTGCATGAAGCAATGCCCCCCTGTGCCCCCCCCCTGTGCCCCCCCCCCTGTGCCCCCCCCCCTGTGCCCCCCCCCTCTCCCCCCTCCCCCTCCCCCTCCCCCTCCCCCCCCCCACCGAAAAATTCCTGGCTACGCCGCTGAAATTAATTTGTGCAACAAGGGTGGTTTTTCTTTCATTATTTTCTTCTTCTTATTATTATTATTATTATTTATTCAGCATACTTCACAAGACAATAAATAACAATACAAAACAGTTGAGACAATGATAAAAAAAACCAAGGGAACAAAGAATAGAGCCAGCAACACATGCCAGAAATTTTTTTTTTTAAACCTAATAATAATATTAATAATAACTGTGGCCCAAGAGCCTTCGTTTCCAATGCTACTGGCAATTGCAACATCGATGACCAATTCAGCCCAAATTTTTACAGGTTTGTTATTTCATGCATGTTGAGATACACCAAGTGACAATAGGCCTACTGCCTGGTCTTTGATAATTACCAAACGTACTGTCTGCCGTTAAACTTTTATCATGTTTATAAAAAAGTGATTATTTTCTTACAATTTTTAGCCAATATTCTAGTACAGTTGCGGATACATACAGAAATACATACAGATTACACAACACAGGCAAGCAGCATGGAGCAGGAAGCACGGATGTAATTCTCCAGAAAGTGTACACCTTGTATTGTAATGTATTGCACCGCTGAACAACACCGATCATCTGTCATCTGTCCTTGCTCTATTTTAAAACTATTCCTAACTTCAAAAATTCTGTGATGTGCGATATAATACATACATACTTCCTTGTAAATAGCTAGCTACTTAGTTAGTTGCAATTGCATGCAAGACCTTCCCGTTCTGATTTGGCATAATTTCTCCCACAAGAGGGCGCCATTACCCCCGAAGCCGCTGTCACACACTGGTGGGTGCACCACACTAAATAAGCCAGAATGAATGCGCCAAGCTACTTATCATAATTTGTAAACCCACAACTTATTTTTAATTATAACGTTTTGGGGGTCATGCAATTAATAGATTGTGTAAATATAAAAATCTATCACAACCTGGGGGTTCTGTGCTTCAACTTTTGAGGAGACTTGATAAATTTAGGCGTTAAAGTTGGTCCTATTTGACCGGGGAAGTGGAGAAGTGCTTCACGAAAACTGGCAGCAAGTCGGTTTTGGAAAAAAAAAAAAAATCGTGTTTTTTTCTTCTGGGGTAGTTAGCAAAAATTCCAAACGGCTGACCTGCCAAAAATTGAAAAGAATTCTGAAGTTTAGTTGTCCGGAAATATGTCTGATTGGTTTTCAAGAGGCTGAGAGACTTACACGATTTTTTGAGTATTTTTGAATAATTATCATTTAGCATTGGTTCCTATGGGAGATCATTTAGAGGGGTGCGCCCTATAGCATACATTAGCATTTTTGAGATATGGCGGACACTATAGGAGTACAATGTACACTGTTTTAGTTTGGGTGTATACTAGCCTTGCTCAAGGCGGTCGCAGTTTCACTCCGAAAAGACGCCGTAAAATCCACCACTAGCCTATACACAAGCAGTGTGCGTAATGTTTGTATCACATCGCACGACGCCCGTACTACTACTGTGCGCAGGTCATCCGCCCTCGTATTACTATCCGCATGCGGAGGCCGTAAGGCCGACAGCCTTGATGCGTCTGTATCGTCCGGGTTTAATGTGTTTCCTGTTTTTATTTCCGCTAGCCCCCCCATTTTCGTCCACTATTGGACGAAAATGGGGGGGCTAGCGGATATGCTGGTATGCAGATCATGAATATTTAAATCTTTTGTACGGCCGACTGCAAACAGCGCAGAATGGGAGGCAAATGAATTATTCATTTTTGACGGTCCAATCACAAGCTTCCCTCATTATGACCTTTGTACCATGCTTCCACACATGCACACGATTCGAACACCGTGGCCGTTGAGACTCTGGGAGACTGGTTGGACGAGTCCATTTTATCTGAGGGTGATGAAATCTTCAAATGTTGTAAACACGTAATCTTTACACTACGAGAACATTCGAAAATGATTATTTTCACGTTGTTAACTGCTTTAGTAATTTGAATAAAAAAATACAGGCCCTACTGTTATGATGTTAGTGCTGATAGAGAAAGAATTTCAACGATACGATTTTCTTTTTCTTTGTTAACGGTAAGCATCTCTTTTAAAAAATGGACTCTGTACTCAAACTGCGATTGCAAATGATTGCGCAATGCGCCCCCCCCCCCCCCCCCATCCTATTAGTAAACATGACTTCCGCGGCCACTGACCAATGGGGTCTTGTCTTATGCATGCATTATAGTAATGACTCTGGCTAGCTCAAAACAGAACCATCAAGGCGTTGATTCTGATAGTCTACGTGTACACATCTCACACCACGCAAGCACTGCGTTACATGCTTGGCACACACATCCAGAGACTGCACATATTATAGCTCGGGTGCAGGGTATAGCAATGGCGCAATAGCGCAAAGGGAAACCAACTAATCTAAAAAGACAATTAATAAACGAAAGTAAAACTCCAACGCCTTGGTCAAGGCTAGGTGTATACAGACAAATTTACCCAAACCTTATAGTGTTGTAGCATTTGTCCGCCATAACTCAAAAAGGCTTATTGATCTCACTATAATGGAGATCAATGGGTGCACCACATCCATAAACTCCCATAGGAACCAATTATGCTAACTACCCCAGAAATAAAAACCAGAAAAATAAAAATTTGCTTTTACCCAAACCGACTTGCTGCCAGTTTTCGTGAAGCAATTCTCCACTTCCCACAGGTCAAATAGGGCCAACTTTTACGCCTAAATTTATCAAGTCTTCTCAACAAAAGTTGAATCACAGAACCCCCAGGTTGGGACAGATTCTTATAATTATTTACACAATCTATTAATTGCATGACCCACAAATAAAAATAATCAGCTTGGCGCATGAATTTTTGCCTATTTAGTGTGGTGCACCCAAAGAGGACACTAAATTATTCTCATTGTTAAAAAATTATGCTTAAATCGTTGAGAATAATTAGTCACTGACTTGATAACAGAAAAAAAAAATATGTTATTGCATATCTACAATAAGGTCAAACATGTTGGCGCATCAATGTAGGGCCTACTCTATCTAAGCAATGCGAGAAGAACAACCTGCATGACACGCTATGTACACTCTAATGACAAATCAGAATGTGTATCCAAATCCTCAATCAAAAAGAATTGTAAACACGTCTCTTTTTTTAATAATAGAATCTTTAAACACCTTATAAATTATTTACATAATCGACAAGAGGGGGTTAATTAACGTGGAGACGCTGTAAAGGGAAAGAGGGTGGAAGGGGAGGGCTTGAGATTTTGCTTTCCCGCCATCATTTTTAACCATGTACTCATATTGAGTTTAAATAGTGAACTTTATAACAAAAGCTTGCACATGCGGGCATCCGTCCCAGACAGTCCACCACGTGGTGACCGAGTGCACCACCCACAAGGCACCTGGCTCTTTCTCCACTCTCATCGGCCCTGATGCCTCGACACGAGACTGGATAAGAGACCTCTCGATTGAACTTTGATTTCGAAATTGGATTGACTGTGCAAACGATTATAATATATATAACAAAAGAAATAGAAAACACATATAAAAAAGTCATTTTACTACGTTTAATTTTACATCGTTGGGCCTCGATGTAGCCTTATCCGCTCCGTCAGCATTGTCGCGGGTGCTGCCCTGCGCCTTCACCAGAGCCTCGTTAGCCCAGAAGGGGGTTTGAAATTGGAGTTTTCCTTCTCCTAGGTGGGCTGCCAACTAAGGCTACGAGCCCCGCCAACCCGAGTTTGAAATCAGAGTTTCTGTCTCCTAGGTGGACTACCTCCCGTGGTTAACGAGCTCCACCTGCCCGGAGCAATCTGGTTTTAAGGCGCCAGAAACTCGCCTGCACACCTCTGCCCACAGTTCGCAACAGGGATCGGCACGTGAAACCGGGCAGAAGGAGTTTGTCTTAGGAGAGGCTGTTTGAGACGCTGATCATAATGATGGGACATTTCAAGGATGAGGAGTGGCTCAACCCTCCTCACCGCCCCGACCATCCTAAGACCTTTTAACCCGTAACCCCCAACTAATGGACTAGAATTAAGACTGTTTGGGTGTTTGGGCTGGGGGCTAGGGTTTCCGAGTGGGCTGGGGGTAGGATTTCGGCTCGCGGGGCTAGGGTTTGGGCTGACGTCTATGGTTTTGGCCGAGGGCTAGTGTAGTAGGGTTTAGGCTGAGGGCTAGGGTTTCACACGCATCAGAGTGCATTCACCGTCTGGAAACTTGACATTCGTGATGCCATGTCCACCACCTCCCCCTACTCCTCTTCACATATTCTGTATTTTCTCATTTTTTTCTCTCTCTAATCAACCAGCCCGGCTGTTGGCTCTTGATTTTCTTGAATGTGACTAACCATCACAGTCTCATACTTGTCACAGTTTAACAGTAAACCCCTCTTAGAAACGTTGAATTATTCTGTTAATAAATGTATTGTAACTTGAGGAAATAGCAACATTATAATATTATTACTATACTAAAAAACAAACCCCAAAAATGTGCTTTTTCCCAAACCGACTTCCTACCAGTTTTCGTGAAGCACATCTCCACTTCCCAGGTCAAATATAGGGCCGACTTTAACGCCTAAATTAAAGTTGAAGCACAGAACCCGTGATAGATTCTTCTTGGTTTTGCTCTTTTACATTGGGTTTGCTCATATAATGGTTTTGCTTTTATATAAATTTAGGTGTTCGGGCAATCCGCCCGGAACACCTCTTGTTTTTGTACGTTTAAAAAAAAATACTTCTTCTGCTTATCCCCCGCGATTGTCCGCAAAAAACGCACACTTCCGAAGCTCACACAAGCTTCAAACTTCACATATAGTTAGATCGTTACTTGTAGAAGACACCGCTGGAGTGACGTCATGATGACGTCATCAGGTGTCGAAATACAGTAAATCAAAGTTTAATATTTCAAAAAATCATAACTCGAAAACTGCTGAATGGATTTGTACATTCTATACATCATCGGACAGGTCTTGGTAAACCCAACAAACAATTCACAAAGAGTGACCCAATGTTACCTTGACTTCCGGTCCAAAACGGAAGTTGAAATTTCAATAATTTATATCTAAAGAAATTCTCGTACTTAAATCGAAATTTTTACACCAGGTTGTAGGATCTTGTGCCTTCTCAAACTTTTACACAGAGATGATACTAGTTTGACCTTACTTTCTGGTCGAAATCGGGTGTTAAAGGTAACGTAGGCCTATATATTGAACCGCATTAAAAGCACGTGAAAAGATCTTCTACTGAGACACGTATAACCGTATCTAACCCAGTGGCACGGTAGCCGTCTGTTGCGTTCCAGTGCACCACGCGGCTGGCTGCACAGGGTCCTGCATGTAACCTGTGTATACACGATACACTAGCACACATTCCGCGCCACGAAGACAGTGTATACATCCGCATAACGTGAAACAGATTGTTGATGTCATATCCACTGGTGGCGCTATACCGTGTTAATGGTCGTTTGTTAACGTGTGCGCTTTTTATAATGCAACAGACTCAGAAATGTACGTTGTTCGACGGTAGTCCAATGAATAGCTCAGTGCATATATCCTTCGTGTTAGCCTTTTGTTGGCTTGGTGGTAAATATCAACTAAAACGAGTGTATTTTGCTGAACTCTTTTGGTGATTTTAATAAATTTTGATAACTGAGAAAATGTGATCGGAAAAAGATCAACATAAATTTGACTCTAATCAACAGCGGTTTTTACAAGATTTTACTTTTAAATCCTGTTGAATACTTCAAAGAAATACAATGTGAACAAAAAAACAACTTCAACATAAATTGCACATCGTGTAAACTGTAGGTTCTTATGCCCTTATCATAATCATGACAAATGATGTTGCTTCAGTTATCGGCACCACAAAAAGGTAGCAAGCAGGCGTAGTTTGATAAAATTTATTTTTGAATTGTTAGTGATAGTCTTTTAAACTATCAGTTCAGTTAGTGACTATTTACAAACAAAAATTATACATGTGTATCTAGTACACATTCTGGAGTTTCAATGCATAGGTATGGTGGCCCTGAAGGGACATCGCACATCGCAAATATCTTTGCAAATATTTGCGATGTCGCAAATATCTTTGCAAATATCTTTGCAAATATTTGCGATGTCGCAAATATCTTTGCAAATATCTTTGCAAATATTTGCGATGTCGTAAATATCTTTGCAAAGATATTTGCAAAGATATTTGCGACATCGCAAATATTTGCAAAGATATTTACGACATTGCAAATATTTGCAAAGATATTTGCAAAGATATTTGCGACATCGCAAATATTTGCAAAGATATTTGCGATGTGCGATGTCCCTTCAGGGCCACCATACCATACATAGGCCTATCCATCGAAAAATAAATAAACTTCATTGAATGGAAAACATAATACTTAATAGTTGTACTTGTGAGTCATTCAAAGGCTCATTTCAAGATCTGTAGTCAAGATGAAGGGGAAGTGGGGAGAATGTTTCTTCTGTATGACTATGAAATGACAATGGACCCTTGGCCCTTTCAAATAATCTAAATAATGTACTCATTTGCTAAATTATTTTTGTGAGTTCATCTTTGTTTTTCACTTGGCACATATTTAAATACCTATGTCTCGATAAATAATTTCTAACTTCATAATGATGTCATCGGTTTTCAATTCTGGCTAAACAAAAGTTTATTATTTAGAAAATGTTATATTTCGAGTAGCCTTTATTTCCTGTGTATAACTAACGTACGTAGAAGATTTACACATTACTTTCTTTGAAATTTCAAAAGCTATCAACATTGTTTTCAGCGATTCAATGAAATAGCTAATGCATCATACCATGCCGCATAGGAGATGGCAATCAACATGGGATAGCGGTTTGGTTAGAAAGGGAAAGACAATACTACCAATATCCCGTCATTTGTCTGTCAATTGGTATAACCAAGTTATAAAAACTAATTAATTATGCAAACAAATCTGATTAATTTACTCAGCCAATAGATATGTAAACAACACACTTAGAAAAAGAAAACGTTGAACAAATGCAAAACAGACCATTTTAACCTACTGAACAACTTGTCAGCAGGTGCTGACAACGTACTGGACTTAAGCTTGTCCAATTAAGGTGCCGTGTTCGAGGGTCAAAACAAAAATCATTAAACTTGCCAAACTCGCCTTCTGGTTCAATCTTCAATTTCAAGTCAAAAAACTTTTCACAAACCCTAGTTTGCAAAGTATTAGAAAGACCAACCTTCTTCCGCCATCCTTCTCACTATCGGAATGGGATATAAAAACAAACTTTCATGGCACCATACGGTCATAAGCCCTACCACTAACTTTCATTGAAAACCCGAACACAGTGTTTGTAATCCTACAAACACTACATTTCTAGTTGTAACTGCTCATTTAGTCACAAACGGCCCCTCATAATATCAGCTGTTCACCCTAAAGTCATGATGTAATGATTGTCTTTTAGTACATCCCGCGTGACCATCTTCGACCAATAGGAATGCATTTATAGCTCTCCGCTGTATCTATGTATTATTTTACTCATAATTATATATGCAGTAATCTTGCATGCACATTTCATTCGACTGCAAAATAGCACGGCAGCAATCCCAACACAGAAGCAATCGCAGCACACGTAACAAAGTTCGTAGATAAACAGCAAGCGAATTCAGACAGGTATGATCTGTTGGACTCTTGTTTCTTCTTGAGTGATGTGCTGTTGCTTTAACAGGGTAATGTATCATACTTTTTGTCCGAGTTTGGACGCAATATTACGCCTTTTCATACCCATGCAGTGGGATGAGGGCCGCCGCTGTCAGTGTCAGCACATGATGATTATTTCATTTAACACAGGCAATACCTGAAAATATGAAGAACACACTTTAGAAAAAGAAGTTGGAAAATACAAAACAAATCATGTTGACATATGAAAAAAAGCTTGTCAGCATGTGCGAACAACGAGCCACCAGCGAAGATGTCCTTTGCTGCAGGGTTTTATATAATGATCATTTAATGTTGATATAACCTAGCCTCCCTGGGTCCGACCGACTGTATGGGTCCCATAGAGGACAGCCTCCGTCCTGTTTGTGAGTTGTACCTCAGAGTTGTGAGTTTTCCGTTGGAGTGACGGTTTGGGTTGGGGCGGGGGGGGGGGGGGGGGTGGAGGGGGAGGGTAGCTGAGGAGTATACCAAGAGAATTTTGCACACACGAAAAATATTCGATGCCATTGGCATGCTGCAACTATCAGTATGCTTGAAACTGGCTCTACAGCACTCACTAATATTAGTATTAAATAGACATGTATAATTGTGACAAACAACCCGGAAGTACGCCATCTCCTATTGGAATTTGCAGTTTAAAAAGATATTCCATAACTATGACGGACCACTTCTTCTTCCTCAGGGAATATTTTCGGAGCATCAATTTTTCTACTTTTACTTTTTTTTTGATTTTATTTTTTGAAAAGCAAATTTTTTATTTATCCAACTGGGGTACGGAGCCCCTAAAGGGACAGGTACAAAAAAATAAAAAAATTGAAAGGGTAGGCCTATACAAAAATTGTTTCGTTCCCTAAAAATATTAGCCCTCGAAATAAAATTTTAATGTTTTGTTTACCTTTTCAAATTGTTGACCTGTCCCTTTAGGGGCTCCGTAAGGTTGCTAATAATTAATGATCAGACATTAGGAGGGTTGATGTCAGAAAGTTCAAAATGGTTTACACTCCTATGTTTCGACACATAGGCCTACAATATGTTCCAAAAACATTTGTGTATTTTCTTAATCCTAACCCTAACCGAATCTAGCGAATAAATCACAGGGGTTTTTGGAACACGGTTGTCAGCAGAGAATAGAGCAATCACCTTTCAAAATAAGTCTCTGTTCAATCGTCATACACCATTGTCGCGATGGGGGAAATTATGTGCGTGTATTTTTGTGCGTTTCATAGCTTATATCAGCTCCATGAGTCCCATCATGCAGTGGTAACAGACAATCTGGCCAGATGATTCATTATGATAAAAGTATGCATAATTGATTGACTTGTTTTATAACTGCCAATCCCCGTTTGATACACTTAAACACAATTGATAACAAAATGTAAATTCAATTTTACAGTGTTCAAAGTTTACGTGATGAACAAGCTTGGAATATTCGCATCAACCAATGTATTCTCGGTGTTCAGAAAATGATGAGGCATCTGTATAGAGGGATTTCTATGTTCGCATTAATCGCTTCTGTTTTTGTACGTAAGTGAAAAGTATTACCGTAACAATAGATTTCCCTAAGTTTTCATTGTTGAGTTTTGGAATTAGATAAGTTAAATGGCGCCCTTTAGAGACACACAGTTGTCTAATAAATATGTTTTTATCCCTTTTTGGAAGGGGGCGCTGCAAGGGGACCACCGTCCTATGTGTTTGGCATTTTGTTGCCGCGGTAGAATATAAAAACACGCATTTCCCTCTTTTTTCCATTTTCTTTTTCTTTTTTGCGGGCACTATCGCGATGTTTTTCGGGGGGGCTGAAAAGTTGGGGTGGGGGTGGGCCAACCCCAACCCCCAACCCGTGGCTACGCTGCTGGCCACATTCACTCGAAATAACGCCTAGCTCATTCATTTAGATTGCATTGAAAAACACGCAAACCGCCATGCAATAATCAGTGTCGTGGTGGTCTTCAAGATGAGCCAGACTAAGTTTTGGGATTCACGAGCGAGTGAGGGTTAGGCCTAAAGTCCCGGACATCGCACGACTTGGTCCTCAACGACTTAGACTTGTGGACAAGTCGTTAAATGATTGTCGCGGTGATAGCGGAACGGCTTTCTCGCAATATTCCGCGAGAGGGCTGCTCTGCGCGAGATTACTGCTCTCAGGACTGGTCACATTTACCGACTTGTGAAACCCGCAGGCGGTTTGTGCACGGCCTATGGCTCTTCAGCCGATTTTGTACGAACTCATCTGATTGGTCAATTTCGTTATCTCTATGAATATTCAAACCAACTGTAGGGGCCTAATTGAATATTAAACATTAAATCCTGTACTGGATGGAGTTTTATGTTGCTTTGATCATGCACGATCAACCAAACACTGTGATCAGAGTAATTGTGTTCATGAGTATTTGACAAAAGAAAATACGTATTCAAATTATGGTAGATTTTCAATGGAAAATTTGCAATGGTAAATCAATGGTAGACCATGTTTTTTTTTTTATAAGGGAAGCTAGCAAAAACGTCATGACCTTGAACCAGTTGTCAAAGAGCAGTTGTGTGACTTTTTAGCTCACAACCTATTGTTTGGACCACATGAAATACACGAACAATGATAAGCACGCGCATTTACAATAAAGTTGTGTTTATAGGGCTACTACCGGACGTTGTTGTCTCGTCGACTCCAGATCGATCGATCACCCGCACAGAATGTAACTTTGCGCAAAAACTGTGTGAAACAAGGTTTGTGTCTGCGCTAAGTATAACAAAACACTTATTCCAGTTTGAAATACGTGTAGGCCCCTATAGCTTGGTTTTTTTTCTCAGTTGTTTGTATTGTATTTGTTAGGGCCTACGTTTTAAATGTAATTATGCAAGCAATGATATTCGGGGTCAGGGAAAAAGTGATATGACAAGAATGAAAGTTGCCCAGTATAAAGCGCTTTCTTAGCCCCAATATATAAAACTAACAACTACTTTTTTTTATTATTATTATTTTTTTTATATTGCAAAACAAAATTTAATACAAAAACCTAAAAACACAAGACACGCAAAAAAGGACAAAGGATAGACAAAACAAAGGACAAACAAAGAACAACTGAAGACTAGAACGTATTATTATATACAGTTATTTCTTCTTCTTTTTCTTCTCTTTTCAGATGCAAGTCCCGCATGCCTATACATCCACCTGGAAAATCTCCAAAATTTATACGATTCTTTATATCTTGCTAGTTAACTGGTCTCTCAATCAACAACAATATTGAGAGTTCAAATTACAAGTGAATTACAAATCATACGGGACCTGCATCTGGAAGATAGTACAAATCAAAACATATTCTTCCACTTTTGTTTTACTTGATAATCCAATCCCTTGGCTCTTGCCATACACTCTTCAGTAACATAAAAGATACGCGTAAAATTCTTAAAAGCTACTATATTCAGTATTTTTTCTTCCTGATATTTCTTGTTGAAAATAAACTTCTTTGCAAGAATAACAATAAAAGTAACGAGCGTTGACGAGTCTTTAAAAAATCCAAAACAAATGTCTTTCACATTAAGAGTAATAGGATTATTCTTAAATACTGTCCCATTTAACCACTCCAAAACTTGTTTCCAAAAAACTTTCACTTTACCACATTCCCAGAATAAATGCAGTAACTTTTCCGGCTTTTCATTGCAGAAGAAGCACAATTCTGTTTCTTTTCTTCCAATTTTATATAAGAATGTGTTTGTTGGAACAAGAAAATGGATAAATTTAAATTGAAAAAACTGTAGTTTTGGATCTTTTGTGACAGCAAATGGAGCTTCATAAATGGCACTCCAATTTTGAATATTACCCAATAAGTGAGTCCACTTGTCTTGACACTTCAGAGGTTGCTGGCAAATTGATTTAGCAAGGGTTTTATAAACCATTTTTGATGGTTTTGTTTGTTTACATAATTCAGAAATCAATACCGGTGAATCATCGGTGTGAACATATTGTCCTAACCTTAACACATCTCTCCACTGCTTTGGAATACTTTTTAGCAAACCATAGAAAAGAATAAATGTACAACTAACATTTTTGTATTTCAGCCTGAATTCTTCATAAGATAAGAGACATCCATTTTCTAAACAAATATCCTTCAAAGTCATAATTCCCTCCAAGACCCATGACTTGTAAAATACACATCTATTATTAACTTTTATATTAGAATTATACCATATAACCTCAGATAAAATATTATTTTTGTGAGATTCACCTTCTTCCAACTTGATTTGGTACTTAAACTCCAACCATGCTCTTACGACATCAATTAAAAATTGATCCTTTAATATATGGAATGGGAAATCTTTAGGAGAGACACTTATTTTCCATAAGATATCTCTGAGACCAAGTTGAGTTAACTTGCTAGTAATAAAGTACTTCCAATTTATAACGGTCTGCGGCTCATTCAACAGCCTTTTGACCCATGTACATTTCAGACTTTTTTGAATACATTCCAAGTCTAACATTTTAAGATCACCTTTGTCACGACTATTAATCATGATTTTACGCTTAATCTTGTCACCTTTACCATTCCAGATAAAACTATAGACCAAAGTATTAACTTCATTTATGAATTTCTGAAGAGGATTAGGCAACACAGTTAAAAGGAAAGTCAATTGAGACAATGCTAAACTTTTGACAAGAGTTATTTTAC
This sequence comes from Leptasterias polaris, assembly GCA_037783415.1. Taxonomy (NCBI): domain Eukaryota; kingdom Metazoa; phylum Echinodermata; class Asteroidea; order Forcipulatida; family Asteriidae; genus Leptasterias; species Leptasterias polaris. The sequence goes on from JAZGTN010000009.1 coordinate 11,116,011, forward strand.
CAATAGGCGTAAGATCTCTCCTCGCCCATAAATTAAGAACTGTTTTAATTTTATTGAGTTGTGGGTCATAGTTTAAGTGGATTAACTCCTCTTCATTATAAGATAGCAAAACACCAAGCAATCTAATTGGGCCTGTCGACCAATGTTTTATTTTACCAGGCGGCTCCAAATTCTCATTCAAAATTAAAGAACCAATCTTCATTGCCTCAGATTTTAAATAGTTAATTTTCAATCCTGAAGCCAAAGAAAATTTGTCTAGAAGATCAAATGTGGTGTTAATAGAAACGTCGCTACCATCAATAAAAAGTGTTGTGTCATCTGCATAACTACTAATTTTCAATTCAGTTTCACCAATACTTAGACCTGCAATATTTTGTGAGTGACGTACAGAAATTGCCATTAATTCGGCTGCCAAAATAAAGAGATATGGACTAAGAGGACATCCCTGACGCACTCCCCTTGTCAAGATAAAAAAAGATGAAACATGGCCATTATTAGTTACACAACTACTAATGTTATTATACAATGTACGAAACCATCTGAGGATGTCAGGTCCGAAATTAAAGTATCGCAAACTTTTTTCAACAAATGTCCACTCTAATTTATCAAATGCTTTTTCAAAATCTAAAAATAAAATGATACCTGGAACATTTTCCTCTTTTGCATATTTGATACTATCTAGAACTAAACGAATATTTTCACCAATATATCGATTTTGCATAAAACCCGTTTGGTCAGAATGAATTAAAATAGGCAAGACCCTTTTTATTCTATTAGCGATAGCTTTAGCACATATTTTATAGTCAACATTCAACAACGAAATGGGCCTCCAGTTCAACAGCTCTGTTGAGTCTTTCCCAGGTTTTAGGATTAAGTTAATGACACCACGTCTTTGGTCCATACTTAATTGACCCGATTGAAAAGAGAACTTAAAGGCATCAAGCAAAAAACATTTAATTTCCCTCCAAAAGAATTTGTAGAATTCGGCTGGTATACCATCACACCCTGGGCTCTTATTGTTAGCCATATCTTTGAGAGCAGCAGCACATTCAGACTCATTCAACAGACCTTCACAAGAATTTTGGTCCTCAATACAAAGACCTTGGTCTAAATCTCTAGGAAAATAGCTGTCAAAACCAGATTCTTCTTGAATACAGATTTGAGTAAAACAAAACTTCTTCCTTTAATATTTCAGCTGAACCTGAGACAGTTTCCCCATTCTTATTTACAAGTTTAGTAATTGAATTTTTGTTATGGTTTCTTTTTTCCAAATTTAAAAAGTATTTTGTATTTTTTTCACCAAACTCAGTCCATCTTGCCCTCGACCGAATAACAGCACCTCTAGCCTTTGATTCATAAATTGCTTCCAATTTACGATGTTTTTCTTTTAGAATAGTCAATACTTCTTCAGTTGGGTTAAGAAAGTAATATCTTTCACAACAGTCAATTTCCCTTTCCAATAAAGCAATTGTATTTGTTTCATTTTTTTTTTTTCTAGAAGCAAACTTAATAGTTTCACCACGGATCTCACTCTTAATAATTTCCCATAGTGTGTTTGGGTTAGCTGAATGATTTAATACAACAATTTCTTTAATAGCATCACGGATGGTTTTTGCATAAGTCAGATCTGAAAAAAGAGATGTAGGCCCTATTCATTTTCCAAAAACCCTTACCCCTTTGCTCACATGTGGTATTAATAAAAAGTGAGATCAGTGAGTGATCAGTTTTGAAACCTGGCATAATATTAGACTCTGTCACAAAACTCCACAAATGGTCTGAAATTAAAAAATAATCTAACCTACAGAAGATCGGAGGGAAATGATTGGACTTCCATGTAAAACTTCGCTCAGTTGGATTTTGCTCTCTCCAAATATCAATCAAATTCAATGACTCCATTATACTAGCTATTTTATTTTTACTCTTAAAATTCGTATGTGGTCTGCCACCCTTTTTGTCCAAGGACAAATTCCTAACACAATTAAAGTCTCCACCTGCTATTATGGAAATGCATTCAAAATTAGATAAACAAGGAACAATTTCATCAAAAAATTCTGGTCGATCTTCATTATGCGCGTACATATTTATTAAAGTGAAGATTTCATTCTCAATTTCAATATCAATTACCACAAATCTTCCAGCTACATCTATACAACTTTTTTTTTACTTGACAATCAAAATCAGTTTTAATCAAAATGGCGACACCTGCTTTATTTGAGCTACCATGACTGAAGAAACTTGTGAAACCCCACTCACTCCTACAGATCTTTTCTGATGCGGCTTCACTATGCGTTTCTTGCAGAAAATATATAGAAAACTTCTTTTTTTTCAACCACAAGTACATTTGTCTCCGTTTCATACTATCATTCATACCTCTGACATTAAGAGAACATATTTTCAAGTAAACCATTGGAAATAAAACTCAAGTAAGTATAATATAAGCTTCCAGCGGGAAAAGAGGTAAAAACGTTGAGAAAAATTCTGTGTTTCAGACAACTACTTTTCGAGTACATACCATATAAAAACAGAATCTAAAACAAGTGGGTCTAGCCTTCAATATACACAAACAAAAAAGAATCACAAACAAACAACAAAAGAACACGAAAAAAGCAACAAAACCAGACACATACACCTTAAATTTGCGCATAAAGTTCTTCTTCTTCTCTCTAGATACAACTCACTTATTCAGTTCTTGTACGGGCTCCGGCCAAATTTGTCTATTAGGATTCTCATGCTAACTTCATCCCCAAATTGTCTCCATTTGTCACCTTCCTTTACCCGGAGTACTGCGGGATAGGTGATATAAACCCTTCGTGTTGGGTCTTCATTCAGAAGCTTCTTTCTGTAAAAGTGAAGGACTCTTCGCTTTTTTTGTAGCGCCGGTGTAAAATCCTCAGATATGAAGATATTGGCACCTCTGTAAGGATTTTCCTTCAGCGCCTTTGCAGCTGCTTTCAATATTTTCAATCTATCTCCATGTCGAAGAAAAGCTACATGTATGGGGCGTGGACCTGTGCCTCGATATGCAGATCTTGCCATCGGTGTTCTGTGTACTCGTTCAAACTCCATATCTGTAGCCTTTTTAATTCCCATGTGCGACTCAAAGAAATTGTGCACAAAGGTACCACAATCGTCAAACTCATCCTCGCTCCCTTCAGGTACATGAAGAAGGATTAGATTATTCCGTCGCAGTCGGTTGGATAAATCTTCTACTTTAGTTTCCAGATCATGGACCCACACATTATCAGCCTTTCCCCCAATGGATTCATCAACAAAATCCAGACTTTCCTTCATATCTTGTATATCATTGGTGATTACTGTTACCTCTGTTTCCAGCTTGTCCACTCTTTTAATCATCTCATCCAGTAAGTCGAGCTTTTTCAGTTTTTCCAAAATACAGTCCAATTTTGTTTCATTCACCGTACACGTGTGTAAGCTGGCATCCACCGTCGCCATATTGGTTATTGTACCTATGTCAGCACATGCACCCGTGCCGTCGTTGTGCTTGCTCACGTGTGTAGTAGGTTGGACATTAACATTACTGCTTTTTCCATTAGATTTTACGGTGTTTTGTCTTGTTCTTGGCATAATTATTAGCAGAACGTCAATATCAGGTTGCTACTACAAAACTGCTGGAAAATTTTCTTCTGGAAAATTACACAAAATCATTAACATGTCTTGTTCAGCCGGAGCCCGAGCTGAAAACGTGTTGCCTCTACGGGAGCATGCGCACAAAAAAAGAACTACTTGCAAGCAATGATATTCGGGGTCAGGGAAAAAGTGATATGACAAGAATGAAAGTTGCCCAGTATAAAGCGCTTTCTTAGCCCCAATATATAAAACTAACAACTACTTCTTTTTTCCAATTCATTCCCACAGTGTCATTATCTGGTCAAGGGACAGTGACAGTATCTCCGAGCGTAACAGTTGACAATGGCAACCCAACAACACTTTCCTGCAGATACACTGTGGACAATGATTACGTACTCTATAACCTAGAATGGAAAAGGGGGGACAGTGTAGATTATAGTTATAGAATTGCTGATTTTGTTAATGATGTCGATCAACCAATATACTTCAACAACTTCAGCTCATCCGATTACACAGCCTCTAGAGATAAACCTAATAAAATAGCATCCTTGGCTATTACTGCTGTAAGCTTTCAGGATGACTCGGGGCTCTTCTGGTGTGTCATTCAAGTGTTTTCTTCGGGGGGTTTAGTGACGTTCATCAGTGATTCAATTGAAGTGATTGTGACAGGTATGTTTAAGAAATAAAGGAAAACAAATAATTTTACAAACGTACATTTCGCTACAATGTATGGCTTAAAGAGCTACATAGCTCCATGGCTTAACACAAGACATGATAATTAGGGAGAGCGTGCAGTAAGTATGGGTCAGAGTTCAAAGCGCCATATATAGCCAAAGGCCTGCTTTGACGACACAGCCCCTTAATCAAGCATAAACGAAAACACAAATCATTCCCAATTTTTTACCGTCCCGACAACCCATAAAGGTAAATATTTATCTCGGGTTAACTGGTTCGGATAAACAACGTGACCTTAGTTTTTTGAAAATGCTCAAAAATGGCAAAATTTCTTCTTTTCATTATAAGTTCCCACTATACTTCTGGAAGACATTTAAAGTCATGTTTAGGACTATTTTGTAGAATAGTCAAACGGAAAAGAGATTGCTTGTAAAACCCACACTTGCTATATTTTCAGTGATGATAGAGAAAAGTTTAACAGCATAATTTTTTATTTTTTTGTTCTTTTTCTTTTTAATGGCAATCATCTCTTTGGACATTTCCCAAAAGGTGATAGCAAAAAAATTGCGCAATACCACCTTCTGACCTGATTGTATAAATAAAAAACGGACACTTATTTCGTGCCTGATGGCATCATGCAATGTTTTAATGGTTTGATGAAATTCTTTAATGGATTAATTAACAAATGCAGAGTGACACAAAGCTGATATTTACGGAATGACACGGTTTCGAGGTCTGATGATTTCGAGGAAACGAAACGATTTACGGGAAAATGAAATAATTCTAGGGAATGTAATTTTATTTTGAGGGAACCATACAGTTATTGGCTTTCCTTTTTTCAATCTTTTTTATTACTATAACTTAAAATACTATTTTAACAAATAGTATGTTTAAATTTACATTTCACTCTCTGAAAAACATGAGCATGTATGTACACGTAAACTCCTGTGCATATGTACAATCATTTAACTTCTACATGATTCATTATATTATTAAAACAGTGGATGGAGGGGCACATGTTTTAATACAAATGTATCACATTATTTAATTTCTTCGTGATACAGTAAAAAAGACATAATGACATACGCGTATTTACTATTATTTTCGTCTGTGTGAAATGCTGAGAAGTATTTTTTCTTCTTCATGTAGTTCTCCCAATGAGCATCACAATATCTGATGAGACTGGAGCCTATCCTTCTGGTGGTACATCATACCTTGTAGAAGGAGAGGAACGTCAGTACACGTGTGTGGTATCAGACATTAATCCGGGAGCTACATTCACTTGGACTGTCAGAGGTCAGAGTCTTACACCAGATGGTAACTCTGATGTCACTGGTAGTAACGGGTTAACAACAAGCAACAGTACAACCACAATAACAGCTGTAGCAGGAAACGATGGGGAGATGTTACAATGTCGAGCGTCAAACAAGAATGGTCATGATGGAGTTTCTACCACTGTGGTGCTGGATGTCAAAGGTAATTATGCATACCGTCAGCAATTTCACCAAGAGCCAAAAACCTGAAAAATCGGAAAAAATCAAAATTTTGACTTTTTGGGTGGCTTCGACTAAAAGGTGATCGGTATTCAACTTTTTACGAAGTTATAGGTCTCAAGTTCGTCCAGTTTCTTAATTACGCTAAGTTGATGAATGACAAAACCTCGAAGACCTTGAATTATGTTTTCACGAAGAGCCAAAAACCGTTTTGTAAATTTTGTGTATACGCGACCGCGTTGATTGTACAGCTGGCACAGTGCCAATCATGAGCGCGCCGGCTTTTACGTTTTCACGAAGAGCAAAAACTTAAAGGACAAAAACCTCAAAAACCCAGAATCGCGTTTTCACTAAGTGCCAAAAAATGTATTGCTCTACCGCGTGGAATTATCCCTTGGCACGGTGCCAAAAGTGGGTGCTCCGGCTTTTGCGTTTTCACGAACAGCCCAAAAGTTTATACACGACGAGCTGCACACAGAACACGTTTTGTAACGTTTTCACAAAGAGACAATTTTATTAATTAAATAATTACTCAGACAAAATTGAAACAGATTTGTATGATTTGGATCTCTACTTCCCTGAAATGTAAACATTTCCAAGATTAGATTTCAAATAAGTCTACCAACCAATAGTTTCAAATAAGCTAAACTTCAAACGCGATTTTCTCCAAACACATTTTTGACTGCAGGGGACTTTTTGGCCCTTCGTGAAATTGCTGACAACCCAAATTGTACCTTATAAAAGATGCTTGGTCAAATTTTTGGGCGGTTTCACCGAAACGTTTTAATTCAACTGTTTAATTGGCTACTTTTAACGAATTGAGGACGTTATAATAAATATAAGCTTAATTCTTTTCAGAAAATGCAAGACAAAATCTGCAAATGATAAGTGGGAGTTAATTTAAACTAAAACAAAATTATTGAAACAGCCATAATCTGTCAAAATCTAAAAACAAATTTCTTTCCGTGAATATCAGGTCACGAAACCTTGCCGTTGTAAAATGAATACTAAGAGCTTTTAAATTGAACCTAAAACACCTCATTGTTCACCCAAAATTGAGTTTTAATTTCAATTGAGATGCCTCTCTAACATCATGTTCTTCTTACTTTTCAATGATAGAGTCTCTGTAGAGTCATTAACTACAATATTATATCGTTCTTTGAGGTTTGATTTTTATTCTATGAAAAAATACCGCTTTTTTTTTACTGATATAAAACAATTCTAGTTTGCAGGCCCCTATACCGTTTATGTACCGGTAAATTGAAAACATTATTTCTTTTTCTTTTTTAGTGCCTCCGAAGGCTTCATCGATGTCGCTATTAGGTTCCAGTGGACCCCTTGAAGATCCAGCAGATGTTGTTGAAGGCACAGCACACACATTTACATGCAGGGTTCTGGGTACCAAACCAGCTGCAACCATCAAGTGGTATCTTGATGATGTAGAGCAAACAACTACCACCACATCCCCTGGAGTAGGCGATGGACTGGTGGATACAGAAAGTTACTGGACATTTACTCCGGAGAGGGTCAACCATAGACAGATGGTCAAGTGTGAGGCAAACACTGAAGAGTCAGAACCTCCATTGCCTTCAGTGTTTACTACATTGAATGTCATTGGTAAAGTACATTTTTATAGTAATGCTTTTCATTAGGTGTTCGGGCCTTACGCCCGAACAACTCTTTGTTTTTGTTCCTGTTTTTTTTTAGGTGTTCGGGCCTTACGCCCGAACAACTCTTTGTTTTTGTTCGTTTTTGTTTAGGTGTTCGGGCCTTACGCCCGAACAACTCTTTGTTTTTGTTCGTTTTTTTTTTCTTCTTCTTAGGTGTTCGGGCCTTACGCCCGAACAACTCTTTGTTTTTGTTCGGTTTTTTTTCTTCTTTGTTTTGCTTATTCTTCTCCCCGAGCTTTGTCCGCAAGCAAACGCATACTTGCGAACCTTTGATCAACTTGAAACTTGATGTGAAGTTAGAACATAACTGACCATATGCCAACGCCTGTATGTCTCTAAATACTACAGTATTCATATTTGGACATATGATACATCAAGACATGGGCAACATTTGAAAAGTTTACGCTAAATTCACATGACCTTTACTTCCGGTCGTACCGGAAGGTCAAAGTTTGCCTTTGTGTAATTCTTCATAAAAAACAATTCCCGGCAAAAATCTTAACTTTTGTATATCGGATCAACTTCAAATTTACACCATGTTAGGACCTTGATAAAACCTCCATTATGTAGTTGTGACGTCATGATGACGCCCTCAGGTGTTGAAATACAGTAAATCAAAGTTTAATACTTCAAAAATTCATAACCTAAGAAGTACATCAGCTATTATAACAATCTATACATCATAGGAGAGGTCTTGAAAATGTAGCAAATACTACACAGAGTCTTATGCCGATTGTCCTCGACTTCCTGTTCAAACTGGAAGTTGAAAATTTCAAAATTTATACTTTAAGAAATATTCATAGGGGGCCTACTTTTTACACACACACTACGGAAATTTTTTAAATCAGATTGTAGGTCCTTAAGACTGGGTTGCTCTAAATATCAAAGAAGTGGTGTCAGATTTAAAAAAATGGATTTCGTTTATTCTTTGCACATGTGAAGGCCTTCAACCAAAGTGTAAAAAGAAAGCATATTTTTTGCCTCAACACTTTGGTTGCCATGGCAATGGGTGAAAATAGAAATTTACCATATTTCACCTAATTGAGCTTCACTGTAAAAAGACCAAATAGTTGACCAACCTCTCAGCTAAACATGGTAAATATACATCCCTACTCTTTCCAAAAATGTACTTGATACAAGTACAGTTAATTGTGAATGGAAGATTCCATTATTCCATAAAGGGGTGTTTTGAGCAAACGTCAATTTGGGAAATAGAGGTGGTTGCTAAAAGTGTCAGAAATCTGAAAGTAGCATATTCAGAAAAGTTTTGCTTTCAGGATGGAAAGATAAGATGTTGGTCTGTAGGAATAAGAACAAAAAAGTTTTAGTAATTTTTGTACAGGGGAGCAGTGTTGCCAGAAACTTCATGCTTTTTTTGAAAACAAAATGTATATTTTTAAATTTCATTTTATGGAAAATAATGCTATTTAATGACCTTCTACATGCTTACCAATGATGCTAATTGACAAGATACCAGAACAGAATATAGTAAAGCAACTTTCAAGTACAAAAATATAACTCTTAATTTTATAAACATGCATCACAAAGACAGTGTTGCCAGAAAAGTAGCATTAAAACACCGAAACTCGTAAAAACCCCTCAATTTACATAGCTGTGTGACAAAGTTAGCAGTGACATTGTCATTGGGGACACAATTGAAATTGCCGCAGTTGGTAATAACATAGTTGGTGATGACATAATTGGCGGTGACATAATTGGCAATGACATAGTTGGCGGTGACATAATTGGCAATGACATAATTGGCAGCAACAATTTGAAACGTCTTTCAAAAAGACACTAGATTTTGCATAACAAGTATAAATTGCATAATAACAATTGGACATGCTGGATAAGCATCTCATTTGATGACTCGCAGGAAGATGCAACAATGCCAAAACATCTTTGAAGTTTCATTCACAGATAAAGTGTTACAAATAAATTGCCTCATTTCCCCCTTAAAACAGCTCAAAACACTGTATGTAAAGTTTACCCCCATGTTGTGGACATCTGTTACTAGTCCTGACACAGAGTAGAGTATGCACAAAGTCTATACATAAAGATACTTCCGTATCCAAAATAGTACATAGAGATAATTTCCATATCAGTATCTCAGATAGCACATATACAAAGTATATGATTTGAACAGTGGATCATTTTGATTTCGAGTATCGTCTCTCTATAGATCACACAGCAAACTTCTATAAGTTGAAGGTAATCTCTGTATCCCTCATTGTGCTCATAACACCAGTCATCCTATCATAACAGCACAAAAAGTATGGTACTTTCCTTGTCATTAATAAGAAAGAACACCTCATCAAAGTTTAGGAATAGAGAATCATTCTGCCCATGAAACACCTGCAAATTCTGTCGCATGCCTGTGGTCATATTTACATTTGGCTATAATTGTCAACAAAACGTTCAATTTTCTTGACAAATGGACGTTTACGGCCCTTTGTTGAAGTATCAGAGATGTTGATGTTGAGGTTTGTACACGTCCTTAAGTTTTGAAACTGTTTGCTTGGTAAGACTATTTGTTTTTGTTCGCAAACATAAAGTGTATCAAATACAATAGGATGTTGAATATAAATTGTTCTGCGTACTAAATCCCGTAGACTGTCCAAGAAATCCTCCCCCACAGCGACTGGAAAACTTTGAGCAGATGGTCAATCCATTCAGCAATTGTATGTAGTTCAAAGAACTACTACATTTGAAACCCCCTGTATGTGCCATGTTTAAGGATTGCTAAACAATGTAAACAATAAAATATGACAATAATTTTGGAAAAAAAAACCCGCAAATGGAAAAATAAAATTTCTAAAACATGTAGGTTTCATTCCTGAAATTTGGATGTTTCACTATACATGCTTGATATAATGCCAACTTTTTGATGGAGTATTGGGCTATAATGTGGATTACACTAGATGTTACCACCAAACTAGGCTTATAAAGGCGGGTTACAGGAAATAGTGTTGCAACTTTGTTTTATTTTGTATCCATTTATACAATATTTTTAAATACTGTAGTCCAGGTCCAAAAAAGTGATATTAAAAGTCACTTACCAATTCCATTTATCTTAACTATTATAGGCCTAAATAGTCAAGGTTCACATCCCAAACTCTTAAGTGAGGAAAACTGTAAGAAACTATACCACACAATAATTAATTAAACCATACCTCCAAAGTTCAATGACCTGGGGGGAGTGAAATTCAGTGATAGCCTCATATGAACCATTTACATATCTAAGAGGGGGGAGGGGGTCAGGTCCCAGATTATTATTATTTATTTTTTAAGGGACCGAAAATCTTTTTGCACCCATGTACTTTACAATGTAAATATCACATGTCAAATACCATAGGTCAAGGACCGACCTAACAAGAAAAAACCCTGTCATAAGAGGAACCGTTTGTTTATTGTGTGTCTGCTTATCTTGTCAACAGCTTGTGGCTACAAGGTGTCTGGTTTTCAACATAAAATGTAAAAGGCCCTTCAGTCATTCAAACACTGATATTTTTATTATTTTTATGGTGTTTATTTTTTGCACGAGGCGTTTTAGTTAAATATGCTATTTCTGTATTTCTCTGTGTATTACCGGTAGGCCTACATAATCAATTAAAACAAAATTAATTAAACAATTAATTAAAACAGACAAATATTCTTAGACAATAGCTGGGCAGGAAAAGCAGTCATTTAAATGTAAAACATTATCAGAAATGCAAAGAAAACATGTTCAATAACTCTTTGATGGTGTGGTACAATTTTGGGCCATTTCCAGCGTTATAGTAAAGTAGTGGGGTGTGGCTGATTTACGGGTTGAAAATCATGTCTCTCGCATCACTGACTGCCTTTAATGCCGTTTAAATATTTTTTTCTCTTCATATCAACATTCATTTTGTATTCTATCATAGATACGACAAATTTGTTATATAATTTCTCAATTAAGACTTCCTTTAATGTATAACTTTTGCCCATTCATTGCGTTTTTTTCCAGCCAAAGTGGTAACTTTCCGGCAACACTGTTTTCGCGCACTTGAAATACCAAAACATTTTATTCCATTTTTATGTAGGTTGGTATCTTATCTTTCAATTATCAAAGTGTCATTATTCACAAAGTGCCACTTTCGGCTTTATGGCCCAATTCAATACCCCCTTTTTTCGCTATGAGAAAATATGATGACAACACCCCTATTTGAAATAATGATTTGATCCAAAGTGGAACACACACTTAAATTTTTAAATCATTTTCTGAAAGAGTAAAGATGGTTCTGCAATATGTGTGAAAGAAAAACTTCAACTTTTTTCCACAGAGATGTTACCTTTTTGAAATTCACTTATGGTTGAAATCGGGTATACATTGACCCGCTGTCAAACCGCGGGAAAATAAACGGCACTGAGAACACACACAATATGCGATGTAAACGGTGACCGCGGCTGCTGCATTGAATCAACCGCAAGGTTCAAAGTCCATCAAACACGCTTGTAGTCTAGTCTCCGTTCAAGGTTCGCGCAACCTGATTTTAGAGTTATGCTTTGTTAGTCTCTAAAACAGTCGTCCATGCAAACCGCGTTAACTATCAATGTTAGGATCTTGATAGTGTCTGCTTTCTTAGACCATATTTGGACCTTGATCAAACCTCCATTAAGTAGTTATAGTGTCATATTACAAGGTTTTTAAACATTAAACATTTTAATCTTTGAAAATCTATATCAAATCAAGCAAAGAGACCGTCAGTTGCTTTTTGCGGGATTATATAGAGTTATTATAGGTCTTCATTTTTCAAAGTGTGTGTGACATGACATGAACTCTACTTCCGGTCGAAACCGGAAGTGCCTTGTAGCTTAAAAGTGGCCAATTTTTTCAAGTTGTTTTCAATCCAGCAAGGGTCTGGTTTACACAAAATTGACCAGTGGTGTCAAAACATTCCAAAGCGCCCTCTAGCGGCAGGTTATAAACATACCAAAATAAACTTTTACTAGATTTCTGGGATGAAGTTTATGACAATCGTTCAAAATTGGTATACGTAATGAACTTTATGAAGACAACATATGTGTGGTATTTCAAATTGATGACGTCATCGTGTGTCACGTGGTAATGCCTTTAAGTTTTACTTTTTGAAACCTTGCATCTCAAAAACCAAACATTTTACTGAGTTGAAACTTGGCATAGAGATTGACAATGATAAAGACTCCGTAAATCTAAAGTTACAACATAATGACGTCATTACATTTTTGTTTACAAATATTTGAAATTTTGACAATTTGTTACAGGTATTTATTGACCCGCTGTCAAACCACGGGATACACACACAATACGCGATCTAAACCAGTTACCAGTTAAACGGTGACCGAATCAAACGCAAGGTTCAAAGTCCATCAAACATGCTTGTGGTCTAGTGTCTGTTCAAGGTTCGCGCAACCTGCTTTTGACAATACGCTTTGTTAGTTTCTAAAACAGCCGTCCATGCAACCCTCGTTAACATTCAAATTAATGCTAGGGTTTTGATCTTGTGCTTTTTAAACTTGTGCTAAAGTGTGCAGTTTGTTACGCACCTCAAAACAGTAATAACACCAAAGTTCAACTTAATGAAATAGCTCACGCATTGACACAGCACTGACCCCAGCGATACCCGAACACCTAGTGTTAGTTGTCACAAACACGTTAAGTCTAGTTTTTTAAGGTGTTCGGGCCTTACGCCCGAACAACTCTTTGTTTTTGTTCTTTCTCCTTCTTTGTTTTGCTTATTCTTCTCCCCGAGCTTTGTCCGCAAGCAAACGCATACTTGCGAACCTTTGATCAACTTGAAACTTTATGTGAAGTTAGAACATAACTGGCAGAAGCCGATAAAGTTGTGACGTCACTATTACGTCATCGGGTGTCAAGTTACAAGTCATTTAAGTTCAAAAAGTGACCATATGCCAACGCCTGTATATCTCTGAATATTAAAGCTACAGTATTCATATATGGGCATATGATACATCAAGACATGGGCAACATTTGAAAAGTTTACGTCAAATTCACATGACCTTTACTTCCGGTCGTACCGGAAGGTCAAAGTTTGCCTTTGTGTAATTCTTCATAAAAAACAATTCCCGGCAAAAATCTTAACTTTTGTATATCGGATCAACTTCAAATTTACACCATGTTAGGACCTTGATAAAACCTTCATTGTGTAGTTGTGACGTCATGATGACGCCATCAGGTGTTGAAATACAGTAAATCAAAGTTTAATACTTCAACAATTCATAACTCAATAAGTACATCAGCTATTATAACAATCTATACATCATCGGAGAGGTTTTAAAAAATGTAGCAAATACTACACAGAGATGTTTTAATTTTTTTTAACATACACAATACACAATACACAATACGCGATCTAAACGGTGACCGCGGCTGCTGCATTGAATCAACCGCAATGTTCAAAGTCCATCAAACACGCTTGTAGTCTAGTTGTTTCATGTTTTGACACGCCACAGGTCATCGTACTTACAACGTAGTTCAATCTTATCAATGGCGTACTATTAAGATTATAGATCTAAATACCGCTTATATTCAGCGTCTAATTGTTCCCCTATTCGCCCTTCTCATGGCTTAATGATCAATATGGAATTGAAGACGAAGTTTCACTGAGATGACCACCTGCTTCAGTGATTCGTATGACTTGTAATTGTTTGAGAAAATGCAAGCAGAAAAAGACGAACATTGGTTATGTGTTTATCAAACACCGAGAAGCAGAGACTTGACATCAGCTCATGAAGGGTGTTTCGGACGGCGTCCACGGCAGTGTTTATCGATGCTATATCGGTGCAACACGGTGATAAAACGGTAAGCTTTGTGTGAAAATCATTGCTTTTCAAAATGAGTATTTATTTAATGCACAGTTATGCTATAAAGTTTATCCTTTATCATCAAGTGGTGGCGTTGGTGATGTTTTTAAAACTGATCGTCGAGGAGGTAGAATTGGGCAATGGGGGATTGGTATGATTGTTGGCTGTGTCACTAAAGTCAGAAAATAGTCCGACTGATGAATGTTTTTCGGCAACTTTGTATTATATGACATATTTAAAGAAACCTGTGATGACGTTTGTGTTAAGTAAAGTAGGTTTTGTTTATAAGTTGTTCACTTCCAAAACAATATGTGCACCTTCCACTAACTTTTTCTTGTGCAATTTCCCAAGTTTGAATGTTGTTACTTTTTTGACCCTCCCCCTTTTGAACAGGCTGATCATTGAGAGAGCGCAATATAAATTCAATAAATTAGTAGTATTATTATATAATTATGAAACGTTTTAAGTCTTGATTTTTGTTTATTTTAACAGTTTCAGCTTGACTTAATTTTCCTAGAGTCATACTTTGTTTATTTTGTAATATTTTTTTTCTTCTTCAGAATACAGCACATCCACCGGCATGGTCTTGGATCCAGTGACAGATTTTCCACGTGTTGTTGTGTTGCATTCCTTATTTCATGTATGATGCACCATACAGGTAGAAATAGAACTTATAAATCATTATGTTATAAGTCAAAATTCAAGAGAGGCTTAGATTTGCCGTCTTCATGATTTGCCTTCGTTTTGCATTATGATTTAAAACAAGTGCCTTTTTCAATAGTCTTAAAATTAACAAACTGTTCTGTAGGAAAATCAATATCTAAAAATCAAGCAAATTAAGCTTTTTAAATAATACAACTGCCAGCTCAGAACTTGCTCGACTTATTTTAGCGACATCATCATCAGTGTTTTTGTATTGAACAATCAATGTTTCCAGATCGAGTATCCACCTCACTGGATTTGAAACCCTGTTAAAAACTTTTCTGAATTGTAACCTAATATTAATAATGTCAACATGTATAGTGTGCTTTTTTTTATCAATAAAGAATCGATAACCATCGAAAAATAAATAAACTTACTTTCTAAGTTAATCTTTGTTTTCCACTAGGCACATATTTAAATGCCTATGTCTCGCTAAAAACATTCTAACTTCATAATGATGTCATAAATTTTCAAATTTGGCTAAATAAAAAGTTGTTATTTATAACATTTATAAATTTTTTAGCAGCCCTTTATTTCTTGTGTAAACTATTTATACTTTACTTTCTCTGAAATTTCAAAAGCTATCAGCATTGTTTTCAGCGATTCAATGATATAGCTTACGCATTAAAACAGCAGTGAGCCCACCGGCGATACCCGAACACCCAGTGTTTGTTGTCACAAACACGTTAAGTCTAGTTGGATTTGTTTTTAGTTTGCCATGCAGAATCGTAATTGTATAGTGAAACATGCCAACATCTTTCACTTTGTATAGCCTATTGCTACAATTGTTTGGCTATACCTAAAAAGCCCAATGGTTAATTATTCCTACAGTTTGAAACAGCCCATGGAAGGAAAGGGCTGTGAGAATATTATTTGGTCGTCGGAACATCAAAATGGTCATTTCCGAATTACTGAACTACAGGTGTGAAAAGTATCTTTTTTGAATGTTTAGTTTTTTTGAATTTTTCTAATTTGTCGTTTAGAGATAATAAACTGAACCTTGTTCGAAATAATAATACAATTCATCCAATGAAAAAACTATGTGTTTTTTCCATTACATATAGTAATCTTATAAATAAATAAATCCAGTAATCACTTTAGTAACTAGCTTAAGTGGTCATAAATAACAAATATTCAAAACATCTCAGGATACTGCATGGTATAACTTTTACACAAAGTATTCCATAAGAATAGAACACGTTAATGTTATGTTCTTATTGTTTGCACAAATTAGTTAGTGGCCTGATGTTCTCATTGTTTATCACAAACAATCATGTACTTTCTGTGAACATAAAATGGGTGTTATTTTTATGGAGTGTATTATAGGAAAAGAAATTTTATATATAGGACGCTTCGAACGCTTCGCATCGTAGTTTCCAAAATAGTTGCTCCCCGCCTATTTGTCCAAACGAGGCAAGGTCATATCACGGCGGACAAGGTTGGTGTCTACATGAAGTCGTCCATGTTGTTTAGAATGTTTAAAAAAAAAAGAATATTTGTTAGTTAATGGGCCAGGTGTGTATTTTCGGTTATTGTGATTTTGTTTTCACGTGACAAGGATCTATATGTGCGAGTTATATAAAACACAGAGTAAATACATTTCGTTCGTGCATTTTCGCAGAATATAATCACTTGGTAAAATCTGGCTTTCCCAAATAGTGTAGCCTAGTCCAGATTTCATCTAGTGATTATATTCTGCGAAAATGCACTCACATGCATCTGATATTTGTATGTCACTGTACAATATTTGTCATGTGGTATTTAATCTCAAATTTGGTCCTCAAATCGAGAAGTTGGTTTAAACAAATTGTCCAAACGTTTCATCGATAAGGACATCATAATGATCGTTTGATTGTAATTTGAAAATATGGGACTACATACAAAAAATTGACATTAAATGCAGGACCACCTGACACCCCTGTGATATATTATGGTAGTATTACATTGACTGAGAATGTGGTTACTACACTGACATGTATATCATACCTGGGATATCCTGAAGACTGGTACTTGGCGTGGTCTAATAAAGGCACTCCTATAGAGAATCCACCTGGTACTACGGCAGTCCTATCAGGAACCAGTCAACGCTACAAGTTTACCAGTCAGCTAGAGTTTACTCCTAACAGACAAGACAACACACACATCATTGCTTGCACTGCAAGTCGCGCTTCATGGACTTCAACACCATTACCAGAGAAGACATTGGGTCCTATCAATGTCCAATGTAAGTGCCTGTATAGCCTACTGATAAACGGCGCACTGCCCTCTTAATACACACTACTTTTAATGCAATATTGGACGTTTTTGGATAATTAGAGATAAAGATAATGTTGACGTTCCTACATTGTTATTTTTTGAAGCTATAGAATCAGTACCTTGGAAAAACTCCGAGTGTGGCATGCGACCGTTATAGCACTGCTATTTGAAAGCGTGTGAGCACGCGCACGAGATATGAAAACATCGGAGGGCGGGGGAGGGGGGGGGGGTGGGGAGTGAACCCTCCAAATCACTCTGTACCCGCCCTTGAAACTTCATTGATAAGAACTGCCCTGTATAAGTAGTGGTTGACATTGTAAACAGAGAACACTAATAGTTTGTTTTGCCACCAGATGAGACTAATATCACCAACAAGCTCCAAACTGATGTTGGTATCAGGAGTGGTCTAACAGCAAACCTGTCCTGCACTGCAAAGGGCAACCCTGCACCTGTCATCACATGGTTCAACCCGAACAATGCAGAGATCATCAACGGTGGAAACGATGGCAAGTACACAGTGGTAGTATCGTATACAACATCTGATGCTGATATGACCATTGGAAATGTGACCACCAGCAAACTGACCATCCAGGCAGTGGACGCACAGGTGGACTATGGGGTGTACACCTGCAACAGCAACAATGACATCGGAAACCCAGACTCGCATGAAATCAATGTTGATGGAACAGGTATAAGGGAGGCTTAACCAATGACAGTGTTCGCGGTAGTGTTAACATGGCTCAAAATTTGTTTGAGTTTGTGCACATTATAATTGGTATGCCATTTTGTGAAAATTTGTGTTATAACTAAGATTAGTACATTTTTATTACATGACTTCTTCTTAAAGGGATTTATAACATGAGGATGGTCTCTTCATGTAGTTTGATTTCTGAGATCTCATTGTTGCTCTTTCGTTGGTTATTAGGAAGACCAGACATGCCATCTGGTGTCGTATTGGCTGAGCGGACTTCGACCTCAATAGCTGTAAGATGGACAGCTAGTTATGATGGCGGTGAGCCCCAGTGGTTTCATATCGGCCACAAGAAGACTGCAGACCCCTCAGAGACAGTCAGCGATAAGATTGATGGAGCAGTGACTACATACAACGTAGATGGTCTTGAGTCATACACGGAGTACGAGATCAATGTCTATGCTGAGAATGACCTGGGGAGAAATCCAAGTCCTGGCAGCGTAGTGGAATATACATTGCGTAAGTGTTATTCAGATGGTGCACCATTTGTATTGTTTGATTGATAAAACCAAGAAAACAAATTTCTTTATATTTTTACTGCAGGTTTTCCGGACCAATTTCAGCAAAAATTTATTCATTTTCATTTACACGCATTTAGATTCACACATTTCCCCCTAATCCACTCAAACTAGGATTTCTTTTTGGCTACTAATGCATTCAATTTCGTTTTTCGTGCACACATGATTTTGTTTGTTCTCATTCCGATTCATTTAAGTCATTCTATTTCATTCTATTTCATTTCATTCTATTTCATTTCTATTTCATTCTATTTTCTATGTTTTTGTTTTTTGTGTTGCGCATAGAGGCTTTTGCATTATGCGCTATATAAATTTCTCGTATTATTATTATTATTATTTATAGGCATTTAAGACTACTCTTTGGCCATTTGATGAAATCATATAAAGACTCATCGAAGTGCACATGAACTTGTTACTAGCTTGCGCTTTCTTTTTCGATTACGGGCAATGAATTTTAACTTGTGTTCGTTCAAATTAAACATGAGCTATGGCTTCCCGAGTAAGCTGACGGGATCCATTTATGGCACTTCAGTTATAAGAGACGTTTACGTGTTATTACATCGTACTTAATTACATCCTGTGTTTTGTTTTAATTGTGATATTGTTCCTTTTGCTTTGTTACCCTATAAACGTTTGAAATGAAAACTAAATCGGTTGCTAATGTTCGGACCATGTGAAATTAGAAGTCAACAAATGTTTCAAAAGAAACAGTTAAAGATTAAAATTTAAGGGGTCGTTATAAACATTCAAAAACAAAATTGTTGTCCCCTTGTTTTCCTGTGCATTTTTTTCTTTAACATTTCTGCTATTCGTTTATTAATATCTGAAGTTGGTTTCTTTAATTTTAAATGTTCTGACGTGCTAGGCATTTCGGAACGTAAGTGTGGCTGTGATTATACTAGTGTATAGATACCTCCTCAACATAATTATTTGTCTTTATATAGGCGAGTGCGAATCAGAAAGCACATAACATAAAATTTGAATTTAAATGCAAACACAGCGAAAATGTTTGCTCATTGATAAAATTGAATGGTTGACCAGGTCTTGGTACTGGCTTTTACGAAATTGAATGAGTCTTGCGGCCAAATGACATTGACTGATCTTATTTGACCGGTGAATGCTAAACTGGTGAAATTGACTGCTCTTATTTGACCAGTGAATGCCAAACTGGTGAAATTGAATTACTCCTTTTGAATGTTGAATGCTGATTCAACGGAACATTCGTTTTCAAACGAAGATGAATGAGCCGGGTTTTAAAATGAATAGATTTTTGTTGAAATTTGCCGAGTTAACCTATATCAAAATAGAAATAGTTTTTTGGCACTTTTCTTTAACAAAATTGTTTGCTGGAAAATCCTACTTTACGGTTAACCATTTTGCTGTAAATATAAGGGAAAAAATGTAGACCTAACTATAATGCTGATTATGTTTCATCTTTTTAACTCTCTCTTT
This sequence comes from Leptasterias polaris, assembly GCA_037783415.1. Taxonomy (NCBI): domain Eukaryota; kingdom Metazoa; phylum Echinodermata; class Asteroidea; order Forcipulatida; family Asteriidae; genus Leptasterias; species Leptasterias polaris. Next base: position 11,135,941 of record JAZGTN010000009.1, read on the forward strand.
CAATGTGAATCGCAAAGCGGTACCTCCACATCCAGATTCAGGTAATATTACTAAAAATTTATATAAACAGTTTTACACAAGTATTTGTAAAGGTTGACAATAAAAAATACATCAGATTATCTGGTTGCATGGGAGACTAATTCCCTCAATATTATTAGAAATGTATTAGTTGACTGGAGTTTAAAAGAAGACGAAATAGTATTTTGTTGATTTGATATCGCTGTTATTTTTAGGTTTCGCCATAGATTATAACATACATGAGGGGACAGTAAGTATCGACGGATTAAAAATAAATGGAGGATGCATTCAGCTCGAGGTGAAATATGAAGGAGTAAATGACTGGCAGGAGTGTGGGGACTGTATAACGGCAGATATCACTGTGATGTTATCAAAATGGTGTCCTCGGGCTCGGAAACGAAGACGACGGGCTGCTGGGGATAGAGAGGATTTGCGTGCAAGGCTTTGTTATATGAATGCAAAACTTTGCAGTGAGCCAACTGCTGTAAAAAAGGGTAAACGAGGTTCTGAAACTTAAAGTGTTTTGATTTATTGACATTAATTGTTCAATCATTGCTGGCATTTAATTTGGCTTTCATGTGCAATACTTTTTTAATGGGTCCTAATGGTCAAATGCGATCGACACCTTACACATTTTTTGAGAACATTATCAAAGGATGCAGAATGTAAAACTTTATTAACAAACATCATAAATTGATTGTTATATCTCTGAAAATGTTGTTTAAATCATTTGGATATGAAGTGTTGGGCCATAACATTTTGGTAATATTTCGAAAACTTCATTATTTTGAATCACATAACGCACATTCGAGATGGTTATACATACAGTGTTGTGGGTAAGTGTATGATTCCAGACATTATTCCTATTATTCAGACCAGACGTTTGGAATGTCAAACTTCAGAAAATCGCAGATTTAACTTTACAGACCGACCAATGATCCAAAGGCATGATATAAAACAATTTTATGAGTGAAAAAGCAGTTGGTGTACCGCTTCAAAGTTTTATATTTTGTAAAAGTTGCCTTGTGAAAGAAAACAGTTTTCAATGACTTATTTGTTGATATAACCAAAACCCCCCAAAAATACTCCATTGAAAAACCTTCCAACTACTTTGACGGAGTGGTGGTGGTGTTAATATTATTACTTCCCCCACCTTTTATTTTCGGTTGTTTGGGGGATTGGGTAAGGTGTGCTGTCACCTTTTCATACAATTTTGATATATTTTGTTTTATTGAAGTTACAAATCTACAGCCTGAATCGCCGTCAACTGGTATCATCGTTGGTGTGACTGTTGGGATTGCTGTCATTCTATTTATGCTGGGAATTTGTCTTGGTAGGAAAATAAGAAGTCCACCGAAAGGTAAAGTCACTTTAAAAATTATTCTTGTTTTTCAATTCGCAGTGTTGTGCCATACCACCACTAACTTGACTATTAATATTATTATTTTTCAGAGAGGAGGTCGTTGCCCTTAAACAAGTAAGTAAATCTAGTATTTGTTCGTGCATTGAACTTACTTTATTTTAAACGTTCAACTATTAGTGTATCATCCCCTTAAAAAAATGCATGTACTTTAGTTGTGTGTTCGTCATTTTAATTAACAGAGAAAGAAAGAAGCTTGAACCAATTGATCAGGGTGAAGACGCTCAATATGTTTACCAAGACGTAACAGGTATATTACTACAAACATTTGAGTGTACTTTTAAAATCTTATTATTTAAAAGCTAAATTAAGAATAATACAGTTAAATGCGATAAACCATTTGTTATGTTTTCTAATTGTCTTAGTTGTTTTCTTTCTGGAACAGAAATGAACATTGTCCGTTCAGCCAATCAGAGTCATGGAATATATTCTAATGTACCAATCAAGGAAAAGGCTTTCCCACGTGACATGCTGAATATTTTAGAAGAGCTTGGACACGGTGCCTTCGGTAATGTGTTTCTGGCTGAAGCAACAGGAATCATAGACGCGTCGAATGTTACGTTAGTTGCCGTCAAAACACTCAAAGGTAGGCCTATACGCATGTCCCCCCGTCCCCCCACTTTTTGAAGGGTGGGGGACACTATATCAAATGTCCCCCAGGTTTTTTTTAAACTCATGTATCTGATATACTTTGACCAACTTAACATTTTTTTTAATGAAACTGAACTAAAAATACAGAACACATCAATACAATTTTACCGATATCTCCGTGATTTGAGTCTCATGATTTTGTGTACAGTACCCAGCGAAACGGCGCGCACGTGTGTACACGACGCCGGTGCGCGACATTTTTTTCCCCAGCGCGGTAAAGGCCAAAATTTGCAAACCTCGCTCCCATTGGGAAAATAACATATGTTTACACAAGTCCCTTGGAACAATAAAAAATTAGGAGAGTCAGGATAAGAATAATATTTAAGGAATGATTTAGGAGATGTTCAATGGTTTCTTAAGGGGGGTATGTCTAGATTTAGAAATGATGTCACAGAGAAAATATAAGCTCAGTGACATATCATTTCCTAGAAAGTCGGATGAGGTAAGGTCAACAGGGGAGTAATGGTCAGTACTGGGGGACCTCGGTCATAGCCTAAGACTATGTGTGTGGTGTGTTTGCTGAGAAATGAGAGTGAGCCTTGAAATGACGGAGTATGGGCCACCTGTTGACATGATGTTATGATTATTGGGGAATAGTGAATTTTGTAGGGAAATCAGCCTTATTAACATTCAATTTATTGGCTTCAGTTTTGGATCATAAACCAAGTAATCCGTATTCAAAGAAGGACGACAGTCATCTGCAATGAGACGTTTACACTCACAGTCCATGATCGCACTGAGTATTGTTTCAGGTAGGCCTGGATGTATACATGTACACAAATTAACATGTACAAAAATTAACACGTCCGCGCAAAAGCAAAGAGATCACGATGCACTGCATGCGCGTGTACGTTGTGTAACTTGTACATGTACATGTACTATGTACATTGTACATAGGTGAACATGGAATGGCTTTTCAACATGAATAATTCAGCATCATCCAGCCAATGGGAAGCGAAAATGCAAATGATGGCCTTTACCGCGCTGGGAAAAAAAAAATTTCGCCGCCGGTGCACGTTGAGCGCAGTCTACCAGTTGGCACAATCAGCAGATTGCACGCAGTATGCCGAATCAGCAGATTCAGCTGCCAAACTTACAGAGTTTGTCAAATTCGTTGTGCAAATCTGTTGATTGCGCTCGACAGATGAACGCGAGTGGACTCAACAGAAGGCGCAAGCGGACGATTTGGGGCATCCTTTTAGCCGAAAGTTTATCTTTTTTTGAAACATATCTGACACAATCATACCTCCATATTAACCACAAACATCTCCTGCGTACCACATGTGAGTTTAAAGTATACTGAAGAGGTCTTTGATGGATTTCGGAGCAGTTTTTTTTCACTCGCTGTTATTTTTTGGTTGAGTTGAATCGGGCAAGTAGGGTATTTTTTCACACTCGCCGAACGCAAAAAAACCCAAACCTTTCCGACCTATCGACCCCATTTTAAAAAGGCATGTAACCGATAACTGAACATTTATGTTTTTATTTTTTGCCTAATAGGCCTATGTGTTTGTCAATGCTTTACGCACTATAATGTGTATTACATGCAACAGCGACGACGCTTACTTTCCGGCTGAACTTTCACAGTTATCATTGACATCAACATTTTCCAAAGTTTCAAGTCTAAACGTTATGGTTTCCTGTTACTCTGGGGGATGGAGATCCCCTAAGAGGATCCTCGAAAAAATAAGAACAAAAAGAAAGGGAAGGAGAGAGAGACAGGGTATGGAGAAAATTCGCAAAAGTGTGTCTTTAGGGTTTTTTTCCGGAGGCATATTCCCATTCGCATTTTTGTTTTTCTTTCTCCCAAAATTACTCTTCTATGATATCTCAATTGTAATTGTTTAACATTTAATTTTCAAAAATTACATTTCATAAACATAAAACCATTGTGCCAGTTTGTTCGTCGTTCCGGCATTCACGTGTTGTTTCCCCTTTCCAAGGGATTGCAGGAGAAGTGTAAAGATAATACTACACCTGATTTTGAAAAACGCCGGATTGTACTTAATGAATTTTACCCACGATGTTTTTAATGAATATGCATGAAACCTAACATGCACCGACAAGATCCAAAAGCATTTCATCACTTGTTGCTTCCTTTCCACATAAAAAAAAAAGACTGCTATAAAATTATGTGCTAGGGTATTGAAAAGGCATGCAATCATACCCTTTCCAAATTACAAGTTAAACTTTGCATTGCATTTCAATCTGATATAGATTATTAATTATGTGACGCCACTTTCGCAAAACAAAGGATTATTGATAGGATCTGGGTTTGCCGTCTTATTCTATTCAGGAATACGTCCATATGCATACTCGGTCTAGGGGTAAAATTGTATTGGAGCCCGTTGATGCTACATACATTATTCCAGTTAGATCGATATTTAGATCAAAAGTGCTTAAAAAGTGTGCCCTTTTCGCCCCCTTTTTTTTGGGGGGGGGGGTATGGAAGTTTGATTTTTCACCCTCCAAAACCGAAGCTTCCGGAGGCTTCGCGGCCCCTGGACCCCCAACGGAGCTTCGCCCTTGGACCCAACCAGGGGCCGTACGCCCCTGGACCCCCACCCATTTACATTCATTGTTTTTCTGTCCCCCTAAGACCTAATCCTGGGCACTCAGTTGCTGTCAATAATGCAAATAATGCAATAATGCAATAATGCAATAATGCAAAGTATGCTGGGAGTTTGTCATTGTAAAACTTAAACAAATATATATTTTAAGATTCATCGGTAACAAAGAAGAGACGTTGAAGAATTCAAAATTCACAGGGACCCGAGTTAACATGAATATTGTCCATCGACAAACAAGGGGGGGGGGGGGGGGAGGAAGGGATGGAGATTGTCGAAGATTAAAAGTTTGTGTGTGATCCAAGTAATGATTATCGTGTATGTTGGGCATTTATTAGTGTTTCTCGTTCTTTCTCTGAACCAAGTCTAAATATTAATAGCAAGGAGAGTTTGTCTAGGCCATTCAGACATACTAAAACCCTCCAGCTTCAGGGGGCTCCGCCACCTGAATCCCCGCCAAGGGTTTCGCCCTTGGACCCCACCAGGGGCCCCCTCAGTGGGCCCCTGGACCCCACGCCGTAAATGGTCCCCCCACATTTCGAGACGGATTGACGCCCCTGCCTATACGAGTTGACTCTTAACAATTTAAAGTACTTTTCTTTTCCCAGACCGCTAGATTTTTGACAGTTGTTTAGCATTTCAGTTGATATCCTTTCAACAGAGGGGGCCAGTACCGCTGACAAAGATGACATGACTCGAGAGCTCAATTTGATGAAGAAGTTACCAGATCACTGCAATGTTGTTAAACTGATGGGTTTCTGTATTGAGCAAGGTACATAACATGGATCTGAACGGTTTTCCCAAAATTGATATGTTTTAATCTATCACACAAAATAATGATGAGACAACTGTATTTTAGACCGTATTTTCAGCTTGTTTTCTCAAGACGTTTTGTTTTTACTATGTACATTAAGTTTACTCACAGTATAAATAAGTATATGTAAATTAACTTACATGTATTACAGATAATGTGATGTCATTGCTTTCTGTTATTGTACTATATTATATCCCAACTGTTTGGTTTTCTATTTTGATATTTATTTTAGATTTTATGTTAACCAAAAGTTCAAACTCTTGAAATGAATTCGTCTCCCTAGATCCTCTGTACATCATTGTTGAGTATCTATCCAGAGGCAACCTGAAAGACCTACTGAAAGACAGTCGCAGTAAAGAAGGGCGTGTTTATGGAAACATGCATGGCTTCAGTAAATCACTTACATCCAGAGACCTTATGAAGTTTGCTAATGACGTAGCTGTTGGTATGCACTTTATATCATCGCATAAGGTAACGTCGAAACACACCTTTGTTTTTGTGTGTGTGTGTGTGTTTATTTTATTTAATAAACTGTAGAAGTTTTTGGATGAAAGCTGAACCATTACCCCTTTTAGATATAACATTTTCATTTGGCACACTTGCAGTGTATCCATCGAGACCTGGCCACCCGTAACGTACTTGTAGCTGAAGACTTTACTTGTAAGGTATCTGATTTTGGACTTGCACGAGACGTCATGAATATCAGAGTATACGAAAGAGGATCACAGGTAAACAAATTCCGCATTGATAATCTTTAAAAGGAGATAAAGAACATTTTGCTACATCATGAACCCTTTGAACCATTTGTGATCTACAACCTTCTATTTCTTAACAAAGTATAAGATAATGTTATGCCATTTTTGTCAGGGTCGCTTGCCTCTCCGCTGGATGGCTATAGAGTCGGTGCTTGATGACGTGTACACAACAGAGAGTGACGTGTGGTCATTTGGCGTACTTCTGTGGGAAATTGTTACGCTAGGTAATTTTAAGGAGAATATGAATAATGATAGTAATATCATGTGTAAAGGAAAATAAATATCTGGTTTGACAGGAACTGTTTTATTACGTCATAATCGGTGGGTTTGGGCCATTTCCATTGCCAGGTTATATAAGCTACTGTCAACCAATTGCGTTTTGGAAGAGCAGTATTGCGGTCATGTTAGGGCTTACAAAGGTATCATTAATAGTGCTTATACATTTTCATGTTAATGCTAGTGGATAAATAATCTTAATGGTGTATCGTGGCTGAGCGGTTAAGAGCACCGGACTCAAGCTCTGGTGTTTCTGATGAGCAAGGTGTGGGTTCGAGTCCCGGTTGTGGCACTTGTGTCCTTAAACGTAAGATGCTTTACCATAGCTTTGTCATTCGAATGGGACATTAAGCCGTAGGTCCCGTGTACTAAGGTTGTTAGTGCACGTACAAGAACACACATAACACTGGTGTTTCTGGTTCAAATAGCAAGCACCCTTGTTTACAGGTTTCCTCAGGCTTGCAAGCTACAGTGATTAAGTTCACTAATGAGGCATCCTTTCTTTCATTTACCAAAAATATACAATAATAATACAAAACAATGAAACTGTTAAAATGAATTATTGTAGGGATGTTTAAATATCTTAAATATTTAATTAAAAGTTTTATCAAAATGCTGATATTTGCCTGGCTAGGGCCTATGCAGTTTCTGCTGTCATGTATTAATTAGCCTGAAAGTAAAGTACCGCAGAAAGCGTTTGAAAAAACAATGTATTACACAATAATGAATTTTCACACCCTTTTACAAACGTTTTGTCACTGTGATCCAAATGTAAAGTAGATCGTTGTATTTCATACCTCAGGGGCCCGACCTTATCCGTCTATGAGCGCTAAGATGATGATTGATGAGCTTCAGAATGGATATCGTATGCCCAAACCAAATCACTGTCAAGAAGAATTGTAAGCTACAGTCCAAGCCCATTTTTCTTTTACAGCAAATTTGAGCCTATGTTCTGTAACAGTATAAAATTATAAGGAAACTTCATGCGACAGAGGGTTTTTCCGAAAAAAAATTAAGTGAATTTATTGCACTTTTTTATAAGTTTTTAACATAATGAAATCGAATGGATGTACTTGGTATGTTTTATTTTTGTTTTGGTTTGTGATACTTTCGTTAATACCTGACAGGTACAAACAACCGCCAATGCATGTGCCGGTGTGGCAGGAGATTCTGTCCCCCGGAGATTCTGTCCCCCCATATATGAGAACTGTTTACAAACTGCTTTTGAATCATCCTCCTCCATCCCACGTTAATTTCCCATATAGGGGACAGAATCTCAGGGGACGAATTTCCCTATGACACCGGCCTTATTTGATAATTGTAATATTATGTCTTGCCATTCATTATTCATAAATAAGAAATGTAAATCATTTTACTATAATTTTCCCCTGGCAAGGTATGAAATGATGTCGAGGTGCTGGAAGGAGAACCCGAAAGAGCGACCTTCATTCAAGAGACTTTGTGACGATCTGCATAAGCTTAGACACCAGGAAAAGGTAAGACCAATAGAAATATTTAACTAGACATTAGGTGTTTATGAACAAACACAAAGCTGTTCCGTGTATTATTGTTTTGCTTCGATTTGTTTGTTTGTTTGTTTGTTTATTTCCATATATCACAACTAGACAATCTGTCAATACAAGAACTTGATACAAGTGGTGACAATGGAGGGCACCAGGAAAAAGCCAAGGCTTATACAGGCCCTGGTCCGATTAAGTGCTTCAAAGCTTTAAAGTTGGTCTGATTTCAAGATAGAAGACTTTTGACCTTTGACAGGCCCTTTTTCACTTAAGTGTGCCTAAAAACCTAAACCTGGTCTTCATTCTGATACTGAATCGAAAGGAGCTTTTAAACCAGAAATAAAGGTCAACACGGGTTTATGGTAACCCTTGTCTAACATTTAATGCTCAAAGGGTTTAAAACTGAAAAGAAATTGAAAATCGGGTGTGTAGTTCTTGAGATAGGGTCCCACTTCCGGTTGACCCGGAAGTAAAGGTCAACATGGGGTCACGGTTACCCAAGGCTAATATCCAATGCCCATTAGGAGTCTATAACTGAAACAAGTTTAAAAATCGGTTGTGTAGTTCTTGAGATATGGTGTCACTTCCGGTTGACCCGGAACTAAAGGTCAACATGGGGTCACGGTTACCCAAGGCTAATCTCCCATGCCCAAGGATTCTATAACTGAAAAAAAGTTTGAAAATCGGTTGTGTAGTTCTAAAAATATGGTCCCACTTCCGGTTGACCCAGAAGTAAAGGTCAAAATGGGGTCACGGTTACCCAAGGCTAATCTCCCATGCCCAAGGATTCTATAACTGAAACAAAGTTTGAAAATCGGTTGTGTAGTTCTAAAAATATGGTCCCACTTCCGGTTGACCCAGAAGTAAAGGTCAACTTGGGGTCACGGTTACTCAAGGCTAATCTCCCATGCCCAAGGAGTCTATAACTGAAAAAAAGTTTGAAAATCGGTTGTGTAGTTCTTAAGATAGGGTCCCACTTCCGGTTAACCCATAGATAAAGGTCAACATGGGGTCACGGTTACCCAAGGCTAATCACCTATGCCCAAGGAGTCAATAACTGAAAAAACTTAAAAAATCGGTTGTATACTTCTTGAGATGACAGAAATAAGTTTGGCTAATTAAGTATTCATACCACTGTCACGTGATTAATTAATTAAGATTGTTTTGTTTGTCAATAACATTTAAGGATTACTTCTGGGTGAACTGAGATAAGTCCCATTCTTGATAGGCTTTCACAATTCGCGAACCATATTCCAGATTAACAAATTAATTGTAGGTGACTGAACCTAATCAAATAAGCACAGCGTTGTAGCCACGGTTTGTGTTTTGAACCATCTAAACGTATTTAAAACGATTTTTTGTACACAAAAAGAAAATACGCCTACAAATGACGTCATAATGACGTGACGGTAATTGTTAGAACAGATTTTACATCTACAATACGAGACGATCCCATAACTGAAAAAGTTTGAAGATCAGGTGTATACTTTTTGAGATATGGTGCGAACAAGGTTGGCTAATTAAATATTCATACAGCTCTCACGTGAATAATTAATTAACAATTTTAATCTAATTATATCTAAAATTTAAGTCAGGGCCTAAGCTTTACAAAGGTATATGATTTGTCTACTTTTGATTATTTTAAGAAAGACATATGGCATCTTAAAGAGACACAGGTTAAGTCAATACAATTTGAGGGAAAGAAAGAATAATAAAAAAAACTAGAATTGTAGTGATTGTGAACAATCACAGAGCTGTTCCGTTCTGTTGACCATAAAAGTTGTTTTTGTAGCTCTCGAGAATGGAACTAATAACTTTGTGTATATCCTGTAATCGTGTTTGAAATGAATGCATGTGATCATGCGTATTCATCGCAGTGTAAACAAATCAAACAAGATCGGATCTTGTTTGAAACCAAAAGTAAAGGTCAAAGTAAGCTACAAATCATTACGAATTTATGACGTGTGGTTCGGGAGATATTGGTTTTTCGAGCTATGGGGTCACGGTTACCCAAGGCTAATCCCCAATGCCCATTAGGAATCTATAACTGAAAAAAGTTTGAAAAACGGTTGTGTAGTTCTTGAGATTTGGTCTCACTTCCGGTTGACCCGGAAGTAAAGGTCAACTTGGGGTCACGGTTACCCAAGGCTAATCTCCCTTGCCCAAGGAGTCTATAACTGAAAAAAGTTTGAAAATCGGGTGTGTAGTTCTTAAGATAGGGTCCCACTTCCGGTTGACCCGGAAGTAAAGGTCAACATGGGGTCACGGTTACCCAAGGCTGATATCCAATGCCCATTAGGAGTCTATAACTGAAATAAGTTTTGAAATCGGCTGTGTAGTGCTTGAGAAATGGTCCCACTTCCGGTTTACCCAGAAGTAAAGGTCAACATGGGGTCACGGTTACCCAAGGATAATCCCCAATGCCCATTAGGAGTCTAGAACTGAAAAAAGTGTGAAAATCGGTTGTGTAGTTCTTGAGATAGGGTCCCACTTCCGGTTGACCCGGAAGTACAGGTCAACATGGGGTGACGGTTACCCAAGGCTACTCTTTAATGCACAAGGAGTCTATAACTGAAAACAGTTTGAAAATTGGTTGTGTAGTTTTTGAGATAGGGTCCCACTTCCGGTTGACCCGGAAGTAAAGGTCAACATGAGATCACAGTTACCCAAGGCTAATCTCCAAAGCCCATGGAGTCTATCACTGAAAACAGTTTGAAAATTGGTTGTGTAGTTCTTGAGATATGGTGTTACTTCCGGTTGACCTGGAAGTAAAGGTAAACATGGGGTCACGGTTATCCAAGGCTAATATCCCATGCCCAAGAAGTCTACAACTGAAAAAAGTGTGAAAATCGGTTGTGTAGTTCTTGAGATAAGGTCCCACTTCCGGTTGACCCGGAAGTAAAGGTCAACATGGGGTCACGGTTACCCAAGGCTACTATCCAATGCCCATTAGGAGTCAATAACTGAAAAAAGTTTGAAAATTGATTGAGTAGTTTTTGAGATATGGTCTTACTTCCGGTTGACCCGGAAGTAAAGGTCAACATGGGGTCACGGTTACTCAATGCTAATCTCCCATGCCCAAGGAGTCTATTACTGAAATAAGTTTTGAAATCGGCTGTGTAGTGCTTGAGAAATGGTCCCACTTCCGGTTTACCCAGAAGTAAAGGTCAACATGGGGTCACGGTTACCCAAGGCTAATCCCCAATGCCCATTAGGAGTCTAGAACTGAAAAAAGATTAGAAAATCGGGTGTGTAGTGCTTGAGAAATGGTCCCACTTCCGGTTGACCCGGAAGTAAAGGTCAACATGGGGTCAAGGTTACCCAAGGCTAATCTCCAATGCCCAAGAAGTCTATACCTGAAAAAAGTGTGAACATCGGTTGTGTAGTTCTTGAGATAGGGTCCCACTTCCGGTTGACCCGGAAGTACAGGTCAACATGGGGTCACGGTTACCCAAGGCTAATCTTTAATGCACAAGGAGTTTATAACTGAAAACAGTTTGAAAATTGGTTGTGTAGTTTTTGAGATAGGGTCCCACTTCCGGTTGACCCGGAAGTAAAGGTCAACATGAGATCACAGTTACCCAAGGCTAATCTCCAATGCCCATGGAGTCTATAACTGAAAACAGTTTGAAAATTGGTTGTGTAGTTCTTGAGATATGGTGTTACTTCCGGTTGACCTGGAAGTAAAGGTAAACATGGGGTCACGGTTATCCAAGGCTAATATCCCATGCCCAAGAAGTCTACAACTGAAAAAAGTGTGAAAATCGGTTGTGTAGTTCTTGAGATAAGGTCCCACTTCCGGTTGACCCGGAAGTAAAGGTCAACATGGGGTCACGGTTACCCAAGGCTACTATCCAATGCCCATTAGGAGTCAATAACTGAAAAAAGTTTGAAAATTGATTGAGTAGTTTTTGAGATATGGTCTTACTTCCGGTTGACCCGGAAGTAAAGGTCAACATGGGGTCACGGTTACTCAATGCTAATCTCCCATGCCCAAGGAGTCTATTACTGAAATAAGTTTTGAAATCGGCTGTGTAGTGCTTGAGAAATGGTCCCACTTCCGGTTTACCCAGAAGTAAAGGTCAACATGGGGTCACGGTTACCCAAGGCTAATCCCCAATGCCCATTAGGAGTCTAGAACTGAAAAAAGATTAGAAAATCGGGTGTGTAGTGCTTGAGAAATGGTCCCACTTCCGGTTGACCCGGAAGTAAAGGTCAACATGGGGTCAAGGTTACCCAAGGCTAATCTCCAATGCCCAAGAAGTCTATACCTGAAAAAAGTGTGAACATCGGTTGTGTAGTTCTTGAGATAGGGTCCCACTTCCGGTTGACCCGGAAGTAAAGGTCAACATGAGATCACAGTTACCCAAGGCTAATCTCCAATGCCCATGGAGTCTATAACTGAAAACAGTTTGAAAATTGGTTGTGTAGTTCTTGAGATATGGTGTTACTTCCGGTTGACCTGGAAGTAAAGGTAAACATGGGGTCACGGTTATCCAAGGCTAATATCCCATGCCCAAGAAGTCTACAACTGAAAAAAGTGTGAAAATCGGTTGTGTAGTTCTTGAGATAAGGTCCCACTTCCGGTTGACCCGGAAGTAAAGGTCAACATGGGGTCACGGTTACCCAAGGCTACTATCCAATGCCCATTAGGAGTCAATAACTGAAAAAAGTTTGAAAATTGATTGAGTAGTTTTTGAGATATGGTCTTACTTCCGGTTGACCCGGAAGTAAAGGTCAACATGGGGTCACGGTTACTCAATGCTAATCTCCCATGCCCAAGGAGTCTATTACTGAAATAAGTTTTGAAATCGGCTGTGTAGTGCTTGAGAAATGGTCCCACTTCCGGTTTACCCAGAAGTAAAGGTCAACATGGGGTCACGGTTACCCAAGGCTAATCCCCAATGCCCATTAGGAGTCTAGAACTGAAAAAAGATTAGAAAATCGGGTGTGTAGTGCTTGAGAAATGGTCCCACTTCCGGTTGACCCGGAAGTAAAGGTCAACATGGGGTCAAGGTTACCCAAGGCTAATATCCAATGCCCATTAGGAGTCTATAACTGAAACAAGTTTAAAAATCGGTTGTGTAGTTCTTGAGATATGGTGTCACTTCCGGTTGACCCGGAACTAAAGGTCAACATGGGGTCACGGTTACCCAAGGCTAATCTTTAATGCACAAGGAGTCTATAACTGAAAACAGTTTGAAAATTGGTTGTGTAGTTTTTGAGATAGGGTCCCACTTCCGGTTGACCCGGAAGTAAAGGTCAACATGAGATCACAGTTACCCAAGGCTAATCTCCAATGCCCATGGAGTCTATAACTGAAAACAGTTTGAAAATTGGTTGTGTAGTTCTTGAGATATGGTGTTACTTCCGGTTGACCTGGAAGTAAAGGTAAACATGGGGTCACGGTTATCCAAGGCTAATATCCCATGCCCAAGAAGTCTACAACTGAAAAAAGTGTGAAAATCGGTTGTGTAGTTCTTGAGATAAGGTCCCACTTCCGGTTGACCCGGAAGTAAAGGTCAACATGGGGTCACGGTTACCCAAGGCTACTATCCAATGCCCATTAGGAGTCAATAACTGAAAAAAGTTTGAAAATTGATTGAGTAGTTTTTGAGATATGGTCTTACTTCCGGTTGACCCGGAAGTAAAGGTCAACATGGGGTCACGGTTACTCAATGCTAATCTCCCATGCCCAAGGAGTCTATTACTGAAATAAGTTTTGAAATCGGCTGTGTAGTGCTTGAGAAATGGTCCCACTTCCGGTTTACCCAGAAGTAAAGGTCAACATGGGGTCACGGTTACCCAAGGCTAATCCCCAATGCCCATTAGGAGTCTAGAACTGAAAAAAGATTAGAAAATCGGGTGTGTAGTGCTTGAGAAATGGTCCCACTTCCGGTTGACCCGGAAGTAAAGGTCAACATGGGGTCAAGGTTACCCAAGGCTAATCTCCAATGCCCAAGAAGTCTATACCTGAAAAAAGTGTGAACATCGGTTGTGTAGTTCTTGAGATAGGGTCCCACTTCCGGTTGACCCGGAAGTACCGGTCAACATGGGGTCACGGTTACCCAAGGCTAATCTTTAATGCACAAGGAGTCTATAACTGAAAACAGTTTGAAAATTGGTTGTGTAGTTTTTGAGATAGGGTCCCACTTCCGGTTGACCCAGAAGTAAAGGTCAAAATGGGGTCACGGTTACCCAAGGCTAATCTCCCATGCCCAAGGATTCTATAACTGAAACAAAGTTTGAAAATCGGTTGTGTAGTTCTAAAAATATGGTCCCACTTCCGGTTGACCCAGAAGTAAAGGTCAACTTGGGGTCACGGTTACTCAAGGCTAATCTCCCATGCCCAAGGAGTCTATAACTGAAAAAAAGTTTGAAAATCGGTTGTGTAGTTCTTAAGATAGGGTCCCACTTCCGGTTAACCCATAGATAAAGGTCAACATGGGGTCACGGTTACCCAAGGCTAATCACCTATGCCCAAGGAGTCAATAACTGAAAAAACTTAAAAAATCGGTTGTATACTTCTTGAGATGACAGAAATAAGTTTGGCTAATTAAGTATTCATACCACTGTCACGTGATTAATTAATTAAGATTGTTTTGTTTGTCAATAACATTTAAGGATTACTTCTGGGTGAACTGAGATAAGTCCCATTCTTGATAGGCTTTCACAATTCGCGAACCATATTCCAGATTAACAAATTAATTGTAGGTGACTGAACCTAATCAAATAAGCACAGCGTTGTAGCCACGGTTTGTGTTTTGAACCATCTAAACGTATTTAAAACGATTTTTTGTACACAAAAAGAAAATACGCCTACAAATGACGTCATAATGACGTGACGGTAATTGTTAGAACAGATTTTACATCTACAATACGAGACGATCCCATAACTGAAAAAGTTTGAAGATCAGGTGTATACTTTTTGAGATATGGTGCGAACAAGGTTGGCTAATTAAATATTCATACAGCTCTCACGTGAATAATTAATTAACAATTTTAATCTAATTATATCTAAAATTTAAGTCAGGGCCTAAGCTTTACAAAGGTATATGATTTGTCTACTTTTGATTATTTTAAGAAAGACATATGGCATCTGAAAGAGACACAGGTTAAGTCAATACAATTTGAGGGAAAGAAAGAATAATAAAAAAAACTAGAATTGTAGTGATTGTGAACAATCACAGAGCTGTTCCGTTCTGTTGACCATAAAAGTTGTTTTTGTAGCTCTCGAGAATGGAACTAATAACTTTGTGTATATCCTGTAATCGTGTTTGAAATGAATGCATGTGATCATGCGTATTCATCGCAGTGTAAACAAATCAAACAAGATCGGATCTTGTTTGAAACCAAAAGTAAAGGTCAAAGTAAGCTACAAATCATTACGAATTTATGACGTGTGGTTCGGGAGATATTGGTTTTTCGAGCTATGGGGTCACGGTTACCCAAGGCTAATCCCCAATGCCCATTAGGAATCTATAACTGAAAAAAGTTTGAAAAACGGTTGTGTAGTTCTTGAGATTTGGTCTCACTTCCGGTTGACCCGGAAGTAAAGGTCAACTTGGGGTCACGGTTACCCAAGGCTAATCTCCCTTGCCCAAGGAGTCTATAACTGAAAAAAGTTTGAAAATCGGGTGTGTAGTTCTTAAGATAGGGTCCCACTTCCGGTTGACCCGGAAGTAAAGGTCAACATGGGGTCACGGTTACCCAAGGCTGATATCCAATGCCCATTAGGAGTCTATAACTGAAATAAGTTTTGAAATCGGCTGTGTAGTGCTTGAGAAATGGTCCCACTTCCGGTTTACCCAGAAGTAAAGGTCAACATGGGGTCACGGTTACCCAAGGCTAATCCCCAATGCCCATTAGGAGTCTAGAACTGAAAAAAGTGTGAAAATCGGTTGTGTAGTTCTTGAGATAGGGTCCCACTTCCGGTTGACCCGGAAGTACAGGTCAACATGGGGTGACGGTTACCCAAGGCTACTCTTTAATGCACAAGGAGTCTATAACTGAAAACAGTTTGAAAATTGGTTGTGTAGTTTTTGAGATAGGGTCCCACTTCCGGTTGACCCGGAAGTAAAGGTCAACATGAGATCACAGTTACCCAAGGCTAATCTCCAAAGCCCATGGAGTCTATAACTGAAAACAGTTTGAAAATTGGTTGTGTAGTTCTTGAGATATGGTGTTACTTCCGGTTGACCTGGAAGTAAAGGTAAACATGGGGTCACGGTTATCCAAGGCTAATATCCCATGCCCAAGAAGTCTACAACTGAAAAAAGTGTGAAAATCGGTTGTGTAGTTCTTGAGATAAGGTCCCACTTCCGGTTGACCCGGAAGTAAAGGTCAACATGGGGTCACGGTTACCCAAGGCTACTATCCAATGCCCATTAGGAGTCAATAACTGAAAAAAGTTTGAAAATTGATTGAGTAGTTTTTGAGATATGGTCTTACTTCCGGTTGACCCGGAAGTAAAGGTCAACATGGGGTCACGGTTACTCAATGCTAATCTCCCATGCCCAAGGAGTCTATTACTGAAATAAGTTTTGAAATCGGCTGTGTAGTGCTTGAGAAATGGTCCCACTTCCGGTTTACCCAGAAGTAAAGGTCAACATGGGGTCACGGTTACCCAAGGCTAATCCCCAATGCCCATTAGGAGTCTAGAACTGAAAAAAGATTAGAAAATCGGGTGTGTAGTGCTTGAGAAATGGTCCCACTTCCGGTTGACCCGGAAGTAAAGGTCAACATGGGGTCAAGGTTACCCAAGGCTAATCTCCAATGCACAAGGAGTCTATAACTGAAAACAGTTTGAAAATTGGTTGTGTAGTTTTTGAGATAGGGTCCCACTTCCGGTTGACCCGGAAGTAAAGGTCAACTTGGGGTCACGGTTACTCAAGGCTAATCTCCCATGCCCAAGGAGTCTATAACTGAAAAAAAGTTTGAAAATCGGTTGTGTAGTTCTTAAGATAGGGTCCCACTTCCGGTTAACCCATAGATAAAGGTCAACATGGGGTCACGGTTACCCAAGGCTAATCACCTATGCCCAAGGAGTCAATAACTGAAAAAACTTAAAAAATCGGTTGTATACTTCTTGAGATGACAGAAATAAGTTTGGCTAATTAAGTATTCATACCACTGTCACGTGATTAATTAATTAAGATTGTTTTGTTTGTCAATAACATTTAAGGATTACTTCTGGGTGAACTGAGATAAGTCCCATTCTTGATAGGCTTTCACAATTCGCGAACCATATTCCAGATTAACAAATTAATTGTAGGTGACTGAACCTAATCAAATAAGCACAGCGTTGTAGCCACGGTTTGTGTTTTGAACCATCTAAACGTATTTAAAACGATTTTTTGTACACAAAAAGAAAATACGCCTACAAATGACGTCATAATGACGTGACGGTAATTGTTAGAACAGATTTTACATCTACAATACGAGACGATCCCATAACTGAAAAAGTTTGAAGATCAGGTGTATACTTTTTGAGATATGGTGCGAACAAGGTTGGCTAATTAAATATTCATACAGCTCTCACGTGAATAATTAATTAACAATTTTAATCTAATTATATCTAAAATTTAAGTCAGGGCCTAAGCTTTACAAAGGTATATGATTTGTCTACTTTTGATTATTTTAAGAAAGACATATGGCATCTGAAAGAGACACAGGTTAAGTCAATACAATTTGAGGGAAAGAAAGAATAATAAAAAAAACTAGAATTGTAGTGATTGTGAACAATCACAGAGCTGTTCCGTTCTGTTGACCATAAAAGTTGTTTTTGTAGCTCTCGAGAATGGAACTAATAACTTTGTGTATATCCTGTAATCGTGTTTGAAATGAATGCATGTGATCATGCGTATTCATCGCAGTGTAAACAAATCAAACAAGATCGGATCTTGTTTGAAACCAAAAGTAAAGGTCAAAGTAAGCTACAAATCATTACGAATTTATGACGTGTGGTTCGGGAGATATTGGTTTTTCGAGCTATGGGGTCACGGTTACCCAAGGCTAATCCCCAATGCCCATTAGGAATCTATAACTGAAAAAAGTTTGAAAAACGGTTGTGTAGTTCTTGAGATTTGGTCTCACTTCCGGTTGACCCGGAAGTAAAGGTCAACTTGGGGTCACGGTTACCCAAGGCTAATCTCCCTTGCCCAAGGAGTCTATAACTGAAAAAAGTTTGAAAATCGGGTGTGTAGTTCTTAAGATAGGGTCCCACTTCCGGTTGACCCGGAAGTAAAGGTCAACATGGGGTCACGGTTACCCAAGGCTGATATCCAATGCCCATTAGGAGTCTATAACTGAAATAAGTTTTGAAATCGGCTGTGTAGTGCTTGAGAAATGGTCCCACTTCCGGTTTACCCAGAAGTAAAGGTCAACATGGGGTCACGGTTACCCAAGGCTAATCCCCAATGCCCATTAGGAGTCTAGAACTGAAAAAAGTGTGAAAATCGGTTGTGTAGTTCTTGAGATAGGGTCCCACTTCCGGTTGACCCGGAAGTACAGGTCAACATGGGGTGACGGTTACCCAAGGCTACTCTTTAATGCACAAGGAGTCTATAACTGAAAACAGTTTGAAAATTGGTTGTGTAGTTTTTGAGATAGGGTCCCACTTCCGGTTGACCCGGAAGTAAAGGTCAACATGAGATCACAGTTACCCAAGGCTAATCTCCAAAGCCCATGGAGTCTATAACTGAAAACAGTTTGAAAATTGGTTGTGTAGTTCTTGAGATATGGTGTTACTTCCGGTTGACCTGGAAGTAAAGGTAAACATGGGGTCACGGTTATCCAAGGCTAATATCCCATGCCCAAGAAGTCTACAACTGAAAAAAGTGTGAAAATCGGTTGTGTAGTTCTTGAGATAAGGTCCCACTTCCGGTTGACCCGGAAGTAAAGGTCAACATGGGGTCACGGTTACCCAAGGCTACTATCCAATGCCCATTAGGAGTCAATAACTGAAAAAAGTTTGAAAATTGATTGAGTAGTTTTTGAGATATGGTCTTACTTCCGGTTGACCCGGAAGTAAAGGTCAACATGGGGTCACGGTTACTCAATGCTAATCTCCCATGCCCAAGGAGTCTATTACTGAAATAAGTTTTGAAATCGGCTGTGTAGTGCTTGAGAAATGGTCCCACTTCCGGTTTACCCAGAAGTAAAGGTCAACATGGGGTCACGGTTACCCAAGGCTAATCCCCAATGCCCATTAGGAGTCTAGAACTGAAAAAAGATTAGAAAATCGGGTGTGTAGTGCTTGAGAAATGGTCCCACTTCCGGTTGACCCGGAAGTAAAGGTCAACATGGGGTCAAGGTTACCCAAGGCTAATCTCCAATGCACAAGGAGTCTATAACTGAAAACAGTTTGAAAATTGGTTGTGTAGTTTTTGAGATAGGGTCCCACTTCCGGTTGACCCGGAAGTAAAGGTCAACATGAGATCACAGTTACCCAAGGCTAATCTCCAATGCCCATGGAGTCTATAACTGAAAACAGTTTGAAAATTGGTTGTGTAGTTCTTGAGATATGGTGTTACTTCCGGTTGACCTGGAAGTAAAGGTAAACATGGGGTCACGGTTATCCAAGGCTAATATCCCATGCCCAAGAAGTCTACAACTGAAAAAAGTGTGAAAATCGGTTGTGTAGTTCTTGAGATAAGGTCCCACTTCCGGTTGACCCGGAAGTAAAGGTCAACATGGGGTCACGGTTACCCAAGGCTACTATCCAATGCCCATTAGGAGTCAATAACTGAAAAAGGTTTTGAAATCGGCTGTGTAGTGCTTGAGAAATGGTCCCACTTCCGGTTTACCCGGAAGTAAAGGTCAACATGGTGTCACGGTTACCCAAGGCTAATCCCCAATGCCCATTAGGAGTCTAGAACTGAAAAAAGTTTAAAAATCGGTTGTGTAGTTTTTGAGATATGGTGTTACTTCCGGTTGACCCATAGGTAAAGGTCAACATGGGGTCACGGTTACTCAAGGCTAATCTCCCATGCCCAAGGAGTCTATAACTGAAAAGATTAGAAAATCGGGTGTGTAGTGCTTGAGAAATGGTCCCACTTCCGGTTGACCCGGAAGTAAATGTCAACATGGGGTCAAGGTTACCCAAGGCTAATCTCCAATGCCCAAGAAGTCTATAACTGAAAAAAGTGTGAACATTGGTTGTGTAGTTCTTGAGATAGGGTCCCACTTCCGGTTGACCCGGAAGTACAGGTCAACATGGGGTCACGGTTACCCAAGGCTAATCTTTAATGCACAAGGAGTCTATAACTGAAAACAGTTTGAAAATTGGTTGTGTAGCTTTTGAGATAGGGTCCCACTTCCGGTTGACCCGGAAGTAAAGGTCAACATGAGGTCACAGTTACCCAAGGCTAATCTCCAATGCCCATAGAGTCTATAATTGAAAAATGATTGAAAATCGATTGAGTCGTTCTTGAGATATGGTCCCACTTCCGGTTGACCCGGAAGTAAAAGTCAACATGGGGTCACGGTTACCCAAGGCTAATCTCTAATGACCAAGGAGTCAATAACTGAAAAAAGTTTAAAAATCGGGTGTGTAGTGCTTGAGAAATGGTACCACTTCCGGTTGACCCGGAAGTACAGGTCAACATGGGGTCACGGATACCCAAGGCTAATCTCCAATGCCCAAGGAGTCAATAACTGAAAAAAAGTTTGAGAATCGGATGTAAACTTCTTGAGATATGACTGAAACAAGTTGGGCTAATTAAATATTCATACGGCTGTCTCGTGAATAATTAATTAAGATTGTTTGTCAATAACATCCCAGGCTTACTTATGGGCGAACTGAGATAAGTCCCATTATTGACAGACTTACACAGTGCGTAATAAACACATTCCAAATTGTTACTTAATTGAGGGTGATTGGACCTGATCAAAAAAGCACAACGTTGTAGCCACAGTGCCAGGACAAATTAACAATTAATGACTAATTATGGCTAATTATAGCGCTCCTTTGATTAATTTTTTTGGCTTGGAACATCCCAACTTATATAAAGTATTTCACTTTTCAAAACACTTTATGTAGATCAGGAAACTAACAATTAACTTATTTTGAAATAAAATGTTTAAAAATTGTGTTTTTGTTACACTTATAGCGCAATGCGGTTTGTACACAGTAATAAATGCGCAATAAAGTTACGTCATGATGACGTGGGGAATATGTTTAGTTAGAATTTACATCTGCAATACAAGACAAGTCCATAACTGAAAAAAGTTTGAGGATCGGGTGTATACTTCTTGAGATAGGCCTATGACAGAAACAAATTTGGCTAATTAAATATTCATTCAGCTGTCAAGTGAATAATTAATTAAGATTGCTTGTCAATAACATTAATTTTTTGATTACTTCTGGGCAAACTGAGATAAGTCCAATTCTTGATTGGCTTTCCCAGTTCCCTAACCATTTTGCAGGATAACTGAATAATTGCAGGTGACTGGACCTAATCAATAAGCACAGCTTTGTAGCCACGGTTTGTGTTTGAACCACCTAAACGTATTTAAAACGATTTTTTTGTACATAAAAAGAAAATACGCCTACAAATAACGTCATGATGACGTGACGAAAAATGTTAAAACAGATTTCACATCTACATTACGAGACGATCCCATATCTGAAAAAAAGTTTGAAGATCGGATGTGTACTTCTAGAGATATGGTGTTAACCAGATTGGCTATCTAAATATTCACACAGCTGTCACGTGATTAATTAATTATGAATTTTAATCTAATTACATCTAAAATTTAAATCAGGGCCTAAGCTTTACAATGGTATATGATTTGTCTACTTTTGATAATTTTAAAAGGGACATATGGCGTTCGAAAGAGACACAGGTTAAGTCAATACGATTTTAGGGAAAGAAAGTATAATAAGAAAAAGAATAAAAATCTGGACGAAAACAAAAGCTGTTCCGACTGAAAGGTCGGAACAGCTAATTATAAAAAAAATAAAAATCTGGACGAAAACAAAAGCTGTTCCGACTGAAAGTTCGGAACAGCTAAAAAAATAAAAATCTGGACGAAAACAAAAGCTGTTCCAACAGGATTTGTCGGAACAGCTAAAAAAAATAAAAATCTGGACGATTTCAAAAGCTGTTCCGACTGAAAGGTCGGAACAGCTAACTAGATATGTAGTGATTGTGAACAATCACAGAGCTGTTCCGTTCTGTTGACCATAAAAGTTGTTTTTGTAGATCGAGAATGGAACTAATTACTTTGTGTATATCCTGTAATCGTGTTTGAAATGAATGCATGTGATCATGCGTATTCATCGCAGTGTAAACAAATCAAACAAGATCGGATCTTGTTTGAAACCGAAAGTAAAGGTCAAAGTAAGCTACAAATCATTACGAATTGATGACGTGTGGTTCGGGAGATATTGGTTTTTTGAGCTATGGGGTCACGGTTACCCAAGGCTAATCCCCAATGCCCATTAGGAGTCTAGAACTGAAAAAAGTTTGAAAATCAGGTGTGTAGTGCTTGAGAAATGGTCCCACTTCCGGTTGACCCGGAAGTAAAGGTCAACATGGGGTCACGGTAACACAAGGCTAATCTTCAATGCCAAGGAGTCTATTAGTGAAAAAAGTTTGAAAATCGGTAGTGTAGTTCTTGAGATATGGTCCCACTTCCGGTTAACCCGGAAGTACAGGTCAACATGGTGTCACGGTTACCCAAGGCTAATCTCCAAAGCCCAAGTAGTCTATAACTGAACAAAGTTTGAAAATCGGTTGTGTAGTTCTTGAGATATGGTCCCACTTCCGGTTGACCCGAAAGTAAAGGTCAACATGGGGTCACGGTTACCCAAGGCTAAACTCCAAAGCCCAAGAAGTTTATAACTGAAAAAAGTTTGAAAATTGGTTGTGTAGTTCTTGAGATATGGTCTTACTTCTGGTTGACCCATAGGTAAAGGTCAACATGGGGTCACGGTTACTCAAGGCTAATCTCCCATGCCCAAGGAGTCTATAACTGAAAAGATTTGAAAATCGGGTGTGTAGTGCTTGAGAAATGGTCCCACTTCCGGTTGACCCGGAAATAAAGGTCAACATGAGGTCACGGTTACCCAAGGCTATTCTCCCATGCCCAAGAAGTCTATAACTGAAAAAAGTTTGAAAATCGGTTGTGTAGTTCTTGAGATAGGGTCCCACTTCCGGTTGACCCGGAAGTAAAGGTCAACATGGGGTCAAGGTTACCCAATGCCATTAGGAGTCTATAACTAAACAAAGTTTGAAAATCGGTTGTGTAGTTTTTGAGATATGGTGTTACTTCCGGTTGACCCGGAAGTAAAGGTCAACATGGGGTCACGGTTACCCAAGGCTAATCTCCAATGTCCAAGGAGTCTTTAACTGAAAAAAGTTTGAAAATCGGTTGTGTAGTTTTTGAGATATGGTTTTACTTCCGGTTGATCCGGAAGTAAAGGTCAACATGGGGTCACGGTTACTCAATTCTAATCTCCCATGCCCAAGGAGTCTATAACTGAAATAAGTTTTGAAATCGGCTGTGTAGTGCTTGAGAAATGATCCCACTTCCAGTTGACCCGGAAGTAAATGTCAACATGGGGTCACGGTTACCCAAGGCTAATATCCAATGCCATTAGGAGTCTATAACTGAACAAAGTTTGAAAATCGGTTGTGTAGTTTTTGAGATATGGTCCCACTTCCGGTTGACCCGGAAGTAAAGGTCAACATGGGGTCACGGTTACTCAATGCTAATCTCCCATGCCCAAGGAGTCTATAACTGAAATAAGTTTTGAAATCGGCTGTGTAGTGCTTGAGAAATGGTCCCACTTCCGGTTGACCCGGAAGTAAAGGTCAACATGGGGTCACGGTTACCCAAGGCTAATATCCAATGCCATTAGGAGTCTATAACTGAACAAAGTTTGAAAATCGGTTGTGTAGTTTTTGAGATATGGTCCCACTTCCGGTTGACCTGGAAGTAAAGGTCAACATGGGGTCACGGTTACCCAATGATAATCTCCCATGCCCAAGGAGTCTATAAATGAAATAAGTTTTAAAATCGGCTGTGTAATTCTTAAGATATAGTCCCACTTCCGGTTGACCCGGAAGTAAAGGTCATCTTGGGGTCAATGTTACCCAAGGCTAATCTCCAATGCCCAAGGAGTCTATAACTGAAAAAAGTTTGTGGATCGGGTGTATACTTCTTGAGATATGACAGAAACAAGTTTGGCTAATTAAATATTCAATACCGCTGTCACGTGAATAATTAATTAAGATTGTTTGTCAATAATATATAAGAAGAAAGACTCTGCTAGGGTCGAAACGTCAGGCCACTAACTTATTTTTTGCATTGATACCACATGTTCTTTTGGTTGGTAAGCAGTTTGCAACAGCTAATTCTATTTTCTCACTAATAAATTTGATAAGGTACACGATGGTATGTAACTTATCCCAATCTATTGCCTTTTAACGAAAACCCTATTAGAACGTAATTTTTTTTAATGTATATCCTCTCTCGATTCCAATATCACGGCAGTCTTTGACGCCTAACCGTGATTGCGCAATCACGGCACAATTTGCCAGCTAGCCATGGGGTCCAATTTGTCACTTCATCGTTAATTATCTTGGAAATACATTGTACCTTGATTAGTTATAATGGTCTGGAATAACTCTTAGTGAAAGTATTTCACTTTTCAAAACAGTGTGGGTAATTTAGGAAACTTATTTAGAAAATATTGTGTTTTTGACCAGTAAAACTTGGGCAATCTGTGCACAATCTGAGCACCATGTCTTTTCTACACAGATAAAAAACGCGCCAATAGAGGATGTCATGATGACGTCACAGTGAAAAATATGCCGCAATCCACATCTACTACCTAAAAGGAGTCCATAATTGAAAAAATATTGAGAATTAGATGTATACTTCTTGAGATATGATTCAAACAAGAGTACCTAATTAAATATTCACACGGCTGTCACGTGAATATTTAATTAAGAATTTTAATCTAATTACATCTAAAATTTAAGTCAGGGCATAAGCTTTAGTATGGTATATGATTTGTCTACTTCTGATAATTTTAAGAGGGACATATGGCTTCTGAGAGAGACACAGGTTAAGTCAATACGATTTTAGGGAAAGAAATAATAATAATAACTAGTTATGTAGTGATTGTGAACAATCACAGAGCTGTTCCGTTCTGTTGACCATAAAAGTTGTTTTTGTAGCTCGAGAATTGAACTAATTACTTTGTGTATATCCTGTAATCGTGTTTGAAATGAATGCATGTGATCATGCGTATTCATCGCAGTGTAAACAAATCAAACAAGATCGGATCTTGTTTGAAACCAAAAGTAAAGGTCAAAGTAAGCTACAAATCATTACGAATTTATGACGTGTGGTTCGGGAGATATTGGTTTTTCGAGCTATGGGGTCACGGTTACCCAAGGCTAATCCCCAATGCCCATTAGGAGTCTAGAGCTGAAAAAAGTTTGAAAATCAGGTGTGTAGTGCTTGAGAAATAGTCCCACTTCCGGTTGACCCTGAAATAAATGTCAACATGGGGTCACGGTAACCTAAGTCTAATCTCCAATGTCCAAGGAGTCTATAACTGAAAACAGTTTGAAAATTGGTTGTGTAGTTCTTGAGATAGGGTCCCACTTCCGGTTGACCTGGAAGTAAAGGTCAACATGAGGTCACAGTTACCCAAGGTTAATCTCCAATGCCCAAGGGGTCTATAACTGAAAAAAGTTTGAAAATAGGTTATGTGGTTCTTAAGATATGGTCCCACTTCCGGTTGACCTGGAAGTAAAGGTCAACATGGGGTCACGGTTACCCAAGGCTAATCTCCAATGCCCAAGGAGTCTATAACTGAAAACAGTTTGAAAATCGAGTGTGTAGTGCTTGAGAAATGGTCCCACTTCCGGTTGACCCGGAACTAAAGGTCAACATGGGGTCACGGTTACCCAAGGCTAATCTCCAATGCCAAAGGAGTCTATAACTGAAAACAGTTTGAAAATTGGTTGTGTAGTTCTTGAGATATGGTGTCACTTCCGGTTGACCCGGAACTAAAGGTTAACATGGGGTCACGGTTACTCAAGGCTAATCTCCCATGCCCAAGGAGTCAATAACTGAAAAAAGTTTGAGAATCGGATGTAAACTTCTTGAGATATGACTGAAACAAGTTTGGCTAATTAAATATTCATACGGCTGTCTCGTGAATAATTAATTAAGATTGTTTGTCAATAACAACCCAGGCTTACTAATGGGCGAACTGAGATAAGTCCCATTATTGACAGACTTACACAGTGCGTAATAAACACATTCCAAATTGTTACTTAATTGAGGGTGATTGGACCTGATCAAAAAAGCACAACGTTGTAGCCACAGTGCCAGGAAAATTAACAATTAATGACTAATTAATGACTAATTAATTACACTTATAGCGCAATGCGGTTTGTACACAGTAATAAACGCGCATAAAAGTGACGTCATGATGACGTGGGGAAAATGTTAAGTTAGAATTTACATCTGCAATACAAGACAAGTCCATAACTGAAAAAAGTTTGAGGAACGGGTGAATACTTCTTGAGATATGACAGAAACAAGTTTGGCTAATTAAATATTCAATACCGCTGTCACGTGAATAATTAATTAAAATTGTTTGTCAATAATATCTAAGGATTACTTCTAGGCGAACTGTGATAAGTCCTATTCTAATTTTTGATTTTGGGGTTGTTAAAACAAGAGACCCCTGGGCAGGGCATTCAAATGCACCTTAGCTCGTGGGGTTTCGCTCCCCCCTGCCCATACCTAATAAATGACAACATCAAGGATAACAATACAAACTGAAGTTACGCACACACGAAGACCCAACCGACGCTTAGCAAAGCGACACCATGGATGAACACTGTCACCGCACACTGCCACCTCACCGCACGCCGATCAAGAGACATAAATTACCCAAACTAACGTATGGGGATACGCCTGTCTCGCCAACAGGGAGCTAAACTTAACTAGGCCTAGTTAATACATAGGCCTACCCCTGCTGGCATCGGTGATGTTTTGATCTTTCCAGGAGACAGACGCCTCCTAATGCTACATGATAAATGTTATATAAAAATGACAGGGAACAAACCACTGCCTCTATCAAAAAATGAAAAAGGCAATTAGCGCTTGGCAGGGCGACACCATGAACGAGCCCTCTCATTGCACAGTGCCACCCAACCGCACACTGATAAATTTTTGACGAGACTTTTAGCTCCCAACCAACGCCGGAATCTCAAGCCTCAGAAAAAAAAAAAAAAAAAAAAAAAAGACAACTGAGACTTGACAAATTTCCCCGCAAACGCCGGAATCTCTGAAAAGCCTCTTGAAAAACACAAGAATTACTTAAAGACCAGTGAGACACGACCAGGCTCCCAACAAACACCGGAAACCCTGCCGAGGCCCAATGGGAAATACTCAAGAGAAGCAAAAACAATTAAAAATAACAGCCGCCACCCCACCTTCCCCGTCTGCACAGGGAAGTGAAAGAGGAGCCAGGCACCCCTTGGAAGCGGTAGAAACCTCCACCCTGATGGGGCACAATCCGCAGAGTGCAAGTCTCCCCCAAATTTCAACCTGATACAAAAAAGGGAAGCAAAGGCAAATCACAACTAGTTATTCTCAACAATATGAAGACAAGGTTTACATGCTAAAAACAAGTTTATCATTGACAACCCTAACCGGCCCACCCTTCACACACCAAGTAGTCTGAAAGGCGACAAGAGGCAGTCTGTCAAAGTCAGCTCTGATCCTGGTGGATATGAAATGTTTACTTCTCCGAAGTACGATTTCAGAGCCTACGTCAACATGATCAAAAAGAGTCTGGCACCTGGAAGTCCAGATCTGCCATTTGATCACGGAGATCATGAACCAGACTACAAAAGATTCCCTACGGGAGGTATCCAGCCCCTCACCGTATAAAACACAAGGCCAAGTTAATGTGAAATTAGCACTGAACACTTTGTAACAAATGTGCTGTGTCCAGTACCACAAAATAGCCACAAAATGACAATCCCAAATAAGGTGTTGAATAGATTCAACGGCTTTGCACTTGGTACGGGGACATTTCCCGTCACCAATGCCCCAACTACAAACACGTATTGACCTTTTGTTATTGGCGGAAATAAATGTTCTTTGAATGAATGAATACCGTGCGCCAATTAAAATCACGCAGGGCATGGTCTAACTTTGGGTTTAACACCAATTTAAACTGCTCTGGGGGGCAGGGTTCCCGACCAGCCGGCAACCTGCTATTATCCGAAGATAAAATGTTGTAAAGACTTCGATTTGACACAGTACTCCAATTTATGTCTGGAGAAGCATCCGAGATGCTGCGAATAATTCTACAAAATTTAGAATAGTAATCCGGACTCGTGATCGAATGAGGAGATGCATTAGACCACGAGCCGGCTGGCAAGACATTCCGAAGGGAAAAGGCAGACCAAAATTTGGCGAAGTGACACCATGGACGAACTTTGTCATCGCACAGCGGCACCACACCACAAGCAAGAAATGAATCGGCCTTGGCCTTGAACTTAATAATACCCATGCCACCTTCCTTCACGGTGCGGCAAAGAATTGGTCTCCGGACTAGCTCAGTTTTACCCGACCAGAAGAAGGAACAGATGGCTCTTGTAACCTTCCTCTCCACGGCTGAGGGGAGTGGGTAAACTGGAGCTATAAAGAACAGGATAGACAAAAGAATGGTGTTAATGACCAAGGCCTTGCCGACAAGCGATAAGGACCTGGCTTTCCAGTTGTCTACACATTTGTTAAATTTTTCAAGCCTAAAACTCCAGTTCCTAAGTGCCATATCCCCCCTGCCAACCCAGACGCCATTGATAAGGATTGGGTCTGTAGTCCATGAGATGGGAATTTGGGCCGGGAGAGATTGTGGCCAACGACCAAAAATTAAACCTTTAGATTTGTTAAAATTAAGGCGAGACCCGCTCGCCCCAGCAAATTTGTCAATCAAGACGAAAAGCCTGCGCAATGAAGTAAAATTACTCACCACGCAGGTAGTGTCGTCCGCATACTGAACGATGGAACAATTAAGACCATTTGCCCCCGGTATCTGGATACCTTGAATGTTGCTGTCTCCCAACACCGAGGTCGCAAATGGCTCAATAAATAGGACATAAAGAAGGGGAGACAAAGGGCAACCTTGTCTTACTCCCTTAGATAAAATAAATGGGTCGGAAAGAGTCCCATTTATCAAAATGCTACTGGAAATACCAGAGTAAAGAATGTTAACCCACTTCAAAAAATTAGGCCCAAAACCAAATTTTGACATGACCTTGAAAAGGAATGACCAGTTCACACGGTCAAAAGCCTTTTGCTGGTCTAGAGAAATAATGAGGGAGTCCATCCTATACGATCATCGATGTATAACGCAACATCCCGAAGTAGTCGGATGTTATCGTGGATAGACCTACCCTTAACACCACAAGTCTGAAACGGATTAATTAAAAAAGGTAAAATCCTACCCAAACGCAAACACAAGACCTTCGAAAGGATCTTGTAATCCACGTTCAGGAGAGAAATTGGCCTTTTATTTTGGGGGTCCAAAGGATCTCCGGGCTTATCTAAAAGAGAAATAACTCCCCGCCGAAGTGATGGGGGGAGACAGTGCACTTCAAAAGAATGGTTGAAAACCATCAATAGATCAGGGCCCAAAAGGTGCCAAAAACACTTGTAAAATTCCTTGGGCAGACCATCATCCCCGGGTTTTTTATTGTTGGACATGCTGGCCAGAGCAGCCTCCAACTCCGGTAGATTTAACGGAAGCTCGAGACCGCCCTGCATGTCCTCGGGAACCGACCTGTCCAAGCTAGATAAAAAGGGAGTCTGCTCCTCTTCAGAGACGACGTCTACTGAATAAAGAGCAGAATAAAAATTCCGATAAACATGAGAAATACCATCCGTGGTCTCGACAACATTGCCGTCTGGACCCCGGACAGACTTAATCACACGTCTAGCTTTACCTTTTATAGACTCAAAGTTAAAGAAAGAACTCGATGGCCTCTCCCCTTCATCGAGAGCACGGACCCGTGAACGGATCTTAGCCCCCTCAGCTTCGAATTTATCTAGCTCTCGCAACTGCTGCTGGATGTCTGCATGTTGGTGCAACAGAAGTGAGTCTGTGCTGCCTGCTCTCAGCTTTGAGGCAACGGAGTTAAAAGACTCCAGAAGAGTCTCTCTTCTCCGCCGCCTCCGCTTCGAAACGCGACAGCAAAAACAAACAATGAACTTTTTAGTGCGGAGCTTGACGTCCTCCCACCAGAGGAGCACATTATCGTACCCCTCCATGAGAGTCCGCCAGCCCGCATAAGCTTTACAAAAATCTTCCTTAAAAGAACAATCATAACTAGAGATTTAGAGTTTGTAAAACAAACTCTAGGTGTTCGGGTTCTCGCTGGGCTCAGTGCTGTTTTAATGCGTTAGCTATATCATTGAATCGCTGAAAACATTGTTGATAGCTTGTAAATTTTAAAGAAAGTAAAGTGTAAATCTTCTTACACAGGAAATAAAAGCTACTCAAGATATGAAATGTTATAAATAACAAACTTTTGTTTAGCCAGATTTAAAAACTGATGACATCATTATGAAGTTACAAATGTTTTTATCGAGACATAGATATTTAAATATGTGCCATGTGAAAAAAAAGATTAACTTACAAAAACAAAAATCAGCGAAAGAGTACATTATTTAAATTATTTGAAAGAGCAAAACGTTCATTGTCATTTCATAGTCATACAGCAGAGAAACATTTTCCCCTTCCCCTTCATCTTGGCAGCAGATGTTGAAACAATCCTTTGAATGACCCACACGTTCAACTATTATATATGCCATTCACTGAAGTTTATTTATTTGTCAATGGATATCGATTCTTTTTTGATTAAAAAACCACATTAGATGATATTTATGTTGACATTATTAAGTTACAATTCTGAAACTTTTTACAGTGAGTTGGATACTCATTAAGTATCGGTGCATGAATCATTAATTGTTCAAAACATATGCACTGATGAAGATGTCATTAAAATTAGTCAAGTATTATGAGCTATCGGTTGCATGTTTTAAATTAGCTCGTTTGATTTTTAGACATTGATTTTCCTACAGAACGGTTTGGTTAAATTTAGAATATTAAAATGAAAGACACTTTTTTAGGATAATTATGCAAGACAAAGGCAAAGCATGAGGACGGCAAGTCTAAGCATCTCGTGAATTTATACTAATAACATAATGAGTTAAGTACTATTTTTAGGAAAACCTCCATCGAAGGGTCTTTAAATATGCATGTCATAATACAAAGTTGACGAAAAACATTTATTAGTCGAACCATTCTCTGACTACAGTGACACAGCCAACAACCATACCAATCCCCCATTGCCTAATTCTACCTCTGCGACGATCATACTAAATGCTTCTTAGTTTTAAAAACATCTCACCAACGTCACAACTTGATGATACAGGATAAACTTTATAACATAATTGTGCATTAAATAAAAGACCCATTTTGAAAAGCAATGATGTTCATACGAAACATACTGTTTCGAGTCACAGTGCAGTGACGATAAAGACTACCGTGTGTGAGGGTCTGAAACACCCTACACAAACCGATGACGCGTCCCTTCTTCTCGGTGTGTGATCAAAACACAACAAATGTCCGTCTTTTTCTGCTTGCATTTTCCCACATAATTAAATATCATACGAATCACTGAAGCAGGTGGTCATCTCAGTGAAACTTCGTCTTCAATTCCATATTGATAATAAAGCCATGAGAAGGGCAAGTAGGGGAACAATTAGACGTTGAATCTTAGCGGAAATCATGTTAATTCTAGTACGTATGAGTAAGTACGCCATTGATAAGATTGCACTTGGGTTGTAAGTAAAACATGAATGGAAACCCTCGTTACGCCCACATGGCACTGATAGTAAACAACTATCGTTGTGCCACGTTGGTCTGTAACAAGTGCCTTGACTGGCTAGCTACCCACCGTTGCCAGTCGCGAGGGGATATGTCATTCTGCGTTAGGCAATGGATTAAGATTAAAGGCCAATTTCTCTAATAGATCTATGAAAAACTTGATTTGTTCCAGTGTATAAAACAATAAGTATTCAATACCCTTTGTTTTCAAAGAAATAACTACGAATTTATCGTTCTTAGTTTGGGAGTTCTGCATGGTTGTTAAACCAAAAACTCAAAATTTGATTAAATTAATTACATTTAGTTACTCAATAATTCATTGGGTGACGTCATTATGTTGTCGAAATTTCTGTTTTGCCAAGTTTCATGACCGTGCGAGTTTGGGAAAGATGTCAAAGTCTGCGGACAACGATGCGTGTATTTTTGAGGTGGGCTAACAAACTCAAAAATCCACTAGGGAGATTTAGTGTTTGTGAGAACAAACACTAGGTGTTCGGTATGGGGCACTGTTATGTTACTGAAATGCGTAAGCAGATTTATATTGAAAGTTTTTTAATTTTCAAAAAAAAGTCGTTTGCAAACCTATTAGGCCTACTTGTATACTTTTAGTGTACACGGGGGAAAGTGATATCGTTGCTGTATGAGTCTCCATAAAGTAGTTTAGATACACATGTATAACAATTTTCATGTAAATAGTCACAAACTTAACATGCTTAACTGATAAATTAAAAGACTATCACTAACCATTCAAAAATTAATGTTATCAAACTACGCATGCTTGCTACCTTATGTGTGAAGCAACATCATTTGTCATGATTATGAAAAGGGCATAAGAACCTACTGTTTACACGATGTGCAATTTATGTTGAATTTATTTTGCTAGTCACATTGTATTTCTTTGAAGTATTCAACAGGATCTAAAAGTTAGATTCGCATAAAAACCGTTGTTGATCAGAGTCAAATTTATGTTGACCTTTTTCCGATTGCATTTTCTCAGTTATCAAAAGTTATTCAAATCACCAAAACAGTTCAGCAAAATACACTCGTTCAGTTGATATTTACCACCAAGCCAACAAAAGGCTAACACGAAGGTTATGCAATGAGCTATTCATTAGACCACCGTCGAACATCGTAGATTTCCGAAGGATGGTTGCATTTATCGACGAGTGCAGTAACAAAGGACCATTAACTTGGTATAGCGCCACCATGGATAACGTGTCACGACACAGCAATGCAGTCTTCGTGGACTTTGCACCTAAGATCAATGGCGCAGTGTGTGTACCGTTTACATATGCAAGATTACGCGTGGTCAATGGAGCAGAATGACCAGACCTGCGGGCTAATACTAACGTAATGTTCAACTTACATTTTCAGCGGGAAGTCAAGAACAACCGGGATAACTCTTTGTGTAGCATTTGTTGAGTTTTAAAAGACCTGTCCGATGATGTATTGATTGAAGCAATCCATTCAGTAATGATTAAGTTATGATTTTTTGAAATATTAAATTTTGATTTACTGTATTTCAACACCTGATGACGTAATCATGACGTCACAACAACTTGATGGAGGTTTCATCAAGGTTCTAACATGGTGTAAATTTGAGGTTGATCGGATAAACAGAAGTGAAGAATTTGGGCAGGAAATGTTTTTTGGTTAAGAATTGCAGAAAGGCAAACTTTGACCTTCCGTTACGACCGGAAGTAAAGGTCATGTGAATTTGGCGTTAACTTTTCAAATGTTGCCCGTGTCTTGATCTATCATAATGTTTAAATATGAATATTATAGCTTTCCTATTCAGAAACATACAGGCATTGGCATGAGGGCACTTTTTGACCTTAAATGGCTTGTAATTTGACACCCGATGACGTCATCATGACGTCATTGTTCACACACCTTCTGCTCTTTATGTTCTAATGTCACATTAAGTTTCAAGTTGATCAAAGGTTTGCAAGTATGGTTTTTTTTGCGGACAAACTACAATCAGAAGAATAAGCAAAACAAAGAAAAACTAGACTTAACGTCTTTGTGACAACAAACACTAGGTGTTCGGGTATCGCTGGTGGGCTCACTGCTGTTTTAATGCGTAAGCTATATCATTGAATCGCTGAAAACAATCCTGATAGCTTTTGAAATATTAGAGAAAGTAAAGTATAAATAGGTTACACAAGAAATAAAGGGCTGCTAAAAATTTTATAAATTTTATAAATAACAACCTTTTGTTTAGCCAAATTTGAAAACCTATGACATCATTATGAAGTTAGAAAGTTTTTAGCGAGACATAGGCATTTAAATATGTGCCTAGTGGAAAACAAAGATTGACTTAGAAAGTAAGTTTATTTATTTTTCGATGGTTATCGATTTTGTATTGATAAAAAACCACACTATACATGTTGACATTATTAGGTTACAATTCAGAAAAGTTTTTAACAGGGTTTCAAATCCAATGAGGTGGATACTCGGTTCAGGAAACATTGATTGTTCAATACAAAAACACTGATGATGATGTCGCTAAAATAAGTCAAGCAAGTTCTGAGCTGGCAGTTGTATTATTTAAAAAGCTTAATTTGCTTGATTTTTGGATATTGATTTTCCTACAGAACAGTTTGTTAATTTTTAGACTATTGAAAGGGCACTTGTTTTAAATCATATTGCAAAACGAAGGCAAATCATGAAGACGGCAAATCTAAGCCTCTCTTGAATTTTGACTTATAACATAATGATTTATAAGTTCTATTTCTACCTGTATGGTGCATCATACAGGAAATGAGGAATGCAACACAACAACACGTGGAAAATCTGTCACTGGATCCAAGACCATGCCGGTGGATGTGCTGTATTCTGAAGAAGAAAAAAACAATATTACAAAATAAACAAAGTAGGCCTATGACTCTAGGAAAATTAAGTCAAGCTGAAACTGTTAAAATAAACAAAAATCAAGACTTAAAACGTTTCATATTTATATAATAATACTACTAATTTATTTAATTTATATTGCGCTCTCTCAATGACCAACATGTTCAAAGGGGGGGGGGGGGTCAAAACAGTAACAACATTCAAACTTAGGAAATTGCACAAGAAAAGGTTAGTGGAAGGTGCACATATTGTTTTGGAAGTGAACAACTTATAAACAAAACCTACTTTACTTAACACAAACGTCATCAAAGTTGCCGACAAACATTCTTCAGTCGGACCATTTTCTGACTTTAGTGACACAGCCAACAATCATACCAATCCCCCATTGCCCAATTCTACTCCTCAACGATCACACTAAACGTTCTTTAGTTTTAAAAACATCACCAACGCCACCACTTGATGATAAAAGATAAACTTTATAACATAACTGTGCATTAAATAAATGCTCATTTTGAAAAGCAATGATTTTCACACAAAGCTTACCGTTTTATCACCGTGTGGCACCGATATAGCATCGATAAACACTGCCGTGGACGCCGTCCGAAACACCCATTCATGAGCTGATGTCAAGTCTCTGCTTCTCGGTGTTTGATAAACACATAACCAATGTTCGTCTTTTTCTGCTTGCATTTTCTCAAACAATTACAAGTCATACGAATCACTGAAGCAGGTGGTCATCTCAGTGAAACTTCGTCTTCAATTCCATATTGATCATTAAGCCATGAGAAGGGCGAATAGGGGAACAATTAGACGCTGAATATAAGCGGTATTTAGATCTATAATCTTAATAGTACGCCATTGATAATCTTGAACTACGTTGCGCTGGTCTTTTTTCGTGCGTGATATCCGGGCCGGGGGTGCCGCGGTGCGCCTTGACTAAAGGCTAGCTTCCCGCCACATGAAACAACAATGACGACACTGAACTGCAGCTTGCATCAGTTTCAACGTTATGTGTACATAATGTTTTGTCAATCAAAGTGTGGGGGGGGGGGGGGTACGAGTGGGTAGTTGCTCTTCATTGTCCGGTTTTGACCATATATTAAGGTCAAAATGTTGTCATGTCTGTGTTCAGAAGTTTGAGCACGACTAACGTTCTACACCCTGATACAAAAATTATGCTGAAATGATCAGTAGTTTTAAAGATATATATAAGATAGGATAATAAGAAATGTTCAACTTCCGATTTTAACCGGAAGTAAGTTCAAATGTTGGACGGGTTCTGTGTAGCGTTTGTCGAACTTTAAATGAGCTATCCGATGATGTGTAGATTATAAAAAACAAACAAATGGTTCATGAGTTATACTTTTTACAAATATTAAACTTTGATTTATTATAATTCGATGCCCGATGACGTCATCATGACGTAAATAGGTTTGTGTCGTCTTGATAGTGAGGTTCAACTATCTTTTGAGTTTCATTGTTCAATTCAATCTCAATCTTGAGTTATTCCGTAGATAAGCTCGAAAGTGTTTTTTGAAGAAAAAAAACGAAGGCGAACTTCGACCTAGGGTAACGACCCGGAAGTTAAGGTCATGTGAATTTGGCGTTAACTTTTCAAATGTTGCCCGTGTCTTGATCTATCATATGCCCAAATATGAATACTGTAGTTGTAATATTCAGAGACATACAGGCATTGGAATGAGAGCACTTTTGGACCTAAAATGGCTTGTAATTTGACACCTGATGACGTAATCATGACGTCACAACTTACTCGGCTTCTCCTAGTTATGTTCTAACTTCACATGAAGTTTCAAGTTGATCAAAGATTCGGAAGTATGCGTTTGCTTGCGGACAAAGCTCGCTGAGAAGAATAAGCAAAAAAAAAACGGGAAAAAAACCAAAAAAAACAACCGAACAATAACAAAGAGTTGTTCGGTCTGTAACCGAACACCTAAAAACAAAAAAACCCCGAACAAAAACAAGGAGTTGTTCGGCTGTTAGCCGAACACCTAAAAAATAGATGTGTTGCACTTCCAGTACCCCTTCCCGGTAATGAGGTCTACCGGTAAGCGCACCGTCAGCACAACACCATCATGATCAGAAAAATATACCGACCTGTGAGAGCAGGACACAACCTCCAGACAGCTGGACGCGTAGAACCGATCCAACCGGCTAGAGGCGGTGTTACTTCCGTTTCTCCAAGTCGGTGAAAAAGCAGTAGGATGTAAAGACCGCCAGCAGTCTAAAAAAGAAAAATCTAAAACAAGTTTCTTAATCTCCTTGGCCCCAATGTGAATGGACGAGGAAGGTGCACCACGACGGTCACCCTCCCTATCCAAAACACAATTAAAATCACCAGTGAGGATAACAGGAAAATTACCACTTAAAAAACGAGGAAGAGACGAGAGAAAGGTACGGCGTGCCTTGGGATCATTTGGCGCATAGACCGTGCAAAGTCGAAAGCTTCTGCACGGTCCACGCACAATACCACTCACGACTCTCCCATCTAAATCAAAAGAAGGATTTGTAAAATCAATGGAGGAGCGCTTAGGGATAAGAATAACGGTGCCACGAGAGAAAGACGTGCCTAAACTGGCAAACAACCTCCCCTCCCACTCACTCCTCCAAAGAGCCAGGTCAGAATTAGTGGAGATATGACACTCCTGCAAGCAGGCAATGTCATAACCCCGGCAAAGATTAAAAGCAGCCCGACGCTTTGCGTTTGACCGCAAACCGTTTGTGTTTAAAGAAATAATAGAAATCGACGCCATTATCGATGTTAAAAGGGGGAAGATACTACAAGACAACAAAGAAGACTGAAAAAGCCCTAAGCACGAAGGAAAGCGGACTCGAAAAACGACGGGTCCTGCTTTAGCACGAACGCAGGGTGCCTACGACATAAGTGTTTGACACAAGCGCCCGGAAGTGTGAAGGTAGCCCTACACTCCGAGCACTTGGTCAAAGGCATGGGGGCGCCATCATGCTTTTTCCTTCGGTGAAAGGTGAGGGAAGACATCTTCCCTTGGAAAGAGCAACCGTGGATCCCACAATGAATGGGAACCCCGGACCGGCCTGGGATTTTAGCGCCGGCTAAGAAAATGATGGCTAGGTCCTCCTCGTGATTCCGACTGTTGGAATTCCGGGGAGGGCCCTCGTCCTCTGAACATTGGGACGAGCCGCAATCTTCTGTCCAAAAATCAACATCAGAAAAATCACCAAAAATACTTTTGATAGTTGGCTCGCTAACAAAATCTTCAGCCTTCGAGCTCTTGACAGAAACAATAGTATCCGATGAAGAGGAGGAAAGATGACGTTGTCTTTTCCTCCTCCTCCTCCCCAGGACCTTAGTGAAACCCCCGCCATCAACGGAGTCACCGGGTCCGCGACAATCCGGCTTGTTACACGCCAGAGCCACGGGCCCGTCGACCCCTCTGCAGCTGGTGCACCTAAGGACCCGGAAAACCGAGCCCTCAAGCGCCCCGCCACAGTGACAGCAAAGGGTCTCCAGTGGGAATGGACCCGCCAGCTCACCACACTCCCCACAAGGGGTGCGCGGCAAGCCCGATCCCTCCCCACCAACAACAGACTTGATCTCAAAGATCACTTGGGTTGAAGGAGACTGCACGTCCATGGACGGTGCAGCCTCCCCAACGGAAACCACGGGGTCGGCAGGTGCCGCCGCGGGTTCCTTACCCTCTCCAACGGGCGTGCCCGCTTGAGAGGGAGACAAATTATCCAGAGTGAACCAGTTTCGTCTCGGCCTAGCACGACCAGCGTAAGAGTTGGGACACAGATTGTGGCTGTGCCCCTTCTCCCCGCAGACCGTACACACCGAGACGTTGGGACACGCCGAAATGACGTGCCCCACCTCACCGCACTTAAAACATCGCACCCGGCCGCAATCACGGGCCAGGTGACCAGGCTCCCCGCATCGGGCACACGTCCGGGTCTGTCCGAGGTAGGACACCCAGGCGTTCCGGTCCCCGATGCGGAGAACCGTCGGGATATTGCTTTTTACCTTCATACGGTACTGGCGGTTACCGTTGAAAACCTCCGGCTCACCTTTGTAGGTACAAAAGCGGCCGGAGACAACATCACCAAATACACTTAACTTTCTACGCACGACCAAATCGTCCACCTCCATAGCTACGTACGACACAGTGACGGTGGTCAGACCACCGCCACCAGACACGCTGCATCCGGGGATGGACGACAAGGTCGGGCTAAACTTCCGAAACAAATCAATAGACTTAAAATAAAGGGCAAATTGCCCGCTCTTGAGGGGTTGCAAGGCCCATAAATGTGATTTGGCAACAATGCCTAATTTCTTCAATTCCCCGAACACAAATGAAGGGGCCACGGGACTGTCAAACTTGAGTTCGGCAGAACACGCTTTTTTGTTAACAGAGGCCATGTCACAATTTGCTACCACAGCTTATTACAAAAACAATCAATCAAAACAATTTAGTTCCGGATTCATCTGAATCAAGGAACCAAAGGTCAAAAAGGCGGTGCTACTGGCAACCGGTAATGAAAAAGAAAAGCACAACCTTGGTGCGAAAATAAAGAAAATTTTGGGGCACAACTGCTACCCTAAAATGACAAGCACTTACAGCGGTTACTTCCCCGCTAAAAGCAATTCGAAATATACAATCAGAGATATAAAGAGCAAACAAGAGGAATACAACCAGACAAAAACAGCTCTCTCTAGGGTCGCTCCCCAACACCACAGGGTCAAAGACACCGTACCGTCAGTACCTCACTTGCGTTATAGGGGCAAGCCCCCAAGAATGATTCCACAAGATATTAGTAATTCGCCGCACTACATATGTTGACAGGCATTCACAAGTAGCAAACCATATTCCAGGCTAACTGAACAATTGAAGGTGACTGAACCTAATCAAATAGCACAGCTTCGTAGCCATGGTTTGTGTTTGAACCACCAAAACGTTACTAAACTCCTTGGGCATGGGAGATTAGCCTTGAGTAAACGTGATCCCATGTTGACCTTTACTTCCGGGTCAACCGGAAGTAAGACCATATCTCAAGAACTACACAACCAATTTTCAAACTTTTTTCAGTTATAGACTCCTAATGGGCATGGGAGATTAGCCTTGGGTAACCGTGACCCCATGTTGACCTTTACTTCTCGGTCAACCGGAAGTGGGACCCTATCTCAAGAACTACACAACCGATGTTCACACTTTTTTCAGTTATAGACTCCTTGGGCATTGGAGATTAGCCTTGGGTAACCGTGACCCCATGTTAACCTTTACTTCCGGGTAAACTGGAAGTGGGACCAAATCTTAAGAACCACACAACCTATTTTCTAACTTTTTTCAGTTATAGACTCCTTGGGCATTGGAGATTAGCCTTGAGTAACCGTGACCCCATGTTGACCTTTACTTCCGGGTCAACCGGAAGTAAGACCATATCTCAAGAACTACACAATCAATTTTCAAACTGTTTTCAGTTATTGACTCTCAATGGGCATTGGAGATTAGCCTTGGGTAACCGTGACCCCATGTTGACCTTTACTTCCGGGTCAACCGGAAGTGGGACCCTATCTCAAGAACTACACAACCGATTTTCAGACTTTTTTCAGTTATAGACTCCTTGGGCATTGGAGATTAGCCTTGCATTACCGTCACCCCATGTTGAACTTTACTTCCAAGTCAACCAGAAGTGGCACCATATCTCAGGAACTACAAAACCAATTTCAATTTTTATTTCAGTTATAGACTCCTTGGATATTGGAGATTAGCCATGGGTTACCGTGACCTATTGTTGACCTTTACTTCAAGGTCAACCGGAAGTGGGACCATATCTCAAGAACTACACACCCGATTTAATTATTATTCCTTTGAGCATTAAATGTTTACCAAGACCCCATGTTGACCTTTATTTCCGGTTTAAAACTTCCGGTCAACAAAAGAGCACAAAACTTGATAAATTCATATCTCCTGAACCACATGTCATAAGGTCGTAATGTTTGTGGTTTCTTGTAGCTTGGAAAGCTAGAAATTAAAAAAATTACCGGAACAGCTCTGTGATTGTTAGTTACAATCACTATCTCTAGTTGTACTTCCTTTTCTTGTCCCCCTTGTCTTCCTTGTTCATGGCTCTTCAGGGCGGGGCTTGTAAATTTGTACTTCTAATGAAAAGAACATCAGTGCTTTTTATCATTGAGATGGTTCATACGGATTAGGGATTTGTAAGGGAACCGTCAGTGCTTTTTATCTTTGTACGTGAGACGGTTCGTACGGATTAGTGCTTTGTTATTATTAACAAAGTGAACCGTCAGTGCCTTTTATCTTTGTACGTGAGACGGTTCGTACGGATTAGTGCTTTGTTATTATTAACAAAGTGAACCGTCAGTGCCTTTTATCTTTGTACGTGAGACGGTTCGTACGGATTGGGGCTTTGTTATTATTAACAAAGTGAACCGTCAGTGCCTTTTATCTTTGTATGTGAGACGGTTCGTACGGATTAGGGCTTTGTTATTATTAACAAAGTGAACCGTCAGTGCCTTTTATCTTTGTACGTGAGACGGTTCGTACGGATTGGGGCTTTGTTATTATTAACAAAGTGAACCGTCAGTGCCTTTTATCTTTGTATGTGAGACGGTTCGTACGGATTAGGGCTTTGTTATTATTAACAAAGTGAACCGTCAGTACCTTTGACCTTCTTAAACTTCATAATAAAAGAGAGGGTTGGCTTTCGAAAACACTTCACTTCAGTGCTTGATAAAATAATAAAAATGGCACAAGAAAGAGGCGTTAGAAGAGTGAACGGAGATGAGAGACGATTCATATTTGCAGGCTATTTGCAGGTGTTTCTTTCTTTTTATTTTTATTTTTTTCATGATTTATTTATTGATTTGTTTATCTCTAATTATTAAATGATTAATATTCTGAAACAGCAGTTCGAAAAGACACTTTAAGGTTACTCTAATAAATGGCAGGGTATACCAAAGTATAAGAACCATGCACATTATGCCTAATTTACCGATGCACACCCCCCCCCCCCATACTCAGAACCAGTGGCCAGTTCTTTGCATATACATACAATCTGCCTTAGATAACTTTTGTGACTGCTCCTGTGTCATTACTAGTCCAGCTATACACAGTCATGTACACACGGGGTCCAGCCCCAACAGAACACCCAACGAATTGGATTCATCAATGCCTTATTTGAATTACCCGCGATTACAGTAACACCGGATTCCTTTTTATTGTCTTGTTTTTGTTTTGGGTATTTTTTGTTGGGGGGATTACAGTTAAAGAAATCCAATGGCGATCCGTACAAAGAGTGAATACATACACACACACACATGTAGGTCTACATATCCAGAAAGCTGGTGTGAATTGGAATGAATAATGCATTCTTAAGTAGTTGACGTATAGGAGACGGTTCTGTACTCCTTCGTGAATGGATGACAGCATGGTGGGCGGGCTGTATTGTACTTCATGGATTCTGATTGGATAGAATGCTGTGTACCGTATACTACGTGTGATAAACCGTTGAAACGAAACAACGCTACTACATCCCAGCTGTCGTATTCGTAATTTTAAAAAAGCCATCACTTGTCAAGTAATGGACAAAATATATGACAAGTACTGTACACGAAGTAAATTGCGACGTTTTTTGTAAACGATGATATTTACATAAATCTTACAATTTTCATCGCCGTGTCTGAGAGACATACTCAGCGGGCCTAGTGCGCCTTCGGCAGGCATGGTCACGTCGATCAACGTGCCGTCGGTCTCGATGTTTGAACCAATTTCGATCTTTTTCAGATTGAGTTTAAGTCAGTTATTAAATGTCATACATATTACTAAATCAGGTGGACATCTCAGTGAGAACTCGTCTTCTATTCGTTGTTTACCATCAAACCATCAGACGGGCAAAAGGGAAATCACTTAAGTTTAACTTCGCACGAGTTAACGATAAACTCATCGTGCCAAACACCATGTTTTGTTCGATGAAGTTTGACATGTCTAGCTGCACACATACACAATACATTACATGGCTGGACGACACACAAGCCTCGTGGACTTACGACACTGTCATCAATGGAGCGGAACAGCCATGCCACACACAGCGCTGTGTAGTTAACATGCAGGTTAATACATACGTGGGCTGTATCGTCCGATTTTGAAGAAAATATTCAAAGGCAAACTTTGACCTTCCGGTACGACCAGAAGAAGGGGTCATACGATTTTGGCGTTAACTTTTCAAATATAGCCCCAGTCTTGATCTATCAGATGCTCATTTATGAATATCATAGTTGTAAATTCAAAGACATACAGCGTATAGCAAATGGTAACTTTTTAAACTTAAAAACCTTGTAATTTGACACCTGATGACGTCATCATGACGTAAATGAAACGGTTTCGTCTCCTAATGGTTATCTAACTATGGTAAAAATTTCAAGTTTATATGAGCTTGGGAAGTGTGCTTTTGTTAGCGGACAAGCGACGAAGAGAAGAAGAATCTGAAGTAGTAACTAGCCATAATTTTTTGTTGGAAACAAAAAAGAGGTGTTCGGTGTGACCTCGTGTTTCAAAGAAATGTTATAAACATGTCTGTGTATTAAATATTGTATACTTCTATAGAGTCTTTAGAATGGTGGTTCTAAAGATTTGACCAAACTTTTTGGATGTAACACATCCCAGCTTGAGTACATGCAAAGTTTCCATTTGATCACCAAAGTTGTTCTGTACATATAGATCTTGTAAAACACTACCTTGGTGGTGACATAACATGAAAATCGATGACGTCGTGAAAACGTCACTCCACGTTATATCCTTGTAGGACCTTCCAAGTCTCATGCAAAATGAAATTTGACTATAGGTTGCTTTGTACTGAAGATATGCACCAATTGGTCAAAATTTCTAAAATTTGTAAAAAAAATGTGAAAATGTAAAAAGTCGTCACTCTAGCTTTAAGTAGTCAATATAACTGTCTATCAACATGCCAAGTTTCAACTCAGTCAAACTTGTGGTTTTGTAGATACACAGCTTCAAAAAGTAAACCTTTAATGCGATACCACGTGACACATGATGACGTCATCAATCTAAAATTTCACACATATGTTGTCTGCAAGAAGGTCATTATGTATACCAATTTTGAAACGATTATCATAAACTTCGCCACAGATATCTAGTAAAAGTGTATTTTTAATTGTTTTCAACCTGCCGCTAGAGGGCGCTCTTGACTTTTATGACGTCACTTGTCTTATTTTTTTAAACCAGACTCTTGCTCGACTATAACACCGTTAAAAAAAAATTCAAAAAGTGTGCCACTTTTAAATTACAAGGCACTTCCGGTTTCTTCCTGTTTCGACCGGAGGTAGAGGTCATGTGAGGTCACGCACACGACAAAAAAATAAAGACCTATATTACCTAAGTATCATCCCGCATAAAACAACCGCCGGTCTCTTAAGTGTGATTTGTTACAGAATTTCAAAGATTAATTTTTTTTTCTAAAAACCTTGTAATTTGACACCTGATGACGTCATCATGACGTAACTGAAACGGTTTCGTCTCCAAATGGTTATCTATCTACATGTAAAGTTTCAAGTTGATATGAACTTGGGAAGTGTGCTTTTGTTAGCGGACAAGCGGCGAAGAGAAGAAGAAGAAGAATCTGAAGAAGTAAAAAAAAAAAACGAACAATAAGAAGAGGTGTTCGGAGCTACGCTCCGCTCCGAACACCTAATTAAATTTGTG
Organism: Leptasterias polaris; assembly: GCA_037783415.1. Classification (NCBI taxonomy): domain Eukaryota; kingdom Metazoa; phylum Echinodermata; class Asteroidea; order Forcipulatida; family Asteriidae; genus Leptasterias; species Leptasterias polaris. The sequence continues at coordinate 11,180,490 of JAZGTN010000009.1, forward strand.
TTGCATAACAAAAACGAGGTGTTCGGCATGATATTAAAATGTTGGTCGTAATACATCCCAGCTGTCGTATTCGTAATTTTAAAAAAGCCATCACTTGTCAAGTAATAGACAAAATATATGACAAGTACTGTACACGAAGTAAATTGCGACGTTTTTTGTAAACGATGATATTTACATAAATCTTACAATTTTCATCGCCGTGTCTGAGAGACATACTCAGCAGTCCAAGAACGCCTTCGGCAGGCATGGTCACGTCGATCAACGTGCCGTCGGTCTCGATGTTTGATGAGAAGCGAACCAATTTCGATCTTTTTCAGATTGAGTTTAAGTCAGTTATTAAACCTCATACATATTACTAAATCAGGTGGACATCTCAGTGAGAACTCGTCTTCTGTTCGTTGTTTACCATCAAACCATCAGACGGGCAAAAGGGAAATCACTTAAGTTTAACTTCGCACGAGTTAACGATAAACTCATCGTGCCAAACACCATGTTTTGTTCGATGACGTTTGACATGTCCCAGCTGCACACATACACAATACATGGCTGGACTACACACAAGCCTCGTGGACTTACGACACTGTCATCAATGGAGCGGAACAGCCAGCCACACACAGCGCTGTGTAGTTAACATGCAGGTTAATACATACGTGGGCTTTATCGTCCGATTTTGAAGAAAATATTCAAAGGCAAACTTTGACCTTCCGGTACGACCAGAAGAAAGGGGTCATACGATTTTGGCGTTAACTTTTCAAATATAGCCCCAGTCTTGATCTATCAGATGCTCAATTATGAATATCATAGTTGTAAAATTCAAAGACATACAGCGTATAGCAAATGGTAACTTTTTAAACTTAAAAACCTTGTAATTTGACACCTGATGACGTCATCATGACGTAAATGAAACGGTTTCGTCTCCTAATGGTTATCTAACTATGGTAAAAATTTCAAGTTTATATGAGCTTGGGAAGTGTGCTTTTGTTAGCGGACAAGCAACAAAGAGAAGAAGAATCTGAGAAGTAACTAGTCATAATTTTTTGTTGGAAACAAAAAAGAGGGGTTCGGTGTGACCTCGTGTTTCAAAGAAATGTTATAAACATGTCTGTGTATTAAATATTGTGTACTTCTATAGAGTCTTTAGAATGGTGGTTCTAAAGATTTGACCAAACCTTTTGGATGTAACACATCCCAGCTTGAGTACATGCAAAGTTTCCATTTGATCACCAAAGTTGTTCTGTACATATAGATCTTGTAAAACACTACCTTGGTGGTGACATAACATGAAAATCGATGACGTCGTGAAAACGTCACTCCACGTTATATCCTTGTAGGACCTTCCAAGTCTCATGCAAAATGAAATTTGACTATAGCTTGCTTTGTACTGAAGATATGCACCAATTGGTCAAAATTTCTAAAATTTGTAAAAAAACAATTGATGACGTCATCAAGTCGTCACTCTAGCTTTAAGTAGTCAATATAACTGTCTATCAACATGCCAAGTTTCAACTCAGTCAAACTTGTGGTTTTGTAGATACACAGCTTCAAAAAGTAAACCTTTAATGCGATACCACGTGACACATGATGATGTCATCAATCTAAAAATTCACACATATGTTGTCTGCATGAAGGTCATTATGTATATCAATTTTGAAACGATTATCATAAACTTCGCCACAAACATCTAGTAAAAGTGTATTTTTAATTGTTTTCAACCTGCCGCTAGAGGGCGCTCTTGACTATTATGACGTCACTTGTCTTATTATTTTAAACCAGACTCTTGCTCGACTATAAGACCGTTAAAAAAAACTTCAAAAACTGTGCCACTTTTAAATTACAAGGCACTTCCTGTTTCTTCCTGTTTCGACCGGAAGTAGAGGTCAAGTCATGTCACGCACACAATAAAAAATGAAGACCCATATTACCTCTATATAATCCCGCAAAAAGTAACCGACGGTCTTTTCATCTTGATTTGATATGGATTTTCAAAGATTAAATTTTTTAATTTTAAAAACCTTGTAACTTGACACCTGATGACGTCATCATGACGTAAATGAAACGGTTTCGTCTCCTAATGGTTATCTAACTATGGTAAAAATTTCAAGTTTATATGAGCTTGGGAAGTGTGCTTTTGTTAGCGGACAAGCGGCGAAGAGAAGAAGAAGAAGAAGAAGAAGAAGTAAAAACTAGTCATAATTTTTGTTGGAAACAAAAAAGAGGTGTTCGGTGTGACCTTGTGTTTCAAAGAAATGTTATAAACATGTCTGTGTATTAATTATTGTATACTTCTATAGAGTCTTTAGAATGGTGGTTCTAAAGATTTGACCAAATTGTTTGGATGTAACACATCCCAGCTTGAGTACATGCAAAGTTTCCATATGATCACCAAAGTTGTTCTGTACATATAGATCTTGTAAAACACTACCTTGGTGGTGACATAACATGAAAATCGATGACGTCGTGAAAACGTCACTCCACGTTATATCCTTGTAGGACCTTCCAAGTCTCATGCAAAATGAAATTTGACTACAGCTTGCTTTGTATTGAAGATATGTACCAATTGGTCAACATTTCTAAAATTTGTAAAAAAAAACGTGATGACGTCATCAAATCGTCACTCTAGCTTTAAGTAGTCAATATAACTGTCTATCAACATGCCAAGTTTCAACTCAGTCAAACTTGTGGTTTTGTAGATACACAGCTTCAAAAAGTAAACCTTTAATGCGATACCGCGTGACACATGATGACGTCATCAATCTAAAAATTCACACATATGTTGTCTGCAAGAAGGTCATTATGTATACCAATTTTGAAACGATTATCATAAACTTCGCCACAGACATCTAGTAAAAGTGTATTTTTAATTGTTTTCAACCTGCCGCTAGAGGGCGCTCTTGACTTTTATGACGTCACTTGTCTTATTATTTTAAACCAGACTCTTGCTCGACTATAAGACCGTTAAAAAAAACTTCAAAAAGTGTGCCACTTTTAAATTACAAGGCACTTCCGGTTTCTTCCTGTTTCGACCGGAAGTAGAGGTCATGTGAGGTCACGCACATGACAAAAAATAAAGACCTATATGACCTAAGTATGATCCGGCATAAAACAACCGCCGGTCTCTTAAGTGTGATTTGTTACAGAATTTCAAAGATTAATTAATTGTTTTCTAAAAACCTTGTAATTTGACACCTGATGACGTCATCATGACGTAAATGAAACGGTTTTGTCTCCTAATGGTTTTCTAACTATGGTAAAAATTTCAAGTTTATATGAGCTTGGGAAGTGTGCTTTTGTTAGCGGACAAGGGACGGAGAGAAGAAGAAGAAGAAGTAAAACTAGTCATAATTTTTTGTTGGAAACAAAAAAGAGGTGTTCGGTGTGACCTCGTGTTTCAAAGAAATGTTATAAACATGTCTGTGTATTAAATATTGTATGCTTCTATAGAGTCTTTAGAATGGTGGTTCTAAAGATTTGACCAAACCTTTTGGATGTAACACATCCCAGCTTGAGTACATGCAAAGTTTCCATTTGATCACCAAAGTTGTTCTGTACATATAGATCTTGTAAAACACTACCTTGGTGGTGACATAACATGAAAATCGATGACGTCGTGAAAACGTCACTCCACGTTATATCCTTGTTGGACCTTCCAAGTCTCATGCAAAATGAAATTTGACTATAGCTTGCTTTGTACTAAAGATATGTACCAATTGGTCAAAATTTCTAAAATTTGTAAAAACAAATTTGATGACGTCATCAAGTCGTCACTCTAGCTTTAGGTAGTCAATATAACTGTCTATCAACATGCCAAGTTTCAACTCAGTCAAACTTGTGGTTTTGTAGATACACAGCTTCAAAAAGTAAACCTTTAATGCGATACCAGGTGACACATGATGACGTCATCAATCTAAAAATTCACACATATGTTGTCTGTATGAAGGTCATTATGTATACCAATTTTGAAACGATTATCATAAACTTCGCCACAGACATCTAGTAAAAGTGTATTTTTAATTGTTTTCAACCTGCCGCTAGAGGGCGCTCTTGACTTTTATGACGTCACTTGTCTTATTTTTTTAAACCAGACTCTTGCTCGACTATAACACCGTTAAAAAAAAATTCAAAAAATGTGCCACTTTTAAATTACAAGGCACTTCCTGTTTCTTCCTGTTTCGACCGGAAGTAGAGGTGAAGTCATGTCACGTACACAATAAAAAATGAAGACCCATATTATCTCTATATAATCCCGCAAAAAGTAACCGACGGTCTCTTCATCTTGATTTGATATGGATTTTCAAAGATTAAATTTTTTAATTTAAAAAACCTTGTAACTTGACACCTGATGACGTCATCATGACGTAAATGAAACGGTTTCGTCTCCTAATGGTTATCTAACTATGGTAGAAATTTCAAGTTTATACAAGCTTGGGAAGTGTGCTTTTGTTAGCGGACAAGGGACGAAGAGAAGAAGAATCTGAAGAAGAAAAACAAAAAGAACTAGAAATTCAGAGTTTGTCTTACCACAAACTCAAGGTGTTCGGGTCCGGGGTTAGGGGAATGAAGATCCGTTTTTCAATACAAGTGGTAACGTGAAGTGTTACATTTAATGTTCTCAAAAACATGTCATGACTAGTGAACCTTGAGTCAAATATCTTTTAACTAATAGGTTAAAAGTATAGCTGCATGCTGTAATAAATTAGTTGTTAAGGAAATTAAGAGCTAACAACGTACATCGCTTAAACAATTTAAAAAGTTGTACACTAACACAAAATAATGCTTGAAAGGCAAGAACTAACGCTGTAACCAGGGATTTCCATCTCGCCTCCTACACCAGAAAGACTGGGGTGATGAAATGAACACTATCCGTCAAATATGAAAACTCCAGAAAGTGAGAACATTTACATGAAAGGGTGGTAAAATATTACAAAACTAACATTAGTTACTGCGAAGACACTGAAATGTGTGCTTTTGATACACAGTAAAATCTTCATTTGGATTGTTTTTATGAGGGCATGTATGTATATACATGTAATGGCACCCCGCTGGTTTTAATCATAAATCCACAGTTGTTGGTGCCATACCATGTCGCCTCCTACAATGTCGACCCTGTAATGGTTGGTTTTAAGCATAGTCGCCCACCAGCAATGTTGTTGTATCACCCATAAATGTAATAAAACCATCAATGTTATAACAACCGTAAATGTAATAAAAATTAACCGTAAATGTAAAAACCATCATAAATACAATGAAAATCATAAAATGTAATGTAATATACATGTGACAACGGTATACTAGTCGTAAACATACGCCCCGTGTCCTCGTGCCAATACCCCCAAGAAACGTATGCCAACTAGACTTGACTCAAGTCGCAATTCCCTGCAGAGTCCTTTTATGTTCAGTCCTATTGCTTAACGTTAGATTTTTTTTGCACTGCCGCGCAGTGGGATAGGAACTTGAAAATCCCGCAGTTTCCTGATATGTCATTTTATTCACTTAAATATGCATATGTAAATTTCTCTGCTAGATACATATTGTCCAATCAAACGCATTTAAAAAGAAGACTCGTTGATTTTATTTATTTCTTTATTTATTTGATTTGATTTTAATTGTTTATTTATTTTTTTTAAATTTTTTTTGGGGAGGTAAATTTCTTAGTTGAGGATCGAAATATGTGCATTTACCTATTTTGGTAGATTTGCCAATATCATCTTGTGGAAGTAAGATGGGACTCCGTCAAGTTCCATTCTCGGGACCACAATAGCTTCATTTTGATAGTGTAAGCAATGTAAGTCAAGCTGAAACTGCTCAATTTCATAAAATTCAAGACTTACTAAAATTCAAGACTTACAACATTTCATGATTATATAATAATAATAATAATAATTTATTTAATTTATATTGCGCTCAACAATACAACATATCAGAGTAAAGAAATTACGCAAGAAAACATTAGTGGAAGGTGCACATCATGTTTTTGATGGGAACAACTCATAAACGAAACCTTATTAGGGGAAATTTTATCGAAGGGTTTTCAAATAATGATGTCATAATACAAAGTTGACGGAAAACATTCATCAGTCTGACCATTTTCTGACTATAGTGACACAGCCAACAATCATACCAATCCCTCCATTGCCCAAATTATCTCTTCGACGTTCATACTAAACGTTTCTCGGTTTTAAAAACATTTCACCAACGTCACCACTTGATGATACAGGATAAACTTTATAACGTAATTATGCATTAAATAAAAGAATCATTTTGAAAAGCATTGATGTTCACACAAAAACTTACCGTTTTAGTCCTGTGTAGCAACGAAAAACACATGCCGTGAGAAGGGTCTGAAGCACCCTTCACGATCCGATGACACGTCCTTCCTTCTCGGAGTGTGATCAAAACATAAACAATGTTCGTCCTTTTCTGCTTGCATTTTCTCACAAAATTAACAGTCATATGAATCACTGAAGTAGGTGGCCATCTCAGCGAAACTTCGTCTTTAATTCCATTTTGATCATTAAGCAACGAGAATGGCGAATAGGGGAACAATCAGACGCTGAATATGAGCGGAATTCAGATCTATAATGTCAGTACGCCATTGATAAGTTGTAAGTACGATGACCTGTGGCGTACGCTTCTGGGCCAGCAATACACAGTACACAGTCTTCGTGGACTGTTGAATGTATTCATTGTTGCAGTGTGTTGGTCCATGGCGGAACGACCAGGTCTGTGTACTCAATTGGTTTTTGGACGGCCATTGGATGGAAGTATAATGTTTCTTAATTATGATCGGCTGGTTCCCTTTATGATCACATATGAAATAATCGTGTACGATTTTTTTTTTCACAACAATGCTTACATGTTTAGAATGATAGAACATAAGAATCAAGTGTTTGACGGGCGCGGGCATCGATCTGTATGCTAGTTTCCATGGTAGTCGCTTTGGAATCAAAACCCATTATTTTTGAATGATTATCCACTTGATTACAGTTCCTAAAGATGTTATTCAAAATAATAAATAAAGCTGCCACACTTCCTGTGTATACGAATGCAACAATTAAAAAGTCGTTATTTATCGACAAAATTGGACCTGAGTATTTCTCTTCTTTTCTCAGTCTTATTTGCACGGGAGAGAACAATATTAATCGGTCAAAAACTGAAGTATAACAAGGCACTTCCTGTTTCGACCGGAAGTAGAGGTAACGTAATGTCACACACACAATACAAAAATAAGACCTAAATTAATTTGGAATAATCCCGCAAAAAGCAACCTACGGTCTCATGTCCGTGATTTGATATGGAAGTTCAAACCTTACAAAATTAATATTTAAAAACCTTGTAATTTGACATCCGATGAAGTCATGATGATATCACTGCAGCGGTGTCATCTACCTATGCATATCTATCTATATGCGAGCTTAGGAAGTGTCTTTTTTTATTGAACAATCTTGAGGGAAAAGAAGACGACGAGATATGAATTCATGAAAGGTTCAACTTTTGGTTAAAAAGCACACGATCAAAAGCCGAGCATTTGTTTGTTAACGAGGTTTGCATGGACGGCTGTTTTAGAGACTAACAAAGCGTATTGTCAAAAGCAGGTTGCGCGAACCTTGAACAGAGACTAGACCACAAGCATGTTTGATGGACTTTGAACCTTGCGGATGATTTGCTCAACGTACACACACACTACGTGATAAAAAACAGTAAACTGGTTTTGTTCGCGTAGTGTGTGTGTAGCCCGTGGTTTGACAGCGGGTCAATAAATACACGTAATAATTGATTAATATTTCAAATATTTGTATAAAAAAGGCATTGACGTCATCATGTTGTTTCTTTAGATTTACATAGTCAATATCACTGTCTTTCAACATGCCAAGTTTCAACTCAGTCGAACCTGTGGTTTTGTAAATACACGGCTTCAAAAAGTAAACCTTTAAGTCGATACCACGTGACACACGATGACGTCATCAATCTAAAACTTCACACATATGTTGTCTGCATGAAGGTCCCTATGTATACCAATTTCGAAACGATTATCATAAACTTCGCCACAGACATCTAGTAAAAGTGTATTTTTAATTGTTTTCAACCTGCCGCTAGAGGGCGCTCTTGACTTTTATGACGTCACTTGTTTTATTTTGTTAAACCAGACTCTTGCTCGACTATAACACCGTTAAAAAAAACTTCAGAAAGTGTGCCACTTTTAAATTACAAGGCACTTCCTGTTTCTTCCTGTTTCGACCGGAAGTAGGGGTCAAGTCAGGTCACGCACACAATAAAAAATGAAGACCCATATTACTTCTATATAATCCCGCAAAAAGTAACCGACGGTCTCTTCATCTTGATTTGATATGGATTTTCAAAGATTAAAATTTTAAATTTTAAAAACCTTGTAACTTAACACCTGATGACGTCATCATGACGTAAATGAAACGGTTTCGTCTCCTAATGGTTATCTAACTATGGTAAAAAATTCAAGTTTATATAAGCTTGGGAAGTGTGCTTTTGTTAGCGGACAAGCGACGGAGAGAAGAAGAATAAGAAGTATTAAGAAAAAAAAAAAAACGAACAATAAGAAGAGGTGTTCGGAGCAAGCTCTACGAACACCTAAAAAACCGAACAATAACAAGAGGTGTTCGGAGCTACGCTCCGCTCCGAACACCTAAAAAAACAAAAAAAACGAACAATAAGAAGAGGTGTTCGGAGCTACGCTCTGCTCCGAACACCTAATAAGAAGTTAAAAAAAACAAAAAACAAAACCGAACAATAACAAGAGGTATTCGGACTTTTGTCCGAACACCTAAAAAAAAAACCCGAACAATAAGAAGAGGTGTTCGGAGCTACGCTCCGCTCCGAACACCTACAAAAAAACAACCGAACAATAAGAAGAGGTGTTCGGAGCTACGCTCCGCTCCGAACACATAAAAAACAAAACAAACAATAACAAGAGGTATTCGGACTTTTGTCCGAACACCTAATAAGAAAGAGTTGTTCGGGCTGTAGACCGAACACCTAATAATAATACTACTAATTTATTTAATTTATATTGCGCTCTCTCAATGACCAACCTGTTCAAAGGGGGGGGGGGGGTCAAAACAGTAACAACATTCAAACTTAGGAAATTGCACAAGAAAAGGTTAGTGGAAGGTGCACATATTGTTTTTGAAGTCAACAACATAACCCTTTCAGTACCGCCGTGCCATAGCGGCTCAAAACAACATTCCACTTGGTGACCAATGAGCCCGTATGGCACGGAATTATTAGCACTCTTGGTGACCAATGAGCCTCTGTGGCACATCGACCAAAAGTAAGTTATCAAAATGTGAATAGCCCCCTCAATCGCCTTTTGTCCATCCCCTTGGTAACAAGCTGGCCGCGTGTGCCCTGAAGCGTCGCAAGTTTTAAAAATTAAGCGGTATCGTTAAGCGTCCCCCCACGCATTATTCAGTAAGAGATCATTCTGACAACATGGCCGAAGAAAATGATAACATTTTGGAAGAAATTTTCGCAGACAGTGGTTCAGAAATGTCATCTGACGAGGAATCGCCACTTGAGGACTCGGAGACGTCAGAAGACAGTGAGGATACAGAGCCGAGGGCCTCGACATCAACAGCAACATTAACCTGTTCTAAGAAGGGTAAGAAGACCAAAAAAAAGCCGAATTTCAGGTGTGGATGGCGTGAAGCCAACTGTTACACACGGCGACCGCCTGTTAAATTTACAGCAAACACCGGGGCTACAGAAGACTTCAGTTCGTTCTCCCCATACAAATCTTCAAACTGTACTTTTGTGAAGCAGTGTGGCAGATGATGGTACTAGAGACTAATCGTTATGCTGAACAAATATTGGGAGCGGGGGCAGAAAATAAGTGTGCATGGAGACCAACTGATGTACCTGAAATGATGGCATTCGTGGCCCTACTTCTTTGCATGGGAATCAACAAAAGGCCTCGTTACTCCATGTATTGGTCCAGGTCTGAAATTCTACGAAGTCCCCTGTACTCAGCAACCATGGCTCGTAACCGATTTACTGCAATCCTAAGATTTTTTCATCTCGCCAATAACAGAGATGTCGAGGGCGACTCTCCCCGTGACAAACTTGCTAAATTACGGCCACTGTTAAACATTGTACTACCATCATTCCTCCGGGTGTACCAGCCGGGACGAAGCCTTTCACCGGACGAGACGATGGTCAAATTCAAAGGACGGGTGAGCTTCAAGCAGTACATGCCAAGAAAAGCCGCAAAATGGGAATTGAAATCTTTCTCATTGAACGAATCCGACACAGGGTGGGTACACATGTGCCTGGGAGTTGTTCACAGGATCGCAGCCCAGGTGCCCACAAGGACAGTCCTCTGTAAGTGATCCTGAGACAAACCATCCATCCGAAATAGGGGCACCAGGCAACGTAGTATTGAACCTTTTGCAGGGACTCGAAAATAAAGGACATTGCATCTACATGGACAATTGGTTTACTAGCCCGGCTCTGTTCTCCAAGTTGTCTGAGCTAGGATTCGGAGCTTGTGGAACTGTGCGCTATACCACCCTAGGGATACCCGACGTAGCAAACTCCAAAAAATGTCCTATGAAAAGCGGTGCAGATCCCAAATTTTTTCAGAAAGCAGGCCAACTATGCGTTATGTGGCAGGACACAAAACGTGTCACTCTCCTCTCAAACTATGGCGATTGCAGTGTCACTAGTAAAAAGATTCGGAGCCGGAAAACTTCAACAGGATTTCGTCATATCAAAAAACCGTGCATCGTCGAGGATTACAATAAATACATGGGGGCACGGATCTGGCAGGACAATTATGCACGTACTATACTCATACCCACAAAACATTCAAATGGTGGAAACGTGTATTTATTACAATCCTAGACATATGTTTGCTCAATGCTAATGTCGTATACAACAGCATCCATACAAACAAGAGCTTGTCTACTTTGGATTTTCGGGTCAAGGTGATAGAGGCACTTATTTCAAACTTCGAGAACAACCCAGTTCACCATGCCCGTAAAGTGTCAAGTGCTTCAAACGCCCTTTCAACTCAGCACTTTCCAGGTCCGACTGTTGACGGGAAGAAACGTGACTGTGTTGTATGCAGTTCCACCTCTAATCGGAAACAAACTCGCACGATTTGTAAGCAGTGTATCAAGCCAATGTGTGTTATACCATGCTTTGAGAAATTCCACACCAAGCGATAAATTAGGTCAACAATTCAACTATTAAGTTAATTATGTTAAAAATTTGTAAAGCGGTTATACCATTATTGGAGAATTTCCACACCAAACTAATAATTTTCTAAACTTTCTGAATACTCCCCCCCCCCGCTACAATGTTGAATCCCACAATCGCATGCCTGCCAACAATCAACATTGAGGCGGGGGGGGGGGGGGGGGGGGGAGATGGTACCTAGAAAAAACAAGTATAGCATGGGGGGGGGAGATGGTACTTAGAAAAAACAAGTATAGCACTTTGGCAAAATGTAATGTTAGTTCCTTCTTTACATATTGGTTCATGATAGGTGTAAATTTGATTTGAGGAGTAATTTTTGTCCAGTTCCTCTGTTTATTGAATGTGCAATCCTATGAGCGGGTTTGGGGGGTGCTTCAAAAGGAATTTATTAAAACATGTTTATTTCAGGTTTCAGAAACTAATTGTAAAATACTCAAAATGGCCGACTTAATCAACTATACCACATTGTTTGTATTTGGTCTCATTGTGTTCCAGCATCCTGAAAACCGGCAATATTTTATGTTACGGGCCAAAACAAAATTGTTTGGCGGCCATTTTTATTATTAAAATGGCCGCCTTAACCGACTGATGCAATTATTTAATTGTGTGTCTTGTTGGGTTCCTGGATCCTTAATACATTCAAGTTTCCAACATTGAGGCTGGGGGGGGGGGGGGGGGGAGGATGGTACTTAGAAAATACAAGTATAGCACTTTTGAAATATTTTATGTTTGTTTCTTCTTTACATATTGGTGAATGACAGGTAAAACATATTTTATGAGTTATTTTGTTCGAGTAACGTTCATATTGTGCTTAATCAAACTTCTCTTGTTTATTTTTTATGTTATAATAATCAAAATGGCCGCCTTTTAAAAGTGACTAAACCTCCATGGCAATTATAATTTTTGTATGTGAGGCTCATAGACGGAGATACGGACCAAAACCTAATTTATTGGCGGACATTTATAAATGGGCAATATTTAATGTTCTTTTATGTCAGTTCCTTCTTTGTCATTAAATGTAGAAAAAAATAAAACTTTTGATTTTACCAGTCATTTATTTATAAGTCATATTGTGCGTAATCCAAACTCTCTTGTTTATATTTAATGTCTTTTCCTAGGAGCGGTTTTTTGGGGGGGGTTGCTTCCTAAATTTTTTTAAAAAACCTTTTGTTTTTTGGAGGATTCATAATTTGCCAACAATCTAAATGGCAGCCTTAACCTATTGATCAACATGGGTATAGTCACCAACTCCCAGTATCGGTGAGGCTCAACCAATATTTTATTATTTTTGGGCGGGTTGGGGGGGGGGGGGGAGGATGCTGTTTGAAAAGTAATATCTTATGTTTATTTAACGTTTCAAAAATATGTCTCATGCAGATTGGTATGAACAGCTACTTGACAAATGTTTAACTTAAACATTTAAACTACTCAATTGTGTATTTAGTGGTCATAATACCATACCTCAAATATATGTTTAAGGCAATGATTTAGTCCAAGGCAATATGCCAAAGGAAACAGTAATTTAATTGCTTGCTCAACTTGCATTATGTGACAAGGACCTAGGCTAACCCCAATCTGCCTTGTGAGGGCGCTGTAACCTGAAATTTTCCTAAAATGGTGTTGTTACCAGGTAGCCATGTCAAGGAAATGTCTCTGGTCACCATGGCATAAGTAGCCAATATGTGTTGGTACTGAAAGGGTTATAAACAAAACCTACTTTACTTAACACAAACGTCATCAAAGTTGCCGACAAACATTCTTCAGTCGGACCATTTTCTGACTTTAGTGACACAGCCATCAATCATACCAATCCCCCATTGCCCAATTCTACTCCTCGACGATCACACTAAACGTTCTTTAGTTTTAAAAACATCACCAAACGCCACCACTTGATGATAAAAGATAAACTTTATAACATAACTGTGCATTAAATAAATACTCATTTTGAAAGGCAATGATTTTCACACAAAGCTTACCGTTTTATCACCGTGTGGCACCGATATAGCATCGATAAACACTGCCGTGGACGCCGTCCGAAACACCCATTCATGAGCTGATGTCTAGTCTCTGCTTCTCGGTGTTTGATAAACACATAACCAATGTTCGTCTTTTTCTGCTTGCATTTTCTCAAACAATTACAAGTCATACGAATCACTGAAGCAGGTGGTCATCTCAGTGAAACTTCGTCTTCAATTCCATATTGATCATTAAGCCATGAGAAGGGCGAATAGGGGAACAATTAGACGCTGAATATAAGCGGTATTTAAATCTATAATCTTAATAGTACGCCATTGATAATCTTGAACTACGTTGCGCTGGTCTTTTTTCGTGCGTGATATCCGGGCCGGGGGTGCCGCGGTGCGCCTTGACTAAAGGCTAGCTTCCTGCCACATGAAACAACAATGACGACACTGAACTGCAGCTTGCATCAGTTTCAACGTTATGTGTACATAATGTTTTGTCAATCAAAGTGGGGGGGGGGGGGGGGGGGGGGGGTACGAGTGGGTAGTTGCTCTTCATTGTCCGGTTTTGACCATATATTAAGGTCAAAATGTTGTCATGTCTGTGTTCAGAAGTTTGAGCACAACTAACGTTCTACACCCTGATACAAAAATTATGCTGAAATGATCAGTAGTTTTAAAGATATATATAAGATAGGATAATAAGAAATTTTCAACTTCCGATTTGAACCGGAAGTAAGTTTAAATGTTGGACGGGTTCTGTGTAGCGTTTGTCGAACTTTAAATGAGCTATCCGATGATGTGTAGATTATAAAAAACAAACAAATGGTTCATGAGTTATGCTTTTTACAAATATTAAACTTTGATTTATTATAATTCGATGCCCGATGACGTCATCATGACGTAAATAGGTTTGTGTCGTCTTGATAGTGTGGTTCAACTATCTGTTGAGTTTCATTGTTCAATTCAATCTCAATCTTGAGTTATTCCGTAGATAAGCTCGAAAGTGTTTTTTTGAAGGAAAAAACGAAGGCGAACTTCGACCTATGGTAACGACCCAGAAGTTAAGGTCATGTGAATTTGGCGTTAACTTTTCAAATGTTGCCCGTGTCTTGATCTATCATATGCCCAAATATGAATACTGTAGTTGTACTATTCAGAGACATACAGGCATTGGCATGAGGGCACTTTTCGAGCTAAACTGGCTTGTAACTTGACACCTGATGACGTAATCGTGACGTCACAACTTACTCGGCTTCTCCTAGTTATGTTCTAACTTCACATGAAGTTTCAAGTTCATCAAAGATTCGGAAGTATGCGTTTGCTTGCGGACAAAGCTCACTGAAAAGAATAAGCAAAACAAAGAAGAAAAAAAACCTAGTGATTCAGTTTTTGTCATGTGACAAAAACAAGGTGTTCGAGGAGAGTGATTAAATGAAAGGTAACGACATTAAACCTGATCAATTCAATGCCTGGTTCAGGAGTTAATAATTTTTCAAAAAATAAACATCAATTTCCGGTTTTGACCGGAAGTCAAGGTCAAATAGGGTCACATTTTGTGTAGCGCGTGATTAGTTTATGAAGACCTTTTAGATGATGTATAGATTGAAAAAATTCAATGTGTTTTTCAGAAGTTCAATTTTTTTTTTCAAATATAAAATTTAAACTTCCGGTTTGAACCGGAAGACAATGTCATCAGGTCACAAATTATAGCGTTAGTAATGTTTTTCAAAGCCTTATCTGACGACGTTCAGATAATAAACAACTAATTTCTGATTGTGGAGTATGATTTTTTCAAATAATTAATTGTATCTTCCTGTTTAACCGGAAGTCAAGGTAATGGTCAATGTTGTGTGTCGTTTCTCAAGTTGTTACATACCTACTCAATGACGTAAACATAAATAAAAAATCAAATGTGTGGTTGAGAAATTATTTTTCTTTGAAAAAATAAATTTCAACCTCCGGTTTGAACAAAAAGCCAAGTTTTAACTGATTTCATTTGTGTAGATCCTCATCAGTTCATTAAAACCTTTCAGCTGTTGTATGACTTGTAAAAATATTATAATTATGTGATTGATTATCTGAGGGTGTGCAATGTATCTTATAACATCAATGCAAATGTATTCCTACTTGTAGTTTTTGGTGCGAGACGTTGTTCATTATCACTCAACTATTGCGATTCTCTGCTCTGCACTCGGCGCTCGATGTTACTAAAAACTTTAACAGCGCCCTCTTTCGTTGGACGAAAAAGAGCGCTGTTGGGGATTCCCCAAAAACAAATTCGCGCCATATCAAACACGTACAGTCAGCGCTTGCACTGATTGTAACGTATAATATAGCGTGTTGTCGATCAAAATGGGGAAAAACGTAAGGGTCAACAGGTGTGCTTTTACGTCCTTTTTCGACCAGATAGTAAGATCAAAATGTTGTTATCTCAGTGCATAAGTTTAAGAGGGATTGCTGTTCTACAATCTGATACAATAATTATGCTGAAGTGATCAAGAGTTTTAAAGATATGAATAAAATAAGATAATCTGAAATTTTCAACTTCCGTTAACTACCGAAAGTAAGTTAAAATATTGTACGGATTCTGTGAAGCGTTTGTCAAACTTTTAACGATCTTTCCGATGATGTGTAGATTGTCAAAATCCGAATTATGGTTTTTGAGTTATGATTTTTACAAATATTAAACTTTGATTTAATGTAATTCAGTGCCCGATGACGTCATCATGACGTAATTAAGTATGTGTTGTCTTGATACTAAGGTTCAATTATCTGGTGAGTTTCAGCATTCAATTCAATCTCAATCTTGAGTTATTCCGTAGATAAGCTCGAAAGTTGTTTTTTGAAGGAAAAAAACGAAGGGGAACTTCGACCTAGGGTAACGACCCGGAAGTTAAGGTCGTACAATTTTTTGGCGTTAACTTTTCAAATGTTGCCCCTGTCTTGGTCTATCAGATGCCAAAACTTTGAACATCATAGCTTTCATATTCGTTGAGATACAGCAAAAAGCAAATGGTCACTTTTCAACTTTAAAAACCTTGTAATTCGACACCTGATGACGTCATCATGACGTAATGACAACTGTGCCGTCTTCTTATTGAGGTTCAATTATCTGACAAGTTTCAAGGTTCAGTTCAGTTTCAATCTTGAGTTATGTAACAGAGAAGAGTTGCCTGGAAGAAGGAGAAGAAAAAAAACCTAGACTTTCAGTTTTTGTTATCCACAAAAACAAGGTGTTCGTGGTGAGTGAGTGAATGAATTGGTGACAACATTTTACCTCATCAATCCAATGACTGGTTCAGGAGTTTTGAATTGTTTTTAAATTAAACACCAACTTCCGGTTCGCAACGGATAAAAGGTCAAAAAGGGTCACTATTTGTGTAGCGCGTGATAAATTTATTAAGACCTTTTAGATGATGGATGGATTGTAAAAATCCAATATTTGGTTTAGAAGTTATGATTTTTTCAAATATAAAGTTTCAACTTCCGTTTTGAACCGGAAGGTGATGTCAAATGAGGTCACACTTGGTGGCGTTGGTGATGTCTTTTGAGTTCTTTCTTTTGACGTATAGATGATAAAAATCAATCATGTGGTTTACGATTTTTTATTTTTCAAATATTATAAATCACTTTCCAACTGTAACCGGAAGTCAAGGTCAAACGAGGTCGCATATTGTGTAGCACGTGATAAGTCTATTAAGATCTTTCAGATGATGCATAGATTGAAAAAAACAAATGTATAGTTCAGATGTTATGATTTTTTTTTTATATAAAATTTAAACTTCCGGTTTGAACCGGAAGACAATGTCATCAGGTCACAAATTATAGCGTTAGTAATGTTTTTCAAAGCCTTATCTGACTACGTTCAGATAATAAACAACTAATTCCTGGTTTTGGAGTAATGTTTTTTCAAATAATTAATTGTATCTTCCTATTTAACAGGAAGTCAAGGTTAAATAGTAGATGTTGTGTGTCGTTTCTTAAGTTGTTACATACCTACCCAATGACGTATAAATAAATAAAAAAATCAAATGTGTGGTTGAGAAATTATTTTTCTTTGAAAATTATAATTTCAACCTCCGGTTTGAACAATAAGAAGCCAAGTTTAAACTGGTTTCATTTGTGTAGATCCTAATCAGTACATTAAAACCTTTCAGCTAATGTATGACTTGTAAAAAACCTATAATTATGTGAACCGGAGTAACGTGTTTTTCAAATATTAGATTAATTATCTGAGGGTGTGCATTGTTTCTTGTAATATCAATGCCAATGTATTCCTACTTGTAGTTTTGGTGCGAGACGTTGTTCATTATCACTGAACTATTGCGATTCTCCGCTATGCACTCAGCGCTCGATGTTACTGAAAACTTTAATCACAACAGCGCCCCCTTTCGTTTGACGAAAAAGAGCGCTGTTGGGGATTCCCCCAAAAAATAAATTCGCGCCACAACAACATGTACACACACGCACAGTCAGCGCTGGCAATGCATGTAGCGTACATAGTGTGCATTGTTGTCAGTCGTTGGCGCTTACACGTTATGTGTACAATGCGTTGTCAATGAAAGTGGGAGGTGGGGTGGGGGGGGGGGGGGTACGAGTAGGACGGTGCGCTTCATTTCCCAGTTTTTACCAGATGCATACGATTATAATGTTGTTATCTCTGTGCAAAAGTTTAAGAGGGATTGCTGTTCTACAATCTGATACAAAAATTATGCTGAAGTGATCAAGAGTTTTAAAGATGTGAATAAGATAAGATATTATGAAATTTTCAACTTCCGTTATGAACCGAAACTTTCGAAAGTAAGTTAAAATATTGTACGTGTTCTGTGAAGCGTTTGTCAAACTCTTAACGATCTATCCGATGATGTGTAGATTGTCAAAATCCGAATTATGGTTTTTGAGTTATGATTTTTACAAATATTAAACTTTGATTCAATGTAATTCAGTGCCCGATGACGTCATCATGACGTAATTAAGTATGTATTGTCTTGATACTAAGGCTCAATTATCTGGTGAGTTTCAACATTCAAGTCAATCTCAATCTTGAGTTATTCCGTAGATAAGCTCGAAAGTTGTTTTTTGAAGGAAAAAAAGAAGGTGAACTTCGACCTAGGGTAACGACCCGGAAGTTAAGGTCGTACAATTTTGGCGTTAACTTTTCAAATGTTGCACCAGTCTTGGTCTATCAGATGCCAAAACTTTCAACATCATAGCTTTCATATTCGTTGAGATACAGCAAAAAGCAAATGGTCATTTTTCAACTTTAAAAACCTTGTAATTCGACACCTGATGACGTCATCATGACGTAATGACAACTGTGCCGTCTTCATAATGAGGTTCAATTATCTGATGAATTTCAAGGTTCAATTCAGTTTCAATCTGGACTTATGCTGTAGAGAAGAGTTGCGTGGAAGAAGAAGATGGGGAAGAAAAACTAGACTTTAAGTTTTTGTCATGTGACAAAACAAGGTGTTCGTGATGAGTGATTGAATGAATATTAGTGACAACGTTTAACTCATCAATCCAATGACCGGTTTAGGTGTTATGAGTTTTGTAAAAATTAAACATCATGTTCCGGTATGAACCGGAAGTCAAGGGCAAATGGGGGTTACATTTTGTGTAGCGCTTGTTGAGATTTTGAAGACCTTTCTAATGATAAATAAATTCTAAAAATCAAATGTATGGTTCGGAAGTTATGATTTTTTTAAATATAAAGTTTAAATTTCAGGTTTTGAAAGCCTTATCTGCCGACGTACAGAAAATAAACAACCAATGTCTGCTTATGATTTTTTCAGATACTAAATTATCAAGGTCAAATGGGGTCAATTTTTGTGTAACGTTTGTCGAACTTTTAATTACCTATCCGATGATGTGTAGATTGAAAAAATAAAATAAATGGTTCATGAGTTATGTTACAAAAATTTTACTTTCAGTTATTGTAATTTAATACCCGATGTGGTTATCATGACGTCATTAAGTTTGTGTCATCTTGATACTGAGGTTCAATAATCTTATGAGTTTCAATGTTCAATTCAATTTCAATCTTAAGATATTCTGTAGATAAGCCCGAAAACAATGTTATTAATTTATCAGCGCCGTTTTCTAAATTTCAAACGAAAGAGGGCGCTGTTGCAATTTTTAATTTTTGGTTTCTGCAAGATAAAACAATCAAACACGACGACAGTGCACGGCACAGCGCTTGAACTTGCTTGCATCAGTTTCAACGTTATGTGTACATAATGAGTTGTCAATGAAAGTGTGGGGGGGGGGGGTTACGAGTGGGTAGGTGCGCTTCATTGTTCTGTTTTAACAAGATGTAAAAGGTTAAAATGTTGTTATCTCAGTGCAAAAGTTTAAGAGGGATTGCTGTTCTATAATCTGATACAAAAATTATGCTGAAGTGATCAAGAGTTTTAAAGATGTGAATAAGATAAGATATTATGAAATTTTTAACTTCCGTTATGAACCGAAATTTTCGAAAGTAAGTTAAAATATTGTACGTGTTCTGTGAAGCGTTTGTCAAACTTTTAACGATCTATCCGATGATGTGTAGATTGTCAAAATGATTTTTTTTAAAATATAAAATTTAAACTTCCGGTTTGAACCGGAAGACAATGTCATCAGGTCACAAATTATAGCGTTAGTAATGTTTTTCAAAGCCTTATCTGACGACGTTCAGATAATAAACAACTAATTCCTGGTTTTGGAGTAATGTTTTTTTCAAATAATTAATTGTATCTTCCTATTTAACCGGAAGTTAAGGTTAAATAGTAAATGTTGTGTGTCGTTTCTTAAGTTGTTACATACCTACCCAATGACGTATAAATAAATTAAAAAAATCAAATGTGTGGTTGAGAAATTATTTTTCTTTGAAAAATTTAATTTCAACCTCCGGTTTGAACAAGAAGCCAAGTTTAAACTGGTTTCATTTGTGTAGATCCTAATCAGTACATTAAAACCTTTCAGCTAATGTATGACTTGTAAAAAAACCCTATAATTATGTGAACCGGAGTAACGTGTTTTTCAAATATTAGATTAATTATCTGAGGGTGTGCATTGTTTCTTGTAATATCAATGCCAATGTATTCCTACTTGTAGTTCTGGTGCGAGACGTACGTTGTTCATTATCACTCAACTATTGCGATTCTCCGCTATGCACTCAGCGCTCGATGTTACTGAAAACTTTATTCACAACAGCGCCCCCTTTCGTTGGACGAAAAAGAGCGTTGTTGGGGATTCCCCCCCAGAAAAGTTCGCGCCACTTCACACACGCACAGTCAGAGCTGGCAATGCATGTAGCGTACATAGTGTGCGTTGTTGTCAGTCGTTAGCCCTTACACGTTATGTGAACAATGCGTTGTCAATGAAAGTGAGAGGTGGGGGGGGGGGGGGTACGAGTAGGACGGTGCGCTTCATTTCCCAGTTTTTACCAGATGCATAGGATTATAATGTTGTTATCTCTGTGCAAAAGTTTAAGAGGGATTGCTGTTCTACAATCTGATACAAAAATTATGCTGAAGTGATCAAGAGTTTTAAAGATGTGAATAAGATAAGATATTATGAAATTTTCAACTTCCGTTATGAACCGAAACTTTCGAAAGTAAGTTAAAATATTGTATGGTTTCTGTGAAGCGTTTGTCAAACTCTTTACGATCTATCCGATGATGTGTAGATTGTCAAAATCCGAATTATGGTTTTTGAGTTATGATTTTTACAAATATTAAACTTTGATTTAATGTAATTCAGTGCCCGATGACGTCATCATGACGTAATTAAGTATGTGTTGTCTTGATACTAAGGTTCAACTATCTGGTGAGTTTCAGCATTCAATTCAATCTCAATCTTGAGTTATTCCGTAGATAAGCTCGAAAGTTGTTTTTTGAAGGAAAAAATCGAAGGTGAACTTCGACCTGGGTAACGACCCAGAAGTTAAGGTCGTACAATTTTGGCGTTAACTTTTCAAATGTTGCCCCAGTCTTGGTCTATCAGATGCCAAACTTTGAAAATCATAGCTTTCATATTCGTTGAGATACAGCAAAAAGCAAATGGTCATTTTTTCACCTTAAAAACCCTGTAATTCGACACCTGATGACGTCATCATGACGTACTGACAACTGTGCCGTCTTCATATTGAGGTTCAATTATCTGATAAGTTTCAAGGTTCAATTCAGTTTCAATCTTGAGTTATGCTGTAGAGAAGAGTTGCGAATAAGAAGAAGGAGAAGAAAAGAAAAAAAAAAAAACAATAACTAGGCTTTCAGTTTTTGTTATCCACAAAAACAAGGTTTTCGTGGTGAGTGAGTGAATGAATTGGTGACAACATTTTACCTCATCAATCCAATGACTGGTTCAGGAGTTTTGAATTGTTTTTAAATTAAACACTAACTTCCGGTTCTCAACGGATAAAAGGTCAAATAGGGGTCACTATTTGTGTAGCGCGTGATAAAATTATTAAGACCTTTTAGATGATGGATGGATTGTAAAAATCCAATATTTGGTTTAGAAGTTATGATTTTTTCAAATATAAAGTTTCAACTTCCGTTTTGAACCGGAAGGTGGTGTCAAATGAGGTCACACTTCGTGGCGTTGGTGATGTCTTTTGAGTTCTTTCTTTTGACGTATAGATGATAAAAATCAATCATGTGGTTTACGATTTTTTATTTTTCAAATTTTATATATCAATTTCCAACTGTAACTGGAAGTCAAGGTCAAACGAGGTCGCATATTGTGTAGCACGTGATAAGTCTATTAAGATCTTTCAGATGATGCATAGATTGAAAAAAACAAATGTATAGTTCAGATGTTATGAGTTTTGTTTTAAATATAAAATTTAAACTTCCGGTTTGAACCGGAAGACAATGTCATCAGGTCACAAATTATAGCGTTAGTAATGTTTATCAAAGCCTTATCTGACGACGTTCAGATAATAAACAACTAATTCCTGGTTTTGGAGTAATGTTTTTTTCAAATAATTAATTGTATCTTCCTATTTAACAGGAAGTCAAGGTTAAATAGTAAATGTTGTGTGTCGTTTCTTAAGTTGTTACATACCTACCCAATGACGTATAAATAAATAAAAAAATCAAATGTGTGGTTGAGAAATTATTTTTCTTTGAAAAATTTAATTTCAACCTCCGGTTTGAACAATAAGAAGCCAAGTTTAAACTGGTTTCATTTGTGTAGATCCTAATGAGTACATTAAAACCTTTCAGCTAATGTATGACTTGTAAAAAACCTATAATTATGTGAACCGGAGTAACGTGTTTTTCAAATATTAGATTAATTATCTGAGGGTGTGCATTGTTTCTTGTAATATCAATGCCAATGTATTCCTACTTGTAGTTCTGGTGCGAGACGTACGTTGTTCATTATCACTCAACTATTGCGATTCTCCGCTATGCACTCAGCGCTCGATGTTACTGAAAACTTTATTCACAACAGCGCCCCCTTTCGTTGGACGAAAAAGAGCGTTGTTGGGGATTCCCCCCCAGAAAAGTTCGCGCCACTTCACACACGCACAGTCAGAGCTGGCAATGCATGTAGCGTACATAGTGTGCGTTGTTGTCAGTCGTTAGCCCTTACACGTTATGTGAACAATGCGTTGTCAATGAAAGTGAGAGGTGGGGGGGGGGGGGGGTACGAGTAGGACGGTGCGCTTCATTTCCCAGTTTTTACCAGATGCATAGGATTATAATGTTGTTATCTCTGTGCAAAAGTTTAAGAGGGATTGCTGTTCTACAATCTGATACAAAAATTATGCTGAAGTGATCAAGAGTTTTAAAGATGTGAATAAGATAAGATATTATGAAATTTTCAACTTCCGTTATGAACCGAAACTTTCGAAAGTAAGTTAAAATATTGTATGGTTTCTGTGAAGCGTTTGTCAAACTCTTTACGATCTATCCGATGATGTGTAGATTGTCAAAATCCGAATTATGGTTTTTGAGTTATGATTTTTACAAATATTAAACTTTGATTTAATGTAATTCAGTGCCCGATGACGTCATCATGACGTAATTAAGTATGTGTTGTCTTGATACTAAGGTTCAACTATCTGGTGAGTTTCAGCATTCAATTCAATCTCAATCTTGAGTTATTCCGTAGATAAGCTCGAAAGTTGTTTTTTGAAGGAAAAAATCGAAGGTGAACTTCGACCTGGGTAACGACCCAGAAGTTAAGGTCGTACAATTTTGGCGTTAACTTTTCAAATGTTGCCCCAGTCTTGGTCTATCAGATGCCAAACATTGAACATCATAGCTTTCATATTCGTTGAGATACAGCAAAAAGCAAATGGTCATTTTTTCACCTTAAAAACCCTGTAATTCGACACCTGATGACGTCATCATGACGTACTGACAACTGTGCCGTCTTCATATTGAGGTTCAATTATCTGATGAGTTTCAAGGTTCAATTCAGTTTCAATCTTGAGTTATGCTGTAGAGAAGAGTTGCGAATAAGAAGAAGGAGAAGAAAAAAAACTAGACTTTCAGTTTTTGTTATCCACAAAAACAAGGTTTTCGTGGTGAGTGAGTGAATGAATTGGTGACAACATTTTACCTCATCAATCCAATGACTGGTTCAGGAGTTTTGAATTGTTTTTAAATTAAACACTAACTTCCGGTTCTCAACGGATAAAAGGTCAAATAGGGGTCACTATTTGTGTAGCGCGTGATAAAATTATTAAGACCTTTTAGATGATGGATGGATTGTAAAAATCCAATATTTGGTTTAGAAGTTATGATTTTTTCAAATATAAAGTTTCAACTTCCGTTTTGAACCGGAAGGTGGTGTCAAATGAGGTCACACTTCGTGGCGTTGGTGATGTCTTTTGAGTTCTTTCTTTTGACGTATAGATGATAAAAATCAATCATGTGGTTTACGATTTTTTATTTTTCAAATTTTATATATCAATTTCCAACTGTAACTGGAAGTCAAGGTCAAACGAGGTCGCATATTGTGTAGCACGTGATAAGT
This sequence comes from Leptasterias polaris, assembly GCA_037783415.1. Lineage (NCBI taxonomy): Eukaryota > Metazoa > Echinodermata > Asteroidea > Forcipulatida > Asteriidae > Leptasterias > Leptasterias polaris. The sequence continues at coordinate 11,204,657 of JAZGTN010000009.1, forward strand.
CTATTAAGATCTTTCAGATGATGCATAGATTGAAAAAAACAAATGTATAGTTCAGATGTTATGAGTTTTGTTTTAAATATAAAATTTAAACTTCCGGTTTGAACCGGAAGACAATGTCATCAGGTCACAAATTATAGCGTTAGTAATGTTTATCAAAGCCTTATCTGACGACGTTCAGATAATAAACAACTAATTCCTGGTTTTGGAGTAATGTTTTTTTCAAATAATTAATTGTATCTTCCTATTTAACAGGAAGTCAAGGTTAAATAGTAAATGTTGTGTGTCGTTTCTTAAGTTGTTACATACCTACCCAATGACGTATAAATAAATAAAAAAATCAAATGTGTGGTTGAGAAATTATTTTTCTTTGAAAAATTTAATTTCAACCTCCGGTTTGAACAATAAGAAGCCAAGTTTAAACTGGTTTCATTTGTGTAGATCCTAATGAGTACATTAAAACCTTTCAGCTAATGTATGACTTGTAAAAAACCTATAATTATGTGAACCGGAGTAACGTGTTTTTCAAATATTAGATTAATTATCTGAGGGTGTGCATTGTTTCTTGTAATATCAATGCCAATGTATTCCTACTTGTAGTTCTGGTGCGAGACGTACGTTGTTCATTATCACTCAACTATTGCGATTCTCCGCTATGCACTCAGCGCTCGATGTTACTGAAAACTTTATTCACAACAGCGCCCCCTTTCGTTGGACGAAAAAGAGCGTTGTTGGGGATTCCCCCCCAGAAAAGTTCGCGCCACTTCACACACGCACAGTCAGAGCTGGCAATGCATGTAGCGTACATAGTGTGCGTTGTTGTCAGTCGTTAGCCCTTACACGTTATGTGAACAATGCGTTGTCAATGAAAGTGAGAGGTGGTGGGGGGGGGGGGGGGGGGGGTACGAGTAGGACGGTGCGCTTCATTTCCCAGTTTTTACCAGATGCATAGGATTATAATGTTGTTATCTCTGTGCAAAAGTTTAAGAGGGATTGCTGTTCTACAATCTGATACAAAAATTATGCTGAAGTGATCAAGAGTTTTAAAGATGTGAATAAGATAAGATATTATGAAATTTTCAACTTCCGTTATGAACCGAAACTTTCGAAAGTAAGTTAAAATATTGTATGGTTTCTGTGAAGCGTTTGTCAAACTCTTTACGATCTATCCGATGATGTGTAGATTGTCAAAATCCGAATTATGGTTTTTGAGTTATGATTTTTACAAATATTAAACTTTGATTTAATGTAATTCAGTGCCCGATGACGTCATCATGACGTAATTAAGTATGTGTTGTCTTGATACTAAGGTTCAACTATCTGGTGAGTTTCAGCATTCAATTCAATCTCAATCTTGAGTTATTCCGTAGATAAGCTCGAAAGTTGTTTTTTGAAGGAAAAAATCGAAGGTGAACTTCGACCTGGGTAACGACCCAGAAGTTAAGGTCGTACAATTTTGGCGTTAACTTTTCAAATGTTGCCCCAGTCTTGGTCTATCAGATGCCAAACTTTGAACATCATAGCTTTCATATTCGTTGAGATACAGCAAAAAGCAAATGGTCATTTTTTCACCTTAAAAACCCTGTAATTCGACACCTGATGACGTCATCATGACGTACTGACAACTGTGCCGTCTTCATATTGAGGTTCAATTATCTGATGAGTTTCAAGGTTCAATTCAGTTTCAATCTTGAGTTATGCTGTAGAGAAGAGTTGCGAATAAGAAGAAGGAGAAGAAAAAAAACTAGACTTTCAGTTTTTGTTATCCACAAAAACAAGGTTTTCGTGGTGAGTGAGTGAATGAATTGGTGACAACATTTTACCTCATCAATCCAATGACTGGTTCAGGAGTTTTGAATTGTTTTTAAATTAAACACTAACTTCCGGTTCTCAACGGATAAAAGGTCAAATAGGGGTCACTATTTGTGTAGCGCGTGATAAAATTATTAAGACCTTTTAGATGATGGATGGATTGTAAAAATCCAATATTTGGTTTAGAAGTTATGATTTTTTCAAATATAAAGTTTCAACTTCCGTTTTGAACCGGAAGGTGGTGTCAAATGAGGTCACACTTCGTGGCGTTGGTGATGTCTTTTGAGTTCTTTCTTTTGACGTATAGATGATAAAAATCAATCATGTGGTTTACGATTTTTTATTTTTCAAATTTTATATATCAATTTCCAACTGTAACTGGAAGTCAAGGTCAAACGAGGTCGCATATTGTGTAGCACGTGATAAGTCTATTAAGATCTTTCAGATGATGCATAGATTGAAAAAAACAAATGTATAGTTCAGATGTTATGAGTTTTGTTTTAAATATAAAATTTAAACTTCCGGTTTGAACCGGAAGACAATGTCATCAGGTCACAAATTATAGCGTTAGTAATGTTTATCAAAGCCTTATCTGACGACGTTCAGATAATAAACAACTAATTCCTGGTTTTGGAGTAATGTTTTTTTCAAATAATTAATTGTATCTTCCTATTTAACAGGAAGTCAAGGTTAAATAGTAAATGTTGTGTGTCGTTTCTTAAGTTGTTACATACCTACCCAATGACGTATAAATAAATAAAAAAATCAAATGTGTGGTTGAGAAATTATTTTTCTTTGAAAAATTTAATTTCAACCTCCGGTTTGAACAATAAGAAGCCAAGTTTAAACTGGTTTCATTTGTGTAGATCCTAATGAGTACATTAAAACCTTTCAGCTAATGTATGACTTGTAAAAAACCTATAATTATGTGAACCGGAGTAACGTGTTTTTCAAATATTAGATTAATTATCTGAGGGTGTGCATTGTTTCTTGTAATATCAATGCCAATGTATTCCTACTTGTAGTTCTGGTGCGAGACGTACGTTGTTCATTATCACTCAACTATTGCGATTCTCCGCTATGCACTCAGCGCTCGATGTTACTGAAAACTTTATTCACAACAGCGCCCCCTTTCGTTGGACGAAAAAGAGCGTTGTTGGGGATTCCCCCCCAGAAAAGTTCGCGCCACTTCACACACGCACAGTCAGAGCTGGCAATGCATGTAGCGTACATAGTGTGCGTTGTTGTCAGTCGTTAGCCCTTACACGTTATGTGAACAATGCGTTGTCAATGAAAGTGAGAGGTGGTGGGGGGGGGGGGGGGGGGGGGGGGGGGTACGAGTAGGACGGTGCGCTTCATTTCCCAGTTTTTACCAGATGCATAGGATTATAATGTTGTTATCTCTGTGCAAAAGTTTAAGAGGGATTGCTGTTCTACAATCTGATACAAAAATTATGCTGAAGTGATCAAGAGTTTTAAAGATGTGAATAAGATAAGATATTATGAAATTTTCAACTTCCGTTATGAACCGAAACTTTCGAAAGTAAGTTAAAATATTGTATGGTTTCTGTGAAGCGTTTGTCAAACTCTTTACGATCTATCCGATGATGTGTAGATTGTCAAAATCCGAATTATGGTTTTTGAGTTATGATTTTTACAAATATTAAACTTTGATTTAATGTAATTCAGTGCCCGATGACGTCATCATGACGTAATTAAGTATGTGTTGTCTTGATACTAAGGTTCAACTATCTGGTGAGTTTCAGCATTCAATTCAATCTCAATCTTGAGTTATTCCGTAGATAAGCTCGAAAGTTGTTTTTTGAAGGAAAAAATCGAAGGTGAACTTCGACCTGGGTAACGACCCAGAAGTTAAGGTCGTACAATTTTGGCGTTAACTTTTCAAATGTTGCCCCAGTCTTGGTCTATCAGATGCCAAACTTTGAACATCATAGCTTTCATATTCGTTGAGATACAGCAAAAAGCAAATGGTCATTTTTTTACCTTAAAAACCCTGTAATTCGACACCTGATGACGTCATCATGACGTACTGACAACTGTGCCGTCTTCATATTGAGGTTCAATTATCTGATGAGTTTCAAGGTTCAATTCAGTTTCAATCTTGAGTTATGCTGTAGAGAAGAGTTGCGAATAAGAAGAAGGAGAAGAAAAAAAACTAGACTTTCAGTTTTTGTTATCCACAAAAACAAGGTTTTCGTGGTGAGTGAGTGAATGAATTGGTGACAACATTTTACCTCATCAATCCAATGACTGGTTCAGGAGTTTTGAATTGTTTTTAAATTAAACACTAACTTCCGGTTCTCAACGGATAAAAGGTCAAATAGGGGTCACTATTTGTGTAGCGCGTGATAAAATTATTAAGACCTTTTAGATGATGGATGGATTGTAAAAATCCAATATTTGGTTTAGAAGTTATGATTTTTTCAAATATAAAGTTTCAACTTCCGTTTTGAACCGGAAGGTGGTGTCAAATGAGGTCACACTTCGTGGCGTTGGTGATGTCTTTTGAGTTCTTTCTTTTGACGTATAGATGATAAAAATCAATCATGTGGTTTACGATTTTTATTTTTCAAATTTTATATATCAATTTCCAACTGTAACTGGAAGTCAAGGTCAAACGAGGTCGCATATTGTGTAGCACGTGATAAGTCTATTAAGATCTTTCAGATGATGCATAGATTGAAAAAAACAAATGTATAGTTCAGATGTTATGATTTTTTTTTTTTTATATAAAATTTAAACTTCCGGTTTGAACCGGAAGACAATGTCATCAGGTCACAAATTATAGCGTTAGTAATGTTTTTCAAAGCCTTATCTGACGACGTTCAGATAATAAACAACTAATTCCTGGTTTTGGAGTAATGTTTTTTTCAAATAATTAATTGTATCTTCCTATTTAACAGGAAGTCAAGGTTAAATAGTAAATGTTGTGTGTCGTTTCTTAAGTTGTTACATACCTACCCAATGACGTATAAATAAATAAAAAAATCAAATGTGTGGTTGAGAAATTATTTTTCTTTGAAAAATTTAATTTCAACCTCCGGTTTCAACAATAAGAAGCCAAGTTTAAACTGGTTTCATTTGTGTAGATCCTAATGAGTACATTAAAACCTTTCAGCTAATGTATGACTTGTAAAAAACCTATAATTATGTGAACCGGAGTAACGTGTTTTTCAAATAGTAGATTAATTATCTGAGGGTGTGCATTGTTTCTTGTAATATCAATGCCAATGTATTCCTACTTGTAGTTTTGGTGCGAGACGTACGTTGTTCATTATCACTCAACTTTTGCGATTCTCCGCTGTGCACTCAGCGCTCGATGTTACTGAAAACTTTATTCACAACAGCGCCCCCTTTCGTTGGACGAAAAAAAGCGCTGTTGGGGATTCCCCCAAAAAAATTCGCGCCAGTCAGCGCTGGCAATGCATGTAGCGTACATAGTGTGCGTTGTTGTCAGTCGTTAGCGCTTACACGTTATGTGTACAATGCGTTGTCAATGAAAGTGGGAGGTGGGGGGGGGGGGGTACGAGTAGGACGGTGCGCTTCATTTCCCAGTTTTTACCAGATGCATACGATTATAATGTTGTTATCTCTGTGCAAAAGTTTAAGAGGGATTGCTGTTCTACAATCTGATACAAAAATTATGCTGAAGTGATCAAGAGTTTTAAAGATGTGAATAAGATAAGATATTATGAAATTTTCAACTTCCGTTATGAACCGAAACTTTCGAAAGTAAGTTAAAATATTGTATGGTTTCTGTGAAGCGTTTGTCAAACTCTTAACGATCTATCCGATGATGTGTAGATTGTCAAAATCCGAATTATGGTTTTTGAGTTATGATTTTTACAAATATTAAACTTTGATTCAATGTAATTCAGTGCCCGATGACGTCATCATGACGTAATTAAGTATGTATTGTCTTGATACTAAGGTTCAACTATCTGGTGAGTTTCAGCATTCAATTCAATCTCAATCTTGAGTTATTCCGTAGATAAGCTCGAAAGTTGTTTTTGAAGGAAAAAATCGAAGGTGAACTTCGACCTGGGTAACGACCCAGAAATTAAGGTCGTACATTTTTGGCGTTAACTTTTCAAATGTAGCCCCAATCTTGGTCTATCAGATGCCAAATTTTGAACATCATAGCTTTCATATTCGTTGAGATACAGCAAAAAGAAAATGGTAATTTTTTCACCTTAAACACCCTGTAATTCGACACCTGATGACGTCATCATGACGTACTGACAACTGTGCCGTCTTCATATTGAGGTTCAATTGTCTGATGAGTTTCAAGATTCAATTCAGTTTCAATCTTGAGTTATGCTGTAGAGAAGAGTTGCGAATAAGAAGGAGAAGAAAAAACTAGACTTTCAGTTTTTGTTATCCACAAAAACAAGGTTTTCGTGGTGAGTGAGTGAATGAATTGGTGACAACATTTTACCTCATCAATCCAATGACTGGTTCAGGAGTTTTGAATTGTTTTTAAATTAAACACTAACTTCCGGTTCTCAACGGATAAAAGGTCAAATAGGGGTCACTATTTGTGTAGCGCGTGATAAAATTATTAAGACCTTTTAGATGATGGATGGATTGTAAAAATCCAATATTTGGTTTAGAAGTTATGATTTTTTCAAATATAAAGTTTCAACTTCCGTTTTGAACCGGAAGGTGGTTTCAAATGAGGTCACACTTCGTGGCGTTGGTGATGTCTTTTGAGTTCTTTCTTTTGACGTAAAGATGATAAAAATCAATCATGTGGTTTACGATTTTTTATTTTTCAAATTTTATATATCAATTTCCAACTGTAACTGGAAGTCAAGGTCAAACGAGGTCGCATATTGTGTAGCACGTGATAAGTCTATTAAGATCTTTCAGATGATGCATAGATTGAAAAAAACAAATGTATAGTTCAGATGTTATGATTTTTTTTTTTAATATAAAATTTAAACTTCCGGTTTGAACCGGAAGACAATGTCATCAGGTCACAAATTATAGCGTTAGTAATGTTTTTCAAAGCCTTATCTGACGACGTTCAGATAATAAACAACTAATTCCTGGTTTTGGAGTAATGTTTTTTTCAAATAATTAATTGTATCTTCCTATTTAACCGGAAGTTAAGGTTAAATAGTAAATGTTGTGTGTCGTTTCTTAAGTTGTTACATACTTACCCAATGACGTATAAATAAATTCAAAAAATCAAATGTGTGGTTGAGAAATTATTTTTCTTTGAAAAATTTAATTTCAACCTCCGGTTTGAACAAGAAGCCAAGTTTAAACTGGTTTCATTTGTGTAGATCCTAATGAGTACATTAAAACCTTTCAGCTAATGTATGACTTGTAAAAAAAACCTATAATTATGTGAACCCGAGTAACGTGTTTTTCAAATATTAGATTAATTATCTGAGGGTGTGCATTGTTTCTTGTAATATCAATGCCAATGTATTCCTACTTGTAGTTTTGGTGCGAGACGTTGTTCATTATCACTGAACTATTGCGATTCTCCGCTATGCACTCAGCGCTCGATGTTACTGAAAACTTTATTCACAACAGCGCCCCCTTTCGTTGGACGAAAAAGATCGCTGTTGGGGATTCCCCCAAAACAATTTCGCGCCACAGTCAGCGCTGGCAATGCATGTAGCGTACATAGTGTGCGTTGTTGTCAGTCGTTAGCCCTTACACGTTATGTGTACAATGCGTTGTCAATGAAAGTGGGAGGTGGGGGGGGGGGGGGGGTACGAGTAGGACGGTGCGCTTCATTTCCCAGTTTTTACCAGATGCATACGATTATAATGTTGTTATCTCTGTGCAAAAGTTTAAGTGGGATTGCTGTTCTACAATCTGATACAAAAATTATGCTGATGTGATCAAGAGTTTTAAAGATGTGAATAAGATAAGATATTATGAAATTTTCAACTTCCGTTATGAACCGAAACTTTCGAAAGTAAGTTAAAATATTGTATGGTTTCTGTGAAGCGTTTGTCAAACTCTTCACGATCTATCCGATGATGTGTAGATTGTCAAAATCCGAATTATGGTTTTTGAGTTATGATTTTTACAAAAATTAAACTTTGATTTAATGTAACTCAGTGCCCGATGACGTCATCATGACGTAATTAGGTATGTATTGTCTTGATACTAAGGTTCAACTATCTGGTGAGTTTCAACATTCAATTCAATCTCAATCTTGAGTTATTCCGTAGATAGGCTCGAAAGTTGTTTTTTGAAGGAAAAAAACGAAGGTGAACTTCGACCCAGGGTAACGACCCGGAAGTTAAGGTCGTACAAATTTTGCGTTAACTTTTCAAATGTTGCCCCAGTCTTGCTCTATCAGATGCCAAAACTTTGAACATCATAGCTTTCATATTCGTTGAGATACAGCAAAAAGCAAATGGTCATTTTTCAACTTTAAAAACCTTGTAATTCGACACCTGATGACGTCATCATGACGTACTGACAACTGTGCCGTCTTCATATTGAGGTTCAATTATCTGATGAGTTTCAAGGTTCAATTCAGTTTCAATCTTGAGTTATGCTGTAGAGAAGAGTTCTAGGGAAGAAGAAGATGGAGAAGAAAAAAAAAAAAAAAAAACAGAACAATAACAAGAGGTTTTCGTGCTCAATTGCACGAAAACCTAAAAAAAAAAAAAAGAACAATAACAAGAGGTTTTCGTGCTCAATTGCACGAAAACCTAAAAAACAGAACAATAACAAGAGGTTTTCGTGCTCAATTGCACGAAAACCTAACAAGAGGTTTTCGTGCTCAATTGCACGAAAACCTAAAAACTAAAAAAAAACTGAACAATAACAAGAGGTGTTCGTGCACATATTGCACGAACACCTAAAAACAAAACGGAACAATATCAAGAGGTGTTCGTGCTCATATTGCACGAACACCTAAAAAACAAAACGGAACAATATCAAGAGGTGTTCGTGCTCATATTGCACGAACACCTAAAAAGTAAAAAACAGAACAATAACAAGAGGTGTTCGTGCACATATTGCACGAACACCTAAAAAGTAAAAAAAAAAACACGGAACAATAACAAAGAGGTGTTCGTGCTCATATTGCACGAACACCTAAAAAAAAAACCTGAACAAAAACAATAGGTGTTCGTGCTGAATTGCACGAACACCTAAAAAAACGAACAATAACAAAGAGTTGTTCGGTCTGTAGACCGAACACCTAAAAAAACAAAAACAAAAACCAAAAAACCCCCAAAAAACCCGAACAATAACAAAGAGTTGTTCGGTCTGTAGACCGAACACCTAATAAAAATCTGGACGAAAACAACAGCTGTTCCGACAGGATTAGTCGGAACAGCTAATAAAAATAATAAAATTCTCGACGAAAACAACAGCTGTTCCGACAGGATTAGTCGGAACAGCTAATAAAAATAATAAAAATCTCGACGAAAACAATAGCTGTTCCGACTGTGTCAGGAACAGCTAATAATAATCTTGACGAAAACAATAGCTGTTCCGACTGCGTCAGGAACAGCTAATAAAAATGTTGACGAAAAAAATAGCTGTTCCGACAGCTAGGTCGGAACAGCTAAAAATCAATGTTATGGTATTTTCATAGGGGTGCAAAATAGCCTGACAAATCTTCACAAAGGTGGAGTTGCAAGTGTAGGATTTCCTTAGCTGAAACTTATAATTGCTTGGTTTTACTTCATTGTCAAACTATTCTTCAAGGACCTTTAAATGTCACTTTAATTAATGTTTTCTTCTGTTTCCACGATAGGAATGCATTTCCATCAAAGCCTACGAAGAGACTGTTTATGAGGTCAAGAGTCCCAATGACGAGCAAGAAAAGGTTTAGAGAATAATTGTACCGTCAAAGATGAAAGATGGTGACGATTTGTTTCACAATTTTGTTCCGGTAAAGGCGTCCGTGAGATGCAAAAACTTGCTATAGTTCAAGAAATTTACAATTATATCTAATGGGAAAATTGTTAACACAGTTGTGTAAAATTATTGTTATTATGTGCTGGAGTATTTAAAGTATCCAATTAAGGGCGCGTCACAAAAGCAGCTTTTGTAAATGTTTTTCTATTCGACTTCAGTTTTGCAATTTCCAGTTTACTAGGCCTATACTATAATGTCCGAAATTAATAAAAAGCACCTGTACACTTTTCAATACAAACCTCAAATGTTTGTAGCGCATGAGGAATTAATGGTTATATAAAACCAATCCGACCTCAGATAAACCGTTTCTTAGGTTCATTAGTGTAGGGATCCCAAGTGCGCCCTCAGTGTTTATTTTGTAAAAAGTTTACTTTGGGGTCGCCACCTGTTGACCCAGTCTCTTTTACTTTTCTAGCTTTGAGCAAGAGAGAGCACATATACTTTTGGTCCGTATTTCTCTGTATTTTGTGGGGAGCATGGCTCTGGCCATGCTCCAAGTTACATTAATCTGGGAGGGATAATGTCCTAGAACTCTCTGTGAGTATCACTTTTAGCTTAAATTATCTTTTGACCATAGAAATATAGTCATTTATGGGGCGATTTCATTCTGTATTATTGTAAACTTGTGTGTGTGTAGCCAGCCTCGTGTTGCGCTGACCTTTTGCCCTTCAGCTGTATATTTTACTGTGTGCATTTGTATACATGTGCTATTTTGTATTCGATGTGCTGTGTTGCATTGAAGGATTAAAATCAGTACAGGAGATCATTGTTTTTTATATTTAACACGTCATCATGTAGAATTTGTTGCTTGCTTTTATTGTATTGTCTCTTGGTGAATACTCGTCCTTTTTAATTAGAGGACCGGCCTCCTTCCCGTGTCTCTACAAATGGCGTCGTAGACAGGATTGAGTGTTCGCCATTTGATAACATTTTTTCATCAATGGATTTGTCTACGCCTTTTTAACTTGGAGTAGAACTTTTCGGTGACGCTTTGCCGGGGATTCGTTTAAACCCGGACTTTAGATTTCCTTTTGAGGATTGATGTAATCCTTTTCGCGAAATCGTCGCGATCTATGGATGTGATGGTCACCATTAACTTTTTGCTTGCCCTATCGACGTGAGGACTTCGTCAACGGATTTATATTTTTATTTACATTGTATGTTGTGCAACTTATATTGTAAGATTCTATTCAGGTAGAATTGTATTTTATTTGACCATTTATATAATATATCCAAGCTTTTCTAGATCTGTTTTACATTTTAAAGGCAGTTGTGTCTCGTGGATCTTTTAAAGATTCCTTTTAGAAACAGATAATTTTAGAGCCAGTTGTTGGTCAGTGCTTTGGATAAAGTGTTTTAAGTCAAATATATATTTTTTTGTTGTTGCACACATATTAATGTATTTAACTTGAGGTTTTCAGCTAACCACATTTTTGTAGTACATTTTACATCAGTGAATGTATAATACTTTAAGACTTCCTGTGTATTTCAATTATCTTGGCATATTATTGTGTAACTTCTAAGTCTTTGTAAGACTGTATGTCAGTTGGAAATTTTTGAATAGCAATTGTACTTTTTGTCTACAGTGTGGTTAGACAAATTTTGGACTTGTATTTTTATTGTCTGTCTGTGTGCAGACTGTTTCGTAGGTCAATGATTTAGGCCTCATTGTATTTTAACAAGTCTTATTTTGTACGTGCATTGCTAGTAATTTTATTCCAACCATGTCTTTGCCAGATTCTATTTTGAAGTCTAATAGTGAGTTAGCTGAGACTTTAGTCAGTGCCGTCACAGCTTTTGCTTGTGAAAACGATGAAGATGCATGTCCTAATAATACAAATGTGGTCGATAGCATCAAAGCTGCATTAGATGCCAGATTGTTTACTATTTTCAAGTGTTTTGAAAATTTAAATGCAGACAGTATCAGTATTAATAAGTTGCAGTCACCTGACCCTGTTACTTTTTCTCATTCAGTTGAGGTGGTAGACACAATTTTTGAAGAGGCTGAGTCACTAGTTTGTGAACAAGTTTTAGTTGGAGCTGCTGTTTTTTATAATGTAGAGGTGGCAGGAGATGTTTTTATTTCTCCTTCGGTGAGTGTTTTTTGTGATAGCCACCATGCAGTTTCCAAGGGCCTCAGTGTATTTAGTAGCCACTCGTTTGGTTTGCCAAATGGCAAAGCCAAAGAAAAAGTAGGGAAGTCTCCCTTGTATTTAGGGATTGTGATTTGTTTTCATTTGTATATACCTGTCTTGGCAGTAGCGGTGACCATCGGTAGACCCACAGTATATTTTATCTTGGGTCTGTGGCCAAATGCCATTACTTAAATTTTGTATTAGCAGAGGAATCCTGCATACTTGTAGTGTCAGCTCAAGCTGCCTCTGATCAACCTAAATATATAACATGGTGTTTCTCTTCATAAAGAGTCTGGATGTTTTCCGCACCATTATTATATACATGTAGTCCTTTGCATTGTATAAATTTCAAGTTTCCTTTTTGCATTTTTCCAACTTTTGGATACTTTGAAACCTGCTTCTTTCATAATTTATGGAGGAGATTTATCTGTTGTATTTTATTATACAGCTATTGATATTACATGCCATTGAAAATTAGGTAATGTATGTGCATGTATGTGTATTGACTTTTGGATCTTTATATAATTTCATGATTGTGCAGATGCTTTTATTCAGGCCAAGTTAATATCCTGATTTGTCAAAGTTTGGTTCATGGAGATAGTTGTCATGTAATTATATTTATCTTTCACAATCTTTGTGATATGGGAATTTTATGATGTCTGATTGCATTTCTAACTTTGTTCCCTAAGAACGTTTCGCGACGGGATTATAGGTTCCTAATTTTAGTGTAGTTGCTAAGTGAAATATATTTTTAGTCAGCAGTTTTATAGTTTGGTGTAAACCAACTTTTTATGCTCGCCGATTAATGGGATATTTTTATATACCCTTCTGTAGTGAGATATTTTTGTCTGACGTTTTCACCATGTTTACTGCCATTTATAGGACCACTTTTCAAGAAATGCTTTTATTGTATTAAATTCTTCCCATATTATTGTTGTCACCCTAAGTACTAATAGTGATGGGTCTTTGCTCCCTCAAGTGTAGATGCTATTTGTTGGTAGAATTAAAATAATTTTGTCACCTAGCCTGATATGGTTTAGTGTGAATTTTGAAGTTGGTTGAGTTGTCCAACTCTGTTTTTGTTCTCACAGTGTGGGTGAGACTATTTGTAATCTACCCTGCTTACCTTGTGGATGCATACATTTTAGTGATTGATAATACATTTGCCTTTTTGCTTTCCAAGCAAAATAATGCAATTAAAGTTACTGAAATTGTTACATTATATTCTCCATTGAAATCTTTCTGAGCCTTCGAATGGAACCAAACTGTTTTGCCTGCCTGTTCAGATCCAATTGTTCATTTCATATGTATATTGTAGTAAACAAAATGAAAACCATTTGTCTGTAGTGAGATCCAGGATTAATGTCTTTTGGATTTAATGACAGGGTTTTGTTTTGTTGAAAGATTTTACACCAAGTGTGTGTATTAGAGTTTTGACATTATTTTAAAATCGCCATTTTGTTGTGCAGTGTATGTTCATGGTTGCTCTATAAATAGAGACAAGCTATTCCCGCCATGTGAGTGTATTATGTCTGTTCAACCCTTGGTTGACCTCAATGTATTACATTGTAGCAACTTTGCTATTTTGAGATTGGGTTCAAGAATTTGCTGTTTAAACTGTGTGTTTACATGTGAAATTTACTAGACAGGTTTGGTATTGGGATATGCACCTATGTACTGTTACCCTTTACTTGTTTTTGGAGCTGACTAAGAATACGTTTTTCGATGAGGATGTTTTATCCATGCATATGTGTCAGTTTGTATTTAGAAAACCTGGTATTAGTGAACATTCAGATTCAGTGGATATTATATGCAGTGTATTTTTCTGATGTGTGTAATGGATTCTGAATCCATCTTGAATAATGTTATAGGATGGATCTTGTGTATCAATTTATGAGATTGTATTAACTATTTGTCATTTTCATAAATCCTTTCAAGGTCGCACTTGTATTTGTTTTGAGGTTAGCTTGTATCACAACACACTGTGTGTTGTGACTACCTGACATTGATCCCTGTGATCTACCTCAATTATTGTAAATTTAAAGTTAATATTGTTTTTGGACCACTCGGGTCGCGTGGTCATAAAGTAGGGAACCTGTAGGGATCCCAAGTGCGCCCTCAGTGTTTATTTTGTAAAAAGTTTACTTTGGGGTCGCGAGCTGTAGCCCCAGTCTCTCTTTTCCGATTTAGCCTTTTAGCAAGAGAGAGCATATACTTTTGGTCCGTATTTCTCTGTATTTTGTGGGGAGCATGGCTCTGGCCATGCTCCAAGTAACATTAATCTGGGAGGGATAATGTCCTAGAACTCTCTGTGAGTATCACTTTTAGCTTAAATTATCTTTTGACCATAGAAATAATATAGTCATTTATGGGGCGACTTCATTCTGTATTATTGTAAACTTGTGTGTGTGTAGCCAGCCTCGTGTTGCGCTGACCTTTTGCCCTTTAGCTGTATATTTTACTGTGTGCATTTGTATACATGTGCTATTTTGTATTCGATGTGCTGTGTTGCATTGAAGGATTAAAATCAGTACAGGAGATCATTGTTTTTATATTTAACACGTCATCATGTAGAATTTGTTGCTTGCTTTTATTGTATTGTCTCTTGGTGAATACTCGTCCTTGTTAATTAGAGGACCGGCCTCCTTCCCGTGTCTCTACATTAGATACTACCAGATTATCCTGGAGACAATGTAGTTATGCATACCATGTCAACAAGTAACTCGCTGGCAATGAAGAAAGTCTACAAGACAAGGCCACTTCCATATTTTACGACGTGCACGATAATCGTTATTAACAACAGCTATCTATTGTAGCTATGCGTACAAACATGCTCAAGAAAACATACCTTTTGTGGATTTAATCATCTTTTCAATTAAAGGTAAGACCACGACAAGAAAGATCAAGTTTTGTTTAACCTGATACCACAGAAATCGGTTTTTGTAGTGTTTTTTCATGATTTTTGATTGTCAACAACTTTTGTATGGCGATTAATATACACGTAAACGTGATTTCCGAGACATTCCTTATTTCGATATAGAGCGGGTCACTTATGTTATTGACGTATCATGTTCGTAATATACCTATGAGGAAGGGAAATGACCAGTTCAATTTGGCGATGTACTCATTTTCCAATATATAGAGAGTCCTCATGTGAGTTTGGAAAAAATTAAAATGGTCTAAATTGCTATTGTATTTGATACTCTTCCAGTGCAAAATTTGTCAACATCCGAAACATCCGATGACATCATTCTGAGAAAAATGGATCTGTACATTCTTTGATGAGGATGTTTCATGGTTCATTCCTGACTTTCGATAAAAACGGCTTTGAATTTAAAATGTTGACAGACAAAATATTCCTCCTTTGAATGTAAAGATCAACGAACTATAAAAGCCAATGACGTTTAAAATTTCGCTCTGAAAAAGTCAGTTTCAAACAAAGCATCCCTTTTACACAAATGTACAGACCCAGTTATCTCAGAATGATATTGACAAATTTGCACTGGAAATTTTTTCCCCACTCACATGAGGACTTTATCTATTTAATATTCCCTTCCTCTTTAAAGCGTTATATTATGTCAGCTTGAAAAGTCATTAATGCAACTATGCCATAATGACCCTTTTATGTTTTTTTTTTTTTTTTTCTTATTTTGAAATCATTTGCAATAAAGTTCGTTTTTAGTTTAATACAACACAAGCTTTTATTAGAATATACCCTTGCTTAACTTCAACAATTTTAATTCCAATGTGACGGCAAAAAAAGTAGGAATTCTTGGCACGAAGGAGAAGTTATTTTTTCAATCGTGTAACGCGAAATGTATCTTGTGTGTGTAGTCTCGTATGGGTTGCTGGGTGGACTCGAAGGAATAAAGCAAGAATGATAGGCCTAAGTATCAGAAGTATGTATGGGAGACATTTTATAAGTAAATTTTGGCCAATGCCTTGTTTTTGAATTGATGTAACATCATTAAGAACGATTACATCAATTCCAAGAGTGTTCTTACAAGAAGTTATGGATCGTAACTGATGATGTTGATTATGTACATTATTTTAACATTTGAATAGAGCAATGATTCGGCCGTGCAGCTGTTAGAATCAGCGCGTAACTAAGGTAATTTTTTAGGGGGGCACAAGGGGGGGGGGGCACCATTTTTTCTAGGGGGGGGGGCACTGCTGGCAAATCAACTTTAGATTCATTTGCACTTTTTTTAAACTGGATCTTAATCTACGCAATGGCGGGTTCCAAACAGCCCCTCAATTAAACCAAAGGGAATAATGTGGTCAACTTGCAAAATGATGTTTCTATGCTCTTTTTCAGCGCTTCGTTTACTATTAATAATGTTTAAAAATATGTTTATGGGAGATGGTGTCCGATCCTGCAGCCTCCGGCCTATAAAATACATCATAATGAAAGATTTCTTTTTTCTCTCTCTTCTTTTTCGCACATCTAGAACCATGCAGTATACTGTTTGAATGTATAGAAATAAATCATAACTGTTAACAAGGGATTGCGAGACCGGAGTCTTTTTTTTATGGGGATTTATGTATTTGAGGACTGGCACTAGTATTTATTTATTACACACTTGGGGTCATGCACAGTAGGCTTAATCAATGTTTCAAACTTTGATCTTTTGAGTGTGGTCGAAACGTGGCCTTCCCTCCTCACCCTTTTCCCGCCCCTTTTCTCGACTACGAAGCAAGTTGGGGGTAAGTTTGAATATTTGGGAAGGATTTACTAAGGCAATGATGCATGCTTGGCATGATATGCAGATTTTTTTGATATGTGAGGTCTTTTTGAATATCTAACAAAGGCCCGAGTAATCCATGGAATATATGCTTCTGTGGTCCTAAAATTTGTAAAATGTGTGAATTTATGTATATACTTGATTTTCCTTTTTTCTTTATTTCTTTTGGCCTATTTCTTTAATTCTTAAATGTGTCTTTGTTTCTATACTTTCTCTCTCTGTATATCCGTGTTTGCCCGTGGTGAACTTTGTATTTGCTCAGTATATTTCGGTGTTTCGGTAATGATGTGTTTTTGTAACTTGTCCGTTTGTCTTTTTATTTGTTTATTTTGTTTATGTCTCAGCTTCCTTAGTTGCATAGGGGGGCCTATAGTATCTTTGATGTTTCTTGATATCTCGTTGACGTTTATTGTTTAATGTGTTTATGTTACAGTTGATTTCGATGCTTGTATGTCTGTATTTCTGTGTTTTTAAAAGTAATTTCGGGTGTGGTTGTGTTTGTTTCCTTATTTCGTTCTTCTAGATTTTGTAAAAGGTTGATGAATACAGTAATAATGTTAAGTGTAACAGGGGTGTGATTGTGTAACATTTTGTTGATGACAGTTTTGTAAACTTGTTCATTATTTTGTTTTGAAGGACCCTGTTCAAATGTTATTCATCGTTAGGCCCTACGTCTAAAGATTTAAATAAGAAACGAAGATAAAATAAAAATTATTTGTGTGTTAGCGTTTTCCTTGATTTTTTCCTTCTGTCTGTCTTTGATTTCTTGATTTATGTGCTTGTTTGGAGGAGGCTTTATTTTTGTCTGTTTTCCCTTTATTACATTGTGTCGTTATGTCTGGCTTTCTTTATGCCTTGTTTCTTTATTTCTTTATTGCTCGGAAATTATTGTTTGTATTTAGGCCTACATATCACTAAATGCAGGTAACGACTTATATTCGATAATGCTTGTCTTTGTGAGTTTTATGTTGTTATTCAGTCAATGCCCGTAAGCAATCAATTTATGAAAGAAATAATATAAGGAACAAATTATAAAGGGGATAGGCCTGTAGGAGGTCAAGTGTTTGTGCGGATCATTATATTCTACTTTTAAAATATCTTTCCAACCATGTTCATTTCACATCAAACGCTTTTTATAGCCCAAAGCGCCCAATCCGAAGGCAACGTGTTCCTTTAATGTTTCTGATTACCCCCTGGAAAATATGAACTCGTACCTCACGGGGGCAGTCTTTCTGGATATTATAAGAAGGCATTTGACACTGTTCACCATGAAAGTCTTCTCAACAAATTAAAAAATATTGGAGAGCAGGGTCTGGAGCTCGACTGGTTTTCATCTTATTTAAATGGTCGCAAACAGGTGACCAAAATTGGTGAAAGCCATTCCTCCTCTACTGGAGTGACTTCCGGTGTGCCTCAGGGTTCAGTGCCTGGGACACTTCTTTTTACATTGTACATAAATGATTTTGCCAATATTCTTCCGGAAGACTCTAAAATGTATTTTTACGCAGATGACACAGCTATTTTTACTCGTGCTAAATCTAGCGATCTTTACAGAGCCCTCAACACAGATATGATTGAGGTTTCCAAATGGCTGCAGACTAATTTTTTAACTCTATAAAGTGTTACTAGAGCGATTTTTGAAAAAGCACAAACTATTATACATCTTGCAGACATTATATCAGACTACTGTTTAATGAATTAGTGAACTTGTTTGCATGGGTTTAAAGTTTTTCTGTAATATCGCATAAAAAAGGGTCATTATTGGAGATTTGACAAAACTTGAAAGCATTTTGCCGTAGAGGGCGTTTGATTGGTTATAACATTCATGACGTCACACGGGGGGCCAGGTTGCTGATGATATTGCGCAATCACTGACCAAGTGCGTGTAAACAATGCAATGAAGGCCAGAGAAGTATGGGGCGCCGTTTGTCAATTAATTGTTTAGCGTATTTTTGACGTGTTTTTACCATGGTTTGTAATAATTAGATGTAAACCATAGAAAGTGCTGTCAATTTATTTTGTGGTTTACATACCATAAATTTACAATCAATTAAAAGCTTATAAATTATGGTTTATAAACCATGAAAATTGAATCATCATAAAACATGGTTTATAAACCATGGTTTATAAACCATGAAAATTGAAGCGTCATAAAACATGGTTTACAAACCATGAAAATTTAAGCACCTTCAAAACATGGTTTATAAACCATAACAATTTAAGCATAATAAAACATGGTTTACAAATCATGGTTTATAAACCATGAAAATTTAAGCACCTTCAAAACATGGTTTATAAACCATGAAAATTTAAGCATCTTCAAAACATGGTTTATAAACCATAAAAATTTAAGCATCAAAACATGGTTTACAAATCATGGTTTATAAACCCTGAAAATTTAAGATCTTCAAAACATGGTTTATAAACCATAAAAATGTAAACATGGTTTACAAATCATGATTCATGGTTTATAAACCATGAAAATTTAGGCATCCTCAAAACATGGTTTATAAATCATGGTTTATAAACCATGAAAATCGTGTGTTCACAAATCATGGTTTATAAACCATAAAAACGTGTGTCACAAATCATGGTTTATAAACCATGAAAATCGTGTGTTCACAAATCATGGTTTATAAACCATAAAAATCGTGTGTCACAAATCATGGTTTATAAACCATGAAAATCGTGTGTTCACAAATCATGGTTTATAAACCATAAAAAACGTGTGTCACAAATCATGGTTTATAAACCATAAAAATCGTGTGTCACAAAATCATGGTTTATAAACCATGAAAATCGTGTGCTCACAAATCATGGTTGTTAAACCATGAAAATCGTGTGTCACAAATCATGGTTTATAAACCATAAAAATCGTGTGTCACAAATCATGGTTTATAAACCATGAAAATCGTGTGTTCACAAATCATGGTTTATAAACCATAAAAAACGTGTGTCCCAAATCATGGTTTATAAACCAAAAAATCGTGTGTCACAAAATCATGGTTTATAAACCATGAAAATCGTGTGTCACAAATCATGGTTTGACCATAAAAATCGTGTGTCACAAAATCATGGTTTATAAACCATGAAAATCGTGTGTCACAAATCATGGTTTATAAACCATAAAAATCGTGTGTCACAAATCATGGTTTATAAACCATGAAAATCGTGTGTTCACAAATCATGGTTTATAAACCATAAAAAACGTGTGTCACAAATCATGGTTTATAAACCATAAAAAACCGTGTCCGAATTAACGGCTACAGCTACGGCTACGGCTAGATTTCCGCGTCATCATGCGTTGAAGTATAGGACATCCTTAGCAACATCCTTAGCAACAGCCGTAGCTGTAGCTGTAGCCGCCAATTCGGATACGGCTCACATCGTCTCATTGAACCTCCTTCCCAATTCTGATCGGTTCCCCATGCGAGCTAGCAATGATGTAATGCACCGCGTGCCATGCGGCATGCCGGCAGAGGCTCGAGGAAACCACTCTAATCTCAAACGTGCACTGTTTAAACACTGGCACTTAATAAATGACAGTGATCTCCTTAACAAACTCTTCCCTGTACCACCTCTGTTGGCCTACAAAAGACAAAAGAACATAAAAGACCAAATAATTCGGGCTAGATTGCAAGATTCAACCGAAGAAAACATACTCAAAGAAATGGACTAACAGAATTCCCGAGTCTACGCAGTGTGGCCATCACGCACCGACGGTCGGCGGGGGCCGCAGCTCGTCCTTTCCCCGCGGGACTCTCTACCCCTTTTTGGCACTCGTGTATCTGCTCTTTGGGCTCTAGCGGCACCCAGGCCGGGCAACCCCCGGGGCCCGCGACCAAAGCAGACCCTGGCCCGGTTATTGCAAATCCTGGTTGAATTACTCCAAGAACAACAGTTTGGTACAATAAATTAAAGAAACAACAGGGTTTGGATCCAGACGAGATTACGTTTAACTATGGTGTTCCATATGTGCCACTCCTTTCCGTCGCCTTTTCAATTTTCGTCCGTCGCCTTTTCAATTTTCTTCCGTCGCCTTTTCAATTTTGTCCGTCGCCTTTTCAATTTTGTCCGTCGCCTTTTCAATTTTGTCCGTCGCCTTTTCAATTTTGTCCGTCGCCTTTTCAATTTTGTCCGTCGCCTTTTCAATTTTTCCATCGTGGGTCCACGTGACTACCAGGTGACTATCACATGACTCCGAAGGAAATTCGACCTTTGGGAGGCATACCGCAGTTGCCAAAATGTATGTTGCTTCATCCAGTCGCGAGACCAGATAACTACGATAATATCCTTTTTCAGTTTCATTCTTGATTTACTAAGCAAAGCCTGTACATAGACAGTATGGTTGAGGTATCCAATCATTTTTCTTTGCCAACAAATCATCACATGGTCATCATGTGACAGTCACGTGGCCGTTTCAGAAAAAAAATGCGCCTGAAAAATTGAAAAGGCCACCGGACAAAATTGAAAAGGCGACGGACAAAATTGAAAAGGCGACGGAAGAAAATTGAAAAGGCGACAGACAAAATTGAAAAGGCGACGGACAAAATTGAAAAGGCGACGGACCAAATTGAAAAGGCGACGGACAAAATTGAAAAGGCGACGGACAAAATTGAAAAGGCGACGGAAAGGAGTGGCACATATGGAACACCATAGTTAAACGTAATCTCGTCTGGATCCAAACCCTGTTGTTTCTTTAATTTATTACCAAACTGTTGTTCTTGGAGTAATTCAACCAGGATTTGCAAGTTCTGTTAGTCCATTTCTTTGAGTATGTTTTCTTCGGTTGAATCTTGCAATCTAGCCCGAATTATTTGGTCTTTTATGTTCTTTTGTCTTTTGTAGGCCAACAGAGGTGGTACAGGGAAGAGTTTGTTAAGGAGATCACTGTCATTTATTAAGTGCCAGTGTTTAAACAGTGCACGTTTGAGATTAGAGTGGTTTCCTCGAGCCTCTGCCGGCATGCCGCATGGCACGCGGTGCATTACATCATTGCTAGCTCGCATGGGGAACCGATCAGGAGACGATGTGAGCCGTATCCGAATTGGCGGCTACAGATACAGCTACGGCTGTTGCTAAGGATGTTGCTAAGGATGTCCTATACTTCAACGCATGATGACGCGGAAATCTAGCCGTAGCCGTAGCTGTAGCCGTTAATTAGGACACGTTTTTTTATGGTTTATAAACCATGATTTGTGACACACGTTTTTTATGGTTTATAAACCATGATTTGTGAACATGTAAGGGAGTGAAATTCCACTATCTTATTATAGTGTGAGTTCCCCCTTGGAGAATTAATGTTTTTTATTTTTCTTGCCAAATGATCCTAGGAGTGGCACCCCCGTGTCTAGTACCCAAAGTTCACTGTATATATTTTAGTTTATTTTATTAGAGCACCAGATTTCTGTGTAAAGCACCAGACCATTTTCTCTGGGCTCCATGTGCTTGGCAGTGGCCATGTGTGCTTGGCTAGTCAGTGAGCAGGTGAGCTGCGAACAACACATATACTGGACAACGGCTCTCTCCCTTTCCAATACCGCTCAATCGTTCTGGTGAGTTTCTCTTTAAATTACTCTTTATTTTTCTGCATTGTTTAATATGTATGCTTAAACATTTCCTAGTTTCTTTGAGAAGGTCAGATCAATTAATTATAATTGTTGAAGAAAGTTCATTTTGACTCTGTGATGTTTTAAAGTTTCGGACATAGTTTTAATGTTCGAGTATTGTATTTTTTCATCTCTCTCTAAAGTCATACATGTACTTTGTTCTAAAAGATTGCTAATTCTGTCTGGACTTTCTACAAAGTATGGAAACTATGTGCTACCTTTGGTAGGTTTCCAAAGAAAAGTTTATTTCTGCTGGAGATTTGTCGAATTTAAAAAGATTCCTGTTGAAGCTTTTGCACTTTTGTAGAAACTTAAATGTGCTTGAACTTGTTGGACTTTCCTAAATAAGTTTATTACCTTATTCTTCAAGTATTATTGTATATTCTAATATTTTGCATTGCTGGTTTTTATATGTAATTTCTGCTATTTTTCTTAGTTTAGTTTGGAGGCACTATTATCAGTACCTTTGGACAAACTTGTGTCTTTGTATGGTTCAGTGACCATGCCCTGCTAGTGCAACTTCAAGAGTTTATTGGGGGTTTGCATATCTAATGAGCTCCATAATGTTGTGTAGTGTCTGGAAATTATTACTTTAAGCCCCAGCTCACTCTGCCACTTCTTTTGTTATTCAAATTTCTTGGAGCATAGATTTTGTCTTAATTTGTCCTCCTGGATAAGTTCGTACATGGCGAATGTAGCTTTGGTTATTTTTGGTATATTTTCTTAATTTCAAACGAGTATGTATTCTAAATCGGTTTTCTTTTATTTTTGTTTGATTTACAGGTAGAAGTTTGATTGTCTGTAGATTGTATTTCACTTTAGTGCTGTGTTGGTTTTCGTTAGGCGATTTTATTTTTTTAAACAAAACAATTGCTGAGAGAATGTCTTCTTTAAAAAAATAAAATCGCCTAACGAAAACCAACACAGCACTAAAGTGAAATACAATCTACAGACAATCAAACTTCTACCTGTAAATCAAACAAAAATAAAAGAAAACCGATTTAGAATACATACTCGTTTGAAATTAAGAAAATATACCAAAAATAACCAAAGCTACATTCGCCATGTACGAACTTATCCAGGAGGACAAATTAAGACAAAATCTATGCTCCAAGAAATTTGAATAACAAAAGAAGTGGCAGAGTGAGCTGGGGCTTAAAGTAATAATTTCCAGACACTACACAACATTATGGAGCTCATTAGATATGCAAACCCCCAATAAACTCTTGAAGTTGCACTAGCAGGGCATGGTCACTGAACCATACAAAGACACAAGTTTGTCCAAAGGTACTGATAATAGTGCCTCCAAACTAAACTAAGAAAAATAGCAGAAATTACATATAAAAACCAGCAATGCAAAATATTAGAATATACAATAATACTTGAAGAATAAGGTAATAAACTTATTTAGGAAAGTCCAACAAGTTCAAGCACATTTAAGTTTCTACAAAAGTGCAAAAGCTTCAACAGGAATCTTTTTAAATTCGACAAATCTCCAGCAGAAATAAACTTTTCTTTGGAAACCTACCAAAGGTAGCACATAGTTTCCATACTTTGTAGAAAGTCCAGACAGAATTAGCAATCTTTTAGAACAAAGTACATGTATGACTTTAGAGAGAGATGAAAAAATACAATACTCGAACATTAAAACTATGTCCGAAACTTTAAAACATCACAGAGTCAAAATGAACTTTCTTCAACAATTATAATTAATTGATCTGACCTTCTCAAAGAAACTAGGAAATGTTTAAGCATACATATTAAACAATGCAGAAAAATAAAGAGTAATTTAAAGAGAAACTCACCAGAACGATTGAGCGGTATTGGAAAGGGAGAGAGCCGTTGTCCAGTATATGTGTTGTTCGCAGCTCACCTGCTCACTGACTAGCCAAGCACACATGGCCACTGCCAAGCACATGGAGCCCAGAGAAAATGGTCTGGTGCTTTTATAAAATTTACTAAAATATGCACAGTGGACTTTGGGTACTAGACACAGAAATCTGGTGCTCTAATAAAATAAACTAAAATATATACAGTGAACTTTGGGTACTAGACACGGGGGTGCCACTCCTAGGATCATTTGGCAAGAAAAATAAAAAACATTAATTCTCCAAGGGGGAACTCACACTATAATAAGATAGTGGAATTTCACTCCCTTACACTCACCACTGTTTAAACCTATTGTTGTCCTCAACAATACTTCAACTTAACTGTAGTACTGCTCAAAGAATAACGCCACCTCAGAAACAACAGCCAGTGATGTGTCAAGTACCTGAGTGTTCGGAAAACAAACTAAAATTTGCATGTTAAACCACAATCTAGTTATAGTTCCAGAGTCCAAAACGATTCGGAGGTTTGATGCGTCTTTGAGGACGAAAGGACTGCATCTCCTCTTCATCACAGGCATCATCCTCGTGGCTCGAATCAGCGTCATCATCCGATGTAGAGATGTGGCTTTCGGTTTCTGTTTCCGTAGTTTGCAGATATGCGTCTTGGGATGTTCTGTCGTGGTGGTAGTTGTCCGAGAATGCATCTTCATCAGTACTGGAATGTGTTGCCAAAGGATCATCTGGGGGGACCTGTTGAGCTTCATCACTCGCATCAGATGCGGATGAAGGGGGTACGTCAAAGGGGCAAGGTGTCAGCATGTTCCTGTGTAGTGTTCTCATCTTCGTTGAGCCGGTACGGCGTACGACATAGGCAGGAAAGGCGGGTAGCTTCCGTACTATCACATGTGGCCATTCCTCCCAGTTATCCTTAAGTTTGTACTTTCCACGGGGCGTCTTGTTCTGAACTAATACGTGATCACCTGGCTTAAGGACAACTTCACGTACCTTCTGATCATATGCAGTCTTTTGTTTCTGTCTGGCCCTGTCTGCAGCTGCACTTGCCTCGTGGTATGCTGTGCGCATATGTCGTCGTAGACTTCTCACATATTCTGAAGGAGATTTGGCATTCCTCTTGTCACGCTCTTCGGGACTTCTCTGTGGCTGGAACAGAAGGTCACCGGGTAGTTTAGGCTCTCGTAGGAACATCATGAAGAAGGGGGAATAACCTGTGGATTCATGCTTCGTCGAGTTGTATGCGTGGGTCATCGTTTCTGCATACATGGCCCAATTCACCTTCTGGTCTGGCTCTAAAGTACCGAACATTGAGAGTAGTGTGCGGTTGAAACGCTCCGTCATGCCATTACCTTGCGGATGATACGGGGTCGTCCGGCTCTTAGTGATACCCATCAATCTGCACAGCTCTTTGATGATTCCGGCCTCAAAGCACTTCCCTTGGTCCGAATGTATCCTTTCTGGGATGCCATAGTGAACGATGAACTTTTGCCACAGAATCTTGGCCACCGTTGTTGCCTTCTGGTCGTGGGACGGATATGCTTGGGCGTACCGCGTAAAGTGGTCTGTTACAACAAGGATATTCTCGTATCCTCCCTTAGACTTCTCTAGGCTAAGGAAGTCTATGCAGACTAGTTCTAGCGGGCGTGTAGTACGAATGCTCTGCAAACCAGCACACCTCTTCCCAACGGGCAGCTTACGAAGAGCACACCGCTTACATTTCTCGATGTATCGCTTGACTTCGGTGTGCATACCTGGCCAGAAGTACCGCTCCTTCACCAGCTGTAGGGTTTTACTGAAACCAAGGTGACCCATGGTATCATGAAGATAGTTCAAGACTTGATGTCTCATAGCACGAGGAAGAACGAGGATATGTCTTGCTCCACTTTCACCTTCTTTGAGGTAGAATAGGAGACCTGTCACCACTTGAAGTTTATGCCACTTCTTTTGTTATTCAAATTTCTTGGAGCATAGATTTTGTCTTAATTTGTCCTCCTGGATAAGTTCGTACATGGCGAATGTAGCTTTGGTTATTTTTGGTATATTTTCTTAATTTCAAACGAGTATGTATTCTAAATCGGTTTTCTTTTATTTTTGTTTGATTTACAGGTAGAAGTTTGATTGTCTGTAGATTGTATTTCACTTTAGTGCTGTGTTGGTTTTCGTTAGGCGATTTTATTTTTTTAAACAAAACATTCTCTCAGCAATTGTTTTGTTTAAAACCTTTTTTATTTTATTTTACATTTTTAAAGTTTGTTATTTTTTTATCTGGTTCACATCAGAAAGTTGTTTGAGAAATTAAATCAGTCACTTTGTCTTTGGAGGTAAATCAATTTTCTTTCTCTGTCCCAATTTGTTTAAGAATAGTTCGCGACCTTTTCCTAACGATCCTGGGTGTTCTTATTGGTTTTTTTTGCAAGCGAGTTCCCCAACAGTAAGCGTTTTTCTTATTTACTATTCATTTATTCAACTGTGCCATTTTTCCAGGTTACAAACACACGATTTTCATGGTTTATAAACCATGATTTGTGACACACGATTTTTATGGTTTATAAACCATGATTTGTGACACACGATTTTCATGGTTTATAAACCATGATTTGTGACACACGTTTTTTATGGTTTATAAACCATGATTTGTGACACACGTTTTTTATGGTTTATAAACCATGATTTGTGAACACACGATTTTCCTGGTTTATAAACCATGATTTGTGACACACGATTTTTATGGTTTATAAACCATGATTTGTGACACACGATTTTCATGGTTTATAAACCATGATTTTGTGACACACGTTTTTATGGTTTATAAACCATGATTTGTGAACACACGATTTTCATGGTTTATAAACCATGATTTGTGACACACGATTTTTATGGTTTATAAACCATGATTTGTGACACACGATTTTCATGGTTTATAAACCATGATTTGTGACACACGATTTTTATGGTTTATAAACCATGATTTGTGACACACGTTTTTATGGTTTATAAACCATGATTTGTGAACACACGATTTTCATGGTTTATAAACCATGATTTATAAACCATGTTTTGAAGATGCTTAAATTTTCATGGTTTATAAACCATGATTTGTAAACCCTGTTTTGATGCTTAAATTTTTATGGTTTATAAACCATGTTTTGAAGGTGCTTAAATTTTCATGGTTTATAAACCATGTTTTGAAGGTGCTTAAATTTTCATGGTTTATAAACCATGATTTGTAAACCATGTTTTATTATGCTTAAATTTTTATGGTTTATAAACCATGTTTTGAAGGTGCTTAAATTTTCATGGTTTATAAACCATGTTTTATGACGCTTCAATTTTCATGGTTTATAAACCATGGTTTATAAACCATGTTTTATGATGATTCAATTTTCATGGTTTATAAACCATAATTTATAAGCTTTGATTGTAAATTTATGGTATGTAAACCACAAAATAAATTGACAGCACTTTCTATGGTTTACATCTAATTATTACAAACCATGGTAAAAACACGTCAAAAGTACGCTAAACAATTAATTGACAAACGGCGCCCCATAGAGAAGTGCACCCAGCTAACACATTACATTGCTACAACATTGCACAACGTAGTGATAAGGTTGCAATTTGGTCGATGGGCTGACAACGTTTTGACGACGTTGCATGAACGTCAGATCTTAACATGATTTTCAACCAATGTTGTACTTTGGTTGCATGTTGGTAGTTTATGCAACGTTACCGAAAAGTTTTTTACCGAACGTTTTCACAACATTATATTTTGGTATTAATAGGTCTGTCTCATTAGTGAACGTAAGGGACGGACGTAAACTTGAAATTGACGTATGGTAACGTTCGGGTTTGTAACCTGAAATTTGATTGGTCATCCGATTTTCTTACACCTGGAGCACTGCCTGTCACCTCATTACTGTTGGACACATGCAAAGCTGCATTGTCTGAGAGGTGTCGGACACGCCCCCGTTCACTGAGAGATACACATATTGTGTGTATTACATAAGAGATGTGTGATCGTGGACAGTGGAAAAGCTTGCTATTCAAATTGAATTGACGGCTCAGTTGGTTGGGCCCGTTAAGCCGGAGGTCGTTGGTTCAACCCCAAATTGAATTGAGTGACATTAATTGTTGTAAAATCAAGACTTTTAGACTAATTGTGCCTAGGCTCGTAACCACAAATAATTTGTTTGTGTATTTATTTTATTAATTTATTTTATTACATTGTATTTAGGTATTATTACAACGTAGTATTTAAGTTAGGGCACCAACGTTGTGAAGAAGTTATTTTTTGGTCTCGTTAAAACGTAGTAATTATGTTGTGACATGCACGTTGTCTGCACGTTTCATTTTGGTATCATCAAAACGTCATATTTACACTTTGGCAGTCACGTTGTCTTGACGTTGTAAGTGGTAAAACGTAGTTTTGCCGTTCTGGCAGTCACGTTGTCAACACGTTTTATTTTGGTTACATAACAACGTAGTAATTATGTTGTGACATGCACGTTGTCTGCACGTTGCATTGTGGTATTATCAAATCCCTCCCCACAGTAGTGTGGGCAGGGTCTACGAACGATACTTACCTGTAGAGCAACTACGAGCATATTTCCCTAGCCGGAAGGCGCAAACGCTAAGACTTTTACACACAATAGCGCCCCCTGTTGACTCCCCATGATGCTCCGCGGCATAGGCGCCACGTGAGCTTCCTCTTTTCTCGTGAGCGCAACATTTACACAACACGAGATCGAGTATAGTGGGGAAGGAGGGGGGGATGCTCTACAGGTAAGTATCGTTCGTAGACCCTGCCCACACTACTGTGGGGAGGGAGTCTACGTCACTCTACTTACCTGTAGAGCAACTAGCATAGACTAGCACCGAAGAAAAGGCGGTGGGTATGCGAGATGCTACTGCATGAATGAATGAATGGGGCGTGCCTACCTAGGGGGTAGGCCTGTGTGAGTAATGCTCCGAGAGGAGCAAGACTCACCATTCCCCACTCAAGTGTATATTATAATGGATAATATAACAAACGGACCGTGGCTGGCACGGTCCTCATAGAAACAAAAAATTATAAACTGAAAACTGCCAGCTCGACAACCGTCGAGGGAAGGTGCAGTTTTCGAGGTGAAAAAGGTGACATTAGAATATTTGTGAGACAAATAATTGTTACCTTTAGAGAATGAGATTCCGGGAGGACCGTTGAAGGACTCGAGAATCCAATGGACTGGAAGGAACCGTCCATCAACCCAGGTAAGGCGGATATCATCGTCATGGGGATGATGCCAGGCTGTACCTGGACCTCTGGTGGGTTGCCATCGCAATGACGAGTGCCGGGATGACCCTGCAGCTTCATTCAAAACAGCTCTGCCAGCGGCACCATCGGACTGCATAACATCCTTCAAGTAGCACTCCGTGAAGGTATTAGCAGACTTCCAAGCAGCCGCCTGGATGATGTCTGTCATGGGTATGCCCCGGAAAAAGGCCCACGAAGATGTGGGCGCGGATCGAGGCCGCATTGTCTCCCGGCCATTCGGGAAGGGCTGAACGAATGGCTGTTACAATCCATCGGGAGACAGAATCACGGGACGCTGGACCATGTGGCGGGACTGTAGAGATAAACAATTGCTTGCAGTCGCCACGGAGTGACTTCGTCCGGTTGACATACCACTTGAGGGCCCGGACTGGGCACCACAGCTTGTCCGGGGAAGAGAAGGACTCGGACTGATTTTTTGAGAGAAAACCCAGTCTGGGGACCAATCGGACCCCAGCAGGTTCCCAACGAATATGGCCCGACTCCAGAGATAGAGAATGTCAGTGCGCATAGGCGCGCTGACCGGGTGCCTCCCTGGCGATTGATGTAGGCCACCACTGTCCTGTTGTCGCAGCGAATGCGAATCGCCCGACCGGAGGCCGAGGGAAGGAAGTGTTTGAGGGCCTCCGACACCGCTAGGAACTCTGGGTGGCATCCCAAAGTCCCGCTATTTGGTGGGGCAACAGGATGGCTCCCCAGCCGGTCAGCGATGCGTCGGTCGTGATCGTGACCACTGGTTGTGGCTGACAGAATGCACGGCCCTTCGTGAGATTGACTGGGTCCACCCACCAGTGCAGATGGGGGATGAGCCATGTTGTTGTCGGGACCATATGGTCGATATGGTCCCGGCTTGGCCGGAAAAGGGATAGCAGGTGGAGCTGAATAGGGCACATGCGCAACCTGCAAAACTCCACTAGGTCCACTAGGCTTGCCATAAGACCCAGCAAGCGGAGCCAAGCGCGGGCTGGGGCCCTTAGGACGGACAGAAAAAAATGTGACACACTGCCGGAGGTTCGACACGTGATCGTCGGTCGGGCGAGCCACGCGGGCGCGCCACGCGGGCGCATAGGTCGAGTTTTGCGGCCAGAAAAGTCGACTGTTGCGTGGGGATTGGGTGGGACTTGGCTGGGTTGATGATAAAACCCAAGTCCGAGGCAAGGCCCCACGTCAGACGGATGGCTTCGGCCACAGCTTCTCGTGACCGGCCGAGGACAATCCAGTCGTCGAGGTACATAAACACTACGAGGCCGCGCCTTCGTAATGTTGCCCCGATCACCCTTGCCACACGAGTGAAGACGCATGGGGAGGTGTAGAGGCCGAAGGGGAGCGTTGTGAACTCGTACATGATGTTCTTGTACACGAACCGGAGAAACCGTTGATGATCCGGGTGGATTGGAATGTGTAGATATGCGTCTTTGAGGTCGAGAGTCTCCGCCCACGTGTGAGGGCCGACAGACTCGAGGACGGTTTTCAAAGTTTCCTACGGAAACGACGCGGTTTTATGAACTTGTTGAGGGGCTTGAGATTGAGGATCGGGCGCCAAGCACCGGGTTCTTTTTGGGAACAAGGAAAAAGGTTGACGTGAAACCGACACGCGTGGCTCCGAGTGGTGTCACGCGAATCGCACGTTTTGAGAGAAGAGAAGAGATATTATTTCCTCTTCGAGTGCTCGGCGCTTTGCCGGTGCAGAGGGGATCTGCGTCCGGCGGATGATCATGTCCGACGGGGGGTACTCGTAAATTCTAGCGCGTAACCGCGACTGATGATATCAAGTACCCATCGATCGGACGAAATCTGTGCCCAGGACCCCATAAAGAGACGGAGGCGGCCACCCACGGGTCTGTCGATGGGGGGCCGCCTTAAGAGAGGGGCGTCACTTGCGCCAGCCCCCAGAGAAACGGGGGGCTGATGCGCGCGGGCGCCTCGGGTGTCTTGTTGGAACTGGCGGGCATTGGTGGGCTGGCTTTGGATGTTGCGAAAACCAGCCCTACCCGCGCCCCGACTACGGGGACCGCCGCGTGCCTTGAAAGGTTGGCGGCGGGGATCCGGAAAGTCGACTTTGGTTTGGCCTTAGGGGCCGACTTGGCACCCTGAGCGGACGGTTTCTTAAGATTTATCTTGTCCGTCGCCTCGATACGTTTGGCCTCTGCTTCCCTGAACTCCTGGAATTTTCTGGCAAAGTGGTCACTGCCGAAAAGAGGGAGAGCATCGAAACGCTTGCGCGCAACCTCCGACGGGAGGAAGAGCGCATCCAAAATGTTAGCTCTACGGGTAGTAGTGGCCAAAGTCGACACACGGGCGAACTGTTCCAGTACCGTGCGGAGACCGAAGTCTAGGCAATGGAAAGCCGCTGTCAATAAGTCGGTCGGGATGGAGGAATCTTCCTCACAACCCGACACCAAATATTCAGTCAGGAGAAGGAGGAAGGACGATGTTCTCATCCCGAAACGGGAGGCCGAATCCGCCTTACGTAAGGTATCCTCAAACTTGTTACGGGTCCGATCCGCAAAGGCCGACTTGGCAGATGTAGGGCCACAGTCGGCTGCCAACTTGTCCTTTGCGGAGTCCGGCAGGGCCGGCGGAGAGAAAAAGGACTCAAAGTCTGCTACCGGGAAACGGTCATATGACTATTCCCGTTTCCGGTATGGTTTCCAGGATGCCTCGCCCGCTATAGCGTTGATCCGGTCTGTACACATCCGGTCCAGCGGGAGTACTGGAAAAACTGGTCCGGGTTGTGATCCGATCGCAGCCGTCCGGCGCTTGAATGACTTTCGATCTTTTTTGGGAGCTGGATCGTCTGGTTGCGGAAGCTGAAGGACGCGGATCATGTCCCGCTGCACCAGTCGCAGCTCGGTTTCAGAAATAGAAAGCCGCTGCAGCTGGGCCACTTCGTCCCCATCCCCGGCCGAATCTGAGGCCGACTGAGGGAATGAATGCGAGGCTCGGGCCGAATCACCCTGTGGAATTAAGGGTTGGGCCGAAACGGGCGGGGGGCCCGTGGCCGACTAAGCATCCAGCTCCGAGGCAAAAGCCATCGATGGATGAATGCTTAATCCGGGCGGAGACGGCGGGGCACGGCTGACCGTATGCGGTAGCTCGTGGCTGACCGGTACCTCCCACGGCCGACTCTGAGCAAAGTCTAGCGGTGGGGGCCGGGGCGTTTGAAGGCTGGCCGAGGCCATGGCTGACAGCGAGGCATTTATTGATTGAAAAGCCTGCATAAAGTCGGCCGCTGAAACGGGTCCGTGATGGCGGTGCCGTTTTGAACGCCCCGAGGAAGAGGTCAAACTCGATGTAGATGGGGATCGAGTCCGGCGTTTCCCTTTCTATTTCTCCTTTTTCTTCGGGCGCGAATGGGATAGTCCCGAAGAAAAATCAGAGGTATTATGAGGCATAGGTACACCCGAGCACGGGTCAAACTTCGAAGTGGATGGAACGAGTGCTTGTTGTACCGCTGGCCACTGTTCACGGGTGGTACCAGGCAGCAGAGCTGCTGGCTGGTCCACCCGCCGTAGCAAGCCGTCCCGCGGTCCCGTGGCCACAGCCACAGAGCCGGGGGAGCATGGGGGAACGGTACTCACTGGGCCGTGACTACTGACCAGTGAGCCCGCGGTCGAGGAAGCGGGTATGATGGCCCGTTTCGCTTGACTGCCCTTATTGCCTGGGCCCGCTCCGGCAGAGGAGGAAGTTTTTGATTTAACCTTGCCAGAGCGGACCTTTCGTTGGCTTGTCCTGGGATCCTTGACCGGGGCCGAGGACTGGATAGCGTCCAAGGCCCGGTCACCGGGACTGCCAGCGCCCGGGGCCTCCATCGGCCCCGAGTGCTGGGTGGGGGCCCGCGGAGCCGGTGACAGGATATTGTCACCGGTCCGGGCCCCCGAGGAGGCAGATCGTCCCGGGGAGAAGAATTTCTCCCCGTTAAGGACAGTCTCGCTCCTTGCCAAACGTTTCTTACTCATTATATACAATAAATAATAAATAATAAATAAATAACAATAAATAACTACAAAATAATCTCTTACTCAGCGTTATAAGCGTCTTTTTGACGGAGCTCAGAGAAACACGTCTGGTGACTGTGGGCGCTAAGAGAAAAGAGGAAGCTCACGTGGCGCCTATGCCGTGGGGCATCATGTGGGAGTCAACAGGGGGCGCTATTGTGTGTAAAAGCCTTAGCGTTTGCGCCTTCCGGCTAGGGAAATATGCTAATGTAGTTGCTCTACAGGTAAGTAGAGTGACGTAGACACGTCATATTTGCGTTGTGGCAGTCACGTTGTCTTCTGTTGTATTTTGGTATTATATAAACATAGTATTTGCGTTGTGGCAGTCACGTTGTCTTCACGTTGTATTTCGGTATTATATAAACATAGTATTTGCATTGTGGGCAGTCTCGTTGTCTTCTCGTTGTACTTTGGTAACAATAAAAACGTAATTATTAAGTTTCGGCTGTATGTTGTCTTGTTGTATTTTGGTTTGTCAGAACGTAATGTTTAAGTTTTTGTTCACGTTGTCATATTGAATATTTCAAGCAGCTCGTTGGGATGGTTTTGGAGGCCCACAGTACAAGGCTTGTTTGACATCACAAACAATGTTTTTTCGCAATTTAGTTTTTTACATCGATTGTCATAGTTAGTACAATTAATTGGCACTTGAGGAGCGTCCCTATCACATCTGCATCGATCAATCTAAACAGTACAACCGGTAATTGCATTTAATTGAACTTATTGTGTCAAGCAGTGCACATGGTTGAAGTGTGGATGGAGACGGGGTACGGGTTTTTGGTCTTTATGGAAGAGACATGGTTAGCGAAGGCTGAGTTTGCATGGTCTTTATTGTAGTCCACATCTCTTACAGGATATAACATAGACTACATAGGTGTGCTACATCCTTGCTCTATGTACATAGGGAGTCAGTCTTGATATTGTAAGAAGAGCCTGTGCTATGACTCTTCACTCGTAGTGTGGGTTTGATGTAGAGACAAGTTCTACATTAATTAGATTTGATTTCAAGTTTGAGATCGCGGTTATTTCTCTGCATCAGCCACACAAAATTTCCCCCGCAGAATGGCTATCACGCGGTCTAATTCGCAATCTGTGATCGTAGGTTAAAGACGGAGGTTAATCCACAAGAGGGCGCTATTTAGGCAATTATGTATTGCTATCAGGTAGACTAAAAACCACGAGCACAGACTTGGAACCAAGTCTAACATTAATTAGAGCGCAAATAACAAACCACAAGGGAAACTGACTGGGTAAATTTTAAATTTTAAATGATTTTGGGTTGAACAAGGAAAAATTGACTAGAGCGGGATTTGAACCAACGACCTCCGGATCAACCCAAAATCATTAATTCTTAGAGCGCGCACATTTTGTGACAACCCTGTATTACTGTTGAGGGTGGTGTTTGACCTGTATCTTGGGGAAGTTTGGCCCTGACTAGGATGTCTCCTAGGCTTTTAGGGTGGCGGAATGCAACCATGGGGCGCTCAGGGATTGCTGAACATAACCCGTTAGGAGAGGAGTGAATGATAGTCATTTTGTCATTGAGGATTGAGGAAAGTTTAGGTAGTTTAGGATGGAAAGTGGTGACCATGGCAACTCTCTTAGTCGGGACTTTTTGGGTTCCCGTGTTGGTCAACAGAGTTTGGCGAGGCATGCTAAAGGCTCTGTTGATGGCAAGTTGTATCCTGCGTATACATATATTTTTTTAATGTTCTTAATCATTTTGTAATTTTTATTCTAATTGTAATGTTTGTTTGTAGCTGCTGGGTTTTAATTATAACGTTTTGGGGGTCATGCAACTAATAGAGTGTGTAATTATAAGAATCTATCACACCCTGGGGGTTCTGGGTTTCAAGTTTTGAGAAGATTTGATAAATTTGGGCTTTAAAGTTAGCTTGGGAATTGGAGGAGTGCCTCATGAAAACTGGCGGCAAGTCGGTTTGGGAAAAAAACACATTTTCGGGGGTGTTTTTTTCTGGGGTAATTAGCAAAAATTATAAACGGCTGACCTGCCAAAAATTGAAAAGAAATCTGAAGTTTAGTGGTCTGAAAATATATTTGATTGGTTTTCAAGAGGCTGAGAGACTTTGTTATAACTTTGTTATAAAGTTCACAATTTTAAACTCAATATGAATACATGGTTAGAAAAGTTGGAGGGAAAGCAAAAACGCCCCCCCCCCCCCCCAACTCAAGGCCCCCCTTCCAACCTGTTTCCCTTTTTACCGCTTCTCTACAATAAATAACCCCCTCTTGTCGATTAATTAAGAAGTTTGTAAGGTTTTTAGAATCTTATTACGAAAAAGAGACATGTTAATAACTTTTTGAGGGAAGATTTGGACGTAACTTCCAAGTATTCCAATATAATGTACACAGTGTGTCATGCAGGTTTTTCCTCTCACATTGCTTAAAGTACATGTAAATGCTTCAACATGTTTGACCTTGTTGTAGACAAACGCAATAAAATATTCCAATTTTTTTTCCAGATTTCATATCAGTGACTTATTCTCAAAATTTTAAGCATAATTTTTTCCCCATAAAGAATAATTGACTGCCCTTATAGGGGTGCACTACTCTAAATCGACCAAAAATTCATGCGCCAAGCTACTTATCATAATTTGTAAACCCACAATTTATTTTTAATTATAACGTTTTGGGGGTCATGCAACTAATAGAGTGTGTAATTATAAGAATCTATCACACCCTGGGGGTTCTGGGTTTCAAGTTTTGAGGAGATTTGATAAATTTGGGCTTTAAAGTTGGTCCTATTTAGCTTGGGAATTGGAGGAGTGCCTCATGAAAACTGGCGGCAAGTCGGTTTGGGAAAAAACACATTTTCGGGGGTGTTTTTTTCTGGGGTAATTAGCAAAAATTCCAAACGGCTGACCTGCCAAAAATTGAAAAGAAATCTGAAGTTTAGTGGTCTGAAAATATATTTGATTGGTTTTCAAGAGGCTGAGAGACTTTTAACAATTTTTTTAGAATTTTTGAATATTTAGCATTTATCATTGTTTGCTATGGGAGTCTATTTAGAGGGGTGAAACCCTGAGGGTGCACTACTCTAAATCGACCAAAAATTCATGCGCCAAGCTACTTATCATAATTTGTAAACCCACAATTTATTTTTTATTATAACGTTTTGGGGGTCATGCAACTAATAGAGTGTGTAATTATAAGAATCTATCACAACCTGGGGTTCTGGGTTTCAAGTTTTGAGGAGATTTGATAAATTTGGGCTTTAAAGTTGGTCCTATTTAGCTTGGGAATTGGAGGAGTGCCTCATGAAAACTGGCGGCAAGTCGGTTTGGGAAAAAACACATTTTCGGGGGTGTTTTTTCTGGGGTAATTAGCAAAAATTCCAAACGGCTGACCTGCCAAAAATTGAAAAGAAATTTGAAGTTTAGTGGTCTGAAAATATATTTGATTGGTTTTCAAGAGGCTGAGAGACTTTTAACAATTTTTTGAGAATTTTTGAATATTTAGCATTTATCATTGTTTGCTATGGGAGTCTATTTAGAGGGGTGAAACCCATATAGATACAAAATGGTGGCGCCCGCTACACCCGTGTACCCGTGTGCTTGTTGTTAATACGGTTATGTAGGCTTGAAACGACGACAGTAATGTGTTGTATGGGGGCACTTTTCGTCAGTTGTTGCTGTGTTTACATTGAAAACATCATTCCTTTGGCTGTATTAACAGATAGTATATAGTAATAATGTTGCTATTTGTTCCTAAAATTACAAAACAACAGAATAATTCAACGTTCCAAAGAAAGGTTTGCTGGGTTTGGTTTTTAGTGTAAGACTATATCGACGAGTATGAGACTATCACGGTAAGTCACATTCAAGAAACTCAAGAATCTTCAGTGGCTGGTTGATCAGGGGAAAAGTAGAGACAAACCATCAACAGACTATGTGAAGATGACATAGGCGGTGGGTGGTTAATATGGCATCATGAATGTCAAGTTCCCGGGAACTGATTGCATGTGTGAAACCCTAGCCCTCGCAGCCAAAACCCCAGCCCTCAGCAAAAACCCACAGCCTACACCCAAACCCTATAGCCATCGGCCAAAACCCTAGCCATCGGCACAAACCCTAGCCGTCGGCCCAAACCCTAGCATACACCCCAAACCCTATAGCCATCAGCCCAAAACCCTAGCTCTTAGTCTAAACCCTAGCTCTTAGTCTAAACCCTAGTTTACAGTCTTAATCTATTGTCCACAACTAACCGTATAGTACTGGAATGGAATTTTGCAACATGCCCCGCCCACCCTCCGCCCACCCCTTAACAGCTAGGAAGATGAAACTTGGAAGAACAATAAATGTGGTAAAATGTGTTTGTTGGTTAGGAACTTTGTTATAAAGTTCACAATTTTAAACTCAATATGAATACATGGTTAGAAAAGTTGGAGGGAAAGCAAAAACGCCCCCCCCCCAACTCAAGGCCCCCTTCCAACCTGTTTCCCTTTTTACCGCTTCTCCACAATAATTAACCCCCTCTTGTCGATTAATTAAATAGTTTGTAAGGTTTTTAGAATCTTATTACGAAAAAGAGACATGTTAATAACTTTTTGAGGGAAGATTTGGACGTAACTTCCAAGTATTCCAATATAATGTACACAGTGTGTCATGCAGGTTTTTCCTCTCACATTGCTTAAAGTACATGTAAATGCTTCAACATGTTTGACCTTGTTGTAGACAAACGCAATAAAACATTCCAATTTTGTTTTCCAGATTTCATATCAGTGACTTATTCTCAAAATTTTAAGCATAATTTTTTCCCCATAAAGAATAATTGACTGCCCTTATAGGGTGCACTACTCTAAATCGACCAAAAATTCATGCGCCAAGCTACTTATCATAATTTGTAAACCTACAATTTATTTTTAATTATAACGTTTTGGGGGTCATGCAACTAATAGAGTGTGTAATTATAAGAATCTATCACAACCTGGGGTTCTGGGTTTCAAGTTTTGAGGAGATTTGATAAATTTGGGCTTTAAAGTTGGTCCTATTTAGCTTGGGAATTGGAGGAGTGCCTCATGAAAACTGGCGGCAAGTCGGTTTGGGAAAAAACACATTTTCGGGGGTGTTTTATTCTGGGGTAATTAGCAAAAATTCCAAACGGCTGACCTGCCAAAAATTGAAAAAGAAATCTGAAGTTTAGTGGTCTGAAAATATATTTGATTGGTTTTCAAGAGGCTGAGAGACTTTTAACAATTTTTTTAGAATTTTTGAATAATTAGCATTTATCATTGTTTGCTATGGGAGTCTATTTAGAGGGGTGAAACCCTGAGCGGTTGGAGGATGGTAGCGCCCTCTCGTGGGGAAGCATTATTCGGCTGGTTTGGTGTGTATTGTGGGGGGGCAGTCTGTTGCATGCTCACGTATGTAACATACATACATACATATTCGGATGTATTGTATGTGTGTATTGTGGGCATGTTCTTTCAAGTTTCAGGCAGAGTGTCACTAAATTGTGAAAACATTGATTCAAAGTTTCAATACATGCAAACAGTTTAAGTTACTCTGTTTTAATGTGAGATGACGGCCGAGATCACAACTGAAAAGAAGCAATACAATATGCTACCACTGTGGACTCCATCCGTGGCTGGGCTGCTTGTGCTTGCTTTTTCGTTACTTCATCAAG
Organism: Leptasterias polaris; assembly: GCA_037783415.1. NCBI lineage: Eukaryota > Metazoa > Echinodermata > Asteroidea > Forcipulatida > Asteriidae > Leptasterias > Leptasterias polaris. The sequence continues at coordinate 11,243,680 of JAZGTN010000009.1, forward strand.
GTAAAAAACAGAAACCATTAAAAAATATTGCAAAGTCACTCCTTGTTGAATAAAGTGCCTACTTTGGGGGGCGATTAACTTAGAAAATAGATGAGATCTATTATTTAAGGCCAGATTATGAGGACCAAAAATAAGTTGGTACACAGATTTGCAGACCTATCAATCATGCCTAGGCCTATAGCTATATCGTAGGACGCCCTATATTCAGGGCGTCCCTGAAATCGAGGCAAATCTTTTACCTCTCTGTGCGCGATGTAAACAGTTCCTAGATACAATTTTTGTGGTTTGACTTGCCAAGCAAAGAGTCTCCTCTCATTTGACCAAAACTTAGAAACATGTAAGGCTCCACTGGTTAGTTGCACTTGTAAATGCAAAAAGTTGTGGTATTTAGGCATTTCTGCAAGGTACAAAAATATGTCATACTGTCGGGGCCATAAAAAAAAAATTCCCCACCGAAAAAGTTTCATCAAACACTTTTTCAATTCACAATTCACGATGATCAAATCATGTGACTGAACATTCTGCTAAGCATTCTGGGAAAAAAAATACAGAGGCTTAAAGAAGCCACGTGCCTTATTTATATCATTTTCTATGAGTCTGGATAATTTTTTTTTTGTAACACTCTATCATTTTTGTTATTAATATTAAAATTTAAACATCAGCTTTGTGATTCGATTATCACTGTTTATTTATATGCTTTATTTTAAATGTTAAGAAACATAAAAAGACACAAAACTAAATAAAAATAAGATTTCAAAGCCAAAAATTATTAATTTTTTTATTTTTTTTTTTAGTTTTTGAAAAATACCATGGTTATTTTTAGAACTAGATAAAAAATATGTTGAATAAAATGAAGAAAACTGCTGGCTATAGAGTCATACACTAAGTCTCACAGAACACTTGTAGTCACTGCAGATGTTTCTTCCACGTATGGCTTCACCCGGACACCATACTTTCTTGTTTGCATCGAAACAGGTCAAACTCAAAACAAATGGGACGCTATTGAAGTCATCGAAGATCGGTGCGTGGTGTGAAAGTTTCAATGTTCATCACGTTTTAATATATGTTTGCATATTTCTTATAAACAAAGGAAGGTAATTAGGGCATCAGTTGATTATGGAATATTTTTATTTTTTTTCAATTCAAAGAAAAAGGCATACTACATCGAAAACCGGACAGGGGAGGATATAATAGGCTATAATTATACATGTAGCTTCAAAAAGGGGTAGGTTCGGGCAAATTTCATGAGGCCATATCTCAAAAAGGGCAGGTCCAAGCTAATGTCCCCCCTGGCGGCAAATTTTCATCTTTATAAAAAAAACACACAAAAAACCCGTGTCATTTTGAAGCTAATTACTAATTAAAGTTTATTATTCTAAAAAAAAATGGGGGAAAAGACATCGTTAATGAATGCCAAGGTCAACAATCACATAAATTTGTTTACCGTGACGTACGGGACATTTTAAAGTTAGATATGGGGTAAGATTGTTGCAACTTGGACAAATTTCTTAAATAGTGGGGAACTATGAATCAAGACTAAATTCCAGCTCGGTCAACTAATTATGTATTATGCAAATTAGGCTCCATCATAGCATGACATGTCCCGTACGTCACAAATTGACTTGCAGTTTTTTAATTTATAGAAAGTAGTAACATTTGAAAAAATATTTTATGAAGTTCTATACACCTATCAATTGTATGACGCACTATAGGACCCCCGGGGATGATGCGTCAAGTTTGCGTCTTTACTCTCGGAAAAAGTGACCGTGGGTACGTCAAAGTCCAATAGTGGTCAGTCAAAAAATCTTTGAGCGGTGCGTCGAGGTACGTCATGGTCCGTCGATGTCCATTTCAACATTTATTTTGTTTATTTAGTGGAGAATAAAAATGCACCTACCCTCCCCGCCTGTGTAAAATGATGTTGGTATTATTTTGTTAACATTTATGTTGCTTGAGGGTCGGGAATTTAGCACCCGAAAGTCAGCGATCACCGCATGCCAGCTCAGACGGCCGTTTATTTTCCACACTGCACACAGCAAGCCTTTAGCCCAATACATGTAATTCATGGTGCGGTGGTTTTGTCAACCTCGGCCCCGTGGTATATTATATCTCTCACACGCACGATAGTGGGGGGCGATCGTCGAGTCATACATGTAGATGGATACGAGGGTGTGTTATTTTAATAGTCACATGTAATTCATGGCGCGGTGGTTTTGTCAACCTCTGCCCCGTGGTTAAGGGTGGACGATATGACGATCGTCGCTATTCGATATTGAAACAATATCGACAATGTCGATGATGGTTTTAAAAAATATCGAAATATCGCGATATTATATATTCAATAATTTGGACGGCGACCAGGCCTGAATATTTGTAAACGCCAGTTTTTTTTTATGTAAATGCCGCAAAATCAGACTTAGTTGAATGAATTGGGGCTTTGAAATATATATCGAAGGAAACCGGTCCCATTGTGTACGTCTTCCCATCTAGCTATGGTTGTTTTATTCGTGGTATCGCCGAACGTGATGCACAGGCTGATTGGCGTGAATAATTATGACGTCATGCTTTTCACAGCGCTGCCATTCAATAGTATTTATCACCTCGATCCCGCAGATGTGCTTGCTCCTAACTTAGTAAACTTTATAGTAAGGGGGTGAAGAAAGGGTGTGTAGCCGTGGGAGCGAAATAGCGAGGGAAATTCCCTTGATGAGAAATCACTGCGTGGTCGGGAAACGTCGGGCAAACGTTTCTACATAACACGCACATGTACGTGATCGGAATAAACGTCGAGGCACCAGCTTTTAGAGAGCGCAACGTTCAATCGTTGAGGTAAAACCATGAATTAATTGTGTCGGAGCCAGTTATAAAAAGCACATAAAAATGTAAGACATTTTGTTTTCATGGAATATGGATATTAAATTCAGTGATTTTTTTCTCAGCGGTTTATCCATACAGTCATGTCTTGTTTGTTATTCTATTGCTCATGTCGTCCCTGCGCGCGGTAAAACCGTTTTTCCGTGTTCAAAATTTTGTTCACGATATATCGACATATCGGCGATATTAACCCGACGATATATCGCCAGTCAAAATTTACGATATCGTCCAGGGGCCGTGGTATATTATATCTCTCACACGCACGATACTTGGGGTCGATCGTCGAGTCATGGATGGATACGAGGATGCGTTATTTAGTAGACTGGTTCCCTCTCTATTATTTCGTGTGTTTGATAGTGTGTTGGGAACCGCACTTCTCGAAGATCAAGTAGTACATTCTCGCCTCGTGCATATACACTTGCCATGTATTTTCAGCATGTGTGCCGGGAAACTCATACGTACAAGGTTGAAATACTTGGTATTCACTGCGTGTGCATCGTTTGCAAGCGATTATGTGCGTCGATTTGTCCGTCCGTGGTGCGTTGCTATCCGCGAAAGGCGAGTCAAAAAATCGTTTGGAAGACCGTCCAAATCTGCAACAAGTGTGTCAATTTTTTGACCCAGGGTGGGTCTTTGGACACGCAAATCCGTCCCCACATATGGACAGTGACACACCATCCCCGAGGGTCCTATAGTGCGTCATACAATTGATAGGTGTATAATTTATGTTAAGCCCCAACTACATACATCTAGGGCTAGGCATAAAAAAAAAATGACTACTGAATCTCATTAAAAATCTTAGGTAATGAATGTGACGTACGGGACATGCATAGTGCATTCTAAGGAAGGGGCCCAAAGATGAGGCACCCCTTGTTAATTTTGTTCCATGTTGGTACTTCCCTTAAAAACAATTCAGTATTTGTTTCCACACATTTTTTCTTTGATAATTATTCTTTAATGGTAGAATCCATCTGGCCAAGCTGGTTGGAGGCCAAGCTGGTTGGAGGCCATGCCGGCTAGAACCCATGCCTTTCTGGTATGATCATTGACACTTTGGGAACACATGAAACCTACCAGAACTACGAATCAACTGTCAAAATACACTTTTTATTTTGTTCTCCTTAAAGAATAGTGTCATTTTATGTCAAATATTGTAAAAGAAATAGCTAAAAATGAGTGTATTTCACCAATGGAAAAAATGTCCCGTACGTCACTGTCCCGTACGTCATGGTGTGGAAGTTCAGATTTCTGGCTACTACATAAAAAGGACTTGATATATTTGTACAACAATTTGCCATTAGTTAGTCAGATATTATACAGTAATTACAGTTTTTTGAGATAACTACACTCTTAGTACTTTCAGAGCGTTTTGCATGCGAACTTGTTTTTTTTTAACTCAATTTTTCTCTGGTCCCATACGTCACAGTTACGTTAATGAAGTATTTTCAATAAACCAGCACAAGAACATGTTACATATAGCATAACAGATTCAAATAATTGTCTTCTTTGCTTCAACTAGAAACATTTTAAAAAGCCTCTGATTGTCCCGTACAAATGTCAAATAGCTTGGACCTGCCCAAAACGATATGGAGTATGAAATTAAAGGGACACGTTGCCTTGGATCGGACGAGTTGGTCTATAAAAAGCGTTTGTAACCGTTTGTTATAAAATGCATGGTTAGAAAGATGTTTTAAAAGTAGAATACAATGATCCACACAAATATGCCTCGAAATTGCTTGGTTTTCCTTTTACTTTGCGAACTAACACGATCGGCCATTTATGGGAGTCAAATAAAGGCCGACCGTGTTAGTTGACGATGTAAAAGGAAAACCCCGCAATTTCGAGGCATATTTGTGTAGATCACTGTATTCTACTTCTACAACATCTTTCTAACCATATGCATTTTATAACAAACGGTTACAAATGCCTTTTAGACCAATTTGTCCGATCCAAGGCAACGTGTCCCTTTAATTTTTGGAGTGTGTTCATTTTGCCCATAGTGGAACAGTTTGACAAAGTTTCATGAAAATCCGAGAGGGTCCTCTAGTTGATTTGACATGGAATGACCCTGCTGTCCTATGGAGTTGGCTTGAAAATAGCATTGTGTTTGGGCAGTGCATTAAACCACCCTGTTAGCATAATTTAACATTGAAAAGCTCTATTAAAAATTACGATGTGTGTGTATGTACATCGGGATACTTTTTATTTATTTTTCCGTTCAATTTATAAAACAAAACAATACAAATAGAAAATGGGCCTTTTTAGCCTTATAGTTGGACAATGTGCATCTAAACCTTGATTTGATACATGTAGGTCTTTTCGACATTTCAAATGAACAAATGCTGTTTATGCACGTATCGATTGTGGTCTGGGCAAGGACTTGGCCGGGAATGTAAAATTGGTCTGGCGTGATAGTCCCGGCCATGTCCCCCTGCTGCCTGGCTGGGGGACTTGGCTGCGGGGAATTTGTCACAACCTCCACACGATCCCAGCCCTGGCATGTGGGGCGTTTATCCTGATCCTGGCCGGCCCCAACATGCAGGGTATTTGTAACAACACTTCCACAATCCCAGCCGGGCATGGAATTTTCTTTTAAAACCCTCAGAAGTCCCCGCTAATGTACTGGTTGGGCGGGGCAAGAAATTGTACAACCTCGGCCAAGTGCCAATTCCCCGCTGTTATCCTGGCTACGTTTTCGAAAGTCTCTGGTCCCCGCCCCGGTACCCCAAAGCCAGGACTACATGTATCCATAAGATTGATACAATGATACATTCATTGGAACCAATATTTAGGTCCTAATTGTAAAAATTTTGAGAACACGTTTTTTAAAATTTCGCAACCACAAATATTGTTAACAGTCCAAACACGTAGACACAACTTTACTATTAAATAATTCAAATAATTTTTCTTGAGTTTTCGGTAGTGTTCGTAGTACTGGACAGATCATGGAGAACATCATACATGATGTACATTACACAATAACATGCGGGCATTCATGTTGGCACGTTTGGTTACCCTTGACAGGGGTAGTACAATTTATGTTATAAATTTATGTATGTTTGTTTCTGTATTTACCTGTAGTGATACTTTCAGGAGCAGCGGTTGCAGTGGGTACTTCAAGTCCTTATGCTGATGAAGGAAGTAATCACAACGTAACATGCACACCATCTGAAGCAATTCGCTTTCTAAGATGGTTCAAGTCTTCTAAAAATCAAGAATTTGCTGATGCTCAAAGAATTTTGGAGTTTTTTGTTTTTGGCAACAGTGTAACTTTTAACGCTGGTGTCAATGAATCACATTACTCATTTGATAAAAGTGTATCACACTATCCACTGACCATTACTGGAGTTGGCATCGATGATGAGGTTAGGTACTGGTGTCAGATTGAGCTTGACAGTGGAAGCCCAAATGAGAATGGCGAGACATCTTTTAAAGTAAGACGTAAGTTATTCACATTTTTTTAAATTGTGTGAGAAAACATTTGACTGAGCCACAAACAACATTTATGTGAAAACAAGATTTAATCGAAAAAGTTTGTTTTCACTGTAAGATTGAAACTAATGGGTGTTGTTTTTGATACAGTGAGAGCTCAGATGTGCAGTCCTTCTGATTTGAAAATCACAGGCGTGTGGAAAAAAGCACACCTGGATTTTTCGAGGGGTGCGATTTTGCAGAGCGCCAAATTTGTGGTACATGCTGAGATCGTACAGAAACACATTTTGTAGACCACAACAGGCCTCGAACTTCGTGTTCAAAAGGGCACGGCAATAATTGCCGTGCCCTTTCTAGAATTTGGATGGCATCACAGAAGGTGTAAAAAGGGCACCACGCGTTTTTGTCGAATTTGGGGGCTTCATGGCAAAAACAAAATTTAAAAAGACGATTGAAAGATTGAAAAAACGTTAACATAACCACGGATGCTCAAAAACACTGCATCTTCACACCCACAGCATTTTGACTTTGCACTTGAAACACTCCCCTAAACAACAAACAAAACACATTAAGAAGAAAAGAATTTTACATTTTACAGCAAAATAATCTTTCTGTTGATCCAAAATGTCATAAATGGCGTAATTTTGGTAAAATAAAGCCTATACGTTGTGCAGTTTTCGTAAACAAGCTGACATTTCTGAGGAACTGTGCTTTGAAGACCATGCTGTCGACGGCTTTTGCGTGGATACCAGTGGCTCATTGCTACGTGCACGGTAGTTTTAGATCGCGCACCAGCGACTGGTGATTATTGCAATTCGGATGCATGCACAGACACGTAGACTCTTTGTTCAAGGCGTTTCAAACAAGTGTTGTTATCTTTTGCGTAATGCACGGATATTTCACCAATAGAGGGCTTTTCCTTCAATAGTATGGCATTGATTTTAAACGCTCTCTTACTTTCAATGTTTCCTAACTTTGTTGTTACCCAAAGGAACAATATTTGAAAAAGATTACGAACCTGAAAATTGGAAACGACATGACTGCGTGCGTTGTGTAAAAATTGTGGTGAGCGCAATGCGGTCCGTGTTTTGAGGAATTTTTCGACGCTTATCGGAACCATAAAAATGTAAACTAATAACCGGATATTTAGTAAGCATCTTATAATTTTATTAAGAGCACCTTATGAAGTATGATTACGCCAAAAATGAATGCCAAGAGGTATCAGGCGTGTGATTATTCACACTCCTGGGAAAGCTTTTAGGCGTGCGATGGCGTGCGGGTGCGATCGCACGCCTCAAATCAGAAGGACTGGATGTGAAATTACTTTTGTGGTTTGTTGTTTGTTACCTTTGATGACCATAATCAAACTTTCATCAGAATAATGCCCCTGGAGGCTAGTCTGAGCATCTGTACATGTGTAGCTTTCTCTGTCACTGAATTTACAACCCATTAGACCATGAATATATGTATTTTGAAATAATTTTTTTAAATTACATTTCAGGGATACCAGCAAGAATAGGACTTAGACATGTCGAGAGTGACACATCTTATAAAAATGGAGAGGTAGCAGATGTTATAGTAGGGAGGAATCAATTTGTATGCTCTGTGCCAAATATCATACCGCCAGCAAAGTTCAACTGGAGACTTAGTTCTACTAATTTAGAATCATTTGATGAGAGGAATACATCAAATGATGATGATCCTAGAATGGTAAACAGTTACAGTACCCTAACTGTTACTGTTATTGAGGATTCAGAGTTGACTTGCAGTGCTCAGAACAAGCAGGATGGAACAACAACACCAGATCAATCTATCAGTATCATGCTGAAAACAAGTGAAGGTAAGCACAATTGTACATGTATGTCATTGAGGGGCTCCAATGTCAAATTCAGATATTAGGTCCATTCATTTTCCAATAGATAGAGTCATTATACATGTAGAAACGGGGAAAAAAATTATATACTGTGCATATTTTTTCAAAAAAAAAATATATATAATACAAAATAAAGTATAACCGGGCAGTTTTAAATAAATTAAAAATATAACTATTATTACACCTTCAATATAGTGTAATGAAACAAGGTTTGCAATTTGAACACTTACATGTACATGTAGTGGGTATAGTTTGACATTGTGCTCAACAACGTCAAAGTTGTTTGTACTCCTAATCTTTCCAATTGAAATTTGTTTAAACTCGTACACAGTCAACAAACTTTTTACATTATTTTTTGCAATAAACATTGGATTTATCCTATGTTTTAGCTGTTTCCAACATTATGGGGGTACTGTGAAGTGTTAAATTGACAAATTCATAGCTCATGATACTCTCAAGAGATTTTACACAGAATGGCAATGTTTATGTCCCTGACAATTTAATGTCAAAGAGAGGATGATCCACTGCTGATGATGGTATGGCAAAGAGGATCTTTGACCTCCCTTATTTGCATCGGCTATTTCTACAATGTTACAACCCCCCCTTCAATTAAAGCTTAGGCCTACAGTACATGTACATCATAAGGATTATTTTAATTTAATGGTTGTCATCTACATGTATACCTGGACACTACCTTTGACTCTAGTCTATAAAAGGTGCTACACTCATGTACATAAATTGGTCTTATACTTTATAGTAAAAGAAAACAATCATGTTTCATAATTTTGCTCTGAAAGAGCATCAAGTTAAATTATAGTTTGTAGCTGTTACATGTAACTTTTCCCCCACTTTCATTACATGTAGGTTTCTATCTTCTAGAAGATGAGTGCATCTCAAAACAAAGTTTGGCCTTGAAACCCCCCTCCCCCCAGCTTTAATATTAGTTCAACAAATTGTACGATTTAGGGTAGAAACAACAAAAAGGAGGTTGAAATGCTGACCCCGGTAGACTGCTTTGGGTTGTCACCTGACATGCATGATTTTCTTGTGTTTTTGTTTTTCCACAACACAGAACATTGATTCTTGTGGATACCCTTTGAAAGAACTATTATTTATAACTTCTGGCATCTTTCTTTCCTTCAAAATTGTACGTGGTTGAAATAGATCCATGCAGTAGCGGACCTTGTTTGAATGGAGGAACTTGTTCTCCTATAATACCATCAAGCTTCAATTGTACTTGCGAGGAGGGTTTTACTGGAGACAAATGTGCTGGTGGTAAGTGCACTTTAAAAAAATATGTTTTAGTTTCATCAGTGCAACAAGGTCTGCCAACTGTTCATGTATGTTTGGTTACATCATTGATTTGTTTCTTCATGTGAGAGAGAAAAACCATACAGGGTACAATTGTGTATAAACAACAGTAATTTCATTGCAGTTGGCTTCACATTTAAACATTTACCTGAGACTGAGAGTTGAGACCTATGTGAACTGCTCTTAACCAATATTATTCTTTGAGGTAATCATAACAGGTTGATCCCAGCATTGTCTGACTTCAGTTTCGCAGTTCTTAATGCGCTAATATTGAATCAGGAAGGGAAAGACATTGTCAGTATTTTATTTTAAACTTTTATTCTGACAATTTGCCATCATCTCTGATTTTTGATGTGTGCTAGTCATCATGTTTTTAAGACCATTCCAGGTTTTACAAGAACCACTAATAAATAAAGTGAATAAAGGTGACTGAGTCAGGAAGGTCTTTAATGCCAAGTTACACACAGGGTTGTGGCCGTGTGATAAAAGAACCCTGTTTTCTGCTTGGTCCTTTATCACATGGCCACGACCCTGGAGAGACTTTACAATGTATGGTCTTGAAGCAAGTCCGTACACCTTAATTCACATTCATAAGTACCATTTCTGTTATAAAAAGCAGTAATAAAGGTAAATCTGCATAATTTGTTTATTTATGTCACGTCTTCAGACCTCAGGATCTGTTTCATAAGGGTTAAAGTTGCATGCGACGTTCAATGGTTGAGCAAACATTTACAGCCGTACATGTACCGGTACATTGTATGTAAAAGGTTGGGAAAGTAATGCATTCTGCTCTACCAACCAGGCTCCTAGTTGATGATACCCATACCTACATCTTTAGGGTCTGTGAAGGGGGTAACCCTGTTTCAGCCCCTGGTGACAGTTGGTTTGGGTCGATAGCCCAAATCAGTTACATGTAAATGTAGCCCTCACCTTGAATTGCCGTCACATGTAGACGATCTCTCTTAAAAAACCATTAATAAATAAATAAATAAATTAGTGCCGGTGTAAGCCAGCAGGCCAACGCCTATGAGCACTTTATACATAGCTTACTGGTCTGAAACTCTAATCAGCGGTTTATACATTGTGTACCAGGTAAACATGGTCATTTGACCATCCCACATGACTGCCTAAACTGTCAGGGGTATAGTATGAATTTTTATGAGGCATATTGACTGTCACAAGAGGGCTTTGATTTTTATGTGAATATTTAGTTAAGTTATGAAACGCACACAAAACGTATAGTATATGGGGCGTTGTCCTACGTCATAGACCATATAAGGAAGTTTTTACCGAGTTATTTTTGTTAGAAGATTTGTGAATAGTTAATGAGGTGATTTGTATATAGGAGCCTGTCGGTTAAGGAACCGGACGAGCATTGGAATGTTTTGGGGGCAGATCCGTCCAGCATCTCGAGGGTGCGGTAGCATCAGATTGGCGTTAGCCGAGAATCAAAGAAGTGTGGAGAAACGTTTGGCGATAGCCATTGAGTTCAGCGATAGCTGAAAATAAAATTAACAGTCTTTGGGTTAATTTGAGTTAGGACAACTAACAGTTCAAAAATCTGGAGAAACCTGTTAAGGGGAGCCAGTTTTAAGTAGAGAAATCTCGCCGAAACTGGCTCCCATTATTGGAGCTAGAGACGGTGGCAACGCTGCCTTGAGAGGGTTCAGTGGAGGTGGGTGCGAAAGACACACCGCAAGTCCACCGCAAGTCTGCAACACCCGGCTAAAGGGAGAGACTCTTAGTTTTGACATTGTGTGGGTGATGTACACCACGTAGTTATTGGCCAAGGATACCGTAACCACCGATAACTGGAACTTTTGAAACTTGGTCGTTGCACCAAGCAAATAAGAATATTACATCCGTAATATTAAGTAATGTATACCTATTTTCTTTATTGAATATGTTCAGTGTAAATAGTGTAAATAAATAAGTTAGCGTAAAAAGCATTCACTGCTAAACCTACGTCTATTTGTAGATTTGTGGTGTCAAAGGAAGGAACAATTATTGTCTAGATTTTATTTTTGATCTTGGGAGAACCCGGCTTTGTGACAATGGGGGCTTGTCCGGGAGTAATTTAAAAACCGTAAAGCCAAGGAAAATCACCTTGAGGTTTTTATTTGAAATTGTTCCGAATTGATACTGCTAGTTACTAAGATAGCCAGATTTGACACACTCCTTCTCTGACGATGAGGCCTGTTAATTATCTTAAAGAGCATAATTGGAAAAGATGAGGTTGTAAGTTGAACTCGTAAATCCATGTAGGAACTGAGATTTTTAGTTGCATCATACAAGCTTAAGCATAATCAATCGTGACCATGAGGATGTGCCTGCGTCAGTACGAGTTATTTAAATTCAACTGCGTATGAATGCTTTGTTTGGGGTTGTTTCATGAGTAAGATCAAGGGAATAATTTTATGCGTATTACTATGTAATTCCGTAGCTGAAGCACTAGCCAAAATGGAATTTGAAAACCTTTTGAAGATGGGCAGAGAGTTGGATCTTGAAGGCGGTGAATTATTGAAATTTGCTAAGGAACGCGAGCGTATGCAGCTAGAGCACGAACAGCTACAAGCTGAACGCGAACGCGAAGAGCGCCATAGTCGCAGAGAGCACGAGAAACTTATGAAAGAATATGAGCTAAAACAAGCAGAGCTGCAACACGAAAATGCAAATTCAACAACTGCGAACACATCATTTTATGCACAGCCTAGGCTCCCTTCTTTTAATGATGGTAGGGATGAGTTAGATGCGTATCTCAAACGTTTTGAGCGATTTGCTACAGCCATGGAGTGGCCCGAAGAAAACTGGGCAACTTCGCTTAGTGCATTACTTACTGGTAGGGCATTAGAAGTTTACTCCCGCATGCCTACGAGTAAAGCTCAGGATTATAAGGAGGTTAAAAAAGCATTGTTGCTTAGATATCTTCTCAGTGAAGAAGGGTTTAGAATTAAATTCAGATCAGCAAGACTGGAATATGCCGAGACCTATACCCAGTTTGCAGATAGAATATCAGGCTATCTTAAGAGATGGATTGAGATAGGTGAAGTAGCTTCTACATATGAAGGTTTATTTGAGATGATGGTTCGTGAGCAGACTTTGAAGATTTGTAGTAAGGAATTAGCTCTCTTCCTTAAGGAGAGAAAGACTACGAGTTTAAATGATTTAACTACATTAGCAGATCGGTATTCTGAAGCCCACACCCAGCGGTATTTCGTTGAGAATACTAAGTCTAGTAGTTGTACTAGTAGATACATTAAACCTAAGCCGTCTAATGTACCGAACGCAAGTGGAAGTGTTACCACGAAGCTAAGCAAGGAAAAGATAGATAAGCTTAGATTTGAACGTAGATGTTTTGAGTGTAGTGGATATGGACACATTGCTAGAGATTGTCGTAAGCGTAGACAGAGGGGTCAACAGGGCCCACCGAAATTTAATAATAAGGGAGCTAGCTTAGTTGTAGATAGCAACTCTATTAGATCTGAGCTCGAAAAGGATTCAGAAGTTAGTGTAACAGAAACTGCTGCAGCATGCCTACCCATGATAGAAGGATTATGTAACTGTCAGGAATACGTAGGCAGAGATGTTACATTAAAATGCGGGCATAAGTTGCCTATAGTTAGTGCTGTGTGCACAGCGAGCAGTAGTATGCCAGTTACCGAGGGATACATAGGCAAGACTTTAGTCAGAGTCATGCGTGACACTGGATGCAGCACCGTTGTAGTTAGGCGCAGCTTAGTGAAACAGTCACAGTTAATAGGAATCACCGAGGGGTGCATTTTAATGGACGGGACTGTACGTAGATATCCTGTCGCTGAAGTTGACCTTTGTACACCATATTTTTCTGGTACTGTTAAAGCATTGTGCATGGAAAATCCAGTATATGATGTCGTCATCGGGAATATTGATGGAGCGAGACCGGCTCACGCCCCTGATGATTCACACGAGAAAGGCTTCACTAAAACAGATGGGTTCATTTCGGAGAAGTTCAAGGGACTTGATGCTGGTACAGCGGACGTAGAGGTATTTGAAGCTCAGGCAGTAGAGACAAGAGGACAAAAGTTGATAAAGGAGAAGTCATTCAAAGGGTTGAAGACCACCGCGGGAAATTTTGAGGTACCAGCATCCCGAGAGGAACTAAAAGAGGCCCAGAAGAAAGACGAGACTCTTCAAAGGTCATGGAAGTTGGCTGGTGAAGGGAAAGTTAAGATGTCAGGGAAAGACAATGAGATAACCTTCAAAGTCAAGAATGGTTTGTTGTATCGGGAGTTTACCTCACCAAAGATTGACCGAGGTCGCACATTCAAACAACTAGTTGTCCCCAATCAATTCAGAGATTATGTCCTTCAAATTGCTCATGACTCTCCAATGGCAGGACACTTGGGCTCTAAACGTACTGCTGACCGTGTCTTATCCAAGTTTTATTGGCCAGGGGTATACGGTGACGCTAACAGATATTGTGTATCTTGTGATGTTTGTCAACGTACGGTGGCTAAAGGAAGCATTGCCAGAGCACCTCTAGGTCAGATGCCTTTGATCGACACCCCTTTCAGGAGAGTAGCTGTGGATTTGGTTGGTCCAAAAACGCCAATAACGGACCGAGGGAACAGATACATTATTACTTTGGTAGATTATGCGACACGCTACCCAGAAGCCCTTCCTCTTCAGAAGATCGAAACAGAGAGAGTCGCTGAGGCACTACTTCAGATGTTTTCTCGTATAGGAGTACCCGAGGAGATTTTGTCCGATATGGGGACTCAATTTACTTCTAACCTAATGAAGGAAGTGGGACGACTCCTTATGATGAAACAGATCACCACCACACCCTATCACCCCATGTGTAATGGGCTAGTAGAAAGGTTTAATGGCACCATCAAGCGAATGCTCCGACGAATGTGCAGCGAGCGTCCAAAAGATTGGGACAGGTACCTACCTGCGCTACTTTTCGCTTATCGAGAGGTTCCCCAAGAGAGCACGGGGTTTTCACCATTTGAACTGATATATGGGCGCACACTTAGAGGACCAATGGCCATACTGAGAGACCTTTGGACGGCGGACCCAGATGACGACGAAGAAGTAAAGACAACTTATCAATATGTAATCGACCTAAGAGAACGAATGGAAGCTACATGTACCATGGCTAGAGAGGAGTTGAGTAAAGCCTCTAAACGCTATCGCAAATACTATGACGTCAGAAGTCGAGACAGAAAGTTTGAAATTGGTGATGAAGTCTTAATTCTCCTTCCGACAAACCAAAACAAGCTACTCATGCAATGGCAAGGGCCTTTCAAGGTAACACAGAAAATAGCCAAACACGACTACAAGGTGAAAGTTAGAGAAAGGGAGAAAACTTATCATACAAACCTGTTGAAGAAATATGTCAGACGCCAAGAGGATGAAGAAACAGGAGCGACATCAGTTGTCAACCATTTGTCTTTGGCATGTGCAGGAATTGTTGAAGCATCAGAAGATGAATTTGACGACTACACACCAGCCCTAGAGCTACCACCTTTAAAGCAAGGCGAAGATTTTACTGACGTCAACTTGGGCACGACACTCACCGAGTCTGAGGTAGATTCAATTGAGGGTTTATTGAAGGAATACATCGATGTGTTTTCAGATATGCCAGGCAAAACACACTTGATCGAGTACTCAGTAAAACTCACAACCGATACACCAATCAAGTCTAAGCCATATCCAGTTCCACACGCTGTCCGGGATGTTATTGCTAACGAAGTCGAAACCATGAAGAGACTGGGAGTAATTGAACCAAGTTCTTCACCATACGCCGCACCAATTGTCTTAGTACACAAGAAAGATGGGACGAATCGCTTTTGCATCGACTTCCGAAAATTAAACAAAGTGACTGTGTTCGACCCAGAACCAATTCCAAACCAAGAAGATTTGATGGCCAAATTGGGGCAGGGAAAGCTTTTTTCCAAAATAGATTTGTCTAAGGGGTACTGGCAGATACCAATCGCTGAAGATGATAAAAGAGAAGACTGCATTTGTGACGTCAGATGGGCTTTTTCAGTTCTCCGTCTTACCCTTCGGCATGGTCAATGCTCCAGCGGTATTCAGTCGAATGATGCGCCGATTGTTGAGCGGTCTTACCAATGTTGTAAACTACATAGATGATATACTGATATACTCATGTAGGTGGGAAGAACACATTATTTTACTTAGAGAGGTTATGACTAGGCTTAGAACAGCCGGCTTAACTGCTCGGCCAACCAAGTGCTATTTAGGATTTGACACTTTAGACTTCTTAGGTCATGTGGTAGGTAGGGGTCTGCTAAGACCACAACCAGACAAAGTTAATGCAATTTTGGAGGTACAGCAACCTTCTACGAAGAAAGATGTTCGGTCTTTCTTAGGTTTTGTAGGTTATTACAGGCGGTTTATTGCAAACTTTGCGGCCATCGCGTGCCCACTGACAGACCTAACCAAAGGTAGAGGCGCGAAGCACATTGTATGGGAAGAGCCTCATGAGCGTGCGTTTAATGCGCTGAAAGCCCGCGTTGCGTCATCGCCAATTCTGCACCTGCCCGATCCTTCAAAGACTTACATAGTGCGCACAGACGCGTCCGACGTAGGCATTGGCGCAGTTCTCATGCAAACACACGATAATGTTCAGTTCCCAGTTAGCTTCGCAAGTAAAAAACTCTTGCCGAGGCAGCGAGCGTACTCCACAATAGAGCGTGAATGTTTGGCCCTGGTTTGGGCAATTGAAAAGTTTAAAGTGTACTTATATGGAAAACAGTTAATCCTAGAAACTGATCATACGCCATTAACTTTTATTTCTCAGGCCAAGTGTACAAACAGTAGAGTTATGAGGTGGTCTCTTGCATTGCAGCCGTACAGATATGTTGTAAAGGCCATTAAAGGTATAGACAACGTAGGGGCAGACTTTTTGAGTCGGTGCCCACCTAAAGATTCAGCTTAATCTAACTAAAGATGTACAAAGATAAAGAAACATAAAATGTTTCGCGGTGCACTTAATTTCGACCGAAAAGGATGGTCAGAAGAAGAGTGACCAAAAGTAAAAGAAACCAGACTTGTTTATTTTTGGCCTTAAGAGGCAAGATATAGTGAGCATTGTTTAATTAGAAAATATGAAATGGATTTGATATTTTCTTGAGAATGGAGTGGTGTCACAAGAGGGCTTTGATTTTTATGTGAATATTTAGTTAAGTTATGAAACGCACACAAAACGTATAGTATATGGGGCGTTGTCCTACGTCATAGACCATATAAGGAAGTTTTTACCGAGTTATTTTTGTTAGAAGATTTGTGAATAGTTAATGAGGTGATTTGTATATAGGAGCCTGTCGGTTAAGGAACCGGACGAGCATTGGAATGTTTTGGGGGCAGATCCGTCCAGCATCTCGAGGGTGCGGTAGCATCAGATTGGCGTTAGCCGAGAATCAAAGAAGTGTGGAGAAACGTTTGGCGATAGCCATTGAGTTCAGCGATAGCTGAAAATAAAATTAACAGTCTTTGGGTTAATTTGAGTTAGGACAACTAACAGTTCAAAAATCTGGAGAAACCTGTTAAGGGGAGCCAGTTTTAAGTAGAGAAATCTCGCCGAAACTGGCTCCCATTATTGGAGCTAGAGACGGTGGCAACGCTGCCTTGAGAGGGTTCAGTGGAGGTGGGTGCGAAAGACACACCGCAAGTCCACCGCAAGTCCACCGCAAGTCTGCAACACCCGGCTAAAGGGAGAGACTCTTAGTTTTGACATTGTGTGGGTGATGTACACCACGTAGTTATTGGCCAAGGATACCGTAACCACCGATAACTGGAACTTTTGAAACTTGGTCGTTGCACCAAGCAAATAAGAATATTACATCCGTAATATTAAGTAATGTATACCTATTTTCTTTATTGAATATGTTCAGTGTAAATAGTGTAAATAAATAAGTTAGCGTAAAAAGCATTCACTGCTAAACCTACGTCTATTTGTAGATTTGTGGTGTCAAAGGAAGGAACAATTATTGTCTAGATTTTATTTTTGATCTTGGGAGAACCCGGCTTTGTGACATTGACATCACCCACATGATGTGCTGTATGGTTTGTACTTAAATAATGTTTTGTCGTCTTATTTTGTGGTAAACAGTTACTGGAAACAAAATTTGTACAATTGTACACTGATGTGATAGCAAGATAATCAGTACAAATGTATTTATTTATTACAGTTTTTAATATGTTTTAAAATATTTGTTCTTGTATCAGACATCATGGATACAATGTCATTCACATTGCACCTATGCTCTCTTCAGTGCCATTCAGTAAATTTGAGTTCATAGAAACAGTCAATGCACAGCGGGAAGTCTGGTGAAACAATGTAAGGCCATGGATTCGTGTGAAGTAAACTTTAATACATGTGTAGTATAGTCTGACCTCAAGTCTTTATTATGCAAGAATGCGTCATATGGTACGATTCTTGTGTGTACATTATGTACAACTTTACAAGGATGCAGGCCAGGAATTTCATCTTTAAGAGGGCAAGGCCATTGTCATTTTGCAAAGTGCACTTCCATAGGAAAATCTTTGGGAAACTTTTAAAGGGGCACCAAGACCAGGGGCAACAAGTGTGTAATTCAAGGCCTGAGTATGGTGCATAAACCAAAACATACATTGTACCATGTTAAGATGATTACTGTAGTTTACAATGTATGTAAAATGAAAATTTGAGTTTGGAGTCTCTTTACATTGTATGTAGAGTACGCAATGTCTTGCAGGGCTTGTAGCTCATAACCTTTTAGACAGGACAGATTTTTTTTACAAGACCAGAATCAAAACGAGAAAACACTTTCTCAGTTTTGATATCATGCAAACTGTTGAAGTACAAGTACATTAAGACTAAGAGGAGATTTATCTCATTTGTCTAATGGGAACATCACTTGTTTATTTCTAAAGATACAGTACATGTATGAGTACATGTAATAATAGAGTGTCCTTTCTCTTTGATGTAACTGATAAGTATTATTAACTATTAAAACAATAACTTTAAAACAGTGTAATGAATGTGTTGGCCAATGCAAAACAATGAGAATCTGTGGAAGGAGATGAGCTAATGACAAGAAACAAATTACAGTAACTTTTAAATTTACTATGTATGTACTCGATAATTGATATGATGTAAATGTGCGTAAAAATAGAGTACATGTAGGAATGGAACTGATGAGCAAACATGTACGATTAAAGGGTCTCTTTCTAAATTTGAATTATTATTATTGTTATTATTATTGGTTTATTTCAATAAAAAACATAGCAGCCGTTAGGCTGAATTGCGTTTTAAATTTACACTTTTAAAAATATACTAATACTTCAAATTCATAAAAAACGATCATCCAAAAACAAAAGCAAACACACTAAAACAAAATAATAAAAAAAATTAGAAAGTATTTTCCCAAAGATTAGTCAAATTTGAGGTTGGAATGTACACACGTACATGATGTAGATGGACAACTTGAGAATGGATACTCTTCATCAGCATGGTCAGGTTGGTATACATGTAGAACCCTCTTTTAAATTGCATCTTGTACAATTTGCTTTGTTCACATGCTCAAAAGTACATGTAGTGAAGCAATAATTTGTAAAACACTTTCTACTTCTGAACTTTTTGCTTCTGCCATAGATGTACTGCCATGGTGTATGGGAACTGCTTTGCTTTTCTTTTCGTCATTTGGGCCCAATTTCATAGCTTACATAATATCTGTGATCAATTTTTTATTTTTTTTAAGCAAGGTAATATTTTTTCACCCTCCCCCCCTTTTTGGCAACGGATAGAGTTGACAAAACAATAAAAAGCTTGATTGTTGGTGTTTTCGACCTGCAATACATGCATTGTCTGTATAAGTTAGATTGATCATCTCGCCTTGGAAGTAGAACTAAAATTCAAGCTAAATATTTGAATGCAATGCAACTCTGCGAACGATTTATAGTAGTTGCAAAATGTTACACAAAAGGTTTTAGTTAAATATTAGCATTAAGTGTGCACGACAACCTATGCTGTGCACAATTATACACTTATTTCTCAAGATTTTAGATGTTTTCTGAACCGGCTTGCATGGTACACAAGCTGAAACCAAGGATGCGTCATAAGTGAGCTTAATCGCTCGAGCTCGCAAGCCTGAGGAAACCTGTAAACAAGGGTGCTTGCTATTTGAACCAGAAACACTAGGGTTAACCCATACTCTTCCACGTGTGTAAGTGTTCTGGGTTCATTTTTTGTGCACTAGGGGCCTACCGATCCCACATGTAGTACATGGCATCGAAATACAAAGCAATTATGGCAAAATGGCTTGAAGTATCTTTCTCAAGGACGCAAATTAAATGCCATCAGGACTGGAACCCACACTCTGCTGATCACAAACACCAGAGCTTGAGTCTCATGTTTTTTTAAATTATTAATACTTGCTTCATTGTATATCAAAAAAGATTTTTCAACAAGTTTATTTTGCCTGCAATACAGTTGCAATACACATGTAAATATTAATGTTACATTCTGTGTAATGTTAATGTTGCATTTTTGTTGCTGCTTCTTGCTTTATTCCTTTTACATGAGTCTTAACTTACTTTACTCACTGTGCGTGCATTTAGAACTTTCAATACAACGTGGATCACTGTACACATAGAGTTTACACATTGTTTTCACAGCCTGCATTTAGCTAGCAGAGGTATATATTCATATTTACCTAGTGTTTATATAGTGTCGTACATTACACATCAAAGTCTCTGGGTAGGTTAACACATTCAAACTGGGGACCTACATGTAAAAAATGTAACAAAAGAAGACATTGGTGCCCGTTGGGTGATTGTCTCAGTTGGAAAGTGTGTACAAACCAATGGGAGCTGTTGCCAACAAGTTTAAACAAAAGAGAAACAATGGGAAGTCCCCAGTTAGGAAGTGTGGGAGCTGTTTCTATAAAGTTTCAACAAAAACTGGACAATAGGAAGTCCCTAGTCACGCACTGTGGACATTCTTTTTTGCTGTAAACTTAAGGAAAATTCTATTCTTCACACTGTAAAAACACTGTGTGGACCTGTGTAGAGTCCACACCCATGTAGTGTTTTAAGTCCCTATGTGGACCTCTTTTGTTCTCAGGTCCACACTAGGTATGTAATGTTACAACACTTGTTTAGTGTTTACACACTTGCAAGCACACTTGTGTAGATTATGAACCTGTCCTCGGTTACACTACATGCATGTAATACATATCGTGTTTGTGAGTAACGCTTTCCCGCTTTCCTTTGTGTGAATAATTACATCATTACTCATTCAAGAATCGATTTTTGCAACTTCTTCTACTTGTTACATAACATTCAAGCTTGCTTAGCTGTAGAAAGGTACATGTACAATGCAGAGAGTATGAATGCAAATCACTGCTGGCAATCATATGGTTACTCTCTTTAAAAGCTGAAGCAAGAAGAAGATTTTTCTAAGCCTTGGGCTACTTTATACAAATAGAAAATTATCTCAACACAAGTATGCATTTTATGTGCATTTTTGAAGTCACATGATGATGTATCCCAAAAGTAGAAACAAAATTCCTACCTGCTTGCTTACATATGTGGAATCCATTGCTTGTTTTTTTGTGTAGATCATTTTTCTGTTACATGCCTAGACATGCAAATCTTGTGCTTAAACTGTTTTTGCTCTGCATTATTATGTAATTATTATGTCGTTATGCAGAATTTGTTTTTATTTAGTCAATGCATTTCATTGAATACAAACTAGTAAAAATGAAACTTATTTTAATAACAAATACTACATTTATGTTCTTTGTGCTGTAAGTAATCAGAAAGAAAACAGATACATGTATATGTCCATTATCAATTGCCATTATTTTGAAAAAATCAGATTATCATTCAAATGCACTGATCTAAAAAATAGTCATTGCATTTTTGGACTACATACACATGCACACTGCAAGTAGTCTTTTCTTGTTTGTATTTGAACATTTGTTTTTTCTCATCAGGTACACCATCAGCTGCAGAGCGAACTTCTTTCCGAATCGAGTTGATTGCTGTACTTGCCTGGATGGCATTCAAGTTATTGTACATCTAGAAGAATAAGGACTGTTGGGGTTTAGAAAGAACCCATAATGTGTGACGCTCCTTGCCAAATGTAGGCACTTCCTGCCAAAACTGGGTTTATTTTCTGAACACTAATGTCAATGAGAGTAACAGCTTTCAAAGAGGAAGGGAAGTGAACAACTCGATTTTGTGATGTACTCATTTTCCAATAGATAGAGTCTTCATGTGAGTGGGGAAAAAATTACAAGTCTCTAACCTCACGTTAAATTGGGGTAAATTGCTATTGCAATTGATACCCATCAAGTGCAAAATTTTGTCAAATCCAAAACATGTAATGACATCATTCTGAGAAAAATGAGTCTCTACATTTTGGTTCATACCTGACTTTCAATAATATTCAATAAAAACATCCTTGACCTTTTTAATGACCAAAAATTCCTCCTTGGAATGTAAAGATCCAATGGCGTCATGTTTCAAATTTCACTCTGAAAAAGTCAGTTATGAACCAAAACATCCTCGTACAAAAATTTAGAGAAACATTTTTTCTCAGAATGCTGTCATCAGATATTTTAGATATAGACAAATTTTGCACTTGGAGGGTATCGAATGCAATGGCAATTTACACCATTTTAACGTGAAGTTAGAGACTTGTAATTTATTCCCAACTCACATGGGGACTCTATCGAGTGGAAAAGGAGTACATCACAAAATTGAATTGCTCTTTTCCCTTCCTCTAAGGCTAACATTATGATAAGGGTTTCTCAACATACCAGACATGTGATTTGTCAGTCAGTATGTTACATGTACACTGATCTCCCTGCACTTTCAGATTTTCTTGATGGAGGTAAACTTGCCATCAAGAAATGAAAGACTGGGCTTTGTTAAGACCAGACCTTCAAATTTCTCTAATTTGAAATGATGAAGAGAGGCTGTAAACCTTTCAGAATTTTTCATTTTTATGCAATCTCATCCTTGACATTATACATGTACAACAAGGATCACTTGAGGTTGATGTTTTAGTTATCTTCTGTTTCATTGCTATTTCACCAATCACCATTTCCGAATTTTGGTTTGGGGCGTCACACATTTGTTAAGAATTATACTGGTTGATAATGATAGTTGTGTTCAAGAAAAAGATTTTTTTTTGCTGTAGCCTAATGCTTTTAGAGACTTTCTCTTATAATTTTGTTACAATATGCACAGTACACATTTATGCTCTTTGTGCCGACACCTCTATGTTCCTTCAACCCCTCATGATCTACTGGTACAAGCTAGGGTTAGGGTTAGAATTAGAAAAGTAATTACAGGTGTCGGAACATAGGGGTACAATGTATTGCAGGGTTTTCCCTAAAAGTGGTCTGCTGGCCAAATGCTAGTTAAAATACCCAAGGACCAGTCAACTTCCAAGACAAGTGGTCCGGCTCTATCTAGATCAGTGTTGAAAAGCATCCCTAATCATAAATACGAAATATTGACCGGTGTACACACTAGCGGACTAGTGAAATAACAAATTAATTGGTCCTGCTGGCTATTCATTAACAAAGTGAAGGGGCAAACGCTTTATTCGAACATAGGGCGTTGGAACATAGGTGTATACCGGGCGTACAATAGGAAATAAGTTTTTCTCAAATAAAGGATCACTAAATGGAAACAAGTTTAGAAACACAATATCATGAAAATGGTATTGTTTTCCTACAATTGGCACTTAATGTACATAAAAACAGCTACACATGAATGATTTAGCCTTTGAAAAAGACTGCTGTTGGGTAGTGAAACGTCAGGCCATCAACTATTCTTTTGCAGTCAACATGAGTAATAAGCTTGTGGCTCCGTCGCTCTTATCACTTTCGTACATAAAGTAACAGTGCTGGGTAACCCATGACTGTGAATGTGAGTCACAGTCTGCTCATGCTACATTACATTAATAATTAAAATGTCAAGAAGGTACATGTGAAATATGCATAATGGGATCAATCGTGCACTCATTAAAGTTCCACATGAAGGGAAATCTTGAGTCAGCATGATTGCTTAATGGCATGTCCATGTCTGTACAAATACAGTGTGTACCTGTTTTTTCATTACAAAATAATGGTACAGCATGTACACAATGACCTTGTGATTACAGAGCATGTGTATTGAGTAGGGAAATCTTTCTATATGTACTTTAGTGTACATGTACAGTAGTGTATATCACTTTTCAGTGGCAATTGTTACGATGTTGTGTAGTGCATAGTTTACTTGGCCTCACTGGCTCCATAGTGTTGCAGTGTAGCAGTGAATGAGTTAAAGTGTATGCCAACAGTGCATTATAAAACTAGGTACTTGTACATGTACATGACATCAACTGTTCACTGTACAGCATAATTCAGGCCTTGGAAACCACCATGACTTTTGACTCTAACCATGGTTACCAATGCTGTACATGTACATGTATGTTAGCCTAATTAGTGCTACCATGGCCCTACATGTACATGTACATGTATATGTAATTTTCCCATTTAAATTTATGTTATCATGATATGTTTAGAGAAGGACCTTTATACTTTTGCAAGTTCATTCCTATATTTAGCTTAGATAATAAAATTCATTGCAATCAGCATAGAACTCCAAAAAATAAATCCACCTGCAAAGAATTGGTGGGAAAAAGGAAAAAACAGAAGAAAAGCTTTACACCATGTTTCATTTTTTGCTGTTATTGATTGTTAAAACCTTAGGGGGACTAATTCTCATTTTCCATTCCTGTTCTTGAATAATTGACTCAAAAAAAGTAAGATTGTTAAAAAATGTTTTAAAAAGAACAAGAAAAAAGAGATATTAGTTCTTAATGTTTAACTCTAACAATAAAGTATTTGCCCTTGCTGTGTAAAATAAAATAACACGGAAACAACAAAAGTGCAAGAAAAGAAAAGAAAAGAAAAAATCAACAGCAGAAACTGTGTTTTGGTACCCTTCATTATAATTTTTTTTAAATCAGTTTTCTATACCTGAAACATTTTTTCTAATTATTCTGTAACTACATGTATGATCTTCAGAAAGCTTTTTTCATTTGATTGCATCTCTGTAATCAGGGTGTTAGAATATTTTATTTTATATATTGTCAATATAACTTTTTATTTTAAGTCAGGTAAAGATACACATAGGACATGCTTCTTTATGACAAAAACTTAGTGCTCGACACCAGTTTTATTCAAGTACAAGATATTGAACGGAGAAAACACGATTATGTCCAATCAAAATCAAAAGGCGAGTTTGTTTCCCTCAAAATGGCTGTTTTAAATTTGGTTTACATTTATAAAAAAAAAAATATTAGAAACAAAAAGTAGTGAATTACTTAGCATGAAAAGGTAAATAGTATAGGGCATGCCATTTTTTAAAGGGATAGGTGTAGTTTAAGAAATGTTGTAAGTTTTTGTCTTTAGGATTAGAATGGTTTTCCGTTTTGAAGAAATTGCGTATGCATAAATGTTGTGTTGAGTTGTATTAATAAGGAAGTTTTACCGGTGCTTAAAGGTTTTTGTGGGATAGTTAATTAAGCGTTCAAATATTTACCATTTTAAGACATTGCTTACTTCCTTTCTAACAATTGATAAAGTTCAATTCATCTGTATTATTTGGTTTTAATTGTCAAATTTTAAATTTTCTTAGAATCAAGTTGATTGAAAGAAGTTACAACCTGAGGCTAGTTACATTAAAGAAGGTTTATTTTTTGGCTTTTTGTATTGCATGTTAAGAATGACACAATGAATAAAGGAAAATTATATACCCTCCCCTAAGGTTACTGTACATGTGTACGTTGTCATAGAAGATTGCTCACTACAACTGTACAGTGTCTTTATTTACTAAACTTATAATGGTTATTGGCAAAATATATTATTGCACATCCTTAGTGCTTGATGATTGTAGGTGTATTTTTGTCCTGTGTCATTAACACAGTTTTCTATGGAAGTGTTTACGAGACATTGGGACAAATGAAGAAAGCCAGAATTCTGACTTCAAATTATCTCATATTTATGACTTGGTACATTAATGTCTTATATACATGTACATGTACATGTATGTCATACATGTAACACTGATGACTCAATTGGTACAAGTCGTTGCTATAACTTAAGCAACATACAATCATGAGATATAAGTCATTAGACTGGTTATGCTTTTTCATTATTATGAGATAAAGTCATTATGACTTGCTTTAACTCAAGAGCCACTTAATGTTTACTTAATTTTCTTTGCAAAGACAACTTGAAAAATTCATTTTAATCCATGAATCTACAACAATAATTTTTTTGGGGCCAAATATCATAGAAAATGTTTTAGATAATTCAAATGAGTGTACCAGACTACTAGCGCGTGTACCACTGAGCTAGGGGTTTTACTTTTACTATCCAATTTTTTGGAAAATTTATGGTTTTTAATGAATAAGCTGTATAAAAAGAAAGACCTGGACACAGCAAAACAAACAATATTGTTTCCATCATTGCAATAATGAATCTTTGAATGCGCTCTTTCCAATCCAATTGTGTAGCATCCCTGAATGAAATATCAATTGGAATGAATCTACTCAAAATATATATTAGCATAAAAACTTACTTGGTAACGAGCAACGGAGAGCTGTTGATAGTATAAAACATTGTGAGAAACGACTCCCTCTGAAGTAACGTAGTTTTTGAGAAAGAGGTAATTTCTCACTAAAATAATAAAATACTTCTGGCCAGAAGCCTTTTATTCCTATCTGAAAGCACACTAATTTGTACAACAAGGGTGTTTTTACTTTCATCATTTTCTTGCAACTTCCATGACCAATTGAGCCCAAATTTTCACAGGCTTGTTATTTTATGCATATGTTGGGATACACCAAGTGAGAATACTAGTCTTTGACAATTACAAAATGTGTTCAGTGCCTTTAAAGAAATGTTTCATCCTACATGTTCCCATCTCTGTTTTGATTGAGATTGAAAGTTCTCTTCCAAAAACCAAAATGGTATTAATATTTTTTTTAAATAGAGAATGGGAATAGATATTCTCTTGTCTAAAACAATGATGGAATGGTCAAATAAAAATAAAAAAATGCAAGATATCTATATTCTGTTGTCAATTTCAGTAGGCACTGTACACTTGCACGTAGTTCAATGCTTCATTTATCAACATTACATGGATCAAAGTCTGGTACCTTCGTTATCGAGGGCAGACTTCATTGTAATAATCAGAATGCTCATTATGATATGCGAGTAATAAGTTACTATGGTAAAAGCTCATTGCGTCTGTTGTTGCTATGGTTACAATTTTTCATACAGCTTAGGGAAATCATCTCCGGGGGTTTATAGTCTGAAATGCAAAAAGGCTTATTAATTCTTGGGATTGAAAATCTCAACTAAATATAGTCATATGTAAAAAAACAAAAACAAACAACAGATTAACAAATCGGAGGCTGTAATTTGCACTACATCATCCATGATCTTTTTAAGAAACAAGCTTGTTCATAGCGAGTTGTCCCTGCCCAGCGTGTAAAAATAAGTTTAAATTAATTAACATAATTGATTAGCTGTGATTTAAAGGAGATTTAGGGAAATCGTAATACACCGCAGGGTTATGAAGGTGTATCACATTCTTATCGAGCCTAACAGTAATACCCATCAAAGGGGCTAGTTACCTGAAAAATGGAATAGTCTTGCTCCATTTCCTCTCAAGCTGTTTTTAATGAATGGTTGATGAAGACTTATGGGATTGCTCTGACGCCCCGCCCACCTTCCAAACCCCATCCAAAGATTTTATGGCCTAATTAACCCTTACCCTGTCTAAAATATCTCCTATGATAACAAACCCTGGATGAAGATGATTGATGTAGAGGCCATGACCCCTGAGTCTAAGGTTATATTTACACACAGAAGCTCCTGCTGGAGCTGTGGCATGCATTTGTAATGACATTCCAAGGGTGAAACTAACCCAGTGCATGCATCCATCTTTTAGATACATTTGTATTCATGTGCAAAGTCATTAACAAGTTGGCATTTAACCTACTGAGTGCAGCAGCTATAGCCAGACTCACTCCAGGTTTTAATTTACTCGCTAATTCTTTACGAGGAAGTAATTGTTCCAAATAACATGTGACTCTTACTGGAGATTTCATAAGATAAGATACTAGTAGGTGATTACAGGTTTTGGTTTCATGGTATAATGGAATTTCTTAATCATTGGAAATGTATAGCTGAAATCAAAACAACTGTTTACATATGTATGATTTGAAAGCATTACACTAAAACATGGGCGTGAGCAGTTAATCCAATCAAAAGTGGAAGTTGTTATTATACAGCAAGCAGTATACTTGTTACAATAAACATTATTTCTGGTAATTTGGGCAAAGTTTTGTTTAACGTCAAGAAGGACCAACAAGTTAAACGAGGTGGAAAACCTCCATGGTTGTACCATGGAGGAAGGAGTACTATTCCTTCCTCCATGGTTGTACCTCAATAGTATCAATAATCATGTGACTTTTGTTGTTGCCGACACTCAATTTGATTGTGTGGCCTTCGAAGCATTAATTTGAACTTGTACAAAACAGTGGAATCACTGAAAATGAGATTCCTTTTTCATATTCTGATGAAAAGGAACTAGTAATTTATCACGATACTCTCATCTCGTAAAGTTAATGATAGGAAAATCCTTATTTCAGTTTTATGTTCTTTTAAAATCACAGGTTATAAATGGTTTACATATTTGTTTCAGGAAATGTACTAGTTCTTTTCACATTTCCTGAATGTTTTTAGTTGTGCATGTCTAATCTTTGATGGTATACAAGGTCAGAGGGACTCCGAGAATGTACATGGGCATGACATGTACATGTACATTTACTGCAAACTGTAAAATGTGTGTGTAGGCGAGGCCTACACAGAGCATGCAGCAAACAAATTGCATTCAGTGACAACGCCCCAAGTTCCTGTTTTGATTGTACACACAGTCTGTCTGGTGATGTAAGGGGAATTCCCCTTATTTCACCGCGCAGTGACGACATTCTTCGCGCTCTGAAAGGTCAGGTCACGTTAATGCATGAGCGCTGATGTACACTACTGTACACTGCACACTGTGTGGGTGTCGTCTGGCTTCATGCCATGGGAGCAGAATGTGTACACGGTAAATGGTAGGCCCTACATGTCGTCTGTATGACATTGTTGTTGAGCCAATCCCTGCTATACGAATACACATAAAAGCCAACCAAAGCTCCTATGCATGAGCGCCGATGTACACTGTACACTGCACACTGTGTGGGTGTCTGGCTTCATGGCATGCCAAGCTACTCATGTAATATGCGAGCAGAATGTGTACACAGTAAATGGTAGGCCCTACATGTCGTCTTGTTGAGCCAATCCCTGCTATACGAATACACATAAAAGCCAACCGGACCCGTCTGTGGAAACAACAAAGCAGAATTTACAGTTTTAAATAATTGTGTTAAATTTAACATGGCTACTTTGAACAAGGAAATTGAGGAATATATTTTTAGGCGATAGAATTGAACAGGAAGCCATTTTGAGGGAAAGACATGAATGTGTGTTATATCGGTGTACACAGTCTGGAAAAACAAAAGTATTCAACATTTCCAGATGATATTGGAATGTCTGAAGTTTACATAATGATGTATAATTACAACATACATAAATAAACGTATTTCAACGTGGGATGTGGCAATGTGCCTTTCCACTACATAGATCTATACGATTTTGTTAATGTTTTTCCCTGGCTGTAAAACATACATTAATGTCTGTAAAGTGTAATATATTTGAATATCTGTCTAGCATTTACGTTTGAGTTATTATTATTAGTATAAATAATAATAATAAAATGTCACATACAATCGAAAAACCTACATGTATATATACATGTTATTCAAGCAAAAATGTGTTGTAATTATGAGAATCATCAGGCCCGATACTTCGTTTTTGAAATAGCAAGGAGACACCAAGGCGTTTCCCCTTGTTAAAGAGCACGTCTGTATGGAAAATTTAAATTTATATTGTAACATAAGGGGCACCAAAGCTTGACCAGGGGCAAATGAAGCAAATTCCCCCATTGCCTCATTGAAGTATCAGGCTTGCGCATCCCCATATCTGCTTACGAATTGTCTTTTTTTATTTCATCGTATGTAGGCCTATGTTAATTGGTTAACTGGATATACATTACTTTTTGTTAGGAAGTCTGTATATCAGACCGGACCGCAGAGTAAGGAAAAGAGCCAAGGTATACACTTGCTCCATGATCAGACCCAGTGATTGTCGCATTGGTCACTTTAACGTTACCGAGTTTTGCATTTCGGCTCAATTTACATGTTGTAATTTAGTTTGTATAGGCCTATTTGAGAGAAACAAATTGTCGTCGACTTGTTTTCTTCAGATTGTAATTTTGTTTTCTTTGCAAAGTGGCCGGGGCTCTGGGTTCCAATTATGATGCCTTTGGATAACATTAATTAATTAATTCATGTAGCAAGGTTCTTAAGCAAACTCTGTGTTCACAAAGACAATAACACCTAAACAATTAACTCATTGTATTTCTAAATTGCATGACTGGCTGTTGTCACAGAGAAACCAACAACAACAACACCAAAGCCACCGACCCAAACTTCAGGTAAATATGCAATAACCAGAATTAACTCGCAGTGCTTCCAATTGATCATTATCACCAAAGAAGAAAAACAAACACCAGTATATAAACAATGCATCCACCCCATGTTCATATAGTTACATGTAGCTATGATCACTTTGAAGACAGAGTATCTCTTATCGGCTTCAGCAGCCATCTTTTGTATCAAGGAGCTAAAGTTCATTTTTTTAAAACTTTGTGCAAATCACAAAATAAACCCGTTACCGAGGAACCCTGGCCTTCCTGCAGGCACAAGTTGTACACAGCTCAGTGGAAGAAAACTGTTGATACATCTCAACCCTTGTTGTTGAGCAGTTCTTTCTCGTGTGACCGGTAGGATCTTGGCTGACACGAAATGTAGGCCTATTGTACATGTACAAGATTAATCTTTTTGTGAACAAGGTGACCATGGTCTACACTTATGGCCTCAGGACAATTAAAACAATCTTGGTTAAGGGCAAACTGCATCCCAAAATAAAGCTCAATATTAAGGCTGGCTCAAGCTTGAACCCAGTCGGCTGTTAAATGACTTGGGATGTATTTATGTTACTCAGGGCATTAGGCGTACCTGTGTGTGTATACTAAAGTCCCTGTATCGGATATATTCACATCTCAAATTAAATCTCTGACCGAGCTCCGGCAGCGCCATCCGAGTTGTTGAGATCCTGAGATTATTATTTCAGGATGATGACATCATAAACGTAATGCTTCGTAATGACATTGTCGCCGACAATGTCATTACGAAGCATGTGTCTGTCCTGCGTATGACGTGTGCCAGTTCAAACCAAAAAACGGCGGACAGAGGCTATACCAAATTTAATATTGAAAAGGCTCTTACTAAGGTCTGTGATTGATTCAGTCATCACCTGTATTTTAAACAACTAAGATTGGCAAAAGATGGCTGTGCAGCTCGAGAAATGCGCAAATCCAACTTAATCATAAATTTTCATTCATTTGTGAGTATATATTACGTCATCACATGTTATCACAGTAGTTAGTTGCCATTGTTTTTTTGTTTTTTTTGTTCTGGTGAAAGAATACGCCCTTTAAAGTAGAATATAGCCTCATTTTATTTCACTAACCATCTTTAGAATTATTACATGACATAACAGTAACCACGACCACGGAGGAGACCGTCAAAACACAACAAACTACCCAGTTATCAGGTATTGAAGTTTACGGTATCTCAAAATCCACTGTGCTTCCAGACAATTGTCATTTGCTTCACTGTGTCTGAAAACGAGGGCATAACCTGAGTCCTTTTTGGGTCAATATGACCCAAAATCTGTGTCACAATGGACCCAGAAGTTTGTCAAACTGACGAAGAATCAGACTTGAAATCCCACTATTGACTAGTTTGCCGGTCAACCTTACCCCATAACTGGTTAGGCGTCCTGGGAACTGGACACTGGGTCAGTTCCGACCATAGCCATGGCTTATTATTTGTGTGTGTTTCTTAATATAAATAGTCTAATACACTGACTCTCTTAAGTGAATGTTGGGAATAATAATTGAGTTTGTTTATACTGTAAATACAGAGGCCCTATCACAGAGTTGCTTCAGTGAGGGAGTAACCCGAGGAATGCGAAAAGGTTCAACAAGTAACTGGCTCCCAGTAAGCCAAAATGTTGGATTGGTAGGGGGGAGGGGAATTTAAAACCACAAGATCTAGCTCGGGCTCTGTCAGCAAGAAATCTTTAAAGCCTGGTACAAAGAACGTGGCTCCCAAATATCATAGGGGTTTCAGATCTGGTTAGGTCTGTAGGCCTGTGTCTTTACAATTTTGTACACGAAGTGTTAGGAGTGAACATTTCAGCCCCTCTTGAAAACTAGCCATTTCTGGGACCTGACCCCATCCCCCCTCGCTGAGATATGTGGAATAGTCCAGTTTAATATATCAAGGACTTTGACTCCACCAGGTCATTGCAGTTATGCAAAAACAGTAAAATAAATAATATGTTCCATGACTTAATTATTAGCCCTCACTTAGCACAAAGTAACTTCAACGAAGTTGATGTTTTTTTTGACCGTCAATCTACATCTTGCAGTGCGTCTTTGAACTTAAGAAAGGTTCCTCTCGGTTCTCGTTGTATCGTGAATCAGGTGAAACAGGTGAATGACATTAACCGCTGAAGAAACCGAGTCCACCCAAAGAGCTAACAAACGATTTGATTATTTTTCTTTTATTCATTCATTTATTTACGGTACTTATTGATTTGTCTTATATTCGTTTACTTTAACTTATTTTTATGAGATGACTGTGTTGACATCTTTTTAATTGAGTTTTTTGTTAGCTGATAAACCTTCGGATATTTTGGTTTTAGTTAAGCGTGGACTTATGGTTTAGATCTTACATTCACAGCTGACATGAACACTACCACGACACCGCAAGACACTTCAACCCCAACTTCACCAACACAAGAAACCACAATGTCCCCCACTGGTCCTCCTGAAACAACACCAAATTTAAATTCCACTGGTTCAAATAATGAAAGTACTACCCCCACTGGTTCAAGTGAAATGACCATTGGTTCAACTGATAAGACCAATAGTACATATCCCCCTTTTCCATCAACCACTGCCAACACGCCTGAAACAACAACGGAGTGCACGGCTCTTTGTGAGGAAGGTACTTCTTTGAGATGGTTCAGTGGCTGGTTTTACTGAAACAGGCCTAACTTTCTGAAGCATTTTGTGGCTGTTTGTTGTTGGGCACGCCTTCTTCGATTATTGCACGCAATAATTGTCTTCGCTTCGATTGTGTTTTAATGTTTTCTGAAAGTCTGTTATTAAAAACCTCTCATAGACCCATTGCATATAACGCACAACGCTGCTGGTATACGCTGAGGTTATTTATTAAACATTTACCCATTATCGGCTTGACATTGCATAACGACGCAGGAAAAAAAACACACGCTTGTTTAAAAACCGTTGGTAAAGTTTATAGCGTTTTGCTATGGTGAAAGGGATCATGGTGTTTCAATTGTCATTTCTACCTAGCTAGGATACATAAGACGAGTTTTAACTTCTTTTTTGAATGTTATTTTGTTCAGTGTTTGCTTGCAAATAACATAATTCAGGGATATTGCATTGTGTTTCGAGATCATCTGTCTTATTTGTTTGTCAACTAAGTATGATCATTTTCATGATGTTGAATGTTTTTCTTTTTGTTGACGTCAAAAATCTACAACTCGTATTCCATCCTCCGACGTTGCATTTTTTAGGGACAACCCGATTGGTATAAAAAAAAAAAAAAATCGACTTGAGGGCACAACAAACCTCGGTTATACCCATCTTTGTTTTTAAAGCCAACAGGTGGACACTCTTTCATTCTCACGTGGTTAATCAACACTCGATCTACAAACTCCCAGATCGGAATTGACCCAGGTTCAGGGTTCCCGGGGACCTGACCCGTTTTGAGTCAGGACTGAACCGGAAACTGGTAAAACAAATTAGACTTTTAACGCAGATTCTGCGTACTTTGACGCAGATTCCGGGTCAAACTGAGCCAGAATTGGGTTAGGCCTAGACTTGTTGTCGCAGTGATAGCAAAACGGCTCCGTCTCGCAATATATCCCACGAGAGGGCTGCTTTGCGCGAGACTACTGCTCTCATGATTGGTCACATTTTTTTGTTAAAATGACACAACTTCGCGCGAGAGCAGTGTCACGCGAGAGCAATCTTTATTACGCAATCACCGCATGACTCGACAATCACCGCGACAAACATTAACGACTTGTCCACAAGTCTAGGTCATTTCTGATCAGGGAATTTTAACAGTGAATCATAAAAAGCAATGACCTATTGTTCCATTGTTGTTGGACTTAACCGAGAACATTAATTGAAAGCTCATTATTGTTTCTGTTTAAAAGGACACACTATCATTGATAAAATGACGTGTTTCTATCTGATACTTTTATTATCAGACTGATGACTTGTACACAATTTAAATTTCTTGATTCGCAGCAGATCTGGACATAGTTTTTAGCATGGGAAATATGTGGTTTTTATTTAACAAAAATCAATTCAGACCGTACTTTCCCCAAGAGGAAGTGTTTTTTCCCAGTCCCCAAACAGGATCTTATGGATGAATCACGAGTTCCTTAGTTACAATCGAAGGGATTATGGACCCATTCAACAATCCTGGATTTCTTGGATGTTTTTAAAAATATTTTTTTATTATTGAACAATGGTTTAGAATGACGCCATCACTTCCTGGTTCATCTGGTGATATCCAAATTTATTCTTACCATATTTAATTATCATATAATATCAACAGTACAGTATCTGCCGTGTGTCCTCGTCGTTATCAATTATCAATGCTACTTTGCTCGGGTGTGTCACTTGACCTGTTATGTGTAAAGCTTGTTGTAAATGTGTGCTTTTTGCTGTCATCAGACAGTGGAAACGCGCGCGTATAGACTAAACATTCAGCAACCATGGGGAGACATTATTTTGACCTCGGTGTGAGGGCGCTACATAATTAATTTATGACGTAAATGAAATCGCTCGATGGCTTAAGATTGACATACGTGTGTTTTCAACAAAACTATATTATGGTTATGTGTTTTGCTTATTAACTTTATTCATTTTCTTGTTTGTGTCACCATTACGTATCTACACAAAACACTCATCCAAAACCAAAACGCATTGCATCATATTGACTTACTGCCCATAGATACACGTGCTTTACAGGAGGGGTTTGCAGAAATCTGTAGTAAGCATGCAGTACCATGAAAGTGGGCCTTTGCTCCGATTTCACAAAGTACTAAAGATTAATTTTTAAATGAGTATTCTATTCAGTTATGATCAATCTTAGCTCTTTGTAAAATTCGAACCCTGTTATCATCTCAATTCATAACCACCGACCAAACTAGCATATCATTTGCTTTGCTGAGACCGATTCCGTGGAGCAAATTTACGCAGAGAAGAGATTTGCTTAGCATGGAATGGGTTACCAGATTTCAATAGTGTTTGTTACTGGTTTCCGAGTCGTAACTCGCTAAACAAACTGATCCAGTTTTAAGTTTGTTTGTCCGTTTCGGAATCAAATTCAAGAAGTCGATCTATAGACAATGCGTGAAAATGGATAAATTATTGCTAATTTATTGCTTGTGTTTAAGTATTATGTCAATAATCCCATAACCTTTGTACCAAAATGTTAATTATTTATAATTTTTTTAAATTTTAATAGAAAAAAGGTTGCTATCATAACATGTAAATATTAGGTGCATTTGCCTCTCGAACCAGCCTTGCTCCGTTTAGAAAGACTCTTGCGCGTAAAGTACGGTACTCGGTTCGAATCACGTCCTCTGTACACACAACGCAGTCAAGGGTGGGTTTATTACGTCACGCAGTGCTATTGGACAAGACAGGATAATTTGGTTGAGAAAGATGATGTCAACAATTGTTTCTAAACTGATGGTCTTTAGAAGGGGTGAGTTTTTATTGCAATAAAAAAAAATACTAAAAATTATCACAAAATAAGAGTTTTCATAACTTTAGTTTGACTTTGGTATTTGTGGGCGTTTTTTTTTAATATATTTTTTTTAAACACTTTATAGCACTCCTTTATTCCAATGCCGTCATGGTATAAACTTGATAATACATCACTTAGCGTGACATGACAATATTTATAGAAAGTTTCATTATGTGTTTGTCAAGGGACGTTATTATTCTTGGAACAGTGAAGGAAAACAGAAACAATATTTTTCTAATCAAGGAAAACGGAAACAAGATTTGCCCTAGTTTCTGCAACTCTCTGTAGGCCCACATGCAGATCTAGCTCAATGCAAAAAAAGTTGAACTATAAAAATCACCGTTAAGTTTGAATCAGGATTAAAAAAAAAAATATTTTGAGGTCTGAAAATTAATTGTCTAATATTTATGTTTTTATTTATTTACTTTATTTTTTATTTAAATCACAGCATGCTTCAGAGTAGTTTGAACAATAGACCATATCAACATTTTCCAGGAGCAATTGTTTAATCCGTTTGGTATTGTTTGATTTTATAAATCAACTTTGTTTTAATAATTCTTTGTAAACATTTTTAGAGTTTTTAAATATTTTATCTTGGTTCTGTACCAAGGGATTGATTTTAGGCCTACTCACATGATTGTTTAAGGGGGAAACATTACATTAAAAAAATATATAAAATAAATAGAAATCACAAAAATGCTAAACATGCAGACAGTAAAATCTGCTGCGTCTTCCATGTTTCTTCATGAACACTTCTTTAATAATTTTGTGTTTACAGATTGGTTGCCAGGGAAACCTTGGGAATTTCGGTGAGTAAATTACCTGTCATCCTCAACAGTTTACTCGAAATTACACTCTTAAAACTAAGCATTGCCAAAGATTTCACAAAGGTTATTGACTCATTTAAACATTTCAGACGTTCTAATAACATCAGGGAAGGCTAAATGAGCCTTGGAACAGCACTCTAAAAACTTCCGGGACAGAATTGATCCAAATCCGGGTCAGAATTGATCCGGATCCAGCCCTGTTGGCCTGACCAAATTGGGGATCAGTATATGACCCAAAATCCGTGTCAAAATGACCCAGAAATGTGTCAACCTGACGCAGAATCTCATTTAAAACTCATTTAAAACCAATTCCCCGAGTCAGCCTGACCCAGACATGGGTCAGGCTCCCCTGAGAACCCGATCCCGGGTCAATTCTGGCCGAGGAGTCTTTAGAGTGTACAGGTTTGCATTTCGTTGTGTTTGTTCAAAAGGAATGGTACAGCGTAGCCTTCTAATCATCCGGGGGTTGGACGCGAAGCGTAACGGTGTAATGTCACCATCGTACAATGGAAAATTGGCATTGACAGGGTTAGAATCGTCAACCTCTGAGTTCTTGTTTCCTTAACCTCTAAGATCCAAGTTTACATTATTTTGAAAAACTCAAATCAAGCATCTACCTTGTGCTGCCTTTTTCAATTACAAAGGAAAAAGTGATATTGATACAGTTTGCTACGGCTTTTCGTGATCTTGCATAGGCAGACCGGTGTTACTGGTTTACATAGCAAGCACCCTTTTTACCTGTTTCCTCAGGTTTGTGAGCTACAGCGGTTGGGTTCACTTATAAGGCATCCTTTGTTTCATTACCAGAAATAATATACTAACAATGAAAAATGTAGCTTCAGTAACTTTTATTTGAGTACCGTACCATTCCTTTTAACTCATCCATTGTTCAATAAAGCACATGTTGGCACAATAATTTACGCACATAACATTTCAGTGAATAACATTTACCTAAAGCTGGAGGCATTTGCATAAAGTTGTCAATTTAATGATTACAAAAAACGACCTGCTTCATCTGCCAACAACAAACAAATTTGTAACAATTTAAATTAAGATTTGTCCATTTGTTTTAACAATTTCAATAGGTACTCACTGTAATGCTAACTAGATTAACTTTATAAAGTTTTTTTTTCATGTTATTATTTTATATATATTTTTTTATGTATTCGGGAAGAGGTAAAACAACGCACACACAGTCTACAATTAATATACAACCACCATTAATCCTTCACTGCCTACTTTGAGTAACAACTCCAACTCAATAGCCTCCACCAGTTTCTAGCAAAACACACTAAAGACAACAGCTCAGAGCTAATTATACTTCAGAACCACCACTTATACACCAACACATTCAAGCTCTAGATTTGATGACATGTTCAACTGATTTGAGATTATGTTTAATTTTTGGAACAACACAATAACATCTGGCATGATTTGCTAATTTTAATTGCGTTTTATTTGCATGATAGTATTTTTTCAGGCTGAGTTTGTTGGAGCTGAAATATTTTGCGGTATCAGTTTCTACATCCTATAGGAAACTATACCCAAAACAACTAACTGAAATTATTTAAAGCCACTCCTATCAACTAAACCATTTAAACATACTTTGATCAAAATTCCTCATTTAGGTAGTTTAACAAAATATTTGTAAACACCAATTTACCAAACACGTGTTTTACCAAACACGAAACAAAATCTGTTTGGTTTCGACTATATCGACTTTTGTGTTTCGATTTTGAAACCTTTTGCTTGGAGGCTATGTCTGAATATCGCTTGCAATACACACAATGAATTGGCACCCGTATACAGTCGTACGTAATAAAATGGGACTTTCCATTTTGCTTTTGCATTGTGCAATTGTATTTGCCTGCATGTAAATCCCCTTGAACGACATTGACAAAAGATTGCATTCATGCTAATTCAAGGTTACCCGGCCGACAATATAAACATATCAAATGCGGTAAGTCAAAGTTCAAAAATTCATACAGACTTAGCGTGGGTCCATTCTATTATTTCATGAAATTGAAATAAAAGTTTCCATGGCTGGTTGCTGTATACAAAGTGTAATCATAGCTTTGTAGATAGAAATCAACAAACAGGGCGTGGATGCACTACTTGGGTGCAAAGGTTACAATATGCTAAAAAGGAAGTTGTCATAGTTTAGTATTCGATATTAGCGGTGTACTGAAATGGCGCCCTCTTTAGCTGCAAAATTCCAGCTTTATGCTGGCACTGCGGTTGTTATGGTGACTATGAAAGGACATGCCTTATTCTCGAACCACAACAAACTAAAAATAGAACAGAGCTGTACGTAAAATACTACTTTCAAAATTAAAAAATTGTATAACATTATAGATATCACTCATTGGTAGAAAGTTAAATAACACTATCACTCACTCATTGTTAGAAAGCTAAATAACACTTTCAACAGTTGACAGGTATTTGCTTCAAATTTTCCACGGTTTCCAGAATATAAACCTATTTTAAATTAATTTATTGATTAGCGATAATTGTAACTGGGTTCTTTACACAACACACAATACGGCTTGGAACAGGCCAACATTTCCTCCACTTTTGAACAGAAGAACTACGCCCTACACTTTACAACATATAGTTTCGTTTTTATATTTCGACGTTATTATTAAAATTATTATTAATATTAAAATTTACATTGACACTTGGTAGTTCAAGGTGGCGGGGGATCAAAGGGGCGCTTTAGAAAATCTTCCGAAGCTATGCTGATTATTGATGTTTGTGAATTACGAAAATGAACTTTATTGAAACAAAAAACATTCCGAATTTTAAATTAACACGTGGAAAAAGATATTATACAGGACTGGCGAGGATGAAAAACAATATTTGATTAATTTTTTTAGTTTGAAAGATTACTGAAAAAAATAGGTTCTATTACGAAAATCGTTATGTGAAATATGTTTCTCTGAAATGAAGAAAACTGTCTAAAATCATTTCAGCAACAAAAAGTATTGAAAAAGGGGGGGGGGGAACGCAACAGCTGCTTTCGGATGAAACCAACATTAAGGACTGTGCGTTTGCATGCTTTAAATTGTGCATGTTTCCTCATTTTTCTCCTGACTGATCACGCAACAGATTGAGCTCAAATTTACACAGGTTTGTAATGTCATGTAGGCCCTGGTTTCACGACTATATCTTATATATTATAAGACTACACGGCCATGAACACTCTCTGCGACTATTTTGTCAGCTCTACCACTTCTGTTTATTCAATCAACATAAGTACCACTAGGCCTAACACTTAAGAGAATTTGCGTAGAATTCTTATGTGCAGCGATTAGTTCGGGTGATAAATTTATATTCCTTAATGATCCGCAGTTTTTCATAGTCCCTCGGACACGCGGAGGCAATATGCAACTCGTTTGGTTTGTGATTGTTAACTTTCTGTATGTGACTGAATGTCGTGACAGATACCTTTGAATAAATGTGCCGGGTGTGTTCCAGGTCTAAGCGAAAACATGTTTGACTCAAACTGAAGTTTTATTTTGACGGATGATCTTTAAGTTACGAAAGCCTGTCAGTGCCATTGCTATTTTACTTTGAAAAGCATTTTTATTTTATTTTTAAAACCTTTTTGTTGTTGTTCTTAGAGCAGTTTATTTCTTTGTTCTTGTCTTGAAAAAATAAGTAACTGCTTGAAAATAAAATAGGAACGGCACTAATGGGTTTCATAATAGGTGAACAAAATATCAATAATTAACTATCCCATTATCACAATACGCCACCAGCTAATGATCATTTCAATCCACCTGTAAATGTTCATATCACCATAACTTGCTGCCACTAACCACCAAAGGTTGTAAATGCTTACGCCAGAATATTGATGTCTGATTCAATAAGCCGAACCGACCAATCACAGCTTCGGCTGTGTCCGAACACGCATGCGTACATGTGATGCGTGTCGGTGGAGCATGCGTATTGACAGCAGAGGTGCCAAATCGCACCTGAAGCCTCGCACGTATCCCTTCCCTGTGTCGTAAGTGACTGTTTCATTTATGCCAATCTAAGGCATTCTGTTCCAAAATTCCTTTTATTAAAAATACGTAGTTGCTTTGGCTTAATGGATCCGTCTATTCCACCATCTCAGTTCAACTAATCCAACTGAAACTTCTAACCACACTAAAAATGCTTTACTAAAATAAAAGATACAATGTATTACAAATAACGTCTTATTCATATTTTTGCCTAACCAAACATCTCAGATTTATTGTAAAGTGGTGTCATGTTTATTTCACATTATATCGGTGTTAATGTGGCTGGTTGTCTCTGTTAAGTACGCCGTATAGTTACCACAAAAACATTATTGTGCCAAGATTTGCATTTTCCACAGCTGTGCCGCTGTTTACATTAGTGTGTCATTAGCTTATCCTTCCAGTTTTAGCTGCCATACAGTTTTAAAGTAGTTATACACTCACAAAGATCCGTGTGTCAGAATTGATAATGGGGAGTGTTCCAGAAACCATTTGCGGGTCAACATGCCCCGTTTTAGTGTCATCATAACACATAATAAAGTACACATGCTGACCCTGATTGCTGGTCAGTGTGATTGGCAAAACTGGTCAAGCTGCTTTCTAAAAAATACCGGTTTAGAATTGACAAGATACCGGGTCCCGTGGGACCAATTTCTTCGTCAATATGACCTAGATTCTGTGTCAAAATGACCCATGGGTCAAAATTACGAAGATTCTGAGTTAATATCCCATTTGTTGACCGGTTGCAGGGTAACCTGACCCAGAAATGGTCCAGCCCCCAGGACTCGGAAGCCGGGTCAATTCTGACCCGGACGTTTTTAGAGTGTGACCCCCAATTGAATCTAACGCCAAGTGTTATTTATCCTGGTTAATTCTGACCCATGGGTTTTTGAGTGTATTCACTTTTCTACCTAGTATTTAATAGGCCCTATACTTACTTTAAAACTATAGTCATTTTCCAAAATCTTGCAATTGTTTCTGTAAATGTGATGGTGTATGTCAACCTCTTTACAGCTGACTCATATTCAAAATGGTCGGGGTTTTAAGTCTGTGTTCAACTTACAATGTTCATAATTTTCATAGTTCTGTACATACGTTTGCAAGAAGTATGAGCCGGGCTTTAATTTACAATGTGCATTGATGTGGATAGATTAATGCTGAACTATTATGCTTGGTTGAGGGAAACGCGTTTGTTTAACAGTTCTTATTTTGCTAAACGTATTGTTCTCTGTAGAACTTGACATCACTTCATACTTCGTAGTGTATTGCAATGCTTTTTAGAATCCATATTTTCTGGAATATGTTCTATCTGCATTTTATATTCCATTTTCAGCTGTTAATTTTTTAATTCATTCATACTCCACTCTGTATTACTGTTCAAGCTTGTCACCTTTCTACGACTTCGCTATCTGTCACAATGTACCATTAACTATTTTCTTTTTTCTTTCTAGTGCAATCCAATTTCTTTTATGTAAATCTCTACAATCATTAAGGGCTTTGGGTTGGACGATATTTAAAGAAAACAAAACAACAACTGAAAGAAAGAAGTAAACATCAAAGTTTTGTTCCTAAAATTGTAAAACTTTTCAGAATTTCTTCTTTGGCATGATGAACAATAATGTTTGAGAAATAAAAATGTTGGGGAAAACAAAACTGTTGTTAATAATACTGAAGTGTCCATCATCATCAATTACGAAAAAGGGTGACACCAATTTTGAAAGTGAATCATTCTTTCTACAGGGGTTGGAAGAAAAACAACTTAATTGTTCCTTTACTGCCCTTTTCATTGTTTGTTGTTCACAGAAACTCCAAGAGGTCTGTCTGTCGGTGTCATAATAGGCATCGTGGTAGGGTCTTTGTGTCTGTGTGTGATAACAGTTGGCGGTGGGATAGCCTTCTGGAAGTACAACACAAAGACTGAAGGTAAGTGTATATTAACAGCGACCACTTCATATCGCTCCCTAACGGTAAGCATAATTTTGTCCCAACTATAGCGAAAGCGTAATTCACAGGTTTGCAAAACTAAAATAGGCGGCTAGCTTGCGCGTTCACCAGGGATTTCGTTGTAATACGTAATTTCTTTTTATACATTAAGCACGGGAAGGTTTAGCATGTCTTTTTTCGTGTGCTTATAACATTATACGTTTAGCAGTGCTATGAATTGGAAGCTTGCGCAGTAAGCACAAAATCAGCCGTTACGCAGCTCTATGAAAATGAGCCCAGTTTCTACACAACCCGAATTTGGGACACATTTTACTATACACCCATATTAATTGGCTTTTTGACTTTGACATTATTGCCTTCTGCTTTGATTTGCACGACAACGAATGTACATTTACTCTGGTATGGACTGTGATCCTGTCACTTATGAAACACAATGCTCGATTTGGGGCTCGATTTCGTAATGATTCATCTTTTAAGACGTGTGGAATACATTGCAACAGTGATTTGTATTGTGAAAGCACACTGTGTTGCAATAGACCCTTCCCATGAAATATGTAAATTGCGCATCGCGCGTGCGCACTAACAATTTGGTTGGCAAAATTATGAAACATCGCGCCTTTTTGTATGGGGCTCATGGTGTCGTGACGCATACGCGTGTGTGCGTCTGCTTAGCGCACATCTCTATGGCGTTTGCCAACCAATAGTGTTTGTACGCATGCGTGAATGTAGTTAGCATAGTTGATCAGAAGGGTCCATTAAGAAAGACACACTTGAAATCATTCCCGGTCATCTTGATCAACCTTGGTCACCGTGACCAGAATCACAGCTCTTGGTGACCTAAATATTGCCTTGCAATGAGAAACAAACGGGCTTAAATAAAGGGCGGGTACAGCCTTGGTATTTATGTCGAAGACCAGTATCCACACTTGATGTGACCCCATATATACATGAAGCAACAAACCTGTGGAAGTTTCAGCTAAATCGCTCTTCGGAGTCATCAGAAAACGGTGAAAAACCATATTA
This sequence comes from Leptasterias polaris, assembly GCA_037783415.1. Classification (NCBI taxonomy): domain Eukaryota; kingdom Metazoa; phylum Echinodermata; class Asteroidea; order Forcipulatida; family Asteriidae; genus Leptasterias; species Leptasterias polaris. The sequence continues at coordinate 11,287,123 of JAZGTN010000009.1, forward strand.
TATGTTTTACCGTTTTCAAACGTCGGAGTTTCATCACCAGTGATAAAAACTTATTGTTTTGCTCATTCCCTATAAAGTATAGCATTTCAAGCAAAACTATTTCCAGGAAATTTTTTCACCCTGGCCATCTATAAACCATGTAAGTTATGTGCAAATCTGTGAACGTTTATATTTTCAATCTTACCAATGTTGCACAGACCCTTTAAACTGCATGCAGAAGTTGATCATTTAAAAGCATGCAAATGTAATTTCAAAATGAAACTTTTTGAGTCCATTGCAATGAGAATCGAATGGGCTTAAGACCCCCTTTGCTTTAGGTTGTGTGTAAATTGTTTCCCCCCAAAACTGTTATAGTTGTCTTATTAAGTTGTTTTCTATTTTTCCTTCAAAGTATCACCAGAAAGTAATCAGAGCAAGAAAGGAAAGAACAAAGAAGCTGACGGCAAAGTAGAAAAAGTAGATGTGTAACTGCACTTTCATGCGGGTAAGAACTTATTGGCCTACTACTAATAATAAAGATGTATTTATACCGCGCTTAATACTATACGTTATATCTAAGCACTAAGCATAATGCAAAATAATAAAGAACTCGCACATTAATCCAGCCTCAACTAGAGGTTGTACAAAGAATATGCACGGAGCTTTATGGGTTCCATTATCACTTGACCAGATACAAGATAGTTAATCTTTCCCAAGTAAATACATTGCGTTATTAGAGCCATGCTCCCTGCAAAATCGACAGATTAATCACAGAAAACCGTTTGGCGCCCTCTCTTGCTCAAAGCCAAAAAGGGAAAGAAAAGTGACCGAGTCCAAAGGTCAATCATACTATACAACATGTTCTTGTATTTGCAATTTCAATGAATTTGTTATTTATTATTGTAAAGGCTAAAGTGAATTTCCCATTATTGGGGATGATGAAGTCAATTGAATTGAACACTGAGGGCGCACTTGAGATCCCTACACTTTGTTTGACGGTGTCCTGTTTAAAACAATGAGTAGTAAATCGTTTAGACATAAATTGTCTCTGAAACAAGCCTATATTCTGGAAACTCTTCCAGATATTTTTCTCACATGTTTTTTTTGTTCAATGATGATATTTCGTTTTAAAAGTTTTAATTGATTGATTAAGTCATGTTTTAATGATAAACAACAACAAATCGAATTATTATCTTGTTACTGTTTTTCTTTTTACTGTTTTTCTTTTTCAGAATTCGTCAGCATCAGTTTGCTGTCTTAAGCTTGTCGATGTTCCGAAAAAAAGAACTTCAACTTTGTCACGTAATCTCCAATCAGTCGTAAAACACATTTTACGATGTGAAGGTTGCAAGCAAAGAAATACACGCGGTAACTTAGCATCGTCACTTATAAGGCTATAACCGTATAGGACTATACTCGCATTAAACTCAAAAGAAAGTTTTTCAGCTAATGAGCTAATAAATGTGTGTATTTGTGAATTTAACTTTACCCAGACTCGTTGTAAAGCTATTTAAAAGAAACAAACATAGTCACAATTTTTAACCGTTGCACCTTTGCATTTCAGACTGTTCATTCATGTAATGATTGTACAGTGGAAGCTTCTCTTCTTATTATCACGGTTGAACAAAAATCGCACATCAGCCTAAAATGGTTCGTAAGCAAAACGTGTATAGTCGTGTATAGAAAAAGTACACTGTAAAGCGTAATTAACCCGTTTTCTGTGCCCCGTGGGGCCTTGACTACTAGGTCAGTTGACCCGGAATCGGTGTCAAATCGGTGTCGCTGAATCCCAGTTAAACTCCATGTTTTAAACCAGGTACCGGGTCAGACTGACCCACAAATGGATCAGGCTCCTCTTGGACCTAGAATCCGGGTTTTTTTTTTTTGACCTGGGAGTTTTTAAAGTGTAATCTTTCCACTTGTGTGGAATTTATTTTGTGACTGTAAATTTTTGAAGGACGGAGAGAAGAACATCTAATGCTCTTCCTTGTCTCCAGTTATTCTACAAGTACCCAATGTTACGGGAAATTGTTGGATTCCTTTTTACCAAACTTGGTTGCCTACCAGGAAAGGTCAGTCCTTTTCATTGAAATGTCGTTAAAGAATATACATATAAAGATATTGTGTTCCTTGTCCCTTTTTACTCATAATTATATCATACTTTTATTTATGTTTTGACTTTCGTGTTGCAAGTAGCAAGTACAAATTGTCATAACATGTGTGTAACCTGTGTCCGCATTGAAACCGAGTACTTAAAGCACATAGTTAACACGTGCTCGGGTGGCTCGTTTGACAGCTCAATGTAGTGTTTAACGTTTACAATACTGTACAATTTATAAACATGGTGGTGGTACCATTGTCACCAAAGACGTTCCCGATTGGACACTCAATTTATTTCATAAGTGTGACGTAAAACCACGCCCACAATACCTACGACGTGAGTTTGGTAGGACGCCATCATCATGGTTAAAGAGAGCTTGCTCATTGGCCCATTCTGGCCGCTGCGCGAATAAATCTAAGGTATGACGTCAATGCACAAGGTCCATGGGAGTTCGAAATTTAGAAACCCTGTTTCATCTGTCATTTACATGTAAATGTATTGTAAGTGAATAATTTTGACACCCTTAAAATTTACTGTAAATTTGGACACCCTTTTAACCTAATCCTTTCTTAAACCGTGTAGGAGTCGCACGCAATACGCCAGTATATATTTATTTTTGAGGATTTACAATAATTACTGAAAATCCTTTGACCTATCTGTCGCATGTTTTGCAAAAACTCAAGGCCTTATTAACAAATCGGTTTTCCAAAAAAAGTTTTATTGAACGCTGAAATGAGGGATTTTATTTAACATTACGCGCAGAGGTTTGTCAGCTTCGAAACAAGGCTATTTATTACGCAAAAAACTCAAGTTCAGAATTGACCCGGATTCCGGGTCCCAGGGCGCCTGACCCGGAAATGGTTAACTCGATTCTGCGTCATTTTGACCCTTTTCTGGCTCATTTTGACACGGATTCCGAGTCATAGTGACCCATAAATCTGTCAGGCCCCACGTCTGTCAGGACCTGGATCAAGATCATCAATCTTACACATAAGTTTGTAGAGTGGAGGAGCAATAACACATGCACTGTATCACAGATAGGGTTGATGTATTGATCTCAGGAAAAAGGGTGCCAATGGGGGTATGGGTTATAAATGGAAATCCCAATTTGTATAGTCACTGTGATAACAGTCCGTCCAAATATAATGTTTCCTGTTCCCCGATCGGGAACAATTTCATGACCTTTGCAGAAGCGGTCACCAATCTGGGTAACGTTTTTGGTGTCAATGACTTTGTGCGTGTAAATATGCCTATTTAGGGTATTGAATCTAGTATGCAGATTTTAATATTCTATCGTGTTATAATAATACAGTTTTTTAATTTTATGTTTAAAAGCTTTGAGTGACTTGCCAAATTCGGCTATACTGATAACATGAAACTTTAGTGTACTTGAAAAGTATTGTGTAAAACAATCAGACACCTTTTTAAAAACTAGAAACCCAAATTTGTCCCACTCAAGTATCTTGCCAACAATCACTCTAAATTTAATAGTTTTTGAAAGTGGTTATTTTGAAATTGTTTTTTTGTACCAAAGAACTCGCATCAATTAAATTGACATTTTTTTGTGTTCCGTCCTGTAGCCTGCATTATGCTTGATAGTTTGTAGTGCTATCTGTAAATACGGTATAAACAATAGTAATTAAAAAAGGTATTTATTGGTTGTAACTCAATATTCTGGTCCCAGTGAGTTTAGGTAGGCTACGTGTTGTTAGCACTGCTCACGAATTGATACCACTGCTGACGAAATCACGAAATAAATTCAGATACGTTTTTTGTAAATGGCAGGTAAATTCTTATAATGGGTCCAATAATTATAATTAGACCCTTAAGCGGGTTTTTATGCTTAATGCCGGGTATCCCTGAGCACTGATCATGAATAGCAAGGCAAAACTTGCCAAACCAGTTAGCAGTTTTCGACAAGTTGCATATGCAAAGAAAAAGATACAAGCGAACGTGTGCGAGCACCAGCAAAACGTACTTGAGTGTTTTTAAAATATCATGCATAGCCCCTTTTCTTCTTTTTCGAGCCCCTAAAACTATAACATCACTAAATGTGAAGTTGGGGACATTTAAAGGAATGTGTAATAATAGTGGAGTGGTACAGGTGTCCTGCGTTTTATTTGTATACAACTCTACCCAGACAGAAGGATAACCAAGTTTTAGGATATCCAGCGTCTCTGACAATCTGTATGCCATTAATAAGCGGATGAATTTTCACAGCTTGAAGAGGACTGCACAATCGTGAATGTTTTTCACTACACAGAGATTGATGTTGTTCGTTATAAAAAAATCAAAAAACAATACTAATTAATAACAAACAATGATCAACTACAAAACAACAACATCAAAGCAACAACAAAACAAAAACAACGAAAACAACGAAAACAACGAAAACAACGAAAACAACAGCAACAGCAACAGCAACAGCAACAGCAATAACAACAGCAGCACAACACCAACATCAACACCACCGACAAAAACAACTCATAGTTCCTTGTCATGGAACTCGGTACTTAAAACTTGGTTTTTCTTCCTGACAATTATTCTTATCGTTTGATAATAGTATTTTTTGAAGTGAAAATTATTGATATGATTCTTTAATCATGTATATTTTACTCAGACTGCATCTAAAATAAAAGATAAACGGATACCCTTAACGGGCAACGCCTCCGGAGTCTCATGACATTTACTAGATATCTGAACAAATTTGACAGGTCATCCGTCTAGAGGTTACACTTAGTGATTGACATGCACAGTTAGAGTTTGCATTGATTTGAAATAGTTTATTAATAAAGTGAAAAAAGCTACAACCAAGCATCAAGTATTAAGTATTATTCGTTTCGCGTACTCATAATACAGCAGTGTTTTACTCCAGATCTTTTTAATGTATATTTTTAATATTTTATAAGGAATCTTGCCTATTCACATTTTGAACCATGAACAATTTAATGAATTAACGAGTGAGGCTTTCTGACCAATGTTACGTCTTCAGTGCTGAGTATAGATCGGTAAGTGCAGAACCTCAACAAAACTATAAAGTGGACAAGAGAGGACAAAACGGCGCGCTTCTCATGGGAACGAGGTTGGGCTTACGTTTTAAAGTTGGCTACCTTAAGTCATCAACCACGTGCAGTGTCATTGATGTGTGCGCCATGCAAGACGCACAGTGACGCCCAGAGACGTTCAATTCACGGCATTTGCTTAATTGTCATTGTCATTTAATTGTCATTTTGATTATGTAGTTAAGAAATAATACTTCATAGTCAACTCCTGCGTACAAGGTTCTCTGACCGCGTCTTTAAATTAAGAGGAACAATGCTGCCGCTGTATACATCAATGAAACTCATCTGTTTGCCATTGTTGGGCCTTACCACTAGACCACCGCTCATGCCCAATGGCAAGAAGCCAATTCAAATCGTGTAAAGGGCAGGGCTGGAAATAATGTCTGGAATGCGTCGTCAAGTTGAAGATTTACATAAAGGATAAAGAAGAATGAAAACTTTGCTGATGTGTGACGCGCATGGTCCCTGAATCATGTCCCGCGTTGTACATTACGTGTACTGACAAAAGTTCCCTTGCATTATGACGCCACAAGCCCAGCACAGTCCACTGCACTGAGGTCAGTGAAGAGTTATCATTGGCCGAGAGTCGTGTGTGCAGCGGGTTCATGCGTGCACTTTTCAATAGACATTATGCATTGACGTCACCAAGCCGCCATTTTAGAGGTAAACTGATGATGAAACAACGGAAACGCGCTGATTTGTACGCGCGGCGCACAAGACTGGCCAATGAGCATCTTCCTTTTGACCTCTAGGTGAGGGCGCCCTACTCAAATGACCTCATATGCATAAGGTCTATAGACCCATCCCATGAAATTTGCTAATTACATTCACGCATGCGTACAGACACTATTGGTTGGCAAACGCCATAAAGATGTGCACTAAGCAGACGCACAAACGCGTCTGCGTCACCAACAACCCCACCATCAACCCCAAACAAAAAGAAGCGATGTTCCATCATTTTGCCAACCAAAATGTTAGTGCGCACGCGCAATGTGCATTTTACATATTTTGTGGGAAGGGTCTATTTTTTTACAAAATGGCGGCTAATGCAAGGGGGTACTTAGACCTTTCAATTGTTGATAACCAAACCACACTGGTTGGCAAGGGCGGCCGAATGTTAGCAAACATTTATTCTGTTAAGAGATGTTTTAACAAAATTCAACATTTTCTGTAAACTTTCAATTAAATAAAATACCTCCCATGACTGATTGCTTTGTTTCTAACAACTCCATGCAGACTATTTTTGTGTAACATTGATACAAACTGTGGTTATTATTATTATTATTTTATTTTTGTATTTGTGGCTTGCCATAGTTTTCTACCTTGGTTGGCAAAAACACAGACTGTGACAATGCTATACATACTATAAGTATGATTGTGGAGTGCTATTTACTTATACAGGAATCCAGCTTGGGTATCCACTTGGAACTAGATTTCTCGACGTGCAGTTAACGGAAAACGGCGCTGTGCTTAACTGTTACGAATGTAGACGTTATTGATTTTGAATATTCCCGGTCAAAAAAAGGATTCAATTCCAGCAGTTTACCTTGTTTAATGTCCAACAAGATTATTCAAATTCATTCGGCCGCAAAGATCATTCATTTTCGCCAAAAAGCCAACAGCAAGAAGCTGGTCAATGATTCAATTTCATCAATTTGTAAATAGGTAAATAAAGAATGGTGAAAATGCAGCCTTGAATGTCTGCAAATGAAATAAAGTGACTGAAACGAACCCGAACAAGCGATAAAACGAAATCATGTATGTATACGATAACTAAATCGAATGCAATAGTGGCTAAAACAAGAAAAACATTATGGTTTGAATGAATTCGGGAAACATGCGTGAATTTGAACGCGTGTTTTTAGAGACTGAATTAACTTTTGCTGAAATTGACCAGAAAACGTATATCAACTGTTTGTTTGTTTATTCTTCTTTTAAACAGAACCACCACCGGATCCTTCCTTGCCATTATGGGCAATCATCGTCATCGTTATCGCTGTAATTATCTTCATTTGTATAATCGTCTGCTGCTGCTGCTGCTGCTTCTGCAGCTTAAAAAAGCGACAATCCGAACAAGATCAATCTGATCATGAAAGTGACATGCCCATGTAATAGTACCTGCTTGGTTGGTCAGTTTGTATACTTTTTTGTTTATTTATATCTGCACAATAAACTCGAATACAAATGTTAATGAGTGGGTAAAGAGGTTTATATGACATCCATATGAGGTATATTCCTCCTGGTAGTGGAGTACATCATAAAAGACTATACTAATTGTGTGCAAATGAATGGAATGAAAAGATAAAGGTTGCTATTTCTATAATTGAGAAAATGAATTATTAATGGCCTGCTGGCTTAGATATGAATTACACAATAAGTTGGCGCAAAGAAAACATGTATAATAATAATAATAATAATAATAATCCGCATTTAAAGTTGCTCTACTTAGTAAACCAAATCACAGTATACTTGTCAAAATAATTTTTTTTTAAAGATGGCTACTGAAAAAATTTCCTAGATACACATGGTAAATTCAATTTTTCAGGCAAACGGGAAGGGAGTTAACAAATTTAGGTAGAAGTTAACTTTAATTTAAAGAAACAACATGTATTTCACATCAGTAATACGGATGAGATAAACTTGTCTCGTAGTAAAGGGTGAACTTATTTACTCTGTGTTTAATTTCAGGGAGTGCAATTTGTTATCAGTAATTATTCATGATCGAAAGATTAACACAACAGGTACATTCGATCCTATGAAGTTTGTTATGTGACGTCAGTCATCTGTTTGTGACATTTTGTGACGTCACAAAAACAGCTGGCAGGTCAGAGTGACTGCTTGCTAAGTAAGTGGTGACAAATTAATAATAGACTATAATTATGTATCAACGGCCACCCTATATACAAAGAAATGTTAAGCAAGTGGAGGTAAACTTATCAGCAGCTTTCATCTGCGGGTTATAAAAACAGATTGTGCGACAGAGCATTGTACAGATGGAGAGATAGTCGCCTAACGACGAGTCTCTGCTAAGCAAGGGTATAACGCAAGGGTATAGTCTTGATTGGCGACGGCGTTCGTTTGGTAATAACGTAGTCGCCGCTATCGCAACACGAATTATTGGAGGAGAGATATTCATAATTATAAGCAAACCTCCTCAATCCAGATTTGTAGACTTGCCATGTCCCTCCGAGCCAGTAGATGTTGCGCACGCTACTGTGGTGACTAATACAAGACACGGTAACATAAGAAGTTTTACATAACTCATTTGAAAAACAAATAAATATTATGGGAATAACCGTCATGAAACGGTTAATAATCATCGAAAAGGTTCACATTGGCCCTAAAAAATATTGTGTGTATATTTTTTTTGTTCTGATTGATGAAAAATATTTACTCTTATTTGGTGTGGATGAATTATAACAATAGTAATAGTGATACAAGGATCCTCAGCGAGTTTCCTGAGTTAAACCCGAAAGGCTATGGGACGTAGCACGACTCGAGGACTTTATACCGACACAAAGGGAAAATTTGATTTTTTGTTTGCATGCTGTGATAAAATATAATAATAATACAAACAAATAAAGCACAAAGGTTTTCCAATGGTTGCAATGCTCCGAGAGCGGTAAATCCACCGAGGAATTATGTAAAGAACAGGGACATTAAGATGAAAATAGGTATGGCTTGAGTTTAAGTTTGAATTGTGTGGGAACCCTTGCGTGTCTGAATGTTGAGAAGTAGCGAGTTCCAGCACCTGGGTTCAGATACTGGGGAAGGCATTGTCACCTGCATGTTTTAGTGTTTTATCACTTTCTAAGTAACGCTCCGAGCGGCGGAGGCCTCTTCGGTTGGGCATGCTTAGATCAAGTGGGTCTGTTCTGTATTTTGGGTGTGTGTTCGAAAGTGCTTTACAAATAATTCACATCTGTTTTGAAGATAGCAGCTGTTTAGAAGATAAGAAACTATATACATATTTTGTTTAGTAAACTTGCGTGAAGAACTATCACTCTTTTGGGAAGAGTGTTGGCTCCGAGAAGAGCCGTTATGATGACGTTTCGAACAGCTCAGCTCGTCGTCACATAATCACCAAAAATGGTCGTTGGGATTTGATGAAATGTATACTGTGCAGCACATTTATTGTTAGATACCGTATTGGTCTCCCTCTCATTATAACTTCGAGATTTGTTTTAACGTAGTCAAACTGCGAGTTAGGAATTTGTTATTCGCACAACAATCAAATGAAAAGCTGAGTAGGAATGCTCTTTAATACAATAAATGGTAGCACGTATCTAATATAAATTCATCATGTACCAGTGCATATAAAAGAAAACAAAAAACAAAATAATAATAATAATTTTCATGTGGTTAAAATCAGCAGGTTAGCGGATATAATCGAAGAGAGGGTGTATTGATGACGATTGTGAATACAAGGCGGATGTTTTTTAGACGGAGGATTCACCCGTTAAATTAAATTATGTTGCATTGTGAAAAAAACTAAATTACGACATCGTGCGATTTTGAAATTTGAATTCTTAGATGCTGAGTTTTTTAAAATGTTAACAAAGCTCTCATTACGGATCGCTCTAGTATATCACGAAGTGACCTATCAGTCAAAAAGAAGAAGTTCTTGCATATCATTTGTTTACACAAATTTACACAAATTATTAATAAACTTACAACTGTCAATTTTGCATGCAAGTTTCGGTACATTACACGAAATGGTTTTGTAAAACGTATAAGCGACATTTCACTATAGATCTGCCAGTTTGTGAATTCTATTAATCATAATATTATTAGATACGCCACTTTCTAAAGCGCTACAGCGTGGGCGGCTCAGTTCAGTGTAACAGTTATTGCTATAATGATAAATGTAATAAGTTTGGTTAATTTCAGAAGTTATAAAATTCACAGCCCCAAGAAGGCTGAGTTTAGTCTTAATTTTTACAATTATTGAGAAGTGTTAAAAGTATATTCATCAAAAACTTACAACAGTTAGAGAATTACACAATTGAAAACTAAAAAACATTAATAAAAAAAGAAAAAAAAGAAAAAAAGAAGGAAGCTCGACAACTCCTTTAAAATAATAAATCGGGTTTTTTTTCCCAAAGCATACATCGAAATTGTTTTTGTTGACCCTTAAAGAGTGTGCATAACGTTGGTAATTAGGCCTATAGTGAAATTTTAAATGTTTACAGATTGCACACAATTTACATGGTATAAAGATGGTCGTAGTGGGAAGTTCCCTATAAAATATGTTTGCTTGAAATGCAGTAGTTTTTGAGAAATGAGTCAAACATTTAGTTTTGATCTCGTGAGTCCAAAACCTAAGGTTTGAAAAAAGTTGCAAACATTCAAGTATTTTCCAAACTTTTTATCGTGACTCCTATGACCGATTGAGTTTAAATTTTAACAAGTTTGTTTTATTCATGTATATGTTGGGTCACATCAAGTGTGGATACTGGTCTTTGACAATCACCAACTTGACACAAGTGCTTTAACAAGATTTGTTGTTGTTTTGAAAGATTGAGTAAAGAAACATAAAAGCCAATGCTTAAACGAGAAGTCAAATTCAAACATCGGGAGAACAAAGAGAATTCCACGATTTTCCGGGCAGACACATGTGTGCGTGTTCTTTTAAGCACAGTGAAATAATACTATGGTCTGCTGGTGTGGGGAATGCACAGACGCAAAAATGTGTACGTTTTCACACAATATTTGATCGTAATTTAATGTGTAAATAATCTTGTATTTTAATTCGTTTCGTGTAGTTTTAGGCTAAATAATTTAGACATTACTTATCATTGGTGTATGTATACAAGTGCTACCAAATATTATTGTCGTGAATATAGTCATGTAAATAGGCATGCTTATAACACGGGCATTAATTCCGGGGAAAAGTGGAGAACTGCAAGGATCATGCACACACCCGTCCGCGTGTGGTAAAATAGTTTTCTTGTTTTAATTCTTAAGAAGTAGAAATATGTAAACGAAGTACACTTTATACTTGGCTGTTTATTTGCCTTTAAATTCTAGAACAAGAATGCTATAAAGCCAACGGTACAATGCGACATTACTTTGTGAAATAAGCTGCATGCAAACTGCTGTGACAAACTTTTTAGAAATGTGTTGTCTTACTATATATTTTGGAACATAGGCTGTTGGAATGGAATACATTGTTAAGGTAACCATGAGCTTTGAGTTGCGGATTGTTGATGAGGAGGCACATACCCCAGAAAGCAATATCTTTGGGCAATGTGACACACCTGAGGAGCTAGGAACGATAGCTCTTTTGAAGGCGACTCCTCGGGGCAATGTGAAAACAGCTCTTCTGATAGCTCTTATTTTGAGAGGTTAGAAGCATTTAAGGAGCCTATGGATGTATATCACCCACAGTAGTGTCCATCCGGTCTAGGAGAAAGGGACCGATGAGAACTGTTTTGGGGCCGTTTTGGAATGGGACCGTTGAGGCAGCAGAGGTCATTGCGCAATAGATTGGCGATTCCCTCGATATTAAAAAAAGGCTTCTAATTCTCTATATTTTTTGTAAATTTTAACACTATCCTCCACTTATCAACATGGAGCTTCGCCAATGTCCTTTCACTATAACCACAAGGAGATTTGTTGTTTAAAGTACCGCGCCACAACAGTCTTCAACCTTTGCTGAAGGCACATGATTTTGAATTACAAAATCCACCTGTATAAAATGTAATTCGACTATCTACTTTCTATTTTTGAAATTTGTAAAAGCGGTGTAGATTGTGCTGGTAGATTGGTCAGGCTAACGCGACAACTGGTTACAACTGGAATTTTAGCTCAGAATTTGAGTCAGTTTGACCCATTTATGGGTCACCTTGACACAGATTCCGGGTCTTACTGACACATGCACATTGTGACCAAGAACTGGGTCGTTTTTAGGGGTAAGAAGGCCACACAAACAGATAGACGTGTTTCCTATTGCAGTGAAAACAAATTAGGCCTGGTTGGTTGGCAAATTTTTTGTTTGTGTTCTTTTGCTTTGCTCTGAATGTTTTTAGACAAACTTATGAGAATAATTTGTTCGCACTCATTAGTAATGATTTAACTTTGTGACCGCGCCAGATTTTATTATTATTAATTCGGTGAAAGTTAAACAAACTCATAATAATAGTAAAAATCATCATCATCATCAACAGCCCCTGTCATCCCACTGCTGGGCGAAGGCCTCTCCTAAACTGTGCCAAGTGAAATATGACAATAATATAATGCAAAAAGCTGAAAAACAAATTAGGATTGGTGTAAGCAACATAAATTGTAGTGTAAACAAATTCCAATGATTTTTAAGGTTGGTTTAGGTAATAGCGAACAAGTTTTTCTGTTTGTTTGACCTTACGTATGTTCTCTTAGATTTTAAAGTCATTTTTGTTCAATGTAATTGTAAACACTATCAACAGTCCATAGTAACCATTTGTTTTAAAAATATTTACTAGTGGTATCTTATGCGGATTTAAAAAAAATTTATTTGTTGTACATGGATTGTGATGTAGCTCAGTGTAAACAATACATCAATAAAATAAACAATGTTCAACACCACAAGTGTTTCAGTGTATCTGTGATTGAGTGGGACAATACTATTACTAAAATTGGGCCCCCATTTTCCATGCAGGAAAACAAAAATAAGACATGACTTGACCCCAAAATTAGATGTAAAGTTTAAAAAGCTATTTTGTTTGTTATAAACTCGAGAAAGTTAAAGGCTTTCATATAATGTATTGCAGGAGAAAATCCTCGAAAGATTAGTGATATAATTATAGTCAATTAAAACTGAATTCTTGTCGGGACCCCGACATTAATTCACGTAAATTAGCCACGTTGTGCACAGACAGTTTTGGATGTTTGTATTTCGTGCATTGTCTGTGACAAATGCGAAATTTTTTGTATGTTTTTTCGTTTTGAAACTGTATGCCATCTATTACTATTCGCCCAAAGATTGTTAAGATGCATGGAACATGACGCATTCCTACCGTCACAAACAAAGCCTTTGAGAAAGGCGTACGACTGACAAATCTGCGGACACAAGCTTTTGGGACACGCCGTTGTTACAGCATTTTTATTCAATATGTTTATGAAAGTGTAAGGGTAGTGGGTGGGTTTGTATATGGTGTTGCAGACCATTATGCTACCAAAGCTATTTTTGTAAAGCTACTATGGACAATTTGTTACTGCTGAATTGTCAAAGTTTAAAGCACTGAACTGAAACACGTGCACAAGTCTGGTGCCACATTTGAACATGTAGCCCACAGGATCACCCACCCCAACAACCTCCTTTAACAGTAACACCTAGTAATGATGGACGGCCCTTAAAACAGCAGGCAGCAGACGAAAACGAAGTAGATAATTGTGTAGGGTATATAATATGCACAATAGGTAAACCTTGGCATGACTGGTAAAATTATTACCCTTTCCACTTCATCATTACAGATTTACGCCAATGCTCTAATACAATAGGCGTTGGTTTTTCATTCACAGCGACAAAATTGTTGCACAAAGCTGATTTATGTGGCATTATAATGTAAGAAAGATGGGTCAATCATTGTACAGCAGGGTTCTTCCCAGGATTTCTTTAGTGGCAGAAACCATTGCGAGATGAATCAGTTACACGGTACATCATTAAAAAAAAAAATCAAACTAAATTATTTGTAGAGTTCTGGACAGTTTCTTTTCTTAAAGCGCCTCGGAATATGTTTACATAGATAGATGGCGCTTTACAAATGCTTGTATTATTATTATTATTATTAAAGAAGTACTCAAAATTAATGGCTTTAGATACTTTTTTTTGTTTACTGGTTATTACTAAATTTTTTATTTCGTTGAAAACCTCTGAAGGGAAATTGCAAGTTTAATTTAAACATTTGGAAAATGTGTGGTGGTCAGAAACAGAGAAAATTCTGCCAGTGGTGGTTGGGGAATCCTGAGTGCCGGACGAGTTTTCCGGCACCGACCACTGTGGGAAAAACCCTGGTACAGGTGAAAATATACAATAGCATCACCAAAGTACAAATCATTATTTTGTTTATCCATATTGCAATTGCCAAGTTAAAAACAGTTTATCAATAAGGCAGTACTTATATAGAACATTGTCCACAGAATGCAGAGAAAATATATAGACCATTATGATCCGTGACATCACATGTTTACAAAAGAGCTACAAAGCCTGGACCTCCTGGTTACCCAAGGCTAATCTCCAATGCCCAAGGAGTCTATAACTGAAAAAAGTTTGAAAATCGTTTGTGTAGTTCTTGAAATATGGTCTCACTTCCGGTTGACCCAGAAGTAAAGGTCAACATGGGGTCACGGTTACCCAAGGCTATTCTCCAATGCCCATTAGGAGTCTATAACTTAACAAAGTTAGAAAATCGGTTGTGTAGTTATTGAGATATGATCCCACTTCCGGTTGACCCAGAAGTAAAGGTCAACATGGGGTCACGCTTACCCAAGGCTAATCTCCCATGCCCAAGGAGTCTATAACTGAAAAAAGTTTGAAAATTGATTGTGTAGTTCTTGAAATATGGTGTCACTTCCGGTTGACCCGGAAGTAAAGGTCAACATGAGGTCATGGTTACCCAAGGCTAATTTCCAATGCCCAAGAAGTCAATAACTGAAAAAAGTTTGAAAATCGGCTGTGTACTTCTTGAGATATGGTGCTGCAAAGATTAACTAATTAAAGCTTTGAATTACCGTAATTTGACACCTGATGACGTCACAGTAACAAACATTTGTTTTTCATACTAATAAATTTGATAAGGTACACGATGGTATGTAACTTATCCCAATCCAATGCCTTTTAACGAAAACCCTATTAGAACGTACGTATATCCTCTCTCTCGGTGTGATAATCCAATCTGATCTTAGGTGGGATCTTCAAGTGCAACAGATGATCTCGCGTGCATCTCGCCGATTGTATATCTTAAGCAAATTGAAGCGAAATGGTGCCCCTCTCAGTGATCTTGTCTACATATATACTGCGTACATCCGTCCTCTGCTGGAGTTTTGTGCTCCTGTGTGGAGCAGTAATCTAACAAATCAGCAGTCTGTTAGTATTGAAAGGGTACAACGTAGAGCTCTTCGAATCATCACTTTTCCTGACCGGCATCATTATGAGGATCTCTTAATAGATATTGGTATTCCCTCCCTTGCATCGAGGAGAACTGAAATACTTACAGACTTTGCCAAATCTATCATAATCTCTTCGCGACACCGTGATTTGTTCCCCCCTGAACGCCAAACACTCTCCCGCACTGGAATGAGAAACTCACACCACATTCACTTGCCCCAAATGAGAACTCAGAGATATAAAATGTCCAGTGTTCCAACATTGGTGAGACTGTTAAATAATAAACTGTAACTATTGAAGGCTATATTTTATCTCTTAGTAACTCTAACAGCAAGTCAATATTTTGTAAAATTGTTAAACTTGGGGTTTGGAGGTTGGGTCAATTGTAGTGCATGTAGGCCGACAGCACTTCCTCTCCTTTTTACGTCAGTGTGATTTTCTAGTGTTTTCCTTTTACTGTTGTAAATATTGCCACGGTTATCAGGTCCAATTTCAATTCCGTTCTTTGCTTGCCTAGTTTTTGTCTTTTTAGTCACCAGCTACTTTTTTACGATGCTTTTTGAACAGTCTAGTATCTAGCCTAGTATTTTTGGTTATATCGCTTTTCAGGTTTACTGTTTTTCGTTTAAAATTTTAACTGTTGTAGTTTTTAAACAATGTAAACACGTCAATTTAAGTCTTTTTAACTTCTGTCGTGTATTTTTGAGATATAAATAATAAACCTAATTGAATGAATTGAATGAATGAATGAATATCACGGCAGTCTTTGACGCCTAGCCGTGATTGCGCAATCACGGCACAATTTGCCAGCTAGCCATGGGGTCCAATTTGTCACTTCTTCGTTAATTATCTTGGAAATACATTGTACATTGATTAGTTTTAATGGTCTGGAATAACTCTTAGTGAAAGTATTTCACTTTTCAAAACAGTTTGGGTAATTTAGGAAACTTATTTAGAAAATATTGTGTTTTTGACCAGTAAAACTTGTGCAATTTGAGCACAATCTGAGCACCATGTCTTTTGTACACAGATAAAAAACGCGCCAATAGATGATGTCATGATGACGTCACAGTGAAAAATATGCCGCAATCCACATCTACTACCAAAAAGGAGTCCATAATTGAAAAAAACTTGAGAATTGGATGTATACTTCTTGAGATATGATTCAAACAAGATTGCCTAATTAAATATTCACATGACTGTCACGTAAATAATTAATTAAGAATTTTAATCCAATTACATCTAAAATTTAATTCAGGGCATAAGCTTTAATATGGTATATGATTTATCTACTTCTGATAATTCTAAGAGAGACATATGACAGTCAGAAAAGTCACAGGTTAAATCAATGGGTTTTTAGGGAAAGAAAGAATAATAATAACTAGAGATAGTGATTGTGTACAATCACAGAGCTGTTCCAATGCCCAAGGAGTCTCTAATTGAAAATAAATTGAAAATCGGTTTTGTAGTTCTTGAGATATGGTCCCAATTCCGGTTGACCCGGAAGAAAAGGTCAACATGGGATCACGGTTACCCAAGGCTATTCTCCAATGCCTATTAGGAGTCTATAACTGTACAAATTTAAAAATCAGTTGTGTAGTTCTTGAGATATGGTGTCACTTCCGGTTGACCCGGAAGTAAAGGTCAACATGGGGTCACGGTTGTCCAAGGCTAATCTCCCATGCCCAAGGAGTCTATAACTGAAAAAAGTTTGAAAATCGGGTGTGTAGTTCTTGAAATATGGTCTCACTTCCGGTTGACCCGGAAATAAAGGTCAACATGGGGTCATGGTTACCTAAGGCTAATCTCCAATGCCCAAGGAGTCTATAATTGAAAAATGATTGAAAATCGATTGTGTAGTTCTTGAGATATGGTCCCACTTCCGGTTGACCCAGAAGTAAAGGTCAACATGGGGTCACGGTTACCCAAGGCTATTCTCCAATGCCCATTAGGAGTCTATAACTGAACAAAGGTTGAAAATCGGTTGTGTAGTTATTGAGATATGATCCCACTTCCGGTTGACCCGGAAGTAAAGGTCAACATGGGGTCACGGTTACCCAAGGCTAATCTCCCATGCCCAAGGAGTCTATAACTGAAAAAAGTTTGAAAATCGGTTGTGTAGTTCTTGAAATATGGTCTCACTTCCGGTTGACCCGGAAGTAAAGGTCAACATGGGGTCACGGTTACCCAAGGCTAATTTCCAATGCCCAATGAGTCAATAACTGAAAAAAGTTTGAAAATCGGTTGTGTAGTTATTGAGATATGATCCCACTTCCGGTTGACCCGGAAGTAAAGGTCAACATGTGGTCACGATTACCCAAGGCTAATTTCCAATGCCCAATGAGTCAATAACTGAAAAAAGTTTGGAAATCGGTTGTGTAGTTCTTGAAATATAGTCTCACTTCCGGTTGACCCGGAAGTAAAGGTCAACATGGGGTCACGGTTACCCAAGGCTAATCTCCCATGCCCAAGGAGTCTATAACTGAAAAAAGTTTGAAAATCGGTTGTGTAGTTCTTGAAATATGGTCTCACTTCCGGTTGACCCGGAAGTAAAGGTCAACATGGGGTCACGGTTACCCAAGGCTAATTTCCAATGCCCAATGAGTCAATAACTGAAAAAAGTTTGAAAATCGGCTGTGTACTTCTTGAGATATGGTGCTGCAAAGATTAACTAATTAAAGCTTTGAATTACCGTAATTTGACACCTGATGACGTCACAGTAACAAACATTTGTTTTTCATACTAATAAATTTGATAAGGTACACGATGGTATGTAACTTATCCCAATCCAATGCCTTTTAACGAAAACCCTATTAGAACGTACGTATATCCTCTCTCTCGGTGTGATAATCCAATCTGATCTTAGGTGGGATCTTCAAGTGCAACAGATGATCTCGCGTGCATCTCGCCGATTGTATATCTTAAGCAAATTGAAGCGAAATGGTGCCCCTCTCAGTGATCTTGTCTACATATATACTGCGTACATCCGTCCTCTGCTGGAGTTTTGTGCTCCTGTGTGGAGCAGTAATCTAACAAATCAGCAGTCTGTTAGTATTGAAAGGGTACAACGTAGAGCTCTTCGAATCATCACTTTTCCTGACCGGCATCATTATGAGGATCTCTTAATAGATATTGGTATTCCCTCCCTTGCATCGAGGAGAACTGAAATACTTACAGACTTTGCCAAATCTATCATAATCTCTTCGCGACACCGTGATTTGTTCCCCCCTGAACGCCAAACACTCTCCCGCACTGGAATGAGAAACTCACACCACATTCACTTGCCCCAAATGAGAACTCAAAGATATAAAATGTCCAGTGTTCCAACATTGGTGAGACTGTTAAATAATAAACTGTAACTATTGAAGGCTATATTTTATCTCTTAGTAACTCTAACAGCAAGTCAATATTTTGTAAAATTGTTAAACTTGGGGTTTGGAGGTTGGGTCAATTGTAGTGCATGTAGGCCGACAGCACTTCCTCTCCTTTTTACGTCAGTGTGATTTTCTAGTGTTTTCCTTTTACTGTTGTAAATATTGCCACGGTTATCAGGTCCAATTTCAATTCCGTTCTTTGCTTGCCTAGTTTTTGTCTTTTTAGTCACCAGCTACTTTTTTACGATGCTTTTTGAACAGTCTAGTATCTAGCCTAGTATTTTTGGTTATATCGCTTTTCAGGTTTACTGTTTTTCGTTTAAAATTTTAACTGTTGTAGTTTTTAAACAATGTAAACACGTCAATTTAAGTCTTTTTAACTTCTGTCGTGTATTTTTGAGATATAAATAATAAACCTAATTGAATGAATTGAATGAATGAATGAATATCACGGCAGTCTTTGACGCCTAGCCGTGATTGCGCAATCACGGCACAATTTGCCAGCTAGCCATGGGGTCCAATTTGTCACTTCTTCGTTAATTATCTTGGAAATACATTGTACATTGATTAGTTTTAATGGTCTGGAATAACTCTTAGTGAAAGTATTTCACTTTTCAAAACAGTTTGGGTAATTTAGGAAACTTATTTAGAAAATATTGTGTTTTTGACCAGTAAAACTTGTGCAATTTGAGCACAATCTGAGCACCATGTCTTTTGTACACAGATAAAAAACGCGCCAATAGATGATGTCATGATGACGTCACAGTGAAAAATATGCCGCAATCCACATCTACTACCAAAAAGGAGTCCATAATTGAAAAAAACTTGAGAATTGGATGTATACTTCTTGAGATATGATTCAAACAAGATTGCCTAATTAAATATTCACATGACTGTCACGTAAATAATTAATTAAGAATTTTAATCCAATTACATCTAAAATTTAATTCAGGGCATAAGCTTTAATATGGTATATGATTTATCTACTTCTGATAATTCTAAGAGAGACATATGACAGTCAGAAAAGTCACAGGTTAAATCAATGGGTTTTTAGGGAAAGAAAGAATAATAATAACTAGAGATAGTGATTGTGTACAATCACAGAGCTGTTCCAATGCCCAAGGAGTCTCTAATTGAAAAAAAATTGAAAATCGGTTTTGTAGTTCTTGAGATATGGTCCCAATTCCGGTTGACCCGGAAGAAAAGGTCAACATGGGATCACGGTTACCCAAGGCTATTCTCCAATGCCTATTAGGAGTCTATAACTGTACAAATTAAAAAATCAGTTGTGTAGTTCTTGAGATATGGTGTCACTTCCGGTTGACCCGGAAGTAAAGGTCAACATGGGGTCACGGTTGTCCAAGGCTAATCTCCCATGCCCAAGGAGTCTATAACTGAAAAAAGTTTGAAAATCGGGTGTGTAGTTCTTGAAATATGGTCTCACTTCCGGTTGACCCGGAAATAAAGGTCAACATGGGGTCATGGTTACCTAAGGCTAATCTCCAATGCCCAAGGAGTCTATAATTGAAAAATGATTGAAAATCGATTGTGTAGTTCTTGAGATATGGTCCCACTTCCGGTTGACCCAGAAGTAAAGGTCAACATGGGGTCACGGTTACCCAAGGCTATTCTCCAATGCCCATTAGGAGTCTATAACTGAACAAAGGTTGAAAATCGGTTGAGTAGTTATTGAGATATGATCCCACTTCCGGTTGACCCGGAAGTAAAGGTCAACATGGGGTCACGGTTACCCAAGGCTAATCTCCCATGCCCAAGGAGTCTATAACTGAAAAAAGTTTGAAAATCGGTTGTGTAGTTCTTGAAATATGGTCTCACTTCCGGTTGACCCGGAAGTAAAGGTCAACATGGGGTCACGGTTACCCAAGGCTAATTTCCAATGCCCAATGAGTCAATAACTGAAAAAAGTTTGAAAATCGGTTGTGTAGTTATTGAGATATGATCCCACTTCCGGTTGACCCGGAAGTAAAGGTCAACATGTGGTCACGATTACCCAAGGCTAATTTCCAATGCCCAATGAGTCAATAACTGAAAAAAGTTTGGAAATCGGTTGTGTAGTTCTTGAAATATAGTCTCACTTCCGGTTGACCCGGAAGTAAAGGTCAACATGGGGTCACGGTTACCCAAGGCTAATCTCCCATGCCCAAGGAGTCTATAACTGAAAAAAGTTTGAAAATCGGTTGTGTAGTTCTTGAAATATGGTCTCACTTCCGGTTGACCCGGAAGTAAAGGTCAACATGGGGTCACGGTTACCCAAGGCTAATTTCCAATGCCCAATGAGTCAATAACTGAAAAAAGTTTGAAAATCGGCTGTGTACTTCTTGAGATATGGTGCTGCAAAAATTAACTAATTAAAGCTTTGAATTACCGTAATTTGACACATGATGACGTCAGAGTAACAAAAATGTGTTTTTCTTACTAATAAATTTGATAAGGTACACGATGGTATGTAACTTATCCCAATCCAATGCCTTTTAACGAAAACCCTATTAGAACGTACGTATATCCTCTCTCGATTCCAATATCACGGCAGTCTTTGACGCCTAACCGTGATTGCGCAATCACGGCACAATTTGCCAGCTAGCCATGGGGTCCAATTTGTCACTTCATTGTTAATTATCTTGGAAATACATTGTACCTTGATTAGTTTTAATGGTCTGGAATAACTCTTAGTGAAAGTATTTCACTTTTCAAAACAGTTTGGGTAATTTAGGAAACTTATTTAGAAAATAATGTGTTTTTGAACAGTAAAACTTGTGCAATCTGAGCACAATATGAGCACCATGTCTTTTGTACACAGATAAAAAACGCGCCAATAGATGATGTCATGATGACGTCACAGTGAAAAATATGCCGCAATCCACATCTACTACCAAAAAGGAGTCCATAATTGAAAAAAACTTGAGAATTGGATGTATACTTCTTGAGATATGATTCAAACAAGATTGCCTAATTAAATATTCACATGACTGTCACGTGAATAATTAATTAAGAATTTTAATCCAATTACATCTAAAATTTAATTCAGGGCATAAGCTTTAATATGGTATATGATTTGTGTACTTCTGATAATTCTAAGAGAGACATATGACAGTCAGAAAAGTCATAGGTTAAGTCAATAGGGTTTTTAGGGAAAGAAAGAAGAATAATAATAATATTAATAATAATAATAAAAAAAAATTAAAATCTTGACGAAAACAATAGCTGTTCCGACAGCAATGGTCGGAACAGCTAATAATAATAATAATAATATAAAAAAAATAAAAATCTTGACGAAAACAATAGCTGTTCCGACAGAAATGGTCGGAACAGCTAATAATAATAAAAAATAAACATCTGGAAGAAAACAATAGCTGTTCCGACAGAAATGGTCGGAACAGCTAATAATAGGAAGAAGAAAAAAAATCTCGACGAAAACAAAAGCTGTTCCGACTAACACGTTGGAACAGCTAATAACAACAGCTACAGCAGCACAACACCAACAAAAACAACTCATAGTTCCTTATCATATGGAACTCGGTACTTAAAACTTGGTTTTTCTTCCTGACAATTATTCTTATCGTTTGATTTGTCTTTTTGAAGTGAAAGTTATTGATGTGATTCTTAAATTTTGTATATTTTACTCAGACTGCATATGAAATAATAGATTAACGGATACTTTTAACGGGCTAAAACAGAACGCCTCCGGAGTCTCATGACATTTACTAGATATCCGACAATTTTTTTGACTGGTCATCCGTCTAGAGGTTACACATTGCATTGATTTGTTTATTAATAAAGTGAATAAAAGCCACAACCAAGCATCAATTATTAAGTATCATTCGTTTTGCTTACTTATTACAACAGTGTTTTACTCCAGATCTTTTTAATGTGTATTTTCCATTCACATTTTGAACCAAGAACAATTTAATGAATTAACGAGTGAGGCTTTCTGACCAATTTTACGTCTTCAGTGCCGAGTATAGATCGGGTAAGTGCAGAACCTCAACAAAACCATAGTGGACTAGAGAGGACAAAATGGCGCTCTGCTCATGAGAACGAGGTTGGGCTTACGTTTTAGTTGGCCACGTTAAGTCATCAACCACGTTAACCCTTTCAGTACCAACACATATTGGCTACTTATGCCATGGTGACCAGAGACATTTCCTTGACATGGCTACCTGGAGACCAACACTATTTTGCAAAGTTTCAGGTTACAGCGCCCTCACAAGGCAGATTGGGGTTAGCCTAGGTCCTACTCACATAATGCAAGTTGAGCAACCAATAACATATTACTGTTTCCTTTGGCATATTGCCTTGGACTAAATCATTGCCTTTAACATATATTTGAGGTATGGTATTATGACCACTAAATACACAATTGAGTAGTTTAAATGTTGAAGCTAAACATTTGTCAAGTAGCTGTTCATACCAATCTGCATGAGACATATTTTTGAAACGTTAAATAAACGTAAGGTTTTAATAAATTACTTTTGAAACAGCATCCTCCCCCCCCCCCCCCCCAAACCCGCCCAAAATTAAATAACATTTGGTTGAGCCTCACAGATACTGGGAGTTGGTGACTATACCCATGTTGATCAATTGGTTAAGGCGGCCATTTAGATTGTTGGCAAATTATGAATCGTCCAAAAAAAAATAAAAGTTTTAATTAATTTGTTTATGAAGCACCCCCCCCCCCAACCCGCTCCTAGGATAGGACATTAAATATAAACAAGAGAGTTTGGATTACGCACAATATGACTTATAAATAAATGACTGGTAAAATCAATAGTTTTATTTATTTCTACATTTAATGACAAAGAAGGAACTGACATAAAATTACATTAAATATTGCCCATTTGTAAATGTCCGCCAAGCAAATTGGTTTTGGTCCGTATCTCCGTCTATGAGCCTCACATACATAAATTATAATTGCCATGGTGGTTCAGTCGCTTTAAAAAGGATGCCATTTTGATTATTATAACATTAAAAATAACAAAGAGAAGTTTGATTAAGCACAATATGAACGTTACTCGAAAAAAATAACTCATAAAATTTATGTTTTACCTATCATTAACCAATATGTCAAGAAGGAACTAACAAAAAATATTTCCAAAGTGCTATACTTGTTTTTTCGACGTACCATCCTCCCCCCCCCCCCCCCCCCCGCCGCAATGTTGGAAACTTGAATGTATTAAGGATCCAGGAACCCAACAAGACACATAATTAAGTAATTGCATCAGTCGGTTAAGGCGGCCATTTTAATAATAAAAATGGCCGCCAACCAATTTGGTTTTGGCCCGTAACATAAAATATGGCGAGGTTTTCAGGATGCAGGAACCCAATGAAACCAAATACAAACAATGTGGTACAGTTGCTTAAGTCGGCCATTTTGATTAATGTAAAATTTGTTTCTGAAACCTTAAATAAACATAATGTTTTAATACATTCCTTTAGGATTGCACATTCAATAAACAGAAGAGAGTTTTGATTACGCACAATAGGAACTGGACAAAAATTACTCCTCAAATCAAATTTACACCTATCATGAAGCAATATGTAAAGAAGGAACTAACATTACATTTTGCCAAAGTGCTATACTTGTTTTTTCTAAGTACCATCCCCCCCCCCTCCCCCCCGCCTCAATGTTGATTGTTGGCAGGCATGCGATTGTGGGATTCAACATTGTAGCGGGGGGGGGGGGGGGGGGGGAGTATTCAGAAAGTTTAGAACATTATTCGTTTGGTGTGGAAATTCTCCAATAATGGTATAACCGCTTTACAAATTTTTTACATAATTAACTTAATAGTTGAATTGTTGACCTAATTTATCGCTTGGTGTGGAATTTTTCAAAGCATGGTATAACACACATTGGCTTGATACACTGCTTACAAATCGTGCGAGTTTGTTTCCGATTAGAGGTGGAACTGCATACAACACAGTCACGTTTCTTCCCGTCAACATTCGGACCTGGAAAGTGCTGAGTTGAAAGGGCGTTTGAAGCACTTGACACTTTACGGGCATGGTGAACTGGGTTGTTCTCGAAGCTTGAAATAAGTGCCTCTATCACCTTGACCCGAAAATCCAAAGTAGACAAGCTCTTGTTTGTATGGATGCTGTTGTATACGACATTAGCATTGAGCAAACATAATTATGTCTAGGATTGTAATAAATACACGTTTCCACCATTTGAATGTTTTGTGGGTGTGAGTATAGTACGTGCATAATTGTCCTGCCAGATCCGTGCCCCCCATGTATTTATTGTAATCCTCGACTATGCACGGTTTTTTTGTGTCCTGCCACATAACGCATAGTTGGCCTGCTTTCTGAAAAAATTTGGGATCTGCACCGCTTTTCATAGGAAATTTCTTGGAGTTTGCTACGTCGGGTATCCCTAGGGTGGTATAGCGCACAGTTCCACAAGCTCCGAATCCTAGCTCAGACAACTTGGAGAACAGAGCCGGGCTAGTAAACCAATTGTCCATATAGATGCAATGTCCTTTATTTTCGAGGCCCTGCAAAAGGTTCAATACTATGTTGCCTGGTGCCCCTATTTCGGATGGATGGTTTGTCTCAGGATCACTTATAGAGGACTGTCCTTGTGGGCACCTGGCCTGCGATCCTGTGAACAACTCCCAGGCACATGTGTACCCTGTGTCGGATTCGTTCAATGAGAAAGATTTCAATCCCCATTTTGCGGCTTTTCTTGGCATGTACTGCTTGAAGCTCACCCGTCCTTTGAATTTGACCATCGTCTCGTCCGGTGAAAGGCTTCGTCCCGGCTGGTACACCCGGAGGAATGATGGTAGTACAATGTTTAACAGTGGCCGTAATTTAGCAAGTTTGTCACGGGGAGAGTCGCCCTCGACATCTCTGTTATTGGCGAGGTGAAAAAATCTTAGGATTGCAGTAAATCGGTTACGAGCCATGGTTGCTGAGTACAGGGGACTTCGTAGAATTTCAGACCTGGACCAATGCATCGAGTAACGAGGCCTTTTGTTGATTCCCATGCAAAGAAGTAGGGCCACGAATGCCATCATTTCAGGTACATCAGTTGGTCTCCATGCACACTTATTTTCTGCCCCCGCTCCCAATATTTGTTCAGCATAACGATTAGTCTCTAGTACCATCATCTGCCACACTGCTTCACAAAAGTACAGTTTGAAGATTTGTATGGGGGAGAACGAACTGAAGTCTTCTGTAGCCCCGGTGTTTGCTGTAAATTTAACAGGCGGTCGCCGTGTGTAACAGTTGGCTTCACGCCATCCACACCTGAAATTCGGCTTTTTTTTGGTCTTCTTACCCTTCTTAGAACAGGTTAATGTTGCTGTTGATGTCGAGGCCCTCGGCTCTGTATCCTCACTGTCTTCTGACGTCTCCGAGTCCTCAAGTGGCGATTCCTCGTCAGATGACATTTCTGAAGCACTGTCTGCGAAAATTTCTTCCAAAATGTTATCATTTTCTTCGGCCATGTTCTCAGAATGATCTCTTACTGAAGAATGCGTGGGGGGACGCTTAACGATTGATACCGCTTAAATTTTAAAAATTGCGACGCTTCACAGGGCACACGTCACGCGGCCAGCTTGTTACCAAGGGGATGGACAAAAGGCGATTGAGGGGGCTATTAACATTTTGATAACTTACTTTTGGTCGATGTGCCACAGAGGGCTCATTGGTCACCAAGAGTGCTAATAATTCCGTGCCATACGGGCTCATTGGTCACCAAGTGGAATGTTGTTTTGAGCCGCTATGGCACGGCGGTACTGAAAGGGTTATGTGTTATTATATGTGCACTACCTGCAATACGCTCAGTGGCGCCCAGAGACGGCATTTGCGTCAATCACAACGTAACCTCCAACGATAACTAAGAATTTAATTGCCATTTTGAATAAAGAAATAATACTTTCTAGTTAACCCCTGCGTACAAGGTTTTCTCTGACCGCGTCTGTAAATTAAAAGGAACATTGATACTGCCGCTGTATATAGTAATAAAATCCATCTGTTGGGATTCGAACCCAAAATTGTTGCCAATCTAGAGCCTTACCACTAGACCAACAATAATGCCCAACGGTAAGAGGCCGATTCGAATCTTGTAATGAATTCAGGGATGGAAATAATGCATGGAATGCGTCGCCAAGTTGAAGATTTACATAAAGGATAAGTAAGAATGAGAACTTTGCTGATGTGTGACGCACATGGTCCCTGAATCATGTCCACGTGTACATGTATGTTCCGGTACGTGCACTGACAATATTCCTCTTGCATTATGATGTCAAAAGTCCAACGCAGTCCACTGCACTGAGGTCAGAGTTATCATCGGCCGAGAGCCGTGTGTGCAGCGCATAATATGCGTGCAAGTTTCAATTGTTTAAATTTTATTTAAATGGCGGCTAATGCAAGAGGGTCTATAGACCTTTCCATTGTTGATAAACAAACCACACTGGTTGGCAAGGACGGCCGAATGTTAGCAAACATGTAATCGTGTTAAGAGATGATTTAACAAAATTCTATTTATTTTCTGCAAACTTTCAAATAAATAAAATACCTCAAATTACTTTTGAATAGTTTTGTGTGTAACATTGATACAAACTGGGGTTATGTGTTTTTGGTTTGTATTTGTGGCCTGCCATTGTTCTTACCTTGGTTGGCAAACACTCAGAATGGGACGATGCAATAGAAAGGTCTATACTGTTTGCGCAGTTAATGATACAGTTTAACATAAGTGGAGGATTGTGTGTCTGACAGTCGGGTATAATATTTGGAGTAAAGTGACGTCTATTAGCAGTAAAGGATTCCAGCTTGGGTATCCACTTGTCAATTAGATTCCTCGACTCGCAGATAAAGCAAAGTGCCCAACTGTTACGAACTTGAAAGTTATTGATTGTGAATAATTATTCCCGGTCAACAATAGAAAAGGGGTTCGATTCCAGCAGTTTTACAAGGTTATTATTTAATGTATACAAATGAAATAAAATGACTGAAACGAACCCAAACGAGAAATAAAACGAAATCCTGTATGTATAAGAAAACTAAATCGAATGTAATAGTGGCAAAAAAACAAAAAAAAACATTTAGTTTGAATGAATTCTGGAAACATGCGTGAATTTGAACGCGTGTTTTAAGACATCAAATTAACTTTTGCTGAAATTGACTAGAAAACCTATATTAACCTTTTCTTTGTGTATTCTCCTTTTAAACCAGCGCCTAGAGGAGAGTGCGAAATCGTGGCAATCGTCATCATCATCATTGTTATAATCGCCGCTTGTGTCGTAATTGTAGTGCTGATCTGCAGATACCACGGTACGTGTACTGACAAATCCCCTTGTATTATGACGTCACAAGCCCACACAGTCCACTTGCATGAGGTCAGTGAAGAGTTATCATTGGCCGAGAGTCGTGCACGTTTAAATTGTTCTATAGAACATTCCATTGTTGATAAACAATTCACACTGGTTGGCATGGACGGCCAAATGTTAGCAAACATTTAATCGTGTTCAGAGATGTTTTAACAAAAATCTACAATTTCTGCAAACTTTCAATTTAAAATAAAATACCTCCATTGCTTTGTTTCTAACAAATCCAACGTACTATTCTTGAATGTGTAACATTGTCAAAAACAGTGGTAATCTTTTTGTGTGTTGTATTTGTGGCTTGCCATAGTTGTTCTACCTTGGTTGGCAAACACCCCGACTGGGACAATGCAATATAAAGGTCTATACCATTAGTTTATGATACAGTTTCACATAAGTGGAGGATTGTGTGTCTGACAGTCGGGTATTTGGAGCCAAGTGACATCATTATTGTGGAGTGCTATTACCAGTAAAGGGTTCCAGCAATTGGGTGTCCACTTGTCAATTACATGTATATTCCTCGACTCGCAGATAACGCAAAACGCTGTGCTTAACTGTTACGAATTTGGAAGTTATTGATTGTGAATATTCCCGGTCAAAAATGGATTTAATTCCAGCAGTTTACATGGTTTACTGTCCAACAAGTTTATTCAAATTCATTCGGCGGCAAAAATCATTCATTTTCGCAAAAAAAGCCAACAGCAAGAAGCTGGTCAATGATTCAATTTCATCAATTGTAAATAGGTAAGTGAAGAATGGTGAAAATGCAGTCTTTAATGTCTACAAATGAAATACAATGACTGAAACGAACCCGAACGAGAGATAAAACGAAATCATGTATGTATACGAAAACTAAATCGAATGTAATGGTGGCAAAAAAAAAACCAAAACACACACATTATGGTGTGATTGAATTCGGGAAACATACGTGAATTTGATCGCGTGTTTTTAGAGACCGAATTAACTTTTGCTGAAATTGACTAGACAAATCTATATTAACGTTTTGTTTGTTTATTCTCTATTTAAACAGTGGTTAAACCTAGAAAAGGCTTTCATACATGGGTGAAAATCGTCATCGCCATCGCCACCGTTGTTATAATCGTCGCTCTTATCATAATCATATGGCTGGCCCTCACATACTGCTAGCGACAATCTGGATATGATCAAGCTGATCATGAAGGTGACACGCCCATGAAGTAGTATAAGTTGTTTGATTGTCTGTTTAAAGTTCCGAACTCTCACTCAGTATTTTACGTTAGAATGTACCCAACTTAAGGGGACTGGGAACTGTGAATGGATTATCGTGTTTGTCTCATCCCTGGATCACACCACTAAACAAATACTGAGAGTAAATGACTTTAAAAGTTATTGATTGTGAATATTCCCGGTCAAAAATGGATTTAATTCGTCGACGTACACGTAAACACACACTGTAACTGTTACTTGTTGTTTTTGTTGTAGGTGTTATTTTGTTTATTCGTCTATTGTAAAGCTGTTTTGTTTCGTTTTGTAGGCTGTTCCTTGACAAGCCCCGCTTTTTGGAACGTGCCTCCACATTCATATATAATTGACTGTACTTTTTGATGATGCTATGTGGAAATAAACGTTGCTTTGAATTGAATTGAAAGTTTGATTTTTAGCAGACTATTCCACTTTAAAGTAACCCTGGTCAGGTCTTTACACAGGGCGCCTTGACACACGCACATTGTGGGCTATTGAGTCAAAACAGCAATTTCGCATAGGCCCCATACAACCTGAAAATTCAATATCTTCCAAAGTCGCAAAAAGTGCAGCCAAAATTGGTTTTAAATAGTGTTCCTGAAAGTTAAGGCTTCAGAAAAAAAGTTAGAGAGAAAGCGGAAATCGGTGGAAATACTTTATTGTAAGGCTTTTATGTGATTTTTTAGGCTTTTTCAAATAGTAAACAAACATCAAAATGGTTTTTAATTAAATATTCCTAAAATATAGACTGTAAACAATTCGCGAGACGATTTTCATAGCGATATCTTATAATGCTCAGAACGTCAAGTTAAAACACTTGTTAAGTGTAGCGATTTTCGTCGCATTTTTATTTTTTTCCCCCTGACTAAACAAGGGGCTAACCCGTATTTTTAGGTGATTTGTTTCCATTATCTCTTTATGTTATATACCTCTGGACCATTGGAAACATAAAATAAATAGGAGTTTTGATTTTGCCTATTAATTGCCTATTTTGGCGCAGTTTGACCAGTTTGACTGGCCCACTGTGCGCCGGCTGTGTGTGAGTGACACTATGCACTACTTGAAATGCAACTGTCACGACTTGGTACAACTAAACAAAAAACAAACGTTATAAATTTATATTATACAAACTAACCCTCAAAAGTTTCCATAAACCACTTGCCATTATGGAAATGAGATCGTTTCGATGCAGTGACGTACGACGTAACACAATAATGTGAATGAACAGGTTAATTATATTTACCATTTGTTAGATAAAACACGATACATAATGACCAACTATTGTTCATAAAAATCCCAATCACTTGGATAACTGCCAAAACTGCTACATCTAACCGACAACAAACTAGCCATCAATGATTTTGCTCAACAGTATAGCAAAATTATTAGACGTATATAACTTGGTCACAATATTTACCCAACTCTGTCGGGTACAGCTTTGACCAGCAGTTTAATGAGTTCATATTAGACCTAACATTGGTCAAAATGAAGGTCAAAGTTTAACCAATATCGCCAAAGTAAGTGACGCTTGAAGATTTGCATTTTGATAATGATAAGTAACTTTACAAAATAGTAAACGTGCGGGAAAAACCTTATAATTTCGAGATTTGTTTTTATGCAGTAAAACTGCGAGTTAGGAATTTGTTTTAGCACAACAAACTAATCAAAAGCCGAGTTGGAAATGCTCTTAAGTAATGGTATAATTTATATCATAAATTAATCAAGCACCAGTAAATAACACAAATAATAAAAACAATTGCATTGTTTTGAAATCGGTAGGTTGACGGATATAATCGAAGAGGGGGTGTAAATGATGACGATTAGGAAAACAAGCCAGAAGTTTTTAGACGGAGAAATTACCCGTTAAATTAAATTATAATGCATTAAGTTACGACATCGTGCGATTTTGAAATTCGAATTTTTAGATGCTGAGTTTTTTATATTATAACCAAGCTCGCTTGACTGATTGTACAATTCTTCGCTCTTACCACGAAGTGACCTACCGTCAACAATCACATGTTCTTGCGTATCATCTGTTTATACAAATTAATTGATTGATTAGTATTTTATTCCAAAAGGAACATACCCATTACCCTGGGGAAGAGTTACAACCAAAATATAAAAATACAAATTGCAGTTTACATCATGACGGAGGAGTTAGCATAAGCATCAGTGTTAAACTAATTATTTTAAACATTGATTTCCTTTAACTTAGCAGACATACAAATATACTTGGCTAAGCAATTTACAATGCCTTTTTCCTGAGAGGTCATTAAAAAAATAAATGTGTCTCTTTCCAATAGCCTACCAAAATCTGCATTACTTTTACACACGGCATCATACATGTTTTTTTCTCTGAAAATTATACATCGGACAAGCACATACAAATTGTATTTCTGTTTCCACGTCATCCATACAGTGAGGACAAATACGTTGATTACATTCTAAACCGATGTATCTTCCAGTTTCTACAAGCAGTTTATGCGCTGAACATCTAAATCTGGCCAGATAATGTCTGTACTGAGGATTACCTAACATAAATATGGTTCCATTAATAATACACTTATAGTTTTATACTGTAAATCTGTTTAGATAGTTTCAATACATTACACGTAATGGTTTTATAAAACGTGTAAGCGACATTTCACTATAGATTTGTCAGGTTGTACTTTCACGCCTCTTTACCAATGATAAAGCGCTACAGCATGGGCAGCTTATAGTCATTGCTATAATAATACATGTAATAAGTTTGGTTAATTTCAGAAGTAAACAATTTAACAGCCCAAAGGAGGCTGAGTTGAGTCTTAATTATTACTATATTAAGAAGTGTTAAAAACATAATCATGCAAATTGACAACAGTTAGAGAATAACAAAAATGAAAACCCAAATACATGAATGTGTAAAAAAAAAAAAGGAATCTCGGACTGTTTTTATCCTTACAATATTACAATATTGATATTGTTGTTGTCGACTCTAGAGTGTGCATAGCATTGGCAAGTAGAGTACAATTTTAAATGTTTACAGATTTGCACACAACGTACACGGTTTCAAAACGGATATAGTCATTTAAATAGGCATGTTCAGCCCTTTATAACACGGGCATTAATTCCGGGGAAAAGTGGAGGACTGCAAGGATCACACCTTCCCCGTGTGGTAAAATAGTTTAGTTTTTTTAATTATTAAGAAGTAGAAATATTTAAACGAAATACACTTTATACTTGGCTGTTTATTTGCCTTTAAATTCTAGAACAAGATGCTATAAAGCCAACGGTACAATGCGAAATTACTTTGTGAAATTTAATTATAACAAGCTGCATGCAAACTGCTGTGACAAACTTTTTAGAAATTTGTTGTCTCACTATATATTTTGTAACATAGGCTGTTGGAATGGAATACATTGTTAAGGTAACCATGAGCTTTGAGTTGCGGATTGTTGATGAAGAGGCACATACCCCAGAAAGCAATACCTTGGGGGCAATGTGACACACCTGAGGAGCTAGGAACGATAGCTCTTTTGAAGGCGACTCCTCGGGGCAATGTGAAAACAGCTCTTCTGATAGCTCATATATTGAGAGGTTAGAAGCATTTAAGGAGCCTATAGATGTATATCACCCACAGTAGTGTCCATCCGGTCTAGGAGAAAGGGACAGATGAGAACTGTTTTGGGGCCGTTTTGGAATGGGACCGTTGAGGCAGCAGAGGTCATTGCGCAATAGATTGGCGATTCCCTCGATGTTAAAAAAGGCTTCTCATTTTCGATATTTTTTGTAAATTTTAACACTATCCTCCACTTATCAACATGGAGCTCCGCCAATGTCCTTTCACTATAACCACAAGGAGATTTGTTGTGAGTACCGCGCCACAACAGTCTTCAACCTTTGCTGAAGGCACATGATTTTGAATTACAAAATCCACCTATATAAAATGTAATTCGACTATCTACTTTCTATTTTTGAAATTTGTAAAAGCGGTGTAGATTGTGCTGGACGTAAGTTCTCGTGTTGTCAAAGGGTGGGTTATGGTCTCGGTCTTGACACGGGTGTCCTTGAACAAGACACTTAACAATGTTTTTTTCTAGACCCCAAAAAGCCTTGGTCCTCCCATTTTATTATGGAGCACAAGGGGGAGACCATTCGCGGTAGCACTTAGTGTGAGTGAATGACCAACTTATGAGGACCTGGGTAAACGTCCTAGGTCTACCGCCACGTGGTTGGGGTTGTTTAGCCATTTGACCTGTTCATTTGGTGACGGACAGACCAGGGTGGCTAGGAGAGGAGTGTCTCGTCCGCCTAGTGGAAACTTATCTGATCGAAACTGTATAAATGATGGAAAGCCAAAGCCATAACAGCACCAAGGTTAGAGCCCCTGACAACCTTGGCCATTCCAACCAACTGGCCTGCGAGACAAAAGAGATTTGACCTGGGGTTATGGCGTCGTTAGCTGCAGATTGGTCCGCTTAATCTTGTAATATATTAGTCTTATTAATCGTACTGAACTCGGCTTACCTGTCATATGTCATATGTTTATACATTTCCCAAAGTCTTTGTTCTTTTTCAGTAGAGCATTTTATGTGTATAAGTGGTAAACAAGACTTAGTTATGTAGATTGTAACCACGTGGTTAGGATGATATAAGTGTATTGTAATGTACGATAATTAGTGATAATTAGCTTAAGTCTAGATACAGATAAATACAGTGTTGTACGCAATTCTTCACAATGTTAGAAAATAGTAGTGTTTTAAGCTTTTCGAGTTTGTGATGCATCTCCTACACTTCTTAACAATGCTCTGTTACAATGGTGTTAAACATATCAAAATAACAATATATGGCTTCAGATTGTGATAATACGTTTGTAGAAAACTATACGCACTGTTCAAATCAAGCATTTAAGTGACGTCATTTTAAGTGTCTGTTTTATCGCAATTTGAATCGGCGGATTTAAAGAATGAACAAGTCGTATAGGCCTACGACATTGACATGATTGTGTTTAAGCCGTGGTTTAGAATTTGTTTAGATTAAAATTTTGGGCGTTGATTAATCGTACGGCTATCTTTATACATAGATGCAACAGTTTATGTTATACTGGTTTTATTTGTTTACATTGTAAAAAAACTCCCTTGTTAGAGTTGACCGGTGTTCCGGTGGGCTCGGTCAGGCTGACGCGACAACTGGGCCCAATTTCATAGAGCTGCTTAAGCACAAAACGTAGCTAAGCACAAAGGAAGCATGCTTACCAGAATAAGGTTACCAGCCAAACTGCCATGTCACAAGTACATTTTGTGACTGGTATCCTGCTCATTTCTGCTTAGCAATATTTTCTGCTTAAGCAGCTCTATGAAATTGGGCCCTGGTTACAACTGGCGTTTCAGCTCTAATTGTGAGTCAGTTTAACCCATTCATGGGTTACCTTGACACGGATTCCGGGTCTTACTGACACATATGCACCTTGTGACACAGGTCGTTTTTGACCAGGGAATTTTAGGCGTAAGAAGGCCACACAAACTGATAGACGTGTTTCCTATTGCAGTGAAAATAAATTAGGCCTTTTTGGTTGGCAACAATTATTTAATTTTCTTTTGCTTTGCTCTGAATGTTTTCAGACAAAAATATGAGAATAACAATTATTTGTTCGCACGAATAAACATAATGATTGTAATGATTTAACTTTGTGACAATGCCAGATTTTATTATGTTTATTCGTTGGATGTTAAAAACATCATCATCATCAACAGCCCATGTCATCCCACTGCTGGGCGAAGGCCTCTCCTAAACTGTGCCAAGTGAAATATGACAATAATATAATGCAAAAAGCTGAAAAACAAATTAGGATTGGTGTAAGCAACATAAATTGTAGTGTAAACAAATTCCAATGATTTTTAAGGTTGGTTTAGGTAATAGCGAACAAGTTTTTCTGTTTGTTTGGCCTTACGTATGTTCGCTTAGATTTTAAAATCGTTTTTGTTCAATGTAATTGTAAACACTATCAACTGTAGTCCAAGTAACCATTTGTTTTAAAAATATTTACTAGTGGTATCTTATGCGGATTAAAAAATATATTATTTGTTGTACATGGATTGTGATGTAGCTCAGTGTAAACAATGCATCAATAAAATAAACAATGTTCAACACCACATTTGTTTCAGTGAATCTGTGATTGAGTGGGACAATACTATTACTAAAATTGGCCCCCCATTTTCCATGCAGTAAAGAAAACAAAAATAAGACATGACTTGACCCCTAAATTAGATGTAAAGTTTAAAAAGCTATTTTGTTTGTTATAAACTCGAGAAAGTTAAAGGCTTTCATATAATGTATTGCAGGAGAAAATCCTCGAAAGATTAGTGATATAATTATAGTCAATTAAAACTGAATTCTTGTCGGGACCCCGACATTAATTCACGTAAATTAGCCACGTTGTGCACAGACAGTTTTGGATGTTTGTATTTCGTGCATTGTCTGTGACAAATGCGACATTTTTTGTATGTTTTTTCGTTTTGAAACATTTTGCCATCTATTACTATTCGCCCAAAGATTGTTAAGATGCATGGAACGTGACGCATTCCTACCGTCACAAACAAAGCCTTTGAGAAAGGCGTACGACTGACAAATCTGCGGACACAAAGCTTTTGGGACACGCCGTTGTTACAGCATTTTTATTCAATATGTTTATGAAAGTTTAAGGGTAGTGGGTGGGTTTGTATATGGTGTTGCAGACCATTAACCCTATCAGTACCACGGGCGACAAATGGCACATATTTGGGGTCATTCTTCCCGACCAGGGCTCCATATGGCACCTTGTCAAATGTATTGTTTAACAACCAGTGGCGCTTATTGGTCCCCACCCATAATGCTTATTGAGAAAGTAACAAGGGCGCCCTCTATTGGCGAATTCGTTAATCCCATTGTTATTTATAGCGTCC
Source organism: Leptasterias polaris (assembly GCA_037783415.1). Lineage (NCBI taxonomy): Eukaryota > Metazoa > Echinodermata > Asteroidea > Forcipulatida > Asteriidae > Leptasterias > Leptasterias polaris. Next base: position 11,323,214 of record JAZGTN010000009.1, read on the forward strand.
CCCCGCGGACCTGTTGGTGCGCATTCATTCAAACGAACAAGTGGCTGCAACATTATGGACGGCGATAGAAATGCTGAAATTTTGGCCGAGATATTTGCAGACAGCGACTCGGAAGGAGGGGAGATCGACTCGGAAGGAGGGGAGATCGACTCGGAAGGGGAGATCGACTCGGAAGGGGAGATCGACACGCAGGATGGTGGTGAATCAACCTCCAGCGAATCGGCGAGCGAGGTGGAGCAGGTAAGCACGATGTTTTTAGGGAGTAGGTCATGACCGTGCATGCAGTTAGAGGGCAGGAATAACTTGGGCATAAATTTGTCCAAAAGTACCCCTTTTTACATTGGCTTTTAATTTGATTTAGGACAATGGCTCTTAAAGGTACATTGAACAATAAAAAGGCGTTTCTGCGGGCGTTCTGAATGATTAAGTTTGTCACTTAAAGTTATGATGTGTAGACTCGGGCAACAATGAATACAAAAAGACCATCAACGATGGGCCACCATTGGCGGCCATGTTGGATGTAAAGATTTATCCCATAATGGTTTGCGGAAGGGCGCCCTCTGTTGGTGCAACGCAATGAATTAACCCTCGGTTAAGATACCAGCGCTATCTAAGTGTTATTATTATTATTGGCGATAAGGACTATTACACTAAAAAGCACAAAAACAAAGGGAAAGTTAATTACCACAATTTGACATGGCAACTGCATGCACACCCCTCCCCCACTTCCTTCCCCTTCCCCCACCCCTTTCCCTTCTCACCCCTTCCCCCACCCCTTTCCCTTCTCACCCCTTCCCCACCCCCTTGCCCTATATTTGTGGAACGAGAAGGTTACATAAAAAAAATTTCATCAATCTGGGTCCTCAAATAACTCTGCATATAGCACACTTTACGTAAAGTGATAGATCTACAGCGCCCTCATGCATTTTGCCTCTTCCCTCTTTCCTACTGCAGGAAAACGCTAAATCTACACGGAAGAAACCAGACTTCAGATCGGGTTGGAAAGAGATCGGTCGTCTCAACAGGAAGCCGATGCAATTCACCGGAGATGCCGGCCCCACCAGTGATTTTACAGGACTTTCTGCAACACAGGTATTCCAGTTGTTCTTTTGCAGTACGGTTTGGGATATGCTTGTAGACGAAACAAACCGCTACGCAGAACAAAGTGCTTCACAAACGTCCTGCACCCCCACTCACTTAAATGAAATGATGGCATTTGTCGCACTCCTGCTTGCTATGGGTATCAACAAGTCACCTCAGTACAGCATGTACTGGTCAACATCTGAAGTTCTACTCACGCCATTGTATCCATCCATTATGTCCAGAAATAGATTTAGTTCCATTATGAGATTTTTTCACCTGTCTGACAACCAGTTGCCTCAACCAGCCTCTGGATGTGACAAGCTTAAGAAAGTTAGGCCTTTGCTGGATGTCATCCTCCCCAAATTTCGCAACCTGTATTACCCTGGACAGAACTTATCTCCTGATGAGAGTATGATCAAATTTAAGGGAAGAATCGGGTTTCTACAGTACATGCCCAGAAAACCGGTCAAATGGGGAATGAAGGCATTCTCTTTGAATGAGTCGGAGACTGGTTACACGTGCTCTTGGGTATTGTACACAGGAGCTGCTCCCAAGGAGACGAAGACTTCACAAAGGCCACCTGTAAATACCGAATCATCCCCAGCAAAATGCCATCCCTCTGACCTAACCATCCCAGGAGAAGTCGTCCTTGAACTTGTAAATGGATTTGAACATAAAGGACATGTAATTTATTGTGATAATTACTTTAACAGGCCAGCTCTGGTATCAAAAATGGACAACCTAGGATTTGGATGTAGTGGGCCTGTGCGTTATACGGCACTGGGCATACCTCGTGCAGCACACCCAAAGACAAATGGAATGAAAAAGGGAGATGACCCCAAATTTTATGAGAAGGCTGGTCAGTTATGCATTGTTTGGCGTGATAACAAAAATGTTGTATTCCTAACAAATGTAGGCGATTGCCAAGTAATAATGAAAAAAATTCGGTGTAAGAAAAGCGAAAGTGGATTGCGTGAAATTGCTAAGCCAAAATCTATAGATTACTACAACAAATTCATGGGAGGAACAGATCTCGCTAATCAAATTTGTCAGTACTACACGCATACACACAGAAGTTTGAAATGGTGGAAACGGGTGTTTTTTTGTTTGTTGAACATATGTATGCTCAATGCTACGGTAATTTTCAACAGCATACCAACAAATAAGCATGTCAGTAATCTTGACTTCCGTATTCAAGTTATAGACGGCTTGCTCACGGGTTGGGAGCGTTCTACAATGCTGCGTTGTAGACGATCCAATGCGAATAACCTTCCTGTTGGGATGATAGAGAAAATGCATTATCCTGGCAAAAACCCTTCCGGAAGAAAACGTGACTGCATCGTTTGTAGTAACCGTCGATTACACAAGAGAAAACAAACGAGGATGATTTGCAAACAATGTACATATCCAATGTGCGTCGTTCCTTGCTTTGAGAATTACCATACATTGCACTTGGTTTAAATTTATGGCATAAATAAATATGTAGCTCCAAATTTGTAGGCATTTTTAACAATAGCCCCCAGCCCCCCCCTGCCCCCCCCTGCCCCCCCATTTCAATGTTGCCGCCAAAAATGTGTTCGTGTGTCCGCAATCCAAGGCAACTTTGAAAGAGGGGGGGGGGGGAGGGGGAGGGGGGGTGGTCGTTTGTCAACACTTTTTTGTGGTTCATTTGTATTTAATGTCCTTCAATAAATAGTTCAGTGACATAAAATGATGTAGATTTGGTCGTTTGTCAACACTTTTTTGTGGTTCATTTGTATTTAATGTCCTTCAATAAATAGTTCAGTGACATAAAATGATTTAGATTTGGTGGTATGCTATAATGCTATTTGATTTACTGACACCATGGAGGATTAGACTGTATGCCTGTACAGTGAATACAATACACATGAAAAATCACTCACTGCACATTGGGGGCGCTCTTCATTAAAATCCACAAAAATTCGTTGGTGCAGAAGCATTGTGAGTGGTAACACACTGCTGGTATGCAAGGTCCTACTGTGAAATATTTGCTGGTAATGATAGGGTTATGCTACCAACATTATGCTACCAAAGCTATTTTTGTAAAGCTACTATGGACTATTTGTTACTGCTGAATTGTCAAAGTTTAAAGCACTGAACTGAAACACGTGCACAAGTCTGGTGCCACATTTGAACATGTAGCCCACAGGATCACCCACCCCCAAAAATTCCTTTAACACCTAGTAATGATGGACGGCCCTTAAAACAGCAGGCAGCAGACGAAAACGAAGTAGATTATTGTGTAGGGTATATATGCACACTATAGGTAAACCGTGGCATGACTGGTAAAATTATTACCCTTTCCACTTCATTACAGATTTACGCCATTGCTCTAATACAATAGGCGTTGGTTTTTCATTCACAGCGACAAAATTGTTGCACAAAGCTGATTTATGTGGCATTATAATGTAAGAAAGGTGAGTCAATCATTGTACAGCAGGGTTCTTCCCTGGATTTCTTTAGTGGCGGAAAAAAATGTTTCCCTGATGGAAACCATTGCGAGATGAATCAGTTACACGGTACATCATTAAAAAAACTCAAACTAAAGAAAAACTCAAACTAAAGTACTCAAAATTAATGGCTTTAGATACCCTTTTTTGTTTGTTTACTGGTTATTACTAAATTTTCCATTTCGTTGAAAACCTCTGAAGGGAAATTGCAAGTTTAATTTAAACATTTGGAAAATGTGTGGTGGTCAGAAACAGAGAAAATTCTGCCAGTGGTGGTTGGGGAATCCCGAGTGCCGGACGAGTTTTCCGGCACCGACCACTGTGGGCAAAACCCTGGTACAGGTGAAAATATACAATAGCATCACCAAAGCACCAATCATTTGTTTATCCATATTGTAATTGCCAAGTTAAAAACAATTTATCAATAAGGCAGTACTTATATAGAACATTATCCACAGAATGCATGAGAAAACATAAATACCATTATGATTCGTGACATCACATGTTTACAAAAGAGCTACAAAGCCTGGACCTCCTGCAGGCACAAATTGTATACACAGCCAAATGGAAGAAACGTATGATATTATATTTGATGGAGGCCTAATTGTTATTATCTTTTGAAGATTATGAAGATAAAGGCACATCTTAAAACTTGTTCGGCTGTTAATTTTGTATAACTCATGATGAATTGTTGAAATGTTAAAATTACCACAAAGATCAGTGCAATATCTTACCTGCCAGACAGGCCTTAGAATGTACAAGGTCACTCTTTCTTTTGTAAACAAAGGTTAAGAAAACACGAAATGATTTTGCTTACCATTGGAACTCCAAAGAACCATCTTCATTGTAGACGACTTCTCCTAAAAGGCATCCAATGGATCCATAGACAACATACACACATTGCATGAGAGGTCCTTCGGACAGAGGCAAGTGTCCGTTTTTCACATGGAACAAAAACACTATGAGTAGAGTTTCAGACAAGTTTACACGCTCCAGAGGACAACCGTACTTTACTAATAGAGCAAGTTCGAGTGAACACATTAGTCTAAACGTGGTTGACCACTGACTAGCAACGCTCATGCTCAGTGACGTACTCACTCGAACGACTCGTCTGGAAGTCTTGTCAACCATCGGCACGGTATCAACATTTCCATTGCCACAGTTGTCAAACCAATGGTCGACCAGCGTAGGTTCGAGTCAACGTAGTCGACCTTTAGTTAACCATGGTGAGCAATTTTCAGGCTATAACTAAGCGCCATCTTGGAAGCCACGAAGACCCCTTTAGCAGTGTTCGCAGACAAGCCACTTCTGGCTGCTACACGTCTTTTCCGCACTGCCATGAAGCTTTTTGATAGAAACACCTGGTACCGAACAATGAAAACTATGTCGTCCACCAATAGACCTTGGCAAAAAAATCATTCAAATTGCCTACCAACAACCTCCAGAGTTATTGGAAATTCCATGCAGAGTTAATCCGCTTGTTGCGTACGAAGCAGTAGTTTGAAGACAAAAGCTTGAATGCCGGCACGTCCATTTTGCTGCCCATAGACTTCAGAAAAAGAGCATTCCATTAACGTTAACCGCAAAATAAAAATATCCTTGGAATTAATTTCGTATAGTTGAAAGCCCCGCATCTCCAGTTCATCCATGACTGTTTCAATATAGCAACTGCCAGGTTACTTCTTTCCCTCCCTGCCAGTGCACGCACTTCACCCCAATATGATGACAAACTAAACCTAACGGCGGGAACAGTGTGGAAGGGTGCCGTGGTGTATGATTTGCGGGCTGTAAGGCTCGATGTTTGTGGTCCTGAGGGTGTGGCGAGAGTCGCTGTCTTCTATACAGGATTGCCACCAACTCGTCCCAACCAAAGTCGCCAACTATAAATTCGCCCCGTCTCAAAGTCGCCCCTCACAAAATCGCCCCATTAAAGTCACCCCGTGTTAAAGTTTGAGCGATTTAATGCAATTTTATTTAATATAAACTCCGGACGCCGACTGGTCCACACATGAAACCGTTAACGGAAGTTACTATTTAATTCGAACGTTACATTTTGAAAATCATAAAAATCGATTGGGTAGAATGGGTGGATTTTTACAAAATAATTCACAATGGTAGTAAACTATATATTTAAACAATAACTTGAAAAATATCAGGGGTAGAATGGTTCAATTTTTCACTTTCGTCGCGTTTTGTGACACTGTTTTAGGGGTGTCGAAATTTTCGTTGAAAGCAATAATACATTGATTAACGGTATGGTGCTGTTGCCTGGCCATGCACCTAATGTTGGAGGGACGAATGCATTTTTAAAATAGTCTTGTCTAGATATTTGTCAAATATTTATTTTTATTCCACTCCAAAAACCTGACAAATAAACTATACATATATAATTGGTAAAATACTGCCTTACTTTTATCTAATTTAATCCATTCGCGTTAGTGTAAAAATTAAACACCCCTATGTTTGTAATGGTACGTTCACACAGCATCGGGGAAAAGAATTGCGCAATATCGTGTCCGTCCCCCCTGGGATGATCGGTGCTGTGATAGGATTCGTAGGTGAGCTATCCCCCCACCCCCTTCATAGTGACAAAATACTGCGGTCAAAACTGACCGAATGCCCGTCCCAGGGGGCCTCATCCATATCTTGGCCTTTGTAAAGTCGGTCACCGGTGACCGATACAAAAAACAAAACATCGAGTAAAAGAAAATTCAGCATTTTTTTCAAAAAACCTCGTGAGACGTAAACAATTTAGATTAACTATGAGAAATAAACATGCCACAGTCTTATTAAAGACTTTAGTACATGATGCAAAATTTCCCTAAATGGTTCAGTATGGGCTTTAAGCTCGGATTCTAAATCAGTGTGACCCAAGGGGGTCATTTTATTTTGTTTAGAGTGAACAAATTCTGAGATCTGTCCCCCTTTTCAAATCAAAATTGATAAAAGACGGACTGTGCAATTTCCATAAAATAATATAAAAATCAATTATTGTTCTCCATTGAGCTGTAACCAAACCATGCATGCAGAAAGTTCGGGCTCTGCGGCTCTTTTGAAAACAATGTGGTGTCACAGGTTACATTGTATGTAGACCATGTGACACATGTTTACGCGACACATGTTTACAAAAGAGCCACAGAACCTTGACTTCCTACAGGCACATTTTGTACACAGCTCAATGGAAGAATACAATACATCTTATGCTTTATTATGGATATTGCACTTTCAGATTTGTCTAAACTTTTCAATATGAAGAAAGGGGAGACATATCATCGCAAAAGCTGTACAGCTTTTGCTTTTGTAACTCTTAAACTTATGTGAAAATTATGACACAAAATGTAACATTTCCCATATTGCCAGTGTCAGAAAATGCCAAAAAATGTACAAGGTCACTATTTCTGTAAACACACTCAGGTAACATGGAATATACTCAGTCAGTTCTGCTGGGGGAAAAAATCACAGGCTACTAATTGTCTTTGTTGTTACAGGTCCATTTTCAGGAGCAATCGGACGGAATTTTGGGACTGGAGTTGTTTGTATGGTGTGTGGGACAGTGATTGGTTTTATCAGCAATATTGCATCCATAACCGCCAATGCTCCACAAATGGCCATCATTTTGACGTTAATTTTGGTTAAGAATGTAAATATTACAGAATAAATTTGTAACTTGAATTGTTGTTTTGTTTCTTAAGTTTGAATTTTCTTCGTGTCCTTTGATTTCCGCCGCAAATTCCCACTGATTGCATAACCCTGAGCATGAACCAGAGAGAGGGCGTTTGAAATCATGTGATAAGATGCATTTGGGGCACTTAGAAATTCGTATTGACCCATCGTATACCAGTTCACATTACCAACATGTTGTAAATGGAAATCGGTGTGCAATTAACATTTTGTGTACAGCAAGATGTTATTTTTTCAATGTTTAGGATACTTGTGTGAATGGAATAAGAAAGCTCCATTACGGCGCTATTTCCTCATTTTCTTACATGACTTAATAGGGCCTAATATCAGGTTCTTTTTTTTCTTTTACTCTCCTAACTGTACTCATATGTGAACAACTCACATAAGCGTGTATTATATTTTACAAATACAGAGTATTGGTTACTTGAACTCCAACTTAAATAAAGAAATACCGGGGATTTTGAAGTTTGCTGAATAATTCCGATTGTTTTAATTTAACAAAATGAAATGAAAACTAAAACTATTAAGATAATTGTACACAATAACATCATTTTTTTTGTCAAAAGATTGTCCACTTTTCTACTTTCATTAAATAAATTATTTTACAAAGTTTGTACACAAATCAAATGACTGAACCTGAACTTTTCTGACCATGTTTTCTAACAATCTTTTTCAAACTTCCCCTGCAATCAACTTATGTTTACACTTTCACTCGTTTGAAATAAAAAAAAACATGTTTCATAAATTTGCGCTTACATAACGCTACTGACATTATTCCTTCAACAGTTGACACAGTTCTGTAGCTGGCTAGTTGCACACTGTCTAAAAAGCGTTGCATCAGGATTGGGTGTATGTCGTCTCCAAGGTCATTGTCTCAATCTGCGGTGGAAAAAAAAAATCAAAGATCAATTTTGATAAACTCTTTTAATGGAAGTGTCAGTTGTTCTGATGAAGGGAAGCATGAAGGGCAGCTGCAATTTCGAAAACACCACAATAAAATGTAACATTAAAGCTATAATGTGACAATTTCAATGTTTTAAAAACTATTTTTCCATTTACAGGTGAACAAGTAATTGTGTTTACACTCTTGTTAGATCATCTTATAAAACGCACTGATTGGCATAACAAGAGCCCTGAAAAGTGGCTCGTTTAAGAAAAAGCAAATGGAGGCTTGGCCAGAAGTGCCATGGTGCATGCCATAAAGTGTTACCCTAGTTTCGGCACTGCTAATTGCTAGTGCAGCTAAATTCTCTAGTTCCAATTAGTTCTTCAGCTAATCGAACATACACACAACGTGAAACAAGTCAACATTCTTTGTTCTTCTTTTTCTCCTATTTTAATGAAGTTTTCCACCAGTTGGTTGTATGGTGTGTTTTTTGCACACTAAAGGATGAGATGAATAAATGTATTATTTCAAATCAATGATCTGAAACCTTCCAGAGGTGATAATTCTTCAACCTCAACTCCTTTGCCATTTTTGAGATGATTTTTTTTTTTTTTTTTTTCTTCAAACTTACCAAGCAGTCTGTTGTTGACTCTTTGTTGACTCCTGTCAAAAAGTAGCCCTGGCGGCCTTTCACTTTCGTAATACACTACAGCACAGAGGAAGAGTCCTATATAGGGCTAGTCAAAAAGCATTGTTTTAGCCTCACCATCTACACATCACTTGAACGGTTGAATTTGTAGCGGGGAGTCATCTGGCAAGACAATAACACGGTCCTTCTTAATTCAGCTAGTGGCACAGTCCAAAAGGCTTTGATTGGCCTCTGGATTGGGTGTAGGTCATCTCAAAGGTCATTGTCTCAATCTGCAGACGAAAAGAATCAACATTCAAAGATTAATTTTGATAAACTCTTTTGTAAGAAAATTCTCCATCAGTTTCCAATAAGTTTCACAGCTCATTGAACATAAACACACTCCACATTGCACTACATCCATTCCATGTTTTGTTTTGTTTTTGTGTGTGTGTGTTTTCTATCTTTTTCTAAAATGCTTGGACTCCTATTTTAGTGCAGTTTTCCACCAGTTGGTTGTATGGTGTGTTTACTGCAAAGTATAGGATGGGAAGAATGTATTCTTTCAAATTGATTGATTTAAAAACCTTCAAAGGTGTTGATTCTGACATAACTCCTTTGCCAACTTTGCAAGATGATCTTTCTCTTAAAACAGAAGTTTTACAATTGTAGTTGTTTTTTCAAACTTACCAACTGGGCTAATGTTGTTTAGTTTATAATTTTATGTTTTTTTCCAAACCCATGCCCTCCTATTTCAATACAATCATTAGTTGGTTGCATGGTGTGTTTATTGCAAAATAAAGAATATTAATGAATGTATTCTTTCAAATCAATAATTTGAAACATTCAAGGTGTTAATTCTGAAACATTAACTCCTTTGCCAAATTGTGGGATGAACCTTCTTTTCAAAGTTTGTATTTCTTCAGACTTACCAAGCAGCAGGCCTATGTTGTTGACTGTGTTGACTCCTGTCCATAAAGCATTGGTTTAGCCTCATCCATACGTCACTTGAATTGTTGAACTTGTAGCTAAGAGTCATCTAGCTAGAATTGACACAGTCCATCTTCAGCTGGTGGCACACAGCAACATTGGGTGTATGTCATCTCCAAGGTCATTGTATCAGTCTGCAAAGAAAATAAACCATTTTCAAAGATTAATTTGATAAACTCTTTTAGTACAAGTATCAGTTGTTCTAAGAACAGTCAAGTCTGAATGCCATCATTTGCAAGAAAATTCTCCTCCACTGAGCTCCAATGGCAGTTCATTGAACATGAACACACCAAATGACCTAACATTCCAGGAACCTTGCATGGTGCCATCAGGCACTAGACAAGTGTCCATTTTTAATTAAACAGTCAGTACTCGGCCATTTATTAATTTTTAATCTAAAAAAGTTCCAAGTTCCAAAACTACACCATGCCATAGCATGCCTAGGAATTGTACATCAATTACTTAGCCTTGGACCTAATTACCACTACTAGGTGAAAGGAACCATTTTGTATAAACTATAAATAGAGACAAATATGGGCTAATTTCAAAGGAACTAAATTTGGCTAGAATTTGTTTAATTTAGTTAAGGGTCTATGGTTTGGGCAATTTAAAAGTGATTGTGTTCTCCAAAAAGATGTATACACGCAAATATCAAATGGACACTTAAAACGTGCCTGTTGTTACCGTGTGATTTTTTGTTGATGGTGTCATGGAAAAGTAAACATAAATCCTTTTCAAACTTACCAAGCGATCTGTTGTTGACTCTACCAGTCCAAAAATTGATGGTTAGCCTCAACATCCATACGTCACTTGAACGGTTGAACTTGTAGCAAAGAGTCAAATAGCTAGAATTGACAGTCCTTCCGCTGGTGGTACACAGCAAGATTGGGTGTATGTCATCTCCAAGGTCATTGTCTCAGTCTGCGGTCATAAGCAATTTCAAAGATCAATTTTGATGACACTCTTTCAAAACGAGTTTCAGTTGTTCTGAGGATAGTCAAGTCTGAATGCTTTCGTGGGCAAGAAAATTCTCCTCCACTGAGCTTCAATCAGTTCATCATCAGGAGCTTAAACACACAAAATGACACAATATTCCAGGGTCCAAGACAATATCAGACGTTATACTTTACCTATTGTCAGTGAACCTGATGAAAGAGTAGAGAGTTAGTCTTATCTCTAGGCCTTTACTGTCTTAAAGAGTAGAGAGTTAGTCTTATCTCTAGGCCTTTACTGTCTTAAAGAGTAGAGAGTTAATCTTATCTCTAGGCCTTTACTGTCTTAAAGAGTAGAGAGTTAGTCTTATCTCTAGGCCTTTACTGTCCTAAAGAGTAGAGAGTTAGTCTTATCTCTAGGCCTTTACTGTCTTAAAGAGTAGAGAGTTAGTCTTATCTCTAGGCCTTTACTGTCTTAAAGAGTAGAGAGTTAGTCTTATCTCTAGGCCTTTACTGTCTTAAAGAGTAGAGAGTTAGTCTTATCTCTAGGCCTTTACTGTCTTAAAGAGTAGAGAGTTAGTCTTATCTCTAGGCCTTTACTGTCTTAAAGAGTAGAGAGTTAGTCTTATCTCTAGGCCTTTACTGTCTTAAAGAGTAGAGAGTTAGTCTTATCTCTAAGCCTTTACTGTCTTAAAGAGTAGAGAGTTAGTCTTATCTCTAGGCCTTTACTGTCTTAAAGAGTAGAGAGTTAGTCTTATCTCTAGGCCTTTACTGTCTTAAAGAGTAGAGAGTTAGTCTTATCTCTAGGCCTTTACTGTCTTAAAGAGTAGAGAGTTAGTCTTATCTCTAAGCCTTTACTGTCTTACCATTTATACAAACATTAGCATTACTGACATCTCCCCATGGATGATCATTTTCGTTTCACCCTCCAGTATTCTCTCTTGTCGTCAGTAGTATTTTCCTTCTTTTCCTCTTTTTCCTTTTTGGTTGAAGAAAGTTACACTGAGCCCTACAAGCTTTAGGCCCTAACATAGAAGATTCGCATTTTGGGATTAAGCGAAAACCTGTGTTTGCAACAAGTTTTGTTCCCACTTTGTTTCTTTTAATTACTAAATGAGAAAGGGTTACAGCTTTGTTCTGTATTAATCGTGTTACTATTTTTCACTTTTCAAAGACTTAATGTTGAAAACGCCTACAAGATGTAATGGAATGTTGATATTAGGAATACGTAAATATTCATTTAGCTGGTCTAAATTATATATTTAAAACTCCTAAATCAAACATTCCTTATCAAAATGAATGGTGAGTGGACTGGGACGATTATTCCTGACTATAACACCTATGGTGGTGGGTCGTTGTGCCTACAGTACAAAGCATAGCAGCTGAGGGGCAACATTTCCAAAGACTGAATCTTGAAAAATGCTTACATTCAGAAGTGATGAAATGCTGATATTAGGAATATGCAAATATTCATTTAGCTGATCTAAATTACATATTTAATACTCCTAAATCAAGCATTCTTCATCAAAAAGAATGTTGAGTGGACTGAAATAATTGTACGAGCTGCATATTTACTTCTAAAACATTTATCTTATAGTGGTGGGTTTTGTGCCAAAAGTACAAAAACGCAGCAGCAGGGGGGCAAAAGTATTACAAATGCTATTTTTAAATTTATTTATTATAAACATTGCACTATATTTGAAATATAAAATCACGACAATTATAAACAAACATGACAACTGACGACTTGAAGTATCAACCCCAACATAAATGTCCAGTAAGACTAGTCTCCTAACTAAAAAGCATCATTGGCTTCGACCAACATGCAAATCAAGAAATGCCAAGACAGGGTGAAGTCACCATGAACGCTATACTATAAGCAAGGACAACATCAACAAGATCGCCGTACATTGGGGAGGGGTGGTACAACAGGGGAGGGACTCTGCAAGAGAACGGGTTAGATCTTCTCTTACTGTTTGCAGTCTTCACCTTGTCTCTGTCTTCTTTAAGGACAACTTGCGTTATCCGACCTCCACTATTGACAATATTTTAAACCTTTTTTTCTTTTCTTTTGTGTTTCTGTTTTTCAAGTGCATTTTTATAGAAAGATCAATAACTATAACTACAGCCAGTTTGTCTTCAGTTTGTTTTTTGGCTGTTTTTTGTTTTAATGAAAGGTCAATAATGAACAAATTTAACAGCCAGATTTTTAGAGTCATCCCATCAGAGAGATTTTTGTGTGCTTTCAATACAATTCCATTTATTTCTTCACATGAGATTTGTTTTCCATTGTACAGCAAACCTTACTAGATTGTATTTACTGCCAGTTGCTCAAGAGATTTGTTTTTAGAGTGTGGTGAAATGGACCCAAATTGTATTAAAGAGGTGAATCACACATGTGAACTTAAGAGTGGAGGTCGGATATACGGCAAAGTTTTCCTTACCTTGGTCCATTGGTGAACCTCAAAGAACGTCCACAATACCACATCCATAGATCTTCAACACCATGGTTACAGTCGCATGAGAGTCGCCACCAGCCCAAAGATGTTCCCGTTTCTGCAGCTCGCGAATAAGTCACATCAATGTGGCTTGAAGCTTGGCTGGTATGGGGGTCACTGCTGGTCATTCTCTAACTTGGTGCACTGCTTACTGTCCTTTCCCATTTCCTGATAAAAGTGACCACCAATCAGATTATTAATTTTTTTTGCAAAAACAAGCCGGATAAAAAGGGGCTTGTTTAAGAGAAATTTAAACGAGAACTATGTTTAAAGGTCAGAAATGCACCCCCTTGAAACAAATGTTACACCCACTTGTGCCCCCCCTAATATTTCACTATAGTTTCGGCGCCGAATGACACTGACAATTTGCTGCCTATCCGATAGATTTCATTGATATAACAATTTAAATAGAATCTGAATGAATACCCATAGCTTGCAATTTCTAAAATAAAATCACATGGTGTACATTTCTAGTCCAAAGGAGGTGGGGGTATTTAGCGAACATCGGGTGAAAGGCAGTTAAGCATTGGACATGGTTATTAGTCTGAATAAGCTCCTAGCTTATGGGTGAAACGTAACTTAAAAACTATTTAAGTAACATCAACATTCTTTTTGGATTCGGAAAAACGACCCTCAAAATCCATTTTAAACAGAAGTCTATTTGGTTAAATAAGTACAGGTAATGTTTCCAAGCCACTCACCTCAAGAACATGTCTTGGAAAGATGTGTCCAGTCCAGCTGTGGTCGTGAAGTTTTACAGTTCAAGTGCAACAGTTATATTTCTGAAATATTTCAGAATGCACATAAGTGGTCATGGTAAAATATTTTTCATTAATTTACCAGTAAAGTTCGTTCAGAAAACGCGACGTCCAAAGAGAGCCGAGAGGTACGGCATGCTGCCACCCAACCAGTCCGCGACACGAGATCCGAATGACTGCAACGCGTGACGTACCTGTATAGTACATACAGTTAATAGCTTGCCCGGATTGGTCACAATGAGTATCGAAAAGGCGCAAATTTCCTTATTTGCATAACAATGATTTTAAACAGGTGGGTATTCCTCAGTCCATCTCCATCCCAGTCCAAGGAATGTACGCAAATGACCTTGTTTACCGAGTCTCAATCCTAGAAGGATTAATTCATTTATTCCAGTGAGAGAACAAAATTACGGAAATTGCGGGCCTAAAAGGAGAACAATCAAGAGAGTCAAAGATTTGAGTATATGAGGACCATAATGCTCACCCGGCATATTTTTTCTGTGAACGAGATTTGATTATAGTCACCCCAACCCTCTTAACCCTTTCATACCCAAATTAATTTTCTTACACTCAATCTTTCTTGTAATTCTTGTGATAGAACAACATGACGAAAGTTGCAGGCCTTGAGAAAATATCGGGAGAACCAAAGAATTAAACAAGGACCAAAAGTGCTCTTCGGGCATGCTTTTATTTTTGTGGGCGCGGTTTGAGTAATCAACCCACCTTTTTTTTAAACAAAATAAACACACAAGTGTATTAAACGAAAGCGTTAATAGAACATTGAAAACAAAATCGTAATTATAACCCACAACTGACTTATATCTCTTAAATATGAATTAGCATAAGTCATTACTTAGACTTAAATCTCATAATAATTTAGCATTATCAATTTTATTTTGAATGTATTATTCGTTTTTAGAGGATCACAATGGAAATAAACTTTTTCAAGCTTTTTTGTGTTATCCTCGACATTTTATGCTTCTTGTATTTAATTTACTGTTTTTGTCCACTTGTTGTATTTTAAAGAATTCTGTGGAGATTGTCAAACGAACAAACAAATAAAAACAAAATCATAGTTCATTCATAGAGCAAGAACAGACATTTTACCGTGCAATGTCCTTTGTATATACACCGCGGGCCTGCCAGTTTTTTCATAAATAAAACCAAATAGAGCGTCCAAAGATTGCAGAGTAGGACTTTTAAAAACCGAAGATAAATGTATAGTACGCTTCGCACTCGCAAGCTTTCGAGTTCGCAAGCTTTCACACTTTGCGCTCACAGTTCAGTTTTTTTTTTCAACAGCCTACCACATCCCTGTCTACTGTGCAAGTCTCATGCACATCCAAACTTCCCCGACCAAGTTGGTCCCAATTGTATTAAGTTTTACTTGTGCACAATTATTTTTCTTCAAGTACTTTAGTTTAATTTAGTTTATGACTAAAATGATTATATAATTATTGTTGGGAAAGTGAAACTTTGCCACAAAATATGTGAAAGTATAATAAATTTAACAAATAACAAAGAAAACCTGTAAAAAAGACTTGACCTCCGTTTCCAGTTACTTGTAAACAAATAAGAATTTTGCCCAACTGACGTCCAATTTCATAAAGCTGCTTAAAGCACAAAAAGCAGCTAAGCATAAACAATATGTTGCTTACCAGAATAAGTTGACCAGCCAAAACACTATGTCACATACACCATCTTTGACTGGTTAGTGTCCTACTTAACTTTGCTAAGCAGAACACTGTTGGGCAACATTTTATGCTTTGTTAAGGGGGGACTGTCGTCATGATCACAGCAGGCCTGTGGCTGTGCTATGAACTGTGACCCAGTAACTGCACACCACGCGCTCCGTCACTTCACCAACATGCGTCATTTATATACAGTGATGATGACCAGTGAGCGTGCAGTTAAAGGGAAGGTATATGTTTGGCATGTTTGGCAGTCACTCTTAAAATGAATGGCAAAAAACCTCACTTGGTTAGAAGTACAGCAGCTTTCGATACTACAAAGCATTTTGTCGAGAATCATTTTACTTTGAAGTAATGTGATTATGGAAAAAGATATAATGTTTTATGCCCCAAATTTTTAATCTGAGAAACGTTTCTGTCACAGACGTTACTCAGATTGTGTGTTCCTACAGGGATAATTCTTCCTGTGGGGACACATTTGCTTTGGTTTTTCGGTGATATCTCAAAAACGCGACCACCTTTTGAAGTTAAATTTACTTTTATTGTGTAAGTGTACATACATTATTAGAGGATTAAAACAATCGAACGCTTTCAAAAACCAAACTAATGTGCCTTTAATAGTAGGCCTAACTGGGTAAGAGTTCATAATTCCATGTGTATAATCAAGTAACAGTTCAAAGATCGGTCAGCCGTGCCGAACTCATTCACAAGTTTTATGTTACTTAAATCACTGTCGTCACTTTATAAACCGAGGCCGAATAAAGATGATTTTGACAGCAAATTTTACATGTGGTCTTGTAACTTAATTTCTGGATGTCAACTTGATTTTGTTTTACAATAACATTTTCTTGCAATTAGTTTTGTTAAAAAAACCAAAGTAAAGCTGAGGATGCGTAAAGGAATTGTCTTCATACATGAAACATGTTGTGTATTAAAACTACAATGCACATAAAAAGTCAGTTGGTAGACTCCGGGGCAAGAGTCATTCCTGACAAAACTGGTTGAAACTAGGATCCAAATTTTGGGAATTTATGTTGAAATGATGACCTTTTGGTAATCCCTACAGTTATAGATTTCAATTTGAGCTTCTGTATCCTCAGCACTGTATGGAGAAATAGATACAATCGAACTTGTTAAGATCCTGAAATAAGTTACTGCAGGATGATAGACATCATAAACAATCTATATTTAAGTGCTAACTATTAGACTTTCGTACTTGCCATGGGGCGGTCCGGTTGGCTTATGAATGCCTTCAACCTCTAGGACCTCACTGTATGATTGGGTTTTCAGTCCCTACCTTATTGCGTCGGTTTGCCTCCCACATCTAAAACTGAACCTTCCTTCCTTGTCTTCTCTCCAAGGAGTTCTTGGCTACTTTTTGAATTTCTTGAAGTCTTTTCTTCATGACAATAATAATGGTATGTTTTTAAGTTGGAAGGTTTTTGTCAACTTGATGTGGTCAACCATTGAACATGTGCAGTCTATTTTGTTTTCTTGTTTAATTACGAGCATGTATTCCCAGAATAATTTTGCTTAAATGTGATGAAGTAGTTGCTGAATACTGAAAGCTCCAGTTGCATGAAAATGTAGACAACTTTTAGAAAAAAAAGGTACGCACACTAATGAATGTTGAGATCTAAATGATGTTGTAACACAGATGGACTTGGACTAAGGCCACGTTTACTTGTGTCGAGGTAGTAATTAGAATCAAAATGAGTTTGTGTAACACAAGGGCTTGGACAAAATCAGACAAATGTATTAGTTTCGAAAGTGTTGGGAATCAAAAGGTATTGTAAAACAGGGACTTTGACAAGTTTAGCCAACTTTACTTGTAGGCCTATCAAAGTAATGGAAAAAAAAAATAAGAAGACCCAAATGGTATTGTAAACAAACACGGACATCGACAAGTCTAGCCAACTGTACATGTATCGAAGTATTAGGAATCCAAAAGGTATTGTAACACACTCAGACTTGGACAAGTTTAGCCACCTTAACTTGTATCAAAGTGTTGGGAATCAAAATGGTATTGTAACACACACGGACTTGGACAAGTTTAGCAACCTTTACGTGTATCAAAATGTTGGTAATCAAAGTGTTAAGATCAATATTGTATCGTAAACACACACGTACTTAGACAAGTCTAGCCAACAGTACCTGTATCAAAGTGTTTGGGGGGGGGGGGGGGTTGTTTCCGAAGTTTAACTTTAAGTGATGGGGGTATTGATTTGTGTTCAACGGGGGCCCTTCTGTTGGAGCAATTTCGCAGCATGCTGACTATCATTTTTATAACAAGTTGCCTTTTTGGATAAATGTTCACCACTTTTTTTCTGGTTCTGGGTCATTTACAAAAGTATGACCCCTGTCTTTTGAAGCGCTGGTTTAGTAGTTTGGGAGACCGGTACATGATCATATTACTCGACCTCGTCGTCCGTGTCCCCCCCCCAAAAAAAACAAACAAAAAAAACAAAAAAAAAAAACCCAAAACGAGCTGCATGTATGCCCGTTGGCGATATTTTTTTTTCCAGCTCAGTTGCGGCAGAAACAACATGGGGCGGCGTTTGTGGGGGATTTCGTCATAGAACAAATATGAATAATGCATGTCGTAAAACGTAGTGTGACTGATTGCGCTTTTGTGCGTTGTGTGATTGTAACACATTGTAAAACATTTCCACGCAAACACACAGACTGAGCATGTTGTGAAGGCTCACAAGGTAGGCCTTGTCGGCAAGCATCGTGGCAGTTTTGATTGGTAATTCCCATAGCAGAAAATCAAAGACTGTTTGGTGCCACACTTGAAAAAGAGTGCAACCAAATTTATATGAAGGAAAAAGAAAATAGTCGACTGACCTGAAACCTAACGTTATGAACGCTTTGTGTTGTGGCGTATTATGCTAACATACATCGCTTGTATGCACAAAACAAACAAACAAACACCCCAACAAACAAACAAACAAACAAACACATATTTTGATGTATCATGCATAGGTATAGTATTCACTTAGACCCTGCTTATATGCCTGATCTACCATGCAGTCACCGTTAATACATGCAACAAGAAAGGTGTCTATCATCAGCACCGTGCGATCATAATAGCGATGCTGACAACACACAACAGCTAATGCATTATTCATATCTTTTTTTCATGACGAAATCCCCGCAAACAGCGTCCCCTCTTGATTCTGCCGCAACTGAGCTTGAAAAAAAATATCGCTGCCCGTTGTCATAACTGTCTTCTACTGTAAATAAAATGTTGACCATGCCCTATGTCCGATCGGATTTAACTGATAACTGGTGAAATATAGTCGAGTTAGCTATGGACAATGGTGGAACCGGTGCTAGTTTTTATCATCGTGTTGGGCATTACGCACTATCAAATTGTTCGGACATTGATGATGTAAGCCGTAGCTATCTCCCCGGCGTTAAATCTTTATTGGGTGGAATGAAACGTTCAGCAGGGCTAAAGCCGACGTCAACTGCCAGATTTCCTGCTTCTTCCATTGGCATTCACCAGAAGGAACATGGTTGATGAGCGGATTCGTATCCATGATTTAAACGATAAAGATGAGGCATCACCGTATTATGAGGTTTCACCAGATGAGGTTTCACCAGATGAGGTTCCACCAAATGAGGTAACACTCTTAGTTGAGGTACAAACACAGATAATGTCTCGCCAGATGAGGTAAATCCAGATGGGGTCACACCAGACGAGGTCTCTGGAAAAGACGGGGGTTGGTCCGGATGGATAGCTGTCTTTTCGCTTTGGATGCAGGCGTTTATCTGGACTGGATTATTCAAAGGTCTTGGTCTAATATTACCAATATTACAACAACAGTTCGACACTAATGCTGCAGTCATTGGCTGGATGGTTGGGATGATCGGTGCTATGATAGGATTCGTAGGTGAGTTACTCCCATGCCCCGCCCCCCCGCAGTGTCAACAGAATGCGGTCAATACTTCCGGGTCAATTGAGGGGGCCTCATCCTTATCTGGGTCAGGCTGACAGGGAAATTGGTTTTCAGCTCGGGCCTATGTAAAATTTATCACCGGTGACCGGTAGGCTACGAACAACCAAAACATGGAGTCAAATAATTTCCGCATTTTCCCCCCTAAACCTCATGAGACGTAAATTTTTTCGATATAATTGTAGCCATATAGTATAGCTTTATTGTTATGTATAATGTTAACCGGTTTATGAGAAGTAAACCTGCCCCGGCCTTTTTAAATAACTTGAGTACTTGATGCAAAATTTCCAAACAGTGTGGAGTTTAAAGAGTTTTAATATGGGCTTTTAGCTCAGATTCTGAACCAGTGTGACCCAAGGGGTCAATTTGGCACAGACTCGGAGTCACATTGACCTAGAGATGGGTCAGGCCAACCAGGGACCTGACATTGTTGTTTGTTTTTTTTAGAGTGTAAGAACAAGTTCTGATATGGAATTGATAAAAGACGGACAGTGCAATTTCCATAAAATATAATAATCAATTATTGTTCTCGATTGAGCTGTGACCAAATCGTGCCTGCAGGGTGTTCGGGTTCTGCGGCTCCTTTGAAAATAATGTGATGTCACAGCTTACACGGTCTATACTCCGGTTCTGCCGGGGAAAAATTCACAGGCTGCTAATCGTCTTTGCTGCTACAGGTCCAATTTCAGGAGCACTCGGACGGAAATTTGGGACTGGAGTTGTTTGTATGGTGTGTGGGACGGTGGTTGGTTTTTCAGCAATATTTGCATCTATAACAGCCAATGCTCTCCAAATGGCCATTATTTTAACGTTATTTTTGGGTAAGAATGTAAACATTAAAGAATAAATATGTAGCTTAGGGTTTGTGTTGTTTCTTAAACTGTGTGTTTCTTCGCATCCTTGGATGTCCGCAGCACTGTTTTCAACAGTCATTTTGTAAACGTTGTGTATTTAAGCTAACATTCCGTCAAAATCTCAACATTTCCGAGTTCCAATCTGAGACCTTGGCTAACCTTGGTTGATTCTTTTACCTAAAAAAAGGAAAAAAAAAAAAAACTAAAGAAGAAGAAGAATCATGAATGACTGCCGCTGCGAATTCCCATGAAGTTGTACAGCAATTCTCTTGAGAGCCGCTCCTGGTTGAAATCAATCATGTCTTCCTTAATTTCAAGATGCATGATTTTATCAGCGGTGATGAAAGTCACTGCTGACAAAAGAAGTCTGAAACTAGGATCGAAATCCTAATGGAGGTAAATTGAAATGATGACATATCCATCTTTTGAAAACCCATGGAATTATAGATTCCGAGGAGCTTTTGGGAATAGTATCCTCAGTGCTAGAGAAGTAGATCTAGGACTTATATTAATCTGGATAAAAATACAATTTGTTGTTTGTGTAACGGGCACACTTTAAGAAGTCTGAAACGACTCATCCCTGATTTTGTTCAATACTTCTTGTTTTTGAATTTGTTTTACTATCCGACTGCTCAGGACCTTGTCTTGGGATTCCTGATATCCTTCTCAAAGAAGCCGTTGGTCGTCGTTTTGACAAGAACTATGTGACGGCTCTCTGCATTGGCAAGACAGGTACATCCTTCGGGATGCTGTTACTGACGCCTCTCTCTCAGCTGTCCTTGGATACGTACGGATGGAGGGGAACAGTACTGCTTCTTGGTGGACTCTCGTTCCATCTCACCGTATATGGCGCCCTCTTGATTACAACTGGCGACAACGCATGGCAAAACACAAAGCAAACAGCTCGCACGAATGTAGAAAAACCGACAGATAATTCCACTTTCCGCGATCGATGCAGTGCTCTGTGGAAAAGTGCAGTCCAGAATCTGGACGTGAAACTGCTCCTTAATTTACGTTACTGGTCAATTACGTTTATGCTCTGCTGCTCACAATTAAGCTTCGATATGTGGATCGTCTACTTTGCTTCCATGGTTCAGTCTAAAGGGTTTTCACCAGAAGATGCAGCAACGTTTGTGACAGTTGCAGGCGTAGGACATTTACTGGCTATAGAGCAAGCCAGGGCTTAATACTGGACCGATGGGTATCATCGTACAGCATCCCAATGGCGATTTTGTTCTCTACGGCCGGCGCCATGTTCTTCGCAACTCCTTGGCTTAACTGGTACTGGGAGCTGATGCTGTCAGCGGTACTCGTTCTATTTTCCGTTGGCGCTGTTTTGTGTCTCTTCGAAGTTCTTTACAAGCAAATCCTTGGGGTGGAACTGCTGTCCGGGGCACTTGGATGGGCTGGGATAACGATTGCAATACTGAGGTTTACCTTAGTATTCCTACCGGGTAAGTACAGTGTAGTGGTGGAGCAACCTTTTGCAAATATCCAACCCCAGGTCAAATATTATTATCTCGGCTCGCACCAATGGGCTTCCGTATTTAGGAAATTTTGTAGGTCCATAAAGTTTGCAAATACTCCGACGCGTGCAAGTTTTTTCTACGTTTTGTGTTTTCATCACTGATAACTCTGTCATGTTGTTATTGTTTTTGGTTCATCAGACATGTAGCATCCAAAAACATTATCACTCGACAATTTTCATTTTGTTGTTATTTATTTATTTAATTACTTGTATTTTTTGGCAGGATTGATTTACGATCTTTCTGGTAGCTACAACGGTGCATTTATCTTCCTCGGTGTCATGGAATCTCTTTGTTTGATTCCTCTCGGTTGTCTCAAGTATTTCAAGATCATCAAATAGGTTCAGCGTGTTTATTTTAAATAGTTGTGTATGAAATCTTTATCTGTACATGTAGGCGGTTTCATCAGTTCGGTTTCATCAGTTCTTGAGGAAAATACCAAACAAACATCAGATCACATATCAATTAATAGTCTGACCATGCGGATTACTTCCCACTGACCCTTATACTATGGTTCTTACCACCGTAATGTTCCAAACGCAATAATACTAAAGTTACTGTAAAAAGACGAAGACTAAAATTTCAATAATACAACAGACTATCAAGATCATGAATTACGTATTTTGTTTGTTTTTATTATTGTCTCCAAGCCAATCTAATCTTCATCACATCAGTTTAGGATGTTCCACTCGACCAAGATCGGGGAAACTGATTTGCGAAACTCCGATCAAAGTGAGATTGATGTTGACTTGGTTTATCCTCTTCCTCCAACAGTGTTTTTGTCCCAATATAATGTTCAGAACACAACTAATATAACTTACTAATAAATCATTTTAATTATCTGATTGCAACTTGGGACAACTTTAAACCATTTTGTTCATACTGATCACTTCCGATGACGTCACAAGCGGCTGTCTGCCATTTTGGGAGTCAAAATGCACGCGAAGGTATCACACACTCACTGATCATTATCATTTTTGATTGGTGAAACACGATTCACGTGTCATCTATTATTTGGCCATGTATCTACTGCTGCGACGCTCCAAAATAGTACGAACTGACGCTCGTCCATTATGGATTAATTGGACGTTGCATTTCTGAATTAATTGTTCCTCATTCGTTTGTCTAAATGGCGCAAGGTCGTGTCAGGGCGGACAAGGTTGGTGTCGACATAGAGTCGGCCACGTTCTTAAACCGGCTTCGTCTCGTGAAATGGAAAAGTCCAGATTCCACCTTGTTATATTCTGCGACATTGTACTCATACATGCATACAATATTTGTATAATACGATATGATGCGTCTTACTGCAAGCGCGTTGCCTAAGACGCACACTATATAAGGTAACACGGGGAATGTGACTCCCAAAATGGCGCAACCAAAGTTTATCGTTGACGAACACGTCAGGTGAATTCGGTCAATAGCCCAATACGCACATTCCCTAATTGACTTGTATTGTATATTAAAAGTACCTTTCTTTTGTCACTCTCTAATGAATCTGGTCTTAATCAATCAAAAACAGCTTGGCATGTACAACTATCATTAAACACAGAGTTTACATAAACTTTAATTACAAATTTATAAAAGCGAATTAATTAAAGGCGTGATGATTTAATTTTAAAACGGTGAGGTGATCAAAGTTTAAGTCCGCTTGCCCCTTTTGGATTCGTGTTATTGTCAATGAATTGAGAGTATACAAATATCAATCATCTGGATGAACACTTTGTCTTGATTTCAATCAGTTCTGTTTTAAATGTGTTCCTTTCTGTCTCTGGGTTTAGGCAATACTGTAAAGAGGGATGAGGTTTGATGTACGTGAACATTCCTGAAAAAAGGAATCTTCCACATAATAAATTACAAACTTTGTGCATCTCGAAGTTTGTGCACGTTTCAAATTATCAATTTGGGCAGCATTCTTAAAGTGAAATGATGCGGTGGAAAAGGTGTAAAAAGGTGTGAAACTGACCAGCAAGAGCTGCGTAAAATTCATTAAGTGCGAATGAATAAACAAAATAGAAGAAGGCCCCATACATGAATACATTCACGGGACTCATAGCCCATACGCATGTCCCAATGTGCAAGATCAGCGCGCAAAGGATTCTAGGTGAAATCCGAGTCCAAGCAACACTGGCCCCCATCATGGCGCACTGTTTTTGAGGTAATGCAGTTCACAACTACAAACCCTGGCATAGTTACATGTAAACTACACCATGGCGTCCGTATTTGCAGCTTCATTTATTCTTTGACAGTACTCGATTCCCAAGTAGCAAAATATCGTTAAGATGGCGCTTGCGTATGGGCTATTGTACTTAATCGTTAAAAAGCATCACACACTCAGTTTCTTATTGAATAAACTCCTTATTAATTAAAATTGTTTAGAATGTTACACATTGTAGAAAAGTACTTTATTATGTATAATATTTTAAAGGGAAAGTATACGTTTGGTTATCACTCTTAAAATAACGGCAATAAAGACTTACTCAGTTAGATGTACAACTTTCGATATTATAAAGCAGAAACGTGTTTTTTTCAGCGTGGACATATTTCGCTCCGGGTTTTCGGCGATATCTCAAAAACGCGACCACCTTTTGAGGTAAAATTTTTACAGGTTAATGGTTTTAATGTATATATCTATATTTTAAATGATTTAAACAACCGAACGGTTCTAAAAACCAAAGGTATACTTTGCCTTTAAAAGTTTACATCACATGACAAAAATTACTTCCAATTCACTATCAATCAACTTACTTGACTGAAAGTACATAATAATCACAAGTATCCAATGAAATGGATCAACCAGGTGTCGTTTCTGTGCAATTTTGTACCATTTTTAAGTCGGTCAACCTTCGTTTGAACGTAGTGAGTTTTTAACACAACGAGGTCTGATTCACTGCTTTTAATCGTCACAATTTGCTCTCATTTTCTCGGCAGAGTCACAGACGCACAAACGTAAACAGGTCGGTGAAATTGATAATTCATATAAAATTCCACCCCACAAACCCCAACTTTTCCAGAAATATACAACATCTACAGCAATGTTCCCTTTATTGCTTTATTTTCATAATCAAGATACTGTTGTAATTTATGTTTTAATTTTTAGTTTGGAAAAAGTAAATTATGATATTTTCCCTCTGAGAAGTCACTCTTGATAACCCTTTCGAACTTCGAAGAAAAGGAAACAAGAAGAAAACAAACTAATAGTAATAATAACTACTACTTATGACCTGTTAATTTTCAGGAAGAGTGACAACATGGTGGTACCTTTTAGAAAGTTTTCAAATGTAAACAGTGTTGCAAAAACAAAAGTAGATTTATTTGGGGTTAATTACAGCTAATGGCTCTTCAAAGAGGGGCTCCAAGGTTGAAATGCAGCCATTTTCCTATTAGATAGAATTCTTGAGGGTGGAAAAAATTTAAATTTCTAACCTCACGTTAAAAACGGTGTGTACACCCAGTTTCGGTTTACATCATTTTAACTTGAGAAAAGAGATTTGTAATTTTTCACTTTCATAACTCCATCTATTGAAAATGTATGTATCACACTTTTGAATTTGAGCTTGGAGCCCCTCTTTAAACTCGTGCAACTAAGTTATTGTGTTGGAGTTTAGTATATCCTTGAGCTGTTTTTCAAACCCCGCCTTTGATTTTGTTTTGTCAGTCACTTTAAGGTATTTATGAGATCGCTGGTTAAAATAACCGAGTATGAATGACTTCAAGGTGGAGTTAAAGCTGTAACCATAATGCCCTCATACGTCTTCTCACGAACGACTCATCCGAACCTAGAACGATTTGCTCATCATCCCCTTATTGCTTGCGGAAGCCGGCTCCACGGAAGCCTGCTTGCCTACGAAGAAAACAAAAAGCAGACCAGAACACAGAACATGAATCGCACGGAAGAAGGTTTTACAAATTAATGGTAGGCAATGAAGGGTTTTGGGAACCTTTCACATGACAGACGCTGGTTTTACGAAATGGTAGGCAATGACATGTTGTGTGAAGATTTAAAACAGACGCTGGCTTCACCATTGGTAGGCAACGAGGTGGTGTGTAAACATTTCACGCACGCTGGTTTTACAAAATGGCAGACAATGACGTGTTGTCTAAACATTCACAGAGACGCAGGCTTGCGAAAATGTATGCAAGGAGGTGTAAATTGTGCAAACTTTTCAAACACTCGTTTTACAAAATGGTAGGCAATGAATTGCAATGAGGTGTTGTCTGAACATTTCACACTGACACAGATTTTACGAAAGTTTAAGGGCGATGAGGTGTAATTTGTTTAAAATGTCCACACACGCTGGTTTTACTAGGGCGATGAAGTGTTGGGTGAACCTTTCGCAGGACATGACTCGCACAGAAGCAGGTTTTACAAAATGGTAGGCAATAATTGTTTTTTTTCTGAACCTTTCACATGACAGACGCTGGTTTTACGAAATGGTAGGCAACGATTTGTTGTGTTAACATTACACAACAGACGCTGGCTTTACGATCTGGTAGGCAATGAGCTGTTGTGTGAACTTTCACAGAGACGCAGCTTTGTGAAATTGCACTCGTTTTACGAAATGGTAGGTAATGAGGTATTGGGCGAACTTTTCACACCGCAGCCACAGTTTTTACAAAATGGTGGGAAATGCAGTGCAATGAGGTGTTGTGTGGGCATTTCACGAAGATGTAGGCAATGATGTGTAACTTATGCAAACTTTTCACATATGCAGGTGTTACGAAATGGTAGGCAAAAGGGGTTGGGTGAACTTTTCATATGACAGAAGTTTTTTGGTTTTTTAAACAGTAGGCAATGAGGTCCTGTGAAAACATTTCACACAGACGGAGGCTTTACAAAAATGTGGGCAATGACAGGTAATTTATGTGAACTTTTCACGTACGCTGGCTTTATAAAATGGTAGGCAAAGAGGTATCTATGAACTGCACCGCAAATTGTCATGAAAAAGGCAACTTAAATGCAGGGTAAAAACACAGTACCAAGCACACTGTAAGAAGGTAATCCACCAGTTGCCCTGTGATGGTAAGATGGATCGGGGCTTGTTTAAACGTAATAAAATAGGAACAAATTATAACTCAAACTTGTGTAGTGAAGTTATCACTCTTTATTAAAGATAGTTTATACTCGATAAAGTACTTACTTGTCAGAGTGAAGGACGTCGAGTCTTGAGGGATACTGACGGATTCAACTTTAGAGGATCGAGATTTAAATGAATTCCTCACCTGATAATAAAACAAAATGTAAACGTTTGGACAAACATTGTTTTGAGTATTTCATACAATTTTGACTGGCTAATTTTGTCAGAAACGGAGTGGCTAATGGGTTCGAATTGGCCCGGATTAAGGGTCCCAGGGGCCCTTTATCCACCTCTCCTGCCTGACCCGGAAAATGTTTACAAATGGGATTTAACTAGGATTTTGTGTCATTTTAACCCATTTCTGGGTCTCTTTGTCCCGAAATCCGGGTCGTAACTGACACAGAAATGGGTCAGGACCTACAGTGTTCTTATCCGTGAAATCAATCAAGTTTTTAGACTGTACATGCAGAAAACGATTCGCTTAAAATCACTGGTCACTAGTCAAGAAAACTTGAAAACGTACCTCTTTGTCGAAAATACACTGTCCCAGAAACACAAACACTCCCTGGATATAATGGAAAAAACACACCACACATACAAATTATAAACAAACTTATAAAAGTTTCAAAAAATGCAATTTAGGCGAGAACAATTTCTAGAACAGACAACATATATGTGTGACGTCCATGTTTAAACCACGCATTTATAGGAGATTGCTTGAACATAGTAAAAAGGGTAATACCTGCATAAGCAGGAATTGTCAATCACATCCATATATATATATATATCATGGTCAAAACTACAATTATATATCATTTTTATGACCTGGGCCCAATTTAATAGAGCTGCCTAAACACAAAAAGCAGCTCAGCACAAACAGTTATACTTTTACCAGCCAAAATACAATGTGATTGAACACGTGCAATCTGCGACTGGTATTTTATTTTTTTATTTTTTTTTTCGCTGAGCAGAAAGTTGCTGAACACAAATCTCTTCAAGCAGCTACGAAGTTGGGCTCTATACTGCCAGGTGTACAAAAAGCGTAGTATAAGCCCAGGCATGTAAAAAACTGGACAGGTAAAAAAACACTTAGCTAAGCAAATCGTTGAAAAAATGCAAAACAAACCATCTTAACCTATGAAATAATCTTGTCAGCATGTGCTGACAACATACCATAGTTATGTTGCGACCAAACAAGTCCCTCACTTACGCCATGTTCGAGTTATCTTTCAATAATACTAGTGCAGTTGCTAACCTGGTAATTACTAATTGCTCAATAATAAAAAAATCGGATACAATGGATAGGCCTACTTTAGTCTACTGCCTGTTGTTAGTCTGAAGTGTTTGTAATTTTTTCGGTTAATTTCAAATCATTTCAACTGGACTATTACTATTTCCATACTGGTGAAAATATAAGACAAGTAAACAAATACAGGACAGGTATTTTATTCAAAGACGGTCAAGAATAATTGAAACCCCAAAATATTGAAATGGGAACAAACCAATATGATTGGGTTAATTTCAAATATCAAGAGAAGAATTGGTGGGGACTGTACCTGGAAACTGTTCAATATGACAAATGCATAAGCAAAGACAATGGTTTCTTTCCCCGTGTAGAAGAGTCCAAGAACCCACGGTAGTCCCAAAAGAGGCTCCAGAACGACGGCGAGTCGAAGTCCAGCTCTACAATCAAGAAAATGATTGACAGTTTACAGGGTTGACAGGCCCTGCTGACAAACAATCTTAAACTGGGATCCAGATTTTAGGAGGTACATGGAAATGATGGTATTTTCACCTATCGATAACCCCTGGAGTTACAGATTCCAAGGAGCTTCTGGGAACAGTATCCTCAATGTTAGAGAAGTTAATCAAAGTGCTCGACTTATTTGGAGAAGAAAACTACATTTGTTTTATTATTATTTTCATTTTTTATAGGCAGGCTTTCAAATGTTTGAATTCAGATACAAGTTTTAAATATCCCATCCATGATTTTAAATTTAAGTGAGCAATGAAATAATAAACATGGGGTAACTCGGGGTTGAACTTCGTGTAGCCCCGGGGGTTTTCTAAGGAGGTTACTGGAGGTTCAACACAGAGTTACATTTTGTTTAATTTTGCCTTTTCCCTAATAATGATATATTTTCTTTACAGCTGACTACAATGAGATGCATATACCGTGTGTTTTAACTAATAACTTAATCAAAGGCTTAACTCAAAGGAAAATTATAACCAGTTTTGAAAAAACTCAAAACAATCAAATCAACAAACAAACAAACTATACTAACAAACAAACGAACACAAAGACCAACAATTAGGAGAGTTGTTTACTTACACAAAACATTTATGTGGGCCTATTTGTTTGCGAACCAGATAATTTGAAATCACTTACTTTAACTTCTTTGCCTCACTTTTGTCTTTGTTCGCTTTGAGGGAGAAGAAGATGACGATGAGTCGTATCAAGATACAAGTATTAACCTGAAGGTAACAGACAACTATATTTAGACACTGGAACATCCTTAAAAACATGTTTGTCCCTGTTCTGTAACAAGCTTTAAAAATATTATGTTTTCAATAAAGATTCTAGCACCGAGAGCTTCTTAACATGAAACACGTATTAATTAAATTAGCAACTTAGCTCATACTAAAAAAGCTTATTAAATATCGAGTAAAGTCAAACAAGTTTGAACATATAGTTTCAACACCTCTGAAAGTGAATTAAGGCTTCTCGGCAAATGGTGAATGATGCATTTTATTACGATATCTGTATTTTACAAAGTAACTGGATGATAAAAAGGCTTTCTTCTATACTCGCAGTGTAACGCAATTCAAAGTGAATTTTGCTCAACTGTCATTTATATCTATTGGTCTTATTCAGTAATGAGGAAGATAATGTTAAGGTCTATACTCACAGCTATGATGGAAATAACTGGAGTAAGGAATGCCCAAACAAACCCGTCAGCAAACGATAACCAGCATCTGTTTTAAAATAAACAAAATCCACATCAGACGGAAAAGGGTTAGACAAAATGCGTAAAATTACTATAAAATTAGTTCTGATCGTACAATCTGTCTATAGTGAATCGTGGCTAAGTAGACCTTTAAGTTATTACTGATGTATCACAGCTTTATTACTACTTTGCAGAAGAATAGGGAACCATTGCGGTACCCAGTTACAGCACTAACCAATGCAGTAAACTAACCGTGACGTCATCAGTACAGGGTCTAACTAACTTAACTCTAGATCAATTTAGCTTTATTTTCTATTAAACTGACACTTTGCGTCTTAAGAATTTACCTTCCATTTCCACCATAGCCTCCGAAATTCACAGCGGCTGAGATAACCACCACACCAAATGGCAAACCTGTGTAAATCAATGATCGAGCAAAAACGGTACAAATGACATAGTTTAACTCCGGATAAACTCATAAATGTTAAGATCCTGCTGGTATGTTTCAGAAACAGCATCATCAACAGCATCATCAACAGCAACATCAACATCAACATCAACATCAACATCAACATCAACATCAACAGCAACAGCAACATCAACATCAACATCAACATCAACATCAACATCAACATCAACATCAACATCAACATCAACATCAACATCAACATCAACAGCAACATCAACAGCAACAGCAACAGCAACAGCAACAGCAACAGCAACAGCAACAGCAACAGCAACAGCAACAGCAACAGCAACAGCAACAGCAACAGCAACAGCAACAGCAACAGCAACAGCAACAGCAACAGCAACAGCAACAGCAACAGCAACAGCAACAGCAACAGCTGCAGCAGCAGCGGAAACAACAACAATAATTGTTGATTTATTCATTTCAACAGTGACATTTTCTTCCTTGTGCACACTTTTTAGGATCAACAAAACACCTAAGAAAATAAAATGTACCATAAAATTACAAAATTAATTAAAAAAAAAATCAAAAGATATTAATTTTACTGATTTTGATTTATTTTTAAATTACTCCCTTTTCGAACCTCCCAGAACCGTAGGTCCAACATACATGTCTCTGGTCTTATTTGCGGGGAAAACATGTTTAAATCAAGCTCTATGGCTCAAATTAATGTTGTTGTTTGGTTCTGATGATTGCAGACAAAGTGTTTGTTGGAAGGAGTTGAGCTTTTTGAAAATATTCACCCCAGCCAATGAGAAGCCAAATGGGAAGTCGAATCCTCCAAGGGAATGTTGGGTTGACCTTGATGTACAGAAAAGCGCCCTCCAGTGCCATCCAAGTGAAAGCAGCCAGCAAGAAGAAGTGGAGCAAGATGGCGACTAAGGTACAGCCAACCTGAATGTGTTGAAGATTATAAGTAAACCTTATTATTGTTTTTATGAAGATCATGATACACACCTATCAGATAGAAAACATAACATACCAATCTCTAGCAACCTGCAGATTAATGTGCCGGCACTCTACAAACCGAGCTACACCTAGTTCTAACGTTGGCTTTTATGAAGAAATAACTTTTTTTTTAAAACCTGACACAACACATTCTTGTGAGTTTCCATTCCTATCTTATGGCACCAAGATTTCTGAGAATCTTACCGCATTTTCGGTGTCGATGAAAAAGAAGATAACATCGGAGATCATCAATGCAAAGGCTAAGTTTGCATGGGTTACTACTCGGATGCTTGTTAGTCTGTTAAACAAAACACAATATAATTATCAGGACATCAAACAAACATGTAAAGACATTCTGCATCCCCATTTTTGTCGTGAATATTCCAACCCATATCATTTCGAAGGGAATCCTCTATCAAGATAATTTATACTATCAACATCTGCTGAGCTTCTCACCAATTTGTGTTCCTACCTAACCTATGACAGTAGGTTCACAAATGTGGTGTAGGCTACTCTGCAAAAATCAAAAAAAAAAATCCTAAGACCTAGTCAAGTAGTATGACTAATTACTAAATTATTCTGGCTTAAGAACCTTTGACTGAACAACCGTGTTTATATTTTGTGACAAAGTAATTACAGAAATACCCTGACATTTTCCAACCGATTCGACTACCCACCGCTGTTAATAAGCAAGGCTTGAGGGGGGGGGGGGGGGGGGGGGGGGAAGATGCCGTACTATAAGCGTGCCCGAAATATATTATCATCTTAAATAATATCACCCGCCACGATTGTTAGCGAGGCATGTCATAATATGCAATGTTTACGTTCTCTCAGTGGATCGGTTGGTGGCGCTTTCCATCATGGCCGCCTCATGAAATAATGACTTCTTCTGCAAAGTTCTGGTTGCGGAAGTTTTCGCCCCAAAATGTCTCCGAATCATCAATGGATGAATCACATTGAACACATCCACTTTGTATTCAGGTGCTTAGGTAGAGATTCTGCCGATCAATGATTATTGGTAAGTTAATGGTGTGACTGATTCTCTACCGCGCGACGCCGGCCTCGCTTCTAAGTGTGCCTGGCGTATAATGTAAGATGATAATATATTTCGGGCACGCTTATAGTATTGCATCTCCCCCCCACCCCAACTCAGGCCTTGCTTATTAACAGCGGTGGGTAGTCGAATCGGGTGCATTTTCCTTACAAAATTCTACTCAATTATGTCATGAAAGCGCCCTCTTGTGATTGAGCATAAGATCAATACTTACCGAAGCATCGTGTAAGCCATCAAAGTCACAGCAAGACACACAATGGAGAAGGCCAGTCCGATTTTAGTCAGGACATCCAACACGTAAGTGTCATAAGTTTCTTCAACCTGTACTCACAACCATTTAAAGTGATAGGGTGTGTGAAACCTTGAAACTCGATTATAGGTGGCAGCAGATTTACTAGGAATTTTCCCACTGATTGCATAACCCTGAGCATGCACCCGAGAGAGGGCGTTCGAAATCATGTGACAAGATTAATTGTGGACATTTTGAAATTCGTGTTGACCCATCGGACAACACAGGTCATGCACCAGTACACATTATCAGCATTTTGTAATTTGGTTAGAATTTCGTTCTGACCCATCGTATAACACAGATCATGCACCAGTTCACATTACCAACATTTTGTAAATGGACATCGGTATGCAATAAACCCAAAGGGATTCGTGCCCATGTGGGCAGCAAGATGATATTTTTCAATGTTTAGAATACTTGTGTGAATAGAATAAGGACGCTCCATTACGGCGCTATTTGCTCAACTGTGTTAACCCTTCGAGCGCCGCCAACGTTCTGAAACGTCATACTGAGTATCCATCCACGGGCCGCCAACGTTCCTATACGTTCTACTACTCGACCCCCCCCCCCCCAAAAAAATGCCCTGTGGATAAAGAATTGCCAAAACGCGACCGGCACTGTAAGGGTTAAACATAGTTTTTTACATGACTCAATAATATATGTTCTCTTGCAAATGTTCTCTCCAAACTGTACTCATAATGCAAATGACATGAACAAAGTTCTCGAATGATGAAAGATATTTTATACAATGGTATCATTTAAAACAATTACACAAATTCTCAATCTTATGAAATGCATGAACAAAATGTTTTTGTTTATTCGATTGTTTTAAATGTTGTCGCCTTTTGTTCATGATTGAAATAGTACAGTCAATAGTCTTGGCCTAAGATAAGAGTAAGACGTCAGCGGTTGATAGTGGATAGTGTAGTAAATCGTTGTGGTGCACCCTCTTAAAATTTGACCAACTTGATACGGTGTACTGCGATCGCGTTACACTGTTTACTCGATCACTGACGTCTTAGGCCAGGACTTACTCATAAATTGATCCTAAAAATGTTTCCCCTTTTCCCTTACCTCACCCAGCCGCAACAGGACAGCGAAATGTGTAAGATGATTACAACTGCATGTTATGTTAACACTGCTATTGCCATTGTCGTTCCAATTAGAGGCTTTGTATCCGTTGAAGTTAACAACTACACACCCCTCGGTTGCCCAATCACTTCATGAAAGTTATGGTATAAAAAAGTTACATGAGTAAAGAATAACCAAATTATGATCTCTTTTTCTGATTCTACGAACTTTGATTTGGCCTGGTTTGGTAGGTTTAGCATTACCAATTCAATGGTCTTATTTATTTATTTAAAATCTTCGGATTTGTTCAATTGAAGTCATCATTTATTTCATGCAAGCCCTAATCTTCTCGAAATAAAACAAATACACAATTTAAAACGAAATATTAAAATAAGCAAAGAGACGAATCTAAGTAGACTAAAATAAAGGATGAGGATGTCACAATAAGCCGAGGATGTCACAATAAGCCGAGGATGTCACAATAAGCCAAGGCTTGTAGAAGACATCACTCCCAGATAATAAACATAAAGAGCAAGATTTGAGTCATTCTCCCTGCAAATTAATGGTAATTAAACATAGAAAAAAGAAAGGGCTTTTCCCTGCTGAAAACTACACAGAAAAGAGGATGGTTCAAAGGTTGCACGTTAACACAAACTTTAAGATCAGAAAGTTCAACCACACTGGAGGGCGCACTTCAAATCCCTACACTAAAATGGATGAAAGGAAAGCGTCACTTGCTGCTTGATTCTAGCAAGGTACACAGTATGAATTAGCACAGGTACGTCTTGATTTTCACCAAATAGTGTAGTGTATCTCTGAAAGTAAGGATATTATTATTTAAAACTTTGTACATCACCTTGACTTTTTAAGTATAAACAACAACTTACTTGTCTTTTCCTGAATTAAACGAGCATATCGGTTCGTACCCGGGTATCTGTTAACAAAACGCATAATTACCATTTAAAATAAAAATAATTTCTAACGGATTAATTATGATGTTTTCTCATACACACTGATGTGTAATGATATACTAAGCATACAACTTAATGTACAAGACGTCATTAGAGTAGGGCGCCCTCGTACGGTGGTCAAAAGAAGGGTTGCTCATTGGCATACCTGTGTGCACCGCGTTAATACTTAAAATGTGTTTCCATTGTTTCATTATCGTTCTACCTCTACCATTTCGGCGTGATGACATTATTAACGCACTCGGTGCTGTCAAAATTATTCAGGGGAAAGAGAGCAAGCTCAAGCTAAGAATGAATAAGTATCACTGCTTTCAAATAGGCTTGGTTGTCAAACAAAACACATACTTTTCGTATAGACCTAATAATTATATTCGCAATGAAAACTATTACATTCTGAAGAGTGGTGCGAAACTTCCAAGATAATGTACACATTTTGTTTCTTTAAACAATCAAACGTTTTTTTTAATAAATAAATTGTGCCATTCCACCTCATTAGGAAAACAATTAGATTTTCCTTACAACGCAATTACAATTATAATCTATTCCATTAAACTTACCCCTTGAACGGGAAATGTTATGCTAATACTTGCACTACTGAAGTCTGTGATTTGACTTCCCTGTCTATTAAAGACGGTCACTTCGATTATTCGGCTGCCGAAAGTAAGCGACTTGTCAGAATCGCCGACACTGTGTTTTGACCCTGAGAAATTACCACGTGACTTGTAGACGACGATGACAGTGACCACTAAAAACAAAATAGAGTAATTGAAAGGTGAGGGAGATCACGTGAAGAACAAATAAACAAATTGCATGTGCCTTTCCTAATCTTGGGTTTTCATGATTTCATCACAGGT
This sequence comes from Leptasterias polaris, assembly GCA_037783415.1. Taxonomy (NCBI): domain Eukaryota; kingdom Metazoa; phylum Echinodermata; class Asteroidea; order Forcipulatida; family Asteriidae; genus Leptasterias; species Leptasterias polaris. Next base: position 11,358,850 of record JAZGTN010000009.1, read on the forward strand.
CATAGGCCATAATTTAATTCATTAACTTATCTGTGGCAACAGACCATTCAAGAGTTTAAAATTGTTTCACAAACACATGTTTAGAAAGTTGTTTACTTAGTTGTTTTCTGTTATATTCAAATGTGATAGTAATAACTTACGGCTACCGTCTGACGAACCAATACTTGGGATTTTGACCGAATAAATCTGATTGTCGACTTCTGTATCGATGTTGGTGTATTCACCTTCCTCAGCCTTCAGGACAAAGACTGTTACAACTGTGAGACAAAGCATTTGATTGTTATAATATTATTTTATAAGTACAGTATAGTTGTACAAAATAAATAAAACATTCTTTAGTTTTTCTTTGCCTTTTAGATATGAAATGTCGGCTAACATAACAAGGAGGGCTACACCTTACTGCTCTGGGGCTGTTGACCCAAATCAACTGTCACTGGGGACATTATTGCCACCTTTTCCTGGTGCTGAAAAAAGGAATGGAAACGTGCACGCATGTACGCACTGCACACGACTCTCGGCCAATGATAGCTGTGTACGCGTGCAAGCTTCCACCGTTTGACATCAGCGATGACGGCCAATGCGAGTGGTCTATTCTGCACTACCGATCCTAGTGCAAGAGATCTATGGCTTGAAGAATAAACCAGCTTTAAAAATGTCTTGCTTAAGTGCCACGACCGGTGCAGGAATCACTGTCACTACCGTCCATCACTAACCTTTATCCTCTTCTTCGTAGATTCTCGTTGCCCCACAGATATCTCTGCCACGATCTGCAATTTCTAGTTGTTTGAAAACGTTAATGTCTTCATCGTTTGAGTGAGTGATGTTATCTCTTGAGGCGAATGTTCCTGCTTTAGGAAAATCTGCTGCATATTAAAACAAGTAAGACAAACATTAGAAATTAACCTTATTGTCTCAACTTCTTTTCAGAGCATGCCAACTTTGAGACAGAAAGAGTTATTTCTATGCCTGTGGGGCAATTAGTTAGTGTCTTTTTACTTATTGTTTCAGAACAATAGCAAATTTCTCAACTCTTTACTTTGTCACTTATAGAGGCTCATGGTTAATGATCAATCGGGTCCTAACATTCTTGTAATTGACATCTTAGATCCGTCACTTAACTCTGTTTTAAAAAAAGCTTATCTTTTAAAGTTGAGAGTAGTTTTTCTTAAATTCCAAACTAAGTTTCTAGACAGAGACACCATAGGTAATGGTCAATCAAAGGTTGCAAATAACCTCGATCGAAAAAATGCTAAGTCACTCGGGTAATTAATAATATTGTTCCTGTAAAAACGTCGTTATCCAGGGTGGAACTACATCATTTGGTACTTTTTACTATATTTCACGATACAAAATGTTGGCATAGGTACATACCTCACTTTATGCACTGGAGGGTTAAAATAATATGTTTTTTTAACACAGCACTCTTGTTGTAATAACCAATTGCATTCGGCACTAAGCACAAATCTTGAAAAAAAATGTATAGTTTTAGGTCGAAATAACTTGATTATTCTAAAATAACTGTTAATACAACCTTGAACTGTAAAATTAGCCGAATAACTCATGGAACTATTTTCTGCTGAGGTCGCTTTGCACAGGATAATGGAGTCACCGTAACCTCTTCCCGGGTAGTCTGATATTTCCAACGTCGATGAACGTACACAAGGAGACACTTGCAACTCTTGTATATACACACCAGCCTCAGGTAAGCTAAGCAAAGGTTTCTGCAATCGGCAAGCTGGCTGGTACACTTGCCACCTGAACTCAACTGAGTTTAAAACAGTGCTTGCACTACAGGTCAGGCGAAGATATGATGGTTCAAGTCCTTTTGATACGTTAGTCAGACTGAAGCCTTCCAAAGTTATTTTCTGTTTTGCTTCATCCGCTCCTGCAAGCAACAACAAATAAAAAATATAATGACATAAAAATAAATCCAACAAATTAGTTGTCTTGATTACAAATATATTTATATGCGATTACTTCATCAATCACTTTCAGCATGTAATGGAAATTTTTTATAAAAGATACCTGTAAATTATTGATCACAAGCCAGATATGTAAACACAGTGTGGTGTTATCTTATAGAGATGAGCAATTTGCACCTTACTGTGGGGCAATTTCCTTCCGATTGTGGAGCCATTTACAACCGATTATGGAGCAATTTGCACCCAATTGTGAAATAAAGCAGTTCCTGACCTTCCTCCAAACGAAAAATATAAGACGGCGGAATGGAGATGCAAATAAACACGTGGGTTTTAAATCAAGTAGTTTTGAGAGGACGAGGTATTTGACAGGACGAGGTATTTAAGGAGTGTGGATGAGAGCTAAGATAACTTAATTTGTGTATCCGAAATCCTCAGGGAAGCCCCTTTGTACTACCTTAAACAAAACCACAAAAAACATGGATGTACTTTCTATCGATCAACATACCTGCAATTGTTAAATTTGCAGAGCAATTCATGCGTGTCCATGGATCAAATGTTGAACAGGTGATAACTGACCACTCCGAGCCTTCATTGAAATAATTCATCATCGTCAACGTGGACGTCTGCGTATACTGTGACAGGTTTCCCCTCTCTGCGTTTATTCCAGTATTGGAATCTATGTCAACAACATCTAAGTACCCGCACTGTGCTTGAGAGACTTGCCACGAGTGGGATATGTTTGCGTTTCCCAGCACTGTGCACAGGAACTGACCATCTGACTCATGTCCACCAGCAGCCACCTGTACAAGTTTTAATGAAGTGCAGTTCATTTCTGCAACTCTTTCGTCTTGCACATTCTCCACTGAAGAAAAACACAGCAACATTTAACTGTTAAAACATTTTCAAAGTAATAAAATTCAACGTGGTCTCAAAGAGGAATCAATAAATCACTCAACTTGGCAAGTTTTGGCAACTCACTTAGTTTTGCTCGTAAATGAAAATCAACAAAATGGCAGATCAATACTCCAGTTAATTAAAGCAGACGCACGAAACAACATTATCATCAGTTGGCCCTTGTGCTAGCAAAAGTAGCTAACACCAACGGTGTATATATTGACAGTCAACACCGATATTGGTTTCAGCTTTACAATTTATATAACATCATCATCAAAATCACTGCATCATTATAGACCTTATGAATGTTCATAAGGTCTATAATGACAGCAGTGATTTTGATGATGATGTTATATAAATTGTAAAGCTGAAACCAATATCGGTGTTGACTGTCAATATATACACCCTCATTGGCAAATCTAGTGCGCCGCGCGTAACACAGATGTGCGTTTTGCATTTTCTCATCATTGTTTTACCTCCAAGATGTTGGCCTGATGACTTCAATGCGAAGGTTCATTTCAACTGAGCTTCAGCACAAACACAAATTATACCGACAAAGCAGACATTAACTAAACTAAGGAGCCTTAAAAGCATAACAAACAACAACAACAACAACGACAACAACAGCAACAACAACAACCACAACAACAATATGGCAGGCACACATTTAGATGTTAAAATAAAGAAATATTTTACCTGAAGGTACAGTGAAGTTGGCTGAATGATTGCCAGTGGTACCCGGGATCGAGGTTGTACACATGACGACAGAGCCTGCAAATGTGTGTTCACGGTAGTTCAAAATGGTTAACGTTGACGAGAAAACACACGAAGACACCATGTTCCTTTCAATGAGCACACCGATGTCGGTATCGTTGATCACTAATGCCTTCAGGTTTGAGACGTAAACTCGCCATTCAACTGATGAGCCAATGGCGGAGCATAAAAGCCGTTTATTTGATTGATTGACCCCCTGAGTGACCTCCACAAGGCTGACGATCTGTATCTGCTGCCTTGCGATATCTCTATCTGTCTCGTTCTCTGCAGATTGAAGGGGACAAACAATAATCTTGTTTATTTATAGTCCAGTTACATAATGTTTTGTGACTTAGTGTTGGGGTAGTTTTAGTTTTCAATTTGTAAATTACCTGAGATAGTAAAGTTTGCAGAATAGTTTGCAGAGCTCAGAGTATCAGTCAATGAACATTCTACAATAGCGCCGTTGTAGCCTTCTTGAAGGTAGTTAAAAATAGTCAGTTTCGACGTCTGGACACAAGCCGATAGGGACCTATTCTCAATGCCGACACCCTCTTTTGTGTCGATTATGAAATTCTCCCAAAAACCGCATCTTGACTGGTAGACACGCCACACAATCATCGGGTTGATTGTGGTAGAACTTACACACAGCAGGTACATATTTGAATCATTCATCCCAACAGACATTTGTGCCAGTCTTGTAATTGTTATATATGTATCTGAGAAGGGGTGTGCTGTAGATTGATGATCTGTCAGACAAAACAATATAAAGTTGTAAGTAATTTAGTTTTAGTTTTCAAATAGTTATCTTGACTTTTTATTTTGTTTTGCCCATACACCGATGTGTGTAAAGCTCCGTACACTCAGTACTTCCACAAGTTCTATGAAAAAAATTAAAAATAAATAAAAATCATCAAGCATACTACTCCGGTGGGACTCGAACCTCGAACCCCGGGAAAGTACTGAGTATACAGTGCTTTACAGACATCGGTTTATGGGTGAAACTAAATTATATTTTTATCCCCGAGGCAAATGTCACATCTATTAGTCTGGCTTTGAGGTAAGTTTTTGGTTTCAGTAAATAATCATTCAAATCTTCTAGCTTTTAACAAGTATAAACATAAGGTCTTGGATTCATGAACATTTATATGGCCTTACTTTGAATGAAAACATCTTGCCAGACAGAATGTTTTAACATTTTCAGTTGTCAATTTTATTTGAAATAACTGCAAATTATGTCATACCAACCAGCTTATATATATATTAAGCTGGTTGGTATGACATCATATGCAGTGATTTAAAATAAAATCGACAACTGAAAATTTAAAAACGTTTTGTGCGGCAAAATATTGTAACAATAATAATAACAATAGAGGACTGAACCAAGAATGTAATTGCCATACAATGGGAGCACACTGTTTAGATACAGTTTGAATATTACCAAGCACCGTAATGTTTTTTGCATGTTTTGTTGATATTCCAGTGGCACTTGCTCTGCACTTAATAACCGCGTCTTTATAACCACGTTCAGCATACTCCAAGATTGTCAACTTAGACGTCTTCAGGCAGGGTGACGCAGCACGATCATCAATTATAACGCCGAGTTCCGTCGAACTTTGCAAGGTGCCCCAAACGTTGCACACAGGGAAGTAGACGTGCCAATCTATGGACGGGCCGGTGAACGCACCTGCTGTGCACGAGAGGTGCAGGGCGTACTGGTTGATATTTTCTGCCAAGCGCTCTAGACTGTGAAGTTGGAGAGTCCAGTCTTCAGTTTGTCCTTTGGTCTTAATGTCTACAATGAATCAAATTAATTAAATCATGTGAGTCTCTTGAAAAAAAAATCCACGCATGCGTTTAGTCTTCATTTGGACAAAGGTTTACTAGGTACATCACTTTAAATGTGTTTCAAAGCGTTTAAATGACTACATACAGCTATGAAGATGAAACCAAGTAATATCACTTCGCAATAATGCTACAACTAGAAGTTAAGTACCCGGATCTCAGACAAAATGTGTCAACTTTTACCAACATGCACGCGCTTACTTGTCTAGTTCTACGTTTACTTGCGAGATAGTGACTATACTACTAGTGTAGTTTGGCACGTCGATGATGCGGTAATTGCGTAATGGAAGACTTTGAAACGTTGATGGCAGCAGACTTACCAGATAAATTTCCATTGTTTGCGTAGTTCTGAGCATGCTTACAGAACCGAGAACAATGGATTTACCTGATAAGTCTGCTTCCACTTAGCGCCCAAAAGGTCCCCAATTGGTGGAATATTTGTCTGACAGCCGGGTATTTAGGGAAAAAGTGACATCATTAGTATTGATTGCTATTGTCTGCACAGTGTGTCTTTGGCTATAGCGTATTTAAACATTTTTAGCAGTATTCGTTTCCAATTTAGTCCCTAAAATTAGCAAAAAACGTACAAGACTTGGGTCGGAAATTCATATGTCCGTCATGCATTGTGCGCAATGCTTATCTCGCATTGTGTAAAGTAAATAAACACTATAAGTAAATACAAATTCAGTGAAAGTCAGCAAGAAGATGAACTTGTTTTTTAAATAGCAAATGTGACTTTAATGTTGCCTACCTGGAATAGTGAAGTTTACTTGCACATGATCGTTGCCTGGTGTGGAAGTTGAACACACCACTACAGAGCCACTGTAACCTCGCTCACGATAGTTCATTATCGTAAGGGTAGACAACTCGACACACGGTGACAGACTGCGCTGCTCGATACTGACTCCAACCTTCGTTTCGTTCTTCAGGAAACTCTCCCAGACACCGCATTTAGATCGGTAGACTCGCCAAGCAATGGTCGGACCGCTGACGGCATTTGCTGTACACTCGAGCTGAATATCTGAAGAGTTTGTGGCCACTGGTACGTGTATAAGGTCGGCATTTAATGTCCAGTCTTCTGTAATGTTTCCAAAGTTATCTGTAGCATAAACAAGACAAGCGGGAAAGATTAATACATTTTATATTGTGAACAAATCCTTCTGGCTGATGAATATTAAGATGTTATTCTTTTTACTACAAATACCTGGAATCATCAAGTGAGCCGAATCCGATGCGTCGTTGTATGGTGTTGCGGCTGAACAAAAGATAACCGAACCCTCGTAACCTCGTTCTCGGTAGTTTGAAATGGTCAGTGTAGACATTTGGATACAGGATGATGTCTCGATCTCTTCAATACGTATACCAGCGTCTGTCTGGTTACCTGGTACATTCTCCCAAGCTTTGCATCTTGGACGGTAGACGCGCCAGGTGATGAACGAATCAACAATGGCATTGACTTTACACTGGAATGTTAGATTTACTTTGCTTTCGAGTGGTAACACTTGCTCCAAATGCAGAACTTTCAGACTCCACTCTTGAAATGGGACACCGGAGTCGTCTTCTGAAATACGTTAGAAAAGTATCTTGAACAAAAAGAGACTTACGATTGTTTTTCAAAAACAATTCAACGCTGTAAATGATAATGAGCTCAGTTTGTCGAAATTGATTATTGTTATGAGCTATTGCGACATGATAGTCAGAACGGCTATTGTTTTCGTCACGTTTTTTTTTTTTTTTTTTTTTTTTTTTCCCGGGGATAACATTTTATTGCTCTCTGATCAACTTACATTAACATAGAAAAGAGAATAAATGTACGTTTTCGTCACGTTTTTATTTGTTTTCCTTTTTCTTTTGATCTGTCAAAATCCCATAAAATGTGAACGCGCATTTTGATCTCTCTCAAAGTCATACCTAGCTTAATGTAAAAAGAGTCAGATTTATCATCATAGCAAAGCTTAGTTCATGATGTTATCGTAAAATGTAATTAGCTTAACAATCGACTCATTTATAATTACGTGAATAAATAAGTAGCAAAATTTGAGACCACTATATCTCAAAAGGTACGTCCAATCATCAAACTTATTTTTCACGTTTAAACTTGTCGGTTTGTTTTGTTGGCCTAAAACATTGTGTAACGTCACCATGGCGTCATGTCCAGAAATATAATGGTTCAAGTAAGCTAATTTGACATGTCCTATTTTCAGAGAAACTTTCTTATAACAAGTTAGATTCTCTAAACGGTTTATTCTACTACGGCACTAAAACAAATCCAAAGATTGTCAGTACACTGGACGGTCGTAACACTCTCTTTGTATGTCATTTTTCACCCGATAACAACAGATCAGCTTAGCAAGAACAATGCCATTACATTCTTTTTCTACACGTAGGGTCGATTGAATGTCAATATTTTGGTATTCTGGGTAATGGACATTCGGTATGTGGCCTCGTTGAAGTATCATAAAGCGACAATACTTGTGAAGCACAGACTATTGACAGAACGTACACCAAAATGTACATCTACATAAATGTCAGTAACAACTAAAGTATTGTATACTTTTGGTAACAGCTCAAAATCAGTGTCCACATTTTGTGTGATTCAACATATGCATGAACAAACAAACATGTGAAAGTCATGAGAAAATAGTGAAAAGAGACCTTATGTGTTTTCTGTTTTTCAAACATCGAGTTTATAATCACGCGTGACAAAAACTATTGTTTTACAAATTTCTCAGAAACGATTTTAGGCAGAAATATTTTAAGGAACCCTTTCTACCATAACTTACTTTAAATCATGTAAGTTATGTGAGAATCTGTGAAAAATTTTGTTTTTCGATCTTACCAATAGTGTATAGGGCCTTTAAACGGTTGATTCAATTTGTTTTTCAGGCTCATTATGCTAGTCGGTAGATGGAAGTTTGAACTCCTGAAGTTAGCATAACAATGTAAATGGTATTGTAAATGCAAAAGAGATTTGATTATTAAACTGTTTATTCTAAACCGTTTTATGCATTTAAATATTCAAAATCTACCTTTTGACAGGGGTAGGCCTAAATGTATTTATTTTCTTTTAGACTGCAACAATCCCCCGAAAACTAGCTTTTTATTTTCCCAATTTAATCAAATGTTAAATTAATTAATTAATTAATTAATTAAAATTGAAAATTAATTAATTAACTAATTGTGGTGCTTATATAGCGCTTTCCATCGTATCAGCAATCTCTAACAACTTTACAATATTATTCCCCCGTTCATCAGGCCATGGGACCACGCGGCAGCCGATTATCAGCGCTCATCGATCCTCTACCCTCACAGGTACCCATTCATACCCCTGGGTGGAGAGAAGCAATTATAGTTAAGCGCCTTGCCCAAGGGTACAAACACCATGTTCCCGGCAGGGTTCGAACCCACGTACCATCGTACATGAGTCGAACACCGTAACCACTGGACCATGGCATTCTACACAAATGTTCAATCCGAAGCCCATTTATAGGGACATACGATTAATTGATATTACGCAATGCACTCAAATTCGTTCAACGTAATGTTTTTGCCCACTCAAATCAATTTTTGGGGCATAACAATTAAAGTCACATGGAAATATATATATATATATATTAATAAAAGAGTATAAAATATTAACAATTTTTGAGTAATTGTTTGTCAGTATTTATATGTAACAAATAATGATAAGTTGCTTGGGGTGACTCCGCCCATCCCTTTTTGTGACGTCAATCGAGGAAGACTTCGCCGCGATCGAACATCGACCCCCCTCGAACTTGCCTGCATTTACGTTAAGTATTATACACGTGCAAGTAGTGAGATTGTACGTTTCGTTTGGATATCCAAAAGGGGGATTTTTCTTGCATTTTTCTGACTAAAGATGGGGTCAGCCAGCATTTTTTTCCCTGCAGATCCCAAATATAGGCAGCTACGGGCATCGAAAGTCAGGCTAACGAGGGCAAAGTGGTCCGGTCCGACGTCGTTTTCAGCGCTATGCAGCGAACACTTCGAGCCGTCGTGCGTGTTTGGATACCGGGGATTGTTTTCGTTGGTAGTAGTGTGCAAGGGAAGTTGCAATGAAGCTTAGGTTACCAGCGAAATGTTTCTGGTGTTCGGATCGACTTGAGCTGTTTGCCATGCCACGCCGCGGCAAATAGTAAACTATTTGCATCGCTGCCACCGCACAGTGCTCAAGATTCTACATTGTCTTAGGTATGGGCGAAAAGGGTTTTTAGTAGAGTCCCAAGCCCCGTGACGACGGTTACCATCTGGGGAGGGCGGGGTGGGATTTTTTTTTTTTTTTTTTTTTTTTTGGCCGACACTGATAAATAAAACACTCGATACGTCTCCTGACTAAACGACCTACACATCACCGGGCAAACCAGAATCGCGACTGATATTTAATCATTCGCCCTCTACGCCGGCAGCGAAGCAAATAGTAAACTATTTGCATCGCTGCCACCGCACAGTGCTCAAGATTCTACATTGTCTTAGGTATGGGCGAAAAGGGTTTTCCTTCCGAGCTCCCGGCACCATCCCCTTGATCAGGCTGACAAAACTCCCTTATAGTTAAACTACCCCATATCTCACCCAACCCTTACCAAAGACCAGAAAGCAGGCACATTAAGACATAGAGACAAAGTGAATCAAAATGCGGGCTTGATGCGAAGCTTTTGTGAACCAAGTATTGCATTACTCTCTGGACACGGAAAAGCCCTAGCAGCCCTGAAGTTCGAGTTCAGAACGCGGTAAAAACCACCCGTCAGATCGGAAGCCGGAGGGTTCTCGCCTTTCCCTGTCACCGCATCCCGGAGCATTTGCCCTGTGCCTCGCATTCGCGAAACCTTCTCGACCTCGGTATAGTGTTTAAATGTCTTCTGAGTTGCCCACCTGCAACGGTCCATGACCTGCTGTTCGGTTGCCCCCAAAATCCGCAAGGTAGCTGCCACTCCGGCTCTGCTTCCGTGCGGCCTGAGGTTGAGATCGTTTGGGTCTTCGGAAGCTGCAAAGTAGACTTCCAGACGGTTATAGGGTTACTTACGGCAAAAGTCTGTTGGCTATGGATTTCCGGTTCACGGTGGTGGGTCTGAAAAGATACCCATCTGCTAGATTTACACCCGACTCCGCTGCAAAATCGACCCTATCTTTAACTGCCTTTGCTGGATTCATCTCTCCCTCATCTCACGTCGGTATGATAATCAGTGATGAACTGTTTTCCCGAATAGTCTTGCCAATCGTTTGGTTGAACAGGAGGTCCTTCCCTTCAACTCTCAAGTCAGCTGCACGGTCGCCGGCCCAACAAAAACACAGGAAAAAGGCCAACTCTCGGTAGAGGATAAACGTGGTATTAAGAAAGAAGAGTTGCTGACAACTTTCTGAAGCCGCTTCCTTTATCTCGCCTGCCAACCGTCTTATTTTGTTGGAGCATATAGGAACCGCCTGGTGGGGAGTGACATGCGCCTCTGCCTGTTCTAGACGGATGGCTTTGAGATACCTTCGGACTCGGAAGGAGAAGCAGGGGTTTCCCCAGAGTTGACCCTGTCGCCACTGGTTGCGTCCTGCCCAGCACATTGAAGTGCACCCTGAGTTGCCCAACGTAAGAGTCGACGGTTTCCACCGCAAGGCACCGCTGGCATTTACAATCAAACACTCCATGCTCTCCCAAATTCGGGTCGCCGATGATATGGACTCGAGTTCTACCTCTGACCTCTCTATCAATTAGAAATGCTACCATATCGTTAGGCGTTGCTGTATCTGCATCCGCACCTTCGGCGCAGTAACCTGTCCCTTGATTCTCCCTCAGAAAAACTTCAAAATACCTCACAAGGTTTCTTTTCTGTTTAATATAGGCTGTCCTGTCTGAACGTTCGTCCAGCTCACGAAACCTCATCGTTACGTGAAGGAGCTTCAAAATACAGGAAAGAGAACTATAAGTTGTCAACCGATTAAGAAACTAATGCTTGAATCCACTACAATTGGCTACCATTTGATTTGTACACACCAACGCGCCGGCTTAAAACCTCCCTGAACATCCTTTGGAGCTTCCGATGTAACTTAAGCTAGCCCCAGTTCGTCAGGTGAACATCATCTCTCAGATCATGTTGCCCGATGTAGTCGTTGGAGAAATAATTCCAACCTGCCTCATCACACTGTTGCCTCAATTTCGTGTTGACATTTGCTACATCCCGGTTGACAGAAGTCAAACGTGTTGAACATATACTGATGACATTACAAATTCACATGTTTCGAAGCTGTTCCAAAAACCCCAAAACCCTCAATAGCTCTGACACTCCGGGCTCGCAGACGTCACGCCTACTAAAGTCGTCAGCCAACTCTCTGCACAGGACATCCATCTTTGAATCTCCTTTCACCAATGCTCTAATTCTCATGGACGAAGGCCAGCCAAAACCCTGCAGTCCCCTAAATATGGAATCTGCGACGAGTAGGACGAGTAGGGGTGGGGGCAACCCCTTTAAACATCATTCTGCCTGCTGCCAGTGAAGTGACACTTGAAAACCCATAGCTCGGAGGGAAGGGCACTGGTGGATTTGACATAGCCATGACGTGACGGGTACTCAAGAGCACCGACTTGGCCATGCTCGGTCATGCGTAGCGACTGGCCGTGAAAGGACTTTAACTTCGGCTACCAAGATCTCGGGTGGGGATGCTTCGGCACCACCATAGTCACTGTCACGTCTCCCGATTTACAGAAAAGCCTGATGACAGCCGGGATCAACACAAAGGGAGGAAATACATGTACATACAAGAGCTCTCCACGCGGGCACTCCTGCGCAATACATTATAACCCCTGCAGACCCTGGAACTGGGTATCTGGAAAAGAATTTCAGTGGTTTTCCATCGTTTCCTTTTGGGACATTCAAGGGCAGGCAGAGCCATTAGGTCAAATGTAAACCCTGCACATCCGGAAAGCTCTTTCGTAATAAACATCCAGAGAGAGACACAGGCAGCCTGGAATCAGCAAATGATATTTCTCTTGATGGATCATAGCCAAGTTTCCGCTTGAAGCTACCCATTCAAGCTGCAATGCGAAATTTGCCTCCAAGGTCAGAGCGAATAATGAGCTTCAAAATCTGTGTTATCGCAAGCGACCTCGCTTTCAAACCCGTCCATGCCCAATACAAGCCTTGGGAGTCAACCTGCACCTTCACTCTCTGGTCCCACAGGTGGCCAATTGCCGACAACAAGACAAAATATAGAGCGAAGGCCTCCTTGTAGCATATGTCCCCTATGCGCGACCCAAAATCTCCGAATGTGATTTTACCCGCATGGCGAACCATTACGCCTCCCCATCTGTAACCAGATGCATCGGAACACAAGAGCCAACTCACATGCTTCTCCTGCCTCCAAGGAACTGGTTCTGAAAAGGAATCCACGAAACGCAAAAACAGTATTTCTTCCCGCGCTGGTTCTGTGAGAGCAAGGGGTGTGACGTCATCAAGCCGATGCAGAATGGAGCAACCCTCTCTGACATTGTAATGAAGCCGCAGGGAAAACCAACACCAAGCTTTGACATTTCCCGACAAAACGCTGCATCGCTTTCAGGAGAACTGTCCCCTCTGACAAAATACTCTCCCTCACTCTACCAGGTATGTTTTCATGTATCCAAAAGGACGTGGTTCCTGAGAAAATCCCCGGCCCTAGGTGAATAATTTTTGAGGACGGCTGCAACTGACTCTTGCTAAGATTTACGAAGTATCCCAGTTTCATTTGCATATTATTAACAGACTGCATATAAAGCCCTGGCTGCTCTTGTGTAAGCCGGTTCATCCGTGACAACAACCTGCAAATAAAGAATGACTCTTTGAGCTACTTGTGATCTTCCCGGCCTCGCTATTACTTTGTCCAATGAAACGGCCGTCTATCCATATCTCTGTGTGAACGCCCAGATTCTTTAACCAAGTTTACCGACAGAAACCAATGGTGGTGTAAATGTAAGAGCAGTTCTTTGAACCCAAATGTCGAAAAAGAACCCGCCCAATTTTAAACCGCAAAACTTCTTTGACCTTTCAAACAGATTTACTTGCTTGTACCCCTGGGCATCACCGGTGCGTGAAAAATACCCATCTTTATCAATTGATTTTGCTATATCTCCCAGGGGAATTACTAGGTTAAACGGGGGTTTCTTAGCACCATGGGTTCGGGCCCTTCATTGAAAGGACCAGCCTGGATTTGCTTGGCTCTATTGACAAAGCATGTACGCATCTAGGAGACACAACTTGACTAACTTGATTTGTCTGACGATTGTCATATTAATAAATGAAACGAAATCTCTACAGATCGGGGCATTGGCAAAATACAGGTGGGGGAAAAGTCTGAGTGAAAGGACCTCCCCCTGTACGTTCCTTGATAGTGTTGGAAGAATTCGAATAAGTCAACCTCTTGCCCAAGCCACTTGCCAACTAGCCGTCCAGTGTCGTGACATTCTGCTAGTACACCTCCCCAAGCTTCAGCGCTGTTTGTCAGGCCCCCCGCCACAAACAAAGAAGGGTCCCGGATACGAGGAGCCTTGAAATCCGGAAGAAAATTCCCACTCAACACGTCTAAGGGATTTGGAGCCGACCCATCAGGTGGACTGGCTGGCTTACCGGATATATCAACCCAAGAACGAGCAACATTGCTTCTCGTCATAGCCTGTGCTTTGACCGGATCTAAATATTGACCCAAAGAACGCTCCCAAGTATGCGTGCTTAGGACACCCATGCATTTTTTGAGTATGCCTACAAAGAAATACACAATAACATGCCCTTGCAACATAACTGAAACCAACTTCTAAACCGATCCAATAACCAAATCGGAATTGCTGTAAAGCGGACGCCCGACAAATATGAAATTGTGTTTATTTTAAATTGTTACATACTGTGGCCCTACTGCAGTTCCATAAACCCCCCCCCCCCAAAAAAAAATGCAAATTTGCTTTAACATTATTTCTTTGCATCCTCTTGCCAGATGACCTCTCTTTTGGTACCGAAAGCAAGGGCCCCGAGATCTTGCCCCCGTGAACCCATTAGGAAAGACTGAATGTATTGCTGACCACCATAACCCCAATTTTGACAAAAGGCTTGACGAAGGGTTCCTTGTGGTCCTCCCGGTGCTATTGTTCTACCTTTATTTGCTTCCGAAGGCGGAGCAAGTAAACCCAAATGCTGACGCGCAAAGCGAGGACGCTTGACGGAGTCCTCCCCTGTAATTGATTTATGAATATACATTGCCACGCCTTCAGTCTTTGTTTCAACGTGTTTTGTACATTCCAACAGGAGGTTTTATACATACAACTGTTTTTTCCTTCACATCCTCTTCGACGTACTTCCGTATCGAATTGTGCCCTGGCCTGTATCAGATTACCAACATCGAGAATAAAGCCACAAGTGTTTTTTTTTTTTATTTTTTTTATTTTTTTTTATTTTTTTTTTTTTTTGACTTTGGACATCTAATTCTTCTTGCATCAAAAGGGTTCTTTGGTGAAACATTGCATTTTTCGATGCTACACTGTGTTTGAAAACCTAAGTTTGAGCCCTCTTCCGCTCTGCAGCTGACACCTTAATCATGTTCTTTGCCAAAACATGATGATTCCAATACTTCGCCCTAACATAAAATTACCTTGAAATTTATATAATTCTGCAGGTGATACCATAAACCTGCTCTTTGTTAAATCATTGTATACCCAGTTCCTCTCTCACTACATAAAACAACCTTGAGCCCTTTTAGCTCTGCAGGTGCCAGCAAAATCACGCTCTTTTTCAAATCACTGTATCGCCAAAACATCTCACTGAACATAAAGCCTTGAGCCTTTTTACGCTCCGCAGTGCCAGCGTAATCATGCTCTTAGTCAAACCATTCCATCTCCAAAGCCTCTCCCTGAACATAAATCACCTTGAGCCTTTTGTCGCTCTGCAGGTGCCAGCATAATAATCAAATCAATGCATCTCCCATATCTCTCCCTCAGTACATATATCACTTTGAGCCTTTTATCGCTCTGCAGGTGCCAGCATAATCAGGTTCTTTGTCAAAATATTGTACACACAATACCTCTCTCGCTATGTAAATCACATTGAGCTTTTTGTTGCTCTGCATGTGCCAACATATTCAGGTTCTTTGTCAAAACATTGTATACCCAGAACCTTTCTCACTACGTAAACCACCTTAAGCCTTCTATCGCTCTGCAGGTGCCAGCATAATCAAATTCTTTGTCAAAACATTGTATACCAGATTCCGCTCTTGCTACGTAAATCACCTTGAGCCTTTTGTCGCTCTTCAGGTGCCAGCATAATCATGCTCTTTGTCAAAACATTCCATCTCAAGAGCCTCTCCGTGAACATACATCACCTTGAGCCTTTTGTCGCTCTTCAGGTATGAGCATAATCAAGCTCTTTGTCAAATCATTGCATCTCAAGAAACCTCTTCCTGTATATAAATCACCTTGAGCCTTTTGTCGCTCTGCAGGTGCCAGCATAATCATGCTCTTTGTCAAAACATTCCATCTCAAGAGCCTCTCCGTGAAGATACATCACCTTGAGCCTTTTGTCGCTCTTCAGGTATGAGCATAATCAAGCTCTTTGTCAAATCATTGCATCTCAAGAAACCTCTTCCTGTATACAAATCACATTGAGCCTTTTGTCGCTCTGCAGGTGCCAGCATAAACATGTTCTTTGTCAAATCATTGCATCTCCCATACCTCTACCCCAGTACATATATCACCTTGAGCCTTTTATCGCTCTGCAGGTGCCAGCATAATCAGGTTCTTAGGCAAAACATTGTATACCCAATACCTCTATCAATACGTTAATCACCTTGAGCCTTCAATCGCTCTGCAGGTGCCAACATAATCAGGTTCTTTATCAAAACATTGTATACCCAAATTCTCGCTACGTAAATCACCTTGAGCCTTCTATCGCTCTACAGGTGCCAGCATAATCAGGTTCTTAGGCAAAACATTGTATACCCAATACCTCTATCAATACGTTAATCACCTTGAGCCTTCAATCGCTCTGCAGGTGCCAACATAAATCAGGTTCTTTATCAAAACATTATATATACCCAAATTCTCGCTACGTAAATCACCTTGAGCCTTCAATCGCTCTGCAGGTGCCAGCATAATCAGGTTCTTAGGCAAAACATTGTATACCCAATACCTCTATCAATACGTTAATCACATTGAGCCTTCAATCGCTCTGCAGGTGCCAACATAAATCAGGTTCTTTATCAAAACATTGTATACCCAAATTCTCGCTACGTAAATCACCTTGGGCCTTCAATCGCTCTGCAGGTGCCAACATAATCAGGTTCTTTATCAAAACATTATATATACCCAAATTCTCGCTACGTAAATCACCTTGAGCCTTCAATCGCTCTGCAGGTGCCAACATAAATCAGGTTCTTTATCAAAACGTTGTATACCCAAATTCTCGCTACGTAAATCACCTTGAGCCTTCAATCGCTCTGCAGGTGCCAACATAATCAGGTTCTGTATCAAAACATTATATATACCCAAATTCTCGCTACGTAAATCACCTTGAGCCTTCAATCGCTCTGCAGGTGCCAACATAATCAGGTTCTTTATCAAAACATTATATATACCCAAATTCTCGCTACGTAAATCAACTTGAGCCTTCAATCGTTCTGCAGGTGCCAACATAATCAGGTTCTTTATCAAAACATTATATACCCAAATTCTCGCTACGTAAATCACCTCGAGCCTTCAAACGCTCTGCAGGTGCCATCATAACCAGGTTCTTTATCAAAACATTGTATACCCAAATTCTCGCTACGTAAATCACCTTGAGCCTTCTATCGCTCTGCAGGTGCCAGCATAATCAGGGTTTTTTTTTTTTTTTTTTTTTTTCAAAACATTGTATACCCTGTACCTCTATCGCTACGTAAAACAATCTTGAGCCACTTTTGGTCTGCATGCATCACCATGTGTTTACTATTATTTACTATTATTACTTTTTTGCTTTTATTATTATTATTATTTGTTTGTCCATCACATTATCATGCATTTTGCCAAATTATACCCTTATTAACATAAACAACCTTGAGCCCCCTTTCCACGCTCTGCAGGTATCCTATTTTAGTATGCCATTGGCAAATCATGTTATTTAGTTTATACTTAAATTCCTAGGCACATAAATGACTTAAAAGCCCACTTTCCCGCAGATGTCACCCTAAAACGTGGTCCTTTCTCTATGCTTAAACCTGCTCTTTGGAAAATCCTTGAATTATACCATTTCCATTGTCCCCCTTTACATAAACAATATTGCGCCCTTACCACGCTCTGCATGTATCACACTATTCATGTTCTGGGTAAATCATTTTGTTTCCAATATTACTCTGCAAATAAACACCCTGTGCCCTTCTTAGCTTTGCAAATATCATGCTAATTATGCTACTTGGTAGGTCGTTGTATTTTTATGATACCTCCCAGCACATAAAGAGCGCCACATTAATCGTGCAACTAATAGGAAATACTGTGTGAGCTTTCCAACAGCTCCAAGCACATATAAGAGATATCTAGTAATATAGCCTAAACGCTCTGTGTTTACCATATAACATATGTTGGTAAATAAATTATTTTCCAACAGGTCCAACTACCTCTCTGTACATGCAATAATTTAGCCTTTCAAACGCCCTTCGGGCTTCACACTGATGAGGTTTTGTTAAATCATTCTATGTTCCATAACCTCTTTGTGACTGGACAAAGGCTTGTGCCTTTCTCTACACTAGCAAAACGCTTCCCCGCCCATCGTGGATGGAAATGATGTGGTTGGGTTGCGTTGATTTTAGGTATGACAATGCCGATACTCGATCTGCACCAAGGAAATTAATATGAAAACATTGGTGTCCAACATAAGGACTAAATCTTACATGCAAATCTAGGGTGCCAGGCCTCTCTTCGTGCAAAGGGTACCTAGGGATATTGAAAGGCGGCCTTTGTGGCCTTTTATCACGATTGTTGAGTATGGCCTGCGTGTGGATGGCGATGTCGATGCTATGCAATACCAAACGCCCTGCATTAACATGAAGGCGTCTATAGGATCTCCATTACCGGAATCATAACCAACTATTATACGAGATAAACTAAACATACGGACTAGCCGGTCTCTCATTCCAAGTTTCTACGTACCCATAAATTTGTGCATTCGTTATTAAATGGCACCTTGATTCACATCATCCACAATGCTCTTCTTATCTAAGACAACATAATTAAGGCAGTAGAACTGAACATACCTTTATCCTGATAGACTCCAGCTAAAAGCGGAAATAGCAAAAGGATATCCCACCAACGTGTTATTTAAAACTGACCGCCAAAACCCTCTAACTTCCCGGAGATCCTATGTAACCCGGAGACAGATCTATCGAGCACCCAGCTGCGGTCTTGCCAGAATCGCGACTGATATTTAATCATTCGCCCTCTACGCCGGCAGCGAAGCAAATAGTTTGGCAAAGTAGGAAAAACAATACCTTGTGTTCTCGTTATGACCATGCTCGTATCTTCCGTTTTTAAGACATAGAAACGCGCATGGGACAGTTCAGGACCGGTGAAAAAACTCGTATAAACCGGCGTCTCGTATTAGTCGACTGTACACTGTCCTAGGATTGCATTGGGTGGTGACGTCCGAATACGAAAACGCATCATACTGATCAGGTACACAGACGTAATGTACAGGGGCCAGACTACACATTTTCTCCTGCCTCGATTGACGTCACGAACAGCGCCATGTAAAGGGGGGCCTATTTTTTTTATTTGTAATTAAAATAAAAATACAATTTTTTTACCATAGTTAATTGTTTATTCACATTCCACTCATAAAAATGTATACATTAATGACAAAGATTTATTTTGAAAAAATACCACTGCCAGGTGCCTTTAACTTGTTTCGTCGTGCCCTCAAAGTCGCCTCAAGCACTAAAATAACCTATTTCATGTGCTTAAACAAAATATTCGCGCTGGACACCATTTTACAGACTCAAAACAAATTACATCTTGTACTAAAATCATTTCATGAGCTCAAAACCATTTTATACAGTGTGATATTTCGCTCTGCACTCAAATTCCTAATCATTATATTGTTTTTGTGTACCCGAAATAAGTTATTTCGTGCCCTATAAGTCATTGTTTGCCGATAAAAATATTTTTTGCACACGAAGTGAGCTCGAAATAGTGTCATGCAGTTGGATAGTTCGCCTTGCACTCAAATTGGTGGTCACGAAATCAGTTTGTTCACTCAAAATCAGTTATTTCGTGACCTCGAAATCATTTCTTGCTCACGAAATCATTTTGGCACACAATTTGTTGTGAGCTCAAAGTCATTTCAAACACTTGAGATAACTTACTTCATGTATTCGAGAAAAAAAATTTCGATCAGGAGAATTGTTTTCAGACTCTAATTATATTAGTTCGTATACTCTAAAATCATTTATAATTTTCGTTATTATTTCGTGCGCTTGAGATAGTTTCGTTTGCTCAGAGTAATTTTGTGTGCTTAAAATTGTTCGTGGTCTCAATCAAAAGTAACTAATGAGTGCCTAAGGGGGACAAATGACAGAACAAAATGAGCACAGAAATAATTTGCGTTAATTTCTTGTGCTGGAAATCATTTCATGCTTCAAAAGCTTGTGTTTGTATTATTTTTATTGTCTGAGTTCATATTTTAACATTATTTGACAGACGCATTTGATTTCATGGTTAATGTATTAAATAAAATTCTGGAAGAGGTGGTAGTTTGAGAAGAGACGGTGGTAATATCACTACTGACGTTTCGACCAGTGCGCAACGTTCGTCTTATGGAGAATTCAGTAAACTGAAAATCACAATTTCTTCATGACACCGGCACTTCTTTGTTGAGTACAGTGATTGTCAGACATATATTTGTTGATGCAAATACGAACTTCAGAACTCGCTCACCTTTGGTTGTTTTATGGTTACGTTCCCATGTATACTCCATAACCGACACCTCGGCAAGCTGCAAGATCGCCTTGGTAACACCCGGGTAAAAAGGATCGATATCAAAGCTGACCCACCTCGCCACCACCGGCGGATAACAAAGGAATACATTTGTGGCACCAGGAGAGGTCTGTGAAGACGTGGCTGGTTGACCGCATTGCTGGTTGAAGATGTAATTCGAGGAAAGCCCGGCTCGTGCGGTTGCACCGAGGAAACGATGTTGTTCTAGTGGGAAAATAGAAAGGAACATAATTATTATTTTAATAGCACAGACAATTTCGGTTTACTTCTGATCTTCATAATCTGTTTCTGGAAACCACAGACATCAAAGGCACTGCCCGATACAATGAATAGATGGCTTGAATGTTTCCACTTTATCAAAGGGTTGTGTATTTGTTGTATGTGTTGAACCTGATGCCATAGCCCTGGAAAATGACACTAAGAATGTGCAATGATTCAGTCTAAGATATCAATAGCGTGTAACTAGCGCTGGGCATTGCGACTTCAAAAACATAGAAATACTTAACTTGTGACTCTCGTATAGGAGGACAGTACTTTCCTTTAAAACTTCAGAGTGTTTTCAAGCGGTTTTGTCGTTTGTGAACACTTGATGCATAGTATTCCAATTGCTGTTATTCAGTGGGTTTCATTGTGTTTATGTGTATTTTTACACTTAATTTCCAAAGAACAAAAAATCAGGTAATTTTTGATATGACTATAAAATATTGAAGTATTAAAGAAATGCATTATAAAGTTGCTGAATCTTATTTTTGTATATTTTCCTATTTTATTACCAAAATTAAAAGGATTGAATGTGTTTGAGTACGATGCAAAACAGGACAATGTTTTACAACATTATGAGTGCTTCTTCGGGCAAAGGAAAGCAGCTTCGTTGAAAAATTCATTGTATAATCCAATTCAATTAGTGTAATAAATTAACAAAATGTAAAGCTCTTGAAGTGTTGGAACTCCATGAAATTGTATAGGCCTTGATGAATATTGTAGTAAAACATTCCTCCATAGCCTCGACATACTTTGACACAATGTTGATGTGTTTTTCCCATTACTATGTCTTTAGTCAAAGGTTTTCAGACTTACACTTTTCAGTTGTCATCGAAGCGACCTCTTTAAAACATTGACAAACATGCTCTTACCGCAGCAATCTTTTCTGAGTCGAACTGTGATTTGGCCCAAGCGGTGTTCACCACCCAAGTCAAGTTTCCACCATGGATGAGGGTCACCATGCACTAAAACACGAAAAACAAAAAACAAAACTTAATCACTATATACAGTTAATCTCTGGCTATGTCAATCCGGTGTAAGTATTAGATACTTGACACCAACCAACAGCGGTAAACCGCCATTAACAAGATTTTTAAGCAATAATTATATTGGAACTAAAATAACCGGGTGCCTTCACAAAAAACAGCGTAAAGAAATCGCAGTTAAAAAGGAAAACAAGCAATAAGGTTGCTCGAAAATGTTTCTGTTCGCTTGCTTGTTTGTTTGTTGGGGTGTTTTGGTGTTGTGTGTG
Source organism: Leptasterias polaris (assembly GCA_037783415.1). Taxonomy (NCBI): domain Eukaryota; kingdom Metazoa; phylum Echinodermata; class Asteroidea; order Forcipulatida; family Asteriidae; genus Leptasterias; species Leptasterias polaris. Next base: position 11,380,760 of record JAZGTN010000009.1, read on the forward strand.
TTTGTTGTTTTTGTACGGAGCCCCTTGAAATGGTTTTTCGTTATTTCGTTCTTTGGTGAACCATGGAGGAAGGAAAACCCACACGTTTACTGTTTATAGTTATTTCTGGTATACCAAGTGTGGTGGGGACTTTAACACTATGGAACAAATGTCCCCACAACGTTTTTCTTTGTTAAACTGGGTCCCCACAACGTGATTTTTAGAATAGGGAATAATAGTGTAGGGAGCCCAAGTGCGCCCTTAGTGTTCATATTGTACAAAGTTGACTTTGGGGTCGCGACCTGTAGATTCACTCTCTTTTCCTTTTGTAACTGAGCACGAGAGAGCACATTATTTTCGCTCTGTATTTCTCTCCATTTTGTGGGGAGCATAGATCTGGCCATGCTCCACATACTATTCATTTGGGAGGGATAATGTCTTAGAACTCTCTGTGAGTATCACTTTGTATTAAATTATATTTTTATTAGAGAAATATTGTGATTTATTAGGCTATTTGAATCGGTATATTATAAACTTGTGTGTGTGGAGCCAGCCTCGTGTTGTGCTGACCTTTTGCCCTTTAGTTTTTAGATAAGTGACTGTGTAATTTTGTGTGTATGCTATTTTTGTCTTCCATGTGCTGTTTTGCATTGACGGATTAAATCAGTACGGGAGATTATTGTGTATTTAACACGTCATCTATAGGATTGGTTACTTTTATTGTATTCTCTTGGTGAATTCTCGTCCTTTTTAAAGAGAGGACCGCCCACCTTCCCGTGTCTCTAAATAGAACAAATATAGGAAGTCCCCACAACGCGCGTATCGGAGCGAGAAAACATGTCAAGCGAATAACTTATTTTTTTCTGAAATAAAATCATTGTTTTAAAATTAAATCTATGAAAAAATCTTACGAACAAAATTAATAATTACAATTTGTATAAAATGAGTTTTAGCTTTCATAATAAACACACAAATCATTTGTTAGTTTTTGTTGAAACAAACTAAAAATACTGGGACAAGGATGCTTATTTGATATTAACTTTTTAGGAACCCCTTTTGTAAACCCACGCCCGAGTATGTGCAACCACTAAAAAGCTGGTTTAAACGCAGACGCGCGATGATCGCTTGGGCGTAGAATTAACGCATGACGCAGTTTAAATGGGACGCTAGCCTGACACCTCGACAACCGTAGACTGCAATGAAAAGGCTTAGCGCCCCACAATTACAGCGTCCGGTGATTATCATCGCGCGACCAAAACAAATTTGGTGATCGGAGGTGGGCACAAATTCTTAATTTTTTGCAAGTAACCGGAAGCAGAGGTCAAGTTTAATTCTTGGGTTTTCTTTGTTGTTTTGTTGAATTGATTTAACTTTCATATTTTGTATCACTTAGTATTACATTCCCAACAACATATTTAATGTTCATGGTCATAAAGTACGTTAAACTAAAATAATAGACAAAACAAAATATTGCCAACGTAAAACTCCATATGGTTGGGACCACAATGTTCCCGGAAGTTCGCTTACGCGCGAGACTTGCACAGTCTATTGTGGTCCCAACCATATGGAGTTTTACGTTGGCAAGATTTTGTTTTGTCTATTATTTTAGTTTAACGTACTTTATGACCATGAACATTAAATATGTTGTTGGGAATGTAATACTAAGTGATACAAAATATGAAAGTAAAATCAAATCAACAATACAACGAAGAAAGCCCAAGAATTAAACTTGACCTCTGCTCCCGGTTACTTGCAAAACATTAAGAATTTGTGCCAACCTCCGATCACCAAAGTTGTTTTGGTAGCGCGATGATAATCACCAGACGCTATAATTTTCAGACGCTAATCCTTTTCATTGCAGTCTACGGTTGTCGAGGCGTCAGCGTCCTCTTCAAACTGCGTCACGCGTTAATTCTTCGCCCGTGTGAACATCGCGCGTCTGTGTGCACGTACTCAGGCGTGGATTTACAAAAGGGGTTCCTAAAAAGTTAAGATTAAATAAGCATCCTTGTCCCAGAGTTTTTAGTTTCAACAAAAACTAACAAATGATCTTTGTGTTTATTATGAAAGCTAAAACTAATTTTATACAAATTGTAATAATTATTTTTGTTGGTCAGATTTGTTCATAGATCTAATTTAAAAACAACTAGAGATTCAGTTTTTGTTTACTACAAAAACCAAGGTGTTCGTAGTGAGTGATTGAATGAATTGGTAACGTCATTATACCTTATCAATCCAATTCCTGGTTCAGGAGTTATGAACTATTCAAAAATTAAACATGAACTTCCTGTTTGGACCGGAAGTCGAGGTCAAATAAGGTCACATGTTGATTATTTTATGAAGACCTTTTAGATGATGTATAGATTGATAACAATTCAATGTGTGGTTCAGAAGTAATGATTTTTTCAAATGATGTCAGAATCACGCTTGGTTGCGCTGGTGAAGTCTCCGATGTCCTTTCTGTTGACGTATAGATAATAAAAATCGAATAAGTGGTTCAGGATTTATGATATTTAAAACATTAAAAAGCAACTTCCGACTTCTAAGAGAATACGCTTGAGTAACAATTTAAAATTTGAGTGGCCAGGGCAAGGTTTTTTACACAATAATACGCTATCGTGCGTCGTCAATGCGGGTCAACTGATGGGTGCGTGTTTTCGTCCTTTTTCGACCAGATGTAAATGTAAACATGTTGTTATGGCTGTGCAAAAGTTTGAGCAGGCTTAACGGTCTACACCCTGATACAAAAATTATGCTGATATGATTAGTAGTTTAAATGATATGAATATGATAAGCTATTTTGAAAGTTTCAACTTCCGGTTTGAACCGGAAGTCAGTTCAAATGTTGTAAAGGTTCTGTGTAGCATTTGTCAAACTCTTAACGACCTATCCGATGATGTGTAGATTGTACAAATCCATTCAGTGGTTGATGAGTTATGATTTTTTCAAGTATTAACATTTAATTTAATGTAATTTGATACCCGATGACGTCATCATGACATCATCAAGTGTGTGTCATCTTGATATGAAGGTCCAGCTATCTAATGAGTTTCAATGTTGAATTCAATCTCAATCTTGAGTTATTCCGTAGATAAGTTCGAAAGTTGTTTTTTGAAGGAAAACAACGAAGGTGAACTTCGACCTAGGGTAACGACCCGGAAGCTAAGGTCGTACGATTTTGGCGTTAACTTTTCAAATGTTGCCCGAGTCTTGCTCTATCAGATGCCAAACTATGAACATCATAGCTTTCTAATTCGCTGAGATACCGCAAAAAGCAAATGGTCATTTTTCAACTTTAAAAACCTTGTAATTCGACAGCTGATGACGTCATCATGACGTAATGACAACTGTGCCGTCTTCATATTGAGGTTCAATTATCTGATAAGTTTCAAGGTTCAATTCAGTTTCAATCTTGAGTTATGCTGTTGAGAAGAGTTCTAGGGAAGAAGAAGATGGAGAAGAAAAAAAACATAACAATAACAAAAGGTGTTCGTGCTCATATTGCACGAACACCTAATGATTTGATTTCAGAAAAAAATGTGTTCTTCGCTTGACGTGTTTTCTCGCTCCGATACACGCGAGACTTGCACAGTCTATAGACCTTTCTTTTGTTGATAAACAAAGTGCGCCGGTTGGACGGCCGAATGTTAGCAAAACATTCAATCGTGTTAAAAAATGTGGTGACCAAATTCAACATTTTCTGTAAAGATTCATGAACGGAAATACCTTCCATGATTGGTTGATTTGTTTCCAACAAATTCAACACCTTTTTTGAATATTTGTGTAACACTGCTACAAACTGTGGCAATCTGTTTTTGATTTGCAGTTATGGCTTTCCATACTTTTCCAACCTGGGTTGGCTGTGACGTTGCAAAAGACAGGTCTATATGACGTAAATCGGCCATCTTTACGGGCAGTTTGGAACAAACAGTGCATGCGTGCAGCACGTGCACATTTCACAAAACTCATTGACCCCTTGCATAACGCGAAACGCTACACGGACGCTGAGGTCGCACGCACGATTTTACGCACAAAGAACACCTATCGTCCAATGACCTGCCTCCTTTGGCCTTAGTGAGGGCGCTTTTTGGCCACAGTGAGTGCGCTTTTTAAGAGTTTGACGTCATATGCAAGGGGTCTATTGCGTGATTGATTAGTAAACGACGCGGCTGCGTTAATAATTTGAGCGCTTGACGCGCCTGCAAGCCAAAATGCGATTTGCCCGTAAAGATGGCGTCTACTGGGAACTATCTATTATAGTGTTTCTATCCCTCGTTATACTACCTCGTCTCGTAACGTATTTCGTTCCCTCCAAATATTTTAATTCGTTCTTTTGAAATCATGTTGCTATCTTGAAAAAATATTAGTTGAGGTGTACGCAATAATGTTTCGTTCCAACAAAAAGCATTTCAAGGGAATGAAAATACAATCCATTTGAGCTATTCTTTATTTTCATTTAGAGAGAGTCTTTCATTTAGATCAGAAATAGCGCAACCAAATGCATTTTCCAAACCTCGGCTCAAGCTCCAGCCTTGGCTCCGGACTCCGTTTGATGCTTGAAAAACCGTGCAAAATGTACACTGCTCCGTAATTGATGACGGAGCCTAAGCAGGAGCTGGAGCCCAAGACGATGTTTGAATAACGCCCAATACCACCATGTTAAATCCTTACCCGTATGACTGAAAGATTCTTGATTGCCATCTATAGCCATCTGTGGGCTAAAAGAAGTCGCGTGAGTGGTACTCTGTGATGTAGACATCCCAATCACAGAAAGAGCTTGGTTGTGAAATAGATAATTAAAGGAATAATTTATGTAAGTTCAGAACATGTTTACGGTGTTTAACATTGGTTACTTTTCGTCCCACACATAGTTAAAATTACACCATAAGCTAAACAAAATAAATAATAAAACATACACATCAGAAGTAACAAACAAAAGAGGCCTGTTATAATTATTCGTAATTACACTAATCAAGAGCTCCACATACGCAAACTACTTTTCCCGCAAATTTCTGTTGTCAAAGGGTATTCAACTTAATTTCATCTTAAGGAGTAAATTACCTGTTCAAATTCGCCAAGCTGACTCCATTCTGATGTTCATGAGACTTTACAAAAATAGTCACTTTAGTGTAGTGTTTGAATTTATATTTTCGTAACAATTTGCTTTATACCCGCATGCGCGTTCAATATTCATCAACCCAACGAAAAACGGTGTTCAAGTCGTTTCATCACACGCCTGGGCATTTGCCGAGTGCCGCAAGTCTCTGTTAATACTTCCGGCTCCAAATCAAGCATACGTTTTTGTTTCTTCTTTCATGCATTTCATAGTTCAAAGACAGCTCTCATCATCAAAACTGTGACGATTTGGCCCCAAAGCCATGTGTTTTTAGAAAATCACGCTTGATGTTGAACTTCTTTCTTAACCAAGGTTTATGACACAACTCAAATTTTTTTATTTTTTTTTTTTTAGTTTGTTATTAAAATAAAGATGAATCGTTCAGCCGTGCAAAACAATCAGCCTTTTCCAATTTTCTGACTGCTTTAAAATATAACCAACTGAATAATACAATTGTCACTCCGTACAAAAAAGCAACAGCAGCAGCAGCAGCAGCAGCAGCAGCAGCAGCAGCAACAGCAACAGCAACAGCAACAGCAACAGCAACAGCAACAGCAACAGCAACAGCAACAGCAACAGCATCAGCATCAGCAACAGCAACAGCAACAGCAACAGCAACAGCAACAGCAACAGCAACAGCAGCAGCAACACTAGTAAAAAACAAAACAAAACTGCCCCCGAAGAACTGTTTACAAACCAATGCATATTTCGGTTTGTCACTTAGTAAACAATTGTAAACGAACGGTTCGGCACAGGTAAAAATCCAAACACCGTGCCCGTCCTTCGTATGTCAATGGATTTCAGTGGCATAGTTATTTTGAATTTCACTTCATAAAAACAAAATATGGGACATACATGATACGTTTGTTAATCTCAGCACTGTGATTACGTGACTGTTACGCCTACGTAAAGTGTTTCCTTAAACCTGTTGAAAATGTTAACAACATTAAATACAACTAGAATTTAGTGTTTGTCAAACAAACACTAGGTGTTCGGGTTAGAACACTTTTATTAAAACCTTTCCTCAATTCCAAAAATTGATTTATTGTAATAAAGTTGTCAAAATCAAGCCAGTGAAAACTATTTAAAGTTACCCCTACATGTTGGTTTATGAATATTGGATTTAACGGTTAAAAAAACCCTAATAATTAATTTAGATTACACAGCTTTCTTTTTAATTAAACAAAAAAAAATCGGACAGGGCTCTTAAATTTATTGTTTAAGTTGTGATTGCATGCTTTTTTTGCAAATAATTAATTAATAAAAAGAAAATGTTACATCAATAAAAAGTGATGAAGTGTTTTCGTTTGCCTCTCATCAACTAAAGAGTGAAGTATCGTATCGGTTTTGAAGAGATACATGACGGTTTATTTAGATAAAAACCTAGGTTCTTTTAATCTGGCATATTATAAATAGTTCTCAAGATAGAAATTTTCGAATTAATACAATTCATTTGGTTAAAACCCTGGCGTCAGCGGATGGTCTCAAGCGGTAGAACAATTTTTCTATTTTTGTTAATTAAAACACTTTAACAAATTTTTTTTCCGCTGAACTTAATTTTCATCCAACCCTTAACACCCCTTAACAAAGTGGCTGAACCGATTTTGCCCTAGAGGTCGTTCACCGGGTAAGCCAGCTGTCACAAAGTGCCAAGGCGGCAATCCTTAATGCGCCTACCGCGTGAGCCACCTCGTTCCTCGGTTCCGCTAGTGCTGTCTGTCATATGTCTGTGAATGGAAACCAGAGCTGTTTGTTTAATATCCTGACCAGAAATACCCTCAGGGTATATCTAGGTGACCTGGTTACTGCTTGTTTTCACCCTGTGGCTGTTTCATGTGTCAATTTCACTAATTACATAATGCGCCTACCGCTTGAGCCACCTCGTTCCTCGGAGCAAATCACAAAATATTCGCTTCTCGCAGGGTTAAGCCAGATTTGAAAAACCGATGACGTCATTGTGACGTCATAGCTGTCATAGCTTAAATGTTTTGAAGACATTGTTGGTTAAGTATTTGCTTAGTGAACAAAACAATTTGAACTTACAAAATGTTTTCAGCAAAAAAGTTCATAGCAAAAAAGTTCATCATTTAACTTGTCACAAAAGGGCGTTGTTGTCGTCATTATCATTAACTGAAAGCCTAGGGTCAAACTCGATTTCATACAAAAGAGCGTGTCGAAAATCCAGATGATTATTTCGTCATGGGATTGTGATTACTATGAAACTTTTCAGCTGTTTTCATATTAAAATAGAATGTTTAAATTATAAATTTGACACAATTGGTTTTCGAGATAGTAAATCAGGCTTCATCAAATAGAATCGTACGGGCGCAACAGTCGGCAATGTGGTTCTGACAGACACGCGCGCAGATTATGCACTGAGCTAATCTTTGGACTACCGTCGAACGACGTACATTCCGAGCTAGTATTTTCACAGAGCAAACCGCCTCATGAATCGAATGACCATTAATTTAATGTAGCGCCCCCGGACGGACGTATTCGACACGACGTACTGCTTCGTGGACTTTCGACCTCATGATCATTGGAGCGGAACCTGCCAGCCACCGTGTTAGCAGTATACACAGTTTGAATGCGGGTCATTAAAAACCTGGGCTCTAAAGTCCAATTTCGACCAGAAGTTAAAGAAAAACTGATATTATCTTTGTGCAAAAGTTTTAGAGGGTTAAAAGACCTAAAACCAGAAGCAACAATTTTGACTAAAGTATAAGCAGTTTTTGAGATATAAATTTTTGTAATTTTCAACTTCCGATTTGAACCGGAAGAAAAGGTCAATCGGGGTCAATTTTTGTGTAGCGTTTGTTGGGTTTTCCAAGACCTGTCCGATGTTGTATAGATTGTTGAAATAGCTTCTATAATTCTTGAGTTATGATTTTTTGAAATAATAAACTTTGATTTATTGTTTTTCAACAACCGATGACGTCATCGTGACGTAACAACTTTTAGAATCATCTACAAGTTATTGTCTATCTGCATATAAACTTTCAAGTTCATATTATTTTCGCAACTGTGCATTTGCTTGCAGACAATCGACTTTCGGAAAAGGAAAAAAAAACCAAAACAAACAAAAAAAACGAACAATAACAATAGGTGTTCAGGTGCAACCCCCGAACACCTAACTATAATTCTGTCTTTTTTATTTTGATAACAACGACGACGATATAATAGCAATTGTTAATCACAATTCCTAAAGAAATCAATGCTTACTTTTAATTAAAAAGCTTGCTGTTTGATTTTCAGTTATGTCCGGGCTTGAAGCTGAACACATGACGATCGAACGGTTGATCAATCGGTCCCTATAGTGGAGTATTGTCAAGGTAGACGTCTGGACACAAGACGACACATTGCTTATTACTATGACTATTCTATCGTCTGTACCGTTTTGCAGAGTTTCCCAGGCATCACACTGTGAGTGATAGATTTGCCATGCAATATCCAGACCTGCACCGGCACTAGCTGTGCACACGAGACGGAGATGTGATTGGTCAATTCCTTTGGTCACTTGGTTGAGAGAGCGAACTTTTAGAGACCAATCTGAGTATAAATAAATAAATTTGTAAATTTGCTGGAATAGAAATCTCAATGCATCAGCTTGCTATTATCCTAATCAAGTCGAATTTGATTAGTTTTCAACATACAACTAAATTTTGCATGATGTCTAAACAATTGCAGATGGAGTCAAAATCCACTGCGGTTAGTTTCCTCGTCTAAACTGAAGTAAACTCTTTTCAGTATTTTCATCGGTTGAAATAAGGGTGAAAAATAGCATGAAACAAATTCCATCACTAAAAGTAAGGATGAAGTGGCTTCATTGATACGTTTTCGAAAAACACACACACACACACACACACACACACACACACACACAACCTTACGGATCCGGTTTGTGGGGTCCTGCTATTGTTGTTCAATTATCCCCCTTTCTAAAGATTTCTCTTGTGGGGTCAAGGTTGAACAAAGAATCCCCTTGTGGGGGTCCTTTGTTTAAAAGACCCCAAAAGGGCACTCTCGTAAGTTCACATTCTCAAAAATGCATCCTTGGGGAGCACTCTTTTGTTCTTTCCATTGTCCCTGCACTTAACTGTTTCCCATAGACTTTTTACACACATTTCCTTGTGGAGCACACCGGTCTTTATACATTCCATGTGGAGTCCTTTTGTTTTCCCTTCTTTGTTTTGCCCTTGGTCTTCATAAGGTACCGAAAGTGAGAGCACACACCCAAACACACACACAATCTTACTGATCGAGATTTCGGGATCCTTCCATTGCCGTTCTATTATTCCCTTCTTTTAAGAGTTCCTCTGTGGTCCAGGTTATACAATGATCCCTCTGTTGGGTCTACTGTTCCATTGTGTAAAAACACCAAAAGGACGTTTTGTGCGTAAAGAACAACTTTACGGAACGGATTTGGGGGTCATTCTATTGTCGTTTTATTATTCCCTTTTCAACAGAATGTCTCCGTCCTAGTTAAACATGGACAAACTGGTGTCCACTGTTTCATCTTGTAAAAGCGCCCACAGCTATAAGCCTACAGCTGAGTATTACGCACACTTTGTGGACATTCCGTTATGAGCACTTAAGGTAAAACAAATCTTCAATATTGATGAAACTACGGAGGCGTAAGGGACATTAAGAGAGAAAGAATATTTAATTCATTTTTATGAGATTTAAGTCATATGCCTATTTGTAATTATTATGAGTCATAAAGCTGACTCGTATAATAAGTATTAATTTGGAGATATAAGTCTTTTCTCAATTACTTTTTAACTTTTCCGTAGAAAACAACGTCTGTACATTCTTTTGATTTCATGTGCACCCTTCGTATGTAACCTTAAACATGCACACACGCGCCGCAAGCGTGTAAACTCCTGCAATAGGGGACCTCCTGTCTTTTGTTTGTACGGGCTGAATTTGACGGGTGTGCTTAGCACCTTTGTGCATACTTTGGGAAACTACAATCATTTGGATGTACTTTGCTCTTGTCATTACGAAAGATAGTACCCCAAGAAGTTGCCCCAATTTCCCCGCATTGTTGTTTATAACTTACCAAGAGATCCGCACGAAAACAGTGTTCTCACGCCTTCGTCATCGAGCTTTCCATCCACTAACAGCAAGTTACTGAAAGAAATCCTTTCTTCAAAGAAATAGAGCCAGTTGCTCCCGAGATGCAAGTTTAGGGTAGTAATCTGTTGAAAGGCGTCGTCATCATAAAACCCCCCATCGATTAATACCCCATTGACATATGTATCGATTAATTCGTTATCGATATTAACAACACATGCAACATGGAACCAAGGGCAGTCCGTACAGAGTCCTTCACGAACTAAACCAGTGGTATTAAAACCCTTCGATATGCTGAAACTAGTACTGCTGTTGTTGCTGTCTGTGATTGTTTTAGATGCAGAGCACACAATAAACTTTAAGTCCTTTGTGATCCAAATTCTAAAGTTAGACTTGGTAATCATGTCATAATTTGTGCTGACGATACCATAGGGATAATAATGAGAATTAAAAAATTCAATTTTAAGCCACACAGACCAGGTATAACCAGTCGACAAACAGAATCTATAGTCTGATACACAAGTGTCCTTAAAGTTTCCCAGATCAATGTACGAGTATTCAGGATTTAAGACTGAGCATAATTCCTCCACGACCTGAGGTGCAGATACAAGACTAGCATTCAACCCGCCAAGTGAAACAACTCTATCATCCACAAACGCTGCTGTGTTGCAGGATTCGTTGGGATCGACTGTACCATTGCTGCCAAGGCGCCACTGATATAACCCCGGTTGAGCTGAGGAAACAAATTTAAAACAAATGTGTGCAGTAAAAATCGTGGCAACTCAGATTGTTGGTGTAATGCTCAAAATTAACTGCCCTTAAATCCTTACACCGCTGATCAAAGTCAAACAAAAGACAAAATCAATGTGCAAATTATTCAATCAAAACACTAACCTTGAAGTGTCATCATATTATGGGTTTTGTGTAGTAAGGTTGGGAACGCCTACACATTTGCAAAAGTAGTACATGGAAAAAGGGTACCATACTTTCCCGGTTTAAACATAATTATATGAATACCTTCAACGGTCCAGTTGGCTGATTCGTTGGATTGGTTTGTCGAACAATAGCCTGAGCATGTCAAAACAGAACCGGAAAAGCCTAGCTTCCGGTAATTCATGATGGTCAATGTAGACGTCAGGACACACGACGACACGTCATGATTCTCGATACGGACGCCGTTCTCTTCGTCATCTCTTACGTCATCCCACACCTCGCGTTTTGATTTATAGACGCTCCACATGATGAACGGGCCAGATGAAGCACTAGCTGTGCACTGGAGCTGCAGAGTGAACGGGCTGACCCCATTTGACACCCGCACCAAACTACGGAGTTTTAGACCCCATTCTGCAGTATAAAGGTCAACAAACCTGCATAATTCCGAGGTTCGTGTACTTCTCTTTGTTGTGTTTTGAACAACGCCCCGGAAACTTTGTAGGTGCATCCTGATGTGCACTACTTTGTTGTTTGCAAACCTAGCCAAATTATTTAAGATATCAAATAATAAACCACAAGGGAAACTGACTGGGTAAATTTTGTAAATGATTTTGGGTTGAACAAAGAAAAATTGACTAGAGCGGGATTTGAACCAACGACCTCCGGTTTAACGGTCGTTGGTTCAAATCCCGCTCTAGTCAATTTTTCTTTGTTCAACCCAAAATCATTTTAAAAATTTACCCAGTCAGTTTCCCTTGTGGTTTATTATTTGATATCTGATATAAAAAGTCGCATCCCCTTAAGGTGATCCCCTGACTGCCGCTTCCCAGGTTGTATCGTATACTTGGGTGTGATCCCTGGCTACACGGCAGTTTGCGGTTGAATGGCTTCTGACTGGCACCCCCGAACAAAGATATTGACAAAATTGGGAAACCGCCAACATTGGGCTAGATAGCTCAGTTGGTAGAGCGCCGGCACGTTAAACCGGAGGTCGTTGGTTCAAATCCCGCTCTAGTCAATTTTTCTTTGTTCAACCCAAAATCAAATTATTTAAGATCTAACTTATTTTTGTGGAATTTGTTGAGCTTTCACCTATAGTACCCAATCGGCACAACTTCTCCGACTTATAATAGTACTTAACATTTCTAAACGATGTGCTCAAGTTGATGCAAAACATGTTAAAAATTACGTTTTATATGCGTGTATTTATGTTTTGTCTGCCCTGCAGCGTACCGTGGTCATCTTTGTTGACCATGATAAATGACCTGGGCTAAAGTGTGCAATCTTTATTTTTTGCCTATTTGATATTATGTATGTAATATTGATCTTGCTCAATAAAGATTGATTGAACAAAGTGTAGTTATATTAATAGTTTCTTAATACATTGGGTTGCGAATAAGAATTAAAATACAAAATGCAAGTCTGAAACCGCGTAATAAAAATTATGCAGAAACCAATGACGTGAAAATTGACATAATAATTTAATTGTTACACAACATTGCAGAGACGCACGATGAAAAAACCCCAAAACCTTGGCACGAAGCATGACTTATGGTTACCGTACGCACAGATATGAGAGATATATTTAACACAAATTCGTAGTAAGCTGTCAATGGTGTTGCGTTAAGCAAGATGTCAAATAAATTAATAGCAGTCACTTACCCATTGATCCACATGAGTAGAGATGTCCAATGTCTTCATCACCCATACAACCATCTGTTAAAACCAAATTACTGAAAGCAACGTAGGCCGCACTTTTTGCAATCAAAAGACGGTTACTATTCCCTAGAGTCACGTCACTGAGCTGTGGACTTACTTCACCGTCAAACAATCCCAAATCATCAACGAAACCTGCAGTAGGCCCATTGATCAACGCCCCATTGATGTACGTTTTAACTTTACCTGCATGTTCTGTATCTGTAAAATTAACAAAACATGCTACGTGGAACCATGGGCAATCCGTGCATGATCCACCTCGAACAAAGCTGGTCACATTGACCCCCCTTGAGATATGATATAGAGTATTGTTCGAACTGCCGGTGCTGGTTTCCTTGTTGTATATTGTACACACTATGTACTTCAAGTCACTCGTGAGCCATAGTCTAAAATTGAACTTGCTGTTCTCATCAACCCCTGTGCTTATAATACTTATCGGGTATCTATCATATGATCGAGCGTAACTAATTTTAAGCCACACAGACCAGGTGTATCCAGTAGACATGCAGAATCTAAAGTCAGATACACATGAACCATCGTAATTGCCAAGATTGATAGATGAATATGTACGTTTTAAAACGGCACATGAATTCTCCACGGCTTGAGGTGCAGGTATAAGACTGGACAACCAAATGTCTCGATAAGGAGTAACGGTCCCATCCGTAAACGATGCTATGTTGCAGGATTCCCCATTTATAACGTCGACTGTGCCATTTTCTCCAAGGCTCCATCTATACATCGCAGGTTCATCTGGAATATCAAAGATGTTATACAAAAATGGTATAAGTAATTAAAATTTACAAAGAACTGTCTCACAAATGAGGGAAAAACCTAGTCACTTGTAACGTTAAATGAGCATCACATTGTTGAAGATACGTAAGACATTTCGACGCGGGTCAGGTGTAACTATCGAGTGAAGCATATAGCATGCCGTGAACAATAGCCTATTAAAACATTTTCAAAATTCTCTGCCGTCAGAAAAACTGTCAATATATTTGTGTGAATGCAGTTCAGAATAATTGATCAAAATCTCAAATTTTGAAAACTAAATATCAACAACTTTAAATGGCACCAATATCTTAGGATTTCGAAGCAAAGCGGAATAAATACCCGGAATGGTAATATTAGCTGTGATTCCAGACACACTAGATGGTGTAGTGGTTGAACATTTAAAAGCAGAGCCTGCGTAGCCTCGTTTCCGGTAGTCCTCGACGGTCAATGTAGACGTCAGGACACACGAGGACGCAGCATGGTCATCGATACGAACGCTAGTCTCTTCATTATCTTTGATATCCTCCCAAGCTTTACTTTTGGATTGGTAGACGCTCCACTCGATGGACGGGCCCGTCCCGGCACTAGCCGTACACACGACCTGAAGAGTGAACGGGCCGACTCCCTCAGACACTCGCACCAGACTACGGAGTTTCAGATCCCAGTCTAAAGAACAGTAAGGAAAAGAAACACATATTGAATATCAAGTAACAAACCACAAGCGAAACTGACTGGGAATTTTTTTATGATTTTGGGTTGAACAAGTGGGATTTGAACCAACGACCCCCAGAATAACGTGCCGGAGCTCTATCTACCAACTGAGCTATCTAGCCCTATGTTGGCGGTCTCCCTATTTTGTCAAATCTCGCTCTAGTAATTTTTACTTTGTTGTACCCCAAATCACATTTAATTATCTAAATAAAGTTTCTGTAACGTTTATTACAAAATAGAAGAAATTATTCAGTTCAATTACATTTAGCGCTGCAAACAATGATGCAGTGCTAGGAGACAAATTTGCTTCATTCAAAAATGTTAAGTAGCGTGTACCTACATTTTAAAAATTCCTGGGTCAGATTGGATCCGGATTCCGGGTCTAAGGGGGCGCCGACTAATTACAGAATCAGGCTGAACCCGAAGGTTGTTTGATATATGGAGTTTAAACTTGAATTCTGCTTGGTGCAGACCAACTTCGGGATGATTTTGACACAGATTTCGAGTCAGACTGAAAGAGAAATGGGCGAAGCCCAACAGAACCCAAATCCAGGTCAATTCTGACCCGGAAGTAGTTAGAGTGTATTACCTTATCGCGGATGGAGCCCTTCTTTATGAAGCTCTTTAGGCATCTATTTAAATGTGTGAATGACTAAATTATCTGCTTAAAAAAGAAAGTAAATAACAATCCCAGCCACCAAACACCCCAACCTCTTAAGAGACGTAGTCTATAATCTCTCTGCCTTAAACAAATATGTGGTATTGTAAAGTCTTGTTCATCATAGTTTTAAGAAATGAACTTACCAAGAGAACCACACTCGTAAAGACCTTTAATCTCCTCGTCTCCAATTGGACCATCGGTTACCACTAAGTTACTTAAGGCAAACCGACGGTGGTATTGCTTCTCAAATGACTGACCTAGAGATAAGTTACTTTCAAAGTGTTGAGCAAAGTCATAATTAGGTGAATCAACGTATTGCCCGTTGTATTCTGTTGCGTCGATATATGCTCGGGCATCACCAGATTCTACGGTACTGGATAAGTTGAAGACGCATGCAATATGAAACCATGAGTTTTTCAAGATTACATCACTAAGTTTGATCCCTCTTACAATTGTGCTGTTGTTAATGTTGGCTGCGCAGAACAAATACTTGAAACCATCTGTTGCCCAAAGATTGAAGGTCGATCTCTCCATATCATGGCTGCCAGAACTGACAATTAGAGCTGCATGATCTACGTCATTCAGTGAGTTGTCCACGTTTAACCAAACAGACCAAGTGAATCCCGCTGACACACAGAAGCTGTAGTCTGCCACGCACGTGCTGCTCATATCCCCGATATTGACGTGACTGTACCACTCAATAGAAACCGCACAGGAATCTTCAATAACCTGAGGAGCGGTAACCATATGCGAATTTACTTGTTGGCCATTACCAGCTACTCTTATACCGGTGAACGCCGCCAGGCTGCACAAATCCTCGCTTCTAACGTCCACGGTCCCATTGTCACCAAGCGACCACTGAAATACATCAGATTGCTCTGTAGGACAGTATATAAACACAAACATGTATTATTATTATTATTATTATCAAATAATAGACCACAAGGGAAACTGACTTGGCAAATTTTAAATGATTTGGGGTTGAACAAAGAAAATTGACTAGAGTGGGATTTGAACCAACGATCTCCGGATTAACGTGCCGGCGCTCTACCAACTGAGCTATCTAGCCCTATGTTGGCGGTCTCTCTATTTTGTCAATATTTGTTCGGGTGTGCCAGTCAGAATCCATTCAACCGCAAACTGGCGTGTAGCCAGGTATCACACCCAAGTATAAGATACAACCTGGGAAGCGGCAGCTGAAATGACAGGCTTGCAACGAGTTAAACAAAAATCGCAATCTGGTCTACCAAGAGAGCTGAAGATGAATCTTTTCCTTGCAACAGTAAAAAATGTTTTGCTGCATGGCTGCGAAAAATAGACCATAAAAACAAGAACTAAAAAGTCCACATGGTTGCTAAACTGGGTTGCTATGGTCAGCCCTTGATGTAAATTGGAAATACCTCATTCCCATTACAGTTTTGTACGGAGATCAACCTAATAAAAACAATATTATAAAAAACAGAAAAGGGAGATTTATACCACTAGGACATTGTGAGAAAAGTTCAGATCAAGTAGTGTCAGATTTGGTACTTTGGTAACCGCATGTCAAGAGGACGCATTAATCAACTATGTGAGGACTCAAACCGGACCTAAAGCTAAACAAATTTTTACATCTCCTGCACATTGCGATAAAAATACAGATCAATTGGGTGTCAGATTTGGTACTTTGGCAACCACATGTTAAGAGGACCAAAGAAAGGCCTATCAACAAAACATGCAATAATCAACTATGTGATGACTCAAACCGGACCTGTGAAGACATAGGCAACTGCATGCTGGACAGGAACATCAGGAAAACTATCACAAATGTCTGGTGGAAGACGTTAGAAAAAAATATAGCTAAAACAGATTTTAAAAAAATCTTCCAAACTCAGAATACTGGACTGATTTTACCGACCCAGTCCCGCCTCAGAGCGACAGTGTTAATTAAACCAGTTGGCGATAAGCCTATAGGTCTTTCCTTAAATCAATGTTTAGGGTAAATCTTTTTCGAAAATATGTACCTGGCACTCTAAATGTAGATGATTGGTTCGACGCTCTCCTAGGAGTGGCGGATACACACATAACAGCAGAGCCCACGTAGCCCAGCTTGCGATAGTTCGAGACTGTCAATGTAGATGTCAGGACACAAGACGAAATGCTATGATTCTCGATACGAACGCCATTCACTTCGTCTTCGCTGACGTTCTCCCACATTTCATGTTTTGATTTGAGGACGCGCCATGTGATGGAAGGCCCTGTAGCGTCACTAGCTGTGCACACGAGTTGAAGAGTTAGTGCACTGATACCTTCTGACACTCGCACCAGACTACGGAGTTTCAGGTCCCAGTCTATTGCACACAAAAATAAAAATAAAAATAATACGAAAATAGTAAGAAAAATTAATCCAATCTTCAAATTGATTATTCGCTCCTATTTTAAGATTGTCATTTTAAATTCCCCTCTATAATTTTATTGAATTTTGATCGGAAAAACGCCCCCCCCCCACCCGCTCCGTTTTTATTTACTAGTTTTCCCTCGTTTAGCGGCGCCCTGCGTGGTTCCCAGCAAATATCCACAACATGAAAAGTTAAATAAAATGTGCACCATATAACCGGTCCGTGTTGTGACGTAAAGTATGTCACAACATTTTCCTTTTCTTGTAAATTTGAGTCCATTTTCTGAAGTCACAGTGAAATTTTAAAAATTAAGCATTTAAGAGAACGTGAGCATAATTTTGGATTTTTTTGGATCTAGTAAATTTTTTCTCACAACACTAAGAGTGTTTATTTTCATTGTTGTTTTTATTCAGTTGATGAAACAAATCTCTGGTGGGGATTTTGTGAAAAATACTCTCTTAGGGGTGGTGTGTGTGTGTGTGTGTGGTTGTGTGTGTGGTCTGGGGGTATGGGTAAAGACAGTGTTTCATAAGTTAATAGATTGCCATTGTCTTCCCCGAAACTTCTTTGGTTATAATGTTTCCTTGTTATTTACTTTTATGCCATGTTTATCTTATTTCTTTTGTAACTTTATTTGTGTTACTGAAACCGATTTTTGTTTGTGTATTTCAATACAGTTATTCTTTGATATCCCACCACTTTGTAGAAGTGTTACGACGCCCTGTCACACAGGAATGTTCAGGTAAATTGGCGGCAACGACTAATTGCACTGTATTCAATAGGTACAGTTAGGCAGCAAAAAGGACTTATGGCTGTAATTACTACCATCCTAAAGACAAAATTGAAGACTGAAATGTGAATGATTTTTTATTATTATTGGAGATTGCATAAAGCTTGTTGCCTGTAAATTGCTTAATATGATTGGGCCGAGATTCAAGCAGACTTTGGAAACAACACATATGCACTTACTTCTAGATCCACACGAGTTGAGATGTTGTATTTCTGCGTCCTCCAAGGCACCGTCTATCACCGCTAAGTTGCTGTAATCCGTGCGAGCCACATAGTAGTATGACGTGCCAAGCGAAACATAATGTTCTCCATACTGCAATACTTCACTAATATCCGCATAAAATAACCCATAATCATTAAAATACACATAATTATCAATGTCATGTTGCTCTTCGTTCTCGATTCCATTGATATATGCCCTTGCAATGCCAACGTTTCCATCGTCAATCGTGCTAAAGTTAAAAACACATGCAATGTGAAACCACTTGTCGTAAAAGCTTGCATCAGTGATGTTGATACCTCTTGCAAGTGTACCGGCGTTGTTGTACGCCGAGCAAAACAGCAACCGGTCACGTGCCACCCAAAGGTTGAAAGTAAACATCTGGTCTTGATAACTTATGGGGTCTTTATAACTTCCGGAGTGAATGACAGGATATCCATCTACGTTGAGACCAAGCCGAAGCCACACAGACCAAGTGAATCCTGCCGACGTGCAGTACCTTTGGTCGGCTACGCACGTGCCACTGACGTTGTTAATGAAAAATGCAGTATGCCGTCGTTTCCTTAGACTTAAAGCGCAAAAGTCCTCCACAACTCGCGGGGCGGGAACCATTCTCGATGCTGCAGCTCCGAAACTGCCCCATACCCCAATAGTTTCACGGTTGAACACTTCCAAGCGGCAAAGGTCCTCACTGCTGACGTCCACATTGCCGTTTTCTCCGAGAGGCCACTGGAAGTATTCGGGTTCACCTTCATGGCAGGAAAAAGATCTTACGATGTTTAACATGCTGCCCATAAATTGTTATCACTTGATCAAAATACACTCATGGATATTAAGGAAAAACAAACAAAATTTACGTGTTCGGTGACAGTTGCATCTTGTTTGGTATATATATATATATATATATTTTATGACATCATAGTTCTACTTGCAACTGGTACTGGTATCAAGATTACAAAAAGTAATACTAATACATTTATTTTGTTGATCTTATAGCCTGTTCATTTGCCAATAAATACTTTAATGGTCACGTTCAAGTGACTTTTTGACAGTATATTAAAAACAAATCTTCAAGAATGGTCTTGTAAAGATTCATATCAGGGAATTGACTGAGTTTGCACGACCATTGGGGTAAAACGTTAAATTTGTTTGCGCATTAAACTATTCCTAAACCTAAATATAATGCGCTTTTACACCGAAAACGAATCTCAGACCATGAATTGTACTTATAATGCGAGAATAACATTTTTCATAAATTTACTTCTGTTGACCGATAGGTGGCAACTGGTAAAAAACGTGCACCCCAAATGGGTCTTGAGCCATTGAATCATTTGACCAAGTTAGGTAGCAATGGTGAAAAAGTGAAACATCATCTAACTGTTCATGAAATGGCAAGAACCGACCACCAGATGACATTGTCCAAAATGTTATGACTGTCTTAGGATAGGGCACATGTTAAGGGTTCATTTGACTAACCGTTTGGTTAAAATCGGCCGACTCGTTCAGGAGTTGTGACTATTTTAATTTGTTCATTTGACTAAACGTTTGGTTAAAATCGGCCGACTCGTTCAGGAGTTGTGACTATTTTAATTTGTTCATTTGACTAAACGTTTGGTTAAAATCGGCCGACTCGTTCAGGAGTTGTGACTATTTAAATTTTGATCGCGTGACCGTTTGACAAAAGAAAGAAAGAAGGGGATAAGGGAGATAAGGGAAGAAGGAAGGGGGAAATGGGGATATTCTAGCATTACACCACATCACCCTGCTTATAGTACGTCTATATATGACAAATACCTGGTACAGAGACATTGGCAGACTGATGCAATCCACTCCCATGGGTAGAGGTTGAACATAATACCGTGGATTCTGTGTAGCCTCGTTTCCGGTAGTTCTCCACGGTCAATATAGACGTCAGGACACACGACGACTCTTTCCGGTTTTCGATGCGTACGCCATTGTCTATGTCATGTTCAATGTTCTCCCCAGAGTCAAGTTTTGACTTGTAGACGGTCCATGTGATGGATGGGCCTGTCGCGGCGCTAGCTTTACACACAAGTTGAAGAGTGAACGGGTCGATCTCCTTTGTTACCCAAACCAGACTACACAGTTTCAGACCCTTATCTGAAAGTTAAAGTAGAAATAGAAAAAAGTTAGACTTAAGTTTTTGTTGAAACAAAAACAAGGTGTTCGGTAGACATGTATCAATTAGCAGAGCTGGTGAAAAATTAACAAAAAGGTAGTAACAAAGTCTTTGATAGAATAACTGATGTACGTAAAGTCATTTGTAGTTATAAAGACTTGCATTTTCGAAAAAACAAATATATACTTTTGTAGAGCCTTTTATGAAAACTGATGACGTTATCATGACGCACAGCTTATTTCTTGTCCGGACAATTAGATTGTTTTGCAGCAATGAAAAGTTCCTTTTAAAAAATCTTTCATGAGAGGGCGCTGTTGAAAATAAATACGTCATTACTCTTTTTGAAAGTCCTTGGGATCAAATGTAATTTTCTAAAAAGATACAATTGTTCATATTATATTGTTAGCAGACTCTAAAACGAAGCCTGGAAATATTATTTTTAATTCAACTTATAGTTTCTACCGGAAGAATGGTCACACTGGGTTACTTTTGTGTAAGATGTGTACAGTACCCTTAGAGCCTTCATAAGGGGCAAAAACGTGCATGTAGCAATGATGGTTCTCCAAGTCTGATTTGTTTAAGAAAAGGGCTACAAATAGGGGCATGTGAGGGGTTATTATGCTTGCAATCTTTCCAAATTCATAGACCCATTGCATAAAGCGCAACATTACTGATACGCGAGGTCACGCGCATGTTTTTACGCACAAAAAGCAGCTATCGTCCAATGAAACGCCCCATTTTGCCTTAGTGAGGGCGCTGTTTGAGATTATGACGTCATATGCAACGGGTCTATGATCATGATCAATATAAATTAAATATTAATGTTAATTTTGTATAGACGTTTGTACACATCGGTGCATAATTTACTTCATATCAACACCTTGTTTACGACGCGAAATGCAAGATTGTGCAAATAACTGTGAAAGTGTCTAATCCCCCCATTCAGTCAACCGAAACTTTACACACCGATACCAACTTGAGGGACAAGTTGTAAAAATACTTTTGTCGTTGCCAATAATAAAAAAAAATTACCATAAACTATGGTAGCCTATACATGGAAGTTGAGGCATTGCATGGTGTGGTATCAATGTATATGCAAACAAAACATTATTTGAAAGCCGACCAATGACACCGACCAATGACACCGACCAATGACACCGTAGGGGAAGGACGTGTTTACACAGGGCTCCGCGCTCCCCTTTTGAAACCACCCCATCCTGTACAGCCCAAGGTATGCCACCAAAGCAACGTGGAGTGAAGAAGTCCGGCCATGCCGCAACTTTAACACAAACATCGGTTGAGGAAGCCGAGGACACCTGTTGTGATGAAAAATGCGAACAACACGAGGAGTTTCAAACGTTCGTCCGCTCCACCCTTTCCAAGTTGGTGGAGGGCCAACAGCAGCTTGAAGCCAAACTGGCGGCCTCCATCGAATTCAACAGCCACAGAATCGTTGAGTTAGAGGAGGGCAGGGCGTTTCTTGAGAAGTCCGTCGGGTCGCTGAAATCGGAGCTGGTGATGCTAAAAGAGTAACTTTCCAGGATGCAGGCGAACGTCAACAAACAGGAACGTTTCTCCAGAAGAAACAACCTTCGAGTGGTTGGTGTACCAAGGTCAGCAAACGAGAACTGCTCCGAGAAAATATTGACTATACTTTAAACTAACTTTGGCATGGACACAAATCCCCCACACATCGAACGCGCCCACCGGGACGGTCAAGATAAAAACGGTAAGCCGGCTCACATATTGGTCAAGCTACTGTCATACCACAACGGCGCACCCAAGGAGGGGGGGGGGCTCGGGGGGCTTGAGCCCCCCCCCCCCAAGGGGGTCAAAAAAAAAAAAAAAAAAAAACGGGGGAGGAAGAGGGAAGGAAAGAAAGAAAAAGAAAAAAAATGGGGGATGGATATGAATATGCATAGAACCAGATACCGACCAGATCAAAAATGAAAATAGCAACGCGTTGCTTCTTTTCCACATTTTTCATTTTAGTCGGCTATGTTCAGGGATTAAAAAGGTCTGCAATCCTACCCTTTCCAAATTACACATCACATTCATGCCCTGGTTAAACTTATAATTTCATTTTTTAACAGTAATCTGATATAAATTATTATTATGTGACACCACTTTCGCAAAACAAAGGTATATCTGTAGGATATGGGTTTGCCGCCCACTTATTAATGAAATTTGCCGTCCAGTGATGAAAAGTAGGTGGGATTTTTTTTTAGTAAACTTAAAAAATTTATATGGATCAGAAGTGCTTAAAAAGTATGTTTTTCGAATTGTATGCATAAAGAGGCTTGATTTTTCACCCTTAAAACGGCAAAAGCTCACAGCTTCAGGGGGCTTTGCCCCCTCGACCCCCACCGGGGCTTCGCCCCTGGACCCCACCAGGGGCCGTAAGGCCGGCCCCTGGACCCCACCCAATACATTGGTTTGAGCCCCCCCAAACAAAATAAAAATAAAAATAAACCTGGGTGCGCCGGTGTCATACCAAGACAAGGTCAAAATCATGAAGACTTGCCGCAGCGCCTTGGAGGGATTGCAACACTTCATTGTGGATGACCTGACCGTCGAGGATTGGCAGGAAAAGAAAAGATGGAAAAAGGAGGTAAAGTCACTTTATGACCAAGGGACAAAATTGAGATTCTTTGCCGGTCGATGGAGAACGGGCAACGGCCAAGCCTTCACCTTTTCCAGATGAACATTTACTTTTAAGCATAATAGTTGTATCAATTTGACCAATTTTGTGTTCTTTCTTGTTCCCTCATATTTATGGGGTAAACTAGTGTATTATTTATTTCGGTATTAATGTGCGTCCCTGTGTTCGTCATGCAAACCTCCTTCCAAAAAACTTGCAACCGCGGGTTATTTGTCGTTCTATAGGTTGCTTTTTGTATGGTTTAGTTTCTTTCTTTTTTTGGGCGATTTTATTGGTTTTTTATTTTTTTTTGGTATGGGTGCTTTTTTTGGTCTTTGTGGGTCTTTTTTTTTACTTTTTCTTTGTGGGGTATTTTTTGCATTACATAAAACTCGGGTTCGTTATGATAAAAAATGCTTTTGTGATCTCATTCTTCTTCAAAGATTTGTTCGTACCAACCAAACATGTTCCCATTTCTTACCCAATTCATTTGTTCCCTGCGGAATGTTTTGTTTAATTAATACAAAGGGCTTCAAACAAAGTTATTTCTCTCGTATTTAAAGTTTTGTTAGGTCATTATGTCTCCCCCTTTTCTGTACTAAATACAGCATGTGAGGAATGCAAAGAACTAGACAGTCCATGCGTTTAAATAACTTATCCATTGCCTCCATGAATTGCCGTGGTCTAGCCGACCACTCAAAACGGAGGGATGTCTAAAAAAAATTTGAAGTCCAATCAGTACTCATATTTGTCTTCAAGACATCCATTGTGCCGATTATATGAAAGACAGATTCAGAGCCGAGTGGGTGGCTAGAATGTTACTTCTGTTCTTATAAAAGCAATGCAAGAGGCGTGGCTATTTTGTTTAACAATACTTTTGATTTTAAAATTCTTGGGTCGAATTTCGATGCAAATGGAAATTGTCTAGCTCTTAATTTGGAAACTCAAGACCTTAATATTACTTTGATTAATTTGTATGGTCCAAATAAGGATGATCCAGACTTCTATGATAATATTAGTAATATTGTGTCTGATTTTGATAACCCTCATACAATTATTTGCGGTGATTGGAATTTAGTTTTGGATAGTAGTCTGGACTGTGAAAACTACCTTCATATCAACAACCCTTTAGCCAGGAATAGTGTGCATGGTTTATGTAGAGATCTCGATCTGGTTGACCCATGGCGGGTTCAAAATTAAAGTGTTAGAAGATATACCTGGAGACAACACTCTACACTAAAACAGTCCAGGTTGGATTTCTTTTTAATTTCGTCCGAGCTGAATTCCAATCTTGTTTCTTGTGACATAAAGCCAGGTTACCGGACTGACCATTCACTAATCGATATTCAATTTAATTTTAATCAGATCGATAGAGGACCCGGTTATTGGAAATTTAATAATTCGTTTCTTACAGATAAAGTATATGTTGAGCAGATTAAGAAAGTAATAAGTGAGGTTGTCGAAACATACGCTGCTTCACCATATCGGCGCCCAAATTTACACACAGCTCATCCCAGAGATCTTTTTTTTACGGTTAACGATCAGCTTTTTTTGAAATGTTACTGATGGAAATTAGGGCTAAAACAATTTCTTATGCTTCTTGGAAGAAAAAAACCCCAGCAGAGTTGAAGAAGCTCGCCTTGAAAACGAAATTAAGGTTTTGTCAGACAAGATTGCCGATGGCGACAACAGCCTGTTGGATACATTTAACTCCAAACAAGCAAACCTTGTTCAGCTTCGTAAAACAAAAATGGATGGTGTTATGGTCAGGTCTAGAACAAGATGGATGGAGCACGGTGAAAAACCATCGAAATACTTTCTCAATATGGAAAAACGTAATTTTTCTAACAAAACAATCAGTCGCGTTACAAAAGATGATGGTAACAAGCTTAACACTTCGGCTGACATCACTAAGGAGGCCGGTTACTTTTATAAGAGTTTGTATTCTGTCTCAGATGAAGTAACTACTGTCAACTGGCAATCAATTGTTGATAATTCTGAATTTCCAGTTCTTTCTAATGTTTTACATAACAGTATTGAGGGTCCCCTTAATTACTCATAGTGAAATATTAAGTGTTTTAAAGAACACCAAGAACGGGAAGTCGCCAGGTTCCGATGGTTTTAGTTTTGAATTTTATAAGTTTTTCTTCTCAGATCTATCATGTTATTTATTACGTTCTCTTAATTACGGCTATGATACTGACAAACTTTCTGTTACTCAGCAATATGGTATTATTACTTTACTACCCAACAAAGGGAATAAACCTCGCCAGTTTTTAAAGAACTGGAGGCCTATCTCTCTTTTAAACACTTCCTACAAATTAGCGTCTGGTTGTATAGCAGAGAGACTTAAAACATGTCTCCCGACTTTAATTCATGACAATCAGAAAGGCTTTCTGCAAGGGCGTTATATAGGTGAGAATATTCGTTTAATGTATGATTTGCTTAACTACACGGAGTGTAACACAATTCCTGGTATGTTTTTGTTAATAGACTTTGAAAAGACATTTGTCTCAGTTTCTCATGAATTTATTCTTAAAGTATTGGATAAGTTTAATTTTGGCTCTTCCATACAGAAATGGTTTCAGGTTTTTTTTTATAATGGAGCGAAAGCTTCAGTCTTAGTTAATGGATTCCTATCCGAATCCTTTGAAGTAGGCCGTGGCTGTAGACAAGGGGACGGTCTGAGCCCATATTATTTGTTTTTACTGTGCGCATAAATAATGGGCACGATGATTCGCAGAGACAAGATTCTAAAGGGAATTGTAATTGATGTCAAGGAATATAGGCTTTCCCAGTATGCTGACGATACAGTGTTGTTTTTGGACGGTTCACAACGTTCCTTCGATAGAGCCTTTAAATTGCTTACAGATTTTGCTAGTATTTTTGGTCTTAAGGTAAATATTGAGAAAACTAATGCGGTGTGGATTGGTGGAAATAAGGGACGCCAAAAAGGTCTATGTGGTCATAATGTTAACTGGGTCAAACCTCATGATATCTTTAGAGCCCTCGGCATCGACTTTTCAACCAACCTTGATAAAATGGTGACCGTTAACTATAACAGAGTGTTAGAATCTACTAAAAGTCTTATTGATCAATGGTCCAAAAGAAATCTAACTGTACTTGGGCGTGTCACAGTAGTTAAATCGCTTATTTTATCGAAATTTACTTTCCTTATTCTGTCACTCCCTAACCCGCCACCGCATGTTATAAAACATTTTAACAGTGTGCTGTATAAATTTATTTGGAAAGGTGGCGACAGAGTCGCTAGGAATCAAATGATCAAGAATTACAGTCTTGGATGTGTTAAAATGGTAGATTTGAGCTCCTATATTAAGGCTCTTAAGTGTACATGGGTCCGCAGACTATTGAAAGCGAATGAGACTCACGGCTGGTGTAGTTTATTGTATAAAATTGCTAAAATTCCCAACATGCTTTTCATAGAAGGTGGCTATTCACGGATTACTCGATCACTCTAAGGGGCCACAAAGCCAAATCAGTTCTGGGTGGATGTTTTTAATGCTTGGAGTTCCTTTGTACAATGTCATGTTCCAGTTAACCAGAATGATCTCTACAGGAATGTCTTGTGGAACAACCACAGAGTTACAATAGGTAACAATTGTATTTTTTTTACAATCACTGGTATAATAAAGGGGTTAATTTTGTGAGCGATCTATTGGATGATAATGGCACCTTCCTGAGTTTAGATCACTTTAAGTTAAAGTACAGTATCTAGACAAACCTTTTAGAATATCTTGGGGTCATTAAGGCCCTTAAGAAATCCTTCAGTAACTTACTTACGGGTGGTACATCTAACACTCCTTATCCTTTTACTCCGTTTAATTTGGAAACATTTTTACAAGATAAAAAGGGTTCTACTCGGATTTACCAAATTCTTACGTTTGAAAAAAATGTGGTTAGCAAGTTTATTGATAAATGGCAAACAAAATTGGGCACCCTTTTCCAACAATCAAAATGGTCTGTTTTCTGCAGTATGCCCTTTACAGTATACGTGTGACACAAGATTACGGTGGTTCCAATATCGACTGACTCATAGAATACTGGGTACTTTTTGGGCTAAAATTGGGAAAAGGGAGAGCGATTTATGTTCCTTCTGTCATTCTGAGAGTGAAACCCTGATCCACCTATTTTGTACTTGCGAGTTTTCTACGTCATTTTGGACCGAAATCAATGGGTGGATCAAGGATGACCTGGATATAATTGTTTATTTAGACCATGAGGCCAAACTATTCGGTACTCTGAATAAGAAAATGACTGCCCTTAATTTAGTTCTACTGCTAGGCCGTTACCATATGTATAGAATGAAGATGAACGGCAGTAAACCTTTGTTATCATTCAAAAAAGAGCTTAAACGGTACTTTCAATTAGAAAAATTCATCTGCATCACAAATGACAAACTCGCCAAATTTAATTTGAAATGGGATATATTCTCTACTCTCTGTAATAAGTAATTTAGTTTATTTGTTTTCTATTACATTTGTTGTGATTTGCAAGAGGATGTATGTTTAATTAACAGTTTTTCCCCCCGAGGAAAAAAAAATAATAATAATATTTGAAAGCCTTTCAAAAAAAAAATGATTAGTACAAGTTTCCTAATTTAAACGTTGAAACCTATATGACCAGGACACTAATGTAAAGCGCATTGAGACGTTATTGTAAAATGCGCTATATAAGAACTGGTTATTATTATGATATGGCTCTTCCGTTGTTGTTACGCCAACGTCTGTTTAGATACTAACTATTTTTTCAGCCATTGTATATGCATGGAGAGTGATTCAATGAGTTGTACATACTCAAACAGCCGTTGTATTTGTCGCTTGGCATGCGTGGCCGTCTGTCAATAACGTTTCTTTTTGTCAAGTTGCTGATGTTCATTTTCCCCCAATAATGTCATCGACAAAAGATGTTAGAATTTTTTCCCTCGAGTTCGTACCTGCAAACGTGGCTGGCTCATGAACTATTATTTTGAATAAATTCATTAGCGTATATTTTGACTCAAAAAATGGTGCGTGTGTGTTTAGGCAGGCGCAGGTACATGCGCTGCGCGTCGTGATATGGATAAACCCAAGGCCCATATTCTTATGTCTGCTTAAACATAAAAAGTAGCTCTTTAGCATTACCAGAAAACGGTTACTAGCCATAATACCATCTCAATCTGCTCTTTAAAATAAATGCCCTTAAAAATAATGTTACTGCTCACGAAAGTAAAACTGTTTTTTTAAATATTAAATACTGCTCTTGAAAATAGAAATAACTGAAACCCTTGCTTGCTCAATATAATGCTTTTCCTTTAGCCCTTGAGCTCATAGAGCTGCTTAAACAGAACATATTGCTTATCAATGTGTTGCTTAGCAGAAATGAGCAGGATACCAGTTACAAATTGTACATGTGACATGGTAGTTTTGCTGGTAACCTTATTGTGGTAAGCATAGTTTGGTTGTACTAAGCTACTTTTTGTGCTTAAGCAGCTCTATCAAATTGGGCCCTGGTAATCAGTGGAGCCAGTTTCTGTGAAGTGGGCGTGGCATACGATGGATTACGTCACACTTACGAACAGGGTCCAGTTTTATGAACCTGCATATGAAGAACTAGCGTGCATCTGCTCAACGCCTTTCACAGCGACCTGTTTAACACGGGAAAATCCCTTCAAATTCACGCACTCGAGAGACTTTTTCCTCCGTTACAGAAAAGTGCTTTTGTTAAACTTGCTACGTCGCTCGGCATTTGAAAGTATGTGTATTCCTCTTTCTAAAGAGTATAATTTCCATTTAAATATGAGACGTCAAAGAGGGGCACTTTTTGATTTAAAAAAGTCAATTTCTTCTGAAATTATCACTTTTGTATGGAGGTCACGCCACATTTGGTCATTTTTCCAGGGGGTTGTCACACTAAATTGAATGGCAAACTCGCTAGCAAGCTCGCAGAAATGTACGTCGCACTGTTTATTAAACTAGATAAACTAAGCTTTCCATCCATGTAACATGTTTTTTGATTGGTGGACTGGAAAGAGGGGCACTTTTTGTGTCAAATCACAAAGCTCGTTGTGGGAGACCGTGACCTTCTGTTTCTTCATAGTCTGGACTACGATCCGTATGACGTACAGTATGTGTGAACGTAAACCAGGCCGACTATAAACCGCGCGAATCACAACCAACGCCGCATCATCAGATTCCGTTGTAGAACTCGTCGTTTGCAAAGCTTTTTTGCCATTTCAAGTCGTAATTCTTTTTACCCAGAAGATCATTTGTGAAGTTATTAAACCTTTGGGTCCATGTGTCAATATTAAAACCCAAAGAGTATCGGATAAAAGGTATTTTTCAAGTTTTTATTCGGACCATTGTGGCTGGATCACTTCATTTGGTTGACAGGGGTGGTTCGTGCAGAGGTTCTGGCTGTTGTACAACAGCCAATTGCTATTTACACAACGTGACTTTTAAGTTTTCACACAAACTATTGGTAAAACGGGATATGTGTATTTTTTGTGGAATGATGTACAAACAAAAATGTTTTTAATGTTTTTGTTGTGTAAGTATCAGTGTTCACTGTTAGTTGTTAGTTATTTTATGTCATGAAATAAATCTTTTTTATATTTATTGGGCATTATTTTACAAACTATATTGTCACATAAACATACTATTATTTTTATCATTCTTTATAATGTGCACTTTTTCATAAATAAGCCTCCATTATGCCACGGAGAAAAGAAAAACTTGTTTTGTTTAGTGCCACTTATTGTGTGAAAAGCAGTTTCATCCCCTATTATGTAAATGGAGTAACCCATTTCTGGTTTATCAGCACAAGGCAAGCGCACGCACCGTGAGCATAGCGGGGGTGTGTGTTGCATTATCTGCTCAAAACGGGGGTAAAGTTCTTCATATAGAGCATAACACATTGTTTAACATGTTTCAGCTGACCCAAATCGTCACCGACGCCACGAACTAGCACACATTGCACAAAAACATGTATTTTGTTCTTGTTTATTTTTACAAATAATGTTTAAAACCCTGCATGATGCCATCAGGCACTAAACAAGTGTCCGTTTTAAACAGTCAGTACTTCGCCATTTTATTTGTTTTTATCTGAAAAGCTCAAAGCTCCCCAACTAAACACCTAGCCAAATAGCATGTCAACTGTCTCGTTACCATCGCGGTTGTTTTTCACACACAAAATCCATCAACAACCAGCTATCCCGGTTTTCCCCTAGGAACTGTACAGCAATTTCTTAGCCTTGAACCCAATTACCATTACTAGTGAAATGAACCATTTTGTATAAACTATAAATAGAGACAAATAATATGGGCTAAATTCAAAGGATATTTTGCAAGAATTAATTGTATTTAGTCACAAGGGTTGATATCTAATGGTTTGTGCGATTTAGAAGTAATTTTGTTCTCAAAAAAATTGTATTACACGCAAATATCAAACGGTCATTTAAACAGTGCCTGTTGGTGAAACCGTGTGATTTGTTTTTGATGGTGTCATGGAGTGACAATGATAACTGTGGCCTAAAATTTTATGAAGTTTCATCGCTTTACCTTTTTTTTATTACGATATTTAGAAACTGACAATTTTCGTTGCCAAGAACCATCACCAAAGGCTCAATAAATCAATTGCAACACACATGGTGCACCAACCTCAAAAGAAAAGAGGGAACAAACTTTTCTACAAACTAACATCAACCTTGTGTGTAGAGCGTGCGTTGACTTACATTTTCACGAACTTACAAACACGTTTAAAGTCACCTGGAAATAGATTATTATTATTTTTTTTATATAAGAGTATATGTATATTAACAATAAAACAATTTTTTGAGTAATTGTTTGTCAGTATTTATATGTTTAAAAAATAGATAAAGTTGTTTGGGGGCGACTCCGCCCATCCCTTTTTGTGACGTCAATCGAGGAAGACTTCGCCTCGATTGAACATCGACCCCACTCGAACTGCCTGCATTTACATTGTATATACACGTGCAAGTAGTGAGATTGTACGTTTCGTTTGGTTATCCAAAAGTGGTTTTTTTCTTGCATTTTTCCAGCGAAAATTGCTGCTGGATGCAGCAAAACGACTAAAGATGGGGTCAGCCAGCATTTTTTTTCCTGCAGATCCCAAATATAGGCAGTTACGGGCATCGAAAGTTAGGCTAACGAGGGCAAAGTGGTCCGGTCCGACGTCGTTTTCAGAGCTATGCAGCGAACACTTGGATAGCCCGGGGATTTTTTCGTTGGTAGTAGTGTGCAAGGGAAGTTGCAGTGAAGCTTAGGTTACCAGCGAAATGTTTCTGGTGGAAAAACAATACCTCGTATTATCCGTGTTCTCGTTATGACCATGCTATGGTGTTCCATATGTGCCACTCCTTCCGTCGACTTTTCAATCTTGTCCGTCGCCTTTTCAATTTTGTCCGTCGCCTTTTCAATTTTGTCCGTTGCCTTTTCAATTTTGTCCGTCGCCTTTTCAATTTTGTCCGTCGCCTTTTCAATTTTGTCCGTCGCCTTTTCAATTTTGTCCGTCGCCTTTTCAATTTTGTCCATCGCCTTTTCAATTTTCTTCCGTCGCCTTTTCAATTTTCTTCCGTCGCCTTTTCAATTTTCTTCCGTCGCCTTTTCAATTTCTTCCGTCGCCTTTTCAATTTTGTCCGTCGCCTTTTCAATTTTGTCCTTCGCCTTTTCAATTTTGTCCGTCGCCTTTTCAATTTTCTTCCGTCGCCTTTTCAATTTTCTTCCGTCGCCTTTTCAATTTTCTTCCGTCGCCTTTTCAATTTTCTTCCGTCGCCTTTTCAATTTTCTTCCGTCGCCTTTTCAATTTTCTTCCGTCGCCTTTTCAATTTTCTTCCGTCGCCTTTTCAATTTTCTTCCGTCGCCTTTTCAATTTTGTCCGTCGCCTTTTCAATTTTCTTCCGTCGCCTTTTCAATTTTCTTCCGTCGCCTTTTCAATTTTTCAGGCGCATTTTTTTTTCTGAAACGGCCACGTGACTGTCACATGATGACCATGTGATGATTTGTTGGCAAAGAAAAATGATTGGATACCTCAACCATACTGTCTATGTACAGGCTTTGCTTAGTAAATCAAGAATGGAACTGAAAAAGGATATTATCGTAGTTATCTGGTCTCGCGACTGTGGATGAAGCAACGTATACATTTTGGCAACTGCGGTATGCCTCCCAAAGGTCGAATTTCCTTCGGAGTCATGTGATAGTCACCTGGTAGTCACGTGGACCCACGATGGAAAAATTGAAAAGGCGACGGACAAAATTGAAAAGGCGACGGAAGAAAATTGAAAAGGCGACGGAAGAAAATTGAAAAGGCGACGGACAAAAATTGAAAAGGCGACGGACAAAATTGAAAAGGCGACGGACAAAATTGAAAAGGCGACGGACAAAATTGAAAAGGCGACGGACAAAATTGAAAAGGCGACGGACAAAATTGAAAAGGCGACGGAAAGGAGTGGCACATATGGAACACCATACCATGCTCGTATCTTCCGTTTTTAAGACATGGGACAGTTCGGGACCGGTGAAAACCTCGTATAAACTGGCGTCTCGTATTAGTCGACTGTACACTGTCCTAGGATTGCATTGGGTGGTGACGTCCGAATACGAAAACGCATCATACTGATCAGGTACCCAGACGTAATGTACGGGGCCAGACTACACATTTTCTCCTGCCTCGATTGACGTCACGAACAGCGCCATGTAAAGGGGGGGCCTATTTTTTAATTTGTAATTAAAAGAAAAATACAATTTGTTAACCTTAGTAAATTGTTTATTCACATTCCACTCATAAAAATGTATATATTAATGACAAAAGCTTTATTTTGAAAAAAATACCACTGCCAGGACCGTGCCTTTAACAGTACATGGTGGAGTTAATTCGTGAAAACGGAAAATGTCTATTTGCGTCAATTTTCGATGCCACAAACTAAAACAAAACACTTTCTTCATTCATTCATTCATAATGGTTTATTAAGATCATGCATCGCAGCCAAAGGCTGAATTGCACATGATTTACAGTGAAAACAACAAGATCAACTACACAATAAAAAGTCGCTGAAAATTTAGGACGAAAAGCAGTAAAAAGTACCTCATATAATATGAAGTTCAATGCATCAAGTCTCCATTGTAAGAAAACTATGTTGAAAATACCCTGGCATTTTTTGTAGGAAATTTTGATTACACTTTAAACGCCGGTTTCTCCGATTGCATTTTTTACTGGTACCTATACGTAAGTGTGTTATTTCGGGGCGTCGGTAACGAAATAATCGTGATATAATTATACCAATGATATTTGGTAACTATGACATGGTATTTTGGCAGCAACATTTTTGTTTATTGTTGTAATCAGCTATATGTTTTACTTGAGAACGATGAGTAGAAAAATTCGTTCTAGATCTTTTACCACAGTAATGCAATTTCAGAAATTATCTCTATTATATCAATTAAGGGGCACGTTGCCTTTGGAATGGGAGCTTTTGGCTACAAAAAGCGTTTGTTTTGTAATGAATATCGTTTAAAAGACACGCCCTAAAAGTAGAAAACAATGGTTCACATTCCTTAACATTGTATGGTTTTTGTGTAATTTCATGTATAACGGTTTGTAGAACCAGCATGTTCACTCCACAAAATGGTGGACAGCTTGATCTACTGGTTGTATTTAAAAATGTATGAATTAAGTATCACTAATCTCTAATTACAAAACACTGTAGGTTTTTGTGTGTGAATGAACAACTCAGGAAAAGAAAAAGAAGCAATTCGAAACTGAAACAATGTGAGAGATTTGAAGGCAACGCACCCTTTAACTTTATTTAAACGTCAGTACTTGTTCTAAGCACTCCCCAACTTATTTTGCTGTACTGAACCCCGAGGAACGGAAATTACTGTTATAGGCCCTACTGTGATGAAGTAAATAACAATGCGAAAGTCACGAAGAAATATGGTCAAACGTAATTGCATTTATAGTGTAATTTGCGTCCTTATTAGTCCTTATAGCTGCACCAACGCCAGTGATTATTGCATGGCACGTTGCGCTCGATGCATCGCCGTTTCAGGGTCAAACAAACTGGCTGTTTTTATTGGATGCTAAGCAACCGAATACAATGGCGAACTGTAATAATGTCAATAAATAAATACAGTTTCTTCTTCCTTTGTATTAGATTTTGTAATAATGTAGTGAGTACGGCCTTCCTTACTGTGTACTATATTTTGTAATAATGTAGTGATAGGGCCCTTTTAAGCCACAATTATACCTGTCGCACTTAATTAATTGCTTCGGCTTCGCTGTATTTTTAATCTTGTATACTGTTTTGTAATTTCCAGTGGTTTTCCCTTTTTATTGTCATGCGCCTTTGAACAGGCTTGCCTGGATTTGGCGCATTATAAAATGAATTATTATTATTATTATTTATTAGATCTTTGCCGTACTACGTTGTCCGTATGCCATGCAAAAGTCTGTCATTGAGAAACAAAATAACTCTGCATTTAATAATTTTGTTTATTGTTAAAAAAAAATATATATATATATATACTTTAAGATACTCACTGTTAACGCCATTAAAAATTAGCCTTGCGGTTCATAATGAATAACATGACGTCACAGAATGGAACCACAAAATGTAAAGACATGATTTAGCTACCGCAACAGTGCATGTGTGCCTGAATGGTAATGATGGAATTACAAACGTTTTAGTTACGTTTCAAATTCCACTGGTGACGTCACTTTACGTTTTAGTTTGTTGTGGTCGTTTCCAATTTATTTAAAAACTGAATAAATGTAAAAATAGTAGGGGGAAAGTAATAGGTCTATTTTCCAGCAAAGTTACTACTTGTATATTTCAAGTATTATTGTTATTATTATTTTTTTTGCATATGGACAAGGTAGTATGGCTGAATTCTTTCAATCGGCCTGTCTATCACTTCGGCGATCTATTATCTTTGACTTCCCCTACTTTTTATTACACAAGCCGTAACGAGTCTGCCTGCGCTAAATAAACGTCGCACTTTTGCCGTGTCGAACTCAAATAATTAGAAAACGATGAATTAAATTCGACAAAAGAGCGACGTTTAGCGCAAACTTTTGATTCAAGTTCGACACTGCCGTGTAGCCCGGCAAGCTCTGTCGTGCTACACGGTAATTGTGCTACACGGTAATTGCACAACATGGTGACAAACGTCACGCTCTTGTCGAATCGAATTGAATTCTCAGTCGGGAGATGCTCTTTGGGAATACGCATGCGCAAAGCGTTTGAAAAAAATGTGTTTTTGTTTATTTTCTGATAGTGTGAACGTTCTTCTTGTTAGTACCGTAGCTTGGAGTATTCCGAGATGGGATGGGACACAACTCTGACTGAAACAAACAAAATATGTATAATTTCATAAATAAACTAAAGGATTTTGTTTGCAGTGTATACAAAAGATAATAAACGCCACTCAACAACGTTTGGTATTACTATAAGAAGGACAGCATTTATAAAAAGCGGGGAACGTTATCTTTATGATTTTGTCATTAATAGTTGAGTGTCAGAGGGCTCGAATTGCCATCATGAAACATGACTCCTCAGCAAATTGCTTTCGAGTCCAACATTTTGAATCGATTTAAATGCGGCAAACTATCAATTAGTATCATTACTAACTTCGACGTTTGTCACCGATTCGTTTTAAATGCCACACTTTTGCTGTGCAAAATTCATTTGAGTTCGACGCGGCAAAAGTGCGACGTTGGAAGAAGAAACATTTGTATGGAAATAATTTGTGCTTTTTGCTTGTTTATTAGTTTGCTTGTTAAGTTTTTCCTTTAAAAGGGGACATTTGGGGGAAATTACAGAGGGTTGTCACACCCCCCCAAAATTGCTTTACGCCTCTTTTTTATTTTTGTGTAGAGTTGTTGTACAACAATCCCCAATACATAATTGATCACAACTCAAGGCTCTACTATATACGCGAGGACAATGGCAACAAAATTGCTATATGCGTGCGGGACGGTCGATGACACGGTTGGTAATTGTTACTGTTCCACAAAGCACTCCCAAATATAATAGTTGGACGCCTAGCGTAATAGCTATTTGTCTTTCAAATGTTTTATATGGGGAATTTTGTGTGTTTACCTAAGCGACTTTGAAATTAATGTTGTATTTTTTGAAGAAAACTGTGCGGGTTAAAGTATTGAGAATTTTTGCACAAATTGAACAAATTCAAATATTTTTTGCGGGGCAATTGCCTTACTTATTTTATTTAACTTTGGTCACAATCAAACATCTTATTTACTCTTTGGAACAGGGGAGCAACCTGTTCTTTGGAGTCGTTTTGTTGTCAACTCCCAACAATATTAAGAAGATAATTGAGAATTGTTATACTTCAACAAAAGTAGACAAATGGTAACGAACGAATAAAAACAACGACGACGGTCGTTGAGAGACATAATGCATTACTGTTCCCTACGGCACATCGCATTTAAATGTTATTCATTGTTTACGTGGTATCAACGTAATTACAACCTTACACCCGGGGTTATTTCTAATATTGTACAGGATGACGGAATCGAAAACCGGTGGGCACGATCGAGGTATCTCTTGGGGTACATCACCCTTGTTCCCCGAGCTATGCCTTTTTGTCGTTGTAGAAAATCACGTGAAACGTTTCGACCACTAAAATACACAATCTATTATCCATAGGATAACTACGTGCTGTTGATCAGAGAGAGAGAGCGCAGTTGGATGTTGTCTCCACTGATTTTTCTAAAGCGTTTGATCGAGTTAACCATGATTTTCTTTTGCTACAATATTTATCCCAATGTATTAATCTTGTGGCAAAATTATCTAACTGGCAGAAAACAAAGAGTAATTGTGGATGTTTTTTCGTCTGAATGGAATACAGTGCCCTCTGGTATTCCACAGGGTTCTATTCTATAGGACCTCTCTTATTTACATTATTTGTTAACGATCTTCCTGAATGTTTTAGTAATAAATGTTTACTTTATGCTGATGATTTAAAGGTTTTTCGTCAGATTGGTTGAACTGCCGATAATCTTTCTTTGCAGGCTGACTTTGATATAGAATTATTGACTGGTCTAAAACCTGGCGTCTATTTCTTAACGTTAACTAATGTAGTATTTTGAGAAGCCTCTCAAATTTGATTACCTGTTAGGTGATAATGTTCTTACTCATGTTGATGTTCAGAAGGATCTTGGGATTTTTTATTAACAATAGACTCACCTTCATCCCTCATTTTAATGCAATCACAGCAATCCTTTATTCCATAAACACAAAACACTTAAAGTCGATGACATATATATTTTGCGGCTTGGGACCTTCATGCATCAGCTTCACAATAAAAAAATGCCTAACACTATCTGTTCAATGTTCAGTAAAACTCTAGATATTCACTATCACTTCACTAGGCAGTGTACTGATTTTCATCATCCATATGCTCGTACCACACTAGCTCAAAAAGGTGTCAAACATGAAGGGCCTAAGCTGTGGAATTCCTCGAATACCTCTCTGAGAAAAATACGGAGTTTATTCTTATTCAAGCGGAAATTAAAAACTCAATTAATCAGCAAATATTTATAAGCACGCTAACTTTTATTCCAACCTTAAGTTTACTTTATACTAGCTATACCAATATCTAAGTTGTAATTTAGTTGTAAGAGTTTTTTCATATTGCTGTATTGTTCTTTGTTTTTGTTCTTGTATCGAGTGGGGGTCTCTACTCGACAAGCTATGCTTCTTGGAGACCTCCATCCCACACAATTATCCACATGTCCCTATGTTTTCTTAATTATTATAATATAATGTAAATTATAATACATGACTATTTCATCACTTATTCCTTGTGTGTTGGAAAAAATAAAGAAATAATAAATGCCATTATCAAAAAAGCTAATCACGTGAGTGGTTTAGTATGGCGCAACTTTCGCTCATAAGAATGAACGTGTTTTACGTACCTTGTTTTGTTCTCTCATTAGACTTAATCTTGTTAATTAACTCTATCTCGGCACATCAGGTACTTAGACATAGAAGAATTTTAAATGACTGTCTATTCTCTACAAATCTGTCCACAATTATTTTAGCAACACTGAGTTCAACCCTTTTAGCTTACATGTACCTAATCGTAATACTAGTCAAGCAAATAAACACATCTTATTGTGCCAAGGAATCGGGTTGATGTGACAAAGCATGGCCCTTTTCCCAATAATTTCCTCCACATATAAGAGTATCCATGGGTCTTGTGATGTTTTTGGAGCCCCTCTCTAAATTCCTTTAGTTGTCAGGTTTTACGTGCTAAATCATCTACCAGTAATTAATGCGTATTTGAAATTTATTTTATTGTTCATCGGTTTTTTTATGTACTATTTCCTTTGTTATTTGTTTACGTTTATTTATTAATTTTTTTAATTTTTTTAATTTAATTTTTAAATAACCTTTTCATTTATTTATCAATAGTTAATATTGTAATACTAGTCAAGCAAATAAACACATCTTATTGTGCCAAGGAATCGGGTTGATGTGACAAAGCATGGCCCTTTTCCCAATAATTTCCTCCACATATAAGAGTATCCATGGGTCTTGTGATGTTTTTGGAGCCCCTCTCTAAATTCCTTTAGTTGTCAGGTTTTACGTGCTAAATCATCTACCAGTAATTAATGCGTATTTGAAATTTATTTTATTGTTCATCGGTTTTTTTATGTACTATTTCCTTTGTTATTTGTTTACGTTTATTTATTAATTTTTTTAATTTTTTTAATTTAATTTTTAAATAACCTTTTCATTTATTTATCAATAGTTAATATTTTATATATAGGTATATATACCTATATATATATATTTGTAAATTTTAATTGGATGTATGTTTTTTTTTATTTATTCATTTTTAATTATGTTTACAGTCGTTTTGTCATGCTTATTAGATTCTTTTCCCCATTGTATTTTATTTAATTTGTAATTGTTACTTTTGTTTTCTATCCAAATTTTTTTCTTTTATTTAAAAAATATATATATACATACATAGGCCTATAGGCTTTGTGAATATTGTTGTATATTACCCTCTCCTGTAATTGGCGGCTAGTCCGCTGTTGGTTTGGTCAATAAATAAATAAATAAATAATACGAGGGCCTCAAATCGTCAACGTTCTCAAAAACGGCACTTCTTAAAAATAAACCACATACATT
The DNA here is from genome assembly GCA_037783415.1 of Leptasterias polaris. Classification (NCBI taxonomy): domain Eukaryota; kingdom Metazoa; phylum Echinodermata; class Asteroidea; order Forcipulatida; family Asteriidae; genus Leptasterias; species Leptasterias polaris. The sequence goes on from JAZGTN010000009.1 coordinate 11,420,068, forward strand.
TTGGCAAATCTGTCTTTTTGGATGTTGTCATTGACATACTCATTTCCCTAAAGTTTCAAATCATGTAAAACATAACAGTTTCGTTATAACACCCATTATTAGCACAAGGAAAAATTCACAACATTTACAGTTGTGATTATTTGCGGACAGCCAAATTTCGTTTTGCCATTTTTACATTGAAACACATAGCTCTGGCACGTTGCCCAAAAACGAATTATCTGCGTTTTGAGCTTTCACTAAGAGCAATTTGTATGACCTAGATAAATTTGTGTTTTATTTACGAAGAAACACTCGTTTACGACGAGTTGATTTGTACACGACATGCTCCACAAACAAGGGCGGATCCAGGATTTTTCAAACGGGGGGGGGGGGGGGGGGGGGGGGGGGTGTGCAAATGTACCAAGCAGCAAATGGTGAATGCAATTTGTGGCGCCTACGAGCGCGTAACGAAAAGGCTTCCGGGGCCCGCTTAAATGCTCCGAAACAGTCAGGATTCTAGATGCTTTGTGGGCGATCTCATGCGATATCTGACCACTTTAACCAATTTTGTTTTAAGCAAGATCATTATTTAAACATTATTTTCGAGTTTGGAGTCATTGAATTGAATCAGTCATCCTGATTTATAAGTTAAAATGCAGGCTACACTTAATACTTATTCAGGGACAACAAAACTGTTTGTTGAGACAAACGATAGTGCAATTTTTAATATAATTAACCCAATAGGGATCTCTTTGTCTATTAGTTTCACATACTTGAGGATTAGAATGTAACACAAAATGTTACTAGTACTCCTGATAAGAACAAGTTTTGCTTGTCTTCAGTGACAGCGCGATCGAGCAACAATAACATTAATGTACGACAATGTAAGGGTAGGCCTAGGTGCCTAGCCCCTCTCCCCCAGCCCTGATAGGTGTAATATCTGTACAATTGATAATTACTAGTTTGAAAAAACAACGGACATTTACCCTCTTTCTTGAATACGAAAACAAATCGTGATATTCTGAACAGAGTGAGACTCCATGATTATACGATGCTATGTCTTCACTACCCCCATGAGTAGGGCCAATCAACTTCGTTCGTCCTTGCCAATTAGGCCTAGCACCATTGCAATCCTATTTTTATGTCCGATGTATTATATAATCCGGGTAATGAAACTTACCAATCGAATGCTACTCTTGTAGAAAGCCCTTACGCATTTTTGTTATTTTTACACCACGGATTTTTGGATTAATTGATTCGAGTCGCGATTGTGCATTTTTGATCACGTATTAACAACTTGCGCGAGAACCATACTAGTCGGGTTCCCTGAACAATTTCACAAAATTTATACGATCTAATGGGGATCAGACTAATTTACATAACGCGCTGAGCATAATATCTCTTTTTCAAACGGGTGCGAGATGCGCATTATCTTCCGCATTTCAGAAGATACAGCTGCATTGACTGGTGTATAAGCTGATGCGGTCGCAATTTGCGCTGTTGGTGCAGGCGTAACTTCTAAAACCTTATCTGCAACAATTGCTAACTGGTCAATGCTAGTAGGTATGCTAGTGGGCAGTCGCTGCAAAAACAATTGCTTGAGAATGCTTTCCTCTAGCGTATGATCACCCAATAATTGGCGCATACGGCGCAAAAGTTGCGAAGGTTTGCGATCTCCTAGTTCTTCAGCTATAAGAAGTTGGTGTAAGCGTTTTTGCTCAGAAGCGGAGGTGCGTTTCACTAGCTCTTCTTTCAGTGTATTATACGGATTATCACCAGGACATTGCAAAAGCAAATCTCTCACTTCTAAAGCAATTTCTGGCTGCAATGAGGAAACAACATATGCATATTTAGTTTGTTGCTGAGTGATGTTGCGTGTTTGAAATTGCGCTTCGACCTGAGCAAACCAAACTCTCGGGTCATTGGGCCAAAATGGTGGCAATTTTAAACTCACTGCAAATTGCGTGTGTCCACTACTACTAGCGTGCGAAGGATGGGGATTTTCCTCACCCGTCGCCATTGTTATATACTCAAGAATAAATCAGTGGATGCCTATCCAGACTGGGTAAAAATCACAGGTTACTTAACAACGTAATGTTAACAAGGTACATTCAACTGTTGCTGTAGAGAAAACGTGTCCAATTCAAAAGACTTTACAAGTTCATTGAACCACTTCCTTTTCAATTCAGATTTGGCGTGCAGGCCATCGTACAAAAGAGAAAAATCGTTGCGTAATGTGGTATAATGACCAGCTTTATTTCTACGCTTACTTGGTTTTCTGATGGAGGTATGCCAAGAGAGTGTTCGTGAACAAATACTTAACTGCAACTCACTATTGAGCGTTCGAATGCGTGAATTAGCTTGATCCAACAAAGAATCAAGTTGCTGTTGATTAAATTTGAGTTCAGCTTCTGACAAAATAGGTGTAGACAAACGCTTACTAGCTTGGAATTTTGCAAACGACGCTGGTGGAATGGTAACCAATGAAATAATGACAGTGGCTCTACACCCTAGTATCTGTTGTTTAAAATGATAAAATTTGGCAAATGCAGTCCATCCAAACAAAGCTCAGATTTTTGTAAAACCTTGGCACGGGAATGTGGTGAATTGGTAAAAACCGTGAGGTCGTTGATACCAGCAGCTAATTTGACAATGATAAACTCAGATTCACTGTAAGTTCGTAATTTGGCCAAAGTTGGTAAAATGAGATGGTAAATTTTGGCTCCACGAATGATAATGAAATCTAAATTCAAATTACAAGACTTTGGGCGTGGATATTGATCAAAAGAAAATGCTCTCGAATCGGCAACAAATAATTGACGAACTTGAGTAGTCATTAGTAATAAGTAATCAAAAAGCAGTTACAAATGTTCTGAATATGATGAATAAATTCCTTACAAACGTCGGAATCACCAGTTTTAGAGGGCGTGTTCTTAAAGTAATAAAACTAGGCCACTGTGGTGCACCTATTAGCTGTATACTACTGCCAAATGGAAAACACCACAATGACAAATCTAAAGCTAAAGTTAACGTGCTGGAATACTCATCAAATTCTTTACTGCGCGGCTTAGTGGTGCTGCTGGCTGCTTGATGTAAACTGAGAGAGTGATAAAAGATTCAGCCAGCCTTTATATACAGTGTGGTCATGGTTGATCACACACTCGGTGATGCTTCAAAGAAATAGCTCGCTGATTTAAATATCAAAGAAACTAAGGGCTACTACACATTTCCCAAAACCTTAATTGCGCTCGGCGCGCTGAGTAAATCAGTCTGGTCCCCATTACATGTCATCAGTTGATCGTATAACTGTTGTGGATTGTTGAGGGAACCTGACAATGGTTTTCGCGCAAGTTTATAATATGTGAAAACAAAATCACACTCGCGACTCGAAAAGCAAACAATTTTCCCAAAAGATCTGTGATGTTATAAAAAACAAATCAGCATTAGGGCCTAGGGCTTTCTACAAGTTGAGTAGCATTCGATCGGTAAGTTTCATAACCCGAATTAACAATTAAATTGGGCACAAAAATAAGATTGCAATGTTGCTAGGGCCAAGGATAAGAAGTGGATTGCCCTATTCATGGGGCTATGTCTTCACTTTTGTTTTCATCTTAATACTAGTTTCCGAAGTTCGTACTGTAAAAGTCACATTTTATTTAGGGCACGCGCGTGCTGACCTCCAGCCAGAAACTTCTTTGCACAATGTACACACAAAGGTGGCATGGTCGACTCACGCTGCGGGTGAATGATCTTCACACCCCCGGACCCCAAACCAGGCATGTGCATGTGTTTCGCGCTTATGTTCAGTGTGAGAAAAACACGCTGTCCGTCCACACACACAGATTCACGTGTAATTCCTCATGAGACAATGTTGGTCAGTGAAATATGAGTGGTCCACAAATGAAACAAAGTGTACGAGATATGGATTATTAGTAGCTTTTAAAAAAAAAAAAAAAAAAAAAAAAAAACCCAGGTATGTAATTAATGTTGTCTATCCCTCATTGTTCCCCTTGATGGCGTCTTTGTTTTCTTTTCTTTTTCCTCAAGCAAAAGAGGGGGAGGGCTTGCGCCCCACACGCCCCCCCCCCCTGTATCCGCCCCTGACAAAGACCTTGTTCTTGCAGATTTGTACGAAGAGACACTTGCATTCAAGGAAGGTATACGTTTGGTATCACTCTTAAAAATAATGGCAATACACAATTATTGATAAGAAGTACTGGATTGGTCACCCTCGTTAAATGTGGTAAAAAAAACAAAAAAAACAAAAAAACATTTTAAACCTTAAAAAACCAAAAATAAACACCAACATAGATCCTTGCCATTTGATTGGAGATTGGAGGTCGATCCGTTTTTCGGCACTCATTTGTCACACCATTTCACGGACTACATCATTAAAGTGTGCAGTTTGGCACTATTAGGCCTTCTGCTTACAGGCAATGACCACCATTTTGTATAGAAGGCATTGAGTATAGTTATACGAGTAAAAACTATAAACTTACTTCCAAAACATTGCTCTTTTTAGCAACCTTTTAAGAGGTATATATATTTTTTGAGGGTAGCATATTGACCTAAACAAACTTGGAACAAACTTGCTTTTGTAGGTAAGTATTTACAAACTTTATTGTTTAAACTGGATCTATTTTCCAATTTACAGGAACTTTATCTAAACACTTACCCATTGATCCACATAAGTAAAGATGCTGAATTGTATCTGGTCCAAGGACACCATCGGTCACCATTAAGTTGCTGTAAGACACTTTGAAATCGTCGTCTTGCCATCCAGTTCCATAACTTGAAAAGGGTGGTAAGTATTTGCCGAGTTTCAGGTAATTGTCAATGTGATTATCCTCAAGATTGTATTGAATCTGCATATCCAGAAATCCATCCCAATTTGGAGTTGGATTGGTTTCAGCTTGTTGAATAATAATGCCGTTGAAGTACATCATTGCGACCACTCCATGTTTGGAGAAGTTAAAGGAGCATACCAGGTGAAACCACTGTCCCTGCTGGATGCCCTTCTCATGTATTATATATGTCATGTTGACCCCAATGGCCGATCTCTCTTTGTTGTTATTTGCAGTACAAAGCAGCAGGTCACCCCTGAAGAGCCACAAGTTGAATCCAGACTTGAAACTGTCATAGTTTCCCGCGCTAATCAGATTGGCCAAATCCATCACGTCGTGCTGGTTGTGAAGGTGTATCTTCAGCCATATTGCCCATGTGAAACTCCCTGTTGTACAGAACAACGGATCCGATATACAGCTGCCGTCGTATTCGCCGAGTACGACGGGGTCTTTCAAGTTGCTGGAGACGGCACAGGAATCCACAACGGCTCCCGGTGCGGGTACAAATTGAACATCATTTATGTTCAAATCTGATGCTTCGTTGATGGACAAAAACATTCCTTCCAGTGGTTTAAATGCCTGACAAAGCTTTTCGTTGTTGACGTCAACTGTACCATTACCACCAAGGGGCTACTTGGAAATCTGAACGACATCTGTAAACAGAACAGTCAGACAAAAACCATTTTGTTAGTTTGATAAATCATTTTGTTAATAACAGTGAGTAAAACAAACAACAAAAATAAAATAATGGAATCTGCCCAAACCTTCCATGATGCCATGGTGGACTTATTGAGTAACAGTTTTTTATTTAAAGGTCAGTAATCCGCCATTTTTATTTTTTATTTTATGTAAACAATTCCTTATTCCCCAACTACACCTAGCCAAACAGCATGCCAACTGTCTTGTTACCATCTGGAATGTTTTCCAATGAAAACAATTCATCCAAGGACCATCAATTACTTAGCCTTTGAAAAGTGAAATGAGCCATTTTGTATAAACTGTAAATATAAACAAATATGGGCTAATTTCAATGGAAATTTTGCTTTAATTCATTTTATTTAGCCACAAGGGTCAAAATCTAATGGTTTTGGGCGATTTAAAAGTGATTTTGTTCTCAATTTTTTTGGTTACACGCTAATATCAAACTGTCACTCAAAAAGTCTGCGATACTGTCACGGTGTGATTTGTTGTTTGTGGTGTCACGGAGGGTTAGTGAATGGTCGGTGGGGCTTTGTCCAATTGCAAAACAACAATTAAACGTGCTACATTCCAGGAAAATATTTTGTATTAAAGGAAATGGTAATTTTATGATTTTTTCGTAATTTTTATTTTAATGAAAGTTTGCCCCCCAAAATGGCAAAAGCCACACTTGGAAAGTGGCTCTAAGAATTAAAAATGAAAATAACTAAGGTGACAGGAAGGACTTGGTATTCCTCTAAAAACAGTTTAGATTGTAGGATGGAGGGAAACCGTGCACCAGGCAAGGACTTCCTAAGAGATTTAGTACATGGAATAAAGCCAATGAGTGGCTCTTTGTTCTAAATCTTAGCAAAGCGAGAGTGCATGGGTGAAAATAATATAACAAAACATACCCACTTTTCTTAAGGTAAAATTTGTTTGCTTAAAATGTATCGCTTTAAGATTGTGGCCATACAGTAAAAAAATACTCCTTTATTACATGAAGAAACGTGTTGAAGTAAAGTACCAAACCAGGTGTAACTTAGTCAAATTTCTTAGCGTAAATTAAGAAATTTTATGTAAAAAAATTTAAAAAAATAAAAAAATAAGTAAAACGAATATAAAACAAACAAAATATTTTTTAAAAATTAATAGAAATAATAAATAAATAGAAAACAACTGAAGGAAAAAACCCCCAGATAAAACGAAAAATGAAATGAAGAATAGTATAACATTAAACAATAAATAAGAGGTTAGTTTTATCCCCAAACCCACTGTAAATAAAGATGATAATGGTAGTCAGCATCTTGCAAAATTAATCGTTGATTATAACTTTTTAGTGTTTTGTCGAAAAAGTGCATCCCCAATAATCGCATAAAGACGACTTTTGGAGGTTCAAATTTCCGTGGTTCCGTTATTGAATGCTAAGGCAGGAAATGTGGTTTATACCCGACGTCACCTCTCTAACCCTGGATGATTTTTGACGTTTTTGAAGAATATACCGTAAAAAAGTACTTCCAGTTTTCTCAGACACTGCATTCAGCTGAAACTTTCACAAGTGACTTTTGTTGCATCTTCATTGATGATTTCTCATATAAATCAGCATTGCGTTGACAAATCCAAAAAGGATGACCAGACCTTTTTGGTTTCATCTATAATGTATTTTAAATATTTGTGCGCTTTCTGTGAGAATATGTTGATCACAAATGACAACAGTAGGCCTAACAAATTCAAAATACTGGCACACCGAACAAACAAATTTATAGAAACAGGGAGACAGACAGGATTAGGGTTAGATAGCTCAGTTCGTATAGAGTAGGCTACGTTAATCCAGGGTCGTAGATTCGAATCCCGTTTTTCTTTGTTAACTGAAAAATTAAAATGATAATATTTTGAATTAAACTGTATCCTATGTTTACCTTCTTTCCTTTGTGGTCCGTGTTCACCTATCGATACACCTAGAACGACTTCTAAGAGCAGCAAAGCAAGAGTAAACATTTTTTCTTCTTCAAGTTTGCTTCGTCAAGGAGCGAGAAACATCACTTCACACCTCCACTCCTTCAACCGCCGTCTGAAGCAATCGTTAGAAACCACTTGTTGGTGATCGTTCACCTTGCTTAATTACTGACCATTTATTATGCCAGTTCTGAGCAGAATCGTTGAAGCGTCAAATGATAGCGTGTGGCAGAAGAAAATCGCTTAATAATGGTAGGTGGGTGAAACCAATTTGAATTTAGGGGTGCACAGGAGTAATTACCGGGGAGGGGTAATACATTTTTCCAATAGACCTTATGCATTGACGTCATCAAGCCGCCATCTTAGAGGTAAACTGATGATGAAACAATGGAAACGCGCTGATTTGTACGCGCGGCGCACAGGACTGGCCAATGAACGGCTTCCTTTTGACCTCTAGGCGAGGGCGCCCTACTCAAATGACGTCATATGCATAAGGTCTATATCGTATGTATCAGAATTATCCCTCTTTCCCATGCCTTGTGACACAAATTGTGCTACTAAAGGCGATGGATTAATAGCGCTGTAGCACACCAGAGAGCGTCTGATGAAAGTGATACATACCTTGTTTTACAAGGTATGCGAAGCTATTTATAGTGTTCGAAATATAAGACCCATTTATTTGCATAGCACCTTGTCTGACAACTAGCACATGTTATCTCCGTATAATTCCTTTTCCAAACAGTGAACTTAATTGGATCATGCACAAACCAGTTCGGCTGCTGATGACTGCCCCAAGCAGATTAACTGCTCATACATTAAGCTTAATGACTAAAGAAATTCAATGTTATCACACATTGTGTTACAATGAAAATAATATTTATATATACTTTCCGAGTTTTTTGGGCAAACTCGGAAATTCTCCCTAACAATCACTAACCCTACAAATTCAAACAGGGCAAAGTGTTTAATTTTGTTAGGTTAAAGTACAGTGAAGTTAGGATTGGGTGTTTGATTCTGTGGGATTGTGTATCCTTGCTGCCAAGTAATGGTGTTGGAATTTGATTGAGTGGGTATGGTCAGAGATGAGAGTCATTGCTGGCAAACAAGTCTGAAACTACATGTTGGATCCAAACTTTAGGATGTAGGTTATACGTAGGTTATACGTGTTGAAATGATGGCGTTTCTACTATTTGGTAACCCCTAGGGAGGGTTTGGAATTCAAAGGGTTTTTAGGAACAGTGTCCTAAGCACTAGTGAAGTAGATCAAAGGAAGTTTTTCTCTTATGTGGAAAAATGAAAGGTTTTTTTTATTCACCAGGCTGACATAAAAAGTCTGAATTCAGACAAAAGTCTGACAAGTGGATGTGTGAAATGTGCATGTCTGGCATTGCTCTTTCCTCCATGGTCTAATGATGTGTAATTTTGTTTGAGTTGTGATGGTTGGCAAGTTTAGCATTATGTACATGTGACATGTGTGGAGCCAACAGTATGGCAGCGAGAAACCCAAGTTTTGCTCCAAAGAACATTTTGTCCCACATAAAAAAATAGTGTAAAGATAGTTGTTTGATTATGTTACGTTGGGTACTGTTATGGGACTACTTTTCGTATGATGGCGTAGTAATATTATGAATACTAATTAAGGAAGAGTAGTACTTAAACCAGGGTGCGGCCTATGATCGCCAGTAGCTGTTAGCCTGGTCTGGGAGGTTGGAGTCTCCGTCCTTAGTTTATCTAAGTTACGTACGTTAAGTTAAATAAAGCAATTGTGTTATCTTTAAGAAGAAGTCTCACAAGCCTGTTTTATTTGAAGTTGTGTGTATTCGTATCCCGGTGGGCTGACAAAGCCATAATAGTACTGTGTGATTTTACTGATAAAATTTTGCACATGCCAAGTGTACACACTCCAACAAAATCAAACAAAAAGGGCCTGTTGGGGTTTGTTAGGTTGTGTATCGTCCCCCTTAGCAGACCGTTTCATTTTGTTTGATTGGGTACAGTTCCCATCGCATGGTAGTATAAGCTGTTGGAATGTGTTGGGTTAGGGATGGATTCTAGTAAAAACGCTTTGGGAGTTTTTCTGTATAATGACAGGATTACGGAATTACGTACCAACTTATTGACGAAGTGTCAAGACCGGGACTCGAACCCTCACTCTGCTGCTCAGAAACACCAGTATAGTAGGCCTATCTAGTCCGGTGCGCTTTACCGTTAGGCCACGACAGCTGTGTATAGTATCTAGTACAGCCGGCTTTTTGTAGCGTATGACATGAGATGGGCACCAGTCTTTTCAGTGGTACTCATAGGTGCGATCCTATCTCTTTATTAAAGACTACTCAGGGAACCAGTTTCATAGAGCAGTAAATAGCTCTACCACATATCGGGAAGATTTGAAATCACCTGCGTGAAATAAATTATGCTTAGCCACTGTTTCTCATTTAAAACAACTTGTTAATTAATTGAACAAAAACAATTTTAAGCCTCACCTGAGTCGTCCAATTTATTACTTTCACAATTTCCCTAATGCAAATGATCCCCGCATTTAGAAGACCTTTTGCCATCCACAGTCAACTCTGAATACGCATTTCTATTCGATTTTCTCTTATATATTTTTAAATGCAAAGTTATTGCTAACCTAAAACTTGTATTGAAACAACAATATTATTAAACAATAATAAAAACTACTTTTCTGTACTCTTGTATAGATTTTCCTAAATTTTACGAACTGACGAATGTTTCAAGAACACTACACAATTGGACAATATTTGTACAAATTATTGACATACTCCTTGCTGCTAACATTTGCAGTAAGTTTCAGGACCCAATAAATGGTTTCGTAATTTCACTAACTAGTATGACCGTCGAGTCACTAGATTTGCAATTTTGCGTTTTCAAGAAGTGACGAATCAAGGTTCGCCACATTGTCCGTTCGAATATATAGTGCTGACATGGTGCAAAACACGCGAGTTATGACTTTTGCGTTTTCATGAACTGGCAAATCTGTGACCCATGTAAATTTCAGCGTTTTCACATCACAGCATACATTTGTTTGTACAAAGCGCTCTTCGTGGAAATCCCCTTTTCGGTGTGCTCATTTTCACGAAATAGATGCAAGAATGAAAACGCGATTTTTTTTCAAAACGGGGAATTTTAGGCCGTGGTGCAGATCTGCCACTTCGTGAAATTTCTTGCAAAGATGAAATCTCCTGAAAACACTTCTTTTGCGTTGTGCAATTTAAATAAGATCAGCATTCAAATTTGTAAAAGCTTTTTGCAGAAATCTCCCTTTAGGCCTACTTCGCTAAATTGAATGCCGATATCGCATGGGTAAAAAGAACCCCCTTGCTTATTCCAAGGTCTCAAATATTGAAATCGAATGACGCTTTCAACATGCAATGTCCCTTCGGGGCCACCATACACCTTTTAAAACTTTATCTAAACGTGTAGGCCATTCTACTCGACGGAGATCGGAAAACAAATCAGATTAATCGGATCATGGGGAGTTATTAATCTGTTAATCCATCTCCCAAAAAGCAGTTTTATTGTCCAAATAATGCTCAAACCATGCACGGACTACTTGAGCTATTCTCAAAAGTTGGTACTAAAACATTAGTAAAACTGATTATAAACGGGAAAAAGCAATTATTTTGTTGTCAAAATCAGTACAACTGACTTGCAATGTAATTATAATTATCAGTATCACTCTCTAATTAATATGATCATAATAAGTCCAAACAGCTTGTCGTGTAAAACTACAAATCAACACATAAACTACAGGCACTTTAAAGAGCGGCTACACGTCAAGCATTCAACCCTAACAAACAAATAGGCCTACATACACACGGCAAGTGCCGGTAACACAATTAACCGACCGATCGTTCGGTTACACATACGGTTCAGATGGGCCTAACCGTCGAAAAGTTCACTCGAAAGGGCCGCGAAGCGCCGACCACAATGCGATCACGGTGTGTACAACGAAAAATCCTTGCGATGCACAAGCAGTCCCATCATTTTCAATTTAACAGGCTTGTATAGGCTTTGTTATCTCGTTACTTTGCGTGCAAACAATTTCAGAAATGCGATAGCGCGAGAGTAAACGCTCTTTATTTTGTATAGCATACAAAACCAGTTACAAACGCCTCTACTAGAAACATAATGTTTCTGCACATTCTCGGGAATGTACGCTGGTACGGTGCGCACAACTGTAAACAGCACTGTCGTCGCTTGTCCCCACGCATGATAGGCCTACGGGCTGCGCAGTTATTTTCAAATGTTAAATTGTTTACGAAAAACTACCAAACGTGTAGGCATAATTTTACAACAACATGGCATCATTTTGGATAACCTGGATGGACAGAGAGATTATTTTACTGTACGTTGTAACATTTGTTTTTTCTATATATATTTTTTTTAAATACGTTTATGTGTGTGTGTCAAAATAATGCTTACCGTGTGTTTGTAGCCACCAATGACGTCAATGGGTCAATGCATATCATTATTATAGATATGAAATGTTTGATAGTCGGTTGAAAAAACCGCGCAGAGAAGTGCATTTTTTACTTGAATTCTTTATCATTATGTAAATTTGAAGTGTAAAATAGTTATTAGCTGGTATCTACGATGTCTAATCTGCCCTAAAAGGGTAAATACTAAAATATTAAGACCATCTTAGCCTCGCTCTTTGTATAAATAATAACAAAGTTCGATCAATATTAACGAGCTTTTGTATAATATCAACTACACATTGATGCGATCCCGTTTGAACGTTTTACGTCATCTATACGGCGTTAAGTAACTACTTCTAAATTATTACAAAGTCTGACTAATAATAAAGCGCTTTCGAAAATACCGGTTTCTGACACATCAAGGCGATCCCGTGTAATGCAATCTACTGTGTAAATAGACTATGCCTAAACTATTACAAAGTCCGATTGATATTGAGACGATTTGGCACATATTGAGGCAATCCCGTGTAAACGCTTTAAGCAACATTAATTATTACAAAGTTTGGTTGATATTATTGCGATTTTGTAAAATATCTACTCTACATCGAGGTGATCACGCGTCAACTTTTAAGGCAACCTACGTTTAAGATGTACAACATTGGTAAAATATGTCAAAGACCAGTATCCACACTTGATGAGACCCAACATAAACATGAAATAACATGTGAAAATTTCAGCTAAGTATGTCTTCAGAGTAACGATAAAACAGTGAAAAACCCCCATTAAATATTTTAACTGTTTTCAAACATCGGATTTTATCACACGTGAAAAGGACTAATTGTTTTACTCATTTCCTAAAAGTAGAGCATTTCAAGCAAAACTATTTCAAGGGAATTTTTCCACCATGACCATCTTCATTCCATGTAAGTTATGTGCAAATCTGTGAATAATTATATTTTCAATCTTATCAATGTACACACTTAAGGAAACGTTTAACAATATGTTGATCATGAGGATTAACAATAAATTGCGTATCGGGAGCCCATTAAAATGCAAAACGATCGAGCCCTGATTCCAGAAAAAACATGTCCAGCCTAGTGCACCATAGAAGCCTGCTTGCCTTCGGAAAAAAGGAAAAATAAGAAGAAGAAAAAGAAGAATAAGAAGAAGAAGAAGAGAAAAACGAGATTAATGGTGGTATATAGGGTTGTTAAGGGTTGGGATGTTAGGAGCATGTGTTTGAAATTACCATAGTTTATCGACATAGTACTTACTTGCCAGAGTGAAGGACGTCGAGTCTTGAGGGATACTGATAGACTCAACTTTAGAGGATCGAGACTTTAAAGAATTCCTCACCTGATAATAAAACAACAAAAAAGAGTCAACACATTTTGATCGAGCACCGGAAGAAAAATAAACAATTTTAAAATGGCTGTGCCGTCATGATCAAGCCAAGCCTTTGGCTGTGCAAGAAATTATGAACTCTTAGCAAGTTATTTTTCGTGCGCTCGGTCCGAGTCGAAACCAACCCTGCTCGGAAGGTGGGTTGAGAATTCTTGATCCGTGTCGAAAATTCCAACACGTGTCGAAAGCCGTTGTGTGAACACCTCCGGGTTCATTTTCGAGTGTGCAGGGGCGCCATCCGCACGCTGTAGCAGATAAGAACGTAAAGAAAAGTCGCCGCCTAAAAAAAGTCGGCGCAAAGCATCACAACGCGTCAATACGCTCTACGGTGCGCCACGTTGCGTCGCGACGCATCCGATTTCGATCCGTGTACAAGACCCTGCAGTGTGAAACGGTCGCACAATGTCCGGATCGAAAGTTAAACGTGTAACCCAAAAGCAAATTTCGCTCAGAGCTAGTGTGAAAGCGAGGCAGTTTGTATCCGTGTTGAAATATTACCGAGCCAACACGGACCCGATCTGGATTATTTCCGACACGGATCGAAAGTCGATAGTGTGAAAAGGCCTTAATGTGGAGTGGTTGAGAGTTCATAATTCCATGTACAACAGGGTCATTGTATAACGCGAAATGCTGCTGGTACACTGAGAGATGTCAGGCGCACCAATAATCTCGTCCAATAATCTGCCTCCTTTAGCCTCAGTGGCAACGTTTGATTGTGTGACGTCATATGCAAGGGGTTTAATCCATCTAGTCGCATGCCTTCTTCGATTATGACGCAACATCTCCTTTGTAGATGTTACAGTTTTTCCAGAAAGAGTACTCTTCCATGGGTTTCGTACACGTACAAACAAAGCAGCTGCCCCATCGGAAAGATAGTATGCTAGAAAATTGTTTTTCAACAAATTGAATCTACAGTCAGTAAACACTACTAAACAGAGTAATTGCAGTTTGGCAACCTACCTCCTGATCAAAAACACACTGTCCAAGAAACACAAAGACTCCCTATGGAATAAAAGAAAACAATTTTTAATTAACTTTACTTTTTTTAAAGATGTACACGAGGTTTGGGGTTAATTTTAACGACGTCAGTCAGGAATTAGGCTTTTCAAAGTCCACATCTTTTAATGCAACCTTTGCTCGAAACGGACACCCTATTCCAATGGTAATTGTACGGCTTGCACGAAGCTCCAGTGAACGTAAAAGCGTTTTCACAATACGACACGATCATTGTATGTAAGTCGTGCTGGCCGACCTCTTTTTGTTACGACGCGACACTCACGTAATGTGATTTATAAGAACGTCTGTTTTGCTTTCCTTTGTTTTCCCGAACCTACACGAACCCTTCTTACTTTATTGCTTATTAATCTAGTGGTGTTTTAAATAAAGGTGTTCAACTTTAGACGCCATTTCTTCGATTGCTTGTTTTTACTGGTATCTACTGATCATAGATTTGAGAACTTTCGTGTTGTCACCCAAAGTCAAGTTCAGGGAGTACTGTCTGGTTCTAAGTCAACCACTTGTGGACTAGACCCTTTTCCAAGTGATCTTCTGAAGAAGTGTGCTGCAGAGCTGACTCCAATTATCACCAGAGTCGTGAATTTATGCTTGACCAGTGGACATTTTCCAGAAACATTAAAATATGCGCACATCACTCCTCTGTTAAAATCAAACAAGCTTGATCCAGAGGACTTGAACAGTTACCGACCTATCGCTCACTTGAAATTCCTTGGAAAATTGATTGAACGGCTTTTGGTCTCTCAGCTTCAGGAATATCTAACGACTAATAACTTGTTTGCCAGTGCTCAATCTGCGTACAGACCAAATCATAGCTGTGAAACTGCTATCGTTAGAGTCGTTAATGACATTTTGTTGGCTCTTGATAGCGGTAATGAAGCCATTTTGCTGCTTCTTGACTATTCAGGTGCATTTGACACGATCAGCCAGCCAATTTTATTATCACGTTTGGAAGAAAGATATGGGATAAGGGGAAATGCACTGAAACTACTTACTTCTTACCTTAAAAACAGAAGTCATTGCGTAGTTATTGGTAGCTCTAAATCTTATACTTATTCATCCACCCATGGGGTCCCTCAGGGGTCTGTTATAGGTCCTTTGGCATTCACTTTGTATTCAGCACCACTGCAGGACATTATTGCTCATCACAATTTGAAATGTATGATGTATGCCGATGATACTCAAGTATATGTATTCATTGAAAATGGTAGACAATAGGATGCGATTCTTAAACTACAGGCTTGTGTTTTAGATATAAAATATTGGTCTGTTCAGAATGATCTCCAACTTAATGCAGATAAAACTGAGGTTCTTCATTTTACCAGTAAATTTAGACATAGTCATCAACTTGAATCTTTCCTCTTAGGTGACACTGGTGTTATTGCAGTGGCTGATTCTGCTAGAAATCTAGGTGTCAAACTTGATAATCATCTTACAATGCATGCTCATGTAAATGATACCTGTAGAGCTGCTTCATTTGCACTCCATAAAATTGGGACAATACGACCTTTCTTAAACAAGAAATCAACAGAAAGACTCGTCCATGCACATGTAATGTTACGCATTGATTTTTGTAATAGCATTTTGTATGGACTTCCCGATGTACAAATTAACAAGCTTCAGAGAATCCAAAACTCAGCTGCTAGATTGGTGACACGTGCTCAAAAGCGTGACCACATTTCTCCTATTTTGCATGATTTACATTGGCTTCCGATAAAATACCGTATTCAGTATAAAATACTTTCATTAACTTTCTTATGTTTGCAAGGTTTGGGCCCTACTTATCTCCAAGACATCATCCAAAAATATCATCCAGTTCGTAATCTTCGCTCAAAATTCAAGTCTCTCTTAGTATGTCCCTCGACTTTCACTAGATTTTATGGGGCCAGAGCTTTTGCAGTAGCAGCAGCAGAATTATGGAATAGTCTTCCTGACAACATAAAACAAGTGCAAACAGTGAATTCTTTTAAGACGAAGCTAAAAACACATTTATTTTTGCAATAGCCTCCAGTATGTCTTACTGTGTCAACTAGTTTTTTCATTCATGTACTTACTTGTCTTTTTTGTCTTACTTCAATTTCTCTTCTATTTTTCATCTCAAAGCGCATAGAGACTTCCCTGTGAATGTGATATGCGCTATACAAGAATGGTTCATTATTATTATTATTACGTTCGTGTCACTTCGTGGCGTCAGTGACGAAATATCTCGTGTTGACGTTCTGCACTTGCTCACAATAATTTCCCAGTACGATTAATTTTTAAGACGAGTTTGCTAGCTAATAAAAGTCATTGTGGCTCTAAAGTCTACGTGATCGCTCGATGTGCTAAATAAATTACAGATATCTAGAGGTTGGAATGGACTATACCTGCAAACTGTTCAATATGACAAATGCATAAGCAAAGACAACGGTTTCTTTCCCGGTGTAGAACAGTCCAAGAACCCACGGTAGTCCCAAAAGAGGCTCGAGAACGACGGCGAGTCGAAGTCCAGCTCTACAATCAAGAACAAATTGTACAGCTTAAATTTGAAAAACATAACACTAACGTACTGACTACAATGAGATGTATGTATGTGTTTTAAGAAACAATTTAATCAAGGGCTAACTCAAAAGAACGTTGTTACATTGACCGTGAGCTTACACTGTATAATTATTTGATTGTGCTAAACACTGTTATTTGAAATCACTCACTTTAACTTCTTTGCTTCACTTTTGTCTTTGTTCGCTTTGAGGGAGAAGAAGATTGCGATGAGTCGTATCAAGATACAAGTATTAACCTGAAAGTAACATACAAGCAACACGAAAGTAACATATTAAAAAGTTAAAACATCTTTATACGGAAATGTGCCCTTGTTCTATTTTACGATTTTATTTGAAGGTTTCTCCCCGTAATTTTTTTTGCCCAAAACAACTTATTTCATTGTCAAGCATTCGTATTAGCGACTTTGCCAGTTCAGCTAAATTGTAACTTTGAGGCGTGCGCATAGCGTTATATTCAATCCGCATTTGGATGTGTGGATGACCTCGTATAAATTATTTGAAATCGTTCGAGCACGCAGGATTTTAAAGTAAGTGAATGCTATTAAAGATCAGCCTCTTAAATGAAAGGAGAACCATTATTTCCTATCAATTAATTACAGCAAAAGTTAAATGATATCTAAAGGCGAAGGTTCCTAAGCAATCACAGCATTGTGTGTTAAATTAATCAGACACAATGTTTAGAACGGTGACTATTGCAAGTGTTTACCGGGGGTGCTGTGTTTGTAAAACTGACTGGATCGTTAGCATAACATTAGCAAATGATACCAATGATTATCTTTATTCCTGGGACATCATAATATACCCCTTGCATATGACGTTTTAAGGACCCAAATCGCCCTCAATGCCGTTCCCCCCTTTTTAAGGGGGGGGGGGGGGGTGGGCGCAAGGAAAGTAAAATAACCGCAGAATGTACTCACTATAATGATGAAGATGACTGGAGCAAGGAATGCCCAAACAAACCCGTCAGTGAACGATAACCAGCATCTGTATTAAAGAAACAAAATCCTCATCAGAAGAAGAAGGGTGAGGTTTAGACTTTAAGACTACTCTGGCTAACCTGGGGTTGATTGTACCAAGTGGTCTTAAACTGGTCTATAGCCGGCCAACTTGAGACAGGCTTAGAAAGTCTTTAATTATAGACCGAATGTAATACCAAGGTCTATATAATTTAAGCCAGTCTTAAATCTGAAGCCTGTGTGCTGAGCTGGCTATAATCGGTCTTTGTTTTGTTTTTAAATATGACGCTACATCTGCTAGTTGTTAATGATTTCATGCAAAGAGCCCTTCATGGCAAGACCATATCTGTAATTTCGTCCCAAGCTTTTTTCCTCCTCTATTGCCACCAAATTGCCTATAGTTATGACTGCAGAATCTCTCTGCAGTTCATGTAATCCTCTAAATGTGCCAACTTCTTTGTTTTACTGCAGGCTGGTCGGCTATTGTGTGATCTTTGAAGCCTTTGTCGGCCATCGTAAAAAACAAGCTTTAAAACAAGTACCAACGCGCATGTAAACTGGTGTACCATCCCTTTGTGCGCGTTTTGACACCAAACAAAATGCTGGACAGGAGACGCACGTGCATGTGCGCTGCGCGTTGTGCATTGGGTCTATACGAGAGAGAATTGTCAGAATTTGACCTATTGAATGAGGTCAATGACGTTAACCGTTTACAACTGGTGAATGCAAATATATGCATTTTTAAACCGCAGTACATTTGTTCACAAAGAAGTTAAACTCTACTTATCAAACAAAACATTGACTTAAAACGACATATAAAATAAGTTTGTATGAAAACGAATATGGTTGGGATGTTTTAAAATGTTGATATAATAATTTATTCACAAAAAAAATACCTCCTAAATTTGTTCGTTTACTTCGTACGTTAACACGGTCCATAATTGTTCTGGAGTAAACATTTGGTTCAATAAAATGGCGGACCGTGTTAGTTCACGCAATAAGAGGAAAACTACACAAGTTCCAGTGACATTTGTGGGAATCATAATATTGTACTTGAAAAACATATTTACAATTCGTAAAGAAAACAACAACAGAAAACGTTTCATAGACCAAAACGCAAATTCATAAGACATTGTGCCCCCTTCAGGGTTTCTATCAAAATGACACTTCATACTGCGAGTGTTTACCTTCCACTTCCAACATAGCCTTTGAAATTCACAGCAGCTGAGATAACCACTACACCAAATGGCAAACCTGTGGAAATGAGGCAATGTAAGTGAAATATCAACACATCTACCAATTGCAAGCAGGTTTACGGTTCTAGTAATGTTTGGTATTTGCTGACAAACCTTTGTAGAAGCCAGTGAAGCTAAAACATTTTAAGGCAAAAATTGTCTTTACCCCAGCCAATGAGAAGCCAAACAGGACGTCGAATACTCCAACGGAATGTCGGGGTGACTTTGATGTACAGAAAAGCGCCCTCTAGTGCCATCCAGGTAAAAGCAGCCAGCAAGAAGTAGTGTAGCAAGATAGCGACCAAGGTGCAGCCAACCTGAATGTGTTGCAATTAAGAAGTAAACTATATTTGATGAGCACCATAAACAAAGAGATAGAACTGCATTGAACAAGATACGCGAGCTAAATTGAAGATTAATATATATCTTAAGTATTACGATTATTATATTTACGTTAACCTTACCATATTTTCGGTGTCGATGAAAAAGAAGATTAGATCAGAGACCATCAGTGCAAAGGCTAAGTTAGCGTGGGTTACAATTCGGGTGCTCGTCATCAGTCTATTTAAACAAATACATTATGTGGGAAACGAACTTTAATTAGAAGTTTAACAAAGAATAACATGCAATTTGAAAAGGTTTACCATTACTACCCCATAATGAAAGAGTAGCTCAGAATGCTTGTCCCAGTCCACATGATGGCGCGCAAAGGATTTGGGCTGAAATCCGAGTCCAAGCAACACCGGCAACCGTCATGGAGTACCCAATGCGATACACATTAAACCTGGTATAGGCTGTGTCCAAATTTTACGGTACAGCTACGGCTAAGAGTGGTCCATCCGTAGCCGTAGCTCAATGCATATCCGCCAATTCAGACACGGCCATGGATACTTGTAAACCGCAACATAGCGTCAATCTCGGCAATTTGATTGAGTTATTTTTTAAAACTGATACTCGGTTTCTAAAGATACATTGTGGTATATTGTTCAAATGGCGGATAATTACGGGCTGTAATGATTTGTCATAAGGGTTGATGGGCACAATGGTATGATTAGTTTCATGAGGTGAAAGATTGTGGAACATTTCATCTTTATAGCGAAAGCTTCATCTAGTTTCGAGCATGAGGTCAAGATATATTTAAACGACAAAGTAAGAAAAAGTTCGCTGACATGCTTCTTAAAATGTTGTCACGAAAGCGCCCTCTTGTGATTGAGCATGAGGTCAATACTGGCCGTATGCTTAGTCACATCATCATCCAACGTATGGGATGGGCTAACGTACGTATATATGCGCATTGGACCATTCATCGAGATCGCCGGTATACTTTCAATGTAGCTTTGTGGTGTAAATCAATTGCACACAATTATTGTAATTCATTGCTTTGAAATAGGGCTCGATCGCAACATTCTTCTTGCAAGTTTGGTCTAAAACGATCGTTATCCATGGAGCCTCGTGAGTGTACATGTTGCGATTGTGCGCCTTGCACCGACTGCAAAGCAATCGTTCTCACCATGAGTCACTTCATACTGAACAAGACTTTGAAGCTCATCAGCCCCTCCCTGCGGTCTTGAGACAAGTGGGGCTGAAAGAATACTTACCGAAGTATCGAGTACACCAACAGAGTCCCAGCAAGACACACAATGGAGAACCCCAGTCCGATTTTTGTCAGAACATCTAACACGTCAGTGTCAAACGTTTGCTCTTCCTGTACACACAAGAAATTACACATTTTTATCATATTTCACAAAACCTTGCCAAAGTTCTTTTTCTCTCTGTTTTATTTTTAATTTTTCAAAACCAAGAATTTGTGAAAAGTTAACAATAAGGACATACAATTACTGTGTTATGTTTCAATTGTATTCCTTTATTTTTGACAATTGTTACATCCCGATCAAGTGTTATGTCTTCATCCACGGCAACCTAGAGAGTTTATTAATTTGTGTTCCCTTTATTAAGAGAGTGTGTATTTTCATACACAAAGAATAGCTAATAATGCCTGGGTGAAAACAGTATCTGAGTGGTGATAATTACTTGAACGTTCACAATTGAGTAAAAAATTCAACAGACATTAAATATTTAAAAACATGTATACTGATTTGCTCATCTGATTCAATTTAGTTACATAATGGTTGAACAAAATTAACATAAAGAACCAAATAAAACAATCAAATAAATAAATAAAAGATAACTTTTAAAATCGTTTTTAATTTTGTTTTAAAGGTGTTTTCTTATTTTACCTCTTCGCCGAGTCTCAACAAGACAGCAAAATGTGTTAGGTGATCACAACTGCATGTAATGTTAAAATCGCCATCGCCATCGTCATTCCAGGCGAAGTCTTCGTAACCATTGAAGTCTGAAACCACACACCCATCAGTTGCCCATTCACTGCATTGAAACATGTAGCAAAAACAAAGAACATGACTAAAACAAAAATCAATTCGAACGTAAAGTCCTTTGAAGTTTCATTGTGCTAGTCCGGTGCAAGCTCATATGTTGCGATTTTACCCAGAGCACAATAGTTTCAGCCAAGATTTGTGGGGATGTGTGTAAAACCATTAATTGTAAGTACAGAAAACAACTTACCTGTCTTTTCCTTTATTAAATGAACAAACCGGCTCGTAATCTTCCATCTGTGAACATGAAAACATACTAATTGTAAACACTCATTTAATGTGTAGTTGGGATGGTGACAGTTAATTACAATTTGATCATACACTGATCGTACAGATGAATAATATCTAAAACAATTACAAGTTCTTTTTAAAGCATTCGGGCGACAGAAGATACACTTTCAAAGTGAATAATGTGAAGTATAAGCATGCCTTCATCCCAATAGTCTAAAGTATGGCGACAAATTAAGACTGCTTATACTCGTTGTGTTTGCCTATCCACATTGCCAAAAATTTCAACTTTTTGCAAATTTTGCCTTCTGTACTTTTGATCGTCTACAGCTCTGAAAGGCGCTACCGAACTCACTTTTTAAAACCCTTACAGACCAGGTATTTTGGTGGCATGTGGCCCAAATCCACCCATATCCTTATCCCAAAGTAATATAAAGCGAGTCCACACCAAATCGGTCCGACTGAGATCAAACTGAAATGCCTGACATGGCAATCAAGTATTTGGGCCTACCGTCCCCAATCCTGATTCCTTCACAATGGAATTTTGGATTGTTTAAGATTTGAGTTTGTAGGAGTTTTAAAAAACATTGTGTGAACATTGTGCAGATTACTAAAAAAAACACAAAACAGTTACATGTTTTATGAAACAACTCCCTACCAATCAGTGTGTGTACTAATGTTTTAGTGATTTATATCTCAAACAAACATACAGATAAACGTGTTTAGTACTTATTTCACTTCCATACTATGTTCAAGTCAAACTTACCCCGTGGACTGGAAATGTTAAGCTGATGTTCGCATCACTGAAGTCGATGATTTTAGTTCCGCGTTCGTTAAACACAGTCACTTCAATTATTCGGCTGCCGAACGGCAGCGCTTCGTTGAAATCTCCAGCACTGTGATTTGACCCCGAGACATTACCGTGCGACTTATAAACGCTCATGACGGCTATCACTGCGAGAAAAATAACAGGAGGGAGAGAGAGAGAGAATACGAGACAAGTGGTGTGTTATTACTGTAAGTACGGTATTATACAGAATTGGTAGCGCTGACATGATAGTCGTAGACAGGGTGCATAAACCATAAACTTGAAATAACAAACCTGTGAAAATTTTGGCTTAATCCGTTGCGTAAGTCATGAGGTTATCGTGAAAAAGAAAGCATTATTTTCTCCATGTAAACACATTGCACCCGATTTGGGTTATAACAACCAAAATCAGCTTTTGCGTTTACTTTAAAAAAAAGGTTTTCATACAATTTTCTCGAAAATGATTTCATTTCAGATGGAAATATTTGTCAGTTCTAGTAAAAACTTCATAATCAGTAAACATTTACACTACTAAACAATTATGTTTTTTCCCCAACTAATCATGTATTGTACATTGGAAGCTGGGTGTTTTGAAACAACGATGCAAAGTTGGTTTGATTACCTAATTAGACCATTCCGCGGTTTTCTTTAAAGCTGAAATTTAGCGAGCAGCAGGCCATATCCGAATTGGCGGCTTCAGCTGTAGGAACGACTATTGCAAATGGTGCTACTTCAATGAATGATGACGTGGGAATCTAGCCGAACACGGCAACTCGTACACATTGTTTTTATGAGAATGTTTGAAGGTTCTAAAGCCCATTTTTTGAATCAATTTTGTGCATACATTTTTCAACCTCTGACCCTGGCACTACGAGATCAGGTGCGCCTTAAGATATTGCACAAACCTTTTTTTCAATCTATGGTTTCATGAATCTACCAAAGTTCATGGGAAATAAATAAATTAATTAATTAATATAACTTGAAACAGCAGTATTCCTGAAATAAAATTTATCACACAAGCATAGTATACATAAACGATTGAACACTAACATATTTGTATTAAATTAATAACTTACGGCTACCGTCTGACGACTCAATACTCGGGATTTTGACAGAATAAATCTGATTGTCGACTTCCGTATCGATGTTGGTGTATTCACCCTTCTCGGCCTTCAGGACAAATACTGTTACAACTGTAACGAAAACAGTTACAACAGTAATTTTTTACCGGACAATTAATTGTTCTTGAAATTCAAAACAAACTACCAATAAACACCCGACCTGTGTCCAATTCTTCGTAGAGCTGGTAGTAAACTTCCCCTCCGGTAAAATTTAAATATTTGATGTTACCTTTATGTGTGTAAATGCAGTGAATGCCTAGTGCTTTCCAAACACCGAGGGAAGAATTCCTCAGGCTATGACATTTTAGAGCACAGGTTTTAACCGCTCAACTACCGAGCAGGCCAGTAAAATTCGATTATGCAGCTATATGAAGATGTATGTATGTTAAAAGATGACAGTGATTATCATTATACTTATATATTTCTGGTAATGAAACAAAGGATTCATCATCAGTGAACGTGATAAGATCTAGCTGGCAAGCCCGAGAAAACCTGTAAACAAGGGTGTTTTTATATGTGAACCAGAAACACCTCGGTTAACCCCTTCTGTTTCGCGACACTTGTTCTTTGTTATTTTATAAGCACCACCAATTCTAGTACACGGCATCCAATGCTTACTGTCCATCCCGATGGATAAAGCACTATGGTCTTCCTCAATAAGTGCCACGACCGGGACTCTAGCCCACACTCTGCTGATCGGAAACACCACAGCTCAAGTCCGGTGCATGCTCTAAAGCCACTATACGCAAAACGCAAAAAACATAATCCAGGGGATTTACATTTACAGACAGGTCCGTTGGTTATCTTCTCGGTAAAAAATTGTTATTAAATGCTTTAATTTTGACGTGAGCATGTTACAGAAACATGACTAATGGAAATCTATGTGTTTTTTCCATCAATACAAACCTTTTCCCTCTTCTTCATAGACTCTCGTTGCCCCACAAATGTCTTTGCCACGATCTGCACTTTCTACTTGCTTCAAGACATGTTGGAAATAGCTATGGTCTACATCGTTTGAGTGAGAGATGTTTCCCCATGACGGGGATGTTCCTTCGTTAAGAATATCCGCTATATATTAAGACAAACAATTTATTTTAAGTAAGTGAAGAACGTTATTGTTTGATAACAAATTACCACAATATCTTACTATATATTAAACTTGAGCATTTCTAACTTGATACACGAAAATTGCATTTTTGTTTGTTTTTTGGCATTTCACTTCATGTCTTTAAAGTTATTGAAATGCTGAATTGTGTGTTCACTATAAACAATAATATTAAATGCGTTCACTACTTAGTGATAGATCGGTTCTTCATATTGATGTGATTATTTTTTCAAAATTAATTAATTTGTATGCGAACGGTGGTAAAGGTAAGTTCAATTTGTTAGATATGCCGACGGCTGATTTAAATAAATCCGAGCAAGTGGTAATTAAGACAGAATTGTGTACTTAGGAGGATACCACACAACGTCAATTGTATTTTGGGGTTCGGAGTCATTTGAAACTCCCCACCAAACATCATTAACCTTGCACAAAAAAGCCATAGTTACTCCAGTATTGCTAAAGTATGGCT
The DNA here is from genome assembly GCA_037783415.1 of Leptasterias polaris. Classification (NCBI taxonomy): domain Eukaryota; kingdom Metazoa; phylum Echinodermata; class Asteroidea; order Forcipulatida; family Asteriidae; genus Leptasterias; species Leptasterias polaris. The sequence continues at coordinate 11,445,240 of JAZGTN010000009.1, forward strand.
CGGATACTTATGGCTATTACAAGATAAACAAGCGGAATGTTTGATATAAAAATATTGGACATAAGTTTGGCTAAAATAACATGATAATATAGTTATTAATACAACCTTGAACTGTAAAATTAGCCGAAGAACTCATGGAGCTCTCTTCTGCCGAGGTCGATTTGCACAGGATGATGGAGCCACCAAAACCTCGTTCCCGGTAGTCTGATATTTCCAACGTCGATGAACGTACACAAGGTGACACTTGCGACTCTTTTATGTGCACACCTGTCTCAGTTAAGTTAAGCAAAGGTATCTGCAATCTGCAAGCTGGCTGATAGACATGCCACCTGAACCCAAACATACCGGAAGCAGCAACTGCTTTACACATCAGGCGAAGATCTGATTGGTTAGTTCCTTCAGTGACGTGTGTCAACATGAGGCCTTGCTTAATGCTATTGGGTTTTGCGTCATCCACTCCTGTTGGAAAAAACTCAAGAGTATTTGTCTCGATTTCTCATAGATTGTCTAGGATTACCTCATCGGCCACGGTACTCTAATATGTATTGTACGTCTTGAGTTTAGTCGAGATCAGATCTTCAAACTATAGTATTACTGTTTTTGCACGATGTGTCAGGCGCCGTATGTTAGGAGCAACTTGCACCCGAAAGTGGAGTAAAGCAAAAAGAGGGTACATCCTATGCATACATAATTGGTCTCGAAGGATTAGAAAAAGGAAAACTAAATCACAAAACAGGTTGAAGATGTAGTTGCACATAGCTTATTTACAGGTGATTCAACTTATCTTGGGGTTTGGTGGAAAGGAGTCTCGAGGAGAGCCAAGAAAAGTCGAGCATGTACAAAAGGCAGTGTAAGTTTCGCGTCGCTGTTGCAGAGAGAGAAGAAACGCGATCTCAGACTTGAAATAAAGTCTAACACTGAACCTGAACATATAAATGTACACTGTACGTGTAGTTCAGTTTACATGTACAACTCGAACAGGGACTAAAATGTTTATGAAATAAAAATCTACTTCTTTGCAATTTGATAAAAACAACTTATTGAATAAAATTAATTCGTTCGAATTATCGTTAAAACACATTCGGATGAAGATGGTTATTTAAACAAAACAAAAACTTTCGTCATTCACGCCCGAATTTGTTCGTTCATCACATAAATTAAATGTAGTGGACATTTTGGAAACATTTGGTTTTTTTTTTTACAAGTAACCAGGAACGGATGTCGAGTCATATTAGTGGGTTTATTTTATTGATTTGTCGAGCACTTTTTACATTCGTACATTTTATGGATACATTTTTGTATTCCCAACTATACGGTATTATTTGTTCAGCCACAAACTAAGTCAAACTAAAGTGTTTAAAGAAACAGAATCACGCATACGTAAAACTCAATGGTTGGAACTACTTGGTCCCTGATGTTCGAATATGCGCGAGACTTACACAGTCTAACGCAGCATCAATATAGTTGCTATCATCAGCAACATCTAAAGTGACAGTGGAAACAACATCAGGAGAAGCAGAAGAAGCAATACACCAACATCTAAAACATCTAAAACATTACTGAAAGCACTAAAACATACCTCATCAGTGTAAATTTTAGCTTCAGCACTTTTATCAGCAGGATTCAAGCTAAGAACAAACTTTACACACATAAAGCTAAGAACAAACTTTACACACATAAAGCTCAAAACAAATACAAACTTACCTGAAGGAAGAGTAAAGTTGGCTGAATGATTGCCAGTGTTACCTGGGATCGAGGTTGTACACATGACGACTGAACCTGCATATCTGTTTTCACAGAAGTTCAGAATGGTTAAAGTTGACGAGAAAACGTGAGATGACACCATGTTCCGTTCAATCAGCACACCGCTGTCTGTATCGTTGATTACTAATGCTGTCAGATTTGACACGTAAAATTTCCATTCAATTGACGAACCAATGGCAGAGCACAAAAGCTGCTTGTTTGAGTGGTTTACCCCTTCGATGACCTCTACAAGGCTTTCAATATGTATCTTCTGTCTGGTGTGGCTTTGATCAGTCTTGTTCTCTGAGAAAGGAAAGAGGAAAAACTCCGGTATTGTAAGGGAAACACGATTTAAATTGATCACATTGGACAATTCACAAAAGCAACTTTGTAATATATTTAACAAATACATAATATTGGTTACTTGAAATCAAACTTAAAATTTAATTAAGAAATACCAGGGATTGTAAAGTTTGCCGAATAATTTGCCGAGTTCCGAGGATTATTCACTAAGCACTCTATAACAGCACCATAGTAGCCTTCTTCCAGATAGCTAAAAACCGTAAGTGTTGACGTCTGGACACAAGACGAAAGGGTCTCATGCACAATGATGACACCGTTTTTAGTGCTGAGCCCAGAACTCTCCCAAATTGCGCGTCTTAAATGGTAGACTCGCCAAACAATCATAGAGTTGCTGATAGTAGAACTTGTACACAACAGTTGCAGATTTGAATCATTTATTCCTACGTGCAGTCGTGCAAGTCTAGGAATCTCTGTATGCGTTTCATTAGATGAGGGTACTGATGATCCATGATCTGTTAGATAAAAAAACAGTATTGATTTCGTTATAAATAATAGTTTAAATACTTAAATAAATACTTTATAGGTGAGTGCAGTTTGGACAACTCGGGGGTCCAAACCGCAAGCTTTTAACAAGTCACCAACAAATCTGTCGCAGCGTCATTCAAACAGAATGTATGTTTTTGAGAAAACAGCAATTGTGAGGTCTGTAAGGAATTTACAATGTACAATGTGCTATTCCGAATAGTTAGATCTAACTAAGATCAGAGTAATTAATAAGGAAATTGGTACCGCACATGTTTTTACAATGAAAGGTAAATTTTCTTAGTTTTGTCAATCAATCAATTGTATAACACAACCATAACAATTACTCAAATGAAATGAGAACGATTGAAAGAGGAAATCTGTCTACCAATTTAGGTTGACTATAGCATTTCTCTAACAATTGTAATGACGGAGTTCTGATTGGGTTTGGCAAGATATTAAGTGTTACCAGATATTGTCAAATTAGCAGATTCATTTGCCGACTTTTCAGTAGCATAAGCTGTGCACAGGATAAGCGCTCCTTGATAACCACGTATAGCATAGTCCGAGATAACCAAGTCCGACGTCTTCAGGCAGTGTGACGCAGCACGATCCTCAACTATAACGCCGAGTTCCGTCGAACTTTGCAAGGTGCCCCAAACATTGCACACAGGGAAGTAGACGTGCCAATCTATGGACGGGCCGGTGAACGCACTTGCTGTGCACGAGAGGTGCAGATCGTACTGGTTGATATTTTCTGCCAAGCGCTCTAGACTGTGAAGTTGCAGAGTCCAGTCTTCAGTTTGTCTATTGGTCTTAAGGTCTACAATGAATCAAGTTCATACAATCATGTAAGCTCTTCAACAACAACATATACGCATGTGTTTAGTCTTCATTTGGACAAAGGTTCACTAAGTACATCACTTTAAATGTGTTTCAAAGCCTTTAAATGACTACATACAACTATGAAGATGAAATCAAATCACTCCACAATAATGCTACAAATAGAAGTTAAGTACCCGGATCTCATACAAAATGTGTCAACTTTCACTAAAAACATACGCGCGCTTACTTGTAATGTGTTTACGTGCGTGACTATTTTAATTATTACTAGTGTAGTTTGGCACGTCGATGATGCGGTAATCGCGTAATGGGAGACTTTGGAACTCTGATGGCAGCAGACTTACCAGGTAAATTTCCATTGTTTGTGTAGTTCTGAGCATGCGCACACTACCAAGAACAATGGATTTACCTGGTAAGTCTGCTGCCACCTAGGGTATTTAGGGCAAAAGTGACATCATTAGTATGGACTGCTATTGTCTGCACAGTGTGTCTGTGACTAGCGTATTTAAACATTGTGAGCAGTATTTGTTTCAAAATTTGGTCCTAAAATTAGCAATAACGTACAAGACTTGGTCGGAAATCCATTTGTCCGTCATGCATTGTGCGCAATGCGTATCTCGCATTGTGTAAAGTAAATAAATACTAAGTAAATACAAATTCAGTGAAAGTCAGCAAGAAGATGAACTTGTTTAAAAAGTAAAAAGGAACCTTAATGTTGCTTACCCGGAATAGTGAAGTTTACTTGCACGTGATCGTTGCCTGGTGTGGAAGTTGAACACACCATTACAGAGCCCCCGTAACCTCGCTCACGATAGTTCATTATCGTAAAGATAGACAACTCTACACATGGTGACAGACTGCGCTGCTCGATATTGACTCCGTCTTTCGTTTTGTTCTGCAAGAAACTCTCCCAGACACCGCATTTAGATCGATAGACTCGCCAAGCAATGGTCGGACCGCTGACGGCATTTGCTGTACACTGGAGCTGAATATCCGAAGAATTTGTGGCCGCTAATACGTGTATAAGGTCGGCCTTTAATGTCCAGTCTTCTGTAATGTTTCCAAAGTTATCTGTAACATAGAACATGACAAGCGGGAGAGATTATTTATATTGTGAACAAATCCTCTGCACAGTGTGTCTTTCACTAGAGTATTTAAACATTGTGAGCAGTTTGTGTTTCCAATGTAGGTCCTAAAATTAGCAAAAACGTACAAGACTTGAGTCGGGAAATCATATGTCCGTCATGCATTGTGCGCAGTGCATATTGTGCATTGAGTAAAATAAATAAATACTAAATAAATACAAATTTAGTGAAAGTCCGCGAGAAAATGAACTTGTCCAGTCTTCTGTAATGTTTCCAAAGTTATCTGTAACATAGAACATGACAAGCGGGAGAGATTATTTATATTGTGAACAAATCCTCTGCACAGTGTGTCTTTCACTAGAGTATTTAAACATTGTGAGCAGTTTGTGTTTCCAATGTAGGTCCTAAAATTAGCAAAAACGTACAAGACTTGAGTCGGGAAATCATATGTCCGTCATGCATTGTGCGCAGTGCATATTGTGCATTGAGTAAAATAAATAAATACTAAATAAATACAAATTTAGTGAAAGTCCGCGAGAAAATGAACTTGTTTAAAAAGTAAAAGGGAACTTTAATGTTGCCTACCCGGAATAGTGTAGTTTACTTGCACATGATCGTTGCCTGGTGTGGAAGTTGAACACACTACTACAGAGCCACTGTAACCTCGCTCACGATAGTTCATTATCGTAAGGATAGCCAACTCGACACATGGTGACAGACTGCGCTGCTCGATATTGACTCCGTCCTTCGTTTTGTTCTGCAAGAAACTCTCCCAGACACCGCATTTAGATTGGTAGACTCGCCAAGCAATGGTCGGACCGCTGACGGCATTTGCTGTACACTGGAGCTGAATATCTGAAGAATTTGTGGCCGCTAATACGTGTATAAGATCGACATTTAATGTCCAGTCTTCTGTAATGTTTCCAAAGTTATCTGTAACATAGAACATGACAAGCGGGAGAGATTATTTATATTGTGAACAAATCCTCTGCACAGTGTGTCTTTGACTAGAGTATTTAAACATTGTAAGCAGTTTGTGTTTCCAATGTAGGTCCTAAAATTAGCAAAAACGTACAAGACTTGAGTCGGGAAATCATATGTCCGTCATGCATTGTGCGCAGTGCATATTGTGCATTGAGTAAAATAAATAAATACTAAATAAATACAAATTTAGTGAAAGTCCGCGAGAAAATGAACTTGTTTAAAAAGTAAAAAGGAACTTTAATGTTGCCTACCCGGAATAGTGTAGTTTACTTGCACATGATCGTTGCCTGGTGTGGAAGTTGAACACACTACTACAGAGCCACTGTAACCTCGCTCACGATAGTTCATTATCGTAAGGATAGACAACTCGACACACGGTGACAGACTGCGCTGCTCGATATTGACTCCGTCCTTCGTTTTGTTCTGCAAGAAACTCTCCCAGACACCGCATTTAGATCGGTAGACTCGCCAAGCAATGGTCGGACCGCTGACGGCATTTGCTGTACACTGGAGCTGAATATCTGTAGAGTTTGTGGCTGCTAATACGTGTATAAGGTCGGCCTTTAATGTCCAGTCTTCTGTAATGTTTCCAAAGTTATCTGTAACATAAACAAGACAAGTCGGAAAGATTGATTTTTTTTTATTGTAAACAAATCCTTCAGGGTGATGAATATTAATATGTTATTCTTTTTACTACAAATACCTGGAATCATCAAGTGAGCCGAATCCGATGCGTCGTCGTATGATGTTGCGGCTGAACAAAAGATAACCGAACCCTCGTAACCTCGTTCCCGGTAGTTTGAAATGGTCAGTGTAGACATTTGGATACAGAATGATCTCTCGTCCTCTTCAATACGTATGCCAGCGTCTGTTTGGTTACGTAAATTCTTCCAAGCTTTGCATCTTGGTCGATAGACGCGCCAGGTGATGAACGAAGCATGAATGACACTTACTTTACACTGAAACTTCATATCTAAAGTGCTTTCGAGTGGTGAGACCTGCTCCAAATGTTGAACTTTCAGACTCCACTCTTGAAGTGGGACACCGGAGTTTTCTTCTGAAATACGTTAAAACAGTATCGCGTGTGGGATTATGAGGCATTGCATGGTACGGTATCAATGTAGATTTGGTTTGCTGGTAACACCATGTGTATATTATCTACTTACTGGGTAGATTGTGTTCTTTTGAAAAATTGTCTTGTTATAATTATTATACTGCCGTGGAGTAGAGTTATCGGAATTCGGGAGACTTCTCAGTTCAGAAAAGAACTCTCCTGCTTATTAACTACTACCTCGGCGGAAGGTAGGAAATCCGCCGAAGTGTTAAAACTTCTTATAACTAAACGAGCTCAAGTTCCTCAATGATCAACTACCGAAAGGGATGAAAACTGTACGAACATAATTAGGCAGCTTTTGAGCAATGATTCTCCTATTCTACTACAATTGTCTTGCTGATTATAGAACATATCAACTATCAAGTGCATGGCCGGCCATTTTTTAATTACGGAAATGACCCAGCCTCGCTATTGCCAGTGCGCCGTATCGACACCTCTCGTCTCTAATCCATGGAAGGGAAGCACTAGAAAACAACTCCGATTGACTTGTGAAAACAATGCAGATTTTGTAGTCTAAACAAGTACACATAAATTACAGCTAAAAACCAATCTATGACCCTACCTTGAAATGTTGATAAGGTAAGAACAAACTTGTTTGTGATTGGAAGGTAATAGGTTATTTTTAATTCAATGTTTACTGTATACTGAATCTCCCATTAGTTCATGTTGGAATGTTTCGTTACGTAATTGATTTTTGTTTTCAGTATAAAACCATTGAGCACACCCTCGTGGTTTGTCGTGTAGAAGCGTGTGTGTCGGTCACCTTGGTTATTTACTTTGTTCATAGGTTCTAAGCTTTACCGGCGTTTGGTCCTCAGTAGCAGATTCGACAACCATTGTAAATTGTAGTAACATGATAGATTATCTGAACACGGAGATTTGTGCCTGAATGAGTATACTTCTTGTGTTCATTTTGGTCAATATCATCCCGCGGATGGTTGGAAAATTCCCAACAATCACATGGTTACAGACAGTATTTTTTTCTATTCTTTAAGAGGTGGTATTTTGAGAAAAGAGGTGGTATTTTGAGAAGAGAGGCGGGTGAGATAACTCTCGAAGTTCGCAATGTTTGTCTTAATGAGAATTCATTGAACTATTAACAATTTCTTATTTGAACCGGCACTTCAATCGATAAAAGATCATTGAGTATGGAGTGGTTGTCACCCATAGTTTTTGTGTGTGCAAACAAGAACATCGGAAATCGCTTACCTGGGTTATTTTTAGAGGTACGTTCCCATGTATACTCCATGACCGACACCTCAGCGAGCTGCAAGATCGCCTCATTAACACCCTGGTAAGAAGGGTCGATATCAAAGCTGACCCACCTCGCCACCACCGGCGGATCACAAAGGAATACGTTTGTGGCACCACGAGAGGTCTGTGAAGACGTGGCAGGTTGACCGCATTGCTGGTTGACAGAGAAGATCGGGGAAAGCCCGGCTCGTGCGGTTGCTCCGAGGAAACGTTGCCGACCTCCAAGTGGGAAAATTAAAAAAATTAACATGTTATTTAAGAGTAGGGGCAGGTTTGAACCTCATGCTAAGACAGCACGTAGCAGTGCATGCTGTGAATGGTTGTGGGTTTTGTTTCCCAGCCCATAAAAACCACAACCTTGGGTACTGATCACACCCCCTTCCACTCTTGTGCAGAGGTCCAGTCTAGGATATCAATGACATTCACTTGGCTCTGGGCATTGAAACTATGACAAAACATTACATGAATAACTTGTGATTCACGTAATAATACATTTGCTGTATCAAACAAAATTTGAACGTTTCTATTACCGATATAAAAATGTGAGTTTCAGTTCGTGAAAACACGACAATTAAATACAAAACGGGACAATGTAGTACAACATTATGTGTGCTACTTTGGACACACGTGCTCTTACCGCAGCAATCCACTCTGATTCGGACTTTGATTTTTCCCAAGCGGTGTTCACCACCCAAGTCTAGTTTCCACCATGGATGTGGGTCACCGTTCTCTAATATACGAAAAACGGAAAGAAAAAACATATAAAATAATGTACACAGTGTCTCTGGCAAGGGCAATCATGTATAATAATTATATAGTATTGCGTTCCCTCAAAATATGAATATTCTTTCCGTCGATATCATATTGATTCCTCGAGATATTATTCGAGGTGTACAATATGATAATTCGTTCAATCGAATTACCATTTCAAGGGAACAAAGTACAATTCCCTTTAGCTAGTCTATGTTTTCTGTAGAGCGAGACTTGCAGTTAGGTCAGAAAATGGCAACCAAAGACACTTTTCCATTCTCGGCCCAGGCAGCTATTCCGGGCCAGAGCCGGGGCCCAAGCCAAGGTTTAAATAAGGCCCGATGCATCATGCCTTACCCGTATGACTGAAGGATGCTTGATTGCCATCTATAGCCTTCTGTGGCGTTGATTGATTGCGGGGAGTGGTACTCTGTGATGTAGACTTTCCAATCACAGAAAGAGCTTGATCGTAAAAAGACAAAGGAAAGAAATAATTTACGTCAAACAGAACGTAAGTTTCAAAACTTGTTTACACTGGTTTACATTGTTGCTTTTTGTGCCAAACATCATTAAAGTAACTTTAGCTAAACAAAAAAAGTAACACACGCAAACACGTTTGTAAATCCCGAAAATGTAGGACTTCTTTTTGTTCTCCTATTGTTTTGACTTTTTTTTTTTTACGACGTCCCCATTGGTTTTGTACTTGCACGCGTATGTATTTAAATGGATTGTTGTCACTTTGTAAAAACAAAATATGGAAAATTTGTGACAGGTGGGTTATTCTACACAGTGAAATAACGGCACTTTTACATCATGGGTCCTGAAACTTGTTGAAAATATCAACAGCATTGAGTACATCAATAACTTTCAAAAACCGATTGGCAAAATCTTATGATGTTTGCCACACATATCGCTTGGTAATAACGACGTCGATATAATAGCAAAAGTTAATCTCAATTCCTTAATAAATCAATGCTTACTTTTAATGGTAAGGCTTGCTGTTTGGTTGTCAGATGTTTCCAGGTTTGAAGCTGAACACATGACGATCGAACGGCTGATGAGTTGGTCCCAGTAGTTGAGTATTGTCAAGGTAGACGTCTGGACACAAGACGACACATTGCTCTTTTCTATGACTATTCTATCGTCTGTACCGTTTTGCAGAGTTTCCCAGGCATCACACTGTGAGTGATAGATTCGCCATGCAATATCTAGACCTGAACTGGCACCAGCTGTGCACAAGAGCCGGAGATGTGATTGGTCAACTCCTTTGGTCACTTCGTTGAGACTGCGAACTTTTAGAGACCAATCTGAGTAGAAACAAATACATTTGTTAAATTGCTGGCATGGACATGTCAATGCGCCAGCTGGCTATAGATCAGCAACCAACCACTATTGATTAGTTTAAGATATAAAATGAAATTTTGCACGATGTCTAAAAATTGTAATTGAAGACAAGTTCCACTTTGGTTAGTTTTTTCTTTTAAATGGAAGCAGAATATTTTGAGAGAAAAAAAACAAAAAAAACAAAAAACAATATTGTCACACAAATTCCATCACTTAAAATTTAAGATGAAGTGGCTTCAATAATACCTTGTCGAAAACACACGCATAACCTTACTGATCGGGTTTGCGGGTTCCTGCTAATGTAATGTCATCTCTGAAGAATTTCTGTGTGGTCCAGGCTAAACAAAGGAAAACCCTGTGTGGTCTTTTATTCCAATGTGTAAAAGACCACACAGGGGCCGGTGTGTAGCTCACAGGTAATTGTTACGTAAACTCTCTGGACATTATTTCGCTATGTGCACTTAAGGGGAAAAACACTTAAATACTGATGAAAACTTCTGAAGCGTTAAAGGAACATGGAGATAGAACGAAACTTTAATTAATAACTATGAGATAGGCCTAGGTCATAATTATGATATAGGCCTAGGTCACGCTACAACTCTGACTTGTTGTAGTCCCAAGACATAAATATAAGACATATAATTAAGACTTTTTTTCTCAATGTAATTTTTACTCGTCCGTAGATAACAAAGTCCCTATATAGTGTGGACATCTTTTGTTTCCATGTGCACAATTCGTATGCATATCCATTAACATGAAAACACTTATTATAAGTGCGTAAACACCTACAACGGGAACCTCTTACTGTCTCTCTTATTATGCACGGGCTGAACTTGGCTGGTGTGCTTAGCACCCTTGTGCAAAGTACAATCATTTGGATATAGTTTGCTCTTAGAATAACAAATGTTAAAACACCAAAGCTTTGCCACAACTTCCCCGCACTGTAGTTTTTAACTTACCAAAAGATCCGCACGAAAAAAGTGTCCTCACGCCATCGTCATCGAGCTTTCCATCCATTAACAGCAAATTACTGAAAGCAATCCTTTCTTCAAATTGTTGGGACGAACGTATTCCAATGTTCCCGAGAAGCAAGTTTAGGGTAGTACTTTGTTGAAAGTCTTCGTCATCATAAAACCCCCCATCGATTAATACCCCATTGACATATGTATCGATTAATTCTTTATCGATATTAACTGCACATGCAACATGGAACCAAGGGCAGTCCGTACAGAGTCCTTCCCGAACTAAACCAGTGATGTTGAAACCTTTCGATATGCTGTAACTAGTACTGCTGTTGTTGCTGTCTGTGATTGTTTTAGATGCAGAGCACACAATAAACTTTAATTCCTTTGTGATCCAAATTCTGAAGTTCGACTTGTGATTATTGTCATGTTTAGTGCTGACGATTTGATATGGGTAATAATAGTCAGAACGAAATAATTCAAATTTAAGCCACACAGACCAGGTATAACCAGCCGACAAACAAAATCTATAATCTGATACACAAGTGTCATCGAAATTGCCCAGATCAATGTAAGAGTATTCTGGTTTAAAAACAGCACATAGTTCATCCACAACTTGAGGAGCTGTTACCAGACTTGCTGTCCTTTTACCAACAATGGACACAACTCTATCATCTATAAACACTGCTGTGTTGCATGGTTCATTGGGATCGACTGTACCATTGTCGCCAAGGCTCCACTGATATACCTCAGGTTGATCTGAGAAAGCAGATTGAAAAAAAATTTGTCTAGTAAAATTGAAATAAAGCAGACTGTTGGGTGCACTTTTCACCAGTCAAGAGTAAAATGTTCAATAGCCGACCAGAGTCAAAAGACCGATTCAACATGAATGTTAACATTCTCAGTCAAAATATGTTGTAATCTATATCGACGCTCTATATGGGCTTTCAGAGAATATATATAGCGTTTTAAGTTATAAGCTAGTTTTGAAATATTGGTTGTAAAAAATAAAAAGTTTTTGGCACTTTGTGAAACAAACTTCTCGGTTCTTATTATTTTGGTTTTGCAGTTCATTTTCTTGAACAGTTATTGAACAAGATAGGTTTAAGACATAGTGTTTTGTCGTAAGTCGTTACATACTGATCAACTAAATCCAAATCACAAAAAGGGGAACAAATTAAAATAAATAAATGTCAGTACGTGCTGACAGCAGCCCTCACAAAGGTTAAACATCATTATAATCACCTTCGATGGTCAAGTTAGCTGATTCGTAGGCTTGCTTTGACGGGCAAATTGCCAAGCATGTCAAAATAGAACCAGGAAAGCCTAGCTTCCGGTAGTTCATGATGGTCAATGTAGACGTCAGGACACACGACGACACGTCATAATTCTCGATACGGACGCCGTTCTCTTCGTCATCACTGACGTCATCCCACACCTCGCGTTTTGATTTGTAGACGCGCCACGTGATGGAAGGGCCCGTTGAAGCGCTAGCTGTGCAATGTAGCTGGAGAGTGAACGGGCTGACTCCCTTAGACACCCGCACCAGACTACGGAGTTTCAGATCCCAATCTGTTGTGAGAAAATGAACCCAACGGCATAACCGCCAAATATTGATGCTCGTGTTTTTCTTGAATGTGTTCCGAAAAACGTCATGACATCTTTGAAGTGCACTACTTTGTTGTTGCCAAAAGTAGCCAATAAATCTAAGTTCCCCATTGTGTGAAATAATGCAAATACCAATAGACACTGATGTAGAGCCTCGCAATTTCTCAACAAAAATTGCTTCAAAAGGTGCAAACAAGTAAATTAGTAATACACATCAGGTGTAGTTGTTCTAACCGCGTTTCCAGATTGTTAAAAAAAAAAAATTAAAAAAATTGTGTAATCCTAATTGTGTGAAAATAGTAAGTCAAAACAAAACAATTTTTGTCACTGCAATTTTCAAAACATCTCATTAGGAGTGGCGTTATGAAAAAAAAAGACAAACGGTGCATCTGTCCTGTATCTATTTCATTCAAATACGTCTTACTAAACCGAGGCAGGAAGTTCAGATAGTCCGACTCTTTTATTGAGATTCGACATTCACCCAATGGAGAAATACTTAAATAGTGGTGTACAAAAACGATCACTATACGCGCATTCACCAAAAGGTGGCGAACTGCCGATGACGTCTAATGCAGAACGTTTACATGAGGCGTGTCTTGGCTGAGCGGCTGAGCGGCTTAGTGCATCGGAGGCAAGTTCTTGTGGTTAATGTAGTAGGTTCAAATACCAGTCATGACACTATTGTCGTTGAGTAACCTACTTTAACAATAATTGCTTCTCTTCGCCCACGGGTAAATGAGTAGGCCTACCTATGAAGGCAGAGATGATTCTTGTAATTGATACTTATTCGGAAGCACGGGCTTCGTCTCCCAAGGGAGCGTATAAGATGGGGTAACTGTGTTGGAGCGCCAATTGAGCGTCATTGAGTGACGGATGAGAGCGCTATAATATAAGAAGTGAAACTTACCCAAGCAGTCACTTACCCATTGATCCACAAGTGTAGAGATGTTCAATGCCGACGCCACCTAGGAAACCGTCCTTTACTATCAAGTTACTAAAAGCCACTTCGGTTTTATCACTTCTCGTGTTGTAGTAATAATCCCCCAAAGTCAAGTCACGGGGCTGTGAATATACTAATTGGTCAAACAATTCCAAATCATCAAAAAAACTGTCAGTAAACCTATTGATCCACGCCCCATTGATGTACGTTTCAACTTTACCTGGGTCTGTACCTGTATCTGTAAAATTAACAAAACATGCTACGTGGAACCATGGGCAGTCCTTGCATGATCCATCTTGAACAAAACTGGTCACATTGACACCCCTTGAGATATGATATAGAGTATTGTTCGAACTGTCGGTGCTGGCTTCCTTGTTGTATATTGTACACACAATGTGCTTCAAGTCACTCGTGAGCCATAGTCTAAAATTGAACTTGCTGTTCTCATCAACCCCTGTGCTTATAATACTTATCGGGTATCTATAATATGATCGAGCGTAACTAATTTTAAGCCACACAGACCAGGTGGATCCAGTAGACATGCAGAATCTAAAGTCAGATACACATGAACCATCGTAATTGCCAAGATTGATTAACGAATATGGAGGTTTTAAAACGGAACATGAATTCTCCACGACTTGAGGTGCAGGTATCAGACTGAACAACCAAATGTCTCGATAAGAAGTAACGCTCCCATCCGTAAACGATGCCGTGTTGCAGGATTCCCCATTTATAAGGTCGACTGTGCCATTTTCTCCAAGGCTCCATTTATACAGCTCAGGTTGATCTGGATAATAATTATAATAGTAACACAAATAATTTATTTGAAAAAGCTCAGTTGGTAGAGTGCCGGCACGTTAAACTTGAGGTTGTTGGTTCAAATCCTGCTCTGGTCAAGTTTTCTTTGTTCAACCGCAATTTTAAACATTTAAATTTGACCCAGTCGGTGTCCCTTGTGGGTTAAAACTTGATATTTTGAAGCAAAAAAATCGCATCCACTTAACCCTTTCAGTACCAACACATATTGGCTACTTATGCCATGGTGACCAGAGACATTTCCTTGACATGGCTACCTGGAGACCAACACTATTTTGCAAAGTTTCAGGTTACAGCGCCCTCACAAGGCAGATTGGGGTTAGCCTAGGTCCTACTCACATAATGCAAGTTGAGCAACCAATAACATATTACTGTTTCCTTTGGCATATTGCCTTGGACTAAATCATTGCCTTTAACATATATTTGAGGTATGGTATTATGACCACTAAATACACAATTGAGTAGTTTAAATGTTGAAGCTAAACATTTGTCAAGTAGCTGTTCATACCAATCTGCATGAGACATATTTTTGAAACGTTAAATAAACATAAGGTTTTAATAAATTACTTTTGAAACAGCATCCTCCCCCCCCCCCCCCCCCCCCAAACCCGCCCAAAATTAAATAACAATTGGTTGAGCCTCACAGATACTGGGAGTTGGTGACTATACCCATGTTGATCAATTGGTTAAGGCGGCCATTTAGATTGTTGGCAAATTATGAATCGTCCAAAAATAATAAAAGTTTTAATTAATTGTTTATGAAGCACCCCCCCCCCAACCCGCTCCTAGGATAGGACATTAAATATAAACAAGAGAGTTTGGATTACGCACAATATGACTTATAAATAAATGGCTGGTAAAATCAATAGTTTTATTTATTTCTACATTTATTTCTACATTCTCCAAACCCCACCCCCCACCAACACATGTTCCCCATCTAATTTTGCCTTTTCACTTAAACCCTTTCCCCCCCCCCCCCTTTTTCCCTATTAAGAACTATCCACATATCGCCTCATACGTTCTTTAAAGCTTTAATTTCCAAGAACTTTATAAATACTATAACTAAAGCTCTTTGAACGTTATGAGTGCGTTCCGGTACTACTATTTTTTTGTGCTTGCTCTAAAAACACTCTATATGATGCTTATATATACAAAACCATCAAAATCTTCTTTGTGGTCACACCAAGTCTCATCTTATAGTCTGTCGGCACAAGGCTACACGTTTGATTCGCTTTTCCCCTACACATATTTTGTTGTGCTTGCTCTAAAAACACTCTATATGATGCTTATATATACAAAACCATCAAAATCTTCTTTGTGGTCACACCAAGTCTCATCTTATAGTCTGTCGGCACAAGGCTACACGTTTGATTCGCTTTTCCCCTACACACATTTGATTCCTTCCCCTGACCTTCCAGTCAGCGGTCGAAAAGTGAGCAATTGAATCTTTGGATCTTGGTCCGAACGATCCGTGAATAGCCATATATAAAAAACGTACACTTGTTACGTAAGTGTTTCAGATTAAGGAGATTTGAGACTGTCTCTAGAACAACCACATTTAACTAAATTTTGCATAATACTACACCATGGGTCATAGCCTTGACTGTAAACCTTACTGCCCGGGGGCCCATTTCACTAAAGTCCCCATTTGCGATCATCGCTATCGCACTTGCGATGAGATCGCAAACCGCAAATCCATCGCACTTGCGACGCCGATGATTTTGCGTTTCACTAAAGTCATCGCAGTTGCGATGATATTAAAAGGAAAATAAATGTTTTGTACGAGGCTAAATGTAGTGACCTTTGACATAGCCCGCCAAAAAATCGTCGGTCCTCGCATGATGGACGTCTTAATGTCAAAATGTTGTTGCCGCGGTTCGATTAAAAACGAAATGCATAAATTGCAGTTTAAATGTAAATAATTTTCATGCTGGTGCATCAAAAATAACAACAGGTGGACTATATTAATGTTTAAGCATTCATTTAAAAAGGTTCACATGAAATCATATTCAACTTGTTTCATTTGTAGGCCTATTAATATAATTAATTTTATAACATTTTGTAAATAATAATAATGTAACGTAGAGATTTATGAACATTTGACAAAACTAGTTAAATCATGTATATGAGAAAGACGCCAAAAGTGTTGTCACCGAAAATTGGTACATGATATTAAATTGGAAAGGCTGAATTCTTGATGCAATATCAATAGGCCTACACTAATTTTAGGCCAAAATGCTGGCTAAAATAATTGAACCCAATAGATTTAGATCTCCTTTTTACCGATTTTAAGCTCTCTCGTTAAGAGATTAAGGGTTTCCCGAGTCTCCCAGTAAAAGACTGGGAATGAAAATAACGCAATTTTACTCTTTAATTCACGGACAAACTACCGTCAAGACGTACACCAATAATAACATCTAGGCACAAAACGGCGCAATTTATCATAAATTTGCGATGAACTTATACTTTGCGGACACTAACGAGTCATCGCAAGTTGCTCATCGCTAATAATTGTTTTGCGATGAGTAAGTTCGTCGCAAAGATTTAGTGAAATCGTTATTCAAAATCCATCGCTAAGTTGCGATGGTTTTTGGATTTAGCGATCGGTTTCGGCGTTTGCGATGATCAAAACGCGTTAGTGAAATCGGCCCCAGGTCACCGTAAATGACCATCTCGATTTAAAAGGGTATAAATACAGCGGGCAATGTCACAAGGTATCATTGCATCTCTTAAAATCACAACGAGCAGCAAAATGGCCAACATCTACGTCTTCGATTGCCCCCGCACCCCTGGGTCATCCTACAACGACGACGGGGAGGACGACCTTATGTTATTTGACGATGACGTTGACATCCCTTGTGGTCAGCGGTCGCAACCTCGTCCTCGTGACTTGTCGTTGCAAAAGAAAAAACAAGACACCAGACAGCAAATCAAACTGAGCCCCTCCGCTTTCGGTCTGGTCCGTAAAGCCAGAATGGAGATTGTCCGTCTCGCCGGCTTGAGAAATCGAGTTCGGAGGCAGGCTGACAAACTGAGGGAAAGCCTTGATCGTGTGTATTACGTCCGGAACTTTTCGTGAATTCACGAAAAGATCGTAAACTAAATATTCTCAAGGTAAAACTGCAACGTAATTTTTTTTACAAGCCCACGGTGATTCAAAAAAAGTACTCGTGTTCGAATAAAAACAATAGTTATTGCTCAAAAAGTCGCTGTTTTAAGGGTGAAATTGGTGTCAAACTTCCTGAAAATGTCCGACTGAGTTAAAACAAAATGGTGGCCATTGAGAAAGTGTTTCGTCGTGACGTCACGAACTAGCCGGGGTGAGGCCCCAAATAACCCGCTCCACAAGCAGAGGCACTTGGGTGAGCCAAAACAATGACGTCAAAGCTAATCGAACGCACTGGGGTCAGACCTGGGTCGACCCGGGGAAGCTAACCGGACGCACCCAGAGCACGCGGATTTATAAGATCATACTTGTCATAAAATGAAAAGCAGATTTTGTTTTTTAGTTCACTGTTCGACATCTTGCAAATGTGGGGTATATAATGGTTTCGCCCTCAGGAACGTGACGTCACGAACCAGCCGGGGTGAGGCCCCAAATAACCCGCTCCACAAGCAGAGGCACTTGGGTGAGCCAAAACAATGACGTCAAAGCTAATCGAACGCACTGGGGTCAGACCTGGGTCGACCCGGGGAAGCTAACCGGACGCACCCAGAGAACGCGGATTTATAAGATCATACTTGTCATAAACTGAAAAGCAGATTTTGTTTTTTAGTTCACTGTTCGACATCTTGCAAATGTGTCGTATATAATGGTTTCGCCCTCAGGACTCTTAATTTAATCGCCAATCACTTCCAAAAATGAGGTCATTATCAGGTGAGAATATTAACGCACTTATATCGAATTACGCATACCGTGACGTCAACAATTTCAAAACGGCAGATTTTGAATCCCTCCGCCGCCAGTAAAAATTTTCTGTAAACAAAATTGTACTTTTTGCAGGTCAAATTTAAGGTAAAGCCATACTTTTGTAAGTACTCCAAAAATAATTACCATAACAATTTAATTGGTATACGCTGCAGCTATTGATAGTATACACTATTTTGAGAAAGGATTCCCTTCGAAGTATTAGTGGTTTGGATAATTTTGAGAACCGGCTCGTGCATTAATTTTTTCTTAAATTTCTAAGAGTTGGTGTCCGTTCGCGAATACCGCGGACAGACAAAAAGTTTGTACCCGACGTCACCTTGCTAGCATGGATAGATTTGACTTTCACGATGGCAGTTTTCTGCTGTTTTCTCGGCAAGTAGAAAGCCTATTCAGCAGAAACTTTCAGGTGACTTTTAATTCACCTTTCTTGATAATCCTATAAATCAGCTTTATGTTGACAAAAACTAAAATATGACCCTACCTGAATATTTCCCTTAAAAAAAAAAAAGTTTTACAGGTAAAGTCTTGATTCTGAAAAACCTCTAGTTTGAACGTCATCAACTGGTATCACGGGTTTTAGAAGTATGTTGAAATAATCTTTCGTTATAAAGGCGAGAATAGTTCCAGTTGCGGGGTATTCTTGCATTAAACATAATGCAACCCGTGATATGAACAATTCTGAATAGCAGTGAAGATGGTACATAAACATATTTTATCCACTATGTAGTCCTGTCGAGTTTTAGTATGTTCTCAAGGTAAAAGTTTCATAGACAAAGATTATTGTTAAAAATATAATGTAATTTGTAACAGCACGGATATCATATGATCAAAAGCTTGGAATAATTACCTGGAATTGTAATATTGGCTGTTAATTTGGACACACTTGAAGGGGTAGAGGTTGAACAAACAAAAACGGAACCCGTGTAGTCCAGTTTGCGGTAGTTCTCGACAACCAATGTAGACGTCAGGACACACGACGATGCGTCATGATTCTCGATACGCACGCCATTCTCTTCGTCACCTCTGACGTCATCCCACACCCCACGTTTTGATTTATTGATACTCCATTTGATTGAAGGGCCTGTCAAAGCACTGGCTGTACACACGAGCTGAAGGGTGAACGGGCTGACTCCCTTTGACACTCGCACCAGACTACGGAGTTTCAGGTCCCAATCTAACGTACAGGGAATAAAACAACCATCTTTAAACTGAATGCAAATAATTGGAAAGTGCACTCAAGGTATTGTCGGCATGGTTTCCATATAAAGTTTTGACAGAATACCTTTGACCGGTCAACAAATGCATGATAATCGAACACATACTCTTTGTCTACTATAGACCCATTGCATAACACGACGACGTTACAAGCTCAAACACCACCCTTGCCGATGTCAAAGCAAGACATATCATTGGCCAAGAGTTGTGCATGGCGCGTATTTACTTGCGCTTTTCCATTGACTGACCTCAATGATGGCACTGTCTGCAAGGGTTCTATTGTCCGCCAGTGCATACTCGACCCCTTTTTTGGAAATTTTGCATGTGCTCAGGTTTTTTATTAAAATGGCTGGTTTACTTCTCAGAAACCCTCAGAAACCTGTTAACATTATAGATATTTATAAAGCTTACATACAGGGCTACATTTTTAGCAAGTTGTTGACCCCCCAGCAGGTTTTGAAAAAAAATTATGGCCATTTTAAAATTCATATTTTTATTTTGAAAACTCATATTTTTTCATATTTATGTAAATTTTGTAATTTCCAAATGTCTGAAATTGTTTTGGTGCCATTTTTTGAAATCTCCATCATCTGATCTCCCTATACAGATAAAGGAATATATTTTTTTCAAATCATTTTATGTGTTACAAATCATTTGCTAAAACAAAATTTACCAGCCGGCAGGAGTCTATGGTTGGATCAATGCCTTCGTTCAACATTTCTTCTTCGCCACTATCAAGATCGCCGTTCTCGTCGCTCTCATCAACAAAACCCAACAAATCCAAAAGTTCTTCCTCTATAAATTGTCTTCTGGAAGGTTGGATAACATTAGACTGCTTTTTAGGCTTCTTTTTAGTCATTTTGAAGCTGAAATATAGCGTTTTGTTTTAGATAGAGAGAACGGAATTTGCACAAAGTCGACATACACAACACGGGTGACGCGCGCATGGCCAGTTTTTTTGGCAAAGCAATAGTCTGGTTTCTTTTCGCTTCGTAACTTTATTTATAAAGGTCGCACACAGGGTATCATACCATCATTGGAAAGCTTATGTTTTCAGCTTTCTAATGATGCATGACTCGGCCAATAGAGGGGGCAGTTGGTGTTCGATGAGAAGTGATTTATTTTTCGGCCGCCGCTGGCCGATTTTACGAAGGGTCGAGTTGAAAGGGTTAAAAGCGATAAACGTTTTCACGAACTGACACAAGCATTGTGTGCGGCCCGCACAGATGTGTTTTCATGAAGTGACGCACACGTAGTATTCTAGAATGTGTCACTTCATGAAAACGGAAAGTGTCTATTAAACATTTATTCAATTTTTCAAAGTTCAAAGCATCAAGTTCCCACTATGGGAAAATTAGTTTGAAATGTTGAAGGAATTGCTACTGTGTTAAAAAGCGTTTAGTTGGACGCCGTTTTCTTCTATTACTAGTTTTTACTTGTGAAGTAGGTATGTGTCAGTTCGTGGCGTCGGTGACAGATGCATCGACTGATGTAACATAATTCTGGAAACCCCTGCACTGTATAAACTATATATACATATATATATATATATATATTAATACAATAATTCATGAGTGCAACTTACCAAGAGATCCACATGCATAAAGACCTTGAATTGCCTGACCTCCCAGCGGACCATCAGTTACCACCAAGTTACTCAAGGCAACCTCTGAGTTGTGCGGAAGTACGTCAATCGAATGTCCAAGAGACAAGTTTTGGCCCAAACTGTCCAACTGTGTAGCGAAGTCATTGTCAAATTGGTCAAGGTACCATCCATCGTTCTCTGTTGCGTTTACGTATGCTCTAATGACACCAGTATCGAGAGTACTGGATAAGTTGAACACGCATGAAACGTGAAACCATGAGTTCATCAAGTTTCCAGTCAGTTTGATCCCTCTAACTTTTGTGCTGTTGTTGATAAATGCCGAACAGAACAGATGCTTATAATCATGTGTGATCCAGAGATCGAAGTTCGATCTCTTCCCACCATCTTCACCAGAACCGACAATTGGATTTAAACGATAGCCGTTAAACCTCGAATAATCCATTTTCAACCAAACTGACCAAGTGAATCCCGCCGACACACAGAAACTGTAGTCAGCCACGCACGTGCTGCTAAAGTCCCCGAGTTCAATATAACTGTACCGCCCTATCGACACAGCACAGGAATCTTCAACAACTTGTGGAGCGAGTACCATCCTAGGGCTATCTCGGGTTCCATTACTTATAACATTAACACTGCCATCACTGAGCGATTCCATGCTGCACAATTCCGCATTTCTTACACCCACGGCACCGTTGTCACCAAGAGGCCACTGGTAATGCTCAGGTTGATCTGAAAGAAATGTACAACAATTACAATTTAAAGGGACACGTTGCCTTATGATTGGACGTCTTGGGCTATAAACAGCATTTGTTATGAAATGAATACGGTTTGGGGTTGAACAAAGAAAATCGACTAGAGCGGGATTTCAACCAACGACTCCTCTACCAACTGAAATATCAATCTCCATGTCAGCGGTCTCCCTATAGACCTTATGCGTTGACGTCACCAAGCCGCCATCTTAGAGGTAAACTGATGATGAAACAATGGAAACGCGCTGATTTGTACGCGCGGCGCACAGGACTGGCCAATGAACATCTTCCTTTTGAACTCTAGGCGAGGGCGCCCTACTCAAATGTCGTCATGTGCATAAGGTCTATTTAGTCAATATCTTTGAGTGGGGTGCCAGTATGAACATGGTTAGAAAGATATTTTCAAAGTACAATATAATGATTCACATATTAGTATCCCTTGAAAATGTGTGGTTTTAATTTAACTTCGTGAACTAAACACGGTTTGCTATGTTGAGTATACAGTTGGTTCTACAAAAAATGGTGGACCGTGTTTAGTTCACGAAGTAAAAGAAAAACCAACATTTCGAGGGATATTTGTAAAAATAATCATATTCTACTTTTAAAACATCTTTTAAACAATATTAATTTCATAAAAATACCCTTTATAACTCTACGAATCCAAGGCAATGTGTCCAATTTCATACAAACACAAATTATGACAAAATTTACACATTGTTTGAAGGTTTCTGACGGAAAAGCCAAATGCGACATAATTTATTTTGTTGTAACTCTGTTTTCTTTCAAAAAAGAAATGTAAAAAAAAATTGTAGCAGGGTTGGTGTTTCTTTAAAAATTAAGAATGCCAGACCGTTGCAATTTTAAATAGACCAGACCTCTCGGGCACAAAAAACATTTAAGAAAGGTTTACCTGGTAAAGTAAAATTGGATGTTTTGTACAGTGGACTCCCCCCCTTGGAGGCTTCGCACATAACAACGGAGCCCACGTAGCCCAGCTTTCGATAGTTCGAGACTGTCAATGTAGATGTCAGGACACAAGACGAGAGGCTATGATTCTCGACTCGAACGCCATTCTCCACGTCATCTCTGACGTCATCCCACATCTCGCGTTTTGATTTGTAGACGCGCCATGTAATGGTAGGGCCTGTAGCATCACTAGCTGTGCACACGAGTTGAAGAGTTAGTGCGCCGACTTCTTTTGAGTCCCGCACCAGACTACGGAGTTTCAGATCTGGGTCTGTTGCATGAAGAAAGACAAAAATCATAGTGATCAGATACCACGAACTATTGATCTGGTTTCCTTTTAGGAACAACATGGGGTCCCACTTTCTACTCTATACGTTGGTCCGTGTATACCTACAATCTGGAAGGTGAGAGTTGGCACCACGATAAGTTGCGGTCCTTTTAGGAAAAACTCACAATAAAATGTGAGAGTCTCTCGCGTATTCGAACTTCCGTGACAATGTTCGTCCCAGCCTTGGTGAGTTGAACGAGGTGTACAGTTCTGGTTATTTAAAAAGTTCACGTACTTTATGGCTATAAATAAGATATCATATTGCTGGGAACAAAAATTAACCATTAAATATATTAATAAGTGAAAACAAAACTGGACAACCTGTGAATAAAGACTCGACCTCAGTTTCAGGTAAACTTGCAAATAATCAAGGATTTTGCCCATCTTATGTTATTGTCTAGTTGCCATTATGTCATGGTCGCAAAAACTTGGGCGTAATGGACAAATGGGGTTTCAAAAATAAATTCCTCGTAGAAATTGTTCTCTTTTCTTTTTTACATTGTTAACTCTCATAAATTATATTTCTTAAAATTGGGGTTGAAAAACAATTAATAAAGCGGGATTTGAACCAACGACCCCAGATTAACGTGCCGGTGCTCTACCATATTGAGCTATCTAGCCCCATGTGGGCGGTCTCCCTATTACGCAAATATCGTAATAACTTTTTGTCAAGTGAATTTGTGATAAAAACGACATGAAAATGTATTTATAGCAACATATATTCTTTATGCGAATCGTTGTCTCGTTTTCGATTACCGCGAGACTTTTAAAGCCATTGAAAATTCAAGTACTTTTTTTTTTGAAAGAGGGGGCTAACATTGTCAGTGAATATTTTGGTTACTTTTAACAGTCGTTTCTCTGGGTAATATTTAAAACCAAATTGACATCATATCAAAATTTTAAAAATACAGTTGCACTCACTTCTAGATCCGCATGAGTAGAGTTGTTGAATTTCTGCGTCGTCCAAGACACCATCTATCGCCACTATGTTGCTGTATGCTAAGCTAATTCTTGAATATCCTCGGTTATAATATTCTCCAAATCCAAGAAACAAATATGTTTTCTCAATAGAATAACGTTTAAATAAATATTCTTCCCACTCCTCGTCAGAGTTTTCATCAAAAATGTCATGATAAGTTTCTTTGTTCTCAACGCCATTTATGTAAACCTTGGCAACGACATTGTTTTTAGTTGTGCCAAATTTAAAAACACACGCAATGTGAAACCAATTGCCCTTGAAAGTCGCATCAGTGATGTTGACACCTGCCACAATTGTGTTGTTGTACGCCGAGCAGAATAACGACCTGTCATATTTGACCCAAAGATTGAAAGTATACCGCTGACCGCCATGACTTCCGGAGTGAACAATGGAATTTTGTCTGTCAAAGCTATCCACGTCGTCAAGGCGAAGCCAGGTGGACCAAGAGAACCCTGTCGCTGTACAGTATCTCACGTCGTACACGCACGATAAATCGGCATTCTCGAGAAGAAACCAATCGTAGCGGGGTTTCAGAAGAGCACATGACTCTTCCACAACTTTCGGGGCAGAAACCATCTCCAGTATCCAACCTCCATAAAAGTCAATTACTCCAAACCTTTCTTGTCTAAACTTTTCCGTTCTGCAAAACTCTTCACTCCTGACGTCTGGATTGCCAATCTCTCCTCGAGCCCATTGGTAATATTCTGGTTGACCTACAAGGGATGAAACATATCTTATAATGGTTAGCCATCTACATTATAAAAATGGTGGTAAATGTTCCATTGAAGAACACCTATGGATGTATGTTCAATTCGGTGTAACCAAAACCAACATCGGGTCTTTTCCCCCCTTAAATTTATCTGTCGCATAATTACGTAGCATTGAGAGAAATACTAGAAAGTTATGGTTATGACTTACCGGTGTATCTCATAACTATTACTTAGTACAAGTCAAAACTATTATTATATTTTTAAAAAAATAGTTTGTAAATTGTAGTTGTATCCATAATTATGATTTAGCATAAGTCACATGTATGACTTGTTGCTGTTAAATACGAGATATGTAAGTCGTGATTATGACATGTACTAAGTCATGAGTTGTAGTTCATATCATATTTTAAATATCTTGTTCTTCAATTTCCCTTTTAACGCTTCCTAACATTATGGTAAAACGGCTTTGGAGAATTATTTTTGAACAGTTTATGTACGCTCAGTTCTGTGGCTAACCTAACAAAAATTGGGTTCCACACATAGCAGCATTGAAGATTATAATACTTATCACACAATTGGGTTCTTTGCAGCATTAGGTCTTATGAGACTATAACGGGCAAGTTTATAATGTTTTCTTAATTGTTCAGAGTGTGTGAACATCCCAGAACAATACTGAGTGTGGTTTCGCCTGGGCGCTCTTGTCGATAGACCGATCTAATAACGATTCCCAAACATGAAAGTACGACAATTTTAGTTTAACCTTAACTTTTTGGCTAAAACGTTCCAAACGGTTTACTTTTCATGAGTACGTATCTGAATCTCAAACTCAAGACTAAATACCTGGTACAGAGACATTGGCAGATTGATGCAATGCGTTCCCTGGGGTAGAGGTTGAACATAAGACCAAGGATCCCGTGTAGCCTCGTTTCCGGTAGTTCTCCACGGTCAATGTAGACGTCAGGACGCACGACGACACGTTATGGTCTTCGATGCGCACACCATCCTCTACTATGATATCCTCCCACGCTTCGTGTTTTGATTTGTAGATGCTCCACTTGATGGACGGGCCTGTCCCGGCACTCGCTGTACACACAAGTTGAAGAGTGAACGGGCTGATACCATCTGACACCCAAGCCAAACTACGAAGTTTCAAATCCAATTCTGAAAAGTGAATCGAGATATTAATACTTTACTTTGTTTCGAGCTATTTGATATAAAGTGGTTTTCAATTACAGGATTCCGTATACATACAGGTCGAGCATTTGCCTGCATAAGTGTAAATTTTCAATATTTGTCTTTCTGTCTATAATAAAAAATAATTTCAATTATTTTTTTTTCTTTTCGAAACACTTAATACTAATATTAATCAATTAGTATTGGCATGGACAATGCTCGCAAAACACTTAAAATTAAAATAAATAAATAAAACAAAAATACTATACGCTCGTACGCAACATCATTGATTTTTCAATAGTGCACATGAATACTTGGATTTCCAAAGCTTCCGTTTTAACAATTCAACTATTAAATTCTTATAATTATATATTATTTAATCAAGTGTAGCAAAACAGTAATAATAATTTGATTTACGATGCTCAAAATATTGCAAGCAGCCGATTTTTTCTTTTTTCTTTTTTCAATCGATGTTAGGGCATCAGTTGAACATCGATTGTTCGGGGATTTCAGAGATGTTGTTTTTGTTGTTGTGTTGAATAGATGTTTCTTGTAAAAAAAAAAATATTTTGTTTAAGTGTTATATTTTTACACTGCGAAACCACACAATTTGTGTGCACTAACCTATATAATTGACGTGTTGACTTAGTATGTTGATCCCTCGAGATATTACTTCGATCCTTCAAACCATTTCGTTCCTTCAAAACCACGGCCTAATAAAAGTCCCGTAAAGAAAGCGCGTTTCTTCTACGTAATTAAAGGGGCCTAAACCTAAACCAAAACCGTGGTTTAGTAAAGGCCCACAGATGAACGTTTTGCATTGTTTCATAATTATTTTACCTCTACTCTAAGAAAGTGGCATGATGATGTCAAGTGTCATTTGTTGGTACCATATAATCACGAATAATAAATTATTTCTCCAATTAAGAGGGGGTTCGGGCCCCAGATTCTTCTTCTTATTGCTTTTTACAGGATTTTTTCAAAAATATATTTGATGTTGTAGTAGTAAATATTGGCCATTTCGCTCATCGGCGTAAAGTCCGGGTGGTTTCGCACCTCTAAAAGCTGAGCTAATTAGGGTAATACATCAATTACTGGGTACCTAAAGGACTCAACATTTTCTTAGACAATAGCTGGGCATGTAAAGAAGTCACTTAGATGTAAACATTATCAGGAAACACAAATTTGTTTTGGAAAAAATATAAAATTATATTGTGTGGTATTGGCCCTTTCTCTCATCAGTGTATACACTCTAAAAAGTCCCGGGTCAATTTTTGTTGACCCTTTCCGGGTCAACACGACCCGGAAAAGGGTCACCGTGTTTGACCCGGTGCCGGGTCAAACTTCGTTAACCCTTTTCCGGGTTAAATTTGACCCAAAGATACCGGGTCAACATGACCCGGAAACGGGTCATCGTGTTTGACCCGGTGCCAGGTCATACCTTTTCCGGGTTGAATTTGACCCGGAAATGCGGGGGTCCATTTTTGTTGACCCTTTCCGGGTCAACAGGACCCGGAAAAGGGTCATCAGGTTTGACGCGGTGCGGGGTCATACTTCGTTAACCTGGAGATGCACAGGTCAGCCAATAGTTAACCCGCTTAATCCAGGTCATTACACTCCAGGTCATCGTTAATTCTTATTTGGGTTCATTTTGACCAAGAGGTGCTGGTTCAGTTCATGCCAGGTCATCGTTGAGTGTTCTGTGTTCAATTTTACCAAGATTTGCTAAATGAGGCATTGTTTTTCCGTCAGTTCTGCGTTGAATTATACCCACAGAATAATCAGAATCTGCTTTTCAGTATTACCAAACGTATACCTTCCCTTGAATTCTGATGTGTTATTATGTATTAATTTCGAATTTTAATTCCCGCTGTCAGCATGCTTTTTACATAGAAATACACGTATAAGTATACCTGCGTACGAGTTTGTATGTGTACGAGTTTGGGTGTGTACGAGTTCGGGTGTGTACGAGTTGGTAGGCGCACGAGTTGACCAATTGGCGTACAGGTCGGCAGGCGTACGAGTTTGCATGCGTACGAGTTGACCTGTTTCCCTATAATTGCATATCCAAAGCAGTAAAAGGACTGTGCAAGTTTATTTAAGACAAATATCACATATTGCTGCCGCTAGAGGGCGCTACACGATCTTTGATCAGCACCCCTGACTTCGCGTATGTAAAATGAACACCTTTGTGGTTAGAGCCCCCTTCTCTTCCATATCGATCAGTCATTAAAATTAGTTTGAAATGAATACTTGGACGACAGTTGAAGTGTACTGACTTGTTGATGTTAGTGTAAATTATTAAAGCTTCCCATTTTTTAAGTCGAAGGTTTTTGCAGTGCAATTTAATTTTAAAAGCGGATAGTGTCAAACTGATATGCTGATCAGATGTGAATTAAACAGTATTATAAAACTCAAGAACAAGATTAGAAAGAATCATCGGTGATCAGCATCACCAGGCCCAGGGATCACTCCATCCATATCCATCAGATCGGGACGTTGTTCTTGCCTTGTGTTGCATGTCATCATTAGCGCAACATTTATAATGTTTGATTGCTATGCTTGGGTAACAGGACTGGGTTTAATTAAACTTAAAAGTTGGGTCTTTAAAAATGTATTATATTCAATAACTTTATGGTCACATTGTGGTTTGGGCTTGGCACTAGACCCAGTAACTGGGGCGCTGTACTCCTTTTTTGAAATTTTGACATCATCGGTCGTACTATAGCGCCCCAGGTTAAAGCTCCGTCGCGACACAGCATTCCCTGATTTGGCATCATTTGACTACGGCAAGCCACAACAAATGCCTCAGAACGACAAAAATACCCAACAAAATAGCTTTAAAAACGCCTACTGGCTTCTTGATATGTCTAAGATGCAACATCAGGTATTTAAATGTACTCACGATTTTGTTTTGTGCTTCAATTTTACGTGTTTGTCAAGTCGATCGGTGAAAATGACGGGCAGGCTCTCATTCTGCCCGAGTCAACTACGAGGCCCTCACAGTTTCATCGTCAAGATGCATTCTGGGTAGTAGATTTAATCAACGACTGTTTGCAGCGGGTGCACACAGTGTGGGCAATGTATTCGGATGGGGCGTGTTGTATTCAACGGGGCGTGTCGCTGCAAACAGTCATTGATTAAATCTACTACCCAGAATGCATCTTGACGATGAAACTGTGAGGGCCACGAGGGGGCAGCAGTCGCAGAGGTCAGATCGTAGTTGACTCGGGCAGGATGAGAACCTGCC
Source organism: Leptasterias polaris (assembly GCA_037783415.1). NCBI lineage: Eukaryota > Metazoa > Echinodermata > Asteroidea > Forcipulatida > Asteriidae > Leptasterias > Leptasterias polaris. The sequence continues at coordinate 11,474,415 of JAZGTN010000009.1, forward strand.
CGTCATTTTCACCGATCGACTTGACATAAACGTTAAATTGCAGCACAAAACAAAATCGTGAGTACATTTAAATACCTGATGTTGCATCTTAGACATATCAAGAAGCCAGAAGGCGTTTTTAAAGCTATTTTTGGGGGGTATTTTTGTCGTTCTGAGGCATTTTTTGTGGCTTGCCGTAGTCAAATGATGCCAAATTAGGGAATGCTGTGTCGCGACGGAGCTTTAACCTGCAGGGCGCTAGTACGACCGATGATGTCAAAATTTCAAAAAAGGAGTACAGCGCCCCAGTTACTGGGTCTAGGCACTGGTAAGTTTAATATATGCTACCATGCATGTACCATCGCATACCGCAGAGTTGTGCAAACCATAGTTTTGGCAAATGTTAAAAATTTTCTTACACACATTTTCCCTTTTTCTTTTCTTTTACAGTTCTTTGTGCTTCTCTCTCTGAGGAAGGTGACTAAATCATCATCACCAATCACCATCAACAGAAACCTAGAAATGGAGCATGGTGGCATTTCTCACAGGACCAGCATTGGGTTTGGGCTAGCTACTTGCCCGAGATAAATATTCCAAAAAGAGATTAAGCCTGTGGTGTTGCAATTTCCAAGACTTACTGTCCATTACAATAAAACTATGTTTTTTCCTAAGTTTAAAACGTAAATGCTGTGGTAACTGGCGTGTGGTAATCCTGTGGTAAAGTCCCCCAAAACCACAGGAATACCACAGGACATTTTTGTAAGGGATGGGTCAAAGTTTACACGGAACAGGCTGATTTGACCCAGAGTTAATGAATTCAAACCGGCTTCCGGGTCAATGTGTAAATAAACCGCCTCCTGAGTCAAATTTGCAAAGATTCCGGGTCACAAAACGTTTGACCCGGAACAATTGACCCGGAGTTCCGGGTCGGTATTATTTGACCCGGAAACCCTATTTCCGGGTCAAGATATCCTGACCCGGAAACCCTGTTTTCGGGTCAATCAAAATTGACCCTTTTCCGGGTCAAGATATCCTGACCCGGAACTCCGGGTCAAGACAACCCGGAATGGGTCAGGCCCCTCGTGACCCGGAATCCGGGTCAGATCTGACCCGGGTGTTTTTAGAGTGTAGTCTGGGTGTTTTCTTATAAGCTAATGTATAATTACATTGGTACTAATTGACTCAAAATTTCATTTACGACAAAAGCTGGGCATGCAAAGAAGTCTATTAGATGTAAAAATGTTGGGAAATGCGCATAACATAATTTGTTACTACCTTAATTAGTGTGGTATTATCTAATTGCCCTTTAAAGGATTCACGTATAATTAACGCCCTTAACTCATTTAAGGGAGTTGCATGGCCCGATTTTTCCGGAGAAGAAAATATTAGGATTTCTTTTCTGAACGTTTTTTGAAAGATGTTGCTGTTTTAAAACAAAAAGTTCGTACATGCATCAGACAACTTGCAAAATGGTTGTACACGGCTAATGATAGCATTTTGATTTCGGGATCCCGAAAATTATCCCTTTTTATTGATAAATCGGCTTTAAAATCTGACCTAGCAAATATTAATTGGCAATGTGAACTAATTTAGTTTCTTTTTTGAGAAATGGTTTACCATGGAGCTCCATGGGTATACACAAACTAATCGAACTGGTCGTGTTTTTACGAGTGCGAATGCGTCACACTAATACCCATCCTGTGTTATCGATCGATGACGTGCGGCTATTTTATACCTTTTTTGACTACCGTCCTTGGAACTACTTAATTACAGCGAGCAGTGGAAAAATTGAAATTAAAGGGGCACGTTGCCTTCGGCTAGGGTGCCCTCTGCTAAAATAAATATATATTATTTAGAAATTTGGTATGTTGGGAAGATATTTAAAAAGTAGAGTACAATGATTCACGAAAAGATATCCCTTGAAATTGTGTGCTTTATGTGAGTTCATGACAGAACACGGACCGTTGTTTTGTAGAACCAGGTTTTTGACTCTACAGAATAGTGGACAGTTTGTTCGCTGGTTTTATTTCAAGGGACAAAGGGTCTCATTAACTACAACACACTGAGGGTGTTTTTGTGTATGAACTACTCCAACATTTTTGAGAGATTTGAAGGCAGCGTGCCCCATTAACGTAATCTCTGCTTTTCTGCAGTACATCTGCTAAACAGTAGCACCAGTGTACAATACCAACTCTTGGAGAACGCCACACGTAGGACAAAACGGGGCAGGGATAGGGTTGCTAAAATAAAACAAAATATTTAAACAAACAATTTGATGAAGTCATCAATGTATTAGTCTCCACTTCATTTCCTCTGGATGAAATGTTTAGTTTAAAGTAATTCAATTGTTTGTTTTTTAATAGTTTCTATTGGTCATCATACACAGGTAATACAAAACAAGAAACACACAACATACAAAGAGAAACACTCAAAGATGACAGGAACCCAAAGAGTGAATTACATCACTGTTTCCCCCAGGCATTTACTTCCCCATAACTTCAAGGTATATAGTAAACACTATTAATAACATTTCCGATGATGTGTTGTTTGTAAAATGTTTCTTCCGGAATTGGGATTTGTTTAAGTATTAAATATCGTTTTATCGACACCTGCTGACGATGTCTGATGAGTTTCAAGCTGCTGCTAGAGGACCTAACAAAAAAGCAATGACAAGAGGTGTTCTTGCAGTTAAAAGTGGTGATCGCGCTGCTGCATGAAAACATTAAAAACTCAAACGATAACGAGAGGTGTTCGCACTGCTGCTGCACGAACACCTAAGAACAGGATCGATAACAAGAGGTGTTTGCACTGCCGTGCGAACACCTAAAGCAACAACAAGAGGTGTTCGTACGGTCATAAGAACACCCGCACGAACACCTGTAGAAGAAAAACCATAGTACCAAGACGTATTTGCACTGCTGCACAAACACATAAAACTTGAATGATAACAAACTTTGTGCGAACACCTTAATAAAAATAACAAGAGGTGTTCGTGTGGTTACACGATCACCTTCTGCACAAACACAACTATAAGAAAAACAGACTTACAAAAAAGTATTCTTACTGCTGCACGGTCACCCAAAAACTCGATGACTGACAAAATGTGTTCACACAGCAGCTGTACGAACACCTTTCAAAAAATTACAAGAAGTTTTCGTGCGGTTGCACGAACGGCTACTGCATGACACAAGAAGAAAATAACTGAATAACAAGAGGTTACTGTACGAAGACCTTAACACAAAAACAAAACAAAAGGTGTTCGTGTGGTTGCACGAACACCTACTGCACGAACACAAGTTGAAGAAAAACATAATAAAAAGAGGAAATTGCACGGCTGCATGGACACCTAAGAACTTGAATAATTACAAGAGGTGTTCGCACTACTGTACGAACACCTACAAACAGACAAATAACAGGAGGTGCACGTACACCTACTGTACGAACACAAATAGAACCCCCCCCCCCCACCCAGAATAACAAGGAGGTGTTCGCGAACACCTCACAGTGCTCTTTGTGTTTAATCAGTATCTCGTCTGCGCAGAGGCAACACATTTTTTTGCGAAAAATCATTGCAGACTGAAGGCCGGCTCAAAACTTTTAATAAAAAGTGGCAATTAAATATCAGAAAGGAGGATTGCAGACATAAAATGCTCGTACTATCTCTTGGGAAAATAACTTTGTTTATTCGACCCTGATATGACAACTAACTGAGTGCACCATACAATTTGCTGGTTACACGCGTCCATGCTTCAACGCTAGTATTAGAACACAGCAAAACGTAAATTGACAAGTGGCCTAGATTTGTTTTGGTCTTAAAGGTATTATACAGGATTGGAAAGAACAAAAAACATTATTGTTTCATTTTAGTCTGAAGGCATACTGATTATGAAGTTCGGACTAGAACCACTCTTTCTGTAAAATATTCCCCTTCTAAAATGAAGTCATATTTGAGTAAACTGTATCTGAAAACCTTTAAAAAATAAACAACTGATTTCGGTCGCTAAACCAAACTTTTAGACAATGTGCTTACATGCTGATAATTGTGCATGTTTTTGTTTTTGTGTTACTCTTGGGTCATTCCATGTCAATTCAACACGCTTTTGGACCTGACCGTCACGGATTGAAATGAAATTCGGTGGGCTGATTGGACTCCTTGAGAAACCCCCAGAACTGAAATTTTATGTAATTTGGTCAATTATTTTTTGAGATATGGGTTAACGAACTTTTGACTAATTAGCATGACCTGCTATGTTTGGGCGTTCATATCTCCAAAAGTAAAGAACCTACAGAAATAAAATTTACATCATTTTAAAGCTCTTGAAATGTCCCTCATTTGAGAAAAAAATATATATATACCTCATGCGCAAAAATATGACCTTTGACCTTGATTTGCGAAAATGCGTATTTTGTTAGCTTAAGATGTAAGCAACGTTTTCAGAAACATTATTTGAACATTGCTAGTAAGGACAAAAACTCTTAAAATGTATGCATTGTACATGTTCAAATGTACATGTACAGTGTAATGTATAGTTATTGCGTTGTGTACACTCAATGGATGTTAATTTTGCATTGGGGGTAAAGAATATCACCTGTTTTTTCCCTAACACTGTTGTTGATTAAGCACTCCCTGAGTTGTGTAAACAAAAAACAGGCAAATTACATGGGTGGGATTCGAACCCACGACCTTTGCATTGCTAGAGCAGATGTCGAGTTAGCCAGGCAGCTAGAGGCAGTTCGAATCAAATGTTTCAGCAGCGGCTAAACATTCTCACTCTCTAGTAGACATATGCATTTGCCCGTTGTCTCCTCCTAAATTGTACCCTGCTGGAATCACTGGGACCGCTCCCACCACAGCCTGTCTTTCCAGTGCTGCTGCTTTGAGGTCAGTGGTATCACAACCTGACCATTCTCAGATTTTGTCTATGCGCATCTTTGGTCAGCCCACTGAACAATAGCATCCCAACCCTCTGGCATCCCGTCCACAACGGCTGCTGCTAATCCGTCTTGACGAGCCACATGGCCCAACCAAGCTGCCTTTCTTTTCAATTACAGCACTGCTGCTGAAGTACCATGGGTTGCCGATCATCTCTGTAAGTCTTTCATTTGTCACAGGGTAAATATTAACATACATAAAATCGTTCCGGTACACACTTTTAAATATAGAATTATGTTAAAACATAGAATTCGAACTGCCTCTTTAAAACATAGAATTCGAACTGCCTCTAGCCACCAGGCTTGTTCGGTGGTCTAGTGGCAAGACATGCTCTACATTTGATAGCAAACCATGTGCAAAAGTCGTGGGTTCGAGTGACTTGCCTGTGTTTTTATTCCCACAGCTCAGGAAAGTATTAGGTATACAGTGATTAATACACATCGGTGTAAGGGTAAAAACAAATTATATTCTTTGTCCCCAATGCAAAATTAACATCCATTGAGTGTACACAACGCAATAACTATACATTACACTGTACATGTACAATGCATACATTTTAAGAGTTTTTGTCCTTACTAGCATTGTTCAAATAATCATAACTAAAAAACTTTAAGAGTGCCCATCCCAAATCTTTCTGAAAACGTTGCTTACATCTTAAGCTAACAATGGGGGAAAAATTACGCATTTTGAAAAATACGCATTTTCGCAAATCAAGGTCAAAGGTCATATTTTTGCGTATTTTTTTTGCGCATGCGGTATAATTTTTTACATTTTTACATTTCAAGAGCTTTAAAATTATGTAAATTTTATTTCTGTAGGTTCTTTACTTTTGGAGATATGAACTCCCAAACATAGCAGGTCATGCTAATTAGTCAAAAGTTCGTTAACCCATATCTCAAAAAATAATTAACCAAATTACATAAAATTTCAGTTCTGGGGGTTTCTCAAGGAGTCCAATCAGCCCACCGAATTTCATTTCAATCCGTGACGGTCAGGTCCAAAAGCGTGTTGAATTGACACGGAATGACCCTCTTTTCTCTTGACATACAACAAATTAAACCCAAGATTTCACAGGTTTGTTATTATATGTATATGGTTGATCATACACAAAAAACAAAAAACAAAACCAGAGCACTGTCTGCGACTATTTTGTCGGCTCTACCAATTCTGTATTTGGTTTTAAACTAACTGAATTTCATAATTTCTGCATGCATCACCAACTCAACAGCAAGTAGCCATAGCTACCCATAGTGCACCACAACGGAAGTAGAAACAGTTAATTTACAATCCCTATCATTTGTTGGTAGAACGCCGGCACGTTAATCCGGGGGTCACAGGTTCAAATCTCGCTCTGGTCAAATTGTTTCTTTGCTCAACTCAAAACCCAGTTAAAATTAACTCAGCCAGTTTAACTCGTGGTTTATTACTTGTCGGTAATTTTTCATTGCGTTATTAATAAGAATGAGCTAGGGAAAGATGCCAAATTTGACCACCACGACTTTGAACCAATAACATAGGGCCTACTCTTGATTTGAATTGAGTGCAATGAGTGCAAAATCGTGCCGGTCGAATTCGGCAATTTTTCCCAAACTCAGTAATATTTCAAAAATATTTTGTTAATTAAATCACAGATGAAAACGGGCATCGTTTTGAAACGCAAAGTAGTGGATACATTTTCGGACTCATCTTAAACGTTCTCTATATTAACATGACGAAAGCAGAGTAGAATTGCATAATACTTATCTGCTGCAACACTCTAAAAATGTCCCGGTCAAAATTGACCCGAATTATGGGTCTCAGGGGACCTGACCATTATATAGGTAAGGCTGACCCTGAATGTGGTTTTAAAAAATGGGATTTTAAATAGGATTTTAAATAGGATTCTACGTTAGTTTGTGTCAATTCTGGGTCATTTTGACACAAATTCTGTCTCATACTGAACAAGAATCAGAACTAGCCACCAAAGGACTCGTATCCTGGTCAATTCTGACCCGGACATTTTTAAGAGTCTAACCGGAGGAGTGTCAAATTTCCCAATCATTTAAACACTTACCCATTGATCCACATAAGTAAAGATGCTGAATTGTATCTGGTTCAAGGACACCATCGGTCACCATTAAGTTGCTATAAGACACTTTAAAATCGTTGTCTTGCCATCCAGTTCCATTACTTGAAAAAGGTGGAAAGTATTTGCCGAGTTTCAGGTAATTGTCAATGTGATTATCCTCAAGATTGTATTGAATCTGCATATCCAGAAATCCATCCCAATTTGGAGTTGGATTGTTTTCAGCTCGTTGAATCATAATGCCGTTGAAGTGCATCATTGCGACCACTCCATGATTGGAGAAGTTAAAGGAGCATACCAGGTGAAACCACTGCCCCTGCTGGATGCCCTGCTCATGTATTATATATGTCATGTTGACCCCAATGGCCGTTCTCTCTTTGTTGTTATTCGCAGTACAAAGCAGCAGGTCACCCCTGAAGAGCCACAGGTTGAATCCAGACTTGAAACTGTCATAGTTTCCCGCGCTAATCAGATTGGCCAAATCCATCTCGTCGTGCTGGTTGTGAGGGTGTATCTTCAGCCATACTGCCCATGTGAAACTCCCTGTTGTACAGAACAACGGATCCGATATACAGCTGCCGTCGTATTCGCCGAGTACAACGGGTGCTTTCAATTTGCTGGAGACGGCACAGGAATCTACAACGGCTATCGGTGCCGGTACAAATTGAACATCATTCGAGTTCAAATCTGGTGCTTCGTTGATGGACAAAAACATTCCTTCGTGGGGTTTAAATGCTTTACATGACTTTTCATTGCTGATTGGGACGGTACCACTGTCACCAAAGGACCACTGGAAAATCTGAACAACATCTACACAAAAGGATAAAAGGCAACAAAGAAAATGACATTCAGTTAATCAAGATTGTTGATGATACCAATTATGTCATGCTCGATATGGGCCATGGTATTGTGATGGAATTACATGAGGTTGTTTGGTCAGGTGACGTCGCACGTGATTTGTGAACGACGTCATCGGTCATGTGTTCGGCTTGCACCAATAGGGTTGGTGCAAGGTGCAAGTTCGCGCCACGAGAAGTCAGGTGAACTCTGAGTGTGCGGTACTTGTAGTTCAGTTGGGCTATTTGCCCGTGTCGTAAAAGAAGTTAGTTAAGTTTATGTGAGATATTGTGCGCTGTTGGGCGTGCACATGGCTTTCAGAAAGCGTGATATAAAAGCTGCTGTTTTGGATTGCGTGATAAGTTTAGGAGTTTAGGAGTTTAGGAGTTGGAGAGTTTTATGAGTTTTAAGAGTTTGTGTTTTTATGAGTTTATGAGGATATGAGGGTTGTTTCTTTTCTTTAGTAGAACATTATTGTGGCAGAAACGTAGAACATTCCTTTGGCAGAGACTTGGTGGGACTTTCTTTTGGCAGAAACCTAGTGCAGCATATTCTGTAAGTATTGGGAGTTGTTCATTAATTGGTGCATATTTTAGGCAGCGTTATTTCAGGCTGTGTGCGTGCAGGCGATCGTCGTGGTAATACACAAGACGATCAGCTGGAGCTAGCTGTATTGCGGTGTAGTTGGATTGGGTTAAGTGGAAACGACCCGATGGTTGCCGTCGCTTTGTGCGAGGCAGACAATTACGGTATTCCGGGAGGGCTGTCGTGGAGCGGGTCGTGTGTTGTTGCCGGGACCGAGCCGTGTGCTCAAGGCCTAAGGCAGCTGGTGTTGAGCGGGGCTAGGCGTGCAACCGAGGCGTGGTGCTCTCGTGTGTGTGTTGTCTTTCACTTTTATTGAGTATTGCTAGGTGCCGTACGGTAGTTGTTTACATGACTTGTAGATAATTTGGGGTCCCATATTTAAGTGCTTACAGGCCAGGGTTATTTTGCCCAACTTCTGGAGTTGAAGGTGAATGTTGAATAAATTACTGTTGAGGTCAAGGTCACTGTTAAACTGTGTCCTATCTGTGTGATTATTTTAGGGAACTGTGTGTACTCTGACAGAGAGGTTTACAATCATTTATAATCGGGCGGTATACTTCCTCCCAAACGAATCTCGCCACTCAGCCTTAAGTCCGCTTATTGACTTTAACTTGAGCTAGCAAAGGGAAGGGTCCGAGTTTATAATCACAGACTGGAAAACGGTCTGTGCCCGCCACAGTATAATTGTTTAAATGTTCCTATACTTTAACACACTAATTTCCTCTTATACAGATTAGAAATAACCTCCCTAAAATCATCTTCAGAATTCCTGAGATTCCAAGCACACAATGAAGACACAATAATGGGGTATACTATGCCCCATATCCAGCACCAAATGATTAACGGAATCAATCTGCAGATTCAAGTAATTAGCAGTGGCTTTGCTATTGTTAGAAAAACAACAATCAAACTGAACAACTTTAACAGAGCAGGAAAACTTTAAAGAAAAAACGTTAAAAAAAAACTAAAAAAACAAAACTAAATTTCCCTAATTTATATGCGATAGTTAAGCAGCTTTAGTGCACAATTTTTACTAAAAAACACACAACAGACGTATACGCTCAATTGAGCAAGTTTCTGTCAGTGAAATGTTATTTTCATCAAGTTTGTAATATTAATTTTGTCGTATTACAACAAAATCAGTGATCGATAAGATCAATGTTTGGTTTTTTTAATTGCAGGAACTGTATGATGAATAAAGGAATTTACTGCACCAATGTCAATACAAAAATAAACAGTCGCGTGTTGCCGGTGGGCTTGGCCAATTACCGTAATTTTACGCACCAGGCAACACTCTCCCTTTTACAAACACTTTACTCTGATTCATAACTGACCATTTCATAAGTTGTTGTCCGTCTGGTTTTTTGGGGGGGTTTTTTAGGTGGTTTTTTTGTTTGTTTGTTTGTTTGTGTTTTTTTGTGTTTTTTTTTTTTTGGGGGGGGGTTTTGGGGGGGGGTGTTTGTTTGTTTTCTGCACGTGTTTTAACTTTTGTTACGCAAACCTATCATGTTATTTCATTTAACCCACACCGAAATGGGTAAACGCACTGTATTTAATGCAGTACTTTCTCGGGTCCCGTAGGGGAAAAAAATCCACAGGCATAATTATTATACTCAGGTGGGGTTCGGGAAAGTATACTGAGTATACAGTGCGTTTACCCACATCTGTGAATAGGTAACACAAAGTAGTATTCGTTAGCCCCAATTTGTTATTTAATTTAATTCTTTTGACAATACAATATAACGAGCAGAGGCCGTCCAGGGAAAGGCAAAAGTCAAAAAGCTGTCATCAAACAAGATGTGCCCTCCCAGACCTTGCTCATTTTAAAGAATAACAATTTATATTATAAGATTCACAAAAATCTAAAGAGTGTAGTGAAGAGCAAAACAAAAGATGGCAAGTAAACGAAGTAATACAATGTGTATATATATACAAAAACCACCGTTACTTAAGATCCAAATAGCCAAATATTGGCAGAAACACCAAACAGACGAACAGAAATGTACAAAACTCTACATAAATATAGAATAAAACTGAAAGAAATATTTATTTCAATAAATTAACCTCAACCTGCAACGCCACGCCACCGCCCAGCCGCTCGACCACCCCGCATGAACGGTGAACTTAACTCCTACCAGATTTCTTATGTTGAATCAATTTCTTTCGTGTTACCCGTCTACCCTTTGAAAATTATGATTTCATTCTAATAAGAGAGGGTGCCTAGCTTTTGCTAATCAGAATTTTTGTAAGCAATATTTTCTGCTTAAGCAGCTCTATATGGAACGGGGTTCTGAATGTAACTACTAGGCACATTATCTTCAAAACCTAATAAAATTATGTATAATAAACTATAATTTTCGGGGTCAACAAATCATTTTCACCCTCTCATGACATTAATTTTCGACCCGGTAAATCCAACACTTCTATTTGTTCTACTTTTATTTGGACTCAGTTTTTTTATATATATATAATTAGGCCTGCTAGCGGGAGACCCTCCGTTATTAGCGGGTCCCGCTAGTTCGTTCCATTTTAAATTAGGCGGTAAGTATAGAAAACAAAACGTTTTTGACTTGCAGCAACGCACTGCGAATCCCAGCAACGCGCGGCACATAACGACAGTTATGTGTAGTTTTCGGTAGTTTTTGGCCACATCTTTGCAAATTCAGCGCGGATTTTGTTCATTATTGGTTGAAAAGGAAATCATTATTCTTTACCCACGCAAATTTCCCGAGGAATAATGCAGTAATTAGTTAGGAGTTTCCATAACAACCCAGACACAAAAAACAACATAACATACAGCAATCTTCAAAGGTTCTATTTAAATTTTAGCCTTTTGGGGCTATGGACGACTTTTAATTCAGTATTTCGGTGTTTCAGACCAATTCTCTACCAAATTGTCAATTCACAACAATAATTTTCCAGCCTGAATGTCAATGTTTACCGAAGACTCTCCCTAACAATGAAAATGATAATAATAAACAAAAATAATAATAGTAATACAGTATTTGTATAGCGCCAAAATTCATAAAAAACATGCTCTAAGGCGTTTAACACAGATTATTAAGAAAACAAGTTACACATTGGAAACTACCATAAAAAACAAACAAACAAAAAACAGGAATAATTAAAAATATAAACAGGAAAATATGTGATGAAAGCCCACGAACCTGAGGATCCCTTGCAATTATTATTATGTTTTTAATAACGATCGAATGAAAATTGTATAAGTTTCCTATGGTTTACAGCGGAGACGGTCATACATTCCCGAGTAATTGTTTTTGGTCATTAATGTAGTCTGGTATGATTGTGAAGGTTAAAACATAGTTTTTAGTATAGCACAAAAGGCAGACTGACATCAATGTTTACCTTCTTCCCATTGTAGTCCTTCGGATATATCTAGACCGAATGCTAAAACCACCAAGGCAACAACCAGCATCATTTTATCAAAGGTTGCCTCATCAAGGAGCGGTCTTAGTATCACAAGTCAAACCTCCACTTCAACCACAGCTTTCTGAATGCTCTCCCTGCTGATCAATTCCGTTTTTAATTCCAACTCGTAAATAACGCCATTTCGAAGCAGAACCGTTGAAGCGTGTAATAATTAGAGCTTAAAAAAAGGAGGAAACCATTTTTATACCAAGGGGTGCTCAATCAATGGGCAGCCATCACCACCTTTGTTTATTTCCATTTTTAAGTGAACGCTCATCTAAACCCAAATAATGGATTGGAAGCAAGTCAGAGCCTTGAATATTGTACAACGTAATGCCTGCAGACTTGTAGAGCACAGTGATTTAAAAGGGTAAGAGGTGGATTGGGAATTTCCTAAATAAATGCATGTCCTTTCGATAACTCTGTCTCGAAATAACGAGAACACGAAATGTTTTCAACCGAAATAATATCTTGAAACAACATTTCAAGGGAACGAACAAAATATACAAATTGTCCCTTAACGAGCTCCATATATTTCAACCAGTTTAGTAAATTACAAGCGCCGTGATTCGTAAAAACACCGAACAATGGTATAGTCTGTTTGTCCTTCATTTCATCCATGTTTAAATGAACATTTTTCGATTTGAAAAAGAAATACAAAAATAAAAAATTGTGCATTGGTAAAGTATACATTCAGTTTTGGTGACAAGTTCCTGCTAAGTATTCATTTCCTAATTTGTGATTGTTCTATATCGTTGCCACTTACGCAATTCCTTTAAATTTCAAATTTCAAACCTTCGTAATTTATTACACGCGCATCATAGAAAATGACAATACACGCATGCTTATAATATAGGTCTAAGGTTTATATAAAAACTAAATCAATAAGTGACAATAAAATACATAGAATAGCTCATGGCCTTCTCTGTTCTATTTTGAGGTTGGTAAATTGGAATTATTTCAACTGGATTTTACCAACTAGGTTCACTCGGTTTAGGTTTCCCCTTTGTTAGATTTCATCCCCATCTTCGATGCAATTGTTATAGTTTTTTGCATGTTGATAATACTATGTTGCTTCTTTGATTTTTAGCATTCATGCTTTTATTCTTTGTACATAATTATTTTGTTTATCAAAAACCAATGGTCTCGCGTTCAAAGAATTACCAACATCGGAGCAGGGAGAAAACAAAAAATAAGTTTGGCATGATTTAAAAAGAGGGGGATAAAAACGTCGCAACAATTCCATGCCAACAAATAAATACAAATGAAAATCTGGACTTAAATCAAAATATGGGTTGTGTCACACAATGCTGTGTGGAGAGATCAAAGCTTGGTGTTTATAAACAACAAAATAATTAAAGTTTAATGTAAGTCCATCCAAACAATACAAGTTCGGTATTTATTGGGGTTCTAAAACTCACTGTAAAAACACTGACCTTCAGTCTACACTAAACCAACAGCAACAACAATATCGTCAGCAACAACAATATCATCAGTTACATCAGCAGCAGCCACAGGGTCAATTCTTCCCCTACCCCTTTTCAAAAAATGGAGAGGGTGGAATTATCTAGAATGGTACTTTATTAGGGTCATGCGAGACTCCCCCCAGACCCCCTCCCCCCAGACCCCCTCCCCCACCACTTAAACTGACGAAACACTGCATTCAGCCAAAATGACGTTTGTTTTTTTATTTAATAAAAGTTTAATACCTCACACGATTAAACACAAAGTTTTAATCACAAAGGATCGGGCTACACAAACAATGCTTTGCAAATCATTTGAAGCTATATACGTGTTTATTTAACATCAAGTGGACTAAAGTTTTAAAGTCGAAAACAATTGTTAGATTTATATTGAATTTTAAAAAGTGGCGACAACAGATGGAAGCTAATATTGAAACACCAGAAATCAACAGTTGTCTTTGTTTTTAAATACAGATGTCAGTGAAATAAGATACGAGACAGTTTCCGATGTCATGTCAACGGCGGATCCAGTGGTAGGTTGAGAGGAGCCATGCCCTCTTCACCATTTTGTTCCCAAAAGAAAAGAGAAACACACATACAGTTTAGATTAATTTGAACGAAAAAGATTATTAGGAAAGGCAGAACTTGAACAAAGGAGTATTTCATGTAGAAAAGACATATGCAATTCCTTAATATTACAGTTCCCTGACCCTACATGACGTCATAGATTAACACATCATCAAGGTAGACAGAGCAACGCAAACACATTTGTATGAAATTTTAGTATTTTATGTCAACATTTTTCTAAAGTTTGATCATTAATAGACGTTATCCGAGTACTAAATTTATGCCGATTCGGAAAATAGGTCATTTTAAATAGGACATTGGAAGAAAACAAGTATTTTCTCTAAATAAATCATCAAATAATAGTTTTCTTGAGGAAACTGCCAGGTAAGTTATACACGCCAACAAAGGGTATATTTATAGCAAGTTTGCAATTTTGTGTTTCGTTTGTTTTGAAATGAGTAGGCCTATAGCCCACCCTGTCACTAGACTATTAATTGCAAGACAATTGGTATGCGCTAATAAACGGGCATCTTTTTCAATTGGTTTTCCAGTACATGCTATTAAAAACTTATGACTTTAATTTTCTTTTTCGAGATGTAGGCCTACTTGTGCTCATTATCAAACTCATATCTCGAGTGTTTAGGTTTTTGGGGTCTTTTTGTCCGAAATCGCTCGAGTACTTGGAATCTTAAGGCACTCATCCACAAATTATTTGTCTCCTATCATAAATTTACTTTTACTCGTACTCAGACTCGTGGTGTTTAAAGGACTTGGCTACCACCCTCGTTTCTAGGAACCAATAAGGGCGTTAAACTTAAATTGACCAACAAATGCTTTCGTGGCCGGGTCAAAGGGACCACCCCAGCAGACAACCGTTGCGTACAGGACCGTCCAGCGTCCGGAGGGAGTAGTCACCGTGTTACTTGGTAGCTGCCGTCCGTTGTGGGCGATCATATTCGTCGTAACACTAGGCTGTGTACACACAGATAAAAAAGAAGGATTTCATATTACTCACGACAGTACGTTGATCATCGGTATTGCAGTCTCGGTTAGTAGTTATCACTAAAAGCCATCAGGAAAAAGATAAGATTAAATTAAAATTAATAAACGGGAGACCACCGAATAAGGACTTGAGTCTAGACCCCGCCCCCCCCCCCCCGACACACGCACGTTTGTGAATCCCGCTAATCGAAAACTTCTCTCTGGTTCTCCCAATGTTTGGACTTCGTTTTTCGCCCCATTGGTTTTGTACACAAATGCGAAATGAGGACGTCCTCGCTCTATCAAACACCCGGATCCCTGTTGTTCAAGTCCTCGGAAGTAAAACCAGAATGCAGAAGGCAAAGTCGAAAGTGTATTTTCTTTGTATTTGTTTCCTCCCTTGTTACTATTTTTCTTCGTATATTTATGACTTCTTCTGACTGCTCATTTCACCAACATCCTGTTCAATGTTTAGGTTACACATTGAAACCGAGGGTCTTTAAAAAATAAAAATAAAATAAGTAAAACAACGGAAAATAGGGTTCCCGGTTGGGTAAAGGTCCCCCAGTTGGAAAGTGTGTACAAAACCAATGGAAGCTTTTGCCAAAAGTTCCAGTATAAATTAAAGAGGGACAACGGGAGGTCCCCTATTGCAGGTGTTTAAATATCAGGTGTGTGTCTTGTGCAGTCATACAGCCTTTGAGAAAGACTCTGCTAAGGCAAATAATTTAACAATTTATTTTATAACTTTACTTTGGTAAGCAGATTGCATCATTTCTTTTTTAAAGGTAAGGCTGTCTTCCATAATCTAGGCAAACAAATACCAGAACATCAAAAGTAAGTTTTCTGTTCGCGAACCACTAAACAGAGTAGCGCTGATACATTCAAGTAGTAAAGTCTTGATCTAAGACTAACCTCGCAAGGGTAGCTGTCGCAGATATACTGCACCCAGGAGCTTTCGCCATCCGACCCAAACACTGTGCTGGTAACTGTGTACCATGTACCCGTGATCGGTGTGGGGCAAAAGGTGAAGTTCAGATAGGCTTCATTGAGCCTCGGAAGTGACTGGGCTGCCGACAGCGTGATCACTTCTGTCAGGTAAACCGTGGTTACTGCCGGATCAGCTTGATATATCCCATCATCGTGATAAGAAACAGGGTTCGCCAGCTGGTCACTTTCCGGATTCTGCTTCCAGTTCCTCATCTGACAAAATTATGATGATGAACATTAAAAAAAAAAATATATATATATATTGATGATAATTCTAATACGACAGAGCATTGTATTGAGAGAGTTGCAACACGGATGAACCACTTGTTTGTGGTCAAGTGATTGGTGGAAGAGATTTTTGGCACAAATTGTGCAGTTTAGTATGGCACCCATGTTTGCGCACATATTTTTGCGCACATTGTACAGCTCTGTTATACGGAGCACAATGACGCTTTCTGTGTTCAAGTGGTTGATTATGTTTTGTGATTTGCCAAAAAACACACAATAAGAATGATATTAAAAAAATGGTATCGCGCCTGATATCTAGAACATAAACCCACTGAAATAAACAAGCGCTTTAAAACTCGGAAACAATACGCTCGACCTGCGCTGTGTAGTAGTAGTTGTTTGTTTTTGCTACAATGATGTTGAATACGATCCAGCAAGCAGGAAGTAAACATGAGCCACGGAAATATCAGCCTTTACAGCACTTACAAAAATAAAGCTGCTTGCGGGTTGAGTGTGGTGCCCCCTCCCCCCCCCCCCCCCCACCCCCGCCCGGCCATCCCGCCTCATATTACAACCCTCCAATATCTTGCGTAAGAAAAACATAATATTGAACAGCACGGTGACAAAACCTATGGGGAAAACGTTTTTTTTTTTTTTCAATCTGTGAACTGTAAAACCCAATTATATAAATCCCATTCAACTCGAACCTATGTAAAATCGATCATCCGTGAAGAAAAACTAAATAAAATATGAAATCAAAAAGTTGTCAAAGATTTGTTTCCAAAACCTCCAGGGAGGTAACAAGTTAAATTCAGCTCCATGTGTAAGCTTTATTGTGGTGTATAATGTTAACCGGTTTATGAGAAGTAAACCAGTGGTTTTAATATTTTAAAAAAGCCTGAGCAAGTGATGCAAAATTGCCAAAAAGAGGTCGAATTTAAAGGGATTTATGCTATTTTTGTATATATTGTTCGCTCTCTTGAACTATATTGTTTCAAGACACTATTTATTCAGGTTGGTGACATTTTGTTTCCTCGTTATTTTGAGCCAGAGTTTTCGAAAGGACATGCTTATAGTTGTTGGAGGAAATGGTAGACCGCATTTCTAGTATTTCCTTGTATGTGAATGCTGTGGTATAGAAAATGAGTGCTCAGGACATTTCCATTTTTGACACTCAAAATGCCCAGATCAAGACCCGGACCCACTGGAGCAATACCCGTGCCTTGCCCAGTGTGACCCAAATCCTGTGTAAACATTACAAAGAAATGGGTCAAACTGACGCAGAATCCAAGTTTAAATCCCGTTTCCACTTTCTGGTCAGCTCGACCCAGAGATGACCCAGTAACAAGAATCGCAGCTCCGTAGTACATAATTAGTTCAGTTCAACAACTAGGCCTATATAGGCTAACATATAATTATTGTGTAGAGAACATCCCCCCAAAAAAAAAAAAATAAATAAAAAAATAAAAATAATAATTAAAAAAAAAGAAAATCTTGTCATGTTTGGTTACGCCACGGCAAACAATTACAATAAGCGTCTTTCACCAATCTGATACCAACTGTAGAAGTTTAGGGGGACGGCTCTTATCAAGAGAAATATATGTAGTGCGTGTTAGAAATATTTTAATAAATTTAAATTATGTGTACTTACGCCTGGCTTGGGTACCACCTCCGCATCCAAGCTGAATGACACCGCGTCCACTGGTCCATTTTGTCCGTTGATGAACAAATCACCGGCTGATGGCCATGATGGTACATAGCACCCTTTTTGGGGAGTACCCTGCTTGTTGGCATTGGTGCAGAGTGCGTCTTTGGCGGTCTGAATACAAGAACATGGAGCGTAAGTTGGAGTGATGTTAGCACAAACATCAAAGTACAACGAAGTGCAAAAGGGAAACCCCGAACAGGAAAGCAGACCCACTAAATGGGGACCCCTTGATCACACACCAAAATAAAACACAGAAACAAAGATACCAGCAAAAACTGCAAAAAACAACTGTCGAAATTATGGAAGTATATGTACAGTAAAAAAGGTGGAGTAATTATATAGCAAGACAATTATGAGTGGGCAAGGAGAAAATATTTTGGCTGAAAGGCCAAGGTGAGAGAGAGGATTAAGTGAAAACAAAAATTTTAAAAAGAGAAGGGGAAGTTAAAAACAAACTCCGGGGCCTTCCTGGAGATCCTCTGTCACATCTTATCTTGGAAATCAGGTACCTCATTCTTTTCCTGGGATATTTTCACAGCAACCCCCCACCCCCAGCAATCCCGCATTGACCATATCCCCCCACCCATGTATAGTCATCAGTTGACTATCCCCACAAGTAAACAGGTTCTACACAATAGCAAACCGTGTTCTGTCATGAAATTACACAAAAAACACACAATTTATAAAGCTTTTATGAGAATCGTTATATTTTATTTTTTTTAAATCCTTTTAAACATAACAAACGCATTAGCCCAAAGCGCCCAATCTGAAGGCAATAACCCTTTAATACTGATACTTATGCTGACGGGTCTTAGTGAAATCTCACCAAGACGAGACAACTTTCTGAACCAAAGAAGTCGACTTATCTCACCAAGTCGACTTACCGTATCTAACTTAGATGAAAGTCGTACTGGCGAGATTTATTAACACGAAAAGGCAACCGCTCATTAGGCTCAATACATCCTCCTGGCGAGAACATTGTTAAGACAAGTCGACTCAATTTCTTGGCGTTAAAATTAATATGACAAGTCGACCAATTCCCTTCATGAGAACATTGACACGACAAGTCGACCTATTTTTCACTTCACGAGAACACGGTCATGACAAGTCGACCTATTCTCTTCACGAGAACATTGTTATGACAAGTCGACCTATTATGCTCTTGACGAGAACAGTGTCATGACAAGTTTTGAAGTCAATCTATTCTTTTAACGAGAATATTATCATGACAAGTCAACCTATTTTCTTGACGAGTATAAAGTCATCGTGATAAGTCGACCTAATATCTTGGCAAGCAGTCCCAGTATTTTCTGAGTGCCTTGCGGCTATTAATAAGATCCGTATGCGTTCATTTTCCCAAACCATCCTAGAGCAGAATCTCGCTCAGCTTTGTAAAAATTATATTGTTGAATCAAACTTCCATTACCTTATTGGCAGCGTCCACTACAAAGTATTTGACCACGCCCACGACAGGTTTCCAGAACGGGTTATTGTTTAGCACCACGCTGACATTGATGGCGTGACCTTTCATCTGGCCACATAGATAACCAATAAGCTGGAAGCTCTCATCTTGTTTCAGTGTCGTCACTTCGGTCGTGATGTACTTCGTGACAACGTCAATGTTCAATGCCCGGGTTGCAGGGGCTAAAAGAGAGGGTACGAGGTCAAAATATAGAGAAGTTGATGGTTTCTTGTTTTGACAAAGTACGAAATATACCTGCAACTATGCTGCGACTATCTTGGACATGTTCCCTCTACCCAGTAAAAGTAATATAATTATATCTATAACATAAAAATATTAAAATAAATAGGCCTACCTTTATCATGGTACACTGTAGGCCTACCTGTAAAGACTCTGATTTTACATTTTTTTTTCTATTTAAAATTTTTCGTGGTTCCTATTGTTGTATTTTAAACACAGATCATCTCTTTGGCAACGATGTTTAATGTTGTCAATAAACCATTAATAACAATAATAATTCGTTTTTCAAAACGGACTATTTTTCCTTCCAGCCTTGGTTGATTATCATTGAGTTCAATGTGAGAAAATCAAGTTAGCCGCACAATGGTAAAGGTCTATTCACAATCATCGGTATAAAAAAACAAATGAAGTCCAATCTGACAGCTTACTGATTATTGAATACGCATTAACGCCGTAAAATCTTCTTAACCAAGTGTGACAGAAAAATACCCAACCATGCTCATATTTTCTTTGCTGCAATAATCAGAAAATGTGCTGAATGATAAAAAGCTAAAATTAAACACATGGCATGAAATATTAGACCTACAAAACTAGCTACCAGTCAAAGTATCAGCATACTATTGTGCTTGGTTCTCGGTAATTTTTGCTCAAATACAAAAATGGTAAGCACTACCTGTTTCACAGATTTGTGAATTTTGCCCCACATTCTTACCTGACACAAAGAATCCCACAAACAGCAGACAGAAAGACAAAGATGCCATGATGTAAGAGAGTTCAACTCGTCTACGTCCTGCCAAAGCAATACTGGTCTCCTGTGTCCGAGGAAACTCCCTATTTATAACATTTTCATCTGTTGGCTTTTATATGGTTGTTTGTGGTTTCATGTTTCGGTTGCAAACTTACGGAAGCCTTAAAGTGACATCAAGGGAGAAATAATATAAGTCATAGGTTTGACTTATATCTCGAAATGTTGACCTAGTACAAGTCATAATCAAGGTCATAATTATGACTAACGGATTTCAAAATAATGACTTACATTTTATGATTAAGACTCAGTACGAGTCAAAATTATTACTGATATGCTTATTATGAGATATATCCCCTGTCTTATAAACGTCCTAAATGCGATGTCTGATAATTGGCACAAGTCAAAGTTATGAATTATGCTAATGCATAACCATAAGAAATACTCATAGTTATGAGATGAAATACATTATTATAGTTATGACTTATGCTATGTCATAATTAAAAGATGTAAGTCATGTAACGCCGACTTATAAATACGGGTTCTGGGGGGTTGTCATTTTGTGTTTTTCTTCTTTTCTTTTCTTAGGGTCCTTTCCACGCTACCGTACAATACCGTGCCCTTTATTCCAGTAACGTGTTCCGTCATTTCGCAATGTGGACAATTCCCTATCTGTAGTGTGCCAAGAAAAGGACACCGGTAAAAATTCCCACAACCTATTGATAGTAATCCTATTTGGCACAATAGTGTTGTAACATTAGTAAGACTAATGTATAAATAATCACAGCTGCACGCATAACTTAGATTGGTATAAAGATGGTCATAGTGGGAAACTCCCTTTCAAATATTGTTGCTTGAAATGCCATAGCTTTTGAGAAATGAGTAAAACAATTAGTTTTGATTTCACGAGTCAAAAAATCCAAGGTTTGAATTTAGTGAAAACATAATTATAAAGTTTTGTCTCACTTTTTCCTCGTGATTCCAACGACCGATTGAGCTTAAACTTTCACAGGTCTGTTATTAATATTTGTATGTACTGTACAATATGTTGAATCACATCAAGTATGGATACTGGTCTTTGACAATTACTAATTATACATAATTATGTGCTTTAAAGGCCTACTTGAAAAGTAAAAACACAAGTTTTGTTTTGCTCAGAGACGGGTCAAGTTTTTCAAAAGTTACCCACAAGCCAGGTCATGACCTACCAACCCTGACGGAAGGCAGTGGCAATGCGACTGCCGATGAGCTCAGGAAACCCGTTGGTGGAAGAGGATTTGGGGTGAGTCTGTCCTCGTGCACAAAGACGCAGAGCAACTTGTAATCGATCAATGGCGATGTTGAGGAGAGGGAATCTTGGAAACTGGCAAAAGATTATTTTGCTGGAAAATCTAAGATTTGAATTTGTTGTTTTGTTCTACATCTTATTGTGTTATCCCCTACTATCTGCATGATTATTTACGGAACTACCTAATGGTGCTCAGAGAAAGTATCTTTGTTAGGGGTTGATAAAAAGATTATTCCATACAACTGGGAGTATTTGGTCGTATTTAAAACTAGGGCAATGTGGTATTAGTAGGTAGAAATGGTATCCATTGTCATGTATGAGAGGGGACGGGAGACAGGTTTGTCGCACTACGCACACAATGTGTATGTATCAGTCGTGTAGTATGCGTCATTACTAAATGTTTTCCTAAATGACACCATTGGGATTATATTGGACCACTGCGTGTGTTTATCATTGCAGGAATAAGGCAGGGGACCAGTCTTAGTAAGACCAATCATCTACTGAGCATAAGGGTGCTCGATATGAGGCACGGTATACGGCATGTAGCACTCTTGTCAACATCAATTGACACTGCAGAATCATTACTTCACAGTATTGAGGAGGCTTCCAATTGTGTCGGGCTTCATCTAAACACAGGAAAAACGAAGACTCTCCTCGTGAATATTCCTCCAACATCCAGTATACAGACTCTTGATGGTACGAAACTTAAAACTGTTTCAGATTTCAAATACCTAGGTTCGTCACTACCTGACTCATTCCAAGATTTCAAATGCAGGAAAGCGCAAGCATGGTCAGCATGTAACCAATTAGATAAGATCTGGAAGTCTGATCTTGACAGAGCTGTCAAAATCAAGTTTTTCAGGGCCTGTGTTGAAAGCATCTTGCTATATGGAGCCGAAACATGAACAACAACACAAAAAATGAATGATCGCATCAACGGTTGCTACACTCAACTGCTGCGTAGAGTTCTCAACATCCACTGGCGGGACCATACTACAAACAGGGAGGTTTATGGCAATCTACCACCACTTTCCGAGACCATAATGCAGAGACGTCTCCAGTTTGCTGGCCACTGTTTGCGAACAGCGGATCAACCTATATCGCATCTGGTCTTCTGGAATCCCCCTGGCGGACATCCAAATCGTGGCAGGAGGAAAATGAGCTACACTGACACCATCACCCGAGACACAAATCTCAATCCAAACGAGACTCAACAACTCATGAGGGACAAAGCAACCTGGCACCACTTCATCAAAGCTGCTTCTGCTATTCCGTCTAAGGACGACGGATGATGATGATACCTCTCCTCCCTCCTTTTCCATCTCCAATGTGTTCTGGAAATCTCAATAATTCTGCAGATGATTTTAGAGGGACTGTGTCGTCACAATCAACCAGTTACATCACAGGGCTTGCACTCTTCTTAGATGAAATGGAGGGATCGGGAGGGCGCGCTTGTGCAGTATCTTCTTGAGAGTTCATAATTCAAAGAACAGCAACAGGCCTGTTATGAAAATGACGATACTAAGATGAACTGACATGGACTGACACGAAACTAACGGTGCTCCGGGAAAACCAACTCGTTTTTACTCATTTTCTCCTCCATCTCAAAAATAATACTACCATCTACATTATAATCGGCTGCTGACTTCATAGGCTCATTTTGGTTAAGCAATATGCCTCCAAAAAGGGACAAAAAGGGAGTGACAGAACCTGCCCTCGCGCCAAGTACATCAGGTGACCAAGCCAGCTTACCCAGCCCCGTAGTGGACAACGACATCGGCACCATACGGCGGGAAATACGATCCATGGCATCGGACCTGCATAGCAAGCTGGATAAGGTAATAACCAACCAAGAATCTTTGCTTACCAGAATGAATGCCATTGAGGTCAAACACCGAGAGATGGAGGAGGCGATCACCTTCTCAACACAGACCATCGAAGAAATCGAAAGGAAAAATAAGACCCTGTCAGACGGGATTTCCAAGATGGCGACGCAGCTGAGCTCAGCTCTGAAGAAAGTCGAAGCCCTGGAGGAAGCCAGTCTCCAACTTGAGCGACACTCACGAGGGTTCAACCTGAGGTTCGGGGGCATTTCAGAGTGCACGCCAGAACCACCATTGTTCGCCTATGAAACCGTCAAACACATCCTGGCAGACAAATTTAACATGCCCGAAGCGGAGATTGAGATCGCCCACCGCTCTGGTAGAACCCCGAAGACAGCATCAGATAAACCCCGTCACATCCTGGTCCGGTTTATATATCGTCCTGAGCGTCAGACGGTTTTGATGCGAGCAAAGGCCGCCCTTGCCAACTCCGGGTTGTTCATACTTCAAGATCTACCAGCAGCTGATGTCGCCAAGAAGCGATCCCTTCGGGATGTTATGAAGAGGGCATACGACCAAGGTCAGCACCCTGTCTTCCGTGGCGGCCATCTCTACATTCATGGCATGAAGTATGAACCCATAAAGCCTTCACCCCAACAGTAAGCTTGAACACTGTACAAGATCTGTGATGAATTATATTGCTCTAAATATCAAGAGTGGGTTTTGGGAGTTTTTTTCCTGGGGCACAAACATTAACTTATTTCATTGATATCTCGTTTTACCAAAATCACACGTAACTACTTGCAAATGTTTGTGATTTTGTTCATTATTTTGTTCTTAGCCTACTGGCATTATTGTATACACAGTAGTATGTTTAAAATTACCTTAGAAACACCCTGTAACAGTCAAGTAAAGGCTCATAATCCCTTGTCACGACTGAGCAACTTTTCCCTTAAGACGACTAGACACAACACTGGGTTAACCACCTGCTATGGCTAGTTTAAAAGCGTCTTCTAACAATTCAAATTGTCCACATACCATGAACAGCTCCAGCTCTGACAATCGAAGACACTGTCCAGTGTGTAAAGAAACGATTGGCAATCAGGATAGGCATGAATTCAATGCCATTTGCAAGAACTGCTTCCAGCAAGTTCTACCTTTCAACCATCTTAATGCAGATGACTTTAACCTAGCCATTATTGAACTTAATTCAAACTCAAAAATAGATTCTGAAAGATTAAACAAACTTATATTCAATCCCCTTACATTCAACGAAACGTTTGCCAACGAATCTGATATTGACCCTGATAATAACTTTTATGCCAATACTTTCAATTTACCATGTGATTATTTGTTATCTGATCAGTTTAAGGATCGATTTAGGGATGGAAGTAAAACCGATACATTCTCCTGCTTACACTTAAATTCTCGGAGTCTTAAAAACAAATTTGATGATATCATTGATTACCTTGGATTACTAGACTATCCATTTAGTGTAATCGGATTTTCTGAAACCTGGCTTACTGAAAGCAGTCCTGATTTAAATTTACAGGGATATAATTGTATTCAGCAAAATAGACAAGGAAGGTCGGGTGGTGGCGTTGCCCTATATGTTCAAGAATCACTGAACTGCACTCGGCGTAATGATTTAACAATAGATAATACTATCTGTGACTCTATATTTATTGAAATACCAGGCTCATCCGGTAAAAACGTAATAGCTGGCATTGTGTATAAACCACCAAATATTAATGTAAACTCTTTTGTTGAAGCCTTCGACAGAACCCTTACTCAAATTAATAGGGAAAACAAAATATCTTTCATAATGGGTGATTATAATATTGATCTTTTAAAATATGCTTCCCATAAGCCAACCCAGTTTTTTGTAAACTCTTTGTTTAGTAATTTTTTCTTACCACTAATTAATAGGCCCACCCGTATTACTACATTTACTGCTACCTTAATAGATAATATTATGACTAATTGTACCGATCAACATATTAAGAGTGGCATCCTATATAATGATATCTCTGATCATCTGCCAATTTTTCAAGTCACCTCACTTAACATTTCAAGAAAAATGCCAACAAACGTAGCCCCATTTAGACTTGTTACACCAGAACGTATCGAAGGATTCAAACAAGACCTAACAAGTTTGGACTGGAATTGTGTGTATACGACGCAATGTCCTAACCAGGCCATCGACCGTTTCTATTGTCACTTCAATAATTTATATGAGAAACACTTTCCACTAAGAAAACCTAAACCTACTAAGAAATTAAATGCATGGATGACCAGTGGAATATTGTGTTCTATCAAACACAAAAACAAATTATATAAAAAGTATCTTAAAACATCAACTTTAAGTAATAAACTTAAGTATAAATCTTTTCGAAATAAACTCAACGCCTTAATTAAAACAACAAAAATCTGTTTTTTTCAAGAAAAGTTTCGCAATACCAAAAACAATGTTAAAAATACTTGGAGAATCATTAATTCATTATTAAACAAAAAATCTAAACGTAGTACATCATCACACAAATTTAACTGTGAAGGACGTACGATCAGTGACTCGGCTGACATTGCCAGTGCATTTAATAACTATTTTACAAAAATAGGACAATCTCTCAACAGAAACATTCCTCAGGCGACCAACAGCTACAAGCAATACTTGACAGACCCAAACCCATATTCCATGTTTTTTAATCCCACTACCCCGACTGAGATTCAAAATATAGCTAGTTCCTTTAAAAACAACAAATCTCCAGGCATAGATGAAATAAGCCCAAGGGTTTTAAAATCTGTTATTAATCAGGTAAGTCACCAACTGTGTCACATTTTTAACTTGTCATTAACTAAAGGTATATTTCCAGACAAACTCAAATCTGCCAAAGTCACTCCAATTTTTAAAAATGGAGACCATAGTGAGCTCGGTAACTATAGGCCAATCTCTGTGCTGTCATGTCTCTCTAAAATTCTTGAGAAAATTCTTCACAAAAGAACTATGTCATTTTTGGACAAACACAACATAATCTGCAATAATCAATACGGTTTCCGAAAAAATTATTCTACCTCACTGGCATTACTTGACTTAACAAATAAAGTTATAGATGCCTTTGAAAACAATTTATATGCCATTGGAGTTTTCCTGGATCTGTCAAAAGCGTTTGACACCATAAATCATGATATTTTATTGGATAAATTACATTATTATGGAATTCGAGGCGTTACACTTGACTGGTTTAGGAGTTATCTTAATGACCGCTCTCAATGCACAAAATACCAATCTTCTCTGTCAGCGCCTCTAGGAATATCATGCGGGGTTCCTCAAGGATCTATCTTAGGACCTTTGCTCTTTATCATTTATATAAATGACATTTGTCAAACATCAGATTTGCTTTCTTTTATCATGTACGCTGATGACACAAATATATTTTGTTGCAATGCGGACCTTCGCGTGTTGATTGATAATGTCAATAGGGAACTAACTAATGTCTGTGAGTGGTTTAAAGCAAATAGGCTCTCCCTAAATACTAAAAAATGTAATTATATTATTTTTACCAACAGACACAAATCAGCCAGCCAAAACTACTCAGTCAATCTCGATAGCACACCTATTCAGCAAGTAATTAATACCAAATTTTTGGGTGTCTATTTAGATGAAAAATTATCATGGAAATATCATATAAGTGAAATAGAAAACAAGGTAGCAAAAAGTATTGGTGTCATCAGTCGATTGAAATTTCTCCTTCCTAACAATGTTCTGCGTATACTTTATTGCACTCTCATACTACCATATCTCCAATACTGTAATGTTGTATGGGGAAACACGTTTAGCACCAATCTTAATAAGCTGAATGTTCTCCAAAAGAAAGTTGTTCGTATTATTTCACATTCTCCACTTAGGGCCCATGCAAGTCCTTTATTTTTTAAACTTAAATTACTCAACTTGAAAAGTATCAACAGATACCAACAGTGTATCTTCATGTATAAACACATGAAAGGACTACTTCCTGACTCATTCAACGACTACTTAGAACTTAACCGTAATATTCATCGCCACAATACCAGATCTTCTTCTAATTTTCATCTTCCCAAACACAGAACAACAGCCTTCCATCATAACATCTGTTTCTCTGGACCCTCAAATTGGAATAAACTGCCAAATAGTATAAAAACTGCCCCAACACCTGCTACCTATAAACACAAACTAAAAGCCCACTTGCTCAACAACCCCCCTGTATAGCCTTCTGTACAAACAAAGTAATACAAACCATGTTATTCATATTTGTTTTCTGTATATTGTGTATATGAAAATTATAATTTGATGTTTTGTAATTGTTTACTTACATGTGCGTTTGTTTGTATTTTTGTCCAAGGCATTTCTGCCAACAAGCATTGTTTTGCTTTTTTGGATTTGCCTCCTTCAATATATACCTTCTTATCAATTGTATTGACCTTTTGTTATTGGCGGAAATAAATGTTCTTTGAATGAATACAGCCCATGCTCTGTACTGATCTGTACAAGAGGAAAGAGTGTGTTTGGTATGGGAACATTTGGGGGAAACCCAACTCTGCCATAATATCGGGCATCGGGCATGGTATACTACTGCTAGTTGTGCGTGGCGCGTAAACACACGAACCTCGCCATTGTTTGACCTACCGGACGGCAGCCAGCCTATCGATAGGTAGGTATCAAGTTGGTAAATCTTTGTGTTACAGTCGGGCGTCTGCTGCATACACAAATCTTCACTACTTCCAGCTCGAAAGATGGAATACGTTTGTGTGCAATTTTGCATGTAAACGCAAAGTTCAATTATTAAACTTTTCTTGCATTTCATCAAAGACAAGCTAGCTCAATGAAATTCCTATGGGCTTCTGATAATCAGTGCGGTCAGTTGTGTGAAGTGGGCGTGGCTAACAGTAAAATACGTCACACTTACGACAGTGGTCTGCAACTTTGGCTATTATCAATAGAAGGTTGTTACTAGCAGTGTTTTAATATAGACCCCTCGCATCAAGACATCATAAAATCAAATAGCGCCCTCAATAAAGTTTTAAAAAGACATAATTATCATTGGCCGAGAGGTGTGCGGGGCATGCACACGCTCACAAGATTCCATTAATGACCCCATAGTATATGGAAGGAGTGAATTGCTTCTTCATGTTTTAAAACCAGGCAAATCTGTATAGAGAGGAGAAGAACTAGGTGATCATCCCACAAAAATGGCTGTTTTTACAGAGGTATGATGTGTGAAGTGGGCGTGGCTTACAGTGAAATTACGTGAAACCTACGAAAGTGGTCTGCAACTTTGGCTATTATCAGTAGAAGGTTGTTACTAGCAGTGTTTTAACATAGACCCCTTGCATCAAGACATCATAAAATCAAATAGCGCCCTCAATAAAGTCAAAGAAAGGCATATCATTGGCCGAGAGGTGTGCGGGGCATGCACACGCGCGCTATATTAAATTAATGACCCAGGTAATGGCGGCCTATTATGGAAGGGGTGAATTGCCTCTTCATGTTTTAAAACCATGCAAATCTGTGTGGAGAGGAGCAAAACTGGGTGATCATCCCACAAAAATGGCTGATTTTACAGAGGTATGATGTGGTGGTAACTGCTTATTCTTGGCCGTGGACTCAAATTCTTCTATTATTTCGTCAACAAGTTGACAAAGTTTGTGAACGTGCCGCGGTTGAACTGCAGTTCTGTCATAAAGACATTCACCAAGAAATGCCATAGTTTGTAACATAGTTTGTAACAATGTTACACACAAAAAATAGTGTTGAACTTGTTGGAAACAAAGCAACCAATCATGTGAGGTATTATATTTACTTGAAAGTTTTGAGAAAATTTTAAATTTGTTAAAAACATCCGTTTAATAACACGATTGATTGTTTTACTAACATTATTGGCCGTCCAGGCCAACCAGCGTGGTTTGTTTATCAATAATGTAAAGGTATACGTTTCTTCGTTAGATATCTCTTCTCCGGTAAATTGTGTAGCGACCTGACACAAACGTTAACAAAACGAACGTCGCTAATCTAGACCAGGGGAGGGGGGAGGGGAGGGGGAGGGGGAGGGGGAGGGGGAGGGGGAGGGGGAGGGGGAGGGGGAGGGGGAGGGGGAGGGGAGGGGAGGGGAGGAAAAGGAGTACTCTTTGTAGTGTCAAAGTCAAACGGCTAGAGGTCAACATAAAGATAATCATTGGCCTGTCCCGTGCATCGCGTGTACAATGTTCGTTTTCAATGTTTCATTATCGTTTTACCTGTTAAGATGGCGGCGAGATGACGTCAATGCTTCATATAAGATGCATTGTTATCGACTTTTGTTTAGCAGGGATTGCTATTTTTACAAAAACAGTTTTATGCAAACCAAAATCAGAGTATTGAAGCACATATTTTTCCTCGGCATACGGTGCACAATTTAATTACAAAAGTACGAAAACAAAACATGAAAACATTGCAGATTGAAATTGGAGAAATTAAACACAATTTGAATATTGAATTTTAAAGTATTAATAATACGCTTGAAACATAATTGTTACAATTGTAAACTTGTTCAAAATATACACCTAGCTCTTGCATGCACAAAAACGTATCTATATTAAAGATACGTTTTTGTGCACCAATTACTATTATTTGTCCTGAACCCATAAGTAACCTTACACACTAACAATTCCCTATCAGATTTGAATCCCAAAGGGTGCGACTCGGGTCTGGCTCACCAGGAAACTGGTTCCAAAATGGGATTGAGCTCAGATTCTGCGTCAGTTTTACCTATTTCTGGGTCATTTTGACAGAGATTGTAAGTCACAGTAATGGATCAGGCTCAATGGGACCCAATTTATTGTGTCACGGATGTTTCTAAAGTGTATGTAAGCTTAAGTTCGTAACAGCTGTCACCACAAAAAAAAATCACACAATTACATTAACGGGCACTTTTCAAGTGACCGTTTAACATTTGCGTGTAATACATTTTTTGGAGAAAAAATCACTTTAAAATCGCCCAAACCATTAGATATAGACCCTAATTGTGACTAAATAAAATAAATTCTAGCCAAATTTCCTTTGAAATTAGCCCACATGTGTCTCTATTTATAGTTAAGACCAAAATGGTTCATTTCACCTATAGTTGCTACTAGGTTCAAGGCTAAGTAAATTGCAATACAATTCCTCGGGGAAAACTGGGAGAGCTGGTCATTGATGGATTTTTTAAAGTGACAAACAACCCCGATGGTATTAAGACAATTGGCATGCTAATTGGCTAGGTGTACTTGGAATTTTTATGATAAAAAAAAAAGTAGCGGACTACTGACTGTTTCATTAAAAACGTACACTTAATAAGTAACCGATGGCATCATGCAAGGTTAAGGAAAACATGCCTTAAATATTTCTCAGACGAGTAAAGGTTTGTAGACTTTTAATCTTTCCCATTTTTCATTATTTTGGAGTCCTTCCTTAAGTATATTGTTTTTTCAAGAATTAAAGAAAGTCATAACAAACTTTGAAATATTAGTTTACATGTTAGCAGTTATCAATTTATATAATAGATAAAGTATAAATTGATGAATTCACAGACAAAGGCCACCGGAAGCCTCCAGTACCGAAAAGATTACAACATACAGGCTGTCAAAATAAGATGAAATGTTTTGTGATGCAAGGAATTTAGCCGTAGAAAGCGCCCTCAAATTTATAATGCTAGGGTGGTTTTTTTTCAATTTTTTTCACTGCAACATATTTCTAAACTTGGCAACATCTGATATGCCTCAACGAACAGCAACAACCCCCACCCCCTTGTGATTATCATAACAGAATGACAAGGAATACAAACATTTACATATAGATAACATAGCAAGACTACGCCAGCCCTCCCCCATACACTTTCTGCAAGGACAGGAAACCAAAATGACGGCCCCTTTGTGGTGTGAAGCGCCCTCTAGCTGCTTGACAACTGATTAGCATCGAAGAGGAAACTACCGATGTACTCATTCTTCACAGGGTCGTAGACGCCACCCCAGCAGACGATGAGGGCGTACAGATTTTGCCATTGACCAGACGATGTTGTCACGGTATTTGCAGGTACCTGGCGACCGTTGTGGGCGATGACATTTTTTCCATCAACCTTTAAAAAGTGACAATAACATAAAGTTTAAAGGTGTGTACAACATTGCTTAATCGAAAAAGACCAGTATCCACACTTGATGTGACCCAACATAATAGCTTACATACAATAACGATGAACATTTATATTTAGGATTATATAGGATTATTATTTTAATAGGGTGAGCATAACATTTGCAAGAGTAAAAATATAAACTTTCACAGATTTGCACGAAAAGGACACGGTATAAAGATGGCCATGGTAGAAAACTCCAATTGAAATATTTTTGCCTGAAATGCTGCAGTTTTTGAGAAAAAGGTAAATCAATCAGTTTTGATCTCAAAAGTCCAAAACCCGATATGAAGTTTGAAAACAGGGAAACATTTAAGGATTTGTTTTCACTTTTTACTCATGAATCGAATATGACCGAGCTTAAACTTTCACAGGCTTGTTGTGTTTGTACATGTTGGGTCACACCAAGTGTGGAAACTGGTTTTTGACAATTACCATTGTGATGTGCTGTAAGATTTGCATTACAGCTAGAGCAATTTTCAAGTACCCCTACTGTAAAAATTTTAGTCAATATATTGTTTTCCAACCATACAGTTTCAAATTCTACTTGAATGTATAAAATCATACGATTATTAGGTTTTATTTATAATTAATAACCATTTCGTTTCATTGTCAAGGAGATTTCAATTTTTTCGCATTATCTTATTTTTTGTTTGCTTTGGCCGACCAATCAAATACTTTTTGGGTCACTTGGAGGCAGCAGTTTAGAAAATTGAATCAATCTTTTTTTCTGAAATGTGCGCAAACTAAAAACTACGCGAACAAAGGAAATTTACTCGGCAAGTTTGCTGCCACTTACAAGTCTCAAGTTCCTTATCATAACCCTTACCTCACATGGGAGCGATGTGCACAGATACTGCGCATACGAACTCTGACCATCTACGCTAGTTACTGTTGCTCGGATCTCATATCTTGTCCCCGTCTTTGGTGTTGGGCAAAATGTGAAGTTCAAGAGAGCTTTCCCCCTGTACGCGATATACTGCACGGTAGTGACCGTTATTATCTCGGTGAGGTACACAGGGTCACTTTCTACCAAACGGAACTTAGGGTGCTGGAAATAGTTCAGGTCCGAGCGATTGGGCGTGGTCGCCTGTGATCGGATGAGCGCGGCCTTGGCACTTTTCTGTAAGACAACAACAACAAATTACAATTATTCTTATAATTCTGTAGAGAGTTCTTCTATGAGTTTTGGAACCCTTAACTGCTAGAAATACAGATGAATATACGGAAAAATCAAGTTATAAAATAACATGCATCATTGAAAACTCAACAAGAAGTCACCCAAACAAATTGAAGCACCAATTTAAAATTAAAGATTTCAAAAGGTTGAAGTACTTAACAAAGATGAGGTCATACTTTGGTAATGATCCCGAATTGCAAATAAATAAATATCACGTCTTGCAACTTGACTCAACCCAAGTACCTACCATGGGAAAGAACTCGGCATCCAGTGTAAAGGAGATGGCCTCCACGCCCCCAGCTGTGCCCTTGATGTAGATATCATTGCTGCTGGGAAACGACTTGATTAAGCAGATAGGTCCTGCAGTTCCATCTGCTTTGACATTCGTGCACAATGCACTGGTCACTGTCTACATTGGAATAAGAAGAAATACTTGAAAACTTATCAACACTGTTTAAATTATGTATTAGAAAAAATACATCTCTGTTATGGAAAAGAATTTTCACAACAGACACAATTTGAATGACAAAAGTAGCAAACTGTTTGTGAGTTGTCGATATAATCATGGAGGTAGGAACTCCATGATATAATCAATGAACTTTCATATTAAAACCTTTCACATTAATGATGACTATGCATGTATCTAATAGGTGATTTTGTCTCCCGGTGTGTGTGTCCAAATGGAAGAGACTGGCAAAAATTAGTTAGTGGCCTGACAATTCGACCCTAGCAGGGTCTTTCTCGAAGGCTAGTAAATGACAACACAGCACACAAACACACTAGTGTAACAAGATCAGTCAAGTGGAAATACATGAATAGAGGGAGAGAGAAAAGCAGGAGGGGGTACAGGGATTATGGATACAAGGGGGGTGAAAGGAAGGGGCTGGCTAGACCACAAGAAGTTGGAATCACAAAGGACAAAATGGAAGAGGGAGAAAAGCAAATAATTAGTAGATAAGGCAGACTAAAAATGTGGTATTTGGTGGGGGGGGAAGAGACAAAAGGGACAAAAGAGAAGAAATTCAGAAGAAATTCTACACAATTCAGTGTTGGGGTGAGAATCTCCGGGGGATAATCTAATGCCACACCGGGTCCAACAAAGCATTTCTTGCTATGATTATGATTGTGTGTTTTAAGTTTTGTGTTTCAAGTATAAAGATGTGTTGATAATTGGTCTAAATAGTGTTACTAATTTACCTTATGTACTGCTGTCATCATGTAGGTAAAATGATGATGAAACAATAAGATGAAACAATAAGAAGACGCACAACAAACACGTGTAGTGCACATAAATGAACCATTTAAAACTTCGTTTGACCTCTAGAAGAGGGCACCCCACTCAAATGACGTCATGCACACATAAAAGTCTGGCATTTTGGGAGTGAAATTTCACGCACTTTGCATAAGAAGACAGGGAATCCGACTTCCAAGATGGCGCAGTCAAGACGTATCATGTGACGACATCGGGTGAATTTGGGTCAATATGCAGAAAGGGATTACCTTTTCAGGTGCGTCGACAACGTAGTATCTAAAGACGCCAAACGTAGAATCCCAGCCAGGGTTGTTGATCAGCATTACGGTCACGTTCACCGCCATGCCCTTAGACTGTTGGCACAACAGGCCAATCAGAGACATCGTCTGATCCTGGTGGGCTGTCGACACCTCCGTTGTAACGTACTTGGTTGTAACGGGCACTGCGATTGGTTTCGGCGAACCATGTGCAGAAATACCTGAGAAATGCCACATTCAACAAAGTGTGAGTTTCAACGTGGAACACAATGTAAAGCTATTTCTGCATCTTAGGCCCAAGTCCCCCGTGTGTGTATGTTTTTAATCTTGTATTTGTGTATAGTGGCTACAAAAAAAAAAAAAAAAAATTTAAACATGTGTACAGACTAAACAAAAATATCGATCTGGATGGATAACCGTAAATCTATCTGAGAATGTCCTGGTTATTTTTTTTATTTTTTTTATTTTTTTTTATTGAATCAACATTAATAGAAAATTGTATTACTTATTAATAACCAAGAAAACATGCTAGAAGTATAATGTTACATAGGCTACATTACAATAACCACCCTACACACAGTACAATACATTGTTATGATTTTACATACGGGGAATTAAGGCATTTCAATTGTGTACTGGGCAGTTCGTCTGTACAGCTCAAGAGGGAACTGGAAGAAGCAAGTTCAAGTGGGTGACAAAAGTTGTCTAGACTTAACCATAGTCGATCAAGATGTCACTTGCACACTGCGTGGTTTGACTAGCTAGTCTAATTTGATCGCTCTAGCCACAAAGCACTGATTATCTAGTCCAATTCGCAAGTTACGTTACTGTTTCAAGATGGCGGTTAAGTTACGTGACCTAGCAGAGAGAGATTTTGTGATCATACTCTGTAGGTTAGTTTTAAAAATTTCCTGCCAATGTGTCAAACAGCAGTGAAATAATAAGCAATCATACACATCTCTCGCTCGTTCTGTATTTTGGTTGGCTGAAATACGGTTACATGGATTTAACTAATAATTATAAGCTAGTGCGTCAGATTTGTGCCAAAGTGAACTGGACTCGCGTCAAGACATCGCGCGCGCAAATTTTACAGGAAATAATTAACATTTTGACTATAGTTAAAGTGCCCTCTTATGATTAGACTTGATTCCAAGTCTGAAATCGCGGTTGTTTCTCTGCATCTGACAGATTAACTATCAAGCGCTCTAACTGGCCATACATAAGTTAATTTACAAGAGGGCGCTATTTCAACCAAATAATGTATTGGCTATCAGTATCAGGTGGACACGATCACAGACTTGGAACCAAGACTTAATCATGATGCAAACAGCAACTTAAAAAACGGGAAACTAATTTAAAAGCGTTCCTGTAACTGTTGCATGCACTGCTTATGAGTTTAATTGCCCATGAGTTAATTGTTGAATTGAGACAGTTATAAGTTATAAAACCCGGAAAGTTTCTTTTCTGAGACAATTTGTTACTCCATACCGATGTATGTTATAAAACAAATATGGACTGGCATAATTCGGTGGAATTGCATAATTCGGTGGAATTATGAACACTCTCACCGAGTTACTGTACGCGCGCATCCCCCCCCCCCCCCCCGGGGGGGGGGGGGGGCGCCCGAACGTGCAGGAGCTGGGTGAGAGTTTATAATAATTATATGTACAGCCACAGACCAGCTTTGATTATGACGACACAGCCCCTTTAAATAAAGATACAAGTCTTAAAGCACATCACTTTATCAATGTGGCTTGCACTTCACAAGTTCTTTTGTAAGGAAGCCTCTTCTACATGTGTTGCCTCTCTTTTATATGACATAATACAACATTTCACAGTTTGCAATGTGTATTATTATATGAAGTATAGTAATTGTTTCACTTAAATCAATTTATTTTACTGCATTGTCTCCAGCTCAAGTAACGTGATGTTGAAATGAAGTGACCACAATCCCTTTAACTTAATTTTTCTCAGCTACAATTTGTGAGTAAATGTTTTTGTTTACACATACCGTACATGCTCTCTTCCGGGTGGGATTTTGGACGAGTACTTCCCCCCAAAAGTACATTTCGGGTGTAGGCTAGCTACTTATTGGGTGCATACTGCACCCTATAAGTTGACAGTCATCTTGGGAAACGTCGTCGCATTCATGTGATACAACATTCGTTAATCATGATAAACATCATTGTCAAGTCGCAGCGTAAGGTTTACTAAGTGCGTCCTGTTAAGTATTGGACAAAGTGCCGCCATTGCAAGCTGCGCATCGATAGACCCGTCTGTACAAAGTATACTATAGCTTTCTCGTAACTCTGTCCAGCTCTTGCGAAGGCCTAAAGCCTGGGACATTTCAAAAAGATGTTTACTGGCCAGCAATTTATCTTTAAACCAGATGGAATTAAGGAATCATAAATAATACAAAATACAATGAAGTTGCCTAATTTTGTGTCAGTCTGTTCGATATAGACACTATTTCAGTAACACCTTTGGCAATTCAGCACTGCCTTCAGCCTTGCTCAAAGTGCATTGGGTGGAGGGAAACAAAGAAATGAAATTTGACTATGAAATGTTATATTTGTTCTTTTACTGTACGGTAGTTTAATGTACGGTACACCTAATTCATACATTTACAGAACAGCCGGGAGCCACCTTTTTGGCATTATTTTTTGTGAACTGTTGTGCTTTCTACTATAAATGCTTTCCAGCAAATTGTAACAGAACAAGTTCGAAATTATGTGATGAGCTTTAATTGGTAGCGATCGGACCAATTCCCTTGTCTTTAATACTCAACAGGAAAAGTTGATGATGGCATCGACTTTGACCATGCACTGCACTGCAGCCATGGCCGACTACACACTTAGTAAACCTTACGCTGCGACTTGACAATGATGTTTATCATGAGTAACGAATGTTGTATCACATGAATGCGACGACGCTTCCCAAGATGATTGTCTACTCACCGACTGCAAAAAGCACCATCAGAACGCCAAGAACTTGCACCACCGACTGCATGATGATGGGCAGGTAACTTCAACACTTCGTGGATGACAACAAACTAAATCTAGTGGGTGGCGATCTTCAAATTTCGGGAGCGAACGAGTGTGATGTTTTGGAAAATGTCTCAAATTATGCAGACTCGGGGCTGCCTCGTGCTATTTATAATAATGCCGCATTGGCTCCGTCTACGCGTTGTGTCTGGCTGATACACATTATGCGTGGTACCTTTGAACTCTCCAATTGGGAGTTTCGAGATTTCCAACAGAGGGGAATTTCCAGAATTTCAACATGAGGGGAATTTCCTTATAGGTTGCAACTCAGGGATTTTTCAACTTGGCAGAGGTCACATAGCTTAGGTTTGCTATTATAGTAGCCGGAAACCCCCCCCCCCCCCCCCAATTCTACACGTGTACGCACATAAGTTTGTACCACAATGTTACAGTCTGTACTCGTTTCCTTTCTTAGTGCTAGATTCATGTATTTAATGTTTAAAGCACTGTAATATATTCAAATCATTATAATAATATGGAGTCAGTATAATTCAGTATAATTCATTTACAACTAAATTTTATGTTGGTGTTAATACTGTGGTATTTGTGGTTTTATCTTCCATGCATTTTTTGTTTTGTTTTATTTAGATTAAAGTTGTTTTTATTTTACATTTAATACTAAGCCTATCTATCTAATGTTTTGTGTTTTTTGGGGTTTTTTTTCCCCCGCTATTTATGAATTGATACATTATGTTTTGTGTTTTTATTATTATTTAATTTTATTTAGTATTTCATATAGCCTTTGTCTTCATACATTTTTTAGGGGGGAGGGTTTTAATTGCCTCCAGGGTCCTTTCCCCTAGTCACCCTGCTTTTAACCAGCTTGCCTTTTATGATTTTCCCATTTTTAATGATGTACGATCTTTAGATTTAACCTTTTCTTTCTTTCTTTATAACCATTTTCATGATGCGCTCTTCGTGTAATGTTTTATTTGTTGATCTTTGCAGCGTCGGGCTTCTTAAATTTGCAAAATTGATAAGTAGATTATGTTTGTTCATTTGTAAATTTTAAAAGATAAAGTTTGTTCATATGATCGTGAATCGTATGTTGTTGTATCCTTTTTTACACAAGGGGACCCATGGGACCGCAATAATGGTAAAAATAGTCATGGGACTTCGGCAACATCCCCCGTTTGTTTGCAAGCGAAATCGAAATGAGCGCGTCCGTAGTCAATTTTTTAAGGGGCGCGTTGCCTTCTGATTTCGAATCTCTTGTAGTTTTGTGCCCTCGTTTTATTGGTAGTGCGCGCTTTATAGTCAGTGGAGGGTGTTAAGTTGCATCATGGAGCTACATACATGATTGCAGTCAAATGGAAATGAATTGATAACTTACATGTACACAAGTAACCTGATGAATTAACCGACCTCATAGAGCGGGCATGACCTTTTACATTTCAGCTTCAAGGCATCATTAAAGCCCATTTATAGCTCTACAACAGTCACTAAAAATTATAATCATCGTGAGATTTTTATTAAGGCTAAAACCAGACTTTTTATAGGGTAAGCGCCGACTACGATGACTTTCATTGTCACGAATGCTTACAAATTAGTTAATTTGGGGGTTGGGAAAAAAGTAGGACAATCTTGTTTAGTACAAGGGCTGACCAACATGTACATGTGGTATAGGCTTCACTAGACAAAATCAGAAATAGGACTAAATTAGGAAAAATATCATGCATGTTGAATTTTAACAAATACTAATAGCGAAAGATATGTAAACACAGTTAGCGTAGGCCTTATCTCAATTTCTTTAGAGAACAAATGGTTTTTCTACAATCATTAAGACCAGACAATGCTAATATTGTTATTTTTATTGTTATCAGTTTTCATTGCAGATGTGAAAAACAACTAATATAATATGAAACAGAATTTATTAGATTTTTTTGTTTCAAATGTTGATACTACGAAAGAGAGGGCGCTGAGTGTTCGTTCATTGCCAGCATGTTCTTATGTTGTGCGTAAATTTATTTTTTAAATAAATAAACAAACGAATAAATAACATACAAACATTTGAAACAATAACATTGTAAGCCACATACGTCATGGAAATATTATTTCATCAATTGCCTAACACTGATGATGGTCCCTTGATATTAATCTATTTTACTCACCACGGTACTTTCCGTAGTGACGCAATGTTACTTGGGTTCGCGCCATTTCCTGGTTCAACAAACGCTATCTGAACTGTATCTCCAAACTGGAGTTTCAAAGGTCTGAATTAACCTCAAGACTTCCATCACCAGCCCCAGCTTATACGCTTGACTGTATATGATTAAAGCTCACGGCCAACATTGGTTATATCTTCATCTTTTTCAAACTCGTGAGGTCAAGGCTAGATGTTTTACTTGTTTCTCACAAAATATAGCGTTTCAGGTAAAAGTAGACCCATATAAGCTTTCCAACATGACCATCCTAAACAATGTTTTAATATATACGCAATCCTATTAACATTTTAAGTGTTCAAGTAGTTTGGAATAACTGTAGAATAGTTTTTATTTTATTTTTTTAAAACAGTTCATCAGAAGATAATAACAGCTGAGAAGGAACTTAAGAGCCGCATGCACCCCCTCCCAAGTGACGCATAAGCGTCACTTGGGAGGGGGTGCATGCGGCTCTTAAATTACAAAAACTAGAACAGCAAAGCTGCCATGGCGA
This sequence comes from Leptasterias polaris, assembly GCA_037783415.1. Lineage (NCBI taxonomy): Eukaryota > Metazoa > Echinodermata > Asteroidea > Forcipulatida > Asteriidae > Leptasterias > Leptasterias polaris. Next base: position 11,514,303 of record JAZGTN010000009.1, read on the forward strand.
GCTGCCGATCGCCCGATAGAAAAACAAAGACTAATAGAAAAGTCAATCATTTGATCAACTGATTTTATATTAGGGGTGGGGACATTAAAGGTATGCACTTGACCATTGCGTACTTGGTTTAAAGTGGCAGTGACAGTGGGGACTAAGGATAGGCGAGGGCTGACAAGGAAGAGACACAAATAGATACGAAACAAATAATAAGAGTCATATACACACCCAACACATTGCATACAACAGGTATACAATGTGTTTGAGGTGTGACTGTGTATTATGTACAGATAGTGTCACCAAACTTGGAAATTGTTTACCAAGCCAGAAATGTTTTACTACTACACATACATGAACTACTTGCTTTACTTTCTTTGCACTTTTCTTTCTTATTTGTTAAGATAGTTATAAAGAGGTGAGAAACAAAAATGAAAATAATAATATACACACTTCCAACACAAAGTCCTCAAAGTGTGTTATAAAGTATGGGAACAATTGGGGGCGCCCTCTGCAACATATCTGGCATGGTATACAGTGGTCATTCAAAAGATACTGGCCTAGTTTAAATCTGACACATAGTAACAACACATTCTAAGATGAGTTCTCTCATTCACAGCTCTGGTATGTCATCAAAGACAAACATTTACCAGGAGAGTAGATGCATGTAAATTACATGTACTTAAGTAGATCAGGCTCAGAATAGAAAGCCTTTACATGAAACCATTGACCTAACTAGATGGAAGTATTTCAATTACAATACTCATCCATGTGCAGGTATGTACAGATGCATGTATACATGTATATTTATATGTGCATGTGTGAAATAATGGGCTTACACAATTCTCAAGAAACTAAACAGTGGAAATAGACCATGTCTTGTTATGTTGTTTTTTTGTTCATTGGGGTAGGCTCAGGATGGGGAAACAAAAAATGTAAGCATCTGAATTTAACAATTTTATGGGAAATTGGGGTTGTAGAAACAATTAAAAAACAGAAATATGACAGCATGGTGAAAAATATTGGGGAATTAGACTGCATTAAATCGTTTTGTCAGTAGCAATATTTGATTCAAGTTTCAAGTAAGTGCATCATTGCAATAAGGAGTAATTAACATTTAAGTTGTTCATTGATTTAGCTCATTCAACTGGAACCAGTGACATACTCATCAGTTTTATCTTTTCATATGAATCTACATGTAAGTAGCAATATTTGATTCAAGTTTCAAGTCAGTACATCATTGCAATAAGGAGTTATGATCATTAAAGGTGTTCATTGTTTTAGATCATTCAACTGGAACCGGTGACATACTCATCAGTTTTATCTTTTCATATGAATCTGCGAGTCAGTAGCAATATTTAATTCAAGTTTCAAGTCAGTACATCATAGCAATAAAGAGTTATGGCCGTTTAATGTTTTCATTGTTTTAGATCATTCAACAAGAACCGGTGACATACTCATCAGTTTTAATTTTCCATATGAATCTGCATGTCAGTAGCAATATTTACTTCAAGTTTCAAGTCAGTACATCATTGCAATAAGGAGTTATGACCATTCAAGATTTTCATTGTTTTAGATCATTCAAGTGGAACCGACTCTCTGTTTTGAAATAATCACTCAAAGTTACAAGCGATGCGAAAGACAGATTACAAAAACAATATTGTAAACAGGAATGAGACGTAGCAACTACTTGAAATTTCGTTAATATTACCCTAGTCTGTTGTGGGTTCCCCCTTTTAATCTCAGACCCAGAATTCTAAGATGTTACAATACATGAGGTTTGAAGATTCTGTTCATCGCCAGAAATACAAAAACACAGGTGTTAACTACTTCTTTGTTCCTTTTTGGTGAATATTGACTTCTTTCAAGAAATTGTGTGTGAACTGTGCTGCAATCAATACTTGACAAATTCTTAAATAGCGTATCCACATTCGTGTGCACTTTATGTCAATGACAGTCTTAAAGAGGGTCCGACTACGCGTTTGACACCGACCTTTTATTTGAGAAACACATGGGAATAAGTGAATGGTAGACTGGGGACCGTACCAGTTGTAAAGATACAGTCAATGACAGTCAATATAACGTCACTTTGTCACGAGGTAGAGGGGGTAATTCCACCATTATAATCACATAAATAAACAATTCACAATTTCCTTGTAATGGAGATTAGACCTTCGACTGAACAGACAAACAAAACAATTGTTTGTTCTCTCTTAACATTGATTACAAACCGTTCTGATATATGCACTGACCCTTGTACAAGGGATTTTGTCTGTATTTTTGTTTTAGTCTCTGTTATTGTTTACCATGACCCATAAGCTGTCCTTATCCCACTTTTCATTGCAATCTGCAACTGACTTATTGTATTATTTGGAGGATCGTTTGGATGGAATATCTCTCCTCATCGACTGCCTATGATCCTTATCAAAAGTGTTCAAGTAACTTGGGTAACCTGTGTGAAAGGTAATCCACATACTAGGCTAAATAGCGCCAACAAGTTGCTCCCATGTTGTTTCCCTTATCTGATATACCAATGGCACAGCAAATCAAAGTGTGAACCTACAAATGTACATGAATATGTCACACTATGATTATGACACCCAACACACCAAGGCACGATCTCAGTGTAGTGGTAGACCATAGTTCATATCTTCCCAAGTCAAATAAAGGGAATACAGACTTCATAACATATCTAGTGCAAACCTAAACAATAAAAGGATTGTTTTTGTCATTGTTTGCCCAAAATGCATTTATGTATAAATAAACTCAATCAATTACCCTTCTGGTTTTGATATATATTATTATAATACGCGCATAGTCAACAAAGGTGGCTGAAGGCGCTGTTACAAAACAAGAGGGGAAACAAATAAAAGGGGAAAGAACCAAATAAAGAATTAGCAGTTAAGTCAAAACAGAGAAAGTTTTGTACATTGCAGCCTGTCTGGCGCATGCAGCTTGTTTCCCTTATGGTGATCCTCTCACTGCTGCTTCTTATTTGTAATTCCTGGCTACGGCAGGCAATATGTGTACGACATAATTGTGTACAATCCTCACCCCCCCCCCCCCCCCCCAGCTAAAATATTAAATAAAACAATAAAAAAGAAGACCGACGACAACAAATACGGCTAAAAAGCTCATCTGAAGAAAACCGACTTATAAAATTGAATGTAAAGTCCACAGTCAATGGCCAAGTCAACAATATCCATTTGTCACGAGGTAGAGGGGGTAATTCAGTTACTCTACTTTACAAAAATAAATACTTCACCAGTTCCTAGTAATAAACACGTGGAAAGCTGTGAACAATAGACTGGGGACTGTACCAGTTGTAAAAACCCAGTCGATGACAGAGTCAATAATGTCGCCTAGTCACGAGGTAGAGACGGAGGGGTAATTCCATCATCCCAATTGTAAAAGCAATTACTTCACAGGTTTCTTATTAGTAATAAACAATATAGACTTCGGGCACGGCCTAGCTTACTGTTTGAAACAAACAAACAAATAAACAAGCAAGAACAGCCATGACCCTTGTACTTTGGAGAACACAAACAAATTCGCTCATTTTTTTCTCGTTATGAAAGCAAGGGGACCCCTAAAAGAAAAGTACTGAAGCGAAGTACTGAAGATACCAAAGCAAGGAAACACTTGCGTTAACCACGGGGTCCATAGAGGTAAAAGGCAGCCGACTAACTGCCACCCTGTGTTGTCTTTAATTCAAAGTTCCACTTTTCAATCCAATCTGTAAATGGTTTGCTTTATGCATATGACTTGACAGCCGAACAAATGGGAAAAGGAGTAGACGGAGGACACAATAACAAGCTCTTGAAATAACAGGCTAGAAACCTCAGTTGGTAAAACACCCCATAAATTTGGGGTTCACATCACATGGCCCATTAAAAGTCTCTAGCTCACAGAAAACTTAATCCGTAAACTGAAAACAACACTTAGTCAATTTTTTAAAAAGATTAGTCAAACGTGAACAAAAAGTTAGTCCTTCGGAAAATGACTAATTTTCATATCACAATTACTAATGACTAATTTGAAAAACGTGCAAACTAACTCTTATTTTGCAAGGACTAACTACAATTTTGTTAAAATTATTTTTGTGTTCCGACTAATTGATAAACTGTTGATTTACCAATGCAGTTAGGTCAGTTCATTCATTTTGAATTTACCAATTGAAATGCACATTACTAATTGGATGACTAATTTATTCTTGAAAGACTAATACCAATCTTGAATATTTTTTTGTCAACATTCTTTACAAAAATCTGGAAAAGTTCGCGTTCTTTTCCAGTCTGTTCTTTCTGTGTAACGTGTAAACTAGGGTGGTGGCTCGCAGCTCAAATAAATATGGAAAAAAACCTCATTGACTTGTTTCATCAGTCAAGGGCGTCGAATGGTTCTACATGATTGTATAGATAGTGGGAACATTCTAACTGTATTGGACCAAGCATGGCACTTGGTAAGTACAGAAACTATCCGTCATATTAATATTATTTCGTGACTTGTGAGTATGGACAATCGTGCAATCATGCATGTAACGTGCATGATGTCAAAGTCGAGTCGTCGAAGTAACGGTCGAGTTGTCTCTAATGTTTCGAGGTCTCAAGGTTCGGCATGTGACAGGGATGTACCCTACAATATGGGATATTTGGATGCGTTTACGCGGCCTACCATAAGTTAAAGGGAAACTTGATGAAGACCTGTCTTAATTATTGTTTATTGTTGCGTGTGTGCCCACTATTGTTGTAGTTTTACCAACCTTGCAACGAATGTTTTAGACATTGCTTCATTGTGAGTGACTAATGAAGAAAATAGCAAGACTAAATAATATATTGTTTGACTAAATATATGACTAATTTTTGTTGGAGATATAAGACTAATCAAGTTTTAGGAATTACTAATTAAATTTTGTGTGTTACTAATCTTGCAAACAATTAGTACAATTAGTAAAATTTTCAAAGACTAGGTGAATGTATTGACTAATCTTTCGATTGGATGATAAACCAGGATTAGTAAAATTAAACCATGTGAAGGACTAATTTTTTGTTGTCAATTGACCAAGTTGTGTTTTCAGTGTACGTTTCCTTACTTGGGAAACACTGATGTCCGGGCTTTTTAGAAAAGGTACAAAAGCAATTGCATTTTACTCACATCAAACAATAAACCACAAGGGAAACTGACCAGTTAAATTTGAAATGATTTTAAATTTAACGTAGCTTAAAATTAGTAAGACATTCTTTTACTACAGTGACATGCATGCTGCCCCGTTGGCCGGGTGTTTGGTATATTTTGTGGACTCAAATCAGGGCACGAAAGGTCGCGTTCGGTACAGCCAAATCCTCGTTATTTCGCTGTTCAGTATAGCGGCGTTCTACTATACTGTGTTAGCTTCATATCATTAAATCATCAGATCCAGGCTTTTCATAAAATTCAAAATCACCTTGCTTAATATTTAGATCAAACAATAAAGCTTCAGCAAGGGACTTCTTTTAACTGAGTCTGACAACAAAATATTTAAAAGAAAATTCTAGGGCTTTATCATTAATTGGACGGTGTGGAAAATGTAGCAGAGGGGGTCTTATTTTGTTGCAGTACAAAACAAGAGAGTTAGAATAGGTTGGTAAAGCAAATATCTGTCTTATTTCTTAAGGATTACTCTTTTTTTTAAATACAGTCTCACAATAAAGAATAAAATTGTCCTTGCACGATTACCATTCGTCCTTGATTAGATTAAGATTAACGGATTCTTATATAGCGCGCAAATTATCTGTCACTCTGACACTCAAGGCGCTTCAACAGTCAGTATTTTCTTGAAAGGTTTATTGAGCTACGTGTTGAAGTATGAGACCTTTGCATAGCACCATGTAATGGTTTACAAGGTGCTGTGGCGCAATATGCAGCCAATCAAACCAGGAACACCGGGGCGAACCCCTTCTCTTTTCGATACGTGCGCTGGGTTCTTTTACGTGCATTACACAACACACGGGACCAACGGCTTTACGTCCCATCCGAAGGACGACGCATGTGGTTAAGTGTCTTGCTTAAGGACACAAGTGTCACGACCGGGACTCGAACCCACACTCTGCTGATCTGAAACACCAGAGCAATTGAGTCCGGTGCTCTTATCAGCTCGGCCACGACACGCCACGTGATAAGTCAAAGTGTCGTTTTTGTGGGTCAGCCTGTCCTATGGTTTTTGTGAATTCTAGAATCTAATCGACAATGCGAAGCCATAAGCAAACAATTCAAAGCAGACCTAAATAGCTGTACATGTAATCGAACTCTCGGTCTCACCGAGTTACTAAACGCGCGCCCTACATCCGTATCATAGAGGGCGCACGCGTGCGTGCAGTATCCTTGGTGATAGTTGATAGACCTTTCTATAGACCATGTTACCTTTGTTTACATAAATAGTCTAGTCAATCTATGGTTTGACCTAGACAAAATTGCAACAGAAATGATGTTGTTTGCAAGTGTCTCTTGAAACCCTCCCGAACAACATATCAAAAAGGTAGAAAAAAGGAAGTAGGGGAAATATGCCTAATTTGCATAAATTAAAAATGGCCGCTTTTGCCTCTATTTTCAGTAATATATGTGCGCACACCCTCTAATGCTAGTAGAAATCTTATTTTTTCTACACAGTATTTTCATGGGTATGGTCACTGCATATTTTCCAAACACATTATGAGCAAGACAAAATCCAAGATGGCTGCCATTTTTTAAGATGGCGCCCATTTCCTGCCAAAATCAACATAATCTCATTTGAATGACCGCTGCGCTAATATTATCCCAAGTAGCATTCCCATATGGGTCCCATAATTATGGGCCCGTGTGGGAACCCATATGGGCCCCTGCTGATCCTGCACCCAGGATTCATATGGGGCCCATATGGGTAGGCCCAGATAACCCATATGGGTCCCACATGGGCCAACATAATGGGTCCCATATGGGCCAACATATGGGCCTCATTTGGGGTAACCCATATGGGCCCCACTGGATTCTGCACCCAAGATTCATATGGGCCCTGGGTTGGCCCAGATGGGATACGTCTGGTATACATCTGGGGAAAATCAACCTGGGTTATCCCATGGGCATTACCTGGGATTTGTGAGGGCAATCTGTGCCAACAGTGGGGGTCCATGGTGGTTGGCGTACATATGGGGCCCATATGGGCCAGCCCAGACAGCTAGTTTATGTAAGGGGTGTATAAACCCTTTGAAATAAATAAACTTACAGCACTGCTCATATGACGGTATGCAATACACAACCTGATTTCATCCCCTATCTATAAGCATAATCCTTGCCACTATAGACCTTTAAGTATGTTAATCATGAAGCAGCAGAGTCAAACTAATGTCACACTTCATCAGCATACAAATCCAAGTTGAAACAGAAAAGTAACTTGCATGAAGTGATTTCTCACCATGTGGCTCATATGGGTATCATTTTGGGAAAACATGGGCAATCCCATATGGGCAGAATATGCAAGAGCCCATAATGGGTATCATAATTATGGGAAAACTATGGCAATCCCATACGGGCAGGAAGGCTCACACGGGAGTCATATTGGAAAGACCTATAGGCAAAGATAATTAAGAGAAAGACCTCAGCCATGGGAGACCTCGGCCATTACGGAGTTAATATTCTAGTTTAGAATAGATTTATTTAGCTTAGCAAGCCCTATGGTATATGATCCTTCCCATGGGTTTTGTAATTTCCTCTGGACAAACCTGAGTGAATCGACAATGAAAAAGCCGGAATATAGTAGATACCTTTGTTAAGCAATCCCTTGTGGGCAGTGATATGAAAATGTTCATTTGGTTATCCTATGGGAACGACCTAAGCAAGCTTTGCGGGTATGCAAAGACCCATTTATGTGTACGATATGGGTAAGACGTGGGCAAACCCATATTGGCAATACGAAAATTTGTGGGACAGAGTATTGTGTTTTCATTGATAATTATTATAACAATTTAGTGAAATGTAGCTCTGTAAAGTTGTTTTTGTACTTTTTTTAAACATATTCTTCTATAAGAAAAATACATACATAAACTGTACAATTAAAAGCTTTCATTGAAAACATGCTAATTAAAGTATTGACATTTTTGATTGAAAAACTGTTAACCATGACCGTTAGTCTTCAGTTCCTGGACTATATAAATAATACTGCCATGTAGGAAGAGTTATATACGCCATAACTGACTAGTATAGTTTGTATTTAGCTAATGTGGTATTGTAGATTAGTATACATGTATAATATGTTCATATGATTAGACTACTCATTAACATTAAATAGATACTTGGAAGTTAATTATAAGGCTGTCCGGGCTGGCCCATATGGGCCCGCCCCATGAGCCCCATATGTACGCCAACCAGATTGCCCATACGAATCCCAGGTAATGCCCATATGGGATAACCCAGGTTGATTTTTCCCAGATGTATCCCAGATGTATCCCATATGGGTTATCTGGGCCAACCCATATGAACATATTATACATGTATACTAATCTACAATACCACATAAGTACAAACTATACTAGTCAGTTATAATACCTCTTCCTACTTGGCATGTATTATATATAGTCCAGGAACTGAAGACTTGGGTGCAGTATCCAGTGGGGCCCATATGAGGCCCATATGGAACCCATATGGGTTATCTGGGCCTACCCATATGGGCCCCCATATGAATCTCGGGTGCAGGATCAGCAGGGGCCCATGTGTTGGCCCATGTTGGAATGCTACCTGGGATAGTATTAGCGCAGCGGTCATTCAAATGAGATTATCATCTTACTAACTAGTGATAATTTGATTTTGGCGGGAAAATGGCGGCCATCTTAAAAAAATACAGCCATCTTGGATTTTTTCTTGCTCATGTGTGTTTGGAGAATATGCACTGACTACACCCGTGAAAATATTGTGTAGAAAAAAATAAGATTTCCACTAGCATTAGAGGGTGGGCGCACATATTATTACTGAAAATAGAGGCAAAAGCGGCCATTTTAAATTTATGCAAATTAGGCATATTTCCCCTGCTTCCTTTTTTCTACTTTTTGATATGTTGTTTTGGAGGGTTTCAAGAGACATTTGCAAAAAAAAATCATTTCTGTTGCAATTTTGTCTAGGTCAAACCATAGATTGACTAGACTAAATTGCTTCACATTGTGATTGACCAATGAAGAAAATAGCAAGACTAATTGTTTGACTAATTATATGATTAAGCTGTTCAATTTTGATGTGCCTGTACAGTTTGAATTGGTGTAATAAGCCATTTGCGAGTTAAATTTGAATAATGTCTGGTACAATGACTTGTTTAGTCACAAGTTACCGCTTAAATTTGAATTCCTCAGACTATCGAGACAGTTGCTATGTCACATGGTTCGGGGCAAGCTTTTGTATAGCAACCTCCAGATGAGCAAACCCTGGTACCATTGTGCCATACACATCCATTCAGAATTGTGTATGGGTGTTCACCGTCTCTTACGTAACTAAGCAAAAGCTTGCCCCTAATCATGTGACATAGCAACTGTCTCGATAGTCTGAGGAATTCAAATTTAAGCGTTAACTTGTGACTAAACAAGTCATTGTACCAGACATTATTCAAATGTAACTCGCAAATGGCTTATTGTTGAAGATGAATTAAAGTAAAAATGCCAAATACAAACTTGATTTCAGACTGAGTTTTTAAGGAGTGATAACTATTGCAATGGTGTTAAGTGCGACCAACTAAAATAGTCATGTAATTACTGCAATTAATTAAAATGACAAATTAGCTGCCTTGCATTACTAATTAATTGTTGTGCATTACTAATTAATTTTCTTGCATTACTAATCCAATTGAGAGGTTTGTAAATTAAGAAATTTTTCACGACTAATTATAATAGGTCAAAATTACTCATGAATGACAATCTTTCAATCAGTCAAATAAGATTATCTACGTAGGCCCCTAACTAATTTGTCAATTGACTAAATAAAACTTTCAGTGTGTTTGTTTTTATTTATACAAGGTGTCTGACGTCATGTGAAAGTCTTATCCTCACGTATGTGTACGTTGTAGTATTTGACGAGATGTAAGTCCTTTCGACATTACGGTCTCTCATGTTTCGAAAGTTTACCATTAAAATACACAAAGAGGCGAAACTAGAGCTTGTTTTAAGAGGAAACTTTGACTTTACATGGATGCATCTTACAAGGTTGTGACTTTCTAAACATGGGATGAAAGCCCCATCCACTCAGGCATCCGATTCTCCTAAAATCCAAAACAACAGACAATGCTGAAAAACGGGAGTGGTCCGTTGAAAAGGATGCAGCTAAATGACAATCTCGTAAGTGCACAAGGCATCACGCAATTATTTTCACTGAACGGTGAAAAGGTGTCTCTCATTCAAATAATCACAAATCCTGATACCGCACAAGACAGTCTTCTATTGAATCGGACATGTAGCAATCTTACTTTTTCTGCTAATACAGTTCGATCTGTTTATCTGCCCGGACTGTGCCATCAAATTACGTGTTATAACGTGTTATTGTGAGATTACGATATTGTCTCCTCCTTTTAATAAACGGACAACTTGCATTTCGGTGCAGTTGGTCACAAGTTTCAGCATCGTCAGCATGGAGACTGTGTTCTAACGTAAAAGGTGATCATGCTCATCATTATTCACTCTCTTGCCCGTGGCTAATTGCATTACAAGGGCACGGGTGTTCCACGAAACATGAACTTCTTCAATGGATCCAAGTTCCGCGTTGCGCCGCTCTTGCTCTTTGCTCTCTCGGTCCTAACATCTCGATTCACCGCAGTGGCATCATCATCTAGCCGAGGACTGAACGGGACAGCGGATGAAGGGACCAACTCCGTCCGTAGTCTGTACATCGGAGCTTTGCTTTGGTATCGCGGCTGGTTTTCTTCTCAACCTGACGTGATACAGACGGCCATAGATCATGTCAACAGCTTGCAGGGTATTTTAGACGGCTATCATCTAGAGTTGAGGTGGAACTGGACAGACGTAAGTTTCTTTTTATCATTTTTCTGATGTTCAAATACTTTGAGAAAATGGTCTGCCGACAGACCCAAGTGTTAAACAACAGTTGGGGGTGTTAAACAACAGTTGGGGTGTTAAACAACAGTTGGGGGTGTTAAACAACAGTTGGGGGTGTTAAACAACAGTTGGGGGTGTTGATGCCATCGCTATACCTAGACTGCTCTTTTTGGCAAGTTAAAAATCACCGTTCAAAATCGACACCCCTGAACAACGTAAGACAAAGCAATATCTATGTATTCGTTTACTTAGGCCTATTTATTAAAACATATTTATACAGGATACAAAAATCAGCTCAGTGGCTGATTTACACCATGGTCCAAATAACAACATAATGGTTGTTGGCATCTTCTGGCTCATGACCAAAGTGAAAACTTGTTTAACCACATAGCCCTAGATACTTCAACTTATCTTTCGGGAAAAAAACTGGAAAATTGATGGTACACAACACAAAGTGTAGAAGTGTTCGTCTACTTCACTAGTTGTTCTTGTTTTGTATTCAACAAGCTTTCAAATCTTACACCATACAAGTTGCAGTGATTCGGTATAACGCAGTACCGTTGGTCAACAAGACGTCACCATATTTACATATCACAGTTTCAAATGATATCTCCCCTCAACGATATGAGATTTGATCAAATTGATATTTAATATTATTTATTTGTGAGGGGTGAGTTCGAATTAAACACGAGATCTTTAGTTTTACTTCCAGCCGTAGATAAGTTAATCACTGCATCAACATCTACTCTGTTTGGTCATCAATACTTGACAAAATACATTATATTCAGAATATGGATACACATTTTTAAACAAAATGTGAAAAAACAGACGTAATGATTTACCTAAAAGAGACCGTGCAACGGAAGCGAGACGTAAACCCATAGACAGTGTATACACTTAAAATGGGTGTCACTATAAAGGTAGAATATTGTGGGCTCACGGTAAAGCATATAGATAAAATTCCAATAACTTGTATCTTTGGGCTTGAATACAGAAGACGATTTATTATCACTGTATGGATGGCTTTACAAAGATGTGTAGCAGACGAGAAGTAGCAGGAAAAGATGGAAGAAAACTGGATCGGGCCACAGTGCGAGATTTTGCACTGGGCTAACCAGGAGGGTCTGTCTTTAAGTCCAGAACGGAGAAGAATAAACTAAAGATGAGACATAAGGGCATTTTATACTGAAGTTGTGGAAACAGACTAGGTGGGCATTAAGGTCGTAAATTTGTCAAGTCTCAGACAGCCAGTCTGGACACTGGTGTCTGGGTGAGCATTGGATTAATTAGGGTGCTTGTGATATTGGGGGAAGTGCCTGGGTAAAACAACATTACCAACTTACAACAGTATACCGTGTAGCTATTGCTGTCCTCGTGGGGCTTAATCACAGCCGAGAAAATAGCTATGGCTGAGAGCTTATGAACCTGCGTGGGGTAGGATGCTAGACCGCTAAGAACCTTGCCCAACAATAATAGCACAGAAAGAATGCAAGACAGTTTTTTGTAGGTATAATATTCTAGTTCCCTTTCTATATCAACGGTTGAGGAACGACATTTCTCTTTGACTTGGCTTCTTCTGCAAACCGATGTTTTAAATGTCTATTATAAAGCTCTATTCATTATACGTTTATACTTATATTTTACTTTAAATATTTACCTTCCATCCATACAATCAAAACACCCGGAAAATGTAATTCTACAAATTTTTCATTTACAGTTATGTTCTGTTGTTGCAATAGTTTCAATGATTTCTGCACCAATTCAGTTGCTCCATGATACTTATAGTTTTTAAGTATTTCATATTTTAATCAAATATTGTAAATTTGTATACATTTTATCCATATATCAAAGCAAGCAAATAGGAACGATCCCACTTGTCTGAGAAACTTTTTTCAGCCTGTTCAGCCGATAAAATACTTTATCCAATGTGTTTGTTTACAAATTATTCCAGTAAAAAAACATGTATATATTTGTTTTTAAATAATAACAAATTGAAAGATTTATTATTATTATACATTTTGTTTATTAGTGCAAACAGCACGTGTCTCTTTGAATATCAATAAGTTTGCTCAATTGACGACCGAACAATACTCGAAATTGAAAGTAAACAGTTCTTTTTAAACCCCAGATTGCGATCACTTTGATAACGTTTGCCAACATAATTGGGCTTCTCGGGCAAGCAATTTAAAATGGAAACGAATAAATCCCTCTCACCAGTTAACAATACTGATGTATTAAGTATTACCAGGAAGATATTGGCTAATGGCAGATACAATACCAAACCGAAAAGTAAAGTTAGGAATGTGTACCACTTGTAAGCAAGCTAAACAACTTAAGTGTCTATTTATGATTTGTAATACAGATAAGCAATCCGGGTGAGGCACTTCGAGTCTTAAACGTGTTGGTGAACTCCGGACCTCCGATTATCAGTGCTTGGGGTCCAACGCTTTCGAGTGAAGCTATTGTCGTGAACCAGGTAGCTGCAAGGTTTAACATTGTGCAGGTTAGTAAAGAGTAAAACTTGAATTCGCCCTATGAACCGACTAGGCCCTCATTGTTGAATTATATTTACAGTCGTTTTTAATAACGAAAGCTTTTCATAAGTAAAGAGTCACCGATGCCGCCACGCGTTCAGTTTAATTTGTTGTAATTAATATTCTAGTTAATAAACCACGAAAACGGAGAATAATAATAATAATACGCAGTTCTTATATAGCGCTTTATACTCCCGATGGGTGTCTCAAAGCGCTCAGTATTTTTCCTACAAGGTAAGTGGAGTTACGTGTTGAAGTGTGAGACCTATTCCTTTGCATAGCACCATGTAATGGTTTACAAGGTGTTGTGGCGCAATATGCAGCCAATCAAACCAGGAACACCGGGGCGAACCCCTTCTCTTCACGATTAGTGCACTGGGTTCTTTTACGTGCATTACACAACACACGGGACCTACGGCTTAACGTCCCATCCGAAGGACGAAGCATGTGGTTAAGTGTCTAGCTTAAAGACACAAGTGTCACGACTGGGATTCGAACCCACACTCTGCTGATCAGAAACAAGAGCTTGAGTTCGGTGCTCTTATCCGCTCGGCCACGACACGCCAACACGTTTAATAACCTAACTCTGACGTCATTTAGAGACACTGAAACACAAGGTGGCAGGATACTTGACAGATTCTTCCCTGCCAAGCGATTACATTGTTCTGACCTTGCTCACTTGTTTTAAGAACAAATGAGAAAATTGGCGATAGTCACGATACTCATAATGGGTGTATAATGGGGCGCGCCCCATTATACACCCATTATAAACGCTGGAGCTTGACACGCCCGAGCGTGTCAAGCTCCGGCGTTTATGTTCAGCAGAGTGTGGGTCCCAGTCCCGGTCGTGACACTTGTACGTGAACACTGCACGTTGCTTTTTGTGTGTGTGTGGGTGTGTGTGTGTGAAAATGTGTGTACACAGCAGTGTGACCCCTATGAAAAATGCGGTATTGAAAGGGTTAAGCAAAACACTTAAAGAGCGGTTAAAGGATGCTCTCAAAATTGCACTTAATGCCTTTTTATGGTCGAATATACATCGTAGTTACCGGTTAATAATTATTTTACACATAACATTTGCATTTATTAATAAAGAATTCAAGTCAAAAATGCACCTCTCGCGCGGCTTTTTCAGACGAGAGTCAAAAACTGCTTATCTATGATAATGATATGCAATGACCCCTTGACGTCATCGGCGCCTAAAAACACACGATCGGCATATGACACACACACATAAACGTCTCTTCTGGGGGGAAACAAAACAAAATCAAGAAGAAACAACACTTACATTATACATTAAAGAAACCTTGCAACAAATGACCCCGTGAGAGAAGGACGTGTTTTCCCGGGGAGCTCCACTTGCTTCACTGAGCACATACAAATCTTGTATTCTATACGCAATGGGCCCCAAGCGACGAGGAGGCACCCAGGCCGGTAGGGCCTCCCGCCCTGCAGCCTCGGACGATGAAGCCCCGAACCCCGAACCCCCCATTGGAAAAACAGACGGCATAAGCGAAGATTTTGAATCGTTCGTAAGAGCTACACTTAAACAGCTAGTAAAGGGGCAACGGCAGCTAGAGGAACAACTCGGGGCCTCGATTGAATTCAACAGCGGGCGAATAGCGGAACTTGAGCAAGCCAAAGATGCTTTAGAGGAAACTGTAGATCTGCTGAAATCAGATCTCTCCGCTGTCCAGACTCAGCTAGCACAACAGCAGGCTGATATTAACAAGCAAGAACGCTTTTCCAGGCGTAATAACTTTAGATTACTAGGATTGGAAGAATCTGCAGATGAGAAATGTATGGAGGTAGTCAGAAACATCCTGATGGAAAAGTTTAATTTTGAAGCTGAGCCTCTGATAGAACGAGCCCACCGAGACGGCAGAGGAATGAACGGAAAACCAGCCCATGTGCTCGTCAAGATGTTATCCTACCAGAGCAAGGTAAAGGTGATGAAATATCACCGCACCGCCTTTGAAGGTTCACCTATGTACATTCTGGATGACCTCACGGCTGCTGATCGCAAGGAAAGGTTCAAGTGGAAGGCCGAGGTGAAAACACTATACGACCAAGGGACCAAGCTAAGGTTCTTCGCTGGGAAATGGAGACGCAGAGACGGTGGACTTTTTGTTTTTCAACGGTAATTATCTGTAGTTCCTGACTTTACTTTTCCTTCGAAAGCAGAAGTCTTATTACCTCTTTTTTTATGTACCAGCTAAATTCTAGTATCTACCCTTACTGGTATTAACTGTGGTTTATTTCTGAGCTTAATTAGATTAATTTAGTATTGAGGACAGTTGTGATTGCATTTACTTCATTTTTGTTAGAAATTACTTTTAATTTGGTACTTTGCAAGTGGAGCTCCGGCCGAACACAATCCGAGTGGTGTCTTTTTTGCATTACGAGTATTTAGGTTTTGGGTTTTTTGGCGGGAGTTTGTTTTTGGTGTCTTTTTGGGGAGATTTGTTTATTATTTATTTTTTCTCCCTCCCCAGTATTGGAGGTTGGCTTGGGTTTTGGGGGGGTTTATCGCGGCAAAAACAAAAAAAAACGGAGGTTTGTAACATTGTATATAGTTAGATCAACTCATTTTTGTTCTTTATTTCTTGTACAGGAGGTACATATCCCATGGCTTAAAGTGTTCCCTTTGTTACCACGACATTCTTTCTCTTTTTTTTTCTTTTTCTACATGATTGCTTTAGATTTTCTAGAAGAAGTGTTCCTTGTTCTTACAAAAAATGCTCTGCTTTTTGTTTGGACCAACAAATCGAGATGCCAATCAGGTTCATGTTTTGCATATCAATATGAGTCGTAATGCAGAGCCCGCAATGTTCTAAAGGCTCCCCGCCTCAAAATGTGTCCATAGTCTCCATGAATTGTCGCGGCTTAGCAGATTACAAAAAAAGGAGGGACGTCTTACATTTTTTAAGAACAAAGCGCTACTCCATTTACTGTTTGCAAGACGTCCATTGCACAGACTCGATGGAGAAGATGATTAGAGCCGAATGGGGATTTGACTGTTATTTTAGCTCTTTCAAAAGTAATTCGAGAGGTGTGGCAATTCTTTTTAACAATACTTTTGAATTCAAAGCTCTTTCAAGTAAGACTGACCCGAATGGTAATTTTTTGGCGCTCAGTTTAGATATTTATGGTTGTAATATTACTTTAATTAATTTATATGGTCCTAATAAAGATGATCGTAACTTCTATGAAACTATTAACAATATCATTACTGATTACGATAATCCCCATACAATTATATGTGGAGATTGGAATTTGGTATTGAATGACAGAATAGATTGTTATAATTATGTTAATATTAACAACCCATTGGCTAGACAGAGAGTGTTGGATTTGTGCAACCATTTAAATCTCATTGATCCCTGGCGCATTCAAAATCCAGAGTCAAAGAAATACACTTGGAGGCAAAACTCTCCATTAAAACAGTCCAGGCTAGATTTCTTTTTAATTTCTTCAGAGTTGAACACGAAACTAGCTTCCTGTGATATTAAACCAGGCTATCGCACTGATCATTCAATGGTTGATTTACAACTTGATTTCAATCAAGTAGACAGAGGAGTAGGTTATTGGAAATTTAATAACTCTCTTCTTATGGACGCAACTTATGTTGACCAGGTTAAAACCACCATTAGAGAGATTGTCCTTATGTATGCCGCCTCTCCCTATCAACACTCTAATCTGGGTGACATTCATCCTAAGGATATTAATTTTACTATAAATGATCAATTATTTTTTGAAATGTTATTGATGGAGATTAGAACTAAGACTATTTCTTATGCCGCCTGGAAAAACAAAAATTCACGTAAGGTTGAATCAAACCTTGAAAAAGAGATTATACTTCTGTTTGAGAAGGTTGCCGAGGGGGATGTTGCATCAAATGATACGTTAAAATCTAAGCAGGCTGACCTCGTGAATTTTCGTAAGAAAAAAATGGATGGCGTTTTGATACGGTCAAGAACCAGGTGGATGGAACACGGGGAAAAGCCATCCAGGTACTTCCTTAATATGGAGAAGCGTAATTGTGTGAATAGGAGCATAAATTGTGTTGTTACAGAGAATAATACTGAGCTGAAGAGCTCTCGTAGTATCCTTAATGAAGCAAGGCTTTTTTATAAAAAACTGTACTCGTCCTCTGACTCGCTCGAAAGGGCTAACCTGCAACAATTTTTCAGTAATTCAGACTCTCCAGTTCTTTCCAATTTGACACGGGAACGTATTGAGGGTCCGTTGTCACATCAGGAGGTTTTAAACGCCCTGAAAAGGAGCAAAAATGGAAAGTCTCCGGGGTCGGATGGTTTCAGTTTTGAATTTTTTAAATTCTTTTTCTCAGATTTGTCTTGGTTTTTATTGCGGTCTCTGAACTTTGGCTACGAAACAGGAACATTTTCAGTTACCCAGCAATATGGGATTATCACCCTGCTACCAAAAGGGGATAAACCCCGTCAATTTTTGAAGAACTGGAGACCCATTTCTTTATTGAATATTACTTATAAATTGGCCTCTTCTTGTATAGCAGAGAGAATCAAAACATGCCTTCCTTCTATTATACATGAACAACAAAAAGGCTTTTTACAAGGTCGTTATATAGGGGAAAACATTCGTTTAATGTACGATTTGCTTAACTACACAGATAACAACAAAATTCCTGGTATGTTTCTGTTAGTTGATTTTGAAAAAGCCTTTGATTCGGTCTCCCACGACTTTATTCTTCAGATTCTTGAGCTGTTTAATTTTGGTCCTTCAATACAGAAGTGGTTTCAAGTGCTGTACAACGGTGCAAAAGCCTCTGTGCTGGTAAACGGTTTTTTGTCCGAATCTTTTCAAATTGAGCGCGGTTGCCGGCAAGGCGACGGCTTAAGCCCTTATTTGTTCCTATTATGCGCCGAAATTCTGGGTAAAATGGTTCGTAAGGACAACATTCTGAAAGGAGTTATAGTTGAGGGTTCCGAATACAGGCTTTCTCAATATGCAGACGACACCGTGTTTATTTTAGATGGTTCAGAAAATTCTCTTAGCAGAGCCTTTAAGCTATTGGAGGATTTTGCTCGTATGTCGGGCCTTAAAGTTAACATTGGTAAAACTAATGCAGTGTGGATCGGCGCCAACAAGGGCCGAAAAAAGAAAGATGTTTGCTCGGATATTAATGTTAACTGGGTCAATCCCCATGAAAGTTTTAGAGCTCTCGGCATTGATTTTTCTACTAACCTGGAAAGTATGGTGGATATTAATTATAACAGGGTTTTAACTTCTATTGACAGTTTAATTGGGCAATGGTCTAAACGTAACCTTACGGTGTTGGGTAGAGTTACAGTTGTAAAATCTCTCCTTTTGTCTAAGCTTACCTTTTTAATCCTAACACTCCCTGATCCTTCAAAATTATTTATTAAGAATCTGGATTCTATGTTGTATAAGTTTATTTGGAAAGGGGTTGACAGAGTTACTAGGAATCAAATGATTCAAGATTACAGCCAAGGTGGGGTTAAAATGGTGGATCTCCGTTCTTATTTTAGTGCCCTCAAGTGTACATGGATTCGCAGGTTGCTTACAACCGAGACTTCTGGTTGGACTTCCCTGTTTTTAAAAATATCCAATCTCCAGAATACACTTTTTCTGGAAGGCGGCCATCCAAGCATCGCTCGATTATTACAGAGGGCTGTTCACCCTAACAGTTTTTGGTTAGATGTTCTTACTGCCTGGGGTAATTTTGTACAATGTCATCAGCCGGTTAACCAGATTGACTCCTTAACAAGTGTGATATGGTACAACCGTAAAATTAGAGTTAATCATAACTGTGTTCATTACAAACATTGGATAAATAAGAGTGTTTTTTATGTGGGTGATCTTCTAGATGAAAGGGGAGACTTTCTTACCATGGTTGATTTTAAGGCTAAATTTGGTGTAAAGACTAATTTCCTTGAATATGGAGGTATAATTAATGCCATAAAAGGGTCGTTTGGTACAGCGATGATGGGCACTGGTAGGGCGAGTATTTGCTTCCCTTTCATTCCATTCAACTTTAGACTGCTTTTGAAGGACAAAAAAGGCTCTAACCGCATTTATAACTGCCTTACATCTGCTAAAAAAGTAGTGTATAATTTTACCGCTAAGTGGGAAACAAAATTGAGTGTTAAACTTACTAATTCCAAGTGGATGGTACTTTGTAATATTCCATTTGGCGTTACAAACGACACTAGACTACGATGGTTTCAATATAGATTAGTTCACAGAATTCTTGGCGTTAATTCATTCTTAGCTAAAATAGGTAAAAAGGACAACGATCTTTGTACATTCTGTCAGTTAGAGAGTGAGACGCTTGTTCATTTATTTTGTGGATGTAAATTTTCAACTATGTTTTGGACCCAATTGGGGGTTTGGATAAGGAATACTCTTAATCTAGACATACGTTTAGACAATGAGGCTATCCTTTTTGGTATAACTAAGAAATCGTGGAGTGCTCTTAATCTGATCCTTGTTTTGTGTCGTTTCCACATTTATAAAATGAAGATGAACGACAACAGACCATCCCTTGCACTATTGAAAATGGACTTAAAACGCTATTATACTTTGGAAAAGTACATCTCTATTATTAATGATTCTACTGTGAAGTTCGAAAAAAAATGGGACTCCTTTAAATTATTGTGTCAAGGTTAACTCTGTATTTTACAAATTGTCATTTCGGTCAATTTTGCATTTGTTTTATTGCCATGGCTTTTCAGCAGGTTTGTAAAGTGATGAGTTGTTTTAAGCTTGAATAAATAATTTCCTCCGGGGAAAAAAAAAAAAAAAAAAAAAAAAAAAAAAAAGTCACACATTTCAGACTGAGCTCGGTAACTTTCGCCTCTCGGGTGATAGCTACACCATTCATGTTGGAGGTTCAATGAACTGCGGGGACAGTAAGTAGGAAGTTTCTCATTCAATCACCAGGCTTGTAGATTTGTTCTTGTTTAAGTTCAAAAAGTTTGAATTTGTTTTGCGGATGCTTCTTATCGAGATTCCACCACAATGTTCAATTTTAAAGTAAACATTGATTTAGGTAGAACCCAACAAATTTTCATAATAAAAAAAAAAAACAACAAAAAAAAAAAAAAAAAAAAAAAACCTTACTGTCAATCCAGGGTATCCTTCAAATTTATTGTTGTAAAATGAAGCCTACATTGGGTAATTAAGGCCTAGAAAACCGAAAAAACTGTTTCGGTTGAATTTTGGCCATCGGTTAACACTGGCCAATGACCGAAACAGTTATTGGTTCCAGCCGCGAAAACGTACCCCAGGTCAACGTTTTATCTTGTCCGCGGGTTGGTTGATGGCCCGAAGGATATCGTTTTTGAGCCAATGGTCTTCCTGGATAGTAAGCTCACGGCATCAATCTGGTTTATACACGTGGTTACCATGTACCTAGATAGTCGATTTCCAAAGATAATCGCAATATTTATTATCTTTTTGTTTCTTTTTCTTGTCTCCAGTTTATTCTATAAAAGTCAGAAAACATTGAATAATGATAATGTATAGCCAAATAGTAAACTTTTATAACAAATTAAATGATTCTAAAAACATTTTGTGGACAAATCCAAGCACGTACATCGCTGTACTTGGTAACAACGCTTACACTCGAGGAAGACTGTTGGCTCCTAATTGGGATTTTTTGCGCGGTCAGCCAGTCGCGATTTTTTTCCCCACCGCGGTAAAGGCCATTCTGTGCAGCTGCTAGTTGATACATCGCCGTGTCTGAGAGACATACTCAGCGGACCTAGAGCGCCTTCGGCAGGCATGGTCACGTCGATCAACGTGCCGTCGGTCTCGATGTTTGATGAGAAGCGAACCAATTTCGATCTTTTTCAGATTGAGTTTAAGTCAGTTATTAAACGTCATACATATTACTAAATCAGGTGGACATCTCATTGAGAACTCGTCTTCTGTTCGTTGTTTACCATCAAACCATCAGACGGGCAAAAGGGAAATCACTTAAGTTTAACTTCGCACGAGTTAACGATAAACTCATCGTGCCAAACACCATGTTTTGTTCGATGACGTTTGACATGTCCAGCTGCACTACACAATACTACATGGCTGGACTACACACAAGCCTCTTGGACTTATGACACTGTCATCAATGGAGCGGAACAGCCAGCCACACACAGCGATGTGTACATAGTTAACATGCAGGTTAATACATACGTGGGCTTTACCGTCCGATTTTGATGAAAATATTCAAAGGCAAACTTTGACCTTCCGGTACGACCAGAAGGAGAGGTCATACGATTTTGGCTTTTCAAATGTAGCCCCAGTCTTGATCTATCAGATGCTCAATTATGAATATCATAGTTGTAAAATTCAAAGACATACAGCGTATAGCAAATGGTAACTTTTTAAACTTAAAAACCTTGTAATTTGACACCCGATGACGTCATCATGACGTAACTGAAGCGGTTTCATCTCCTGATGGTTATCTAACTATATGTAAAGTTTAAAGTTTATATGAGCTTGGGAAGTGTGCTTTTGTTACCGGACAATCGACGGCCAGAAGAAGAAGACGAAGTGAAAAAAAAAACAAAAAAAAAAAACGAACAATAAGAAGAGGTGTTCGGAGCTATGCTCCGCTCCGCTCCGAACACCTAAAAAATTCAGAGCATCCTGTAACCGGTATTTAAACATTACTGCTGGGTCATTCGGAAGGGATATAAAGCTGCTGGTCCCGTGTGTTGTGTAATGCACGTAAAATAACCCAATGCACTTATAAAAAAGAGAAGGGGTTAGCCTCAGTGCTCCTGGTACGATTGGCTGCATATTGCGCCACACAACATTGTAAACAATTACATGGTGCTAGATAAAGGAATATGTCTCATACTTCAAAACGTAGATCCAAATACCTCGCGGAAAAATACTGACTGTTGAAGAGCCTTCAGAGTCACTGAGTGACGGATATAAGCGCTATAAATAAGAAGCCACCATTATTATTAGGTGTTCGGGCACTCCGCCCGGAACACCTCTTGTTTTTGTTCCGGTTTGTTTTTTTAGGTGTTCGGGCAATCCGCCCGGAACACCTCCTGTTTTTGTACGGGTTTTTTTTAGGTGTTCGGGCGACAGCCGAACACCTTGTTTTTGTTCGTTTTTTTGTTTTTTTTCTTAATACTTCTTCTTCTTCTTCTCTCCGTCGCTTGTCCGCTAACAAAAGCACACTTTCCAAGCTCATATAAACTTGAAATTTCTACCATAGTTAGATAACCATTAGGAGATGAAACCTCTTCAATTACGTCATGATGACGTCATCAGGTGTCAAGTTACAAGGTTTTTAAAATTAAAAAAATTAATCTTTGAAAATCCATATCAAATCAAGATGAAGAGACCGTCGGTTACTTTTTGCGGGATTATATAGAGGTAATATGGGTCTTCATTTTTTATTGTGTGCTGACCTGACTTGACCTCTACTTCCGGTCGAAACAGGAAGAAACAGGAAGTGCCTTGTAATTTAAAAGTGGCACACTTTTTGAAGTTTTTTTTAACGGTGTTATAGTCGAGCAAGAGTCTGGTTTAACAAAATAAGACAAGTGACGTCATAAAAGTCATGAGCGCCCTCTAGCGGCAGGTTGAAAACAATTAAAAATACACTTTTACTAGATGTCTGTGGCGAAGTTTATGATAATCGTTTCGAAATTGGTATACATAATGACCTTCATGCAGACAACATATATATTATGTGTGAAGTTTTAGATTGATGACGTCATCGTGTGTCACGTGGTATCGACTTAAAGGTTTACTTTTTGAAGCCGTGTATTTACAAAACCACAAGTTCGACTGAGTTGAAACTTGGCATGTTGAAAGACAGTGATATTGACTATGTAAATCTAAAGAAACAACATGATGACGTCAGTGCCTTTTTGTATACAAATATTTGAAATATTGACCAATTATTACGTGTATTTATTGACCCGCTGTCAAACCACGGGCTACACACACACTACGCGAACAAAACCAGTTTACGATTCCCGGTGCACACACCATTGTGGGGACTTCCTATTGTTGTTCTATTATTCCCTTTTCTAAAGAATCACATTGTGGGGACCCAGTTTAACAAAGAAAAACGTTGTGGGGACCTTTGTTCCATTGTATAAAAGTCCCCACAGCTCTGGGTATGCCTACCTACTGTTTTTTATCACGTAGTGTGTGTGTATACGTTGAGCAAATCATCCGCAAGGTTCAAAGTCCATCAAACATGCTTGTGGTCTAGTCTCTGTTCAAGGTTCGCGCAACCTGCTTTTGACAATACGCTTTGTTAGTCTCTAAAACAGCCGTCCATGCAAACCTCGTTAACAAACAAATGCTAGGCTTTTGATCGTGTGCTTTTTAACCAAAAGTTGAACATTTCATGAATTCATATCTCGTCGTCTTCTTTTCCCTCAAGATTGTCCAATAAAAAAAGACACTTCCTAAGCTCGCATAAACTTTAATCTTCACACATAGATAGATATGCATAGGTAGATGACACCGCTGCAGTGATATCATCATGACTTCATCGGATGTCAAATTACAAGGTTTTTAAATATTAATTTTGTAATGTTTGAAATTCCATATCAAATCACGGACATGAGACCGTAGGTTGCTTTTTGCGGGATTATACCAAATTAATTTAGGTCTTATTTTTGTATTGTGTGTGTGACATTACGTTACCTCTACTTCCGGTCGAAACAGGAAGTGCCTTGTTATACTTCAGTTTTTGACCGATTAATATTGTTCTCTCCCGTGCAAATAAGACTGAGAAAAGAAGGGAAATACTCAGGTCCAATTTTGTCGATAAATAACGACTTTTTAATTGTTGCATTCGTATACACAGGAAGTGTGGCAGCTTTATTTATTATTTTGAATAACATCTTTAGGAATTGTAATCAAGTGGATAATCATTAAAAAATAATGAGTTTTGATTCCAAAGCGACTACCATGGAAACTAGCATGCAGATCGATGCCCGCGCCCGTCAAACACTTGATTCTTATGTTCTATCATTCTAAACATGTAAGCATTGTTGTGAAAAAAAATCGTACACGATTATTTCATATGTGATCATAAAGGGAACCAGCCGATCATAATATTAAGAAACATTATACTTCCATCCAATGGCCGTTCAAAAACCAATTGAGTACACAGACCTGGTCGTTCCGCCATGGACCAACACACTGCGACATTGAATACATTGAGCAGTCCACGAAGAAGCGTACAGTTGACACGCCACAGGTCATCGTACTTACAACTTATCAATGGCGTACTGACATTATAGATCTGAATTCCGCTCATATTCAGCGTCTAATTGTTCCCCTATTCGCCCTTCTCGTTGCTTAATGATCAAAAGGGAATTAAAGACGAAGTTTCGCTGAGATGGCCACCTACTTCAGTGATTCATATGACTGTTAATTTTGTGAGAAAATGCAAGCAGAAAAGGACGAACATTGTTTATGTTTTGATCACACTCCGAGAAGGAAGGATGTGTCATCGGATCGTGAAGGGTGCTTCAGATCCTCCTAACGGCATGTGTTTATCGTTGCTACACGGGACTAAAACGGTAAGTTTTTGTGTGAACATCAATGCTTTTCAAAATGATTCTTTTATTTAATGCACAATTACGTTATAAAGTTTATCCTGTATCATCAAGTGGTGACGTTGGTGAAATGTTTTTAAAACCGAGGAACGTTTAGTATGAACGTCGAAGAGATAGAATTTGGGCAATGGAGGGATTGGTATGATTGTTGGCTGTGTCACTATAGTCAGAAAATGGTCAGACTGATGAATGTTTTCCGTCAACTTTGTATTATGACATCATTATTTGAAAACCCTTCGATAAAGTTTACCCTAATAAGGTTTCGTTTATGAGTTGTTCACATCAAAAACATGATGTGCACCTTCCACTAATTTTTTCTTGCGTAATTTCTTTACTCTGATATGTTGTATTGTTGAGCGCAATATAAATTCAATAAATTATTATTATTATTATTATATAATCATGAAATGTTGTAAGTCTTGAATTTTAGTAAGTCTTGAATTTTATGAAATTGAGTCATACTTTGTATATAATTGTTTTTTTCTTCTTCAGAATATACAACACATCCAGTACCCGAATGGTCTCCATTGAAAGATTTCATAATCATTGTTGTGTTCCATTCCCTAATTCCTTGCCGAGTGTATGATGCACCATACAGGTAGAAATAGTTATTAACTCATTAATAATATTTAATTAGTTAAAATTCACGAGAAGCTAAAACTGCCGTCTTCATGACTTGCCTTTATCTTGCATAATTTTTTAAAACAAGTGTCTTTTCTTTCAATTTTATAATTTTAACAAACCGTTCTGTATGAAGACTAATGTCTAAAAATCAAGCAAGCTATTTTTAAAAATGCAACCAATAGCTCACACTATGCTCGACTTATTTTAACGACATCATCATCAGTGCATATGTATTGAACAATCAAAGTATCATGCACCGATACATGAGAAGCCAAATCACAGTATTTGAAAACCTGTTAAAACTTATAAGAATTGTAACTTAATAATGTCAACATGATTTGCATAGTCGGATTTATTAATAAATAAAGAATCAATATCCATTGAAAAATTAAAAACTTCAGTGAGTGGCATTCATGATAGTTGTACTTGTGAGTAATTCAAAGGCTCGTTTTAAGATGTGCAACCAAAATGAAAGGGAATTCGAAAAATTAATGTTGCTCTGTATGAAAGGACATTATTGACCCTCTGCACTTTCAAATAAATTAAATATTGTACTCTTTTGCTGACGTTTTGTAAGTTCACCTACGTTTTTCAATTACAATTTAAAGCACATAACTAAATACCAATGTATCGATAAGAACTTATCTAACGTCATAATGACGTCATCAGTTTTCAAATTTGGCTTTAACAAAAGATGATTATTTTTAAAACTCATATTGTGAAGTGCAATTATTTCCAGTGTAAACTAACGTACAATCAAAGAAAATTTACACTTTACTTTCCTTGAAATTTCAAAAGCTATCAACAATGTTTTCAGCGATTCAATGATATAGCTCACGCATTAAAACAGCACTGAGCCCAGCGAAAATCCGAACACCTAGAGTTTGTGGTAACAAACTCTAAATTTCTAGTTAATACTTCTTCTGCTTATCCCCCGCGATTGTCCGCAAAACAACGCACACTTCCGAAGCTCACACAAACTTCAAACTTCACATATAGTTAGATCGTTACTTGTAGAAGACACCGCTGGAGTGACGTCATGATGACGTCATCAGGTGTCGAAATACAGTAAATCAAAGTTTAATATTTCAAAAAATCATAACTCGAAAACTGCTGAATGGATTTGTACATTCTAAAAATCATCGGACAGGTCTTGGAAAACCCAACAAACAATTCACAAAGAGTGACCCAATTTTATCTTGACTTCCGGTCCAAAACGGAAGTTGAAATTTCAATAATTTATATCTAAAGAACTTCTCGTACTTGAATCGAAATTTTTACACCAGGTTGTAGGATCTTGTGCCTTCTCAAACTTTTACACAGAGATGATACTAGTTTGACCTTACTTTCTGGTCGAAATCGGGTGTTAAAGGCAACGTAGGCCTATATATTGACCCGCATTAAAAGCACGTGAAAAGATCTTCTACCGAGACACGTAAAACCGTATCTAACCCAGTGGCACGGTAGCCGTCTGTTGCGTTCCAGTACACCACGCTACTGGCTGCTCCACTTCCGGCCTGTTCATAAGGTCCTGCACAGGGTCCTGCATGTAACCTGTGTATACACGATACACTAGCACACATTCCGCACCACGAAGACAGTGTATACATCCACATAACGTGAAACGGATTGTTGATGTCATATCCACTGGTGGCGCTATACCGTGTTAATGGTCGTTTGTTAACGTACTGCGCTTTTTATAATGCAACAGACTCAGAAATGTACGTCGTTCGACGGTAGTCCAATGAATTGCTCAGTGCATATATCCTTCGTGTTTGTTGGCTTGGTGGTAAATATCAACTATAAAAACGAGTGTATTTTGCTGAACTCTTTTGGTGATTTTAATAAATTTTGATAACTGAGAAAATGTGATCGGAAAAAGATCAACATAAATTTGACTCTAATCAACACCGGTTTTTACAAGATTTTACTTTTAAATCCTGTTGAATACTTCAAAGAAATACAATGTGAACAGCAGAACAAATTCAACATAAATTGCACATCGTGTAAACTGTAGGTTCTTATGCCCTTATCATAATCATGACAAATGATGTTGCTTCAGTTATCGGCACCACAAAAAGGTAGCAAGCAGGCGTAGTTTGATAAAATTTATTTTGGAATTGTTAGTGATAGTCTTTTAAACTATCAGTTCAGTTAGTGACTATTTACCAAAAAAAATTATACAAGTCATGTGTATCTAGTACACATTCTGGAGTTTCAATGCATATCCAACGAAAAATAAATAAACTTCATTGAATGGAAAACATAATACTTAATAGTTGTACTTGTGAGTCATTCAAAGGCTCGTTTCAAGATCTGTAGTCAAGATGAAGGGGAAGTGGGGAGAATGTTTCTTCTGTATGACTATGTGAAATGACAATGGACCCTTGGCCCTTTCAAATAATCTAAATAATGTACTCATTTGCTAAATTATTTTTGTAAGTTCACCTTTGTTTTTCACTTGGCACATATTTAAATACCTATGTCTCGATAAATAAATTTTAACTTCATAATGATGTCATCGGTTTTCAATTCTGGCTAAACAAAAGTTTATTATTTAGAAAATGTTATATTTCGAGTAGCCTTTATTTCCTGGGTATAACTAACGTTTAAACGTAGAAGATTTACACATTACTTTCTTTGAAATTTCAAAAGCTATCAACATTGTTTTCAGCGATTCAATGAAATAGCTAATGCATCATACCATGCCGCATAGGAGATGGCAATCAACATGGGATAGCGGTTTGGTTAGAAAGGGAAAGACAATACTACCAATATCCCGTCATTTGTCTGTCAATTGGTAGATTAACCAAGTTATAAAAACTAATTAATTATGCAAACAAATCTGATTAATTTACTCAGGCAATAGATATGTAAACAACACACTTAGATAAAGAAAACGTTGAAAAAATGCAAAACAGACCATTTTAACCAACTGAAGGTGCCGACAACGTACCAACTTAAGCTTGTCCAATTAAGGTGCCGTGTTCGAGAGTCAAAACAAAAATCATTAAACTTGCCAAACTCGCCTTCTGGTTCAATCTTCAATTTCAAGTCAAAAAACTTTTCACAAACCCTAGTTTGCAAAGTATTAGAAAGACCAACCTTCTTCCGCCATCCTTCTCACTATCGGAATGGGATATAAAAACAAACTTTCATGGCACCATACGGTCATAAGCCCTACCACTAACTTTCATTGAAAACCCGAACACCTAGTGTTTGTAATCCTACAAACACTACATTTCTAGTTTTTTCTTACTTTTTAGGTGTTCGAAGCGGAGCATAGCTCCGAACACCTCTTCTTATTGTTAGTTTTGTTTTTGTTTTTTAGGTGT
The DNA here is from genome assembly GCA_037783415.1 of Leptasterias polaris. Lineage (NCBI taxonomy): Eukaryota > Metazoa > Echinodermata > Asteroidea > Forcipulatida > Asteriidae > Leptasterias > Leptasterias polaris. The sequence goes on from JAZGTN010000009.1 coordinate 11,543,426, forward strand.
TCGGACAAATAGGTGTTCGGACAAAAGTCCGAAGACCTCTTCTTATTGTTTGTTTTTTGTTTTTTTTAGGTGTTCGGACAAAAGTCCGAAGACCTCTTCTTATTGTTCGGTTTTTTATTTTATTACTTCTTCTTCTTCTGGCCGTCGATTGTCCGGTAACAAAAGCACACTTCCCAAGCTCATATAAACTTGAAACTTTACATGTAGATAGATAACCATTAGGAGACGAAACCGTTTCAGTTACGTCATGATGACGTCATCAGGTGTCAAATTACAAGGTTTTTAGAAAAAAATTTATTAATCTTTGAAATTCTGTAACAAATCACACTTAAGAGACCGGCGGTTGTTTTATGCGGGATCATACTTAGGTCATATAGGTCTTTATTTTTTGTCGTGTGCGTGACCTCACATGACCTCTACTTCCGGTCGAAACAGGAAGAAACCGGAAGTGCCTTGTAATTTAAAGGTGGCACACTTTTTGAAGTTTTTTTTAATGGTGTTATAGTCGAGCAAGAGTCTGGTTAAAAAAAATAAGACAAGTGACGTCATAAAAATCAAGAGCGCCCTCTAGCGGCAGGTTAAAAACAATTAAAAATACACTTTTACTAGATGTCTGTGGTGAAGTTTATGATAATCGTTTCAAAATTGGTATACATAATGACCTTCATACAGACAACATGTGTGAATTTTTAGATTGATGACGTCATCATGTGTCACGTGGTATCGCCTTAAAGGTTTACTTTTTGAAGCTGTGTATCTACAAAACCACAAGTTTGACTGAGTTGAAACTTGGCATGTTGATAGACAGTTATATTGACTACTTAAAGCTAGAGTGACGACTTGATGACGTCATCAAATTTCTTTTTACAAATTTTAGAAATGTTGACCAATTGTTACATATCTTCAGTACAAAGCAAGCTATAGTCAAATTTCATTTTGCATGAGACTTGGAAGGTCCTACAAGGATATAACGTGGAGTGACGTTTTCACGACGTCATCGATTTTCATGTTGTCACCACCAAGGTAGTGTTTTACAAGATCTATATGTACAGAACAACTTTGGTGATCAAATGGAAACTTTGCATGTACTCAAAGCTGGGATGTGTTACATCCAAAAAGTTTGGTCAAATCTTTAGAACCACCATATGATTCTAAAGACTCTATAGAAGTATACAATATTTAATACACAGACATGTTTATAACATTTCTTTGAAACACGAGGTCACACCGAACACCTCTTTTTTGTTTCCAACAAAAAATTATGTCTAGTTAGGTGTTCGGACAAAAGTCCGAAGACCTCTTCTTATTGTTCGGTTTTTTTTTTGTTTTTTTTTTACTTCTTATCCCTTTCAGTACCGCCGTGCCATAGCGGCTCAAAAAAACATCCCACTTGGTGACCAATGAGTCCGTATGGCACGTAATTATTTGCATTCTTGGTGACCAATGAGCCTCTCTGGCACATCGACCAAAAGTAATTTATAAAAATGTTAATAGCGCCCTCAATCGCATGCGTCCATCCCCCCGGCAACAAGCTGCCCGCGTGTGCCCTGAAGCGTCGCAAGTTTTAAAATTTAAGCGGGATCGTTAAGCGTCCCCCCACGCATTCTCGAGTAAGAGATCATTCTGACAACATGGCCGATGAAAATAAAAAGATTTTGGAAGAAATTTTCGCAGACAGTGGTTCAGAAATGTCATCTGACGAGGAATCGCCACTTGAGGACTCGGAGACGTCAGAAGACAGTGAGGATACAGAGCCGAGGGCCTCGACATCAACAGCAACATTAACCTCTTCTAAGAAGGGTAAGAAGACGAAGCTTAAGAATAAGCCGAATTTCAGGTGTGGATGGCGTGAAGCCAACTCTTACACACGGCGACCGCCTGTTAAATTTACAGCAAACACCGGGGCTACAGAAGACTTCAGTTCGTTCTCCCCCATACAAATCTTCAAACTGTACTTTTGTGAAGCAGTGTGGCAGATTATGGTACTAGAGACTAATCGTTATGCTGAACAAATATTGGGAGCGGGGGCAGAAAATAATGGTGCTTGGAGACCAACTAATGTACCTGAAATGATGGCATTCGTGGCCCTACTTCTTTGCATGGGAATCAACAAAAGGCCTCGTTACTCCATGCATTGGTCCAGGTCTGAAATTCTACGAAGTCCCCTGTACTCAGCAACCATGGCTCGTAACCGATTTACTGCAATCCTAAGATTTTTTCACCTCGCCAATAACAGAGATGTCGAGGGCGACTCTCCCCGTGACAAACTTGCTAAATTACGCCCAGTGTTAAACATTGTACTACCATCATTCCTCCGGGTGTACCAGCCGGGACGAAGCCTTTCACCGGACGAGACGATGGTCAAATTCAAAGGACGACTGAGCTTCAAGCAGTACATGCCAAGAAAAGCCGCAAAATGGGGATTGAAATCTTTCTCATTGAACGAATCCGACACAGGGTACACATGTGCCTGGGAGTTGTTCACAGGATCGCAACCCAGGGGCCCATTTCACTAAAGTCCCCATTTGCGATCATCGCTATCGCACTTGCGATGAGATCGCAAACCGCAAATCCATCGCACTTGCGACGCCGATGATTTTGCGTTTCACTAAAGTCATCGCAGTTGCGATGATATTAAAAGGAAAATAAATGTTTTGTACGAGGCTAAATGTAGTGACCTTTGACATAGCCCGCCAAAAAATCGTCGGTCCTCGCATGGTGGACGTCTTAATGTCAAAATGTTGTTGCCGCGGTTCGATTAAAAACGAAATGCATAAATTGCAATTTAAATGTAAATAATTTTCATGCTGGTGCATCAAAAATAACAACAGGTGGACTATATTAATGTTTAAGCATTCATTTAAAAAGGTTCACATGAAATCATATTCAACTTGTTTCATTTGTAGGCCTATTAACCTTTTAGCCACTGGACCGCCCAGCCGCCAAAAGCGATAAACCGTAACATGCGGTAGAAGGAAAAACTCACAAGCTTGTGTATTGCGATAAAACAAGAAAAGAACAGAAAAACACCCCAAAACATAAAAATAAAAATATACATGGCCAGTTGGCCAAGTCAATGGCACTAGTTTAGATAATAATTTTGAATTCACTCCCCTTCACGGATGACTTGTAAAGATGGTAACGCTAATGATGATGAAATTGTGTAGCTTTCACCAACAACACGCATTTGTAACAAAACAAAACAAAAAAAAATCTTTCATCATGATGATACTATCAAAAACTAATGACTTAGCAATTAATCACTATGAGCATTTGATGCCAGATAAGGCTTCAAAAACTATTGTGTCATGTTAACCTTATGACAAATAATCGCCAGGAAAATTCCCGGTAGCCGTTAACGAGAGGCATTTATTGTTCCCTAGGGATTTATCACCTTCGAATTGGAAATAATAATGTTATTCAATGACAATATTTACAAAATAGACGAAAACTGTACATAGGGCCTACACAATTAGCGTTTTAATTGGTGTCTTTTGAAAATTTGAACCACGGTTCTAGTAATTTACTGCAAGAGTCTTGGAAAACTAAACATCGTTTCAGCAAACTCGCCGGGCGGTGCAGTGACTAGACGGTTAATATAATTAATTTTATAACATTTTGTAAATAATAATAATGTAACGTAGAGATTTATGAATACGTCAAAAGTGTTGTCACCGAAAATTGGTACATGATATTAAATTGGAAAGGCTGAATTCTTGATGCAATATCAATAGGCCTACATTAATTTTAGGCCAAAATGCTGGCTAAAATAATTGAACCCAATAGATGGAGATCTCCTTTTTACCGATTTTAAGCTCTCTCGTTAAGAGATTAAGGGTTTCCCGAGTCTCCCAGTAAAAGACTGGGAATGAAAATAACGTAATTTTACTCTTTAATTCACGGACAAACTACCGTCAAGACGTACACCAATAATAACATCTAGGCACAAACGGCGCAATTTATCATAAATTTGCGATGAACTTATACTTTGCGGACACTAACGAGTCATCGCAACTTGCTCATCGCTAATAATTGTTTTGCGATGAGGAAGTTCGTCGCAAATATTTAGTGAAATCGTTATTCAAAATCCATCGCTAAGTTGCGATGGTTTTTTGATTTAGCGATCGGTTTCGGCGTTTGCGATGATCAAAACGCGTTAGTGAAATCGGCCCCAGGTCCCCACAAGGACAGTCCTCTGTAAGTGATCCTGAGACAAACCATCCATCCGAAATAGGGGCACCAGGCAACGTAGTATTGAACCTTTTGCAGGGACTCGAAAATAAAGGACATTGCATCTACATGGACAATTGGTTTAGTAGCCCGGCTCTGTTCTCAAAGTTGTCTGAGCTAGGATTCGGAGCTTGTGGAACTGTGCGCTATACCACCCTAGGGATACCCGACGTAGCAAACTCCAAGAAATTTCCTATGAAAAGCGGTGCAGATCCAAAATTTTATCAGAAAGCAGGCCAAATATGCGTTATGTGGCAGGACACAAAACGTGTCACTCTCCTCTCAAACTATGGCGATTGCAGTGTCACTAGTAAAAAGATTCGGAGCCGGAAAACTTCAACAGGACTTCGTCATATCAAAAAACCGTGCATAGTCGAGGATTACAATAAATACATGGGGGGCACGGATCTGGCAGGACAATTATGCACGTACTATACTCATACCCACAAAACATTCAAATGGTGGAAACGTGTATTTATGACAATCGTAGACATATGTTTGCTTAATGCTAATGTCGTATACAACAGCATCCATACAAACAAGAGCTTGTCTACTTTGGATTTTCGGGTCAAGGTGATAGAGGCACTTATTTCAAGCTTCGACAACAACCCAGTTGACCATGCCCGTCAAGTGTCAAGTGCTTCAAACGCCCTTTCAACTCAGCACTTTCCGGGTCCGAATGTTGGCGGGAAGAAACGTGACTGTGTTGTATGCAGTTCCACCTCTAATCGGAAACAAACTCGCATGATTTGTAAGCAGTGCATCAAGCCAATGTGTGTTATACCATGCTTTGAGAAATACCACACCAAGCGATAAATTAGGTCAACAATTAAACTATAAAGTTAATTATGTAAAAAATGTGTAAAGTTGTTATACCATTATTGGAGAATTTCTACACCATGCGAATAATTTTCAATACTTTCTGAAAACTCCTCTCCCCCCCTCCCCCCCTCCGCTACAATGTTGAATCCCACAATCGCATGCCTGCCAATAATCAACATTGAGGCCGGGGGGGGGGGGGGGAAATGGTACTTAGAAAATAAGAGGCCGGGGGGGGGGGAAATGGTACTTAGAAAATAAAGGTATAGCACTTTGGCAAAATTAAATGTTAGTTCCTTCTTTACATATTGGTTAATGATAGGTGTAAATTTGATTTGAGGAGTAATTTTTGTCCAGTTCATATTGTGCGTAATCAAAACTCTCTTGTTTTTATTGAATGTGCAATCCTATGAGCGGGTTTGGGGGGGGGGGGGGTGCTTCAAAAGGAATTTATTAAAACATTATGTTTATTTTAGGTTTCAGAAACAAATTTTAAAATAATCAAAATGGCCGACTTAAGCAACTGTACCACATTGTTTGTATTTGGTCTCATTGAGTTCCTGCATCCTCAAAACCTGGCAATATTTTATGTTACGGGCCAAAACCAAATTGATTGGCGGCCATTTTTATTATTACAATGGCCGCCTTAACCGACTGATCCAATAATTTAATTATGTGTCTTGTTGGGTTCCTGGATCCTTAATACATTCCAGTTTCCAACATTGAGGCGGGGGGGGGGGGGGGAGGATGGTACTTAGAAAATAAAAGTATAGCACTTTGGAAATATTTTATGTTAGTTCCTTCTTTACATATTGGTTCATGATAGGTAAACAATTAATTTGAGGAGTTATTTTGTTCGAGTAACGTTCATATTGTGCTTAATCAAACTTATATTGTTTATTTTTAACGTATAATACCGGTGAATCCTATGAGCGCTAATCCAAGTTTCCTACATTGAGGCGGCGGGGGGGGATGGGTAGGATGATTGTTTGAAAGTACAAGTATAGCACTTTGGCTATATATAATGTTATTTAATGCGAGTTCCTTCTTTGTCATTAAATGTGGTAACATTTTTTTTTTTAAATTAAAACCTTCTGTTTATTTTTTGTTTCATAAACCAATGTTATAATAATCAAAATGGCCGCCTTTTAAAAGCGACTGAACCACCATTTGTGTATTTGCTCTCATTGGGTTCCTTCATCCTGAAAACATGGCAATTATAATTTGTTTATGTGAGGCTCGTAGACGGAGATACAGGCCAAAACCCAATTGATTGGCGGACATTTAGAAATGGGCAATATTTAATGTTATTTTATGTCAGTTCCTTCTTTGTCATTAAATGTTGAAAACAATTAATAGTTTTGATTTTAGCAGTAATTTATTTCTAGGTCATATTGTGCGTAATCCAAACTCTCTTGTTTATATTTAATGTCCTATCCTAGGAGCGGGTTGGGGGGGGGGTGCTTCAAAAAGAAAATATACAAACTTTTTTGGTTGTTGAGGATAAATAATTTGGCAAAAAACCAAATGGCCGCCTTAACCAATTTATCAACTATTTCATCCTGAAAACATGGGTATAGTCACCAACCCCCAGTATCTGAGGCTCAACCAATTTATATGTTTTTTGGGGCGGGTTTGGGGTGGGGGAGGATGCTGTTTCTAATAAAAAAAGTAATTTCTTAAAACCTTATGTTTATTTAACATTTCCAAAATAATTCTCATGCAGATTGGTATGAACAGCTACTTGACAAATGTTTATCTTTCACATTTAAACTACTCAATTGTGTATTTAGTGGTCATAATACCATACCTCAAATATATTTTCAAGGCAATGATTTAGTCCAAGGCAATATGCCAAAGGCAACAGTAATTTAATTGTTTGCTTGTACAACTTGCATTATGTTACTAGGACCTAGGCTAACCCCAATCTGCCTTGTGAGGGCGCTGTAACCTAAAACCTTCCTAAATAGTGTTGGTCACCAGGTAGCCATGTCAAGGAAATTTCTCTGGTCACCATTGCATTAGTAGCAAATATGTGTTGGTACTGAAAGGGTTATTCTTCTTCTTCTCTTCGTCGCTTGTCCGCTAACAAAAGCACACTTCCCAAGCTCATATAAACTTGAAATTTTTACCATAGTTAGATAACCATTAGGAGACGAAACCGTTTCATTTACGTCATGATGACGTCATCAGGTGTCAAGTTACAAGGTTTTTAAAATGAACAAATTTAATCTTTGAAAATCCATATCAAATCAAGATGAAGAGACCGTCAGTTACTTTTTGCGGGATTATATAGAGGTAATATGGGTCTTCATTTTTTATTGTGTGCGTGACATGACTTGACCTCTACTTCCGGTCGAAACAGGAAGAAACAGGAAGTGCCTTGTAATTTAAAAGTGGTACACTTTTTGAAGTTTTTTTAAACGGTGTTATAGTCGAGCAAGAGTCTGGTTTAACAAAATAAGACAAGTGACGTCATAAAAGTCAAGAGCGCCCTCTAGCGGCAGGTTGAAAACAATTAAAAATACACTTTTACTAGATGTCTGTGGAGAAGTTTATGATAATCGTTTCAAAATTGGTATACATAATGACCTTCATGCAGACAACATATGTGTGAAGTTTTAGATTGATGACGTCATCGTGTGTCACGTGGTATCGCCTTAAAGGTTTACTTTTTGAAGCCGTGTATTTACAAAACCACAAGTTCGACTGAGTTGAAACTTGGCATGTTGAAAGACAGTGATATTGACTATGTAAATCTAAAGAAACAACATGATGACGTCATTCCTTTTTTTATACAAATATTTGAAATATTGACCAATTATTACGGGTATTTATTGACCCGCTGTTAAACCACGGGATACACTCACACAACGTGTTCTAAACCGGTGGGAAAAGCAACCACAAGGTTCAAAGTCCAATAAACAAGCTTGTGGTCTAGTCTCTGTTCAAGGTTCGCGCAACCTGCTTTTGACAACACGCTTTGTTAGTCTCTAAAACAGCCGTCCATGCAAACCTCGTTAACAAACAAATGCTAGGCTTTTGAAACTTGAAAGGTAATGAATTTATAAAATATGAAGTGATGACGTCTGCATGACGTCATCAATTTTCAAGTTATATTACCACCAAGGTAGTGTTTTACAAGATCTAATACGTACAGAACAACTTTGGCATCAAGCTTAAACTTTGCAAGACAGTATTTATGCTGGGATGTGTTACATCAGCGCGGCCTTTACACAGAGGGCGCTGGATAAAAACTACGGTCACGAGCTGCTGATGTCTTGTTGCATTCATAGACACAGGAATGGTGGCAACTTCATTTATTATTTTGAATAACATCTTTAGGCTTGTAATCAAGTGGATAATCATTCAAAAATATTGGGTTTTGATTCCAAAGCGACTACCATGGAAATTTGCCGGGATGCAGATCGATGCCCGCGCCCGTCAAACACTTGTTTCTTATGTTCTATCATTCTAAACATGTAAGCATTGTTGTGAAAAAAATCGTACACGATTATTTCATATGTGATCATAAAGGGAACCAGCCGATCATATTAAGAAACATACTTCCATCCAATGGCCGTCCAAAAACCAATGTATCAACTCGCAGAAGCACACCGCCACGTGTAATACACTGCGACATTGAAGACATTGAGCAGTCCACGAAGACTGTGTACTGTGTATTGCATGCTGGTGTACAGTTGCACGCCACAGGTCATCGTACTTAAAACTTATCAATGGCGTACTGACATTTTAGATCTGAATTCCGCTCATATTCAGCGTCTAATTGTTCCCCTATTCGCCCTTCTCGTTGCTTAATGATCAAAATGGAATTAGAAGACGAAGTTTCGCTGAGATGGCCACCTACTTCAGTGATTCATATGACTATTAATTTTGTGAGAAAATGCAAGCAGAAAAGGACGAACATTGGTTATGTTTTGATCACACTCCGAGAAGGAAGGATGTGTCATCGGATCGTGAAGGGTGCTTCAGACCCTGCTCACGGCATGTGTTTATCGTTGCTACACGGGACTAAAACGGTAAGTTTTTGTGTGAACATCAATGCTTTTCAAATGATTCTTTTATTTAATGCACAATTACGTTATAAAGTTTATCCTGTATCATCAAGTGGTGACGTTGGTGAAATGGTTTTAAAACCAAGGAACGTTTAGTATGAACGTCGAAGAGATAGAATTGGGCAATGGAGGGATTGGTATGATTGTTGGCTGTGTCACTATAGTCAGAAAATGGTCAGACTGATGAATGTTTTTCGTCAACTTTGTATTATGACATAATTATTTGAAAACCCTTCGATAAAGTTTCCCCTAATAAGGTTTCGTTTATAAGTTGTTCACATCAAAAACAAGATGTGCACCTTCCACTAATTTTTTCTTGCGTAATTTCTTTACTCTGATATGTTGTATTGTTGAGCGCAATATAAATTCAATAAATTATTATTATTATTATTATATAATCATGAAATGTTGTAAGTCTTGAATTTTAGTAAGTCTTGAATTTTATGAAATTGAGCAGTTTCAGCTGGACTTACATTGCTTTGAGTCATACTTTGTATACAATTGTTTTTTTCATCTTCAGAATATACAACACATCCAGTACCCGAATGGTCTCCATTGAAAGATTTCATAATCATTGTTGTGTCCCATCCCCTAATTCCTTGCCGAGTGTATGATGCACCATACAGGTAGAAATAGTTATTAACTCATTAATAATATTTAATTAGTTAAAATCCACGAGAAGCTAAAACTGCCGTCTTCATGACTTGCCTTTATCTTGCATAATTTTTTTAAACAAGTGTCTTTTCTTTCAATTTTATAAATTTAACAAACCGTTCTGTATGAAGACTAATGTCTAAAAATCAAGCAAGCTATTTTTTAAAATGCAACCAATAGCTCACACTATGCTCGACTTATTTTAACGACATCATCAATCAGTATTGAACAATCGAAGTATCATGCACCGATACATGAGAAGCCAAATAACAGTATTTGAAAACCTGTTAAAACTTATAAGAATTGTAACTTAATAATGTCAACATGATTTGCACAGTCGGATTTATTAATAAATAAAGAATCAATATCCATTGAAAAATAAAAAACTTCAGTGAGTGGCATACATGATAGTTGTACTTGTGAGTAATTCAAAGGCTCGTTTTAAGATGTGCAACCAAAATGAAAGGGAAATTCGAAAAATTAATGTTGCTCTGTATGAAAGGACATTATTGACCCTCTGCCCTTTCAAATAAATTAAATATTGTACTCTTTTGCTGACAATACGTTTTGTAAGTTCACCTTCGTTTTTCAATTACAATTACGTCATAATGACGTCATCAGTTTTCAAATTTGGCTTTAACAAAAGATGATTATTTTTAATTAGGTTTTATTTTTGTATTGTGTGCGTGACATTACGTTACCTCTACATCCGGTCGAAACAGGAAGTGCCTTGTTATACTTTACTTTTTGACCGATTAATATTGTTCTCTCTCTGCAAATAAGACTGAGAAAAGAAGGGAAATACTCAGGTCCAATTTTGTCGATAAATAACGCCTTTTTAATTGTTGCATTCGTATACACAGGAAGTGTGGCAGCTTTATTTATTATTTTGAATAACATCTTTAGGATTGTAATCAAGTGGATAATCATTCAAAAGTATTGGGTTTTGATTCCAAAGCGACTACCATGGAAACTAGCATGCAGATCGATGCCCACGCCCGTCAAATACTTAATTCTTATGTTCTATCATTCTAAACATGTAATCTTTCTGGTGAAAAAATCGTACACGATTATTTCATATGTGATCATTATAAAAACAAGTAAAGGGAACCAGCCGATCATATCAAGAAACATTATACTTCCATCCAATGGCCGTCCAAAAACCAATTAAGTAAATAAACTCGCAATTCAAAAGTCAACTCTAGCGGGCGCTACAGACATTTTGGGATTAGTGGATTAATGTAAACTCGGGACATAGTTAGGTCATTGTGGTGCTTCTGTTCTATGGGTGATATGAGTAGGTACTTCAGTATGTAATACATGAAGTCCAAATTGCACGGGAAAAGGGTAACTTTATTGGGTTCAAACAATGGAAGGAAGAAACTCTTGTGAAAGTAGTGATGGAATAATTTGTTTCTAAATAGACTCATACACTAACTTTTGATAAAAACCTATAGTACAAATTTCTAACAGAGTCATGTATAACAATTTGTTCAATTACATTTGAGCCACTGCTAGTTCTTACAGAAAGACTTTGGTAATCAAGCTGAAACTTTGCATGTATCCAAGTTGGGATATTTTACGACCACAAAATTTGTTCACACCACGATGACGTCATCGAGTGTGACATGACGTCACCTTAAAGGTGCAGGTTCAAGATATATATACCGAGTAGTAAATGCTTGGTCCTGGGGGAAACAAAATTCCCGAACACCTTGTTTTTGTGCTCGCAACAAAAACTTATATCTAGTTAATACTTCTTCTTTTTCTTCTTATCCCCGCGATTGTCCGCCAACAAAAGCACACTTCCCAAGCTTATATAAACTTGAAACTTTACATATAGTTAGATAACCATTAGGAGATGAAACCGCTTCAGTGACGTCATGGTGACGTCATCAGGTGTCAAATTACAAGGTTTTTAAGTTTAAAAAGTTACCATTTGCTATACGCTGTATGTCTTTGAATTTTACAACTATGATATTCATAATTGAGCATCTGATAGATCTAGACTGGGGCTACATTTGAAAAGTTAACGCCAAAATCGTATGACCCCTTCTTCTGGTCGTACCGGAAGGTCAAAGTTTGCCTTTGAATACTTTCTTCAAAATCGGACGATAAAGCCCACGTATGTATTAACCTGCATGTTAACTACACAGCGCTGTGTGTGGCTGGCTGTTCCGCTCCATTGATGACAGTGTCGTAAGTCCACGAGGCTTGTGTGTAGTCCAGCCATGTAATGTATTGTGTATGTGTGCAGCTGGACATGTCAAACGTCATCGAACAAAACATGGTGTTTGGCACGATGAGTTTATCGTTAACTCGTGCGAAGTTAAACTTAAGTGATTTCCCTTTTGCCCGTCTGATGGTTTGATGGTAAACAACGAACAGAAGACGAGTTCTCACTGAGATGTCCACCTGATTTAGTAATATGTATGACGTTTAATAACTGACTTAAACTCAATCTGAAAAAGATCGAAATTGGTTCGCTTCTCATCAAACATCGAGACCGACGGCACGTTGATCGATGTCTCTCAGACACGGCGATGAAAATTGTAAGATTTATGTAAATATCATCGTTTACAAAAAACGTCGCAATTTACTTCGTATACAGTACTTGTCATATATTTTGTCCATTACTTGACAAGTGATGGCTTTTTTAAAATTACGAATACGACAGCTGGGATGTATTACGACCAACATTTTAATATCATGCCGAACACCTCGTTTTTGTTATGCAACAAAAATTTAAGTCTAGTTATCAATGTAAACGAACCAAGCAAGCCACTCACATTGTGCCTGTATATTAATAACTTGTATGATAATTGGAACGTTACCACCTATCTAGCGTTTCAAGAAGTATCTCGTTGTAGTGGGCATGCTACCTATTAGCTCGGGTGTGAGACATTGCCAATTTAGCTGGTGAAATAAAACTTCGATTTGACGATCTCTGGGGGAAAACTTGTATGTTAACCCTGTACTGCGTTATGACGAATACTAATCTCCCTGCGCTAGCCCTACTATTTTTCAATGCAGTCTGGGATATCGTGTTACACCCGGGGTATGAAGGTTGTTTCACACCATTATCAAGCCCAGTACCCCTCAGACGGACTAGAGATGTTTATTCCCTTAAAAAAATGGTCTATACCCCCTCAATCTGTTGTTTATGAATGGGTTGATGACTAGCAGGATTGTAGAAAAGCCCCGCCTTCCAGCTCACAAAACCCATGACCCTGCCATGACCTCATAATACACACAGACTCTGACATGGGAACTGTTTTAGTATAGTGTTACCGTGATAAACAACCCCCAACTGTCAAACAAGTCTCACAGAGGCTTCCCGATGGCTACAAGCTGCCCTGGATAGGGATGATTGATGATTGTTATCAAACAAGGATGGAATTCTACCCCATGAGGATTTTCTGAGGTTTATGTGTACAAACTAATGGCAACTCTCCAGACCACTGGAGTTGTATGGGATTTTTTTTCAAGGAATGAACTCACCCGGTGCAAACAACTTGTTTTCAATCTGTTTCTCATAGTATAGAGGGGGATGAGCTAAATAAATGAATTTTTTGAAAATTCATAGGCGGAGTTATTACAAAAATTGCAAAAACATACTGCAAAAAATAGTACACCTTTCTCATGACAGGGTTAAACACCAACACCATTTATATTCCTTCAGAAAAAAAGAAAAGATAAAAACAATTTCACAGTATCACTCTCAATAATACCCCGATTCTGGGTCCCAGGGTCCTGACTATTTTATGGGTCAGGCTGAAATGGAAAATTATTTTAAAAAAAATGATTTAACATTAATTCCGTTTGACACATTTCTTGGTCATTTTTGACACATATTTTAGGTCGTACTGAACTAGAATACACCAATCCATTAAGCCACGCCCATTTCTCAATGACCAATCACAACTGCGAAATCTGATCACCATTTGAGCCGTTTGGTGATTTTTGCACTAATGGTGATCGGGTTTCGCGGCTGTGATTGGTCTACTCGTAAGGAGGCGGGGCTTAATGAATCGATCTATTGAGCCTGTCCCACCTGTCCGCAAGAGATGCGGATTGACTCTGATCTGGGAGTATTTTTGAGTGAACTTAACAAAGTACAGCTTGCAGCAAATAATAAGAAACGTCTCTATTTCATCCAAAAGGTTGGCCTTGCAACAAGTGAATCTTTATTGGATCGCTCCAAGTACCCATACACCGTCATGGCTCTTCACAAGGACGGGGAATTCAAAGCTGCACAGGTGGCATTTTTCAAACGATTAGGATGGCGAAGGGTAGCATTTATATATGAAGAAAAGTATCGTACAGTAAGTATTTGAAAACAATTTTGACCCAACAGTTTTAAGAGTGCAATGAGCTTTAGTTTAGTTTACTACCTTTATTGCACAAAAACCAAAATACAACGTAGTGCAAAAGGGAAACCTCAAACACGCACACAGGCTCACTAAATGGGAACTCTTGATCACCCAAAGCCAAAAAATTGCTAGAAAACATGGAAGTACATGTATAGGTTAAAAGGCCAAACGATTTCAACTTCCCGATGCCAATCAATTTAGGACCAAATTCCCACCTCTTAATAGAAGCTAATTGATTAAGTTAACTATACAAATTAAGGCACAGCGTTATTGTATCAAAATTGTCTTTGTTACTGATTTAGGGTGTTTTTTATGCTTGGCAAAGTCATAGGATCTTAATTTTAGTGCGATTATTCAAAATACTTCTAAAAGGAGACTTGTTACATCAAAAGGTTAATCAGTAATGTAATTGTTGAGCTTGGTTGAATTTTATTAGTATGTTGCTGATTTTCGAAAAATACTCGAGGCTACCGGTGGGCAGATCATCGCAGCAGAAGGAGTCAAGGATATGTCAAGACTTAGCTTCCATCTTCTTAATCTCAAGGTACATTATGATGTCATTTTTTCCAACGCAGTAAAACCATTGCAATAAAACACAACAATTTTACTACAGGCAATAAATCACGCAGCCAAAATATACCTAATAATTTACTACAGTTATCAAATGAATCTGATCTCGTTACTAGTTCCTGTATTATACAAAGCGTTTTAATTGATGAGTTGAGTTTCAGAGGTAACATCAAATGTCTAAAAGAAAGTTTGGCCTGGTTTTGTCTAATAAGTGAAACAAAAACAATGTGTACTGTTATGAGACCCTAATGCGTGTACATGTGGTTACAGCGCACGCTGTCAATCATTCTCTGTGTGTAAGTCCGTTGACCCTAGTGGGCGGCGCTAATCCGTTGTGAAGGATCTATAATGATCTAGGAGGTTTGAAGTTAGTTTTAGTACTTTCCAGAAAACATCACAAATCCTTTATATACGGGCTGGGGATAAATCTTCGACAAGACACAACTACTCAAACTGGTGGAAGCTACGACTTCTGTGATTGTTTTTCAACTCGTTAGAGGAGCTTGTGATAGAGTTCGCCTTTGACCGAGTGCAGTTAAAGAGCTTATTAATTAGATTCAGGAAAGGACATTTTCGAACTTAATCTACAGTTCGGTATTTTGGGGTCTTCTTCCCCATATTTTGTGGCGGGTGTCAGATTGTGTACCCGTTGTTGCTTCGTCTTCTTTCTGGACATTTTGTCGGAGTGAGTTTACCCCGTGATGCTCATAGTCACATCGGCAAAGAACTGATTTATCGCCCCTGGAGTTGATCGTTTTAGAGCCAGTGTATGTGTTCCTCGCTGTATCTTCTGTTGCTGTGATCTTCGCCTGTATTTCATCCAGGTTGACGTATTAGCCCGTAAGATACTTATTTTGTATAAGAACCATTTTAACGTACACTTGTTTCACGCAATTATTGTACGTTTGTTAAACCAAATCGGTAACTGAAGTGGTTGATAGTTTTATCATTAAATCACTTTGATTATGTGTTCTTTACATCAGTGTCACCTTGTTTGATTTCTTTGTTGCATCTGAGGAAATTCAGACTTTTTGAGTGATCGTAACAGTATCTTTTTGGATCGTAACAGTATCTTCTTTTACTTTTTGATGTAACAAAATGTATTACAATTTCTCCATTTATTTGCATTTAGCGCCAAGACGCCCGAATAATCTTTTACTTTTTTGCCAAAAGTAATGATCTGATACGGCTCTTTTGTCAGGTAAGTGTAGTAAGTAGATTTTAAGATGCTAAGAAGTCCGATGTTTGGCCGACTTGACCCTTATATTTGTGTTTAAATCTTGAAAGCTATTTTTAAAGTTTCGAGAAATTTACGAGCTTTATATGCCTGTTTACAATTAGTAAATAAGTTGAAAAAAAAAAATTGGCATCTGACATTATCTCAGGTCGATCAGCAAATTTCAAACAATTGCGCAATCGAAATGTTATTTTGTACCTTGAATTCGTTGAATTAAAATCATATTATATTGAAATATTATGTCGTTCACTGGAAATATTCATTTGCGTAAACTATTCTTTGGCTCTTATGAATTGATATTTCGTTTCCTTGAAATATTATTTGTTTTCAAGATAAATACAATTTCTTGTGTTTTTTTCGAATTGAATTAAAAAAATAAAAATAAAATGAGAGAACGAAATGCTTTTGCGATGGAATGAAATAAATTATTTCGAAAGAAAACAATTATTTTGAAAAAAATAGCAACTCCAAAAAAAATTGTGGGAACGAAATATTTGGAGCAAGATACGCCATTTAGTTTACGTCGAGTATCTTTTCGAGATCACCGTTACAATTACATCAAGTTTATATTTTAGCTGACGGTTTCTCAATAATTAAGTTAAAGCCGCTTTCCAAATTGTATCATAACATTAAGTGTGTGTCCTGGTTTCGCGGCAGTTCATGTTGGAGGGCTTATGACTAGCACCCGGAACAAATAGGGAGACCGCCAACATTTGGGCCAGATTGCTCTGTTAGTAGAGTGCAGGTTAATCCGGAGGTCGCAATTGCCAGTCATATATTCAGTTAACAATTTTAATTTTAAATGGCTAAAGATAAAATACTTCCATGGCTAAAGGACAATTAAATAATAACTTGTTTTATCCCGAAAGGTTCCTTTGCTCCGTATTGTAGAACGATTGGATCGCATCGGATTGATTATTTAAACTGAACATGAGTTATGCTCAACTATATTCGAACCGTCGCCAACGACTTGATTTAAGCTGAACTCGTACTGAGGGTCACTCACGTTTTCAATTGAATGAATGTTCTTTCCAATCAGGTATTTCTGGCTGAAATGTATGGTGCTAAGTATGTGTGGATAAGGAAAACTGGAAGAAATATATGGTGGTTAAATGTTCCTCAAAAACAGCGTGAGCCGTGTACTCAAGAGCAACTCAACTCAGCCCTGAACTTAGTGATGGTTTTTGACGGCAACCAACGACAGCCTGAAGTTCTAGACTTGGACTTCAATGGAGTGGTTGGTACTGCACTTAAAAACTGTGTATTTATAAGAGATTAATAGTTTGATGCTTTGAATTCCGATTGATCGTAAGTTGACTTTATTAGCACTTCCAACCGTGGATACTGCTGTACATGGGGGAAATATGATCCCTGGCGAATGTTCATTTGCTGCAGGATGCACAATGCCCCCATTAAGAATGATTTGAGATCAGTTTGACGCGTGAAGTGATCCCATTCCGTCACTTAAACATTATTATATAGCAACACCTGCCCTTCACTATCCTCTAGAAACCGTTGCCGGAGCATTATGACTTCTACAATCAGGAAAATTCCAACGGTGTTTGGCAATACTACACGTATGACGGAATAATAGCCATAGCATTAGCCCTCAACGCTTCCGTAGCCGACCTGCAGCGTCTTGATCCTCCTCGACGACTCGAAGATTTCAGCTACTCCGATGAGGAGATGGCCAAAGTCATCCTGAAAAACGCCGACAATCTCGACTTCAGTGGATTACTGGTAAAATTATTTTGGTGTTTATTTAACTACATTTCAGACAGTATTTATTTACATTTAGTTTAACCTTCTCTTACTACTATTACTATCTTTTAACACGTCGAAACTTGTCTCAGGGACGAGTTCATATCAAGGATGGGCAAAGACAGACGGAGAATATCTATGTGGAACAGGTTCATGGTAAGTTCACTTCGTTTTCATGTATACGGTCAACCATTGACATAGTACAGTAAATGTTATTGTGTCTACTGCTATAAAGTTAAATTTTACAACAGCTATCAATGAACACGGCAATGAGTACTCTACACACAGACAAGCCCACACGTCCACAGAGAGAAACAAGTTTGCAAAATCTGATTACAGTTTTGTTACCCTACATAGTTTTACGACATACGTATAGAGGAGTGTGAAAGCAGTACATAGTAATCGAAAATCCGGTTCAGCGAAGCTAATTCCTTCATGATGTTACGTCTTTTGTTGTAGGTGACAAGTTTGAGACGGTCATGGTTTACAAGGTAGAGACGCAGGAGTTTCAAGCAGTTCCTGGAGGTTCAATGCTTATGTGGGCAGGTAAAGTATGAAGCAACCATAACAAGGGCTTTGTGTATTCTGAGAAGAATGTGTGCTGGTCGAGAACAAGAT
The DNA here is from genome assembly GCA_037783415.1 of Leptasterias polaris. Lineage (NCBI taxonomy): Eukaryota > Metazoa > Echinodermata > Asteroidea > Forcipulatida > Asteriidae > Leptasterias > Leptasterias polaris. The sequence continues at coordinate 11,561,764 of JAZGTN010000009.1, forward strand.
TACTTCATATTATAAACTGCAGGACGTGAAGTTTCACCATCATTCACACGTTGGTGATGATCCCTATCGCAGACGTTAAACTTCAACTAAAACCCACTTTCCAGCAGTCACAAACTCAACCCAAGCGAAACGTTGACAAATTCGGTTAACTTAGATATCGAAATAGACTCAACATCCACTAAATAAAACATTCCATTTTGCATTTCCAGGAGATCACGTCCCAGTGGACGGTATTACTAAACGGACAGTGATCAAGGAGATATCTTCAACAGCTCGTATCACGCTCTTTGCTCTCGCATCTCTTGGCTCTGTCATGGGTTTAACGTTCCTCTTCATCAACATCAGATATAAACATAGGAGGTATTGAAATTATCGTTTAGGACAACATGCTTTCATTGTTTTTGACCTTGCTAACTATGCTCCTCATTAAGTTACCGACACTAGGTTCATCGTCCTCTAATAATAAAGCCATTCACACCGACTAGCTATACCACTTGCTCTACTTTTTAATCAGTCTATCTCTCAAGGTGTCTTTCCTGATCGTTTGAAAATGGGTAAAGTGGTTCCTATTCACAAAGGCGGTAGTAAACATGATTTAATTAACTATAGACCCATCACAATAATATATCTGTCTTTTCAAAAGTGTTTGAAAAACTTATGTTCAGTCGCTTGATTGCATTTGTTAATAAGAACGGTCTACTGTCTCAATCTCAATATGGCTTTCGAGCTAATCGCTCGACAGAGTTGGCTATTCTTGATGTTTTAAGTAAAATTATTGATGCCTTTGAGAACAAGCAGTTTTCTGTTGGTATTTTCTTGGATCTGTCCAAGGCCTTCGACACTGTAAACCATGATATCCTTTTAAACAAGTTAGAGCATTATGGTGTGCGAGGGTTGGCCTTGGACTGGTTCAGGAGTTATGTATCGGACAGGGGGCAATTTGTTTCTTTTAATTCGCACAACTCTTTAGAAAGCACATTACTTGTGGTGTTCCCCAGGGCAGTGTGTTAGGTCCTCTACTGTTTATTATTTATGTCAATGATATTTGTAATTCTTCTGATCTTATGTCATTTTGTTTATTTGCAGATGATACAAATTTAATTTATAATCACCATAATGTAGACACAGCCATTAAGAATGCAAATGTTGAACTTGTTAAAATAAATAGATGGCTTATTTCAAACAGATTATATATTAACCTGCTCAAGACTAATTACATTATTTTTTGCCCACGGCAGCATAAGTATCAAAACACAGTTTCACTCAGTTTTGATGGTAATGAAATAAATCAAGTCAAGAGCACCAAATTTCTTGGACTTTGTATAGACGAGAACCTCACCTGGAATAACCATATTGATGTCTTATGTAGCAAAATTTCTAAAAAATTTGGGGTCCTGAACCGTCTGAAAAACTTTGTTCCAAGAACATAATGTTAACTCTGTATAATTCACTTATTCTCCCATACTTTAACTTTAGGTTTACTTGCCTTTGGGGGATCATCAACTTCTCATATTAACAAACTGTTTATGTTACAGAAGAAAGCTGTAGGTTATCGTGACCATACTACTCCCTTATTTGCAAGTTTAAATATTTTAAAACTGAATGATCTCCACCACCACAGACTGGGCGTACTTATGTACAAGTATACTCACAACATACTCCCACCTAAGTTCAATAACTACTTCTTATTAAATTCTTCTATTCATTCCCACAGAACACGTAGTTCGTGTAAAGGTAATTTATTTGTGAGACATAATAGAACATCCCATCTTAGAAACAGCCCGTTTCAACATGGTGTCATTTACTGGAATGAACTGGACATTGGGTTAAAAGACAGTACTAGTCTGTTTTTATTTGCTAGAAATCTGAAAAAAATCCATTATCAACAGTTACGTGTAAGAATTCACCTTGTATCTTATTTTATAATTTATTTAAGTGAATCAATACATTGTGCCTAGTCTCACTCTTTGTTTGTGTTGTCCTGTCCTAGTCCGTCTGTTGTTGTTTTTGTAGTGTTGTCCTGTTTTTTAGGGGAAAGGTACAAAAGCCATGCTTCACCTTGTTTCCTACATGTTGACATCATTATAAAAAGGTTTTTTGTTTACAGTCAAGTGTGCTCTTCACGTAAAATTAATTATATTATGCCTATTTACTGTAAACATGTAATATTGATTTATGCTACAAACTACTGCTTTAATGTTTTCCTTATACAAACTGTATTTACTGTCATTGAATATGTCAATGTGAAATAAATGTCTATTGAATTGAATTGAATTGATGAGACAGACACACTCTGAAAAACAAGCACCTCCGGAACACCTTTCCCTGTAAATTGAACCCACACACACAAAAACCTCTGTAGTCATTTCCCTTAAAAAAATTATTCCAGCCACATTCTACTTCTCAAACCTATTCATAAAATTCCCTCTGGGTACGTAGCTACAAAAAGAAACTTTATAAAATGAAAATAACTTTGGGGAGCTGAATGAAGGAACTGGTATTTCTCTTGAGGGAAACATGGACCAGGCAAGTAATTTAAAAGACATGTAGAACATGGATTGAAGCCTGCAATAGCTATCCGAACGGACACGTACAACGTACGTAACGGAAACCAAAGGTGTCCAAATTGAGATTGCCTACTTTTTATTTGTACGATTTCGAATAATAAAAATTGTGAAGGGATTGTTTAATTTCTGATCCAGCAAGTTCTCTTTTAACTGTTTCACCATAATTTCATTTATAGGGCCATCAAGATGTCAACCCCTTCCCTGAGTAACCTGACTGTGGTTGGTTGTCTGCTTCTCTACGCCTCGGTCTTTGCCTCAGGATGGGACAAGACCAACCTGCCTGACATTGCCATCGTTATCAAGTGTCATGTAAATATTGTGAAATTTGTAAATTAACAATTTGATGCGCCCCTGAATACCTTTTAAACAAATACAAATCATTAAAAAGTACTATTGCCCCAAACTTGCACTATTTCTTCCCACTATTTCTTCCCTGCACTATTTCTTCCCTTAAAATCAGGTGGCAAAAGCTCAATGTAAACTTCAAAGGAGAACACAAGAGAAGAATAACTCTTAAGTGGACGTGCACGTTTATACATTTTGATTACTTTTCGTTTCAGGTTGAGAGAATGCTGGTATCTCTGGGATTATCTCTGGCATTCGGTTCTGTCTTCATGAAGACTTATCGGATACACGCGATCTTCACATTGGCAGTCAAGCAATTCAAACAAATTGTAAGATTACAAAATGCATACGTATAAATAATTGTTTACAAAAACTGTAAACAGGAGTTGGCAGCAGTCTCAGTAAACATTTTTGGATGAGCACAGTTTCGAGAAAACAATGGAGTCTGCTGGCTGCTGCCACCTACCATTTAAAAAGTTGAATGCTGCTGCATGTTCCTGGTCTTACACTTAAGGTGATGATTTCCTGAAATTTTTCGTAATTTTTTTTTCTCAAAACTGTTTTTATTCCATTGCTTAGGATCTACCCGACTGGAAACTTATCAGTGGGGTTTTGATGATTTCTGTCATTGATTGCGTCATCTTCGTCCTTTGGATTACGTTGGACACGACGTACGTGTACGAAACATTCTTGGAGCCACAGGTAAACATGCATTTGTTCGTGCAGTTGACCTTGTAATCACAATGTCTTGAGTAATGATAGAACATGTCCTATCATTATAAAACTTGGAAATGAAGGCCCATAAGATAAATAGTCAAGTCAGTGCAATTTTTATGATTACGGTATTGTTCTTAAATGCAGCTCGATATGACTGAACCCGAGAAGGAAATATTCAACGTCCCTGTTGTAAGGTATTGCACCAGTGATCATTCGCAGTACTTCACTATGGCCCTCTACGGTGCGAAAGGTGTTCTGTTGACCTTTGGCCTCTTCTTAGCCTGGGAAACGAGAAATGTTTGTATCTCACAACTAAATGACAGTAAGTTCAGTCTATAAACGTTTTGTATCGGACATTTTGTGTTACAATTTGACTTAGTTTGCTTTGTTAAAAACTTGTTTTATTTATTTATTTTAAATCTTCTGACATAATTCTTTGTTGGCAGGGGCCGTCCAGGGCAAGGCAAAAGTTTTAAAAACTTTCATCAAAGCGATGTGCCCTCCCTCCTTAACATAAAGGCAGTTTATACTTTAGGTAAATGTCAAAGACCAGTATCCTCACTTGGTGTATCCCAACATATACATGAAACAACAAACCTGTGAAAGTTTAAGCTCAATCGGTCATTGCAATCACCAGAAAAAGTGGGGATAAACTTTAAGTGTTTTCACTGTTTTCAAACAAAGAGTTTTTGACCCATGAGATCAAAACTAATTGTTTTACTTATTTCTCAGAAACTATAGCATTTAAAGCACAAATATTTCAAAGGGAGTTTTCCACCATGACCATCTTTATACCATGTAAGTTATGTGTGAATCTGTGAACATTTATATTTTTACTTTTACCAATGTTACAGACACCCTTTAAGCACATCTATTCAAAACTCAATTTAGACGGAAACTTATAAAGTTTGTAAAGGTAACCAAGTAATCCGTTTAAATGGTTCTTTATTTGTTTGTTTCCCCATCATCATTTAGGTAAATACATCGCAGCCTCTGTATACATTGTCGCTCTGACCATTGCTCTGACCGTTCCAACGATGACCATTATGGGTGATGACGTCAACATGGCGTACGTCATTCCCTCATCAGCCATTGTGCTCGTAAACACAGTTGTGCTGTGCCTTAACTTCATCCCAAAGGTATATAATTTCCTGTTTTATTAACAATGCTCAGTCACAGAAACATGCTCATTGTCACGGTCAAAGAATTGTCGAAGAATGATAGATATTGTTTGACTTCACAAGGAAATATTTAAATTAACAAACAAAATGAGGGTGATCTTATGTATGACGCTTTTAACGATTAATTTCTTTCAATTCCAAGTACCTGTTGTTTTTCCTTATTTTCTTTTTCAAAGTTTTCTACGCTAGCCCCTACCCTCGGAAAATTACATGAAATCATAATGTGATCCATTGTTTCAAAATAAGTTGGCATAAGGTTACATTTTGTTGACCAAGGTTACTTTCAAATCACAGTTTAATGTATAAGTTGTCTCTGACCTGACAATACCTTCCAGAAAGCCCAACTGAATTACAGTTTAATTGTGACACTAAATCAAGCAATTTAACATTCTGGTAGGTGTACCTGCTGCTAACTCTAGAAGATAAAGGCATTCGTGTGAGTATGATTGAGCTCCAAGGATATGGCAACAAGTCAGAGAAGGTTTCCAAACTACGCTCAAAACTCGAACAGGTAAAAATAAAACTATTGCGGCATTTCCTTTCTTTCTGAAGTCTGCAGAAAGAGACCCGTTTGGTCGCAATGCGCCTGTGGCACATTGTCAGCACATGTTGACAGATGTTTACCAAATGTTTAGAGGTTTTTTGTTTTGTTTTATCAAACTAATTGTAAGTTATTTTTCTGCTTACTTTGGTTTCATGTACCATTGACAATTTACACATTGATTTTGTGCACAAAGAGTGCCGACAGAGTTTTGTCCTGTCCCCTCCTAACCAAGTCACTGACTCGTGTTTTTGACACCCCTTTCCCCTTCTACGGCGTCTGGCAATGTCCAGCTAAGGGCATCATGGAATTTGAGCTAACCAATTTGAATGGTATTGTTAAGAAAATGCCCCCGCTGAATTTACCTGTCCACATTCGTAGCGTGCATTTGGCCAAGAGTTAATAGCACTGCTTTTGTGAAAATATCGCAAGTGAAAATAACCGATGAACTTTTATTTTCTTCCTGTTAACTCAGAGACAGCAGGAGCTTCAGCAGCTGTGTGCAAAGCTGTCCAAGTGTGAATGAAAATCATCCAGAATGAGAGATGAAAAGGCTACAGCCAAATTGAGACAACATCACCGTGGTAGTAAACCCTTCATCAAAAGTATACTGCCATAAACTAAATGAGCTATGAGCTTCGGCTCAGTTAATAATAGTTGATTGTTTAAGTTATTGTAAGGCGTAATAGATTATAGAGTTTAAATTGATATACATGTTTTGCAATATATGTGTTATCTGATCGAATAGAAATTGCAATTAAGCAATATTACTTGAATTGTGACCATCTTGTTAATTCACCCTGTTTGATGGAAATGATTAATCATTCTAGGCCTACACCTTTTACTCTAAGCCTGTTGGTAACTCACCATTCATTAAAATCATACCTTGGTGTTCCAATAAATGCTACTTCTGCACATTCACGGCTTCAAAACCAGCGAGCAGCTAGCTTCATCGTCTTTGTTCCCTTTTTGTACGCTGCTTTCTTTTTTAATGCCGCAAAAACAGAACGGCTCGATAAATGCTCTGTTCAGGCGAGGGATCTGATTTTCGCTAAATTGATTTTCTAATCTCACATTTTTTGCTGGTTTGGGGTGTTTTGGTTTTTCTTTCGAGAAATAAGCTGCAGAATGCAGGCGCTTTTCTTCTGACTTAAATTGAGTAAATTGTGCTTCACAGCTGGTCAATCAGGAACATGAACAGATTTATATTTCACTAAATTTGAACTTATTTAGTATTCCCATATCAATGCATCTGTACTTTTGTTTTCTTTCTTTTTTCAGTTTACAAGAGTTCAGCATAAACACAAATTTTTTTTTTATCAGCAACTTGTATGGTCTGTGCTTGCCTAATTTGAGTAGCTTAAACTTCGAGTAACTATTATTATTTTATTGTGGTGAAACGTGAAAGAGATTAAGCAACCTTTCTTCTTTAAGCATACCCAGTATGTATTACGTACATAGTGTGGATTAATTACAATTTTTACATTGGAAACGAAAACAGCCACAAGTCGTGCTGAGTGTTATCTCTATGAATTTTCATCTTTACAAACTTATGTTCTTTATTAGGTTAAACTGGTGTCGACTATGAAGACCTTAGCTTTTGTCAGTTCATAATTTGTTGGGTTAGATTAACCTAATTAGGTTGCATCACATATAAAACTAGAAAGATTGTGCAGCTACGCACGGTAAAAGACCATTTGTCATTTCAGTAATTTACATTTACATACTTGTTGCCCAATATCTACACAACTTCAAGCAAGATTTATATGTCAATGCAGAACTCCAGTTTGAGACTTCACTGAGAAAAATGTCCAGGTGAAATAAAATCAAAAACTAACTCAAGGGGCATCACTGGCCACGACCAATATGCCTTACAAGGCATACATATTGTTGACATTTTGCATCCTGCAGATAATCAATGGGGAGGGAATTGGGTTAGATCTTTTCTTACCATTTGATGTCCCCAAGACCTTGTTATACCTTTGCAGATCTCCACATCGTCAGAAAACCAATACCACACACTCCATAGAAACCTTCAACTTCACTGGTCAGTTCGAGTTGTCAAAAGATCTGAGAGACAAAACAAAAAAGTGTTTAAAGATTAATGTTAGGTCTGATTCAAGTTCACATCATTAGACTCAATGTAACAAGTGTGAACAGAAGACACCTTGGTGGAATTCAAGACGCTCTCGTAAATTATAATAGCCATGGATAACTTGAATGTTATTGGTTGGAGTGGAGTGAGTAGACTTACACTTATTCTATCCCTTACAGACTAGCCAGTTTTGCTAGCATGTGGCCTAAATCCTCCCTTACAATCGCTTCCCCTGTTACTTCAGACCAAAAATTGTTTGAACTAAAATAAGTTTTTACCATATGATAAGCAGTTGTTAGTTGGGCCTTAGGGCCCCAGTCTTTCTGAATCAACTAAATAAGGATCTCGAACTTTGAAGGGTTAATATAAAAAATATAATGTCCCTGTGCTCTTTTCCTTGATATTTCTTGGTGGTTACACTATAACAATTGTATGTACAAACACTTTACATCTGGAAAAATGTATTGTTTGTCAAACAACAAACAAACTTAATACATTATCAACTTGTTCAAGAAACCCCCCCCCCCCCCCCACCGCCATGAGTAGTTAATGAAAATCTGGGCCTACTCTAAGCCAGTCTTTATATGCACTCTTAATAAAGACACACCAGCAGTGGGGTGCAAAGGGGAAGGTGCAGAGGAGGTGGGGGCATGGGAGCACTCCCCCCACATTTTTAATGTGGACTTTTGAGATTAAAGATTACCAAGAGTGATTTGTTAGATATTTGTCAGTTTTAATGTGATAGTTTCATTGTTTTCAAGACTATTTGTCCATACACCAGGAAATGCGTTTGTTTAGACAGTACAGTCACTCACATCAGATTATCTTATAAAAATACTGAAGAGCATTACAAGAGCACTGAAAAGGAGCTTGTTTTAGAGAAATGCAAACAGGAACTACAGTTTTAATTGGTGAGAAATGCACCCCCCCCCCCCCTTAGAACGAATGGTGCACATATGTTGTGCCCCCTAGAATTGTACCCTCGTTTTAGCACTGCACAATATACATTTCACGGAACTGTCTGAGATTACCCTTAAATATGAGCACAATAACTTAAATTAAAACCGCAGAATTGGCAAAAATTATTCTTTACCTTTCTGATTCGTAGACCTCTACAACATCACACCATGCATTATCTCTAGGTTGAACACATGGTGGCATGCAGTAACAATCCTTGGTGGTCAGCCAATACCTGGTCAGCCAGATTTCGTGAAAATATCTGAGAGAAAAGACAAATAAAGACTGTTTAAGACTAAGTTTAAGTCTGATTCAAGTTCACCCCATTGATGTTTGTAGCCCCAGCCCATGCCCCAATTTGAAATATGAGCTTTTGAAGTTGAACATTGCCAGAGTAAAGATTGCATTTTACAAGCTTTAATGTGTCAATTCAATTTTTGTCAAACTATTTTCTCCATTTACATGCATACATCTGTATTTGTTTCTACACTCATGTTAGATTATCTTATACAAAATAGTAAATGGCATTACAAGAGGGCTGAAAAGGGGCTTGTTTAAGAAAATGCCAACAGAAGCTACAGTTTTAGTTGGCTTTAAGTGCTCCATCGAAGAAAAAGTGCACACCCTTGTGCCTTCCATTCCCCCTCCCTTAAAATGTCACCCCTGTTTCAGCACTGACTCACACTTTTGCAGATTGAGAGCAGTAGAGAAAAGATTTAATGAATTGTATTGAAATTCACTTGAAATTCAAATTGTCTGTTGAGTTCTTTTCACATAATGAAGTGATCTGTATCGACGGAATAGGTCAATATTAGTCTGTACATTTCAGGTTCCTAGACTTCAAAAGCACAACACCTTCCATTGTCTCTCAGTTGAACACACAGGAGCAGTAACCATCCTGGCTGGGTGGGGAGCCAGCTCTCCTCCTACTGGGCTGGGTGTTCCAATCCATAGAAACCTTTAACTTCACTGGTCAGTCACAGTTGGTGAAAAGATCTGAAACACAAGACAATCAAACTTTTTTTAAAGACTAAGTTAAAGTCTGATTCAAGTTTATTTCACATGTCTCACTGTGTCAAGTGTGAACAAAAGACACCATGGTGGAATTGAAGTCGACTGATTTAGCTCATAAACAATGTTGGGGTAATTTATGTATTATTGGTGGTGTAGGGTAACTAGACTTACACTGACTATGTCCCTTGCAGACTAAACAGGCATTTTGCTAGCATGTGACCTCACTCCCCCCCCCCCATCCCCTTTCCCTACATGTAAGTGTCACTTCATACCAAATTGTTTGATAGAAGAAGATTGGAAAGAGAATGCATGACCAAGCTCTAATCACTTCTTACTTGGGATTACTGACCCCATTCCTTCTGAATCCATTTAATAGAATGATCTGGAACTTTAAGGGTTCATAACATCAACAAAAACCATATTCCCATGCCCTGTTTTCTTTTAGTATTTCTAGGATAGTAACACTAGAAATAAGAATGATATGTCTAAAAATGATGGGTCTTGTTTAACAAATAAAAAAAATATAAAAAAATAAAAATAGTTCTGGGGTTATTCTCAGCCAGCAGTTCTCTGCATTTTTAGGCCACATAATCAGTGGCTGAAAATGCCAACTGGGCTTGGGCACATGGGCGGCTTGGGGCGTGGGCTGTGGGGAAAGGCAGGGGGCACGTGCCCCAACATTATGTTTTTGGGGGTAAAATTAATGGAAACCTAGTTTCACTGGTCAGCCAGAGTCGGTGAACAAATCTAGACGACAATACAAACAACCTTTTTCCTTAGACTTAAGTTTTAGATTCAAAAGCAATAGAGTCTGATTCTGTTAACTTGACTAGTTTGTTATTTGTTTAAGTGTTAACAAAATATATAATGGTGAAATTTAAAATTACTTTGATACATCTCTACTAATGGTGGGGGTGGGCGGTCGGTAGGTTGGGTTGACATACGTCAATAATTTTGAGGCTACACACTTATTTATGATAGTTATAAGAAATACACTTCTTAACTTTCCTTGGGGAAACGAAGCCATATTCGATTCACACTTCCAAGGAAATTGATTCAAGTGAATGTCAGACTTAAAGAGAAATTCCAAGTGGAAATTATGAGGCTTGAACCATAGTCTTGGCTCTTATGGGGTGATGGCATTTAATTGCCCTCTGCTGGTTGCAAACAATGGGTGGATCATGGACTACAAAATAGAAATATTGTTGACAAAAAGTAGGTGACCTCTTGCAAACATACACATAAACAATACAATAATAATAACTTATTAATTTTTGTTGTTCAATAAATAAATAGTAATTAAGTGTTCAGTGAGTAGTGCAGTCAAGACCAAACCATAGACCTGGATATAGCAATTTTTTAAATGATTTTAATGATCAACAACTCAAAATGTCAGTTCATTTCAATAGAATTTTTTGTATCCTTCTGTAGAGGTAAAAGTATTTAAAATCATCTTGTGGGCCAGATATGGTGTTTTGGCTCGCCTATTTAGATGAGCAACACAAATGCTCCGTATTTTTGACCGCGTGAGGGCGCTCTCAAAACTATTTCTATCACTTCCGGGGGTATAAGCGATTATCGTCTGCTCAGCTCTGTGTAAAGTTTTAACATCATCGGCGTTGTTCTGTCACTTCTGTGCGCGGTATAGTTTTTAGTTGCTTCTAAGGTGAGTTATAACGGCTCCTTTAAAGGTCTTATTGTACGTGATGGATATGATGTCTGGTGGTATTACGTGTTCCAGTCCTTAACTGTCTACACGATGTAGTTTAGGATCATCCAAGATAGGCATGGATGGACAGTCAATGAACGTGAACTGTTCGTTTACCTTTTTACAAGCTCCGTTTCATTGCCAGAAGTTGATGCTCCTCTTCTGCTTGCTAACCAACGTTTGAGCTGAATAACTGATGCTGCAGTGGGGTCATCAAGTTCTGGGATGTCTTTTTGTCACACGCCAATCCAGACACAATCACATTCACAGCAAAGTGCAAGGCCTACATTACCAACTGTTCTCCGCAAACAAAGAGTAAATTTAGACTGCTTCAAATACTTCCCCCTAACAGTTATTAAAAAGACTGGAACACGTTACCACCAGACATCATATCCATTACGAACAATAAGACCTTTAAAGGAGCCGTTATAACCCACCTTAGAAGCAACTATAAAAACTATACCGCGCACAGAAGTGAAGCCGACGTTAAAACTGTACACAGAGCTGAGCAGACGATAATCGCTTATACCCCCTGAAGTGATAAAAATATTTTTGAGAGCGCCCTCACGCGGTTAAAAATACGGCGCATTACATGTTTTAGATTTTACAATGCAGTCCATCATTAAAAAAAACACAACAATAGTAGCAACTTGTGAATCATACACAAACCTGGCCAAACATAAATGTAGTGCACTCTATGGTTGAACCACATCGTCATTCACTTTGTACACTGAAACAAACAGGCTGATCACTCATGCTCCGCCCCTTAAACGTATTGACCATTCACAACTGCGAACAAATGTCTCAAAGTCTGTACCACCAAATGCACAACACAAAATAATAGCTGCCCAGGTGACAGCATTAACAGAACAGACATGGTGGGCGGGGCTTAATGGCGAAGCTGAAGCTAGCTGCAGAGAAGATGCCGGCCGCCATTTTTTCAAATTCACAAGCATTCCCAAAATAGTATCTAACTTTAACATTAAGTTTATAGTCATTAAAAGTGACATTCGGTTAAGGTACTCTTACCAAAATGAAAATGTTTGTATACGACTTTGCCTCAGATACATGTTACACATTACTTTCCTTAAAACTGTCCGTAAATGAGTGTTTTTGAGACAGAGGAAGTGTCTTGAGTTGTACTAAATTTCATTGATTTTTTTTCAGAATGTACGCTTCAGATACGACAACAGCATGTTCAGTTTATAAAGAATATATTTGTTATTTCAACAAAATTGCATAACCAATTAGTTCATTTACCTTTTAGGTTTAAGGAATTCATAAGCAACACACATTCCGTTGTCTCTGGGTTGAACACGCTACAGGTAGGTAGCAGCCATCTCACTGGGCCGGGTGTGGCAGCTCTGCTCCCGCTGGGCCGCAGGCCGGCAGCAGCTCTTGTACCACGGGCTGTGGTTGTTGCAGCTCTGGTCCCGCGGGTTTGGTTGTCCTTTCCTTTTCTTTTTAGTAACATTTTCTGTAAACTGTCGGCATATAATTTTGATTGAAGCCATTAACATCATGGAGCTTGCAGGGCAGCTGAAAGCTCAATAGAGAGTTACAGCAAGTGGTTGATGTATTTTCTACAGCTGTCTTCAAGAGAAAGCTAGGCCTCCTTCCTTGCACTTGCAGCTCAACTTCAATGTCGGCAATTTCTTAGTCTTCGGTACTCAACTCCGTGGCGACTAGTATTCAAGCAATTCACACAGCTTGGAGTCAATTAAACTAGTGCTAATGAGCCAACAACCACTTACTGATTTTGATCAACAAAATTGGCAGTTGACTACGTGTCTTATAATTATTTATTACAAGACAAAACGGTGGTGTTTAAGTAAACGCAACAGTACAGTAGTGCAGAGCCGCCATCTGTCCAGCTTACTACACTGAATACATGTGTAAAACTACAGCGCGCGTATGGTAACGTCTCATTTGCATAACAATGAGTTTTGCATATAGTTTGCTACACTATTGGTCCAAGGAATGCAGGATTTTGTGCGTTGCATGAAAACTCACAAGAGGATGAAAACAACGATGAATGCTGTTTCTAGAAACTTCGGTAAGCCTAAGTTAGATTTTTTTTTCAAAAATAGGCAGGGACGTGGTGTGTGCATCTTGCTAAGCAAAGTATTTTTAGTCTCCAACAAAATCATTAGATGGCCTAATAAGCCACAACGGAAATTGACGGGGTAGGTTTTTGAGTTTTGAACACTAGATATTACTCGCGAAAAGGCCGCCTTCGGCGGCCTTTCGCGAGGCTGTTAGTTCCCTGTTTCAGTAAGTTTTCGTGTTTTGAATGCAGGGAAAAAATAGATTAAAAACAAAATAGAGAGAAGTTTATGGGAAAATGAATATATCCTGGATTTTCCGATACCCCGGGGAGGTAATGTGGACGGACAGTCCAACCCCAAACCATGTTACATTATTTTGTACACTGGTTTTTGGAAATTGTAAGTTTGTGACTCTTTAGTCTTTCAAACACGTTGGATGGATGAAAGTTCAGCCCAGATTTTGACCGAAAATTACTGCTTTGCTCAAAATAGTAAGAAACACAATCGAACCTTTTTATGAACCGTGCGCATCCCTGGTGTATTTAAGGCGAGTTTGAAGTATTTTGTACAGGTATTTGATAGTTTTTACCAGTCAATGGCCCAGGTAAGAAAGTGCTTCCTTTCATTTGCTGCGATGACCGTCATGGTTGTGCATAAACAATGAGCTCGGAGGATACGTTGTTAAAAATTCAGTTTGGAAAAATTAACAATTGTATCAAAACGAAAACATCACATAACGAAGCAATAATGCTTCGTTTTACCTTCAAAAATTATGAAATAATAAAGAAATATGAGGCAAAAACATAAGCATCCGTGTGCTTCATAAGGGTCTCCAGAAAAGTAATTTGCCTAATTAGTAATAGTTAACGGAATTGGGCAGAATTTTATTATTAATGGGATGTTATAGCTACACTATTGAAATAGTCTTTCACTGTATTCTTTATTCTCGAAACAGTCAAGAACACTTTAAGAATCCGTCTTCAATTCGTCAGCGTTACCGTTCAGAATCGAAATGTCCGCCATATCTCGTTTGTAAAATGAGGGCCCTAACTTGATTGGTCAAACCGTGAACTGGTTGTATCTGGCCTATGTAACCAATCAACTGCTGCGTAAGGAAACGCTACAGGCAAAATGGTCATGTATGGCTCCTGACGTACTACACAAAACTGTTTTGGGTAAACATTGAGGTGCCTATAACTATCTCGTGAGAACACTATGTACACGAGTTATTGCTAGTAAATTATTTCATCGTTATTTAAAAGGTTTTGTTTGTTTTGTTTGAAAAACTTTGACATCAGTCATCTAATTACTGAGAGGGAAAAACCAACATTGGTACATTTTTTGGTCTTACACTACAGACTTTTCACTTTGGCAAGCAGTCCTAGCGCCAATTATAACAAAAAAGTAAATAATAATAAACAAATATTTTTAAAGCATTATTCCATTCCTCCGAAGGTATAAGCATTCTACCTGCATAAGTAGATCGCTATATTTTACACTTCTACTGAGGGAACCTATTGGTCAGATAATTAATTTTAATAACTGTTTACCACCAAAATGACAACTCTTTCATATTTGATTTTCTTGTTTTACGGAAACATTTATTTAAATCTAAGTTTCTTCTTTCAGCTGCATGAATTTCTTGCACACATTTTTCTTTATATTAAATCCACAATGAACATTGCGTTTTCTTTTAATATCTTAAAGTTATTATACAGAACTGAAAACTTTATGAAGTTCACACTTGAACCTTTTTTCTGTGAAATATAAATTCATAATCAAGAAAACTGTATCTGAAAACCTTAAAACAAACGTACTTCAGCTGATTTCGGTTGTTAGAACCCAAAATAATGACAATGTATTCACGTGTTGAAATCTGGGCCAGATTTTGCACTATTTTTCTCCTGACTCATACAAGGGGTTGAGGAAAAAATGTCACAGATTTGTTATTTCAAGTCAGTTGATCACACAAAACATCAAGCAGGTCTACGACTATTTTTGTCGGCTGTACCAATCCTCCATAACACCAACTAACATTCACAACTAACAGTACTTTGTTACAACATTAGTAATAAATTACCTAAAAGGTAGGGTCATAGATTGATTTTTGTCTATGTAAGGCTTATTTATAGGCAAAATTATAAGGAAAGATACAATAAAGTCACAAGTGAAAGTTCAAGCTGAATACAGTGTCTATATGCTGAGAAAACAACAGCAAAACAAAAACTGTCACAGTATTTTCACAAGAACGTTGAATCCATCCACGTTTAGCGAAGTGACAGATAGATCGCATCTCTGGTTGCAGCATTCTTGAACGGGACACCATTACACAACCCACAGAAATCTGGCCGGGTTACAACATCAGGAAGATACCGCAAGATACCAGTCACTGTACCTCCTGATGTAATTGGAATCCTCCAAAACCTTTACTTGAAAGAACGGTAGGTCACAGAGAGTGCTAGGCCTGAAATTTGAGGTAAAAAAAAACAAAAAAAAAAAACGTCATATTTTAATAATGCGAAATTACTTTTTCTTGTTCAACCAGATCCAATCAGTTACTAAAAGGGGTCTGAAAATATAAGTTTATTGAAATAACCAGGCTGTCAACAGAAATGTCTGAACCTGAACGTAAACGGTCAAGCTACTTAAATACTAAAATTTTGCATCTGTGCAATATCGAAAAAAAAACACACAAAAAACCCGGAGTATAGCGACCCAGTTGGGACAACTCCATGCAATAAAACAATACCCTAAAAATAAAATAAAAAGAAAAAAGATAGCTAAATCAGTTTGGGTATGATCATCAGTATGATCATTCAGCAAGAACTTCATTGGTGCACATAGTGCTTCATGCATTTTTGATGAAGGAAATGTTTTACTAATTCTTGACTAACAAATACTGAGTTTTGTCCTTTGCAAGAGACTTGGTGTTGTAATGAAAAAAATCAGCATGAACATACCAAAGACCAAGACATAACGAATAAAAAGCAGCCACATTATTGTATTCACAAGGAATGTTTTGGCCCTATTACTAAAGTATTGTTACGACATTACGCAACAATGAGTGCCACGCAGCGGCGACATTTCAGATTTTTCCTGAATTTCCCAGAGCGAAAAAAACGACAACGGTTTTATGGGCAGAAGTGAATGTGGCATCGATCATCCTTCGTCTAACCATGGTCTAACGAACGTAACGTATAATCGAGCTCAAATGTTTCCTTCCTGCTCGAATCAATCAGGTTCACCAAAAGTATGAATCTGTTCATCGAAAATTGTCAAAACCTAAGTACACATCAGGTGAATATTTAAATGTCTTTGAGTGGTTAAATTGAGGTGGAAAGGGGTTTTTATACTACGTTAATTGTCAAGAAATCTACTTACCACTCGAAAGCGGCCGGGTTCGCGGGTGGCTTGGCTGCCAACAATCGCAGTTCGCCAACAGTTGCGATTTTTTTTCCCCAGCGCGGTAAAGGCCATTCTGTGCCGGTGCTAGTTGATTATTGTAATGAAGCTTGGCACGTACGGATCCCAGTGAGATAATGCGCAGAATGGCCTTTATCGCGCTGGGGGGAAAAATTTCGCTGCCAGGTTTTGGTGCCGCACGTGTTCGTGCCGCACGGGACGTGAACGTTGTTTTTGTCGCGCATGTTTTCGTATTTCATCAGCCGCGCTTTCGTACCTTGCGTTCGTTCATCCTCTTTCGAAAAAATTATGTGAAATAAATCAATTTTTGAAATACGAAGGAAATAAAAAAATCGTACCCCCTTAGTATGATCACCGGACCGAAAAGGGGCCTTCTGAAAATTTGCAGCCCGATCCATATAGGCACCTGTGAGTTTTTCTTACACAAACAGACACCTTACTCGCATTAGTATACTATAGATAGTATAGATAGTATATAGATAGATAGATAGACCATGTTACCTTTGTTTACAGAGTAGTGACCTTGTACATTATAATGCATTTCCTGACGGGCAAGATACTGCACAGGCCATATGGGAAAATTTACATTGTGTGTCATAATTTTCACATAAATTCAAGAGTTACAAAAGCAACTGCTGTACAGCTTTTGAGATGTCCCCCCTTTCTTCATATCAAAAGTTGAGAAAAATCGGACAGTGCAATCTCCATAAAACATAAGATTTATTGTATTCTTCCATCAAGCTGTGTATAAACTGTGCCTGCGGGAAGTCCAGGCTCTGTGGCTCTTTTGTAAACATGTGATGTCACAGGTCACATGGTCTATAGGGAGACAGCCAACAGGGCACATAGCTCAGTTGGTGAAGCACCGGCACTTAAACCTGGAGGTCATAGATTGAAATCACACTGACGTTAATGTCTTTGCTCACCCCAAACTTAAATTACAACAAATTTAGAAAAGAACAAATTAATTGTTTATAAAAGAGGGGTTTAGGTGAAAAATAGCCACAAAGGATAAGTGTCGATAAATAACATTTATTTGAACACGATGATGTCATGACGGCACATTATTTGTTCACAGGGCGAATTTAAGGTAGTGCTATAAGAGTATCCGCTCTTAAAATCCATGTACAAATTGTAAAGGATTTGGCTGGTTATAAAAACATGATACTATAAACATGAGAAGATTACAAAATTATAATTTTAAAGATGGTCTTGGATGATGGCCAATATCCAAAAATAATGAGTGTGCCGAAAAAAGAATGAATCAATTCCCATGGGCAGCAGATCCAAGGTAGGGTCAAAAATTACTCGGTTTCTTTTTGTGGGCTGCCAAAGCATTTACCTTTGTAATGCCCATCATGAAAAGAAATATTGCAATTTGTTTTCCAAAAAAACTTAACATGTAAGGTAAGCCTACGTAATGATGTACATTTCACTTTGTTGTGGACATTGAAGCACCTGCATGCTTCGACTGTATTTATTTACAAGAATTTTGTATATTAATATAATTTAAAAACCAACATGATCTTCGTTCGACTTGTTCTCTAATTTTAGATACGTGCGAGACTTGCACAGACTCCATGCACAGCGCGCAGCGCACTTACACGAGCCGATCCCCTGTCCGCCATTTTGGGAGTCAAAATGTACGCAAAGGAATTGACTCCCAAAATGGTTGAAATGATTGACGAGTATTGTGTGAAGCGTGCAAGGAGTCAGTTACCTTCGGAAAAAAGTACACCCCCTCAACAGCGAAACATTGCACGTCGTCTATAAGCCCGTGAACAAAAACAGCACATTGTGTAAAGTGCGTCCCCAACGTGCAATTCTCAAATTCTCTCTCACCAATCCACAATGGAGACAAGGGCCACGGGTGTTTAAACAATTATAGGCCTCTCTTCTGCATACAAGTTTACAACTTCATAATCTGCTGTGAAGTTTAACAGCGTAATTTGTACACAGAGTGAGGTTAAATGTGATTTTTTTTCAAAAATCAATCAATTTAGCTCCGTTAGTGCAGAGAAATATCCTCCGAGATTTCGTGTAAAAACTGGGGTGTAAAATTGACACCATGGGTGTTGTCATATACAGATACCCAGAATAATTAAAATGTGTACCATAATATGGTGTTAAAACAACACTTTTTTTTTTCAAAAACAATTACATTGGTGTATTTTGTTTAACACCCTTATTTGTAAGTTTTGATTCTGTCTTCGGTATCTATGTGACAACGCCATTGGTGTAAACCTTACACCCTAGGTGTTTGCTGTGTAGCCACTGTTTAATATTGGTGGAAAAAATCAACAGTAGGACCAAAATTAATCGGGGGAAAGGGTTTAAAGGTGGGAGCAAGCTTAAGTTTGAGAGGCAAGTAAACTTTGATTACTTACCAAAACGGATGAACTTACACACCGACATTATTGCTGAGCTTTTTTTATGGTGCTAACCTAAATAAATGGTTAGGATGAAATTAATTATACAACGCGAGCATTGCATTAAAGTTGATGCAATGTTTCGAATTAAATATAGACCATCAGGGGTTTAAGAGATAGAGATTGGGCAGGGGCACATATGGGACAAAGAAAGTAACTGGTGAATTTGCTAGCCCCCCCCCCCCACCTCCCCCCTCCCCCTCCCCCTTAGGAGCGCCGCCGCTAAACAACGTTAATTCTGATTCTGAAACTTGCCAAGTGGGCCTACCACGATAATAGGAAAACCAAACAATCATGTATGTAGAAAATTCGTTTGTACACAACTAATTTGTACGTAAATGTTCTTGTTATTGCCAAATCAAGATTGAACTTATTTTTATTAGAAATGTTACAAAACCATATGTTTCATTCGTTGTCAAAATCATCCTCGTTCGACCACGGTTCATTTAGTGACTAAACAAAGTGCAATGACTGACCGATCTTTGAATTGTAAACA
This sequence comes from Leptasterias polaris, assembly GCA_037783415.1. NCBI lineage: Eukaryota > Metazoa > Echinodermata > Asteroidea > Forcipulatida > Asteriidae > Leptasterias > Leptasterias polaris. The sequence continues at coordinate 11,581,285 of JAZGTN010000009.1, forward strand.
TACACCATACCGCATGTACGTGGACTCGCGGTCCGTTTGCATTTCACCTTGAAGCCTGACTGACTATTACCAAAAGAACAGCAAAATGTGTTCCCAAATGCGGAAGTAACCTTAATTGTATGTACATTGCAGTGCGAATTTGAATGGTTTTTCAATTCATACTAAAGTAAGATCCCGTGTTACAGCTTATTTTTACTTTATTAACTAAGCTGACAACTGGGGCCACACTCGCCCCATAGGATGGTCTATATTCATTATGGTTTTGCAGCGCATTAAGATGTCAAGACTAGTACTGTTCATCTTTGGAATACTGTTAATACAAAGTAAGTTAATATCTTAAGTGAATATTTGAAATGCAGATTTGTACATAAAAACAGTAATTTGTGTGTGGGCATACTTTAGTTGAAAAAATTGCGCGCGCGCATTTTCAAAGATTGTGCCCAACAAAGTTTTTAGCAAACTTGTATGTTGTGCAAATTTGACTGGCTATTTTTTTGATAACTTTTAGTATAGTATTTAATATGTCTAAAACTAAAACAATAAACCTTTAACAAGGAGATCCACGGGGGTCGGAACGAATAGTTGTGTACTTAATTGTTCTTTCGTTTTCTTCGACGGAAATAATGGGTCCCTTTGATCGAGGTTTGATATTGTTGTTTATTCCCCAATATTCTGCCTGCACTTTCATATGTCATGTTATTTATTTTTAGGGGGGCTATCGTTAGAAATTGTTTTCTATATCATTACGACGGCCATGTACTTGTATAATGCAAGGTCTAGTTCATTCTCAGTGTTGTAATCACTAGTACTTTTAAACCGAGTACCAAGTATCTGAGTGCTTAGTAGGGCTGCTCTAATATCTGAGTATTGGTCCAACTCCACTCAGATATCCGAGAACGAGTACGGGATCTTATGAAAGAAATGTTGCTGCAAAAAGAGATAAAACGTATCAACAGGTTACTGACAGATTGTTGAATGAGAATGTGTCCTTTATAATTAAAATAGTTTCATGTTATTTGCGAACGTTTTACTCTCAATCCTGTTCATTTAACTCCGCAGTGTCAAGTGGTCAAGTGATGGTAACCGTATCTCCAACTTTGACCGTAGACAGCGGCAGCTCAGCAACACTGTCCTGCAGTTTCACCATAGATGAAAGTTATGGTTATCCATTATTTGTCGTTTCGTGGTCAATGGGAGAAACAATTCGTGACGCTTTTAGGGTGGCAGATTTCGTAGGAATAGAAACCGATACTCCAGCCTACTACAACAGTTATAGCCCACCAGATTACATAGCAACCCGAGATAGAGCTAATGGAGCATCAACTTTAGTCATTGCATCTGTTAACTTCCATAATGACTCGGGATTATTCTGGTGTCGAATTACCCTGTTTGATGGCTATGAAGATAGTAAATCTGTTGAAGTGATTGTGATAGGTAAGAAGTGTGTGATTTTTACTCTTTTTCACAATAATATGTCTTTTTCCCATGTTTAAGCATTAGAGCCAGATGCACCAGTTGGTAGAAAGCCGGCGTGTTTATCCGCATACATGGCAGGTTCGAGTCCCCTCTAGTTATGTTTTCTTTGTTCAACTCAAAATTGTTGTTTAAACACGTTATACTTTATCTCATAGTTTTTAATTTGATACAAAATGTAAACTCTGTCATTGCTCTGTCATTGTTCAGCAAATCATTCAAAAGTATGTCGAAATATTTGAACCTCCAAAGATCGGCTCTGGTCGACTTTGAGGAACTTCCCTGGTGTCCGTTTGATGCTCCTCTCGATCCGGCCATGTACGGTTGGTACAGGCAAAATGGGGATGGGTTCCATGTTCTTAATTAAAACGCCATAACAGTTTGGGGGTATTTTCTGTAAAAGTAAACAGTGTTAAAACTTTATTGTATCCTTCCTGATACCTTTGCCTATAAACCCAACCTCGTCCCCATGGTTTACTTTATTTCCAACCATGTTTACAATGGTAAACCCTGGGAAGGAAACTCCTTACTTGGACCCTGATTGGACAACGACTTTACAATATAAACCGGCCGGCATCCAATGTACAAACAGGCTATTAAATCTGGTACCGGACCACGAGACTATGACGAAGATATGAAAAGCCAGACTGTTCTAATTTGCATACGTATCCAAACATTTTGGATATGCAAATGATCCAATACCAGGGTGAGAGAGCGGTCAACCTGGTACTGCTCGACACACCCTGGGGACGAGGTTGCTATAAACCAGCATTACACGTTGACTAAAACTAAATGTTGACCCTACAGACACAAACAAAATTGCACTCATGTAAATGAAAACGTTTGGTATTGAATCCAAGACCAAACGTTTGCATTTACATGAGCTTGTATTATTAAGGAGGGACCAATGAGAAGCAAAGAAAGTAAGTCTGCGGATCCCCCCCCCCACACCCCTTGCGTCGACATTGATCATCTTTTATTCAGATCAGGAAACTTGCTAAGTACCGTATTACTAGGGAAACCCGTCCTACATTTCCTACATCTCAGCTTTTCTTGGTTGTCTTTTGAACTGCCCTTAATGTTCTTGTTATTGCAAAATCAACGTGACATTTATAAATCTTAGAGATAAGCAACAAGTCGGAACGGCTGACCGAGCTTTGAACTGTTATTTTAATATGATCAAATTGTAAAAATACACCTTACATGTGCGTGGACTCGTCCATCTCTATTTCACCTTGAACAAAAATACATTGAAAATCGTTCACAAATGCGGAAGTAACTTCCGTTGAATGTATACTGCGCTGCAAATGTGAAGGGTTTTGCGTTTTCAACTCGTAGTAATTCTAAGCAAGAAATTAACGTTATAATATTGAGTGAGAATTCGTGTTACAACTAATTGGACTTTATCAACAAGCTGACCATTGTTTGGGACCACACTCGCCCCATGGTCTACATTTATTATGCTGTTGCATCGCGTGAAGATGTCAGGGCCGTTACTGTTCATCGTTGGAATACTGCTAAAAAGTAAGTTATTATTTATAAGTGAAATTTGAAATGAAAACGATTTGTACACAAAAACGGTCATTCATTCTTTAGGAATTTTTATTTTATAAAATCGTCCCTTTATTCTTTGACGAATCTTAAATATGTTTACTAATGAGCATTGCTATATTGTTAAAACATCGTAAGAAATGTGTCACCAATGAATTTATATTTTTAATAATTCGCCATTATTTAACCTACATTGTATGTTGTTTTCTTTAATATTTTAAGGGGCTATTTTATTATTTTTTATTTTTTTAAACTAATTAAACCATTTTTTCAGTTTAGTTTTTTTTTTCCCAGTGATGTAATCAGTACTACTTTTTAGCCGAGCATGTATCATATTAGTAAGAAGGCCTTTAGGCCTCCTCTGACATCAGGATACCAAATCCAGCTGCTGAGTACGAAGTAGGCCCTCCTCACATCTCCGAGTACGACTACGTGATCTTTAAAAAGCAATGTGATACAAACAGAGATAAAACACATTAATTAGTAATTGCCAGATTGTTGAATGAGAATATGCTTATTGACCTTTAGAAGTTTGTTGTCCATTGTTTCATCAACTTGTTACCCTGTATACATGTTCACTTAACTCCGCAGTGTCACGTGGTCAAGTGATGATAACCGTATCTCCAACTTTGACCGTAGACAGCGGCAGCTCAGCAACACTTTCCTGCAGTTACACCATAGATGAAAGTTATGGTTATCCATTACATCTTCTTCAGTGGTCAATGGGGGAAACATTTCCTTTAAGTACGAGAATCGTTGCATTCACGGGAGACTCCGATGATCCGACCTATTACAAAGATTACTTAAGCCCACCAGATTACATAGCATCCAGAGATAGAGCTAACGGGGTATCAACTTTGGTTATTGCTTCTGTTAACTTCTACAATGACTCCGGGCCATTCTGGTGTCGCCTTATTCTGGCTAATGGCTATGACGATAGTAAACCTGTTGATGTGTTTGTGATAGGTAGGTAGCTTGTGATTTTGACTTTTTGTTTACAATTTCTAGGTTACTTCTAATTGTTTATAAAAGGATAATGACAAAGTAGGGATACCGCCAACATAGGAAGTAGGAAGTTTAAGTCCTGCTGTAGCCAACTTTTCTTTATTCAACTCAACATTAATGTTTAAACATTTTACACTTTTCTCGTAGTTTTGTATTTTCATTTATTTTAGTATCATTTTATTAACATCACATTTTGTGGCTCACAGGCCAAATTGGATGCGATTTACAATCAGTAATTATCAATAAATAGTAAAAACGGTAAGAAAATTACAAATATGAAAAAAAAAAAAAAAATACATTAAAAACACACCAGAAAACAGGAATGGATGAGGAATACAATCAATACAATTACCAATAAACAATTAATGTAAAAACACAGTGGAATACAGTATGAAATTTGAGAAAAAGAGTTAAAACATCGAAAAACAGGTGTTTAGAAAATATTAATAAATAATTCAATATCATTGTTGTTGTTTTTTGTCAAACCAGAGTGCCTTTCCAGCAATCCTTCACCGATCTTGAACTCTTGGTGGCAGCAGATATGCCTCCATTACTGCGGTGTACCTGGGTGGTACTGCGCTGCCTAGCGACTGGTACACTGCAAAAACGTTGGTCAAATCATTTGTTGGGCAAAGTAACATCCACAATTATTGGTCGACAATTGCCCAACGAAAGCAATAATTGGTGTTGTTGGGCAAACATTTTGTTTGCCCATTTTTTGTATAAGAAGCGGAACAAAAGTTGGGCAAGTGTTGGGCAAATATTTCGTAAATATTTCGTTCATCATAATTGTTGGTTACACTTTTGCTTATGTATTGGGCAACTTTTTGGTAATTTTAATTAATCTCGATTGTTGGTTAAAATTATGCACATTAGTTGGGCAAAATCGTCCGATCATGCGCACTACGATCAAAGAGTTGTCCAAGAACTGGGCACATTTTACCCCAAAGTTGGGCATTGTTCCCGCCAAACGCCGTGTAAGCATAAAAACGATATTTTCCAACATGGCGAGTGGAGGAGTGGCTGTGACTGTGTCGTCTCTCTTAAACGAGCGGGGTTGCCCATTGGTTATAGATCCACATTGAAGGTTAGTTTTTAACTAAAAATGAAGTTGTGTTTCCTATTCAGTCGTACATAGTCGTCGTGACAGTTGCAGAGCAAGCAACACAGTGACACTACCGTTGAATTATTTTCAGTTTTATCATGCCATTATGTGCAACGCCGCGGCCCGTGGCATGTATGCGTGTATGTTGTGTTGTATGTGTGTGTAGTACATGTACATGTATGACATTACATGCATGGAACTATCACTGCATTGCTTGCGCTGCAACTGTCACGACTGTGTACAACAACTGAACTGGAAACAAACTTTGATTAGTTAAAAACTAACCTTCCAAGACATCTACAAACCACTGGGCACCCTCACGTTTTTCAGAGAGACGCCAAGGTCACAGCTCGCCACCGTTTGCCATTGTGGAAAAGATCGTTTCAATGCCTGGTTTTACGACGTATCACAGGAGGAACTGTGAATCAAAGGGTTAAATAATATTTGGTTTAATTTTAACCAACGGTTGGCAAAAAGTGTGCCCAATGTGAATGGGTAATATTTTGCCCCAAAGTTGGATGAGTTGACTATTCGCCCTTAATTGGGTAAAAAGTTGGGCATTATTTTACCCAATTTGTACAGTGTAATTGATAATTTATTAAATACCCAGAAAATGGGTAAACAAAAAATTACCCAACTGTTGGCTACTAAAATATACCCAACTATTGATGAGGAAATATTACCCAATTATTTGGCAATCAGAGTGCCCAACTGAGATGGGGGAAAAAAGTACTTAAAAGATGGGCATGTTGATAGTTTAAGCAACGTTGGGTAAAAAATTTGGTAAATTTTTGCCCATTATTTTTACAGTGTATAAGGTTTGGGCTACACGGCGATCATTTGATCAGTCGCGGGTTATTGGACTTTCACTTTGCAAATCGCTTAAACCCATCGCTAGGCAGCGCAGTACCACCCAGGTACCACCGCAATAATGGCGGTATCTGCTGCCACCAAGAGTTCAAGATCGGTGAAGGATTGCTGTATAGCTACATCTGCATATTCTTGTATAGATCTAACATATCCTTCAAAGACAATTTTTAACTCCTTACGGTTAAATTCAAAAAGTGTCAATGTTCTTATCATAAAAAGACGTCTATTAGCTTTAAAGACACTGAACACGTTTTGTAATTGTCAAAGACCAGTATTCTCACTTGGTGTATCCCAACATATGCATAAAGTAACAAGCCTGTGAAAATTTGGGGGCTCAATTGGTCATTGAAGTTGCAAGAAAATAATGTAAGAAAAAACACCCTGCTCTACTAATTAGTGTGCTTTCAGACAGGAATAAAAGGCTTCTGGCCAGAAGTCTTTTAGGCTATTATTTTAGTGAGAAATTACCTCTTTCTCAAAAACTACGTTACATCAGAGGGAGTCGTTTCTCACAATGTTTTATACTATCAACAGCTCTCCGTTGCTCGTTACCAAGTAAGTTTTTATGCTAATATATATTTTGAGTAATTACCAAACGTGTACAGTACCTTTAAGTATCATTAACTTGAGCATCCCATTTTAGGTTGCTTTGAAGCATAATGCCAAGAACCTTAGCCTCGTAAATGTGGGAAATGGATTCATTACCATTTTTAAGATCAGTTTGAGGGGGAAGGTCTTTACTAAGACTGACTTGGATACGTTATGTAAGCTCTGTCATACGTACTTTTCAGCAAACTTGTTTTCTTGTAAAGGGCCTACAAGTACATTATACGTAATACGTAACTGCCACATAAAGTTTTTAAAAAACCTAAAAAACCCAAACATTAATTTGTACGTACGAACGAGTCAATAGGCCCTATTTGAAAACGGTGCAGGTACGGAATGCGTGTATGGTAAATTCCAACGTAGTTGCACAATTGGAATATGGTTTCTGCGGTAAAGAGATAAGTGTCGACAAAAAGTTGTGAACAATTTTTTGAAAATCCCATATAGGGTCAAATTCTAGTAATGACTCCTACTTGTTAATAGTTGGTAGTAAACTTCAGGCACAGTTATGTTGTCTGGCGGGGAAATAGGTTGGATTCGGTGAGGGGAAATGGGTGACAACAACAACAAGTGACAACAGTAATTTTAGTAAAATAAAACTAAAATAAAACTTGTGAGTGAGTTGAAACGGCTGACCGATCTTTGAACTGTTATTTGATTATGATCAAATTGTATAATACCCCATACATGTACGTGGACACGTTCGTCTCTATTTCTCTTTTAGGCATGACAGGCTTGTAATACACAACAACAGCAAATGTTCCAAAATGCGGAAGTAACCTCCATTGTATGTACACTGCACTGCAAATTTAATGGATTTGATGTGCTTTCAATTCATAGTCATTCTAAGCAGGAAATGAACGTGACATTGAGTAAGATTTCGTGTTACAACTAATTTGACTTTATCAACTCAGCTGACAATTTGGGCCACACTCGCTCCATATTATGGTTTTGCAGCGCATGAAGATGTCAGGACTGTTACTGTTCATCGTTGGAGTACTGTTCAAAAGTAAGTTATTATGAGTGAAACTTTGAAATGCAGAAGTCGTTAACAAAAACGGTCATTCCTTTATACGAGCAACTTAGTAAAAATTATAATGAAGACTTATACACCTGTGTCCACAAATGTAATGCGCTCATGGCGCTGGCTTCAGTAATACCGTTCCTCCTTATTTGGATACCCTTGGTGTAGTTGGCAAAAAAAAGTGAACAGGGGTTGCTGATAAAAGCAGCAGCAGACTGAACAGTTACTCCAAAGTCTCTTCAGTCTAAAAACTCCCACGTCAGAATTGACCCTCATTCTGGGTCCCAAGGTGCCTGAAACATTTCCGGGTCAGGCTGACCTGGAAAGTGGTTAAAATAATATGGGGTTTTAAACCGAATTCTGCGTCAGTTTTGATCCTATTTTGTGTCTTTTTGACACTGATTATTGACTACTGTGGTTTTTAAGAACAAGGATTCATCTTATTTAATATTAGGTATTAACTTCACAGTTTAAAACATTTGTGGTTTCTTGTTTACCAATCAATTTGTGACCACAAAAAAGTATGCACCCCGTTTTTGCTGTCACACTGTAGGCAAAACTTTACGGTCCTATACTAGACAACTCAATGTCAATGTTTTCTTCTTCGTCCTCAGCATCTTGTGGGCAAGGGACTGTGACAGTATCTCCGAACGTAAAAGTTGACAATGGCAGTCCAACAACACTTTCCTGCAGATACACTGTGGATAATGATTACGTACTCTATAACCTAGAATGGAGAAGGGGGGACAGTGTAGATTATAGTTATAGAATTGCTGATTTTGTTACTGATGTCGATCAACCAATATACTACAACAACTTCAGCTCATCAGATTACACAGCCTCTAGAGATAAACTTAATAAAATAGCATCCTTGGCTATTGCTGCTGTAAGCTTTCAGGATGACTCGGGGCTCTTCTGGTGTGTCATTCAAGTTTTTCCTTCGGGGGGTCCAGTGACGTCTACACTGTAAAAACGGCGCTTAGCGTTTAAACACACACACAACATGTTTACACGCAAACATGTTTAGAAATATGCTTGAAAGCTAAATGGGTATCTCCTTAACATGTCAAAAAGCTAAACGTGTTGAGATTTGTTATGCTTGTTTTAAGTGAAGTTTTGATTTTAAACACATACAAAACATGTTTACACGCAAACATGTTTAGAAATATGTTTGTAAGCTAAATGGGTATCTCCTTAACATGTCAAAAAGCTAAACGTGTTGAGATTTGTTGTGCTTGTTTTAAGTGAAGTTTTGAATTTAAACACAATCAAAACATGTTTACACGCAAACATGTTTAGAAATATGTTTGAAGCTAAATGGCTACCTCTTTAACATGTCAAAAAGCTAAACGGGTTGAGATTTGTTGTGCTTGTTTGAAATGCAGTTTTGAATTTAAACACATACAAAACATGTTTACACGCAAACACGTTCAGAAATATGTTTGAAGCTAAATGCTATCTCTTTAACATGTCAAAAGCTAAACGTGTTTTGAACTGGTTTGAACATTTGAATACACCAGAATGTGTTTACATCATTGAATACGTTTGCTATTGGTATGAAAAAGCTAAGCAGCTAGTCATGATAGGCTTCCACGTAGGCATATAGGCCTTCCTTGGAGAGCGTTTTTGCTATATGGCATAAACACATAATTAAAAGGGTTTAAAATAATTCGCATTTTGGTAATACGTAACTTTACAAAGGTATCAAAAATGCTCCACACGTTTAGCCCCTCATGGCAAGTAAAATTGCTCAGGTAGCAAACGTACTAAAATGATGAACACACATTCTGGTGTATTTGAATGTTCAAACCAGTTCAAACCTGCATTGATCGCAACACGTTTAGCTTTTTGACATGTTAAAGGGATACCAATTTAGCTTACAAACATATTTCTAAACATGTTTGCTTGTAAACATGTTTTGTATGTGTTTAAATTCATCAGTTTGTTTAGAATGAAATGGGCGGGGTTTCATTAAATATGCACAAATATAGACCTTGGTGTTTATTCAAAACCATTGTAGGTATAACAGCCTTTCCTGCGCAGTAGTTTACACTTTAATGTGTGTAATTCAATTGAAGCAAATTTTTGTTGTATCATATTGGCCAGCACTTCAAAGATTCACACCATGGGTAGAAAGTAAAGCCCAAAATGTATATAATTGGAACGGATTCTGAGACTTCAAAATGACCGTTTTCAGTATGACTGAAATTATGGCATCATTGCTCCTCAAATCATCTCGATGAAAATCATCTCTATGAAAATCATCTCGATGACCGTTGAGATGATGATGATTTATCGATTCTCATGCCGAGCGTAGCTTGGGCGTTATGTTTCAGTAAGCAGGCAGGCGAATGTTGCAACATTTCTCTTTTCTTTTCTTCAGGTGTTTAAAAATTAAGCTTATTCTCTGAAACGTGTTGGATTCTAAACATGTTTAGCACTCACTATGAACCCTAAACACATTCAATCTAAACGTATCACAGGCTAAATGTGTCTCGGGGTAAACATGTCACAGAAACGCAAAATCTAAACATGTTGAGGGCTAAACGTGTGAAAAAAGTGGGTACAAGCGAGGCGTTTAGAAATGTGTTTAGATTCTAAACGCCGTTTTTACAGTGTATCAGTGATTCAATTGAAGTGATTGTGACAGGTACGTTAATATCTTAATGAAAACACCGTTCTTTTCACAAACGTGTATAACGTTTTCACAAACGTGTAATAAACACAATCCACCTTAAATACATGGTACTGTAGGCCTATATAATTATGGGAAAGGTACGATGTGGATTTATACAATTTACAAATGTATAATGTGTAGAAGTTATATCCCCTTTGGTCCTCATGTTTTGTCAATTGACAAACAAAATATTTGCTCAACAAGTTTCGATTTGTCATGTATTTAGGGCACATTATGTGCAATAGGTGTAGTTCATCATGAACATTACTTAAATGTCGGATTTTCGGCCCTTTTCGAAACCATGGCTTGCTACCGTATTTTTTCAAGCTAGACAGTTTACTGCAATGTTTGTAATGCCCTGTACTGTGTAGATATGTTTCCAAACTATTAGGAGAAAATTATGTTATTATCAATCCTCCAAGAGGTAATTGAACTCAGATGTAATAGTTTTCTTCAAATGAACTCTTTACTGTTTTGTACTTTGTCTGTAATTCTAAGTTGGTATTTTTTAAACAAAAGGGTGACAATGTACAAAATTAAATAGAAAAGGCGTGTTTAATCTAAACATCAACCAGAAAGAAAAAAAAATCATCTTGAAGTGCTTTCATTGTTCAAAAGCATAATATATTGTTATTAAATAGTTTGTTACATTATTTATTCCACTTATTAAAAGTGTGCATGTAACAAAATTTCAAGCAATTTTTACCCGAGTCATTTTAGATTAATGACAGTGGTGGATGTGTTTCAATACAAATATACCATGTCAATTTTGTATCTTGGGAGACATGTGAATTAAAATAGTGCTGAGGTGGCTTGTATTTTAGAGATACAAGTATTTATTATAATGGGTGGCATGCTTGGCTCGCCTGTCGCTAATGTGACCCTGGTTCGATACCCGGCTAAGGCCATTGTGAGTTGTGCGTTGGTTATCTGCTGTGTCACGATGGTTATTCTCCGGGCCCTCCGGTTTTCCTCCCTCCGGAAAAAACCCAAACACTTTCAATCTCAAGTGGTGCTCCTTGACATGGGTTGATGTGGCTGGCTGGCAAGCAAAGGCACCCTTGTGTGCCTGCTTTTCAAACACGTTGTAGCCGCGTCCTTCGCAATTCAGCTTCTCGGTTGCGATTAAGGATGATTAGCCTCCCAAATTGCTATTAGGGTGCTTATGTAATTACTTAAATGTACATGAAATTTTGACAACAATTTTTGTTTACTGTAGTTCTCCCAATGAGCATCACTATATCTGATGAGACTGGAGCCTATCCTTCTGGTGGTACATCATACCTTGTAGAAGGACAGGAACGTCAGTACACGTGTGTGGTACCAGACATTAATCCGGGAGCTACATTCACTTGGACTGTCAGAGGTCAGAGTCTTACACCAGATGGTAACTATAATATCACTGGTAGTAACGGGTTAACAACAAGCATCAGTACAACCACAATAACAGCTGTAGCAGGAAACGATGGGGAGATGTTACAATGTCGAGCGTCAAACAAGAATGGCCATGATGGAGTTTCTACCACTGTGGGGCTGGATGTCAAAGGTAACTACTTGTACTATTTCTTTGTAACTGAACATAACAAACCTAATTTGACATCCATGCCCGACATAAATAGAAAATGTTGACTTTAATTTGTATACCTTGTTAAATGTTGTTTAAGTATGCTTCTTTTTGCTTTTAAATGTTAAATTGTACATTTTCATTTTCAACACAACTTCCGGTATTTGTAGTTTGTACTTACTGTAAACGTAAATTGAATAAAAAGTTGATTTTATTTTCCTTTATAGTGCCTCCGAAGGCTTCATCGATGTCGCTATTAGGTTCCAGTGGACCCCTCGGAGATCCAGCAGACGTTGTTGAAGGCACAGCACACACAATTACATGCAGGGTTCTGGGTACCAAACCAGCTGCAACCATCAAGTGGTATCTTAACGATGTAGAGCAAACAACTACTACCACATCCCCTGGAGTAGGAGATGGACTGGTGGATACAGAAAGTTACTGGACATTCACTCCGGAGAGGGTCAACCATAGACAGATGGTCAAGTGTGAGGCAAACACTGAAGAGTCGGAACCTCAATTCCCTTCAGCATCTACTACATTGAATGTCATTGGTAAGTACAATATTGATTATATTGATTTGTCTTTAAAGTCAATTTTGTTCGTTCACTCAAAAACTAAAAGTAACGGCAAAAGTTAGACAGTATTAAAACAAAATGTTTTTAAAAACGAGCACAGTTGATTTTTGGTGAAATACTGACTATTAATTTTTGACACAATTGATACATAGTTTCATTTACTTGAACTACCAGCTTAAACCGGAAGGCAAAGATTTTAATGTAATTTAAAACCTGATGACGTCCGGATGACGTAATGTATTCACAAGGCGAAGTTAAGATAAGATTTATAAGATTATCTGACAACAGAATCCAGGTTTTTGGTGAAAACAAAGGATCAATGTCCCCATTGGTTTGTACACAAGCAATGGCCGCCTGGTTAATGTCAATGACACTACTGTCGGGCGCTAAGTCGCCATTTAAGTCTAAAGGCCCAGAGAGATGATTGAAAACATCTGTTCACCAACTGGCTGGGAGACCTTTGATGTCTTACCGACAGTTTCTGCGTTTAGAAAATAGGAGATAAGCCCTCGCAAGCCCTCTTACCTGTGGAAGTCACGACTGACAAGGTCCCGAACATAAGTTCGGCTGAAACAGGTGCCTCGTTTTAGAGTTTAAAAACTATTTTTACTATTAGTTTCCTGGGTGCTGGAATAATATGCCATCATTCTTTGACTTTCCTGGATGTCCGGGGAATAAACCGCAGAGGCAAATTTCCCCTGATTTTTGATGCGGGGGGGGGGGGTCGTTTTGATCGTTTACAACACTCGATCAAATTTTGAGCAAATAATGATAATTATGCACCACACATTTCACAGACGACTGTAGGAATGATTTGTCCCTGCCCAGCAAGCTGCAATAATTTGGAAATCAGTGTGTCATTTAGCCGCCTGTCTACCTGTTTCAGGACAGGTAAAACTCACCTGTCTATCCTGTAAAAAAAAACTGAATTCACTAAAGCCTGTTTTTGTGTGTTTTGTTTTTTAAAAGAGTTTACTTGAAGCCAAACCTATAATTGAAGCAAGTCCTTTTTGACTATAATGCCGACAGTGAAGCCTAAGATTGCAACCAGTGGGTTTTTTTTGCAACGAAAAGTATATTACTTATACACATCAATCAATTGTTTATATAATAAATGATATCAATACAAATTGATTAAAAGGGTCTTCCCACTGATATGCGTTACTATTTGTTATGAAGGATATGTTACACTTCATATCATACTGTGTGTCCTGTAAGTATTTTAGTATTAGACGCAAAGAAAAGGGGAGCTTACTACAAAGTACCTTGTCTTGACATTAAGAATTGGAGCAAGACACCCCCCCCCCCCACACCACCCACCCCACCCCCGAAAATCAGCAGACATGACTTATGAGTTGAAGCACACAGACCATCGTAATGCATGAATTTTTATCTACATCACTAACTCACGAAACTTACTGTAGATACACATCCATTAATCCTCTGCTGGCCGTGGGTCAACGTTTAACAAACATACAACGCCCATAAATGAACCGAAGACCAACATCAAACAATCATGAAGCGATTCCTTTTACTTATCAACTCAATAACTGTAATAATACGAGAAATTTATATAGCGCATAATGCAGAAGCCTCTATGCGCAACACAAAAACAAAAACATAGAAAAGAATATAATTTTTAAAAGCAAGTTACACAAATAAAGATTCAAACAAATGAGTTTTTAAAAGTCCCTTGAAAATCTTAAGAGAGCCAGCTTGGCGAATATTAAGAGGTAAGTCATTCCATAATGAAGGTGCAATGAAGTTGAAGGCTCTTTGACCATAACATTTTGTGGAAAAAGTAGTTTGCGTGAGTAGGGATTGGCCAGCAGATCGGAGAGGACGAACAGGAATATATTTATGGAGAAGATCAGATATATAGTCAGGGGATAAGCCATGAAGAGCTTTGAAAGTGAGAAGATTTAACTTATAAACGATACGCAGTTTGATTGGGAGCCAGTGGAGTTCTTGTAAGATGGGAGTAATATGTTGGGAACGAGGGGTGCGAGAGACGAGGCGAGCAGCGGTGTTCTGAACTCGTTGAATTTTAGAAAGTTCTCTATCTGACAGACCAATTAGAAGAGAATTGCAAGAGTCGAGTCTGGAAGTGACAAAGGCATGAACCAGTAAAAGAGTAGAATCATCATCAAGATGGCGCCGGATTCGACCTATTTTTCGAATTTGTAGAAGAGCAGATTTGCATATATTGGTTACCTGGTCGGTCATACTCATTGTAGAATCCATTAGAATACCGAGGTTTCTAACTACACGAGATGGTTGAATAAGAGATTGTCCAATGTTAATTTCTGTAGGAGAAACGTTTTTAGAAAAATGTGAGTTGAAAATGATGATTTCGGTTTTAGCATCGTTAAGAGCAAGCTTGTTAGATAAAGACCAAGATTTAATGTCGTCAATACAAGCCTCAATTTTTGCAAGGGCTAAGTCACGATTCGCCGGATTATAGGTGATATAAAGCTGTGTATCATCTGCATAAACAATACTCTTTATTCCATGAGCAGCTATGATATCTTGCAACTGTAGAGATGGGAATACTTAAAGGGACACGTTGCCTTCAAATCTCATGAAATTTTACTGTTTGGAGGTGTTCCTTATCCTTATTAAGAGTTGTTCTTGCAATAAAACACCTTTAATGTGTAATAATTAGTGAATGGTGATTTTAAAAAAACAACATTGGCCTCTGACCCCTCGACATCTTTCCCGCGAAACGTATATGTATTTCCAGCCGTAAATACCATCCTCCATGTATGGCAAAATGCGCGATGAACAGTAGTTAGGCTGTTGCCATAGCCAGTGGCCTGGTAAACCTATCAGATGAACACTGGGTAACATACCATACCTCTGAAGCTAGCACAGTATTGGGCCCGAAATTGCCAGCCGCGTATTCGCGGAATAACCAGCCGCATATTCTGAAAAATAGAACACATGCAGTACAGGGAGGTGGGTATACTATTGCTCATCTGTTCACCTCCCTGTGCTGCATGTATTCTATTTTCGGAATATGTGGCTGGTTATTCCGCGAATACGCGGCGTAGCTTCAGGTAGCTCGGTTTGTATGAACGTGTATATGTAAACACCCACACCGTTCATATGTCAAAATGGATCTCCACAAAAAAAACAGATTTAAGACGTGTCCAAAAAGAAGAAACCTCGTCAATCAGGGTAAGAAAACTGTCATGGGACTAACCGAGAGAAACAACCGGTGTTGTTTATGTGACCAAATGTTTATTGTGGACAGGAGGGATGAGAACTTAGACATGGCACATCGCAGCAGCACTCTGATCATCGTTTTACGACTGGAAATAAGACTAGTAGGAACACGTCGGCCATTTATGGGAGTCAAAATCTTGACTCCCATAAATGGCGGACCGTGTTAGTTCACGAATAAAAGGAAAACCACACAGTTTTGAGGAATGTTTGTGTGGATCATTATATTCTACTTTTAAAACATCTTTCCGACCGTGTTCATTTCACATCAAACGCTTGTTATAGCCCAAAGCGCCCAATCCGAAGGCAACGTGTCCCTTTAATACCATGCTGTATTACTATTAATTATTAGCCAACAGTCGATCTCGGTTTCGCTCTCGTTGCCATCAGCTTCATTGTCGGGTGATACCGCTTTCACACGCAAGTGGCTCAAACCAGGGGTTCTGCGTGACGAACTCTCCACCGTCGTCATCACTCCCCTTCCCTTCTCTCCTTATGAGAGCTTTCCTCTTTGCTATCAACATTACCATCAGTGCTTGAAGAATTTACCTTTTATTGTTAATATAAATCCCTCTCGAGACCCGCTGGGATCTAGGATTCTTTAGAGTTTTTTCGACTTTGCAAAAACCGCGCAGTGGTATAAACACCACTCTTTAACTTGACGTCACGCAAATTTATAAGAAAATGATGACGTAACGGGGTATTTCACGAGTCTCAACGAAAAGCAACGTTGAGTTATGGTCAATATTGTTTTTGTTTTTTTGTTTACAAAACATTTTTATTGATTGTGAACTTGATGTACGTATTCATTGAGCACTTATAATGAAATGTTACATTATCTTGTTCTTGTTCAAGTACTTCTTTCAAGGTACACTGTAAAAAATAATGGGCAAAAATTGCCAAACTTTTTGCCCAACGTTGGTACGATAGTCAACTTGTACAGCTATTAGGCAATTTTTACCCAACGGTCGTTGGGTAATACCCATGCCCAATTATTAGGTAAACATTTTACCCAACAGTTGGATCGTATGAAAAACTCAACAGTTGCGTTCTTTACATTGCCCATCTTCTGGGTCATGACAATTTACCAACAGTTGGCAAATAAATTTACCCAAATATTGGACAGAATATTTTGACCAAATATTGGAGATCTGATTGCTTGTAACCAACATTTGGGCATTACAACCAATACATCTGCTCAACAGTTGTAGACTTTGAGGCCTAATTGGGAATAATTTTATCAAACCGATGATCATTTTTCAACTCAACATCTGGACAGTATTCTGAAAAGTTATCAACGGTGGGGACTAAATTTATCTAATAGTTGGGTGCTTTTGTATCCAACTGTCCAATGTCTGCTGGAGTCAAAAGGCGTAAAACATCCATGTCCACAGCATTTTCTGTAACAGAAAAAAAATGCATAAAGAAAATGAGATTTATGTTTACAACTTTTAAGGCGGGAACTTAGGAAGGGGCTAGGTTGGGCTACAAACTTCGAGTACATATTTTAAAGCTAAATAATACACAAGTATACCTTAACATATGAACTTCATGGCACACTACCAAATGAAAACAACACACAGAATGATGTATAATGTCAGGGCTTTAATCAGAATACTTAAAGTCAATAAAACTCATCACAGACTAAAACAATGAAATAGAAGGCTTTAAATATTCTTTTGAAGCAGAGGTGAAAGTTAATTTACCTACTATATAGACAGCCTTATGGTCTACATGTAGGCCTACATAAGTTCTTATTTTTAAGTAAGCCCTACAGGCAACATATCTTACCGATGAATGTGGCTTTAAGTTCCCCAAGACCCCAATTGAGTTGTGATAGGTCCGACATGATGGTGCTGCTGTTCTTCTGTGCGTGTACACACCACATGTACATTGCGATCCCATCATCCCCGGACACACCGACCGACGGTCATCTAGTTGTCCCCCTCGTGTCGTGTACTACGTTCCACAATCATTGGACAAACTAATGAAATTCCTCCAACTTTTGGGGCATTGCCAAATTTTCTACCCAATGAAATGGTAATTGAAACATTATAACATTTGTGGGTATTTGTTGGGTATTAGTTGCCCAACGAATATGACTACAAATACACCCAAGGCTGGGTACTTTTTTATATTTACCCAACTGCAAAAAGTGCCAAATAACTGAGTAAAAAAGGACCAACAAATGCGAAAATGGATTTACCCAGTAAATATTTACCCAGCATTTTTAACAGTGTAGGGTCTAACTGTAGTAAATGACCCCAACAAACAATTGTGTAATTTGTATCCTTATTATAAAGATATATTGGTAGTAAAGCATCCTGGGAAACTATTTAGATTTAAGCGCCCTCGTGTGCTGATGAGAAATCAACAAGGGTAAACATAAATGGCAAACAAATATTATCTCCAAAGATCGCCTGCTGAAGACTTTTTGAAATTTCCTTGAATTCTGTTTGAATGCTGCCCTTAAAACGGCCAGATGTGGTTTGCATAACCTGCTTCGACGCTCCTGACAGTAACAAATACCATGACAGTTTTTAGGGTGTTTTTGCAAGAAGACACTGAATTCGACTGAAATATTCACAGCTGACTTCTGTTAATACTTGTGCCTTTTATATAAACAGCATTGCTTTGACTAAAGCCAAACGATGACCCTATATATACATGAACAATGTGCATTCTTGTGGGTGCACTATCCTGGGGTAAATTTAATTTTGGCCATCGAGGGGGGAAAGGAGAAGGAAATTGGAGAGGGGGCAACTGAGAAGCAAAGTAAGTAACTGGGAGATCCCCGACCCAACCCCATCCACCTTTAACGATGCTGCTGATTAACTCGTATTCTGATCGGGGAACGAGCTAAGTACCGCGATAATAGGAGTACAGTTTTATTTTTTAAGACAATTCTTTGACGCATTCTCAGCTTTTTGGGGTTGTCCTTTCAGTAAAAGTAAATGCACGTAAATGTTCTTGTTATTGCAAAATCAAAGTGATGTTTATAAAAGATAATTAGCAAGACCTGGGCCCCATATTTATAGAGCTGCTTGAGCACAAAAGGTACCTAAGCTTAACAAAATTACGCTTACAAGAACAAGTTTACCAGCCAAAACAAACTACCATGTCTCCAGTACAATTTGTGACTGGTATCCTGCTCATTTCTGCTTAGCACAAAATAGTTAATCAATATTTTCTGCTGAAGCAGTTCTTTGAAGGGACACTGATGTTTTCGTTGTCAAACTCATCTTTGTTGGCCCATGTTTTAAAAATGGCAAAAGTGAACCAAAAAACATAAACATTGTGAATGAGTCGAAACGGCTGACTGAACATTGAACTGTTGTTTGAGTATGATCAAATTGTAAAAATACACTGTACATGTACGTGTATATGTACATGTTATAGGGCATAACGCTTTACATTTGGGCAATCTATATCAACGCCGTAAATTTAGAGTGTTATAAGTAATAGGGCGTTGAACGCCGCACCAAAATGTCCAGTTTTTTGCTTCACTATTTGCTTGTGACTCCATTGGCCGATTGAGCTTAAACTGTCACAGGTTTGCTGTTTCATGTATTTGTTGGATTAGATCAATTGTGGATACTGGTCTTTGACAATTATCCTATTATAAAGACGGTAATGGTAAGTATCCTGGGAAATTATTATAAATTAGCGCCCTCGTCTGTTGATCAGAAAGCAACAACTTTAGGAATAATGGCAAAAAAGTTGCGACTTTTTGAAATTCATTGAATTCTGTTTAAATGCTGCCCTTAAACGGCCAGATGTGGTTGGTATAACCTGCTTCGACGCTCCTGATAATAACAAGAACCATGGCAGTTTCGAGCGTGTTTTCGCAAGAAGTTAGACACTGAATTCAACTGAAACATTCACAGCTGGCCTTTTCTGTATTCTTCTTTTAATACTTGTGCCTATTATATAAAAAAGCATTGCTTTGACTAAAGCCAAACGATGGCCCTGTATACATGAACAATATGCATTCCTGGGGTAAATTAAATTTCGGCCATTGAGGGAATTAAAAGAGGTGGAAATTGGAGACGGGGCAACTGAGGAGCAAAGAAAGTAACTGGGAGATCCCCGCCCCAGCCCCATCCACCTTTAACGCTGCCGTTGAATAACTTGAATTATGATCGGGGAACGAACGAGCTAAGTACCGCGATGATAGGAGTACAGTTTTATTTGTGAGGACAATTCTTTGACGCATTCTCAGCTTTTTTTGTTGTCTTTTCAGCAAAAGTAAATGCACGTAAATGTTCCTGTTATTGCAAAATCAAGGTGATAAAGATAATTATAAGTAGCAAGACCTGGGCCCCAATTTTATAGAGCTGCTTGAGCACAAGAGGTACATAAGCTTAACCAAATTATGCTTACAAGAACAAGTTTACCAGCCAAAACAAACTACCATGTCTCCAGTACAATTTGTGACTGGTATCCTGCTCATTTCTGCTTAGCAACAAATAGTTAATCAATATTTTCTGCTGAAGCAGTTCTTTGAAGGGACACTGATGTTTTCGTTGTCAAACTCATCTTTGTTGGCCCATGTTTTAAAAATGGCAAAAGTGAACCAAAATAACATAAACATTGTGAATGAGTCGAAACGGCTGACTGAACATTGAACTGTTGTTTGAGTATGATCAAATTGTAAAAATACACTGTACATGTACGTGTACATGTTATAGGGCATAACGCTTTACATTTGGGCAATCTATATCAACGCCGTAAATTTAGAGTGTTATAAGTAATAGGGCGTTGAACGCCGCACCAAAATGTCGTGCTGTAATGGTGGAAAACAGCCACCGTACGTCCGTCCGTTTGTTTGACTGACTATTATTATACCAAAACAACAGTAAAATAATGTGTTGATGCGGAAGTAACCTTCACTGTTTGTACATCACGCAGGTGGTTTCGAATTAATGGATTTTATGTCTGGTCAAATCATGGGCACAACAAGGGACAAAACTTTGTATTCGGTAAAATCTCGTGTTACAACAATTTTGAAATTATCAAATAAGCTGACAATTGGGGCCACACTCTCCCCCTATGGTCTACATTCATCATGGTTTTGCAGCGCATTAAGATGTCAGGAGTATTACTGTTCATCGTTGGAATACTGTTAAAAAGTAAGTTATTATCTAAGGCCCTGGGTGAATATTTGAAATGCATAACAATTTTACACAAAATCAGTCACTCGTTCTTTGGGTAAAATGTTGTATGAATATTGTTTTCTTTGACTAATCCTAATTTGATTTTAAGGGAATTGTACGAACTGTAATTTCCCTTCTTAGATTTATTCGTTGTTTTTTCAAATTATCTAAGGCACCATGGTCCACCAATTCAACTTTGCAGGGTTGTGTTGCACTGCTATAAGGCTGATGATTTACGTCTCTTGCAATTCTTGAATAATATCAAGGCTATTATTTTATAATTATTCCCCAAAATTTACAGGCTGCCACAATTGTTCGGCTCAGTGGAAGGAAAACAAGTTAGTTGGCATTCAACTCAGAAGTGGTTTAATAATAAAAGTAGCTTTCATGAATTTGATGAAGTTGGGTCCGGCTGTTTATTCGCTACAATATTAAGCAGTTTAGATAAACTTTAGAAAAGAATTGAAAATTGGGTTTTTTCCATTTTACTTTTTAGTTACTAATGGTGAAGTAGTCACAGTGAGTATGCAATCTGAGACCAGTTACGTTGGCAACCGTACTACACTTTCTTGTTCCTACGTTATTCTGGACAGTTTATATATAATATTCACTCTGGATTGGTTCAAAGGAGAGAGTACCTCAGCCCCATCCACCAGAAAGATTGCCGAATTCTACCTAGAAGAAACATCTCCTACGTATGCAAATGGTTACGATGACCAATCGCAATACAATGTATCCATCTCTAGGAACAGTGATAATTCCATCAGTTTGTTTGACATTTTTAACGTGGAATTTAGCAGGGATAGCGGGCGGTATTTGTGCAGAGTAACAGTGGTACAACCTAACGGAATGAATCCTACAGATGTGATTGCCTCAACTGACTTGATTGTCTACAGTAAGTACTTAAACATCATCAACATTAAACTTTAAAAAAATAATAGAGTATTGTGGCAAAATAGAAACTTTGTGTTCGTTTGTCTGGTCTATTACGCGGTTTTTATTATTATTTATTTGCATGTAATTGTTTGTGCTGTTGAAAAGTCATTAAAACACCAGATGTTAGATTCATTGTAAAAATCATCTTCCTATGGCCCCGGTTTGTGAATTGACAAATAAACAAAACTGATGTCAAACCTATTGACATTCTTTCCATTTGTTTTGAATTAAAGGGTATTATAATGTTGGTAAAAGTGAAGAAATAAACGTTCACGGATTTGCACATAACTTACATGGTATGAAGATGGTCATGGTGGGAAAACTCACATGAAATTGATTTGCTTGGAATGCTAAAGTTTTTGAGAAGTGCGTGTATAGCAATTATTTGTTGATCTCGCGAGTACAAAACCCGATATTTGAAAAGAGTGAAATTATTCCAGTTTTTGCTTTACTATTTTCTTGTGACTCCAATGGCCGATTGACCTTAAACTTTCACAGGTTTTTATTTAATGTATGAGTCGGGTTAGATCAAGTATGGATACTGGTATTTGACAATGTCTTTATGCTCCAAATAACGAAAAAACTCTTCGTGAATGAGTCGAATGTTTTCAAGTGAACGGTTGACCGATCTTTGAACTGTTATTTGTATGATCAAATTGTTAAAAATAAACCTTACATGTACGTGGACCTGTCCGTTTGTATTGCAGCTCAAAGCTTTACAAGTTCACAGGTTGCACCAAAAGAACAGTAACATAATGTTCCCAGATACGGAAGTAACCTCCATTGCATGTATATTGCGCTGCGAATCTGAATACATGGATTTCGTAGTCATTCTAACCAGGAAGTGAACTTTATTGAGTAAGTTCTCGTGTTAAAGCTAATGCTATTGACATCAACTAAGCTGCAATTGGGACAACGCTCGCCCCCTAGTATGGTATACATTCATTGTGGTTTTGCAGCGCATGAAGATGTCAGGACTATTACTGGTCATCGTTGGAATACTGTTAAAAGGTAAGTTGAGTGAATATTGGAATCGTAGGAGATTTGTACACAAAAACCATTATTTTATCTTCAAAACGATTTTGTATTTAGTATTTTGCATTTTGCATAGTCTTGTTTTTCTGTTAAGAATACTTAAAAGGAAATTAAAAGGAAACATTATTTTCTCCTCAAACAAATTTTGTGTTTAGTGTTTTGTATTATTTGAGAACTATTAGCTGTATCACTATAATCTAATGCGGATTATTGCTAATTCCTTGTACTTCATATACTGACATTTAAGCTTCTTTTGTGTTTTAATCAAGTTGAAGGTATTTCTGCAGAGGTGGATGTAGTCATCAGCAGTGGTCCATGGGTGGACAGTGGCACAGATACAACATTGACATGCACATCAACTTCATCTGGTACGCCCAGAGCAGTCGAATGGTCAAAGGGCTCCTTTGGCGGGTCATTTGATGGTGCTGATACTATCGTTCGATTTTTCAAAAACCCACCTGTCATATGGGATCCTTTATTGGATCCAAACCATTATGAATTTGATCAAACTCTAAGTGGTGTTCCTCTCACCATTAAGTCAGTTTCATTGGATGATGAAGCTAAATACTGGTGCCGTTTGAATACTGCTGGAGTCGGATACGAGGTTAATTCAACTGTGATGAGAATAAGAGGTGAGTCGTGTGTGCGGCCCCTAAATGTAGCCGGAGCCCTAAATGTCGCCTGACCTAAATATAGCCCCAAACCTGTACCTAAATGTCGCCCGACCTAAATGTAGCCCCAAACTTGTACCTAAATGTCGCCCTAACCTAAATGTAGCCCCAAGCATGTACCTAATTGTCGCCCCGACCTAAATGCAGGCGCAAAGTTGTACATAAATAAAGTAAGAGTGTGATTTTATTTAATTAATTTTTGTTTTAACAAGGGCTGTAAAATCTTGCATTCATACAATTATTTGTTCTTAGCCACAAACATGAACCTACTACTAGATATAATAGTAATAGTAATAATAATAATAATAATAAGCATTTATATAGTAGCGCCAAAATCCGCCTAAAAAGACGCTCAAGGCGCTTTACATAATATTATCAATTCAAACTAGAGATAGTGATTGTAAACAATCACAGAGCTGTTCCGGTAATTTTTGTTAATTTTGAGCTTTCTAAGCTACAATAAAACACAGACATTACAACTTTATAAACCGTGGTTCAGGAGTTGTGCTTATTTAAATTTTTGAGCTTCCTGTTTAGATCGGAAGTAAAGGTCAAAGTAAGGTCATCAGAGTGTGCCTAAAAACCTAAACCTGGTCTTCATTCTGATACTGAATCGAAAGGAGCTTTTAAAGCAGAAATAAAGGTCAACATTGGGTCACGATTACCCAAGGCTAATCCCAAATGCCCAATGATTATATAACTGAAAAAAGTTTGAAAATCGGTTGTGTAGTTCTTGAGATATGGTCCCACTTCCGGTTGACCCATAAGTAAAGGTCAAAATGGGGTCACTGTTATCCAAGGCTAATCTCAAATGCCCAAGGATTCTATAACTAAAAAAGTTTTTAATCGGCTGTGTAATTCTTGAGATATGGTACCACTTCCGGTTGACCCATAGGTAAAGGTCAACATGGGGTCACGGTTACTCAAGGCTAGTATCCAATGCCCATGGAGTCTATAACTGCAACAAGTTTGAAAATCGGTTGTGTAGTTCTTGAGATATGGTCCCACTTCCGGTTGACCTGGAAGTAAAGGTCAACATGGGGTTACGGTAACCCAAGGCTAATCTCCCATGCCCAAGGAGTCTATAACTGAAATAAGTTTTAAAATTAGCTGTGTAACTCAAGATATGGTCCCACTTCCGATTGACCCGTCGGTAAAGGTCAACATGGGGTCACGGTTATTCAAGGCTAATCTCCAATGCCCAAGGAGTCTATAACTGAAATAAGTTTTTAAATCGGCTGTGTAATTCTTAATAATATGGTCCCACTTCCGGTTGACCCGGAAGTAAAGGCCAACATGGGGTCACGGTTACCCAAGGCTAAATTCCAATGCCCAAGGAGTACTGAAAAAAGTTTGAGGATCGGATGTAAACTTCTTGAGATATGACAGAAACAAGTTTGGCTATTTAAATATTCATACCGCTGTCACGTGAATAATTAATTAAGATTGTTTGTCAATAACATCCAAGGATTAGTTCTGCGCGAACTGAGATAAGACCCATTCTTGACAGGCTTTCACAATTGAAAGAGACACAGGTTAAGTCAATACGATTTGAGGGAAAGAAAGAATAATAATAATAATAAAAATGTAAAAAAATCTCGACAAAAACAAAAGCTGTTCCGACTGAAATAGTCGGAACAGCTAACAAGCCAATAAACAAACCGAAAAATAAACTACTTACAAAAAAAAAAAAAAAAAAAAAGTATTAAAAGAACCAATAAAAAGGGGGAGAGGTTTCCAGCACAAGCACCCTCAGCCAGATCCTCAGCATCTGGCCATAAAACACTATTTAAAAGTGGTAAATGCACAAAGAACCAGTAATTAACTGATTGCATAATGAAGCCAGGATAATTGACTGAAACAAGTATACTTGAGTATTGATTTAATGTGAAAAAACATCTAAACAGTAACACTTAAATTACAACAAAAGGTATTAAAAAGAAGCGAAAAAGGGGGAGAGGTTTCCAGCACATGCACCCTCAGCCAGATCCTCAGCATTTTGCCATAACAAAATATTTCAAACATAACAGTGGTAATGCACAAAGAACCAGTAATTAACTGATTGCATAATGAAGCCAGGATAATTGACTGATAATTGATATTCGTCATAGGAAGTCTGTTAGACTTGGTTCCAAGTCTGTGCTCGTGGTTTTTAGTCTACCTGATAGCCAATACATTATTGCCTGAAATAGCGACCTCTTGTGGATTAACCTCCGTCTTTAACCTACGATCACAGACTTGGGAACATTGTTTTTCGGTTTGTACACACCCTATGGCGAATTAGTCCAAAAGTGGACGGAACACTCTGATTGGTCAGAATCTCCGAGGCCTTCAATAAAATGCACATTCAAACGTAACCGTTTAGCCTATACCACGGGAAATAGTACAGAAATACAATATTGATGCACATGTAACTAATCTGCCTCTGCTCAGTGATTCAACTTGCAGTTTGGAAACAATAAACCCAAAGTGATTCTAGTTTTTAAATTCAAAATAAATAAAAAACGTTCGGAAAATCATTAGACGATTCCATTCAAATAAAGGGAAAACAGTTTTTCGTCTAGTATGGATCAGGTTATTTGTCATGTTTATTTTCAATATTTTAAAAATACATCTAGTATTATTTTATGTATAAATTAGAAATAGCATACGGACAAAGCACTATAGAAATAAAAAAACAATGACTCGATCGATTTTACAGAAAATGCTGAAGTGATTATAACCTATTGGGAATAGACGCAACCAACAGGAGTTTTGTGGCCTGATTGGTCATCTCTCTGGCATAGTGTTGTTATGTAAATGTCAATTGTGAATAAATGAATAACCCGTATATACAAGAGGGTCAAGTCTGAGATTGCGAGTTAGAGCGCGTGATAGCCAATCTGCGGGGGAATTTTGTGTGGCTGATGCAGAGAAATAACCGCGATCTCAGACTTGAAATCAAGTCTAGAAGTCTGTGGATGTTCAGTCGAATAAAATGTACTTCAAATATTACTGAGGACACGCCCATTGCGTTGTTTCCATTGTCAGACACCGCTACTACCCCCCCCCCCCCCCCCCCCAACAAACACCTCGAACATTCCGGATGCTGCGATTTCAGGACTCTTTCCGGTTTAGGTAGTTAGACGGAGGACTTCTGGTGGCAGTAAAGTACTTGAACATCATCAACATTAAACTAACACAAACAAAATATTATTGTGACAAAATTGAAACATTTGTGTTCGTTTGTCTGGCTTTTACGTGTGATCTTTTTATATGCATGTAATTGTTTTTCCCCGTTGCAAAGTCAAGCTGACATTTACAACACCAGATGTTAGATTCGTTGACAAAATCATCTTCCTTTGGCCTCGATTTGTGAATTGACAAATAAACAAAACTGATGACAAATCTCTTGACATTCTTTCCGTTTGTTTTGAATTAAAGGGAATGTAAACAATTTGGTAGGGGTGAAAATATAAATGCTCACAGATTTGCACACAACTTACATGGTATGAAGATGGTCAGGGTGGAAAATTTCACTTGAAATTTATTTGCTTGGAATGCTCAAGTTTTTAGAAATTGTTTGTTGATCTCGTGAGTCCACTATTTTCTTGTGACTCCAATGGCCGATTGAGCTTAAACTTTCACAGGTTTGCTTTTTCATGTATATGTTGGTTTAGATCAATTGTGGATACTGGTATTTCACAATTATCATTATTGTCTCTGTGCTCCAAATAACGAACAAAACTTGGCGTCGAACGTTTTCAAGTGAAACGGTTGACCGATCTTTGAACTGTTATTTGTATGATCAAATTGTTAAAAATAAACCTTACATGTACGTGGACCTGTCCGTCTGTATTGCAGCTCAAAGCTTTACAAGTTCACAGGTTACACCAAAAGAACAGTAACATAATGTTCCCAGATACGGAAGTAACCTCCATTGCATGTATATTGCACTGCAAATCTGAATAATATGGATTTCGTAGTCATTCTAACCAGGAAGTGAACTTATTGAGTAAGTTCTCGTGTTAAAGCTAATGATATTGACATTATCAACTAAGCTGCAATTGGGACAACGCTCGCCCCATAGTATGGTCTACATTCATTATGGTTTTGCAGCGCATGAAGATGCAGGACTATCACTGTTCATCGTTGGAATACTGTTAAAAAGTAAGTTGTTATCTATAAGTGAATATTTGAAAAACTAAAGATTGTACACAACAGTCATTTCTTGCTTGGAAACAATTTTGTACTTAGGTCTTGTTTTTCTTTGACGAATCCTGAAGAAAACAAAACGTTATGGAAAGTGTACGTTTTGTGCTCTCCAATGACAGTTATGAGGCCTACTTTTTGTTTTGTAAAATATGTTGGTAATTCTTCTGCCTACATTTTGTTTTCTTTTTTTTCTAAACTATGTTTAATTAAGATACTTTGAAACATAATGTGGGTGGTTCGAAACTGGTAATAAACGTAGAACTACATGTACTTATGTATTTTTAACATATCGGCATTTGGTCAATAGTTTTTGTGAATAAATGCCTTGTTTTGTTCAGTTAGCAATAGTCAAGAAGTTAGCAACTGGTGACGGGAGTCTGAAGTTTATAGGATTTTTACAATATATATTTCGCTCTGAATATCAGGCAGCTAAATCTCAAATTGTGCGCAGTCTTTAGATTGTGCAATCCCAAGATTGCGCTCCACGAGACCACATAAACTCTTGCGATCTAATTTTTGCATCGGTTCAGATCTTTAGTTGAAAATTTCTCTACACAACTGTACCTACATAACAAGCGGCGACATATCCTGTGTTCCTCAGATGAGCTTATGTATTTCATAGAGGTCTTTGATGAATTGTTGACCTTCTTTGTGGTCAATCCCTGTTTGGGGGTTGCAACAGGGTATTTGCACAGTACAACAAACACGTGAGAGTTCACTTCCGACTCTACATACGCCATACATTATTATGTCAAAATGTTAAACAAATATCACCAGCAACTCGAACAATCTCTAGGTCCCACACACAGTGCTTGCGTTTTTCGGTGCATTATTGTTATTATCATTCCTTCTTCCATGTTACAGAGAGCACGAATGATGGCATCACGTCATAGAACATGTACATGTATGCTGTGGCAGCTTATAACATTTACTGCTGTTTTTAAAGGTAAAGCTTATTTGTTATACTTTTTTGAGAATTCGCCTTAAATCACGGACAGCTACTCAAGGAAAGAGCTATACACTTAACTATTAACTTGGGATGTTGAACCAAATCATTTGTCACCAGGGGCACGTTGCCACGTACTCCTGGGGCTGAAACAGGACTACCCCCTTCACAGTCCGTAAGGAGGTAGGCATGGGTATCATCCACTAGGAGCCTGGCTAGTAGAGCAGAATGTACTACCTTCTCAGCTTCTTACGAAGTAATCATGGTTAAGTACCTTGCTCAGGGGCACAAGTGTCATGAGTGGGATTCAAACCCACACTCTGATGCTGACAACACCAGAGCTTGGATCCAGTGAACAAGAATTCTCGGCCACGACACGCCATGACATTTTCAAGTCTTATTACTGTGGGTCTCACACAACCTTGTATCAGAAAATTCATTTCAAAATCAAAAGTTTAAAATGCCGTCAAAAGTGAAATTTTCATTAAAACGTTACCTAAAATATTGTTATGTCCATTGACATATCAGTGTCCAGTTTTACAAAAATTGACCACGAAAGTACGCATTTTCACCTCAAAACTGTTAAAGTAAATCTAGCATCCAAATAAGGACCGGAAACTTTTTATAAAGAAGCATCTTTTGTTAAGGGCGCCCCCAATCCTATATATTTAACTACCACTTACAACATGTTTCATTTTTGCGTACTCCGCTTATGCATACTTACATTAAATGAAAGCTTACAACAGCCTTCTTGAACATTTTTAAAATAATAATGATACATAAATTTTCGCTAAAATTGGCCAAAAATCGCACCTATGTTTAATCTGTAAAATGCAGTTTGAACCTTTTGGAACGAAATAAAGTTATACAGTATAAATAATATAATCCGTATGTATTTAATTCAAGTGTTATTATTTTGTCTCCAGCCACGTACAGCCAGATGGTGGAAGTGTTATTACCACCTGTATCTGGTGTGAATGGCACAAGAACAACCCTTACGTGCAGTTACTCAGTGACCGGAGAAGGCTTCGTCTTAAACCGCGTGCAATGGTTTAATAGTGAGACCTTTGATGCATCTTCAACAATTGCTAGATTTTCTAATGTCGGAGGAACAAATCCTGAGTATTTCATTGGATATGATTCATCTACTCACACCATGACAAGAGAAGAATCCATGTCAACCTTTACCTTTGCTGAAGTTAGTGTGTACAACGATGATAGGATCTATGGATGTGAAGTGCAATACAACAAAGGTGTAGACAAAGAATTCGGAAGAACAACAGCAAAATTGACAGTTATTGGTGAGTGACCCGATGTGTAAGCGTCCCAAGTAGCATTTCGCATTTTGCAAGAGGCCTGTGTACATTGTACCAGTGTTACTGGTAATGATTGAATGCATGCGCTGCATACATGCACGTATGTATTATTTCATACACTTAAATTAATTATTTTCATTCAATTACTTAGTTAAAATAATTTTGCAAAAAATGGTTAATGGCCTGACGTTTCGATCCTGGCAGAGTCTTTCTCAAAGGCTAAAGGACATGACAACACACATACACAGGCATACACGTGTAACAGAAGCAGTCAAGTGAAAAAACATGAATACAAATGTAGAGAGAAGCAGAAAGCACACAAACAAGCAAATAAAGGGCCGGGTAAACATACAATTTGCTAAAAGCATGTTGTTGTTGTTGTCGTTGTCGTTGTTCTTTTTTTTTTTTTTTTTGGGGGGGTACCGTTTTTTGTTAAATGTATACTTTATTAATGGCAATAACGGTGTGAGGACCCGGTTTCACTGGTCTGTATTGACCTAGATCATGTTGGTTGACGACCGGCCGCTGTTACTGGACCGCACCTTCGGTGACATCAGTCAGCCACCAACCCTGGTCATTACCATACAGTGAAGACCGGCTCTTCACACTGTTATTGCCTTATAAAAAAAAAAAAAATTCAAACTGGGGGAAAAAATCATGCTGATCATTTAAACACATTGTACCTACTGTATGAATGACGTCACAACTGTTGAAGTGTCTTCCTACATGTTCGTGTATGTGACTGTAAAAGTACTTGACAGACAGTCAGGTAACAATAAAGTGAAACGGGGACTGGGCATTACCTGTGGATACATGTACATCATTTACATTTAACCAGTGTGTGTCACATCATCTGTTTCAGTTTTTCCGTCAACTATTACTTTGTCTGACTCAGCTGGTGCCTACCCATCTACTGGGGGGACATCATACCTGGTAGAAGGTGAGAATCACCAGTACACATGCGAGGTACCAGACATCAAGCCAGGGGCATCATTTGCATGGACTGTAGGCAGTCAGGTTTTGCCAAATAGTAACAGCAATAATCCTGATACGGATGACTTGACTACCAGTACGAGTGTAGCAACATTGCCAGCTACATGGAGTCACCATGGACAGATTTTACAATGTTTAGCAATCAACGACAAAGACCACCCTGGTCTTAGCATCAGTGTGACAATTGATGTCAAAGGTAAGTCATAAATCTATATACAATGTATGTTTACAATGATGTAAAGTATCAATAATATTGAACCACGTAACTAATCATACGAATAGCATTTTTTCATAGGCGCCACAGGATGTTGCTCATTATTTCTATGGGAGGTACAATGCTATGTTAGAATTATGAGACCTTATTAACAGCACCTTGACAGGTTATTCCTCATAGACCTCCGTTTTGTTAGTTCCTATATCCTTGTGTACCGTTTTGAATACGAAGAAGAAAACGATTTTAAATTTTACTCATGAGGGCTTGGGCTAAAAAACAACACCATTATTGTCTTAGTATCTGGTTACGTGTCCATGTCAATGTATGAGGCTAACATACATCATGTTTTTCCCCTTTTCTTCAATTAAATCTAAAGTGCCCCCAAAGTCCTCTTCAATGGCATTGTTGGATTCTGGCGGTGTTTCTCTTGGAGATTCAGTAGATGTTGTCCAAGGTGTAGACCTCACCCTAACATGTCGGGTTCAGGGTACCAGACCATCTGCAATCATCAAGTGGTATCTTAATGATGTAGTAAAGCAAACAACCACCACCACATCCCCTGGAGTAGGAGATGGACTGGTGGATACAGAAGGTTACTGGACATTCACTCCGGAGAGGATCAACCACAGACAGATGGTGAAGTGTGAGGCAAACACTGAAGAGTCAGAACCTCCATTCCCTTCAGTGAATACTATAGTGAATGTCATTGGTATGTACAACTGAGCTGATATGGATGTAGTGGAATTGTTTTACATTGGCTGTTATAGATTGTCATACAATACATACAAATTAACTGCAGTTTGATATGTTTCAAATGATAGCTGTGCGGTTAACATATACATGTTCATGTACATGTAAACCATGGTACATTTTTTGGTAACCATTAATAGCCCTTTATTTAATTGTTTCATTGTTTTTTAATATTATTATGACTATTATTTTTTATACACAACGTGTGTATTAGATAAATGATTAGAATAAAAAAGCTGAGGTTCGGGCAAACATTTGTTGGGCTGTGACAGTACAACCTGACTGTCTTTACTTGTGTCGTGTGAATTTAATGGTGTCTGGTTCCAGATAAGTGTAAAATATGACGTTATAAAACTCATATGGAAATAATTCATCAGTCGTTGATGAAGTGAAAATACAATATAATGTGCATCGTCAAATGTGTTGATTCGATACATTATAGAAAGAGAGTTTATTTGTATAGGTTGCCTGCTAGCATGGCCATGAAAAGGCTACCAGTTTAGGCTTTTTGTAAACAAGTTTCTACGATTTAGGCCTCATTGTATGACCATTAATAAAAACTATTAAATTATCTCATGTGCGCTTTTATTTGCAGTACTCATTATTCATGAGGCTCTATATTTTGAGATTTCAAATGTTTTCTACAATTCGCTCTGATGAAATCAACTCCTGTTTTTCGTTTAATTCTAAAAACAATAAAAACCATTTCATCCACAGGCCTCAACAGCTCAAAAACTTTGATATTGTGTTGTCAAATTATTTAATTACGAGTTCCAATAATTGGACTTTATTATAATTATATGAAAAATCATAAATTCAAACACCTGAACACCTTCGTAAAAAAAACTATATACATGAGGAAAGAGGCATAACATGAAAGGACTAACAAACGAAAAATATATTTTGTAAAACGGATTGCTCTGCTTTCCATCCAGTCCCGGCTGCGATATTTGTTTTCCAGCTCAGTTGCGGCAGAATCAACAGGGGCGCTGTTTGCAGATATTTTCGTAATACAAAAAAATATGAATAAAGCATTAGCTGTTGTGTGCATGCTGTCAGCATGATTCTTAGCGAGCCAGCTGCGATCTCTGCACAATATTAATTTGTTGCACTTTTCCATCGAGCATCACTTTGTCTGACTCAACTGGTGCCTATCCCCCTACTAGCTATACATCATACCTTGTGGAAGGTCAAAATCGCCACTTCACATGCAAGGTACCAGACATCAACCAAGGAGCATCATTTACATGGACTGTGTAGGATACCAAGAATTGGATCACAGTGACAGAAATGTTACTGAAAATACTCCTAATCGTTATTGCATTATTTTATTTTAATCAATCAGGTCTTGATTGCCTTTCATCTTAATACTAGATTGAAAAAGATCCATCTAGGGTCGAAACATTAGGTCATTAACTTTTTTTTTTTTTTTTTTTGCATTCATGCCACAGGTCCTTTTGGTTGGTAGGCAGTTTGCAACAGCAAATTCAATTTGTTCATATATTAAATACTTGCTCTGTATTTTTTTTTTGACGTTTTGTTTGTTTTGTCACAAATTTGAAATATCAAAATAAATTTAAATTACCTCATTTGTAAAATTTCCGCCCAAAGGCCAAAACCAATCTTTCTTACCAAAAACAAAGTTTTTTGAATAAATAATATTCTCCTTTTTGTGTTTTTTGCCTTCAGCTTTTTTAGTGATTGGCAATTTGTAGTATTTCACTAATTTGATGAAATATGTTTGTTTTGATTTTGAACTGCACGCTATATGATAATGAACATTATGAATTGTTTTATACACGATTTTTTTCAAAATGTAACCATTATTCTAAAGTGAAGTAAGTGTTTGTACATCAATAAACATTTAAGTTAATTGAACATCGATATGTAGGCTACGCATTTATACTTTGTACTTTGGTGGTCGGGTTTTTGCAGTCTATTCTTTCCCCAACTTTCACCTCTAGGACCCCGCTTTGAATCGGGCCGAGGGCTGTACGTGGATTGGGTTGTCAGTCCCATACCTGACTGCGTGGGTTTTCACTGGAATTTTTTTCTGGGGTTTTCCTCCCACATATAAAACTGAAACTTTCTTCATTGTCTTTTCTCAATGGGGGTTCTTGGCTTTTAAAGTGACTAAAGTTTCAGTCTGTGGGAGTCATTGGCTTCACAACCAGATTAAATGAACTGAAATGACTCGAAATTAAACCTAATCATGTTTATAAAACACCGCAAACTGTTTGTTGTCATCATTGATATTTATTATGTCTTATTTGACCCTCGAAATTATAATTTGCTTTATTCATCTTGTCAAATCGTGACGTCATCACTCAGTTCCATGTTACGATCGCAAACTGAAAAATGTTCAAGCAAACACATCTATATTTTTCCGTACAGGTCCACCTAACACCCCTGTCATATCAGATAGTCTTACAATGACTGAGAATGAAGCTACTAGACTGACATGCACAGCAGACATGGGGTATCCTGAAGACTGGTACTTGGCGTGGTCTAATGAAGGCACTCCTATAGAGAATCAACCTAATACTATGGCAGACCTTATGGAAACCAGTCGACGTTACATGTTTACCAGTCATCTTGACTTTACTCCTAACAGACAAGACAACAGACACTTCATTACGTGTACTGCAAGTAGAACCTCATGGACTTCAACACCATTACCAGAGAAGACATTGGGTCCTATCAATGTCCAATGTAAGTAATTAAACTCATAACAAAACTCACTTTGGTTTTTCTCTAAAAGGCAAAGTGCACCTATGGTTTTTTGATCCGTTGATTAAATTCTATAATTTGTATTGTAAGTATATACCATAAAACAAACTGTGAAAGTGTCATTTGTAGCAGTGGTAGCGTTTTTGAGAGATCGCCAAAAATCTTGACCAGTTGTTTTCTGTCCACGCAGGAAGAGTAATCCGTAATTGGATTACACAATCAGAGAAATGTTTTATGCAGAAACGTGTCTCAGATTGAGATGGTTTTGAATCCCAATCTCTACAACCACATTCCTTTGAAGGGAATTTTTTCTCAAAATGGTAGTCATTATCAACAGGTGTTTACATTTATGGAGTAAATTTCAAAGGCAATAATGCACATCACTAATGCGTTCTTGGGACAACGGTGGTAAAACAAAACTTTAAAAAAAGTAACAGTGTGTACTTATACTAAAGTTAGTTTGTGTCAAATTGTATTGCTGATTTATAAAAGTTGTATATCGCAACACTTTTTGAAGGAAATAGTCAAACGGAAAAAACAAATACCAAACATGAGTAAAATGAAACGTGTGACTCTAATTACCAACCATTTTAAAACCAATCTGTACTCTGTAAAAATTAATGGGATACCAGATTTCTACTTAATGCATTCTTCACATCTGGCCAGCCTTTAGGCTCTGTTGATGGATAATTTCTTGACTTTCACAAATTCTGGTTTGAAATATTATGATTATTGGGGTTGCATGGGTGGTAGTGCGTAAAGCACTCCACCAATGTGGCCCTTGTTCGATTCCCGGCTAAAGTCATTTCTATGTAGAGTCATGCGTTGTTTTTCTACTGTGCCTAGAGGGTGTTTCTTGGGGCCTTCCGGTTTTCTTCCTTCCGGAAAATTTAAGCACTTTCAGGTTTTGGATACCGTGTTCATGTATGAGTTCAATTGTCATTGTGAGTTGATGTAGCTAGCTAGGCTGGCAAAAGGCACCCTTGCATGTATGTGGCTGAACACGTTGAGACCGTTGTCATATCATGTGGTTATTATTATTATTATTATTATTATTATTATTATTATTTATTCGACCACAACAGTACAAGTACAAAAAATACAATACAATGCAATAACGGAGGGGGAAAAAACCCAAAACAGAAACGACAAAGCAACAAAACAAAAAAGAAAAACAAATAAATAAATTAAAGAAAAACAAATAAATCAATCAATCAATCAATCAATCAATCAATCAATCAGTCAATAAATTAAAAAGGAATTAAATCAATAAATAAATAAATAAATAAACAAACAAAATAATAAAAAATAACATTGACATTTTAAACGGAGAACACTGACTTTGTTTCACCACCAGATGAGACCAACATCACCAACAAGCACCAAACTGAGGTTAATACCAATAGTGGTTTGACTGCAATCCTGTTCTGCACTGCAAAGGGCAACCCTTCACCTGTCATTACATGGCTCAATGAAGAGATCATCATCGGTGAAAACGATGACAAGTACACAGTGATAGTATCGTATACAACATCTGATGCTGATATGACCATTGGAAATGTGACCACCAGCAAACTGAGCATACGGGCAGTGGACGCTCAGGTGGACTATGGGGTGTATACCTGCAACAGCAACAATGGCATCGGAAACCAAGACTCGCATGAAATCATTCTCAATGGAACAAGTAAGATTAAATTTAGGACTGGTAAGGTTATAAATCTCAATCTGTCAACAAAATGATATATAAATGTACTACAATTATTGTAAAGGATACCAAGTTGTTGATAAAAGTTCGTACCGACTCGATTCTTACAAATTCACTAATTGGTACGTCATCAACTGCCTTGGGGCAACTGGAATTTTTACATTCTTGAGGCATTGTTCTTTTAATTTCCAAGTTTGATGGTGACTCTTTTAACTGGCTTGACATTCTAAGATTATTATAATATAAGGTTTGCCTTACTGTTTGTTTGGTATTAGGAAGACCAGACATGCCGACTGGTGTTGTATTGACTGATCGGTCTTCAAGCTCTATCGCTGTGAATTGGAGAGCTGGTTATGATGGCGGTGAGCCCCAGTGGTTTCATGTCGGCCACAAGAAGACTGCAGACTCCTCGGAGACAGTCAGCGATAAGATTGATGGAGCAGTGACTACATACAACGTGGATGGTCTTGAGTCATACACGGAGTACGAGATCAATGTCTATGCTGAGAATGACCTGGGGAGAAATCCAAGTCCTGGCAGCGTAGTGGAATACACATTGCGTAAGTTTTCAATTGTTCTGTTTGATTGTAACTTTGAGTCGAATATGCGTCTAAAAAAATTATGTAAAGTGATATTGAAAAGTCAACACTGCAGCTTATTACGATCATGGCTTGCTCCCGTTAAAATATCAAGGCATGTCGATCGATGTAAGCGTTAAAGGTGTAGTTGCTTTTTGTTTTAAATAGTTTGTATATAAAACTAAGGAGAAACATTTTTGTCTGACCCGTCTATAATCAAAGGTGGTCATCAATCATTATTATTTCAATAATCAATACCTTTTGTCACTACTTTTTATATCAACATTATGTTCACGTGTCGTCAAGCTGGAGCACCAATCTTGGATTTAGGTAAATATCTACAACATTATATATTTATAATTTTTATTTTTTTCAGGTGTAATTTATTTTATCATTACTTCCATAATGAACACAAAAACGTTATAAATAAAGTGTTACGAGTAGGCTTAAAAGTGAATAACAAGGAATCAAGGAAATTAAACAAGTTACGAGAAAATTGTTAGTCCTGCAAACTATATGAAACAACACTTTACCCCCCCCCCCCGATATGACGATGGACATGGTCAAAACATTGAATTTGGAGAATGGTCAAAACAGAATGAAGAGTCTCAATTTCCTTGCAAATAGTTACTATACAATGACTTGAAAGTAGCTATGAAACTATACAGACCTTAAATTTAAATTTTGAAAAACAATTGTTTTTATATGGCTCGCAAATTTTTTGAAACTCACAATATAAGGCAACTACTGTTTCAAACAAAGGTTTAAATAAACGATTATTCAAGACATAAACAATTAATTACATGAAGAATAACTATCTATGTAAATGAATGAATAAATATTTATCAATTGGAAACGCCAGCATGTTTTTTTTTCGGTTGACAAAATTGGCTCAATTGAATGAAGTGATATTTTTCTGATTAAAACCTGAATTAAATATTCTACAGAATATAACAACTGGACTGTGCAAGATTAATCCTTTGAGCAAGACACTTAACCACAATTGCTTCCTAAAAAGTTGGGTAGGCCTGCAGGCTCCTAGTGGATGATACCCATGCCTACATCCTTACGGACTAAGAAGGGGAGAACCTTATTCCAGCCCCTGGAGAGGGTGGGAACGTGCCCCTGGTGAAATTTTATTGGGGTCGACAGCCCAAAAAGAGAACAAAAGTGTGGCCCTAACCAGGCCCGTAAAAAAAATTTAAATATACAAAAATTAAAGAAACCCCCAAAGAAATTATTTAAAAAAATACCCCTTAAAAAGTCCGCCCCCAAAAAAAATAATAATAATAATAATCCGCCCCCCACGAAACTATATTCGACCCCCCCAAAAAAAATATAAAAAACATAATAATACAAATAATAATAAATCCTAGTGACGGGCCTGGCCCTAACCTTTGAGTGGCCGTCAGGCAATCGTGATGTTAGTGATTTCTCATTTTAAAAACCCAACAACAACAACATTTTGGTTGCACGGACAATGTTATTATCATTCTTTATTCGATTCATTTCTTTAGATTTCGACTTATTGTATGACTCGATTGGGGGCAGAGTGATAATAAATGGATTGGAAACTAAAGGCGGATGCATCCAGCTGGAGATCAAATATGAAGGCATCGTAGATTGGGCTGCTTGTGGAGACTGTATCGAAAAAGACGGCCAAATTAATCTATCATATTGGTGTCAACGAACTCAAAAACGCAGAAGGCGGGCTGTTGGAGACGTAGAAGCTGTGCGTGCCAAGCTTTGTCAAATGAATGGTCAACTACTATGCAGTGATTTCACTGATGTGATGGAACTTGGTAAGTTTACGTGTATGAGAGAAGTGCGAGATGACAGCTAAGAAAGCCAGTGTTTTAGGGATGAACATAGAATGCTATAGTAATGTTAAATGGAGTGAATGCACTCGAAACAACCCCCGGTCAAAATTGACCAGTATACCGGGTCGTGTTGGGCTTGACCTACCAATGGGTCAGCATGACCCGTAATCTTTATCAATGTGTCCCGGAAGTGGGTCATGACGCTTAATCCTACTTAAAATCCCATTTTCTTGAATCTGTTTCTGTTAATTCCAGCACAAGCCCACCAAAAGCTCATCGATTGCTTCTTAGTAACGGTCATAGATGGTGAAGGAATAACGTTCTTGGGCTTACTTTTCTAAGACATGTTTTACTTTTTAAAGAATGATAGGCCCTGGATGTGAATTGATATGAATACTTGCACATACGAACCAAGTGTGGTAACTCAAACCTGCACAGTAGTAATACAACAAGCTACCGCTCTACACTCTAATTCTGACCCCTTTCCGGGTCCCAGGGGGGCTCGACCCACTTCTGGGTCAGTGTGACCCTGGGTAAAAATTACACGGAAATGGTCAAACTGATGTAGACTTTGAGCTACAGTAGGCCTGCCATATTTAACCAGTTTCCGGATAAGCCTGTCCCTGAGATAGGCCAGGCCTCCAAGAGTCTTGGTCATTTCCTGACCCGGATGTTTTTAGAGTGTACCGACTCACAAAACGAAACCCTGACGTCCAGCAGTGGAGAGAGGTGGTTACGTGGTCACTGACCAGCTTGCTCAAGCATGTAGGAGGTCACGTGATTTGTACAATATGTATCGCTGTTTCATGTACAAAATAATACTTCTTCTTGTTTTTCTTTTCTCTTGTTATGTCGTCTTTTTGCACAAAACTCAATACATTGACAGACCCGCCAGCATCATCTACCGGAGTCATTGTTGGTGTGATCGTCGGGGTGGTTTTACTAGCTGTCATAGTTTTCTTGGTTGGAACGTTTTGGAGAAGGAAATTCAAAAATAGAAATCGTAAGTATTGACTTTACGTCTTAATAATTGAGCTAAAATACTAATCGGATGAATAGATGAAAATGAGTTCGATTTTCATGTGATTTATTTCACTTGCCTTTCAGGTCCAAAGGAAGTACAGCTGACAATGCAAAGGTAGACTTTCCTCTTGCTATTTTGCTTTCCTCTTATTTTCTTCTGTTCAGTTCTGTTATTTTAATAATAGGCTCATTTAATTATAAATGTTATATATTATGTCATCTCCTGTCGTGCATTACTGCACGCATGTGCGCACCCCCCCCCCCCCCATACCTTTGGTACAGGGAATGGAAGCGCGCACGTACTGTGACTGGATGAGAGTTCATAATTCCAAGCACAGCCACAGGCCTGCTTTAATCTCGACGACATAGCCCCTTTAAGTTTTAAGTTACTTGATAATAATGTTTTTGGGTTGAACAAAGAAAAATTTACTAGAGCGGGATTTGAACCAACGACCTCCGGTTTAACGTGCCGGCGCTCAACCAACTGAGCTATTTAGCCCTATATTGGCGGTCTCCCTGTTTTGTCAATATCTTTGTTCGGTGGGTGCCAGTCAGAAGCCATTCAACCGCAAACTGCAGTGTAGCCAGGGATCACACCCAAGTATACGATACAACCTGAGAAGCGGCAGCCAGGGGATCACCTTAAGGGGATGCGACTTTTTATATCAGATATCAAATAATAAACCACAAGGGAAACTGACTGGGTAAATGTTTAAATGATTTTGATAATAATGTAATAACATTTTTAGTTGTGTAATTATTACTTGATAACTAGATACTGACAACTATTTCCAATCTTTCTTCAGTCAACAACGAAGCCGGGAGAACAAACGAAATGATGTTGACGGATTATCTGACTATCAAGAGGTTTCAGGTACCTATACAATAACAATTTTTTTCCAGTGCTAAAGCCTGACGAAAACGAATTACAAAATTACGACATTTGTTAAATAAAGATAAACAACGTCTCGCAAGTGCTCAATGTTTGCGTATTTCGTATACTTCAGTAATATCGTAATAATGTTAGAAGAAGACATCTGATCACCTCCAAAAAAGAGGAATCTATTACCATAGTATAAAAAACAACTGGTGCATGCTCTACAACGAGATCCGTGGATTGTGTACAACTCGATAGGGGCAAATAACATCCATATCTCGGGTGTACACAACACCATGGACCCATCACAGTGTTTATGTTTTTTCTCAGACTTGGCCATTGTTGACCAATCAGCAAACAGGACATACGCGAATTTAATATTCAAGGACAAGTCTTTTCCACGTGACATGCTGAAAATTGTAAAGGAGCTTGGACAAGGTGCCTTCGGGCAGGTGTTTCTGGCTGAAGCAAATGGACTCATTAAGAAGTCGAAAATTACATTAGTCGCCGTCAAGACACTCAAAGGTGCGTATAGTGATTTAACAACTCTACACAATGTATGTTTTGTAAAAGACAACAGTTGTGTAGTTTAATATTTCACTGAGCGAAGGTAACAGTTGAGTAAATAAATATCATAATTAGTTAACTATTTTTCAAAGAAATGTTCGGCAAAGAATAATGATGTTGTTTGATGTCACATAAATAATATGAAAGTTTGCATATTTTGCAAACCCCCAAAAAGACTAATACTAGGCGTGTAAAAGTGTTTATTTCAAGTTTGCCTAAAAATGTTTACCTTCATGAAGTTTTTCAGTTTTGGCATTGCATCCAAACAGCCTGTCACAATACTATATACAAATATTCTTACATAGTCGTCAAGAAAGTCAATGTCTTAGTTAAACAAAATAATTCAAGTTATTGATAATTTTAATTTAAAACACTTTTTCGTAGACGGCGCAAGTCAAAGTGACAAAGATGATTTGATTCGAGAGATGGACCTGATGAAGAAGTTGCCTGATCACAAAAACGTTGTCAGACTTATGGGATTCTCGATCGAACAAGGTACAGATAACTTTCACTTGTTCCCATTGTCTTTGAGGAAGTAAATTTTACCAGTTTGGATAACTGAGTGTTTCCGATTTTAGTGGTGTATTGCTCTATTATTACAGGTTTTTGTTGTTGCTGTTGGATGTGGTGGTGGTGTTGTTGGTATTTTTTGTTGTTTTTCTATTGTCTTTTTTTAAAAATGTAATTCATTTATTGCGCTATTTGTTGCGTTGTTTGTTTAAGTTGCACTGTTTTGATATTATTGTGTTATATGTTGCGTGGTATGTCATCACTGCGTTGTTTGTTATTAACGCACAATTTTGCCGTTTTTTTTACGGTATCCGTTCGTCTGTTTCGAAATATTGAAAATATCGCAAACCGACATTATTAATATTATTATTTTGTTTTTACTTTTAGGCCTGAGGCTTTTAAATGCCTTTTACATATTTCTTAGAAGCCTTCGTCAATAAAACTGAAATACATGTTATTGCTTAACCCTTCCAGATCCTCCTTACATTATAGTTGAGTACCTATCCAAAGGTAATCTGAAAGACTTGCTGAAAGACAGTCGCAGTAAAGGAGGAAGTGTGTACGGAAACCTGCATGGTGTGAGTAGGTCACTCACATCTTGGGACCTTATGAAGTTTGCTAATGACGTAGCTGACGGTATGCACTACATATCAGCACAGAAGGTACATGTAAATATAAGGGTACCCATGATTTGCGCTGGATCCACTAGATGGGAAGTGTGTGCAGTTGTACTAATTGTTGGTTGCTATTGGAATATTCGCGGTTTTCTAAGATGTAGTACTTTTGTTTTTGTTTCATCACAGTGTATCCATAGGGACCTTGCTGCTCGCAACGTTCTTGTTGCTGAAGACATGACTTGCAAGGTGTCTGATTTCGGACTTGCTCGAGATGTGATTGACAATAGAGTATACGAAAGAAAATCTGAGGTTAGTTGACTAAACAGTAAAATCCTGGCACGCGTTTTTATTACTTTTCGTAAAACTACACATTACACTTGAAAAGTGTTCTCATTTTAGCAGGCGTGCATATTATAAGTCTGCTGCCACCTAGCGTCCAGAAAGTCACCAATTAGTTTTGCGAATTGATGGACGAGATGGCACGTTATTTGAAAAGCCTTGTTATGTTTATGAAAATAAAATCAAACTGTGATCCAAAAAATCTGTAGCTTGCTTTTAAATGCTTGATTGTTGGCAGGGACGACTGCCTCTCCGCTGGATGGCATTGGAGTCTATACTTGATGAGATGTACACAACAAAGAGTGACGTATGGTCATTTGGAGTACTATTATGGGAAATTGTTACACTTGGTAAGTTCTTCCTCAAAAATACATGTTGTAGCTATAATGCTTCACAGGGGTCTGACCCACTTCTGGGTCAGGCTGACCCAGCTGACCCTGGTTTTAAAAGAAATGGGATTTTAACCATATATTGCTGCGTCAGTTTGATCCTTTTCTGGGTCATTTTGACACAGATTCCGGGTCATATTGACCCAGTAACGTGTCAGGCTCCAAGAGACCCTAAATCCGAATCAAATCTGACCTGGGAGTCTTGAGGGTGTAAACAGGGGCGTCGATCGCTACTGAAAAGTAGGGGGGACGGGCGAGCAAGTCTTGAAAAAATACATCTTACATTATTTGCACCCCGCACCATTACTTGTACATTTAATTTCTGTGTTACACTTATTCCCTATTTTTTGTTTGACCAGGGAGGCAAGTAATTACAGGGAGTGATATTTAACAATAACATCATCCGAAATGGGGTTTG
Organism: Leptasterias polaris; assembly: GCA_037783415.1. Classification (NCBI taxonomy): domain Eukaryota; kingdom Metazoa; phylum Echinodermata; class Asteroidea; order Forcipulatida; family Asteriidae; genus Leptasterias; species Leptasterias polaris. The sequence continues at coordinate 11,624,747 of JAZGTN010000009.1, forward strand.
GGCCTGGGTTTCCCTTATGTAAAACCGAGATTCTAACAAATACAAACATCCTATTCGCAATCCTTTTTAATTGAAACCACATTGCGACAATTTCTTCAGTAAAATTGAGAGAGTTTTTGATGTTTTTTGTTTCTTCTTTCGTTTTTCTTTTATTTTAATTTAGGCCTATATCTTGTTTTTAGAATAAAAAATAATAACACTGAACAAACTGCTCCTATTTATTTTAATGGATTTTACTATATTTTGTGTGTTGTGCAATTTATTGTAACAAAATGTAACACATTTGCACTTGCACGCACACACAGACTTCCTTTGTGGAGGGATCGTGTACCGTACATTATAGCATACACAAACGACACATTGAATGCTAACAAGGTATGTAAGCGGGATGTCTTGGACGAAACTTTTCGTCTATTGTCTGTATTATAGAAACGGAAATAGGCCCAAAATACCATTCTGCGCGTAGTCCATCAGAAAAAAGATGAAAATGAAGAAAACATTTCACCGTTTGTTCGCTATTCTTTTATTTGAACAAAAATTGTAATGAAATATTAAATCAAGAAAATGGTGTATATTTTTATATTTTTTTGCATATTTCTAATGAACAGTCAATCAAAAAGTGGGGGGGACATCTGATATGCTGTCCCCCCCAGTCTAAAAAGTGGGGGGGGGGGGGGGGACATGTCCCCCCCGTCCCCCACCCATCGACGCCCTTGGGTGTAAAGGAAGTAAAGCTTCTTTAAAACGAAACAGTATAAATCTATTTTGCTCTCTTACTATTTGTCTTTATTCTCGATTCAATTTTATTCGCAGGTGCCCGACCATATCCTACAATGAGTGCTAAAATGATGCTAAATGAGCTTCGTGGTGGGTACCGTATGCCCAAACCAACACACTGTCAAGAGGAACTGTAAGTTAGCTATACCTTTACTGCAAGTGTTATGAACGGGAAAATATCGGGTACATTGAACCCCAAGGTCATTGATCTGAGTTGAGTCTGGGTGGAGTCCCTTATCTGAGCCAATTTGCCCTGAAATCCACATCAACACACAAATCTCAGATACAAAAAGCTGAAATCAAACCGAAAAAACCACAACGACAATAGCAACAACATTAATAACAACAACAACAACAGCAAAGAGACTATCTACTCTCCAAGCTTTTGGTTTTAAACGAAAGATTAAATCGAGAAAAGGGTTCAGAATTACCTGGGATTGTGCATTGCATTTAAAATCTATCCTGGGCACTTCTTACCTATACAAGGATTAAGGCCACGGTGGTGGTTTTTTCTTCGCTTATCGCGTGAAAGTTGACATTTAGGGCGTTTGTAATAAGTATACCGGCATTTCAGTTCAACTATGGTTTCGTGATGATGTCTTTAATAGTTACATTTATTTGGATGTACAAATTGTTTCTTAGGTATCAGATGATGCTAAAATGCTGGGAAGAGCAGCCAGAGAAACGACCAACGTTTGAAGTAATTACACATGAGCTTCACAGTCTAAGAGAATTAGACAAAGTAAGTTTGTATAGAGTTTTTGTCAATCAAAATGATTACAATTTTTATTCAGCTGTGCTGACTAACATTAATGATGATTGTTTTTGTTGTTTTATTCCCTACAGGATTACATAATAGTAACCGCCTACGAGGAAACCATTTATGTGGTCACCATACCTGATGGCGAGCAGGAAAAATGTTAGCCCATTTTGCAGCTTTTTCATATTCCTGATAAACAATTAACCAAACACATAAGTTTTGCAAATTTGGTACGGGCTTTATGTCACCTTAACGTTCATATACTTTAATTAAACAAAATCAAATCGATGACGTTCAAAGACAAAATAATATATCTCTTTTGCAAATATTGTTTATTTAGAGCAATTATGCCTGTCTAACTTAGGTAAATTTCGAGTTTTTAGTGCACCGGTATTTTTATAATGATTGTAAAGTGCTTGTATATACAGAGAGTTGTGGCGTTCTATAGCCTGTGTCCTTGTTGACACAGGTACATGATTCGACTAGGCACCGTCACTTATAAGTAATGCATTGTAAACTGACCATGATCATGCCATCATAATAAATCCACTCTTACAGGCGAGGAGGATTATAAACATTTTTTCGGAACGGTATCATCATGGGTGTTTTGAGAGATGTCTTTTATCTGGAAAGTTTTGCTGAATATCGACGGTGGATGGTCAAATCTGGTGACACGGGACAAATCTTAATTCATACTTTTGTAACTTTTTTAATTGAAGCACACTCTCAAGATTTATGCAGAAAGATCTATAAAAAAAAGTATTGTGTTATATGATGTAACAGATATAAACAACGTTTGCTTTTTGATAATTGCCTTTATATAGTTTATGATATTAATGTTTTATGCAAAAACTCAAAAGTATTATGATTATTGTTGGACTAAAATCGGCCTGTATGAATGACCATTTATATAACAATAATAATACGTAAAGTCGATGGAGAATACGTACACGATATTGATATTTTTGTACCAGTAGTTTAGTTAATTAATTCATGATGATGTAGTAACATGATGGTTAATTTCATCAATCAAATTTTATCAAGTATTATTATACCACTTTCTGAAATTTGAATATGCTCCAGAAAAATAGCTTGATCTTGCCCTAGTTCCTTTTACCGAACATGATAAAACATACTTTTCGTTTTCTGTTTAAGGACAAGTCAATGCTTTTTACTGAAAACTACTAAGTGAGATTGAGTTCACTTCTTTAGCTATTCACAACCACGCTACTGTAGATTACGGAGTATGGGTACATGGGTACGGTCATTGACAATAAACTAAAATGGATACTAAAATACTCTGTGGTAAAGCTAGCCAACGGCTCTATTCCCTCAGAAAATTTAAATGGTTTAATGTAGATAACTGTATCTTGGTTCTTTTTTATCAGTCTTTGATTCAAAGCATTCTTACTTAATTAGTTTTATCTGTAATTTTTGGAGTGTACAACAGAAAATGTTTACAAATTGGAAAGACCTAGGAAGAGTGCTCAGCGCATTGAAGCGGCTATAAGTTCTCTATGAAAAGCAGGTTCTGTTAAAGGTTCATAAAATAATGCATGACCCCTCACACTCACTGCACAATTGTTTTTTATTCGATGGATCAGGTATCCCTCTCCATGTCGCTCCAGACAATATTTTGTTAAGTTAACCCCCTGTGGGAAACACAATACTCCAATTTGCCCCGTTGCACGGGCGTACTCAAGCGGTAGGCGTTTTATGTTGGGGTGTAAATAACTGTGTTTGGGGTGCACAGATCTTGTTCTAATGGTCTGAACAGTTGAATCTAACTTCACTGAACACACACACCAAAGATGTTAACATTCTGGCTCAAATCTGGCCCAATACAATCCATACACCAAACAGCCATAGACCACAGGCACAACTGCACAAACGAATGCCGCTTTGGCTCCGACCCACATTTGTGACAACTGGCCTACCCGATGAATGACCTCTAGGAAAAAATCGGTTCAGCCACTTGTTAAGGACCGTTCAGGGTTGGATGAAAATTAATTTCAGCGAAATTGAATTAAAAAAAGGTGTTATAATTAACAAAATAGAAAAAAGTGCCTACGGCTTGAGTACAGCTGTTTACCCCAGGGTTCCTGTAACGTGTTTTTTGCCTCCTCTTGCCTACTAAAAACTCACAAGTCAACCCCTGATCACCTCTACATTGTATCTTACGTTTCTTTCTTTTTATCTCCTGGTGTGCTGTATCTTCTTTTTTTTTAAGGTAGTATGTTAATGTAGTTTTTGATGTTTGTTGTACTTTGCGTGTTCATGTCGTAATTTCAGATGTTAATGCGTTTTTGTGGGTTTTTTCGTTTTACTCTGTGCCTACATACATATAGTTGTTTTTTTACCTGTGGAAATTTAATTTCCTAGTTTTAAAAGTTTTGACAATAAATGCTGGCAATCTATCTATCTTTAAAATGCATTGTTGTATTTTATGATGAATACCATCCCACATTATAAATAATACACCCATGTAGTTTTGCAGACCCCCCCCAAAAAAAAAAACAACAACAAACAGTCAAACAAACAAACACAAAAACCATCGTATTCTTGTGAGCATTGTTTTGTTGTGCTTAGCTAATTTTGTGCATAAAGAGAGGATACCTTTGATAATTACTCCACAAATTAATGACCATAAAACTTACTTGGTAAAGAGCACTGGATAACTGCTGATTAATCTAAAACATTGTTAGAAATGACATTATTTGAAGAAATGTAGTTTTGGAGAAAAAGGTAACATTCTCTCAAAAAATTTGAGTCTGAGAAAGGCTTCAGGCATGAAGCTTTTCTCAGGCTTCTGAAAACACTCAATTCTATGCAACAAGGGTGTTTTTTCTCTCAATAACTTCCTTGCAACTTCGATGACCATTTTGAGCGCAACATTTCACAGATTTGAAATTGTTTGCATATTCTGGGATACACTGTTTCGTTGAGTTTTGTTTATTATGAACTGTCGCTTGAGGGCGCTATACTTGGCCACCGTTTTCCGATAAATGCTTCAGTAACTGTACTTTTCGATAGCATTACTGGTGTAAAAGGTTATCTAAACTACTAAATTTTGTACTGATACTGCTTAGATTTACTTATCGGCGTTTAGGGTGAGTGTTATAGAAGTGTATGTTGGATGTTGTAAATCCGTTTTATAAGGTTTCAAGTTACAATTTCTGCTTTATGTAAGAATTTATGAATTCTAGAGCAAGTTTCTTCGAGTCCAGAATTTGTTTACTGTAATTCAGTTGTGCATGATCTTATTGATTTTAAGGTGATTATTGTAGTTTCAGGGTAAATTTAGTACATGTAGTATATGAGAGGTTCCTGTATTTAGAATGTTTTCCTTATTTGTTTAGGGGATTACCGTTTTGATTACTGAACTGTATGCTGTTTAACCGGACTGAACTATTGTTGCTGTACTGTTACTGATCTGCTAGTTGTATCCGGTCACAGTAGTAAGTTAATGTTTCCGTTTAAAAATCATTGTTTCTAAAATTACTTTCACTTGCTTCAGATGTTTGGACTGTAATAATCTTTCTGTTTTCACGTGTTAAGACTGTTTAGCAGTACTCTGAGCTATGGAATGTGCACTCATTCATGTACTTGGATTTTGTTTGTTTTTGCAGAATTGAATGCTGATTTATTATTAAAATCTTCATACATTAAAACCGGGTGCGACTCCATTCTTAAATCCTCTGGCCTTCCATACACCAAGCGGGGATACTGTTCTTTGACAATTAATAAAAGTGTACCCTGCCTTCAACTGCAAAGCAAAGTGTAATGTCACAACACAAATCACTATGGTAATGTAGACAACTCATCTTAAGATGGATCTTAATGCTTTGTGAAATCGACCCCTGACCCTTCAAAGGAGGCAATGGTGAAATCTTCCAATTTCGTTTTTCCTTTAAATAGTGATGGCCTTTTTTAAGGTAACATTTGCCTTAACAGCACAAGAACAAGTCTCAGGCATGGACCTCTATTTATGTATTAGTTATTTCCTGGTTTTGGTTTTTGTTTTGTTTTTTTGTTTTTTTTACGCAGAGTGTGAGCCAAACCATTAAAACCTTACACATGGTAAAAAGGCTAGTTTCCAGTCAGGCCCCGAGTGTTACAATAAATTACAGACAATAAAGAATTATGTAATGGTGAGATAAGAACTTATGTGTATAATTGACTGATTTGCTTGTAATGATAAACTATGCCAGTTTGCAATGATGTGCTGAATCTAAACAGTAACCTACACAAACGGTTATGTGCACTGTTCTGATACATAATATTTTATTTTTAATACAGTGATAACAGGGGAGAACATCCTACAAATTCTTATTTATATGAAGAAAATTCTTTGACACTTCCTCAGTTTAGCTTGATTTTCTTTTGAACAAAACTAATTGCAAATAAATGTTCTTGTTATTGCAAAATCACGGTGACTTTTATAAGTCTTTGATATAAGTTACAAGACCAGGGCCTTTTTTCATGGTTCAACTTACCGAATTCTGCGCTTACGATCACCATTCTCCGCTTACTCTGCAAGCGCTGAATTAATGCGCTAGCTGTGTAAGCGAAGAATTGACATTTTGTTGTTCTACCTTTTTAAAAGTTATGTTACATACTGAAAAGCACGACAGCGATATTTGTGTGAAACGGGACAAGAACAAAGACCTTGTAAGTAAAAGCACAGAAGCAATCAATGAAATACATTCAGAATGATATTTAATACATAAATCAATAAGCAGAACAATGAGTTAAAGCAAGATTAATAACGGTAAAGCCCATTAATTACAAAGCAGTTAATAAAGCAGGATTTAAGCAAAACAGAGACAAAATGAATGGTAAGCCGGCAAAGATAAATTAAAGCAAACTAGGTAATATTTACCTTAAGGAGGCTTTAAGAATATGCCTCCGCCTAGTCAGTTCCCTAACAAGATTTATAAAGTGCAGACGTTAGGCCCAGCATCTCCAACAACAGCCCACACCAGATCAGCCCACAGTCACAGGTAGGTTCTGGTAGACATCGACTCGGAAGTTCAGCTCGGAAGCCACGACAGTCCAGAGTCCGGTCCAGCAGCACTGCACTCTTGGCCACGATCCATTGGGTGGAGAGGGAGGTAGTCGTTGAAGATGGAGAAGATGCGGGCCTAACGCAGCACTATACGGGTCGCACAACCTGTATGCCTGCATGGGCACTGACTGAGGACCACACAAAAGGTGGTCAAGCCTTTTAAAGGGTGTTACCCGCGCGTAGCCATAATAACTTTCCAGAAAAGAAAAAGAACAAGTGGGGAGGGAAGTATGTAAGGAATGGGGGTCGTAACAGCTACTAGTGGTCAAGTAAACACAGTGAGTCTGCAATCTGATACTTGCTATAATGGACAGTTCATTATATTATTCACTCTGGATTGGTTCAAAGGAGAGAGTACCTCAACCCCATCCACCAAAAAGATTGCTGATTTATATCTAGAAGAAACAATGCCTTCATATGTGTAGTTTCCAAGATCGCCTTGTGTTACTGCCAGACCAGCTATAATGGCGACCGCACTATACCCTTTCTTGTTCCTACGTTATTCTGGGCAGTTCATTATATTATTCACTCTGGATTGGTTCAAAGGAGAGAATACCTCAACCCCATCCACCAAAAAGATTGCTGATTTATATCTAGAAGAAACAATGCCTTCATATGTGTAGTTTCCAAGATCGTTTTGTGTTATTGCCAGTTTAGTTTTTACCAACTTTGTCCGACCTTTAAGCGTTTGACCTCAACACTAGCATAATAAGTTGCAAGAATTGTGGGGCGATTTTACAGTAGACAAAAACGTGGCGAAGCCTTACAGTCAGAAACCGTCTCTTACCTAACTAATTATCAAGTATAGTTTTCTTTATTTACATTGTATAAATCGACAAAGCTGTTAAACCAGAATTAATGAAGTTTACTTAAAATATCAACTGATCATCGTGTTCGCAAGATTTGCTGTGGAACTCTGGTTATTTAACTTGTGAGTCTTGTCGATCAAGATTGAGTGAACTTTATCAATGAAATCGATGGATCGACGGTTTTGCATTATGAAACAAACTGGGAGGAAAGATTGAGTATGAAGACTTTAAACTAATCTAAAGATTAAGGCACGTCACAATATGAAAATTGTTACGATGACCGATCACGATACAATGTATCCAGATCTGGATAGAGTGATAATCAGTATTTATAATGTTTTACGTGGAATTCAGCAGGGATAGAGGGCGGTATTTGTGCAATTGCCTCGACTGACTTGATTGTCTACAGTAAGTTCTATGACATCATCAACATTAAACTTCAACAAATCGGTTAGTGTGACACCATAGAAACATGGTGTTCGTGTAACTGATCATTGATGTGTGGGTATTTTTTATTTATTTGGGCTACTTGTAAATATTTTGTCGTGTAAAATCAAGGTGACATTAAGACCAGTTGTTGTCAAAATCATCCTCGTTCGGCCTCCGTTAGTAAATTGACAAATATACAACTCTGATGACAAACATTCGGCAATCTTTTCAGTTATTTTGACTTAAATACCATAAAACTTGTGAGTGAGTCAAACCTTTTCAAGTGGAACAGTTGACCGATATTTGAACCGTTATATGATTATGATCGAGTTGTAAAAAAAAACACCCTACCTGTACATGGATTCGTCCGTCTGCCTTTCAGCTCAAAGCTCATTACTATTAGACCAAAAGTACAGTATGTTCCCAAATGCGGAAGTAACCAACACTGTGTGTATACTGCGTTGCGAATCTGAATAAATTGATTTAATTTGTTTTCAATTCATAGTCAAGTGAACTTCATTGAGTAGGACCTCGTGTTACAACTATTTATTGCTGATGAGACCACAGTCGCCCCATAGTATGGTCTATATAGTATAGTTTTGCAGCGCATGAAGATGTCAAGACTATCACTGTTCATCGTTGGAATACTCTTAAAAGGTAAGTTGAGTGAATATTGTATAGAAGATTTGTACACAAAAAACATTATTTCATCTTCAAAACGATTTTGTATTTAGTACTTTGTATTTTGCATAGTCTTGCTTAAAAGGAAATTAAGGAAATTGTACGTTTTGTGCTTTACCAATAGTTTTCTCAAATAATCTAAAGCACCATAGTCTATGCCAACTTAGCACGGCTGTAATGAAATGCTAAGGCTGGTAAAAGTGATATGACGTCTGCATTCTTAATAAAAAGCTCTTAACTGAAATATGTATCCTATTGAGTTATAATCATGAGGCCCATATATGATGTTTTGTAAAATAATTCGGTCTTTGTTCTTCTGCCTACATTGTGTTTGGTTATTTCTGTAAAAAAAAAAAATTAACTTTATTATTTGAGAATTGTTAGACCTATTTACTAATCTAATACGGATTATTGCTAATTCCTTGTGCTTCATATTACTGACAATTAAGCTTCCTTTGTGTTTTAATAAAGTTGAAGGTAATTCTGCAAAGGTGGACGTAGGCATCATCAGTGGTCCATGGGTGGCCATTGGTACAGATACAACATTGACATGCACATCAACTTCATCTGGTACGCCCAGAGCAGTCGAATGGTCAAAGGGCTCCTTTGGTGGGTCCTTTAGTGATACTGATCCTATCCTTCTATATACCCTTAACCCACCTGTCATATGGGATCCTTCAGTGGATCAAGACCATTATGAATTTGATCAAACTCTAAGTGGTGTTCCTCTCACCATTAAATTAGTTTCATTGGATGATGAAGTTCAATACTGGTGCCGTTTGAATACTGCAGGAGTCGGATTCGAGGTTAATTCAACTGTGATGAGAGTAAGAGGTGAGTTTTGTATCTTCGTTTTTAATTCCATTCATTTATTTACACTGTCTGTCTGAGATCACCGGTTTGGTCCTTAACAAGCGTATAGCTAGAATCTTTGGGGACGAATAATATCAAAACATTCTTAGTTCACATACACATAAATGTAAGTTATATCCTTTTTGTTTACATAATTATCACAGTAAGTGCAAAATGAGCGTCTCATCAATCTCAGCAATGATTAATCATTTAAACGTCGGATTAATTTGTGTCGACAGCAACAATTATATGTGATGTTGGAATAATCATCTTCCTCCGTTTCCCAAATCCCTACATTTTGCCAGCATTTTGTCTTAGGGATTGTTCACGTCTTTCATTCCGTTGAATATTTCTCTGGGCAACTGTCTCGGAAATGAGTCTCTTGCATGGTTTTACAACCAAAGTGAGTTTCCCTCGAGGACAGAAATCAATGTCTGCACTGTTAAAAAAAAAAAAAAACAACTTCGGGGGGTTAAACGTCTTTGTTCCGACCACCCCTATGTTCATACACCCATATAAATGTGTGTTTCTAATCATAACCGTAACCCTAAACATCACACTATAACCCAAGCGTTTAGATCACGAGGGGCTATCGAAACATAGAGTTGTTGGACATGAGTATGTCGGAATACAGAGCACTCTCTCTAGGTGTGGCGCGACTTACCTTGGTGGTGTTATCAAGTGTTTTTACACAAAATTAATGTGTAAATTGTGTTACGTATTTATTACGTAAATGTGTATACAGTGGCGTGCAGTTTGTTGTACTTTACATGATGCCCATAAACCATTTCACATATATATATATATATATTTGTTTAAATCGTATACAAATCATTTGCCAAATGAAAAACGAACGCCAATGAGTTATGGTTTGCGCAGAAGTGAAATGTCAACCCCTGTCGATAAAGTAGTTGTTCAGGCTGTTGGGATATCAATTCATGTTAAAGAAATTATCAACTTTGTTTAAACTATGTTGAATCAAACCACAGTGCCACCAAATGCAGTTGCTGTATCCTACCTGGATACCTTGTACAGCATGGACTCCACTCAAGTGTCAGTGGTAGCTGGAAGTGATCGTTCGTTTACATGTAAAGCAAATGGCATTAAACCAGAAGCCATCTTCACATGGACATATGACAGCAACATTATACAAGGAACTCCACAAGAATCCACTACAAATGCCGATGATGCCAGATTGTTTGACAGCTCTAATGTAGTTACCATTGACATCCATGAGACCCCTGCACAGCAGCCCTTGAAGTGTGGTGCTACCAACAGACAAGATGAGTCCACAGACACAGAAGTTGAGATTAATCTAGTGCTACAAGTAAAAGGTGGATTCGAAAAATGTTTAAATTTTCCCTTTAAATGAAATTAATGTACAAGTGGAAAATGTAATGCTGCTCTATTACCCTGTTCAGCTCACATTCATCAGCATCTTGCATTGCTAAGTGGTTTTCTTTCATATTACTATATTGTTACAAAAGTTACGTATTATTCACCATGTCTTTGCAGGTTGTCAAAGCATCAGATACAATGATCCCATCTTAAAAAAAATGGTAAAACAAGCTCTATAACATTTTAAACTCATTTGTTCTTGTCTTATTTACAGTGCCTCCCAAGGGATCTTTGATGTCACTTTATAACTCAAGCATGGGACTCGTCAGTCCTGAAACTCCATTGGCTGTTGATGAAGGAACACCATACACAATTACATGTAAGGTACAGGGTAGCAGACCAGCTGTGTCTATTCAGTGGATGGTAGATGGTGCACCACACCAAGCTCAATATGCAACCCATAGTGAAGTCAACGGATTGATTGACACCCAGGGTATGATGACATTCACCTCTACACGTGACAACCACAGAAAGAATGTGACATGTACAGCAAGTACAGCAGAGTCGCAGTCTCCTCACCCGTTTGTCACGACTAGTTTGGATGTCGCAGGTATGTACATGTACCCCATGTCAACGAATATGGTTCAGCGCTCTTCGACACGTGCGTAAAAAAAAATACCTAGGGCCTACATAGTTGAGCTTTTGTAGTTTTGGGAATCTAACTTTTTTAATATAAATTTCACCACACTGTCATCACCGTTATAGCTTGCTGAATTGTAAAGGGCATTGCTCTTTTGAGCTCATTTGAGCATTTCTTTGTCGGTGCCGAACTCACAGCTATTTGCCATCAAAAGTGTATTAATCTATTGAACTTGAACACTTCACAAAGGCACTCAGAACGTTTCCTCTGAGATAGGCCAGTAATATTTTGGCCTACAAAAAACTAATAAAGTAACAGCAATTAGAGGAAAACAAAGATAATGACATGGCAATTGTCACAGCACAGCTAGTACATCACTAATCTGTGGAGTCCACAAGAAGCTGGAAAAACGGAAATGCGGCATACCGTTAGGCCCAACATGGGGCCTCCTTATAATATTAACAGCAAAATGTGTCCAACGGTGGGCACACCGGGAATAATGAATTGATTAAATTGTAAATATTTTGTTCTTCTATTTTTTGTATTTGTCCAGTAGCCTAAAATATAACAATCAGAGTTTGCAAACGGGTAAACGTTTGATTTTTTGGAACATTGTTATGTTGGCTTCGGATTTATACTTTGTACCTAACCATTTTCATTTAATAGTGTTTGTCATAATTGATATCTGACATTATTGGATCCTTATAATTGAAATTTGCTTTCCACAAATTGTCAAATCGTAAGACTGACAATTTTTGAGGCAAACAAATATATTCTTCTATACAGGTCCACCTGACACCCCCGTGATATCTGGTAGTCTTATGACTGAGAATGTGGCTACTACACTGACATGCACAGCAGACCTGGGATATCCTGAAGACTGGTACTTGGCATGGTCTAATAAAGACATTCTTATAGAGAATCAACCTGAAACTACGGCAGTCCTATCAGGTCAACGTTACATGTTTACCAGTCATCTTGACTTTACTCCTTACAGACAAGATAACAGACACTTCATTACGTGCACTGCAAGTAGAACCTCATGGACTTCAGCACCTTTACCAGAGAAGACATTGGGTCCTATCAATGTCCAATGTAAGTACTTAAACTCATACAAACGATCACTGTGGTTTTTCTCTAAAAGGCAAAGTATACCTATGGTTTTTGTATCCGTTGATTAAATTCTATATAAATGTAGATATATACCATAAAACAAACTGTGAAAGTTTCATTTGTAGCGGTGGTAGCGTTTTTGAGATATCGCCAAAAATCTTGAGCGGTTGGGTCCGTGCAGGAAGAATAATCCGTAATTGGAACACACAATCTGAGAAACGACTCATGCAGAAACGTGTCTCAGATTGAAATGGTTTTGAATCCCAATCTCTACAACCACATTCATTTAAAGGGAATTGTTTCTCAAAATGGTATTCATTATCAACAGATGTTCACATTGGTTTTTCGGTCATTAGTTTTTTGGAGTAATTTTCAAGGGCATTAATGCACATCACTTATGCGTTCTAGGGACAACGGGGGTAAACAAAATGTACAGATGTAACAGTGAGTATTATATACCTCATATATAGAATCCTCTAATCTGATTGGTTAAAAGTGGAGTCATTGAAATAGCTGGGCCCCATTTTTCTATCAAGATGACGTCATAATTAACTGTGCCCGGGGCACAGCAATCGACTGTGCCCGCCAGTCGCAACACACTGTATTCATAGGTCACTTGTGTACTTCTGTACGCGTTGTATACGTTCGTGTCACGGGCTGGAATACCCCCCCATGCATCCCCCCCCCCCCCCCAGATCCTCCGCGAGTGGTATCATTTTGTTCGGGAGACCCATCTGAGTGATTATTTTGATGTTACCAGTAAAAAAGTTGGGATGCATAAAGATGGCGGCCATTTTTCAAAATGGCCGCTTTCTGAAATTGGTTGTGCCTATATCTCGGTCTGTGAAACTCATAGAGACTTGGTTTTGGTGTCTTTACTAATGTTTTCAAGGTCGAGGAACCCGATAAGACCAAATTAAAGAGTATTGGATCATTTTGATATGGCGGCCATTTTGAAATTCAAAATGGCCGCCATTCAAATGCGATTTTGCACGTATTTCGGTCTTTGAGCGTCAAAGAAACTTGGTGTTGGTGTCTATACCCATGTTTTCAGGATCAATGAACCCAATAAAATAACTTAACAAAATATTAGATCATTTGGTTTAAGGAGCCATCTTTAAGTTCAAAATGACCACCAACTAGATGTGCTTGTTCTACACATCTTGGTCTATGGAGACACATACAAGTACAGGCAAAAGGTTTACAGGTCAACAAGTCCAAGAAAATCATAGGTATATTATTGGATCACTTTGTTGAGGTCGCGAACTTGAATTTCTGAATTGATGCCGCCACTTTAAATGTTTAATGCTGTAGCGCCACCACTTGTTGTAAACAAGCCAGTGCAGCATGGCCAACACATGTGCATGAGTAAAGGCTGTGTTCATACATGTATGGTAAGTGGCAAGTTTTTTTGATATCAGAATCATTGTTTATGGTTTTGTCGTCGATCATTTATCTTAACAAAATATTGTCATTCATTATTCCTGATTGAAAAATTTACTTTTTTAAGAGCAACTTTGGTTTATTTCGCAGTTTTTAGAGACTGAATAACACTGGATGATCCATCACATACCTTTCATTGTATGTACACATGTGCTGTGTGGGACTATTACTGTACATTACACGTAGGACAAGGCATTGTTACAAACCTCCCCATGACGATGTTTCCCAGTTTACTGAACGATTAAGATTACGTGGCAATTGGACATAATGAACAACCATTTCGAATAAACTATCATATTAACCAAGCGTCCTTCCCTTCAGTCAGTTTATTTTGAAAGCGACACATACACCTACATGCATATTGGATTCACAAACATAAACATCAATTTTGTGGTACAGGTTGCGTGTTGTAGTTTAGAAATAGCACAAAGGTGGAGGTGTAATAATTGAACTAACGATGAGTGTGCCAAGAAAGAAATCTAAATTGGATCCAACTCCTGATGAAGCATCAGCCAACTGTATTATCCACTCCGATGACAGTAAATCGGAAGACATAATTCTTCTTAAAGACCTTGAAGATCCAGAAAAAAGGTTCAAGAGAATCCAAGATGTGTGCAAGATGAGACTTGCTGAACCCTTAGATTCAGTACATCGCAGAACAAACATTTGTAAACAGTTGCCATCCAAGTATTCCCCTGAATTAAACTATGGGTATCACCGTGAATGCTACCAAAAATTCACAGCAAACCTTTGTCGTCTGAAGAGAAAAGTAGAAACTGACACCTCGGAATCTTGTCTTCATCAATCGGGCAAACGATCTACTAATACTATTCACACCGAAAAACATATATTCAAACAAGACTGCATATTCTGCCGTAAAGAAGGACGAAAGAAAGTCAAAGTAGGAAAATCATGGACCACTGAACCCCTTAGTAAGTTTGAGTATGGAGGAGGTGACACCATAATCCATGTTGCAGAGCAGAAGAATGACTTTGAACTACTCACAAGAATCAAGGGTTATGATTTGTTCGCATGTGAGGCTCAATTTCACAGCAATTGTCGCAGGATGTATTCAAACATCTCTACCCACTGGCGAAGTAATTCTCTTGAAGCCAAGACCAAGCAGAGTTCAATGGAGATGGCCCACCAGACAGCATACAGCAGAGTATGTGCTACAGTCGAACAGAGGCTAATTGTTAAGCAGGGCGTAGTCAAACTAACTGATCTACTTCAGCACTATGTGGCTTATCTCCAGGATTCACAGTACCCCAATTTGAATTACAGATCAGACAACCTCAAGGCAAAACTGATAAAGAGCTACCCACAGTTGTCGCTCTCATTCATAAAGTTGGCCAAGAAAGGAAAGTTTCGAACTCAGCTGGTATACAGCTCAGCCATTTCAACAGGAACTGCGGTGACTTTGGCATATGAGCTGAGTACTGAGGACAGGACGAGAGATGTTGCTCTTCATCTCCGTAATGAAGTAAAAAATGTCTTTGAAGCCTCCCATGCTCTCCGTTGGCCACCAACGGCTACAGACCTTGAGGTGTACGATGGCATGCTCCCCAAAGAGCTACAAAAGTTTCTCAGTGTGCTCTTCGTCGGTCACAGTGGCAGTGTTTCAAACAAAACCAGCCGTCTTTTACAATCCATCGGACAAGATTTGTGCAGAGCAGTAACTAATGGACAGTGGAAACTACCAAAGCACATACTCCTTTGTATGACACTACGTCATATGTTCCGTAGTGCAGAACTCATCACTCTGCTGAACAGATTTGGACACTCAGAGAACTACTCATTCTCAGTCGAACTTGAAACTGCTCTAGCAACAGCACTTCAACAATCGTCAAACCTCTTGACAGCACAAATCGTGAGAAATCCAGTAGGACAGTCAACATTCCACTCAGATTTTGATAACTTTGATCAGCTGACAGCTACAGGATCTGTGCACACTGCCCATGGCATTATGTTGCAAGATATGGCGGATGACATACCAGAAGACAGAGATGGTCATCCTGGTATCGGCCTACCTGAATTAGAGAAGACAGGGGCACGTTCTCTCAAGCTGGACAACGATTCAAGGAGTCTTCCCGATTGCTACATAAAGAAACGCTCGAGCCCTAGTTACAAGATCAGCAGATGGACCTGCCCCACAGGTGAGTGCATAATATGAAAAAGTTTTGGAGTATCTCTATGGCATAATAGTCACCAACCTGAATGTTAATGATATACTTACAAGAGGTCCACATTCATGGTTTTCCCATTTATGTTGCTAATTTACATTTTTCCAAATCATGTACTTACAGGTGAAGCTGTTACCAAAGATGCAGAAGAACGTAACATGTTGTGGACCTTCACAAGATATATGAGCAGCAACACCAGTCAGGAGGTACCAGGGTGGTCAGGGTATATATCTGTCACAGGGCAAAAACCCCCATCAGCAACAACCATTGATTACTATCCTGTAATCAACAGCCCAATCACAGATTACAGCACAGTTCAGGAGTGCCTTAAATACTCTGAAGATGCAACACGGGAGGTTGGTCAGGAATATGTGATCACCACATTTGACCTTGGAGTCTGCATGAAGGCATATCCATTGATTTGGCAGAGTCCAGTACGCTATGAAAAACACATCGTAATGATTGGATCCTTTCATGCCATCTGTGCATACTTGAAGATGGTTGGAAAAAAGATGAATGGTAGTGGTATTGCCGACATAATGATTGAAGCTGGTCTGATATCATCTGGATCTCTACGAGGAGTCTTAGCTGGAAAACAGTACAGCAGAGCCATGGTGTGTCACAAAACTATGCTAGAGGCGCTTGAGAGATTACTCATCAATGTGTATCTGGCTGATAGAGGCAAGGACAATGTGATGGAGTTCCTGGGTGAACAGTCGCAGCTTATATTACAAGATGCTCTGGAGACACCATCACAGCTGATCGTAGACAGAGCCATGAATGATGACGAGATACATGCCCTAGTAGTTCGGTACGCAGAGTTTAAAGATGAGGTACGTGGTGGGAAGCTTGGTAAGACGGCTGAGTTGTGGTTATCATACATGGACCACATTTGGTTGATTCTCAAGCTGATCCAGGCTGTCAAGACTAACAACTTTGTTCTGTACTGCGAGTGCTTCTATAGAATGGCCGGTCTATTCTTCAGCTTTGGTGGCCAAAACTACTCTCGCTATCTGACATTCTTCTCGGTGTTCTTGGCCAATGTAGAAGAAACACATCCAGGTGCAACACAGCTTCTTAAAGGAGGCGCATTCAGTGTAGCTCGATCTCTGATACCTGGCAATCGATGTGCAGTGGACAAAACGATAGAAGAGACCTTTATGAAGCACGCCAAATCCCACGGTGGTGCTGGTGGTTGCGGAGCCGGTTTGACAGGCTTGGTTAACAACTACAACAGTTACCAGAGATGGGTGAGAACCACGCATGAACGTGCACAGTTCGTGGACGCAACATTCTCCATGGCTGATATGTTGTCAGAGTCTGTCGGAAGTCGAAAACACAAGGATCTGCGACCTGCAGAGGTCAACAAAGGCGAGAAGAAAGTACGGAGAGCAATTGAGGCCGTCAACAGCTTCATTAACCCGTTTGATGTTCCAATCAAAAACAAGCTATACAGCCTGTCATCAGGGGCTGCTGCTCCACCCGACGTTATGAAAGATGTTATGAGGGCTGATCGCGCTGGCACAGAAGCCAAGGAGAAGTTCATCCGCGAACGGTTGGAAAAGAGTGATGACTTCTTCGAACCAATGAAAAGGATGAAGTTGCTTACCCTAGGTAACACATGCAAGTCTGTTAAGCTCAAAACCAGTAAGAACAAACTTGTTGAGTATAAACAGCAAGGAAGTATGGCGCTACAACTGCTCGTGAAATCACAGGAGGGTAATATTGTAGGATTAGAAGACATCATGAAGTTCCCCCTCACACCTGTCCCATATAGCATAGGAACAGCTGATGGATATCTGGCCATTACCCCGAAAGCCAAGGGATTCCACTACTTAAGCAAAGAAGTCAATGATGCAGCAATCCCACCTCCTGATGTCACTGTCCTCATTGCAGATGGCAATGCACTGTTCTACTGCATGCGGGAAATACCTAAGAACTTCAAGGAGATCTGTTACAAGGTGTTTGACACACTGCCTAAGTCAGCTGACATGATAATCTTCAGCACTGATATGTACATAGAGCATTCAATCAAAGCTTTGGAGAGGCAGAGGAGAGGGTGCAGCAACAAGCTCATTATCAGAGGGGAGTTGACAAAGAAGCCAATTGACTGGAAGGTATTTCTCTCTAATGACGAGAATAAGAAGCAGTTTGTTCAAGTTATCCTAAAAGTTTGGAGCGCCAACGAATTTGCCCCACAACTGCAAACAAGGAATGTAATCGCCATCTCTGAGGGTCATGCATTCTTGTTGCAGACAGATGATGGTCAAATTACTAAGAGGACTGAGATAGGTCCATTGTTCTCCACCCAGGAAGAGACAGACACCAGAGTAATTCTCTACTGTAAATATGCCCAAGACCAGGGATATGAGTATGCACGAATACGCACTCCAGACAGTGATATTTTTTTCATACTTCTTCACTATGTAGCCAGCTTCAACATCACCATCCTGTTTGACACGGGATCGGGCAACAACAAGAGACTCATAAATGTTACTGAACTGGCGGATGGCCTAACACCAGAATACTGTACAGCCCTTTTGGCCTTGCATGCCTTCACACACTGTGACACAACCAGTGCCTTCAAGGGAATTGGGAAGGTCAAACCAATTAAAGTGTTGCAGAAGCTTCCAAAGTTCCAACCAATCCTTGCAGAGCTTGGACGTGAGTGGGAGATCACCGAGGAACTGTTTGTTGGTTTGGAAGAGTTTACATGTGCCATCTATGGTCGACCTAGATTCAAGAGCGTTGATAAACTCAGGTTCAGCCTCATCAAGGAGAAGTGTGGTGATGATGATAGGTTGCACCTTGGTCGAAATGTGGACCTCGCCACTTTACCACCCTGTCGTGGAGTGTTACAACAACATATTCGGAGAGTAAACTACCAGGTCGCTATATGGAGACAGGCACATATCGCCGTTATTGATGTTCCCTCGCCAACCGATGGACATGGCTGGACCCTCAAATCTGGACACCTGGAACCACTGTGGGTTGACGGTCCAATTCTCCCTGAAGTTGTTGCAGATGAAGTGGAAGGACTTGATAGTAGTGATTCAGAAGATGAACAGTCAGATGATCAGGAATCTCCAATTATTTCAGATGATAGCGAAGACGATGAATACTGAACTTACATTACTGAACAGTAAGCTAATCAAAACTTGATTTAATATCAGAACTGTTGATGGTGTTCCACTGGGGTTTAGTGAATGATGATATTGCTCCGCATATATGCCTATGATAAAGCATTAAACTTAGTGGCAGACATGTTGAAATTTAAGATGCTTGCCTTAGCCTAATCCAATGTTTTTTTTAAATATCTTATTGAGTTCCTTGATCCTAAAAACTTGGGTATAGACACTAACACCAAGTTTCTGTGAGGCTCATAGACCGAGATACGGGCAAAAACGCATTTGAATGGCGGCCATTTTGAATTTCAAAATGGCCGCCTTATCAAAATAATCCAATACTCTTTAATTTGGTCTTATCGGGTTCCTCGACCCTGAAAACATTAGTAAAGACACCAAAACCAAGTCTCTATGAGTTTCACAGACCGAGATATAGGCACAACCAATTTCGGAAAGCGGCCATTTTGAAAAATGGCCGCCATCTTTACGCATCCCAACTTTTTTACTGGTAACATCAAAATAATCACTCAGATGGGTCTCCCGAACAAAATGATACCACTCGCGGAGGATCTGGGGGGGGATGCATGGGGGGGTATTCCAGCCCACGGACTAATACGTTCGTGTCGCGGCGCGAACTGATGTCCTTTTATCTTCGGTATATAAAAGAAATATTGACTACTTAATATTCGGGGCACAGTAAAAATTATAGGCCCTCGGTGATGTCAAAACCATGACTATTCCCTCAGCTTCGCTTCGGGCATAGTCATGGTTTTGACATTACCTTGGGCCTATAATTTTAACTGTGCCCCTCATAGCAGTCAATATTTCTATACTAATACTCAATTTAGTTTGTATAAATTGCTAATTTATATATGTTGTATATCGCAACATTTCTTTTTGGAAATAGTCATACGGTACAAACGAATACCAAACATGAGTAAAATGAAACGTGTGACTCTAATTACCTAAAATTTTTAAAACCAATCTGTACTCTGTAAAAATTGATGGGATTCCAGATTTTTACTTAATGTATTATTCACATCTAGCCGGTCCGTAGGCTTTGTTGATAGTTATTTTCTTGACTTTCAAAAATTCGGGTTTGAAATGTAATTATTGGGGTTGCATGGTTGGTAGTGCGTAAAGCACTTGCCTCCACCAATGTGGCCTTGGTTCGATTCCCGGCTAAAGTCATTTCTGTCTAGAGTCCTGTGTTGGTTTTCTGCTGTGCCAAGAGGGTTTTTCTCAGGGCCCCCCGGTTTTCTTCCATCTGGAAAAATCAAACATTTTTGACTTCTGGATACCGTGTTCATGTATGAGTCAATTGTCATTGTGAGTTGATGTAGCTAGCTAGGCTGGCACAAGACACCCTTGCATGTCTGTGGCTGAACACGTTGGGACCGTTGTCATATCATGTGGTTGACATTGTAAACGGAGAACACTGACTTTGTTTTGCCACCAGATGAGACCAATATCACAAACAAGCACCAAACTGAGGTTAGTTTCAATAGTGGTTCGACTGCAATCCTGTCCTGCACTGCAAAGGGCAACCCTGCGCCTGTCATTACATGGCTCAATCCAGACAATGAAGAGATCATCATCGGTGGAAACAATGACAAGTACATGGTGGAAGTATCCTATACAACATCTGATGCTGATATGACCATTGGAAATGTGACCACCAACAAACTGAGCATCCGGGCAGTGGACGCTCAGGTGGACTATGGGGTGTATATCTGCAACAGCAACAATGACATCGGAAACCCAGACTCGCATGAAATCATTCTCAATGGAACAAGTAAGATTAAATTTAGGATTGGTAAGGCTGTAATGACAATCTGTCCATATATAATGGTAGATAAACTTGTCATATCAAAGGATCAAAAATTGTTTAAGAAAATTCGTACCGTAATGAGTCCTAATTGGCTGGTTAACACGTCATCCGTCGGTCAAATGCTTTGTCTACAGTTAAACTGATGTTAAAGTTAGATCCACTGGGAATCTCGCATTGCTTTGGCATTGTACTTTTAGTTTTCCAGTTTGATGATGACTTTATTATTTACGATTAATAGTACGATTATCTTAACTGGCTTGACATTCTGAGGATATTAAAGCAAGGTTCTTTGCGTTACCGTTTCGTTGGTGAAATCTTAGGAGTACCAAACAAGCCGACTGGTGTCGTACTGACTGAGCGGACTTCGACCTCATTAGCTGTAAGATGGAGAGCTGGTTATGATGGCGGTGAGCCCCAGTGGTTTCATGTCGGCCACAAGAAGACTGCAGACTCCTCAGAGACAGTCAGCGGTATGATTAATGGAGCAGTGACTACATACAACGTGGATGGTCTTGAGTCATACACGGAGTACGAGATCAATGTCTATGCTGAGAATTACCTGGGGAGAAATCAAAGTCCAGCCAGCGTAGTGGAATACACATTGCGTAAGTTTTCAATTGTTCTGTTTGATAACTTTGAATCATCAGCGTCTTAATTTGTTTTTAATCATGATTGAAAACGTCCACATTCTCACACTGCAGTTTCGATTACGGTCATGGCTTGCTCCCGTTATAAAACATAAGCGGCAGATCGATGTAAGCGTTACAGGTGTAGTTACTTTCATTTCAAATGATTTGCATATACAACTAAACAGATACAATTTTGTCTAGCCATATTTATAGACATAAGTGGTCTTAAATTTGTTTTGATTTTATAGTCAATCATTTATGTCATTACTTTTTTTATATCTACATATGATCGTGTGTCATCAAGCTGGAGCCCCAACCTCGGATTTAGGTAATTATCTACAACATTAAAACAAAATTGATAAAAACAAAACAACTTGAAAACAAAAATTGTTATATGGCTCGCAAAATGTTAGAAAATAACTTTATACTGATTATACTTAATAATCATTAATTTTCTTTGATTTCATTCATATTGGAAATAATTAATTCAATAAAGAATAAACATCTATGTCAATAAATAAGAAGATATATCATATGGAAACACCAGTATTTTTTCG
Source organism: Leptasterias polaris (assembly GCA_037783415.1). Lineage (NCBI taxonomy): Eukaryota > Metazoa > Echinodermata > Asteroidea > Forcipulatida > Asteriidae > Leptasterias > Leptasterias polaris. The sequence continues at coordinate 11,646,982 of JAZGTN010000009.1, forward strand.
TTTCACAAAAATGGCTCAATTGAATGAAGTGAAAATGTTCGCTAATTTTCTGATATAAATGCAAATGAAATATTCTACAGAATATAACAACTGGACTGTGCAAGAGAACTCCATTCAGCAAGGCACTTTAAACCTTAATTGCTTCATAAAAAGTTGGGTTGGTAGTGCATTCTGCTCTACCAGCCAGGCTCCTAAAGTACGATACCCATGTCTACTTCCCACGGACTATGAAGAGGGTAACCTTGTTTCAGCCCCTGGATAGGGTGGCAACGTGCCCCTGGTGAAGTTGATTTTGGTCGACAGCCTAAATGAGATAAATGTAGCCCTCACCTTGAAGTTGCTGTCCAACAACAACAATATCATTTGGTGGCACGGACCATTTTATTATTATTATTTTGTTTGTTTTCTTTCTTCAGATTTCACCTTATTGTATGACTCGAATGAGGGCACAGTGATAATAGATGGATTGGAAGCTAAAGGTGGATGCATACAGCTGGAAGTTAAATATGAAGGCATCGCAGGATGGGATTCTTGCAGAGACTGTATCGAAAACGACGGCACAATTAATCTATCATTTTGGTGTCCACAAACTCAAAAACGCAGAAGGCGGGCTGTTGGAGACGTAGAAGTTGTGCGTGCCAAGCTTTGTCAAATGAATGGTCAACTATGCAGTGATTTCACTGATGTGATGGAACTTGGTAAGTTTACGTGAATGGGAGACGTGCGAGATGACAGCTAAAAAAGCCAGTGTTTTAGAGATGGGTCAGGCCCCCATCAGAATCCTGGTCATTTCTGACCCGGATGTTTTTAGAGTGTACCGACTCAGAAAACGAAACCCTGACATCAAATAAATCTAATAAGTTGGGGAGAGGAGGTGGTCACGTGGTCACTGACCAGCTGACTCAAGCATGTATGAGGTCACGTGATTTGTACAATATGTATCGTTGTTTCATGTACAAAACAATACTTCTGTTTTTCTTTTCTCTTGTAATGTTGTCTTTTTGCACAGAACTCAATCCAGTGACAGACCCGCCTGCACCGTCATCTACCGGAGTTATTGTTGGTGTGATCATTGGGGTGGTTTCACTAGCTGTCATAGTTTTCTTGATTGGAATGTTTATGGGAAGGAAATTCAAAAATAGAAATCGTAAGTATTGACTTTACGTCTTAATAATTGAGCTAAATACTAATCGGATGAAAAGATGAAAATGAGTTCGATTTTCATGTGATTTCTTTCACTTGCCTTTCAGGTCCAGAGGAAGTACAGCTGACAATTCAAAGGTAGACTTTCCTCTTGCTATTTTGTTTTCCTCTTTTTTCTTCTGTTCAGTTCTGTTTTTTTTCTAACAATAATAGGCTCATTTAATTGTAACTCTATATGCCATCTCCTGTCAGCATTGTCCCTCAGCAGTGTACATAGGACAAACTGGACAGTCGCTACGATGAACAACCACAAGTTTGACATCAGAAACAATAACATACATAAACCAGTAGCTGAGCACTTTAATCTACCTGGCCATTTCCTGCACCACCTCAGTGTGGCCATTGTTCAGCAGAGAGCGTTCAGAGACAGGTTTGAAAGGGAAGCTGTTGAACTAAAGATCATCAAGATACTGAACTGTATCAACCAAGGACTCAATAGGGATCGTGGTTTCCTGTCCCACCACCAGGAATAGATGCTCCTTATCAATTACTCCAACCATTGTTATTGAATTCTTTCACTAGTATCTTTCTTGTATAAATACCACGTGTATTTGACTTGTCCCCTTCATCTGATATAGTTGTTGCTACGAAAGCTCATGCAGTTTGTGTATGTAATTAGTTAGTCATTAAGTGCTACCACTATTGTCTTTGTTATAAAAAAATGATACAGAAATGGTTTAGATAATGTCATTAGCAATTGAAATTGAGAACCGTAAGACGACTGTAAATTGTAGGAAGAGGTCGGAACGTTTGAGGAAAATAAACTCTAAAGATGTGCAGGTGCAGGACGATTGAAGGAGCTGTGTCGTCATAGTCAAAGCAGGCCTGTGGCTGTACATGGAATAGACCCCTTGCATATGACGTCACACTCTCAAAAAGCACACTCATCGAGGCAGAAGGAGGCAGCTCAATAGACGAAAGCTGTTTGTGCGTAAAAACGTGCGTGAGACCTCTGCGTACCAAAAGCGTGTGACGTCATATCCAAGGGGTATTGTTAACTCTCACCGGGTTACGTTACTGCACCCATGTGCGCACTTCCCCCATAGATTTGCCACAGGGAAGGGTGGGCGCGCACGTACTGTGACTGGGTGAGAGTTCATAATTCCAAGCACAGACACAGGCCTGCTTTAATCTCGACGACATAGCCCCTTTAAGTTTTAAGTTAATTGATATTGACAAAGATATTGACAAAATAGGGAGACCGCCAACATAGGGCTAAATAGCTCAGTTGGTAGAGCGCCGACACGTTAAACCGGAGCTCGTTGGTTCAAGTCCCGCTCTAGTAAATTTTTCTTTGTTCAACCCAAAATGATATAAATTTAATAAAATTTTTAGTTGTAGAATTATTACTAGATAAAATGCCTGACAACAATTTCCAATCTTTCTTCAGAAAACAACGAAGCCGGGAGAACAAACGAAATGATGTTGACGGATTGTCTGACTATCAAGAGGTTTCAGGTACCTATTCAATAACCAGTGCTAAAGCCTGACGAAAAAAAATCTCAAAATTACTACGAATTTTTGTAAATAAAGATAAACAACGTCTTGCAAGAGCTCGATGTGCACGTATTTCGTATACTTCAGTAATATCGTAATAATGTTAGAAGAAGACATCTGATCACCTCCAAAAAGAGGAATCTATTACCATGGTATACAAAACAACTGGTGCATGCTCTACAACGGGATCCATGGGTTGTGTACAACTCGATAGGGGCAAATAACATCCGTATCTCGGGTGTACACAACACCATGGACCCATCACAGTGTTTATGTTTTTTCTCAGACTTGGCCATTGTTGACCAATCAGCAAACAGGACATACGCCAATTTAATATTCAAGGACAAGTCTTTTCCACGAGACATGCTGAAAATTGTAAAGGAGCTTGGACAAGGTGCCTTCGGGCAGGTGTTTCTGGCTGAAGCAAATGGACTCATTAAGAAGTCGAAAATTACATTAGTCGCCGTCAAGACACTCAAAGGTGCGTATAGTGATTTAACAAATCTACACAATGTATGTTTTGTAAAAGACAACAGTTGTGTAAATAAGTTTAATATTTCACTGAGCGAAGGTAACAGTTGTGTAAATAAATATAATAATTAGTTAACTATTTTTCAAAGAAATGTTCGGCAAAGAATAATGATGTTGTTTGATGTCACATAAATAATATGAAAGTTTGCATATTTTGCAAACCCCCCAAAAGACTAATACTAGGCGTGTAAAAGTGTTTATTTCAAGTTTGCCTAAAAATGTTTACCTTCATGAAGTTTTTCAGTTTTGGCATTGCATCCAAACAGCCTGTCGCAATAATATATACAAATATTCTTACATAGTCGTCAAGAACTTAGTCAATGTCTTAGTTAAACAAAATATTTCAAATTATTGATAATTTTCATTTAAAACACTTTTTTCGTAGACGGCGCAAGTCAAAGTGACAAAGATGATTTGATTCGCGAGATGGATTTGATGAAGAAGTTGCCTGAACACAAAAACGTTGTCAGACTTATGGGTTTCTCGATCAAACAAGGTACAAATAACTTTCAGTTTTCCCAATTGTCTTTGAGGAAGTCATTTTTACCAGTTTGGATAACAGAGTGTTTCCGATTTTATAAAGCGGTGCATTGCTTTGTTATTACTGGTTGTTGTTGTTGTTGTTGTTGTTGTTGTTGTTGTTGTTGTTGTTGGGTGTGGTGGTGGTGTTTAGGTTGTTTTTTATGTTATTCATTCATTGCGCCATTTGTTGCGTTGTTTGTTTAAGTTGCACTGTTTTGATATTATTATGTTAATTGTTGCGTGGTATGTCAAAACTGCGTTAACCCTTTCATTACCAGCAAATATTTCACAGTAGGACCTTGCATACCAGCAGTGTGTTACCCCTCACAATGCTTCTGCACCAACGAATTTGTGTGGATTTTAATGAAGAGCGCCACCAATGTGCAGTGAGTGATTTTTCATGTGTATTGTATGCACTGTACAGGCATACAGTGTAATCCTCCATGGTGTAAGTAAATCAAATAGCATTATAGCATACCACCAAATCTAAATCATTTTATGTCACTGAACTATTTATTGAAGGACATTAAATCAAAATGAACCACAAAAAAGTGTTGACAAACGACCAAATATAAATCATTTTATGTCACTGAACTATTTATTGAAGGACATTAAATACAAATGAACCACTAAAAAGTGTTGACAAACGACCACCCCCTCCCCCTCCCCCCCTCTTTCAAAGTTGCCTTGGATTGCGGACACACGAACACATTTTTGGCGGCAACATTGAATAGTGGGGGCAGGGGGGGGGGGGCTATTGTTAAAAATGCCTACAAATATGGAGCTACATATTTCTTTATGCCATAAATTTAAACCAAGTGCAATGTATGGTAATTCTCAAAGCAAGGAACGACGCACATTGGATATGTACATTGTTTGCAAATCATCCTCGTTTGTTTTCTCTTGTGTAATCGACGGTTACTACAAACGATGCAGTCACGTTTTCTTCCGGAAGGGTTTTTGCCAGGATAATGCATTTTCTCTATCATCCCAACAGGAAAGTTATTCGCATTGGATCGTCTACAACGCAGCATTGTAGAACGCTCCCAACCCGTGAGCAAGCCGTCTATAACTTGAAGACGGAAGTCAAGATTACTGACATGCTTATTTGTTGGTATGCTGTTGAAAATTACCGTAGCATTGAGCATACATATGTTCAACATACAAAAAAACACCCGTTTCCACCATTTCAAACTTCTGTGTGTATGCGTGTAGTACTGACAAATTTGATTAGCGAGATCTGTTCCTCCCATGAATTTGTTGTAGTAATCTATAGATTTTGGCTTAGCAATTTCACGCAATCCACTTTCGCTTTTCTTACACCGAATTCTTTTGCTTATTACTTGGCAATCGCCTACATTTGTTAGGAATACAACATTTTTGTTATCACGCCAAACAATGCATAACTGACCAGCCTTCTCATAAAATTTGGGGTCATCTCCCTTTTTCATTCCATTTGTCTTTGGGTGTGCTGCACGAGGTATGCCCCGTGCCGTATAACGCACAGGACCACTACATCCAAATCCTAGGTTGTCCATTTTTGATACCAGAGCTGGCCTGTTAAAGTAATTATCACAATAAATTACATGTCCTTTATGTTCAAATCCATTTACAAGTTCAAGGACGACTTCTCCTGGGATGGTTAGGTCAGAGGGATGGCATTTTGCTGGGGATGATTCGGTATTTACAGGTGGCCTTTGTGAAGTCTTCGTCTCCTTGGGAGCAGCTCCTGTGTACAATACCCAAGAGCACGTGTAACCAGTCTCCGACTCATTCAAAGAGAATGCCTTCATTCCCCATTTGACCGATTTTCTGGGCATGTACTGTAGAAACCCGAGTCGTCCCTTAAATTTGATCATACTCTCATCAGGAGATAAGTTCTGTCCAGGGTAATACAGGTTGCGAAATTTGGGGAGGATGACATCCAGCAAAGGCCTAACTTTCTTAAGCTTGTCACATCCAGAGGCTGGTTGAGGCAACTGGTTGTCAGACAGGTGAAACAATCTCATAATGGAACTAAATCTATTTCTGGACATAATGGATGGATAAAATGGCGTGAGTAGAACTTCAGATGTTGACCAGTACATGCTGTACTGAGGTGACTTGTTGATACCCATAGCAAGCAGGAGTGCGACAAATGCCATCATTTCATTTAAGTCAGTGGGGGTCCAGGACGTTTGTGAAGCAGTTTGTTCTGCGTAGCGGTTTGTTTCGTCTACAAGCATATCCCAAACCGTACTGCAAAAGAACAACTGGAATACCTGTGTTGCAGAAAGTCCTGTAAAATCACTGGTGGGGCCGGCATCTCCGGTGAATTGCATCGGCTTCCTGTTGAGACGACCGATCTCTTTCCAACCCGATCTGAAGTCTGGTTTCTTCCGTGTAGATTTAGCGTTTTCCTGCAGTAGGAAAGAGGAAAGAGGCAAAATGCATGAGGGCGCTGTAGATCTATCACTTTACGTAAAGTGTGCTATATGCAGAGTTATTTGAGGACCCAGATTGATGAAAATGTTATTATGTAACCTTCTCGTTCCACAAATATAGGGCAAGGGGGTGGGGGAGGGGGAAGGGGTGAGAAGGGAAAGGGGTGGGGGAAGGGGTGAGAAGGGAAAGGGGTGGGGGAAGGGGAAGGAAGTGGGGGAGGGGTGTGCATGCAGTTGCCATGTCAAATTGTTGTAATGAACTTTCCCTTTGTTTGTGTGCTTTTTAGTGTAATATTCCTTATCGCAAATAATAATAATAAAACTTATATAGCGCTGGTATCTTAACCGAGGGTTAATTCATTGCGTTGCACCAACAGAGGGCGCCCTTCCGCAAACCATTATGGGATAAATCTTTACATCCAACATGGCCGCCAATGGTGGCCCATCGTTGATGGTCTTTTTGTATTCATTGTTGTCCGAGTCGACACATCATAACTTTAAGTGACAAACTTAATCATTAAGAACGCCCGCAGAAACGCCTTTTTACTGTTCAATGTACCTTTAAGAGCCATTGTCCTAAATCAAATTAAAAGCCAATGTAAAAAGGGGTACTTTTGGACAAATTTATGCCCAAGTTATTCCTGCCCTCTAACTGCATGCACGGTCATGACCTACTCCCTAACAACATCGTGCTTACCTGCTCCACCTCGCTCGCCGATTCGCTGGAGGTTGATTCACCACCATCCTGCGTGTCGATCTCCCCTTCCGAGTCGATCTCCCCTTCCGAGTCGATCTCCCCTCCTTCCGAGTCGATCTCCCCTCCTTCCGAGTCGCTGTCTGCAAATATCTCGGCCAAAATTTCAGCATTTCTATCGCCGTCCATAATGTTGCAGCCACTTGTTCGTTTGAATGAATGCGCGCCAACAGGTCCGCGGGGGAACGCTATAAATCACAATGGGATTAACGAATTCGCCAATAGAGGGCGCCCTTGTTACTTTCTCAATAAGCATTATGGGTGGGGACCAATAAGCGCCACTGGTCGTTAAACAATACATTTGACAAGGTGCCATATGGAGCCCTGGTCGGGAAGAATGACCCCAAATATGTGCCATTTGTCGCCCGTGGTACTGATAGGGTTAACGCACAATTTTGCCGTTTCTTTACAGTATCCGTTCGTCTGTTTCGAAATATTGAAAGTAAAGCAAAAATACATTCCTTTTTTTTTTTTTTACTTATAGGCCTAAGGCTTTTAAATGCTCTGCTCATATTTCTTAGAAGCCTTCGTCAATACGACTGAAATACATGTTATTGCTTAACCCTTCCAGATACTCCGTACATTATAGTTGAGTACCTATCCAAAGGTAATCTGAAAGACTTGCTGAAAGACAGTCGCAGTAAAGGAGGAAGTGTATACGGAAACCTGCATGGTGTGAGTAGGTCACTCACATCTTGGGACCTTATGAAGTTTGCAAATGACGTAGCTGACGGTATGCACTACATATCAGCACAGAAGGTACATGTAAATATAGGGGGTACCCGTGATTTGGGCGGGAAAAACTAGATGGGAAGTGAATGTAGTTGTACTAATTTATTGGTTGTTATAGGACAATTCGCAGTTTTATAAGATGTACTTTTGCTTTTATTTTATCGCAGTGTATCCATAGGGACCTTGCTGCTCGCAACGTTCTTGTTGCTGAAGACATGACTTGCAAGGTGTCTGATTTCGGACTCGCTCGAGATGTGATTGACAATAGAGTATACGAAAGAAAATCTGAGGTTAGTTGACTAAACAGTAAAATCCTGAAACGCGTTTGTATTACCTTTCGTAAAACTACACATTACGCTTGAAAAGTGTTCTAATTTTAGCAGGCGTGCATATTTTAAGTCTGCTGCCACCTAGCGTCCAGAAAGTCACCAATTAGTTTTGCGAATCGATGGATGAAATGGCACGTTATTTGAAAAGCCTTGTTTATGTTTATGAAAATGAAATCAAACTGTGACCAAAAAAGTTTGTAGCTTACTTTTAAATGCTTGATTGTTGGCAGGGACGACTGCCTCTCCGCTGGATGGCATTGGAGTCTATACTTGATGAGCTGTACACAACAAAGAGTGACGTATGGTCATTTGGAGTACTATTATGGGAAATTGTTACACTTGGTAAGTTCTTCCTCAAAAATACATGTTGTAGCTGTAATACTTCACAGGGGTCTGACCCACTTCTGGGTCAGGCTGACCCAGCTGACCCTGGTTTTAAAAGAAATGGGATTTTAACCATATATTGCTGCGTCAGTTTGATCCTTTTCTGGGTCATTTTGACACAGATTCCGGGTCATATTGACCCAGTAATGGGTCAGGCTCCAAGAGACCCTAAATCCGAATCAAATCTGACCTGGGAGTCTTGAGGGTGTAAAGGAAGTAAAGCTTCTTTAAAACGAAACAGTATAAATCTATTATGCTCTCTAACTATTTGTCTTTATTCTCGATTCAATTTTATTCGCAGGTGCCCGACCATATCCTGCAATGAGTGCTAAAATGATGCTAAATGAGCTTCGTGGTGGGTACCGTATGCCCAAACCAACACACTGTCAAGAGGAACTGTAAGTTAGCTATACCTTTACTGCAAGTGTTATGAACGGGCAAATATCGGGTACATTGAACCCCAAGGTCATTGATCTGAGTTGAGTCTGAGTGGAGTCCCTTATCTGAGCCAATTTGCCCTGAAATCCACATCAACACACAAATCTCAGATACAAAAAGCTGAAATCAAACCGAAAAAACACAACGACAATAGCAACAACATTAATAACAACAACAACAACAGCAAAAAACTATCATATTCTCCAAAAGTCCAAGCTTTCGGTTTTAAACGAAATATTAAACCGAGAAAATGGTTCAGAATTACCTGGGATTGTGCATTGCATTTAAAATCTATTCGGGGCGCGGGCACTTCTTACCTATGGATTAAGGCCACGGTGGTGGTTTTTTCTTCGTTTTTTCATTTTGTTGTGTTTGTTTTCTTTTTTCATAATCTCTCTATAAACCAGTTCAGGTTGTTCTCATTGTTGTCATGTAATAGTCTTTTACTTGATATCTAAGATCGGTCTACAAAATAATTAAAAACACATCAAATTGCTTATCGCGTGAAAGTTGACATTTAGGGCATTTGTAATAAATGTATATCGTCATTTCAGTTCAACCACGGATTCGTGATGATGTCTTTAATAGTTAAATTTATTTGGATGTAAACATTGTTTCTTAGGTATCAGATGATGCTAAAATGCTGGGAAGAGCAGCCAGAGAAACGACCAACGTTTGAAGTAATTGCAAATGAGCTTCAAAGTCTGAGAGAATTAGACAAAGTAAGTTTAAGTGTTTCGAGTGTTTATTCAATCAAATTGAATACAATTTATAGGCTATGTATCTCAACAGAGCTGTGCTGACTAACATTAATGATGATTGTTTTTGTTTTTTTATTCCCAACAGGATTACATAATAGTAACCGCCTTCGAGGAAACCATTTATGTGGTCACCATACCTGATGGCGAGCAGGAAAAATGTTAGCCCATTTTGCAGCTGTTTCATATTCCTGATAAACAATTAACCAAACACATAAGTTTTGTAAATTTGGTACGGGCTTTATGTCACCTTAACGTTCATATACTTTAATTAAACAAAATCAAATCGATGACGTTCAAAGACAAAATAATATATCTCTTTTGCAAATATTGTTTATTTAGAGCAAGTCTCAAGTTAGGAGTATTAAATAACGGCACATTGAGAAATTTGTTTTGATGTTATTTCATGATATTATGCCTGTCTAACTTAGGTAAATTTCGAGTTTTTAGTGCACCGGTATTTTTATAATGATTGTAAAGTGCTTGTATATACAGATAGTTGTGGCGTTCTATAGCCTGTGTCCTTGTTGACACAGGTACATGATTCGACAAGGCACCGTCACTTATAAGTAATGCATTGTAAACTGACCATGATCATGCCATCATAATAAATCCACTCTTACAGGCGAGGAGGATTCTAAAAAAAAAAATCGAAACGGTATCATCATGGGTGTTTTGAGAGATGTCTTTTATCTGGAAAGTTTTGCTGAAAATCGACGGTGGATGGTCAAATCTGGTGACACGGAACAAATCTTAATTCATACTTTTGTAACTTTTTCAATTGAAGCATACTCTCAGGATTTATGCAGAAAAATCTATAAAAAAGTATTGTGTTATATGTTGTAACAGATATAAACATCGTTTGCTTTTTGATAATTGCCTTTATATAGTTTATGATATTAATGTTTTATGCAAAAACTCAAAAGTATTATGATTATTGTTGGACTAAAATCAGCCTGTATGAATGACCATTTATATAACAATAATAATACGTAAAGTCGATGGAGAATACGTACACGATATTGATATTTTTGTACCAGTAGTTTAGTTAATTAATTCATGATGATGTAGTAACATGATGGTTAATTTCATAAATCAAATTTTATCAAGTATTATTATACCAGTTTCTGAAATTTGAATATGCTCCAGAAAAATAGCTTGATCTTGCTGATTTTGGCAGAGACTAGCACTAGTTCCTTTTACTGAACATGATAAAACATACTTTTCGTTTTCTGTGTAAGGACAAGTCAATCCTTTTTACTGAAAATACTAAGTGAGATTGAGTTCACTTCTTAATAGCTATTCACAACCACGCAGGTTACGGAGTATGGGCAATTGAGTATGGGTACGGTCACTGACAATAAACTAAAATGGAGTAGTAACCCTAAAATACTCTGTGGTAAAGCTAGACAACGGCTCTATTCCCTCAGAACATTTAACCCTTTGACCCTAAATTATTTATGTGCATCGACCCGCTGGCCCTGAATTATTCACACACATTGGCATATTTTAGCGTATCTTGAGACTTCAACTTTACATTACTTTTTAGTGTATTTTATGTGTGTACACATGTTTGTGTGGTTGAATAAAGGTTACTAACATGTATACATCAATATGGTCAATAAATCAATTGAAACAAATATTGTTTGGTTTGCGTATCCATGGAAACGGGACAATTTGTTGTTGTCGGGGAATTTTTATTTATTATTATTTTTTGGGGGGCAGATTCAGAATCATCCTCCATGTCTTCGGTGTCATGCTCATCGAAAAGATCATCATCACTTTCGCTTTCAAACTCACTTGATCTCCCTTAGTCTGAACCACCTAGATCTTCATCGTCGTCGACAATTCTGTCGAGTGTAGTGGCAGCACCCATTCGTCTTTTCGCGGCCATCTTGACCACAAAATTACTCTAAAAACTTCTAAAAACGTTTGACAGGTTGGTAAAATGACAGCCGACTCTAAAACAACAACTTACAATGCCTAAAACCATGTGTCATTCACCTTTTTATATTGTACCGAACCTCATCTGGTCCTAAAAATTTTGAAAGTAAAATGTTAAATTTTTGACGACCTTGTTTTGAATTTTTGGGGAGGCAAAACATTTTGGATTTTTGTCTTCTTTATTTCGAATTTTTGGGGTCAATTTCTTCATTTTAATTTTTTGAAAAATATAAAACAATGACTATTGTACATGTGTTTGTATTTGTGTTCATGTAGAGTCACGTTTTTATACTTTACCGAACCTCATCAAGTCCAAACAATATTGAAAGTAAAAATAAAAATACTTGAAGGTCTTATTTCGAAGAAAAAAAATTAACAAAACATTTACACATTTTGTCTCCTTTATTTTCAATTTTTTTCAAAAAAAAATGATTAATTTTTATTTATTTTTTTCTGAAAAATATAAACCGATGATTATTCTATGTATATATTGTAAGCCTCCAGTGAATAGACTGTCTGTACGTAATCAAGACGGACATCAAGACAGTTCAACATAAAGACCTTCATCAAAAGTCGGATTATCTACTTTTCGGAGTATTTGCTGTTTATGTGCAAGTCGGTTTTTCTACTTTTCGGGGTCAAAGGGTTAGGGTTTAATGTATATGACTGTATCTTTGTTCTTATTTATCAGTCTTTGATTCAAAGCATTCTTACTTTAGTTTTATCTGTAATTTCTGGAGTGTACAACAGAAAATGTTTACAAATTGGAAAGACCTAGGAAGAGTGCTCAGCGCATTGAAGAGGCTATAAGTTCTCTATGAAAAGCAGGTTCTGTTAAAGGTTCATAAAATAATGCATGACCCCTCACACTCACTGCACAATTGTTTTTTATTCGATAGATCAGGTATCCCTCTACTTGTCCCACATGTACCTCTCATTGTCGCTCCAGACAATATATTGTTCAGTTGGTTGCACGCCTAGCCCCGCTCAACACCAGCTGCCTTAGGCCTTGAGCACACGGCTCGGTCCCGGCAACAACACACGACCCGCTCCACGACAGCCCTCCCGGAATACCGTAATTGTCTGCCTCGCACAAAGCGACGGCAACCATCGGGTCGTTTCCACTTAACCCAATCCAACTACACCGCAATACAGCTAGCTCCAGCTGATCGTCTTGTGTATTACCACGACGATCGCCTGCACGCACACAGCCTGAAATAACGCTGCCTAAAATATGCACCAATTAATGAACAACTCCCAATACTTACAGAATATGCTGCACTAGGTTTCTGCCAAAAGAAAGTCCCACCAAGTCTCTGCCAAAGGAATGTTCTACGTTTCTGCCACAATAATGTTCTACTAAAGAAAAGAAACAACCCTCATATCCTCATAAACTCATAAACTCCTAAACTCATAAAAACAAACTCCCTACGCAATCCAAAACAGCAGCTTTTATATCACGCTTTCTGAAAGCCATGTGCACGCCCAACAGCGCACAATATCTCACATAAACTTAACTAACTTCTTTTACGACACGGGCAAATAGCCCAACTGAACTACAAGTACCGCACACTCAGAGTTCACCTGACTTCTCGTGGCGCGAACTTGCACCTTGCACCAACCCTATTGGTGCAAGCCGAACACATGACCGATGACGTCGTTCACAAATCACGTGCGACGTCACCTGACCAAACAACCTCATGTAATTCCATCACAAAGGCCCGAGCTTGGCCGAGTATGACCCCATACTCTTAGCCATACCTAAACAAAAAATGGAATTCATGAAACTTCACAATATTTCAAAATACAATATCACATAAGAAACCACCTTTAAGCTACTTACGTATGCACAGAATTCTCCCTGAAACTTCACCTAAATCTACTCATGAAGTATGCACAAAGTTTCTAACATGACTAGGACTTTACACTTTATACAATAAGAAATGGGCTTACTTGATTTTACACAGAATACAACAACATGTGATCTTTGGCTTAATTAAATACTTGCACAGATTCGTTCTTTATACAAAATCAAATTTTCATCTTAAAATTACACCATACACACTGATTCAAAAGTTTCCCTGGGATTTCCTTACACAATGATCAAATGGACTTTGATTTATACATGGCAAAAGTCAAGGCACTACGGTACATAAATAACACTTATGGATATGCAAAAAATAGATATAGAAAAATATATGTACTAAAACCTGTAGATGCTGGCAAAAAGGATAAGAATACCTCCTGACTTCTGACAAGAAACTAATGACAAGGGAACCCGACTGGCTTGCCATCCTCGTCCACCGGTACTTGATGGTAGTGTTGGGTGCGCAACTCCTCTCTCTTGACAACCTGGCCATCTAGGATATACTCTGCGGTGATGTGTCGCTTCACTATTGCAAATCTCATCCTCTTCGGCAGTGGGGCAGCCAGGCCTCCCTCTGGAACCAACTGGATAGGTGGGGGTCGGCCGGGGGTAGGTGCCGTTGGGGAGGCAGACGCTGAAGTGGAGGATGCGGCTGCAACTGCAGCTTCCCTCATCTGCTCCAACATAGCCCGTGGCTTCCCACCGGTTCCGCGGGCAGGGCCGACGACCCTTGTGAACGGGGCGGTTGGGCTCAATTGCTCTTCTGTCTGAGCAATCGGGGCAGTTGCGGGGGGCCAGTCTGTGTCCTGTAGGTCTGCCATCGGGGTTGGGGACAGAGATAACACAGCTACCTCCCCCTGCTGGGGCATCTCAACATCCACTGAAGGGGGGTCCCCAACTGACTCCACCACCGCTCTGGCCACTAACGGTTCCCCCGTCTGTAGTGCATCGCTGGCTCTTCTGTTAGCCTCTGGGTGAGCCTCTCTGAGATGGCGGATGATGGTCCCAAATTGACCAGCTTTGTACGAACAAAACTCACAGGACATGGTTCTCTCTCCATGCTGTGCCTCGATGTGCTGCCACAGGCCCGGCCTGGTGGGGTAAGAGTTCATGCACTGTCTGCATCTGTAACGCCGAGGTTTGGCCACCTTGCTTGCTCCTTTCGGCATCCTGATCTCAGTTTGATGAAAAAGCTAGAAAAGAGAGCAAAAGAGGAGTCATTACTCTACTGCCACCACTCACAACAACTCTCCAAATAAATTATTATGTACAACAACTTCGGGGGGGGCCTTCACCCTTCCCCTCCAAACTTTATTATTCTACAATGCACTGTGACTTTAGTGCACTTACATAGGGGGATTTTCATCCTTCCCTTTCAAAACACCAAATATCACAACAATTTGCCCTAACGATATCTAAGAGGCAACCGGGGTGTTCGCCTCGGGTTACGCTTGGCCAGCGTCTTCTCTTTTGCTACTGGCAGATGACCCTCCATGTCTTCACCCAGTCCTTCTGCATCGGAGGCAAGGACCAAATCATTGTTTCTGGGGACAACTTCCTCTGAGGAGCTCTCCACTTCTTCAATGAGGGGGCTTTCTGTCACCACCTCCCTAGGGGCAGTCACCTCTTCAGTGAGGGGGCTTTCCGTCACCACCTCACCGGATGAACTGTCCCAAGGTTCAATCGCCTCTCCAACATACGGCTTCAGCCTGTCCACATGGACAACTTTGAGTTTTCCTCCCTTCCTCAACTGGATGCGCACCACCACATCAGACAATTTCCTAACCACGAGCCAAGGTCCTTCCCACCGCAATTGCAGTTTGGGGGACAAATGCCTTTTCTTGGCTGGATTGAACAACCACGCAAATTGTCCCTCTTTCAGACCATGCTCTGAGGCATGCCGGTCATAGTTCTTCTTCTGTCTCTGGGCACTCTTGTTGAGACACTCCTTTGCCCTACCATGTGCCAGTTGCATGTTACCCCTCAACTTTTCGGCAAAGTCTGTTTTGGTGTCTTCCTGAGTTTCGGGACACCCTGCCACCAAATCTACTGGAAGATAAACCTCCCGGCCAAGCATCATCATGTTTGGCGACTCTCCAGTCGATTCCTGAGGAGTACATCGATACGCAAAGGTGGCATAGGGAAGGAACTCATCCCAGTCCTTCTGCCTCTTCTTTGGATCGATCATGACTGACACAATGTTGATTAGCGTCTTATTAAACCTTTCCACCATGCCATCCGATTTGGGATTATAGGCGGTCGTTCGGGTTTTCGTGATTCCAAGGAGCCGGCACATCTCACTAAACACCTCAGATTCAAAATTCCGGCCCTGATCAGAATGAAGTTCTTGGGGCACCCCAAACCTACAAACAAATTCGTTCACCAGTTTCAGGGCAACCGTAACTGCAGTGGAATCAGGAAGCGGATATGCCTCCATCCACTTGGTGCAATAGTCACCCACCACCATAATCCACAGGTTACCACTGTCTGTCTTGGGCAGTGGCCCGAGCAAGTCTATTGCTACCCGTTCCATAGGAACGCCAACGCGATACTGTTGTAAAGGGGCAACCCTTCTCTTTGCAGCAGACTTCCTCCTGGCACAGAGGTCACAAACCCTCAAACATGACCGAACATCCGCAGACATTCCTGGCCAGAAATACCTGTATTTCACCTTGGCGAGTGTCTTATTAACCCCCAAGTGTCCACTGAGTTGCCCACCATGCAGCTCACTGAGGATACTCTTCCTGAACTTCTGTGGCAAGACCAGGAGCCATCTTATCAACTTCCCATCATCCGACTCCCATCGTTTGTAGAGAAGCCCCTCCTTGACTTCTAGTTGATCCCATTGGGACCAATAGGTCTTGGAGGCTACTGAGGAATGGGACTGCGTCTTCCACTCTGGACGACTACTACCATCCTCTTTGGACTTGAGGACCCAACCCATCGTCCCATCCTCCAGTTGAGCCGCCCTCATCTCTTCTCCAGGAATCATTGGTTGGGCCACCAGACCCCTAACCAAAGACTCTCTACCCTGAGTTTCCACCTCGGGCACCCCGTGACCTGACTCGTCACTTGTTGGCTCCTCCCGGCCACACTGCTTACACTGTCTCCTAGACAAGCCATCAGCATTTCCATGCTTTTTTCCAGGCCTGTGTTCTATGATCAAGTCGTACTGCGATATCACCTCCATCCATCGGGCCAGCTGATCTTCTGGGTTCTTGAAATTGAGAACCCATTTCAACGCAGCATGGTCAGTTCTGACTGTAACCCTGCGACCATACAAGTACTGCTTGAAATTCTTCAAGTAGACAACAACAGCCAACAACTCCCTTCGGGTGACACAATAATTCCGCTCAGGTCTGCTGAGCTTTCGACTCGCATAAGCCACAACTCTTTCTACCCCATCTTGGACCTGGGATAAGACTGCCCCGATGCCCTCCCCACTGGCATCAGTGTCCAAAATGAAATCGCCTTCGGGGTTGGGGTACGACAGAATCGGGGCAGACTGGAGTCTGTCCTTCAATTCGTCGAACGCCCTTTGACATGTCTCAGTCCACGCAAACACCCTCGATTTCTCTGTCAAAGCATGAAGTGGACTCGCAATCTCTGCGAACCCTTGGATGAATTTCCGGTAGTACGAGGCGAGGCCCAAAAAGCTTCGGACGTCTCGTACACACCTTGGAACAGGCCAGTCAGAAACTGCCTTGACCTTCTCTGGATCTGTAGCAACCCCTTCTGCAGACACGATGTGCCCCAGATAAACCACCGACTTCTGAAACAAATGACACTTGCTTGGCTTAAGTTTAAGCCCAGCGTGCCGGAGCCTACTCAACACTACTTTGAGACGCTCTAGGGTCTCCATTACGGTTTGCCCAAACACAATGATGTCATCCAGGTAGATTAACAAAATCTCCCACTGCAACCCAGCCATGACCTTCTCCATCAACCGTTCAAAGGTGGCTGGGGCGTTGCATAGCCCAAACGGCATGCACTTCCAACGGTAAAGTCCGTTCCTGACAACAAAGGAAGACTTTTGGCTAGCATCCTCATCTAGGGCAACCTGCCAATACCCCGATGCTAAGTCAAGCGTCGTAAACCACTTGGCCCCATTCAATGCATCAAACGTCTCATCAATCCGGGGTACCGGATAAGCATCCTTGATGGTGACCGCGTTTAACCTCCTGTAATCAACACAGAAGCGCTTAGTCCCATCCTTTTTGCCAACCAAAACAACATTCGCCGCCCAAGGACTATCAGAGGGTTCAATAACTCCTCTCTTCAACAAATCACCGACCTGCCTTTGAATCTCTTCCTGGTTGCAGTAGGGGTGCCGCCTTGGTCTTTCTTTGACCGGCGGAGATTCACCTGTCTTAATATGATGTTGCACCATATCAGTCCTACCAATATCATGATCTCCTTTCGAGAAAACATCCTGGAAGTTAGCCAAGCACTTCCGGACCTCTCCATGGTACTTAGCCTCCACATTGGCTGTACCCCGACTAAACAGATCATGCAAATGCATGGGCAAGCCCTGCTTTGCCCCTGACGTCTGTTCAGTGTCACCAATAACCGCCTCATCCTCTACCTGAGAGACTACACCCACCGTCGTTCCTGCCCGAGCAACTCTCTTTTCTCGCCCTGGGTTAAACAGTCTCAATGGAATTACTTCTGACTCCATGTTGACTAGGGACCTGGCTAATACCAGCCCTTTCTGAGTCAACTCACCACCACCCTCTAAAGGTTCAACAATAGCCAAACCGGCTACATTAACCTTTCCTCTGGAAAGCACACCAGGGACGACTGCCTCATGGCCTGAAGGGATGACTGTGGTCCTCGAAACTACCACCCGCCCAATGAAGGGTTCACCAGCTATACTGGTGCACTTGATTCGCTCCCCACTGAGCCGAAGTTCCTTCAACTGGAAATCCAAATTTCCCCCGGTGGGCACCAGAAAATCCATCCCCAGGATGCCTGGGTACTTCATTTCGGTAAACGTCGCCTTCACCAACCGAGCCGTCCGACCAACTTGTACCTCCACCAAAGCACTGCCCAACACTGCCAAAGGGCTACCATCAATCTGCTTCACCTTAACACCCTCCGTCTCCAAGACGGGTCTACACTCTTTTGGTATTTGGTAATACATGGCACTACTTATTAAAGTATCGGTGGACCCCGTGTCAATTAAAAACCGACACTTGGTAGCCCTTACCAATCCGTCAACAAATAGTCCATAGCGGGGACCAAGACTTGACATGGGCAGTGTAATTACTCGCTCTTCCCCCTGTCTTGACCTTTTCCCTCCACTACTACCACTGGCGTGGTTTTGTCTTTTGGACCCTCTTGCACTACCAGCCTGTCCGTGGGTCCCTCTTGAGGCTGGTTGTCGTTTCCCTGCTTCTGGGTAAACTGTCTACGAGGTTTCTGACACTCGCGGGCGAAATGCCCCAAACCTCCACAATTGAAACACCTCCTCTGACCGGGTTCCATCCCCTGGGGCTTGTGCTTCTTCAATGATGAAGGCACACCCTCAGTGGAACTCCGATTCCCCAACGACCTCAACATCTCTGCCATTGTCTGTAAAGTACGAGCCTGCTCACTGAGGTTTGTTTCCAAACTTCCCAGTCTCTGCTCCATACCTACAGAGTCTGCAGCCCTTGCCAACTTGGCGGGCTGACGATCCAGTAACCTTTGACGTTCGACCCTGTCAAAGTTCTCAGTCTCTAAAGCCGCCTGAATAGCCTCGTCCAAATTCGTCGGACGGGCTCTGTTGATGCCTTCCCGGATGGAATGATTATCCACCGCATCAATGAAATGGTTCTTTGCTAACCGGTCACGAGCAACTTCCTCAATTTCAGGGTATGCTCGAGCCGTCAGCTCTTGAATTGCCTGGCCCAACTCTTGCAGGGTTTCCTTCGTCCCCTGCCGCCTGTGACGCAATTCCACCAGATAGTTCTCACTTTGACGACCAGAGCCAAATCTCCGTTCCAACAACTTGACAAGGGCACCGTACTCATAGGTTTGCCCTGTCTCGCCCAACAATCGGAGTGCATTACCCTGCAGGCTTGCGGTCAAAAACCTTGCAGCCTGTTTGCCACTCCAGCCGTTTACCTCCCGGCACGACTCAAAATGGCGGTAGTACTCCTTCCAAAGCACCTTACCACTATACCGATCAGGGTTTATGTATGGCCGTCGATTCACTCGATCCACCCCTCCCCTCTGATCTCCTTCATCACTACTACCAAACCAACTCCCTTCCGGTGGCTGGGGCTTCACCGGGGGGTCAACTACTTCCACAGCTGAACTGCTGTTACATGCCTTCTGCACTGGGCAGGTCATGTTACTTAACAGTTCGCTGTGGGCCTGTTTGGGTCGAACTACTTCGTTATCGTCCAGGAACGGGTTGTTACTGCTTCTACCCTGACCCGAAAGGAACAACGACAACTCATCGATACCCTGGTTGATCGATGACTTAGCTATGGGAGTAACCTCTGGTGCTCGGGAAAACATCCCTGAGCCCCCACGCCTAAGAGGTGTACTTTCCTCAAAGCTAACCTCCTTCCTCACCCTGGGTGCTTCATCAAGTACAGAGTTCGGGTTTTCCAACGAGGGAGAGACATACCCAGATGTCTCATTTCTCAACCGAAAGTCCACATCAGAATCTACCTGATGCCTCACATGCCCATCCTCACTTGGCATGTCCCCTTGGAACGACCCCTTCATGGCAGCTTCCAACTTCTTTGCAAGGAGATCCTTCTCCCATTGCAGAAATTGGGCTTCCATGCGGAGCCTCTGCACCTCTACCTCAACACCCGAGGTGCCCATCCTCCTCTTTGCTTCTTCGGTCATACTGTTGTCTCATACACTTTGGGGGTTGCCCCAGTGTAGCCGAAACCGACCCACGAACACCCCGCCTATGATCTTGGATCAAGCGCCAACCGCAAAAGTACAGCACAATCACCAAACCCAGACAAGCCAGTATAAGACACAACAGGACAATCAACCAGTAAGTTTGCTAGAACTTACAAAGTTGCTACACTCGGCCACGGACCACTAGGTGACTGAGTCACTTCTAGCATCGCAGTCTGTGTTGCACTTCTCTGCAGTTTCAAGTTCTGATCCCTTGCAATTCGTCTTAGTCGCCTCAACTCTAAACGAGTCTTAGCAAACTGACAAGTCGCAATCAGAACAACAATGGCAACAATCACTAACAGAACAACAACAATTCACAATCGCATTGCCAATTATCGAACCTGTGTTCTATCTCCTTTCCCCTGGATAGAGGAGGATTAATTCTAACAGAGAGTTTAACTTAATCAATTATAATCATCCCACTTCTGACACCATTTGTGGCGGGCACAGACCGTTTTCCAGTCTGTGATTATAAACTCGGACCCTTCCCTTTGCTAGCTCAAGTTAAAGTCAATAAGCGGACTTAAGGCTGAGTGGCGAGATTCGTTTGGGAGGAAGTATACCGCCCGATTATAAATGATTGTAAACCTCTCTGTCAGAGTACACACAGTTCCCTAAAATAATCACACATATAGGACACAGTTTAACAGTGACCTTGACCTCAACAGTAATTTATTCAACATTCACCTTCAACTCCAGAAGTTGGGCAAAATAACCCTGGCCTGTAAGCACTTAAAATATGGGACCCCAAATTATCTACAAGTCATGTAAACAACTACCGTACGGCACCTAGCAATACTCAATAAAAGTGAAAGACAACACACACACGAGAGCACCACGCCTCGGTTGCACGCCTAGCCCCGCTCAACACCAGCTGCCTTAGGCCTTGAGCACACGGCTCGGTCCCGGCAACAACACACGACCCGCTCCACGACAGCCCTCCCGGAATACCGTAATTGTCTGCCTCGCACAAAGCGACGGCAACCATCGGGTCGTTTCCACTTAACCCAATCCAACTACACCGCAATACAGCTAGCTCCAGCTGATCGTCTTGTGTATTACCACGACGATCGCCTGCACGCACACAGCCTGAAATAACGCTGCCTAAAATATGCACCAATTAATGAACAACTCCCAATACTTACAGAATATGCTGCACTAGGTTTCTGCCAAAAGAAAGTCCCACCAAGTCTCTGCCAAAGGAATGTTCTACGTTTCTGCCACAATAATGTTCTACTAAAGAAAAGAAACAACCCTCATATCCTCATAAACTCATAAACTCCTAAACTCATAAAAACAAACTCCCTACGCAATCCAAAACAGCAGCTTTTATATCACGCTTTCTGAAAGCCATGTGCACGCCCAACAGCGCACAATATCTCACATAAACTTAACTAACTTCTTTTACGACACGGGCAAATAGCCCAACTGAACTACAAGTACCGCACACTCAGAGTTCACCTGACTTCTCGTGGCGCGAACTTGCACCTTGCACCAACCCTATTGGTGCAAGCCGAACACATGACCGATGACGTCGTTCACAAATCACGTGCGACGTCACCTGACCAAACAACCTCATGTAATTCCATCACACTATCTTTAAAATGCATTGTTGTATTTTATGATGAATACCATCCCACATTATAAATAATACACCCATGTAGTTTTGCAGACCCCCCCCCAAAAAAAAACAACAACAAACAAACAAACAAACACAAAAACCATCGTATTCTTGTGAGCATTGTTTTGTTGTGCTTAGCTAATTTTGTGCATAAAGAGAGGATACCTTTGATAATTACTCCACAAATTAATGACCATAAAACTTACTTGGTAAAGAGCACTGGATAACTGCTGATTAATCTAAAACATTGTTAGAAATGACATTATTTGAAGAAATGTAGTTATGGAGAAAGAGGTAACATTCTCTCAAAAAATTTGAGTCTGAGAAAGGCTTCAGGCATGAAGCTTTTCTCAGGCTTCTGAAAACACTCAATTCTATGCAACAAGGGTGTTTTTTCTCTCAATAACTTCCTTGCAACTTCGATGACCATTTTGAGCGCAACATTTCACAGATTTGAAATTGTTTGCATATTCTGGGATACACTGTTTCGTTGAGTTTTGTTTATTATGAACTGTCGCTTGAGGGCGCTATACTTGGCGACCGTTTTCCGATAAATGCTTCAGTAACTGTACTTTTCGATAGCATTACTGGTGTAAAAGGTTATCTAAACTACTAAATTTTGTACTGATACTGCTTAGATTTACTTATCGGCGTTTAGGGTGAGTGTTATAGAAGTGTATGTTGGATGTTGTAAATCCGTTTTATAAGGTTTCAAGTTACAATTTCTGCTTTATGTAAGAATTTATGAATTCTAGAGCAAGTTTCTTCGAGTCCAGGATTTGTTTACTGTAATTCAGTTGTGCATGATCTTATTGATTTTAAGGTGATTATTGTAGTTTCAGGGTAAATTTAGTACATGTAGTATATGAGAGGTTCCTGTATTTAGAATGTTTTCCTTATTTGTTTAGGGGATTACCGTTTTGATTACTGAACTGTATGCTGTTTAACTGGACTGAACTATTGTTGCTGTACTGTTACTGATCTGCTAGTTGTATCCGGTCACAGTAGTAAGTTAATGTTTCCGTTTAAAAATCATTGTTTCTAAAATTACTTTCACTTGCTTCAGATGTTTGGACTGTAATAATCTTTCTGTTTTCACGTGTTAAGACTGTTTAGCAGTACTCTGAGCTATGGAATGTGCACTCATTCATGTACTTGGATTTTGTTTGTTTTTGCAGAATTGAATGCTGATTTATTATTAAAATCTTCATACATTAAAACCGGGTGCGACTCCATTCTTAAATCCTCTGGCCTTCCATACACCAAGTGGGGATACTGTTCTTTGACAATTAATAAAAGTGTACCCTGCCTTCAACTGCAAAACAAAGTGTAATGTCACAATACAAATCACTATGGTAATGTAGACAACTCATCTTAAGATGGATCTTAATGCTTTGTGAAATCGACCCCTGACCCTTCAAAGGAGGCAATGGTGAAATCTTCCAATTTCGTTTTTCCTTTAAATAGTGATGGCCTTTTTTAAGGTAACATTTGCCTTAACGGCACAAGAACAAGTCTCAGGCATGGACCTCTATTTATGTATTAGTTATTTCCTGGTTTTGGTTTTTGTTTTGTTTTTTTGTTTTTTTTACGCAGAGTGTGAGCCAAACCATTAAAACCTTACACATGGTAAAAAGGCTAGTTTCCAGTCAGGCCCCGAGTGTTACAATAAATTACAGACAATAAAGAATTATGTAATGATGAGATAAGAACTTAAGTGTGTTGAATTGACTGATTTGTTTGGAATGATAAACTATGACAGTTTGCAATGATATGCTGAATCTAAACAGTAACCTACACAAACGGTTATTTGCACTGTTGCTCTAATGCATAGCCTTTTATTTTAAAGTACCGTGATAACAGGGGAGGCCGTCGTACCTATAATTCTTAAAAGTTAAGTATGAAGAAAATTATTTGTCGCATCCTCAGCTTTCCTTGATGTTTTTTTTTGAACAAAACTAATTACAAGTAAATGTACTTGTTATTACAAAATCACGGTGACTTTTATAAGTCTTTGATATAAGTTACAAGACCAAGGCCTTTTTTCATGGTTCTACTTACCGAATTCTGCGCTTACGATCACCATTCTCCGCTTACTCTGCAAGCGCCGAACTCCTGCGCTAGCTGTGTAAGCGAAGAATGAATAGTAATTTAACGTGAAGTATACGCAGGGTCAAAAGCAAATAACAAACAACTCTGATGACAAACTCTTGTGAGTGACTCGAACCTTTTCAAAGGGGAATGGTTGATCAAGTTGTAAACAAAAACACCTTACATGTACATGGATTCGTCCGTCAGCTTTTCAACTTGAAGCTTGAAATGTTATACCTAAAGAACAGTAAAATACGTTGCAAAATGCGGAAGTGACCTCCGTTGTATGCATATTGCGCTGCGAATCTGAATAAATTGATTTAATATTTTGTCTTTAATTCATAGTCATTCTAACAAGGAAGTGATCGTTATATTGTGGAAAGATATCGTGTGTTAAAACTAAAATTATTGACATTATTGACATTATTGACATTACTCGCCCTCATATAACCTCTTACCTTTAATATATTTGCCGCGTAAGAATGTCTACGAAGTGCTGTATGGTTGTAGTTATCCAGTGGGACTTCTTCGCTCAGTTTATATTACATTTACTTTAAACTACGTTACTTAGGCTTAAGCTAGATAAATTAAGATAAATTGCGTGTATTATACAATTACGTGTAAAGTTGACTTTCAACAGGGAAAGTTACTGTATAGGTGTATACACTGCCAACTCAGTTCCTATCCCTGCTTCCTGTCAATATAAAGTTGTACTCAGGTTGTAAAACTCAGAGAGACTTGGTATAGATGTTGTTTCTTCCATGTGTAGCTGAAGACTGATCTCACTAGGTATGAAAAGAAATGGTGCTAGGCATTGATGCCTCTATACACCTGGTTCAAAGCTGGCTTAGAAATGCAATGAATTCACTACACTACTACATTCAATGTGGTTTTGCAGCGCATAAAGATGTCAAGATACTGCTCATTGGTGGATTACTGTTAAAAAGTAAGTTATTATGAGTGAATATTTGAATCGTAAAAGATTTGTACCCTAAAGAGTCATTTCTTTTCGGTTGGAAAATTTGTGTATATTATGTTTTGTTTTTCTTTGATGAATCCTAAAAAGGACGTTTAAGGAAACTATACGTGTTGTACTTTCCCAAAAGTTGTTCACATTATCTAAAGCACCATAGTATATGACCATAGTATAACTTAGCAGGGTTGTGTCGCAAATCTAAGGCTGGGCAGTTAATTATGCCAAACAAACCCAAAGTTGTAATAAAAGTAACTTTGTTAAAACATGATGAAATTAGGCCCAGCTGTTGATTTATCAACTAAAGCACCTTTTCATGTTTACATGAATTTCTGAAAAAGAATTTACATTTCGTTTTTCTACTTTTTTTTCAAGTTACTAATGCTCAAGTAGTCACAGTGACTCTGCAATCTGAGGCCAGCAACAATTTCTTATTCCTACGCTATTCTGGACAGTTCATATAATTTGTATTCACTCTGGATTGGTTCAAAGGAGAGAGTGTTTAAGACCCATCTCCCAAAACGATTGCCGATTTCTTTCTAGAAGAATCATCTCCTACATATTCCAGTAATTATGATGACCGGTCGTCACGATACATTGTATCCAGATTTGTATTCAGAGTAATCATTCCATCGGTACTTTTGACATTTCCAATGTGGAATTTAGCAGGGATAGAGGGCGGTATTTGTGCAGAGTAACAGTGGTACAATCTGACGGAATGAACCCCGTGGATGCAATTGCCTCGATTGACTTGATTGTCTACAGTACGTAAAACATCATCAACATTAAACTTCAACGAATCGGTTATTGTAACACCATAGAAACATAATGTTCGTGTAACTGATCTTTGATGTGTGGGTATTTGTTTTATTTATTTGGGCTACTTGTAAATGTGTTTGTCATGCAAAATCAAAGTGACATTTATACCAGATGTTGTCGAAATCATCCTCGTTCGGCCTCCGTTAGTAAATTGACAAACAAGCAACTCTGATGAGAAGCCTTCCGGTTCGTTTATTTTGATTTAATAGATACCATAAAACTTGTGAGTGAGTCGAACCTTTTCAAGTGGAACGGTTGACTTTGAACCGTTATCTGATTATGATCGAGTTGTAAAAAAACACATTTTACATGTACATGGATTCGTCCTTCTGCCTTTCAACTTGAAGCTTGACTATTATAATAGATCAAAAGAACAGGAAAATGTGTTCCCAAATGCGGAAGTAACCTCCACTGTGTGTATATTGCGCTGCGAATCTGAATAAATGGATTTCATTTCAAACTAGGAAGTGAACTTCATTGAGTAGGATCTCGCGTTACAACTATTAAATTTGACATTATCAACTAAGCTGATAGATGAGACCACACAGTCGCCCCATAGTATGGTCTACATAGTGTGGTTTTGCAGCACATAAAGATGTCAGGACTATTACTGTTCATCGTTGGAATACTCTTAAAAGGTAAGTTGAGTTAATATTGGAAGAAGATTTGTACACAAAAACCATTATTTTATCTTCAAAACGATTTCGTATTTAGTACTTTGTATTTTGCATAGTCTTGTTTTTCCTTTACGAATACTTAAAAGGAAATTAAGGAAATTGTACGTTTTGTGCTTTCCCAATAGTTTTCTCAAATAATCTAAAGCACCATAGTCTATGCCAACTTAGCACGGCTGTAATGAAATGCTAAGGCTGGTAAAAGTGATATGACGTCTGCATTATTAATAATAAAAAGCTCTCAACTGAAATATGTATCCTATTGAGTTATAATCATGAGGCCCATATGATTTTTTGGTAAAATAATTCGGTCTTTGTTCTTCTGCCTACATTCTGTTTGGTTATTTCTGTAAACAAGAATTGTTAATTGTATTATTTGAGAATTTTTGGACGTATTTACTAATCTAATACGGAATATTGCTAATTCCTTGTACTTCATATTACTGACAATTAAGCTTCTTTTGTGTTTTAATCAAGTTGAAGGTATTTCTGCCGAACTGGACGTAGTCATCAGCAGTGGTCCATGGGTAGACGGTGGTACAGATACAACATTGACATGCACATCAACTTCATCTGGTCTGCCCAGAGCAGTCGAATTGAGAAAGGACTCTTTTGGTGGGTCATTTGATGATGCTGATAATATCCTTCTATATATGCGTAACCCATATGCCATATCATGGGATCCTTCAGTGGATCCAAACCATTATGAATTTGATCCAACTCTAAGTGGTGTTCCTCTCACCATTAAGTCAGTTTCATTGGATGATGAAGCTCAATACTGGTGCCGTTTGAATACTGTTGGAGTCGGATACGAGGTCGGTACAGCTGTGATGAGAATAAGAGGTGAGATGGTGACATTGGATAACGTATTTTTTGTGATGTGTATTCAGTGTTGTGCATTACATGATTCACAGTTTGGATTTACTACCGGGACCGTACTTCACAGACAATCCTTCAAAAAGAAGCATTTCAATTCACAGTTGTCAAGGAAAATAAACGCAAAACGTGTCTAAAACACATGAGTAATGGTTTGCCAAGAAGTGAAATGTTAAGCCCTTTCGGTTTAGTTTTCCACGTTGTTAAATTTTATTTCAATTTAACAAAATCACAACTCACTTTAATTACAGAACTTTGTTTAACTCCGTTCCAACCACAGTGCCACCAAATGCTGTTGCTGTATCCTATCTGGATACCTTGTACAGCATGGAGCCAAATCCGGTGTCCTTGGTATCTGGAAGTGATCGTCAGTTTACATGTAAAGCAAATGGCATTAAACCAGAAGCCATCTTCACATGGACATATGACAGCAACATTATACAAGGAACTCCACAAGAATCCACTACAAATGCCGATGATGCCAGATTGTTTGACAGCTCTAATGTAGTTACCATTGACATCCATGAGACCCCTGCACAGCAGCCCTTGAAGTGTGGTGCTACCAACAGACAAGATGAGTCCACAGACACAGAAGTTGAGATTAATCTAGTGCTACAAGTAAAAGGTGGATTCGAAAAATGTTTAAATTTTCCCTTTAAATGAAATTAATGTACAAGTGGAAAATGTAATGCTGCTCTATTACCCTGTTCAGCTCACATTCATCAGCATCTTGCATTGCTAAGTGGTTTTCTTTCATATTACTATATTGTTACAAAAGTTACATATTATTCACCATGTCTTTGCAGGTTGTCAAAGCATCAGATACAATGATCCCATCTTAAACAAAATGGTAAAACAAGCTCTATACCATTTTAAACTCATTTTTTCTTGTCTTATTTACAGTGCCTCCCAAGGGATCTTTGATGTCACTTTATGACTCAAGCATGGGACTCGTCAGTCCTGAAACTCCATTGGCTGTTGATGAAGGAACACCATACACAATTACATGTAAGGTACAGGGTAGCAGACCAGCTGTGTCTATTCAGTGGATGGTAGATGGTGCACCACACCAAGTTCCAGATACAACCCATAGTGAAGTCAACGGATTGATTGACACCCAGGGTATGTTGACATTCACCTCTACACGTGACAACCACAGCAAGAATGTGACATGTACAGCAAGTACAGCAGAGTCGCAGTCTCCTCACCCGTTTGTCACGACTAGTTTGGATGTCGCAGGTATGTACATGTACCCCATGTCAACGAATATGGTTCAGCGCTCTTCGACACGTGCGTAAAAAAAATACCTAGGGCCTACATAGTTGAGCTTTTGTAGTTTTGGGAATCTAACTTTTTTAATATAAATTTCACCACACTGTCATCACCGATGTATAGCTTGCTGAATTGTAAAGGGCATTGCTCTTTTGAGCTCATTGGAGCATTTCTTTGTCGGTGCACCCAACTCACAGCTATTTGCCATCAAAAGTGTATTAATCTATTGAACTTGGACAGGTTCACAAAGGCACTCAGAACGTTTCCTCTGAGATAGGCCAGTAATATTTTGGCCTACAAAAAACTAATAAAGTAACAGCAATTAGAGGAAAACAAAGATAATGCCATGGCAATTGTCACAGCACAGCTAGTACATCACTAATCTGTGGAGTCCACAAGAAGCTGGAAAAACGGAAATGCGGCATACCGTTAGGCCAAACATGGGGCCTCCTTATAATATTAACAGCAAAATGTGTCCAACGGTGGGCACACCGGGAATAATGAATTGATTAAATTGTAATTAGTTTGTTCTTCTATTTTTGTATTTGTCCAGTAGCCTAAAATATAACAATCAGAGTTTACAAACGGGTAAACGTTTGATTTTTTGGAACATTGTTATGTTGGCTTCGGATTTATACTTTGTACCTAACCATTTTCATTTAATAGTGTTTGTCATTATTGATATCTGACATTATTGGATCCTTATAATTGAAATTTACTTTCCACAAATTGTCAAATCGTAAGACTGACAATTTTTGAGGCAAACAAATATATTATTCTATACAGGTCCACCTGACACCCCCGTGATATCTGGTAGTCTTACAATGACTGAGAATGTGGCTACTACACTGACATGCACAACAGACCTGGGATATCCTAAAGACTGGTACTTGGCGTGGTCTAATAAAGACATTCTTATAGAGAATCAACCTGGTACTACGGCAGTCCTATCAGTAACCAGTCAACGTTACATGTTTACCAGTCATCTTGACTTTACTCCTAACAGACAAGACAACATACACTTCATTACGTGCACTGCAAGTAGAACCTTATGGACTTCAGCACCTTTACCAGAGAAGACATTGGGTCCTATAAATGTCCAATGTAAGTACTTAAACTCATACAAACGATCACTGTGGTTTTTCTCTAAAAGGCATAGTATACCTATGGTTTTTGTATCCGTTGATTAAATTTTATATAATTGTAGATATATACCATAAAACAAACTGTGAAAGTTTCATTTGTAGCGGTGGTAGCGTTTTTGAGATATCGCCAAAAATCTTGAGCGGTTGTGTCCGTGCAGGAAGAATAATCCGTAATTGGAACACACAATCTGAGAAACGACTCATGCAGAAACGTGTCTCAGATTGAAATGGTTTTGAATCCCAATCTCTACAACCACATTCATTTAAAGGGAATTGTTTCTCAAAATGGTATTCATTATCAACAGATGTTTACATTGGTTTTTCGGTCATTAGTTTTTGGGAGTAATTTTCAAGGGCATTAATGCACATCACTTATGCGTTCTAGGGACAACGGTGGTAAACAAAATGTACAGATGTAACAGTGTGTACTAATACTCAATTTAGTTTGTATAAATTGCTAATTTATATATGTTGTATATCGCAACTTTTCTTTTTGGTCATACGGTACAAACGAATACCAAACATGAGTAAAATCAAACGTGTGACTCTAATTACCTAACATATTTAAAATCAATCTGTACTCTGTAAAAATTGATAGGATTCCAGATTTCTACTTGAGGTAATATTCACATCTAGCCGGTCCGTAGGCTTTGTTGATGGTTATTTTCTTGACTTTCAAAAATTCGGGTTTGAAATGTAATTATTGGGGTTGCATGGTTGGTAGTGCGTAAAGCACTTGCCTCCACCATTGTGGCCTTGGTTCGATTCCCGGCTAAAGTCATTTCTGTCTAGAGTCCTGTGTTGGTTTTCTGCTGTGCCAAGAAGGTTTTTCTCAGGGCCCCCGGTTTTCTTCCATCCGGAAAAATCAAACATTTTTGACTTCTGGATACCGTGTTCATGTATGAGTTCAATTGTCATTGTGAGTTGATGTAGCTAGCTAGGCTGGCACAAGACACCCTTGCATGTCTGTGGCTGAACACGTTGGGACCGTTGTCATATCACGTGGTTGACATTGTAAACGGAGAACACTGACTTTGTTTTGCCACCAGATGAGACCAATATCACAAACAAGCACCAAACTGAGGTTAGTTTCAATAGTGGTTCGACTGCAATCCTGTCCTGCACTGCAAAGGGCAACCCTTCACCTGTCATTACATGGCTCAATCCTGACAATGAAGAGATCATCATCGGTGGAAACAATGACAAGTACATGGTGGAAGTATCATATTCAACATCTGATGCTGATATGACCATTGGAAATGTGACCACCAGCAAACTGAGTATCCGGGCAGTGGACGCTCAGGTGGACTATGGGGTGTATATCTGCAACAGCAACAATGATTTCGGAAACCCAGACTCGCATGAAATCATTCTCAATGGAACAAGTAAGATTAAATTTAGGATTGGTAAGGCTGTAATGACAATCTGTCCATATATAATGGTAGATAAACTTGTCATATCAAAGGATCAAAAATTGTTTAAGAAAATTAGTACCGTAACGAGTCCTAATTGGCTGGTTAACACGTCATCCGTCGGTCAAATGCTTTGTCTACAGTTAAACTGATGTTAAAGTTAGATCCACTGGGAATCTCGCATTGCTTTGGCATTGTACTTTTAGTTTTCCAGTTTGATGATGACTTTATTATTTACGATTAATAGTACGATTATCTTAACTGGCTTGACATTCTGAGGATATTAAAGCAAGGTTCTTTGTGTTACCGTTTCGTTGGTGAAATCTTAGGAGTACCAAACAAGCCAACTGGTGTCGTACTGACTGAGCGGACTTCGACCTCATTAGCTGTAAGATGGAGAGCTGGTTATGATGGCGGTGAGCCCCAGTGGTTTCATGTCGGCCACAAGAAGACTACAGACTCCTCAGAGACAGTCAGCGATACGATTGATGGAGCATTGACTACATACAACGTGGATGGTCTTGAGTCATACACGGAGTACGAGATCAATGTCTATGCTGAGAATGACCTGGGGAGAAATCCAAGTCCAGCCAGCGTAGTGGAATACACATTGCGTAAGTTTTCAATTATTCTGTTTGATAACTTTGAATCATACCTGCGTCTTAATTTTTTTTTATCATGATTGAAAACGTCAGCATTCTCACACTGCAGTTTCGATTACGGTCATGGCTTGCTCCCGTTATAAAACATAAGCGGCAGATCGATGTAAGTGTTACAGGTGTAGTTACTTTCATTTCAAATGATTTGCATATAAAACTAAACAGATACAATTTTGTCTAGCCATATTTATAGACATAAGTGGTCTTAAATTTGTTTTGATTTTATAGTCAATCATTTATGTCATTACTTTTTTTATATCTACATATGATCATGTGTCATCAAGCTGGAGCCCCAACCTCGGATTTAGGTAATTATCTACAACATTAAAACAAAATTGATAAAAACAAAACAACTTGAAAACAAAAATTGTTATATGGCTCGCAAAATGTTAGAAAATAACTTTATACTGATTATACTTAATAATCATTCATTTTCTTTGATTTCATTCATATTGGAAATAATTAATTCAATCAAGAATAAACATCTATGTCAATAAATAAGAAGATATATCATATGGAAACACCAGTATTTTTTCGGTTCACAAAAATGGCTCAATTGAATGAAGTGAAAATTTTCGCTAATTTTCT
Source organism: Leptasterias polaris (assembly GCA_037783415.1). Lineage (NCBI taxonomy): Eukaryota > Metazoa > Echinodermata > Asteroidea > Forcipulatida > Asteriidae > Leptasterias > Leptasterias polaris. Next base: position 11,679,403 of record JAZGTN010000009.1, read on the forward strand.
GATATATATGCAAATGAAATATTCTACAGAATATAACAACTGTACTGTGCACGAGAACTCCATTCAGCAAGGCACTTTAAACCTTAATTGCTTCATAAAAAGTTGGGTTGGTAGTGCATTCTGCTCTACCAGCCAGGCTCCTAAAGTATGATACCCATGTCTACTTCCCACGGACTATGAAGAGGGTAACCTTGTTTCAGCCCCTGGATAGGGTGGCAACGTGCCCCTGGTGAAGTTGATTTTGAAGTCGACAGCCTAAATGAGATAAATGTAGCCCTCACCTTGAAGTTGCTGTCCAACAACAACAATATATCATTTGGTAGCACGGACCATTTTATTATTATTATTTTGTTTGTTTTCTTTCTTCAGATTTCACCTTATTGTATGACTCTAATGAGGGCACAGTGATGATTGAGGGATTAAAAGCTAAAGGTGGATGCATCCAGCTGGAGGTCAAATATGAAGGCATCGCAGATTGGGCTTCTTGTGGAGACTGTATCCAAACTGACGGCGAAATAAATCTAATATTTTGGTGTCAACAAACTCGAAAACGCAGAAGGCGGGCTGTTGGAGACGTAGAAGTTGTGCGTGCCAAGCTTTGTCAAATGAATGGTCAACTATGCAGTGATTTCACTGATGTGATGGAACTTGGTAAGTTTACGTGAATGGGAGACGTGCGAGATGACAGCTAAAAAAGCCAGTGTTTTAGAGATGGGTCAGGCCCCCATCAGAATCCTGGTCATTTCTGACCCGGATGTTTTTAGAGTGTACCGACTCAGAAAACAAAACCCTGACATCAAATAAATCTAATAAGTTGGGGAGAGGAGGTGGTCACGTTCACTGACCAGCTGACTCAAGCATGTATGAGGTCACGTGATTTGTACAATATGTATCGTTGTTTCATGTACAAAACAATACTTCTGTTTTTCTTTTCTCTTGTAATGTTGTCTTTTTGCACAGAACTCAATCCAGTGACAGACCCGCCTGCACCGTCATCTACCGGAGTTATTGTTGGTGTGATCGTCGGGGTGGTTTCACTAGCTGTCATTGTTTTCTTAATTGGAATGTTTATGGGAAGGAAATTCAAAAATAGAAATCGTAAGTATTGACTTTACGTCTTAATAATTGAGCTAAATACTAATCGGATGAAAAGATGAAAATGAGTTCGATTTTCATGTGATTTCTTTCACTTGCCTTTCAGGTCCAGAGGAAGTACAGCTGACAATGCAAAGGTAGACTTTCCTCTTGCTATTTTGTTTTCCTCTTTTTTCTTCTGTTCAGTTCTGTTTTTGTTATAACAATAATAGGCTCATTTAATTGTAACTCTATATGCCATCTCCTGTCAGCATTGTCCCTCAGCAGTGTACATAGGACAAACTGGACAGTCGCTACGATGAACAACCACAAGTTTGACATCAGAAACAATAACATACATAAACCAGTAGCTGAGCACTTTAAATCTACCTGGCCATTTCCTGTACCACCTCAGTGTGGCCATTGTTCAGCAGAGAGCGTTTCAGAGACAGGTTTGAAAGGGAAGCTGTTGAACTAAAGATCATCAAGATACTGAACTGTATCAACCAAGGACTCAATAGGGATCGTGGTTTCTGTCCCACCATCAGGAATATATGCTCCTTATCAATTACTCCAACCATTGTTATTGAATTCTTTCACTAGTATCTTTCTTGTATATATACCGCGTGTATTTGACTTGTCCCCTTCATCTGATATAGTTGTTGCTACGAAAGCTCATGCAGTTTGTGTATGTAATTAGTTAGTCATTAAGTGCTACCACTATTGTCTTTGTTATAAACAAAATGATACAGAAATGGTTTAGATAATGTCCTTAGCAGTTGAAATTGAGAACCGTAAGACGACTGTAAATTGTAGGAAGACGTCGGAACGTTTGAGGAAATTAAACTCTAAAGATGTGCAGGTGCAGGACGATTGAAGGAGCTGTGTCGTCATAGTCAAAGCAGGCCTGTGGCTGTACATGGAATAGACCCCTTGCATATGACGGCACACTCTCAAAAAGCACACTCATCGAGGCAGAAGGAGGCAGCTCAATAGACGAAAGCTGTTTGTGCGTAAAAACGTGCGTGAGACCTCTGCGTACCAAAAGCGTGTGACGTCATATCCAAGGGGTATTGTTAACCCTCACCGGGTTACGTTACTGCACCCATGTGCGCACTTCCCCCATAGATTTGGTACAGGGAAGGGAGGGCGCGCACGTACTGTGACTGGGTGAGAGTTCATAATTCCAAGCACAGACACAGGCCTGCTTTAATCTCGACGACATAGCCCCTTTAAGTTTTAAGTTAATTGATATTGACAAAGATATTGACAAAATAGGGAGACCGCCAACATAGGGCTAGATAGCTCAGTTGGTAGAGCGCCGGCACGTTAAACCGGAGGTCGTTGGTTCAAGTCCCGCTCTAGTCAATTTTTCTTTGTTCAACCCAAAATGATATAAATTTAATAACATTTTTAGTTGTAGAATTATTACTAGATAAAATGCCAGACAACTATTTCCAATCTTTCTTCAGAAAACAACGAAGCCGGGAGAACAAACGAAATGATGTTGACGGATTGTCTGACTATCAAGAGGTTTCAGGTACCTATTCAATAACCAGTGCTAAAGCCTGACGAAACAAAATCTCAAAATTACTACGAATTTTTGTAAATAAAGATAAACAACGTCTTGCAAGAGCTCGATGTGCACGTATTTCGTATACTTCAGTAATATCGTAATAATGTTAGAAGAAGACATCTGATCACCTCCAAAAAGAGGAATCTATTACCATGGTATACAAAACAACTGGTGCATGCTCTACAATGGGATCCATGGGTTGTGTACAACTCGATAGGGGCAAATAACATCCGTATCTCGGGTGTACACAACACCATGGACCCATCACAGTGTTTATGTTTTTTCTCAGACTTGGCCATTGTTGACCAATCAGCAAACAGGACATACGCCAATTTAATATTCAAGGACAAGTCTTTTCCACGAGACATGCTGAAAATTGTAAAGGAGCTTGGACAAGGTGCCTTCGGGCAGGTGTTTCTGGCTGAAGCAAATGGACTCATTAAGAAGTCGAAAATTACATTAGTCGCCGTCAAGACACTCAAAGGTGCGTATAGTGATTTAACAACTCTACACAATGTATGTTTTGTAAAAGACAACAGTTGTGTAAATAAGTTTAATATTTCACTGAGCGAAGGTAACAGTTGTGTAAATAAATATAATAATTAGTTAACTATTTTTCAAAGAAATGTTCGGCAAAGAATAATGATGTTGTTTGATGTCCCATAAATAATATGAAAGTTTGCATATTTTGCAAACCCCCAAAAGACTAATACTAGGCGTGTAAAAGTGTTTATTTCAAGTTTGCCTAAAAATGTTTACCTTCAGGAAGTTTTTCAGTTTTGGCATTGCATCCAAACAGCCTGTCGCAATACTATATACATATATTCTTACATAGTCGTCAAGAACTTAGTCAATGTCTTAGTTAAACAAAATATTTCAAATTATTGATAATTTTCATTTAAAACACTTTTTTCGTAGACGGCGCAAGTCAAAGTGACAAAGATGATTTGATTCGCGAGATGGATTTGATGAAGAAGTTGCCTGAACACAAAAACGTTGTCAGACTTATGGGTTTCTCGATCGAACAAGGTACAAATAACTTTCAGTTTTCCCAATTGTCTTTGAGGAAGTCATTTTTACCAGTTTGAATAACAGAGTGTTTCCGATTTTATAAAGCGGTGCATTGCTTTGTTATTACTGGTTGTTGTTGTTGTTGTTGTTGTTGTTGTTGTTGGGTGTGGTGGTGGTGTTTAGTTTTTTTTTTGTTTTTTTTAATGTTATTCATTCATTGCGCCATTTGTTGCGTTGTTTGTTTAAGTTGCACTGTTTTGATATTATTATGTTAATTGTTGCGTGGTATGTCAAAACTGCGTTAACGCACAATTTTGCCGTTTCTTTACAGTATCCGTTCGTCTGTTTCGAAATATTGAAAGTAAAGCAAAAATACATTCCTTTTTTCTTTTTTTTTACTTTTAGGCCTAAGGCTTTTAAATGCTCTGCTCATATTTCTTAGAAGCCTTCGTCAATACGACTGAAATACATGTTATTGCTTAACCCTTCCAGATACTCCGTACATTATAGTTGAGTACCTATCCAAAGGTAATCTGAAAGACTTGCTGAAAGACAGTCGCAGTAAAGGAGGAAGTGTGTACGGAAACCTGCATGGTGTGAGTAGGTCACTCACATCTTGGGACCTTATGAAGTTTGCTAATGACGTAGCTGACGGTATGCACTACATATCAGCACAGAAGGTACATGTAAATATAGGGGGTACCCGTGATTTGGGCGGGAAAAAATAGATGGGAAGTGAATGTAGTTGTACTAATTTATTGGTTGTAAAAGGACAATTCGCAGTTTTATAAGATGTACTTTTGCTTTTATTTTATCGCAGTATATCCATAGGGACCTTGCTGCTCGCAACGTTCTTGTTGCTGAAGACATGACTTGCAAGGTGTCTGATTTCGGACTCGCTCGAGATGTGATTGACAATAGAGTATACGAAAGAAAATCTGAGGTTAGTTGACTAAACAGTAAAATCCTGAAACGCGTTTGTATTACCTTTCGTAAAACTACACATTACGCTTGAAAAGTGTTCTAATTTTAGCAGGCGTGCATATTTTAAGTCTGCTGCCACTTAGCGTCCAGAAAGTCACCAATTAGTTTTGCGAATCGATGGATGAAATGGCATGTTATTTGAAAAGCCTTGTTTATGTTTATGAAAATGAAATCAAACTGACCAAAAAAGTGTGTAGCTTACTTTTAAATGCTTGATTGTTGGCAGGGACGACTGCCTCTCCGCTGGATGGCATTGGAGTCTATACTTGATGAGCTGTACACAACAAAGAGTGACGTATGGTCATTTGGAGTACTATTATGGGAAATTGTTACACTTGGTAAGTTCTTCCTCAAAAATACATGTTGTAGCTGTAATGCTTCACAGGGGTCTGACCCACTTCTGGGTCAGGCTGACCCAGCTGACCCTGGTTTTAAAAGAAATGGGATTTTAACCATATATTGCTGCGTCAGTTTGATCCTTTTCTGGGTCATTTTGACACAGATTCCGGGTCATATTGACCCAGTAATGGGTCAGGCTCCAAGAGACCCTAAATCCGAATCAAATCTGACCTGGGAGTCTTGAGGGTGTAAAGGAAGTAAAGCTTCTTTAAAACGAAACAGTATAAATCTATTATGCTCTCTAACTATTTGTCTTTATTCTCGATTCAATTTTATTCGCAGGTGCCCGACCATATCCTACAATGAGTGCTAAAATGATGCTAAATGAGCTTCGTGGTGGGTACCGTATGCCCAAACCAACACACTGTCAAGAGGAACTGTAAGTTAGCTATACCTTTACTGCAAGTGTTATGAACGGGCAAATATCGGGTACATTGAACCCCAAGGTCATTGATCTGAGTTGAGTCTGAGTGGAGTCCCTTATCTGAGCCAATTTGCCCTGAAATCCACATCAACACACAAATCTCAGATACAAAAAGCTGAAATCAAACCGAAAAAACCACAACGACAATAGCAACAACATTAATAACAACAACAACAACAGCAAAGAAACTATCATATTCTCCAAAAGTCCAAGCTTTCGGTTTTAAACGAAATATTAAACCGAGAAAAGGGTTCAGAAATACCTGGGATTGTGCATTGCATTTAAAATCTATCCGGGGCGCGGGCACTTCTTACCTATGGATTAAGGCCACGGTGGTGGTTTTTTCTTCGTTTTTTCATTTTGTTGTGTTTGTTTTCTTTTTTCATAATCTCTCTATAAACCAGTTCAGGTTGTTCCCATTGTTGTCATGTAATAGTCTTTTACTTGATATCTAAGATCGGTCTACAAAATAATTAAAAACACATCAAATTGCTTATCGCGTGAAAGTTGACATTTAGGGCATTTGTAATAAATGTATATTGTCATTTCAGTTCAACCACGGATTCGTGATGATGTCTTTAATAGTTACATTTATTTGGATGTAAACATTGTTTCTTAGGTATCAGATGATGCTAAAATGCTGGGAAGAGCAGCCAGAGAAACGACCAACGTTTAAAGTAATTGCAAGTGAGCTTCAAAGTCTGAGAGAATTAGACAAAGTAAGTTTAAGTGTTTCGAGTGTTTATTCAATCAAATTGAATACAATTTATAGGCTATGTATCTCAACAGAGCTGTGCTGACTAACATTAATGATGATTGTTTTTGTTGTTTTATTCCCTACAGGATTACATAATAGTAACCGCCTACGAGGAAACCATTTATGTGGTCACCATACCTGATGGCGAGCAGGAAAAATGTTAGCCCATTTTGCAGCTTTTTCATATTCCTGATAAACAATTAACCAAACACATAAGTTTTGTAAATTTGGTACGGGCTTTATGTCACCTTAACGTTCATATACTTTAATTAAACAAAATCAAATCGATGACGTTCAAAGACAAAATAATATATCTCTTTTGCAAATATTGTTTATTTCGAGCAAGTCTCAAGTTAGGAGTATTAATTAACGGCACATTGGGAAAATGTTTTTGATGTTATTTCATGATATTATGCCTGTCTAACTTAGGTAAATTTCGAGTTTTTAGTGCACCGGTATTTTTATAATGATTGTAAAGTGCTGGTATATACAGATAGTTGTGGCGTTCTATAGCCTTTGTCCTTGTTGACACAGGTACATGATTCGACAAGGCACCGTCACTTATAAGTAATGCATTGTAAACTGACCATGATCATGCCATCATAATAAATCCACTCTTACAGGCGAGGAGGATTCTAAACATTTTTCCGGAACGGTATCATCATGGGTGTTTTGAGAGACGTCTTTTATCTGGAAAGTTTTGCTGAAAATCGACGGTGGATGGTCAAATCTGGTGACACGGGACAAATCTTAATTTATACTTTTGTAACTTTTTCAATTGAAGCATACTCTCAAGATTTATGCAGAAAGATCTGTAACAAAAAAGTATTGTGTTATATGTTGTAACCGATATAAACATCGTTTGCTTTTTGATAATTGCCTTTATATAGTTTATGATATTAATGTTTTATGCAAAAACTCAAAAGTATTATGATTATTGTTGGACTAAAATCGGCCTGTATGAATGACCATTTATATAACAATAATAATACGTAAAGTCGATGGAGAATACGTACACGATATTGATATTTTTGTACCAGTAGTTTAGTTAATTAATTCATGATGATGTAGTAACATGATGGTTAATTTCATCAATCAAATTTTATCAAGTATTATTATACCAGTTTCTGAAATTTGAATAAGCTCCAGAAAAATAGCTTGATCTTGCTGATTTTGGCAGAGGCTAGCACTAGTTCCTTTTACTGAACATGATAAAACATACTTTTCGTTTTCTGTGTAAGGACAAGTCAATCCTTTTCACTGAAAACTACTAAGTGAGATTGAGTTCACTTCTTTAGCTATTCACAACCACGCTACTGCAGGTTACGGAGTGATGGGTACGGTCATTGACAATAAACTAAAATGGAGTAGCGACACTAAAATACTCTGTGGTAAAGCTAGACAACGGCTCTATTCCCTCAGAACATTTAAAGGGTTTAATGTATATGACTGTATATTATTGGTTCTTTGTTATCAGTCTTTGATTCAAAGCATTCTTACTTTAGTTTTATCTGTAAATCTTTGGAGTGTACAAAAGAAAATGTTAACAAATTGGAAATACATATAGGAAGATTGTTCAGCGCATGGACAAGGCTATAAGTTCTCTCTACCTCCTCGGTACCTCGCTATGAAAAGCAGGTTCTGTTAAAAGTTCATAAAATAATGCATGACCCCTAACACTCACTGCACAATTGTTTTTTATTCCCTCTCCATGGGTGCTCTCCATGACCGTTGCTCTCCATGACCGTACCCATAAAAATATCAATGAAATTTCTAAGAAAGCCAATCAAAAACTGTATATGCTCCGCCTTCTTAAGAGGTTTGGATTTAATGATGTTGAGCTCATATCAATTTATAAAAGTTATGTGAGGCCTGCTGTTGAATATGCTGATGTTACTTGGTCTTCCTCAATTACTGCTGCCCAGAAGAAGACTCTGGAGCACCTGCAAAAACGTGCATGCAGAACCATTTTGGCACAGCGCTATACTTCGTATGCGGATGCTATGCAGCTTTGCGGGCTTGAGTCTCTTGCTGATAGGAGGGAGAATCATTGTCTCAGCTTGGCTGAAGGACTTGCCAATTCAGAACGTACAAATGATCTTCTCCCTCCTACCAGACGGGAGTCTCACGCCCGCAACCTGCGTAATGCACATCATTATTCTTACTTACGCACCAGGACATCACGATTCAAAAACAGCCCAATACCCTATTTCATCAGCTTGCTGAACAAGTAGAATATTTTGCTCTGTGTTCAGTTTTTAATAATCTTTTTTAAATTAGTGCCACCACCTCAAATCTGTGCTAGATTATTACTCGCATTTAGATTAATAATAAAACTGCCCGTGCTTACTTTTTACCAGTTATCTAAATAGGGCCTTAATATTCCTTGTGAGCAGCTTTTTTAATTTTTAATTTTTTCAATGTTTTTTTCAATGATTTTAATATTGTAAATTATCATGCAATTTGGCCTTCGGGTCACAATGTGATAATGTGAATAAAAATATACCTATACCTATGTCCCACGGACCTCTCATTGACGCTCCAGACAATCTTTTGTTCAGTTAACATGTGCCTACTATAAGCTCGCTAGTCAACCCCTGATCACTTCTACATTTTATCCTTCGTTTCTTCCTTTTTATCTCCTGGTTTGCTGTATCTTTAATTTTTGTTAAGGTAGTTTTGTATTGTAGTTTTTGATGTTTATTGTACTTTGCGTGTTCGTGTCGTAATTTTGGATGTTAATGCGGGTTTTTTATATTTTTCGTTTTACTCTGTGCCTACATAACTATTGTTAAATACATATAGTTGTTTATATTTACCTGTTTGCCAGTGTATTCTTGTGAGCATTGTTTTGTTGTGCTTAGCTACTTTTGTGCATAAAGGTAGGATACCTTTGATAATTACTCTACAAATTAATGACCATAAAACTTACTTGGTAAAGAGCACTGGAGAGCTGTTGATTAATCCTAATCATTGTTAGAAATGACATTATTTGAAGAAATGTAGTTTTGGAGAAAGAGGTAAATTTTCTCACACAGGCATGAAGCTTTTCTCAAATTTCTGGTAACACACAATTCTATGCAACAAGGGTATTTTTTCTTTCATTATTTTCACAGGTTTGAAATGTTATGCATATATTGGGATACACCAAGTGGGGATACTGTTCTTTGACAATTAATAAAAGTATACCCTTTCTTTATTACTGCAAAACAAAGTGTGATGTCACAATACAAATCACTAATGGTAATGTAGACAACTCATCTTAAGATGGATCTTAATGCTTTGTGAAATCGACCCCTGACCCTTCAAAGGAGGCAATGGTGAAATCTTCCAATTTTGTTTTTCCTTTATATAGTGATGGCCTTTTCTAAGGAAACATTTGCCTTAACGGCACAAGAACAAGTCTCAGGCATGGACCTTTATTTATGTATTAGTTATTTCCTGGGATTTTGGGTTGGGTTTTTTTTTACGCAGAGTGTGAGCCAAATCATTAAAACCTTAAACATGGTAAAAAGGCTAGTTTCCAGTCAGGCCCCGAGTGTTACAATAAATTACAGACAATAAAGAATTATGTAATGGTGATATAAGAACTCAAGTGTGTAATTGACTGATTTGTTTTGAATGATAACCTGTGCCAGTTTGCAATGATGTGCTGAATATAAACAGTAACCTCTACACAAACGGTTATTTGCACTGTTGCTCTAATACATAGCCTTTTATTTTAAAGTACCGTGATAACAGGGGAGGCCGTCGTACCTATAATTCTTAAAAGTTAAATGTATCAAGAAAATTATTTGTCGCATCCTCGGCTTTTCTTGAATTTCTTTTGAACAAAACTAACTACAAGTAAATGTACTTGTTATTACAAAATAACGGTGACATTTAAAAGTCTTTGAGATGAGTTCCAAGAGCAGGGCCCAATTTCATGGTTCTACTTACCGAATTCTGCGCTTACGATCAACATTCTCCGCTTACTCTGCAAGCGCCGAACTCCTGCGCTAGCTGTGTAAGCGAAGAATGAATAGTAATTTAACGTGAAGTATACGCAGGGTCAAAAGCAAATAATCAACAACTCTGATGACAAACTCTTGTGAGTGAGTCGAACCTTTTCAAAGGGGAATGGTTGACCGAATTTTGAACTGCTATTTTGATTATGATCAAGTTGTAAAAAAAAACACCTTACATGTACATGGATTCGTCCGTCTGCCTTTCAACTTGAAGCTTGGAATGTTATACCAAAAGAACAGTAAAATACGTTCCAAAATGCGGAAGTGACCTCCGTTGTATGCACATTGCGCTGCGAATCTGAATAAATTGATTTATTTTGTCTTCAATTCATAGTCATTCTAACAAGGAAGTGAACGTTGTAATGAGTGAGATCTCGTGTTAAAACTAATAACATTGACATTATCAACTAAGCTGACAATTGGGACCACACTCGCCCCATTGGTCTACTTTCATTATGGTTTTGCAGCGCATGAAGATGTCAGGAATAGTACTGACCTTCGTTGGAATACTAATAAAAGGTAAGTTATTATGAGTATTTGAATCGTACAATATGTGTACCCCTAAAGAGAAATTTTTTATTTTTGGTGGAAATCTGTGTATGTTTTTTGTTTTTTTGACGAATCCTAAAAGGGACGTTTAAGGATACTATACGTGTTGTACTTTCCCAATAGTTGCTCACATTATCTAAAGCACCATAGTCTACCAATGTGAACTTAGCAGGGTTGTGTCGCAAATCTAAGGCAGAGAAATTAATTATGTTCCGTGCATTTCTTAATTAACATGAGGGATATTATTTTATTTTGAAGTACAATTATTTACAAGAATTGACAGGCTGCCACCATGGTTTACTATAGTGTTCGGCTCAAATTGGCAAACAAACCCGAAGTTGTAATAAAAGTAACTTTGTTAGAACATGATGAAATTAGGCCCAGCTGTTGATTTATCAACTAAAAGCACCTTTTCATGTTTACATGAATTTCAGAAAAAGAATTGACATTTCGTTTTTCTACTTTTTTTTCAAGTTACTAATGCTCAAGTAGTCACAGTGACTCTGCAATCTGAGGCCAGCTATGTTGGCGACCGCACTAATAATTAATATAATTGTGGTGCTTATATAGCGCTTTCCATCGTATCAACAATCTCAAAGCGCTTTACAATATTATTCCCCCGTTCATCAGGCCATGGGACCTCGCGGCAGCCGATTATCAGCGCTCATCGTTCCTCTACCCTCACGGGTACCCATTTATACCCCTGGGTGAAGAGAAGCAATTATAGCAAAGTGTCTTGCTCAAGGACACAACCGTCATGACCAGGACTCGAACCCACACCCCGATGACTAAACCACCAGAACTTGAATCCGATGCTCTTAACCACTCGGCCATGACAGCCCCACTTTCTTGTTCCTACGCTATTCTGGACAGTTCATTGTATTCACTCTGGATTGGTTCAAAGGAGAGAGTACTTCAGACCCATCTCCCCCAAAAGATTGCCGATTTCTTTCTAGAAGAAACATCTCCTACATATTCCAGTAATTATGATGACCGGTCGTCACGATACATTGTATCCAGATTTGGAGACAGTGATCATTCCATCGGTACTTTTGACATTTTCAATGTGGAATTTAGCAGGGATAGATGGCGGTATTTGTGCTTCGTAACAGTGGTACAATCTGACGGAATGAACCCCGTGGAGCCAATTGCCTCTACTGACTTGATTGTCTACAGTACGTAACAATAAACTTCAACGAATCGGTTATTGTGACACCATAGAAACATAATGTTCGTGCAACTGATCTTTGATGTGTGGGTTTTTGTTTTATTTATTTGGGCTACTTTTTGTTTTTGTTCGTCGTTCAAAATCAAGGTAACATTTAGACAAGATGTTGTCAAAATCATCCTCGTTGGGCCTCTGTTAGTAATTTGTCAAATAAACAACTTTAATGACAAACAAATCTAACATTCTTTTCATTTATTTTGATTTAAATAACATAAAACTTTTGAGTGAGTCGAACGATTTAAAGTGGAACGATGACCGATATTTGAACCGTTATTTGATTATGATCAAGTTGTAAAAACACACCTTACGGTCGTGTACATGGACTCGTCCGTCTGCCTTTCAACTTGAACCTTGGCTATTAGACCAAAAGAACGGTGTTCTCGAATGCGGAAATAACCTTCAATGTTTATGTTGCGCTGCGAGTTTGAATAAATGGATTTGTTTTCAATTCACAGGGGATTTGTTTTCAATTCATAGTCATTCTAACAAGAAAGTGAACGTTATATTGAGTAAGATCTCGTGTTACATCTAATAATTTTGACATTATCAACTTAGCTGATAAATGAGACCACAGCCGCCTATAGTGGTCTAAATTCATTATGGTTTAGCAACACATGAAGATGTCAGGACCATTGCTGTTCATCGTTGGAATATTGCTAAAAAGTAAGTTATTATCTGTGAGTGAATCTTTGGGGACATTTTTTTTGTTTAGGTCTCCTTTTTCTATGTCGAATCATAAAAAGGAAACTATTTTAAGAAAATGTTACGTCCTAAGCTTTTAAAATAGGCTAGTTTTTCACATTGTCTAAGGCACCATAGTCTTTCAATGTGAACTTTGCAGGGTTGGCGCACTGTTAATATTTAAGGCTGGTAAAGTAACATGACGTGTGCATTTTTAATAAATAAAGTAGAATATAATGATTCACATAAATATCCCTTTGAAATGTGGTTTTGGTGTAATTTCATGACAGAACACGGTCTGCTATTTTATTTTGTTGTAACAAATATTCGAATCCATAAAATAGGAAGACCTACATAGGGCTGGATGTTGGTAGAACGCCAGCACGTTACACCGGAGGTTGTTGGTACAAATGTCTGCTCGGGGCAATTTGTCTTTGTTTTTTTGCGTGAATGAATGCCGCCTTCGTCTGTAGAGAATTAGATTATTTGCTGCCCACCATTAGGATGGGGTCTAATATAATTGCAACCAGTACATGCAATGTGACGTCTGGAATTGTTGAAACAAAGACCAAATAATATTATTGAGGCTTCTTTACTATTGTGAACAACGCAGAGTCAAAAATCATACACGTATTATATAGTTGTATACAACTGACGTTACAAAAGGGGAGCATACAATTGTAGTGTATGTAATTAAGTGGAAACTTGGTGAGGTCAATCTGCCATCCTAGTGCATGTGATGAATACATTGAACTATGCCTGGCACAACCAGCTATCAATTCCTAAAAACATACGAAAATTGCAAATTGCAATTTTTTTTCATCTCTACATGTTATCAACCTTTTACCTAAATTTTAAATCCCTTTAAATTGTTTTAACAATTTAAAATACTCAATTTGTCTAATGAATGTTTTCCCTCCAGCCAGTTTCAGTCAAAGTTTGTCAGTGTCCGTGTCACCAACAAGTGAGAATGGAACGAGAGCAACTCTTACTTGTACTTACTCAGTAAACATACCAGGATATGCTGTAGATAGGGTGCAATGGTTTAAAGATGAAGTTACTGGACCAGGAATAGCACTCATTAATGTAGAAGGATCACCACCAGCATACGGAGATGGATACAGTGAACCAGCTTATATGATGACTAGAAATGATGTTACAGGTATAACGAGTTTCATTATTGCTGAAGTCCGACTGGACAAAGACGATGGCATCTATTGGTGTCAAGTGGAATACCTTGATGCGAGTCTTAATACTGCATCAGTAAGAGATAGTGCAAAATTGACTGTAATAGGTAAGTGACATAATAGTTGTATGTACTTACATTATACCGTTTCTATTTCCTCTTTTTAGGCCAAGTTAAGAAGCAATCGCTATTAATCTGAAAAGGGATTGTTCGCGTCTCGCGCGTCTTAATAACATTTGAGAAAAACTATGTTTTTTTTCCTTCCATATTGGTTTTACATACAAGAAAGAACAACAAATTGCACAGAAAATTCTACTTTCTTGACGGAACTTGACAATAAGCATTGAATAGTGTTGCATTTGTTCAATATGTGATCAAGACAGTGGCTATGCAAAATGAATCTAGAACTTTTTAAGAACATTGACGATCTCGGAGCGCGATATCATTAAACACCAAAATTGTAAAATTGTGGTCCAGAGTGTCCTTGAAAATTTCTTTCCTGGCAGTATGTACTTTCGCAAGGAACTTTTAGTTATGTTTAGAAATGATGTTCCAATCCTTTTTTAATTTACTTTGCTTCGGTGGGAATCACAAGTTGTTCCTTACTTCATGAGTTTTTGCACGTTTTCTCTCCGCTTTATGGCATCCGCGTGTTGTTTTTGTAAAGTGCGACCAATTGTGCGCTAGCTAAAGCGTTCAGTTGACTAAAGGTAAAGTCTAAGTTCGATTAGCGCCTTCACGTAATCATGGTTTTCCATGTTTAGTATTCGTCATGCTTGTAAGTTGTAAACTAAAACTTCATCCGTTCGTTCGGATGGTTCTTTTGGCTGCTTGTTGCCCCTGTTGTATCGTGTTTTGGGGCTAAAATAATAGTCGAAGTAGCCATTAAGTGATCAGGGTTGAATGCTGGAAGTTTTATCAGCCGGTCCAAGGCGTGAACGTTTTCACGGTGATTGAGACACTTAATAAACAAAAGTTCTTAACATCTAAAAGCTTCACATCAGATTTCATATAGACCAGCCAATTTGAGTGCTTAGTGCGCTACAATTTTATGATGGTTAGGGGAGGCATCGATTAGAATAGAGAACAGGAACATGAAACTAACGAAATGTAGAATTATACGGATTGTGTAAAAGGACCGCTTGGTTTGACTGTTTGTCAAAAGACTGTTAAAAATAATGTTTTAAGTGCACCAGTTTCTTACTTTGTTCCAGCAATATTTGTTTGAGAAAAACAGCATGATTTTAACATGTTGAAAATATCTTCACGAAAAATTGCTATGTGATACCCCCCAAAAAGTGAAACATTTAAAAATGTAACTGTGTGCGAAGTTTGAAGGTTGAGCGAGGTTGGGAAGTGTGTCTTTGTGAATATCGCGGGCAGAAGAAGAAGTAAAAACAGTTTGTTTATTTACAAACACTACGTGTTTTTTTTTACTTCTGGTTTGGACAGGAATTCAGATCAAACTATAGGGCACTAGGTCAACAATTATACAAAACTGTCATTAACAGATAAATGGGAGATTAATTGACATGTAAGAATCAGTGTTGTAGTCGAGTCACCTGTGTCGAGTCCGAGTCCGAGTCTCAAGTCACTTGGGTCGAGTCCGAGTCCGAGTCCCGAGTCACTTGGTCCGAGTCCGAGTCCGAGTCACGAGTCACTTGTTTAAATATTGATTGCAAACCAAATGTCGTAAAATAAGAATTGGAAATGACAAAATAAAACACATTTATTTTAAACAAAGTTCTGTTAAAGTTTTTGTTAAAGTTGGTATAACCAAAAGAAACAATACGGGGCGAACGGCAGATATGCCATGACTGAAAAAATGTTGTACTACTTTTTACTTGTGACGTGTGTGTGTGTCGACCATGTGTAGAAACTGGTGCAAACAACACACAGCCATCACAGTGCAATATGCAGGCTGTGTTTTACAGGCAGACATACCATTTCCCTGGTAATATGCATCAAGCACAAACAGTGGCTATGGTGTTAACGTTGACAGAATACCAGCATAATACTGGTGTCGTGTATCCCAGTGTTATTATGCGTATTGAACATACGAATCGAACATACACGCGCTGTACGTAGATGGCCATCTACACAATAATCACGAACACTATTACTTGCAACACCATACGACAGTGTACAGTGCTGGACGTTAACTACATGTGCACTCCGGGAATGACGATCGGATCATCGGAATTGTTTTTATTATTTAAAAAAAGTTTTGTTTGTGAAAATACGTGACTCGAGTCACGAGTCCTCGGGGACAAGTCCGAGTCATGATAGTCGAGTCCGAGTCCGAGTCCGAGTCTTTTGCAGACGTGACTCGAGTCAAGTCCGAGTCACCGAAATTGTGACTCGAGACGGACTCGAGTCCGAGTCCTGGACTCGAGTCATACAACACTGGTAAGAATACAATTATTACAAAGTGCATAATATATTAAAGGGACACGTTGCCTTCGGGTTGGGCGCTGTTGGGCGATTTTGGGCTATAACAAGCGTTTGATGTATAATGAGCACGGTCGGAAAGATGTTTAAAAAGTAGAATATAATGATCCACACAAACGTGCCTTAGAAATGCTTCGCTTTTGCTAAATTTCGCGAAACAAAACGCTCCGCCATTTATGGGAGTCAAGATTTTGACTCCCATAAATGGCGGACAAATTCTATTAGTCTTATTTCCAGTCGCGGCTGTTGAACTACGACTGAGCAATTATTTTATTAAAAATGTTACGATTACCATCAGTTTATTGTATTCCAATAAATATCCAGTTAATAAATGAATGAAAAGGAAAGAAAAAACATACGTTGAATAATAAGTAGCAAGTCCCCACGTCTCGGTCCGGGCGTCCAGGGACCAGCAGCAGCAAAGCCCCGCGGCCATACCACCCATATGTGTGTGTGGACGTGTTTACAAATATTACACACACATGTCGTCGAGTAGAGAATGGTACCTGGTGTTCATGTGATAGGTTTACCAGGCCACAGGCTACGGCGCCAGCCTACTGCTCTTCATCGCGCATTATTGCCCATTACACCGACGATCGTATTGACGGCTTGAAATACGTATACATTTCGCGGGACGTGTCTCGGGGGTCAGAGGTCAATGTTTGGTTTTTTTTAATTACCATTCACTAATTATAACACATTAAAGGTGTTTTATTGCAAGAACAACTCTTAATAACTATAAGGAACACCTCCAACCGTGAGATTTCATGAGATCTTAAGGCAACGTGTTCCTTTAATAGGAATTACAAAAGTGCTAAAATTGTATTTAAAAAAATCAATTCAAGGGAATATGACAGTGAATAAATGAATACTCGGACCAGTATGGTCATCTTGTTTCAGTTTTGGTGTTCAATAAGTCTGGGAAAATGTAGAAGGGGGCAGGCTCTACATTGCATGTTGAAAATGAAAAGGTAGATAAACATGTACATGGCATAACCAGCAGTGTCACGTTATCTGATTTCAGTTTTTCCGTCAATCATCACTTTGTCTGACTCAAGTGGGGCTAGCTACCCCAGTGGGGGGACATCATACCTCGTGGAAGGTGAGAATCGCCAGTTCACATGCGAGGTACCAGACATCAACCCAGGAGCATCATTTACATGGACTGTAGGAGGTCAAGAATTGGAACACATTGACAGCAATGTCACTGACAATATGGATGATTTGACAACCAGTATGAGTGTAGCAACATTGTCAGCTACATGGAGTCACCATGGACAGATTTTACAATGTTTAGCAATCAACGCGAAAGACCACCCTGGTTTTAGCATCAGTGTGGCAATTGATGTCAAAGGTAAGTCATACATTAAATCTTAGTTTGGATCAACTTTGGGTAAAGGTCAGTGTTGTAGTTAAATGGTACAACGTATACTTGAGACACAAGTACCTTAAATTGAAAAATACTGCAGATTGAGGTATGCAACGCATTTAGTGGTTGTTGACCAATTTGTGGAGGCTAATAAGTGTTCAATCGTAATAAGATCGATACATTTTTTTTTCAACCATGTAAAGTAGTTCTCAAGTTGTCGCATAGATATTATATGCAACTGTCCTGTTTGTATTGTGACGTCAGCTCCATTCGTCGGGCGTCTGGATAGCGTCGGCAGGTTGGTGTCGATTCCCTGCAATTGTAGACTACAGCACCAATTCTCGTCACAGGAACGGGTTATCGGGATAAGGACATTCGGGATGATAGACTATTTTCGGGATGATAGACTATCTAGAATGTTTTGTTTGCCAAAGTGAAGGCCACTGACGACGGGTTGGTGTCATTTTAGCGATACAAGATTGGTCAGCTTTAAAGTTTACACTATTCAAATCAATGAGGTTTCTCTATAAAATGGGATGCGGGGCCAACTTAAGGCCGAAATTTAGGTAATATGGGGATCTGGGAATCTAGAAAGAAAACATGGAACATTTATCAAGATTGATTTGGCGTAGTACCAAATAATACAACACTGGACTGTGTGATAAACATTTGGCGTCATTCTGTTTTGTCCTTTGGATTAACTTAAAGCCTGGACCATAGTATTCTCCATATGTTGGCAGTTCATATGTGTTGTGTAAAGCACGGTAGCCCAATACATTTTATTCAGCAGCAACTGGCTGCAAACTCCGTCACACCGCGCGACATTGTTCACTGTCATAAAATTACATAAAATTGTTGATTTTACAAAATATGAGATGTTTAATGTCAAAGGTTGATATCTAGCAGAACAATATTGAAAGTGTTAAAACTATGTTAACATTTTGGGATGCACTTGCTCAGCATGATTAAAATGACAACGATAGTTAATCTCTAGTCTTTCTGGCTATAATGAGCGTGCTCTGTAAAAACTTGGGCACAATTCGCACTCAATCAAGTATTCACCCGTTTTTACCCAAAGCGCTACATCTCAAGATTGCTTTGTGATACCATTTCAAAATTTTTTAATCTGACCTATTTAAGTAAAGTTTGTTTCAGAGTTATAACTACAGTTTCGTGTAATTGATATAATTTGCCAACTAATACTTGATCCTCCCTCTTCTTCTCAAAGTGCCCCCCAAGTCCTCCTCAATGGCATTGTTGGATTTTGGTGGTGGTTCCCTTGGAGATCCTGTAGATGTTGTCCAAGGCGTAGAGCTCACTTTGACATGTCGGGTTCAGGGTACCAGACCAGCTGCAACCATCAAGTGGTTTATTGATGATGTTGAGCAAACAACCACCACCACTTCCCCTGGAGTAGGCAATGGACTGGTGGATACAGAAGGTTACTGGACATTCACTCCGGAGAGGGTCAACCACAGACAGATGGTCAAGTGTGAGGCACACACTGCAGAGTCAGAACCTCCATTCCCTTCAGTGTCTACTACATTGAATGTTATTGGTAAGTGCAACTGAGCTGATATGGATGTAGTGAAAATGCTTTACATTGGTTGAATAGATTGTCATACAGTGTACGGATTTACTGCTTGATATGGTTCACATCAAACAGAATACTTGGCTTTGTGAACCATCGTAAATTGTTTGATAACCATTCATATCCCTAACATATTTATTCATTTGTTCATTTCAATTTTATTTTTTTGGTATACATTGTCCACGATATATAGTCAAAATAAAAAACCTGAACTCTTGGGCGAACATAGTTTTGGTCGCGACTGTACAACTTGACTCGTTCTTTACCGGTGTGTATTGTGTATGGTTTTACATATTGTTGTGTATGTAATTAGTTAGTCATTAAGTGTTACCACTATCTTCATTTTGATATGATTGTAAGTATAACATTTGGAGATATAAGACTCGTATGGAAATAGTTAATCGGTCATTGATGTAGTGAAAATACAATCTAATGTGCATTGTCAATTGTGTTGATTTGATACATTATAGAATGAGAGTATGATAAGTGCCAGTCCAGGCTTTTTGTAAACAAGGTCTACTTATAGGTCTACCATTTTAAGACCTCTTTTTAAGACCATTAACTAAACGATTCAACCTGAGCCGCAATTTGTTTTTAATGTAACCGTATTTTATGTCCATAGATTCAAAACAAATAGGTAAATACATAAAAAAAATAAGTTATATCCCATGAGCGCTTGTGATGTGCACTATTTGCAGAACTCGTATCAATGAGACTCTAATTTGAAGTATAAAATGTTTTGTTCAAATTGCTCCGAGGACCACAGGCCTCAACAGCTCAGATAAAACTTTGATGTTGTGTTCTACAAATAATAAAAGTCTAAGTTTCACTTCAACTCAATTCAAATCATTTCAATTTGACTTGTTTATCCCTCATGGGAAATCATGGGAAATCAACATCGACACTTACTTACAAAAATCTTAAAATTCAAACACTTGAGCACATTCGTGAAAGACAGAGGCAAGACACGAAGGGACTAACAAAAGAAATGAAAAATGATCTTGTTGAGAATTGGATTGTTGCCTTCAATTCCAGCTTCACGTATTTACCAACATTAGGCATGGCATGTTTCTTAGCTAGCCAGCCGCGATCCCTGTACAAGTGCAAATTATTAATTTGTTGCAGTTTTTCCATCGAGCATCACTTTGTCTGACTCAACTGGTGCCAGCTATCCCCCTACAGGGGGGACATCAAACCTGGTAGAAGGGGACAATCGCCAGTACACATGCGAGGTACCAGACATCAACCCAGGAGCATCATTTACATGGACTGTAGGAGATCAAGAATTGAATCACAGTGACAGAAATGTTACTGATGATCCTGATGGATTTACTACTAGCACAAGTACTGCTTCATTATTGGCTTCATTTGAACACCATCATAACCAACAGCTGAAATGTCTGGCAATAAACAAAGAAGGCACTGATGGGAAAAGTGTCAGCGTGACAATTGATGTCAAAGGTGAGACATGTATGAATAAGTTGCTCTTTGACTTTATGCCTCTTTGTGGGCTCCCTTTGACTTGATGCCTCTTTTGTGGGCTCCCTTTGACTTGATGCCTCTTTTGTGGGCTATAACATACTAGAGCGCGCGAGTGATGAGCAACTTGGCTCGGCGTGATCGATTACCCCTTGGAACGAGGTTGCACCAGTCGCTTCATTCGAAACGGCATTGTAGCATCAATAAATGTACATGTTTTTTTAATAACATTGATATAAATGGCCATGTTAGGAACAATTGTTATAGTCATACGTTAGTCTGTTGATAACTCTTGTTCTTTTCTTCTTTTTGTTGTGAAGTTTCGCCAAAGGAATCCTCAGTATCGCTGTCTCACTCAGGTAACGATCTGGATCCTGGATGTAATCTTACTGTAAACCAGGGTGAAGAACAGACTTTGACATGTACGGTTCGGGGTTCCAGACCTTCTGCAACCATCGCCTTGTACCGTGACGGTACATTAGAGGAAACTGAGGACCGAATCACAGAAGGGGATGGATTGGTGAACACCATGGAGAACTGGGTATTTACTCCACAGAGAGACTTCCACAAACAGCTAGTAGAATGTGTAGCAAAGACTGATGAGTCGACGGAGCCGTACCCAGCTGCCAATCTAACCCTTGATGTTGATGGTGTGTATAATATCATCATTGCCATCATCATTTGCTCCAAAGCATGTAATTCATAAATGAAAAAAAAAATGCACTGCTGTAAAACAAGTATGCTTCTTTCATTGACTACCTTGCAAATCAATCAAAAGCTCGTACAACCTTCACTAAAGGCAACAAAGTGAATACTATGGTGGCCCTGAAGGGACATCGCATATCGCAAACGTGTGCGCATACGTATGCAATGTCGTGAAACAATTCGCGAATATATGCGCACACGTATGCAATGTCGTGAAACAATTCGCGAATATGTGCGCACACGTACGCAATGTCGTGAAACAAATCGCGAATGTGTGCGCACACGTATGCAATGTCGTGAAACAAATCGCGAATGTGTGCGCACACGGTATGCAATGTCGTGAAACAATTCGCGAATATGTGCGCACACGTCTGCGAATATATTTGCGATGTCGTGAACGTTTATTGCATACCAAGTTGCATACCTTTGAATAAAATGTCTAATGATCTGGGGGGTTTCTTGCCTACAGTGAGATTAGCGGCGGTAGTCATTGCAGCGGTAGTCATTGTTGTGAGGCAAGCGAGGCGGGTGGCGTATTTCTTTTTTCCCCAGGACGAACGTGGGCTATTAACATAAAATGGGCGTGTTTGACCGTAAAATACCCTCGCGCGTGCGTACTCTTCGACCTTGAAGTACTTATTAGTAGGCTGTAGGTAGATAGCTTATGCTGTAGTACATGTTGGCGAAACTTGGCCTGGTGCCAAGTTCCTGGGTACACATTATTGTATAGCCATGCTTACAGGAGCCTGACTGTAGCGCCACGTACTCCCTAGGTCACTAACAAATTGTCTGCAACTATGACATCATCCCAAAGGTATGCAACTTGGTATGCAATAAACGTTCACGACATCGCAAATATATTCGCACTCGTGTGCGCACACATTCGCGATTTGTTTCACGACATTGCATACCGTGTGCGCACACATTCGCGAATTGTTTCACGACATTGCATACGTGTGCGCACATATTCGCGATTTGTTTCACGACATTGCGTACGTGTGCGCACATATTCGCGAATTGTTTCACGACATTGCATATGTGTGCGCACATATTCGCGAATTGTTTCACGATATTGCATACGTGTGCGCACACATTCGCGATTTGTTTCACGACATTGCATACGTGTGCGCACATATTCGCGAATTGTTTCACGACACTGCATACGTGTGCGCACACGTATGCGATAAGCGATGTCCCTTCAGGGCCACCATAGAATACCATTGTGTGATAGTTGTGCATGGAGGCAATCAACTGCACTGTTTGCACAACAAACATTCTTCTAGCTGCAACTCATTATTTCCAGTAATGACGAACTGATCGAACTTTCTTATTGGATATTTACCTGAACTGGTTGCATGTAAAATGCCTAGTGTTCCTTTAACATTACTTCTTTAGCATGTATGTGATCATCATCACTTTTTGCATCTTTGTTGTATTCTTATTAATAATTTCCAGTTTGAGTCCTTTGGTCATACTTTGATAATGACACCGAAAATAAATTGTCTCACTTTTTGCCGAAAGCCTCTTATTATAAAATGGTAATGGTGGTAAATATTCTGCGAAGTTATCCCGGCTGAATCAAAAAGTATTTTGAAATAATGTAAATTTTCAAAGATCGCCTGAAACCTCGCTAAACGTGGATGGATTCGACATTCTTGGTGAATACAGATAGTTTTGTTGCCTTTGTGTGATCAACCAGACACTGTATTCTGCTGGAACTTTTAAAGTTGACGTCATAGGGACACGTTGCCTTGGATCGGGCGAGTTGGGCTATGAAAAGCGTTTGAAACCGTTATGAAGTACATGTGGTTATAATGATGTTTTAAAAGTATAATAAAGATCCACACAAAAATGCCTCGAAATTGCGTGTTTTTCCTTTTACATCGTGAACTAACACGGCCTGCCATTTTGTAGAGCCAAATTGTTGACTCCACAAAATGGTGGACCGTGTGAGTTCACAAAGTAAAAATGAAAACCACGCAATTTCGGGGCATATTTGTGTGGATCATTGTATTCTACGTCAAACATCTTCCTAATCATATGTATTTTGTAACAAACGGTTACAAACGCTTTTCATAGCAATTGAATCTTTCTTTCTTTCTTGATATTTTTTACAATAAAACGCTTACTAGTGTTACTCTTAGTTCAAAGTATCCCTCTATAAGTTAAACTATTAATTTATATTTGTTTGGTTGTTGCTTTGTTTCTGCTGTAAATTGTATAGAATTGTTTTATTCAGGGAGCGTGTTGAATACAAGTATCCTTTTGGCTTTTGAGAATGCCCCCATAATGGTTCACTTCTAATCTATTGCATTGTTGTTTATTATCGATCAGTTCATGTTTGTCATTGATCTGAATACTTGCTCTGTATTTTTTTAACGTTTCTTTCATTTCTCAAAAAGGAACGTCAAATTGAGTTTAATTTAAATCATTCGTTAGATTTTGGCGACATATAAACATTATTATTTATTATTTTAATAGCTGTTTTAACAAATAACTTCCCCCATCTTTTTATGATTTTATCGCCTTCATGTTTTTGTTGATATGTAATTAGTTGTTGTTTTCTCATTATTTTTAAAATATGTTGTTCTTTTTTAATTTAAAGTGCTCTATATGGGAATGAATGAAGTGAATTGGTTTGTTTAAATTTTTTCTTAATAATATGTTTTTTGAGCAATAGCCTAAAATGCAATAATTGCTGGCACTTCAATAAACATGTGAATTATCTGCACATTGACTTACCGGCTACGTATTTATTTTGTATTCAACCAATTTTGCAATGCACTGTGTAATATGTTTTTTCATATTTGATATTTGATTTCAGCGTTAGCATAGGAGCCTACTGAAAAGTTATGATTTATACTTTGTACCTAACCATTTTCATTTAATAGTGTTTTTCATTATTGATATCTGACATTATTGGATCCTTATAATTGAAATTTGCTTTCCACAAATTGTCAAATCGTAAGACTGACAATTTTTGAGGCAAACAAATATATTCTTCTATACAGGTCCACCTGACACCCCCGTGATATCAGGTAGTCTTACAATGACTGAGAATGTGGCTACTACACTGACATGCACAGCAGACATGGGATATCCTGAAGACTGGTACTTGGCGTGGTCTAATGAAGGCATTCCTATAGAGAATCCACCTGATACTACGGCAGTCCTATCAGGAATCAGTCAACGTTACATGTTTACCAGCCAGCTTGAGTTTACCCCTAAGAGACAAGACAACAGACACTTCATTACGTGCACTGCAATTAGAACGTCATGGACTTCAATACCATTACCAGCGAAGACATTGGGTCCCATCAACGTCCAATGTACGTGCCTGAACTCATACAAAATGATCGTTGTGATTTTTTTCGAAATTGACACCACTCGTACTATCGGGGGGAGGGGTATACAAAATATGTAAAAGTAGTAATGGAATAATATTATACTACTTTGACATAAGGTGATTTATATAGGATATCAAAAAACTTCTTGCAAGCTGCATGCAAAACAAACTCAATTGACACACTTTCTGAAATTGTCAAAAATAAGGATAAGAAAAACGTAGCGCAAAACAGTTATTAGCAAAATAAAACTTGTGATTTTAAAACCAAAGTATTTTTTAAACCAATCTGTACTCTGTAAGAAGTGATAATATACAGGATTTCTAGTTAATGTGTTTTTCACAACTATCCTGACCATAGGAATTGCAATTGGTTCATTTCACACTTTTCCAACATTTTGGGGTTTGAATTGAATTATTGGTGTGGCATAGGTGGGTAGTGCATAAACCGCTCAACTCTTATCTCCGTGGCCTTGGTTCGATTCCCTGCTAAGTTCATATATGTGCAGAGTTGTGCGTTAGTTCTCTCCTGTGCGACGAGGGTTTTTATCCGAGCCCTCTGGTTTCCTTCGGTCCGGAAAATCAAATTGTTTTATCTCTGGATGTAGTGGTCAGAGTTCCAGGGTCAATATGAGTTGATGTAGCTAGCTAGACTGCCCAAAATTACCTTAACATGCCAGCGGCTCCACATCCAGCACGTTTTAGCCGCGTCCTTCGCAGCTCAGCTTCTCAGCTACGAGTATTAAGGAGTATCAGGTTCCCCAAATCATTCTTATTAGTTATAATAATATTGAGAACTTTCGTTCTAATTTGATGTATTGGTTGACATTGTAAATGCAGTACACTGATTTTGTGTTGCCACCAGATGAGACTAATATCACCAACAAGCACCAAACTGATGTTGGTATCAGGAGTGGCCTAACTGCAAACCTGTCATGCACTGCAAAGGGCAACCCAGCACCTGTCATCACATGGTTCAATCCGAAGAATGCAGAGATCATCAACGGGGGAAACGATAACAAGTACATGGTGGAAGTATCGTATGCAACATCTAATGCTGATATGACTATTGGAGTTGTGACCACCAGCAAACTGAGCATCCGGGCAGTGGTCTTGTATGTGGACTATGGGGTGTATACCTGCAACAGCACCAATGGCATCGGACACCCAGACTCGCATGAAATCAAACTCAATGAAACAAGTAAGATTATGATCGGTTAAGCTCTATAAATGACAATCTGTCTTTGTATAATGTCAGATAAATGCGCTATGGATTAAAGGATCAACAAATTTTAAAGAAAGTTCCTACTGAAACGAGTCCTAGTTGGCTGGTTAGCACGTCATCCGTCGGCCAACTGATTTGTCTACAGTTATACTTCATGTTTTTGGGAAGGTAGTGCATTCTGCTCTACCAGACAGGCTCCTAGTGGATGATACCCATGCCTACATCCTCAAGGCCTGTGAAGGGGATAACCCTGTTTCAGCCCCAGGAGTAGGAGGCAACGTGCCCCTGGTGTCAATTGATTTGGGTTGATAGCCCAAATCAGTTTAATGTGTAGCCCTCACCTTGAGTGGCCGTCCGTGGCCTTGTGAGTTAGGCGATATCTCATCAGAGCCACTAGAATTCAAACATTGCTTTGGCATTTTACTTTTAGTTTTCCAGTTTGATGGCGACACCCTTAGAATAAATTCACATGCTTTCACCATGGTACTATTTCCAACAGAAATCTTTTAGCATGATGTTTGTCTGTGAGCATAATCACTTTCCTATGGTCTGAAACATCACATAAGGGTCTTTAGACTCATTAACATCTTCCAACCCGTCGAACCACCCGGAAACCATCTAACGAAGTCATGATTGATTAATGCCAATCATCAGAATAAAATCACACGCTTACACCATCGTACTGTTTCCATGTTTTTCGGGAGGGGGGTGGTGAGCATAATCCCTTTCAAATGGTCTGGGACATCAAATAAGAGTCTTATCAGGAATCCATGTGGTGAAGACATAAATGATTACATCCTTGAATGGATGTAAGCCTAAGGCTAAGAGATTTGTTTACAACCCATTGTGGGGATTCATAAAGGGGGGAGGTCATTTATGGAATTCATTCAGTGAAAGGATCACCCTCGGCGTAATGTTCTTTTAGAAGTCTATTTGGCTAGGTCTCATGAGGGAACTTAGAGTTAAACACAAATTATATCCTACTTGGTGGCGGAGTAAACAAAATTTGTTTACAAACAAACTGGAAAGTGCCATATGGCTCGGGGGTTAAATAGATCATATTATCGTAGATTTTTTGCTTTACTGTTCGTTGGTTATTAGGAAGACCAAACAAGCCGATTGGTGTTGTATTGGCTGAGCGGACTTCGACCTCAATAGCTGTGAATTGGACAGCTGGTTATGATGGCGGTGAGCCCCAGTGGTTTCATGTCGGCCACAAGAAGACTGCGGACTCCTCAGAGACAGTCAGCGATAAGATTGATGGAGCAGTGACTACATACAACGTAGATGGTCTTGAGTCATGCACAGAGTACGAGATCAATGTCTATGCTGAGAATGACCTGGGGAGAAATTTAAGTCCTGGCAGCGTAGTGGAATACACATTGCGTAAGTTTTAATTGTTCTACTCGATTATTGTAATTTTGAACCATACACGTGCGCGCGTCTTTCAATGATGTCAATGGTTTTGGAAATAGTCAACATTCTTGTTGACAGATATCGCTGCGCAATTTTATCTTTTCCAGCACGCACTGCTTGATCATAACCCCTGGTATTGGTCGCTATAAAAAGTGCCAGATGTCACATTTTACGCATTATGTAGACCGCAAAAGAGGCATCGATTCATGGAGCAACTGGTCCCCCCTCTCATTCTTCTTTTATCTTGGTGACGTGTCTAACTGTTAGCAGTTTAAGGTGACCCTGTATAATCGCGTTTTCCTCTCCCCCCCCCCTCCCCCCTCTCTCTATGTTTTACCAATGTTGTTTGTTTATTAATTATTTGTAAAGATTGTTTTCCTTTCCTTTTGAATAACTCGAATGGTTCTTCTAAGTGCAGCTGAATCATTAGCAGACAAAGGTAAGCATTTGTCAATCAAAATATCACATTAACATGATCATATTATGTTTTAGTTCGATATACATGTGCGTGCATTAAATG
Organism: Leptasterias polaris; assembly: GCA_037783415.1. Lineage (NCBI taxonomy): Eukaryota > Metazoa > Echinodermata > Asteroidea > Forcipulatida > Asteriidae > Leptasterias > Leptasterias polaris. Next base: position 11,707,378 of record JAZGTN010000009.1, read on the forward strand.
CAGTTTTTGTTTTGATTGGGAAGGATTCTAACTCCAAATTGGCGCCTCACATTCGCCTTAAATTGAGACCATGGAGGCCATGGCCTCCATTGCCGGCCCTGTTCATAACCTTAGCCCCTTCATAAGTTTCCCATAGAGGTTTAGATTTTGCAATAGAAGTTTCCTTTACAAAATGAAAATGACCTTGCCCTCTCAAAGATGAAATTCCAGGCCTGGTATTATAGTATAATGACAAAAATCCCTTATTGTTTCTTCAGAACAATAAAACTTAAAAGCTCTTTGTATCTTCATCATCAATAGAAGCTGATTACACACAAAAAGAGCTAATCTTTTTACCGATGTTGCTATACTACAGAAACCGAATACCAAACAAAACTCTTTTGTACGCACGCACGTACATTTGAAACTTTTGCCGGAAAAACAGTTTATTGTGCAAAAATGTCTAGTTATTCGGCTTTGGAAAAATTGATAAAAGTGGTACCTTTTATGTGTTTTTTTGTCGTACCTCAATTTTGTATTGATTTGAACCAGGGATCACCATTGCGTTTTACAAGGATGGGGGCAAAGTCACAGTTTCTGGATTGCAAGACAGTGAAGGATGCGTTCAGCTTGAGGTGAAGTATGAAGGCATCTCAGACTGGACAGAGTGTGGAGAGTGTATCACAGCAGACTCTGATGAAGTGGTTCTAGCAGACTGGTGTCCACAAACCCGGAAACGAAGGCGGCGGGCTGTAGGGGATTTTGATGAAGTGCGAGCAAAGTTTTGCCAAGGGAGCGGCAGTAGTGAACTCTGCAGTGGTCCTATGGATGCTGAGGAGGGTAAGTTAAAAACGGGTTGTTTGTTGTTGTTGTCAGGTACCGTCAACCAAGCAGCTCACATTCGTACCTAGACTTGATGACAAGTCGTTAGTAAGTGTTAGTCAGTGTATATTTGTCTGCCAGCGCTGCCTATTACAAACACACATCCTGCCGTTCATGCAACAGTCACAATGCGATTATACATTGTACTTTCATGCAATGGGCGTAGGTAGCGCGGGGCAAGGTCCGTCAGCTCTAACGACTTGAGTAGCTCGTTCCCAGCTGAATATTCATATATGGTAAATTATACATTGCATATGCAAAATGTGCCATAGAGGGTCAATGGTAGCTCGTCTGATAAAATTGGAAGAATTCATTATAAACATGGGAACGTATCTTTTCTGTTGTTTGGTTTTTTTATGACAGTTTATTTCCCAACATCAATGTAAAAAGCATAATATTTTAATCATTATAACAATTTCTTAACTTTCTTTTAAGATAAATTTGACCAATGCATTATCATAAAATTTTACTAGCGCCAATAAACCCCCCTATCAAAGAATGAGGTGTGCGCCCGTTAGCTGCAATACGCCATACGCTGTTATGCCATACGCTGCAAGATGTATGATGAATATTCATGTATTCACGATTCCTAACCAATCAAACTGCTCCGTCCAATTTTGGTAGTTATTCAAGACGGTAATTGCGACTGACTCACACACATATTGGGATCGGGGATGTGTGTACCGTCCCCGCAACTAGACCGCACAACAATTACCGACTTGATTTCAAGACTAAGTCGTACCCTGACAATGGATACAAACGGTAATAAGCATTTTTTACCAAGTCCCTTTATAGGTTTGTTTGCCGGTTAAAGATCCAGAAAGAAATGTTGTATTATTGAACAAATTGTTCTAAAAAGGGAAATTTTAGTAAGCATCCTGCGAAACTATTTCGTATGAAGTGCCCCCGGTGTTTAGAAATCATTGTGTACCAGCTAGCACCTTAATAAACCTGGATGAAATTGACGTTCCTTATATAATAAAAAACTACTGCGACAGGGTGGGTTTTTTCTTGGTTTTTTCAAGTTGTCAATGCATCCAACTGAAACTTTCACAAGTGACATTGTTGGTATTTTTCTTGATAATTGCACTATAAATGGTCAAATCTGTATTAGTAATCCAGATGTTGTTAAAAGGGCAAGAGCAAGGACGATATTTTGGTATTTGTGCTGTCCATGTTTTTGTATTGCTACGCTAGAGAGTTCAGTAAAGACCTCAGGTCAGGTTTTAAGTTGCCAAGTATGCAGATAAACTAAAGCTGATTTTATGTCTTAACCTATCTAAGCATGAAAAGCTGCTATTTTGTCATTACATAAATCGAAAACAAATTTAGGTTTAAGTAAACTAGCGATAAGTAACTCATTTGAAAAAGACAAGTGACATGTTGTTGGAACTTAATTAAATGTTTCTTCACTTGACCTGTCCTGATTGTCTAATTGTTTAGTTTCAGTTTCGCCTATCGCTCCTAAGGCCACCAATCCTGGTGTCATTGCTGGGGTCGTTGTCGGTGTTATTCTGCTTGTCGTCATTGTCATATTAGTTTATATTCTGAGGAGTAGACTGCAGTGTCACGTTGAAGGTATATCTTACAAACTTATCTCTGTGAAAATTAAATGCTCTCACTCAGGAATTATTGACTCAAAGCTGACAAACTTCTCAGCCACTTCACTTAAATATTAATAGCAATTATGAATAATGAATTACCGTGCCTCTGTGCAGTATTTTTTCAATAACTTTTGATAACCTCAAAGGTAACTTTTGTTAACCTCAAAGGTAACTTTTGTTATATATCATTGTCACGATGGAATCCTGACCAAATAAAGTATTGACAACAAACGATTAAATTCACCTGGAAATATCGTTCTCTTTTGAGAAATTATTGAATGTCTTACCGTGATTAGGTCCGAACCTTTGCCGTAAGCCAAGGCCGATAGTCGGCCATAGTCTGCTAGAATCTCGGACTTGCCTTCCATATTATGCCGAATATAATGACGAACGCCACCGTCACAAAACGAAATCGTGAATATCGATACGACTGTATTTCACGGCTAATGATTGAATTTTATTTATATCTCTGTTTGGAGAGGTGTTTGCCATAAAAGACGTCACCTGATGTGAACAGGTTTTAAAGGGGCTCGTCACCAGAACAAAATCAACTTAATTATTTTCTTTACCAAAAACAAATTAATCAATTTGTTTATGCAAGTGCCAGCCTAAGCTATACTTTAAGTTTCAAATACTGTCATTGGTCCTTAACTTCTTTTGGTTAAACTGGACCACTAAATTGATATCTATAAAAAACATAAATATTGTGTAGTGTACCTTCTTGTCTGCATAAATGATATATAGCATTGTGTTTTGTTTAATTCCAGTCAAAAGAAAATCATCCTCTCAGATGTAAGTTTGTTTTTCATTTTATTTTATCGTGTTTGGTTTGGTTTTGTTTATTTTCCCTTCGCTAATTGGATTTTAGGTTGGCCGGAAAACCTATAGTGCAGGTAATACCATCACATGTCTGAATTGCAATTAATAATAAACAAAAACATTAAAAATATATAGTAGGACGTATCCCCGTAGTCTGAAAAAACATACTGAATTTGTTTGATTGAAATACCAACAAATAATCTGAGTGTGTTCTTACACAAAGTCCATTACATCCTTTTAGACCCATAATTTACTGCTTAAAAGTGATTTATACACATGGTATCACCGCAAACCTCACTGGATTGTACTCCCACCATGCAAAGATTCAAATCTTACTCATGCATGGTGTCACCGCTAAACCTTACTAGATTGTACTCCTAGCATGCAAAGTTTCAAATCGTCACTGCAAACCTCGCTAGATTTTACTCCCACCATGCAAAGATTCAAATCCTACTCATGTACATGGTATCACCGCAAACCTCACTAGATTGTACTCCCACCATGCAAAGATTCAAATCCTACTCATGTACATGGTGTCACCGCAAACCTTACTAGATTGTACTCCTAGCATGCAAAGTTTCAAATCGTCACTGCAAACCTCGCTAGATTTTACTCCCACCATGCAAAGATTCAAATCTTACTCTTGTACATGGTGTCACCGCTAAACCTTACTAGATTGTACTCCTAGCATGCAAAGTTTCAAATCGTCACTGCAAACCTCGCTAGATTTTACTCCCACCATGCAAAGATTCAAATCTTACTCTTGTACATGGTGTCACCGCTAAACCTTACTAGATTGTACTCCTAGCATGAAAAGTTTCAAATCCTACTCATGTACATGGTGTCACTACAAACCTCACTAGATTGTACTCCCACCATGCAAAGTTTCAAATCCTACTCATGTACATGGTGTCACTGCAAACCTCGCTAGATTTTACTCCCACCATGCAAAGATTCAAATCCTACTCATGTACATGGTGTCACCGCTAAACCTTACTAGATTGTACTCCCACCATGCAAAGTTTCAAATCCTACTCATGCATGGTGTCACCACAAATCTTACTAGATTGTACTCCTAGCATGCAAAGTTTCAAATCCTACTCATGTACATGGTGTCATTGCAAACCTCGCTAGATTTTACTCGCACCATGCAAAGTTTCAAATCCTGCTCATGTACATGGTGTCACCACAAACCTTACTAGATTGTACTCCCACCACGCAAAGTTTCAAATCCTACTCATGCATGGTGTCACCACAAATCTTACTAGATTGTACTCCTAGCATGCAAAGTTTCAAATCCTAATCTTGTACATGGTGTCACTGCAAACCTAGCTAGGTTTTACTCCCATCATGCACAGTTTCAAATCCTACTCATGCATGGTGTCACCACAAATCTTACTAGATTTGTACTCCCACCATGCAAAGTTTCAAATCCTAATCTTGTACATGGTGTCACTGCAAACCTAGCTAGGTTTTACTCCCATCATGCACAGTTTCAAATCCTACTCATGTACATGGTGTGACCACAAACCTTACTAGATTGTACTCCCACCATGCAAAGTTTCAAATCCTAATCTTGTATATACATGGTGTCACTGCAAACCTAGCTAGATTTTACTCCCATCATGAACAGTTTCAAATCCTACTCATGTACATGGTGTGACCACAAACCTTACTAGATTGTACTCCCACCATGCAAAGATTCAAATCCTACTACTGTACATGGTGTCATGCAAAGTTTAAAATGCTGCTCATACCTTTTGTTTTGTTTTATCATTAGTATTAAGCGTTCTGACAGAAAAAGAACCGATGCTGATAAACAGCCCGTCTACCAGGACGTGACAGGTTGGTTTTTTAATCATGTGAATGGCATTCATAGGTAATTTAGACCTACTGGTATACGATACAGAAATGTAAATAAATGAATGTGTCTCAAAGATGATCACCTTCCTACAGTACTAGGATTTCCTGTCAAGAAATTCAACTTTCTATTTATGGAAAGAGTCATTAGCATATTTCGAATTAAAGGTAATGTACAGAATTGGTAAAGCTGACAAAAAATCGCAGACAGTGTTTTGTCTGATCAACCATACATGAAATAACAAACATGTAAAAAATTGGGCTTTAACCGCTGTGTGAATCAGGAGAAAATAGTGAAAAACCATGTACAATGTTCAGCATGTAAACTCATTGTCCTTATTTTAATGCTCACAACCGAAACCACCAGTATGCAGTTTTTATGCTATTATTTTATTCATCTATGTCTTATTTTTTTATTTTTTATTTTTTTTTACGTGTGCCGGTATAACTTATCGAGTCGGGCTAATTCCCGTAGCCTTAGATCTCAAGGGTCTTTCTCAAGATCATCTCTGTTTTCCCAAACTGTCGCCTTCTGTATTAGATCTACCCTCACAGTTGTCCTTATTTGATCTAGATATTTCTCCAAGGCATTAGGAGTGGTGCCTGGTGCTTTAATCACCACAGGGACTACTTTCACTTTCATCTGCCAAATCTAACGAAGTTCACTGGCCAAGTCTTAATTAGTACTTCTTCATCTTGTTTTATCTCCTTTGAGGTAATCCTTGAAACAGCTAGGAAATTTTCATTAACAGCTATTAATCCCTTTCTGTTTGTACTTCAGAAATGGTGGCAATCAACACAGTGCAGGACAACACAACCTATGCAAATCTCCCAAATGCTCCAAAAGCTTTCCAGAGAAATAAGCTGCATATTGAGAGAGAGCTTGGACATGGTAACTTCGGTATGGTTCTCCTTGCACAAGCTGAAGGAATCTTGGAAAGGTCAAAGGTTACATTGGTGGCTGTTAAAACACTGAAAGGTATGTTTTTATGTTTAGTTGTTAGGCCTGATGACGGTCACTTTATCCTTTCTCCATTTTGCATGATTTCCTATTTGTTTATGTTTATGATTTATCGTATTTGTTTACCTTGCTGTTTTAATTTGATTCTGATAGAGATGTGTTTGGTTAGTTTATCGTTTATTTATCATTGCAAAAACTCTCATCAAATTTGCGTTAAAGGTGTCTGCCCAGAACTGTAGTGTAATTTGCCATTCTTTGCGGCTGAAAGGAATTCACTTTTTAGCTGGGTATGATTTCGTCGTAATGGACTAAAGACGTATTTGAACAAATGTTGGGCAATTTGTTTCATTATTTTTATTGAACTCCCAGTCGCGTGATCAAATCTCATTGCGGTTTGGGACTGCTATAAAAACAGTGAATAATTTTTTATTTTTTTTCCATACGTTGCGAAAATTCTCTTTTGCCCACATTTTTATATTTATTTAAACATTACAGATGGCACAGAAATCAGTGAAAAGGAAAGCTTAATCTGTGAGTTGGAGCTAATGAAAAAGTTACCTGAACATTGCAACGTTGTGAAACTTCTCGGCTACTGCATACAAGAAGGTAACAATCACATCATGTTATCTGAGCATTTTTCTTCGTACAATAAATTTGACTGTTTTTTGAAGTATATTTTTTGAAAGACAAAGTCATATTGGAATAAGATAAACGATAATACATGTTTCTACATTTTTCTTTAAAGGGTTTTTATTTATTTGTGCGTCCATTTTTAGTTTTATAGTCCCTTAAATAAAGAGTTTCAGAAGAGTTTAAAGTCCTTTAAATAACAATTTTCAAAGAAGGTAAAACAAATTATTGAAATATTTATCACAAAAATCTTAAATAGACAATTCAGGTTATTATATCCGAGCGTGTCTTTAGACAGTGTCCAATGTGAAACAAGATCAACTTCAATTTACAACTAAAAACATTAAAGATCGTCACATGATTTGTTTTGTCTTGTATCTAAAGATCCTCCTTACATCATTGTTGAGTATCTATCCAGAGGCAACCTGAAAGACCTACTAAAAGACAGTCGCAGTAAAGAAGGGCGTGTCTATGGAAACCTACATGGCGTCAGTAAATCACTCACATCCGGGAACCTCGTGAAGTTTGCTAATGACGTAGCAGACGGAATGCACTTTATATCATCTCATAAGGTAACGCTTGCAAAAACATATGTTGAAGTGAATTATTATGATTGTTACCGTATGTGTTATTCCTTTAAGATTTCGCAAATAAGTTAGCATGTTGCAAACAAACTGCTTACCATTCAAAGTGACCTATTAATGACCTGACGTTTCGACCTTAGCAGAGCCTTAATCGAAGGCTTAGTGACAACACATAAACTGCTATACTGTTGTAAAGGAAGCAGTCATATAGCTTAATTATAGTATGCATACTTTTCAGCTAGCTGGAACTGGTTCCAATAGTTGGAATCGTGTTCCATGAGTTGGAACCGTGCTCTAATAGTTGGAACCGTGTACTAATAGCTGGAACCGTGTTCTAGTAGTTGGAACCGTGTTCCAGTAGTTGGAACCGTGTTTTAGTAGGTGGAACCGTGATCTAATTACCGCCCCCCTCCCCTCGCAATTCCTCCACTAACTTAAACATGTTCCTCGTTTTACATCCATCACTGTTGTAGTGTATCCATCGAGATCTGGCTGCCAGGAACGTCCTCGTTGCTGAAGATATGACATGTAAGGTGTCTGATTTTGGACTCGCTCGAGTCATGATAAACAATCGAGCTTATGAAAGACAATCGCAGGTGAGGAATCCTGACATTCAACGAAACAGTTCTGCAACATTAACTTTAATAAGCATTCGAAGAAATGTTTTTCTGTTTTTCAAGCCATACCTGGACATGTAAACAACACAATTAGATAAAAGAAAATAATTTAAAAATGCTTGTGCTTACAACGTTCACAGGGCCGTTGCACCCAAACAGTCTCTCGCTGCAGGGTTTTGAACGCACCAAACAATCACGTGGTCAGCGACCGATATCACTTCTGATTTAAATGTAATATTGTCTAATCATCAAACCAATTGCTCGAAAGACATCTGCCAGCTACGTCATGCATGCTGTCATTACTTTTCATATGCTTGTTGTTAGGGCCGATTGCCTCTTCGCTGGATGGCGATGGAGTCAGTACTTGATGACGTGTACACAACAGAAAGTGACGTGTGGTCATTTGGTGTACTTCTGTGGGAAATCGTAACACTCGGTAAGTTTGTAGTAGCATTTAGTTTCAATTTCTTGCAGAAGCCCTTGTGTCCATTATTTGAGTGAAAATACACTGAATTTGGCTTCTTCTTTTTCAGGATCCAGACCATACCCTTCTATGAGTGCAGATACAATGATAGAGGAGCTTCAAAAGGGATACCGTATGCCGAAACCAAGCCATTGTCAAGGAGAATTGTAAGTTGGTGAATAGCGATTTGCACCCTGAATATACTTTGTCATACATGTGTATTTGGCACCGATGGATTGGCACCAACGCTGCGCATGCCTGTCAAGTTTTCCTGGCGTTTTATTTAATCTTGACCTTTTTCCATGAGATTTTACCTAACATCACAAGGCCGGACGGCCACTTCAAGATGAGGACTGCACTTAACTGGTTTGGGCTGTCCATCCAAATCAACTGTCACCAGGTGCAAATTGCCACCTAGGTCTGAAACAGGAATACCCCCATTCACAGTCCTATGGATGTAGGCATGGGTATCATGATCCACTAACCAAAAAGCAGGTAGAAAGATACATTTCAAAACAACGCATTTTTCGATTAAAGTACTAAAGATAGCATACACTTAATGTAAGAACAAGTGTGAAACCGTTTTCTCGCCAGGTATCAGATGATGTTGAAATGTTGGAAAGAGGATCCAACGACCCGACCTAACTTTAAGAAGATCGGTGACAAGCTTCGTAAACTTGGGCACCAAGGCAAGGTGAGGCATCGAAGGCACTAAGACGTGGATAATTAATGTTGAAATCTTAAAATCCCGAATCGCCAGAATTTATTTTATTTTTCATATCAGTCTATCTGTTTCAAATTGATTACTTATTTTGTTTCAATTCCTCTAAATTGAGGAAGCATATCACAATGGTGCTTGCTTCTTGAAGCAGAAACACCAGGGTTAAGTTAACCACATACTCTTCAACGATAAGTGTTCTGATTTCATAAGAATGCAGTACCAATCTATAAGACCTACAGCCCCATCAGAAGGACAAAATTATTGTAAACTATCCTGCTTAACTTGAGGTTCAATTTGTAAAGTTTACCCCCTTTCATTAGGACTCTATATCTATTGAAATCTAAAAATGCTTCCATCATAAATCTGAATTTGACCTTTGAGCCACTCCTGATTTACGTGTGTTTTTAAATTTGTGATATATGAACAAAAAGTTAGAGTTGTTCTAATTGGTCTTCTCCAATTTGGCTTACAGGAGTTAATCTCAATCAGAGGCTACGAGGAAATGACTTATGAAGTCACGATTCCAATGAGCGACCAGGAAAAGGTTTAGGAATCTATGAAGAATGGCCGTTGCTGTACAAAGAGGACGCCCTTCAGATACTGACTGACCATTTGGGTCGACAGAGGGCTTCACCATTAACGAGACCCTGTTTTACTATAATTGTATTTTTAGAGTGAAGAAATTATTATACCGTTATCAAACACAGATTAATTCCGATCTTATTAAAACGTTTAAAAAATTGAAAATTTCATGTCCAACGTAGGTTAATTTTGATGTTTTTAGTGCACCAGTATCTTAACTAACTATTATTGTTTGTTAGTGTGTACACATAGTTGTAGCAATTTAATGATATGGTTGACACATAGGTACCCGATTCGTATAGCAACCTTGTCGCACTGCTAGTAAATTGTTCCCAATCATATAATGCCATCATAATAGCTCTACTCTTGTAAACGAGGCGCATTGTGAACATGTTATTCGAAACAGTATATCATGAGTGTTTTAAGCGATGTGTTTTGGTTTTTTTTTCTCAAAAGTGACGGTGGCTGATCAAATCTGGTGACATAGGAGTAAACTTTTAGGCCTACCTAACTTCTTTCCAAAAAAAAATAAAATAAAAAATTATGGAAGCATATCTTTCAAGAATTACGCAGACAGATTTAAATGAAAAGTATTGGGTTATGTAGTAACACATAATTAAAGACAACGTTTGCTTTTGATAATTACCGTTAATATGCAGTTTATGATATTAATGTTTGATGTAAAAACACAACAGTATTATGATTTATTGGTGGACTGAAATAATAATAATTTGAAGGAGACTACCTATATATGATATTGTCATTATTGTAACAGCAGTATGTAGTTAGTTAATATTTCTCATTTTTGTACAAGATGATAGTCAATTTCATTATTTCAAACTTTATCAAGTAAACATTAAACTAGTTTCTTACATTTGAAGCGGTGGCTCGTCAAATCTGGTGACACAGGACTAAACTGATACGTTTGCTCTAAAAAAATGTAATTAATTTTTATGGAAGCATATCCCTTAAGAATTACGCAGATAGATTTAAATAGAAAGTATTATGTCATGTAGTAACACATATAAACAACATTTACTTTTGATAATTACCGTTATGCAGTTTATGATATTAATGTTTTATGTAAAACCACAAAAGAATTATGATTTATAGGTGGACTGAAATCGGCCTGTATGAATGAGCATGACAAAATAATCATACATTTGAAGAAGACCACCTATATATGATATTGATATTATTGTTACAGAAGTATGTAGTTAGTTAATATTTCTCATTTTTGAACAAGATGATAGTTAATGTTATATTTCAAACTTTATAAAGTAAAATTAAACTAGTTTCTGACATTTGAAGCTGCTTCAGAAAAATAGGTGGATCTTGCTGGCTATGGCAGAGACTATATAGCACTAATTCCTTTTACCGAACAAGGTAAAGAAACATTGTCTTTTTCTGTGTAAGAACAAGTCAATGCTTTTTACTAAAAACCACTAAATGAGATTAAGTTTACCTTAAAAAACCATTGTTGTATTATGCCGTTAATACAAGCCCACATTGTTACTCAGCATAAACGCATGAAGTTTTGCAGACTTTCAAGTCACAAAGTAATCGACTTGTAATGTGTTACCCTGTTTTACTAATTTGATATTTTAGAGTGAAGAAGTATACTGTTATCAAACACGGATTGGATTTGCATTTATTCCTGGTGTTATTAAAACGTTTTGACAACATTAAATTGAAACGTTCCTGTCCAATTTAGGTAAATTTCGAGTTTTTAGTGCACCCTTATCTTAACAATTACTGTTTGTTTAAAGTGTGTGTACACCGAGTTGTGTCTTTTTTATAGCGCAGGTTGAAATAGGTACCCGATTAGACTATCAAACCGTGTCGCATTGCTAGTAAATTGTTCATGATCATAATTATTATGCCATCATAATAACTCTACTCTTGTAAACGAGGATGATTATGAACATGTTATTCGAAACAGTACCATGAGTGTTTTAGGCGATGTGTGTGGGTTTTTCTGAAAAGTGACGGTGGCTTGTCAAATCTAGTGACACAGGACTAAACTAGTACCTTCCTCTGTAAGGTTTCTTACTTTTTTTCTTTTGAAGCATAACCTGTCAAGAATTATGCAGACATATTTAAATGAAAAGTATTGTGTTATGTAGTAACACATATAAAAAACGTTTACTTTTGATAATGTAGTGACCTCATGTATTATTCATATTTAAGACGGTAATGCCCGCCTCTGATTGGCTTGGGGTGTGCTATGGCTTTCCCCTTTCTATTTATCTTGTGATTAAGGGCAGTTGCTGTGATCAACCAGTCGTAATAACCGTTGATTCTTGACAATTATTTAGCTTTCTGGACATTGTAAGGTAAACCATCATCTTTATTATCAATTACAGATTCCACTGGTAGTTAAGATTATTCCAAATGCAAACCTTAAAACCCCTAAATTACGTGAAATGTGTGTGGGATATTGCGGGGTCTGATCTCATCTAAGTTATAGGCTTTATGTGTGCAGCCATTGTGTGTACGAAGACACGTAGCAATATGTAGTGCATGCATACTTGCAGTTGTAACAACGTTAATGGGTGTTATTGTTGTTGTGGTAAACTGTGTTCCACATCTGTTACTCGGGATTTATCTTACGCATAGTATTCATTCATGGTATGTTCAATAACTCATTCATTGTTTGAATCAGGTAAGCTTGCATTTTGATTATGGAACTTAAACTTAGTAATTAGACAGAGGTCTTAAACTTTATTTCAGTGAAGTAGTTGGCTACAGAGTAAGACTGATCCTATGGACATTAAGTTTGCTATTCTGGTGTGGTGCTGGGTGAGTCACAATCTGTTTTACTTTGACGCTCATGAATGAATGCTAAGTCTATCTTTCTTATAAATAGCTTTATTGAATCAGTATAATTTATCAGTTGACAATGTCTAGAAGTTGCTCTCCTTATGAGAGTATAAATGTGGGCCTATTTTGTCTTCCATCCTTTTCTAGGTTTTTTATTTCGTTCTTTTTTTCGTCTTCTCGTCTTCTGTTGTCGCTTGTACGCTTTGATTGCTTAAACATTGGACATCTGAATAAATACAACTGATCATCTCGAAGGAACAAGTATTGTGTTGTCACTTCTAAGTCAGCAAAGAGTCACCCTCTTACCAGAGGCTCATCCCATTATCACTGGAAGTATAACACTCCCAGATCCCTAGTGTTAATTCACTACAATAATTACCGTTAAGCAGTTTATGCTATTACGGTTTATGCAAAAACACAACTGTAATTGGTAAACTGAAATCGGCCTATACAGCAATCCTTCACCGATCTTAAACTCTTGGTGGCAGCAGATATGCCTCCATTATTGCGGTGGTACCTGGGTGGTACTGCGCTGCCTAGCGACGGGTTTAAGCGATTTGCAAAGTAAAAGTCCAATAACCCGTGACTGATCAGATGATCGCCGTGTAGCCCAACCCTTAAACCCGTCGTTAGGCAGCGCAGTAGCACCCAGGTACCACCGCAGTAATGGAGGCATGTCTGCTGCCACCAAGAGTTCAAGATCGGTGAAGGATTGCTGTATATGAATGAGCATTAAAAATTATAATAAATTTGAAGGAGACTACCTACTTTATTTAGATATCTTTGTAACAGAAGTATGTAAGTTAGTTATTATTTCTCCTTTTGTACAATATGATAGTTAATTTCATATTTCAAACTTTATCAAGTAAAAAATAAACTAGTTTCTGACATTTGAAGCTGCTTCTGAAAAATAGGTGGATCTTGCTGGTTATGGCAGAAACTAGCACTAGTTTAAGGTTCAAGGTTCAAGGTTCAAGGTTCATTTATTTCCACAGAAAAGGCAATATACATCAAAAGTAATCATTACAAAATGCAAAGTAAAGTTTCACACACAGGTTTGAAAAAACAAAATGTTCCTTTTACCGAACAAGGTAAAGAAACATTTTCTTTTTCTGTGTAAGAACAAGTCGATGATTTTTACTAAAAACTACTAAATGAGATTAAGTTTACTTATTCGAAAAACCACTGTTGTATTTTACCGTTAATACAAGCCCATCATATTATTCAGAAAACACGCATGTAATTTTGCAGACGCCCAAATCACATTTAAAGAGTAATCAACTTGTAACGTGTTATAATCCCTTCTGACCCTTCCAAGGAGGCAGTGGTGAAATGTTCCAGTTTAGTTTTTCCTTTATGTTGGTGCCCTTTTCAAAGGAAACATTTGCTTTACCTTACAGGAACAAGTCTCAGGCTAGGACTTTTAATTCTTTTAGGCCTTTTAGCTGTTTTGTTTTTTATTTATTTGTTATATTTCTTTCTTTAAGCAGGGTATGAACCCGATCAATAAAACCTTAAACATGGTAAAACGGCTGGTTTCCAGTTGGGCCTCGAGTGTTACAAATATCTACAAACAATAAAGAAATGTGTAATGATGTAAAACTAACTGATTGGTTTGGAATGATAAACAATATCAGTATGCGATGTGCTGAATGCATACAATAACCTACACAACAGTTATGTGCTTAGTATTAGTAGTTTTAATACACAACATGTTTCATGTATTATGAAGACAATTCCTTGACGCATCCTCAGCTTTGCTTTTTTTTTTTTTTTTTAACGAACTTAGTTGCAAGTAAATGTTCTTGTTATAAAAAAATCAAGTTGATTAAGGTTACATGTAAATTTCGCTGTCAAAATCATCTTTATTCGGCCTCGGTTTGTAAAGCCACGACAGTGATTAAAGTAACATAAAACTTGTGAATGAGTTCGGCACGGCTGACCGATCTTTGAACTGTTACTTGATTATGATCACATTGTAAAAATACTCCTTACGTGGACTCGTTCGTCTCTATTTCGCCTTTAGGCATGACAGGCTAGTAAATTATTTTTAAGAATAAATTTTACAAAATAACAGCAAAACATGTTCCCAAATGCGAAAGTAACCTCCATTGCATGTATACTGCGCTGCAAATTTGAATAAATTGATTTGAGGTGTTTTCAATACATAGTCATTCTAAGCAGGAAATGAACCTTTATCAGGTTCTTGGATCAAACGCTATTCTGGATAGTTTATATATTATAATATTCACTCTAAATTCTTTCAAATGAGAGAATGATTCAGAGCCATCTCCCCCAAAAGATTGCCGATTTCTTTCTAGAAGAAACATCTCCTACATATTCCAGTGATTATGATGACCGTTAAGATACAATGTATCTAGATTTGGAGACAGTGATAATTCCATAGGTACTTTTGACATTTCCAATGTGGAATTTAGCAGGGATAGAGGGCGGTATTTGTGCAGAGTAAGAGTGGTACAATCTGACGGAATGAACCCCGTGGATGCAATTGCCTCGATTGACTTGATTGTCTACAGTACGTAAAACATCATCAACATTAAACTTCAACGAATCGGTTATTGTGACACCATAGAAACATAATGTTCGTGTAACTGATCTTTGATGTGTGGGTATTTGTTTTATTTATTTGGGCTACTTGTAAATGTGTTTGTCATGCAAAATCAAAGTGACATTTATACCAGATGTTGTCGAAATCATCCTCGTTCGGCCTCCGTTAGTAAATTGACAAACAAGCAACTCTGATGAGAAGCCTTCCGGTTCGTTTATTTTGATTTAATAGATAACATAAAACTTGTGAGTGAGTCGAACCTTTTCAAGTGGAACGGTTGACTTTGAACTGTTATCTGATTATGATCGAGCTGTAAAAAAACACATTTTACATGTACATGGATTCGTCCGTCTGCCTTTCAACTTGAAGCTTGACTATTATAATAGATCAAAAGAACAGGAAAATGTGTTCCCAAATGCGGAAGTAACCTCCACTGTGTGTATATTGCGCTGCGAATCTGAATAAATGGATTTCATTTCAAACTAGGAAGTGAACTTCATTGAGTAGGATCTCGCGTTACAACTATTAAATTTGACATTATCAACCAAGCTGATAGATGAGACCACACAGTCGCCCCATAGTATGGTCTACATAGTGTGGTTTTGCAGCACATAAAGATGTCAGGACTATTACTGTTCATCGTTGGAATACTCTTAAAAGGTAAGTTGAGTTAATATTGGAAGAAGATTTGTACACAAAAACCATTATTTTATCTTCAAAACGATTTCGTATTTAGTACTTTGTATTTTGCATAGTCTTGTTTTTCCTTTACGAATACTTAAAAGGAAATTAAGGAAATTGTACGTTTTGTGCTTTCCCAATAGTTTTCTCAAATAATCTAAAGCACCATAGTCTATGCCAACTTAGCACGGCTGTAATGAAATGCTAAGGCTGGTAAAAGTGATATGACGTCTGCATTATTAATAATAAAAAGCTCTCAACTGAAATATGTATCCTATTGAGTTATAATAATGAGGCCCATATGATTTTTTGGTAAAATAATTCGGTCTCTGTTCTTCTGCCTACATTCTGTTTGGTTATTTCTGTAAACAAGAATTGTTAATTGTATTATTTGAGAATTTTTGGACGTATTTACTAATCTAATACGGAATATTGCTAATTCCTTGTACTTCATATTACTGACAATTAAGCTTCTTTTGTGTTTTAATCAAGTTGAAGGTATTTCTGCCGAACTGGACGTAGTCATCAGCAGTGGTCCATGGGTAGACGGTGGTACAGATACAACATTGACATGCACATCAACTTCATCTGGTCTGCCCAGAGAAGTCGAATTGAGAAAGGGCTCTTTTGGTGGGTCATTTGATGATGCTGATAATATCCTTCTATATATGCGTAACCCATATGCCATATCATGGGATCCTTCAGTGGATCCAAACCATTATGAATTTGATCCAACTCTAAGTGGTGTTCCTCTCACCATTAAGTCAGTTTCATTGGATGATGAAGCTCAATACTGGTGCCGTTTGAATACTGTTGGAGTCGGATACGAGGTCGGTACAGCTGTGATGAGAATAAGAGGTGAGATGGTGACATTGGATAACGTATTTTTTGTGATGTGTATTCAGTGTTGTGCATTACATGATTCACAGTTTGGATTTACTACCGGGACCGTACTTCACAGACAATCCTTCAAAAAGAAGCATTTCAATTCACAGTTGTCAAGGAAAATAAACGCAAAACGTGTCTAAAACACATGAGTAATGGTTTGCCAAGAAGTGAAATGTTAAGCCCTTTCGGTTTAGTTTTCCACGTTGTTAAATTTTATTTCAATTTAACAAAATCACAACTCACTTTAATTACAGAACTTTGTTTAACTCCGTTCCAACCACAGTGCCACCAAATGCTGTTGCTGTATCCTATCTGGATACCTTGTACAGCATGGAGCCAAATCCGGTGTCCTTGGTATCTGGAAGTGATCGTCAGTTTACATGTAAAGCAAATGGCATCAAACCAGAAGCCAACTTCACATGGACATATGACAGCAACATGCTGCAAGGAACTCCACAAGAATCCACTAGAAATGCCGATGATGGCAGATTGTTTGACAGCTCTAATGTAGTTACCATTGACATTGCTGAGACCCCTGCACAGCAGCCCTTGAAGTGTGGTGCTACCAACAGACAAGATGAGTCCACAGACACAGAAGTTGAGATTAATCTAGTGCTACAAGTAAAAGGTGGATTCGAAATTTTTTTAAATTTTCCCTTTAAATGAAATTAATGTACAAGTGGAAAATGTAATGCTGCTCTATTACCCTGTTCAGCTCACATTCATCAGCATCTTGCATTGCTAAGTGGTTTTCTTTCATATTACTATATTGTTACAAAAGTTACGTATTATTCACCATGTCTTTGCATGTTGTCAAAGCATCAGATACAATGATCCCATCATAAACAAAATGGTAAAACAAGCTCTATACCATTTTGAACTCATTTTTTCTTGTCTTATTTACAGTGCCTCCCAAGGGATCTTTGATGTCACTTTATGACTCAAGCATGGGACTCGTCAGACCTGAAACTCCATTGGCTGTTGATGAAGGAACACCATACACAATTACATGTAAGGTACAGGGTAGCAGACCAGCTGTGTCTATTCAGTGGATGGTAGATGGTGCACCACACCAAGCTCCAGATGCAACCCATAGTGAAGTCAACGGATTGATTGACACCCAGGGTATGTTGACATTCACCTCTACACGTGACAACCACAGAAAGAATGTGACATGTACAGCAAGTACAGCAGAGTCGCAGTCTCCTCACCCGTTTGTCACGACTAGTTTGGATGTCGCAGGTATGTACATGTACCCCATGTCAACTAATATGATTCAGCGCTCTTCGACACGTGCGTAAAAAAAATACCTAGGGCCTACATAGTTGAGCTTTTGTAGTTTTGGGAATCTAACTTTTTTAATATAAATTTCACCACACTGTCATCAACGATGTATAGCTTGCTGAATTGTAAAGGGCATTGCTCTTTTGAGCTCATTGGAGCATTTCTTTGTCGGTGGTCACGAACTCACAGCTATTTGCCATCAAAAGTGTATTAATCTATTGAACTTGGACAGGTTCACAAAGGCACTCAGAACGTTTCCTCTGAGATAGGCCAGTAAAATTTTGGCCTACAAAAAACTAATAAAGTAACAGCAATTAGAGGAAAACAAAGATAATGCCATGGCAATTGTCACAGCACAGCTAGTACATCACTAATCTGTGGAGTCCACAAGAAGCTGGAAAAACGGAAATGCGGCACACCGTTAGGCCAAACATGGGGCCTCCTTATAATATTAACAGCAAAATGTGTCCAACGGTGGGCACACCGGGAATAATGAATTGATTAAATTGTAAATATTTTGTTCTTCTATTTTTGTATTTGTCCAGTAGCCTAAAATATAACAATCAGAGTTTGCAAACGGGTAAACGTTTGATTTTGTTGAACATTGTTTATTATGTTGGCTTCGGATTTATACTTTGTACCTAACCATTTTCATTTAATAGTGTTTGTCATAATTGATATCTGACATTATTGGATCCTTATAATTGAAATTTGCTTTCCACAAATTGTCAAATCGTAAGACTGACAATTTTTGAGGCAAACAAATATATTCTTCTATACAGGTCCACCTGACACCCTCGTGATATCTGGTAGTCTTACAATGACTGAGAATGTGGCTACTACACTGACATGCACAGCAGACCTGGGATATCCTGAAGACTGGTACTTGGCATGGTCTAATAAAGACATTCTTATAGAGAATCAACCTGAAACTACGGCAGTCCTATCAGGTCAACGTTACATGTTTACCAGTCATCTTGACTTTACTCCTTACAGACAAGACAACAGACACTTCATTACGTGCACTGCAGGTAGAACCTCATGGACTTCAGCACCTTTACCAGAGAAGACATTGGGTCCTATCAATGTCCAATGTAAGTACTTAAACTCATACAAACGATCACTGTGGTTTTTCTCTAAAAGGCAATACCTATGGTTTTTGTATCCGTTGATTAAATTCTATATAAATGTAGATATATACCATAAAACAAACTGTGAAAGTTTCATTTGTAGCGGTGGTAGCGTTTTTGAGATATCGCCAAAAATCTTGAGCGGTTGTGTCCATGCAGGAAGAATAATCCGTAATTGGAACACACAATCTGAGAAACGACTCATGCAGAAACATGTTACAGATTGAAATGGTTTTGAATCCCAATCTCTACAACCACATTCATTTAAAGGGAATTGTTTCTCAAAATGGTATTCATTATCAACAGATGTTCACATTGGTTTTTCGGTCATTAGTTTTTTGGAGTAATTTTCAAGGGCATTAATGCACATCACTTATGCGTTCTAGGGACAACGGGGGTAAACAAAATGTACAGATGTAACAGTGAGTATTATATACCTCATATATAGAATCCTCTAATCTGATTGGTTAAAAGTGGAGTAATTGAAATAGCTGGGCCCCATTTTTCTATCAAGATGACGTCATAATTAACTGTGCCCGGGGCACAGCAATCGACTGTGCCCGCCAGTCGCAACACACTGTATTCATAGGTCACTTGTGTACTTCTGTACGCGTTGTATACGTTCGTGTCACGGCGCGAACTGATGTGTACTTCTGTACGCGTTGTATACGTTCGTGTCACGGCGCGAACTGATGTCCTTTCATCTTCGGTATATAAAAGAAATATTGACTGCTTAATATTCGGGGCACAGTAAAAATTATAGGCCCTCGGTGATGTCAAAACCATGACTATTCCCTCAGCTTCGCTTCGGGCATAGTCATGGTTTTGACATTACCTTGGGCCTATAATTTTAACTGTGCCCCTCATAGCAGTCAATATTTCTATACTAATACTCAATTTAGTTTGTATAAATTGTTAATTTATATATGTTGTATATCGCAACATTTCTTTTTGGAAATAGTCATACGGTACAAACGAATACCAAACATGAGTAAAATGAAACGTGTGACTCTAATTACCTAAAATTTTTAAAACCAATCTGTACTCTGTAAAAATTGATGGGATTCCAGATTTCTACTTAATGTATTATTCACATCTAGCCGGTCCGTAGGCTTTGTTGATAGTTATTTTCTTGACTTTCAAAAATTCGGGTTTGAAATGTAATTATTGGGGTTGCATGGTTGGTAGTGCGTAAAGCACTTGCCTCCACCAATGTGGCCTTGGTTCGATTCCCGGTTAAAGTCATTTCTGTCTAGAGTCCTGTGTTGGTTTTCTGCTGTGCCAAGAGGGTTTTTCTCAGGGCCCTCCCGTTTTCTTCCATCCGGAAGAATCAATCATTTTCGACTTCTGGATCATGTATGAGTTCAATTGTCATTGTGAGTTGATGTAGCTAGCTAGGCTGGCACAAGACACCCTTGCATGTCTGTGGCTGAACACGTTGGGACCGTTGTCACATTATGTGGTTGACATTGCAAACGGAGAACACTGACTTTGTTTTGCCACCAGATGAGACCAATATCACAAACAAGCACCAAACTGAGGTTAGTTTCAATAGTGGTTCGACTGCAATCCTGTCCTGCACTGCAAAGGGCAACCCTGCACCTGTCATTACATGGCTTAATCCAGACAATGAAGAGATCATCATCGGTGGAAACAATGACAAGTACATGGTGGAAGTATCCTATACAACATCTGATGCTGATATGACCATTGGAAATGTGACCACCAGCAAACTGAGCATCCGGGCAGTGGACGCTCATAGGTGGACTATGGGGTGTATATCTGCAACAGCAACAATGACATCGGAAACCCAGACTCGCATGAAATCATTCTCAATGGAACAAGTAAGATTAAATTTAGGATTGGTAAGGCTGTAATGACAATCTGTCCATATATAATGGTAGATAAACTTGTCATATCAATGGATCAAAAAAATTTAAGAAAATTAGTACCGTAACGAGTCCTAATTGGCTGGTTAACACGTCATCCGTCGGTCAAATGCTTTGTCTACAGTTAAACTGAGTGTTAAAGTTAGATCCACTGGGAATCTCGCATTGCTTTGGCATTGTACTTTTAGTTTTCCAGTTTGATGATGACTTTATTATTTACGATTAATAGTACGATTATCTTAACTGGCTTGACATTCTGAGGATATTAAAGCAAGGTTCTTTGCGTTACCGTTTCGTTGGTGAAATATTAGGAGTACCAAACAAGCCGACTGGTGTCGTACTGACTGAGCGGACTTCGACCTCATTAGCTGTAAGGTGGAGAGCTGGTTATGATGGCGGTGAGCCCCAGTGGTTTCATGTCGGCCACACGAAGACTGCAGACTCCTCAGAGACAGTCAGTGATAAGATTAATGGAGCAGTGACTACATACAACGTGGATGGTCTTGAGTCATACACGGAGTACGAGATCAATGTCTACGCTGAGAATGACCTGGGGAGAAATCCAAGTCCTGACAGCGTAGTGAAATACACATTGCGTAAGTTTTCAATTGTTCTGTTTGATAACTTTGAATCGTACCTGCGTCTTAATTTTTTTAAAATCATGATTGAAAACGTCAGCATTCTCACACTGCAGTTTCGATTACGGTCATGGCTTGCTCCCGTTATAAAACATCAGGGCAGATCGATGTAAGCGTTACAGGTGTAGTTACTTTCATTTCAAATGATTTGCATATAAAACTGAACAGATACAATTTTGTCTAGCCATATTTATAGACATAAGTGGTCTTAAATTTGTATTGATTTTATAATCAATCATTTATGTCATTACTTTTTTATATCAACATATGATCATGTGTCATCAAGCTGGAGCCCCAACCTCGGATTTAGGTAATTATCTACAACATTAAAAGAAATTGATAAAAACAAAACAATTTGAAAACAAAAATCGTTATATGGCTCGCAAAATGTTAGAAAATAACTTTATACTGATTATACTTAATAATCATTAATTTTCTTTGATTTCATTCATATTGGAAATAATTAATTCAATAAAGAATAAACATCTATGTCAATAAATAAGAAGATATATCATATGGAAACACCAGTATTTTTTCGGTTCACAAAAATGGCTCAATTGAATGAAGTGAAAATGTTCGCTAATTTTCTGATATAAATGTAAATGAAATATTCTACAGAATATAACAACTGGACTGTGCAAGAGAACTCCATTCAGCAAGGCACTTTAAACCTTAATTGCTTCATAAAAAGTTGGGTTGGTAGTGCATTCTGCTCTACCAGCCAGGCTCCTAGAGTATGATACCCATGTCTACTTCCCACGGACTATGAAGAGGGTAACCTTGTTTCAGCCCCTGGATAGGGTGGCAACGTGCCCCTGGTGAAGTTGATTTTGGTCGACAGCCTAAATGAGATAAATGTAGCCCTCACCTTGAAGTTGCTGTCCAACAACAACAATATCATTTGGTAGCACGGACCATTTTATTATTATTATTTTGTTTGTTTTCTTTCTTCAGATTTCACCTTATTGTATGACTCGAATGAGGGCACAGTGGTAATAGATGGATTGGAAGCTAAAGGTGGATGCATACAGCTGGAAGTTAAATATGAAGGCATCGCAGGATGGGATTCTTGCAGAGACTGTATCGAAAACGACGGCACAATTAATCTATCATTTTGGTGTCCACAAACTCGAAAACGCAGAAGGCGGGCTGTTGGAGACGTAGAAGTTGTGCGTGCCAAGCTTTGTCAAATGAATGGTCAACTATGCAGTGATTTCACTGATGTGATGGAACTTGGTAAGTTTACGTGAATGGGAGACGTGCGAGATGACAGCTAAAAAAGCCAGTGTTTTAGAGATGGGTCAGGCCTCCATCAGAATCCTGGTCATTTCTGACCCGGATGTTTTTAGAGTGTACCGACTCACAAAACGAAACCCTGACATCAAATAAATCTAATCAGTTGGGGAGGGGAGGTGGTCACGTAGTCACTGACCAGCTGGCTCAAGCATGTATGAGGTCACGTGATTTGTACAATATGTATCGTTGTTTCATGTACAAAACAATACTTCTGTTTTACCTTTCTCTTGTAATGTTGTCTTTTTGCACAGAACTCAATCCAGTGACAGACCCGCCTGCACCGTCATCTACCGGAGTTATTGTTGGTGTGATCGTCGGGGTGGTTTCACTAGCTGTCATTGTTTTCTTAATTGGAATGTTTATGGGAAGGAAATTCAAAAATAGAAATCGTAAGTATTGACTTTACGTCTTAATAATTGAGCTAAATACTAATCGGATGAAAAGATGAAAATTAGTTCGATTTTCATGTGATTTCTTTCACTTGCCTTTCAGGTCCAGAGGAAGTACAGCTGACAATGCAAAGGTAGACTTTCCTCTTGCTATTTTGTTTTCCTCTTGTTTCTTCTGTTCAGTTCTGTTTTTGTTATAACAATAATAGGCTCATTTAATTGTAACTCTATATGCCATCTCCTGTCAGCATTGTCCTTCAGCAGTGTACATAGGACAAACTGGACAGTCGCTACGATGAACAACCACAAGTTTGACATCAGAAACAATAACATACATAAACCAGTAGCTGAGCACTTTAATCTACCTGGCCATTTCCTGCACCACCTCAGTGTGGCCATTGTTCAGCAGAGAGCGTTCAGAGACAGGTTTGAAAGGGAAGCTGTTGAACTAAAGATCGTCAAGATACTGAACTGTATCAACCAAGGACTCAATAGGGATCGTGGTTTCCTGTCCCACCACCAGGAATAGATGCTCCTTATCAATTACTCCAACCATTGTACAGTTATTGAATTCTTTCACTAGTATCTTTCTTGTATATATACCACGTGTATTTGACTTGTCACCTTCATCTGATATAGTTGTTGCTACGAAAGCTCACGCAGTTTGTGTATGTAATTAGTTAGTCATTAAGTGCTACCACTATTGTCTTTGTTATAAACAAAATGATACAGAAATGGTTTAGATAATGTCCTTAGCAATTGAAATTGAGAACCGTAAGACGACTGTAAATTGTAGGAAGACGTCGGAACGTTTGAGGAAATTAAACTCTAAAGATGTGCAGGTGCAGGACGATTGAAGGAGCTGTGTCGTCATAGTCAAAGCAGGCCTGTGGCTGTACATGGAATAGACCCCTTGCATATGACGTCACACTCTCAAAAAGCACACTCATCGAGGCAGAAGGAGGCAGCTCAATAGACGAAAGCTGTTTGTGCGTTAAAACGTGCGTGAGACCTCTGCGTACCAAAAGCGTGTGACGTCATATCCAAGGGGTATTGTTAACTCTCACCGGGTTACGTTACTGCACCCATGTGCGCACTTCCCCCATAGATTTGGTACAGGGAAGGGAGGGCGCGCACGTACTGTGACTGGGTGAGAGTTCATAATTCCAAGCACAGACACAGGCCTGCTTTAATCTCGACGACATAGCCCCTTTAAGTTTTAAGTTAATTGATATTGACAAAGATATTGACAAAATAGGGAGACCGCCAACATAGGGCTAGATAGCTCAGTTGGTAGAGCGCCGGCACGTTAAACCGGAGGTCGTTGGTTCAAGTCCCGCTCTAGTCAATTTTTCTTTGTTCAACCCAAAATGATATAAATTTAATAACATTTTTAGTTGTAGAATTATTACTAGATAAAATGCCTGACAACAATTTCCAATCTTTCTTCAGAAAACAACGAAGCCGGGAGAACAAACGAAATGATGTTGACGGCATGTCTGACTATCAAGAGGTTTCAGGTACCTATTCAATAACCAGTGCTAAAGCCTGACGAAAAAAATCTCAAAATTTCTACGAATTTTTGTAAATAAAGATAAACAACGTCTTGCAAGAGCTCGATGTGTACGTATTTCGTATACTTCAGTAATATCGTAATAATGTTAGAAGAAGACATCTGATCACCTCCAAAAAGAGGAATCTATTACCATGGTATAACAAAACAACTGGTGCATGCTCTACAACGGGATCCATGGGTTGTGTACAACTCGATAGGGGCAAATAACATCCGTATCTCGGGTGTACACAACACCATGGACCCATCACAGTGTTTATGTTTTTTCTCAGACTTGGCCATTGTTGACCAATCAGCAAACAGGACATACGCCAATTTAATATTCAAGGACAAGTCTTTTCCACGAGACATGCTGAAAATTGTAAAGGAGCTTGGACAAGGTGCCTTCGGGCAGGTGTTTCTGGCTGAAGCAAATGGACTCATTAAGAAGTCGAAAATTACATTAGTCGCCGTCAAGACACTCAAAGGTGCGTATAGGGATTTAACAACTCTACACAATGTATGTTTTGTAAAAGACAACAGTTGTGTAAATAAGTTTAATATTTCACTGAGCGAAGGTAACAGTTGTGTAAATAAATATAATAATTAGTTAACTATTTTTCAAAGAAATGTTCGGCAAAGAATAATGATGTTGTTTGATGTCACATAAATAATATGAAAGTTTGCATATTTTGCAAACCCCCCAAAAGACTAATACTAGGCGTGTAAAAGTGTTTATTTCAAGTTTGCCTAAAAATGTTTACCTTCATGAAGTTTTTCAGTTTTGGCATTGCATCCAAACAGCCTGTCGCAATACTATATACAAATATTCTTACATAGTCGTCAAGAATTTAGTCAATGTCTTAGTTAAACAAAATATTTCAAATTATTGATAATTTTCATTTAAAACACTTTTTTCGTAGACGGCGCAAGTCAAAGTGACAAAGATGATTTGATTCGCGAGATGGATTTGATGAAGAAGTTGCCTGAACACAAAAACGTTGTCAGACTTATGGGTTTCTCGATCGAACAAGGTACAAATAACTTTCAATTTTCCCAATTGTCTTTGAGGAAGTCATTTTTACCAGTTTGGATAACTGAGTGTTTCCGATTTTATAAAGCGGTGCATTGCTTTGTTATTACTGGTTGTTGTTGTTGTTGTTGTTGTTGTTGTTGTTGTTGTTGTTGTTGTTGGGTGTGGTGGTGGTGTTTAGGTTTGTTTTTTGTTTTTTTATGTTATTCATTCATTGCGCCATTTGTTGCGTTGTTTGTTTAAGTTGCACTGTTTTGATATTATTATGTTAATTGTTGCGTGGTATGTCAAAACTGCGTTAACGCACAATTTTGCCGTTTCTTTACAGTATCCGTTCGTCTGTTTCGAAATATTGAAAGTAAAGCAAAAATACATTCTTTTATTTTTTTTTACTTTTAGGCCTAAGGCTTTTAAATGCTCTGCTCATATTAGAAGCCTTCGTCAATACGACTGAAATACATGTTATTGCTTAACCCTTCCAGATACTCCGTACATTATAGTTGAGTACCTATCCAAAGGTAATCTGAAAGACTTACTGAAAGACAGTCGCAGTAAAGGAGGAAGTGTGTACGGAAACCTGCATGGTGTGAGTAGGTCACTCACATCTTGGGACCTTATGAAGTTTGCTAATGACGTAGCTGACGGTATGCACTACATATCAGCACAGAAGGTACATGTAAATATAGGGGGTACCCGTGATTTGCGCGGGAAAAACTAGATGGGAAGTGAATGTAGTTGTACTAATTTATTGGTTGTTATAGGACAATTCGCAGTTTTATAAGATGTACTTTTGCTTTTATTTTATCGCAGTGTATCCATAGGGACCTTGCTGCTCGCAACGTTCTTGTTGCTGAAGACATGACCTGCAAGGTGTCTGATTTCGGACTCGCTCGAGATGTGATTGACAATAGAGTATACGAAAGAAAATCTGAGGTTAGTTGACTAAACAGTAAAATCCTGAAACGCGTTTGTATTACCTTTCGTAAAACTACACATTACGCTTGAAAAGTGTTCTAATTTAAGCAGGCGTGCATATTTTAAGTCTGCTGCCACCTAGCGTCCAGAAAGTCACCAATTAGTTTTGCGAATCGATGGATGAAATGGCACGTTATTTGAAAAGCCTTGTTTATGTTTATGAAAATGAAATCAAACTGTGACCAAAAAAGTTTGTAGCTTACTTTTAAATGCTTGATTGTTGGCAGGGACGACTGCCTCTCCGCTGGATGGCATTGGAGTCTATACTTGATGAGCTGTACACAACAAAGAGTGACGTATGGTCATTTGGAGTACTATTATGGGAAATTGTTACACTTGGTAAGTTCTTCCTCAAAAATACATGTTGTAGCTGTAATGCTTCACAGGGGTCTGACCCGGCTGACCCGGCTGACCCCGGTTTTAACCATATATTGCTGCGTCAGTTTGATCCTTTTCTGGGTCATTTTGACACAGATTCCGGGTCATATTGACCCAGTAATGGGTCAGGCTCCAAGAGACCCTAAATCCGAATCAAATCTGACCTGGGAGTCTTGAGGGTGTAAAGGAAGTAAAGCTTCTTTAAAACGAAACATTATAAATCTATTATGCTCTCTTACTATTTGTCTTTATTCTCGATTCAATTTTATTCGCAGGTGCCCGACCATATCCTACAATGAGTGCTAAAATGATGCTAAATGAGCTTCGTGGTGGGTACCGTATGCCCAAACCAACACACTGTCAAGAGGAACTGTAAGTTAGCTATACCTTTACTGCAAGTGTTATGAACGGGCAAATATCGGGTACATTGAACCCCAAGGTCATTGATCTGAGTTGAGTCTGAGTGGAGTCTCTTCTGAGCCAATTTGCCCTGAAATCCACATCAACACACAAATCTCAGATACAAAAAGCTGAAATCAAACCGAAAAAAACACAACTACAATAGCAACAACATTAATAACAACAACAACAACAGCAAAGAAACTATCATATTCTCCAAAAGTCCAAGCTTTCGGTTTTAAACGAAATATTAAACCGAGAAAAGGGTTCAGAATTACCTGGGATTGTGCATTGCATTTAAAATCTATCCGGGGCGCGGGCACTTCTTACCTATGGATTAAGGCCACGGTGGTGGTTTTTTCTTCGTTTTTTCATTTTGTTGTGTTTGTTTTCTTTTTTCATAATCTCTCTATAAACCAGTTCAGGTTGTTCCCATTGTTGTCATGTAATAGTCTTTTACTTGATATCTAAGATCGGTCTACAAAATAATTTAAAACACATCAAATTGCTTATCGCGTGAAAGTTGACATTTAGGGCATTTGTAATAAATGTATATCGTCATTTCAGTTCAACCACGGATTCGTGATGATGTCTTTAATAGTTACATTTATTTGGATGTAAACATTGTTTCTTAGGTATCAGATGATGCTAAAATGCTGGGAAGAGCAGCCAGAGAAACGACCAACGTTTGAAGTAATTGCAAATGAGCTTCAAAGTCTGAGAGAATTAGACAAAGTAAGTTTAAGTGTTTCGAGTGTTTATTCAATCAAATTGAATACAATTTATAGGCTATGTATCTCAACAGAGCTGTGCTGACTAACATTAATGATGATTGATTTTGTTGTTTTATTCCCTACAGGATTACATAATAGTAACCGCCTACGAGGAAACCATTTATGTGGTCACCATACCTGATGGCGAGCAGGAAAAATGTTAGCCCATTCTGCAGCTTTTTCATATTCCTGATAAACAATTAACCAAACACATAAGTTTTGTAAATTTGGTACGGGCTTTATGTCACCTTAACGTTCATATACTTTAATTAAACAAAATCAAATCGATGACGTTCAAAGACAAAATAATATATCTCTTTTGCAAATATTGTTTATTTAGAGCAAGTTTCAAGTTAGGAGTATTAATTAACGGCACATTGGGAAAATGTTTTTGATGTTATTTCATGATATTATGCCTGTCTAACTTAGGTAAATTTCGAGTTTTTAGTGCACCGGTATTTTTATAATGATTGTAAAGTGCTTGTATATACAGATAGTTGTGACGTTCTATAGCTTGTGTCCTTGTTGACACAGGTACATGATTCGACTAGGCACCGTCACTTATAAGTAATGCATTGTAAACTGACCATGATCATGCCATCATAATAAATCCACTCTTATAGGCGAGGAGGATTCTAAACATTTTTCCGGAACGGTATCATCATGGGTGTTTTGAGAGATGTCTTTTATCTGGAAAGTTTTGCTGAAAATCGACGGTGGATGGTCAAATCTGGTGACACGGGACAAATCTTAATTCATACTTTTGTAACTTTTTCAATTGAAGTATACTCTCAAGATTTATGCAGAAAGATCTATAAAAAAGTATTGTGTTATATGTTGTAACCGATATAAACATCGTTTGCTTTTTGATAATTGCCTTTATATAGTTTATGATATTAATGTTTTATGCAAAAACTCAAAAGTATTATGATTATTGTTGGACTAAAATCGGCCTGTATGAATGACTATTTATATAACAATAATAATACGTAAAGTCGATGGAGAATACGTACACGATATTGATATTTTTGTACCAGTAGTTTAGTTAATTAATTCATGATGATGTAGTAACATGATGGTTAATTTCATAAATCAAATTGTATCAAGTATTATTATACCAGTTTCTGAAATTTGAATCTGCTCCAGAAAATTTGGTGAATCTTGCTGATTTTGGCAGAGACAAGCACTAGTTCCTTTTACTGAACATGATAAAACATACTTTTCGTTTTCTGTGTAAGGACAAGTCAATCCTTTTTACTGAAAACTACTAAGTGAGATTGAGTTCACTTCTTTAGCTATTCACAACCACGCTACTGTAGGTTACGGAGTGTAAGTACATGGGTACGGTCATTGACAATAAACTAAATTGGAGTAGCAACACTAAAATGCTCTGTGGTAAAGCTAGACAACGGCTCTATTCCCTCAGAACATTTAAAGGGTTTAATGTATATGACTGTATCTTGGTTCTTTGTTATCAGTCTTTGATTCAAAGCATTCTTACTTTAGTTTTATCTGTAATTTTTGGAGTGTACAACAGAAAATGTTTACAAATTGGAAAGACCTAGGAAGAGTGCTCAGCGCATTGAAGAGGCTATAAGTTCTCTATATGAAAAGCAGGTTCTGTTAAAACCTCATAAAATAATGCATGACCCCTCACACTCACTGCACAATTGTTTTTTATTCGATAGATCAGGTATCCTTCTCCATGTCCCACGTACCTCTCATTGTCGCTCCAGACAATATATTGTTCAGTTAACCTGTAACGTGTTTTTGCCTCCTCTTGCCTACTAAAAACTCACAAGTCAACCCCTGATCACCTCTACATTGTATCTTACGTTTCTTTCTTTTTATCTCCTGGTGTGCTGTATCTTTATTTTATTTATTTTAAAGGTAGTTTTTTAATGTAGTTTTTGATCTTTGTTGTACGTGTTCATGTCGTAATTTGAAATGTGAAAGCGTTTTTGTGGTTTTTTTTTGTTTTACTCTGTGCCTACATACATATAGTTGGTTTTTTACCTGTGGAAATTTAATTTCCTAGTTTTAAAAGTTTTGACAATAAATGCTGGCTATCTATCTATCTTTAAAATGCATTGTTGTATTTTATGATGAATACCATCCCACATTATAAATAATACACCCATGTAGTTTTACAGACCCCCCCCCAAAAAAAAAGAAGAAAAAAAAACGGAAAAAAAACACACACATAAAAACCATCGTATTCTTGTGAGCATTGTTTTGTTGTGCTTAGCTACTTTTGTGCATAAAGAGAGGATACCTTTGATAATTACTCCACAAATTAATGACCATAAAACTGACTTGGTAAAGAGCACTGGAGAGCTGCTGATTAATCTAAAACATTGTTAGAAATGACATTATTTGAAGAAATGTAGTTTTGGAGAAAGAGGTAACATTCTCTCAAAAAATTTGAGTCTGAGAAAGGATTCAGGCATGAAGCTTTTCTCAGGCTTCTGAAAACACTCAATTCTATGCAACAAGGGTGTTTTTTTCTCTCAATAATTTCCTTGCAACATCGATGACCATTTTGAGCCCAACATTTCACAGATTTGAAATTGTTTGCATATTCTGGGATACACCAAGCGGGGATACTGTTCTTTGACAATTAATAAAAGTGTACCCTGCCTTCAGCTGCAAAACAAAG
This sequence comes from Leptasterias polaris, assembly GCA_037783415.1. Classification (NCBI taxonomy): domain Eukaryota; kingdom Metazoa; phylum Echinodermata; class Asteroidea; order Forcipulatida; family Asteriidae; genus Leptasterias; species Leptasterias polaris. The sequence continues at coordinate 11,738,436 of JAZGTN010000009.1, forward strand.
TGTAATGTCACAATACAAATCACTAATGGTAATGTAGACAACTCATCTTAAGATGGATCTTAATGCCTTGTGAAATCGACCCCTGACCCTTCAAAGGAGGCGTGACATGTTTTGATTTCGATTTTCCTTTATAGTAGTGGCCTTTTCTAAGGAAATATTTGCCTTAACGGCACAAGAACAAGTCTCAGGTTTGGACCTTTATTTCTTTATTAGTTATTTCCTGTTTTGGGTTTTTTGGGTTTTTTTACGCGGAGTGTGAGCCAAACCATTAAAACCTTATACATGGTAAAAAGGCTAGTTTCCAGTCAGGCCCCGAGTGTTACAATAAATTACAGACAATAAAGATTTATGTAATGGTGAGATAAGAACTTAAGTGTGTAATTGACTGATTTGTTTGGAATGATAAACTATGACAGTTTGCAATGATGTGCTGAATCTAAACAGTAACCTACACAAACGGTTATGTGCACTGTTCTGATACATAATATTTTATTTTTAATACCGTGATAACAGGGGAGCACATCCTACAAATTCTTATTTATATGAAGAAAATTCTTTGACATTTCCTCAGTTTAGCTTGATTTTCTTTTGAACAAAACTAACTGCAAGTAAATGTTCTTGTTGTTGCAAAATCACGGTGACTTTTATAAGTCTTTGATATAAGTTACAAGACCAGGGCCTTTTTCATGGTTCTACTTACCGAATTCTGCGCTTACGATCACCATTCTCCGCTTACTCTGCAAGCGCTGAATTAATGCGCTAGCTGTGTAAGCGAAGAATTGACATTTTGTTGTTCTACCTTTTTAAAAGTTATGTTACATACTGAAAAGCACGACAGCGATATTTGTGTGAAACGGGACAAGAAAAAAGACCTTGTAAGTAAAAGCACAGAAGCAATCAATGAAATACATTCAAAATGATATTTAATACATAAATCAATAAGCAGAACAATGAGTTAAAGCAAGATTAATAACGGTAAAGCCACATTAATTACAAAGCAGTTAATAAAGCAGGATTTAAGCAAAACAGAGGCAAAATGAATGGTAAGCCGGCAAAGATAAATTAAAGCAAACTAGGTAATAATTTACCTTAAGGGGGCTTTAAGAATATGCCTCCGCCCAGTCAGTTCCCTAACAAGATTTATAAAGTGCAGACGTTAGGCCCAGCATCTCCAACAACAGCCCACACCAGATCAGCCCACAGTCACAGGTAGGTTCTGGTAGACATCGACTCGGAAGTTCAGCTCGGAAGCCACGACAGTCCAGAGTCCGGTCCAGCAGCACTGCACTCTTGGCCACGATCCATTGGTTGGAGAGGGAGGTAGTCGTTGAAGATGGAGGAGATGCGGGCCTAACGCAGCACTTACGGGTCGCACAACCTGTATGCCTGCATGGGCACTGACTGAGGACCACACAAAAGGTGGTCAAGCCTTTTAAAGGGTGTTACCCGCGCGTAGCCATAATAACTTTCCAGAAAAGAAAAAGAACAAGTGGGGAGGGAAGTATGTAAGGAATGGGGTCGTAACAGTTACTAGTGGTCAAGTAAACACAGTGAGTCTGCAATCTTATACTTGCTATAATGGCGACCGCTCTTATACACTTTCTTGTTCCTACGTTATTCTGGACAGTTCATTATATTATTCACTCTGGATTGGTTCAAAGGAGAGAGTACCTCAACCCCATCCACCAAAAAGATTGCTGATTTATATCTAGAAGAAACAATGCCTTCATATGTGTAGTTTCCAAGATCGCCTTGTGTTACTGCCAGACCAGCTATAATGGCGACCGCACTATACCCTTTCTTGTTCCTACGTTATTCTGGGCAGTTCATTATATTATTCACTCTGGATTGGTTCAAAGGAGAGAATACCTCAACCCCATCCACCAAAAAGATTGCTGATTTATATCTAGAAGAAACAATGCCTTCATATGTGTAGTTTCCAAGATCGCCTTGTGTTACTGCCAGACCAGCTATAATGGCGACCGCACTATACCCTTTCTTGTTCCTACGTTATTCTGGGCAGTTCATTATATTATTCACTTTGGATTGGTTCAAAGGAGAGAATACCTCAACCCCATCCACCAAAAAGATTGCTGATTTATATCTAGAAGAAACAATGCCTTCATATGTGTAGTTTCCAAGATCGTTTTGTGTTATTGCCAGTTTAGTTTTTACCAACTTCGTCCGACCTTTAAAGGCCCTGTACACGATTGGTAAGATCGAAAAACACAAATGTTCACAGATTCACACATAACTTACATGATTTAAAGTAAGTAATAGTAGAAAGGGTTCCTTAAAATATTTCTGCCTGAAATGCTATCGTTTCTGAGAAATGAGTAAAACAATAGTTTTTATCGCGCGCGATAATAAACTCCATGTTTGAAAAACAGAAAACACATAAGGTCTCTTTTCACTATTTTCTCGTGACCTCGATGACCAATTGAGCTCAATTTTTCACAGGTTTGTTATTTCATGTATGTGGTTGATTACACAAAACATGAACACTGTCTGGGACTATTTTGTCAGCTCTGCCAATCCTGTATAATACCTTTAAGCGGTTGACCTCAACACTAGCATAATAAGTTGCAAGAATTGTGGGGCGATTTTACAGTAGACAAAAACGTGGCGAAGCCTTACAGTCAGAAACCGTCTCTTACCTAACTAATTATCAAGTATAGTTTTCTTTATTTACATTGTATAAATCGACAAAGCTGTTAAACCAGAATTAATGAAGTTTACTTAAAAGATCAACTGATCATCGTGTTCGCAAGATTTGCTGTGGAACTCTGGTTATTTAACTTGTGAGTCTTGTCGATCAAGATTGAGTGACCTTTATCAATGAAATCGATGGATCGACGGTTTTGCATTATGAAACAAACTGGGAGGAAAGATTGAGTATGAAGACTTTAAACTAATCTAAAGATTAAGGCACGTCACAATATGCAAATTGTTACGATGACCGATCACGATACAATGTATCCAGATCTGGATAGAGTGATAATCAGTATTTATAATTTTTAACGTGGAATTCAGCAGGGATAGAGGGCGGTATTTGTGCAATTGCCTCGACTGACTTGATTGTCTACAGTAAGTTCTATGACATCATCAACATTAAACTTCAACAAATCGGTTAGTGTGACACCATAGAAACATGGTGTTCGTGTAACTGATCTTTGATGTGTGGGTATTTTTTATTTATTTGGGCTACTTGTAAATATTTTGTCATGTAAAATCAAGGTGACATTAAGACCAGTTGTTGTCAAAATCATCCTCGTTCGGCCTCCGTTAGTAAATTGACAAATATACAACTCTGATGACAAACATTCGGCAATCTTTTCAGTTATTTTGACTTAAATACCATAAAACTTGTGAGTGAGTCAAACCTTTTCAAGTGGAACAGTTGACCGATATTTGAACCGTTATTTGATTATGATCGAGTTGTAAAAAAAAACACCCTACCTGTACATGGATTCGTCCGTCTGCCTTTCAGCTCAAAGCTCATTACTATTAGACAAAAAGTACAGTATGTTCCCAAATGCGGAAGTAACCAACACTGTGCGTATACTGTGCTGCGAATCTGAATAAATTGATTTAATTTGTTTTCAATTCATAGTCAATAATTAAACCAGGAAGTGAACTTCATTGAGTAGGATCTCGCGTTACAACTATTAATTGACATTATCAACAAAGCTGATAAATGAGACCACAGTCACCCCATAGTATGGTAAGCCTATATTATTATTTAGTATGGTTTTGCAGCGCATGAACATGTCAGGACTATTACTGTTCATCGTTGGAATACTGTTAAAAGGTAAGTTGAGTGAATATTGGAATCGTAGGAGATTTGTACACAAAAACCATTATTTTATCTTCAAAACGATTTTGTATTTAGTATTTTGCATTTTGCATAGTCTTGTTTTTCTGTTAAGAATACTTAAAAGGAAATTAAGGAAATTGTACGTTTTGTGCTTTCCCAATAGTTTTCTCAAATTATTTAAGGCACCATAGTCTACGAATGCCAACTTAGCACGGCTGTAATGAAATGCTAAGGCTGGTAAAAGTGATATGACGCATGCATTCTGTATAAAAAGCTCTCAACTGAAATATTTATCCCATTGAATGATATTCATGAGGCCCATAATATGATGTTTTGTAAAATAAATCGGTCTTTATTCTTCTGCCTACATTGTGTTTGGTTATTTCTGTAAACAATTTGATTTTTTTTTGTTACTGTATTATTTGAGAACTGTTAGACGTATTTACTAATCTAATGCGGATTATTGCTAATTCCTTGTACTTCATATTACTGACAATATTAAGCTTCTGTTGTGTTTTAATCAAGTTGAAGGTATTTCTGCAGAGTTGGACGTAGTCATCAGCAGTGGTCCATGGGTGGACAGTGGTACAGATACAACATTGACTTGCACATCAACTTCATCTGGTACACTCAGAGAAGTCACTTGGAGGAAGGGTTCTTTTAACGAAGCATATGATGATGCTCAATCCATCCTTATATACATGTCTCCCAACTCCGTCAACTGGAGTCCTTCAGTGGATCAAGACCATTATGAATTTGATCAAACTCTAAGTGGTTTTCCTCTCACCATTAAGTCAGTTTCATTGGATGATGAAGCTCAATACTGGTGCAGCATGAACATTGTGGGAGTAGGAGAGGAGACCGGGACAGCATTAATGAGAGTAAGAGGTGAGTTTTGTATCTTCGTTTTTAATTCCATTCATTTATTTAAAATCTGTCTGTCTGAGATCACCGGTTTGGTCCTTAAAGGTATTTTACAGGATTGGCAGAGCTGACAAAATAATCACAGACAGTGTTCATGTTTTGTGTAATCAACCACATACATGAAATAACAAACCTGTGAAAATTTGAGCTCAATTGGTCATCGAGGTCACGAGAAAATAGTGAAAAGAGACCTTATGTGTTTTCTGTTTTTCAAACATGGAGTTTATTATCGCGCGCGATAAAAACTATTGTTTTACTCATTTCTCAGAAACGATAGCATTTCAGGCAGAAATATTTTAAGGAACCCTTTCTACCATTACTTACTTTAAATCATGTAAGTTATGTGTGAATCTGTGAACATTTGTGTTTTTCGATCTTACCAATCGTGTACAGGGCCTTTAACAAGCATAGGGCCTATAGCTAGGATCTTTGGGGACGAATAATATCAAAACATTCTTAGTTCACATACACATAAATGTAAGTTATATCCTTAGCATTGTGTTTACATAATTACCACAGTAAGTGCAAAATGAACGTCTCATCAATCTCAGCAATGATTAATCATTTAAATGTCGGATTAATTTGTGTCGACAGCAACAATTATATGTGATGTTGGAATAATCATCTTCCTCCGTTTCCCAAATCCCTACATTTTCCAGCATTTTGTCTTAGGGATTGTTCACGTCTTTCATTCCGTTGAATATTTCTCTGGGCAACTGTCTCGGAAATGAGTCTCTTGCATGGTTTTACAACCAAAGTGAGTTTCCCTCAAGGACAGAAATCAATGTTTGCACTGTAAAAAGAAATAATAATAAAATTCAGCAACTTCGGGGGGTTAAACGTCTTTGTTCCGACCACCCCTATGTTCATACACCCATATAAATGTGTGTTTCTAATCATAACCGTAACCCTAAACATCACACTATAACCCAAGCGTTTAGATCACGAGGGACTATCGAAACATAGAGTTGTTGGACATGAGTATGTCGGAATACAGAGTACTCTCTCTAGGTGTGGCGCGACTTACCTTGGTGGTGTTATCAAGTGTTTTTACACAAAATTAATGTGTAAATTGTGTTACGTATTTATTACGTAAATGTGTATACAGTGGCGTGCAGTTTGTTGTACTTTACATGATGCCCATAAACCATTTCACATATATATATATATATATATTTGTTTAAATCGTATACAAATCATTTGCCAAATGAAAAACGAACGCCAATGAGTTATGGTTTGCGCAGAAGTGAAATGTCAACCCCTGTCGATAAAGTAGTTGTTCAGGCTGTTGGGATATCTAATCATGTTAAAGAAATTATCAACTTTGTTTAAACTATGTTGAATCAAACCACAGTGCTACCAAATGCAGTTGCTGTATCCTACCTGGATACCTTGTTCAGCATGGACTCCACTCCAGTGTCAGTGGTATCTGGAAGTGATCGTTCGTTTACATGTAAAGCAAATGGCATTAAACCAGAAGCCATCTTCACATGGACATATGACAGCAACATTATACAAGGAACTCCACAAGAATCCACTACAAATGCCGATGATGCCAGATTGTTTGACAGCTCTAATGTAGTTACCATTGACATCCATGAGACCCCTGCACAGCAGCTCTTGAAGTGTGGTGCTACCAACAGACAAGATGAGTCCACAGACACAGAAGTTGAGATTAATCTAGTGCTACAAGTAAAAGGTGGATTCGAAAAATGTTTAAATTTTCCCTTTAAATGAAATTAATGTACAAGTGGAAAATGTAATGCTGCTCTATTACCCTGTTCAGCTCACATTCATCAGCATCTTGCATTGCTAAGTGGTTTTCTTTCATATTACTATATTGTTACAAAAGTTACATATTATTCACCATGTCTTTGCATGTTGTCAAAGCATCAGATACAATGATCCCATCTTAAACAAAATGGTAAAACAAGCTCTAAAACATTTTAAACTCATTTGTTCTTGTCTTATTTACAGTGCCTCCCAAGGGATCTTTGATGTCACTTTATAACTCAAGCATGGGACTCGTCAGTCCTGAAACTTCATTGGCTGTTGATGAAGGAACACCATACACAATTACATGTAAGATACAGGGTAGCAGACCAGCTGTGTCTATTCAGTGGATGGTAGATGGTGCACCACACCAAGCTCCAGATGCAACCCATAGTGAAGTCAACGGATTGATTGACACCCAGGGTATGTTGACATTCACCTCTACACGTGACAACCACAGAACGAATGTGACATGTACAGCAAGTACAGCAGAGTCGCAGTCTCCTCACCCGTTTGTCACGACTAGTTTGGATGTCGCAGGTATGTACATGTACCCCATGTCAACGAATATGGTTCAGCGCTCTTCGACACGTGCGTAAAAAAAATACCTAGGGCCTACATAGTTGAGCTTTTGTAGTTTTGGGAATCTAACTTTTTAAATATAAATTTCACCACACTGTAATCACCGATGTATAGCTTGCTGCATTATTAAGGGCATTGCTCTTTTGAGCTCATTGGAGCATTTCTTTGTCACGAACTCACAGCTATTTGCCATCAAAAGTGTATTACTATTGAACTTGGACAGATGTTCACAAAGGCGCTCAAAACGTTTCCTCTGGGATAGGCCAGTAATATTTTGGCCTACAAAAAACTAATAAAGTAACAGAAATTAGAGGAAAACATAGATAATGCCATGGTAATTGTCACAGCACAGCTAGTACATCACTAATCTGTGGAGTCCACAAGAAGCTGGAAAAACGGAAATGCGGCATACCGTTAGGCCAAACATGGGGCCTCCTTATAATATTAACAGCAAAATGTGTCCAACAGTGGGCACACCGGGAATAATGAATTGATTAAATTGTAAATATTTTGTTCTTCTATTTTTTGTATTTTGTCCAGTAGCCTAAATAACAATCAGAGTTTGCAAACGGGTAAACGTTTGATTTTTTTGAACATTGTTATGTTGGCTTCGGATTTATACTTTGTACCTAACCATTTTCATTTAATAGTGTTTGTCATTATTGATATCTGACATTATTGGATCCTTATAATTGAAATTTGCTTTCCACAAATTGTCAAATCGTAAGACTGACAATTTTTGAGGCAAACAAATATATTCTTCTATACAGGTCCACCTGACACCCCCGTGATATCTGGTAGTCTTACAATGACTGAGAATGTGGCTACTACACTGACATGCACAGCAGACCTGGGATATCCTGAAGACTGGTACTTGGCGTGGTCTAATAAAGACATTCTTATAGAGAATCAACCTGAAACTACGGCAGTCCTATCAGGTCAACGTTACATGTTTACCAGTCATCTTGACTTTACTCCTAACAGACAAGACAACAGACACTTCATTACGTGCACTGCAAGTAGAACCTCATGGACTTCAGCACCTTTACCAGAGAAGACATTGGGTCCTATCAATGTCCAATGTAAGTACTTAAACTCATACAAACGATCACTGTGGTTTTTCTCTAAAAGGCATAGTATACCTATGGTTTTTGTATCCGTTGATTAAATTATATATAATTGTAGATATATACCATAAAACAAACTGTGAACGTTTCATTTGTAGCGGTGGTAGCGTTTTTGAGATATCGCCAAAAATCTTGAGCGGTTGTGTCCGTGCAGGAAGAATAATCCGTAATTGGAATACACAATCTGAGAAACGATTCATGCAGAAACGTGTCTCAGATTGAAATGGTTTTGAATCCCAATCTCTACAACCACATTCATTAAAAGGGAATTGTTTCTCAAAATGGTATTCATTATCAACAGATTTTTACATTGGTTTTTCGGTCATTAGTTTTTTGGAGTAATTTTCAAGGGCATTAATGCACATCACTTATGCGTTCTAGGGACAACGGTGGTAAACAAAATGTATAGATGTAACAGTGTGTACTAATACTCAATTTAGTTTGTATAAATTGCTAATTTATATATGTTGTATATCGCAACTTTTCTTTTTGGTCATACGGTACAAACGAATACCAAACATGAGTAAAATAAAACGTGTGACTCTAATTACCTAACATATTTAAAATCAATCTGTACTCTGTAAAAATTGATAGGATTCCAGATTTCTACTTGAGGTAATATTCACATCTAGCCGGTCCGTAGGCTTTGTTGATGGTTATTTTCTTGACTTTCAAAAATTCGGGTCTAAAATGTAATTATTGGGGTTGCATGGTTGGTTCGATTCCCGGCTAAAGTCATTTCTGTCTAGAGTCCTGTGTTGGTTTTCTGCTGTGCCAAGAGGGTTTTTCTCAGGGCCCCCCGGTTTTCTTCCATCCGGAAAAATCAAACATTTTTGACTTCTGGATACCGTGTTCATGTATGAGTTCAATTGTCATTGTGAGTTGATGTAGCTAGCTAGGCTGGCACAAGGCACCCTTGCATGTCTGTGGCTGAACACGTTGGGACCGTTGTCATATCACGTGGTTGACATTGTAAACGGAGAACACTGACTTTGTTTTGCCACCAGATGAGACCAATATCACAAACAAGCACCAAACTGAGGTTAGTTTCAATAGTGGTTCGACTGCAATCCTGTCCTGCACTGCAAAGGGCAACCCTGCACCTGTCATTACATGGCTCAATCCAGACAATGAAGAGATCATCATCGGTGGAAACAATGACAAGTACATGGTGGAAGTATCCTATACAACATCTGATGCTGATATGACCATTGGAAATGTGACCACCAGCAAACTGAGCATCCGGGCAGTGGACGCTCAGGTGGACTATGGGGTGTATATCTGCAACAGCAACAATGACATCGGAAACCCAGACTCGCATGAAATCATTCTCAATGGAACAAGTAAGATTAAATTTAGGATTGGTAAGGCTGTAATGACAATCTGTCCATATATAATGGTAGATAAACTTGTCATATCAATGGATCAACAATTGTTTAAGAAAATTCGTACCGTAACGAGTCCTAATTTGCTGGTTAACACGTCATCCGTCGGTCAAATGCTTTGTCTACAGTTAAACTGATGTTAAAGTTAGATCCACTGGGAATATCGCATTGCTTTGGCATTGTACTTTTAGTTTTTCATTTTGATAATGACTTTATTATTTACGATTAATAATACGATTATCTTAACTGGCTTGACATTCTAAGGATATTAAAGCAAGGTTCTTTGCATTACCGTTTCGTTGGTTAAATATTAGGAGTACCAAACAAGCCGACTGGTGTCGTACTGACTGAGCGGACTTCGACCTCATTAGCTGTAAGATGGAGAGCTGGTTATGATGGCGGTGAGCCCCAGTGGTTTCATGTCATCCACAAGAAGACTGCAGACTCCTCAGAGACAGTCAGCGATAAGATTAATGGAGCAGTAACTACATACAACGTGGATGGTCTTGAGTCATACACGGAGTACGAGATCAATGTCTATGCTGAGAATGACCTGGGGAGAAATCCAAGTCCTGACAGCGTAGTGGAATACACATTGCGTAAGTTGTCAATTGTTCTCTTTGATAACTATGAATTATACCTGCGTCTTAAAAAATATTGTAAAATTATGATTGATATTATGCTCCCGTTAAAACATCAGGGCAAGTCGATGTAAGCGTTACAGGTGTAGTTACTTTTCATTTTAAATAATTTGCATACAAAACAAAAAAGATACAATTTTGTCTAGCCATATTTATAGACATAAGTGGTCTTAAATCTGTATTGACTTTATAATCAATCATTTATGTCATTACTTTTTATATCAACATATGATCATGTGTCATCAAGCTGGAGCCCCAACCTCGGATATAGGTAACTATCTACAACATTAACAATAATTAGATCAAAACAACAAATATTGTAAACAAAATTTGTTATTGATGGCTCGCAAAATGTTAAAAAATAACATTATACTGATGCAAACAAAATTTAATGATATTCATCAGTAAATAATTAATTAAATGCAGAATAAACATCTATGTAAATAAATGAGTAGATATTTTTCAAATGGAAACGCCAGTATTTTTTCGGTTCACAAAAATGGCTCAATTGAATGAAGTGAAAATTTTCGTATTTTTCTGCTATAAAAGTATCAGTTTATTTGGGTCGACAGCTCAAATAAGATAAATGTAGCCCTCACCTTGAAGTGGCCGTCCGGAATTGTGATGATTTAAAACCCCAACAACAACATTCTTTATTTTTTTCCTGTCTTTAGATTTCACCTTATCGTATGACTCGATTGAGGGCACAGTGATAATTGAGGGATTAAAAGCTAAAGGCGGATGCATTCAGCTGGAGGTCAAATATGAAGGCATCGCAGATTGGGCTTCTTGCGGAAACTGTATCGAAAAAGACGGCAACATTAATCTATTATTTTGGTGTCAACAAACTCGAAAACGCAGAAGGCGGGCTGTTGGAGACGTAGAAGTTGTGCGTGCCAAGCTTTGTCAAATGAATGGTCAACTATGCAGTGATTTCACTAATGTGATGGAACTTGGTAAGTTTACGCGAATGAGAGAAGTGCGAGATTACTTCTATAAAGAAAGCCAGCGTTTTAGGGATGAACATAGATTGCTAGTAATGTTAAATGGAGTGAATGCACTCGAAACAATCCGCCGCTCAGAATTGACCAGGATTCCGGGTCATGTTGGGCTTGACCCTCTTATGGGTCAGTATGACCCAGAATCTTGTCAAAGTGACCCGGAAGTGGGTCATGACGCTTAATCCTACTTTAATTCCCATTTAAAAAAATGTATTTCCGGGGTTAGCCTTATGACCCACAAATGGGTCAGGCTCTCTGAGGCCAATAATCCGGGTCAATTCCAGCACAAGCCCACCAAGAACTCAGCGATGGCTTCATTCTCAGTATAACGGTCATAGATGGTGAAGAAATAATGTTTTGGGATTTACTTTTCAAAGAATGATAGGCCCTGAATGTGAATTGATATGAATACTTGCACATACGAACCAAGTGTGGTAACTCAAACCTGCACAGTAGTAATGCTACAAGCTAACCCTCTACACTCTAATTCTGACCCGATTCCTGGTCCCATGGGGGCTTGACCCACTTCTGGGTCAGTGTGACCCTGGGTGAAAAAGACACAGAAATAGTCAAACTGATGTAGACTTTGAGCTACAGTAGGCCTGCCATATTTAACCAGTTTCCGGATCAGCCTGTCTCTGAGATGGGTCAGCCCCCAAGAATCCTGGTCATTTCTTACCCGGATGCTTTTAGAGTGTACCGACTCACAAAACGAAACCCTGACATCAAATAAATATTATCAGTTGGGGAGGGGATGTGGTCAAGTGGTCACTGACCAACTGGCTCAAGCATGTAGGAGGTCACGTGATATGTACAATATGTATCGTTGTTTCATGTACAAAACAATACTTCTTCTTGTTTTTCTTTTCTCTTGTTATGTTGTCTTTTTTGCACAAAACTCAATACAGTGACAGACCCGCCTGCATCGTCATCTACCGGAGTCATTGTTGGTGTGATCGTCGGGGTGGTTTCACTAGCTGTCATAGTTTTCTTGATTGGAATGTTTTTGGGAAGGAAATTCAAAAATAGAAATCGTAAGTATTGACTTTACGTCTTAATAATTGAGCTAAAATACTAATCGGATGAATAGATGAAAATGAGTTCGATTTTCATGTGATTTCTGTCACTTGCCTTTCAGGTCCAGAGGAAGTACAGCTGACAATGCAAAGGTAGACTTTCCTCTTGCTATTTTGCTTTCCTCTTATGTTCTTCTGTTCAGTTCTGGGTTTTTTTTATAACAATAATAGGCTCATTTAATTATAAATGTTATATATTATGTCATCTCCTGTCGTGCATTACTGCACGCGTGCGCGCACTCCCCCCATAGATTTGGTACAGAGGAAGGGAGGGCGTGCACTTGTTATGACTGGGTGAGAGTTCATAATTCCAAGCACAGCCACAGGCCTGCTTTAATCTTGACGACATTTCCCCTTTAAGTTTTAAGTTACTTGATAGAAATGTGATTTTGGGTTGAACAAAGAAAAATTGACTAGAGCGGGATTTGAACCAACGACCTCCGGTTTAACGTGCCGGCGCTCTACCAACTGAGCTATCTAGCCCTATGTTGGCGGTCTCCCTATTTTGTCAATATCTTTGTTCGGGGGGTGCCTTGTGGTTTATTATTTGATAGAAATGTAATAACCTTTTTAGTTGTGTAATTATTACTAGATAACTAGATACTGACAACTATTTCCAATCTTTCTTCAGTAAACAACGAAGCCGGGAGAACAAACGAAATGATGTTGACGGATTATCTGACTATCAAGAGGTTTCAGGTACCTATACAATAACAATTTTTTTCCAGTGCTAAAGCCTGACGAAAACGAATTACAAAATTACTACGACATTTGATAAATAAAGATAAACAGCGTCTCGCAAGAGCTCGATGTGTGCGTATTTCGTATACTTCAGTAATATCGTAATAATGTCAGAAGAAGACATCTGATCACCTCCAAAAAGAGGAATCTATTACCATAGTATAAAAAACAACTGGTGCATGCTCTACAACGGGATCCATGGGTTGTGTACAACTCGATAGGGGCAAATAACATCCATATCTCGGGTGTACACAACACCATGGACCCATCAGGGTGTTTATGTTTTTTTCTCAGACTTGGCCATTGTTGACCAATCAGCAAACAGGACATACGCCAATTTAATATTCAAGGACAAGTCTTTTCCACGAGACATGCTGAAAATTGTAAAGGAGCTTGGACAAGGTGCCTTCGGGCAGGTGTTTCTAGCTGAAGCAAATGGACTCATTAAGAAGTCGAAAATTACATTAGTCGCCGTCAAGACACTCAAAGGTGCGTATAGTGATTTAACAACTCTACACAATGTATGTTTTGTAAAAGACAACAGTTGTGTAAATAAGTTTAATATTTCACTGAGCGAAGGTAACAGTTGTGTAAATAAATATCATAATTAGTCAACTATTTTTCAAAGAAATGTTCGGCAAAGAATAATGATGTTGTTTGATGTCACATAAATAATATGAAAGTTTGCATATTTTGCAAACCCCCAAAAAGACTAATACTAGGCGTGTAAAAGTGTTTATTTCAAGTTTGCCTAAAAATGTTTACCTTCATGAAGTTTTTCAGTTTTGGCATTGCATCCAAACAGCCTGTCACAATACTATATACAAATATTCTTACATAGTCGTCAAGAAAGTCAATGTCTTAGTTAAACAAAATAATTCAAGTTATTGATAATTTTAATTTAAAACACTTTTTCGTAGACGGCGCAAGTCAAAGTGACAAAGATGATTTGATTCGAGAGATGGACCTGATGAAGAAGTTGCCTGATCACAAAAACGTTGTCAGACTTATGGGATTCTCGATCGAACAAGGTACAGATAACTTTCACTTTTTCCCATTGTCTTTGAGGAAGTAATTTTTACCAGTTTGGATAACTGAGTGTTTCCGATTTTAGTGGTGTATTGCTCTATTATTACAGGTTTTTGTTGTTGCTGTTGGATGTGGTGGTGGTGTTGTTGGTATTTTTGGTTGTTTTTCTATTGTCTTTTTTTAAAAATGTAATTCATTTATTGCGCTATTTGTTGCGTTGTTTGTTTAAGTTGCACTGTTTTGATATTATTGTGTTATTTGTTGCGTGGTATGTCATCACTGCGTTGTTTGTTATTAACGCACAATTTTGCCGGTTTTTTTACGGTATCCGTTCGTCTGTTTCGAAATATTGAAAATATCGCAAACCGACATTATTATTATTATTATTTTGTTTTTACTTTTAGGCCTGAGGCTTTTAAATGCTTTTTACATATTTCTTAGAAGCCTTCGTCAATAAAACTGAAATACATGTTATTGCTTAACCCTTCCAGATCCTCCTTACATTATAGTTGAGTACCTATCCAAAGGTAATCTGAAAGACTTACTGAAAGACAGTCGCAGTAAAGGAGGAAGTGTGTACGGAAACCCTGCATGGTGTGAGTAGGTCACTCACATCTTGGGACCTTATGAAGTTTGCTAATGACGTAGCTGACGGTATGCACTACATATCAGCACAGAAGGTACATGTAAATATAAGGGTACCCATGATTTGCGCTGGATCCACTAGATGGGAAGTGTGTGTAGTTGTACTAATTGTTGGTTGCTATTGGAATATTCGCGGTTTTCTAAGATGTAGTACTTTTGTTTTTGTTTCATCACAGTGTATCCATAGGGACCTTGCTGCTCGCAACGTTCTTGTTGCTGAAGACATGACTTGCAAGGTGTCTGATTTCGGACTCGCTCGAGATGTGATTGACAATAGAGTATACGAAAGAAAATCTGAGGTTATTGACTAAACAGTAAAATCCTGGCACGCGTTTGTATTACCTTTCGTAAAACTACACATTACGCTTGAAAAGTGTTCTCATTTTAGCAGGCGTGCATATTTTAAGTCTGCTGCCACCTAGCGTCCAGAAAGTCACCAATTAGTTTTGCGAATTGATGGACGAGATGGCACGTTATTTGAAAAGCCTTGTTATGTTTATGAAAATGAAATCAAACTGTGACCCAAAAAATTTGTAGCTTGCTTTTAAATGCTTGATTGTTGGCAGGGACGACTGCCTCTCCGCTGGATGGCATTGGAGTCTATACTTGATGAGCTGTACACAACAAAGAGTGACGTCTGGTCTTTTGGTGTACTATTATGGGAAATTGTTACACTTGGTGAGTTCTTCCTCAAAATACATGTTGTAATTATAATGCTTCACAGGGGTCTGACCCACTTCTGGGTCAGGCTGACCCAGCTGACCCTGGTTTTAAAAAAAAGGGATTTTAACCATATATTGCTGCGTCAGTTTGATCCTTTTCTGGGTCATTTTGACACAGAGCCCGGGTCATATTGACCCAGTAACGGGTCAGGCTCCAAGAGACCCTAAATCCGAATCAATTCTGACCTGGGAGTCTTGAGGGTGTAAAGGAAGTAAAGCTTCTTTAAAACGAAACAGTATAAATCTATTTTGCTCTCTTACTATTTGTCTTTATTCTCGATTCAATTGTATTCGCAGGTGCCCGACCATATCCTACAATGAGTGCTAAAATGATGCTAAATGAGCTTCGTGGTGGGTACCGTATGCCCAAACCAACACACTGTCAAGAGGAACTGTAAGTTAGCTATACCTTTACTGCAAGTGTTATGAACGGGCAAATATCGGGTACATTGAACCCCAAGGTCATTGATCTGAGTTGAGTCTGAGTGGAGTCCCTTATCTGAGCCAATTTGTCCTGAAATCCACATCAACACACAAATCTCAGATACAAAAAGCTGAAATCAAACCGAAAAAACCACAACGACAGTAGCAACAACATTAATAACAACAACAACAGCAAAGAAACTATCTACACTCTCCAAGCTTTCGGTTTTAAACGAAAGATTAAACCGAGAAAAGGGTTCAGAATTACCTGGGATTGTGCATTGCATTTAAAATCTATCCGGGGCACTTCTTACCAATACAAGGATTAAGGCCACGGTGGTGGTTTTTTCTTCGTTTTTTCATTTTGTTGTGTTTGTTTTCGTTTTTCATAAGCTCTTTATAAACCAGCTCAGGTTGTTCCCATTGCTGTCATGTAATAGTCTTACTTGATATCTAAGATCGGTCTACAAAATAATTTAAAACACATCAAATTGCTTACCGCGTGAAAGTTGACATTTAGGGCATTTGTAATAAATGTATATCGTCATTTCAGTTCAACCACGGATTCGTGATGATGTCTTTAATAGTTACATTTATTTGGATGTAAACATTGTTTCTTAGGTATCAGATGATGCTAAAATGCTGGGAAGAGCCGCCAGAGAAACGACCAACGTTTGAAGTAATTGCAAATGAGCTTCGAAGTCTGAGAGAATTAGACAAAGTAAGTTTAAGTGTTTCGAGTGTTTATTCAATCAAATTGAATACAATTTATAGGCTGTGTATCTCAACAGAGCTGTGCTGACTAACATTAATGATGATTGTTTTTGTTTTTTTATTCCCAACAGGATTACATAATAGTAACCGCCTACGAGGAAACCATTTATGTGGTCACCATACCTGATGGCGAGCAGGAAAAATGTTAGCCCATTTTGCAGCTGTTTCATATTCCTGATAAACAATTAACCTAACACATAAGTTTTGTAAATTTGGTACGGGCTTTATGTCACCTTAACGTTCATATACTTTAATTAAACAAAATCAAATCGATGACGTTCAAAGACAAAATATATCTCTTTTGCAAATATTGTTTATTTAGAGCAAGTCTCAAGTTAGGAGTATTAATTAACGGCACATTGGGAAAATGTTTTTGATGTTATTTCATGATATTATGCCTGTCTAACTTAGGTAAATTTCGAGTTTTTAGTGCACCGGTATTTTTTATAATGATTGTAAAGTGCTTGTATATACAGATAGTTGTGGCGTTCTATAGCCTGTGTCCTTGTTGACACAGGTACATGATTCGACTAGGCACCGTCACTTATAAGTAATGCATTGTAAACTGACCATGATCATGCCATCATAATAAATCCACTCTTACAGGCGAGGAGGATTATAAACATTTTTTCGGAACGGTATCATCATGGGTGTTTTGAGAGATGTCTTTTATCTGGAAAGTTTTGCTGAAAATCGACGGTGGATGGTCAAATCTGGTGACACGGGACAAATCTTAATTCATACTTTTGTAACTTTTTCAATTGAAGCATACTCTCAAGATTTATGCAGAAAGATCTATAAAAAAAGTATTGTGTTATATGTTGTAACAGATATAAACATCGTTTGCTTTTTGATAATTGCCTTTATATAGTTTATGATATTAATGTTTTATGCAAAAACTCAAAAGTATTATGATTATTGTTGGACTAAAATCGGCCTGTATGAATGACCATTTATATAACAATAATAATACGTAAAGTCTATGGAGAATACGTACACGATATTGATATTTTTGTACCAGTAGTTTAGTTAATTAATTCATGATGATGTAGTAACATGATGGTTAATTTCATCAATCAAATTTTATCAAGTATTATTATACCACTTTCTGAAATTTGAATATGCTCCAGAAAAAATAGCTTGATCTTGCTGATTTTGGCAGAGACAAGCACTAGTTCCTTTTACCGAACATGATAAAACATACTTTTCGTTTTCTGTTTAAGGACAAGTCAATGCTTTTTACTGAAAACTACTAAGTGAGATTGAGTTCACTTCTTTAGCTATTCACAACCACGCTACTGTAGATTACGGAGTATGGGTACATGGGTACGGTCATTGACAATAAACTAAAATGGAGTAGTAACAATAAAATACTCTGTGGTAAAGCTAGACAACGGCTCTATTCCCTCAGAAAATTTAAATGGTTTAATGTAGATAACTGTATCTTGGTTCTTTTTTATCAGTCTTTGATTCAAAGCATTCTTACTTTAGTTTTATCTGTAATTTTTGGAGTGTACAACAGAAAATGTTTACAAATTGGAAAGACCTAGGAAGAGTGCTCAGCGCATTGAAGAGGCTATAAGTTCTCTATGAAAAGCAGGTTCTGTTAAAGGTTCATAAAATAATGCATGACCCTTCACACTCACTGGCTCAAATCTGGCCCAATACAATCCATACACCAAACAGCCATAGACCACAGGCACAACTGCACAACTGCACAAACGAATGCCGCTTTGGCTCCGACCCACATTTGTGACAACTGGCCTACCCGATGAATGACCTCTAGGGAAAAATCGGTTCAGCCACTTGTTAGGGACCGTTCAGGGTTGGATGAAAATTAATTTCAGCGAAATTGAATTTAAAAAAAGTGTTGTAATTAACAAAATAGAAAAAAGTGCCTACGGCTTGAGTACAGCTGTTTACCCCAGGGTTCCTGTAACGTGTTTTTTGCCTCCTCTTACCTACTAAAATCTCACAAGTCAACCCCTGATCACCTCTACATTGTATCTTACGTTTCTTTCTTTTTATCTCCTGGTGTGCTGTATCTTTTTTTTTTAAAGGTAGTATGTTAATGTAGTTTTTGATGTTTGTTGTACTTTGCGTGTTCATGTCGTAATTTCAGATGTTAATGCGTTTTTGTGGGTTTTTTCGTTTTACTCTGTGCCTACATACATATAGTTGTTTTTTTACCTGTGGAAATTTAATTTCCTAGTTTTAAAAGTTTTGACAATAAATGCTGGCAATCTATCTATCTTTAAAATGCATTGTTGTATTTTATGATGAATACCATCCCACATTATAAATAATACACCCATGTAGTTTTGCAGACCCCCCCCCCAAAAAAAAAAAACAACAAACAGTCAAACAAACAAACACAAAAACCATCGTATTCTTGTGAGCATTGTTTTGTTGTGCTTAGCTAATTTTGTGCATAAAGAGAGGATACCTTTGATAATTACTCCACAAATTAATGACCATAAAACTTACTTGGTAAAGAGCACTGGATAACTGCTGATTAATCTAAAACATTGTTAGAAATGACATTATTTGAAGAAATGTAGTTTTGGAGAAAGAGGTAACATTCTCTCAAAAAATTTGAGTCTGAGAAAGGCTTCAGGCATGAAGCTTTTCTCAGGCTTCTGAAAACACTCAATTCTATGCAACAAGGGTGTTTTTTCTCTCAATAACTTCCTTGCAACTTCGATGACCATTTTGAGCGCAACATTTCACAGATTTGAAATTGTTTGCATATTCTGGGATACACTGTTTCGTTGAGTTTTGTTTATTATGAACTGTCGCTTGAGGGCGCTATACTTGGCGACCGTTTTCCGATAAATGCTTCAGTAACTGTACTTTTCGATAGCATTACTGGTGTAAAAGGTTATCTAAACTACTAAATGTTGTACTGATACTGCTTAAATTTACTTATCGGCGTTTAGGGTGAGTGTTATAGAAGTGTATGTTGGATGTTGTAAATCCGTTTTATAAGGTTTCAAGTTACAATTTCTGCTTTATGTAAGAATGTATGAATTCTAGAGCAAGTTTCTTCGAGTCCAGGATTTGTTTACTGTAATTCAGTTGTGCATGATCTTATTGATTTTAAGGTGATTATTGTAGTTTCAGGGTAAATTTAGTACATGTAGTATATGAGAGGTTCCTGTATTTAGAATGTTTTCCTTATTTGTTTAGGGGATTACCGTTTTGATTACTGAACTGTATGCTGTTTAACTGGACTGAACTAGTGTTGCTGTACTGTTACTGATCTGCTAGTTGTATCCGGTCACAGTAGTAAGTTAATGTTTCCGTTTAAAGGTATTATACAGGATTGGTAGAGCTGACAAAATAATCACAGACAGTGTTCATGTTTTGTGTAATCAACCACATACATGAAATAACAAACCTGTGAAAATTTGAGCTCAATTGGTCATCAAGGTCACGAGAAAATAGTGAAAAGAGACCTTATGTGTTTTCTGTTTTTCAAACATCGAGTTTATTATCGCGCGCGATAAAAACTATTGTTTTACTCATTTCTCAGAAACGATAGCATTTTAGGCAGAAATATTTTAAGGAACCCTTTCTACCATTACTTACTTTAAATCATGTAAGTTATGTGTGAATCTGTGAACATTTGTGTTTTTCGATCTTACCAATAGTGTACAGGGCCTTTAAAAATCATTGTTTCTAAAATTACTTTCACTTGCTTCAGATATTTGGACTGTAATCATCTTTCTGTTTTCACGTGTTAAGACTGTTTAGCAGTACTCTGAGATATGGAATGTGCACTCATTCATGTACTTGGATTTTGTTTGTTTTTGCAGAATTGAATGCTGATTTATTATTAAAATCTTCATACATTAAAACCGGGTGCGACTCCATTCTTAAATCCTCTGGCCTTCCATACACCAAGTGGGGATACTGTTCTTTGACAATTAATAAAAGTGTACCCTGCCTTCAACTGCAAAACAAAGTGTAATGTCACAATACAAATCACTAACGATAATGTAGACAACTCATCTTCAGATGGATCTTAATGCTTTGTGAAATCGACCCCTGACCCTTCAAAAAAGGCAATGGTGAAATTTTCCAATTTCGTTTTTCCTTTAAATAGTGATGGCCTTTTCTAAGGTAACATTTGCCTTAACGGCACAAGAACAAGTCTCAGGCATGGACCTTTATTTATGTATTAGTTATTTCCTGGTTTTGGTTTTTGTTTTTTGTTTTTGTTTTTTTTTACGCAGAGTGTGAGCCAAATCATTAAAACCCTAAACATGGTAAAAAGGCTGGTTTCCAGTCAGGCCCCAAGTGTTACAATAAATTACAGACAATAAAGAATTATGTAATGATGAGATAAGAACTTAAGTGTGTTGAATTGACTGATTTGTTTGGAATGATAAACTATGACAGTTTGCAATGATATGCTGAATCTAAACAGTAACCTACACAAACGGTTATTTGCACTGTTGCTCTAATGCATAGCCTTTTATTTTAAAGTACCGTGATAACAGGGGAGGCCGTCGTACCTATAATTCTTAAAAGTTAAGTATGATCAAAATTATTTGTCGCATCCTCAGCTTTCCTTGATGTTTTTTTTGAACAAAACTAATTACAAGTAAATGTACTTGTTATTACAAAATAACGGTGACATTTAAAAGTCTTTGAAATAAGTTCCAAGAGCAGGGCCCAATTTCATGGCTCTGCTTACCGAATTCTGCGCTTACGATCAACATTCTCCGCTTACTCTGCAAGCGCCGAACTCCTGCGCTAGCTGTGTAAGCTTAGAATGAATAGTAATCCGTGAAGTATACGCAGGGTCAAAAGCAAATAACAAACAACTCTGATGACAAACTCTTGTGAGTGAGTCGAACCTTTTCAAAGGGGAATGGTTGACCGATTTTTGAACTGCTATTTTGATTATGATCAAGTTGTAAAAAAAAAAACCTTACATGTACATGGATTCGTCCGTCTGCCTTTCAACTTGAAGCTTGAAATTTTATACCAAAAGAACAGTAAAATACGTTCCAAAATGCGGAAGTGACCTCCGTTGGTATGCATATTGCGCTGCGAATCTGAATAAATTGATTTATTTTGTCTTTAATTCATAGTCATTCTAACAAGGAAGTGATCGTTTTATTGAGGAAAGATATCGTGTGTTAAAACTAAAATTATTGACATTATCAGCAGCTCCGCTGATAATTGGGACCACACTCGCCCTCATATAACTTCTTACCTTTAATATAATTATTTGCCACGTAAGAATGTCTACGAAGTGCTGTATGGTTGTAGTTATCCAGTGGGACTTCTTCGCTCAGTTTATATTACATTTACTTTAAACTACGTTACTTAGGCTTAAGCTAGATAAATTAAGATAAATTGCGTGTATTATACAATTACGTGTAAAGTTGACTTTCAACAGGGAAAGTTACTGTATAGGTGTATACACTGCCAACTCAGTTCCTATCCCTGCTTCCAGTCAATATAAAGTTGTACTCAGGTTGTAAAACTCAGAGAGACTTGGTATAGATGTTGTTTCTTCCATGTGTAGCTGAAGACTGATCTCACTAGGTATGAAAAGAAATGGTGCTAGGCATTGATGCCTCTATACACCTGGTTCAAAGCTGGCTTAGAAATGCAATGAATTCACTACACTACTACATTCAATGTGGTTTTGCAGCGCATAAAGATGTCAAGATACTGCTCATTGGTGGATTACTGTTAAAAAGTAAGTTATTATGAGTGAATATTTGAATCGTAAAAGATTTGTACCCTAAAGAGTCATTTCTTTTCGGTTGGAAAATTTGTGTATATTATGTTTTGTTTTTCTTTGATGAATCCTAAAAAGGACGTTTAAGGAAACTATACGTGTTGTACTTTCCCAATAGTTGTTCATATTATCTAAAGCACCATAGTATACCATAGTATAACTTAGCAGGGTTGTGTCGCAAATCTAAGGCTGGGCAGTTAATTATGCCAAACAAACCCGAAGTTCTAATAAAAGTAACTTTGTTAGAACATGATGAAATTAGGCCCAGCTGTTGATTTATCAACTAAAGCACCTTTTCATGTTTACATGAATTTCTGAAAAAGAATTTACATTTCGTTTTTCTACTTTTTTTTCAAGTTACTAATGCTCAAGTAGTCACAGTGACTCTGCAATCTGAGGCCAGCAACAATTTCTTATTCCTACGCTATTCTGGACAGTTCATATAATTTGTATTCACTCTGGATTGGTTCAAAGGAGAGAGTGTTTAAGACCCATCTCCCAAAACGATTGCCGATTTCTTTCTAGAAGAATCATCTCCTACATATTCCAGTAATTATGATGACCGGTCGTCACGATACATTGTATCCAGATTTGTATTCAGAGTAATCATTCCATCGGTACTTTTGACATTTCCAATGTGGAATTTAGCAGGGATAGAGGGCGGTATTTGTGCAGAGTAAGAGTGGTACAATCTGACGGAATGAACCCCGTGGATGCAATTGCCTCGATTGACTTGATTGTCTACAGTACGTAAAACATCATCAACATTAAACTTAAACGAATCGGTTATTGTGACACCATAGAAACATAATGTTCGTGTAACTGATCTTTGATGTGTGGGTATTTGTTTTATTTATTTGGGCTACTTGTAAATGTGTTTGTCATGTAAAATCAAAGTGACATTTATACCAGATGTTGTCGAAATCATCCTCGTTCGGCCTCCGTTAGTAAATTGACAAACAAGCAACTCTGATGAGAAGCCTTCCGGTTCGTTTATTTTGATTTAATAGATAACATAAAACTTGTGAGTGAGTCGAACCTTTTCAAGTGGAACGGTTGACTTTGAACCGTTATCTGATTATGATCGAGTTGTAAAAAAACACATTTTACATGTACATGGATTCGTCCGTCTGCCTTTCAACTTGAAGCTTGACTATTATAATAGATCAAAAGAACAGGAAAATGTGTTCCCAAATGCGGAAGTAACCTCCACTGTGTGTATATTGCGCTGCGAATCTGAATAAATGGATTTCATTTCAAACTAGGAAGTGAACTTCATTGAGTAGGATCTCGCGTTACAACTATTAAATTTGACATTATCAACCAAGCTGATAGATGAGACCACACAGTCGCCCCATAGTATGGTCTACATAGTGTGGTTTTGCAGCACATAAAGATGTCAGGACTATTACTGTTCATCGTTGGAATACTCTTAAAAGGTAAGTTGAGTGAATATTGGAAGAAGATTTGTACACAAAAACCATTATTTTATCTTCAAAAATCTGATCTACCGTGATCCCATGTTGACCTTTACTTCTGGGTCAACCTGAAGTGGAACCATATCTCAAGACGTACTCCGCTGATTTGCAAACTTTTTACAGTTATATACTCCTTGGCATTGGAGATTAGGCTTGGTTTACCGTGATCCCATGTTGACCTTTACTTCTGGGTCAACCTGAAGTGGAACCATATCTCAAGAACTATACAGCCAATTTTCAAATTATTTTCAGTTACAGACCCCTTGAGCAATGAAGATTAAACATGGGTTTAATCAAAGTACAAGAAAAAGGAACAGCTATGTGTTTGTCCACAAACACCTAATGACTAGTTATTATTATTCTTTGTTTCTGACCTAAATCCCATAGCATTTGTACACGTTTTTTCTTTATTCTTAATATCCTAAAGCGTAAATATGAAGGAGTTAGATCATATATGAAATTGAAGCTTAGTGCATAAACTTAACTCAAAATGGAATAAATGTAAACATTCTTAATTAATTAGCTAATTACAGCGAGGTGAATATTTAATTAGCCAACCTTGTGAGCACCATATCTCAAAAAGTATACCCCCGATCGTCACACTTTTTGTAGTTTTAGACTCCTGGAATACTGTATATGTGCATCCCGGTCCAAAATCACGGACGACGTCACAATGACGTCATTTATTGCGCATTTTCGCCCGTGTACAAAACAAATGGAGATAGTGAAAACAAATCCGACTTCTAGAAACATAGTTTTTCAATTAAGCTCAAATTTAACCTCCTAGATTACACAAATGTTTCTTAAAACAAGAAAGGTTTTATAGACAATCAGTTTAAAAGCATCAAAACTTATTAAAACATTGTCAGTAGAAAAAGAAGAAAAAACATTCTCAGGCAAAATGAACGCCATGGGTACTCTGACTTGATTTGATATGTGTTTATTAACGACAGAGTAAATATTTTCCCTTTTTTTTTAAGTTAAAAAAAACCGCACCGTTAAACTCGTATAGCGCCCTCAATCTTTCTAGGGTTTCCTAGATTCGTTCAAGCCCAAAACCCATTTATGACCCGTGTTGTAGACGTTTATGTAAAATATACATAGAGTCATCATTCCTGTCGCCGACTGACACAAGTCTACGTTCATTCACAAGAATCGAAAAGAATTTGTCTTGCTATCAGCGCAGCGTCGTCGTCGTCGTCGTGTAGTCAGATAGTTATTCAGATTTCAGCGTAGACGTAAAGAATATGAGCGCCGTGTTCTTGTCCATGTTTTGGGGTGACAAACTTGTATGCGCTTAGGTCCCGTTCGCCGGGCAAACGATATGTTTAACATTTCTTGTGCAAAGGCATTACTTCAGGAAACCGCGATGTATCAGTTACAAAACTTGATGGCGCTTGCAATAAGGCAATAAAAAGCTGAATGAGGAATGGAGTGGTAAAGAGAAATTAGTTTTTCCATGGCTAAACGGTCAGTGTTGGATTTGGGGGTGTGGAAGAGACAAAATTACAATACCTGTATCTGTATCTGTATCTTTAATGTACAAACACCCATATGGGTTGTCGCCGTACATGGTCGGGGATGGGTGTGCGGCAGTTAATTTTTAGGGTGGGCCTTTGCGATCAGATTTTCAACGTTTAGGGAGTCTAAAGCTAGCTTGAAAGTCTTAATGTCCCGTGCAGATCTAGTGTCAGGATGAAGTTGATTCCATTCAGGTATGGTTTTGGGATAAAGTGAGTGGTGATAACAGTCTTTGTTTGTTGTGATGACTTTGTACGAATAGGGTCCGGATCGACGTGTTGAAACCTGGCTTGCTGAGTATTGGATATTAACTTGGTCTTTGATGTTGTTTGGTGTAATCCCGTGTGTCTCCTTGTAAAGTGTTATTAGCCTCAGTTTAGTCCTACGGTCTTGAAGTGTTTCCCATCCTAGTTTATTGAGAATTTCAGTGATGCTTGATTCCCGACTGTAATCGTGAACCGTAAATCTGGCAGCCCTGTGTTGAATTCTTTCAAGCTTTTTTTTGTCTATAGTGTGCTGTGGATCCCAGATGGCTGAACAGTATTCTAGGCCGGGTCTGATTAATGATTTATATGCAATTGATTTGGTGCTGCTGTTGCAAAAGTAGATATTTCTTTTTAGTAAGCCGAGCATCCTGTTAGCTTTGGAGATAACTTGGTCAATGTGTGTTGACCATCTGAGATCATTACTGAGTTCAACTCCAAGGTAGGGATGGTGCTTAACCTCTTCTAGATTGGCGTTGCCCATGGAGTATTTGGAATTAATGAACTTCTTTTTATGCGTGACACGCATGGCCTTACACTTAGATGTGTTAAAAGACATTTGCCATTTATTTCCCCATGTAGCGAGTGTGTCAATGTCTTTCTGAAGACGATCTGAATCAGTTTGGTTTTTAATCTTACGGTAAAGGATGCAGTCATCTGCAAAAAGTCTAATACTTGAGAGGATGTCTTTAGGCAGGTCATTGATGTAAACCAAAAACAAATACAATCGTATCCCATATGAATTTACTGTTTTAGCCTAAACAAATATAACATACTCGATTGGCATTTCAGGATAGTACAATTTTTACGACTACGAATTAAATACAACATCATTTTTGTTTACATGCATTTACAGTTAATTTTTAGTAAACTCGTAATAATTTCTGAAACGACCATAATAAATGTGAACGGTTGTTCACATTTATTATGGTCAAAATTTCAGAAACACTTTTTGAGGATGATTTTTCAACATATATCCGAACCGTAATAATGTAGATGTTCAACCGGTTGATCGGATGGTTAACCATGTGACCGTCACAGGCAGGCTTAACAAGCCTCGGCATTTAAATGTAAACGTAAACATTTAAACGTTTAACAGGATTATCGTTTGATTCCCCGGGTAACCGTGCAATCGATTTGTTGTGGAACGTCCTCTAGCGTTCAATGTTTCTTGCAACTAATGCCGCACACAAAGTATTGGAAACGATATAGGTGTGTGTGGCAATTATTATGGTCAGCATTTCGCAGCACTTTTCAAGTGAAATTTTCAACGTTTATCCGAACCGTACAAATGTGAACGTTTAACCGTAAGATCTGTCACTTAACCGTGTAACCGTCACAGGCTTACGTATAAGCCTGCGCATTCACGGTTAATTTTGTGTAAACGTGTAACTGTAATTCTGAAACAGTTGATGACCCGTGTAACAGCAGTTTCATAAACAACATTTCATGTAAAAAAAACTGTTTACACAACCAGCATGTGATAAAAAAATTGTGTCTTCCTTCTTTATTGCAGAATTTTGACCTTGCGCACCTGCAAAAGCGAGCATGTTGCGCAATCAAATTGTTGTGGAACACCCGCTAGCGTTTAATGTTTCTCACAAATTGCTGCACGCACAGTTGTATTGAAATAACAAAGACTACGAGTCTGTAAATTGGGAATGATATTATGTGTGTGTGTTTTATGGGATATTGTGCTGTGAAAATCGTGATCGCAGTTATTATGGTCAGCATAACACGGCACTTTTTAATTGAATTTTTCAACGTTTATACGAACCATACAAATGTGAACGTTTAACCGTAACATCTGTCACTTAACCGTGTAACCGTCACAGGCTTACGTATAAAGCCTGAGCATTCACGGCATTTTTTGTCAACAAACCGTTTCTGAAACAGTTGGTGATCCATGTAACAGCAGTTTCATAAACAAAATTTGAAGTTAAAAAAAAACTATTTACACAACCATGCATGTGACCTAATATCCTAAGCGTAAAAGTATGAAAGAGGTAGATCATATATTAAATTGAAGCTTAGGAGTACATGAACTTAACTCTCAAAGTAATTTTTTTTTTAATTCTTAATTAATTAGCCCATTTACAGAGAGGTGAATATTTAATTAGCCAATCTTGAGACCACTATATCTCGAAATATATACAACCGATCGTCAAACTGTTTTCAGTTATAGACTCCTTGGGCATTTTGAGATTAGCCCTGGGCAACCGTGACCCCATGATGACCTTTACTAACGGGTCAACCGGAAGTGGGACCATCTCAAGAACTATACACAACCGATTTCCAAACTTTTTTCAGTTATCTAGACTCCTTGGGCATTAGAGATTAGCTTTATGTAACCGTGATCCCATGTTGACCTTTACTTCCAGGTCAACCGGAAGTGGGACCAAATCTCAAGAACTACACAACCATTTTCCAAACTTTTTTCAGTTATAGACTCTTTGGGCATTGAAGATTAGCCTTGGGTTACCGTGATCTCATGTTGACCTTTGCTTCCGGGTTAACCGGAAGTGGGGACCATATCTCAGGAACTACACAATTCCGTTTTTCAAACTGTTTTCAGTTATAGACTCCTTGGGCATGGGAGATTAGCCTGGGCTAACCTAACCGTGACCCCATGTTCACCTTTACTTCCGGGTCAACCGGAAGTGGAATCATATCTCAGGAACTACACAACCGTTTTTCAAACCTTTTTTCAGTTATAGACTCATTGGGCATTGGAGATTATCCTTGGGTAACCGTGACTCCATTCTGACCTTTACCTATGGGTCAACCGGAATTGGGACCATATCTCAAGAACTAAACACCTGTTTTTCATTTTCTTTTCAGTTATAAAACCTTTGAGCGAAACAATAATACACGGAACAGCTTTGTGTTTGTTCACAAACACCTAATGTCTAGTCATAATTTGTAAACCCACAACTTATTTTTAATTATAACGTTTTGGGGGTCATGCAACTAATAGATTGTGTAATTATAAGAACTTATCACAACCTGGGGGTTCTGGGTTTCAAGTTTTGAGGAGATTTGATAAATTTGGGCTTTAAAGTTGGTCCTATTTAGCTAATTGGGAATTGGAGGAGTGCCTCATGAAAACTGGCGGCAAGTCGGTTTGGGAAAAAAAACATTTTCGGGGGTGTTTTTTTCTGGGGTAATTAGCAAAAATTCCAAACGGCTGACCTGCCAAAAATTGAAAAGAAATCTGAAGTTTAGTGGTCTGAAAATATATTTGATTGGTTTTCAAGAGGCTGAGAGACTTTTAACAATTTTTTGAGAATTTTTGAATATTTAGCATTTATCATTGTTTGCTATGGGAGTCTATTTAGAGGGGTGAAACCATTTCTATGGCTCGGGGGTAATGGCGCCCCCTTGTGGGAGAAATTATGCCAAATCAGAACGGGAAGGTCTTGCATGCAACTATGAACTAACTAGCTAGCATTACAACAAGGAAGTACATGTAATGTATATCGCACATAAGTTAGGAATAGTTATAATCATAGAGCAAGGACAGATGACAGATGATCGGTGTTGTTCAGCGGTGCAATACATGTATGTACTATTACAACAAGGTGTACACTTTCTGGAGAATTACATCCGTGCTTCCTGCTCCATGCTGCTTGCCTGTGTAATCTGTATGTATTTCTGTATGTATCCGCAACTGTATGTACTAAAATATTGGCTAAAAATTGTAAGAAAATAATCACTTTTTATAAACATGATAAAAAGTTTAATGGCCAACCGGAAGTGGAATCATATCTCAGGAACTACACAACCGTTTTTCAAACCTTTTTTCAGTTATAGACTCATTGGGCATTGGAGATTATCCTTGGGTAACCGTGACTCCATTCTGACCTTTACCTATGGGTCAACCGGAATTGGGACCATATCTCAAGAACTAAACACCTGTTTTTCATTTTCTTTTCAGTTATAAAACCTTTGAGCGAAACAATAATACACGGAACAGCTTTGTGTTTGTTCACAAACACCTAATGTCTAGTCATAATTTGTAAACCCACAACTTATTTTTAATTATAACGTTTTGGGGGTCATGCAACTAATAGATTGTGTAATTATAAGAACTTATCACAACCTGGGGGTTCTGGGTTTCAAGTTTTGAGGAGATTTGATAAATTTGGGCTTTAAAGTTGGTCCTATTTAGCTAATTGGGAATTGGAGGAGTGCCTCATGAAAACTGGCGGCAAGTCGGTTTGGGAAAAAAAACATTTTCGGGGGTGTTTTTTTCTGGGGTAATTAGCAAAAATTCCAAACGGCTGACCTGCCAAAAATTGAAAAGAAATCTGAAGTTTAGTGGTCTGAAAATATATTTGATTGGTTTTCAAGAGGCTGAGAGACTTTTAACAATTTTTTGAGAATTTTTGAATATTTAGCATTTATCATTGTTTGCTATGGGAGTCTATTTAGAGGGGTGAAACCATTTCTATGGCTCGGGGGTAATGGCGCCCCCTTGTGGGAGAAATTATGCCAAATCAGAACGGGAAGGTCTTGCATGCAACTATGAACTAACTAGCTAGCATTACAACAAGGAAGTACATGTAATGTATATCGCACATAAGTTAGGAATAGTTATAATCATAGAGCAAGGACAGATGACAGATGATCGGTGTTGTTCAGCGGTGCAATACATGTATGTACTATTACAACAAGGTGTACACTTTCTGGAGAATTACATCCGTGCTTCCTGCTCCATGCTGCTTGCCTGTGTAATCTGTATGTATTTCTGTATGTATCCGCAACTGTATGTACTAAAATATTGGCTAAAAATTGTAAGAAAATAATCACTTTTTATAAACATGATAAAAAGTTTAATGGCAGAGTCCAGAGACAGTACGTTTGGTAATTAAGTAGGCCTATTGTCACTTGGTGTATCCCAACATGCATGAAATAACAAACCTGTGAAAATTTGGGCTGAATTGGTCATCGATGTTGCAAGAAAATAATGAAAGAAAAACCACCCTTGTTGCACAAATTTCAGCGGCGTAGCCAGGAATTTTTCGGTGGGGGGGGGGGGGGGGGGGGGGTGGGTACTCGAGGTTCATTCCGCTATCGTCTCCATTACCCTCATAGAGTGACATGTACAAAATCTTATTCGAAACTTTTTTTCCTTCACGTTTCTGCACCTACAGTTAATTTCCCAAACCGGATCACGCCAAAATTAGGCTTTATGTGTTCATTATACTCTCATCGAGGTCGGGTTGGGTCCAGAAAATCCACTCCGCAAAACAAAAGTTGCAAAAAGTGATAAATTCTCACCGTTTTCAGAATCCTCGCCTTCCGTTAACAAAATGGCCGCCGTTGAAATTTTTGAGCTGGTATTGCTGCGTGCTACGCTGGTAACAAACCCAACGGTTCACGTATACAATCTTAGGCGCAATGTTGGTCCACAACAACCAATGTTCTGTATACGTGAATCGTTGATAATCGTTACCATCGTAGCGCGCAGCATTACCAGGAGGAAAATTTCAACGGCGGCCATTTTGTTAACGGAAGGCGAGGATTCTGAAAACGGTGAGAATTTATAACTTTTTGCAACTTTTGTTTTGCGGAGTGGATTTTCTGGACCCACTGACCCAACCTCGATGAGAGTATAAGGAACACATAGAGCCTAATTTTCTTGTTTGAAAACAATACAGTACAGTACAGTATGGTGACATCCAGAGAAGGACTGGCCTTCTGTAGTGGAGCACCTGGGACTGCAGTTAAATTAAACAATTTTGGAAAATACAAACAATGAGTTTCCTGGTTGAGTTATAAATGTAGGAAGTTCAAAACATAAAAAAATAATGTGAGCACATTAAACGTACTAAAATAAACATGCAAAAAATAGAATAGAAAAAGGTAACTATTGTCTTGCTGTGTGTAGGCAGGAGTAGCAGTTGAAATTTGAACAAGAAAAATCATTGATGTACTTATCTAAATAGAATTCCTTGAGATGTTTGACAAAGAGCTTTTTGGATGAATTAACCAGAAGAAGTCTAAGGTGATCAGGAAGACCATTAACAACTTTAGGCAAAATGTTACGATAATTACCTGAAGCAACGTCCAGTCTAAATTTACTACTACAATGAATACAATTACTTTGTCTCGTAGAATAATGGTACAAGTCCTGGTTTAGTGGGAAAAAAGACTGATGGCTTAAATTCTCAGGAAGTGATTTGTGAAAGTAATCGTAATAATGGGTAACAATGTTAACATTAAGTACATCACCAAACTTAAGAATTCTAAATTTATTACAAAGTGGAGTGGTATGCGCATTGTATTTAGCATGACAGGCATTCCTTATACATTTCTTTTGTAGTGTAACAAGTCTGCCAAATAAAGAAGGATATACCTTATACATGCCACCCCAGGCCAAAACACCATAATTTAGATAAGAATTAACCAATGAATTATAAATCAACAAGCTCCGGTTCGAGCATCTGATTGGAGGATTAGCGCGTACTGGAAGATAATTAACAAATATCACATGGTTTGAGGGTGGACAGTCGATATTAGCTCCCCGAGGTATTGGAAGTTGACAAACTATAGTTCCCGAGGCGAAGCCGAGGGAACTAGTTGGTCAACTTCCAATACCGAGGGGAGCTAATATCGACTGTTCACCCGAAATAAATCATGTGATATTTGTTTTACTATACCTAAATACATATTCAGTTTTTGTGTGGTAAAGGCATCTTTACTAGTTCGGCATCACACTTTGAGCTCCGGAAAACCGCTAGAGCGATGTTCGCGCATGCATACAACACCCGGGGAATAGTTCCACGATCGTAAAGCGATGACAAGTAGACTATCACACGGGCTACCCGGGTAAGTACGCATGACAAGTAGACTATCACACGGGCTGCCCGTGTGATTGTTGTTGTGATATGTAATAGGGACTACTTTCCCCCCGCGTAGTATTGTACATGTGACCCTCGGAATGAATAGAGGCTGATACGGCAATCAAGATTTCCTTTAGATGATTTATTTGGTCCTGTTGGGTGAAGAGCGAAACATGTCTTAACCGGTCTTCGGCCCAAAACAGAATGAATATATACAAAATAATAAATATATCAAACTACTATAAAATATCGAACACCGAAATAATTAAGTAATCCTGCGGTTCGCGCCAAAACTAAGACGCGACCGCCATCTTGGATTAAATGCAAAATAACGAGGGAATCTAACAATACAAGTTAAATCCAACCTTCAAATCAGTGGTTTTATATAAGGGTTTTCCTCAATGGCACGTTGATCATTAAATTATGAAATTACTTAGAATAAACTCCAGATAATATAGCCTCATCGCAAGTCAGCAATAAGCTGACATCAGACAGCAACCAAATATCCACTTACAAGTCAAATGTAATCTAAGAAAATGAGACTTAAGGATATTACTTACTGAGTGGCAATTAATTTAAGTTGTATTAAATATGAAACGTTAAATAAGATATAAAAAGATCATTACCTGTTGGGTGAAGAGCGAAACATGTCTTAACCGGTCTTCGGCCCAAAACAGAATGATCTTTAGCGGGGCGCGGGGAGCCACCTGAGGGCGCTTGCCAAGACATTCCAAGAAATGATTACGTAATAGTTAAATTTAAAGTAGGGGGTTTACTTCGCAACCGTCACATACACGTAAGAGGTCAACCCGACCACCTTCTCCGGTCCTAGTTGTACCACCGCACCGCACTCCACACAGAGCTTACCGAAACCTACCCACCACCGGTGATCGTACCAAACATCCCCGTGAGCTGGTGAGTTAACGCTACCGTACCTACCGAATTGACGGACGAGTGAGACCGCATGACAACGGGAAATCTACCCCTCATCTGATCCCATAAACTCAACGTTGCGAGGTCAACCATCGACCAACGACCAGCCCCAGCCTCAAAGCCGAGGATCATCAGCTATACCACTCAAACAGT
Source organism: Leptasterias polaris (assembly GCA_037783415.1). Lineage (NCBI taxonomy): Eukaryota > Metazoa > Echinodermata > Asteroidea > Forcipulatida > Asteriidae > Leptasterias > Leptasterias polaris. The sequence goes on from JAZGTN010000009.1 coordinate 11,772,053, forward strand.
AACCTTCTGGAACAACCCACAACCAACTGTGGACACACCATGCGCCCCAACTTTCCACGGACGAGCCCAACTTCCGCGGGCAAAGATTAACAAGCCCGACGCCGACGACGTCCTGTGGCGCCTGCACAACTATTTCAAAAACGGAACCGGACACCCCCACCCAACCAACGACTCAACGCAAACAACTTTCGGATCACTGGACACAGGATAAAACGGTAGAACTGCCATTATTATTTTAGTACGGATATTAAACTATTGACCCACCTTAATACATTGTTTGTGGAACTTCATAACATTATAAATAGTTATAACTTCCCGCCATTTTTGCACTACTTTATTTCAATACAATACTGCGTATGGATATAGCTTCGTACCGAACTCTCACGTCCAACGACCCTACGTTGCTGCTCAACTAGAATGACCTTTGACCCTATCACTCCGCCCTGAGATCGCACTTCACAGGATTGACTTTGAGATCACTCCGCGGACTAGCCGGAACTACACATCTCCGATTTTTATGAATGAACATTGGAACTGGACTTACTACGAACTGAAAACAAATAACCTTCTGTGGACAATGTCGAACAATATTGAACTATAAGAACATTGTTATATCTGATTACTGATTTTCTGTTAATATAACTGAGAAAAGTGTTTTGCAGGTAGTACATAATAATTGCATTACTTGATCTGCATTCCTGACTGCACCTAGGAAAAGTTATTACCTGTTATTCCTCATTTAAGTTCAACTCACCTTTATTACTTTCCACATAATTCAACTGCTCAATTTAAAGTTTTTATTGGTAATTTTGATTGAAGTTTTGATTGCAAAATAACATAATTTTACTCCCCCACCCATAACTAAGCTTACTCTCAACCATGGCAAAATTTCCAGAGATCAAGTGGGACGCCAAAGACATAGCAGAAGAATTTAAGATATTCAAACAACGCATGGAACTCACCTTCCTTGACCAAAATATCACTGATGAAGCAAAACGTGCTGTTAAAATCCAAATAGCTGTTGGGAAAGAAGGCCTCAAGAAGATAAACTCGTCCAACCTCTCTCCTGAGGACCAACTAGACCCATCCAAACTGTGGGATCTCTTTGAGAAACAACTCAATATTAAAGTAAATTTCCGCATTCATCGCTTGGAAATGCTGAGGTATCGACAAAAAGATAAGGAACCCCTAGACGAATTTGTCAACAGATGCCGCCTCAAGTCACACGAGTGCGCTTTCACCCCAGATGAGGCAACAGAGCGCATCATCGAACTTGTAATTGCATCTACCAAATCCGACAGTTTCCAGCGGGACCTCCTGGACAAACCCATTGGATACACTGTAGAAGAGCTTCTACATGATGGCAGAAAATACAAGGCACTGACTGCAGGAAAAAAAATGTCTCCAGTCACTGGACGAGGAAACACCGACAACGACAACATCCGTCGATGCCATAAAGCCCAGAAAGAAAACCTGTGGTAACTGCGGCCTCAACCATCCACTGAGGCGATGTCCAGCCTACCAGGACACATGTAAGGCATGTGGCTCCAAAGGCCATTGGGCCAAATACTGCCGAAAGAGCAAAACGCCTGAACGTCGGAGAGACAAATCAAGCTCCCGTACAGGTCGAGGCCGAAAGCCACAACGTGAGCGATCAACGAGCCGACGACCCCAAAAGCCCTACAATGATGCTAGCAATGTGGATGAGTACACACTAGAGGACGACACATACGAAGTCGTATACCACACGATCACTGTCTCCAACCTCTGCATGGACTCCATCCAACGACAAAGCAGTGAGGCATACACCACACTTGATGTGATTTGTCCATCCCTTGAGGGAGTGCGCCGCTTGAAGCTAAAAGTGGACACAGGAGCAGGAGGCAACACCTTGCCCCTCCGGACAATCAGACAAATGTACAGAGACAATTGGAAGTCCCACATCGAACCAGTGGACATAAAGTTAACAGCCTACAACGGCATCGTCATACCATGCCTTGGCAGCATCGATATCCTGTGTCGTTATAGAGAGCCAGAGTGGCTACGTAGCAACTTCTACATTGTGGATGTACCTGGACCCGCAATTGCTGGTCTTCCCATTTGTCGTGAGCTTGAGGTAGTCACCATACACTCTACCGAGATGTCAACTCAACAGCACAACACAGACAATTCACAGTCTACAGCTGGGCCACTCCAACCGACAGTGGTGCCCACGCACCCACGCCAACTAAACAGTCGACCTATCAACTCAGTTAGCGATCTCAAACAGATGTTCCCCGACCAGTTTGACACGATTGGCAATTTCAAAGTTAAAGCGAGCCTCCATCTAAAAGAAGGTGTCGAACCCACCATAGATACACCACGGAAGTGCAGCGTGCACCTTAAGCCCAAGCTCCAGGCAGAAATCGAGAAAATGGAAAAAATCGGTGTCATTCGGAAGGTCACACACCACACCGACTGGTGTTGCTCCATTACTACCAGCCTGAAGCAAGATGGTTCCATCCGGGTCTGTCTAGATCCGAAGCGACTAAACCAGAGTCTCAAGAGATGCCCGCACAAGATACCGACCCTTGAAGAACTCAACCCTGCGTTCGCCAATGCCAAGTATTTTTCCAAGCTCGATGCCAAAGCTGGGTACTGGGCCGTGCACTTGAAAGAAGACTCGCAGGAACTCACAACATTCCGAACACCCTTTAAACGCTACTGCTTCCAACACCTGCCTTTCGGACTCTCCATCAGCCAGAACATATTCCAACAGTGCATGGACGACATCATAGCACAAGTACCAGGATGTGTCGGTATAGCCGATGAAATTGCGGTTGTTGGCCGGACAGAGAAAGAACATGACGCCAACCTCATGCGCTTGTTCGAAACAGCCCAAAAGGAAGGTCTTGTCTTCAACAGTTCAAAATGCCATATTAAGACCAAAGAAATCAACTTCTTTGGATCACTGTACTCTGCAACCGGTATCAGACCTGACCCGAGTAGAGTCGAAGATATACACAGCCTGCCAACCTCACAGGATAAAGAGGACCTACAGAAGTTCCTGGGCATTATAACATACGTCTCAGCATACATACCAAACCTAGCTGACCGGGCAGTAACCCTCAGAGAGCTCTTACAGAAGAATGTACCGTTCGTTTGGCAAGAGGACCACCAGGCAGCTTTCGAAGCCCTCAAGTACTCAATAACAGCGGAGGCAAGCCTGCAGTATTTTGATTCGGAAATACCCACAATCCTTGAAGTGGACGCCTCACAGAAAGGCCTTGGAGCATGCCTTATCCAAAACGACAAACCGGTTGCATTTGCATCCAAAAGTCTATCTTCAGCACAGAAATCTTACTCCAACATAGAGCGAGAGACCCTTGCCCTTGTTTTTTGAATAACAAGATTCCACAACTACGTATTTGGTAAGGAGTTTATAGTCCACACTGACCACAAACCTCTGGAGATAATATAGAAAAAGCCGCTTTCCAGTGCACCTCCACGTTTGCAACGACTGCTAATTATGGTTCAGGGATATAACGTTGATGTCCACTACAAGCCTGGACCTACCATGATCATATCAGACGCCCTCAGCAGATTACCGAACCCCAGCAAAACTGATGACATAGCACTTGACAAGCTTGTGGATAGCCTGTATGTCGCTGAAGGACCAGAAGTCCAACAACTCGATCTCCTTCATTTTGGCAAGACGAAGCAGACAGGCCTCCAGGACGAAACTATCCGTGACTCTATCCTCTCTGCACTCAGCCAAGTGATATACACAGGATGGCCGGACACCATCACTGAACTACCTCGGGACCTCAGACCCTACTAGTCGTACAGAGACGAGCTGGGACTATCAAGTGGAGTAATCTTCAAGGGAAAACAGGTTATCATCCCGACCACACTGCAAAGTGACATTCTACGTCAACTCCACACAGGCCATATGGGGATAGAAAAAACCAGACGCCTGGCCAGAGAATCAATCTACTGGCCAAACATCAATCGTCACATTGATGATCTCGTCAAATCATGTCACCTCGTGGCGTGTCGTGGCCGAGCGGTCTAGGTCACCGGACCCAAGCTCTGGTGTTTTCAGCAGCAGAGTGTGGGTTCGATACCCGGTCATGACACTTGTGCAAGGCACTTAACCATAATTGCTTCGAAAAAGTTGGGAAGGTAGTGCATTCTGTTCTACCAGACAGGCTCCTAGTGGATGATACCCATGCCTACATCCTCAAGGACTGTGAAGGGGTAACCCTGTTTCAGCCCCAGGAGTAGGAGGCAACGTGCCCCTGGTGTCAATTGATTTGGGTCGATGGCCCAAATCAGTTATGTGTAGCCCTCACCTTGAGTGGCCGTCCGTGGCCTTGTGAGTTAAGCGACATCTCAAAAAAAAAAAATAAAAATAAAAAATTATAAAAAAAATGCTCTATTTTGTATCTTTTGTAACTTGATTAAGTCAGATTGTTTGAGTCCATTTAACAAAGAACATGTACAGTAGTCCAATCTGGACAGCACAAGTGTCCGAACAGCAGCGTGACAGGCTTAGCGTCTACAGCTAATTTGCTTTAAAGAATTTGACCCAGAATTAAACAACCTATTAAATAATGACACCAAACGATTACATCTTAGTAATGTTATTGTTACACGGTAGTTGTGAATTTGTATTGGTCAAAAACCAATCATGTTTTAATGTGCTACAAAGATGCATATCATGGCTCAGAGGAACATCATTGTACCCCATGGGACTATTACATTGATTATGCCCACCAATGATCATTTGTAGCGCATTGTACAATATTTTAAGAAATAGACCTGGTGTATGAGATTGTAAACTTGTGTGCTTGTTACTGTTAGATAAATTCCTTTACATTCCTGTGCGATGTGCTGTGGAACAGTGGGGCAATAAATATACCAACGACCGCCATTGTTGTTTACAGTTTATTGGCTACTGTTCATATAATTGTTTTACTGTGTCAATTTCATCGAAATAATATTGGAAGATGGCAACAGTTTACCTCCAAAGAAAATGAGTCTATTGCCATGGTATTAACAAAACAGTTGTTGCATGCTCTGTGATGGGGTCCATGGGTTTTGTGCACCCAGTTGGGGGCAACCCTCGGCTTTGCTTTACATGTATGTGCCATTTGCCCCATCTGTGTACAAAATACCATCAACCCCATCACAGTGTGCAACAATAGTGGATGTGTTCTTTTATCTAAGGTTTACAGTCACCCAAAACCCCAGGATGTACATGTGCAGGTATCGTTCGTTCAGGTCAACAACAAAGACTTCATCATGTGTCTGCAGATGGCTTAACCTTTTCGTAATATCAGCTGTTTTAGCAGGTAAGCACTGGCATACCGTGCAATTACCGTGCATCAAACCCTTTTCTATAGTGTGTTCAAATGGATCACATGTGCATGTAGTGCACTTGCAACAATTATTGGGGATTGGATTGCTTAACCCTTAGCACTTACATAGTACGCACAAATTCAATTTAAGTCATTTACTCACTGAAGAGGGCAGGAAAAAGTCACCGAATTAATGCAGCAATCTGGAACGCGTAACATTACTTTTGTTGTGATTATTTTTATACATGTATGTGACAAGTTTGGTTTATTTTGTAGAGAATAAAATTATCATATTATATTTATTTGCTTTTACTGAATTGAAGCTTTTAGATTGTAACTATGCAGGGTTCTGCCCACAGTGGTCGGTGCTGGAAAACTCGTCCGGCACTCAGGATTCCCCACCACCACTGGCAGAAGTTTCTCTGTTTCTGACCACCACACATTTTCCAAATGTTTAAAATAAACTTGCAATTTTTCTTTTCAAAGGTTTTCAACGAAATGTAAAATTTAGTATTTACCAGTTAAAAATTGTATCCAAAGCCATTAATTTGGAGTACTTCTTTAGTTTGAGTCAATCTTTATGATGTACCGTGTACCGTATTTTCCTGCGGATAAGACGCTCGGCGGACAAGACGCAGGACCCTAAAATGACCCCAAAAAAATTCAATCGTCAGCAGAAAATACGCACCGCCGCACAAGACGCATGTTTAACAGCACACAGAAGAACACCAGGCGCCACCCGGTGTCGGTACATTGACACAAAGACGTCATTTTGTTGCCTTTTGGAGCGTTCACACTATTCGAAGCATGAATGAAACCGTAACCACATGGGCGTGTAGAGCCATGCAGAAAAGACCAACGTAAATTGATACCGACCTTCGTCCATCCATTCAGCCAATGCTGTGCATTGTTAATAATATGAAGTCCGGCCCAATCAGCGGCCAGAAACAATGGTCCACGCACTGTCTGAAGATATTGCAACACGAACCCAGGCCCTCCTAGCATGAACATCCGACGTCCCACAATGAGGATCCTTGCTAATAAAGACAGGTTACCAGTCTAAGTCCCTCCGAGCCAGTAGATGTTGCGCCCTCTACCGGTGACTAATACCAAAACTAGCGTCGCCTTTATATATACCTTACGCAAATAATCCCCACACCCGGGAAGACGTAACAAAATGTTTCATTATATATATTTGTTTAAGTTTTTGTAATGTGTTTCTTTTTGTAACTCATCTCGCAATGGTTTCCAGGGATACATTTTTCCGCCACTAAAGAAATCCTGGTCAGAACCCTGACTATTGATGACACATCAACTAAATTAGAAAACTTGTAGTTTGCATTGCGTTAGCGTTAGTGTTTCACGGAAAGTTGTGCACACAAATTGTTCAACTATGCTGTCGTTTCAAACAAGAACAAAATGTTAGTGAATTGAAATAATATCAAAACCTTTGGAAATGACGAATAATGTCTTGATTACTCACAGATACAAAATGTAGCAATTAATTTCATTTACAATGTAAATTCCTTTAAATAATGTGTGAAAAACAGGGCAAAAGCCCAGCGAAACATCGTCGCTGTTGTACATGTAGTATAGTGTGTAAAGCATTGTACCATACGGTACGGTACCCGTTACGCAGAAAAGTCGATACACTTTTAATTAGATTTCCGACCTTTGCACCTTTGGAAGTAGATTACTCTTTTTTTTCAAAGGTGACCATGTGATGATATTTGGACTGTCGGAGTCTTTAGATCCCACTCTTTCGACGGCTGTTTAATGCGAACCGCTATGTGTAAAAGCCCAAAGTGTTTTCTAATCTAGGGCGGTCCATTGAGTAAATGGCTGCTATTTCGGGTGGTACAGTGGTTCATAAAATGATACATTTAGTACATTACCAGAATGCCAAAATATGCAAAGTGTTGGTTTTTGCAAAATAAGCCTTAAAATGAACATTCAATATGAGGTCAGTCTGTACATCCATGATCTCAAAACTTGAGCTTCAGTGTAAAAATTGCAGAGAATCAGAGCCAATTTTCAGATAATTCTGGATGGTACACATGTACATGTAGGATTTTTAACAAAAACAATTACACACAAGTGAATTTAATTTTACATGTGAAAACTATTTCTTTCAGCCCATCCCTTGCTGAAGTTAGTTCCTAAGGCTATTTAAGCAAAATAGTGCCTTTTGGGGTGAAATATTAAATTAGTTAACCAATGAAAAAGACAAATTAGCTTAAATTTAGGTATTGATTTTACTCCTGTCACATTGTACAACCAATAAATATTCTGGTTTTGTTAAATGTAATTATAATTGTTTATTTGAAATAATTATAATTTACATATAATGTAGGCCCATTGACTGTTTGTTTTGACTTTTTAACATAACTTATATATCTTTACAAGTTCACACCTTACAAAATAAGGTCTTAAATAATAATAATTAAAACAAATCAAGTTAATCTGTCCCGTCTGTTCTGCAAGAATCAGCCTTTTGAAAATAACTTTTAGAATGAAAAATATACACAGTGTTTGTATTGATGTAAAAGTATGTAGTGTAGCTGAAAGTGTGGTAAGTTTCACCAACAAATTGCAACGAACATGATTGTTGTTGAGCTTTTAAAATTATAGGGATTTCCATTTCATTTCATTTCATTTATTAATTTCACAGATAAAAACATTTGTGATTCTTGTTAAAAAATCCATTTATGAGTTATAACTACAAGAAAAATATGCACCCTGTACAAGGTCCTTGTGTGCAGTCACACTGCAGGCAAAACATTACAATCCTTTTAACAGACACCTCATTGTCCATATTTTTTTCTTCTCCAGTGTCTTATGGTCAAGGGACAGTGACAGTATCTCCGAGCGTAACAGTTGACAATGGCAACCCAACAACACTTTCCTGCAGATACACTGTGGATAATGATTACGTACTCTATAACCTAGAATGGAAAAGGGGGGACAGTGTAGATTATAGTTATAGAATTGCTGATTTTTTTAATGATGTCGATCAACCAATATACTACAACAACTTCAGCTCATCCGATTACACAGCCTCTAGAGATAAACCTAACAAAATAGCATCCTTGGCTATTACTGCTGTAAGCTTTCAGGATGACTCGGGGCTCTTCTGGTGTGTCATTCAAGTGTTTTCTTCGGGGGGTTTAGTGACGTTCATCAGTGATTCAATTGAAGTGATTGTGACAGGTATGTTTAAGAAATAAAGGAAAACAAATAATTTTACAAACGTACATTTCGCTACAATGTATGGCTTAAAGAGCTACATAGCTCCATGGCTTAACACAAGACATGATAATTAGGGAGAGCGTGCAGTAAGTATGGGTCAGAGTTCAAAGCGCCATATATAGCCAAAGGCCTGCTTTGACGACACAGCCCCTTAATCAAGCATAAACGAAAACACAAATCATTCCCAATTTTTTACCGTCCCGACAACCCATAAAGGTAAATATTTATCTCGGGTTAACTGGTTCGGATAAACAACGTGACCTTAGTTTTTTGAAAATGCTCAAAAATGGCAAAATTTCTTCTTTTCATTATAAGTTCCCACTATACTTCTGGAAGACATTTAAAGTCATGTTTAGGACTATTTTGTAGAATAGTCAAACGGAAAAGAGATTGCTTGTAAAACCCACACTTGCTATATTTTCAGTGATGATAGAGACAATTTTAACTGCATAACAATGTTTTTTTAAATTTTCTTTTTAATGGCAATCATCTCTTTTAAAAATGGACATTTCCCAAAAGGTGATAGCAAAACATTTCGCAATACCGCCTTCTGACCCCCCCCCCCTCGTAAATACCTGATGCTATGTTTTTTTATGAAAAAACGTACCATACACTCTCAACAGAACGACCCTAAATATTACGGGATCTCATGATACATACTCTATTTTACAATGATCCAACTATCCCTCATAAATACAATATTTTTCTAACTAAAGATTATCCAAACACAAAGCATTTACTTATAGGGAATTCTATAAAACTATCTCTCACCAAAACACTAGCCATGCTCCCTAACAAAAACCAGAGAGATTTATTCAGAAAAAAATAGAAGGTGCTCTTTCCCTGATGAAAAAGAGGAATGTCCAAGGGTCATGGACACAGTGACAAACTGTAAGTTGAATATTAATCCAAAGAACACTGAGGGCGTACTTCGAATCCTGACAGTTTGACATGTGAATTTGAAATGAAAGGAAAGATAACTCGAAGGAGTGTAAGACTTACCCCCTTTCCATATTTCTTGATGTGAAGAATTGCATGATTGTTCATAAGAGTCAAATTTTTGTGAGGTATACGTGATTGTCATTGCATCATAATGGCCCCTAAACCAACGGAAATGACATTTGAACAGAAAAGTGTGTTTTAGACGAGAAAGGTTGTCAAACCAAAGTTTTAACATACCAAAGTTTTAAAACTAATTTGATTATAATCGTTCTTGTCATTGGCTTTTAAGCTGGTGATATTGCCTAAGGCCCGGTTCATACTTCCTTCGAAGCGAATTTGAGGGCAGAGACGTGTACTGGGCTTGAGACTTGAAGGAACGAAGGAATGAAGGAACGTAATGCTCAATTCTGCAAAACGGATACCGTCGCAGGGAGCGAATTGAACGATGAAAATTTTTTGATATAAGGGTACCCATGTTGGAATCCCATGTCAGAGAATGAGTACATGGCAGAACACAAAATCATGTATTCTATCATCTGCCCAGAACCCAGACACCTTTTGTTATGTTGTTAAAAAAATAAAAAAATCATGCGTTAAATATAGATCAAATCTATAAACTCAACGAAAACCTCTGTGGCTATTGTTAGAGAAGCAATTATAAGTACATATGATACTGCCGTGCAATGTTAACAAGATGATATCCCAATCAAAGTAAAGAGAACACATGAGAGCATGCGACTGAAAACATTGAGTATATACAAATTAATTTTGTAGTGAAGTTGCCTCAGACATTGAATGACATAAATCTCAAACCAAATGGTTGGTATAAAACATCAGCAAGCCACCGAAACGGGGCTGGCATATTAATCAGTATCTATTATTCCGTTTGAATCTTACCTCCAGAACACTCCATGACGCCATCGAAAAAATCAAAAATCACAAGGTTACACCAACAGGCACTTTTTAAGTGACCGTTTGATATTTGCGTGTAATACATTTTTTTGAAGAACACAATCACTTTTAAATTGCCCAATTCATTAAATATAGATCATTGTGACTAAATAAAATAAATTATAGCCAAATTTCCTTCGAAAATAGTCCATATTTGTCTCTATTTATAGTTTATACAAAATGGTTCTTTTCACCAAGTAGTGGTAATTAGGTCCAAGGCTAAGTAATTGATGTACAATTCTTAGGGGAAAAACCGGGATAGCTGGTCCTTGATGGGTTTTTGTGTGTGAAAAAACAACCCCGATGGTAACAAGACAGTTGGCATGCTATTTGGCTAGGTGTAGTTGGGGAACTTGGAATTTTTTAGATTTAACAAAAATGGCGGAGTACTGATTGTATAAATAACAAACAAACACTTGTTTCGTGCCTGATGGCATCATGCAATGTTTTAATGGTTTGATGAAATTCTTAGATGGATTAATTAACAAATGCAGAGTGACACAAAGCAGATATTTACGGAATGAACCATACAGTTATTGGCTTTCCTTTTTTCAATCTTTTTTAACACTAATTTTTAAAACTTAAATTACTATTTTAACAAATAGTATGTTTAAATTTACATTTCACTCTCTGAAAACGTGGGCATATATGTAGGCCTACATGTACATGTAAACTCCTGTGCATATGTACAATCATTTAACTTCTACATGATTCATAACAGTGGAGGGGCACATGTTTTAATACAAATGTATCACAATAATTTAGTTTCTTCGTGAGACAGTAAAAAAGACATAATGACATACGCGTATTTACTATTATTTTCGTCTGTGTGAAATGCTGAGAAGTATTTTTTTCTTCTTCATGTAGTTCTCCCAATGAGCATCACAATATCTGATGAGACTGGAGCCTATCCTTCTGGTGGTACATCATACCTTGTAGAAGGACAGGAACGTCAGTACACGTGTGTGGTACCAGACATTAATCCGGGAGCTACATTCACTTGGACTGTCGGAGGTCGGAGTCTTACACCAGATGGTAACTCTAATGTCAATGGTAGTAACGGGTTAACAACCAGCAGCAGTACAACCACAATAACAGCTGTAGCAGGAGACGATGGGGAGATGTTACAATGTCAAGCGTCAAACAAGAATGGTCATAATGGGGTTTCTACCACTGTGGGGCTGGATGTCAAAGGTAATTATTATCTTTATAAAACATTGAACATTATTTTGTACTACCTAATTATAGATACTTAATAGCTTTGTAATTGAACTTAAACACAACAGTTTGCATCATGTACATCAATACATCCATTTGATATGCCTTAAAGATTGTAAAATCACAACATACCATGTTTGAAGTTGATGGCTTCTTGATACTTCGTCAATGATAATGTGTCTCTGTCATGTCTGTAGAGTAGGCTAATTCATTACAAACATTTTTATTGTTCTGAAATAAATAAGTGTATACAACATGCATGATATTCTTCCTACTTTACTCTGATTTCCGATAGTTTTGCCCTCAGAAAAGTCAGCAAAATTGTTGTTTTAAAAAAAACCTGAAAAGTCTGTACAAGCCAATACTATGTGTACATGTGTACATGTAGGTCAGCCCTTGTACTCAAGTTAATTTTCCTACTTCTTAGGAAAGGCTGATTATCATGTCTGATACAATGTACACTTGATAAATCAAAATGTGGTTTTACTTTTTCAGTTTGTTTTTTACTTTATTAATACTTTATTGACTTTACTTTATTACACATCCAACAGCATAAGTAGCGACAATAACAGGGTGAATAGGAAACAAGATCGAGAATAAATGTTCAGTTTTAGATGTGTGAGGAAAACCCTCAATGGGGAAAACCCATGTGATCAGGTAGGGACTGAAAACCAAATCCACATGCACGGCTCTGGTCGGGGATTCAAACCGGGGTCCACATAAATAGGTGAAAGGCAGGGAAAGAAACCACTGAGCCAACTTGATTCCCTGCTGTTAAATGTTAATTTGTACATTTTCATTTTCAACACTTCAAGTACTTTAGTAGTTGGTAGCCTACATGTACATAATGTAAATTGAATAACAATTTGTTTTTTCTCCTTTTTAGTGCCTCCAAAGGCTTCATCGATGTCGCTATTAGGTTCCAGTGGACCCCTTGAAGATCCAGAAGTCGTTGATGAAAGCACTGAATACACATTTACATGCAGGGTTCTGGGTACCAAACCAGCTGCAACCATCAAGTGGTATCTTAATGATGTAGAGCAAACAACCACCACCACATCCCCTGGAGTAGGAGATGGACTGGTGGATACAGAAAGTTACTGGACATTCACTCCAGAGAGGGTCAACCATGGACAGATGGTCAAGTGTGAGGCAAACACTGAAGAGTCAGAACCTCCATTCCCTTCAGTGTCTACTACATTGAATGTTATTGGTAAGTGCAACTGAGCTGATATGGATGTAGTGAAAATGCTTTACATTGGTTGAATAGATTGTCATACAGTGTACGAATTTACTGCTTGATATGGTTCACATCAAACAGAATACTTGGCTTTGTGAACCATCGTAAATTGTTTGATAACCATTAATATCCCTAACATATTTATTCATTTGTTCATTTAAATTTTATTTTTTTGGTATACATTGTCCACGATATATAGTCAAAATAAAAAACCTGAACTCTTGGGCGAACATAGTTTTGGTCGCGACTGTACAACTTGACTCGTTCTTTACCGGTGTGTATTGTGTATGGTTTTACATATTTTTGTGTATGTAATTAGTTAGTCATTAAGTGTTACCACTATCTTCATTTTGATATGATTGTAAGTATAACATTTGGAGATATAAGACTCGTATGGAAATAGTTAATCGGTCATTGATGTAGTGAAAATACAATCTAATGTGCATTGTCAATTGTGTTGATTTGATACATTATAGAATGAGAGTTTGATAAGTGCCAGTCCAGGCTTTTTGTAAACAAGGTTTACTTATAGGTCTACAATTTTAAGACCTCTTTTTAAGACCATTAACTAAACGATTCAACCTGAGCCGCAATTTGTTTTTAATGTAACCGTATTTTATGTCCATAGATTTAAAACAAATAGGTAAATACATTTAAAAAAATAAGTTATATCCCATGAGCGCTTGTGATGTGCACTATTTGCAGAACTCGTATCAATGAGACTCTAATTTGAAGTATAAAATGTTTTGTTCAAATTGCTCCGAGGACCACAGGCCTCAACAGCTCAGATAAAACTTTGATGTTGTGTTCTAAAAATAATAAAAGTCTAAGTCTCACTTCAACTCAATTCAAATCATTTCAATTTGACTTGTTTATCCCTCATGGGAAATCATGGGAAATCAACATCAACACTTACTTACAAAAATCTTAAAATTCAAACACTTGAGCACATTCGTGAAAGACAGAGGCAAGACACGAAGGGACTAACAAAAGACATGAAAAATGATCTTGTTGAGAATTGGATTGTTGCCTTCAATTCCAGCTTCACGTATTTACCAACATTAGGCATGGCATGTTTCTTAGCTAGCCAGCCGCGATCCCTGTACAAGTGCAAATTATTTATTTGTTTCAGTTTTTCCATCGAGCATCACTTTGTCTGACTCAACTGGTGCCAGCTATCCCCCTACAGGGGGGACATCAAACCTGGTAGAAAGGGACAATCGCCAGTACACATGCGAGGTACCAGACATCAACCCAGGAGCATCATTTACATGGACTGTAGGAGATCAAGAATTGAATCACAGTGACAGAAATGTTACTGATGATCCTGATGGATTTACTACTAGCACAAGTACTGCTTCATTATTGGCTTCATTTGAACACCATCATAACCAACAGCTGAAATGTCTGGCAATAAACAAAGAAGGCACTGATGGGAAAAGTGTCAGCGTGACAATTGATATCAAAGGTGAGACATGTATGAATAAGTTGCTCTTTGACTTTATGCCTCTTTGTGGGCTCCCTTTGACTTGATGCCTCTTTTGTGGGCTATAACATACTAGAGCGCGCGAGTGATGAGCAACTTGGCTCGGCGTGATCGATTACCCCTTGGAACGAGGTTGCACCAGTCGCTTCACTCGAAACGGCATTGTAGCATTAATAAATGTACATGTTTTTTTAATAACATTGATATAAATGGCCATGTTAGGAACAATTGTTATAGTCATACGTTAGTCTGTTGATAACTCTTGTTCTTTTCTTCTTTTTGTTGTGAAGTTTCGCCAAAGGAATCCTCAGTATCGCTGTCTCACTCAGGTAACGATCTGGATCCTGGATGTAATCTTACTGTAAACCAGGGTGAAGAACAGACTTTGACATGTACGGTTCGGGGTTCCAGACCTTCTGCAACCATCGCCTTGTACCGTGACGGTACATTAGAGGAAACTGAGGACCGAATCACAGAAGGGGATGGATTGGTGAACACCATGGAGAACTGGGTATTTACTCCACAGAGAGACTTCCACAAACAGCTAGTAGAATGTGTAGCAAAGACTGATGAGTCGACGATGCCGTACCCAGCTGCCAATCTAACCCTTGATGTTGATGGTGTGTATAATATCATCATTGCCATCATCATTTGCTCCAAAGCATGTAATTCATAAATGAAAAAAAAATGCACTGCTGTGAAACAAGTATGCTTCTTTCAAATCAATCAAAAGCTCGTACAACCTTCACTAAAGGCAACAAAGTGAATACCATTGTGTGATAGTTGTGCATGGAGGCAATCAACTGCACTGTTTGCACAACAAACATTCTTCTAGCTGCAACTCATTATTTCCAGTAATGACGAACTGATCGAACTTTCTTATTGGATATTTACCTGAACTGGTTGCATGTAAAATGCCTAGTGTTCCTTTAACATTACTTCTTTAGCATGTATGTGATCATCATCACTTTTTGCATCTTTGTTGTATTCTTATTAATAATTTCCAGTTTGAGTCCTTTGGTCATACTTTGATAATGACACCGAAAATAAATTGTTTCACTTTTTGCCGAAAGCCTCTTCTTACAAAATGGTAATGGTGGTAAATATTCTGCGAAGTTATCCCGGCTGAATCAAAAAGTATTTTGAAATAATGTAAATTTTCAAAGATCGCCTGAAACCTCGCTAAACGTGGATGGATTCGACATTCTTGGTGAATACAGATAGTTTTGTTGCCTTTTTGTGATCAACCAGACACTGTATTCTGCTGGAACTTTTAAAGTTGACGTCATAGGGACACGTTGCCTTGGATCGGGCGAGTTGGGCTATGAAAAGCGTTTGAAACCGTTATGAAGTGCATGTGGTTAGAATGATGTTTTAAAAGTATAATAAAGATCCACACAAAAATGCCTCGAAATTGCGTGTTTTTCCTTTTACATCGTGAACTAACACGGCCTGCCATTTTGTAGAGCCAAATTGTTGACTCCACAAAATGGTGGACCGTGTTAGTTCACAAAGTAAAAATGAAAACCACGCAATTTCGGGGCATATTTGTGTGGATCATTGTATTCTACGTCAAGCATCTTCCTAATCATATGTATTTTGTAACAAACGGTTACAAACGCTTTTCATAGCAATTGAATCTTTCTTTCTTTCTTGATATTTTTTACAATAAACGCTTACTAGTGTTACTCTTGGTTCAAAGGGTATCCCTCTATAAGTTAAACTATTAATTTATATTTGTTTGGTTGTTGCTTTGTTTCTGCTGTAAATTGTATAGAATTGTTTTATTCAGGGAGCGTTTTGAATACAAGTATCCTTTTGGCCTTTGAGAATGCCCCCATAATGGTTCACTCCTATTCTATTGCATTGTTGTTTATTATCGATCAGTTCATGTTTGTCATTGATCGGAATACTTGCTCTGTATTTTTTTAACGTTTCTTTCATTTCTCAAACATGGAACGTCAAATTGACTTTAATTTAAATCATTCGTTAGATTTTGGCGACATATAAACATTATTATTTATTATTTTAATAGCTGTTTTAACAAATAACTTCCCCCATCTTTTTATGACTTGATCGCCTTCATGTTTTTGTTGATATGTAATTAGTTGTTGTTTTCTCATTATTTTGAAAATATGTTGTTCTTTTTTATTTTAAAGTGCTCTATATGGGAATGAATGAAGTGAATTGGTTTGTTTACATTTTTTCTTGATAATATGTTTTTAGAGCAATAGCCTAAAATGCAATAATCGCTGGCACTTCAATAAATATGTGAATTATCTGCACATTGACTTACCGGCTACGTATTTATTTGTACTCAACCAATTTTGCAATGCACTGTGTAATATGTTTTTTCATATTTGATATTTGATTTCAGCGTTAGCATACTGAAAAGTTATGAAGCAAAAAAGTATCTATTCTTCCATACAGGTCCACCTGACACCCCTGTGATATCAGGTAGTCTTACAATGACTGAGATTGTGGCTACTACACTGACATGCACAGCAGACATGGGATATCCTGAAGACTGGTACTTGGCGTGGTCTAATGAAGGCATTCCTATAGAGAATCCACCTGATACTACGGCAGTCCTATCAGGAACCAGTCAACGTTACATGTTTACCAGCCAGCTTGAGTTTACCCCTAATAGACAAGACAACACACACATCATTACATGCACTGCAAGTAGAACCTCATGGACTTCAACAGCAGAGAAGACATTTGGTCCTATCAATGTCAAATGTATGTGCATTAACTCATACAAAATGATCGTTGTGATTTTTCTCGAAATTGACACCACTCGTGCTTTCGGGGGAGGGGTATACAAAATATGTAAAAGTTGTAATGGAATAATACTATACTACTTTTACATTTGGTGATTTATATAGGATATCGCAAAACTTCTTGAAAGCTGCATGTAACACAAACTAAACTGAAACACTTTCAAAAAGGAGGATAAGACAAACGTAGCGCAAAACAGTTATTAGCAAAATAAAACTTGTGATTTTAAAACCAAAGTATTTTTTTAACCAATCTGTACTCTGTAAGAAGTGATGTTATACAGGATTTCTAGTTAATGTATTTTTCACAACTAGCCTGACCATAGGAATTGCAAATGGTTCATTTCACAGTTTTCCAACATTTCGGGACTTTAATTGAATTATTGGTGTGGCATGGGTGGGTAGTGCATAAACCGCTCGACTCTTAAATCCGTGGCCTTGGTTCGATTCCCGGCTAAGTTCAAATAATTTGTGTGCAGAGTTGTGCGTTAGTTCTCCCTTGTGCCACGAGGGTTTTTCTCCGGGCCCTCTGATTTCGTTCAGTCCGGAAAATCGAATTGCTTTAGCTCTGGCTGTAGTGGTCAGAGTTCCATGGTCAATATAAGTTGATGTAGCTAGCTAGACTGCACCCAAATCACCTTAACACGCCAGCGGCTCAACATCCAGCACGTTTTAGCCGCGTCCTTCGCAGCTCAGCTTCTCAGCTACGAGTAAGGAATATTAGACTCCCCAAATCATTCTTATTAATTAGAATATTGAGAACGTTCGTTTTCATTTTATGTAGTGGTTGAAATTGTAAATGGAGAACACTGAATTTGTTTTGCCACCAGATGAGACTAATATCACCAACAAGCACGAAACTGAAGTTGGTATCAGGAGTGGTTCGACTGCAAACCTGTCCTGCACTGCAAAGGGCAACCCTTCACCTGTCATTACATGGTTCAATCCGAGCAATGCAGAGATCATCAACGGTGGAAACGAAGACAAGTACATGGTGGAAGTATCCTATACAACATCTGATGGTGATATGACCATTGGAAATGTGACCACCAGCAAACTGAGTATCCGGGCAGTGGACGCTCAGGTGGACTATGGGGTGTATACCTGCAACAGCAACAATGATATCGGAAACCCAGACTCGCATGAAATCATTCTCAATGGAACAAGTAAGATCAAATTTACGATCGGCAAGGCTATAAATGACAATCTGTTTATACATAATGGTATGTAAATGCACTGATAAATGCACAGTAAGGGATCAAAGACTGTTGATGCAAGCTCTTACTGAATCGAGTCCTAATTGGCTGATTAGTACATCATCCGTCGGTCAACTGCTTTGTCTACAGCTGAACTGATCTGAACTGAACTGAAAGTTACATCCACAGGAATTCTCACATTGCTTTGTCGTTTTACTTTTATTCCAGTTTGATGGCGACACCCTTAGAATGAACTCACGCACTTTCACTGTCGTGCTGATTTCAGCAGTGGCTTTGAGCATGATTTTTTTCGGTGAACAGAATCACTTTCCTATGGTCTGTAACATCAGACAAGGGCCTTTAAACTCAATAAAACAATTTCCAACACGTCAAGCCACCCAGAAACCATCTGTCGAAGACACGAGTGATTACTGCCAGGAATGACAGCATCAGAATAAAATCACACGCTTACACCATCGTACTGTTTCCAACAGTACCTTTTATAATGAGCATGTACGTTTTTCGGGATTTGAGCATAATCCCTTTCAAATGGTCTGACACATCAAATAAGAGCCTTATCAGGAAGCCATGTGGTGAAGACATGAATGATTACATCCTTGAATGGATGTAAGCCCAAGGCTAAGATATTTGTTTACAACCCATTCTGGGGATTCATAAAGGGGGAGGTCATTTATGGAATTCATTCACTGAAAGGATCAGCCTCGGGGTAATGTTCTTTTAAAAGTCTATTTTTCTAGGTCTCATGAGGGAACTTATAGAGTTAAAAAAAAGATATCCTATTTTGTGGCGGATTAAACAAAATTTGTTTACAAACAAACTGTTCAGAAAGTGCTATATGGCTCCACAGAGGGGGCTAAATAGCTTGACATCGCGATCATATTAACGTAGGTTCTTTGCTTGACTGTTCGTTGGTTATTAGGAAGACCAAACAAGCCGACTGGTGTTGTACTGGCTGAGCGGACTTCGACCTCATTAGCTGTAAGATGGAGAGCTAGTTATGATGGCGGTGAGCCCCAGTGGTTTCATGTCGGCCACAAGAAGACTGCACACTCCTCAGAGACAGTCAGCGATAAGATTGATGGAGCAGTGACTTCATACAACGTGGATGGTCTTGAGTCATACACAGAGTACGAGATCAATGTATATGCTGAGAATGACCTGGGGAGAAATCCAAGTCCTGGCAGCGTAGTGGAATTCACATTGCGTAAGTTTTCAATAGTTCTGTTTGATCATTATAACTATATGAAAACTTGAATCGTTCATCGTTTGTAAAATGATGATGAAAAATCAACTTTCTTAAATGGCAGTTTCGAAAGTCTCGATTACTTATTCGTGGCCTGCTCCCATAAAAAAAAATCAAAGCATCGTGCAATGTAGGTGAGAGGAAGTGCGGGTGCTAACCATTGGTTATATGCCATATCACGCATGCGCGGTCTGTGTTTCACTCGGACGCATCCATGGACGCATCTAGTAGATTGCAACTTCGTTCCCAGGGGTGATAGATCTCGCACTGCTCGCTCATAACCCCCGGTATTGGCCAATGAAAAAGAGCCAGATGTCACATTAGATGTACGGTAAACTGCAAAAGAGGCATCGAATCATAAAGCAACTGGTCCCTCTCATTCGTCTTTGATCTTGTGACATGTCTAAATAGTGCAGTTAAAGGTGACCGTGTAAAAAACTTGTTTCTCCCCTCTCTCTCTCCCTCTTTCTCTCTCTCAGACAGGGCGATTGTACACACATGTATAACAGCCTCACTTTCAAATCAGTCACAAACAAAATGACATGTTTACCACAATGTTGTTGGTGTATTAATTATTGTTTGACAAAAGTATAATCTTCTCTTTTCCTTTTGAATATCATGAATTCTTCTTCTACGTGCAGCTGAGTCCGTGGCAGATAAAGGTAATTAATCAGTCATATTTTAAACATTTGTCAATCAAAAAATCATACAAACATGGTCATATTATGTTACAGTTTATCATGCATCAATAAAGTATTTGTGCATTACATGCAGTTTTTGTTTTGATTGGGGAGGGATTCCAACTCCAAATTGGCGCCTCACATTCGCCTTAAATGGAGACCTCGGAGGCCTTGGCTTCAATTACCCTGGTTGTGGCCTCTGGTGCCCCTTTTGCAAAATAAGTTTCTTTTGCAAAATGAAAACGACCTTGCCCTCTCAAAGATGAAATTCTAGGCCTGGTATGACGGTAGTGAAAAGAATCCATGACCGTATTTTGTCAGAACAATCAAACGTAAAAGCTCATTGTATCTTCATCATCAATGGAAGCTGATGACACAATAAAACAGCTAATCTTTTCACCGATGTTGCAATACAACAGAAACCGAATACCAGCCAAAACTCTTATACGCATGATGTACATTTGAAAATTTTGCCGGAAAAATAGTTTATTGTGCAAAATGTTCTACTTATCCGGCTTTGGAAAAACTGGTAGCGTGACGGTAAAAAAGTGGTACCTTTTGTGTGTTTCTTGTCGTACCTCAATTTGTATTGATTTGAACCAGGGATCACCATTAGGTTTTACAAGGGTGAGGGCAGAGTCACAGTTTCTGGATTGCAAGACAGTGGAGGATGCATTCAGCTTGAGGTGAAGTATGAAGGCAGCTCAGACGACTGGGCAGAATGTGGGGGGTGTATCACAGCTGACTCTGAAGTGGTTCTAGCAAACTGGTGTCCACAAACCCGGAAACGAAGACGGCGGGCTGTAGGGGATGTAGATGAAGTGCAAGCAATGTTTTGCCAAGGGAGCGGCAGTAGTGAACTCTGCAGTGGTGCTATTGATGCTGAGGAGGGTAAGTCAAAAACGGGTTGTGTGTTGTTGTTGTGGTTGTCACGTACCGTCAACCAAGCAGCTCAAAGTCGTACCCTGACAATGGATACAAACGGTAATAAGTATTTTTTAACCAAGTCCCTGTATAGGTTTGTTTACCGGTTAAAGACCCACACAAAAATGTTGTATTATTGAACAAATTGTTATGAAGAAGGAAGTTTTAGTAAGCATCCTGCGGTGATTAGAAAACAATAAAAGCATTTCGATTATTGGAAATTGTGTGGTGTCCGATTGAATGCTGCTCTCAATACGTCCAGAGGTTCCGCATTGTGTACCAGCACCTTGATATACCTGGATGAAATCGACGTTCCTATATATATAATAAAAAACTACTGCGACAGGGTGGGTTTTTTCTCGGGTTTTTTAAGTTGTCAATGCAACAAACTGAAACTTTCACAAGTTACTTTGTTGGTATTTTTCTTGATAATTGCACTCTAAATGGTAACATCCGGATTAGTAATCCAGATGTTGTTAAGAAGGGCAAGAGCAAGAACGATATTTTGGTATTTGTTCTGTCTATGCTTTTTATTGCTACGCTAGAGAGTTCAGTAAAGACCTCAGGTCAGGTTTTAAGTTGCCAAGTATGCAGATAAACTAAAGCTGATTTTATGTCTTAACCTATCTAAGCATGAAAAGCTGCTATTATTTTTGTCATTACATAAATCGCAAACAAATTTATGTTCAAGTAAACTAGCGATTAGTAACTCATTTGAAAAAGACAAGTGACATGTTGTTGGAACTAAATCAACGTTTCTTCACGTGACCGGTCCTGATTGTCTTTGTTTAGTTTCAGTTGGTCCTACCGCTACCCAGGCCATCAATCCTGGTGTCATTGCCGGGGTCGTTGTCGGTGTTGTTCTGCTTGTCGTCATTGTCATATTAGTTTATATTCTGAGGAGTAGACTGCAGTGTCACGTTGAAGGTATATATTACAAATTTATCTCTGTGAAAATTAAATGCTCTCACTCAGGAATTATTGACTCAAAGCTGACAAACTTGACAGCCACTTCACTTAAATATTAATAGTAATTATGAATAATAATTTACCGTGCCTCTGTGCAGTATTTTTGCAATAACTTTTGATAACATCAAAGGTAACTTTTGTTAACCTCAAAGGTAACTTTTGTTATATAACATTGTCACGATGGAATCCTGACCAAATAAAGTATTGACAACAAACGATTAAATTCACCTGGAAATATCGTTCTCTTTTGAGAAATTATTGAATGTCTTACCGTGATTAGGTCCGAACCTTTGCCGTAAGCCAAGGCCGATAGTCGGCCATAGTCTGCTAGAATCTCGGACTTGCCTTCCATATTATGCCGAATATAATGACGAAATCGTGAATATCGATACGACTGTATTTCACGGCTAATGATTGAATTTTATTTATATCTCTGTTTGGAGAGGTCTTTGCCATAAAAGACGCACCTGACGTGAACAGGTTTTAAAGGGGCTCGTCACCAGAACAAAATCAACTTAATTATTTTCTTTACCAAAAACAAATTAATCAATTTGTTTATGCAAGTGCCAGCTTAAGCTATACTTTTAAGTTTCAAATACTGTCATTGGTCCTTAACTTCTTTTGGTTAAACTGGACCACTAAATTGATATCTATAAAAAACATAAATATTGTGTAGTGTACCTTCTTGTCTGCATAAATTATAGCATTATGTTTTGTTTAATTCCAGTCAAAAGAAAATCATCCTCTCAGATGTAAGTTTGTTTTTCATTTTATTTTATCGTGTTTGGTTTTGTTTTGTTTATTTTCCCTTCGCTAATTGGATTTTAGGTTGGCCGGAAAACCTATAGTGCAGGTAATACCATCACATGTCTGAATTTCAATTCATAATAAAAAGAAAAACGACGAAAACAAAAAAATATATAGTAGGACGTATCCCCGTAGTCTGAAAAAAACAAACTGAATTTGTTTTATTTAAATACCAACAAATAATTTAACTGAATGTGTTCTTACACAAAGTCCATTACATCCTTTTAGACCCATAATTCACTGCTTAAACGTGATTTATTACACATGGTGTCACCGCTAAACCTTACTAGATTGTACTCCTAGCATGCAAAGTTTCAAATCGTCACTGCAAACCTCGCTAGATTTTACTCCCACCATGCAAAGATTAAAATCCTACTCATGTACATGGTGTCACCGCTAAATCTTACTAGATTGTACTCCTAGCATGCAAAGTTTCAAATCCTACTCATGTACATGGTGTCACCGCAAACCTCGCTAGATTGTACTCCCACCTTGCAAAGTTTCAAATCCTACTCTTGTACATGGTGTTATGCAAAGTTTCAAAAGCTACTCATACTTTTTGTTTTGTTTCATCATAAGTATTAAGCGTTCTGACAGAAAAAGAACCGATGCTGATAAACACCCCATCTACCAGGATGTGACAGGTTGGTTTTTTAATCATGTGAATAACATTCATAGGTAATTTAGACCTACTGGTATACGATACAGAAATGTAAATACATGATTGTGTCTCAAAGATGATCACCTTTCTACAGTACTAGGATTTCCTGTCAAGAAATTCAACTTTCTATTTATGGAAAGAGTCATTAGCATATTTCGAATTAAAGGTAATGTACAGAATTGGTAAAGCTGACAAAAAAATCGCAGACAGTGTTTTGTCTGATCAACCATACATGAAATAACAAACATGTACAAAATTGGGCTTTAACCGCTGTGTGAATCAGGAGAAAATAGTGAAAAACCATGTACAATGTTCAGCATGTAAACTCATTGTCCTTATTTTAGTGCTCACAACCGAAACCACCAGTATGCAGTTTTTATGCTATTATTTTATTCATCTATGTCTTAATTTTTTTTTTTTCACGATTGTTGTGCACGTGTGCTGGTAAACTTAGCGAGTCGGGCTAATTCCCGTAGCCTTAGATCTCAAGGGTCTTTCTCAAGATCATCTCTGTTTTCCCAAACTGTCACCTTCTGTATTAGATCTACCCTCACAGTTGTCCTTATTTGATCTAGATATTTCTCCAATGCATTAGGAGTGGTGCCTGGTGCTTTAATCACCACAGGGACTACTTTCACTTTCATCTGCCAAATCTAACGAAGTTCACTGGCCAAGTCTTAATTAGTACTTCTTCATCTTTTTTTATCTCCTTTGAGGTAATCCTTGAAACAGCTAGGAAATTTTCATTAACAGCTATTAATCCCTTTCTGTTTGTACTTCAGAAATGGTGGCAATCAACACAGTGCAGGACAACACAACATATGCAAATCTCCCAAATGCTCCAAAAGCTTTCCAGAGAAATAAGCTGCATATTGAGAGAGAGCTTGGACATGGTAACTTCGGTATGGTTCTCCTTGCACAAGCTGAAGGAATCTTGGAAAGGTCAAAGGTTACATTGGTGGCTGTTAAAACTCTGAAAGGTATGTTTTTATGTTTAGTTGTTAGGCCTGATGACGGTCACTTTATCCTTTCTCCATTTTGCATGATTTCCTATTTGTTTATGTTTATGATTTATCATATTTGTTTACCTTGCTGTATTAATTTGATTCTGATAGAGATGTGTTTGGTTGGTTCATCGTTTATTTATCATTGCAAAAACTCTTATCAATTTTGCGTTAAAGGTGTCTGCCCAGAACTGTAGTGTAATTTGCCATTCTTTGCGGCTGAAAGGGATTTACTTTTAGCTCGGGTATGATTTCGTTGTAATGGACTAAAGACGTATTTGAACAAATGTTGGGCACATGTTTTCATTATTTTTATTAAACTCCCAGTCGCGTGATCAAATCTCATTGCGGTTTGGGACTGCTATAAAAACAGTGAATATTTTTATTTTTTTAATCCATACGTTGTGAAAATTCTCTTTTGCCCATATTTGTATATTTATTTAAACATTACAGATGGCACAGAAATCAGTGAAAAGGAAAGCTTAATCTGTGAGTTGGAACTAATGAAAAAGTTACCTGAACATTGCAACGTTGTGAAACTTCTCGGCTACTGCATACAAGAAGGTAACAATCACATCATATTATCTGAGCATTTTTCATCCTACAATAAATTTGACTGTTTTTTGAAGTATATTATTTGAAAGACAAAGTCATATTGGAATAAGATAAACGATAATACATGTTTCTACATTTTTCTTTAAAGGGTTTTGACTTATCTGTGCGTCAATTTTTAGTTTTATAGTCCTTTAAATAAAGAGTTTCAGAAGAGTTTAAAGTCCTTTAAATAACAATTTTCAAAGAAGGTAAAACAAATTATTGAAATATTTATCACAAAAATCTTAAATAGACAATTCAGGTTATTATATCCGAGCGTTTCTTTAGACAGTGTCCAATGTGAAACAAGATCAACTTCAATTTACAACTAAAAACATTAAAGATCGTCACATGATTTGTTTTGTCTTGTATCTAAAGATCCTCTGTACATCATTGTTGAGTATCTATCCAGAGGCAACCTGAAAGACCTACTAAAAGACAGTCGCAGTAAAGAAGGGCGTGTCTATGGAAACCTACATGGCGTCAGTAAATCACTCACATCCGGGAACCTCGTGAAGTTTGCTAATGACGTAGCAGACGGAATGCACTTTATATCATCTCATAAGGTAACGCTTGCAAAAACATATGTTGAAGTGAATTATTATGATTGTTACCGTATGTGTTATTCCTTTAAGATTTCGCAAATAAGTTAGCATGTTGCAAACAAACTGCTTACCATTCAAAGTGACCTATAATATATGGGGAAAACAAAGTTAATGACCTGACATTTCGACCTTAGCAGAGCCTTAATCGAAGGCTTAGTGACAACACATAAACTGCTATACTGTTGTAAAGGAAGCAGTCATATAGCTTAATTATAGTATGCATACTTTTCAGCTAGCTGGAACTGTGTTCCAATAGTTGAAACCGTGTTGCATGAGTTGGAACCGTGCTCTAATAGTTGGAACCGTGTACTAATAGCTGGAACCGTGTTCTAGTAGTTGGAACCGTGTTCCAGTAGTTGGAACCGTGTTTTAGTAGGTGGAACCGTGATCTAATTACCGCCCCCCCCCCCGCACTTCCTCCACTAACTTAAACATGTTCCTCGTTTTACATCCATCACTGTTGTAGTGTATCCATCGAGATCTGGCTGCCAGGAACGTCCTCGTTGCTGAAGATATGACATGTAAGGTGTCTGATTTTGGACTCGCTCGAGTCATGATAAACAATCGAGCTTATGAAAGACAATCGCAGGTGAGGAACCCTGACATTCAACGAAACAGTTCTGCAACATTAACTTTAATAAGCATTCGAAGAAATGTTTTTCTGTTTTTCTGTTATGAATTTTTTCAAGCCATACCTGGACATGTAAACAACACAATTAGATAAAAGAAAATAATTTAAAAATGCTTGTGCTTACAACGTTCACAGGGCCGTTGCACCCAAACAGTCTCTCGCTGCAGGGTTTTGAACGCACCAAACAATCACGTGGTCAGCGGCCGATATCACTTCTGGTTTAAATGTAATATTGTCTAATCATCAAACCAATTGCTCGAAAGACATCTGCCAGCAACGTCATGCATGCTGTCATTACTTTTATATGCTTGTTGTTAGGGCCGATTGCCTCTTCGCTGGATGGCGATGGAGTCAGTACTTGATGACGTGTACACAACAGAGAGTGACGTGTGGTCATTTGGTGTACTTCTGTGGGAAATCGTAACACTCGGTAAGTTTGTAGTAGCATTTAGTTTCAATTTCTTGCTGAAGCCCTTGTGTCCATTATTTGAGTGAAAATACACTGAATTTGGCTTCTTCTTTTTCAGGATCCAGACCATACCCTTCTATGAGTGCAGATACAATGATAGAGGAGCTTCAAAAGGGATACCGTATGCCGAAACCAAGCCATTGTCAAGGAGAATTGTAAGTTGGTGAATAGCGATTTGCACCCTGAATATACTTTGTCATACATGTATTTGGCACCGATGGATTGGCACCAACGCTGCGCATTCCTGTTAAGTTTTCCTGGCGTTTTATTTAATCCTGACTTTTTTCCATGAAATTTTGCCTAACATCACAAGGCCGGACGGCCACTTCAAGATGAGGACTGCACTTAACTGGTTTGGGCTGTCCATCCAAATCAACTGTCACCAGGTGCAAATTGCCACCTAGGTCTGAAACAGGAATACCCCATTCACAGTCCGTATGGATGTAGGCATGGGTATCATGATCCACTAACCAAAAAGCAGGTAGAAAGATACATTTCAAAACAACGCATTTTTCGATTAAAGTACTAAAGATAGCATACACTTAATGTAAGAACAAGTGTGAAACCGTTTTCTCGCCAGGTATCAGATGATGTTGAAATGTTGGAAAGAGGATCCAACGACCCGACCTAACTTTAAGAAGATCGGTGACGAGCTTCGTAAACTTGGGCAGCAAGACAAGGTGAGGCATCGAAGGCACTAAGACGTGGATAAATGTTGAAATCTTAAAATCCCGAATCGCCAGAATTTATTTTATTTTTCATATCAGTCTATCTGTTTCAAATTGATTACTTATTTTGTTTCATTTCCTCTAAATTGAGGAAGCAAATCACAATGGTACTTGCTTCTTGAGGCAGAAACACCAGGGTTAAGTTAACCCCATACTCTTCAACGATAAGTGTTCTGATTTCTTTTACGTGCAGTACCAATCTATAAGACCTACAGCCCCATCAGAAGGACAATATTATTGTAAACTATCCTGCTTAACTTGAGGTTCAATCTGTAAAGTTTACCCCCTTTCATTAGGAGTCTATATCTATTGAAATCTCAAAATGCTTGCATCATAAATCTGAATTTGATCTTTGAGCCACTCCTGATTTACGTGTGTTTTAAAATTTGTGATATATGAACAAAAAGTTAGAGTTGTTCTAATTGGTTCTTGTCTTCTCCGATTTGGCTTACAGGAGTTAATCTCAATCAGAGGCTACGAGGAAATGACTTATGAGGTCACGATTCCAATGAGCGACCAGGAAAAGGTTTAGGAATCTATGAAGAATGGCCGTTGCTGTACAAAGAGGACGCCCTTCAGATACTGACTGACCATTTGGGTCGACAGAGGGCTTCACCATTACGAGACCCTGTTTTACTAATTATATTTTTAGAGTGAAGAAATTATTATACCGTTATCAAACACAGATTAATCCCGATGTTATTAAAACGTTTAAGAAATTGAAATGTTCATGTCCAACGTAGGTTAATTTTGATGTTTTTAGTGCACCAGTATCTTAACTAACCATTATTGTTTGTTAGAGTGTACACAGAGTTGTGGCATTTTATTGATATGGTTGCCATAGGTACCCGATTCGTATAGCAACCTTGTCTCACTGCTAGTAAATTGTTCCCAATCATATAATGCCATCATAATAACTCTACTCTTGTAAACAAGGTGCATTGTGAACATGTTATTCGAAATAGTAGGTTTCGAAACAGTACCTTTTAAGCGATGTGGTTGTATTTTTTCTCAAAAATTACGGTGGATGGTCAAATCTGGTGACACAGGAGTGAACTTTTAGGCCTACCTTACTTCTGTAAAAAAAATAAAAATAAAAAATAAAAATGGAAGCAATATATCTTTCAAGAATAGCGCAGACAGATAAATGAAAAGTATTGGGTTATGTAGTAACACAACACAATTAAAGACAACGTTTGCTTTTGATAATTACCGTTATGCAGTTTATGATATTAATGTTTGATGTAAAAACACAACAGTATTATGATTTATTGGTGGACTGAAATAATAATAATTTGAAGGAGACCACCTATATATGATATTGACATTATTGTAACAGCAGTATGTAGTTAGTTAATATTTCTCATTTTTGTACAAGATGATAGTCAATTTCATATTTCAAACTTTATTTAGTAAACATTAAACTAGTTTATTACATTTGAAGCGGTGGCTCGTCAAATCTGGTGACACAGGACTAAACTGATACGTTTGCTCTAAAAAAATGTAATTAATTTTTATGGAAGCATATCCCTTAAGAATTACGCAGATAGATTTAAATAGAAAGTATTATGTCATGTAGTAACACATATAAACAACATTTACTTTTGATAATTACCGTTATGCAGTTTATGATATTAATGTTTTATGTAAAACCACAAAAGAATTATGATTTAAAGGTGGACTGAAATCGGCCTGTATGAACGAGCATGACAAAATAATAATACATTTGAAGGAGACCACCTATATATGATATTGATATTATTGTTACAGAAGTATGTAGTTAGTTAATATTTCTCATTTTTGAACAAGATGATAGTTAATTTCATATTTCAAACTTTATACAGTAAAAAATAAACTAGTTTCTGACATTTGAAGCTGCTTCAGAAAAATAGGTGGATCTTGCTGGCTATGGCAGAGACTATAGCACTAATTCCTTTTACCGAACAAGGTAAAGAAACATTGTCTTTCTGTATAAGAACAGATCAATGCTTTTTACTTAAAACCACTAAATGAGATTAAGTTTACTTTAAAAAACCATTGTTGTATTATGCCGTTAATACAAGCCCACATTGTTACTCAGCATACACGCATGAAGTTTTGCAGACTCTCAAATCACAAAGTAATCGACTTGTAATGTGTTACCCTGTTTTACTAAGTTTATATTTTAGAGTGAAGAAGTATACTGTTATCAAACACGGATTGGATTTGCATTTATTCCTGGTGTTATTAAAACGTTTTGACAACATTAAATTGAAACGTTCCTGTCCAATTTAGGTAAATTTCGAGTTTGTAGTGCACCCTTATCTTAACAATTACTGTTTGTTTAAAGTGTATGTATACCGAGTTGTGTCTTTTTTATAGCGCGGGTTGAAATAGGTACCCGATTAGACTATCAAACCGTGTCGCATTGCTAGTAAATTGTTCATGATCATAATTATTATGCCATCATAATAACTCTACTCTTGTAAACGAGGATGATTATGAACATGTTATTCGAAACAGTACCATGAGTGTTTTAGGCGATGTGTGTGGGTTTTTCTGAAAGTGATCGGTGGCTGGTCAAATCTAGTGACACAGGACTAAACTAGTACCTTTCTCTGTAAGGTTTCTTACTTTTTTCTTTTGAAGCATAACCTGTCAAGAATTATGCAGACATATTTAAATGAAAAGTATTGTGTTATGTAGTAACACATATAAAAAACGTTTACTTTTGATAATGTAGTGACCTCATGTATTATTCATATTTAAGACGGTAATGCCCGCCTCTGATTGGCTTGGGGTGTGCTGTGGCTTTCCCCTTTCTATTTATCTTGTGATCAAGGGCAGTTGCTGTGATCCACCAGTCGAAATAACCGTTGATTCTTGACAATTATTGATCTTTCTGGACATTGTAAGGTAAACCATCATCTTTATTATCAATTACAGATTCCACTGGTAGTTAAGATTATTCCAAATGCAAACCTTAAAACCCCTAAATTACGTGAAATGTGTGTGGGATATTGCGGGGTCTGATCTCATCTAAGTTATAGGCTTTATGTGTGCAGCCATTGTGTGTACGAAGACCACGTAGCAATATGTAGTGCATGCATACTTGCAGTTGTAACAACGTTAATGGGTGTTATTGTTGTTGTGGTAAACTGTGTTCCACATCTGTTACTCGGGATTTCTCTTACGCATAGTATTCATTCATGGTATGTTCAATAACTCATTCATTGTTTGAATCAGGTAAGCTTGCATTTTGATTATGGAACTTAAACTTAGTAATTACACAGAGGTCTTAAACTTTATTTCAGTGAAGTAGTTGGCTACAAGTTTTGACACTTGAGGAAAGAGTAAGACTGATCCTTGGACGTGAAATTTGCTATTCTGGTGTGATGCTGGGTGAGTCACAATCTGTTTTACTTTGACGCTCATGAATGAATGCTAAGTCTATCTTTCTTATAAATAGCTTTATTGAATCAGTATAATTTATCAGTTGACTTATAATGTCTAGAAGTTGCTCTCTTTATGAAAGTTTAAATGTGGGCCTATAATTGTCTTCCATCCTTTTCTATGTTTTTTATTTCGTTCTTCCTTTTTTCGTCTTCTGTTGTCGCTTGTATGCTTTGTTTGCTTAAACATTGGACATCTGAATAAATACAACTGATCACCTCGAAGGAACAAGTATTGTGTTGTCACTTCTAAAAAGTCAGCAAAGAGTCACCCCCTTACCAGAGGCTCATACCCTTATCACTGGAAGTATAACTTACACTCCCAGATCCCTAGTGTTAATTCATCACAATAATTACCGTTATGCAGTTTCTGCTAATACAGTTTATGCAAAAAACACAACTGTATTATGACTTATTGGTAAACTGAAATCGGCCTATATGAATGAACATTAAAAATTATAATAAATTTGAAGGAGACTACCTAGGCCTACTTTATTTTGATATCTTTGTAACAGAAGTATGTAAGTTAGTTATTATTTCTCCTTTTGTACAATATGATAGTTAATTTCATATTTCAAACTTTATCAAGTAAAAAATAAACTAGTTTCTGACATTTGAAGCTGCTTCAGAAAAATAGGTGGATCTTGCTGGTTATGGCAGAAACTAGCACTAGTTTAAGGTTCAAGGTTCAAGGTTAATTTATTTCCACAGTATCAAGAAGAAAAGGCAATAGGGCCTATACATCAAAAGTAATCATTACAAAATGCAAAGTAATGTTTCACACATAGGTTTGAAAAAACAAAATGTTCCTTTTACCGAACAAGGTAAAGAAACATTTTCTTTTTCTGTGTAAGAACAAGTCGATGATTTTTACTAAAAACTACTAAATGAGATTAAGTTTACTTATTCGAAAAACCACTGTTGTATTTAACCGTTAATACAAGCCCACATATTATTCAGAAAACACGCATGTAATTTTGCAGACGCCCAAATCACATTTAAAGAGTAATCAACTTGTAACGTGTTATAAGCCCTTCTGACCCTTCCAAGTTTTTCTTCATAGTGGTGCCCTTTTTAAAGGAAACATTTGCTTTACCCTTACAAGAACAAGTATCAGGCTTGGACCTCTATTTCTTTTAGGCCTTTTAGCTGTTTTTTATTTATTTATAAACCAGAGATAAAACTCAATGAGCAAAAAACTCTTCAAAACCTTGTGGCTATCAGCAAATTGTAAGGTTTGCTTTTTGATACTAACAAAAAATTTCCGACCGTTTTCAAATGCATTCCAATGTGTTCTAAAGTGAACCGAAGTTGCAAGCTAGAATGATCGGCTACGCTACCTCCACATTCTTCAAAAAACAAAATTCCAAATACCTACTTTTGTTCCTCGCATACCAACCTTTCGGAATGCTTTTGCTAACCGATCAGACACATTTTGCCTGCTATACAACCGTAACGCAGGCAAATAAACTTAGTTGCGCATGTTTTCGTATTTCATCAGCCGCGCTTTCATACCTTGCGTTCGTCCATCCTCTTTCAATAAAAATATGTGAAATAAATCAATTTTTGAATTAAGAAGAAAATAAAACAATCGTACCCCCTTAGTATGATCACCGGACCGAAAAAAGCCGTACGAAAATTTGCAGCCCGATCTATACAGGCACTTGGGAGTTTTTCTTACACAAACGGACACATTACTTGCATTAGTATATGGATGGATGGATGGATTGAAAAAAAATGTAACTGTTCGATTGCAATGGCGCCCTCTGTGGTTCATTTGTTATAATCTGAATATTTATCAGAGTTCTCTCGTACTCGCCAGACCTAATTAGACTGGCAATGGTTTTACAGGCTCAATGATTTCATTGGATACAATTACTTCATTGGATAAACGTGCAGTGACGTCAGCTTTCCATATCTGGGTTATGATTGGTCCGAGGTGATGTAGTTGTCAGCCTGCACTTACGGTCGTCTGCATGCTGCAGCGTGCGCATAATGTTTACATCGTGTGAAATGAAGGTCAAAGCGAGGTCAAAAGTAAATCTATCCCACCAGTTGGCGGCCTCACTCTTGGACATGTGTCTCCAACAACAATTGCAAATGTTCCTGAAGACAGATATATTAGGGATAAACAAACTTGTAATATAGGGGGGTGGGGCAGTGCCATGTTCCGATCTGTTGTGTGGTTGATTAGTGGTGTTAAAATCATCGCCAAAAATATTGTCGTGCGTGGTCGAAACCGGTATCTCGCCCAAACTTGTTCCTCTGAAAACATTTCCAAAGGGTTTTCCCTGTCACGGAAAATTCTCCGTTGCCGAACAATGGGATAATTTAATCGGCGACGTTGCCGGCGTACTCGTCTCCGCAATACCATTTTGCTGTTTTTTGACCGACAAAAAAAATGGCGTCGAAAATAAGCACAAAAATTCGGTAGGCGAGCAATTTCGCATGCTATGGGCTATAAGCAGAAAATGGTTGCTAATGCGCTTTATGAAATAAAAGTTTTGCTAAGGGCCACTCCGTAAGCACAAAACGTTTGCTTACATGCTTTATGAAAATTGGGCCCAGGTGCCCAAGGCTGGTATCTGGCGTTTTTCACAAGCCTCGAAGTGTGACGTCAGATGTTCAGGCTAGCCAGGGGTGCGTTTCACTTGCGCAACGTTGCCAACGTTTGCCAACGATTTTTAGTAGAACGAGTTGTGGGCCAACAACTTTGTCGAACGTTCGCAACCAGAGGCGAAGGTGTTGGTGGGTGGATTTTAAAATGGCGGACAACAAAACGTAAGCAGACGATATTATTTTCTTGTCACGAAAATAGTTATGTGTTCTCAGTGGTTGGTAACGCAGTCAGGTGGTGGAGATGAAATAACAACTTAATTAGTTAAAGACGGGATGTACAAACGAGGACTAAAATTTACCTACAATACAGCAAAAACCAAGATACAAAAAATATAATTCATATAGTGTCGCCATCTTCATTACAGAGCGCTGCCATATTGACATCAATGTGCGCATGCAATCGTTCCAGTCGAGTCGCAAACGGTCACAAAAAACAAATGTTTGCGCGAACGGTCGTGGTCTGTTTGCACAAGTTAGTGGAACGCACCCCTGACCTGTGTCATAGGAAAAAATTTCTCCACGGTATGTGTGTCCCCCTAACGGTAAATTGATATGCCCTAAGTTTAATCAAAAGAGGGCGCTATGGACGAAATTTCTGCACAATCTGCCGTTATTGGGGGGAAATTTATTAAACTCTAAAGGGACAGAATCTCGTGCCACAGCGGTTATTTGTAAACATAATAATTTATCTGTACTCGTACTCACATAAGGCATTGCACTTGATGAGTTGTGCTCATGGAAAACGTGTTGTGTACAATGACTCTCAAGAAAAAATTCACTTTCACTCGTAATTATTTACGTGCTGTCTCATGATCTACACAAATAGTTAAAATATCGCTCAGTCGACTTACTGAAGCGAAAAAGTAATTTACCTTGGTAGTTAAATTAAATCTAGGATGTATGAATCAATCCGATATTTATGTGTTGCCCCCCCCCCCCCCCCCCAGTCCCAACCCTCTTTAGTAAAACATTCTGGGGTTTTTTTGTCGCTGGATGGTGTGGTATATATAATAGACTTATTAGCAAGTTAATTACCCAAGCTTCATTCAAAAGTACAATCAAATCATCAATCAACAAAATTGGTGAAATTTCTCCCCCAAAAACAACACCGTACTGAAACGCTCGAGTGTGTGTTTTATACACACTAGGGTTGGGACAGAGTGGATACATTCATTGTCGAGTTCCTCCTCTTAAACAGTCCTCAGTATCAAGTGCGCCCTCTATTGAGTAAGACAATTGAACCGTTACTATAGGAAACAGGCTCTGGTCTTGCAGGCCCAAGTATTTCATTGGATAATCTTGCAGTGACGTTTAAGTGTTATGATGATTGGTGCGCTTCGAGGCGCACCAGTAGTTATCTGTACTTTCGATCGTGTGCTGCTGCGTGTGTGCATACAAACTTGATATGTATTGTTGGTTGATTCACAACGTGTGTATAGACTACAAAATCTTCGTCTATGTGAATGTGATGTGAGGTCAAATGTACGTCTGGCAGGATCCTGCCCGGTGCTCAAGGCAGGTATTTTGGTGTTATTCACGAGCCTCGAAGTGTGACGCCAGATGTTCAGGCTAATATATCCCAAACACACCGTCCGTGACTTTCTCAATTTACAGTAAACGGCATCCCGCGTGTAGACTATAATCCACCACGTGCTCACAACGGTAGAGTCATTTGGACTTATTAAGTTATAAAGTCATTTGGACTTAAATCTACACTTGTAACAACTAATACGTCGGTGTTTGAAGACTAAACAGCTATTTTTGACAGAAGTGGCATAAAATCGCCTGACGTCATGCATAAAGTGGTTGTGTTATAACCAAGTCCTTCTTGTGTATACTTATTGTTGTAGACGCAGTCTCGAATGGTAGTATAACATTGGCAGGGAGTATAACTACAGCACTATTTCGGTGAGGATCGTCGCACAAAATCAATTACACTCCACTGGAGCTGGTGATATCA
Organism: Leptasterias polaris; assembly: GCA_037783415.1. Lineage (NCBI taxonomy): Eukaryota > Metazoa > Echinodermata > Asteroidea > Forcipulatida > Asteriidae > Leptasterias > Leptasterias polaris. The sequence goes on from JAZGTN010000009.1 coordinate 11,807,803, forward strand.
TGCGTGAATGTAGAACTCCCAAATCCCTATAGTTTCCCTCCGTTTAGATGACACCAATAACTGGTTGGGGTAGCAGTGAAACTATTAATTCTCCAGAACACCATGGTAATGGAATCGTGGTTGTCGCTGGGCCATCCATGCGTCCAGCGGCGTCGGGGACTCCGGGGCAAGCGCTGGCAAAGCACCGTCCTCCCGTTGATTTTACTCATGGGCGTCTTTAACTTCACCTTTTTGTTTTTTGCTATCCCCGAGAACATCGCCAGAAGTTTAAACCCTGAAAGAGATGAAATTTCCGGCACGGCCTTCGATGGTGGGATCAAACTAGCTTTCAAGACGATCAACAAAGCTACCCACCCAGGAGAAGATTCACAACATGAAATGGATCATAAGAAGGCACCGAACTCAAGCTATCTCACAACTCATCTAGGTACTCCATATAGGTCTAACTTGAACCCTGGAAGAATTGCCAACGGATCTAAAACGGACACACTAAAGTCAAAATCAAGAGCAGACAAATTTCCTTTTAGGTGTTCCGGTAGAAGCAATTCAACGCACGGGTCACTTCCGGGGACCGTGTCAACCAACAGTTCGGATGGTCTGTATTTTTTGACAACTGTACTTTTAGTTCGTATTTATGCGGATGATAAAGCCCGGTTGACTACCAGAGAGATGTTGCAATGGCTTCAGTATTTGGCTTATGCTGGCGTGGAACATGTTTATGTATACGACGCCTACCTTTATAAAAACGAATCCCAAAATGTGTCCCTGGGTTGTTTTATCAAGAATGGTTTTGTGACGTACGTGGATTGGAGTCACCGAGCTAAGCCCAAGTACAGCATCGGGGGAACACAGATATCCGCTTACCAACATTGCTTAGATACGTACGGTAAACATTCCACATGGCAGACCGCCATTGACATCGACGAATACCCGTTCGCCCCAACTGACACGGCACCGGGTTTTCTTAGCCGCTACCTTAGAGTTATATCCTTCAAAAAGGGACCAAGAACGTCAGAAATATCAATGCATAATTATTTATATCTAGGAAAACCTCTAAGCGATGTTGAACATCCGTTATTAATTGATCGTTTGTGGAGACGAACTATTAAAGCTGCAAACAGCTTGGTGAAGCCTATTTACCGACCACTCGGGGTAAAATCAGCTAACGTACACCACAACTCACTACGACGTGGACATCATGTGTACACCCCTGATAACAAGCTACTTAGAATGAACCACTATTGGGGGGCTAGGCTACAGAACTGGGGTGAGGACACTCCGGAGATTCTAAACATGACTACCGAGGATCGCGGGATGGAGGCGGCCATAGCTGCCATCACACCATGTGTGGTCGGCTGTCCTTCCGGCTGCTGTTAAGATGTTTATTTTATTTGTTTTGTGTTTAATTTTTTTTATGAAAGATCGTCTAACATCACAAGACCACAGACGGCCATTTTAAGGTGAGGGCTACCATTGACTGATTTGGGCTATTGACCCAAATCAACTGTCACCAGGGGCACGTTGCCACCTACTCCTGTGGCTGAAACAGGGTAACCGCCTTCACAGCCCGTAAGGATGTAGGCATGGATAAAACTTCTGTCCGTAATTCTGGTACGAAGCGACGAAATCAAGTTCGTGACATCGCTATTTTATTTTCAAAAAAAAGTTGTTTTTACTCTTTAAAGGCACTGAACACGTTTGGTAATTATCAAAGACCAGTATTGTCACTTGGTGTATCCCAACATATGTATAAAATAACAAACCTGTGAAAATTTGGGCTGAATCGGTCATCGAAGTTGCAAGAAAATAAAGAAAGAAAAAACACCCTTGTTGCACAATGTTGTGTGCTTTCAGATGCTAATAAAAGGCTTCATGCATGAAGTCTTTTATTATTTTAGTGAGAAGTTACCTCTTTCTCAAACACTTCGTTACTTCAGAGGGAGTGGTTTCTCACAATGTTTTATACTATCAACAGCTCTCCGTTGCTCGTTACCAAGTAAGTTTTTATGCTAATATATATTTTGAGTAATTACCAAACGTGTACAGTGCCTTTAACAGATGGTCATGACGGAAAACTTCACTTGAAACGTTTTTGGCCAGAAATGCTAGTGTTTCCGAGATATGAGTAAACAATCTCGCGAGACCAAAACTCGATACTTGAAAACTGTTTTTTGAAAATCTTTGAAAACATTTTCCTTTCCTTTTCTCTCTCTTTCGATGTTGTTGTCACTCCGATCGCCGATTGAGCTAAAACCTTTACAGGTTTGTTATTATGTGTTGAGTCACATAAAGTGAGAATACTGGTCGATAGAAAACGTGTTGTCCATTTCCTCGTTTTCGTAAAAATGTCGTACGACGTTTGTTCCTTTCGTTAAAATGATCACTGTTCGATAGGCAGGGTCTTGGGGTCTACTTTTTGTAATTGCCAAATACCAGTATCCCCCTTATGTATTCCAACATGCATAAAATAACAATCTTGTGAACATTTGGGCTCAATTGGTCATCGAATTTGCAAGAAAATAATTAAAGAAGAAAAACAACCTTCTTGCATACGATTGTGTGCTTTCAGATGCCTGAGAAGGGCTTCAGGCCTGAAGCCTTCCTCAGACTCAAATTTCTGGCTGAAAAAATTACCTCTTTCTCAGTACATTACTTCAAGGTGGTGCGTTTCTAACATTGTTGTATAATACCAACAGCTATCTCCAGTGCTGTTTACCAAGTAAGCTTTTACGCTCATTGTTTTAAGGAGTAATTCAAACCAAAGGTATACAACCCGTTTAAAGGCACTGAACACGTTTGGTAATTGTCAAAGACCAGTATTCTCACTTGGTGTATCCCAACATATGCATAAAATAACAAGCCTGTGAAAATGTGGACTCAATTGGTCATTGAAGTTGCAAGAAAATGATGAAAGAAGAAACACTCTTGTTGTACAAATTAGTGTGCTTTCAGATAGGAATAAAAGGCTTCTGGCCAGAAGTCTTTTATTATTTTAGTGAGAAATTACCTCTTTCTCAAAAACTACGTTACTTCAGAGGGAATCGTTTCTCACAATGTTGTATACTATCAACACCTCTCCGTTGCTCGTTACCAAGTAAGTTTTTATGCTAATATATATTTTGAGTAATTCCCAAACGTGTACAGTGCCTTTAAAGGGTGTGTACAACATTGGTAAGATTGAAAATATAAATGTTCACAGATTTGCACATAACTTACACGGTATAAAGATGGTCATGGTGGAAAACTTCCCTTGAAATAGTTTTGCTTGAAATGCTAAAGTTTTTAGGAAACGAGTAAAACAATAGTCCTTATCCTGCAGGATAAAATCCGATGTTAAAAAAAAGTTAAAACATATAATGGTTTTTGTTTTCACTGTTTTCTCATGACTCCGAAGACCGATTGAGCTTAAACTTTCACAGGTTTGTTATTTTACGTATATGTTAGGTCACATCAAGTGTTGATACTGGTGTTTGACAGTTACCAATGTTGCACACACCCTTTAACGAAAATGACAGAATGAAAATTTTCCAGTGCTTAAATGTCATGTCAAATTAACATAATGCATCAACTGATTCATTGCTTGCCGCAGTATTTCTGTCATTATCATCTTGCTGAAAGGAAAATTGCTTTTAGACATAATGAGAAATGAAACATATAAGCCACTTCCGGAATATTGAATTGCTTGTTGTTGGTAATAGACTCTGTTTAATTAATTGCGATAACAAGTCAGCCATGAAGGTTGAGAATTTAATCCCTTTTTTAAGGGAAAAAAGGGCAATCTAGTTTCTAAGCTCTTGTCTTTGAATTGTCCAACGTTTGACAGCCAGTTGTGTTTTTATTTGTTATTTGTTGTATTGAAACACAAGTGGCTGAGCGTTCCATCCGACCGCTTGTTATAGTGTTTCATTTTAGGATATCGTTGGGGCGGTTCACTGATTGAACTTATTGAAAATTGATGTGGAAAATAACCTAAAAATTTTAATGTGCCAAATTAATTTGATTGTGTACAAAGTTGACATCAGTACTATTTGCATTAGAACCATTTAAAGGAATTTAATGTGTTTAGAACCCTGAAGTAATTAGGGCCACTGTCAGAACATGGTGATGTCGATTGTCTTAACCACATCGTTCACACTGCTCTGTTCATATGCGATGATATCCTAAGCTGGACCACGCCACTCGTCATAGAGGGGTTGTCAGTCAACAGGGGTCAATGATTTGATTAGGAGGGGGCAGGACAAAACTCTGTCAGCATCCTCTTTGTAAATCGGTTTGCCAATTGTCAATGGTAGATGAAACCAATTATAAAACTTAATTAGTTAAGCAAACAAATAACCTGTAAAATCAACCCATGCTATGAGTTGCATGACATTGTTAACAATACATCTATTCAAGAAAATCGTTGTGGGAAATGCAAAGCATACCCGTTTAACCTATATGCATAAAGCTTGATCCTTTCAACAGATGTAAAATGCAATGGAGTAAGACTATCTTGAAGGATTGGGTAAATTTATAATTTATGATAGAGTCATGCACTAATTAGTGGTTTTGCTGAGACAGCTACTGTTGTCACGTACGGAAGCCGGATAGTGCCAGGAGATAAGAAGTGAAATATATTTTTCATGAGCGCGAGAATATTTTGTTTGTACCATTTATCTGGCGGCCGCCACATATTATCTGGCGGCCGCCACATAATTATCTGGCGGCCGCCACATATTATCACTTCAATTATTTCACTTCTTATTTTCTGGCACTATCCGGCTTCCGTAGTCACGTGCTTCCGCAGAGGGTTTTAAACATTTATCTGCAGTCTTTCAAATTGAAAATTAAATTTGATTAATATAATGACCACGTGACTATGGTATAAGCAAACATAAAATGGCACCGCGCATGACAGGAAATGTCAACACAGACAAAATACAACTCTTGGTGTACGAAGTTTGAAGGCAGGGTGTACTTTTGGCAATTACTCAAAGAGGGACGATAAGGGTTTACCTCAAGAACAATATTGGTGGTGTGGTTAATCGTTATTTACTTAAGTCGCTTCAGTTCTGAGGAATATTCTTATAATCATAGGTAAAAGAAGATTTAAACAAACAATCAGTACACTAATATAATTAAGTGTGTTTTTTTGAAAATGATTTATTAGTTATTGTTCTGTTAGTGTTTATTAGACTGGATTGTACATCTTTTTACCACTGTTAAAAATAAAAACGTTACCAGAGGAAATTCAAGCTCGATAAACCTGGAAATTTCATTGATGTGTCGTTAATTCGATTGCAGAGGGTATTGAACAATGCAGCACGGGTTCTGGGGCTATGACAAAAAGTATGAAAACTTAACCCAAAGAGAGACCTATTAAGAACTCACTCCGCGGCAGTGAAGTTAATAACGAGAAGTCCCCTCGATCCACATAACGAAAGTAGTAGTCCCGGCCGATTTCCTACCTCGCGCCCAGGTAATAGTTAATAAGCAGGACAGTTCTTTTCAGAACTGAGAAGTCTCCCGAATTCCGAATAATCTACTCCGCGGCAGTAGAATAAATAGCAAGACAAGTTCTCAAAGAACAAACTCTAGGTATAGATATACACATGGTGTTACCGCAAACCAAATATACATTGATACCTCACCATGCAATGCCTCAAATCCCATATTAACCCAAAGTAGAGCCCCGAAATGTCATGCCCCTCGACATGCTCACACACTCTCAAAAAAACCTGATAAGAATTGACCCGGATTATAGGTCCCATCAGGGGGACTGACTCATTCCCTGGTCAGGCTACCCGGAAAGTGGTTTAAAACAAATTAAATTTTAACTCAGATTCTGCGTAACTTTGACCAATTTACGGGTCATTTTGACCCGGATTCCGAGTCATACTGACCCAGAAACGGGTCAGACCTCACGGGACCTGCATCTTGGTCAATTCCTACCCGTATGTTTTTTTGAATTCAGACCGAAAAGGGGTTGATTTTAAGATCTTGACTTTAGGATACAAATCACTTCATGACCTAGCACCAAGACTACACCAAGTACTTTCTCAAGATACAGCAGGCCAACTACCCGCTTCGTTCTGGCTCCTCACCAGTCTAGGGCCTTTTCCAAACCTCGGCTTAGGTTCCGTCTCTGGCTCCGGGCTTCGGTTGATCTTGGAAACACCGTGCAAAATGTACACTCTGCTCCAAGATTGACCAGGAAGCCCAAACCGAGGTTTAGAAAGAGGCCCCTGTTGATCCCAGGTCCAGGTGCAGTACGCTAATGACCGGGCCTTTTCACACATTAGACCTGGTTCCAATTTCAGAGAGCTGCTTAAGCACAAAAAGTAGCTAAGCACAAAAAGTAGCTAAGCACAACAAAATGTCGCTAACCAGAATAAGGTTACCAGCCAAACTACCATGTCTCAAGTGCAATTTGTGACTGGTATCCTGCTCATTTCTGCTTAGCAGACAATTGTTAAGCAAAATTGTCTGCTTAGGCAGCTCTATGAAAATTGGCCCTGTTCTCTGGCATAAACTACCAGATTCTTACTGGAACATGTTTTCTCTGCCATAGTAAAATTGAAAACAGAATTGAAGAGATGCTCTTCTCACAGGAATACTGTGTCTATATAGTTCCTTATAGTAATTTTGTTAGTGCTTTCTATTCATAATCATTGTACATCTATACGGCTGTTGTGCCATTAGTTATTTGTAGATGCACGTAAACTATATAGCTCTGAGGGGAAAAAAGTCAATTAAGTATTTCAAGCTCGTTGAGTTGGAGCTCTGAGCCTTGACAATGGTTTAATGGCCCATAATTCCTAAACCATATTATCATTGTTTCGTTAATTTAATTCCAGACGACTTTCGTGGCCTTGGAACCGCAGTTCGGTTTTTAGCTGGAGCCTGTATGCCGATGTTTCGAAAAAGCCCTTTTACAGACTTGTACATGTCCAGATGCAATGGAGCTTTAGTACGTGTCTAGTTCGCTACATACACAATTATAATGCAATGCTATTTCCAAATATTTTAGGGGTACCAGTTTATTGTTCCCGTTCAGCATCTTTGTTGGCTCTCATGATCATAACTATCGAAACCCAAAGGCTATCATTGGCCAAGGTCTATTTAACCTGATTTACTTTCTTAGTCGTTTGCTAAGTTGATGATTTTAATGCAGTTCCGATTTTAATATGTGCATTTTTGTAAGCCTGAATCTTGCCGTGTTGAAGGTTCCTGGCTTCTGTTTGTTCTGTATTGTTTTAAAGTTATCTTAGCTCTTAAATTTGCCCCTCTGTTGTTTAACTTCTGCTGTGCCGTGCTGTAATCCTTTGTGCATATTTTGGTTGTTTTGCATCCTACTTTTGTGATGTGAAACATTGTTTTGTTATTTTTCGTCTAACCTTGATTTTTGTTTCTGTCTTTCACTCAGTTTGTTTTATTTTATTTGTTATTCATGGCTTTTCTTATTGCTCTGTATTTTACTATTTTACTAGTTTACTACTTTACTATTTTAATTGTTATGTTTGTATACAGGGCCCTTAGGAATAGCAGTCGTAAAACATTATGTGCTACCCTGTCTTAATAAGTCAAAAAGTACTTTTGTCCCGCATGTTGTTGCAGCTGAGCCGCTTGGTAACATTACACTGCATTTGTGTAGTGCACCCCTTCCGCCACGTAAGCAAACACTATGCACTCATCCAGTTTCATGTCGAAGCAACATCCTCATTTGAAAATCATCCTTGTCTAGTTCCATCTGCCACGAAAATGAATACTACTATTTGACTCAACTATAATTTCCTGCTTGCGAACTATTTTATTATTATCACAAATATTAAAGCTTCATTTCCTTATGGTACGAAGTCCCCCCCCCCCAGCCCTGTCTTAGCCCCTCCTCCTCCTCCTGTAAGCCCTTAAACTTGAATATCTCCCAATAAATATATATCAATAAGGTGGTCTAAAATTAGATACGGACAATGACTTGAGTATAAATGCGTTTTTGGCCCAATTAAAGAAATTTAAAACTGGGACAGGGTCTTACTGTCGTATCGTCTTGCCGGAATTCACAGGAAACTATGGTGGCTCTGAATGGACACAAACATATATATTTACGTGAATATTGAAGTAAGTATTATTTTACGTAAATATTTGCAAGTTAGGGCACAAATAATTTTGAATATTTACGTGGATACTAACGTAAATATGTGCGTGTTGGGGCACAATTCGTGAATGTTTACGTGAATATTTACGTAAATATTCGCGACACAATCATAATCGCAAATATTTACGTTAATAATTTACGTGAACATTTGCTATTTGGGGCGAAAAAAGTAAAAATTTACTTAAATATATATATATGTTAAATGTCCCTTCAGGGCCACCATAGGAAGAAAGTCCATGTGACACATGGTGACTGATATTTAAGAAGTTACCTTTGCCTTCTTTCTTTGAGTTTGTGGTGAGTTGATGACGTGCCGGCTTGGCCTGTTATAGCAAGATTCGATGTCATAGACAGCTGGCAACATCTTAATCGTTGACAGCTCGGGAGAGAAGGAGGTGTGAGCAAATCTTACGTCATCATCTCATTTGCATAACTCAAACGGGAATAATTATCTAAAAACAATTGCCAAACAAATTAAAATACTATTTACAATCATGAGCTGACGTAAACATTTATACATATTTATCGTACGCACGGGAATAAAACCCGGAAGATATCCTGCGATGTCATTTGCGACTCACAATTTAGAGGGGGGGGGGGGGGGGGGGGGGGGGGGTGATATAGGATCCCCCAGCCCATTACTTGTCAGCAATGAGCCATCAGAAACCATCATTTAAAACCAATGTTTCGCCCGCACTAACGACAATTCCATCTGCCATTTATTACCAATGCCGTTATTGTGTTGCACATAATGGTGGATTGGGCTTTAGGTCTGCAGTGCCTCATTACAATATAATACTGAAAATACGTTTGATCAACACCCCCCCCCCACTACCACACCCCGCCCCCTCTCCGTTTTCAACACAGATCTACGCCTGCCCCAATAATCTTCTGACAATGATGTCGCCTGGTAAATGTGCCACCATTGTGTCCAACCTGGTTTCTCCTATCAGGATGTTTGAGTGTGAAAACAAAGTTCTTCTTCTTCTCACCCATACACTCTTGCTTTGCTGAGAAGTAGAACAAAGAGCAATTCTAATAGCTTTATTCCGCGTACTGCATCTCTTTGGAACTCTGTGCCTAGTGCATGTTTCGCTCCATCCTACAATCTCTTTTGCAGAGGAATATCAATTACAACCTTCAGCTCCCCCGAGTTATTTTCATCTTAAACACTCTCTGCTTGTAGCCATTTATACCAAGAGTTAACCTTGTTTGAGAACTTCCATTACAAATTACTTTAACAACCTGCACCGCACGAAGCACTGCATCTCCAGTGTGTACTCTAATATTCAGCCATTTCTAGGTCATGTATGTAAAAAATAATAATAATACACAAGCTGTTTTTCCTGGTTGGTCGACCATCTTAAAAATAATGAGCAGTCATGGTAAAATGTTGTGTTCTTGTTGGCTTAACTCCAGCAGAATCACTGATGCAATATCTGTGTGGCATTTACATAATGTTATGTTTACTTTCTAGTCAGTTCTTAAAGGCACTGTACACGTTTGGTATTTACTCAAAATATATATTAGCATAAAAACTTACTTGGTAACGAGCAACGGAGAGCTGTTGATAGTATAAAACATTGTGAGAAACGACTCCCTCTGAAGTAACGTAGTTTTTGAGAACGAGGTAATTTCTCACTAAAATAATAAAAGACTTCTGGCCAGAAGCCTTTTATTCCTATCTGAAAGCACACTAATTTGTACAATAAGGGTGTTTTTTCTTTCATCATTTTCTTGCAATTTCAATGACCAATTGAACCCAAATTTTCACAGGCTTGTTATTTTATGCATATGTTGGGATACACCAAGTGAGAATACTGGTCTTTGACAATTACAAAACGTGTTCAGTGCCTTTAAAGAGGGGCTTCAAGCTAAAATTTAGTTTTGTGATGCACTCATTTAAAAAAAAAGAGTCCTTGTGAAACGGGGGCAAAGAGGAATTGCCGCGTCAATCAAAAGGTCAAACTCAAAGTATTTTTAATAGAATATCATCACAGTTTAGGAATGAACTAAAACTCTTCGGTACAAGAATGTGCACAGGCCCCTACCGTTTTTAGGACGCGAGATTGTTGATAAAATTTGCACTGGAAGGGCATCAAACACATGGCATTTGACACCATTTTAATGTGACGTTAGAGACTTATATTTTTCCCACTTTCATAGGGAGTCTATCTGTTGGAAAACGAGTGCAACACAAAACTGAATTTGACCTTGTTATCCTTCTTTAAAGGTATTATACAGGATTGGCAGAGCTGACAAAATAATCACAGACAGTGTTCATGTTTTGTGTAATCAACCACATACATGAAATAACAAACCTGTGAGCTCAATTGGTCATCGAGATCACGAGAAAATAGTGAAAAAAGACCTTATGTGTTTTCTGTTTTTCAAACATGGAGTTTATTATCGCGCGCGATAAAAACTATTGTTTTACTCATTTCTCAGAAACGATAGCATTTCAGGCAGAAATATTTTAAGGAACCCTTTCTACCATTACTTACTTTAAATCATGCAAGTTATGTGTGAATCTGTGAACATTTGTGTTTTTCGATCTTACCAATCGTGTACAGGGCCTTTAAGTATTGGTTTGGCCGTACGACAATTAGCTCTGTTTGCGGAGTATAGAATGGGTTATTTGCATAATTACGAGATGGCGCGTTCGAGTGTTCGCGGCAAACAAGGGAACCACACTGTTAAAACAAAGATAGGTTTCAAGTTGAATGTATTGCCTCGTGTATTGAGATACCTACCGGAGCTGTATACATTGAAATATTTGCATTAATTTGCGTATTTTTTTCACTCATGGCTAAACATTTGTGCATTAAACAGTAAAAAGTTATTACCATGATTTTAATTTGATAATAATAATAATAATAATAATAATAGCTAGAAATTCAGTTTTCGTTCGAAACGACTACACAGGGGTTTTGGATTAAGATTCACGTGTTAACTTGCAGAAAGAATTGTATAATATCAAAATAAACGAAAGAACTAACTCTTTATTTGAGCTTCCTGTTTGAACTGGAATGCAAGATCAAATAGGGTTATGGATTATAATGAAATGTTCATTGGTTATTCTCTTCAACTTTAAACAACAACAACATCAACAGCAACAACAAAAACAACAAAAACGGTGATGTGTGGGTTCTTCTTTGGAAAGGAGAATCCTAAAGGCATGGTAAACTTTAAACAGTTGTCAAAGACCAATATACCAACTTGGTTTATCACATATGCATAAAATAACAAACACGTGAAAATTTGGGCTCAATAGGTCTTCAAAGTTGCAAGAAAATAAAGAAAGAAAAACACCTTTGTTGCATAGAATGCCGTGTGCTTTCAGATGCCTGAGAAAGGCTTCATGCCTATTTTCAGATTATAATTTTGGGGTGCAAAACTACCTTCTTCTCTAAAACTACATACAAAGGTGCAACATTAATGGGTCTCAACTCAGAAACTTCAGAATTTCAGTTTATCTTATTGGTAGATTCGTGTGCAACATTAATGGGTCTCAACTCAGAAACTTCAGAATTTCAGTTTACCTTATTGGTAGATTCGTGTGCAACATTAATGGGTCTCAACTCAGAAACTTCAGAATTTCAGTTTACCTTATTGGTAGATAAGGAGTGTCGTGGCCGAGGGGATAAGAGCACCGAACTCAAGCTCTTGTGTTTCTGTTCAGCAGAGTGTGGGTTCGAGTCCCGGTCGTGACACTTGTGTCCCTGAGCAAGACACTTAACTATAATTGCTTCTCTCCACCCAGGGGTAAAATGGGTACCTGTGAGGGCAGAGATGGTTCTTGTGATTGATTTAGCTTAGTAGCGCATATATTGCAGCACAGGCTGTATACTCCCCAGGGAGCTGAGATGGTTTAAGGAATGAAATAAATGGCCCAGTGACCAGGGGTAATAATGTTAAGAAGCGCTTTGAGACGCCCTTGGGTGTGATAAAGCGCGATATAAATCCATATTATTATTATTATTCGTGTGCTGTATAAGACTACTGGTATGATTTGGGGTTCAGGATGGTTTGATAGAAAAAGATTGTCATCAACAGCCGGTGGTTTGACAACAAACAATTTTTATTGCATCAGAAATAATAAACAATCGCGAACTTCCACCGACACAAGCCCCAATAAAATAAATACATTGTAACCCTTTGACCCCATCAGCAGACTGAGTCAAATCTTATGACGTTTACAAGTCTGATTTATAACCGGTATTATAAAAGATAGCTACAATCAAAGTCAGCTGTGAAAGTTTCAGTTGAAAATGCATCACTTGTTGAGAACATAGCAATACTGTCAAGGTATTCTCACTAAGAAAGTTAACGTCGATTCCATCCACGCTTAGCGAGGTGACGGCGGGTACCAACCGTTACAAACGTTTTGTTTTGTTGTTAGGAATTGTGGACTATACATTTAGCATTCCACTGTCCTCCCTTCACTTAACTTCGTGGCAATGCTGCACTTTGCATTCGGTGTCCTTTCGCTTGAAAATCCATCATACGTATCAATTAAGTGTTCTACAGTATTTATATAATTATGTTCAGCAATGTGGTATATCCATGTTCCGTTGAGCTCTGTTGATCTAGTAACCGGAAATGTCCGGGACCGGAGACCGGAGAACACTGAGCCAGAAGCCGCCATGTCCTTCCGCCGTGCCATAGCTACTCATTGCCCATTAACAGCTGCTCATGGACTCGGTGAAACCGAAACACGCTTTGATGTTTTCACTCAATGCAGCGTTTCTACCTTTGTATGTGTTTGGAATATTAAAGTGGGGTTTTTTACAGTAAAACGCAAATCACAAAAGAAGAGAAGTTCGCGTTAATCTCGCTTTATGTCCCTCAATGAAATGGTTAGAGTGCAAGACTTGCAATCCCAAGGTTGTGGGTTCGAATCCAGCCAAGCTAACCGCTGATTTCACAATGACTGGAATAAGTTTTGTTGTCTAGTTACATTACTATTTATTTATTTGTGGAGTTCATAATCACAGACGTTAAACCAATGTCTGTATGAGAGGGATTGGCTGTTGCCAGCCTGACATTTATATCCCCTTGTGGGAGCTTGGCCGTGGAAAGATCATCTAAACAAACAAAGAAAGAAACAGAATGAAGACAATTGAAACAAAATATCTCCACGGAGGAATGCTTAGGGCGTAACGGGGCACAATCCCCAAGGCGGTAAGTGGTCTAATTACGTCACAACATATTTTGGAGAGAATAGCAAGGTTTAAATACATGATATCCTTTTTGGTAATTGTCAAAGACCAGTATTCTCACATGGTGCATCAACCATACTATGCATAAAATAACAAACCTGTGAAAATGTGACCTCTTGGTCATTTGCAAGAAAACAGTCAAAGAAAAAACACCGTGTTGCATAGGGGGGTGAGTTGGGTGCTTTTAGATGCCTCAAAAAGGCTTCATGTCTTTGGGGTGAAAAAATACCTCTTTCTGTAAAATTACATTACTTCAAAGGGTGTCCTTTTTTTTTTTACAATATTTTATAGTATCAATAGCTCTCCAGTGCTCTACCAAGTGAGTTTTATGATCATTAATATTTGGAGTAATTACCAAAGGTATACCCTCCGTTTAACAATAATTGAAACTTTATGGCTTTATTGATAGAGCAAATGCTTTATTTTAGGGAGTTTCGTTTCTCATTAAGTTACGTTAATATAAAACTAAAGAAGTGGGCTATTACAGTGGAGGTCAACGCACTATTTAAAACTTTAGGAAGTTAAACTTGGCTAAAAGGCAAAGCACATGAACACACCCCCTTCTCCCCTCCCCCACGCTTCAATCATAATTTATAAAGAAGATTTTGACAAAACCCAAGTGTGATGTAAAGACTACTGCGTACTCTGATAAAAATAAGTGAATTGGTCTCCTGAATTCGTCTTTGCGTCTTCCCGTCTTGTCACCGAGCCACCTGCTTCTTCAACGGAAATGCCGGTACACTCGCCTGGACAGGACAGCATGCGGCTAGCGTCTGAAGACGGTATACAAGTGCGATTGGCAGGAAATTACGTCATTCCTGGTCGATATTCAAAGAGTGGTACAACATTTTATTGGAAAATACTAAATTCATTAAAAATTACGTTATTTACAAGTGAGATAATAAGAATTAGCCGTTGCAAACTGCTTACCAATTAAAAGGACATTATGCTTTATAAGTGCACAAAATAGTTAGTGTCCTGACGTTTCGACCTAGCAGAGCTTTTCTTGAAGACTAAAAGAACGTTATTTACAAATGGCATATTATATAATTTGGCTTATTTTCGACGTTTCGTCAGTATGCGTAGGGCCAAAAGGGTTTTAGGATTTCTTGTTATATTCCTTTTGTGTGGCCCGCACCTTGAGTCGCCTTCTGTGCCTTGTAATGGGCAACTTCCATAAAAATATTAATAATAGTAACAATATAAAAAACAATGCCCCTGGTTGTTTGCTGGAAACTGTTTAGTGTTACGGATAATTATTATAACTCATGGTAACACCGGCTATATGATTGATTTATTTATTTATTTATTTATTTCAGTTTTTCTTTATTATTACATGGAATTATCATTATAAACATTAAAGAGGCAAACGTTTCAAGGAATACGGCACAAAGTAAATGAACTATTTTATGTATCCCTTTATCGTGGGCCTACCTTGTAATTTCTCTTGAAAAATAAGTCTGATCAAGAAAATTACTACATATTTTTATGAAGACCATAGAAATACAATACGGAGAATGTTAATAGATCAATGTTCGTATTAAGTCAGCCGTGAACGCCCTCTATGTCAACCGTTGACGTCGTTTTTATTTTCTGTTGTTGCAATTGAAATGAGTAATGGTGATCGGAGGCGTCTTCGTATACCATTTTCAACAGCATTCCAGACTCAATGCAGGTTTGGTACTGTCATACCCACTCTTTATAATACGTGAGCTTTTAAATTGAAATTGAGTGAAATTGATTTGTTTTCTTCTTTTTTCTGTATTTGCTGCTCCGGTAGTCGGAACAGCTATTGTATTCGTTAAGATTTGTATTTGTTTTTCTTCTTCTTATTCTTTCCTTTCGACAAAATCCCATTTGATTTGTACACGCAGTTCGTGACCCCCTAAAGTCATACTTGGCTTGATACGAAAGAGTATCATATCATCATATCAAAGCTTACGTGGCGTGTCGTGGCCGAGCGGATAAGAGCACCGAACTCAAGCTCTGGTGTTTCTGATCAGCAGAGTGTGGGTTCGAATCCCAGTCGTGACACTTGTGTCCTTAAGCAAGACACTTAACCACATGCTTCGTCCTTCGGATGGGACGTTAAGCCGTAGGTCCTGTGTGTTGTGTAATGCACGTAAAAGAACCCAGTGCACTTATCGTAAAGAGAAGGGGTTTGCCCCGGTGTTCCTGGTTTGATTGGCTGCATATTGCGCCACAGCACCTTGTAAACCATTATATGGTGCTATGCAAAGGAATAGGTCTCATACTGTTCAACACGTAACTCCACATACCTTGTAGGAAAAATACTGAGCGCTTTGAGACACCCATCGGGAGTATAAAGCGCTATATAAGAACTGCGTATTATTATTATTATTATTACGTCATGCAGTTATAGTTAGATGTAATTAGATGAGTACTTAGTTATAATGACATGAATATTTAATTAGCCAATCTTTAGACCACCGTTTCTCATATACGTCCGATCATTAAACTTTTTTCGATTATATACTTGTGGGGGTACTGTATGACTGTTTGTTGGCCTCAAATGCCGAACGACGTCACCATGACGTCATTATTGCGCGTTTTGTATCTGTGTATAAAACCCATGGCTCTAAAATTATAAACTTGATCAAGTCCTAGTCTCCTATACGAGCGATGTTTTTTCGTATTTTGTATGAGATACACAGACTCCCTACGATGGGAGACTTTGACGTGTATTTACGAGATTCAGGAAAAGTGAAGCTCATCCGCGGTTTTCGCTGTGCGCCACATCAATTTGTCTTCATTCAAAGTAACAATTAAAATAGGGCCTTCCTTTATCAGAATTCTGTAGGTTTTATATTATCATGTTTTATTTGTTTATTGGGTGTGTCGAACGTTCTGTGCATGCTGCATCTTTTTTTCAAAGTGCCCAAGGTCAGTCTATAGTTTAATGAAACGTAGTTGTTGATACCGAGTTGCAACCAACTGGTTTATACATGATTTCGTTATGAGAATTGCTGTTTTTCGTCAGATGTACTACAATGGATTTTTTGAACACAATCTTGCATTCTCATGCTTTAAGGGCAAGAGAAAAAACAACTAACCGTGAAAACATAAACAACCTGAGCAAAATATTCAAGAGTGGTATTTTTGTTGTCGAATCTTTGTTAAAAGATTGGTGCTTTGCACTCGATAGCTATGGGAAAGCATGATGTACAGTGGCTTTATGTTAGAAATTTGCGTGTTGGGGTATGATTAAGGCGGTTTGCGTGGGTGTGTGTGTGTTACATACGAAGTGTGGACCTGAGAACAAAAGAAAGCCCACATAATGTAGGGAATTGAAACACTATGTGGACTTACACACGTTCACAATGTGTTCTTCACAATGTTTAAGAATATGATTTTTTCTTAAGTAACAGAACAAAGTAATGTCCACAGAGTGTATGCAACACAGAGCTTGGTGTGTGTGTTTGTTTTTGTTTTGGTTGGGTTTTTTTCGGAGGGTGGCTTCAAACTTTACGAAGGGAAGCAAGACGTAGGCCTACCCATACTTATGTTAGTCGATTTTCTACACCAATATATAATATATTTATTTATCCCGTAAACGTTGGTGGTCGCTGGGTCACCACAGATGACTTTGCAATCAGCTCATTCCACTATTAAACTCCTACCCTCCACATCCCGCAGTGAGTTGGCAAAATCCAAGCCTGGCCATTCGTTGATGTTGTCTTCTCACTTTTTCTTCTGTCTTCTTCTTATTTTCCTCCTCTGATAACTGCTCCCTTCGACAGTCGATCACTCAGACGAGTGACGTGATGCCAAGCTCAATACCCGCTGAATTGCGATCCGCACCCTGCATCTCTTTTTAAAAGTGCAAGGTCAGTCTAGATAGTTGAATGATGCGTATAGTTGTTGACACTATGGTGGCCCTGAAGGGAAATCAAACATATATATTTACGTGAATATTCACAAATTGTGCCTTAAGCGCAAATACTTACGTGAATATTTGCAAATTTGGGCAAAAACCGTGAATATTTACGTACATATTCACGTAAATATATATTATGTTTGATGTCCCTTCAGGGTAACCATATGACACTGATATGTAATTCGATCATTTGGACAAACTTTTTGTTTTCTCATGCTTTTAAAACTATGATTACACTTTGACCTTTACTTCCGGCCCAAACAGGAATTTAAAAATACATTATTTTTGAGCTACATGCCATAAAGACAGTCTTTTGTACCTTCCTGTAGCTGAAAGCACAGTTTATTTTTAAAATATGAGATAATGTGATGACATTTTTACACAGCACCCTCTAGTCACATTTTTAAAATAAAAGAATATCTCGTGAATGATATGACATGCATGATATTTGCTTATTTTGTAGATCTGAACTTGTCTCGAATTTCCTTCTATGGACGTGATTTCCTTTATAACATTTGCATCCGGTTTGAGTATGATTGCAGGAAAATTACACAAATTAATACATATATTTTAGGTCAACGTCACGGAACAGCTCTGGGATTGTTAGTTATACAATAACATTAATTTTAGTTATTAGGTGTTCGGGCATTCAGCCCGAACAACTCTTTGTTATTAGGTGTTCGGGCATTCAGCCCGAACAACTCTTTGTTATTGTTCGGGTTTTTTTTTTAGTTTATCTTTTTCCTCTCGATGGGCTTTGTCCGCAAGCAAAAGCATAGTAAAAAAAAACTCGAATGCACTTGAAACTTTGCATGTAGTTAGAGTATAACTAGCGGATGATCCAAAAGTTGTGATGTCATGATGACGTCATCAGGTGTCGATATACAGTAAATTAAAGTTTAATAATTCAAAACATCATAACTCATTAACTACTGAATGGATTTCTACAATCAATACATCATCGGATAGGTCTTGGAAAACCCCACTTGACCTTGACTTCCGATTCAAAACGGAAGTTGAACATTTCAAAATTTCAATAATTTATATCTTGAGAACTACTTGTACCCAAAACTTCAAATTTACACCATGTTAGAACCTTGATAAAACCTCCATCAAGTTTTTGTGACGTCATGATGACGTCATCAGGTGTCAAATTACAAGGTTTTTAAAAATTAACAATTTTAATATTTGAAAATCAATATCAAATCAAGATGAAGAGACCGTCGGTTGCTTTTTGCGGGATTATTATAGAAGTATTGTAGGTCATCATTTTTTATTGTGTGCGTGACCTGACACGACCTCTACTTCCGGTCGAAACTGGAAGTGCCTTGTAATTTAAAAGTGGCAAATGTTTTCAAGTTGTTTTTAACGATGTTATAATCCAGCAAGGGTCTGGTTTACACAAATTGGACCAGTGACGTCATAACATCTCAAAGCGCCCTCTAGCGGCAGGTTATAAACACACCAAAATACACTTTTACTAGATGTCTGTGGTGAAGTTTATGACAATCGTTTCAAAATTGGTATACATAATGACCTTCATGCAGACAACATATGTGTGGAGTTTCAGATTGATGACGTCATGTTTAACGTGGTATTGACTTAAAGGTTCAATTTTTGAAGCCTTGCATCTCACAAACCACAGGTTTAACTAAGTTGAAACTTGGCATATAGATAGACAATGATAATGACTACGTCAATCTAAAATGATGATATGGTGACGTCATCATAATATTTTTTACAAATTTTTGAAATTTTGACCAATTATTACGTATCTTTAGTAAAAAACCAAGCTAAAGTCAAATTTTATTTTGAGAAAAATAATGACTAGTGATGTTTACAATCTTGTCAAACAATACTTTCACATATCCGTTCCCGAACACCTAGAGTTTGTTTTACAAACTCTAAATCTCTAGTTGTTCGTTATTTTGTGTTTTTTCCGTTTTTCTTTTTCCTCTAGATGGGCTTCGTCCGCAAGCAAAAGCATAGTTAAAAAAAACTCGAATGCACTTGAAACTTTGCATGTAGTAAGAATATAACTAGCAGATAATCCAAAAGTTGTGATGTCATGATGACGTCACCAGGTGTCGAAATACAGTAAGTCAAAGTTTAATATTTCAAAAATTCATAACTCATTAACTACTCTATAAATTTGTACAATCTATACATCATCGGACAGGTCTTGAAAAACAATTGCTACATAAAGGTGACCCCAATTGACCTTGTCTTCCGGTTCAAAACGGAAGTTGAAAATTTCAAAAATGTATATCTGAAAAACCACTCGTCCCTAAGTAAAAATATTTACATCACGTTGTAGGACATTGAGTCTTTTCAAACTTTTGCACAGAGATAATACTAATTTGACCTAAACCTCTGGTCGAAATCAGACGTTAAAGCCCACGTGTCATCCCGCATGAAAGGTAACGTATTAACCCGCATAGCACGTGAAAAGAAGACTGTGTATGCATAAACGCACTTTAACCGTACCTAACCCAGTGGCACGGTATCTGGCTGTCGCGTTCCATTGACCAAAAGGTTCAAAGTCCATCAAACCTGCACACCACGCGGCTGTGTGTAGCACACTAGGCCTGCATATCAATCCATGGTGGCGCTATATCAAATTAGTGGTCGATCAATAAATATGTGCTCCGCGACAATACTGACTCAGAAATCTACATCGTTCGATGGTAGTCCATTAATTGTTAGCTCAGTGCACAACCTTCGTGTTAGCCTTTTGTGGGCTTGGCGGTAAATAGCGACTAAAAGAGGGTATTTTGCTGACATGTTTTTGGTTGATTTGTATGACTTTTGATGACTGAGAAAATGCAATCGGCAAGAGATAACAAAAGTAACAATTGTAGAAAACGGCATTTAATTGTTGAAGGCTTTTATAAAATCCCGCTTTCCTTCAAAACGTCACTAGTTTTCTTACAGTGGAGACTTGTTACTTTGAACTTCATATATATGGTGCTTATGACTGCTTTTCGTCCTAAATTAATAAGCAATAAAGTAAAACGTTTTGTGTTAGTACGTGAAATCAAAAATTGATGCAAAATGTTTTCGAGCTTGAAACATGAGTACCGTAGCTCACAGTATTCCGGGATGGGATGGGAAACAACTTCTGACTCGATCAAGCATATTCTGTAGATTTCAAAATTAAACTTATTTTGTTTGACACTCTTGAAAAATAGACGATTGATAGAGCGTGCTCTTACAGGTGGTGACTTCATAATTCCTTACATTATAACATCAGAGAACACATAAAGTAGCATACCGCGCCGCACGGTCTTGGAGGTGTTTTTTAACACACAGGCCATAGGACAGGAATTGTGGCGAGCGAAATCTATTGACTTTTACGTTGGGCACTGGTGACGTCATGATGACGTCGCACAATGTTTTAGCCTACACTGTAAAAAAAAAATGTATTTTTACAGAGAAAAAAAAACAAAAACCATTTGTTTTTCATTTTTACTGAAATATTTCTGCAAAATGACAAAAACTTGGTAAAAATCCCCGTTATTTTACCGATTTCGTAAATTTACATTTTAAATGTGTCTTTACACCTAAAAAGGGACGATTTCTGTAAATTTACAGAAATCATTGTAGATTTGTTTGTAAAAATACATGAGCAATGTTTCTCAATAAGTTTTAGGTAATTTTACTAAATTGTTTGTATATTAACAGAATATCTTGGTAAAAATACAGAAAATACTGCGGAGTAACATTTAAACTGCAGTATGCGCGGTGCAAAGCAATCCCACAATTCCTTGCAGAGTACCAAGGCACGCTTGGTCACCGGTGTTTTTTATGCAGTGTTGAAGTCCAAACCAGCTGTTGTGTTAATGAGTTCCAGTGACGAGGACACAACTGACCTTAGTATCATAGAACAATACGTCTGCCAAAAATTGCCAACAATTTCAACTACAATAAAACAATTAACTTGTGGAAGCATTACTAGACCTTGGAGTTGATAAGCCTTCTGATTTGGAGTATGTTACAAGGTTGCAAGAAATGTCATTTCAAGCTGACCAACGGGAAATGATCCGAATGATCCGTCGCAAGCCTAGCTACAGCTGGTTGTTATAGCTGCCAAGTTCGTGGAGGATTACCCACAAAGTTTCGAAGACAAGCTGGAAGATACGGTCATTGGAACTGGCTACAATTCAATATTGAATCAGTTTGAGCAGCGCTTCGCTATTCAACAGGCCCATCCTCCAACCCAAGAGAAAATAACATTTATACTGTTATTTACAAAAAAATACAGTTGCTGCTGTTAATCTAGAAAAACAAATTTGTAATATCAATTACAGAAAAACAGTACAATTCGAGTACAAAAATACTTGTAAAATAACAAAAGATTATTCATTTTCACAAACTCTCCGTACAAAGGAATAACAAATAAGGGGGTACTTTTACAACAAGACTGTATTTGGGAAGAACGGAAGAAAACGTAAATATACTAAAGTTTCGTTATTAGGCTATAGCATACATTTTGTAAACCAAATTGACATACCAGTTATGTAAAAGTATTATACAGCAAAATGTTGGAAATGGAGTTGCCTGCATTTTTCTGTAAATTTACAGGATTTTTTTTTACAGTGTATCTAACAAACACATCTATAGTATCCCACAAGTACACAATCGAAAACAGTTGATCGGACTTATACTTTTCGAGATATGGTGGTCTCAAGATTTTCTAATTATATTCATGTCATTATGTATCATACAATAAACCATTGCAAGCAGTTCTTCAACAAGGCATGGATTTTTACTTTCAGGACACATTTTGTCAATGTACTGTGAAACTATCAAATGTACAAATGTATGTACTGGTTAAATGTACAAAATAGTGCCTAGACTCCAAAGTTTTATGTAGCGTTTAAATTGTATCAGTCAATAAACCATTGCAAGCAGTCATGCGACAATTAATGACCTATATATCAAAATATCAAATGTGCAAATGAATGCAATGGATGTACACAATAGTGTCTAGACTCCGAAGTTTTATGTAGTGTATACATTGTATGAGACAATTAACAATTGCAAGCAGTCATGACGACTTACTTTCGAGACACATTTTGTCAACCTAACTGTAACAATCAAATCGTCACCGACGCCACACACACGTAGATTCCAGTGAAAAGTAACAATCGGAGAAAACGGCGTTCAATGTTGAACGCTCTTTTAAATCCTGCTTTCCTTCAAAACGCCTGGGTATTTTTACTTGTTTTCTTACAGCGGAGACTTGATGCTTTGATTTTCATTTATATGGTGCTTTTGACTGCTTTTCTTCCTAAATATGAAAAAAATAAATGAAACTCTTTACGATACCAACCGCGTGTATTGAAAAACGGCCCATCATTCCCCCACCACCGGAACCGAACACCTTGAGTTTGTGGTATGACAAACTCTGAATCTCTAGTTATTATTATTCTTGTTTATTCTTGTTTTGTAAAAATACCAATAAAATACTTTGGATTTAATGGCTTTCAGTGACTAGTGTTTCATATAAATTATGTACTTTTTTCCAACAATCAGATCAAGCTTGCTCAGCTATTTCCAGCGTAATCCCTAACGTAGATAAGATCTAAAAACATTGACTCATTTTGACCGCAAAGCACTGTCAAAGAATACAGCCAGATAACTAAGTTTGGGTTCTATTCATTTGCAAATAGGAAAAGCCTTTAAAAGATTCCCTCCACTTGGTGTGAAAAATGGGTAACAGTGTCCACATAGCCACAATTGCTATCATCAAGTCAAGGTATCTTTCTGGGGATCGCTAGGGTGTGAAGTCAGAGAGATCAACCTCACCTGGGAACGATCATTGATCTCTCTGGTCATTAGCAGTCTGCTGTACCCTGGGAGCGTGCACCTGCGGTTGGTCGCATTCCCCGTGTGAGAGGTGGAGCCTGAATGTGCCCATAGAAGGTCGTGTTTGCAAAGACTGCCTCGGGACAACCCAAATGGGAAGTTTCCCCCAATATTAATTTTGTCAATAAATTAATTTTGTTATTAAGGATATGAATGGCAAAGTATCTGGAGGGTATTCCAGCAACGTGCATTATAAGTACGGTGTGAATGCATACAGAAAGGTGAATGTGATACTCGGCGTGCAAAGCACACTTGGATTAATGACCTACATTTGACCAACATTTGACGGCCATGGGTATCCAAAAACTTGGTACTGGGTCGATGCAAATTTGATATTTTTGCATCCAAACCCTTTGCTGCAAAGAATAATAGTCACTAGGTTGATTATTAAGTTTTGGGGTAAGTGTTGGATTTGAAGTAATGTTCAGTGTACTTTTTTCGCAGTGGGGCCGCCCGTTGGTAAAGAAAAAGAAAAGAAAAATGGTTAGTGCCATTCCGGCACCTGGTAATCTATGTTCATCACTTTTCTTCACTCTTAAAAGACAGGTACAATTTGTTTTTTTACAAATATAGACTTAGTCATCATGGCTTCTGCGTCTTGTGACGCATGTGCAGGTCAAAGTTCATCATTGTGGTTGAATGTGTCATCTGGATCACAGCGAGTCTGTGGCCAGACATTAAGTTCTGAACTCTCACCCAGTTACTGCACACACACGTGCGATAATAATGACGCCCCCTTTAAAATCAAAATTGTTCACTTTTCGCAGATAATATATACAATTTTACTTTAATGTAGTTTCGTGGTGGTAACTTTCGATCGGGGGGGTACATTTCAACATCGACAAACCAAACAATGGTTTCCTATCTTCATGGTTAAACAAACAGCTTTTGAATGTACAAGCTCATTGCAATAATGCTTTCTCACTTGAAAATATGATTATCGCAAGATCATGTTCAGAAACGGAAAGCATGCTCAGGACCAAGGTCATCCGGGAAAAAAACCCACGGAACTGTATCATAAAATTATTTAAACCGGATGCCATTAATACAATGATATCTCAGTATCTACTAAATAGAGACCCCAAAAGGCATATGCCTACATTATAATTTACCATTCTTTTAAATAGTGGCGTTAGGGAACTCTTTTATTTGAGGAAAGAATGTCACTCTGAAACACTGCAAAAACTGGGGCAAAATTGACGCCATTGGTGTTGTCACATGCCGAAGAGAGAATCAAAATTAACACCATAGGATGTTAAAATAACACTTTTGCAGTAGTTAGTGTTATTTTAACACCATAGGCCTATCGTTTATAATTATTTTGATATAAATTTTGCTTTATTATTAAATAATAAACCACAATTATTCATAATAACGTTGTGCTTAGCTACTTTTTGTGCTTAAAGGCACGGTGCACGTTTGGTAATGACTCTGAAAATTAAATGGCAATAAAAACTTACTTGGTAATAAGTACAGCAGCTTTGGGTAGTATAATGAATTTTGAGAAACTTTTATTTTCGAAGTACTACGGTTATGGAAAAATATATCACTTTTTATTCCACAAAATTTGAATCTGAGAAGCGTTTCTGTCAGAAACGCTTCTCAGACTGTGTATTCCTATGGGGAATATTCTTCCTGCGTGGAAATATTCGCTCCGGTTTTTCGGTGATATCTCAAAAACGCGACCACCTTTTGAAGTGAAATTTTCACAGGTTAGTTTTATTGCATGTACCTACATTTATATTGGATAAACACAATCAATAGGCTCCAATTACCAAACGTATGCAGCACCTTTAAGCAGCTCTATTATATTGAGCCTAGGTCTGCAAAATTGGTCAACCGGTGACAAATAAAAAATCTCTGCAAAAAGCAAACCCATAGTGTGTTTAAGTCGCACGGCCCTATATTCACCGCAGGCTATTTTTTGGTATAATTAATGCATTTTCTTTATTTCTAAGTACCGATATTTATTCTTTTCTTCTCGCGGAACAAGTTTTGACAGATGGTGATGTGTAAAAATTAAAAACATACAGTCAAATAATTTCGCAAAAATGCCACGGGCAATGCGCAAAATACAATGAAACGTCCACAAATATTTGTACGTAGTTGGTGAACGTGAGATAATGTTTGGGATCCAGACAATAGTTTTAGATGTTTATTAATTGCCACTACACACATTAATTTTAACAATTGAAACGAAAAGAGCATTTAAAATACTACAATGTAAGTAAAATGACGTCATCTGTCAAGATAATATCGAAAGGTTTTTCTGCGGTTTTAATTATTAACGGTTAATCTGTGAAACCGGGCTTTCTGCTTCTTCTCAATCCCATCCATATACTCTTGCTTTGCTGAGATGTAGAACAAACTGTCACTCCAAGCTTTATTCTATGTAGCCTACTGCATCTCTTTGGAACTCTTTGCCTGGTGCATGTTTCCCTCCATCCTACAATCTAGACTGTTTTAACAGGAATATCAATTCCATCTTTCAGCTCCCCTGAGTTATTTTCATCTTAATATTTTATTCTTTTAGCCCCATACCAAGAGTGGCTTTTTTAGCCTTGTTTGGGGCGAACTTGCATTAAAATTTGATTAATAGAAATAAAACAATCACAGTGGTGCCTTTGTAAAAGTAGATCCATTTTATTGTTGTAGCTCTGCTTCTATTTGTAAAACTACATCTTTGATCGAAAACGGATATTAGCCGCGCTGTATACCCATGTGGTGATATATTTATTAGTGTTATCCAAATTCCACTTGAACGAATAAAGGATTATTGTATGAATCTATTTTGAAAACCTCAGCATTCTTCAGACTGCCTCAAGACAGCCTGCTCTCCCAGTAATTCTGTTTTCTGAAGAGGATGGAATCCGAGCTAAGAAGGCGTGAATGCATTATGAATAATCGTAATAAAGACCCTTCGGGGATACCTCACAGCCAAGGAAATGCGGCCCCCGAAGCTACGCTGGATTTCCCCGAGGTGTCAAATCCGATCCACGCTCCTCATATAAAACTCCGGAATTATGTATCAAGTGGTGTGTTCCAAGTGCCTTATAGACAAAAAGTCCAATCCATGGTTAATGCTCCGACATGAATAGGACTAGACTTGCGTCAAGTGTCTCCTCGCGATCTTAAAGGCGTTGTATACTTTTGGCCAATATTGTCACAGACCAGTATCCTCACTAATAGTGTGTATCCCAACATATGCATAATAACAAACATGTGATGAGCTCAATTAGTCATCGAAGTTGCAATAAAGCAATGAAACAAAAAAACACCCTCTTGTTTCATAATAAACAAAATAGTGCTTTCAGATATGCCTGAGAAAGTCTTTACTCCTGAAACCGTTCAAATAATGTTTGGGTGAAAAGTTATACCTCTTTCTCTAAAACTGCATTACTTCAAATAAAGGGGACACAATGTATTATAATTATAATATCAACAGCTCTCCGGTGCTCTTTACAAAATAAGTTACACAAATTACACCCTCCCTTCAATTTTGTTTCATAAGACTTATGACTGATCTTCATTCATTTCAACCGGCGACTTGGAGCGAGTTTATTTTTAGTTTAATGGCTACACGGTGGGAACGACAGCCATCAGGGGTTTAAATCTTATTCGGTGAGAACAAGAAGTTAATCTGTCATAAAGAAGATGTGCAAATGTTAATGGAGGGATGTCTTTGCAATTACTTAGTGGTAATTTCAACCGATGCGCACACACTACTTCCACCGTCTTGGGGCAAAAAGTTGATTTTAATAAGTATTATTAGTAATTTTCGAATATTAACACTATGCTGATCACCAGAAATTAAACTTGCTAATGAATTAAATAATTCGAGTAAGTAGCGACACAATTACATTTCTTGTCCACACAAAACAGTAGTTTTTCATGGCACTTAGCCAAAGAGTATGCATTAAAGGCCTGTACACTATTGGTAAGATCGAAAAACACAAATGTTCACAGATTCACACATAACTTACATGATTTAAAGTAAGTAATGGTAGAAAGGGTTCCTTAAAATATGTCTGCCTGAAATGCTATCGTTTCTGAGAAATGAGTAAAACAATAGTTTTTATCGCGCGCGATAATAAACTCGATGTTTGAAAAACAGAAAACACATAAGGTCTCTTTTCACTATTTTCTCGTGACCTCGATGACCAATTGAGCTCAAATTTTCACAGGTTGGTTTGTTCATGCATATGTTGAATCACACAAAATGTGGACACTGATTTTGAGCTGTTACCAAAAGTATACAATGCCTTTAAAGAGGGTCTCCAACGGGTCAAATTCAGTTTTGTGATGCACTCATTTTCCAATAGATAGATTCCCTATGAAAGTGGAAAAATTACAAGTCTCTAACGTCACATTAAAATTGTGTCAAATGCCATGTGTTTGTTGCCCTTCCAGTGCAAATTTTATCAACAATCTCGTGTCCTATAAACCGTATGCACATTCTTGTACCGGAGATTTTTAGTTCATTCCTAAATGTATTTCATGTATGTGGTTGATTACACAAAACATAAACACTGTCTGTGATTATTTTGTCAGCTCTGCCAATCCTGTATATACCTTTAATTGAAGATGGAATTTTCGGAGGTGCCTTGGTGATTTGCATCAATTTTCCGGAGTAAGGACCACCTTGCGGTAACACTTTATGCTTTGAAACTTTACATGGTGGAGATACAATCTTGCAGTAACACCATTTACATGAGTAGGATTTTTAAACTTTGCATAGTGGAGATACAATCTAGTATAGTTTGCGGTAACACCAAGTAGGGGTACGGGTACATGAGTAGGGTTTGAAAATGTGCATGGTGGAGAAACGATCTAGTAAGGTTTGTGGTAAACACCATGTACATGAGTAGGATTTGAAAATGTGCATGGTAGAGAAACGATTTATAAGGTTTAATACCATGTACATGGCATATCTCTAGTTTTGATGGGTTTGAAAAGAATCGGTGTTGTAACAAATGTGACCTTTCGGTTAGTCTGCTGATGAAAACGTCGAGTTGATCATCAGTTCTTTTCAAAACCACAATAATTAATCGAAAAGGCCTCATCATCACACGCATCGCGTGGTTTAACCGCAAAGTTAAAGAATGGAGATGGAGGCTGTGAAGTCCTAAAGTTCAGAGTGCCATGCACTAAGCTATGGTAAACAAAAAACACCCTCTGCGTCAACACAAGCTCGTCCATCGTCCTGACTCTTAAAATGATATACTGCCCTCTGTCGGGCCACTTGGTGCAAAACGAGGACACCTGCATTGTCGGTCTTGGTTGATTATGGGTGCTTTGGCAGAAAATAGCTCGTGAATGACGCAATTTATAGGACTCTATGCATTTTTGTTGGCAATAATTATCAATGACCAGAAACAACTTTTAAACATATTCACTGACAGTTAAACAACTTTCGAGAGCTACGGGTCAGTAGCCTAAAACAGTTCGTCGAATGGCCCGCCTAGGCCAGTTAGCCAGTGCCCCGCGTATACTACTAGCCAGCGCTTCTCCCCCCACCCCCCCCCCCCCCCCCCAGTCAGCCCTGTGGCACAAACGCAATTTGCGAACTGAAATTATTTTTGAATTACAAATGGTACACTAAACTGTTACTGAATAGGCCTATGAGTTAGTTGGCCGTTATTTTGCAGAGTGGAAATTTATTTGAGATCTCCTGGGCTCTGGGTGGGGGGGGGGTGGGTGGCTGGCTTGGCAGGGAGTTGACTAGATAATGGTCCCTTTTCAGAAATTGCAGAGACTTTTAATATCACTCCAATCAGTGTGCTATGAGTACAAAAATCCAATCAGAGACTCTCAACGTAGAGGGAAGTCTCTTGCCTGACCATGTATGCTGCGCCGTCGTAACAAGTGTTAGTTTTTGTTCTGAATGTTTATCTTTTGAGGCTGACGTGTTTTTTTATATGAACTAAGACTAAATAAATAAATAAAATCAGGAGGTGTTCTACTTATTGATATCTTAGTTTATGGGATGTGAGGCATTGTATGGTGAGGTATCAATGTATATTTGCTTTGCGGTAACACCATGTGACTCTACACTGAAACCAACATGTCTTACTTTTCAGTCCCCTGACGATGACTAGAGTAAGCTAGTCGAAACGTTGAGACCAATTAAGAACTCATTCAGCGGCAGTGAAGTTCCCGCGATCCACTTAGCGAAAGTATAGTAGTCCCAGCCGATTTCCTACCTTCTGCCCAGTAGTAGTACGTAGTAGCAGGACAGTTTAAACGGAGAAGTCTCCGATAATCTACTCCGCGTTAGTAAAATAACTAGTAAGACAAGTTCTCAAAGAACAAATCTACTAGCAATTAGGTATACACATGGTGTTACTGCAAACAAAATCAGTTTTACTTTGATATCTTAGTTTGCATGCTTTTACTCCTGCTCTTTTTCATCATTCCCTTTCTCTTTTGCCCCGCCCTTCCTCTCTGGACCCAATGATTAGCCGCAAGACAATAATGATGACATGGCGATGGCGTCTGGTGTTTACTCCACACTCCCAGCCACACCAGCTGTTACATCGAGCTATTGAGTAGTGTACACAATGAACCAAATAAGTCGATATCATTGTATATTAAAATAATAATAACTGATCGGGGAGCGCTTTGTGTTAAATGAAGTGAATCTCAGTGATTTATATTCTATTAATTTGGGGCAAACTTTAAAGCGGCACTACCAGAGAAAGTCCATTAAATTAAGTTTTTTAATAACCTTTATAGGCCTAATATTCGTGCTAAATATTTTACCCGTTTGTTTTTGTCTTCATTCATATGGGGCTATAATAGGCCTAATGTATTTATTTTGCTTCCTGTCATACATCTAGGCCTAGCCCACCTTGTTGGGCTGTTATGGCTGTTATGGCTGTTATGATGGCGAGTGTTTAAGACTCATGATGTTAAAAGAGAGCCAGATAACAGCCCAGCAAGGTGGGCTAATCTAGGACTATACATGTTATAAACAGCCGCACTCTACCACTGCCACCAATGTGACCGATCGTGAATAATAAGGTGAATATTTGCAACTTGGGACACAAATCGTTCAATTAAATAATTACGTAATTACTTGCGACACATGAATGTTTACGTACAGTATTTACGTATTTGCGATTTTTGGCCATAAATCATGCGTATTTTACGTTTACAAATCTAGCTAAATTATTATTATTATTGTTGGTTTATTTCAGAAATAAAAGCTTCACAGCCTTAAGGAGGCTGAAATGAGTTTTACTTTTACAATAATAAGAAGAGTAGGCCTAAAGATCATTAAAATAAAATAGACAAAAGTCAGAGATTTAAAAAAAAATTTAACCAAAATACATGGAAATATATAACTAGTTAAATAAACACAATAAAGGAAGTTGGATAAACACTTTCAAAAAATTAATTGCTATTTGTGTTCCATAGCCTACAGATAAGGTACAGGACTGTTTTTGTACCGGTTAGTTTTGCAGCGAGGAATGGAGAGGTGAATTACTGCAGTGTTTCTTATCTTATGAGTTTGTGTTCTTTGCTCAGGAAGCCAGCTACTAAATGTATCATCTTTAAGAAGGCTACATACAAATTTATAACAAAGTTCCTCTCTTCTATTATATAGCAAAGGTACAGAGTCCCAGTACAGTTAGTGATTGTTCATTATTGAGATCCCAGTATAATCTGCATAGGATATGTCCTCAGGCTTTTCTGCAGTGTTGTTAAGGGGCATAGTTGCACTGTTGATCATGTGTGATTCCAGATGTCCAAACTGGGACTGCACATTCGTAGCTATACCGTACTCTTTTAGCACAATTCAAAGAAATAATTGGAAAGGTGAATTCATATTTACAAAACTAATAAGCTAACATTTTGAAATATTTTAATCAATAATTCTGAAAAAATATATAATATTGTCCACGTTGTAATGTCATCACAAGGCCGCGACAAGTATGCGCAAACTGGTCACCCACCCAGCTGCTGCCATCAAACTTATTCGTACATAAAAACACGCAGTTGGTGACAACAAAGAGTTTTCATTCCTTCGTTATCTCGGCATGCAGACTCCGAACTGCCTGATGCGAACTACACTTTAGTAATATTAAATTTATTGTACACAAAATAACGGACATGGCGCTGGAAGGGTTGTTGAAGACCACTGTCGTTTTGGTTGTTTTTATCATCTCAACTGCGCTGCAAAACAAGGTAAAATCTAAATTAACAAGTTGATGTTTAGATGTAACAGCGTAGAATAAAAACACGGTCTGTGTTAATTAATATCAGTGCAAACTTGTAATTGCTTTTCGCCTGAGTGAAGTTTATGGGGGGTGGGGGGGGGGGGGGGGGGTGGCTAGGTGTTGCCTAGTTTCCGGACACTGGTTTAAAGGTGTGATGGCATTGATGTTAATTGGGAAAACAAGTGAACGGTTGTAATATCTGGATATTTTTCAATTAAGCTGTTTTCAAACTGTTACATCGAGCTATTGAGTAGTGTACACAATACTTACTTCTTCTTACTTACTTCACTTCACTTTATTTTCCACATAAACAATTGAAACAACCAACAAAGGGTTTGTATACATAATATGTGGATGGGGATCCCTAAAAAGCAAAGCTTGTCGAGTAGAGATCCCCATTTACAATAAAACAAGAAAGACAGACACACGAAACGACAAAAACATGTAACACCAGACATAAATATGGGAATGACATAATTAAGAAAACAATAGCCTATCCTGTAGCTGCAACCCCGTGAAATAATAAACACTTACTTTACAAATAATTATTCAATAGCATATTTTTGTATTTACGCTTAAAAAGCGAGAGACTAGATATATTTTTCAAGGAAAAGTCGATCGAGCTCCACAGCTTGGGACCCTCATGCTTCACAGTTGCTTTAGAAATTGTAGTGCGAGCATAAGACCGATGAAATTCATGACACTGTCTTGTAAAATAAGGGTGGCTGTCATAATTTTTTGAAAACATAGAACAAACGGATTTGGGTAAACTATTAGTGTTAAGTTGATGCATAAAGGAGCCCAGTTGGAGAGAGTAAATATCGTTAACCTTTAAAACATTACCATTATAAAAAAGTGGATTACTATGTTCATAGAAGTTAGCATTGTTAATAATACGGACAGCTTTTTTCTGTAATTTGGTAATTCTATTAATATGACCAGTACCACTATTGCCCCAAGCAAGTATACCATATGTTATATAAGGTAGAACAAGGGTATTATACAACATCATTAAAACATCCTGGGTGAAAGTACATTTTACATTTTAGCTTGGATATAATTCCTATGTTTCTGGAAATAACAGTAGAACCAAATAAATCGATATCATTGCCATTGTAGGGCCTATAATATTAAAATAATAATAACTGATCGGGCGGGGAGCACTTTATCATTGTTAAATGAAGTGAACTGAATCTCCACATAGATTTTATTATATTAATTTGGGGCAAACTTTAAAGCGGCACTGCCAGAGAAAGTCCATTAAATTAAGTTTTTTAATAACGTTTATGACTGAGTCGTGCTAAATATTTTACCCGTTTGTTTTTGTCTTCATTCATGGGGTAGTATTATTGTATTTATTTTGATATCAAATACTTTGCTTAGTTGAAAACTCTTTGTCAAACAGTTAAGTTTACTCCACTAATAAATGTAAATAATATTATTATTAATAATATTAATCATCTTTTCACATTTTAATTTTTGGCTACAGAGGATTAATTGTGTAAGGGAGATAAAGTCCAAAATACAGACAGTGCCATGAACAGTCAGTCACCCTCACTTCTCAAATATTTCCTTCTAATTATGGGTTTGGAGTAGCCCAGGTTGGACTACTCCATTGCATACAACGCGACGGAGTCCAGGGTATACACAAAGGTCCCGTACCATTGCGAAAAAAAGTTATAACAAATATTTTTTATATTTTTACCTGATGGAGGAAGTTGAAGCTTCGTTCACATTCCTTGTGTCCTGAACTACCTGCCTGCTGGGTTCAGAATTGTTAATTTTATCCTTAGATTACATAATTGTGAAAATAAAATGGAAATTGACGCCTTCGTTGTAACATCCTAAACTGACATGCTTGTGAAGGCTTACGCGCATGTGTGCGTACTTAATTTGTAGATGCATAGCAACCACCAAAGAGGGCGCTGTCTAACTCGTAACACTCGTTAGTGCAGCATGTTTTCTTCCGGGTAGCAACTTCGGGGTGAAAGACGGTCGGTATTTCTATGCATGTCGCGCATGCGCACATTGAGCTTAACCGATCAATTGGTACACGACGGTCTCATCGCCAGTGCAGATCTCTGACTTATTTTCGGAAATAATGTCATCCATGGATGTACATTAGTTGTGAACTCATCAAAAGGACACCAAGAATAGTATGAATGGAATTTCAGCTCCTCAAATCAGGTAAAAATATGAAAACATTGCAGTCAAAGTTTGGTTCGCATTGTAGAGTAAGTTTTATACCCAGGACGTCAGTGCAGTGCAACAGACACTGAGGCCTACCAGGGCTAGGTTTGGAGTTGATGTGATTCTGTTGATTGTTCTGATTTGTTTTGTTGTTTTTTATGTTTTATTTTTTGTAATAAGCATCTTGCCACAGCACAACTACATGTAGGAGGACAGCAAAATGCTCCCGAACAACTTTTACACCAACAAAAACTCCAAGCACATGCCGCTCAACACGCCACAAAACACCACAAGCGGCTACAGGAACTGGAGCTGCAACGAGCACCCAAGCCAACACCAACATTCTCATCAGTAGTGATCAATCCAAAAGACCCCCACGCCCTGTCGTTCATCCGGGTGATCAACCCCCCCTTCTTCTTCCAAAACAATCACCGTGCTCACATCGAGTACTCATGCCAAGAAAACGATCTTCTTGCGATTGAGATCTTCCTCCAATCAGACGACGTTTCTGCAACTCCTGTTAGACTCTTCCACCATGAATGGGCGTGCAGTAAGTATTCGCGGGGAACCAGGCAAACTTTTGTCCACCTTACCGTCCCAGATTGGCTGGTGTACCGACCGGATTATTTACAGCGCCATGCCGTCAATGTTAAAAAGCTAGAGCTAAAAGCTTGGATCGTCAATGATGATTTGAAACATACCTGTTCAAGACGGAACACCTGCCATGGCAAGGCGTATGTTCAAGTGATACACCAGATGGGAATGCAGGAGGTATATCAACGACCCAGGAAGGATCATGAGACTTGGGAATGCTTATCTTGGGTTAGTAGAATGATGCTGGACTATGGAAGGGAAGCAGAGTATCTCAGCTGTCAACTTGAAGAAGGTAAATTTCTCTAAAAGGCCTAAATGACAACTTCAACAAGCAATCTTTTCCTGCAGGCCTTATACTTTGATCAGTGACTGCTCTATGTTGCGACACCCCTATGTTGCGACACCCCTATGTTCCGACACTTCTATGTTCTGACACTTCTATGTTCTGACACTTCTATGTTCCGACACTTCTATGTTCTGACACTTCTATGTTCTGACACTTCTACGTTCCGACACCCCTATGTTCCGAAACTCTGTATTCCGACACCCCTGTGTTCTGCACCCCTACATGTATGTTCCGCAAAACCATATGGCATATTATTCAAAATATATATGCACCATTTGCAAGCCTGAAAATTGGACCCTGATATTTTCATAAGTGAAAGCTAATTTTTATTTTTATATAGTGTAATTAACTACGAGGTACCTGACATGTTATCATACACAATATTGACAACCGATGTCTTTCAACTAAATCGAGGTAAAAGGTTTGGAGTCTCGAACGTCAGCATTTTTGACGGACTTCCACTACCACTATAGATGTAGAGGTATTTAAATGATCAAATTTTCATATTTGCTGAGGTACATATTTTCTTTTGCTTGCTCAGGTTGTGGGGGCTGATGCCAAATACTTTAACAGCAAGAGAAAATAAAAATCCGACAATTGATTGAAAAGAAAATTTTATTTTAATCGCAAATTCCCGAACGTCATTTTGTTCTGTCACAAATTTCAACAATAAAAAACATGTCAATTAACCAAAGTTTCAAACATTCAATAAATTCGAAACAAATATGATGAGAACACGTTTAAATAATTATTATTTTGAAACAATGACTACTACGATACCTGGTCAACAATAAGAGTAGGCCTAATCCCTTTTTCAAATTTCCAGCGCCAACATTTTTTCAGCGTCTGTCAATTTTTTTACGTGACATCGGAGAACTTACCGATCAGCCTGTAAGTTAACCCTTGACATGAGACTTACCCCCTCTATTGTCCTCTTGCAGTTTTGCAAGATGTCAACATAGAGGGGGTAAGTTCGACTCTCGCATGTTTTCTGTTTTCTGTTAATACTTGCGCAAAATAAATCTGTCAAGTAAATCACGCTCATACTTACTGACGTTCGAGAATCCATCGGACAGCTCCAGATGAAAAACCAAAACGTATCTGAGATGATTAACAACGGAAATACTTCCTTCCGAACGCTAGTTTTTGGAAACTAAATCAACTTATGTTCAAGTTCGCTTGATGTATTATTGCGCGAAGGTAATAAAGTCCCGAACGTCATTTGCAATAAATTCCGTCAATTTTCTCTAAACGTCATGCAATTTCCGTAATTTTTTCTCGAACGTCATTAAAGTCCGTCAAAAATGACGTTCGAAACTGCGTGTTGATAGCCTAAAAAAATTATGGAAGCTTGACAAATTTTTTTTTTTTTTTAGATTTTAGGTATGAGAGGCTGCAAATATTTCAGAGAAATTACGGTAGTGTTGTCCCAGAAATAAATTAATAACAGACAATATTTGCTTAGTTTTTCCGTCAATGTTATGCTCTCTTCTGTCAGGCTTATATTTTCTGTGTGTGTTGTTTTGTTGAGTTTTTTTAATTTTTATTTGAAACTACATCAGTTGGGCCTCACCATAGAAAAGAATGAATGTTCCTTGTGCTTTACTTGTGCTATCTTTGAACTAAATATAAATAACCATGTGTTTCACTGCTGGAGACTCTACTTTTTTAAATGACCACTGCAAGATGAAAACTAACTGAACTATCCTTACATGAACATTTTGGTAAACTTAAATATGTATACAATTATTTAAAATATCTTACAAGGTCAAAAAGATTTTTTTGTTCTGACACCCCTCCAACACCTCTATGTTCTGACACGCTTATGTTCCTCTATGTTCTGCTAACCTTTTGTGATCTACACCTAAGACTAGAGTTAGGGTAAGGGTTAGGATTAGGAAAATGCATGTGTGTCGAAACAAAGGGATTTCAGAACATGTAGGAGCATCAGAACGTTGGTGTGTAACCCAAAATTGTGTATTTTTTCCCCGAAAGTTGACTTGTTATGAAGATGGTAATTGGTAATACTCATCCTGCGAAATTATTTTATCTGGAATGCCCCCATTGATTATGTAAATTAATAAAAACATTCGCATTTATCTGAGAAACGGTTCATGCATGAATCATTTCTCAGATTTATGCATGAAGGGATTTATGCATATGAGGGTCGGTGTTGGTTCGTGAATGCTGCGGCCAGAGATGTGGTTGGTACATGTACCTGACATCTGCTAAACTTGGAGGGAATCAAGCCTTTTGTGAAAATACTGTGACTTTTTTGTTGTTGCTTTTTTCTCAGCAAGTAGACACTGTTTTCAGCTGAAACTTCCACAGTCATGTGACTTTTTATGTATCTTTAAGAGATTTACGTACATCATGTATTTGTGGGTTCCAATATCACACTTGTCCATTTGTTCTCAATCTGCAGAATTAATCCGTCTCGTTGACTTTCCTGTTGCCTTTGCTGGAGTCCATTCTGGAATCACCAAAGATCTTATTCCATTCCAAGACCAAAGTTTACTCGTTCAGCAGCAAATTAATCGTTTGAACCCAAAGTAAGTATCAAATAATTTTCAAGCAATAAACCATAAGGGAAACTGACTGGGTGAATTTGGGGTTGAAACAAATAAAATTTTACTGGAGCGGGCCTTGAACCTGCGACCTCCGGATTACAGTGCAGGCACTCTACCAACTGAGCTATCTAGCCCTAATGTTGGCAGTCTCCCTATTTGTCCATATTTTGTTCAGGATGCCACAATGTGCCAGTCAGAAGCTATTCAACCTATAACTGCCAATAGTCAGGGGTCACACAGTTTATGATACAGCCTGGGAAGCAGCAGCAGAGGGAGCACCTTGAGGGGATGTGACTTTTTATTTCAAATATCACATAATAAACCACAAGGGAAACTGACTGGGTAAATTTCAAGGACTTGAACCCGCAGCCTCCGGATTAATGTGCCGGTTTCCCTTGTCTGGGGTTGCCCTGATACCTGTAGCTAAATGTACATGGTAATTACAGGTTGAATGGCTTCTGACTGGCACCCCGAACACCCCCCTTTGCAAAGTTCAAGCTCTTGGTTATCCATTTATCTTCTTCCTTTTTAGGTATACGTTTTCCACCAAGATCTTTCTTTTGGAGTACTGCAGCGTTGGCCTGTGTGGGATCTACCACAGAAAAACTCATCATTCCAATCAGTATATTACACCATTGATTCTCATCAATAGCAAAGGTATGTTGTGGCTGAGCGGTGAATTGAACACTGACTCAAGCTCTTGTGTTTCTGATCAGCAGAGTGGGGGGTTCAAGTCCCGGTCATGGCACTTGTGTCCTTGAGCATTTAAGGCTTTACCATAACTGCTTTGTCTTTTGGTTGGAACATTAAGCTGTAGGTCCTGTGTACTACATGTAGGATTGGTGGTACATGTATAATGCGTATAAAAGAACCCAGAATGCTTATCATGGAAGAGTAGGGATTAACCCTAGTGTTTCTGGTTCACATAGCAAGCACCCTTGTTTACAGGTTTCCTCAGGCTTGCGAGTAAAAGTGATTAAGTTCACTTATGATGCATCCTTGGTTTCATTGCCAGAAATATATAATAGTAGGGGTTAACCCTAGTGTTTCTGGTTCACATAGCAAGCTCCCTTGTTTACAGGTTTCCTCAGGCTTGCAAGCTACAGTGATTAAATTCACTAATGAGGCATCCTTGGTTTCATTACCAGAAATATTAATCAATGCTCAGAATGAAACCATGCATACTTTCATTCATTCATTCATTTATTCATTTTATTTCCACATCAATGCACCTGACAATATTTTGCTCAGATGTACAGTATAGCAGATCGCAGTTGATTAGTTTTGAACAACAAACTCAAGTTCTGAAAGGAAAGTGTGTGTGCAGTAACTAGGTTAGAGTTCATAACTCCATGTACAGCAACAGACCTGCAATGATCATGACAACAATTTTGTTTTGTCTTTTTAATAATAATAATACAGTGTCACTACTTTGTGTTTTTATTCAAAGGTTTAATTCATATTCAAACGTTACTTGAAGACAATCAAGCATCAGGAATATTAACAACCACCCCCGTCCCACTTAGACAATGGGTGAAACTCGTCTACACACAGAACGGCAGCAAGGTACATGTATACACCATTCAATCTCGTCCACTCTGGTTTTGACTGATGGGTGAACTACATGTATGCCAGCCTGCAATATGAGATCATGCATCTGCACAGTACAGTTAACCCTCCTACATGTACTGTGTGACCAGTCAATATCATTCACTGTGGTTTTGAATAACAGATAAACTATGCCAGCCTGCAATATGATATTATGTGGTTAATGCATACACATTACAGTACACACTCAACCCTCCTACTGTGTGACCAATCAATATCATCCATTGTGGTTTTAAATGACAGATAAACTATGCCAGCCTGCAATATGATATTATGTGGTTAATGCATACACATTACAGTACACACTCAACCCTCCTACTGTGTGACCAATCAATATCATCCATTGTGGTTTTAAATGACAGATAAACTATGCCAGCCTGCAATATGATATCATGTGGTTAATGCATACACATTACAGTACACACTCAACCCTCTTACTGTGTAACCTATCAATATCATCCAAGTGGTTTCCAATGATCAATAAACTAAGCCATCCTGACATTTGTTATGTGATGAATGCATAGTGCTACACAGTGAACCCTCCTACTGTGTGACCATTCAATATCATCCATCATGTTCACAGTTAGTTCCTTCTTACATATTCCAATGGACAGTTGAGAAAGACTGCTAGAGTAAAAAATAGAGGCCATTAAAAATTGTTGCATTTATGCCAAAGGCTATTTTGATTCGTAGTCAGTTTGCAACAGCTAGTTCTTAATTTTTTTCGACTGGAATCATTGTGGATTTTGATTGAATTTCCCCCGCAGTGGTCCCTGTCTATCAGCAGTGGTAAGAACTTGACTAAAATAAATCTTACCAACAACGATTTCAAGAAGCCTGTTCAGTACGATGAATCAGAAGGTCTGGTTCACCTCGGTGGTAGCAGTGCCAGCATGGCCTTCAAGGGATTCATTGCAGATACCTGGCTATGGAGGACAAAGGCTGCTAAACAAGTGAGTAAGAGTCAGGGAACAAGGCGAGTCCCTTGTCCTCATTTAACGGCTAAATTGTAGTTAACCGACGCTGGTTACCAGCCAAACTGGCACATCATATCCATGAGAAGTGGCTGGTTTCCCCAACTACGTGAACTTATGCAGCACAAATCAAGGTCCAGTTTCGGAATGGTTTGCGTGAACATTTATTTTGATTCAAAATACTATGCTTAGCAAAAGCGGGTTACCAGCCAAAATGCCTTGTAATTCACACTGATGTGGTTGGTGACTCCCCATTATTTTTGCTAAAAGGAGGAATGTCAATTTTTTCTCTTTTAAGAATTATAAATATATTTGGAAATCTGTGTGCAAAAATCTAGTTATAATTGTCGAAGTACTCTGTTGAGCAAAAGCAGCTTCCCAGCGGAAATGCCATGTCATTCACATTGATGTCGTTTGTGCCGCGCCATATTTTTGGCTAACCCGGACAAATTTTCTAAGCAGGAATATTTACTTTTTTCTAAATTAAAAATGCTCATTTGACTGCTTTGCTCTATTCAGGTGCCTTCACAAAGTTCCTCAACGCCTGAGTTGATGGGGAAAGTATCCGACCACTACACAAAATGTGACGCCTTCCACGAACTGATGAGTGGCGTATACAAGATGTTTTTAAATCGCCAGTCGTCACACATTGCCAAAAGTAAGATTTGTAAGAGTGCTACATTGCAGGGCTCGAATTTT
The DNA here is from genome assembly GCA_037783415.1 of Leptasterias polaris. Lineage (NCBI taxonomy): Eukaryota > Metazoa > Echinodermata > Asteroidea > Forcipulatida > Asteriidae > Leptasterias > Leptasterias polaris. Next base: position 11,848,131 of record JAZGTN010000009.1, read on the forward strand.
ACACTGGACCACAGGCCCGAGGCCAGTAATTTTGGTGTTGGGCCAGTAAACTTATGACCTAACAAGTCCGATGGTCTTGTGTTTTTCAATTGAATAACAGAAACACATTATGTTCAAGTGTTGACTTTGGGTCTGATAAATTATCTTTCAATTCCATGAGTAATCAAGTATACTCTTCTCTTACTTGTCTCAGTTCTGGTTCATATAAAAGCAGTCAAATGCATGTTAAACTGTGGCAGCAAGTTTTTTTCTTTTCACATTTTGAATCAGGTCTTGTAAAAAAATGTCTGGTCCAGTAAAGATTTTGAGCTACAAGCCCTGTAGTCTTGTGGATTTTCTCCCCAAATTCGAGCCCTGCATACATTAGTACCCAATACTAGCCTAGAAGGTATGGTGTTTTGTGGCAGTCTGTTTTATGTCAAATGTGTCTCCGTGGTCAAGTGGTAAGACTGCAGGACTTGTGGGTTCGAATCCGGCCACGCTAACTACCGATTTCAAAACTTGACTATAGAATAAGTATTGTTATCTAGTTGCTGAATCACAATTTATTACATCTTGCAATTCACGTCAAACCAGGGCTTGTATGAGAGAGATTGGCTGTTGCCAGCTTGATGTTTATATCCCCTTGTGGGAGCTTTGCCGAGTTCCCTTGTTGGGAAGATCATCTAAACAAACATGTTGTGCCACCCCTTGACAACATTTCATGCCAACAATTTAAAGGAAGGGCAGGCCCTATATATCTTTGGTAATTACTCCAGAAATGTATAACCATATAAACTTACTTGGTAAGAGGCACTGCAGCTGTTGATAGTGTTTACCATTTTGAGAAACACATTGCCAAAAGTAAGATTTGTAAGAGTTTAGTTTTCAAAAATATCATTCACTTCTTTTCACTGAAGTTCTTTTCAAGCTGTGTTCTATGTGCGATGACTTGCAAGCTTCTCTCTTAATCTTCCGATATTTGTTATTAAAATGATTTAATTCAATCAAAAGAGAAATTAGAATGAGCTGTTGCAAACTGCTTACAAACCAAAAGGACCTATGAAATAAAAGCACAAGTAGTTATTAACCTGATGTTTCGACACTAACATAGTCTTTCTTGAAGACGAAAGGAAAAATAATGTCCTCCTTGGATGCTATTGGGTAAACTGCTAGATCACCTTTCTCCCCCAGTGACCAGATGAAATTTGGAGTCAGATAATTTGCAGTCATCGCTTCTTTTTGATATTGTCTTTGTAGAATCCTGCGCCAATTCATTCTCCTCTCTTCTCGGTCTTCCAACTCCGTCATCCACTTATACAACCATTCAATGTCCTCTATGGGAACAGCCCCCACCACGAGGTCAACGATATCTCTGGACTGCGTTGAGAAAATCCTCACTTCATTATCGTACTTATGAAACAAGCTTTGCTAATATCGGCAGAATTCTCCATGATAAAGCAACAGACTACCTGGTGAGTTAAAGGGGTTGGTACATCATTAGTTATTGAAAGAGTTCATTCATTCCAATCGTCTAGTTATCAAGAAATACATCATAAAGGGTTTGGTACATCATTGGTTATTGGAAGAGTACATTCATTCCAATCGTCTAGTTATCAAGAAATAGATCATGAAAGGCTGGTGCATCATTGGTTATTGGAAGAGTGCATTCATTCCAATTCTCTATAGTTATCAAGAAACATCATAAAGGGTTTGGTACATCATTGGTTATTGGAAGAGTGCATTCATTCTAATCGTCTAGTTATCAAGAAACATCATAAAGGGATGGTGCATCATTGGTTCGTGGAAAAGTGCATTCAATCCAATCCTCTAGTTATCAAGAAACATCATAAAGGGTTTGGTACATCATTGGTTATTGGAAGAGTACATTCATTCCAATCGTCTAGTTATCAAGAAATAGATCATGAAAGGATGGTGCATCATTGGTTATTGGAAGAGTACATTCATTCCAATCTTCTAGTTATCAAATAACATGACGCACCACGCCAAAATCAATCTTCTCGGGAATAAGGAATTGGCATTACAAGTGAAGACAACCGAAAAACCAGCCTTGAAACCAATTCGATGTGATGTCTTAAACATTCTAAATCTTGAGAAATACTTTCCTTATAGGCCCTATTTATGTCTGCTTTGAAATTTCTTATTCTCGTCTAGACTTGTAGCAAATGAACCCCACAGTTATGAGTTTTTTAGAAGGAAGAGCCTCATGCTTGAATGGAGCATCACACATCATGAAGGTCAAAGTTTGAAAGATTTTTTTTTTTTGACGTACAGGCTGGCGGCCTGACTAAGATGTCGTCCATCGTAGCCATTCTCAGAAAAGCCAGTTGCTATGGCAACCATCAGTCTTCCTACATGTTGGGGACGTTGTACGATGGTGGTGTGAATGTCAAACATGATCAAAACGAGGCAAGTGTCAAATTAGTTTGTTTTTTAATGGCTTGGAGCATAGGCCCGTTTTGCTGCATTTGGTTTACCAGGTGTCCGTTTTTGCAGCTGTTACCAATAACTGTTTCGGTCACTGACCAGTGATTAACCAATGGCCAAGTCAACCGAAACAGTTTTTAGTTACGACCGCGAAATTGCACCCCATTTTCCTCCAGGATTCCTCCCAAAGGATTAGTTTACAGAATACACCGGAGTGAAATTTTCGTTTGAGATTGTCTTTGTCAAAATGATTTGATGACTCGACCAAGAGACTTCTAATTTTTCCTTGCTTTCATGAGGACGCTATCTGGAGTGAAATGTTGGTTTGAGTTTATCGTTGTCAAATTGAATTTATGACTAAATCAAGTAAAGACAACAAACATTTTCATAAAATGCAAACGTTTGTTGGAGATTATCGTTGTCAAAATGTCCTCTTCGGATTGCACAGACCGATGTTTTTGCTGTCCAATGACGTCATGTTTCAAATTTTGCTCTGAGAGGGTATCAAATAAATTGACATTTAAGATCATTTTAATGTGAGGTTAGAGACTTCTAATTTTTCCTTGCTTTCATAAGGACTCAATCTGTTTGGAAATTTGACCTTTGAGCCCCTGAATTTGACCTTTGAGCCCCTGAATTTGACCTTTGAGCCCCTGAATTTGACCTTTGAGCCCCTCTTTAACGACTGTTGCAGTCACAATCGCCACTACTTCAGGACTTTAGGACACTACTTTAGACTGTCTTTACACTAACTCTTCATACTTACTATACACTAACTCTTTATCACCAGGCATACAAATATTGGCTGGTTGCTGCACAAGAAGGGAACCGGTTGGCCATGATGGCCTTAGCCAATCACCACTCGCTAGGACTGAAGACGGCACCAAATGACTTTGACTTCTCATACAGTAAGTTTGACAAAATTTAAAATTCAAAATAAATAATTGGTTACTCGTCAAAAAAAAAGGTAACAAATTTCAATTTGAATGCAAAGTTCAGGCTTCTGACTGATGCTTCCCAAGAAAGATATTGACAAAATAGTGAGACCCCCAACATTAGGGCTAGATAGCTCAGTTGGTAGAGCGGCAGCACATTAATCAGGAGGTTGCAGGTTTAAATACTGCCCTAGTCAATTTGTCTTTGTTTACCCCAAAATTGAATTAAAATCCACCCATTCGGTTTCCCTTGTGTGTCATTACTTGATATTTGAAATAAAAAGTACCATCGCCTTATTGTGTTGGAGATTAAAATTTTAAAGTGAAATTGTTATGCTTTACTTTTTAGATTATTTAAAGTATTTGGCTTCACTAACTTTAAAGGACCGGCAGAGACACGACCCTGATGCTGTAAGTAGTTTCACATTTCATTTCACTATCTACTGGCTCCCCAGTAAGCCAACAAGACTGGTTGGGGGGGGGGGGGGGGGGCGGGTGGGTGTTGGAAACCTCAGAACCTAGCACAGGCTGTCAGCGAGACATCTACAAGTCTGCTATAAAGAACAGATGGCTCCACTTTATCAGAGGGTTAGATCTGGATAGGTCTGTATATCTGTACAATTTCGTGCACAAAGAATAGGAGAACAACTATTTTTCAGCCCCTCAAAGAAAAAAATGCCTAACTCTGGGACCGGATCCCCCTCCTAGTATATGGAATGGTCCAGTATAGGATATCAAGGACTTTGACTCCCCCAGGGCATTGCACTTTGGAGAAAACTGAAATAAATAAATGAGTGTGCGATTTAGTGTCTCCATCGTCACTTAAGGATTTTAAAGCCCTGTCGTACTTCAGGCAAAATTCTACTTAAGTTGTTTTTTTCCTTGGTTGATGATCAGGTCATGACGGAGTTTGTTCGATTGATAGACACAGAGTCTCTTCGGGTTCATAAAGGAGAGAACAGCGATCAATTTTTATGGTTGAAGTACCAAGCCAAGAAAGGAATTGCCCAAGCTCAGGTTAGTCTCTCTTCAACATTCACTTTCTTAGAGTTAGATTCAAAGCTTTTTGTTGGTGTTTTTATCTTTGTGTTTTTGTAGAGAAATAAGGAGGCATGTGGTTGCTCAGAAATGGTTTCAAACTCTAGTCCCATACAAATGACAATGTTACACAAAAATTTTTTAAGTATGGACAAGTGAAAAAGCTTGTGGACTAGCTGACTGGTCCTGCTGGCTAGTCACTGAAAAAGTTAAAAGGCAAACCTTGTTCTGTGCCTTTTGTGTCGCACGAATAAACTTACATGTAGCTACCTCACACTTGTCCATAGTGTTAGCCAGAGGGGTGTCTGGGTGTCTTTTGGACACCCTGTTTTAAATTTGGACACCCTGTTTCATCTGTCATTTACATGTAAATGTATTGTAAGTGAACAATTTGGACACCCAGTTTTTAAATTTCCAGCAGATTTGGACACCCTTTTACCAAATCCTGGCTAAAATCTTGCACTTGTCCATTGACATGTTGTTTATTTAGAGCATGGCTTTGTCGATATTTACTTCTCCTGCATGGGTTGTTGACCAATTTCACCTAACATCATCACACCATAATAATTTATTTGCTTGCCCCATTTTTGGAGTTTGATTTCGTTGTGTACAGTGCAATGCTCGTACTGTTAGCCACACACTAAATCTTTACAAGAAATGTGACTCCCGAAATTGTCGAGCTTGGGTAGATTGTAGCTTCAGGTGACATCAGTGCGGTTAATATATAGCGCTTCTTACTAATGCTTAAAATTGAATGGCTCATCATGGTGATGTCACGCCAGTACCCGAATCTCAAACAACGTGTCAAATTTCACTGACGTACATGTGCCTACATGTCCAAGCCATTGTCGCATGTACATGTATGTTTACTCGAGTACTGTACTACTGCAGTATGGTGCGCAGAGCAGAGCTGCCAGCTCTCTGATTCTGCAGAAAGTTTCCTGAAAATAAACCAATCTGTTCATTTTCTGATGAGCAAATTCGACAATCTCACTGATTATGGAAACTTTTCCAAATTATGTTGAATGTAATTCTAAATATCTTCCCGATTGTTGTACAATATGTTCCTGATTGCAAGATGCAAGCGTTGGCAGCTCTGCTTGAGTGGGGGAAAGTTTGTCTGACATCTGTTTTTTTTGAACAAAATAACACCATTAGTGCGGAGTGTTAATGTATAGATTTAGCTTTGATGTAAATTTTATGTTGCTTTTTTGAATGCCAGCCTTGCATGTGATTGGCTTATGCTTTAATTGACGAATTGACGTGGTTTGAGAGAGAACCAAATTTTACCCGGCGTCTACCATTATTATCCCAATTAGTTTAACCCAAGGCTACCCTGGTAATGGATCCTTCCGACCTTTGACCCCCACCTTGGTTTTCCCTTTAGTTATCCATTCTCCCTCCCCTCTGTAGCTTGACCTTGCCCGTATGCTCTTCTGGGGTCAGATGGGAGTAGGGCGTGATATACAACAGGCATTAGACTTGTACCAAGTCTATCTCAGAGATAATCCCCTGGATGAGGTGGCACAGTATGATATCGGTATAATACAACTCAAGGTAAGTTTGGTGTGACTGTGAGGGACTGGCACACAAGTCAATTTTTAGTGGCAACTTGGAAGGCATCCCCCTTCCATTCACTTGGAAACATTTGTGGACTAATAGTGACACACTATCCCAAAAGTTTTTGTGGAAGATTGTCAATGTGGCAGGAGATTCTGTCCCCCCATGCGGTGAATTATGTAGAAATTTTGTCTCATAGCGCCCTCTTTTGAATCAACTTCCTTCAGCTCATGTTAATTCACCGTATAGGGGAAACACACATCAGGGGACAAAATCCCTTATGACCAGTGAAACTGGTTGCTTCTAAATTGCCTCGTATGCCGAGCCTCAAGTTTAAAACATTTTATAAAACGCTAACATTTTTGTTCTACATTCTGTAACTTTTTAATGCAACTTTCTGACGGCAGTCCTCAATAGCCCGGCTGAAGTTTTGGGGCTCAGAGGGAGTGAAGAGGGACATTAAAACGGCCGTCAAATATTATGAAAAATCGGTCCAGGAGATGCCACAGAATGCAGTGGCATTGTATGACTATGGTATTGTGTTACTAAGGGTACGTTAAATTGTTGTTTAATGGAAAATCGGGTAAACATGACTGTCAGTTCAATAGAGATCACTAGTGGTTGGAAAAGGGATGGTACATTCATTACAGTCTAGTTTTCAAGAAACATATCATAAAGTGATAGTACATCATTGGTAATTGTAAGAGTACATTCATTCCAATCCTCTAGTTATCAAGAAACATAAAGGGATGGTACATCATTGGTTATAGGAAGAGTGCATTCATTTCAATCCTCTAGTTATCAAGAAACATATCATAAAGGGATGGTATACATTATTGGTTCGTGGAAGAAAGCATTCATTCCAATCCTCTAGTTTTCAAGAAACATATATCGTAAAGGGATGGTATACATCATTGGTTCGTGGAAGAGTGCATTCATTCCAATCCTCTAGTTTTCAAGAAACATATCATAAAGGGATGGTACATCATTGGTTATTGGAAGAGTACATTAATTCCAATCCTCTAGTTTTCAAGAAACATCACAAAGAAATGTACAAGCATTGGTTTTTAGGAAAAGTTGTTGTCACAAATTTTTTCCCCAGCCTTTAAATTGTAATAAGCAAACTTAGTATTCTGTTTCTGACATTTAAACATTTTTTTATCGAATGAAGGGGCAAGGGACCGATAAGAATATCGATAAAGCATTAGACCATCTTAACAAGTCAGCTGAGTTGGTAAGTATTTATTTTTAAAGGGTGAGTACATAGTGCTTAACACACATCGATGTAAGGGTAAAAAAACAAAGATAATTTGTTTATCTGATGTCTCTCACCAGTGGCCCTGGTTTGATTCCTGGCTTAGGCCATATGTGAGTAGAGTTGTGCGCTTGTTCTCTGCTGTGCCACAAGAGTTTTTCCCTGGGGTCTCTGGTTTTCCTTTCTCCGGAAAAATCAAACTCTTTCAATCCCTGGCTGTGCTCCGTGGTCATATATGGGTCAATGTGGTTGGCTGCCAAAGGTGGCTGGCTGCTAAAGGCACCCTTACATGCCTGCAGCTGGAACACATGAGGGAAAGCTTCATTAAAGATGGAAGCTGAAAAAACACATTCTTTTCATCTGGCAACTAATTACACACCATGTATGTTATCTCCAGGTAATTCCTTTTCCAAACAGTGGAGTTAATTGGATCATGCACAAACCATTAGTGCTGCTGACTGCCCCAGGCAAATTAACTGCTCATCCATTAAGTTTAATGACCCAAGTTATTCAATGTAAACACACTCACTCTGTGAAAAGGATGTATACTTTCTGAGTTTTGGTGGCCAAACTCAGAAATTCTTTTATGGAGCTTTCCCGTAATGACATTGTAGCCGCATCCTTCGCAAGTCAGCTTCTTATCTGTGAGTAAGGATGGTTAGCCTCCCAAATTTTTATTATAATTTGCATACTTCTAAGGAGTTGACATTGATTTAAGAATGCTTAAGGCCCAATGAACGGGGGTATCAAAGTGTAAGCAGGGCTCGAATTTTACACTGGACCACAGGCCCGAGGCCAGTAATTTTAGTGTCGGGCCAGTAAACTTATGACCTAACAAGTCCGATGGTCTTGTGTTTTTCAATTGAATAACAGAAACACATTATGTTCAAGTGTTGACTTTGGGTCTGATAAATTATCTTTCAATTCTATGAGTAATCAAGTATACTCTTCTCTTACTTGTCTCAGTTCTGGTTCATATAAAAGCAGTTAAATGCATGTTAAACTGTGGCAGCAAGTTTTTTTTTTCACATTTTGAATCTGGTCTTGTAAAAAAATGTCTGGTCCAGTAAAGATTTTGAGCTACAAGCCCTGTAGTCTTGTGGATTTTCTCCCCAAATTCGAGCCCTGGTGTAAGACTCTTCAACGCTTGGTTTTGAAAGTTTAAGTGAACGTCCATTGTTAAAGAGCATTTCAAGTAATAAACCAGTAGGGAAACTGACTGGGTAATTCTTTTTAATAGATTTTGGTTGAAAATATTTATTTTTGACTAGAGTGAGACTCTGAAATCATGTGCCGGTGCTCTACCAACTGAGCAATCTAGCCCTATGTTGGTGTTCTCCCTATTTTATCAATATCTTTGCACCTTATGGCAATGATATTGACAATGATATTGACAAAATTGGGAGATCGCCAACATAGGGCTGGATAGATCAGTTGGTAGAGCACCAGTTTTATATCAGCCTTTGAACTTCCGCGAGACTGTGCCTCCTTGAGTGGAAACTTTTTGAATGGTGCCGGGAAACAGGATAGTGGTCTCAGCGATCCACGTCACAGGTTCAAGTCATGCTCTTGTCCATTTTGTTTCTTTCTTCAACTCAAAATTATTCAAAATGAACTTCATCTTAAAACCTGTCTGCATTTGTTTTTATACCAAAGTTTTAAATCAGCCTTTCATTTTTTATATTAGGGTCATGCCCCAGCCTATACAGCTATAGGTTGGTACGCTTTGAACTTCCAGGGGAACACCATCAAGGCGGCAAAGATGTTTGACATCGCAGATCAGATGGGGCACAGGGATGCCTCACACAACCTGGGCTACCTGTATAAGACGGGTCGGTACCCTGGCAAGCAAGCAGATAACGTAAGTCTGATTCTCTAACGGCTTTAACTTTGGAACGATGGGTCGTCAAAATCAGCTCCAGTCTGTAGTAGCAATAAATTCAATGGTAGCCATATTTATAGTTGGATAATTTTATCCGTTCGAAGGGTTGAGGCGGAGGGGGCAGTGCAATAATAGGTGGTTATGGCCTCCCACTCCGACCCCAGTGCAGTCTTTCTCAAAGCCTTTTTTCCCCCTATTTTTTTAGCCTTTTAGAAAGGCTCTTCTGGGGTCATTGTCAATGGCATTTAGACCAAAAACTTGGCACTTCCTGCCAAAACTCAAACTGAGTTTATTTACTCATCAAATGGATAATAGTAAGAGCTTTCAAAGAACACCTTATCAGGGCCTTTAAGGAAAGTATTTCTTAAGATTGTAGAATGTTTAAGACATCACATCATATTGATATCAAGGCTGGTGTTTCAGTTGTCTTTGCTTTTAAATAATGCCATTTCACTATTTCTGAGAACGTCACATTTATATATATTGGAAACAGACACAGCACACAGTCTTCTTTTTATTTTGAGAAAACAGAATTAGCTAATGCAAACTGCTTGCCAACCAAAAGGACCTGTGGTGTAAATGCAAACTGGCCTGAGGTTTCGACCCTAGCAGAGTCTTTCTCGAAGGCTAAATGACAACACACACATAAACATGTATACAAGTGTATACAAGTGTAACAAGAGCAGTCTTTTTATTTCTAGGAAATGGCGTTCAAGTACTTCCAGAGGGCAGCAAACAAGGGTCATATAGACTCGGCTGGCGTCATTGGTGATATATACAATCAAGGAACTGAAAATATGCCAAGAAATAGTCAACAAGCAGCTTTGTAAGTGTGGCCGAGCTCTTGAGTGCATGGGACTTAAGTTGTAATTGCTCAGTTATTCTAGTGTGGGTTCGATTGCTGGTCATGACACCTGTGTCCCTGAGCAAGACATTTAACCACTTCACGTCTGTATTTTTAAAAAAATTCCATGCCCACCAGTGTTTGTTTTATGTTTTTTGGGGGGACTTTTTAGACCTTTTTGAGAAATTGTTTTCCGTCGTAAATGTCATTGTCACAACAAAACCCTGATATCCACTGGTTGTTTTGGACTAATTTTGACAAGGTCCCTAAAAAATAGGAAATAATCTGCTCTGCCAAAAACAATTGATGTCAAACAAATTATTTTGTTGTCTCCATTTGCTCGCTAGCAGCACCCTTATCAAGACGGGAGTTTGAGCTTCATCAAAATTGAGTTGTATAATTTGTTTTGTTGTTAATATTTCAGCTGGTCCCGCTTGGTTGGTGAGCAGAACCCTGAAATAGGGATGGCCTTACGTAAAGGTCTAAACGCCTATCTGGCCGGATCTTGGTAAGTATTAAGAACCAGATGAAAAGGGAATAAAAGCATGGAGTTGAAATCTTAAACAATCTGTTTAAAATTGGCAGTGTTATGGATGTGCGATATTGCACGCTATCGCAGAGCCCGATCCTGCAAGGTTTTAAATGGACGTTTAAGGCTGAGTCACCACTCTTTTATTCCCATACATAAATTCCTTTCCGTTAAAAATATCAAAAAAAATCTTTTAAAATTGAGTACATAGCTGACAGCTTAGCTTAGCTTAGCTGGCCCTGATTCTTCTTTGAATTTCTATCCATGTTGAGCGCAAAGTAGCTCCTAGCGCAAGCTTAGAACTTGCACCCATAAGTTTCAAACTATCCATTGCAAGTTTCAAACTATTATGTGCAAGTTTCAAACTCGCACAAGCCAAATACGCAACCAACCAACTTAAATTGGGCCGTGAAATTTGACTCGGCGCAATCATCTGATAGCGCCCTCTTTTGACTCAATTTCCTAAGGCCATTTTTAAACACTCCTCTATGACCCTAACCTGAACATCTGACGTCACACTTCAAGGCTCGTGAATAACGCCAGATACCAGCCTGACCAGTTTGACCTTGCATTCATTTCACACATATTGCATGAGTGCAATAAAACAACACCGCATGCATGATGTAAACATTCACACATGCAGACCACCGAAAGTGCAAGCTGACAAATTACATCACCTTGGACCAATCATAACACAGATAAGGAAAGCTTGTTATATCCAATGAAATCATTGTATCCAATGAAATCATTGGGCCTGTAAGACCAGTGCCTGTCTTTATCCTTACGGATAAAGACAGGGGACCCGTCTACTATGACCCTAAAAGAAAAATATGTATTGTGGTCGTACTTTCTTGTTAGACGCTTATCCTATTATCTATACAGGGGTGAGAGCATTGTTTACTACATGATGGTAGCAGAGACAGGGCTGGAGGTCGCTCAGTTCAACGTTGCTCACCTCTGTGAGGAAGATTATGTAAGTTCTGAATACAGTACCAACCTTGTTCCCATTGGTGTACAATCTCAACGTGCCATTTTTTCTCAGAATGCCTTACTCGATCATAATCCCTGGAAGAGTGACTTTGAAAAATCCAAATATATTGGATATATTAAATAGATGGTTAATCCATTCTGTGGTAGAGACTACGGTTAGGGTCAAGCACAAACCGATAGACCCCTTGCATTGGCCGCCATCGCTGAGGTCAAACTATGGAAACGAGCTTGCGCCACGCTCAACTCGCAGCCAATGAGAGGTCTAATCGACCTCAGTGAGGGAATTTGTTTAACTAGTGGCGTCGTATGTGAGGTTTCTATTGGTGGAACATGCATGACGTTTCATCTGTCATTTTGACATGCATACTGCTTGTCGTGAATTTATTGGCCTAGACTGGCCTCAGGTCTTTTGTTCAGTGTTAATATCCAGCCCTGGAGACTGCTAATTTGTTTGTTTGATTTGTTTTTAGGATGGAGTGGTGTCTACCTTCATTAGAACTGAGTGCAAGTGGAGATACTATAACATGTCTAGTCACTCTAGAACTCCTCACATTGTCTGTAAGTTTATTCATTTTGTCATCTACAGCAGCCTATGTCTGCCCAGTGCAACATTCTGGTGCTGCAACAGCCAACAAACTTCAAATAAAATTCCACAGTTTATCGGTTGCAGAGATGGGATCCTACGTCATGACAGAAGTAGTCATACAGAGCAAAATTTCATAACTCAGCTCACTGCGGAATTATGGTTCACAGCCCATAAAATTATGCGCTTGACCCAAGTTGAATAAAATGAGACCCAAGTTGAATTCAGTCAATTTATTGGTTGGTTGCAGAGGTGGGATCCTATGTTTTGACTGAAGTAGTCATACACACCCAATTTCATCGTTCAGCTTACTGCTGAATTCTTCGCTCTTAGACTATAGGACTATGTGCTTAACAGTACGCCATAAGCACAGAATTCCACAGTAAGTAGAGCCATGAAACTGGTCCCAGTTTGGTTTTAGTCAGTTCAACGGTTGCAGAGGTTGGATCCTATTTTGTGATACAGAGTCATACAGAGCCCAATTTCATGGCTGCACTAATGGCTTAAAAAGAGGACATTCTGGAGCTCCGAATCTCACTTCTACTTTGTGTTTCTTTGTTTTGAATTCATCTTGTAACATCGATCCTGTTATAAAGAGATAATATGACCAGTCCCAGTGATAGCAACTGTAGTTATGAGTTATGATCTCGCAAGACCAAAACATTTTGTTTGAAAACAGTAATAGGGGTTTTCACTACTTTCTTGTGAATCTGATGTCAGATTGAGTTTAATCTTTCATAGATTTTATATTTCATGTAATTGGGTCACATATGCGGATACTGGGTTTTTTTTCTTCAAAATTACAAATGTTGTCTGGATGCTTTAAATAGGTTTTCATTCCCTAAACATAACTTAATCGTTAGAGTTTGTAGCATATGTTTTTTTGTGTAAACATTATGATTTTGTATCAACACTGTTTTCGCAAGTGCTCTGTGCAAAAGCATTGTATCCCATTGCAAACTTCTTTTGTGTGTACATCCGAGCTGTTTTAGAGACGTAGAAAGTTTTGACAATTGTTATTGCATGCTACGCAAGTGATATTTTCAGCATTTTTGCACAGACACAACAATAATCACTTCAAACTGACATTTATTTCCGTACTTCATGAACATTTCTAAATAAGACATATTGAATGAAAGAAAGAAAGAACCATAAATGTATTTTTACAAAGCAAGGGCTTGTGGTGGAAGCCCTCAAAATTTAAATCTGAAAAACGTTTCTGTCAGAAACGTTTCTCAGATTGTGTATTCCTATAGGGATTATTCTTCCCGCATATTTTTATTGAATAAACCAGCAATGAATGAATGAATGAATTAATAAACAGGAACAAGAAGGATGGACAGACAGACAGACAGAAATGGTGAAAAAACAAACAAGTAATCTAAAACGAGAACATAAGCTGACAATAGAAAAACAAGAACATTTGCTGACTGACCCCAAAATTGAGAAAAGGTTATGGCAGACACTGGGAGAGGAGAGCTCTCTTATAAGTTCTTTCAAAACTTTGAATAATTTTTTGGTTTGTATTGTAGCACAATTGAAGATGGGAGATTATTTCTACTACGGCTTAAACGGTGAGCCAGACAATATCACTGCAGTAATGTTCTACTCAATGGCAGCCAAAAAGAACGACCCACAGGTAAGTAGCATTATTTTTTCACCATTTAACATCGCATTCAATCTGAACACTCAAAAACAAAATTGGACAGACTTCAGATTTTTTCCTCCATTTTTTCTGACATGCGAACGGCTGATTTTTTATTCAAAGCAGGTTGATTTTAAAAACAGTTTTTTATTGCTATCGTAGCTTATGTAAGTATGGAGCATTGAAAGGTACATAGTTTGTAGTTTGAACGAAAAGTATCTTCGATTAAACAAAAGAAAATTTTGAAATTTTTATACAATTTTTAAATGTCATTTTAAATTGGGGCTTGCGCTGTTGGACATGTCGGATGTGGTGCGAAATAAAATTAAATAAAGTAAAATAAAGATCATCCTTCACAAAAAAGAATTCTGTGTTCGAATGTTTTTTTAAATAATACATTCCCTCGACAGGAACGAAATAACGCTTTAAAGGAATGTAATAACAATTCGGGGAACAAAATATTATTTGAAGGGAACAAGTACATGTACCAGGGATGAGATTTTTCAGACTTTTGTCTGAATTCAGACTTTTTATGTCAGCCTGGTGAATAAAAAAAGCCTTTCATTTTCCCACATAAAAGAAAAACTTCTCTTTGGTCTACTTCACTAATATAATAATAATAATAGTGAAAATTTATATAGCGCCAAATCCATCGAAAACAATGCTCCATGGCGCTTACAGAGTAACATTTAAAAACAAAAACCCTATAGATAAACACAAAGCCATTAACAGAATTAACAAGAAGGTATTAAAATAAGTTTAAAATCAGCAAAAATTACAAGCAAAAAATTACAAGCAATTATAGAAATCTGCAATATTTTAAAATGCAAAGGTAAGTAAATGTAAAAACAGACCAGCTGTGACCACAATAAAATTTGTAAAAAAGAGACATACACCAAAACTTAACTCCAGAAAAAAAAATTAAAGAATGGAAAATAAGTGCAAAAAAGAGACCTTTAGGGATAATAAAAAAAACACAAGAATAACAAAAACATGGGTCTATATAATCATAAAAATGCCTTTCGGAAGAAATAAGTTTTCAGCCCGGATTTAAAAACATCAATACTCTCTGTTTCCCTTAGGCACAAGTTCAGCTGGTTCCATAATTTAGGGGCAATGGCAGAAAAAGCTCTATCCCCAAAAGTGCATAATCTGGTGTTACAGTGCTGTAGTCTGGTTTTATCACATGACAACCGTGTGTTTCTACGTGAACTGGAACCAGTAGTATGCAGTAATTCACTGAGATAAACAGGGGCTAGACCATTTAAACATTTATGAACTAACAGACAAATTTTATACATGATTCTATAATTCACCGGAAGCCAATGGAGCTTCATAAGTACAGGGGTT
Organism: Leptasterias polaris; assembly: GCA_037783415.1. Lineage (NCBI taxonomy): Eukaryota > Metazoa > Echinodermata > Asteroidea > Forcipulatida > Asteriidae > Leptasterias > Leptasterias polaris. The sequence goes on from JAZGTN010000009.1 coordinate 11,863,169, forward strand.
ATATGCTCAAATTTTCTGGTTCCTGTGAGAATCCTGGCAGCACAATTTTGTACTCGTTGTAATGGTGCCAGTGTGGACTGGGGTAAACCTGCAAACAAGGCATTGCAATAATCTATCTTAGACATGACTAGCATTGTGATAACCTGCTCAGTGACAGAATAATTTAAGTATTTTTTGATCTTACTGATATTATGCAGATGGTAATATGCATTGCGAGATACCTCACGAATATGACTTTGCATGTTTAACTTACAATCGAAGATGACCCCAAGATTTTTCAACTGTTTAGAGGATGTAATGCAGTGACCTCCAATATCAATGTCTACAGCAGAAACTTTCTTCAGGTTCGTAGTCGTGCCAACAACAAGAACTTCAGTCTTGTCAGTGTTTAGTTTCATGAAGTTGAAGGTCATCCACAGTTTTATATCGGTACAGCACTTCTCAATGACATTGACATTGGCTGCAGTGTCATCAGATGTTGGTGATGTTGAGATGTAAAGCATGGTGTCATCCGCATAAAAGTGACAAGTCAGGCCATGCTTGCGGATCACTTGACCCATGGGCAGCATGTACACGTTGAACAACAGTGGTCCCAATACTGAACCTTGTGGGACACCGTACTTGAGCTGATAAGCTGAAGAACCTGTTTTGTTGTCTTTGCATATTCTGACAGTTTGGAATCTGTCAGAGAGGTACGATCTAAACCAGCGTAGAGTATCCTCGGACAAACCAATATGCGACTGAAGCCTCTGAAGAAGTATCTGGTGATCAATTGAATCAAAGGCTGCGCTGAGATCCAGCATGACCAGGATAGCTACTTTGCCCTGGTCAACACTTAATAAAATGTCATTCTGGATAAAGGTGAGAGCAGTCTCTGTCCCGTGGCATCTACGGTAGGCGGATTGATAGGGCTCATTCAGTTGATGATCAGACATATATTCTGTCAATTGTTGAGCCACCACTTTCTCCAAGATTTTGGAGCAAAAGGACAAGTTTGTTATTGGCCTGTAATTTATTGGGTCCTCAGCAGCGTCGTTTTTCATTTGTCGACGTTTTGGAATCGGTGTGACAGAGGCTGACTTAAGTGCTCCAGGAACTACTCCATGGACAATCGATGAGTTTATGATGGATGTAATTACTGGGGCCACAACCTGGGAACATGATTTTAGCAACTTCGTTGGGATTGGATCCAGATGACAAGATTTCGCAGGTGATGTGCGAACAATTTTCTCGACTTGAATCGATGAAACTGTTTTGAGTGAAAGTTTACTTTCCGGGCTGTGAGTAGGATTCGTATCTACGTGACCCTGCACCACTGCAGATTCACGATGCACAGCTTCCTTGCAGTTCATACGTATCTTGTGAATTTTTGATTGGAAGAACTTGCTAAAGAGATGCGCGATCTCATCTGCTGAACCACATGAAGGTAGACAAGTTTTATTTTTACGACCAAGTAGGTTGTCTAGCACTTTAAACATGCGATTTGCATCACCTCGGCAGTCACTGATGAGGTCTCTGTAGTAACTGCATTTGGCTGTTCTGAGAAGTCCGATGACCTTGTTCTGTTGATTTTTGTACAAGTCTCTGTCAATTGTAAGTTTCGTTGAGCGCCATCTGCTCTCTAGTCTCTTTCTCTTCGCCTTCTCCCTGCGCAGATCATCAGAGTACCAGGATGTATTGGGACGAAAAGTACGAGTTTTTGTCACTAGTGGAGCATGTTTATCTAGAAGATTGCCCAACACTGTATTGTAAGTATCAGCAAGAACATCTGGGTCGGTGTCTGCTGCAGCTATGTCAACAAATGATGATCCGGTGACGTCCTGAGCAAACCGAGTAACATCGATGTGTAACACTAGTGCTTAGGACACTGTTCCTAAAAGCCCTTTGAATTCCAAACCCTCCCTAGGGGTTACCAAAAGGTAGAAACACCATCATTTCAATATAAATGTAGGCCCTACATGTACGTCCTAAAGTTTGGATCCAACATGTAGTTTCAGACTCTTTTGCCAGCGATGACTCTCATCCCTGAAATATATATTTTACTTTTTTGTTAATCTTAAAAAAAATTCAAAAAGTAAAACCTGGTGGACTCAACGGTTATCAGGAGGATGAAAGGTTACTATCGCATTCCAACTACATGTACTTTTGGCAATGCAAAAATAGTAGGCCTAGTGTGGTACATGTATTTGTTGTAGAACGTACATCAGTCACCTTATAAATTTATTTATTTATTTTTTCTTTTTTTCTTGTTGTTCTACCATATTTCTGGTTTGTTTGTTTGTTGTCGAGGGAACGTACACATGTAATTTGGACTGATCAATGTCTTAGGGGCCTGTGTAGGTTGTCAATACAGACTTTTGAGCTGGATGGATGTAGACTGGATCTTCATGCTTTGCCATAGTAAAACATATACATAAACAGCACCAGTCTACTTACAACATTACACAGCAATATCCCTTAAATTTGACACTTGCATTGGCTGGAAAAGCTTATATGATGACCTTTGACCGGGGTTTTTTTCTGATAATTTCTCGTTAATTCATGTACATGTAACTACATGACATTTTTGTATTTAACAAATATATAAAAACCATCTAGAAATAATTGTCTATGATTCTAGATCACTAAACTAAACTACATAAAGGTTAACCGGTGATTCTTTATTAAACTTAATTCCAAAGTTAGAAAATAAAATCTTACCCTGGCTTATCCGAGTAACACTTGTAAAATTTCTATAGTCCACAACTGAACAGAGCTCAATTTCATGGCTCTGCTTACTGTAAGCAAAGAATCGGCGCTTACTGTAAGCAGGGAATTCCGCGCTTTCATCAAGCATATTTCACGGGTTAGCAGGGAATTTTTGCTTGTGCGCTTGCGGAGTCCTCGTTACTAGGCATTCTAATTCTACGCTTACACTTGGAATTTGGCGCTTGCTCGGTAAGCAGAGAATGGTGATCATCGCAAGCGCAGAATTCGGCAGTAGGCAAAGCCATGAAATTGGACCAAGGCAGTCACATGAAATGGTAACAAAAATATGAAATGTATCTAATATACTGCATCTAGTCTTATGAGTTGAAATAAGCAACATATTGTAATTCTAATCTTTAGCAATAAACATAAATACCCTCCACCGACAAAACATAATGAATGGTTAAAAACACTACCAGCCATCATGAAAGCATGATGAGAGTGAGACTGTGTGTGATCCACCATGCAATATACACTTGTCCTACATGACAACAGGTGTTGTGTACCTGACAATCTCAGTCTTCCTAAGATGCTGTCCATGCTGTACACTCATGTATAATAAGAATAACAATAACAATAATATAGTCTTATATAGCACACATATCTACCAATAAGGTACTCAAGTCGCTTGAACAGACAGAAACATTCTAAGACGGGTTTCTGAATTTCTTTTGAATTATGAGACCAAATATTTGTTGCACCTTATAAGGGTTTACTAGGTGCTGCGGCGCTTTCAGCGGGCACTGCCAGACACACCGGGACAAACCCCTTTTCTTAGCGACAAGTGTAACTGGGTTTTTTTCCTGTGCATTACACAACACACAGGACCTACGGCTTTATGTTTCATCGGAAGAGAGAATCAATAATGGTTAATTGTTACTTAAAGGGCCTATGCGATGTGTTTTTTTATAAGTTAAAGTCATAAAGTGATCCTACCTGAACAAATATTTACCCATTTTACCTTTGGTTTCATCGCGTTTACGTTATTAAAAAAATATTTTAGGGGTGCCCAGTACGCCATGCCCATTTTCTTATTAACATTAGAATGTGTGACGTAGACTCCGGAGATGGGCACACTTCCTGGTTCAACATGGCAGCACTATTGTGTGTCACACGTATACTGTTCAGTGTTAAGTTTCTTTAGTTTGTTGCCGCACTCCTCCAAAAAATAGCGTAGTTATTCAGAATGCCACCGACCTGTGCTGTTGCTGGTTGGAGCAACACAACACCACTGAAGATGGTTTCAGTCTCCATCGTTTTCCCTCTGACCCCAAATTTCGAAGAATTTGGACTGCGAAAGTCAAGCTGACTCGGGCAAAGTGGTCAGGGCCAACTGAGCACTCGGTCAGCAAGTGTCAAGACCGGGACTCAAATCCACACTCTGCTGATCAGAATTACTAGAGCTTGAGTCCAGTGCGCTTAACTGCTCGGCCACTTCACGCAACTTTAATCAAAAAATCTTTGGCCATGAGACATGGCTGCCATTTTGGCCTATGGCCGGACCCAAGGCTGGAATCTCGATCTGCTCAGACTTCGTTTTCAAACCGCAATTTGAAAATTTCTTCAAAAACATTTGCAAAGAATTACTCATAATTTTATCACAATTTTTACATCAGATTGTAGGCCTTTGACCCTGCTTCAACTTTTGCACAGAGATGATACCAATTTGACCTTTAACTTTTGGTCGAAATTGGACATTGAGGTATATAATGACCCAGATTTAAACTGTACATGTATTTCTCCAGAAGTACAGTTGCTGGCTGTTACTCTCCATTGATCGTAAGGTTCAAAGTTCACAAAGCCTGATTTGGCTTTAAGCTGTAATAGCCAGTTGTACATGCGAACCACAAATGCGAGTATTGTTGCTGTCGGCTCACAAAGACACACCTTCAAAACTTCCATTACCTTCGAACTTCACTGCAATATTAGATGACAGCACTTTAATCAAAATTTCTTAATTCCAATGTTTAGAACCACAATTCATTTTTCATAAATTGATATTTCCCTCAAAGAAATGGATTTTTTTCCCCCATAACACTTCACCAACTCTTCTCATTTGTACATGTCTACACTGAACACCTTTTGCCTAGTTTTCCTTATTACCAAATAATAACTCTTCAAACCCTCTGAAAGACCTTCACAGAATGTCTGTCTGCAACCACCAGCTCACCGATCGGGCTGAAGGAAAGTCCAATGGGATTGTACAGGTTTCTCGCTACTAACCCAATATAGCTTCCCTCAAGACTGTAATGGTGGATCTCACCGGTACCCCGCTCCACCCCAGTGTGCACTGCGATGTAAATATCTCCAGTCTTATCAGTGCAGATACCAGTGGGCTTCACAGACTTGGCTTTGATGACGGTTGAAACATTGAAATTCTCCCTTCCGGAAAATTTGATGGATACAAGTCTTGACAATTCGTAGTTGGTGTAGATCAGGGATTGTGTTTTGTTGCAGATAGCGATGTTTTTGTCTATCAGCTTGGCTAGTATGGGGATCGGGTTTGATCTTTTTTCGTCATAGAGAAGTATCTTCTCTTTCGTACCTATAGCTATCTTTCCGCTCCCTGCATCGATACATTTGGCTGATGTGAAACCCTCTGGTAAATCCAGTCGTTTAATGAAGATCCCCTCCTTGTCAAACACCTTAACTGCTGAGTCCAACACCAGTATGTTCTCCGAAGTGGATAAGGCGATGTCAATAGGGGTGTCGAGGATCCCCCTTGGGTCTTTGCTATTGATGGTACCTTTGTGAACACCCTTTGATGTTAAGGTTACCACTCTCCTGTTTCCAGAGTCCAAGACTACCATGTCACCATTTGAACAGGCAACTACGGCCTTCGCCCATTCAAAATGACAGGCAGGGACGGAGTTGTTTCCAAAGTCTTCCTTAAGGGTCCATACTTCTTCAAGTAGCAACTCCCCAAGGATGTTGCCACTGGTCGAACTTTCTGCAAAGTCCATGAAGGATAGATCAAGAGGGACACTCTCTGCTTTCTTTAAGGAAACCTGTTTCAGATTCTTCAAGACCTTTTCCTTCAGGTTGATGATGTCATGGCAATCTCCATCAGTAATGATGCTTCTAACCTTTCTCAAGATGAATTCTTTTTCTGTTGCATTAGTGTTTGCAACCGTGAAGCAATTGTCAAGTACTTCTTCTCTGTCTTTTGCCACAGACTCTGCCTTGGCCTTGAGGTTGTTAAGTCTTCTAGTAAGCTTTCCTACCTCTGACTTTTTCTTCTTTGCCATCTTGTCAAGCACTTCCTTCACATTGGATTCCAAGTTCTTTTTGGCTCGTTGTGCTGAGGTCTTTGCAACTTGGTGCTCCTTAATGTTTACCTCCAGTGGTGATAAGAGCTCTAGGATCTCAGAGCGGCTTGATGCTTCTGCTGTTTTGAAATCAACAAAGTTATGATGGGGCCTACTGTGATTCAAGACAGTACATAGCATACAGATCATCTCTTTACAGGTGATGCAGAATATGCAAAGGTCCTGCACCACGTGCTGTCGGCACTTCTGCACTTTGTCAACCTTTTTTCTTTTCAGGGTTGCCTTACCAGATCGTAGATCTTCCAAAGTATCGAGTTTATGCAACACATTCTTGGTGAATCTCTGATGTGCCATCTTGCAGTCAAAACACATGAACTCATTGCAGTCTAGGCAGTGAGCGACGGAAGGTTGCTTATTATCACAAGCTTCGCAAAGAATTGGAGCTTCTTTGAGCGAAAGCTTTAGCTGGTGTGCTTGCTCTTCAGCTAACTTAGTGGTAATGAAGTCTTTGCAAAGACCCGACACTCCCATCGGCGGGACATCAGTGTCCTGATAACATTCTGGGCAACGTAGTATTTTCCGACTTCCCGAGCTGGTCTTGTAAACCTCAGGCTTCTCAAGGCACCTTACACAGAAGCTATGAAGGCAGTCAAGCAATCTTGGATCTGTGTATTGCTGATTGCAGATCTTGCAGATGACACTCTGGTGACTAGTGGAAGCCATATTCTCACTAGTTGAAGAGAAACCAAAAGAAAAAGAAGGTCAAGGTCAAGGTCAAGGTACACAGTCAACCCTCTTACTGTTCGACCATGCATGAATCGTTTCTCAGATTTCTCAGGGTTGGTGTTTGTTCATGATTGCTGCAGCCAGAGATGCCTAAGGTGCCCGCTTTTACCTTGCTAAACGTGGATGGATTTGACGTTCTGTTAAAATACCCCCTCCCAATTTATTATTATTAATTATTTTTTTTGGGGGGGGCTTTATTCTGAGCAAGTTGACACTGTATTCAGCTGAAACTTTCACAGGGGACTTTTATTGTATCTTCCTTTATAAATTTGCCTAAATAAATGCTCTGCAGAAATGAAATGTATTTATCAGATTAAATCTCATCATTTTTGTGTACTAAAGATATTGAACTGAAAAACACAAGACCATGAAACATGTACGATCGTGAGTTTACTGGCACGACCCTAAATTCACTGGTCTCATGGCCTGCTCTCCAGATTAAGTTTTGTACCCTGTAGAGCGGGCTGGTGGCAATTGCTACTGTTGCCTCTTTAAATTTAATGGAATAGTCTCGTAATTTTTAGAGTGTCAACCATTTATAATCTCTGATCAGGTAATTTTTTTTACATTACTTAAATTCTTAGGTTTTTTTGATTTTTTTTGGGGGGGGGAACTTTTCTTGAATCTTTTGTTACCAAATGTTTAAATCAGGACCCTAGTTTCTCCATAAACAGCACTACAGTAAGAAATGGGAATGTACTTTGTAAAAGTCTTTTAAGTTGTTACTCTTTGGTTCACAAATTAATTTGCCACATTTTATTTTCCTGAATATTATTTAGGGATCAACAGTGTGGGGAGCCGGTCTTCACTGCGTGGTGATGACCACGTTGGTGTTGGTGGCCGGCCGCTGTTAGGGACCGAGCCGAAGGCGAGGTCCATTTTCAGCATCCTTTCACCAGCCAATTTTGTAATATCGAAGAGAAATAGGCACGCCCGTTAATAACAAAAGCCTTATTATTGGGAACGCTGACAGAAAAGAGTATTTTTTTGTGGATCGACTGATAACAATTTAGGTAGGGGTTAGATTTTTGTATCCTTTGTTCCTCAGACCAAAATAAAATAGGAAGGTTTATGTTTTTTTGTTTTTTTTTAACTAATCGTTTTCATAATTTTGTCTTTGTTTATATTTTTTAATGTGCGAAATTTGCAGTAAATTGCGAACAAAGAACTGGAATTCGTTCATAAATAAATTTTTAGCCTTGAAAATTGAGATTAATTTGTGAAATGTTGAGCATGTTTTTCACAATTTGGGGGAGAAATTGGTAGTAAATGGAAAATGTGTTGTTTTAAAGGATGTGTAAAACATTTGTATGATTGAAAATATAATTTTTCCCAGATTTGCACATAAGTTACATGGTATAAAGATGGTCATGGTGGAAAACTTCCCTTGAAATAGATTTGCTTAAAATGCTGTAATTTTTAGGCAATTAGTAAAACTGGTGAGATAATTTGTTGTTTGAAAACAGTGAGAACATGTTATGGGGTTTTTCTCTGTTTTGTCATGACTCCAAAGACCGATTTAGCTTAAACTTTCACAGGTTTGTTATTTCATATTGGGTCACATCAAGTGTAAGGATACTGGTCTTTGACAATTACATGTACCAATTGTACATGTACATTGTATTTAAAAACCTGCTTCGATAGCAATTGAGGGACTAAACTTATCATTTTTACCTGTAAGTTTGAAAGGTAGACAACAAGGAAAAATATATAAACTCTTATCAATCATTATGCACAGCCACTTATAAATGTAGAAGTTTAACCATTAGCCCAGGTTGGACTCCTCCATTGCATACAAGGTCAGTGCAGTGCAACAGACACTGATGTCCTACATGGGTCATGTAACACAGCATGAAAGGCCCGGTAGGCCCAGCATGAAAGGTTTTACATGCAAAGCCAAATAGTTAATTTTTTAGAAATCCTTAGAGAACAATAAAAACACTCACCTGTTTTGGTTGTACATTTTGTTGGGGGTTACTACAGAATCCACAGTGTGAAAATTAAATACACGGGTGCTATTTGAATCAAAGGTTGGTTGTGACCAGTGTGAGTTTTTCCCAGCTGCCTTAAAATGTACCAGACCTGACTCTGTACCTTCATGCATGCAATCTGAACGTACAGTGAGCTTGCATACCTAGCTGTTTCTCAGCTTGGGGAAAACCCAACAAACAGAAATAGACAGCTGGTATTATAATTGGCTTTTCCAGCACTTTGCCTTTGGTTGTTTCTGTTTTTTCTACTTCTTATTTGAGTTCTATCCTTAATCACAGAGACGTTGTGGCGAATTTTCTGGACGGCACTTTTGCCACCAAACAACCTCAGATATTGTTCAACTTTGATGACCGTTTGTTATCATATGCATATGTTTGTATACACCAACTGAGGATACTGGTCTTGTAAAAATTTTGGCTCAATTGTTTATAATTGCAAGGTCATTGAAGTTGCAAGAAAATAATGAAAGAAAAAAACACCCTAATTATGCCAAAATTATGAAGACTTTCTCAGATTTCTCTACCATTGTCTACTCTACTTCAAAGGGGATCGTGAAGGAACACCTATGGGTACATGATGTTATTATTTGTTGGATATTTGGTCATGACGCTAGATTACCAAAAAAAATCCAAAAAGAACATCAAATTGATAATTAATATCAACATATGTATAAATGTGTTTTGGCAAGATTACATTATAGAAGTGTACAATTGTACAGCAGGACGGAAGTACAAAAGAACCCGGTACAAAACGTGCCGGGTCATTAGGTCATGAGCTCTTTTGTGCACATATTATTCAGTACCTTATGGAGACCAAGAACAAAACCATAGAGGGAAAAATAAAAGGTCTCAATAGAGTAATTCTATAAAGACCAGAGTGCTCCACCAGAAAATGTGTGTACAAAGTCTTTAAGAAACTGTTCAGTACAGAGACAAAGGAAAGAACAAAAGATGTCTCCATAGGGATGCATTTTTTTTAATGTGTGCTTTCCAAATAGTCTTCTATTTTTAAAGAAAGCCATGATGTAATAAAATGCTTGAACATTTGTTTTTAACACATATTCAACATTGGTAATTGTCTTAAATATCCAAACTTGATGTGACCAAACATACACATGAAATAACAAACCTGTGAAAGTTTAAGCTAAATCAGTCTTCTTATAAAATAATTCACGTCGTACTTACAAAATTCCTGCAGTAAACGATTTAATACTCCTTCTGTAATGTGTTAGGCTTCTATCTTACATAGGCTTCATATCACAATAAAAGCTAAATCCATAAGAGGACGTCTAAAATATAAAGTGATCTCCTGTGCTGATTTTAATCCTACAATGCAATACTACTAATAATAATAATAATAATTTATTGATTTTATATTGCGCTCTCTCCAGGACCAGCCTGTTCGAGGGCGCATAACAGTAAGAAAATTACATACATGTAGTAAACAGTTTAAGAAAAGTACACCAGTAATTATAAGCAAAATAGATAACAAAGCCTTACAGGCAAAAAAAAAGGTGCATGAACACCGTAAAACAATAAAAGCTGTAAAAACAATACAACTTTGGTACAAGAAAGCATTTAAAAAGTTTACAAACAAATATAAACCATAAAAACCGACAGATACAAAACTCACTGCACATTACCGAAGGCTTTCTTAAAAAGGAAAGTTTTAAGTTGAGATTTAAGAAGACTTTGTGAATGCAGTTTACGAATGTGTGAAGGCAAGTTGTTCCATAGATTAGGTGCTGCTGAATAAAATGCTCTATTTCCTAAAGTAGCCAGCATTTTGCCCTTTGGATATTCTAAAAAGACTTCACCTGTTGATCTGAGGTTGTGACACCTTTGACTTCTGACAGTAATTATTTCATTTAAATAAGAAGGAGCAAGGTCATGTAAACATTTAAAAACCATTAGTAAAATCTTGAATTCAACCCTAAACTTAACAGGAAGCCAGTGTAAGCTGGTAAGAATGGGAGTTATGTGACTCCAACGGTGAGAATTCGAAACCAGCCGAGCTGCAGCATTTTGAATCCTTTGTAGCTTTGACAACTGACAACTAGGCAATCCATAAAGTAACCCATTGCAATAATGCAGGCGGCTAGTAACAAAAGCATGAATTAAAATAGTAAGTGATCTAGATGACAAATACTTGCTAATACGTTTAATGTTGTAGAGATGATAATAAGCTGCAGAACAAACTTTAGTAACATGGGTAGACATAGACATTGTAGAATCAAACCATGTGCCTAGATTCTTAACATAATTTACAGGCACAATATTAGCATCACCAACAACAATACCGGGAATGTTAATCTTAGACAGCTGTTGTTTTGTCCCGAGACAAATAAATTGTGTTTTAGTGTCAGCATACTACAGCATATTGAATACAAAATGGTATTAACGTAGGAATACAGTCACTCGTGTGAAGGACAAAAGGTCAACACAACACGAGGCTGGCTACATACACACACACACACAATTACAATATACAAAAACGAGGTGTTCGGCATGATATTAAAATGTTGGTCGTAATAGTATTACTAATACATCCCAGCTGTCGTATTCGTAATTTTTTAAAAGCCACCACTTGTCAAGTAATGGACAAAATATATGACAAGTACTTGTACACCAAGTAAATTGCGACGTTTTTTGTAAACGATGATATTTACATAAATCTTACAATTTTCATCGCCGTGTCTGAGAGACATACTCAGCGGGCCTAGAGCGCCTTCGGCAGGCATGGTCACGTCGATCAACGTGCCGTCGGTCTCGATGTTTGATGAGAAGCGAATCAATTCCGATCTTTTTTCAGATTGAGTTTAAGTCGGTTATTAAACGTCATACATATTACTAAATCAGGTGGACATCTCAGTGAGAACTCGTCTTTTGTTCGTTGTTTACCATCAAACCATCAGACGGGCAAAAAGGAAATCACTTAAGTTTAACTTCGCACGAGTTAATGATAAACTCATCGTGCCAAACACCATGTTTTGTTCGATCGACGTTTGACATGTCCAGCTGCACACATACACAATACATGGCTGGACTACACACAGGCCTCGTGGACTTATGACACTGTCATCAATGGAGCGGAACAGCCAGCCACACACAGCGCTGTGTACATAGTTAACATGCTGGTTAATACATATGTGGGCTTTACCGTCCGATTTTGAAGAAAATATTCAAAGGCAAACTTTGACCTTCCGGTACGACCAGAAGGAGAGGTCATACGATTTTGGCGTTAACTTTTCAAATGTAGCCCCAGTCTTGATCTATCAGATGCTCAATTATGAATATCATAGTTGTAAAATTCAAAGACATACAGCGTATAGCAAATGGTCACTTTTTAAACTTAAAAACCTTGTAATTTGACACCCGATGACGTCATCATGACGTAACTGAAACGGTTTCATCTCCTAATGGTTATCTAACTACATGTAAAGTTTGAAGTGTGCTTTTGTTAGCGGACAATCGACGGCCAGAAGAAGAAGAAGTAAAAACTAGACATAATTTTTTGTAGGAAACAAAAAAGAGGTGTTCGGTGTGACCTCGTGTTTCAAAGAAATGTTATAAACATGTCTGTGTATTAAATATTGATATACTTCTATAGAGTCTTTAGAATGGTGGTTCTAAAGATTTGACCAAACTTTTTGGATGTAACACATCCCAGCTTGAGTACATGCAAAGTTTCCATTTGATCACCAAAGTTGTTCTGTACATATAGATCTTGTAAAACACTAGCTTGGTGGTGACATAACATGAAAATTGATGACGTCGTGAAAACGTCACTCAACATTATATCCTTGTAGGACCTTCCAAGTCTAATGCAAAATGAAATTTGACTATAGCTTGATTAAACTGAAGATATTTTTATTTTATTTCAGCCACATCCAACAGCGCAAGCGCCAATAACAGGATGGATAAAAACATTAAATTACATAAAATAGCACAATAAAATTATTTAAACAAACAAAACAAGACAGAGATTAAAATGGTGAACAGTTCTTACATCAAAAAAATTAATAAAAAGTATGTAAAATATAAATAAAATATGTAACAATTGGTCAAAATTTCAAAAATTTTTAAAACAAAAATTGATGACGTCATCAAGTCGTCACTCTAGCTTTAAGTAGTCAATATCACTGTCTATCAACATGCCAAGTTTCAACTCAGTCAAACTTGTGGTTTTGTAGATACACAGCTTCAAAAAGTAAACCTTTAAGGCGATACCACGTGACACACGATGACGTCATCAATCTAAAACTTCACACATATGTTGTCTGCATGAAGGTCATTATGTATACCAATTTCGAAACGGTTATCATAAACTTCGCCACAGACATCTAGTAAAAGTGTATTTTTAATTGTTTTCAACCTGCCGCTAGAGGGCGCTCTTGACTTTTATGACGTCACTTGTCTTATTTTGTTAAACCAGACTCTTGCTCGACTATAACACCGTTAAAAAAAACTTCAAAAAGTGTGCCACTTTTAAATTACAAGGCACTTCCTGTTCCTTCCTGTTTCGACCGGAAGTAGAGGTCAAGTCATGTCACGCACACAATAAAAAATGAAGACCCATATTACCTCTATATAATCCCGCAAAAAGTAACCGACGGTCTCTTCATCTTGATTTGATATGGATTTTCAAAGATTAAATTTTTTTATTTTAAAAACCTTGTAACTTGACACCTAATGACGTCATCATGACGTAAATGAAACTGTTTCGTCTCCTAATGGTTATCTAACTATGATAGAAATTTCAAGTTTATATGAGCTTGGGAAGTGTGCTTTTGTTAGCGGACAAGCGGCGAAGAGAAGAAGAATCTGAAGAAGTTTTAAAAAAAATTAAAAAAACGAACAATAACAAGAGGTGTTCGGAGCTACGCTCCGCTCCGAACACCTAACTAGGCTTAACGTGTTTGTGACAACAAACACTAGGTGTTCGGGTATCACTGCTGTTTTAATGCGTAAGCTATATCATTGAATCGCTGAAAACAATGCTGATAGCTTTTGAAATTTCAGAGAAAGTAAAGTATAAATAGTTTACACAAGAAATAAAGGGCTGCTCAAAATTTTATAAATTTTATAAATAACAACCTTTTGTTTAGGCAAATTTGAAAACCTATGACATCATTATGAAGTTAGAATGTTTTTAGCGAGACATAGGCATTTAAATATGTGCCTGGTAGAAAACAAAGATTAACTTAGAAAGTAAGTTTATTTATTTTTCGATGGTTATCGTTTTTTTATTGATAAAAAACCACACTATACATGTTCACATTATTAGGTTACAATTCAGAAAAGTTTTTAACAGGGTTTCAAATCCAGTGAGGTGGATACTCGGTTCAGGAAACATTGATTGTTCAATACAAAAACACTGATGATGATGTCGCTAAAATAAGTCAAGCAAGTTCTGAGCTGGCAGTTGTATTATTTAAAAAGCTTAATTTGCTTGATTTTTGGATATTGATTTTCCTACAGAACAGTTTGTTAATTTTTAGACTATTGAAAAAGGCACTTGTTTTAAATCATAATGCAAAACGAAGGCAAATCATGAAGACGGCAAATCTAAGCCTCTCTTGAACTTTGACTTATAACATAATGATTTATAAGTTCTATTTCTACCTGTATGGTGCATCATACAGGAAATGAGGAATGCAACACAACAACACGTGGAAAATCTGTCACTGGATCCAAGACCATGCCGGTGGATGTGCTGTATTCTGAAGAAGAAAAAAACAATATTACAAAATAAACAAAGTATGACTCTAAGAAAATTAAGTCAAGCTGAAACTGTTAAAATAAACAAAAATCAAGACTTAAAACGTTTCATAATTATATAATAATACTACTAATTTATTGAATTTATATTGCGCTCTCTCAATGACCAGCCTGTTCAAGGGGGTGGGGGGGGGGGGGGGGTCAAAACAGTAACAAAAATCAAACTTAGGAAATTGCACAAGAAAAAGTTAGTGGAAAAAGAAGGTGCACATATTGTTTTAGAAGTGAACAACTTATAAACAAAACCTACTTTACTTAAAGGCACTGAACACGTTTGGTAATTGTCAAAGACCAGTATTCTCACTTGGTGTATCCCAACATATGCATAAAATAACAAGCCTGTGAAAATTTGGACTCAATTGGTCATCGAAGTTGCAAGAAAATGATGAAAGAAAAAACACCCTTGTTGTACAAATTAGTGTGCTTTCAGATAGGAATAAAAGGCTTCTGGCCAGAAGTCTTTTATTATTTTAGTGAGAAATTACCTCTTTCTCAAAAACTACGTTACTTCAGAGGGAGTCGTTTCTCACAATGTTTTATACTATCAACAGCTCTCCGTTGCTCGTTACCAAGTAAGTTTTTATGCTAATATATATTTTGAGTAATTACCAAACGTGTACGATGCCTTTAACACAAACGTCATCAAAGTTGCCGACAAACATTCATCAGTCGGACCATTTTCTGACTTTAGTGACACAGCCAACAATCATACCAATCCCCCATCACACTAAACGTTCTTTAGTTTTAAAAACATCACCAACGCCACCACTTGATGATAAAAGATAAACTTTATAACATAACTTTGATTTTCACACAAAGCTTACCGTTTTATCACCGTGTGGCACCGATATAGCATCGATAAACACTGCCGTGGACGCCGTCCGAAACACCCATTCATGAGCTGATGTCAAGTCTCTGCTTCTCGGTGTTTGATAAACACATAACCAATGTTCGTCTTTTTCTGCTTGCATTTTCTCAAACAATTACAAGTCATACGAATCACTGAAGCAGGT
Organism: Leptasterias polaris; assembly: GCA_037783415.1. Classification (NCBI taxonomy): domain Eukaryota; kingdom Metazoa; phylum Echinodermata; class Asteroidea; order Forcipulatida; family Asteriidae; genus Leptasterias; species Leptasterias polaris. Next base: position 11,878,757 of record JAZGTN010000009.1, read on the forward strand.
GGTCATCTCAGTGAAACTTCGTCTTCAATTCCATATTGATCATTAAGCCATGAGAAGGGCGAATAGGGGAACAATTAGACGCTGAATATAAGCGGTATTTAGATCTATAATCTTAATAGTACGCCATTGATAAGATTGAACTACGTTGTAAGTACGATGATCTGTGGCGTGTCAAAATATGAAACAACTAGACTACAAGCGTGTTTGATGGACTTTGAACCTTGCGGTTGATTCAATGCAGCAGCCGCGGTCACCGTTGATCGCGTATTGTGTATGTTCTCAGTGCAGTTTATTTTCCCGCGGTTTGACAGCGGGTCAATGTATACCTGATTTCTACCATAAATGAATTTCAAAAAGGTAACATCTCTGTGGAAAAGTTTGAGAAGGCTTAAGGACCTACAATCTGATATAAAAATTGTCCGTAGTGTATGTGTAAAAAGTAGGCCCCCCTATGAATATTTCTTAAAGTATGAAATTTTCAACTTCCAGTTTGAATAGGAAGTCGATGACAATCGGCATAAGACTCTGTGTATAATGCTACATTTTTCAAAACCTCTCCGATGATGTATAGATTGTTATAATAGCTTATGTACTTCTTGGGTTATGGATTGTTGAAGTATTAAACTTTGATTTACTGTATTTCAACACCTGATGGCATCATCATGACGTCACAACTACATAATGGAGGTCCTCACATGGTGTAAATTTGAAGTTGATCTGATAAACAGAAGGCAATATTTTTGCCGGGAAAGTGTTTTTGTGAAGAATTACACCAGGCAAACTTTGACCTTTCGTTACGACCTGAAGTAAAGGTCGTGTGAATTTGGCGTTAACTTTTCAGATGTTGCCCGTGTCTTGATCTATCATATGCCCAAATATGAATACTGTAGCTTTAATATTCAGAGACATACAGGCGTTGGCATATGGTCACTTTTTGAACTTAAATTACTTGTAACTTGACACCCGATGACGTAATAGTGACGTCACAACTTTCTCGGCATCTGGCAGTTATGTTCAAACTTCACATAAAGTTTCAAGTTGATCAAAGGTTCGCAAGTATGCGTTTGCTTGCGGACAAAGCTCGGGGAGAAGAATAAGCAAAACAAAGAATTAGAAGAAAAAAAACCAGAACAAAAACAAGGAGTTGTTCGGGCGTAAGGCCCGAACACCTAAAAAAAAAAAAAAAAAAAAACAATAAGAAGAGGTGTTCGGAGCTAAGCTCCGCTCCGAACACCTAAAAAGTAAGAAAGAAAAAAGAAAAAAAAAAAAAAAACAACCAACAAAAACAAGAGGTGTTCTGGGCGGAGTGCCCGAACACCTAATAATTAAAATATACTGATTCAAATGACAACATTTCTGGATTAACATGATGATTTGAATTCAAAGCAATACTCACAGAGAGCTCTAGGACACTATCCCTTAAAGAGGAAGGGAAGCCACCGATTTTGTTTTGTACTAATTTTTTCTTAGAGTCCACATGTGAGTGGGGAAAACATTACAAGTCTCTAACCTAACTTTAAAATGGTGTAAATTGCCATTTTATTCAATACCGTTCCAGTGCAAAAATATTTCAACATCCAAAACATTTGATGGCTTCATCCTGAAAAAATGGACCTCAACATTTTTGTACGGGGTTGTTTTGGTTAATTCCTGACTGTCGAAAAGTTCCTCCTTGGAATGAAAAAGATTCGTTAGTTGGTGAATTACAATGATGTAATGTTTACAATTTCTCTCACAAAAAGTATGTTATGAACCAAAGTACCCTGTACAAAAATGAAGTAACCCATTTTTCTCACAATGATGTCATTAGATGTTGACAAATTTTGCACTTGGCGGGTATCGAATGCAATGGCAATTCACACCATTTTAATGTGAGGTTAGAATTTTGTAATTTCTCCCTCGCTCACATATGGACTCTTTCTATTGGAAAATGAGCACATCTTAAAATTGAATCGGTCACTTCCCTTCCTCTTTAATATATAATATAATACAAAATTTTCGAAGTTTTAAAAAATATGATTGAACTATTAATTTTAGAACACCGAATGCGCTATAAAGGTTTACGTGTCAACAAGTGACTTAAAGTAGGTATTACTTCATCCCAGCTACATGTATGTCACTTCATCGTCATTTCGGTTTTCAGTTCAGGCATAATTAAAGATTTTTAATTCTTTTGAACCACAATTAATTTTTCGTATTTTGAAAGACCTACTTGGAACGAAAACGGCAACGAGTGATCTTTGCTGAAATTCATTTTAAATGTTTTCAATCAATAAGGAAGTTGAGTTCACATGAGATAAATCAGATTCTAAAGGTGTAAAGCGTTCATTTTGAATACCCTTTTCCGGTGCTTTTCAGAAAGATTTGCGAAAAGCCCTGTTACATCTTTACTCATGTTACGTCATATGTGTGAGCTCTGTTTTGTAAAGTTGCTTTGTGCAGCATGAAGGAAGCAACATCCCGCACATGACGTCAAAGTGTTGTCTTTTTATGCACGCCCCTCAACGGCAGAAGTATTTATAGTTTTTCAAAAACCTTTGAGTTTAGGGCCTTATTTTGTTATCAATAATAACAAACAATTTCAGAAGTGTACAAATATCAAAATTATATTTAAATTGTATACAAACACATCAAAATTAATGATAAAAGTGGCTTCTTATATAGCGCTAATATCAGTCACTCTGTGACGCTCAAGGCGCTTCAACAGTGTTTTCCCGCAAGAGACACGTTTTGAAGTATGAGACATAGATTCCTTTACATAGCACCATGTAGTGGTTTACAAGGTACTGTGACGCAATATGCAGCCAGTCAAACCAGGAACAAATGTGAAAAAGGATTCCAACGTTAAAGTTTTGTTTGCTCTAGTAACTGTTTAATACTTTCTACAAAGACATATTGACCAAATACTCTCCTTACATTTCACCGACTCTTCTAATTTGTACATGTCTACACTGAACACCCCTTTTCTAGTTCTGCTTATTACCAAAGAATAACTCTTCAAACCCTCTTAAAGACCTTCACAGAATGTCTGTCTGCAACCATCAGCTCACCGGTCGGGCTGAAGGAAAGTCCAATGGGATTGTACAGGTTTCTCGCTACTAACCCAATATAGCTTCCCTCAGGACTATAATGGTGGATCTCACCGGTACCCCGCTCCAACCCAGTGTGCATGACGATGTAAATATCTGCATTTGTATCACTGCAGACACCAGTGGGCTTCACAGACTTGTCTTTGATGACGGTTGAAACATTGAAATTCTCCAATCCTGAAAAATTGATGGAAACCAGTCTGGACTTGTTGTAGTTAGTGTAGATCAAGGATTGTGTTTTGCTGCAGATAGCGATGTTTTTGTCTATCTTCTTGGCTGGTATGGAGATTGGGTTTGATCCGTCTTCGTCAAGGAGTAGTATCATCTCCTTCGTACCTATAGCTATCTTACCGCTCCCTGCATCGATGCATTTGGCCGATGTGAAACCCTCTGGTAAATCCAGTCGTTTAATGAAGATCCCATCCTTGTCAAACACTTTAACTGCTGATGATTCCAATACCAGAATGTTCTTCGAAGTGGTTAAGGCGATGTCAATTGGGGTGTCGAGGATCCCCCTAGGGTCTTTGCTATTTATGGTACCATTGTGAACACCCTTTGAGGTTATGGTCATCACTCTTTTGGAAGCATAGTCCAAAACTACCATGTCACCATTCGAACGGGCAACAACGGCCTTCACCCATTCAAAATGACAGGCGGGGATGGAGTTCTTTCCAAAGTTGTCCTTAAGGGTCCATACTTCTTCAAGTACCAACTCTCCAAGGTTGTTGCCAGTGGTCGAACTTTCTGCAAAGTCCATGAAGGATAGATCAAGAGGGACACTCTCTGCTTTCTTTAAGGAAACCTTTTTCAGGTTCTTCGAGACTATTTCCTTCAGGTTGATGACGTCATGGCAATCTCCATCAGTAATGATGCTTCTAACCTTTCTCGAGATGAATTCTTTTTTCGTTACATTAGTGTTTGCAACCGTGATGCATTTGTCGAGCGCTTCATCTCTCTCTTTTGCCACAGACTCTGCCTTGTCCTTGAGGATCTTAGCTCTTCTATTGAGCTTTCCTAACTCTGACGTCTTTTTCCTGGCGATCTTTTCAAATATTTCCTTCTTGTTAGTTTCCAACTTCTTTTTGGCTCGTTGCGCTGAGGTCTTTGCAACTTGGTGCTGCTTAACATTTACCTCCAGTGGTGATAAGAGCTCTAGGATCTCAGAGCGGCTTGATGCTTCTGCTGTTTTGAAATCAACGAAGTTATGATGGGGCCTACTGTGATTCAAGACAGTACATATCATACAGATCATCTCTTTACAGGTGATGCAGAACATGCAAAGGTCCTGCACCGCGTGATGTCGGCACTTCTGCACTTTGTCAACCTTTTTTCTTTTCAGGGTTGCCTTACCAGATTGTAGATCTTCCAAAGTATCGAGTTTATGCAACACATTCTTGGTGAATCTCTGATGTGCCATCTTGCAGTCAAAACACATGAACTCATTACAGTCTAGGCAGCAAGCGACGGCAGGTTGCATATTATCACAAGCTTCGCAAAGAATTGGAGCTTCTTTGAGCGAAAACTTTAGCTGGAGTGCTTGCTCTTCGGCTAACTTAGTGGTAATGAAGTCTTTGCAAAGACCCGACACTCCCATCGGCGGGACATCAGTATCCTGATAACATTCTGGGCAACGTAGTATTCTCCGAATTCCCGAGCTGGTCTTGTCAAGGCACCTTAGACAGAAGCTATGAAGGCAGTCAAGCAATCTTGGATCTGTGTATTGCTGATTGCAGATCTTGCAGATGACACTCTGGTGACTAGTGGAAGCCATATTCTCACCTGTTGAAGAGAAACCAAAAGAAGAACAAGGTTAAGGTCAAGGTCAAGGTACACAGTCAACCCTCTTACTGTTCGACCATGCATGAATCGTTTATCAGATTTCTCAGGGTTGGTGTTTGTTCATGATTGCTGCAGCCAGAGATGCCTAAGGTACCCGCTTTTACCTTGCTAAACGTGGATAGATTTGACGTTCTGTTAAAATACCCCCTCCCAATTTATTATTATTATTATTATATTTTTTTTTTGGGGGGGGGGCTTTATTCTGAGCAAGTTGACACTGTATTCAGCTGGAACTTTCACAGGTGACTTTTATTGTATCTTCCTTTATAAATTTGCCTAAATGCTCTGCAGAAATGAAATGTATTGATCAGATTAAAACTCATCATTTTTGTACACTAAAGATATTGAACTGAAAAACACAAGACCATGAAACATGTACGGTCGTGAGTTTACTGGTTTTGTACCCTGCAGAGCGGGTTGGTGGCAATTGCTACTGTTGCCTCTGTAAATTTAATGGAATAGTCTCATAATTTTAGAGTGCCAACCATTTATAATCTCTGATCAGGTAATTTTTTTACAATTACCTAAATTCTTAGTTGTTTTTGTTTTGTTTTTGGTGGGTTTTTTTTGGGGGGGTAACTTTTCTTGAATATTTTGTTTCAAAATTTTCAAATCAGGACCCTTTTCTCCCTAAAAAACAAACACTGCAGGCACAAAGTAAAAGATGGGAATGTACTTGTAATCTTCTTTTAAGTTGTTACTATTTGGTTCACAAATTAATTTGCCATATTTAATTTTCCCAAGCTGTTTCTCAGCTTGGGGAAAACCCAACAAACAGAAATAGCATTGGTTGTGACCAGTGTGGGTTTTTCCCAGCTGCCTTAAAATATACAAGACCTGACTCTGTATCTTCATGCATGCAATCTGAGGGTATAGTGGGTGTGCATACCTAGCTGTTTCTCAGCTTGGGGAAAACCCAACAAACAGAAATAGACGTCCGAACTCATTGTACACACAGCTGGTATTATAATTGGCTTTTCCAGCACTTTGCCTTCGGTTGTTTCTGTTTTTTCTACTTCTTATTTGAGTTCTATCCTAAATCACAGAGATGCTTTGTCGAATTTTCTTGGTGGCACTTTTGCCACCAAACAACCTTAGATATTGTTCAACTTTGATGACCAATTAAGCCAAAATTTGAACAGGTTTGTTATCATATATACAAATGTTTGTATACACCAACTGAGGATACTGGTGTTGTGAAAATTTTGGCTCAATTGTTTATAATTGGTCATTGAAGTTGCAAGAAAATAATGAAAGAAAAAAAACCACCCTTATTGCCAGAATTGTGTGACTTCAGATGCCTGAAAAAGGCTTCATACCTGAAGACTTTCTCAGATTTCTCTACCATTGTCTACTCTACTTCAAAGGGGATCGTGAAGGAACACCTATGGGTACATGATGATATTTGGTCATGATGCTAAATTACAAAAATTTCACAAAAAAGAACAGCAAAGTGATACAACATTTATATAAATGTGTTTTGCAAGATTACATTATAATAGAGGTGTACAATTGTACAGCAGGACGGAAGTACAAAAAACATGGTACAAAACATGCCGGGTCATTAGGTCATGAGCTCTTTTGTGCACATATTATTCGATACCTCATTAGAGGCACACTCTCGTGAAAAGTGCGACCTATTTCATTCTTAACTTATTTCTTATAAAGGTGTATACCAGTACCCTTCAATCAATTATCGCAACAGCTGATGGACACCACAGGCTATCCCCACTGGGCGTGCTGGGCGGGTGTACATCTACACGTATGTGTACAGTAGGGTTGTGCAGTGACTTCCTGTTAACCAATCGGCGCTGACGCTATACTGATGACACAGGAGGGACTGACCTTACCTCTAGGTCAGCTCAGTTCAAGCTATAAGCACTCCTCTGGGGTTTTCCCTCACAAACGTGAAGTCGGATAATTATAATAAGTGGCCTGCACTGAACACAATGTACATTGTAGGTCATGGTCATACATATGCACATACAGGTAGGTTTGTGCTTGTACAATGTACATCTAGATTCAGATTATGCACTCAACAAATGCTGTGAAAGTTTAAACTTTAGGAGGGGGGGGGGGGGTGGTAATACTCAGCAAGGAATTCATTTCTACTATTTGTAGCTCATAAACAAAACTCTTCAATCATACATCTTTGTAGTTTTTACTCCATAAAACACTCAACGCATACATACAGATGATTAAAGCCCTATTACAATAACAGTATTTAAACAAGTATTTTGTTCCAATCGGACTGAATGTTTATTAAAAAGCCTAAAGGAAGAGACACACGAGCATCTTTGAAATCAATCATATAATTTCACAAATAAGGCTAATACACACAGGATATAAACACTTTAGAGAACAATTACTTAGGTTATATGACCCTAATAATTAAAATCTTTCTGAGCTACGAACATTGGGGATATGACAATCACCAAATTCTCTGGTATGGTGGACATTAAATTGTAAATTATTCTTGCAAACAAAGAAAGTACTTAAGTTCTAAGAAATAAGTATAAACACATAAGTTTCAAACAGAACTTGTAGTTTTGGTAAATAATTTGCCATGAGCACGAAACTGCACGATTAATATTTTTATTATAATATTTTTTTTTTTAAACAGGAAGCCTATTTGAACAATTTGCTCTTGCACTACCGCGAGCAAGAAAATTAGTGTAATGCACATGTTGTTCTTGCGAAATTTAGCACCAAAAGTCAGAAAAGTAACGCCATCTCTAGTATTTGCTTGAACATTCGTTTTAAATCGTCAAATGGGCAGTTCAAATTAAATATTAGTTATTAGACAAATAAGTGTTATTCGAGCTGAATGTTAAGCCACATTTGGTTTTTCTTATACCAAGTAGGCCTAAATGTTTTGCCAAGACATCCGTGTTATGCTTTATGAATATTCATCCATCAACTAAGTTTAAAGTGCGTACAATTATTATAGGCTGTGCAAGTCTCGCGCGTATCCGAACGAGAAAACACGTCAAACGAAGAACATTTTTATTTCTGAAATCAAATCTTTGTTTGAAATTATATCTCATGACAAAATCTGAACAACAAAAATAAATCATTACAATTTCATGAAATTAGTTTTAGCTTTTAAAAAAAAATACGCCAAAGTGTGTTAATTATTATTAAAAACAAATTAAAACTCTGGGACAAGGATGCTTTTTGATGTTAACTTTTTAGAAACCCCTTACGCAGATTCGTGAAGGTCAAACGGGTTTTAAATTGACCCGTATCGCAGTTTAAAGAGGAATGCCGACGCCTCAACACCATAGACTGCAATGAAAAGGGGTTTGCTTTGCAATTACAGCATCTGGCGATTATAATCGCGCATCCAAAACAAGCTTTTACATAAGTTTTATGATCGGAGGTGAGCACAAAATTCTTAATTTTTTGCAATAACCGGAAGCTGAGGTCAAGTTTAATTCTCGGGTTTTCTTCGTTATATTGTTGAATTGGTTTTACTTTCATATTTTGTTATCACTTAGTATTGCGTTCCCAACAACATGTATAATTTTCTAGGTCATAAACTACGTTGAACTAAAATAATTGACGAAACAAAATCTCGCCCACGTAAAACTCCATATGGTTGGGACCACTATGGTCCCGGAAGTTCGAATGCGCGCGAGACTTGCACAGTCTATTGGCATGTCAAGGCCACCTATAGTTTACTAAAACAAATTGTATAATGTGACAATTTACTGACGATAGGTTAAACATTTTTACAGTATTTTAATTGTTATTTTCCGTGGAGGACTTCAACAAGTGTACTTCTAAAGATTTGATTAATTTCTTTTGCTGCTCAATTTTGCCTCATGGGGGGAAATAGACATACCCGTAGCAGTTGGTCTCGGATGGAGTATTGCTACCTCTCAATTCATGTTAGCTTTTGCAGCTCCTACCATTATCCTTGTGGTCACAAATATACCAGGAAATTTATGTCGGAGATATTCAATTATTTCGCTTTGGCTCTTAGTGTCTATCATGTTTAATATATTCGTCGCAGAAATGTTGAAGTGGCGTGCCAAATGTACCTGCACCATTATTGTCGCACAGTGTGAAATCTTTCTGGACTTTAATCACCTTCAGCATTTGAATGATGTCATGAACTGTTAAAACTCAATTCCACTCGCCGTTTCCGGCATTGATCCTCCTTTTTTATACATCCAATGCAACACCAAGAAGAAAATCTTCTTTTTTACCCATATATCGTGTGCTTTATTCTTAAAGCACTTCGGGTAATCCTCTGGTGCTGCAATCATGATTCCTTTAGATCGCAATGGTGTAGTGGCGTCGGGGTTGTCTTGTTGCTTGTCAACGTTTTTCTGATATAGAGGGTTCTTGTATTTTTGTACGGGGCCGAATGGGAACAGGTTCCATGGGACCATCTTCTAAATTATCTCTGTTTTCTGCGATGGCTAATTCTTGGCGTGGTGCCTCATCCTCCGCTGGGCAATTTGAAAATGAAATAACTTGAATTAACCTATCTTTCAAGACATTCGTCCGTCTTTTCAATGTCTCTTGTTCTTCTTCGGAAAGCCTTGGATCTTCAAGAGAACCTCCACCAAATAGTAATGTTTTAAAAGCCCCCATTGATATGGTTCGCCTTTGACAAGTTCCCCTCGGTAAGAAATTGTCTTCGAATAACAAGACCCTGCTGCACAAGGATAGCGTCACTTGGCTTCCAACCTCTTTTCCGCCTTCTCCACCAAGGAAGGTGAGTGCAGTTGAATGATACGGGAATAAATATCTTGCCGTTCACAAGTTGCCCATTGAAATTGTTTTGCCAGTATACTGTGGCCGTTTGAAGAATTATAAAATCATGAATAGTTTTATAAGAGCTAATTTCAGAGGGGAACCGTAATGAAACTGTGACAGATGGAAAGGGAAATAATGCGTAATTTTTATATAGGTAATTTATCGGCGCTAATCTAGGAATGCATGTAATTTCATAGGGCAATTTCTTCCCTACAATAACTAGTTCACTCCTTGACATGGAAAGCAGAACTGGACTTCCCTATCGTGTCTCAAGTTTAATAAACCTATACAAAATACAACATGCACAATGTACATGTACATATCACTGCTTACTATACTGTGTTGACCCATGGTTGACCCGACCCAGGTGCACTGCACAGAGTGTGTGTGTAGTAGGATGAGGGTCCGTGGTTGACCTGAGCATGACTTGTGCAGGTCACACATGCCAACTGCATTCCAGTGGACGACCCCCCCCCCCCCCCCCCTGTGTGGGTTGTGAGGGAGATTCAAACTATTAATCTTACCCCAGCGCTAAGGCCAAATTGGAAGGTCAATTCAATTGCTTCTAAGTTTTTCTTAAGAAAAACCCCAAAGCCGTGGAGTTTTCCATAGACTGTAATAGGTCGCACTTTTTACGAGAGTGTGTCTCTAATGCTTATGGAGACCAAGAACAAAACCATAAAGGGAAAAATAAAAGGTCTCAATAGAGTAATTCTATAAAGACCAGAGTGCTCCACCAGAAAATGTGTGTACAAGTCTTTAAGAAACTGTTCAGTACAGAGACAAAGGAAAGAACAAAATATGTCTCCATAGGAATGCATTCTTTTAAATGTGTGCTTTCCAAACAGTCTTCTTCTTTAAAGAAAGCCATGATGTAATAAAATGCTAGAACATTTGTTTTTAACACATATTCAACATTGGTAATTGTCTTAAATATCCAAACTTGATGTGACCAAACATACACATGAAATAACAAACCTGTGAAAGTTTAAGCTAAATCAGTCTTCTTATAAAATAATTCACGTTGTACTTACGAAATTCCTGCAGTAAACGATTTAATACTCCTTCTGTAATGCGTTAGGCTTCATATATTTCTTCAATAATATACATTGTGTTTGGCAAGGTCATGGTGGATTTGGTGCCCTTTCATGAAAAAAGAAAACACTAAATAGACGTGTGCTGCATTTTTATCGATTCTTTAATTGACAAAAGCTTTCTATCGGGATATGCTAATTAAAACTAACAGAAAAACAAACATTTCCAATAAAGCAGTTGTATAACATATCAACGATATATATTTTGTTTTTAACAGCAATGCATATGATGTAAAGTACCCTTTTACCTCATTTATTAGTTTGTATACTAGTATATGTTTTTTTTTAACAAGGCGGGCAATTTTTTGTCTTACTCCAAGTGAAGTTTTGTGAATTCAATGGAGACAAAGCAGGTCAAAGAACAATATTTTGTTTTGCTTATGAAACCGCTCCAGAGCAAAAAAAGCACCCTTTTCACATAAGACATTCACAATGTATACCATATGCTTTACAAGTTTCAGGTGTGCCTTTAATTGTAATTGCATTACCGTATCTTAACGTGAACGGTTTGTATTTGAACTCTCTGCGAACTTTTCTTCTGTTTGACTGATTCGGGTCAAGGATCACACAGGCTCATAAGATGCAGGAAAGTACTGATGCAAAATATTGAAGCTGCAAGCTGTATAAGCATAATCTGACTTGTGGGGTAAATAGTCGTATATATGGCATGCCAAGTGGACAAATAAAATTGGTTTAAATAAAAGCATATTTTTAAAATGTATGCAACATACTATATTAAATATAGTACAACAAATTCAAAGTTCCAAAACATATTGATGTAGAGACACAGGAAGGAGGCCAGTCCTCTATTTAAAAATAACGAGCATTCACCAAAATAAAAGCAAAATCCTAGGACGTCTAAAATATAAAGTCATCCCGTAAGATGATTTTAATCCTACAATGCAATACTACTACAGCATATTGATTACAAAATGGTATTAACAGTATAAAATCAGTCACTAGTCTGTAAAAGTCACAAAAGGTCAGCACAACAGGAGGCTGTCTACATACACAATTACAATATACAATTATTAAAATATATTGAATCAAATAGCCCTAAAATGACATTATTTCTAGAATAGCATAATGATTAGAATACAAAGCAATACTCACAGAGAGTTCTACGACACTATCCCTTAAAGAGGAAGGGAAGTGATAAATTTCGTTTTATTCTCATTTTCTTATAGAAAGAGTCCTCATGTGAATGGGGAAAACATTACAAGTCTCTAACCTAAAATTTAAATGGTGTAAATTGCCATGTTAATCAATACCCTTCCAGTGCAAAAAATTGTCAACATGCAAAACATGTAATGACATAATCCTGAGAAAAATGGACCTCAACATTTTTGTACAGGGATGTTTTGGTTCATTCCTGACTTTCAATAAAATCAAAACAGCATTGAATGAGACATTTTGATTGTCGAAAAGTTCATCATTGTAATTTAAAGATCTGTTAGTTGTTGAGTTACAATAAAGTCATGTTTAAAGTTTCTCTCACAAAAAGTCAGTAATGAACTAAAATACCCTGTACAAAAACGAAGTAACCCATTTTTCCCAGAATGATGTCATCAGATGTTTTGGATGTTGACAAATTTTGCACTAGGCGAGTATTGAATGCAATGGCAATTTAAACAATTTAAATGTGAGGTTAGAATTTTGTAATTTCCCCCTCCCCCCTCCCCCTCACATGAGGACTCTTTCTATTGGAAATTAGCACATCTTAAAATTGAATCGGTCACACCCCTTCCTCTTTAATATATAATACAACAAGTTCCAAGTTCAAAAAATTATGTAATTATCAATTAAACTATTAATTTTAAACAGTGAATGCTCCATCAATGTTTATGCGTCATCAAGTGACATAATGTAGGTAATACGTCTACCCAGCTATGTCACGTCATTGTCATTTCAGTTTTCAATTCAGGCATAATCAAAGTTTCTCATTTCAAAATGTTTTAATTCTTTTGAACCACAATTACTTTTTCGTATGAAAGACCTACTTCAACGAAAACGGCAATAAGTGATCTTTGCTGAAATTCATTTAAAATGTTTTCAGTCAATAAGGAAATTGAGTTCATGTGAGATGAAACAGATTCTAAAGGTGTAAAAGCATTCATTTTGAATACCCTTCTCCGGTGCTTTTCAGAAAGATTTTCCGAAAAGCCCTGTAACGTCATCACTGATGTTACATCATGTGGGAGCTCTTTTTTGTAAAGCCGCTTTGTTGCAGCATTGAGGTAGGCCTTTTACAAAGCAACATCCCACACATGACGTCAAAGTGTTGTCTTTTTATGCACGCCCTCAACGGCAGAAGTATTTCTAGTTTTTCAAAAACCTTGAGGTTAGGGCCTTATTTTGTTATCAATAATTACAAACATTTTCAGAAGTGTACAAATATCCAAATTACATTTAAATTGTATACGAACATATTAATAATAAAAGTGGCTTCTTATTGTGCTCATATCTGAAACTCTGTATTTTCCCGCAAAGTATAGGGAGACAGGTTTTGAAGTATGAGACATAGATTTCTTTACATATCACCATGTCGTGTCGTGGCCGAGCGGATCTGAACACCGGACTCAAGCTCTGCTTTTATGCGATCAGCAGGGTGTGGGTTCGAGTCCTGGTTGTGACACTTGTGTCCTTAAGCAAGACACTTAACCATAATATTGTTTCTTCCTTCGGATGGGACGTAAAGCTGTTGGTCCGGCGGGTTGTTTAATGCATGTTTAACCCAGTGCACTTATCATAAAGAGAAGGGGTTCGCCCGGTGTTCCTGGTTTAATCGGCAGCATATTGCGCCAAAGCACCTTGTAAACCATTAAATGGTGCTACAATGTATAAGAAAAAGGTATCATACTTCAAAAACGTAGCTCCACATACCTTGCAGGAAAAATACTGAGCGCTTTCTTTCGCCCCTATAGGGGTATGATAAAAAGCGCTATATAGAAACCAACTATTATTATTATTATTATTATTATTAAAAGGTTTACAAGGTGCTGTGGCGCAATAAGCAGCCAATCAAACCAGGAACAAATGTGAAAAAGCATTCCCACATTAAAGTTTTTAGGCTCTAGTAACTGTTTAATACTTTCTACAAAGACATATTGACCAAATACTCTCATTACATTTCACCAACTCTTCTAATTTGTACGTGTCTACACTGAACACCTTTTGGCTAGTTCTGCTTATTACCAAAGAATAAGTCTTCAAACCCTCTGAAAGACCTTCACAGAATGTTTGTCTGCAACCATCAGCTCACCGATCGGGCTAAAGGAAAGTCCAATGGGATTGTACAGGTTTCTCGCTACTAACCCAATATAGCTTCCCTCAGGACTATAATGGTGAATCTCACCGGTACCCCGTTCCAACCCATTGTGCACTGCGATGTAAATATCTCCATCTGTGTCAGTGCAGATCCCTGTGGGCTTCACAGACTTGGCTTTGATGACGGTTGAAACTTTAAAATTCTTCTGTCCGGAAAAATTGATGGATTTAAGCCTGGACATGTCGTAGTTGGTGTAGATCAGGGATTGTGTTTTGCTGCAGATAGCGATGTGTTTGTCTATCTTCTTGGCTGGTATGGAGATTGGGTTTGATCCGTCTTCGTCAAGGAGTAGTATCATCTCATTGGTACCTATAGCTATCTTACCGCTCCCTGCATCGATGCATTTGGCCGATGTGCAACCCCTTGGTAACGCCAGTCGTTTAATGAAGATCCCCTCCTTGTCGAACACCTTAACTGCTGAGTCCAACACCAGTATGTTCTCCGAAGTGGTTAAGGCGATGTCAATAGGGGTGTCGAGGATCCCCCTTGGGTCTTTGCTATTGATGGTACCTTTGTGAACACCCTTTGAGGTTAAGGTTACCACTCTCCCGTTTCCAGAGTCCAAGACTACCATGTCACCATTCGAACGGGCAACACTGGCCTTCGCCCATTCAAAATGACAGGCAGGGACGGAGTTGTTTCCAAAGTTTTCCTTAAGGGTCCATACTTCTTCAAGTACCAACTCTCCAAGGTTGTTGCCACTGGTCGAACTTTCTGCAAAGTCCATGAAGGATAGATCAAGAGGGACACTCTCTGGTTTCTTTAAGGAAACCTGTTTCAGGTTCTTCAAGACTATTTCCTTCATGTTGATGACGTCATGGCAATCTCCATCAGTAATGATGCTTCTAACCTTTCTCGAGATGAAATCTTTTTCCGTTTCATTAGTGTTTGCAACCGTGATGCATTTGTCTAGCGCTTCGTCTCTCTCTTTTGCCACAGACTCTGTCTTGTCCTTGAGGATCTTAGCTCTTCTATTGAGCTTTCCTAACTCTGACGTCTTTTTCCTGGCAATCTTTTCAAATATTAGTTTCTTATTAGTTTCCAACTTGTTTTTGGCTCGTTGCGCTGAGGTCTTTGCAACTTGGTGCTGCTTAACATTTACCTCCAGTGGTGATAAGAGCTCTAGGATCCCAGAGCGGCTTGATGCTTCTGCCGTTTTTAAATCAACGAAGTTATGATGGGGCCTACTGTGATTCAAGACGGTACACATCATACAGATCATCTCTTGACAGGTGATGCAGAACATGCAAAGAGCCTGATCCACGTGATGTCGGCACTTCTGCACTTCGTTGACCTTTTTTCTCTTCCGGATTGCCTTAATACCAGATCGTAGATCTTCCAAAGTGACAAGTGTATGCGACTTATTTTTTTTGAATCTCTGATGTGCCTCCTTGCAGTCAAAACACATGAACTCATTGCAGTCTAAGCAGCTTGCGACGGCAGGTTGCTCATTATCGCAAGCTTCGCATAGAATCGGAGGTCCTTTGAGCGAAAGCTTTAGCTTGAGTGTTTGCTCTTCGACTAACTTATTGGTAATGGAGTCTTTGCACAGACTCAACACTCCCATCAGCGGGACATCAGTATCCTGATTACATTCTGGGCAATGTACTATTCTCCGACCTTCCGAGCTGGTCTTGTAAATCTCAGGCTTCTCAAGGCACCTTAGACAGAAGCTGTGGAGGCAGTCAAGCAATCTTGGATCTGTGTATTGCTGATTGCAGATCTTGCAGATCAAACTCTGCCCGTCATTGCTTTGTAAAGATGTTGCAACACTCTGGTGACTAGTCGAAGCCATATTCTCACCTGTTGAAGTGAAATCAAAAGAAGAACAAGATACCTTTTTAGTTCAAGGTAAAGGTACACAGTCAACTCTCTTACTGTTTGACCATGCTTGAATAGTATCTCAGGTTCCTCAGGGTTGGTGTCTGTTCATGTATACTGCGGCCATAGATGCCTACAGTACCCGCTTTTACCTCGCTAAACGTTGATGTATTCGACATTCTGTTTTCTGAGCAAGTAGACACTGTATTCAGCTAAAACTTCCACAGGTGCCTTTTATTAGGTGTTCGTGCAATAATGAGCACGAACACCTCTTGATATTGTTCTGGTTTTTTTCTTTTCTTCGCCATCTTCTTCTTCCACAGAACTCTTCTCTACAGCATAACTCAAGTTTGAAACTGAATTGAACCTTGAAACTCATCAGACAATTGAACCTTAATATAAAGACGACACAGTTGTCATGACGTAATGATGACGTCATCAGGTGTAGAATTACAAGGTTTTTAAAGTTGAAAAATTACCTTTGCTATTCGCTGTATCTCATTGAATTTGAAAGCTATGATATATAGTTATGCATATAATAGTTCAAGAGTGGGGCAACATTAGAAAAGTTAACACCGAAATAGTATGACGTTTTACTTCTGGTCGTACCGGAAGGTCAAAGTTTGCCTTTGTGTTTTTCTTATCTACAGCATTACTCCCGATTGAAATTAAATTGAGCATTGAAACTCATCAGACAACTGAATCTTAGTATCAAGATGACACACACTTGATGATGTCATTATGACGTCATCGGGTATCAAATTACAGTAAATCAAAGTTTACTACTTAAAAAATTCATAACTCATGAACCACAGCGTGGATTTTTACAATCTACACATCATCGGATAGGTCATTAAGAGTTTGACAAACGCTACACAGAACATAACCCCATTGACCCTTTCTTCCGGTTCAAATCGGAAGTTGAACATTCCATAACATATCATCGTATTCATATCTTAAAAAGTACTGACCATTTCAGCATAATTTTTGTATCAGGTTGTAGAACGTTAAGCCTGCTCGAACTTTTGGACAGTGATGACAACATTTTTATCTTACATCTGGTCGAAAAAGGACGATAAATCACACGTATCAGTTGACCGTCATTGACGGTCAATGAGGAGGGTCAACTTCCTGTACACGTGCATTGCACGTGCAGTTTCGTTGACGTCCTATGTTAAATGCACATGTGATTATTTTGCAACTAAATGTATTGTGCTGTGGGGACCATGCTGAAATACATTGCAGTTGCACTCCAGCGGAGGATAATTCATCTAATATTTGAAAAATTCGTAACTCCTGAACCACACATATGCACATTGGATTTTAACAATTCATACATCATCTGAAAGGTCTTAATAGACTTATCACTTGCTACACAAAATGCGACCCCGTTTGACCTTGACTGGTTAAAGTTGGAAATTGATATTTAATGTTTCCAAAATCACAAAATTCTGAACCACATGTTTGATTTTTATTATCTGTACGTCATAAGAAAGGACTCAGTAGACTCCACCAACGCTACCAAGTGTGACCTCATTTGACATTGCCTTCCGGTTCAAAACAGAAGTTGAAACTTTATATTTGAAAAATTTTTAACTTCTGAACCACATATTGGATGTTTACAATCCATCCATTATCTCAAAGGTCTTCATAAACTAACCACGCGCTACACAAAATGTGACCCCCTTTTCACCTTGACTTTTGATGTTTAAATTGTTATGAACCCATGAACCAGGCATTGGATTGATAAGGCATAATTGTCAATCTATTAATTTTATCACTCACCACGAACACCTTGTTTTTGTAATTAACAAAAACTGAATCTCTAATATCTTTATCTTCTTCCCTAGAACTCTTCTCTACAAAATAATTCAAGAACTAAATTGAATTGAACCTTGAAACTCATCAGACAATTAAGCCTCAAAATAAAGACGCCAATGACTTAATGACGTCATCAGGTGTCGAAATACAATGCTTTTAAAGTTGAAAAGGGACCATTTGATTTTTGCTGTATCTCATTCAATTTGAAAGCTATGATGTTCTTAGCTGGGCATCTGATAGATCAAGACTGGGGCAATATTTGAAAAGTTAATGCCAAAATTGTTTGACCTTTTATTTCGGGTCGTTACCATAGGTCAAAGTTTGCCTTGGTTTTTTTCGTTTTTTAAAACGTTTTGCGGGGTTATCTACGTCATAACTCAAGATTAAAATTTAATTGAGCATTGACACTCACCAGAAAACTGAACCTCAATATCAAGATGACACTTACCTGATGATGTCATGATGACGTCAGCTGGTATTAAATTACATTAAATGAACATTTAATACTTTACAAAATCATAACTCATGAACCTCATCCTGGAAGTTTGCAATATACACATCATCGGATAGGTCATTAAAAGTTCGACAAACATTACACAGAACATAACACCTTGACCTTGACTTCGAATTCTGGTTAAAATCGGAAGTTGAACATTTCATAAATTCTTATCTTATTCATATCTTAAAAACTACTTAATATTCCAGCATAATTTTTATATCAGGTTGTATTATGTTAAGAGCCTGCTCAAACTTTTGCACAGAAATGACAATATTTTGACCCTTTACATCTGGTCGAAAAGGGACGATAAAGCGCACGTTTAAGTTGACCCACGTTAACGACGCACAATAGTGTAATAACATAAGCATGATAGCCAATACAGTATGGCCTTTAAAATAGCGCCCTCTTGTGGATTAACCCCCAACAATTAGATCTTGAATTAGAGCGTGCGATAGCCAATATGCGGGAAGACTTTTGCGTGACCGATGCAGAGAAATGACAACGATCTCAGACTTCAAATCTATCCTAAAACTGAACCTATATCTACATGTCCACTGTACATTTAGCATAGTTTTAATGTACATGTACAGTTACATGTACACATTCATGTTGGCGTCGCTAGGTGTTACATTGTATATTGCCCACCCAAAGAAAATCCATCTAATAATGATTATTTGAAAAATTCTTAACTCCTGAACCACACATTAGATTTTTACAATCTTTACGTCATTCGAAAAGTATTATAACTTCACAAACGCTACACAAAATGTGACCCGATTTGACCTTGACTTCCGGTTCAAGCCGGATGTTACAATTTAATGTTTCAAAAATCATAACTTCTGAACCACACATTGGTTTTTTACAATCTTTACGTCATTAGTCAAACCGGAAGTTGATGTTTACTATATTAGAAAAATCATGACTCATAAACCAGACATTGGACTGATAAAGCAAAATTTCGTCACCAAATCATTCCATCATAATTTGAAGACATTACTCACAAACACCTTGTTTTTGTAATAACAAAAATGAATCTCTGGTTGTATCTTTCTTTATAAATTTGCCTTAAAGCTCCGCAGAAATGAAATATATTTATCAGATGAAAACTCATCATTTTTGTATAACAAAGATATTGAACTGAAAAACACAAGACCACAAGACTTGTACGATCGTGAGTTTACTGGCCTAACCCTAAAATCTCTAGATTTGTGTATCCTTTTTTCCTCAAACCAAGCTAAAAGACGAAGGTATATGTTTGGCTACCCCTTGTTCTTCAAACCTAGCCGAAAAGAAGAGGGGTTTAATTTATTTTATCTTTGGTTGATAAACTAATCGTTTTCATAATTTTGTCTTTGTTGGTATTTTTTAATGCACGAAATGTGCATTAAATTGCGAGCAAAGAACTGGAATTCGTTTATAAATAAATTGTTAGCCTTGAAAATTTAGATTGATTTGTGAGAATGTTTTTAACAATTTGGGGGAGAAAATGGTAGGGAACGAAAATGTGTTGCCTTAAAGGATGTGTGCAACATTTGTATGATTGAAAATATAATGGTATAAAGATGGTCATGGTGGAAAACTGTCCTTGAAATAGTTTTGCTTAAAATGCTACAGTTTTTATGAAATGAGTAAAACAATTAGTCTTTATCACTGGTTAGAAAATTTGTTGTTTGGAAACAGTCAGAACATGTAATGGGGTTTTTCACTGTTTTATCATGACTCCGAGACCGATTTAGCGTAAACTTTGACAGGTTTGTAATTTCATGTATATGTATGTTGGGTCACATCAAGTGTGGTTACTGGTCTTTGACAATTTCCAATGTTGTACATGTACATTGTCTTTAAAATCTTTTTTCGATAGCAATTGAGGGACCAAACTTTCATTTTTACCTATAAATTTGAAAGATAGACAAAAATGAACAATATATAAATTCTTATCAATCATTATGCAAAGCCACTATGTTTGTGTAACCATTAGCCCAGGTTGGATATACAACGTCAGTGCAGTGCAACAGACACTGATGTCCTACCATGAGTCATGTGACACAGCATGAAAGGTTTTACAAGCAAAACCAAATAGTTTATTCTTTGGAAATCCTTACAGAAAAACAAAAACACTCACCTCTTCTGGTTTTAAATTTTGTTGGGAGTTACTACAGAATCCACAGTGTGAAAATTAAATACGGGTGCTATTTGAACCAAAGGTTGTATTCCAGCGTTGGTTGCGACCAGTGTGGGTTTTTCCAGCTGCCTTAAAATGTACCAGACCTGACTTCACTCCAAAAAGACGCCGTAAAACCACCCATAGCCTATCACACTAGCACTGTGCGTAATGCGAGTATCACATCACTGCCCGTATTACATGTATTACTACTGTGCGCAGGTGGTAGACCGCACTCGTATTACTAACCGCATGCGCGGAGGCCGTAGTTAGTACACGTACACATACACCCACCCTTACAGATCCGGTTTGTGAATGTGGGGTACTGCTATTGTTGTTCTATTATTCCCTTTTCTGAAGAATTCCCTTGTGGGGTCCAATTGTTCCTATTGAAATGACCTTGTGGGGTCCATTGTTCCATTGTTGTCAGGACCCCACAAGTGCCAATCCGTGCGAACAACAGAGCACACGCACACAAACTGCACAGACATGTACAATGTACATGTACATGTACTCACACTGATCACATTCACGCACACACGGCGGGTTAGCGCCGCGCAAAGATAAGTATTATATTTAAAACAGTGGGTATTAGCGCCGCGCAAAGAAAATTATTAATAAATGAAAACAAAACTCCAACGCCTTGATCAAGGCTAGCGCCGCGCAAAGATAAGTATTATATTTAAAACAGTGGGTATTAGCGCCGCGCAAAGAAAATTATTAATAAATGAAAACAAAACTCCAACGCCTTGATCAAGGCTAGACCTGACTCTGTACCTCCATGCATGCAATCTGAAGTGAATGTGCAGTGGGCGTGTATATATATTTATAGACCTTTCCTTTGGAAGCACATCCCGAGTTTTTGCAACCGAGTTTGGAAAACTATGAAAAGCCATAAATGCAAAGCACAAACAGATAGCCACAGTTTTTAACAATGTCACACAAATGTTCAAAAATAGTGTTGAATTTGCTGGAAACAAAGCAACCAATAATGGCAGGAATTTTATTTAGTTAAAAGTTTGCAGAAAATGTTGAATTTGGTCACAACATCTAGTGTTAAAACATTTAATGTTTTGCTAACATTAGGCTGTCTATACCAACTAGCGCGGTTCGTTTATCAACAATAGAAAATCTAAAGCTGTTTCTCAGCTAGGGGAAACCTATGGTGTTCCATATGTGCCACTCCTTTCCGTCGCCTTTTCAATTTTTTCCGTCGCCTTTTCAATTTTTTCCGTCGCCTTTTCAATTTTTTCCGTCGCCTTTTCAATTTTTTCCGTCGCCTTTTCAATTTTGGTCCGTCGCCTTTTCAATTTTTTCCGTCGCCTTTTCAATTTTTTCCGTCGCCTTTTCAATTTTGGTCCGTCGCCTTTTCAATTTTGGTCCGTCGCCTTTTCAATTTTGGTCCGTCGCCTTTTCAATTTTGGTCCGTCGCCTTTTCAATTTTGGTCCGTCGCCTTTTCAATTTTGGTCCGTCGCCTTTTCAATTTTGGTCCGTCGCCTTTTCAATTTTGGTCCGTCGCCTTTTCAATTTTGTCCGTCGCCTTTTCAATTTTTCCATCGTGGGTCCACGTGACTACCAGGTGATTATCACATGACTCCAAAGGAAATTCGACCTTTGGGAGGCATACCGCTGTTGCCAAAATGTATACGTTGCTTCATCCACAGTCGAGACCAGATAGCTATGGGGCGCCGTTTGTCAATTAATTGTTTAGCGTATTTTTGACGTGTTTTTACCATGGTTTGTAATAATTAGATGTAAACCATAGAAAGTGCTGTCAATTTATTTTGTGGTTTACATACAATCAAAGCTTATAAATTATGGTTTATAAACCATGAAAATTTAAGCACCTTCAAAACATGTAAACATGGTTTACAAATCATGATTCATGGTTTATAAACCATGAAAATTTAAGCATCCTCAAAACATGGTTTATAAATCATGGTTTTATAAACCATGAAAAGTGAAGCATCATAAAACATGGTTTACAAACCATGAAAATCGTGTGTTCACAAATCATGCGGGTTTATAATTAACAGGCACGTAGGAAGATGACTTTAACAGGGGGGGGGGGGGGGGGGGGGCCAGGTTATATGGTCACTCACCTTACACTTTACCCGAATCTCTCGATCACCAGAATTGCATAAAATCGATGTAATAATTAGATGTAAACCATAGAAAGTGCTGTCAATTTATTTTGTGGTTTACACACAATCAAAGCTTATAAATTATGGTTTATAAACCATGAAAATTTAAGCACCTTCAAAACATGTAAACATGGTTTACAAATCATGATTCATGGTTTATAAACCATGAAAATTTAAGCACCCCTCAAGTTTTTTTTTTTTTTTTTTTTTTTGTTTTTTTTTGATAAAATATGTTTTATCCAGGAATTCTTAATTTCTTTATTCTCGTGTGATTTCCATTTTAACTTTTTGTGTCATTTGTGTATATGTTCGTCGATTATTTTATGTTTATTTTAAAGCATGTTATATTTATTTAAACTAAATTTAACTAAAACTTCTTGCCTGTTTATTATTATTTTATTAATGTGTATAACTTTTAATGAATCTTATGTTACTTTAATTGTTTTATAGTATTGTTTTTACATTCAGGGCCTCGTGGGAGACCACATTAATGTGAACGAGTCACCCTGATTAAAGATCAGATATAAATAAATAAATAAATAAATCCTCAAAACATGGTTTATAAATCATGGTTTTATAAACCATGAAAAGTGAAGCATCATAAAACATGGTTTACAAACCATGAAAATCGTGTGTTCACAAATCATGCGGGTTTATAATTAACAGGCACGTAGGAAGATGACTTTAACAGGGGGGGGGGGGGCAGGTTATATGGTCACTCACCTTACACTTTACCCGAATCCCTCGATCACCAGAATTGCATAAAATCGATGTAAAACTTGAAGTTAAAAATATTTGTGTAAACATGGAGGTAGGAACTTGGAAGTGTAAAGCGCACACAGGCTTCTCCATTTGTAACTAAAATAAACTTGAGGGGTGGGGTCCAGGGGCCGGCCTCACGGCCCCTGGTGGGGTCCAGGGGCGAAGCCCCGGTGGGCGAAGCCCCCCGCAGCTCTGAGCTTTTGGCGTTTTGGGGTCGAAAAATCAAGCCTCCGTGTACCTAAATACAGAGGAAAAGAGCACTTCTGATCAATATCAATCGTCTAATTTTACAGGACAATTTCCTGTAACATCAACGAACAGGGACTCCTAGAAAATGTTAATCCCACGCTGGCTTTTGTATACACGCATAACAGGGGCGGATCCAGGATTTTTTTAACCGGGGGGCACAACGGCGCAACCAGGATTTTGTATTACAGGGTAAACCAAAAATGGGTGGGGTCCAGGGGCGAAGGTTGGGGGTTCAGGGGGCTTCGCCCCCTGAAGCTCTGAGCTTTTGGCATTTTGAGGGGTAAACAATCAAGCCTCTGTGTGCCTGAAACCGAAAAGCCTTTTAAGCTCTTCTGATTCATACCAATTTTCTAATTTTACTCAAAGAAACTGTTAATCCCACAAATCTCGCGTTTGGATCTGGTCGCTGCAATATCTGGTTTCATGCATATTCATTCAAATTAGTTCAAGCTTAGTGTATAGTTTTTACTTGAATACCAGAACGACATGAACTATACTTTATCCAGGACAAATTGGCACGTCAGGTTTCAAACGCTTATGTTATCGTGCAAATCTAAGCAATTACAAGTGACATATCATGAAAGATTCATTTTGGCAGAAAGAAACATGTACAAATTTGATAGGCATAGGATGAAAAAGAAATTCATCCTGCCGCTTGGGGAAAAGACACCACACACACTTGTGGCTAATTTTTGTGGCTAATTTTTAAGCAAGTAGGCCTAGATAGTTTAAAAAATTAAACTTAAAATAAAAAAATAATAAAATTTTACCCGGGGGGGAGGTGCCCCCTGGATCCGCGCTTGCATAAGGAATGGGCGCCTCCTAGGATCCCTTCACTGTTGACCCCATACTGTGTGGTACAAATATAACAAAAATGGGGCCGGGCGTCTGCGAAGAAACTTCAAGATTCCGTAAGCAAATGTATTCAAATAGCCACTTTGTCAATGTGATCTGATTAAATGGCCTACAGAAACTGCAGTACTATTCCCTCAGAACACATGAACAAGCCAATTTATCATCCGTACAATTTTTTTTTAGGGGGGCCCGGCCCCCCCGCATTTTTTTCAGCGGGGGCCAGTGGGCCCCCCGCCCCCCCCCCCCGGTTCCTACGTGCCTGATTAACCATGAAAATCGTGTGTTCACAAGTCATGGTTTATAAACCATAAAAAACGTGTGTTCACAAATCATGGTTTATAAACCATGATTTGTAGACCATGTTTTGATGCTTAAATTTGTATGGTTTATAAACCATGTTTTGAAGGCGCTTAAATTTTCATGGTTTATAAACCATGATTTGTAAACCATATGTTTTATGATGCTTAAATTGTTATGGTTTATAAACCGTGTTTTGAAGGTGCTTAAATTTTCATGGTTTATAAACCATTTTTTATGAAGCTTCAATTTTCATGGTTTATAAACCATAATTTATAAGCTTTGATTGTATGTAAACCACAAAATAAATTGACAGCACTTTCTATGGTTTACATCTAATTATTACATCGATTTTATGCAATTCTGGTGATCGAGAGATTCGGGTAAAGTGTAAGGTGAGTGACCATATAACCTGGCCCCCCCCCCCCCCCCTGTTAAAGTCATCTTCCTACGTGCCTGTTAATTATAAACCCGCATGATTTGTGAACACACGATTTTCATGGTTTGTAAACCATGTTTTATGATGCTTCACTTTTCATGGTTTATAAAACCATGATTTATAAACCATGTTTTGAGGATGCTTAAATTTTCATGGTTTATAAACCATGAATCATGATTTGTAAACCATGTTTACATGTTTTGAAGGTGCTTAAATTTTCATGGTTTATAAACCATAATTTATAAGCTTTGATTGTATGTAAACCACAAAATAAATTGACAGCACTTTCTATGGTTTACATCTAATTATTACAAACCATGGTAAAAACACGTCAAAAATACGCTAAACAATTAATTGACAAACGGCGCCCCATAGCTATCTGGTCTCGACTGTGGATGAAGCAACGTATACATTTTGGCAACAGCGGTATGCCTCCCAAAGGTCGAATTTCCTTTGGAGTCATGTGATAATCACCTGGTAGTCACGTGGACCCACGATGGAAAAATTGAAAAGGCGACGGACAAAATTGAAAAGGCGACGGACCAAAATTGAAAAGGCGACGGACCAAAATTGAAAAGGCGACGGACCAAAATTGAAAAGGCGACGGACCAAAATTGAAAAGGCGACGGACCAAAATTGAAAAGGCGACGGACCAAAATTGAAAAGGCGACGGACCAAAATTGAAAAGGCGACGGACCAAAATTGAAAAGGCGACGGACCAAAATTGAAAAGGCGACGGACCAAAATTGAAAAGGCGACGGACCAAAATTGAAAAGGCGACGGACTAAAATTGAAAAGGCGACGGAAAAAATTGAAAAGGCGACGGAAAAAATTGAAAAGGCGACGGAAAAAATTGAAAAGGCGACGGAAAAAATTGAAAAGGCGACGGAAAGGAGTGGCACATATGGAACACCATAGAAACCTAACAAACAGAAATAGACGTGCAATCCCTTATACACACAGTTTGTATTTTTGCAAAAAACAGTAAATCTTTATAGTCATAATATTTTGGACTCGTAATAATACAGTAGGTATACTCTCCCTTTATGTATTGAATCAAAAGGGAAACAAACCGGGTACACACAGAAAGAAAACAATTACACAGGTTGTTTAGAGGCACTGGACACGTTTGGTAATTACTCAAAATATATATTAGCATAAAAACTTACTTGGTATACTGGACACGTTTGGTAATTACTCAAAATATTTATTAGCATAAAAACTTACTTGGTATTAACGAGCAACAGAGAGCTGTTGATAGTATAAAACATTTTTAGAAACGCCTCCCTCTGAAGTAACGTAGTTTTTGAGAAAGAGGTAATTTCTCACTAAAATATTTGAATTTGAAAAAAAACTTCAGGCTTGAAGCCTTCTTCAGGCATCTGAAAGCACACACATTTGTGCAACTAAGGGTGTTTTTTCTTTCATTATCTCTTGCAACTTCGATGACCAATTGAGCCCAAATTTTCACCGTTTCGTTAAGTTATGCATATGTTGGGATACACCAAGTGAGAATACTGGTCTTTGACAACAAACGTGTCCAGTGCCTTTAAAGTTTACCAAATCAAGATTGTAGACGTACCTCCTAATTTTTTGGTAAAGTTTTACATATTGCAGTTTGGGTAAAGGTTTTTCATAAACATTTTGTAAATTTGTACTTCAAAAATTAATAAAGAAATTTACCTTTTTTCTTGGTAAATATGAGTTCAGTAAGCTTTACTGAATTAATTGGAAAAAAATACTTAATGTGTGTGTAGAATACTAGACTTTTACCCAGTTCAAATGTTATTCTTTATCATACAATTGATTACATGTACATGTAGATGTTTATTTAGGCACATGCATGAATGCATCCCGATGCTAGGTCGCAAACAAAGTAAATCTTGGAACATGGATGTTTTGGGGTGTGTTTTTTGCAACGCTCCCCGCTGTCTCATCAGGCAGCTGGAAGGCAAATGACTCATCTGATTTTATTATTATCATTATTTATTAACATAATTATCTTTTTGAGGGGGTGGGGTGGCTTCAAAGTCTTTGTTTATTGGAATATCTGATTGGCTGTGTCAGCTATAAAAGTGCTGAAAGGTACAGGAGCATCTCAAGATTGTACACGCAGATATTCTCACTCACAATCGGCAACTTTTTTATGAATTTTGTGTGCCCTCAACTTAACAAAATGCAATAATGTAGATTTGATCAAGTTGGTAAATCTTTGTGTTACAGTCGGGCGTCTGCTGCATACACAAATCTTCACTACTTCCAGCTCGAAAGATGGAATACGTTTGTGTGCAATTTTGCATGTAAACGCAAAGTTCAATTATTAAACTTTTCTTGCATTTCATCAAAGACAAGCTAGCTCAATGAAATTCCTATGGGCTTCTGATAATCAGTGCGGTCAGTTGTGTGAAGTGGGCGTGGCTAACAGTAAAATACGTCACACTTACGACAGTGGTCTGCAACTTTGGCTATTATCAATAGAAGGTTGTTACTAGCAGTGTTTTAATATAGACCCCTCGCATCAAGACATCATAAAATCAAATAGCGCCCTCAATAAAGTTTTAAAAAGACATAATTATCATTGGCCGAGAGGTGTGCGGGGCATGCACACGCTCACAAGATTCCATTAATGACCCCATAGTATATGGAAGGAGTGAATTGCTTCTTCATGTTTTAAAACCAGGCAAATCTGTATAGAGAGGAGAAGAACTAGGTGATCATCCCACAAAAATGGCTGTTTTTACAGAGGTATGATGTGTGAAGTGGGCGTGGCTTACAGTGAAATTACGTGAAACCTACGAAAGTGGTCTGCAACTTTGGCTATTATCAGTAGAAGGTTGTTACTAGCAGTGTTTTAACATAGACCCCTTGCATCAAGACATCATAAAATCAAATAGCGCCCTCAATAAAGTCAAAGAAAGGCATATCATTGGCCGAGAGGTGTGCGGGGCATGCACACGCGCGCTATATTAAATTAATGACCCAGGTAATGGCGGCCTATTATGGAAGGGGTGAATTGCCTCTTCATGTTTTAAAACCATGCAAATCTGTGTGGAGAGGAGCAAAACTGGGTGATCATCCCACAAAAATGGCTGATTTTACAGAGGTATGATGTGGTGGTAACTGCTTATTCTTGGCCGTGGACTCAAATTCTTCTATTATTTCGTCAACAAGTTGACAAAGTTTGTGAACGTGCCGCGGTTGAACTGCAGTTCTGTCATAAAGACATTCACCAAGAAATGCCATAGTTTGTAACATAGTTTGTAACAATGTTACACACAAAAAATAGTGTTGAACTTGTTGGAAACAAAGCAACCAGTCATGTGAGGTATTATATTTACTTGAAAGTTTTGAGAAAATTTTAAATTTGTTAAAAACATCCGTTTAATAACACGATTGAATGTTTTACTAACATTATTGGCCGTCCAGGCCAACCAGCGTGGTTTGTTTATCAATAATGTAAAGGTATACGTTTCTTCGTTAGATATCTCTTCTCCAGTAAATTGTGTAGCGACCTGACACAAACGTTAACAAAACGAACGTCGCTAATCTAGACCAGGGGAGGGGGGAGGGGGAGGGGGAGGGGGAGGGGGAGGGGAGGGGGAGGGGAGGGGGAGGGGAGGGGGAGGGGGAGGGGAGGGGAGGGGAGGAAAAGGAGTACTCTTTGTAGTGTCAAAGTCAAACGGCTAGAGGTCAACATAAAGATAATCATTGGCCTGTCCCGTGCATCGCGTGTACAATGTTCGTTTTCAATGTTTCATTATCGTTTTACCTGTTAAGATGGCGGCGAGATGACGTCAATGCTTCATATAAGATGCATTGTTATCGACTTTTGTTTAGCAGGGATTGCTATTTTTACAAAAACAGTTTTATGCAAACCAAAATCAGAGTATTGAAGCACATATTTTTCCTCGGCATACGGTGCACAATTTAATTACAAAAGTACGAAAACAAAACATGAAAACATTGCAGATTGAAATTGGAGAAATTAAACACAATTTGAATATTGAATTTTAAAGTATTAATAATACGCTTGAAACATAATTGTTACAATTGTAAACTTGTTCAAAATATACACCTAGCTCTTGCATGCACAAAAACGTATCTATATTAAAGATACGTTTTTGTGCACCAATTACTATTATTTGTCCTGAACCCATAAGTAACCTTACACACTAACAATTCCCTATCAGATTTGAATCCCAAAGGGTGCGACTCGGGTCTGGCTCACCAGGAAACTGGTTCCAAAATGGGATTGAGCTCAGATTCTGCGTCAGTTTTACCTATTTCTGGGTCATTTTGACAGAGATTGTAAGTCACAGTAATGGATCAGGCTCAATGGGACCCAATTTATTGTGTCACGGATGTTTCTAAAGTGTATGTAAGCTTAAGTTCGTAACAGCTGTCACCACAAAAAAAAATCACACAATTACATTAACGGGCACTTTTCAAGTGACCGTTTAACATTTGCGTGTAATACATTTTTTGGAGAAAAAATCACTTTAAAATCGCCCAAACCATTAGATATAGACCCTAATTGTGACTAAATAAAATAAATTCTAGCCAAATTTCCTTTGAAATTAGCCCACATGTGTCTCTATTTATAGTTAAGACCAAAATGGTTCATTTCACCTATAGTTGCTACTAGGTTCAAGGCTAAGTAAATTGCAATACAATTCCTCGGGGAAAACTGGGAGAGCTGGTCATTGATGGATTTTTTAAAGTGACAAACAACCCCGATGGTATTAAGACAATTGGCATGCTAATTGGCTAGGTGTACTTGGAATTTTTATGATAAAAAAAAAAGTAGCGGACTACTGACTGTTTCATTAAAAACGTACACTTAATAAGTAACCGATGGCATCATGCAAGGTTAAGGAAAACATGCCTTAAATATTTCTCAGACGAGTAAAGGTTTGTAGACTTTTAATCTTTCCCATTTTTCATTATTTTGGAGTCCTTCCTTAAGTATATTGTTTTTTCAAGAATTAAAGAAAGTCATAACAAACTTTGAAATATTAGTTTACATGTTAGCAGTTATCAATTTATATAATAGATAAAGTATAAATTGATGAATTCACAGACAAAGGCCACCGGAAGCCTCCAGTACCGAAAAGATTACAACATACAGGCTGTCAAAATAAGATGAAATGTTTTGTGATGCAAGGAATTTAGCCGTAGAAAGCGCCCTCAAATTTATAATGCTAGGGTGGTTTTTTTTCAATTTTTTTCACTGCAACATATTTCTAAACTTGGCAACATCTGATATGCCTCAACGAACAGCAACAGCCCCCACCCCCTTGTGATTATCATAACAGAATGACAAGGAATACAAACATTTACATATAGATAACATAGCAAGACTACGCCAGCCCTCCCCCATACACTTTCTGCAAGGACAGGAAACCAAAATGACGGCCCCTTAGTGGTGTGAAGCGCCCTCTAGCTGCTTGACAACTGATTAGCATCGAAGAGGAAACTACCGATGTACTCATTCTTCACAGGGTCGTAGACGCCACCCCAGCAGACGATGAGGGCGTACAGATTTTGCCATTGACCAGACGATGTTGTCACGGTATTTGCAGGTACCTGGCGACCGTTGTGGGCGATGACATTTTTTCCATCAACCTTTAAAAAGTGACAATAACATAAAGTTTAAAGGTGTGTACAACATTGCTTAATCGAAAAAGACCAGTATCCACACTTGATGTGACCCAACATAATAGCTTACATACAATAACGATGAACATTTATATTTAGGATTATATAGGATTATTATTTTAATAGGGTGAGCATAACATTTGCAAGAGTAAAAATATAAACTTTCACAGATTTGCACGAAAAGGACACGGTATAAAGATGGCCATGGTAGAAAACTCCAATTGAAATATTTTTGCCTGAAATGCTGCAGTTTTTGAGAAAAAGGTAAATCAATCAGTTTTGATCTCAAAAGTCCAAAACCCG
The DNA here is from genome assembly GCA_037783415.1 of Leptasterias polaris. NCBI lineage: Eukaryota > Metazoa > Echinodermata > Asteroidea > Forcipulatida > Asteriidae > Leptasterias > Leptasterias polaris. Next base: position 11,909,887 of record JAZGTN010000009.1, read on the forward strand.
ATATGAAGTTTGAAAACAGGGAAACATTTAAGGATTTGTTTTCACTTTTTACTCATGAATCGAATATGACCGAGCTTAAACTTTCACAGGCTTGTTGTGTTTGTACATGTTGGGTCACACCAAGTGTGGAAACTGGTTTTTGACAATTACCATTGTGATGTGCTGTAAGATTTGCATTACAGCTAGAGCAATTTTCAAGTACCCCTACTGTAAAAATTTTAGTCAATATATTGTTTTCCAACCATACAGTTTCAAATTCTACTTGAATGTATAAAATCATACGATTATTAGGTTTTATTTATAATTAATAACCATTTGGTTTCATTGTCAAGGAGATTTCAATTTTTTCGCATTATCTTATTTTTTGTTTGCTTTGGCCGACCAATCAAATACTTTTTGGGTCACTTGGAGGCAGCAGTTTAGAAAATTGAATCAATCTTTTTTTCTGAAATGTGCGCAAACTAAAAACTACGCGAACAAAGGAAATTTACTCGGCAAGTTTGCTGCCACTTACAAGTCTCAAGTTCCTTATCATAACCCTTACCTCACATGGGAGCGATGTGCACAGATACTGCGCATACGAACTCTGACCATCTACGCTAGTTACTGTTGCTCGGATCTCATATCTTGTCCCCGTCTTTGGTGTTGGGCAAAATGTGAAGTTCAAGAGAGCTTTCCCCCTGTACGCGATATACTGCACGGTAGTGACCGTTATTATCTCGGTGAGGTACACAGGGTCACTTTCTACCAAACGGAACTTAGGGTGCTGGAAATAGTTCAGGTCCGAGCGATTGGGCGTGGTCGCCTGTGATCGGATGAGCGCGGCCTTGGCACTTTTCTGTAAGACAACAACAACAAATTACAATTATTCTTATAATTCTGTAGAGAGTTCTTCTATGAGTTTTGGAACCCTTAACTGCTAGAAATACAGATGAATATACGGAAAAATCAAGTTATAAAATAACATGCATCATTGAAAACTCAACAAGAAGTCACCCAAACAAATTGAAGCACCAAATTTAAAATTAAAGATTTCAAAAGGTTGAAGTACTTAATAAAGATGAGGTCATACTTTGGTAATGATCCCGAATTGCAAATAAATAAATATCACGTCTTGCAACTTGACTCAACCCAAGTACCTACCATGGGAAAGAACTCGGCATCCAGTGTAAAGGAGATGGCCTCCACGCCCCCAGCTGTGCCCTTGATGTAGATATCATTGCTGCTGGGAAACGACTTGATTAAGCAGATAGGTCCTGCAGTTCCATCTGCTTTGACATTCGTGCACAATGCACTGGTCACTGTCTACATTGGAATAAGAAGAAATACTTGAAAACTTATCAACACTGTTTAAATTATGTATTAGAAAAAATACATCTCTGTTATGGAAAAGAATTTTCACAACAGACACAATTTGAATGACAAAAGTAGCAAACTGTTTGTGAGTTGTCGATATAATCATGGAGGTAGGAACTCCATGATATAATCAATGAACTTTCATATTAAAACCTTTCACATTAATGATGACTATGCATGTATCTAATAGGTGATTTTGTCTCCCGGTGTGTGTGTCCAAATGGAAGAGACTGGCAAAAATTAGTTAGTGGCCTGACAATTCGACCCTAGCAGGGTCTTTCTCGAAGGCTAGTAAATGACAACACAGCACACAAACACACTAGTGTAACAAGATCAGTCAAGTGGAAATACATGAATAGAGGGAGAGAGAAAAGCAGGAGGGGGTACAGGGATTATGGATACAAGGGGGGTGAAAGGAAGGGGCTGGCTAGACCACAAGAAGTTGGAATCACAAAGGACAAAATGGAAGAGGGAGAAAAGCAAATAATTAGTAGATAAGGCAGACTAAAAATGTGGTATTTGGTGGGGGGGGGGGGAAGAGACAAAAGGGACAAAAGAGAAGAAATTCAGAAGAAATTCTACACAATTCAGTGTTGGGGTGAGAATCTCCGGGGGATAATCTAATGCCACACCGGGTCCAACAAAGCATTTCTTGCTATGATTATGATTGTGTGTTTTAAGTTTTGTGTTTCAAGTATAAAGATGTGTTGATAATTGGTCTAAATAGTGTTACTAATTTACCTTATGTACTGCTGTCATCATGTAGGTAAAATGATGATGAAACAATAAGATGAAACAATAAGAAGACGCACAACAAACACGTGTAGTGCACATAAATGAACCATTTAAAACTTCGTTTGACCTCTAGAAGAGGGCACCCCACTCAAATGACGTCATGCACACATAAAAGTCTGGCATTTTGGGAGTGAAATTTCACGCACTTTGCATAAGAAGACAGGGAATCCGACTTCCAAGATGGCGCAGTCAAGACGTATCATGTGACGACATCGGGTGAATTTGGGTCAATATGCAGAAAGGGATTACCTTTTCAGGTGCGTCGACAACGTAGTATCTAAAGACGCCAAACGTAGAATCCCAGCCAGGGTTGTTGATCAGCATTACGGTCACGTTCACCGCCATGCCCTTAGACTGTTGGCACAACAGGCCAATCAGAGACATCGTCTGATCCTGGTGGGCTGTCGACACCTCCGTTGTAACGTACTTGGTTGTAACGGGCACTGCGATTGGTTTCGGCGAACCATGTGCAGAAATACCTGAGAAATGCCACATTCAACAAAGTGTGAGTTTCAACGTGGAACACAATGTAAAGCTATTTCTGCATCTTAGGCCCAAGTCCCCCGTGTGTGTATGTTTTTAATCTTGTATTTGTGTATAGTGGCTACAAAAAAAAAAATAAAAAAATTTAAACATGTGTACAGACTAAACAAAAATATCGATCTGGATGGATAACCGTAAATCTATCTGAGAATGTCCTGGTTATTTTTTTTTTTTTTTTTATTTTTTTTTATTGAATCAACATTAATAGATAATTGTATTACTTATTAATAACCAAGAAAACATGCTAGAAGTATAATGTTACATAGGCTACATTACAATAACCACCCTACACACAGTACAATACATTGTTATGATTTTACATACGAGGAATTAAGGCATTTCAATTGTGTACTGGGCAGTTCGTCTGTACAGCTCAAGAGGGAACTGGAAGAAGCAAGTTCAAGTGGGTGACAAAAGTTGTCTAGACTTAACCATAGTCGATCAAGATGTCACTTGCACACTGCGTGGTTTGACTAGCTAGTCTAATTTGATCGCTCTAGCCACAAAGCACTGATTATCTAGTCCAATTCGCAAGTTACGTTACTGTTTCAAGATGGCGGTTAAGTTACGTGACCTAGCAGAGAGAGATTTTGTGATCATACTCTGTAGGTTATTTTTAAAAATTTCCTGCCAATGTGTCAAACAGCAGTGAAATAATAAGCAATCATACACATCTCTCGCTCGTTCTGTATTTTGGTTGGCTGAAATACGGTTACATGGATTTAACTAATAATTATAAGCTAGTGCGTCAGATTTGTGCCAAAGTGAACTGGACTCGCGTCAAGACATCGCGCGCGCAAATTTTACAGGAAATAATTAACATTTTGACTATAGTTAAAGTGCCCTCTTATGATTAGACTTGATTCCAAGTCTGAAATCGCGGTTGTTTCTCTGCATCTGACAGATTAACTATCAAGCGCTCTAACTGGCCATACATAAGTTAATTTACAAGAGGGCGCTATTTCAACCAAATAATGTATTGGCTATCAGTATCAGGTGGACACGATCACAGACTTGGAACCAAGACTTAATCATGATGCAAACAGCAACTTAAAAAACGGGAAACTAATTTAAAAGCGTTCCTGTAACTGTTGCATGCACTGCTTATGAGTTTAATTGCCCATGAGTTAATTGTTGAATTGAGACAGTTATAAGTTATAAAACCCGGAAAGTTTCTTTTCTGAGACAATTTGTTACTCCATACCGATGTATGTTATAAAACAAATATGGACTGGCATAATTCGGTGGAATTGCATAATTCGGTGGAATTATGAACACTCTCACCGAGTTACTGTACGCGCGCATCCCCCCCCCCCCCCCGGGGGGGGGGGGGGCGCCCGAACGTGCAGGAGCTGGGTGAGAGTTTATAATAATTATATGTACAGCCACAGACCAGCTTTGATTATGACGACACAGCCCCTTTAAATAAAGATACAAGTCTTAAAGCACATCACTTTATCAATGTGGCTTGCACTTCACAAGTTCTTTTGTAAGGAAGCCTCTTCTACATGTGTTGCCTCTCTTTTATATGACATAATACAACATTTCACAGTTTGCAATGTGTATTATTATATGAAGTATAGTAATTGTTTCACTTAAATCAATTTATTTTACTGCATTGTCTCCAGCTCAAGTAACGTGATGTTGAAATGAAGTGACCACAATCCCTTTAACTTAATTTTTCTCAGCTACAATTTGTGAGTAAATGTTTTTGTTTACACATACCGTACATGCTCTCTTCCGGGTGGGATTTTGGACGAGTACTTCCCCCCAAAAGTACATTTCGGGTGTAGGCTAGCTACTTATTGGGTGCATACTGCACCCTATAAGTTGACAGTCATCTTGGGAAACGTCGTCGCATTCATGTGATACAACATTCGTTAATCATGATAAACATCATTGTCAAGTCGCAGCGTAAGGTTTACTAAGTGCGTCCTGTTAAGTATTGGACAAAGTGCCGCCATTGCAAGCTGCGCATCGATAGACCCGTCTGTACAAAGTATACTATAGCTTTCTCGTAACTCTGTCCAGCTCTTGCGAAGGCCTAAAGCCTGGGACATTTCAAAAAGATGTTTACTGGCCAGCAATTTATCTTTAAACCAGATGGAATTAAGGAATCATAAATAATACAAAATACAATGAAGTTGCCTAATTTTGTGTCAGTCTGTTCGATATAGACACTATTTCAGTAACACCTTTGGCAATTCAGCACTGCCTTCAGCCTTGCTCAAAGTGCATTGGGTGGAGGGAAACAAAGAAATGAAATTTGACTATGAAATGTTATATTTGTTCTTTTACTGTACGGTAGTTTAATGTACGGTACACCTAATTCATACATTTACAGAACAGCCGGGAGCCACCTTTTTGGCATTATTTTTTGTGAACTGTTGTGCTTTCTACTATAAATGCTTTCCAGCAAATTGTAACAGAACAAGTTCGAAATTATGTGATGAGCTTTAATTGGTAGCGATCGGACCAATTCCCTTGTCTTTAATACTCAACAGGAAAAGTTGATGATGGCATCGACTTTGACCATGCACTGCACTGCAGCCATGGCCGACTACACACTTAGTAAACCTTACGCTGCGACTTGACAATGATGTTTATCATGAGTAACGAATGTTGTATCACATGAATGCGACGACGCTTCCCAAGATGATTGTCTACTCACCGACTGCAAAAAGCACCATCAGAACGCCAAGAACTTGCACCACCGACTGCATGATGATGGGCAGGTAACTTCAACACTTCGTGGATGACAACAAACTAAATCTAGTGGGTGGCGATCTTCAAATTTCGGGAGCGAACGAGTGTGATGTTTTGGAAAATGTCTCAAATTATGCAGACTCGGGGCTGCCTCGTGCTATTTATAATAATGCCGCATTGGCTCCGTCTACGCGTTGTGTCTGGCTGATACACATTATGCGTGGTACCTTTGAACTCTCCAATTGGGAGTTTCGAGATTTCCAACAGAGGGGAATTTCCAGAATTTCAACATGAGGGGAATTTCCTTATAGGTTGCAACTCAGGGATTGTTCAACTTGGCAGAGGTCACATAGCTTAGGTTTGCTATTATAGTAGCCGGAAACCCCCCCCCCCCCCCCCCCAATTCTACACGTGTACGCACATAAGTTTGTACCACAATGTTACAGTCTGTACTCGTTTCCTTTCTTAGTGCTAGATTCATGTATTTAATGTTTAAAGCACTGTAATATATTCAAATCATTATAATAATATGGAGTCAGTATAATTCAGTATAATTCATTTACAACTAAATTTTATGTTGGTGTTAATACTGTGGTATTTGTGGTTTTATCTTCCATGCATTTTTTGTTTTGTTTTATTTAGATTAAAGTTGTTTTTATTTTACATTTAATACTAAGCCTATCTATCTAATGTTTTGTGGTTTTTTGGGTTTTTTTTCCCCCGCTATTTATGAATTGATACATTATGTTTTGTGTTTTTATTATTATTTAAATTTATTTAGTATTTCATATAGCCTTTGTCTTCATACATTTTTTAGGGGGGAGGGTTTTAATTGCCTCCAGGGTCCTTTCCCCTAGTCACCCTGCTTTTAACCAGCTTGCCTTTTATGATTTTCCCATTTTTAATGATGTACGATCTTTAGATTTAACCTTTTCTTTCTTTCTTTATAACCATTTTCATGATGCGCTCTTCGTGTAATGTTTTATTTGTTGATCTTTGCAGCGTCGGGCTTCTTAAATTTGCAAAATTGATAAGTAGATTATGTTTGTTCATTTGTAAATTTTAAAAGATAAAGTTTGTTCATATGATCGTGAATCGTATGTTGTTGTATCCTTTTTTACACAAGGGGACCCATGGGACCGCAATAATGGTAAAAATAGTCATGGGACTTCGGCAACATCCCCCGTTTGTTTGCAAGCGAAATCGAAATGAGCGCGTCCGTAGTCAATTTTTTAAGGGGCGCGTTGCCTTCTGATTTCGAATCTCTTGTAGTTTTGTGCCCTCGTTTTATTGGTAGTGCGCGCTTTATAGTCAGTGGAGGGTGTTAAGTTGCATCATGGAGCTACATACATGATTGCAGTCAAATGGAAATGAATTGATAACTTACATGTACACAAGTAACCTGATGAATTAACCGACCTCATAGAGCGGGCATGACCTTTTACATTTCAGCTTCAAGGCATCATTAAAGCCCATTTATAGCTCTACAACAGTCACTAAAAATTATAATCATCGTGAGATTTTTATTAAGGCTAAAACCAGACTTTTTATAGGGTAAGCGCCGACTACGATGACTTTCATTGTCACGAATGCTTACAAATTAGTTAATTTGGGGGTTGGGAAAAAAGTAGGACAATCTTGTTTAGTACAAGGGCTGACCAACATGTACATGTGGTATAGGCTTCACTAGACAAAATCAGAAATAGGACTAAATTAGGAAAAATATCATGCATGTTGAATTTTAACAAATACTAATAGCGAAAGATATGTAAACACAGTTAGCGTAGGCCTTATCTCAATTTCTTTAGAGAACAAATGGTTTTTCTACAATCATTAAGACCAGACAATGCTAATATTGTTATTTTTATTGTTATCAGTTTTCATTGCAGATGTGAAAAACAACTAATATAATATGAAACAGAATTTATTAGATTTTTTTGTTTCAAATGTTGATACTACGAAAGAGAGGGCGCTGAGTGTTCGTTCATTGCCAGCATGTTCTTATGTTGTGCGTAAATTTATTTTTTAAATAAATAAACAAACGAATAAATAACATACAAACATTTGAAACAATAACATTGTAAGCCACATACGTCATGGAAATATTATTTCATCAATTGCCTAACACTGATGATGGTCCCTTGATATTAATCTATTTTACTCACTACGGTACTTTCCGTAGTGACGCAATGTTACTTGGGTTCGCGCCATTTCCTGGTTCAACAAACGCTATCTGAACTTTATCTCCAAACTGGAGTTTCAAAGGTCTGAATTGACCTCAAGACTTCCATCACCAGCCCCAGCTTATACGCTTAACTGTATATGATTAAAGCTCACGGCCAACATTGGTTATATCTTCATCTTTTTCAAACTCGTGAGGTCAAGGCTTGTTTTACTTGTTTCTCACAAAATATAGCGTTTCAGGTAAAAGTAGACCCATACAAGTTTTCCAACATGACCATCCTAAACAATGTTTTAAAGTATATGCAATCCTATTAACATTTTAAGTGTTCAAGTAGTTTGGAATAACTGTAGAATAGTTTTTATTTTATTTTTTTAAACAGTTCATCAGAAGATAATAACAGCTGAGAAGGAACTTATGCGTCACTTGGGAGGGGGTGCATGCGGCTCTTAAATTACAAAAACTAGGACAGCAAAGCTGCCATGGCGAGCTGCCGATCGCCCGATAGAAAAACAAAGACTAATAGAAAAGTCAATCATTTGATCAACTGATGTTATATTAGGGGTGGGGACATTAAAGGTATGCACTTGACCATTGCGTACTTGGTTTAAAGTGGCAGTGACAGTGGGGACTAAGGATAGGCGAGGGCTGACAAGGAAGAGACACAAATAGATACGAAACAAATAATAAGAGTCATAGACACACCCAACACATTGCATACAACAGGTATACAATGTGTTTGAGGTGTGACTGTGTATTATGTACAGATAGTGTCACCAAACTTGGAAATTATTTACCAAGCCAGAAATGTTTTACTACTACACATACATGAACTACTTGCTTTCCTTTCTTTGCACTTTTCTTTCTTATTTGTTAAGATAGTTATAAACAGGTGAGAAACAAAAATGAAAATAATAATATACACACTTCCAACACAAAGTCCTCAAAGTGTGTTATAAAGTATGGGAACAATTGGGGGCGCCCTCTGCAACATATCTGGCATGGTATACAGTGGTCATTCAAAAGATACTGGCCTAGTTTAAATCTGACACATAGTAACAACACATTCTAAGATGAGTTCTCTCATTCACAGCTCTGGTATGTCATCAAAGACAAACATTTACCAGAGTAGATGCATGTAAATTACATGTACTTAAGTAGATCAGGCTCAGAATAGAAAGCCTTTACAAGAAACCATTGACCTAACTAGATGGAAGTATTTCAATTACAATACTCATCCATGTGCAGGTATGTACAGATGCATGTATACATGTATATTTATATGTGCATGTGTGAAATAATGGGCTTCCACAATTCTCAAGAAACTAAACAATGGAAATAGACCATGTCTTGTTATGTTGTTTTTTTGTTCATTGGGGTAGGCTCAGGATGGGGAAACAAAAAATGTAAGCATCTGTATTTAACAATTTTATGGGAAATTGGGGTTGTAGAAACAATTAAAAAACAGAAATATCAAGGAACATCAATATGACAGCATGGTGAAAAATATTGGGGAATTAGACTGCATTAAATCGTTTTGTCAGTAGCAATATTTGATTCAAGTTTCAAGTATGTGCATCATTGCAATAAGGAGTAATTAACATTTAAGTTGTTCATTGATTTAGCTCATTCAACTGGAACCAGTGACATACTCATCAGTTTTATCTTTTCATATGAATCTACATGTAAGTAGCAATATTTGATTAAAGTTTCAAGTCAGTACATCATTGCAATAAGGAGTTATGATCATTAAAGGTGTTCATTGATTTAGATCATTCAACTGGAACCGGTGACATACTCATCAGTTTTATCTTTTCATATGAATCTACATGTAAGTAGCAATATTTAATTTAAGTTTCAAGTCAGTACATCATAGCAATAAGGAGTTATGGCCGTTTAATGTTTTCATTGTTTTCGATCATTCAACAAGAACCGGTGACATACTCATAAGTTTTAATTTTCCATATGAATCTGCGAGTCAGTAGCAATATTTAATTCAAGTTTCAAGTCAGTACATCATTGCAATAAGGAGTTATGACCATTCAAGATTTTCATTGTTTTAGATCATTCAAGTGGAACCGACTCTCTGTTTTGAAATAATCACTCAAAGTTACAAGCGATGCGAAAGACAGATTACAAAAACAATATTGTAAACAGGAATGAGACGTAGCAACTACTTGAAATTTCGTTAATATTACCCTAGTCAGTTGTGGGTTCCCCTTTAATCTCAGACCCAGAATTCTAAGATGTTACAATACATGAGGTTTGAAGATTCTGTTCATCGCCAGAAATACAAAAACACAGGTGTTAACTATTTCTTTGTTCCTTTTTGGTGAATATTGACCTCTTTCAAGAAATTGTGTGTGAACTGTGCTGCAATCAATACTTAACAAATTCTTAAATAGCGTATCCACATTCATGTGCACTTTATGTCAATGACAGTCTTAAAGAGGGTCCGACTACGCGTTTGACACCGACCTTTTATTTGAGAAACACATGGGAATAAGTGAATGGTAGACTGGGGACCGTACCAGTTGTAAAGATACAGTCAATGACAGTCAATATAACGTCACTTTGTCACGAGGTAGAGGGGGTAATTCCACCATGATAATCACATAAATAAACAATTCACAATTTCCTTGTAATGGAGATTATAGACCTTCGACTGAACAGACAAACAAAACAATTGTTTGTTCTCTCTTAACATTGATTACAAACCGTTCTGATATATGCACTGACCCTTGTACAGGGGATTTGTTCTGTATTTTTGTTTTAGTCTCCGTTATTGTTTACCATGACCCTAAGCTGTCCTTATCCCATTTTTCATTGCAATCTGCAAATGACTTATTGTATTATGTGGAGGATCGTTGGATGGAAGACTCTCCTCATCGACTGCCTTTGATCCTTATCAAAAGTGTTCAAGTAACTTGGGTAACCTGTGTGAAAGGTAATCCACATACTAGGCTAAATAGCGCCAACAAGTTGCTCCCATGTTGTTCCCCTTATCTGATATACCAATGGCACAGCAAATCAAAGTGTGAACCTACAAATGTACATGAATGTCACACTATGATTATGACACCCAACACACCAAGGCACGATCTCAGTGTTGTGGTAGACCATAGTTAATAGCATATCTTCCCAAGTCAAATAAAGGGAATACAGACGTCATAACATATCTAGTGCAAACCTAAACAACTTGCAATACAAGGAGTATTTTTTGCTAATTGTTTGCCAAAAATGCATTTATGTATAAATAAACCCAATCAATTACCCTTCTGGTTTTAATAATTGATATAAATTATTATAAAGCGCGCATATAGTCAACAAAGGTGGCTCAAGGCGCTGTAACAAAACAAGAGGGGAAAAAACAAAAGGGAAGGAACCAAATTAAGAATTAGCTGTCAAGTCAAAATAGAGAAAGTTTTGTACATTGCAGCCTGTCAGGCGCATGCAGCTTGTTTCCCTTATGGGATCCTCTCACTGCTGCTTCTTATGTGTAATTCTTGGCTACGGCAGGCAATATGTGTACGACTTAATTGTGTACAATCCTCACCCCCCCCCCCCCCCCAGGAAAAAATTAAATAGAAAATAAAAACAGAAGACCGACGACAACAAATACGGCTAGAAAGTTCATCTGAAGAAAACCGACTTGTACAAATGAAGGTCACAAATTCATATCCCAGAGTCTCTCTGTTTACAGATTATTAAACCCACACATACTTCACCAGTTGTAAAGTCCACAGTCAATGGCCAAGTCCACAATATCGAGTTGTCACGAGAAAGAGGGGGTAATTCCGTTAATCTACTTAAAAAAAATAAATACTTCACTACGTGGAAAGCTGTGAACAATAGAATGGGGACTGTACCAGTTGTAAAAACCCAGTCGATGACAAAGTCAATAATGTCACGAGGTAGAGACGGAGGGGTAATTCCATCATCCCAATTGTAAAAGCAATCACTTCACAAGTTTGATTATAGTAATAAACAATATAGACTTCGGGCACGGCTTAGCTAACTGTTTGAAACAAACAAACAAACAACCCAACAAACAAACAAACAAGAACAGCCATGACCCTTGTACTTTGGAGAAGACAACAAAATACGCTCATTTTTTCTCGTTATGAAAGCAAGGGACCCCTAAAGTGAAAAGTACTGAAGCGAAGGTCTGAATATACCAAAGGAAGGAAACACTCGCGTTAACCACGGGGTCCATTATAGGTAAAAGGCAGCCGACTAAATGCCACCCTGTGTTGTCCTTAATTCAAAGTTCCACTTTTTAATCCAATCTGCAAATGGTTTGTTTTATGCATATGACTTGACAGCCGAATAAATTGGAAAAAGAGTAGACGGAGGACACAATAACAGGCTATAGAAATAACAGAATAGAAACCTCGGTTGGTGAAACACCCCATACATTTGGGGTCACAGGTTCGCATGCCCCATTAAGACTCTCTTGCTCACAGAAAATGAAATCTACGTATTTTTACTTTGGATACAGTTTGACGTCCGGGCTTTTTAGAAAAAGTACAAAAGCAATTAAGCATTTTACTCACATCAAATAATAAACCACAAGGGAAACTGACCAGTTAAATTTGAAATGATTTTAAATTTAAAGTAGTTTAAAATTAGTTAGAAAATATTCTACTCCAGTGACATGCATGCTGCCCCATTGGCCAGGTGTTTGGTATGTTTTGTGCACTCAAATCAGGGCCCGAAAGGTCGCGTTCGGTACAGCCAAATCCCCGTTATTTCGCTGTTCAGTATAGCGGCGTTCTACTATACTGTGTTAGCTTCATATCATTAAATCATCAGATCCAGGGTTTTTCATAAAATCCAAAATCACCTTGCTTAATATTTAGGTCAAACAATAAAGCTTCAGCACAACAAAATCTTTAAAAAAAATTCTAGGGCTTTATCATTAATTGGACGGTGTGGAAAATGTAGCAGAGGGGGTCTTAATTTGTTGCAGTACAAAACAAGAGAGTTAGAATAGGTTGGTAAAGCAAATATCTGTGTTAATTCTTAAGGATTAATGTTTTTGTAAAATACAGTCTCACAATAAAAACAAAAAAGGTGTCCTTGCACGATTACCACTCGTCCTTGATAAGTCAAAGTCTCGTTTTTGTGGGTCAGCCTGTGCTATGGTTTTTGTGGATTCTAGAACCTGAGCAATAATCGACAATGCGAAGCCATAAGCAAACAATTCAAAGCAGACCTGTATAGCTGTACATGTAATCGAACTCTCTATCTCACCGAGTTACTAAACGCGCGCCCTACATCAGTATCATAGAGGGCGCATGCGTGCGTGCAGTAACTTGGTGATAGTTGATAGACCTTTCTATTGACTATGTTACCTTTGTTTAAAGAAATGGTGAAATTGTACATTCTATAATGCATTTCCTGACGGGCAAGATACTACACAGGCCATAAATGGGAAAATGTACATATTTTTGTGTCATAATTTATCATAAATTCAATAGTTACAAAAGCAATTGCTGTTCAACTTTTGAGATGTCCCCCCTGTCTTCATATCAAAAGTTGAGAAAAATCAGACAGTGCAGTCTCCATAAAATAAAGGTTTATTGTTTTCTTCTATTGAGCTGCGTACAAAACTGCCTGCAGGAAGTCCAGGCTCTGTGGCTCTTTTGTAAACATGTGATGTCACAGGTCACATGGTCTATTGCAATGTCACAGCCCGAGTTTTTGCCAACCGAGGTTACCTCGCTAAATGTGAATGAATTCGACGTTCTTGCGAAAATACAGTGACATTTATTAATTTTTTATTTTTTTCCAGCAAGTATAGACACTGTAATCAGCTGATCAAACTTTCACATGTGAAAAAGTTAGTCCTTCAGAAAATGATTAATTTTAATATCACATACTAATAAAAGACATTTTGACTAATTTGAAAAACTTGCAGACAACTTCTTATTTTGCAAAGACTAACTAAAATTGTGTTAATACTAATTTTGCGTTCTGATTAATTGTAAAAAACTGTTGATTTACCAATGCAGTTAGTCATTTCATTTTGAATTGACCAATTAAAATGCACATTACTAATTGGATGACTAATGTATTCGTGAAAGACTAATAACAATCTTGAATTAGTCAACAGCCTGAAGTTTTTGTCGCTAAAAGTTCCAGTCTGTTCTTTGTGTGTTAACGTGTAAACTAGGGTGGTGGCACGCAGCTCAAATAAATATGGACACAAATTCATTGACTTGTACGTTCCAGTCAAGGGTATTGAATGGTACTACATGTATATGTAGTGGGGAACCTTCTAACTGTATAGGACCAAGCATGGCACCAAGTAAGTACGTCAAAACTATCATATTAATATTATTTCGTGACTTTTGAGTATGGACAATCATGCATGTATTACGTGCATGATGTCTCGATGTCAAAGTCAACTCGTCGAAGCAACGGTAGAGTTGTCTCTATGTTTCGTGCTCTCAATGTTCGGCATTGAGACAGGGGTATACCCTATAATATGGGATATTTGGATGCTTTCACGCGGCCTACCATGGGTTATATAATGAAGCTTGATGAAGAGCTGTCTTAATTTGTTATCTTTTGTGTTGCGAATGTGCTCACTATTGTTGTAGTTTCACCAACCTTGCAACGAATGTTTTGGACATTGCTTCACATTGTGAGTGACCAATGAAGAAAATAGCAAGACTAAAAATATTTTGTTTGACTAATTATATGACTAAGCTGTTCAAATACATGTGCCTGTATAGTTTGAAATGGTGTAATGTTGAAGATGAATTAAAGTAAAAATGCCAAATACAAACTTGATTTCAGACTGAGTTTTTAATGAGTGATAACTATTGCAATGGTGTTATTAAGTGCGACCAACTAAAATAGTCAAATGAGTACTTAAATTAATTAAAATGACAAACTAGTTGCCTTGTATTACTAAATAATTGCACTGCATTACTAATTGATTGTTGTGCATTACTAATTGATTGTTGTGCATTACTAATTAATTTTCTTGCATTACTAATCTAATTGAGAGGTTAGTAAATTAAGAAATTTTTTCACTACTAATTATAGTAATTCAAAATTACTCATGAATGACAATCTTTCAATCAGTCAAATAAGACTATCTACGTAACTAATTTGTTTTAGTCAATTGAATAAATAAAACTTTCAGTGTGTTTGCTTTTATTTATACAAGGTGTTTGACGTCATATGCAAGTCTTATCTTCACGTAACGTGTACGTTGCAGTATTTGACGAGATGCAAGTCCTTTCGACATTACGGTCTCTCATGTTTCGAAAGTTTACATTGAATTCACCATTAATTTACAAAAAGAGGCGAAACTAGAGCTTGTTTTAAGAGGAAACTTTGACTTTACATGAATGCATCTTACAAGGTTGTGACTTTCTAAACATGGGATGAAAGGCACCATCACTCAGGCACCCGATTCTCCTAAAATCCAAAACAACAGACAATGCTGAAAAACGGGAGTGGCCCGTTGAAAAGGATGCAGCTAAATGACAATCTCCTAAGTGCACATGGCATCACGCAATTATTTTCACTGAACGGTGAAAAGGTGTCTCTCATTCGAATAATCACAAATCCTGATACCGCACAAGACAGTCTTCTATTGAATCGGACATGTAGCAATCTTACTTTTTCTGCTAATACAGTTCGATCTGTTTATCTGCCCGGACTGTGCCATCAAATTACGTGTTATAACGTGTTATTGTGAGATTACGATATTGTCTCCTCCTTTTAATAAACGGACAACTTGCATTTCGGTGCAGTTGGTCACAAGTTTCAGCATCGTCAGCATGGAGACTGTGTTCTAACGTAAAAGGTGATCATGCTCATCATTATTCACTCTCTTGCCCGTGGCTAATTGCATTACAAGGGCACGGGTGTTCCACGAAACATGAACTTCTTCAATGGATCCAAGTTCCGCGTTGCGCCGCTCTTGCTCTTTGCTCTCTCCTCGGTCCTAACATCTCGATTCACCGCAGTGGCATCATCATCTAGCCGAGGACTGAACGGGACAGCGGATGAAGGGACCAACTCCGTCCGTAGTCTGTACATCGGAGCTTTGCTTTGGTATCGCGGCTGGTTTTCTTCTCAACCTGACGTGATACAGACGGCCATAGATCATGTCAACAGCTTGCAGGGTATTTTAGACGGCTATCATCTAGAGTTGAGGTGGAACTGGACAGACGTAAGTTTCTTTTTATCATTTTTCTGATGTTCAAATACTTTGAGAAAATGGTCTGCCGACAGACCCAAGTGTTAAACAACAGTTGGGGGTGTTAAACAACAGTTGGGGGTGTTAAACAACAGTTGGGGGTGTTAAACAACAGTTGGGGGTGTTAAACAACAGTTGGGGGTGTTAAACAACAGTTGGGGGTGTTGATGCCATCGCTATACCTAGACTGCTCTTTTTGGCAAGTTAAAAATCACCGTTCAAAATCGACACCCCTGAACAACGTAAGACAAAGCAATATCTATGTATTCGTTTACTTAGGCCTATTTATTAAAACATATTTATACAGGATACAAACATCAGCTCAGTGGCTGATTTACACCATGGTCCAAATAACAACATAATGGTTGTTGGCATCTTCTGGCTCATGACCAAAGTGAAAACTTGTTTAACCACATAGCCCTAGATACTTCAACTTATCTTTCGGGAAAAAAACTGGAAAATTGATGGTACACAACACAAAGTGTAGAAGTGTTCGTCTACTTCACTAGTTGTTCTTGTTTTGTATTCAACAAGCTTTCAAATCTTACACCATACAAGTTGCAGTGATTCGGTATAACGCAGTACCGTTGGTCAACAAGACGTCACCATATTTACATATCACAGTTTCAAATGATATCTCCCCTCAACGATATGAGATTTGATCAAATTGATATTTAATATTATTTATTTGTGAGGGGTGAGTTCGAATTAAACACGAGATCTTTAGTTTTACTTCCAGCCGTAGATAAGTTAATCACTGCATCAACATCTACTCTGTTTGGTCATCAATACTTGACAAAATACATTATATTCAGAATATGGATACACATTTTTCAACAAAATGTGAAAAAACAGACGTAATGATTTACCTAAAAGAGACCGTGCAACGGAAGCGAGACGTAAACCCATAGACAGTGTATACACTTAAAATGGGTGTCACTATAAAGGTAGAATATTGTGGGCTGAACGGTAAAGCATATAGATAAAATTCCAATAACTTGTATCTTTGGGCTTGAATACAGAAGACGATTTATTATCACTGTATGGCTTTACAAAGATGTGTAGCAGACGAGAAGTAGCAGGAAAAGATGGAAGAAAACTGGATCGGGCCACAGTGCGAGATTTTGCACTGGGCTAACCAGGAGGGTCTGTCTTTAAGTCCAGAACGGAGAAGAATAAACTAAAGATGAGACATAAGGGCATTTTATACTGAAGTTGTGGGAACAGACTAGGTGGGCATTAAGGTCGTAAATTTGTCAAGTCTCAGACAGCCAGTCTGGACACTGGTGTCTGGGTGAGCATTGGATTAATTAGGGTGCTTGTGATATTGGGGGAAGTGCCTGGGTAAAACAACATTACCAGCTTACAACAGTATACCGTGTAGCTATTGCTGTCCTCGTGGGGCTTAATCACAGCCGAGAAAATAGCTATGGCTGAGAGCTTATGAACCTGCGTGGGGTAGGATGCTAGACCGATAAGAACCTTGCCCAACAATAATAGCACAGAAAGAATGCAAGACAGTTTTTTGTAGGTATAATATTCTAGTTCCCTTTCTATATCAACGGTTGAGGAACGACATTTCTCTTTGACTTGGCTTCTTCTGCAAACCGATGTTTTAAATGTCTATTATAAAGCTCTATTCATTATACGTTTATACTTATATTTTACTTTAAATATTTACCTTCCATCCATACAATCAAAACACCCGGAAAATGTAATTCTACAAATTTTTCATTTACAGTTATGTTCTGTTGTTGCAATAGTTTCAATGATTTCTGCACCAATTCAGTTGCTCCATGATACTTATAGTTTTTAAGTATTTCATATTTTAATCAAATATTGTAAATTTGTATACATTTTATCCATATATCAAAGCAAGCAAATAGGAACGATCCAACTTGTCTGAGAAACTTTTTTCAGCCTGTTCAGCCGATAAAATACTTTATCCAATGTGTTTGTTTACAAATTATTCCAGTAAAAAAACATGTATATAGGCCTATTTGTTTTTAAATAATAACAAATTGAAAGATTTATTATTATTATACATTTTGTTTATTAGTGCAAACAGCACGTGTCTCTTTGAATATCAATAAGTTTGCTCAATTGACGACTGAACAATACTCGAAATTGAAAGTAAACAGTTCTTTTTAGACCCCAGATTGCGATCACTTTGATAACGTTTGCCAACATAATTGGGCTTCTCGGGCAAGCAATTTAAAATGGAAACGAATAAATCCCTCTCACCAGTTAACAATACTGATGTATTAAGTATTACCAGGAAGATATTGGCTAATGGCAGATACAATACCAAACCGAAAAGTAAAGTTAGGAATGTGTACCACTTGTAAGCAAGCTAAACAACTTTAGTGTCTATTTATGATTTGTAATACAGATAAGCAATCCGGGTGAGGCACTTCGAGTCTTAAACGTGTTGGTGAACTCCGGACCTCCGATTATCAGTGCTTGGGGTCCAACGCTTTCGAGTGAAGCTATTGTCGTGAACCAGGTAGCTGCAAGGTTTAACATTGTGCAGGTTAGTAAAGAGTAAAACTTGAATTCGCCCTATGAACCGACTAGGCCCTCATTGTTGAATTCTATTTACAGTCGTTTTTAATAACGAAAGCTTTTCATAAGTAAAGAGTCACCGATGCCGCCACGCGTTCAGTTTAATTTGTTGTAATTAATATTCTAGTTAATAAACCACGAAAACGGAGAATAATAATAATAATACGCAGTTCTTATATAGCGCTTTATACTCCCGATGGGTGTCTCAAAGCGCTCAGTATTTTTCCTACAAGGTAAGTGGAGTTACGTGTTGAAGTGTGAGACCTATTCCTTTGCATAGCACCATGTAATGGTTTACAAGGTGCTGTGGCGCAATATGCAGCCAATCAAACCAGGAACACCGGGGCGAACCCCTTCTCTTCACGATTAGTGCACTGGGTTCTTTTACGTGCATTACACAACACACGGGACCTACGGCTTAACGTCCCATCCGAAGGACGAAGCATGTGGTTAAGTGTCTAGCTTAAAGACACAAGTGTCACGACTGGGATTCGAACCCACACTCTGCTGATCAGAAACAAGAGCTTGAGTTCGGTGCTCTTATCCGCTCGGCCACGACACGCCAACACGTTTAATAACCTAACTCTGACGTCATTTAGAGACACTGAAACACAAGGTGGCAGGATACTTGACAGATTCTTCCCTGCCAAGCGATTACATTGTTCTGACCTTGCTCACTTTTTTTAAGAACAAATGAGAAAATTGGCGATAGTCACGATACTCATAATGGGTGTATAATGGGGCGCGCCCCATTATACACCCATTATAAACGCTGGAGCTTGACACGCCCGAGCGTGTCAAGCTCCGGCGTTTATGTTCAGCAGAGTGTGGGTCCCAGTCCCGGTCGTGACACTTGTACGTGAACACTGCACGTTGCTTTTTGTGTGTGTGTGTGTGTGTGTGTGAAAAAATGCGGTACACAGCAGTGTGACCCCTATAAAAAATGCGGTATTGAAAGGGTTAAGCAAGACACTTAAAGAGCGGTTAAAGGATGCTCTCAAAATTGCACTTAATGCCTTTTTATGGTCGAATATACATCGTAGTTACCGGTTAATAATTATTTTACACATAACATTTGCATTTATTAATAAAGAATTCAAGTCAAAAATGCACCTCTCGCGCGGCTTTTTCAGACGAGAGTCAAAAACTGCTTATCTATGATAATGATATGCATCGGCGCCTAAAAACACACGATCGGCATATGACACACACACATAAACGTCTCTTCTGGGGGGAAACAAAACAAAATCAAGAAGAAACAACACTTACATTATACATTAAAGAAACCTTACTGTCAATCCAGGGTATCCTTCAAATTTATTGTTGTAAAATGAAGCCTACATTGGGTAATTAAGGCCTAGAAATCCGAAAAAACTGTTTCGGTTGAATTTTGGCCATCGGTTAACACTGGCCAATGACCGAAACAGTTATTGGTTCCAGCCGCGAAAACGTACCCCAGGTCAACGTTTTATCTTGTCCGCGGGTTGGTTGATGGCCCGAAGGATATCGTTTTTGAGCCAATGGTCTTCCTGGATAGTAAGCTCACGGCATCAATCTGGTTTATACACGTGGTTACCATGTACCTAGATAGTCGATTTCCAAAGATAATCGCAATATTTATTATCTTTTTGTTTCTTTTTCTTGTCTCCAGTTTATTCTATAAAAGTCAGAAAACATTGAATAATGATAATGTATAGCCAAATAGTAAACTTTTATAACAAATTAAATGATTCTAAAAACATTTTGTGGACAAATCCAAGCACGTACATCGCTGTACTTGGTAACAACGCTTACACTCGAGGAAGACTGTTGGCTCCTAATTGGGATTTTTTGCGCGGTCAGCCAGTCGCGATTTTTTTCCCCACCGCGGTAAAGGCCATTCTGTGCAGCTGCTAGTTGATACATCGCCGTGTCTGAGAGACATACTCAGCGGACCTAGAGCGCCTTCGGCAGGCATGGTCACGTCGATCAACGTGCCGTCGGTCTCGATGTTTGATGAGAAGCGAACCAATTTCGATCTTTTTCAGATTGAGTTTAAGTCAGTTATTAAACGTCATACATATTACTAAATCAGGTGGACATCTCATTGAGAACTCGTCTTCTGTTCGTTGTTTACCATCAAACCATCAGACGGGCAAAAGGGAAATCACTTAAGTTTAACTTCGCACGAGTTAACGATAAACTCATCGTGCCAAACACCATGTTTTGTTCGATGACGTTTGACATGTCCAGCTGCACTACACAATACTACATGGCTGGACTACACACAAGCCTCTTGGACTTATGACACTGTCATCAATGGAGCGGAACAGCCAGCCACACACAGCGATGTGTACATAGTTAACATGCAGGTTAATACATACGTGGGCTTTACCGTCCGATTTTGATGAAAATATTCAAAGGCAAACTTTGACCTTCCGGTACGACCAGAAGGAGAGGTCATACGATTTTGGCTTTTCAAATGTAGCCCCAGTCTTGATCTATCAGATGCTCAATTATGAATATCATAGTTGTAAAATTCAAAGACATACAGCGTATAGCAAATGGTAACTTTTTAAACTTACAAACCTTGTAATTTGACACCCGATGACGTCATCATGACGTAACTGAAGCGGTTTCATCTCCTGATGGTTATCTAACTATATGTAAAGTTTAAAGTTTATATGAGCTTGGGAAGTGTGCTTTTGTTACCGGACAATCGACGGCCAGAAGAAGAAGACGAAGTGAAAAAAAAAAAAAAAAAAAAAAACGAACAATAAGAAGAGGTGTTCGGAGCTATGCTCCGCTCCGCTCCGAACACCTAAAAAATTCAGAGCATCCTGTAACCGGTATTTAACCATTACTGCTGGGTCATTCGGAAGGGATATAAAGCTGCTGGTCCCGTGTGTTGTGTAATGCACGTAAAATAACCCAATGCACTTATAAAAAAGAGAAGGGGTTAGCCTCAGTGCTCCTGGTACGATTGGCTGCATATTGCGCCACACAACATTGTAAACAATTACATGGTGCTAGATAAAGGAATATGTCTCATACTTCAAAACGTAGATCCAAATACCTCGCGGAAAAATACTGACTGTTGAAGAGCCTTCAGAGTCACTGAGTGACGGATATAAGCGCTATAAATAAGAAGCCACCATTATTATTAGGTGTTCGGGCACTCCGCCCGGAACACCTCTTGTTTTTGTTCCGGTTTGTTTTTTTAGGTGTTCGGGCAATCCGCCCGGAACACCTCCTGTTTTTGTACGGTTTTTTTTTAGGTGTTCGGGCGACAGCCGAACACCTTGTTTTTGTTCGTTTTTTTGTTTTTTTTCTTAATACTTCTTCTTCTTCTTCTCTCCGTCGCTTGTCCGCTAACAAAAGCAAACTTTCCAAGCTCATATAAACTTGAAATTTCTACCATAGTTAGATAACCATTAGGAGATGAAACCTCTTCAATTACGTCATGATGACGTCATCAGGTGTCAAGTTACAAGGTTTTTAAAATTAAAAAAATTAATCTTTGAAAATCCATATCAAATCAAGATGAAGAGACCGTCGGTTACTTTTTGCGGGATTATATAGAGGTAATATGGGTCTTCATTTTTTATTGTGTGCTGACCTGACTTGACCTCTACTTCCGGTCGAAACAGGAAGAAACAGGAAGTGCCTTGTAATTTAAAAGTGGCACACTTTTTGAAGTTTTTTTTAACGGTGTTATAGTCGAGCAAGAGTCTGGTTTAACAAAATAAGACAAGTGACGTCATAAAAGTCATGAGCGCCCTCTAGCGGCAGGTTGAAAACAATTAAAAATACACTTTTACTAGATGTCTGTGGCGAAGTTTATGATAATCGTTTCGAAATTGGTATACATAATGACCTTCATGCAGACAACATATATATTATGTGTGAAGTTTTAGATTGATGACGTCATCGTGTGTCACGTGGTATCGACTTAAAGGTTTACTTTTTGAAGCCGTGTATTTACAAAACCACAAGTTCGACTGAGTTGAAACTTGGCATGTTGAAAGACAGTGATATTGACTATGTAAATCTAAAGAAACAACATGATGACGTCAGTGCCTTTTTGTATACAAATATTTGAAATATTGACCAATTATTACGTGTATTTATTGACCCGCTGTCAAACCACGGGCTACACACACACTACGCGAACAAAACCAGTTTACGATTCCCGGCGCACACACCATTGTGGGGACTTCCTATTGTTGTTCTATTATTCCCTTTTCTAAAGAATCACATTGTGGGGACCCAGTTTAACAAAGAAAAACGTTGTGGGGACCTTTGTT
This sequence comes from Leptasterias polaris, assembly GCA_037783415.1. NCBI lineage: Eukaryota > Metazoa > Echinodermata > Asteroidea > Forcipulatida > Asteriidae > Leptasterias > Leptasterias polaris. The sequence goes on from JAZGTN010000009.1 coordinate 11,932,544, forward strand.
CCATTGTATAAAAGTCCCCACAGCTCTGGGTATGCCTACCTACTGTTTTTTATCACGTAGTGTGTGTGTATACGTTGAGCAAATCATCCGCAAGGTTCAAAGTCCATCAAACATGCTTGTGGTCTAGTCTCTGTTCAAGGTTCGCGCAACCTGCTTTTGACAATACGCTTTGTTAGTCTCTAAAACAGCCGTCCATGCAAACCTCGTTAACAAACAAATGCTAGGCTTTTGATCGTGTACTTTTTAACCAAAAGTTGAACATTTCATGAATTCATATCTCGTCGTCTTCTTTTCCCTCAAGATTGTCCAATAAAAAAAGACACTTCCTAAGCTCGCATAAACTTTAATCTTCACACATAGATAGATATGCATAGGTAGATGACACCGCTGCAGTGATATCATCATGACTTCATCGGATGTCAAATTACAAGGTTTTTAAATATTAATTTTGTAATGTTTGAAATTCCATATCAAATCACGGACATGAGACCGTAGGTTGCTTTTTGCGGGATTATACCAAATTAATTTAGGTCTTATTTTTGTATTGTGTGTGTGACATTACGTTACCTCTACTTCCGGTCGAAACAGGAAGTGCCTTGTTATACTTCAGTTTTTGACCGATTAATATTGTTCTCTCCCGTGCAAATAAGACTGAGAAAAGAAGGGAAATACTCAGGTCCAATTTTGTCGATAAATAACGACTTTTTAATTGTTGCATTCGTATACACAGGAAGTGTGGCAGCTTTATTTATTATTTTGAATAACATCTTTAGGAATTGTAATCAAGTGGATAATCATTAAAAAATAATGAGTTTTGATTCCAAAGCGACTACCATGGAAACTAGCATGCAGATCGATGCCCGCGCCCGTCAAACACTTGATTCTTATGTTCTATCATTCTAAACATGTAAGCATTGTTGTGAAAAAAAATCGTACACGATTATTTCATATGTGATCATAAAGGGAACCAGCCGATCATAATATTAAGAAACATTATACTTCCATCCAATGGCCGTTCAAAAACCAATTGAGTACACAGACCTGGTCGTTCCGCCATGGACCAACACACTGCGACATTGAATACATTGAGCAGTCCACGAAGAAGCGTACAGTTGACACGCCACAGGTCATCGTACTTACAACTTATCAATGGCGTACTGACATTATAGATCTGAATTCCGCTCATATTCAGCGTCTAATTGTTCCCCTATTCGCCCTTCTCGTTGCTTAATGATCAAAAGGGAATTAAAGACGAAGTTTCGCTGAGATGGCCACCTACTTCAGTGATTCATATGACTGTTAATTTTGTGAGAAAATGCAAGCAGAAAAGGACGAACATTGTTTATGTTTTGATCACACTCCGAGAAGGAAGGATGTGTCATCGGATCGTGAAGGGTGCTTCAGATCCACCTAACGGCATGTGTTTATCGTTGCTACACGGGACTAAAACGGTAAGTTTTTGTGTGAACATCAATGCTTTTCAAAATGATTCTTTTATTTAATGCACAATTACGTTATAAAGTTTATCCTGTATCATCAAGTGGTGACGTTGGTGAAATGTTTTTAAAACCGAGGAACGTTTAGTATGAACGTCGAAGAGATAGAATTTGGGCAATGGAGGGATTGGTATGATTGTTGGCTGTGTCACTATAGTCAGAAAATGGTCAGACTGATGAATGTTTTCCGTCAACTTTGTATTATGACATCATTATTTGAAAACCCTTCGATAAAGTTTACCCTAATAAGGTTTCGTTTATGAGTTGTTCACATCAAAAACATGATGTGCACCTTCCACTAATTTTTTCTTGCGTAATTTCTTTACTCTGATATGTTGTATTGTTGAGCGCAATATAAATTAAATAAATTATTATTATTATTATTATATAATCATGAAATGTTGTAAGTCTTGAATTTTAGTAAGTCTTGAATTTTATGAAATTGAGTCATACTTTGTATATAATTGTTTTTTTCTTCTTCAGAATATACAACACATCCAGTACCCGAATGGTCTCCATTGAAAGATTTCATAATCATTGTTGTGTTCCATTCCCTAATTCCTTGCCGAGTGTATGATGCACCATACAGGTAGAAATAGTTATTAACTCATTAATAATATTTAATTAGTTAAAATTCACGAGAAGCTAAAACTGCCGTCTTCATGACTTGCCTTTATCTTGCATAATTTTTTAAAACAAGTGTCTTTTCTTTCAATTTTATAATTTTAACAAACCGTTCTGTATGAAGACTAATGTCTAAAAATCAAGCAAGCTATTTTTAAAAATGCAACCAATAGCTCACACTATGCTCGACTTATTTTAACGACATCATCATCAGTGCATATGTATTGAACAATCAAAGTATCATGCACCGATACATGAGAAGCCAAATCACAGTATTTGAAAACCTGTTAAAACTTATAAGAATTGTAACTTAATAATGTCAACATGATTTGCATAGTCGGATTTATTAATAAATAAAGAATCAATATCCATTGAAAAATTAAAAACTTCAGTGAGTGGCATTCATGATAGTTGTACTTGTGAGTAATTCAAAGGCTCGTTTTAAGATGTGCAACCAAAATGAAAGGGAATTCGAAAAATTAATGTTGCTCTGTATGAAAGGACATTATTGACCCTCTGCACTTTCAAATAAATTAAATATTGTACTCTTTTGCTGACGTTTTGTAAGTTCACCTACGTTTTTCAATTACAATTTAAAGCACATAACTAAATACCAATGTATCGATAAGAACTTATCTAACGTCATAATGACGTCATCAGTTTTCAAATTTGGCTTTAACAAAAGATGATTATTTTTAAAACTCATATTGTGAAGTGCAATTATTTCCAGTGTAAACTAACGTACAATCAAAGAAAATTTACACTTTACTTTCCTTGAAATTTCAAAAGCTATCAACAATGTTTTCAGCGATTCAATGATATAGCTCACGCATTAAAACAGCACTGAGCCCAGCGAAAATCCGAACACCTAGAGTTTGTGGTAACAAACTCTAAATTTCTAGTTAATACTTCTTCTGCTTATCCCCCGCGATTGTCCGCAAAACAACGCACACTTCCGAAGCTCACACAAACTTCAAACTTCACATATAGTTAGATCGTTACTTGTAGAAGACACCGCTGGAGTGACGTCATGATGACGTCATCAGGTGTCGAAATACAGTAAATCAAAGTTTAATATTTCAAAAAATCATAACTCGAAAACTGCTGAATGGATTTGTACATTCTAAAAATCATCGGACAGGTCTTGGAAAACCCAACAAACAATTCACAAAGAGTGACCCAATTTTATCTTGACTTCCGGTCCAAAACGGAAGTTGAAATTTCAATAATTTATATCTAAAGAACTTCTCGTACTTGAATCGAAATTTTTACACCAGGTTGTAGGATCTTGTGCCTTCTCAAACTTTTACACAGAGATGATACTAGTTTGACCTTACTTTCTGGTCGAAATCGGGTGTTAAAGGCAACGTAGGCCTATATATTGACCCGCATTAAAAGCACGTGAAAAGATCTTCTACCGAGACACGTAAAACCGTATCTAACCCAGTGGCACGGTAGCCGTCTGTTGCGTTCCAGTACACCACGCTACTGGCTGCTCCACTTCCGGCCTGTTCATAAGGTCCTGCACAGGGTCCTGCATGTAACCTGTGTATACACGATACACTAGCACACATTCCGCACCACGAAGACAGTGTATACATCCACATAACGTGAAACGGATTGTTGATGTCATATCCACTGGTGGCGCTATACCGTGTTAATGGTCGTTTGTTAACGTACTGCGCTTTTTATAATGCAACAGACTCAGAAATGTACGTCGTTCGACGGTAGTCCAATGAATTGCTCAGTGCATATATCCTTCGTGTTTGTTGGCTTGGTGGTAAATATCAACTATAAAAACGAGTGTATTTTGCTGAACTCTTTTGGTGATTTTAATAAATTTTGATAACTGAGAAAATGTGATCGGAAAAAGATCAACATAAATTTGACTCTAATCAACACCGGTTTTTACAAGATTTTACTTTTAAATCCTGTTGAATACTTCAAAGAAATACAATGTGAACAGCAGAACAAATTCAACATAAATTGCACATCGTGTAAACTGTAGGTTCTTATGCCCTTATCATAATCATGACAAATGATGTTGCTTCAGTTATCGGCACCACAAAAAGGTAGCAAGCAGGCGTAGTTTGATAAAATTTATTTTGGAATTGTTAGTGATAGTCTTTTAAACTATCAGTTCAGTTAGTGACTATTTACCAAAAAAAATTATACAAGTCATGTGTATCTAGTACACATTCTGGAGTTTCAATGCATATCCATCGAAAAATAAATAAACTTCATTGAATGGAAAACATAATACTTAATAGTTGTACTTGTGAGTCATTCAAAGGCTCGTTTCAAGATCTGTAGTCAAGATGAAGGGGAAGTGGGGAGAATGTTTCTTCTGTATGACTATGTGAAATGACAATGGACCCTTGGCCCTTTCAAATAATCTAAATAATGTACTCATTTGCTAAATTATTTTTGTAAGTTCACCTTTGTTTTTCACTTGGCACATATTTAAATACCTATGTCTCGATAAATAAATTTTAACTTCATAATGATGTCATCGGTTTTCAATTCTGGCTAAACAAAAGTTTATTATTTAGAAAATGTTATATTTCGAGTAGCCTTTATTTCCTGGGTATAACTAACGTTTAAACGTAGAAGATTTACACATTACTTTCTTTGAAATTTCAAAAGCTATCAACATTGTTTTCAGCGATTCAATGAAATAGCTAATGCATCATACCATGCCGCATAGGAGATGGCAATCAACATGGGATAGCGGTTTGGTTAGAAAGGGAAAGACAATACTACCAATATCCCGTCATTTGTCTGTCAATTGGTAGATTAACCAAGTTATAAAAACTAATTAATTATGCAAACAAATCTGATTAATTTACTCAGGCAATAGATATGTAAACAACACACTTAGATAAAGAAAACGTTGAAAAAATGCAAAACAGACCATTTTAACCAACTGAAGGTGCCGACAACGTACCAACTTAAGCTTGTCCAATTAAGGTGCCGTGTTCGAGGGTCAAAACAAAAATCATTAAACTTGCCAAACTCGCCTTCTGGTTCAATCTTCAATTTCAAGTCAAAAAACTTTTCACAAACCCTAGTTTGCAAAGTATTAGAAAGACCAACCTTCTTCCGCCATCCTTCTCACTATCGGAATGGGATATAAAAACAAACTTTCATGGCACCATACGGTCATAAGCCCTACCACTAACTTTCATTGAAAACCCGAACACCTAGTGTTTGTAATCCTACAAACACTACATTTCTAGTTTTTTCTTACTTTTTAGGTGTTCGAAGCGGAGCATAGCTCCGAACACCTCTTCTTATTGTTAGTTTTGTTTTTGTTTTTTAGGTGTTCGGACAAATAGGTGTTCGGACAAAAGTCCGAAGACCTCTTCTTATTGTTCGTTTTTTGTTTTTTTTAGGTGTTCGGACAAAAGTCCGAAGACCTCTTCTTATTGTTCGGTTTTTTATTTTATTACTTCTTCTTCTTCTGGCCGTCGATTGTCCGGTAACAAAAGCACACTTCCCAAGCTCATATAAACTTGAAACTTTACATGTAGATAGATAACCATTAGGAGACGAAACCGTTTCAGTTACGTCATGATGACGTCATCAGGTGTCAAATTACAAGGTTTTTAGAATTTTTTTTATTAATCTTTGAAATTCTGTAACAAATCACACTTAAGAGACCGGCGGTTGTTTTATGCGGGATCATACTTAGGTCATATAGGTCTTTATTTTTTGTCGTGTGCGTGACCTCACATGACCTCTACTTCCGGTCGAAACAGGAAGAAACCGGAAGTGCCTTGTAATTTAAAGGTGGCACACTTTTTGAAGTTTTTTTTAATGGTGTTATAGTCGAGCAAGAGTCTGGTTAAAAAAAATAAGACAAGTGACGTCATAAAAATCAAGAGCGCCCTCTAGCGGCAGGTTAAAAACAATTAAAAATACACTTTTACTAGATGTCTGTGGTGAAGTTTATGATAATCGTTTCAAAATTGGTATACATAATGACCTTCATACAGACAACATGTGTGAATTTTTAGATTGATGACGTCATCATGTGTCACGTGGTATCGCCTTAAAGGTTTACTTTTTGAAGCTGTGTATCTACAAAACCACAAGTTTGACTGAGTTGAAACTTGGCATGTTGATAGACAGTTATATTGACTACTTAAAGCTAGAGTGACGACTTGATGACGTCATCAAATTTCTTTTTACAAATTTTAGAAATGTTGACCAATTGTTACATATCTTCAGTACAAAGCAAGCTATAGTCAAATTTCATTTTGCATGAGACTTGGAAGGTCCTACAAGGATATAACGTGGAGTGACGTTTTCACGACGTCATCGATTTTCATGTTGTCACCACCAAGGTAGTGTTTTACAAGATCTATATGTACAGAACAACTTTGGTGATCAAATGGAAACTTTGCATGTACTCAAAGCTGGGATGTGTTACATCCAAAAAGTTTGGTCAAATCTTTAGAACCACCATATGATTCTAAAGACTCTATAGAAGTATACAATATTTAATACACAGACATGTTTATAACATTTCTTTGAAACACGAGGTCACACCGAACACCTCTTTTTTGTTTCCAACAAAAAATTATGTCTAGTTAGGTGTTCGGACAAAAGTCCGAAGACCTCTTCTTATTGTTCGTTTTTTTTTTAGTTTTTTTTTTACTTCTTATCCCTTTCAGTACCGCCGTGCCATAGCGGCTCAAAAAAACATCCCACTTGGTGACCAATGAGTCCGTATGGCACGTAATTATTTGCATTCTTGGTGACCAATGAGCCTCTCTGGCACATCGACCAAAAGTAATTTATAAAAATGTTAATAGCGCCCTCAATCGCATGCGTCCATCCCCCCGGCAACAAGCTGCCCGCGTGTGCCCTGAAGCGTCGCAAGTTTTAAAATTTAAGCGGGATCGTTAAGCGTCCCCCCACGCATTCTCGAGTAAGAGATCATTCTGACAACATGGCCGATGAAAATAAAAAGATTTTGGAAGAAATTTTCGCAGACAGTGGTTCAGAAATGTCATCTGACGAGGAATCGCCACTTGAGGACTCGGAGACGTCAGAAGACAGTGAGGATACAGAGCCGAGGGCCTCGACATCAACAGCAACATTAACCTCTTCTAAGAAGGGTAAGAAGACGAAGCTTAAGAATAAGCCGAATTTCAGGTGTGGATGGCGTGAAGCCAACTCTTACACACGGCGACCGCCTGTTAAATTTACAGCAAACACCGGGGCTACAGAAGACTTCAGTTCGTTCTCCCCCATACAAATCTTCAAACTGTACTTTTGTGAAGCAGTGTGGCAGATTATGGTACTAGAGACTAATCGTTATGCTGAACAAATATTGGGAGCGGGGGCAGAAAATAATGGTGCTTGGAGACCAACTAATGTACCTGAAATGATGGCATTCGTGGCCCTACTTCTTTGCATGGGAATCAACAAAAGGCCTCGTTACTCCATGCATTGGTCCAGGTCTGAAATTCTACGAAGTCCCCTGTACTCAGCAACCATGGCTCGTAACCGATTTACTGCAATCCTAAGATTTTTTCACCTCGCCAATAACAGAGATGTCGAGGGCGACTCTCCCCGTGACAAACTTGCTAAATTACGCCCAGTGTTAAACATTGTACTACCATCATTCCTCCGGGTGTACCAGCCGGGACGAAGCCTTTCACCGGACGAGACGATGGTCAAATTCAAAGGACGACTGAGCTTCAAGCAGTACATGCCAAGAAAAGCCGCAAAATGGGGATTGAAATCTTTCTCATTGAACGAATCCGACACAGGGTACACATGTGCCTGGGAGTTGTTCACAGGATCGCAACCCAGGGGCCCATTTCACTAAAGTCCCCATTTGCGATCATCGCTATCGCACTTGCGATGAGATCGCAAACCGCAAATCCATCGCACTTGCGACGCCGATGATTTTGCGTTTCACTAAAGTCATCGCAGTTGCGATGATATTAAAAGGAAAATAAATGTTTTGTACGAGGCTAAATGTAGTGACCTTTGACATAGCCCGCCAAAAAATCGTCGGTCCTCGCATGGTGGACGTCTTAATGTCAAAATGTTGTTGCCGCGGTTCGATTAAAAACGAAATGCATAAATTGCAATTTAAATGTAAATAATTTTCATGCTGGTGCATCAAAAATAACAACAGGTGGACTATATTAATGTTTAAGCATTCATTTAAAAAGGTTCACATGAAATCATATTCAACTTGTTTCATTTGTAGGCCTATTAACCTTTTAGCCACTGGACCGCCCAGCCGCCAAAAGCGATAAACCGTAACATGCGGTAGAAGGAAAAACTCACAAGCTTGTGTATTGCGATAAAACAAGAAAAGAACAGAAAAACACCCCAAAACATAAAAATAAAAATATACATGGCCAGTTGGCCAAGTCAATGGCACTAGTTTAGATAATAATTTTGAATTCACTCCCCTTCACGGATGACTTGTAAAGATGGTAACGCTAATGATGATGAAATTGTGTAGCTTTCACCAACAACACGCATTTGTAACAAAACAAAACAAAAAAATATCTTTCATCATGATGATACTATCAAAAACTAATGACTTAGCAATTAATCACTATGAGCATTTGATGCCAGATAAGGCTTCAAAAACTATTGTGTCATGTTAACCTTATGACAAATAATCGCCAGGAAAATTCCCGGTAGCCGTTAACGAGAGGCATTTATTGTTCCCTAGGGATTTATCACCTTCGAATTGGAAATAATAATGTTATTCAATGACAATATTTACAAAATAGACGAAAACTGTACATAGGGCCTACACAATTAGCGTTTTAATTGGTGTCTTTTGAAAATTTGAACCACGGTTCTAGTAATTTACTGCAAGAGTCTTGGAAAACTAAACATCGTTTCAGCAAACTCGCCGGGCGGTGCAGTGACTAGACGGTTAATATAATTAATTTTATAACATTTTGTAAATAATAATAATGTAACGTAGAGATTTATGAATACGTCAAAAGTGTTGTCACCGAAAATTGGTACATGATATTAAATTGGAAAGGCTGAATTCTTGATGCAATATCAATAGGCCTACATTAATTTTAGGCCAAAATGCTGGCTAAAATAATTGAACCCAATAGATGGAGATCTCCTTTTTACCGATTTTAAGCTCTCTCGTTAAGAGATTAAGGGTTTCCCGAGTCTCCCAGTAAAAGACTGGGAATGAAAATAACGTAATTTTACTCTTTAATTCACGGACAAACTACCGTCAAGACGTACACCAATAATAACATCTAGGCACAAACGGCGCAATTTATCATAAATTTGCGATGAACTTATACTTTGCGGACACTAACGAGTCATCGCAACTTGCTCATCGCTAATAATTGTTTTGCGATGAGGAAGTTCGTCGCAAATATTTAGTGAAATCGTTATTCAAAATCCATCGCTAAGTTGCGATGGTTTTTTGATTTAGCGATCGGTTTCGGCGTTTGCGATGATCAAAACGCGTTAGTGAAATCGGCCCCAGGTCCCCACAAGGACAGTCCTCTGTAAGTGATCCTGAGACAAACCATCCATCCGAAATAGGGGCACCAGGCAACGTAGTATTGAACCTTTTGCAGGGACTCGAAAATAAAGGACATTGCATCTACATGGACAATTGGTTTAGTAGCCCGGCTCTGTTCTCAAAGTTGTCTGAGCTAGGATTCGGAGCTTGTGGAACTGTGCGCTATACCACCCTAGGGATACCCGACGTAGCAAACTCCAAGAAATTTCCTATGAAAAGCGGTGCAGATCCAAAATTTTATCAGAAAGCAGGCCAAATATGCGTTATGTGGCAGGACACAAAACGTGTCACTCTCCTCTCAAACTATGGCGATTGCAGTGTCACTAGTAAAAAGATTCGGAGCCGGAAAACTTCAACAGGACTTCGTCATATCAAAAAACCGTGCATAGTCGAGGATTACAATAAATACATGGGGGGCACGGATCTGGCAGGACAATTATGCACGTACTATACTCATACCCACAAAACATTCAAATGGTGGAAACGTGTATTTATGACAATCGTAGACATATGTTTGCTTAATGCTAATGTCGTATACAACAGCATCCATACAAACAAGAGCTTGTCTACTTTGGATTTTCGGGTCAAGGTGATAGAGGCACTTATTTCAAGCTTCGACAACAACCCAGTTGACCATGCCCGTCAAGTGTCAAGTGCTTCAAACGCCCTTTCAACTCAGCACTTTCCGGGTCCGAATGTTGGCGGGAAGAAACGTGACTGTGTTGTATGCAGTTCCACCTCTAATCGGAAACAAACTCGCATGATTTGTAAGCAGTGCATCAAGCCAATGTGTGTTATACCATGCTTTGAGAAATACCACACCAAGCGATAAATTAGGTCAACAATTAAACTATAAAGTTAATTATGTAAAAAATGTGTAAAGTTGTTATACCATTATTGGAGAATTTCTACACCATGCGAATAATTTTCAATACTTTCTGAAAACTCCTCTCCCCCCCTCCCCCCCCTCCGCTACAATGTTGAATCCCACAATCGCATGCCTGCCAATAATCAACATTGAGGCCGGGGGGGGGGGGAAATGGTACTTAGAAAATAAGAGGCCGGGGGGGGGGGGGAAATGGTACTTAGAAAATAAAGGTATAGCACTTTGGCAAAATTAAATGTTAGTTCCTTCTTTACATATTGGTTAATGATAGGTGTAAATTTGATTTGAGGAGTAATTTTTGTCCAGTTCATATTGTGCGTAATCAAAACTCTCTTGTTTTTATTGAATGTGCAATCCTATGAGCGGGTTTGGGGGGGGGGGGTGCTTCAAAAGGAATTTATTAAAACATTATGTTTATTTTAGGTTTCAGAAACAAATTTTAAAATAATCAAAATGGCCGACTTAAGCAACTGTACCACATTGTTTGTATTTGGTCTCATTGGGTTCCTGCATCCTCAAAACCTGGCAATATTTTATGTTACGGGCCAAAACCAAATTGATTGGCGGCCATTTTTATTATTACAATGGCCGCCTTAACCGACTGATCCAATAATTTAATTATGTGTCTTGTTGGGTTCCTGGATCCTTAATACATTCCAGTTTCCAACATTGAGGCGGGGGGGGGGGGGGAGGATGGTACTTAGAAAATAAAAGTATAGCACTTTGGAAATATTTTATGTTAGTTCCTTCTTTACATATTGGTTCATGATAGGTAAACAATTAATTTGAGGAGTTATTTTGTTCGAGTAACGTTCATATTGTGCTTAATCAAACTTATATTGTTTATTTTTAACGTATAATACCGGTGAATCCTATGAGCGCTAATCCAAGTTTCCTACATTGAGGCGGCGGGGGGGGGATGGGTAGGATGATTGTTTGAAAGTACAAGTATAGCACTTTGGCTATATATAATGTTATTTAATGCGAGTTCCTTCTTTGTCATTAAATGTGGTAAATTTTTTTTTTTTTAATTAAAACCTTCTGTTTATTTTTTGTTTCATAAACCAATGTTATAATAATCAAAATGGCCGCCTTTTAAAAGCGACTGAACCACCATTTGTGTATTTGCTCTCATTGGGTTCCTTCATCCTGAAAACATGGCAATTATAATTTGTTTATGTGAGGCTCGTAGACGGAGATACAGGCCAAAACCCAATTGATTGGCGGACATTTAGAAATGGGCAATATTTAATGTTATTTTATGTCAGTTCCTTCTTTGTCATTAAATGTTGAAAACAATTAATAGTTTTGATTTTAGCAGTAATTTATTTCTAGGTCATATTGTGCGTAATCCAAACTCTCTTGTTTATATTTAATGTCCTATCCTAGGAGCGGGTTGGGGGGGGGGGGTGCTTCAAAAAGAAAATATACAAACTTTTTTGGTTGTTGAGGATAAATAATTTGGCAAAAAACCAAATGGCCGCCTTAACCAATTTATCAACTATTTCATCCTGAAAACATGGGTATAGTCACCAACCCCCAGTATCTGAGGCTCAACCAATTTATATGTTTTTTGGGGCGGGTTTGGGGTGGGGGAGGATGCTGTTTCTAATAAAAAAAGTAATTTCTTAAAACCTTATGTTTATTTAACATTTCCAAAATAATTCTCATGCAGATTGGTATGAACAGCTACTTGACAAATGTTTATCTTTCACATTTAAACTACTCAATTGTGTATTTAGTGGTCATAATACCATACCTCAAATATATTTTCAAGGCAATGATTTAGTCCAAGGCAATATGCCAAAGGCAACAGTAATTTAATTGTTTGCTTGTACAACTTGCATTATGTTACTAGGACCTAGGCTAACCCCAATCTGCCTTGTGAGGGCGCTGTAACCTAAAACCTTCCTAAATAGTGTTGGTCACCAGGTAGCCATGTCAAGGAAATTTCTCTGGTCACCATTGCATTAGTAGCAAATATGTGTTGGTACTGAAAGGGTTATTCTTCTTCTTCTCTTCGTCGCTTGTCCGCTAACAAAAGCACACTTCCCAAGCTCATATAAACTTGAAATTTTTACCATAGTTAGATAACCATTAGGAGACGAAACCGTTTCATTTACGTCATGATGACGTCATCAGGTGTCAAGTTACAAGGTTTTTAAAATGAACAAATTTAATCTTTGAAAATCCATATCAAATCAAGATGAAGAGACCGTCAGTTACTTTTTGCGGGATTATATAGAGGTAATATGGGTCTTCATTTTTTATTGTGTGCGTGACATGACTTGACCTCTACTTCCGGTCGAAACAGGAAGAAACAGGAAGTGCCTTGTAATTTAAAAGTGGTACACTTTTTGAAGTTTTTTTAAACGGTGTTATAGTCGAGCAAGAGTCTGGTTTAACAAAATAAGACAAGTGACGTCATAAAAGTCAAGAGCGCCCTCTAGCGGCAGGTTGAAAACAATTAAAAATACACTTTTACTAGATGTCTGTGGAGAAGTTTATGATAATCGTTTCAAAATTGGTATACATAATGACCTTCATGCAGACAACATATGTGTGAAGTTTTAGATTGATGACGTCATCGTGTGTCACGTGGTATCGCCTTAAAGGTTTACTTTTTGAAGCCGTGTATTTACAAAACCACAAGTTCGACTGAGTTGAAACTTGGCATGTTGAAAGACAGTGATATTGACTATGTAAATCTAAAGAAACAACATGATGACGTCATTCCTTTTTTTATACAAATATTTGAAATATTGACCAATTATTACGGGTATTTATTGACCCGCTGTTAAACCACGGGATACACTCACACAACGTGTTCTAAACCGGTGGGAAAAGCAACCACAAGGTTCAAAGTCCAATAAACAAGCTTGTGGTCTAGTCTCTGTTCAAGGTTCGCGCAACCTGCTTTTGACAACACGCTTTGTTAGTCTCTAAAACAGCCGTCCATGCAAACCTCGTTAACAAACAAATGCTAGGCTTTTGAAACTTGAAAGGTAATGAATTTATAAAATATGAAGTGATGACGTCTGCATGACGTCATCAATTTTCAAGTTATATTACCACCAAGGTAGTGTTTTACAAGATCTAATACGTACAGAACAACTTTGGCATCAAGCTTAAACTTTGCAAGACAGTATTTATGCTGGGATGTGTTACATCAGCGCGGCCTTTACACAGAGGGCGCTGGATAAAAACTACGGTCACGAGCTGCTGATGTCTTGTTGCATTCATAGACACAGGAATGGTGGCAACTTCATTTATTATTTTGAATAACATCTTTAGGCTTGTAATCAAGTGGATAATCATTCAAAAATATTGGGTTTTGATTCCAAAGCGACTACCATGGAAATTTGCCGGGATGCAGATCGATGCCCGCGCCCGTCAAACACTTGTTTCTTATGTTCTATCATTCTAAACATGTAAGCATTGTTGTGAAAAAAATCGTACACGATTATTTCATATGTGATCATAAAGGGAACCAGCCGATCATATTAAGAAACATACTTCCATCCAATGGCCGTCCAAAAACCAATGTATCAACTCGCAGAAGCACACCGCCACGTGTAATACACTGCGACATTGAAGACATTGAGCAGTCCACGAAGACTGTGTACTGTGTATTGCATGCTGGTGTACAGTTGCACGCCACAGGTCATCGTACTTAAAACTTATCAATGGCGTACTGACATTTTAGATCTGAATTCCGCTCATATTCAGCGTCTAATTGTTCCCCTATTCGCCCTTCTCGTTGCTTAATGATCAAAATGGAATTAGAAGACGAAGTTTCGCTGAGATGGCCACCTACTTCAGTGATTCATATGACTATTAATTTTGTGAGAAAATGCAAGCAGAAAAGGACGAACATTGGTTATGTTTTGATCACACTCCGAGAAGGAAGGATGTGTCATCGGATCGTGAAGGGTGCTTCAGACCCTGCTCACAGCATGTGTTTATCGTTGCTACACGGGACTAAAACGGTAAGTTTTTGTGTGAACATCAATGCTTTTCAAATGATTCTTTTATTTAATGCACAATTACGTTATAAAGTTTATCCTGTATCATCAAGTGGTGACGTTGGTGAAATGGTTTTAAAACCAAGGAACGTTTAGTATGAACGTCGAAGAGATAGAATTGGGCAATGGAGGGATTGGTATGATTGTTGGCTGTGTCACTATAGTCAGAAAATGGTCAGACTGATGAATGTTTTTCGTCAACTTTGTATTATGACATAATTATTTGAAAACCCTTCGATAAAGTTTCCCCTAATAAGGTTTCGTTTATAAGTTGTTCACATCAAAAACAAGATGTGCACCTTCCACTAATTTTTTCTTGCGTAATTTCTTTACTCTGATATGTTGTATTGTTGAGCGCAATATAAATTCAATAAATTATTATTATTATTATTATATAATCATGAAATGTTGTAAGTCTTGAATTTTAGTAAGTCTTGAATTTTATGAAATTGAGCAGTTTCAGCTGGACTTACATTGCTTTGAGTCATACTTTGTATACAATTGTTTTTTTCATCTTCAGAATATACAACACATCCAGTACCCGAATGGTCTCCATTGAAAGATTTCATAATCATTGTTGTGTCCCATCCCCTAATTCCTTGCCGAGTGTATGATGCACCATACAGGTAGAAATAGTTATTAACTCATTAATAATATTTAATTAGTTAAAATCCACGAGAAGCTAAAACTGCCGTCTTCATGACTTGCCTTTATCTTGCATAATTTTTTTAAACAAGTGTCTTTTCTTTCAATTTTATAAATTTAACAAACCGTTCTGTATGAAGACTAATGTCTAAAAATCAAGCAAGCTATTTTTTAAAATGCAACCAATAGCTCACACTATGCTCGACTTATTTTAACGACATCATCAATCAGTATTGAACAATCGAAGTATCATGCACCGATACATGAGAAGCCAAATAACAGTATTTGAAAACCTGTTAAAACTTATAAGAATTGTAACTTAATAATGTCAACATGATTTGCACAGTCGGATTTATTAATAAATAAAGAATCAATATCCATTGAAAAATAAAAAACTTCAGTGAGTGGCATACATGATAGTTGTACTTGTGAGTAATTCAAAGGCTCGTTTTAAGATGTGCAACCAAAATGAAAGGGAAATTCGAAAAATTAATGTTGCTCTGTATGAAAGGACATTATTGACCCTCTGCCCTTTCAAATAAATTAAATATTGTACTCTTTTGCTGACAATACGTTTTGTAAGTTCACCTTCGTTTTTCAATTACAATTACAATTACGTCATAATGACGTCATCAGTTTTCAAATTTGGCTTTAACAAAAGATGATTATTTTTAATTAGGTTTTATTTTTGTATTGTGTGCGTGACATTACGTTACCTCTACATCCGGTCGAAACAGGAAGTGCCTTGTTATACTTTACTTTTTGACCGATTAATATTGTTCTCTCTCTGCAAATAAGACTGAGAAAAGAAGGGAAATACTCAGGTCCAATTTTGTCGATAAATAACGCCTTTTTAATTGTTGCATTCGTATACACAGGAAGTGTGGCAGCTTTATTTATTATTTTGAATAACATCTTTAGGATTGTAATCAAGTGGATAATCATTCAAAAGTATTGGGTTTTGATTCCAAAGCGACTACCATGGAAACTAGCATGCAGATCGATGCCCACGCCCGTCAAATACTTAATTCTTATGTTCTATCATTCTAAACATGTAATCTTTCTGGTGAAAAAATCGTACACGATTATTTCATATGTGATCATTATAAAAACAAGTAAAGGGAACCAGCCGATCATATCAAGAAACATTATACTTCCATCCAATGGCCGTCCAAAAACCAATTAAGTAAATAAACTCGCAATTCAAAAGTCAACTCTAGCGGGCGCTACAGACATTTTGGGATTAGTGGATTAATGTAAACTCGGGACATAGTTAGGTCATTGTGGTGCTTCTGTTCTATGGGTGATATGAGTAGGTACTTCAGTATGTAATACATGAAGTCCAAATTGCACGGGAAAAGGGTAACTTTATTGGGTTCAAACAATGGAAGGAAGAAACTCTTGTGAAAGTAGTGATGGAATAATTTGTTTCTAAATAGACTCATACACTAACTTTTGATAAAAACCTATAGTACAAATTTCTAACAGAGTCATGTATAACAATTTGTTCAATTACATTTGAGCCACTGCTAGTTCTTACAGAAAGACTTTGGTAATCAAGCTGAAACTTTGCATGTATCCAAGTTGGGATATTTTACGACCACAAAATTTGTTCACACCACGATGACGTCATCGAGTGTGACATGACGTCACCTTAAAGGTGCAGGTTCAAGATATATATACCGAGTAGTAAATGCTTGGTCCTGGGGGAAACAAAATTCCCGAACACCTTGTTTTTGTGCTCGCAACAAAAACTTATATCTAGTTAATACTTCTTCTTTTTCTTCTTATCCCCGCGATTGTCCGCCAACAAAAGCACACTTCCCAAGCTTATATAAACTTGAAACTTTACATATAGTTAGATAACCATTAGGAGATGAAACCGCTTCAGTGACGTCATGGTGACGTCATCAGGTGTCAAATTACAAGGTTTTTAAGTTTAAAAAGTTACCATTTGCTATACGCTGTATGTCTTTGAATTTTACAACTATGATATTCATAATTGAGCATCTGATAGATCTAGACTGGGGCTACATTTGAAAAGTTAACGCCAAAATCGTATGACCCCTTCTTCTGGTCGTACCGGAAGGTCAAAGTTTGCCTTTGAATACTTTCTTCAAAATCGGACGATAAAGCCCACGTATGTATTAACCTGCATGTTAACTACACAGCGCTGTGTGTGGCTGGCTGTTCCGCTCCATTGATGACAGTGTCGTAAGTCCACGAGGCTTGTGTGTAGTCCAGCCATGTAATGTATTGTGTATGTGTGCAGCTGGACATGTCAAACGTCATCGAACAAAACATGGTGTTTGGCACGATGAGTTTATCGTTAACTCGTGCGAAGTTAAACTTAAGTGATTTCCCTTTTGCCCGTCTGATGGTTTGATGGTAAACAACGAACAGAAGACGAGTTCTCACTGAGATGTCCACCTGATTTAGTAATATGTATGACGTTTAATAACTGACTTAAACTCAATCTGAAAAAGATCGAAATTGGTTCGCTTCTCATCAAACATCGAGACCGACGGCACGTTGATCGATGTCTCTCAGACACGGCGATGAAAATTGTAAGATTTATGTAAATATCATCGTTTACAAAAAACGTCGCAATTTACTTCGTATACAGTACTTGTCATATATTTTGTCCATTACTTGACAAGTGATGGCTTTTTTAAAATTACGAATACGACAGCTGGGATGTATTACGACCAACATTTTAATATCATGCCGAACACCTCGTTTTTGTTATGCAACAAAAATTTAAGTCTAGTTATCAATGTAAACGAACCAAGCAAGCCACTCACATTGTGCCTGTATATTAATAACTTGTATGATAATTGGAACGTTACCACCTATCTAGCGTTTCAAGAAGTATCTCGTTGTAGTGGGCATGCTACCTATTAGCTCGGGTGTGAGACATTGCCAATTTAGCTGGTGAAATAAAACTTCGATTTGACGATCTCTGGGGGAAAACTTGTATGTTAACCCTGTACTGCGTTATGACGAATACTAATCTCCCTGCGCTAGCCCTACTATTTTTCAATGCAGTCTGGGATATCGTGTTACACCCGGGGTATGAAGGTTGTTTCACACCATTATCAAGCCCAGTACCCCTCAGACGGACTAGAGATGTTTATTCCCTTAAAAAAATGGTCTATACCCCCTCAATCTGTTGTTTATGAATGGGTTGATGACTAGCAGGATTGTAGAAAAGCCCCGCCTTCCAGCTCACAAAACCCATGACCCTGCCATGACCTCATAATACACACAGACTCTGACATGGGAACTGTTTTAGTATAGTGTTACCGTGATAAACAACCCCCAACTGTCAAACAAGTCTCACAGAGGCTTCCCGATGGCTACAAGCTGCCCTGGATAGGGATGATTGATGATTGTTATCAAACAAGGATGGAATTCTACCCCATGAGGATTTTCTGAGGTTTATGTGTACAAACTAATGGCAACTCTCCAGACCACTGGAGTTGTATGGGATTTTTTTTCAAGGAATGAACTCACCCGGTGCAAACAACTTGTTTTCAATCTGTTTCTCATAGTATAGAGGGGGATGAGCTAAATAAATGAATTTTTTGAAAATTCATAGGCGGAGTTATTACAAAAATTGCAAAAACATACTGCAAAAAATAGTACACCTTTCTCATGACAGGGTTAAACACCAACACCATTTATATTCCTTCAGAAAAAAAGAAAAGATAAAAACAATTTCACAGTATCACTCTCAATAATACCCCGATTCTGGGTCCCAGGGTCCTGACTATTTTATGGGTCAGGCTGAAATGGAAAATTATTTTAAAAAAAATGATTTAACATTAATTCCGTTTGACACATTTCTTGGTCATTTTTGACACATATTTTAGGTCGTACTGAACTAGAATACACCAATCCATTAAGCCACGCCCATTTCTCAATGACCAATCACAACTGCGAAATCTGATCACCATTTGAGCCGTTTGGTGATTTTTGCACTAATGGTGATCGGGTTTCGCGGCTGTGATTGGTCTACTCGTAAGGAGGCGGGGCTTAATGAATCGATCTATTGAGCCTGTCCCACCTGTCCGCAAGAGATGCGGATTGACTCTGATCTGGGAGTATTTTTGAGTGAACTTAACAAAGTACAGCTTGCAGCAAATAATAAGAAACGTCTCTATTTCATCCAAAAGGTTGGCCTTGCAACAAGTGAATCTTTATTGGATCGCTCCAAGTACCCATACACCGTCATGGCTCTTCACAAGGACGGGGAATTCAAAGCTGCACAGGTGGCATTTTTCAAACGATTAGGATGGCGAAGGGTAGCATTTATATATGAAGAAAAGTATCGTACAGTAAGTATTTGAAAACAATTTTGACCCAACAGTTTTAAGAGTGCAATGAGCTTTAGTTTAGTTTACTACCTTTATTGCACAAAAACCAAAATACAACGTAGTGCAAAAGGGAAACCTCAAACACGCACACAGGCTCACTAAATGGGAACTCTTGATCACCCAAAGCCAAAAAATTGCTAGAAAACATGGAAGTACATGTATAGGTTAAAAGGCCAAACGATTTCAACTTCCCGATGCCAATCAATTTAGGACCAAATTCCCACCTCTTAATAGAAGCTAATTGATTAAGTTAACTATACAAATTAAGGCACAGCGTTATTGTATCAAAATTGTCTTTGTTACTGATTTAGGGTGTTTTTTATGCTTGGCAAAGTCATAGGATCTTAATTTTAGTGCGATTATTCAAAATACTTCTAAAAGGAGACTTGTTACATCAAAAGGTTAATCAGTAATGTAATTGTTGAGCTTGGTTGAATTTTATTAGTATGTTGCTGATTTTCGAAAAATACTCGAGGCTACCGGTGGGCAGATCATCGCAGCAGAAGGAGTCAAGGATATGTCAAGACTTAGCTTCCATCTTCTTAATCTCAAGGTACATTATGATGTCATTTTTTCCAACGCAGTAAAACCATTGCAATAAAACACAACAATTTTACTACAGGCAATAAATCACGCAGCCAAAATATACCTAATAATTTACTACAGTTATCAAATGAATCTGATCTCGTTACTAGTTCCTGTATTATACAAAGCGTTTTAATTGATGAGTTGAGTTTCAGAGGTAACATCAAATGTCTAAAAGAAAGTTTGGCCTGGTTTTGTCTAATAAGTGAAACAAAAACAATGTGTACTGTTATGAGACCCTAATGCGTGTACATGTGGTTACAGCGCACGCTGTCAATCATTCTCTGTGTGTAAGTCCGTTGACCCTAGTGGGCGGCGCTAATCCGTTGTGAAGGATCTATAATGATCTAGGAGGTTTGAAGTTAGTTTTAGTACTTTCCAGAAAACATCACAAATCCTTTATATACGGGCTGGGGATAAATCTTCGACAAGACACAACTACTCAAACTGGTGGAAGCTACGACTTCTGTGATTGTTTTTCAACTCGTTAGAGGAGCTTGTGATAGAGTTCGCCTTTGACCGAGTGCAGTTAAAGAGCTTATTAATTAGATTCAGGAAAGGACATTTTCGAACTTAATCTACAGTTCGGTATTTTGGGGTCTTCTTCCCCATATTTTGTGGCGGGTGTCAGATTGTGTACCCGTTGTTGCTTCGTCTTCTTTCTGGACATTTTGTCGGAGTGAGTTTACCCCGTGATGCTCATAGTCACATCGGCAAAGAACTGATTTATCGCCCCTGGAGTTGATCGTTTTAGAGCCAGTGTATGTGTTCCTCGCTGTATCTTCTGTTGCTGTGATCTTCGCCTGTATTTCATCCAGGTTGACGTATTAGCCCGTAAGATACTTATTTTGTATAAGAACCATTTTAACGTACACTTGTTTCACGCAATTATTGTACGTTTGTTAAACCAAATCGGTAACTGAAGTGGTTGATAGTTTTATCATTAAATCACTTTGATTATGTGTTCTTTACATCAGTGTCACCTTGTTTGATTTCTTTGTTGCATCTGAGGAAATTCAGACTTTTTGAGTGATCGTAACAGTATCTTTTTGGATCGTAACAGTATCTTCTTTTACTTTTTGATGTAACAAAATGTATTACAATTTCTCCATTTATTTGCATTTAGCGCCAAGACGCCCGAATAATCTTTTACTTTTTTGCCAAAAGTAATGATCTGATACGGCTCTTTTGTCAGGTAAGTGTAGTAAGTAGATTTTAAGATGCTAAGAAGTCCGATGTTTGGCCGACTTGACCCTTATATTTGTGTTTAAATCTTGAAAGCTATTTTTAAAGTTTCGAGAAATTTACGAGCTTTATATGCCTGTTTACAATTAGTAAATAAGTTGAAAAAAAAAAATTGGCATCTGACATTATCTCAGGTCGATCAGCAAATTTCAAACAATTGCGCAATCGAAATGTTATTTTGTACCTTGAATTCGTTGAATTAAAATCATATTATATTGAAATATTATGTCGTTCACTGGAAATATTCATTTGCGTAAACTATTCTTTGGCTCTTATGAATTGATATTTCGTTTCCTTGAAATATTATTTGTTTTCAAGATAAATACAATTTCTTGTGTTTTTTTCGAATTGAATTAAAAAAATAAAAATAAAATGAGAGAACGAAATGCTTTTGCGATGGAATGAAATAAATTATTTCGAAAGAAAACAATTATTTTGAAAAAAATAGCAACTCCAAAAAAAATTGTGGGAACGAAATATTTGGAGCAAGATACGCCATTTAGTTTACGTCGAGTATCTTTTCGAGATCACCGTTACAATTACATCAAGTTTATATTTTAGCTGACGGTTTCTCAATAATTAAGTTAAAGCCGCTTTCCAAATTGTATCATAACATTAAGTGTGTGTCCTGGTTTCGCGGCAGTTCATGTTGGAGGGCTTATGACTAGCACCCGGAACAAATAGGGAGACCGCCAACATTTGGGCCAGATTGCTCTGTTAGTAGAGTGCAGGTTAATCCGGAGGTCGCAATTGCCAGTCATATATTCAGTTAACAATTTTAATTTTAAATGGCTAAAGATAAAATACTTCCATGGCTAAAGGACAATTAAATAATAACTTGTTTTATCCCGAAAGGTTCCTTTGCTCCGTATTGTAGAACGATTGGATCGCATCGGATTGATTATTTAAACTGAACATGAGTTATGCTCAACTATATTCGAACCGTCGCCAACGACTTGATTTAAGCTGAACTCGTACTGAGGGTCACTCACGTTTTCAATTGAATGAATGTTCTTTCCAATCAGGTATTTCTGGCTGAAATGTATGGTGCTAAGTATGTGTGGATAAGGAAAACTGGAAGAAATATATGGTGGTTAAATGTTCCTCAAAAACAGCGTGAGCCGTGTACTCAAGAGCAACTCAACTCAGCCCTGAACTTAGTGATGGTTTTTGACGGCAACCAACGACAGCCTGAAGTTCTAGACTTGGACTTCAATGGAGTGGTTGGTACTGCACTTAAAAACTGTGTATTTATAAGAGATTAATAGTTTGATGCTTTGAATTCCGATTGATCGTAAGTTGACTTTATTAGCACTTCCAACCGTGGATACTGCTGTACATGGGGGAAATATGATCCCTGGCGAATGTTCATTTGCTGCAGGATGCACAATGCCCCCATTAAGAATGATTTGAGATCAGTTTGACGCGTGAAGTGATCCCATTCCGTCACTTAAACATTATTATATAGCAACACCTGCCCTTCACTATCCTCTAGAAACCGTTGCCGGAGCATTATGACTTCTACAATCAGGAAAATTCCAACGGTGTTTGGCAATACTACACGTATGACGGAATAATAGCCATAGCATTAGCCCTCAACGCTTCCGTAGCCGACCTGCAGCGTCTTGATCCTCCTCGACGACTCGAAGATTTCAGCTACTCCGATGAGGAGATGGCCAAAGTCATCCTGAAAAACGCCGACAATCTCGACTTCAGTGGATTACTGGTAAAATTATTTTGGTGTTTATTTAACTACATTTCAGACAGTATTTATTTACATTTAGTTTAACCTTCTCTTACTACTATTACTATCTTTTAACACGTCGAAACTTGTCTCAGGGACGAGTTCATATCAAGGATGGGCAAAGACAGACGGAGAATATCTATGTGGAACAGGTTCATGGTAAGTTCACTTCGTTTTCTTGTATACGGTCAACCATTGACATAGTACAGTAAATGTTATTGTGTCTACTGCTATAACGTTAAATTTTACAACAGCTATCAATGAACACGGCAATGAGTACTCTACACACAGACAAGCCCACACGTCCACAGAGAGAAACAAGTTTGCAAAATCTGATTACAGTTTTGTTACCCTACATAGTTTTACGACATACGTATAGAGGAGTGTGAAGAAAGCAGTACATAGTAATCGAAAACCCGGTTCAGCGAAGCTAATTCCTTCATGATGTTACGTCTTTTGTTGTAGGTGACAAGTTTGAGACGGTCATGGTTTACAAGGTAGAGACGCAGGAGTTTCTAGCAGTTCCTGGAGGTTCAATGCTTATGTGGGCAGGTAAAGTATGAAGCAACCATAACAAGGGCTTTGTGTATTCTGAGAAGAATGTGTGCTGGTCGAGAACAAGATTACTTCATATAAACTGCAGAACGTGAAGTTTCACCATCATTCACACTTTGGTGATGGTCCCTATCGCAGACGTTAAACTTTAACTAAAACCCACTTTCCAGCAGTCACAAACTCAACCCAAGCGAAACGTTGACAAATTCGGTTAACTTAGATATCGAAATAGACTCAACATCCACTAAATAAAACATTCCATTTTGCGTTTCCAGGAGATCACGTCCCAGTGGACGGTATTACTAAACGGACAGTGATCAAGGAGATATCTTCAACAGCTCGAATCACGCTCTTCGCTCTCGCCTCTCTTGGCTCTGTCATGGGTTTAACGTTCCTCTTCATCAACATCAGATATAAACATAGGAGGTATTGAAATTATCGTTTAGGACAACATGTCAGAGGGACATTAATGCTTTCATTGTTTTTGATCTTGCTAACTGTTAAAATATGCTCCTCAAACAGTTTTTTGTTTAAGTTACCGACACTAGGTTCATCGTCCTCTAATAATAAAGCCATTCACAGAATTACCGACTGATGAGACAGACACACTCTGAAAAAACAAGCACCTCCGGAACACCTTTCCCTGTAAATTGAACCCACACACAAAAAACCTCTGTAGTCATTTCCCTTTTTAAAAAAATTCCAGCCACATTCTACTTCTTAAACCTATTCATAAAATTCCCTCTGGGTACGTAGCTACAAAAAGAAACTTTATAAAATGAAAACAACTTAGGGGAGCTGAATGAAGGAACTGGTATTCCTCTAAATTGTATGATTGAGGGAAACATGGACCAGGCAAGTAATTTAAAAGACATGTAGAACATGGATTGAAGCTTGCAATAGCTATCCGAACGGACACGTACAACGTACGTAACGGAAACCAAAGGTGTCCAAATTGAGATTGCCTACTTTTTATTTGTTCGATTTCGAATAATAAACATTGTGAAGGGATTGTTTAATTTCTGATCCAGCAAGTTCTCTTTTAACTGTTTCACCATAATTTCATTTATAGGGCCATCAAGATGTCAACCCCTTCCCTGAGTAACCTGACTGTGGTTGGTTGTCTGCTTCTCTACGCCTCGGTCTTTGCCTCAGGATGGGACAAGACCAACCTGCCTGACATTGCCATCGTTATCAAGTGTCATGTAAATATTGTGAAATTTGTAAAATAACAAGTTTATGCGCCCTTGAATACCATTTAAACAAATACAAATCATTAAAAAAGTACCATTGCCCAAAACTTGCACTATTTCTTCCCTTTATATTAAAATCAGGTGCCAAAAGCTCAATGTATACTTCAAAGGAGAACACTCGAGAAGAAAAAGTCTTAAGTGAACGTGGTTTATACATTTTGATTACTTTTTCGTTTCAGGTTGAGAGAATGCTGGTATCTCTGGGATTATCTCTGGCCTTCGGTTCTGTTTTCATGAAGACTTATCGGATACACGCGATCTTCACATTGGCAGTCAAGCAATTCAAACAAATTGTAAGATTACGAATGCGTACGTATACATCATTGTATACAAAAACTGTTTCAACAGTTGGCAGCAGTCTCCGTAAACATTTTTGGATGAGCACAGTTTCGAGAAAACAATGGAGTCTGCTGGCTGCTGCCACCTACCATTTAAAAAGTTGAATGCTGCTGCATGTTCCTGGTCTTACACTTAAGGTGATGATTTCCTGAAATTGTTCGTAATTTTGTTTCTCAAAACTGTTTTTATTCCATTGCTTAGGATCTACCCGACTGGAAACTTATCAGTGGGGTTTTGATGATTTCTGTCATTGATTGCGTCATCTTCGTCCTTTGGATTACGTTGGACACGACGTACGTGTACGAAACATTCTTGGAGCCACAGGTAAACATGCATTTGTTCGTGCAGTTGACCTTGTAATCACAATGTCTTGAGTAATGATAGAACATGTCCTATCATTATAAAACTTGGAAATGAAGGCCCATAAGATAAATAGTCAAGTCAGTGCAATTTTTATGATTACGGTATTGTTCTTAAATGCAGCTCGATATGACTGAACCCGAGAAGGAAATATTCAACGTCCCTGTTTTAAGGTATTGCACCAGTGATCATTCGCAGTACTTCACTATGGCCCTCTACGGTGCGAAAGGTGTTCTGTTGACCTTTGGCCTCTTCTTAGCCTGGGAAACGAGAAATGTTTGTATCTCACAACTAAATGACAGTAAGTTCAGTCTATAAACGTTTTGTATCGAACATTTTGTGTTACAATTTGTCTTAGTTTGCTTTGTTAAAAACTTGTTTTATTTATTTATTTTAAATCTTCTGACATAATTCTTTGTTGGCAGGGGCCGTCCAGGGCAAGGCAAAAGTTTTAAAAACTGTCATCAAAGCGATGTGCCCTCCCTCCTTAACATAAAGGCAGTTTATACTTTTGGTAAATGTCAAAGACCAGTATCCTCACTTGGTGTATCCCAACATATACATGAAACAACAAACCTGTGAAAGTTTAAGCTCAATCGGTCATTGCAATCACCAGAAAAAGTGGGGATAAACTTTAAGTGTTTTCACAGTTTTCAAACAAAGAGTTTTTGACCCATGAGATCAAAACTAATTGTTTTACTTATTTAAAGCACAAATATTTCAAAGGGAGTTTTCCACCATGACCATCTTTATACCATGTAAGTTATGTGTGAATCTGTGAACATTTATATTTTTACTTTTACCAATGTTACAGACACCCTTTAAGCACATCTATTCAAAACTCAATTTAGACGGAAACTTATAAAGTTTGTAAAGGTAACCAAGTAATCCGTTTAAATGGTTCTTTATTTGTTTGTTTCCCCATCATCATTTAGGTAAATACATCGCAGCCTCTGTATACATTGTCTCTCTGACCATTGCTCTGACCGTTCCAACGATGACCATTCTGGGTGATGACGTCAACATGACGTACGTCATTCCCTCATCAGCCATTGTGCTCGTAAACACAGTTGTGCTGTGCCTTAACTTCATCCCAAAGGTATATAATTTCCTGTTTTATTAACAATGCTCATTGTCACGGTCAAAGAATTGTCGAAGAATGATAGATATTGTTTGACTTCACAAGGAAATATTTAAATTAACAAACAAAATGAGGGTGATCTTATGTATGACGCTTTTAAGTACCTGTTGTTTTTCCTTATTTTCTTTTTCAAAGTTTTCTACGCTAGCCCCTACCCTCGGAAAATTACATGAAATCATAATGTGATCCATTGTTTCAAAATAAGTTGGCATAAGGTTACATTTTGTTGACCAAGGTTACTTTCAAATCACAGTTTAATGTATAAGTTGTCTCTGACCTGGCAATACCTTCCAGAAAGCCCAACTGAAATACAGTTTAATTGTGACACTAAATCAAGCAATGTATAACATTCTGGTAGGTGTACTTGCTGCTAACTCTAGACGATAGAGGCATTCGTGTGAGTATGATTGAGCTCCAAGGATATGGCAACAAGTCAGAGAAGGTTTCCAAACTACGCTCAAAACTCGAACAGGTAAAATAAAACTATTGCGGCATTTCCTTTCTTTCTGAAGTCTGCAGAAAGAGACCCGTTTGGTCGCAATGCGCCTGTGGCACATTGCCAGCACGTGTTGACAGATGTTTACCAAATGTTTAGAGATTTTTTATTTTTTTTTATCAAACTAATTGTAAGTTATTTTTCTGCTTACTTTGGTTTCATGTACCATTGACAATTTACACATTGATTTTGTGCACAAAGAGTGCTGACAGAGTTTTGTCCTGCCCCCTCCTAACCAAGTCACTGACTCGTGTTTTTTGACACCCCTTTCCCCTTCTACGGCGTCTGGCAATGTCCAGCTAAGGGCATCATGGAATTTGAGCTAACCAATTTGAATGGTATTGTTAAGAAAATGGAAATACTGAAATGTATTTGCATAAACCCTGCTAACAGTTGCCCTCGCTGAATTTGCCTGTCCACATTCGTAGCGTGCTTTTGGCCAAGAGTTAATAGTACTGCTCGAAATTTACGCAAATTACGTTTTTAACATCGTACTTTTGTGAAAATATCGCAAGTGAAAATAACGCAATGAACTTTTATTTTCTTCCTGTTAACTCAGAGACAGCAGGAGCTTCAGCAGCTGTGTGCAAAGCTGTCCAAGTGTGAATGAAAATCATCCAGAATGAGAGATGAAAAGGCTACAGCCAAATTGAGGCAACATCACCGTGGTAGTAAACCCTTCATCAAAAGTATACTGCCATAAACTAAATGAGCTATGAGCTTCGGCTCAGTTAATAATAGTTGATTGTTTAAGTTATTGTAAGGCGTAATAGATTATAGAGTTTAAATTGATATACATGTTTTGCAATATATGTGTTATCTGATCGAATAGAAATTGCAATTAAGCAATATTACTTGAATTGTGACCATCTTGTTAATTCACCCTGTTTGATGGAAATGATTAATCATTCTAGGCCTACACCTTTTACTCTAAGCCTGTTGGTAACTCACCATTCATTAAAATCATACCTTGGTTTTCCAATAAATGCTACTTCTGCACATTCACGGCTTCAAAACCAGCGAGCAGCTAGCTTCATCGTCTTTGTTCCCTTTTTGTACGCTGCTTTCTTTTTTAATGCCGCAAAAACAGAACGGCTCGATAAATGCTCTGTTCAGGCGAGGGATCTGATTTTCGCTAAATTGTTTTTCTAATCTCACATTTTTTGCTGGTTTGGGGTGTTTTGGTTTTTCTTTCGAGAAATAAGCTGCAGAATGCAGGCGCCTTTCTTCTGACTTAAATTGAGTAAATTGTGCTTCACAGCTGGTCAATCAGGAACATGAACAGATTTATATTTCACTAAATTTGAACTTATTTAGTATTCCCATATCAATGCATCTGTACTTTTGTTTTCTTTCTTTTTTCAGTTTACAAGAGTTCAGCATAAACACAATTTTTTTTTATCAGCAACTTGTATGGTCTGTGCTTGCCTAATTTGAGTAGCTTAAACTTTGAGTAACTATTATTATTTTATTGTGGTGAAACGTGAAAGAGATTAAGCAACCTTTCTTCTTTAAGCATACCCAGTATGTCTTACGTACATAGTGCGGATTAATTACAATTTTTACATTGGAAACGAAAACAGCCACAAGTCGTGCTGAGTGTTATCTCTATGAATTTTCATCTTTACAAACTTATGTTCTTTATTAGGTTAAACTGGTGTCGACTATGAAGACCTTAGCTTTTGTCAGTTCATAATTTGTTGGGTTAGATTAACCTAATTAGGTTGCATCACATATAAAACTAGAAAGATTGTGCAGCTACGCACGGTGAAAGACCGTTTGTCATTTCAGTAATTTACATTTACATACTTGTTGCCCAATATCTACACAACTTCAAGCAAGATTTATATGTCAATGCAGAACTCCAGTTTGAGACTTCACTGAGAAAAATGTCCAGGTGAAATAAAATCCAAAACTAACTAAGGGGCATCACTGGCCACGACCAATATGCCTTACAAGGCATACATATTGTTGACATTTTGCATCCTGCAGATAATCAATGGGGAGGGAATTGGGTTAGATCTTTTCTTACCATTTGTTTTTAGTACATTTATTGTTTTTAGTACATTTATTTCAATGCTGTCCTTAGACAAATAATATACAATGATTGTAAGAGGTTAAATTACACCATAACATGTATACATTAAGTTTAGTTGATTTTAATTATTTAAGGGACAACATTAAGGTTTGGGTGAAGCAGAAAAGCTTTTGTACCCTAACCTAGGGACAGACAGCGAAACAGGACGGGACATGACAGGACAGGACATGTGTGCATCATGCAGTCGCTAAGACATAGTAATACGAAAAATGATAAAGAGAAGAATCAGAAATTAAGCGTGTGTATCAAGAAGTTGTTTTTTCAGTTTACCAACAAATATTGACTGCGAGGGTGACTTTTTAATGGACTCATTAAGACCGTTCCAGTAATTCACACCACGCTGTATAAGACTGTTTTTATAGAGTGAGGTTCGATTGTAACAGACATGGATGTTTTTGCTAGAAGCACTACGGGTATTATATGAATGTATGTTGGAAGTTAACTCAAAACATGAGATAAAACAAGCAGGTAATGCATTGTTCGTATACTTGTACATTAATTTACCTAGATTTAAGTAGTAAATGTCTTTAAATCTTAACAATTTTAGATTTACAAATAAGTCGGCAGTACGATCACGGTAACCAGCACTGGAAATAATTCGAACAGCTCGCTTTTGTAAGAAAAGAAGTTTGTCACAATTCACTGAGGAACTGCCCCAGGTTAGAACTGAATAATTTAAGTACGGAAGAACAAAGGAATTATAAAGAATAAGTAAAATATCACTTGGAATGAAGGTCTTTAATCGATTCATAATACCAACAGTTTTTGATATCTTGCTGGAAACTTCACTGACATGGCTCTTCCAAGTAAGATTTTCATCAATTGTCACACCTAGAAATTTGGTAATTGTAACACATTTTAAATTAACACCATTCAAGACTAGAGGAACAGATTGGGTATATTTATGTTGTCTGGAACAGAATATCATATAGTTTGATTTAAGTAGATTAATACACAATTTGTTTGCTAAGAGCCAGCTGCTGATTTTTTCAAGTTCAATATTTAGGATCTGAATAGCTGTGTCCACATTATTATGACTATACACCAAACTTGTGTCGTCTGCAAATAAGCAAAAGGACACTTTATCAGACGTATATGAAATGTCGTTAATATAAATAAGGAATAGTAAAGGGCCCAGTACAGAACCCTGCGGAACTCCACAGCAAATAGGTTGCTCATCAGAATTAGCACAATTATAGGAAACAGTTTGTATTCTATTCGATAAATAACTCTTAAACCAATTTAAGGCTATACCACGGACACCATAGTTTTCCAGTTTACAAAAAAAAAATTTATGGTTAACTGTATCAAAAGCCTTTGAAAGGTCCAGAAATATACCGACAGAGAATTTACCATCGTCTATGGCTTTAAGCAATTTATTAACAACATGTGACGTTGCTAGTTCAGTTGAGCGTCCCTCTCTGAAACCAAATTGCGAGTCAGATAAAATATTGTGTTTATCTATAAAATTAATAAGACGGTGGTAAATTAGTTTTTCAAAAACTTTAGAGAATGTAGTAAGCACTGAAATAGGTCTATAATTAGCAATGTTATGTTTATCGCCACCCTTATGTATTGGTGTGACCTTACCGATCTTTAAGCCGTCAGGGAAAATACCTGTAATTAGAGACTCGTTGAAGATACAAGCAAGTGGCTTTGCTAAGGCATGCTTCGCCCGTTTGATAACAAAAGCACTTAACCCATCGAAGCCAGGGGCTTTACCATCTGGAATTTTATTAAGAATGTCTATAATTTCTTCTTGCGTAATAGGATTTAAGAAAAGAGAATTTGACTGTCGATCCTGAAGAAAGGATTCAAACGTGTTATTACATAATGGCAGATTACTAGCAAGTCTGGTACCAACACTAACAAAATACTCATTAAATCGATCAGCAATGTCTTTGTCTTCGTCAATTGTTATACCGTCTTGAACAAAGTAGGAGGGGTTGCTTTTCCTCTGACCCTTATTGAGTATTGCATTTATAACATTCCAAGTTCCCTTGATATTGCCCTTCTCTTGGTTAAATCTTGTACAAAAATAGCTTTTCTTAGATACTTTAATTAAAGTATTAAGTTTGTTTTTGTACGTGGTATAAATGGACTTGTTTTGAGAAGTAGGATGTCTCATTAATTTTTTGTAAAGATAATTTTTTCTCCTTATTGATTTATAAATACCATCTGAGAGCCAAGGAGACTTACGTTTATTGTATCGGCACTTTACTTCTTGAAGTGGGAAGGATTTATCATAGAGTTCTAGAACATGATTTATAAAAGAGTTATACATAGAGTGAGTGTCTTTCAGTGATGTCATAAAATACCAATCAGTTGTATTCAGATCATTAACAAAATGTTCAGTGTTGTTACTATTAAAAACACGTTTAGTACCGAGTCTTCCTACATCCTGAGGCTTCTCAAAAGAATCATCAATAATTAAAAATACTGGTAAGTGATCACTTATATCTGATACTAAGACACCAGCAGTATGGTTATGTAAGTCATTAATTAGAATGTTATCAATTACAGTTGCACTATTTTCAGTAATTCTTGTAGGTTTGTTTATGGTAGGATAAAAAGACTGTGAGTGAAGCATATCTATAAAATTATGTACACCATCATTTGTTTCATACTGCAATATATTAATGTTGAAATCACCCATTATAAAACACTTTTTGCCTTCAGCGCTAATGTTTTCCAATATATCATTAATGTACTCTGAGAAATTATCACATGAAGCACTTGGCGGTTTATACACAACTCCGATTAAAACATTACTACAGTGTGTGTTAACAAGCTCAATGAAGAATGACTCAATTTCAGAATTATTAACAGATAAGTCATTGCGGTTGTTATAATTAAGATCCTGTTTAATATAAAGTGCTACCCCACCACCTTTTTTGTTCATTCTACACGAACCTTCAATTGAATAATCATTAATTTGAATAAGTGGATCTGTAATATCCGTTAGCCAAGTTTCAGATATACCAATAACAGAAAACCTAGTTCCTACAAGGTTAACAAACTCAATAATATTCGATATGTTCTTTTTTAAACTTCGTGCATTGACATGTAACAATTTGGTACATGTGTTATTATTGAAATCGCTAGAAAACTTATATACATCATAGTAATCACATGATATATCAGGGGTTACAAAGTTTAAGTCAGGATCTATGTTACAGTTTATAACAGTGTCGTCATTTACTTGATTCATAGGTTCATAGGTACAACAATGATTGGCATTGATAACATTAACAATAACAATTCCGTATTGATACTTGAGTAATGACAGGGGCGTCTGCACACACAAACACAAACATGAATACACAGAACAAAG
This sequence comes from Leptasterias polaris, assembly GCA_037783415.1. Lineage (NCBI taxonomy): Eukaryota > Metazoa > Echinodermata > Asteroidea > Forcipulatida > Asteriidae > Leptasterias > Leptasterias polaris. Next base: position 11,965,289 of record JAZGTN010000009.1, read on the forward strand.
AACATGGATGGATTAATAAATTAAATGTATACATAAATATACAAAACTAGAACAATTTAAGCAAAAAGGGTGAACAGCTGAGCCCAACAAAAATACCGTTCATTGAATAGTTACAAAGGTTGAGCAAAAGTTCCTTCAAACAGAGGAAAACTAGAAGACATCTAGGATGGCGATGTGTATTTAACACCGTTAATGAACAGTTGGCCACTTCGGAATATTGGTTTCTTTCCAGCATCGTAGGCCTTCTTCATGACGTTGCGAAGAGATCTTTTCTTTATGGCGTCAGCGGGTGGTAAGTCTTGTATAACGAACATTCCGGAATTGGCAAGGGCCACTTTGGATCGTTTCAGGATTGACATACGTTCTGGTCGGTACAAAAACTTCGCCAAGATGTGTCGGGGTTTGTCAGTAGCCATTTTGGGGGGTTTGCCAGTTCTGTGAGCATTTTCTATCTCGGCATCAGGCATGTCAAATTGTTCAGCTAGGATCTGTTTGACTTGATCGTAGGCAAAACTTGGGGTTTCCGAAGAACTTTCAGGGATTCCCCCGAATCGTAAATTAAAGCTACGGGAGTACCGTTCTAGATTAAGAGTAGCTTCCTCAAGATGATCGATTTTCTTGTGGGCCTCTTGCAACTGCGACGCAATATCTGAAATACCAACAGAAAATGTCTTACTTTTTTGTTGAAGTTCCTCGATGGATTGGGTTGAGAAACTTAGTGCCTCCTCCATCTCTCTCTGTTTGCCCTCGGCGATCTGCATTCTGGAAAGTAGAGATTCTTGATTTTTGATGACCTTATCAAGCTTGCTGTGTAGATCAGTCGCCATGTTTCGAATCTCCCGCCGTATGGTAATGACGATGTCATTGTCTGTGGTGGTGGCTGATGGCGTCAAGTCACCTGGTGCAATCGGCGGGAGCTGAGCTGCAGGTTCAGCAGAAGCTGGACTTTTTTTCTCTTTTCTTGGTGGCATTATTGCTGAAGTTGAATGCTGAGCAGTATTTGATCGAGGAGTAAGTGCTCAGTTACGAAACAGGCATTTAATTTTAAGAGATGGAGGAGCTAAATGTGAAATAACGGTATTTCTGTGGAGCACCGAACTGAGCACGTCCGTTCACGACCTACATACCTTGATGTCCCCAAGACCTTGTTATACCTTTGCAGATCTCCACATCGTCAGAAAACCAATACCACACACTCCATAGAAACCTTCAACTTCACTGGTCAGTTCGAGTTGTCAAAAGATCTGAGAGACAAAACAAATAAAGTGTTTTAAAGATTAATGTTAGTTCACTTCATTAGACTCAATGTAACAAGTGTGAACAGAAGACACCTTGGTGGAATTCAAGACGCTCTCGTAAATTATAATGGCCATGGATAACTTGAATGTTATTGGTTGGAGTGGAGTGAGTAGACTTACACTTATTCTATCCCTTACAGACTAGCCAGTTTTGCTAGCATGTGGCCTAAATCATCCCTTACAATCGCTTCCCCTGTTACTTCAGACCAAAAATTGTTTCAACTAAAATAAGTTTTTACCATAAGCAGTTGTTAGTTGGGCCTTAGGGCCCCAGTCTTTCTGAATCAACTAAATAAGGATCTCGAACTTTGAGGGGTTAATATAAAAAATATAATGTCCCTGTGCTCTTTTCCTTGATATTTCTTGGTGGTTACACTATAACAATTGTATGTACAAACACTTTACATCTGGAAAAATGTATTGTTTGTCAAACAACAAACAAACTTAATACATTATCAACTTTTTCAAGAACCCCCCCCCCACCGCCATGAGTAGTTAATGAAAATCTGGGCCTACTCTAAGCCAGTCTTTATATGCACTCTTAATAAAGACACACCAGCAGTTGGCAAAAATTATTATTGGCAAAAATTATTATTTACCTTTCTGATTCGTAGACCTCTACAACATCACACCATGCATTATCTCTAGGTTGAACACATGGTGGCATGCAGTAACCATCCTTGGTGGTCAGCCAATACCTGGTCAGCCAGATTTCGTGAAAATATCTGAGAGAAAAGACAAATTAAGACTGTTTAAGACTAAGTTTAAGTCTGATTCAAGTTCCCCCATTGATGTTTGTAGCCCCAGCCCATGCCCCAATTTTAAATATGAGCTTTTGAAGTTGAACATTGCCAGAGTAAAGATTGCATTTTACAAGCTTTAATGTGTCAATTCAATTTTTGTCAAACTATTTTCTCCATTTACATGCATACATCTGTATTTGTTTCTACACTCATGTCAGATTATCTTATACAAAATAGTAAATGGCATTACAAGAGGGCTAAAAAGGGGCTTTTTAAGAAAATACCAACAGAAGCTGCAGTTTTAGTTGGCTTGAAGTGCTCCATCGAAGAAAAAGTGCACATCCTTGTGCCTTCCATTCCCCCTCCCTTAAAATGTCACCCTAGTTTCAGCGCTGACTCACACTAATGCAGATTGAGAGCAGAAGTAGAGAAAAGATTTCATGAATTGCATTGAAATTCACTTATTGTCTGTCGAGTTCTTTTCACATAATGAAGTGATCTGTATCGACGGAATAGGTCAATATTAGTCTGTACATTTCAGGTTCCTAGTCTTCAAAAACACAACACCTTTCATTGTCTCTCAGTTGAACACACGTTAGCAGTAGCCATCCTGGCTGGGTGTGGAGCCAGCTCTCCTCCTCCTGGGCTGGGTGTTCCAATCCATAGAAACCTTTAACTTCACTGGTCAGTCACAGTTGGTGAAAAGATCTGAAACACAAGACAATCAAACTTTTTTTAAAGACTAAGTTAAAGTCTGATTCAAGTTTATTTCACATGTCTCACTGTGTAAAGTGTGAACAAAAGACACCAAGGTGGAAATCTAGTCGACTGATTTAGCTCATAAACTATGATGGGATATTAATTTATGTATTATTGGTGGGGGTAGGGTAACTGTACTTACACTGATTCTGTACCAAGACTAACAGGCATTTTGCTAGCATGTGACCCCACTCCACAACCATCCCCATGCCCTACATGGAAGTGTCACTTCTTACCAAAATGTTTGGAATAAGAAGATTGGAAATAGAATGCCTGACCAAGTTCTAATCACCTCTTACTTGGGACAACTGACCCCAGTCCTTCTGAATCCATTATAGAATGATCTGAAACTTTAAGGGTTCATAACATCAACAAAAACTCTATTCCCATGCCCTGTTTTCTTTTCTTATTTCTAAAATGGTAACACTAGAAATTAGAATGATATGTCTGAAAATGTTGGGTCTTGTTTTTAAACAAATAACAAAACACAAGCTAAATATAGTGCAATTATTTCAAGGACCCCTGGAATTGTACCCTCGTTTCAGCGCTGCACACTATAAATTTCATGGAACTGTCTGAGATTACCCCTAAATATGAGCACAATGACTTAAATTAAAACCGCAGAATTGGCAAAAAATATCCTTTACCTTTCTGATTCGTAGACCTCTACAGCATCACACCATGCATTATCTCTAGGTTGAACACATCGTGAAAATATCTGAGAGAAAAGACAAATTAAGACTGTTTAAGACTAAGTTTAAGTCTGATTCAAGTTCCCCCATTGATGTTTGTAGCCCCAGCCCATGCCCCAATTTTAAATATGAGCTTTTGAAGTTAAACATTGCCAGAGTAAAGATTGCATTTTACAAGCTTTAATGTGTCAATTCAATTTTTGTCAAACTATTTTCTCCATTTACATGCATACATCTGTATTTGTTTCTACACTCATGTCAGATTATCTTATACAAAATAGTAAATGGCATTACAAGAGGGCTAAAAAGGGGCTTTTTAAGAAAATACCAACAGAAGCTGCAGTTTTAGTTGGCTTGAAGTGCTCCATCGAAGAAAAAGTGCACATCCTTGTGCCTTCCATTCCCCCTCCCTTAAAATGTCACCCTAGTTTCAGCGCTGACTCACACTAATGCAGATTGAGAGCAGAAGTAGAGAAAAGATTTCATGAATTGCATTGAAATTCACTTATTGTCTGTCGAGTTCTTTTCACATAATGAAGTGATCTGTATCGACGGAATAGGTCAATATTAGTCTGTACATTTCAGGTTCCTAGTCTTCAAAAACACAACACCTTTCATTGTCTCTCAGTTGAACACACGTTAGCAGTAGCCATCCTGGCTGGGTGTGGAGCCAGCTCTCCTCCTCCTGGGCTGGGTGTTCCAATCCATAGAAACCTTTAACTTCACTGGTCAGTCACAGTTGGTGAAAAGATCTGAAACACAAGACAATCAAACTTTTTTTAAAGACTAAGTTAAAGTCTGATTCAAGTTTATTTCACATGTCTCACTGTGTAAAGTGTGAACAAAAGACACCAAGGTGGAAATCTAGTCGACTGATTTAGCTCATAAACTATGATGGGATATTAATTTATGTATTATTGGTGGGGGTAGGGTAACTGTACTTACACTGATTCTGTACCAAGACTAACAGGCATTTTGCTAGCATGTGACCCCACTCCACAACCATCCCCATGCCCTACATGGAAGTGTCACTTCTTACCAAAATGTTTGGAATAAGAAGATTGGAAATAGAATGCCTGACCAAGTTCTAATCACCTCTTACTTGGGACAACTGACCCCAGTCCTTCTGAATCCATTATAGAATGATCTGAAACTTTAAGGGTTCATAACATCAACAAAAACTCTATTCCCATGCCCTGTTTTCTTTTCTTATTTCTAAAATGGTAACACTAGAAATTAGAATGATATGTCTGAAAATGTTGGGTCTTGTTTTTAAACAAATAACAAAACACAAGCTAAATATAGTGCAATTATTTCAAGGACCCCTGGAATTGTACCCTCGTTTCAGCGCTGCACACTATAAATTTCATGGAACTGTCTGAGATTACCCCTAAATATGAGCACAATGACTTAAATTAAAACCGCAGAATTGGCAAAAAATATCCTTTACCTTTCTGATTCGTAGACCTCTACAGCATCACACCATGCATTATCTCTAGGTTGAACACATCGTGAAAATATCTGAGAGAAAAGACAAATTAAGACTGTTTAAGACTAAGTTTAAGTCTGATTCAAGTTCCCCCATTGATGTTTGTAGCCCCAGCCCATGCCCCAATTTTAAATATGAGCTTTTGAAGTTAAACATTACCAGAGTAAAGGTTGCATTTTACAAGCTTTAATGTGTCAATTTCAATTTTGTTCAAACTATTTTTTCATTTTACATCTGTATTTGATTCTACACTCATGTCAGATTATCTTATACAAAATAGTAAATGGCATTACAAGAGGGCTGAAAAGGGGCTTGTTTAAGAAAATGCCAACAGAAGCTACAGTTTTAGTTGGCTTGAAGTGCTCCATCGAAGAAAAAGTGCATACCCTTGTGCCTTCCATTCCCCCTCCCTTAAAATGTCACCCCTGTTTCAGCACTGACTCACACTTTTGCAGATTGAGAGCAGTAGAGAAAAGATTTCATGAATTGTATTGAAATTCACCTATTGTCTGTCGAGTTCTTTTCACATAATGAAGTGATCTGTATCGACGGAATAGGTCAATATTAGTCTGTACATTTCAGGTTCCTAGACTTCAAAAGCACAACACCTTCCATTGTCTCTCAGTTGAACACACAGGAGCAGTAACCATCCTGGCTGGGTGGGGAGCCAGCTCTCCTCCTACTGGGCTGGGTGTTCCAATCCATAGAAACCTTTAACTTCACTGGTCAGTCACAGTTGGTGAAAAGATCTGAAACACAAGACAATCAAACTTTTTTTAAAGACTAAGTTAAAGTCTGATTCAAGTTTATTTCACATGTCTCACTGTGTCAAGTGTGAACAAAAGACACCATGGTGGAATTGAAGTCGACTGATTTAGCTCATAAACAATGTTGGGGTAATTTATGTATTATTGGTGGTGTAGGGTAACTAGACTTACACTGACTATGTCCCTTGCAGACTAAACAGGCATTTTGCTAGCATGTGACCTCACTCCCCCCCCCCCATCCCCTTTCCCTACATGTAAGTGTCACTTCATACCAAATTGTTTGATCGAAGAAGATTGGAAAGAGAATGCATGACCAAGCTCTAATCACTTCTTACTTGGGACTACTGACCCCATTCCTTCTGAATCCATTTAATAGAATGATCTGGAACTTTAAGGGTTCCTAACATCAACAAAAACCATATTCCCATGCCCTGTTTTCTTTTAGTATTTCTAGGATAGTAACACTAGAAATAAGAATAATATGTCTAAAAATGATGGGTCTTGTTTAAAAAAATAAAAAATTAAAAAATAAAAGTAGTGCAAATATTTCAAAGTCCCCTGATAAACAATGAAATTCTGGGGTTATTCTCAGCCAGCAGTTCTCTGCAATTTTAGGCCACATAATCAGTGGCTGAAAATGCCAACTGGGCTTGAGCACATGGGCGGCTTGGGGCGTGGGCTGTGGGGAAAGGCAGGGGGCACGTGCCCCAACATTATGTTTTTGGGGGTAAAATTAATGGAAACCTACAGTTTCACTGGTCAGCCAGAGTCGGTGAACAAATCTAGACGACAAGACAAACAACCTTTTTCCTTAGACTGAAGTTTTAGATTCAAAAGCAATAGAGTCTGATTCTGTTAACTTGACTAGTTTGTTATTTGTTTAAGTGTTAACAAAATAAATAATGGTGAAATTTTAAATTACTTTGATACATCTCTACTAATGGTGGGGGTGGGGTCGGTAGGGGGTTGGGTTGACATAATTTTGAGGCTACACACTTATTTATGATAGTTATAAGAAATACACTTCTTAACTTTCCTTGGGGAAACGAAGCCATATTCGATTCACACTTACAAGGGAATTGATTCAAGTGAATGTCAGACTTAAAGAGAAATTCCAAGTGGAAATTATGAGGCTTGAACCATAGTCTTGGCTCTTATGGGGTGATGGCATTTAATTGCCCTCTGCTGGTTGCAAACAATGGGTGGATCATGGACTACAAAATAGAAATATTGTTGACAAAAAGTAGGTGACCTCTTGCAAACATACACATAAACAATACAATAATAATAACTTATTAATTTTTGTTGTTCAATAAATAAATAGTAATTAAGTGTTCAGTGAGTAGTGCAGTCAAGACCAAACCATAGACCTGGATATAGCAATTTTTTAAATGATTTTAATGATCAACAACTCAAAATGTCAGTTCATTTCAATAGAATTTTTTGTATCCTTCTGTAGAGGTAAAAGTATTTAAAATCATCTTGTGGGCCAGATATGGTGTTTTGGCTCGCCTATTTAGATGAGCAACACAAATGCTCCGTATTTTTGACCGCGTGAGGGCGCTCTCAAAACTATTTCTATCACTTCCGGGGGTATAAGCGATTATCGTCTGCTCAGCTCTGTGTAAAGTTTTAACATCATCGGCGTTGTTCTGTCACTTCTGTGCGCGGTATAGTTTTTAGTTGCTTCTAAGGTGAGTTATAACGGCTCCTTTAAAGGTCTTATTGTACGTGATGGATATGATGTCTGGTGGTATTACGTGTTCCAGTCCTTAACTGTCTACACGATGTAGTTTAGGATCATCCAAGATAGGCATGGATGGACAGTCAATGAACGTGAACTGTTCGTTTACCTTTTTACAAGCTCCGTTTCATTGCCAGAAGTTGATGCTCCTCTTCTGCTTGCTAACCAACGTTTGAGCTGAATAACTGATGCTGCAGTGGGGTCATCAAGTTCTGGGATGTCTTTTTGTCACACGCCAATCCAGACACAATCACATTCACAGCAAAGTGCAAGGCCTACATTACCAACTGTTCTCCGCAAACAAAGAGTAAATTTAGACTGCTTCAAATACTTCCCCCTAACAGTTATTAAAAAGACTGGAACACGTTACCACCAGACATCATATCCATTACGAACAATAAGACCTTTAAAGGAGCCGTTATAACCCACCTTAGAAGCAACTATAAAAACTATACCGCGCACAGAAGTGAAGCCGACGTTAAAACTGTACACAGAGCTGAGCAGACGATAATCGCTTATACCCCCTGAAGTGATAAAAATATTTTTGAGAGCGCCCTCACGCGGTTAAAAATACGGCGCATTACATGTTTGAGATTTTACAATGCAGTCCATCATTAAAAAAAACACAACAATAGTAGCAACTTGTGAATCATACACAAACCTGGCCAAACATAAATGTAGTGCACTCTATGGTTGAACCACATCGTCATTCACTTTGTACACTGAAACAAACAGGCTGATCACTCATGCTCCGCCCCTTAAACGTATTGACCATTCACAACTGCGAACAAATGTCTCAAAGTCTGTACCACCAAATGCACAACACAAAATAATAGCTGCCCAGGTGACAGCATTAACAGAACAGACATGGTGGGCGGGGCTTAATGGCGAAGCTGAAGCTAGCTGCAGAGAAGAATCTTCTGAAGATGCCGGCCGCCATTTTTTCAAATTCACAAGCATTCCCAAAATAGTATCTAACTTTAACATTAAGTTTATAGTCATTAAAAGTGACATTCGGTTAAGGTACTCTTACCAAAATGAAAATGTTTGTATACGACTTTGCCTCAGATACATGTTACACATTACTTTCCTTAAAACTGTCCGTAAATGAGTGTTTTTGAGACAGAGGAAGTGTCTTGAGTTGTACTAAATTTCATTGATTTTTTTTCAGAATGTACGCTTCAGATACGACAACAGCATGTTCAGTTTATAAAGAATATATTTGTTATTTCAACAAAATTGCATAACCAATTAGTTCATTTACCTTTTAGGTTTAAGGAATTCATAAGCAACACACATTCCGTTGTCTCTGGGTTGAACACGCTACAGGTAGGTAGCAGCCATCTCACTGGGCCGGGTGTGGCAGCTCTGCTCCCGCTGGGCCGCAGGCCGGCAGGGGCCGCAGGCCGGCAGCGGCCGCAGGCCGGCAGCGGCCGCAGGCCGGCAGCAGCTCTTGTACCACGGGCTGTGGTTGTTGCAGCTCTGGTCCCGCGGGTTTGGTTGTCCTTTCCTTTTCTTTTTAGTAACATTTTCTGTAAACTGTCGGCATATAATTTTGATTGAAGCCATTAACATCATGGAGCTTGCAGGGCAGCTGAAAGCTCAATAGATAGTTACAGCAAGTGGTTGATGTATTTTCTACAGCTGTCTTCAAGAGAAAGCTAGGCCTCCTTCCTTGCACTTGCAGCTCAACTTCAATGTCGGCAATTTCTTAGTCTTCGGTACTCAACTCCGTGGCGACTAGTATTCAAGCAATTCACACAGCTTGGAGTCAATTAAACTAGTGCTAATGAGCCAACAACCACTTACTGATTTTGATCAACAAAATTGGCAGTTGACTACGTGTCTTATAATTATTTATTACAAGACAAAACGGTGGTGTTTAAGTAAACGCAACAGTACAGTAGTGCAGAGCCGCCATCTGTCCAGCTTACTACACTGCATACATGTGTAAAACTACAGCGCGCGTATGGTAACGTCTCATTTGCATAACAATGAGTTTTGCATATAGTTTGCTACACTATTGGTCCAAGGAATGCAGGATTTTGTGCGTTGCATGAAAACTCACAAGAGGATGAAAACAACGATGAATGCTGTTTCTAGAAACTTCGGTAAGCCTAAGTTAGATTTTTTTTTCAAAAATAGGCAGGGACGTGGTGTGTGCATCTTGCTAAGCAAAGTATTTTTAGTCTCCAACAAAATCATTAGATGGCCTAATAAGCCACAACGGAAATTGACGGGGTAGGTTTTTGAGTTTTGAACACTAGATATTACTCGCGAAAAGGCCGCCTTCGGCGGCCTTTCGCGAGGCTGTTAGTTCCCTGTTTCAGTAAGTTTTCGTGTTTTGAATGCAGGGAAAAAATATATTAAAAACAAAATAGAGAGAAGTTTATGGGAAAATGAATATATCCTGGATTTTCCGATACCCCGGGGAGGTAATGTGGACGGACAGTCCAACCCCAAACCATGTTACATTATTTTGTACACTGGTTTTTGGAAATTGTAAGTTTGTGACTCTTTAGTCTTTCAAACACGTTGGATGGATGAAAGTTCAGCCCAGATTTTGACCGAAAATTACTGCTTTGCTCAAAATAGTAAGAAACACAATCGAACCTTTTTATGAACCGTGCGCATCCCTGGTGTATTTAAGGCGAGTTTGAAGTATTTTGTACAGGTATTTGATAGTTTTTACCAGTCAATGGCCCAGGTAAGAAAGTGCTTCCTTTCATTTGCTGCGATGACCGTCATGGTTGTGCATAAACAATGAGCTCGGAGGATACGTTGTTAAAAATTCAGTTTGGGAAAATTAACAATTGTATCAAAACGAAAACATCACATAACGAAGCAATAATGCTTCGTTTTACCTTCAAAAATTATGAAATAATAAAGAAATATGAGGCAAAAACATAAGCATCCGTGTGCTTCATAAGGGTCTCCAGAAAAGTAATTTGCCTAATTAGTAATAGTTAACGGAATTGGGCAGAATTTTATTATTAATGGGATGTTATAGCTACACTATTGAAATAGTCTTTCACTGTATTCTTTATTCTCGAAACAGTCAAGAACACTTTAAGAATCCGTCTTCAATTCGTCAGCGTTACCGTTCAGAATCGAAATGTCCGCCATATCTCGTTTGTAAAATGAGGGCCCTAACTTGATTGGTCAAACCGTGAACTGGTTGTATCTGGCCTATGTAACCAATCAACTGCTGCGTAAGGAAACGCTACAGGCAAAATGGTCATGTATGGCTCCTGACGTACTACACAAAACTGTTTTGGGTAAACATTGAGGTGCCTATAACTATCTCGTGAGAACACTATGTACACGAGTTATTGCTAGTAAATTATTTCATCGTTATTTAAAAGGTTTTGTTTGTTTTGTTTGAAAAACTTTGACATCAGTCATCTAATTACTGAGAGGGAAAAACCAACATTGGTACATTTTTTGGTCTTACACTACAGACTTTTCACTTTGGCAAGCAGTCCTAGCGCCAATTATAACAAAAAAGTAAATAATAATAAACAAATATTTTTAAAGCATTATTCCATTCCTCCGAAGGTATAAGCATTCTACCTGCATAAGTAGATCGCTATATTTTACACTTCTACTGAGGGAACCTATGGTCAGATAATTAATTTTAATAACTGTTTACCACCAAAATGACAACTCTTTCATATTTGATTTTCTTGTTTTACGGAAACATTTATTTAAATCTAAGTTTCTTCTTTCAGCTGCATGAATTTCTTGCACACATTTTTCTTTATATTAAATCCACAATGAACATTGCGTTTTCTTTTAATATCTTAAAGTTATTATACAGAACTGAAAACTTTATGAAGTTCACACTTGAACCTTTTTTCTGTGAAATATAAATTCATAATCAAGAAAACTGTATCTGAAAACCTTAAAACAAACGTACTTCAGCTGATTTCGGTTGTTAGAACCCAAAATAATGACAATGTATTCACGTGTTGAAATCTGGGCCAGATTTTGCACTATTTTTCTCCTGACTCATACAAGGGGTTGAGGAAAAAATGTCACAGATTTGTTATTTCAAGTCAGTTGATCACACAAAACATCAAGCAGGTCTACGACTATTTTTGTCGGCTGTACCAATCCTCCATAACACCAACTAACATTCACAACTAACAGTACTTTGTTACAACATTAGTAATAAATTACCTAAAGTAAAAGGTAGGGTCATAGATTGATTTTTGTCTATGTAAGGGTTATTTATAGGCAAAATTATAAGTTAAGATACAATAAAGTCACAAGTGAAAGTTCAAGCTGAATACAGTGTCTATATGCTGAGAAAACAACAGCAAAAAAAAAACTGTCACAGTATTTTCACAAGAACGTTGAATCCATCCACGTTTAGCGAAGTGACAGATAGATCGCATCTCTGGTGGCAGCATTCTTGAACGGGACACCATTACACAACCCACAGAAATCTGGCCGGGTTACAACATCAGGAAGATACCGCAAGATACCAGTCACTGTACCTCCTGATGTAATTGGAATCCTCCAAAACCTTTACTTGAAAGAACGGTAGGTCACAGAGAGTGCTAGGCCTGAAATTTGAGGTAAAAAAAAACAAAACAAAAAAACGTCATATTTTAATAATGCGAAATTACTTTTTCTTGTTCAACCAGATCCAATCAGTTACTAAAAGGGGTCTGAAAATATAAGTTTATTGAAATAACCAGGCTGTCAACAGAAATGTCTGAACCTGAACGTAAACGGTCAAGCTACTTAAATACTAAAATTTTGCATCTGTGCAATATCGAAAAAAAAACACACAAAAAACCCGGAGTATAGCGACCCAGTTGGGACAACTCCATGCAATAAAACAATACCCTAAAAATAAAATAAAAAGAAAAAAGATAGCTAAATCAGTTTGGGTATGATCATCAGTATGATCATTCAGCAAGAACTTCATTGGTGCACATAGTGCTTCATGCATTTTTGATGAAGGAAATGTTTTACTAATTCTTGACTAACAAATACTGAGTTTTGTCCTTTGCAAGAGACTTGGTGTTGTAATGAAAAAAATCAGCATGAACATACCAAAGACCAAGACATAACGAATAAAAAGCAGCCACATTATTGTATTCACAAGGAATGTTTTGGCCCTATTACTAAAGTATTGTTACGACATTACGCAACAATGAGTGCCACGCAGCGGCGACATTTCAGATTTTTCCTGAATTTCCCAGAGCGAAAAAAACGACAACGGTTTTATGGGCAGAAGTGAATGTGGCATCGATCATCCTTCGTCTAACCATGGTCTAACGAACGTAACGTATAATCGAGCTCAAATGTTTCCTTCCTGCTCGAATCAATCAGGTTCACCAAAAGTATGAATCTGTTCATCGAAAATTGTCAAAACCTAAGTACACATCAGGTGAATATTTAAATGTCTTTGAGTGGTTAAATTGAGGTGGAAAGGGGTTTTTATACTACGTTAATTGTCAAGAAATCTACTTACCACTCGAAAGCGGCCGGGTTCGCGGGTGGCTTGGCTGCCAACAATCGCAGTTCGCCAACAGTTGCGATTTTTTTTCCCCAGCGCGGTAAAGGCCATTCTGTGCCGGTGCTAGTTGATAATTATTGTAATGAAGCTTGGCACGTACGGATCCCAGTGAGATAATGCGCAGAATGGCCTTTATCGCGCTGGGGGGAAAAATTTCGCTGCCAGGTTTTGGTGCCGCACGTGTTCGTGCCGCACGGGACGTGAACGTTGTTTTTGTCGCGCATGTTTTCGTATTTCATCAGCCGCGCTTTCGTACCTTGCGTTCGTTCATCCTCTTTCGAAAAAATTATGTGAAATAAATCAATTTTTGAAATACGAAGGAAATAAAAAAATCGTACCCCCTTAGTATGATCACCGGACCGAAAAGGGGCCTTCTGAAAATTTGCAGCCCGATCCATATAGGCACCTGTGAGTTTTTCTTACACAAACAGACACCTTACTCGCATTAGTATACTATAGATAGTATAGATAGTATATAGATAGATAGATAGACCATGTTACCTTTGTTTACAGAGTAGTGACCTTGTACATTATAATGCATTTCCTGACGGGCAAGATACTGCACAGGCCATATGGGAAAATTTACATTGTGTGTCATAATTTTCACATAAATTCAAGAGTTACAAAAGCAACTGCTGTACAGCTTTTGAGATGTCCCCCCTTTCTTCATATCAAAAGTTGAGAAAAATCGGACAGTGCAATCTCCATAAAACATAAGATTTATTGTATTCTTCCATCAAGCTGTGTATAAACTGTGCCTGCGGGAAGTCCAGGCTCTGTGGCTCTTTTGTAAACATGTGATGTCACAGGTCACATGGTCTATAGGGAGACAGCCAACAGGGCACATAGCTCAGTTGGTGAAGCACCGGCACTTAAACCTGGAGGTCATAGATTGAAATCACACTGACGTTAATGTCTTTGCTCACCCCAAACTTAAATTACAACAAATTTAGAAAAGAACAAATTAATTGTTTATAAAAGAGGGGTTTAGGTGAAAAATAGCCACAAAGGATAAGTGTCGATAAATAACATTTATTTGAACACGATGATGTCATGACGGCACATTATTTGTTCACAGGGCGAATTTAAGGTAGTGCTATAAGAGTATCCGCTCTTAAAATCCATGTACAAATTGTAAAGGATTTGGCTGGTTATAAAAACATGATACTATAAACATGAGAAGATTACAAAATTATAATTTTAAAGATGGTCTTGGATGATGGCCAATATCCAAAAATAATGAGTGTGCCGAAAAAAGAATGAATCAATTCCCATGGGCAGCAGATCCAAGGTAGGGTCAAAAATTACTCGGTTTCTTTTTGTGGGCTGCCAAAGCATTTACCTTTGTAATGCCCATCATGAAAAGAAATATTGCAATTTGTTTTCCAAAAAAACTTAACATGTAAGGTAAGCCTACGTAATGATGTACATTTCACTTTGTTGTGGACATTGAAGCACCTGCATGCTTCGACTGTATTTATTTACAAGAATTTTGTATATTAATATAATTTAAAAACCAACATGATCTTCGTTCGACTTGTTCTCTAATTTTAGATACGTGCGAGACTTGCACAGACTCCATGCACAGCGCGCAGCGCACTTACACGAGCCGATCCCCTGTCCGCCATTTTGGGAGTCAAAATGTACGCAAAGGAATTGACTCCCAAAATGGTTGAAATGATTGACGAGTATTGTGTGAAGCGTGCAAGGAGTCAGTTACCTTCGGAAAAAAGTACACCCCCTCAACAGCGAAACATTGCACGTCGTCTATAAGCCCGTGAACAAAAACAGCACATTGTGTAAAGTGCGTCCCCAACGTGCAATTCTCAAATTCTCTCTCACCAATCCACAATGGAGACAAGGGCCACGGGTGTTTAAACAATTATAGGCCTCTCTTCTGCATACAAGTTTACAACTTCATAATCTGCTGTGAAGTTTAACAGCGTAATTTGTACACAGAGTGAGGTTAAATGTGATTTTTTTTCAAAAATCAATCAATTTAGCTCCGTTAGTGCAGAGAAACATCCTCCGAGATTTCGTGTAAAAACTGGGGTGTAAAATTGACACCATGGGTGTTGTCATATACAGATACCCAGAATAATTAAAATGTGTACCATAATATGGTGTTAAAACAACACTTTTTTTTTTTCAAAAACAATTACATTGGTGTATTTTGTTTAACACCCTTATTTGTAAGTTTTGATTCTGTCTTCGGTATCTATGTGACAACGCCATTGGTGTAAACCTTACACCCTAGGTGTTTGCTGTGTAGCCACTGTTTAATATTGGTGGAAAAAATCAACAGTAGGACCAAAATTAATCGGGGGAAAGGGTTTAAAGGTGGGAGCAAGCTTAAGTTTGAGAGGCAAGTAAACTTTGATTACTTACCAAAACGGATGAACTTACACACCGACATTATTGCTGAGCTTTTTTTATGGTGCTAACCTAAATAAATGGTTAGGATGAAATTAATTATACAACGCGAGCATTGCATTAAAGTTGATGCAATGTTTCGAATTAAATATAGACCATCAGGGGTTTAAGAGATAGAGATTGGGCAGGGGCACATATGGGACAAAGAAAGTAACTGGTGAATTTGCTAGCCCCCCCCCCCCCCCCCCCCACCTCCCCCCTCCCCCTCCCCCTTAGGAGCGCCGCCGCTAAACAACGTTAATTCTGATTCTGAAACTTGCCAAGTGGGCCTACCACGATAATAGGAAAACCAAACAATCATGTATGTAGAAAATTCGTTTGTACACAACTAATTTGTACGTAAATGTTCTTGTTATTGCCAAATCAAGATTGAACTTATTTTTATTAGAAATGTTACAAAACCATATGTTTCATTCGTTGTCAAAATCATCCTCGTTCGACCACGGTTCATTTAGTGACTAAACAAAGTGCAATGACTGACCGATCTTTGAATTGTAAACATACACCATACCGCATGTACGTGGACTCGCGGTCCGTTTGCATTTCACCTTGAAGCCTGACTGACTATTACCAAAAGAACAGCAAAATGTGTTCCCAAATGCGGAAGTAACCTTAATTGTATGTACATTGCAGTGCGAATTTGAATGGTTTTTCAATTCATACTAAAGTAAGATCCCGTGTTACAGCTTATTTTTACTTTATTAACTAAGCTGACAACTGGGGCCACACTCGCCCCATAGGATGGTCTATATTCATTATGGTTTTGCAGCGCATTAAGATGTCAAGACTAGTACTGTTCATCTTTGGAATACTGTTAATACAAAGTAAGTTAATATCTTAAGTGAATATTTGAAATGCAGATTTGTACATAAAAACAGTAATTTGTGTGTGGGCATACTTTAGTTGAAAAAATTGCGCGCGCGCATTTTCAAAGATTGTGCCCAACAAAGTTTTTAGCAAACTTGTATGTTGTGCAAATTTGACTGGCTATTTTTTTGATAACTTTTAGTATAGTATTTAATATGTCTAAAACTAAAACAATAAACCTTTAACAAGGAGATCCACGGGGGTCGGAACGAATAGTTGTGTACTTAATTGTTCTTTCGTTTTCTTCGACGGAAATAATGGGTCCCTTTGATCGAGGTTTGATATTGTTGTTTATTCCCCAATATTCTGCCTGCACTTTCATATGTCATGTTATTTATTTTTAGGGGGGCTATCGTTAGAAATTGTTTTCTATATCATTACGACGGCCATGTACTTGTATAATGCAAGGTCTAGTTCATTCTCAGTGTTGTAATCACTAGTACTTTTAAACCGAGTACCAAGTATCTGAGTGCTTAGTAGGGCTGCTCTAATATCTGAGTATTGGTCCAACTCCACTCAGATATCCGAGAACGAGTACGGGATCTTATGAAAGAAATGTTGCTGCAAAAAGAGATAAAACGTATCAACAGGTTACTGACAGATTGTTGAATGAGAATGTGTCCTTTATAATTAAAATAGTTTCATGTTATTTGCGAACGTTTTACTCTCAATCCTGTTCATTTAACTCCGCAGTGTCAAGTGGTCAAGTGATGGTAACCGTATCTCCAACTTTGACCGTAGACAGCGGCAGCTCAGCAACACTGTCCTGCAGTTTCACCATAGATGAAAGTTATGGTTATCCATTATTTGTCGTTTCGTGGTCAATGGGAGAAACAATTCGTGACGCTTTTAGGGTGGCAGATTTCGTAGGAATAGAAACCGATACTCCAGCCTACTACAACAGTTATAGCCCACCAGATTACATAGCAACCCGAGATAGAGCTAATGGAGCATCAACTTTAGTCATTGCATCTGTTAACTTCCATAATGACTCGGGATTATTCTGGTGTCGAATTACCCTGTTTGATGGCTATGAAGATAGTAAATCTGTTGAAGTGATTGTGATAGGTAAGAAGTGTGTGATTTTTACTCTTTTTCACAATAATATGTCTTTTTCCCATGTTTAAGCATTAGAGCCAGATGCACCAGTTGGTAGAAAGCCGGCGTGTTTATCCGCATACATGGCAGGTTCGAGTCCCCTCTAGTTATGTTTTCTTTGTTCAACTCAAAATTGTTGTTTAAACACGTTATACTTTATCTCATAGTTTTTAATTTGATACAAAATGTAAACTCTGTCATTGCTCTGTCATTGTTCAGCAAATCATTCAAAAGTATGTCGAAATATTTGAACCTCCAAAGATCGGCTCTGGTCGACTTTGAGGAACTTCCCTGGTGTCCGTTTGATGCTCCTCTCGATCCGGCCATGTACGGTTGGTACAGGCAAAATGGGGATGGGTTCCATGTTCTTAATTAAAACGCCATAACAGTTTGGGGGTATTTTCTGTAAAAGTAAACAGTGTTAAAACTTTATTGTATCCTTCCTGATACCTTTGCCTATAAACCCAACCTCGTCCCCATGGTTTACTTTATTTCCAACCATGTTTACAATGGTAAACCCTGGGAAGGAAACTCTTTACTTGGACCCTGATTGGACAACGACTTTACAATATAAA
Organism: Leptasterias polaris; assembly: GCA_037783415.1. Taxonomy (NCBI): domain Eukaryota; kingdom Metazoa; phylum Echinodermata; class Asteroidea; order Forcipulatida; family Asteriidae; genus Leptasterias; species Leptasterias polaris. The sequence goes on from JAZGTN010000009.1 coordinate 11,983,287, forward strand.
CCGGCCGGCATCCAATGTACAAACAGGCTATTAAATCTGGTACCGGACCACGAGACTATGACGAAGATATGAAAAGCCAGACTGTTCTAATTTGCATACGTATCCAAACATTTTGGATATGCAAATGATCCAATACCAGGGTGAGAGAGCGGTCAACCTGGTACTGCTCGACACACCCTGGGGACGAGGTTGCTATAAACCAGCATTACACGTTGACTAAAACTAAATGTTGACCCTACAGACACAAACAAAATTGCACTCATGTAAATGAAAACGTTTGGTATTGAATCCAAGACCAAACGTTTGCATTTACATGAGCTTGTATTATTAAGGAGGGACCAATGAGAAGCAAAGAAAGTAAGTCTGCGGATCCCCCCCCCCCCCCCACACCCCTTGCGTCGACATTGATCATCTTTTATTCAGATCAGGAAACTTGCTAAGTACCGTATTACTAGGGAAACCCGTCCTACATTTCCTACATCTCAGCTTTTCTTGGTTGTCTTTTGAACTGCCCTTAATGTTCTTGTTATTGCAAAATCAACGTGACATTTATAAATCTTAGAGATAAGCAACAAGTCGGAACGGCTGACCGAGCTTTGAACTGTTATTTTAATATGATCAAATTGTAAAAATACACCTTACATGTGCGTGGACTCGTCCATCTCTATTTCACCTTGAACAAAAATACATTGAAAATCGTTCACAAATGCGGAAGTAACTTCCGTTGAATGTATACTGCGCTGCAAATGTGAAGGGTTTTGCGTTTTCAACTCGTAGTAATTCTAAGCAAGAAATTAACGTTATAATATTGAGTGAGAATTCGTGTTACAACTAATTGGACTTTATCAACAAGCTGACCATTGTTTGGGACCACACTCGCCCCATGGTCTACATTTATTATGCTGTTGCATCGCGTGAAGATGTCAGGGCCGTTACTGTTCATCGTTGGAATACTGCTAAAAAGTAAGTTATTATTTATAAGTGAAATTTGAAATGAAAACGATTTGTACACAAAAACGGTCATTCATTCTTTAGGAATTTTTATTTTATAAAATCGTCCCTTTATTCTTTGACGAATCTTAAATATGTTTACTAATGAGCATTGCTATATTGTTAAAACATCGTAAGAAATGTGTCACCAATGAATTTATATTTTTAATAATTCGCCATTATTTAACCTACATTGTATGTTGTTTTCTTTAATATTTTAAGGGGCTATTTTATTATTTTTTATTTTTTTAAACTAATTAAACCATTTTTTCAGTTTAGTTTTTTTTTCCCAGTGATGTAATCAGTACTACTTTTTAGCCGAGCATGTATCATATTAGTAAGAAGGCCTTTAGGCCTCCTCTGACATCAGGATACCAAATCCAGCTGCTGAGTACGAAGTAGGCCCTCCTCACATCTCCGAGTACGACTACGTGATCTTTAAAAAGCAATGTGATACAAACAGAGATAAAACACATTAATTAGTAATTGCCAGATTGTTGAATGAGAATATGCTTATTGACCTTTAGAAGTTTGTTGTCCATTGTTTCATCAACTTGTTACCCTGTATACATGTTCACTTAACTCCGCAGTGTCACGTGGTCAAGTGATGATAACCGTATCTCCAACTTTGACCGTAGACAGCGGCAGCTCAGCAACACTTTCCTGCAGTTACACCATAGATGAAAGTTATGGTTATCCATTACATCTTCTTCAGTGGTCAATGGGGGAAACATTTCCTTTAAGTACGAGAATCGTTGCATTCACGGGAGACTCCGATGATCCGACCTATTACAAAGATTACTTAAGCCCACCAGATTACATAGCATCCAGAGATAGAGCTAACGGGGTATCAACTTTGGTTATTGCTTCTGTTAACTTCTACAATGACTCCGGGCCATTCTGGTGTCGCCTTATTCTGGCTAATGGCTATGACGATAGTAAACCTGTTGATGTGTTTGTGATAGGTAGGTAGCTTGTGATTTTGACTTTTTGTTTACAATTTCTAGGTTACTTCTAATTGTTTATAAAAGGATAATGACAAAGTAGGGATACCGCCAACATAGGAAGTAGGAAGTTTAAGTCCTGCTGTAGCCAACTTTTCTTTATTCAACTCAACATTAATGTTTAAACATTTTACACTTTTCTCGTAGTTTTGTATTTTCATTTATTTTAGTATCATTTTATTAACATCACATTTTGTGGCTCACAGGCCAAATTGGATGCGATTTACAATCAGTAATTATCAATAAATAGTAAAAACGGTAAGAAAATTACAAATATGAAAAAAAAAAAAAAAAATACATTAAAAACACACCAGAAAACAGGAATGGATGAGGAATACAATCAATACAATTACCAATAAACAATTAATGTAAAAACACAGTGGAATACAGTATGAAATTTGAGAAAAAGAGTTAAAACATCGAAAAACAGGTGTTTAGAAAATATTAATAAATAATTCAATATCATTGTTGTTGTTTTTTGTCAAACCAGAGTGCCTTTCCAGCAATCCTTCACCGATCTTGAACTCTTGGTGGCAGCAGATATGCCTCCATTACTGCGGTGTACCTGGGTGGTACTGCGCTGCCTAGCGACTGGTACACTGCAAAAACGTTGGTCAAATCATTTGTTGGGCAAAGTAACATCCACAATTATTGGTCGACAATTGCCCAACGAAAGCAATAATTGGTGTTGTTGGGCAAACATTTTGTTTGCCCATTTTTTGTATAAGAAGCGGAACAAAAGTTGGGCAAGTGTTGGGCAAATATTTCGTAAATATTTCGTTCATCATAATTGTTGGTTACACTTTTGCTTATGTATTGGGCAACTTTTTGGTAATTTTAATTAATCTCGATTGTTGGTTAAAATTATGCACATTAGTTGGGCAAAATCGTCCGATCATGCGCACTACGATCAAAGAGTTGTCCAAGAACTGGGCACATTTTACCCCAAAGTTGGGCATTGTTCCCGCCAAACGCCGTGTAAGCATAAAAACGATATTTTCCAACATGGCGAGTGGAGGAGTGGCTGTGACTGTGTCGTCTCTCTTAAACGAGCGGGGTTGCCCATTGGTTATAGATCCACATTGAAGGTTAGTTTTTAACTAAAAATGAAGTTGTGTTTCCTATTCAGTCGTACATAGTCGTCGTGACAGTTGCAGAGCAAGCAACACAGTGACACTACCGTTGAATTATTTTCAGTTTTATCATGCCATTATGTGCAACGCCGCGGCCCGTGGCATGTATGCGTGTATGTTGTGTTGTATGTGTGTGTAGTACATGTACATGTATGACATTACATGCATGGAACTATCACTGCATTGCTTGCGCTGCAACTGTCACGACTGTGTACAACAACTGAACTGGAAACAAACTTTGATTAGTTAAAAACTAACCTTCCAAGACATCTACAAACCACTGGGCACCCTCACGTTTTTCAGAGAGACGCCAAGGTCACAGCTCGCCACCGTTTGCCATTGTGGAAAAGATCGTTTCAATGCCTGGTTTTACGACGTATCACAGGAGGAACTGTGAATCAAAGGGTTAAATAATATTTGGTTTAATTTTAACCAACGGTTGGCAAAAAGTGTGCCCAATGTGAATGGGTAATATTTTGCCCCAAAGTTGGATGAGTTGACTATTCGCCCTTAATTGGGTAAAAAGTTGGGCATTATTTTACCCAATTTGTACAGTGTAATTGATAATTTATTAAATACCCAGAAAATGGGTAAACAAAAAATTACCCAACTGTTGGCTACTAAAATATACCCAACTATTGATGAGGAAATATTACCCAATTATTTGGCAATCAGAGTGCCCAACTGAGATGGGGGAAAAAAGTACTTAAAAGATGGGCATGTTGATAGTTTAAGCAACGTTGGGTAAAAAATTTGGTAAATTTTTGCCCATTATTTTTACAGTGTATAAGGTTTGGGCTACACGGCGATCATTTGATCAGTCGCGGGTTATTGGACTTTCACTTTGCAAATCGCTTAAACCCATCGCTAGGCAGCGCAGTACCACCCAGGTACCACCGCAATAATGGCGGTATCTGCTGCCACCAAGAGTTCAAGATCGGTGAAGGATTGCTGTATAGCTACATCTGCATATTCTTGTATAGATCTAACATATCCTTCAAAGACAATTTTTAACTCCTTACGGTTAAATTCAAAAAGTGTCAATGTTCTTATCATAAAAAGACGTCTATTAGCTTTAAAGACACTGAACACGTTTTGTAATTGTCAAAGACCAGTATTCTCACTTGGTGTATCCCAACATATGCATAAAGTAACAAGCCTGTGAAAATTTGGGGGCTCAATTGGTCATTGAAGTTGCAAGAAAATAATGTAAGAAAAAACACCCTGCTCTACTAATTAGTGTGCTTTCAGACAGGAATAAAAGGCTTCTGGCCAGAAGTCTTTTAGGCTATTATTTTAGTGAGAAATTACCTCTTTCTCAAAAACTACGTTACATCAGAGGGAGTCGTTTCTCACAATGTTTTATACTATCAACAGCTCTCCGTTGCTCGTTACCAAGTAAGTTTTTATGCTAATATATATTTTGAGTAATTACCAAACGTGTACAGTACCTTTAAGTATCATTAACTTGAGCATCCCATTTTAGGTTGCTTTGAAGCATAATGCCAAGAACCTTAGCCTCGTAAATGTGGGAAATGGATTCATTACCATTTTTAAGATCAGTTTGAGGGGGAAGGTCTTTACTAAGACTGACTTGGATACGTTATGTAAGCTCTGTCATACGTACTTTTCAGCAAACTTGTTTTCTTGTAAAGGGCCTACAAGTACATTATACGTAATACGTAACTGCCACATAAAGTTTTTAAAAAACCTAAAAAACCCAAACATTAATTTGTACGTACGAACGAGTCAATAGGCCCTATTTGAAAACGGTGCAGGTACGGAATGCGTGTATGGTAAATTCCAACGTAGTTGCACAATTGGAATATGGTTTCTGCGGTAAAGAGATAAGTGTCGACAAAAAGTTGTGAACAATTTTTTGAAAATCCCATATAGGGTCAAATTCTAGTAATGACTCCTACTTGTTAATAGTTGGTAGTAAACTTCAGGCACAGTTATGTTGTCTGGCGGGGAAATAGGTTGGATTCGGTGAGGGGAAATGGGTGACAACAACAACAAGTGACAACAGTAATTTTAGTAAAATAAAACTAAAATAAAACTTGTGAGTGAGTTGAAACGGCTGACCGATCTTTGAACTGTTATTTGATTATGATCAAATTGTATAATACCCCATACATGTACGTGGACACGTTCGTCTCTATTTCTCTTTTAGGCATGACAGGCTTGTAATACACAACAACAGCAAATGTTCCAAAATGCGGAAGTAACCTCCATTGTATGTACACTGCACTGCAAATTTAATGGATTTGATGTGCTTTCAATTCATAGTCATTCTAAGCAGGAAATGAACGTGACATTGAGTAAGATTTCGTGTTACAACTAATTTGACTTTATCAACTCAGCTGACAATTTGGGCCACACTCGCTCCATATTATGGTTTTGCAGCGCATGAAGATGTCAGGACTGTTACTGTTCATCGTTGGAGTACTGTTCAAAAGTAAGTTATTATGAGTGAAACTTTGAAATGCAGAAGTCGTTAACAAAAACGGTCATTCCTTTATACGAGCAACTTAGTAAAAATTATAATGAAGACTTATACACCTGTGTCCACAAATGTAATGCGCTCATGGCGCTGGCTTCAGTAATACCGTTCCTCCTTATTTGGATACCCTTGGTGTAGTTGGCAAAAAAAAGTGAACAGGGGTTGCTGATAAAAGCAGCAGCAGACTGAACAGTTACTCCAAAGTCTCTTCAGTCTAAAAACTCCCACGTCAGAATTGACCCTCATTCTGGGTCCCAAGGTGCCTGAAACATTTCCGGGTCAGGCTGACCTGGAAAGTGGTTAAAATAATATGGGGTTTTAAACCGAATTCTGCGTCAGTTTTGATCCTATTTTGTGTCTTTTTGACACTGATTATTGACTACTGTGGTTTTTAAGAACAAGGATTCATCTTATTTAATATTAGGTATTAACTTCACAGTTTAAAACATTTGTGGTTTCTTGTTTACCAATCAATTTGTGACCACAAAAAAGTATGCACCCCGTTTTTGCTGTCACACTGTAGGCAAAACTTTACGGTCCTATACTAGACAACTCAATGTCAATGTTTTCTTCTTCGTCCTCAGCATCTTGTGGGCAAGGGACTGTGACAGTATCTCCGAACGTAAAAGTTGACAATGGCAGTCCAACAACACTTTCCTGCAGATACACTGTGGATAATGATTACGTACTCTATAACCTAGAATGGAGAAGGGGGGACAGTGTAGATTATAGTTATAGAATTGCTGATTTTGTTACTGATGTCGATCAACCAATATACTACAACAACTTCAGCTCATCAGATTACACAGCCTCTAGAGATAAACTTAATAAAATAGCATCCTTGGCTATTGCTGCTGTAAGCTTTCAGGATGACTCGGGGCTCTTCTGGTGTGTCATTCAAGTTTTTCCTTCGGGGGGTTCAGTGACGTCTATCAGTGATTCAATTGAAGTGATTGTGACAGGTACGTTAATATCTTAATGAAAACACCGTTCTTTTCACAAACGTGTATAACGTTTTCACAAACGTGTAATAAACACAATCCACCTTAAATACATGGTACTGTAGGCCTATATAATTATGGGAAAGGTACGATGTGGATTTATACAATTTACAAATGTATAATGTGTAGAAGTTATATCCCCTTTGGTCCTCATGTTTTGTCAATTGACAAAAAAAATATTTGCTCAACAAGTTCCGATTTGTCATGTATTTAGGGCACATTATGTGCAATAGGTGTAGTTCATCATGAACATTACTTAAATGTCGGATTTTCGGCCCTTTTCGAAACCATGGCTTGCTACCGTATTTTTTCAAGCTAGACAGTTTACTGCAATGTTTGTAATGCCCTGTACTGTGTAGATATGTTTCCAAACTATTAGGAGAAAATTATGTTATTATCAATCCTCCAAGAGGTAATTGAACTCAGATGTAATAGTTTTCTTCAAATGAATACCCTTAACTGTTTTGTACTTGGTCTGTAATTCTAAGTTGGTATTTTTTAAACAAAAGGGTGACAATGAACAAAATTAAATAAAAAAGGCGTGTTTAATCTAAACATCAACCAGAAAGAAAGAAAAAATCATCTTGAAGTGCTTTCATTGTTCAAAAGCATAATATATTGTTATTAAATAGTTTGTTACATTATTTATTCCACTTATTAAAAGTGTGCATGTAACAAAATGTCAAGCAATTTTTACCCGAGTCATTTTAGATTAATGACAGTGGTGGATGTGTTTCAATACAAATATACCATGTCAATTTTGTATCTTGGGAGACATGTGAATTAAAATAGTGCTGAGGTGGCTTGTATTTTAGAGATACAAGTATTTACTATAATGGGTGGCATGCTTGGCTCGCCTGTCGCTAATGTGACCCTGGTTCGATACCCGGCTAAGGCCATTGTGAGTTGTGCGTTGGTTATCTGCTGTGTCACGATGGTTATTCTCCGGGCCCTCCGGTTTTCCTCCCTCCGGAAAAACCACAAACACTTTCAATCTCAAGTGGTGCTCCTTGACATGGGTTGATGTGGCTGGCTGGCAAGCAAAGGCACCCTTGTGTGCCTGCTTTTCAAACACGTTGTAGCCGCGTCCTTCGCAATTCAGCTTCTCGGTTGCGATTAAGGATGATTAGCCTCCCAAATTGCTATTAGGGTGCTTATGTAATTATTTAAATGTACATGAAATTTTGACAACAATTTTTGTTTACTGTAGTTCTCCCAATGAGCATCACTATATCTGATGAGACTGGAGCCTATCCTTCTGGTGGTACATCATACCTTGTAGAAGGACAGGAACGTCAGTACACGTGTGTGGTACCAGACATTAATCCGGGAGCTACATTCACTTGGACTGTCAGAGGTCAGAGTCTTACACCAGATGGTAACTATAATATCACTGGTAGTAACGGGTTAACAACAAGCAACAGTACAACCACAATAACAGCTGTAGCAGGAAACGATGGGGAGATGTTACAATGTCGAGCGTCAAACAAGAATGGCCATGATGGAGTTTCTACCACTGTGGGGCTGGATGTCAAAGGTAACTACTTGTACTATTTCTTTGTAACTGAACATAACAAACCTAATTTGACATCCATGCCCGACATAAATAGAAAATGTTGACTTTAATTTGTATACCTTGTTAAATGTTGTTTAAGTATGCTTCTTTTTGCTTTTAAATGTTAAATTGTACATTTTCATTTTCAACACAACTTCCGGTATTTGTAGTTTGTACTTACTGTAAACGTAAATTGAATAAAAAGTTGATTTTATTTTCCTTTATAGTGCCTCCGAAGGCTTCATCGATGTCGCTATTAGGTTCCAGTGGACCCCTCGGAGATCCAGCAGACGTTGTTGAAGGCACAGCACACACAATTACATGCAGGGTTCTGGGTACCAAACCAGCTGCAACCATCAAGTGGTATCTTAATGATGTAGAGCAAACAACCACCACCACATCCCCTGGAGTAGGAGATGGACTGGTGGATACAGAAAGTTACTGGACATTCACTCCGGAGAGGGTCAACCATAGACAGATGGTCAAGTGTGAGGCAAACACTGAAGAGTCGGAACCTCAATTCCCTTCAGCATCTACTACATTGAATGTCATTGGTAAGTACAATATTGATTATATTGATTTGTCTTTAAAGTCAATTTTGTTCGTTCACTCAAAAACTAAAAGTAACGGCAAAAGTTAGACAGTATTAAAACAAAATGTTTTTAAAAACGAGCACAGTTGATTTTTGATGAAATACTGACTATTAATTTTTGACACAATTGATACATAGTTTCATTTACTTGAACTACCAACTTAAACCGGAAGGCAAAGATTTTAATGTAAACCTGATGACGTCCGGATGACGTAATGTATTCACAAGGCGAAGTTAAGATAAGATTTATAAGATTATCTGACAACAGAATCCAGGTTTTTGGTGAAAACAAAGGATCAATGTCCCCATTGGTTTGTACACAAGCAATGGCCGCCTGGTTAATGTCAATGACACTACTGTCGGGCGCTAAGTCGCCATTAAAGTCTAAAGGCCCAGAGAGATGATTGAAAACATCTGTTCACCAACTGGCTGGGAGACCTTTGATGTCTTGCCGACAGTTTCTGCGTTTAGAAAATAGGAGATAAGCCCTCGCAATCCCTCTTACCTGTGGAAGTCACGACTGACAAGGTCCCGAACATAAGTTCGGCCGAAACAGGTGCCTCGTTTTAGGGTTTAAAAATTATTTTTACTATTAGTTTCCTGGGTGCTGGAATAATATGCCAGCATTCTTTGACTTTCCTGGATGTCCGGGGAATAAACCGCAGAGGCAAATTTCCCCTGATTTTTGATGCGGGGGGGGGGGGGGTCGTTTTGATCGTTTACAACACTCGATCAAATTTTGAGCAAATAATGATAATTATGCACCACACATTTCACAGACGACTGTAGGAATGATTTGTCCCTGCCCAGCAAGCTGCACTAATTTGGAAATCAGTGTGTCATTTAGCCGCCTGTCTACCTGTTTCAGGACAGGTAAAACTCACCTGTCTATCCTGTAAAAAAAACTGAAAGCCTGTTTTTGTGTGTTTTGTTTTTTAAAAGAGTTTACTTGAAGCCAAACCTATAATTGAAGCAAGTCCTTTTTACTATAATGCCGACAGTGAAGCCTAAGATTGCAACCAGTGGGGTTTTTTGCAACGAAAAGTATATTACTTATACACATCAATCAATTGTTTATATAATAAATGATATCAATACAAATTGATTAAAAGGGTCTTCCCACTGATATGCGTTACTATTTGTTATGAAGGATATTTTACACTTCATATCATACTGTGTGTCCTGTTAGTATTTTAGTATTAGACCCAAAGAAAAGGGGAGCTTACTACAAAGTACCTTGCCTTGACATTAAGAATTGGAGCAAGACACCCCCCCCCACACACCACACACCCCACCCCCGAAAATCAGCAGACAAGGCTTATGAGTTGAAGCACACAGACCATCGTAATGCATGAATTGTTATCTACATCACTAACTCACGAAACTTACTGTAGATACACATCCATTAATCCTCTGCTGGCCGTGGGTCAACGTTTAACAAACATACAACGCCCATAAATGAACCGAAGACCAACATCAAACAATCATGAAGCGATTCCTTTTACTTATCAACTCAATAACTGTAGAGATGGGAATACTTAAAGGGAATACTTAAAGGGACACGTTGCCTTCAAATCTCATGAAATTTTACTGTTTGGAGGTGTTCCTTATCCTTATTAAGAGTTGTTCTTGCAATAAAACACCTTTAATGTGTAATAATTAGTGAATGGTGATTTTAAAAAAAAAACATTGGCCTCTGACCCCTCGACATCTTTCCCGCGAAACGTATATGTATTTCCAGCCGTAAATACCATCCTCCATGTAATGGCAAAATGCGCGATGAACAGTAGTTAGGCTGTTGCCGTAGCCAGTGGCCTGGTAAACCTATCAGAAGAACACTGGGTAACATACCATACCTCTGAAGCTAGCACAGTATTGGGCCCGAAATTGCCAGCCGCGTATTCGCGGAATAACCAGCCGCATATTCTGAAAAATAGAACACATGCAGTACAGGGAGGTGGGTATACTATTGCTCATCTGTTCACCTCCCTGTGCTGCATGTATTCTATTTTCGGAATATGTGGCTGGTTATTCCGCGAATACGCGGCGTAGCTTCAGGTAGCTCGGTTTGTATGAACGTGTATATGTAAACACCCACACCGTTCATATGTCAAAATGGATCGCCACAAAAAACAGATTTAAGACGTTTCCAAAAAGAAGAAACCTCGTCAATCAGGGTAAGAAAACTGTCATGGGACTAATCGAGAGAAACAACCGGTGTTGTTTATGTGACCAAATGTTTATTGTGGACAGGAGGGATGAGAACTTAGACATGGCACATCGCAGCAGCACTCTGATCATCGTTTTACGACTGGAAATAAGACTAGTAGGAACACGTCGGCCATTTATGGGAGTCAAAATCTTGACTCCCATAAATGGCGGACCGTGTTAGTTCACGAATAAAAGAAAAACCACACAGTTTTGAGGAATGTTTGTGTGGTCATTATATTCTACTTTTAAAACATCTTTCCGACCGTGTTCATTTCACATCAAACGCTTGGGAAAAGTTTCCGGAGCACGCCACCACCTTCTGGACGGTTTTTTTTTTTTGTTTTTTTTACCAATATACACCTGAGGATGTATTCTATCGATATGGTTAGTACCCCAAAATGTAAAATAAATAGTTTTCATAGGGGACCGATTTTTAAAATAAATTATTTTTAGTAAAATCCTAAAATGTGAAAAATAAAAAACACGCTTCTTTCCCCAGTCTTCTTTCCTCCTCCCCCACTACCTCTCCCCATCATTCACTCACTCTCTGTTGAAGGAATTGAACATTTGCAATTTGCAATTTGCAAGCAATTAAATAATGCAATGTACTTACCGGGAATTGAACCTGTATCAAGAGAGAACAAATTATCAAGAGAGAACAAATTATATGCACAAGAGCATAGCCTATTTACCGCTAGGCTATGAGGGATTGCTACCAAAATTGGTTTGATAGTTCTACAAATTTCTCCCATTACCTGTTTAGTAAAAGGTCATAATGAATATTTAATTTTCTATGAATATTAAAATTAGCAGTTATTGTCGAATTTTTGCATAAACTGAATATTCAGGAGTTTATGAACTAAAACCTGCTTTACATATTAGTCACGTGAAAGGTTCTTTTGGATTATTTCATTAGTACAAGTCATGGGTAAGTTCATGTTCATAAGGGCAATATCGGGCTATTATTTCCCTTTTTTGAATCATCCTTCAATGGGGGTATGTTTGTAGCGGCAATAGTTATGATTATGTGGAATTTGGGCTATTTTTCCCTTTTTTGAATCATCCTTCAATGGGGGTATGTTCATCACATCATCAGAGGCCACTATAGCTGGCTTACCCATTCCATAAATCAACAAGTCCTGGTGAATTTTCCAATGCGCATGAACGATGACCGACTCATTGGAGTATTGCACATTTACCCGGACACACACACAGCAGGAAAACGAAAACAAAATGGTGTTTATTTTCGACGAAGCTTTTGCGATTTTCTGACGCCTTTTTAAGGCCTTTAGAATTGTTCAATTTTCCTGTTTTTTGCTGAATATATTCAGTTAACCCATCTTGACAGGTAAGACTAAAATTTAGAGTAATCGGCCAGATATTGAGGGAGCTAGAGTGGTGGCGTGCTGCGGAATTTTAGCCAACGCTTGTTGTAGTCCAAAGCGCCCAATCCGAAGGCAACGTGTCCCTTTAATACCATGCTGTATTACTATTAATTATTAGCCAACAGTCGATCTCGGTTTCGCTCTCGTTGCCATCAGCTTCATTGTCGGGTGATACCGCTTCCACACGCAAGTGGCTCAAACCAGGGGTTCTGCGTGACGAACTCTCCACCGTCGTCATCACTCCCCTTCCCTTCTCTCCTTATGAGAGCTTTCCTCTTTGCTATCAACATTACCATCAGTGCTTGAAGAATTTACCTTTTATTGTTAATATAAATCCCTCTCGAGACCCGCTGGGATCTAGGATTCTTTAGAGTTTTTTCGACTTTGCAAAAACCGCGCAGTGGTATAAACACCACTCTTTAACTTGACGTCACGCAAATTTATAAGAAAATGATGACGTAACGGGGTATTTCACGAGTCTCAACGAAAAGCAACGTTGAGTTATGGTCAATATTGTTTTTGTTTTTTTTGTTTACAAAACATTTTTATTGATTGTGAACTTGATGTACGTATTCATTGAGCACTTATAATGAAATGTTACATTATCTTGTTCTTGTTCAAGTACTTCTTTCAAGGTACACTGTAAAAAATAATGGGCAAAAATTGCCCAACTTTTTGCCCAACGTTGGTACGATAGTCAACTTGTACAGCTATTAGGCAATTTTTACCCAACGGTCGTTGGGTAATACCCATGCCCAATTATTAGGTAAACATTTTACCCAACAGTTGGATCGTATGAAAAACTCAACAGTTGCGTTCTTTACATTGAGCAATTATTTGTTGATCTCGCAATCCAAGACCTGATATTTGAAAAGAGTGAAAACATTCCAGTTTTTTGCTTCACTATTTTCTTGTGACTCCATTGGCCGATTGAGCTTAAACTGTCACAGGTTTGCTGTTTCATGTATTTGTTGGATTAGATCAATTGTGGATACTGGTCTTTGACAATTATCATATTATAAAGACGGTAATGGCAAGTATCCTGGGAAATTATTATAAATTAGCGCCCTCGTCTGTTGATCAGAAAGCAACAACTTTAGGAATAATGGCAAAAAGTTGCGACTTTTTGAAATTCATTGAATTCTGTTTAAATGCTGCCCTTAAACGGCCAGATGTGGTTGGTATAACCTGCTTCGACGCTCCTGATAATAACAAGAACCATGGCAGTTTCGAGCCTGTTTTCGCAAGAAGTTAGACACTGAATTCAACTGAAACATTCACAGCTGGCCTTTTCTGTATTATTCTTTTAATACTTGTGCCTATTATATAAAAAAGCATTGCTTTGACTAAAGCCAAACGATGGCCCTGTATACATGAACAATATGCATTCATGTGGGTGCACTATCCTGGTGTAAATTAAATTTCGGCCATCGAGGGAATTAAAAGAGGTGGAAATTGGAGAGGGGGCAACTGAGGAGCAAAGAAAGTAACTGGGAGATCCCCGCCCCAGCCCCATCCACCCTTAACGCTGCCGTTGAATAACTTGAATTATGATCGGGGAACGAACGAGCTAAGTACCGCGATGATAGGAGTACAGTTTTATTTGTGAGGACAATTCTTTGACGCATTCTCAGCTTTTTTTTGTTGTCTTTTCAGCAAAAGTAAATGCACGTAAATGTTCCTGTTATTGCAAAATCAAGGTGATAAAGATAATTATAAGTAGCAAGACCTGGGCCCCAATTTTATAGAGCTGCTTGAGCACAAGAGGTACATAAGCTTAACAAAATTACGCTTACCAGAACAAGTTTACCAACCAAAACAAACTACCATGTCTCCAGTACAATTTGTGACTGGTATCCTGCTCATTTCTGCTTAGCACAAAATAGTTAATCAATATTTTCTGCTGAAGCAGTTCTTTGAAGGGACACTGATGTTTTCGTTGTCAAACTCATCTTTGTTGGCCCATGTTTTAAAAATGGCAAAAGTGAACCAAAATAACATAAACATTGTGAATGAGTCGAAACGGCTGACTGAACATTGAACTGTTGTTTGAATATGATCAAACTGTAAATTAAATACACTGTGCATGTACATGTACATGTTATAGGGTATTTAGTGTTATAAGTATAACGTCATAGCGCGTACAACATTGTAATAGGGCGTTCAACGCCGTACCGAAATGTCTTTGTGCTGTTGGTGGAAAACAGCCACCGTACGTCCTTCCGTCTGTTTTTCACCTTGAAACTTGACTGACTATTATTATACCAAAAGAACAGTAAATAAATGTGCCGTATGCGGAAGTAACCTTCACTGTGTACATCACGCAGGCGGTTTCGAATTAATGGATTTTATGTCTGGTAAAATCATGGTCACAACAAGGGACAAAACTTTGTATTCGGTAAAATCTCGTGTTACAACAATTTTGAAATTATAAAATAAGCTGACAATTGGGGCCACACTCTCCCCCTATGGTCTACATTCATCATGGTTTTGCAGCGCATTAAGATGTCAGGAGTATTACTGTTCATCGTTGGAATACTGTTAACAAGTAAGTTATTATCTAAGGCCCTGGGTGAATATTTGAAATGCATAAACATTTTACACAAAATCAGTCACTCGTTCTTTGGGTAATAATTTGTATGAATATTGTTTTCTTTGACTAATCCTAATTTGATTTTAAGGGAATTGTACGAACTGTAATTTCCCTTCTTAGATTTATTCGTTGTTTTTTCAAATTATCTAAGGCACCATGGTCCACCAATTCAACTTTGCAGGGTTGTGTTGCACTGCTATAAGGCTGATGATTTACGTCTCTTGCAATTCTTGAATAATATCAAGGCTATTATTTTATAATTATTCCCCAAAATTTACAGGCTGCCACAATTGTTCGGCTCAGTGGAAGGAAAACAAGTTAGTTGGCATTCAACCCAGAAGTGGTTTAATAATAAAAGTAGCTTTCATGAATTTGATGAAGTTGGGTCCGGCTGTTTATTCGCTACAATATTAAGCAGTTTAGATAAACTTTAGAAAAGAATTGAATTATTATTTTTTTTTCATTTTACTTTTTAGTTACTAATGGTGAAGTAGTCACAGTGAGTATGCAATCTGAGACCAGTTACGTTGGCAACCGTACTACACTTTCTTGTTCCTACGTTATTCTGGACAGTTTATATATAATATTCACTCTGGATTGGTTCAAAGGAGAGAGTACCTCAGCCCCATCCACCAGAAAGATTGCCGAATTCTACCTAGAAGAAACATCTCCTACGTATGCAAATGGTTACGATGACCAATCGCAATACAATGTATCCATCTCTAGGAACAGTGATAATTCCATCAGTTTGTTTGACATTTTCAACGTGGAATTTAGCAGGGATAGAGGGCGTTATTTGTGCTTTGTAACAGTGGTACAATCTGACGGAATGAACCCTACAGATGTAATTGCCTCGACTGACTTGATTGTCTACAGTAAGTACTTGAACATCATCAACATTAAAATTATTTTAAAAATATATATATATTGTGACAAAATAGAAACATGAGGTTCGTTTGTTTGGTCTATACGCGTGGTTTTTAATTATTTGCATGTAATTGTTTGTGCTTTTGAAAAGTCATTAAAACACCAGATCTTTTTATTTGCATGTAATTGTTTTTCCCGTTGCAAAGTCAAGCTGACATTTACAACACCAGATGTTAGATTCGTTGTCAAAATCATCTTTCTTTGGCCTCGGTTTGTGAATTGACAAGTAAACAAAACTGAGGACAAACCTTTTGACATTATTTTCATTTGTTTTGAATTAAAGGATATGTATAATATTGGTAAGAGTGAAGAAATAAACGTTCACGGATTTGCACATAACTTACATGGTATGAAGATTGTCAGGGTGAAAACTCACATGAAATTTATTTGCTTGGAATGCTAAAGTTGTTGAGAAGTGCGTGTAGCAATTATTTGTTGATCTCGCGAGTCCAAAACCCGATATTTGAAAAGAGTGAAAACATTCTAGGTTTTTGCTTCACTATTTTCTTGTGACTCCAATGGCCGATTGAGCTTAAACTTTCACATGTTCGCTATTTCATGTATATGTTAGATGTGATCAATTGTGGATACTGGTATTTCACAATTACCATTATTGTTTCTACTCCTCCAAATAACGAAAAAACTTGGCGTGAATGAGTCGAACGTTTTCAAGTGAAACGGTTGACTGATCTTTGAACTGTTATTTGTATGATAAAATTGTAAAAAAATGCACTTCACATGTACGTGGACCTGTCCGTCTGTATTGCAGCTCAAAGCTTGACTAGTTCACAGGTTACACCAAAAGAACAGTAACATAATGTTCCCAGATACGGAAGTAACCTCAATTGCATGTATATTGCGCTGCGAATCTGAATACATGGATTTCGTAGTCATTCTAACCAGGAAGTGAACTTTATTGAGTAAGTTCTCGTGTTAAAGCTAATGCTATTGACATCAACTAAGCTGCAATTGGGACAACGCTCGCCCCCTAGTATGGTATACATTCATTGTGGTTTTGCAGCGCATGAAGATGTCAGGACTATTACTGTTCATCGTTGGAATACTCTTAAAAGGTAAGTTGAGTGAATATTGGAATCGTAGAAGATTTGTACACAAAAACCATTATTTTATCTTCAAAACGATTTTGTATTTAGTATTTTGCATTTTGCATAGTCTTGTTTTTCTGTTAAGAATACTTAAAAGGAAATTAAAAGGAAACATTATTTTCTCCTCAAACAAATTTTGTGTTTAGTATTTTGTATTATTTGAGAACTATTAGCTGTATCACTATAATCTAATGCGGATTATTGCTAATTCATTGTACTTCATATACTGACATTTAAGCTTCTTTTGTGTTTTAATCAAGTTGAAGGTATTTCTGCAGAGGTGGATGTAGTCATCAGCAGTGGTCCATGGGTGGACAGTGGCACAGATACAACATTGACATGCACATCAACTTCATCTGGTACGCCCAGAGTAGTCGAATGGAAAAAGGGCTCCTTTGGCGGGTCATTTGATGGTGCTGATACTATCGTTCGATTTTTCAAAAACCCACCTGTCATATGGGATCCTTTATTGGATCCAAACCATTATGAATTTGATCAAACTCTAAGTGGTGTTCCTCTCACCATTAAGTCAGTTTCATTGGATGATGAAGCTAAATACTGGTGCCGTTTGAATACTGCTGGAGTCGGATACGAGGTTAATTCAACTGTGATGAGAATAAGAGGTGAGTCGTGTGTGCGGCCCCTAAATGTAGCCGGAGCCCTAAATGTCGCCTGACCTAAATATAGCCCCAAACCTGTACCTAAATGTCGCCCCGACCTAAATGTAGCCCCAAACTTGTACCTAAATGTCGCCCTAACCTAAATGTAGCCCCAAGCATGTACCTAATTGTCGCCCCGACCTAAATGCAGGCGCAAAGTTGTACATAAATAAAGTAAGAGTGTGATTTTATTTAATTAATTTTTGTTTTAACAAGGGCTGTCAAATCTTGCATTCATACAATTATTTGTTCTTAGCCACAAACATGAACCTACTACTAGATATAATAGTAATAATAATAATAATAATAATAATAATAAGCATTTATATAGTAGCGCCAAAATCCGCCTAAAAAGACGCTCAAGGCGCTTTACATAATATTAAAAGATATCAATTCAAACTGGAGATAGTGATTGTAAACAATCACAGAGCTGTTCCGGTAATTTTTGTTAATTTTGAGCTTTCTAAGCTACAATAAAACACAGACATTACAACTTTATAAACCGTGGTTCAGGAGTTGTGCTTATTTAAATTTTTGAGCTTCCTGTTTAGATCGGAAGTAAAGGTCAAAGTAAGGTCATCAGAGTGTGCCTAAAAACCTAAACCTGGTCTTCATTCTGATACTGAATCGAAAGGAGCTTTTAAAGCAGAAATAAAGGTCAACATTGGGTCACGATTACCCAAGGCTAATCCCAAATGCCCAATGATTATATAACTGAAAAAAGTTTGAAAATCGGTTGTGTAGTTCTTGAGATATGGTCATACTTCCGGTTGACCCATAAGTAAAGGTCAAAATGGGGTCACTGTTATCCAAGGCTAATCTCAAATGCACAAGGATTCTATAACTAAAAAAGTTTTTAATCGGCTGTGTAATTCTTGAGATATGGTACCACTTCCGGTTGACCCATAGGTAAAGGTCAACATGGGGTCACGGTTACTCAAGGCTATTCTCCAATGCCCATGGAGTCTATAACTGCAACAAGTTTGAAAATCGGTTGTGTAGTTCTTGAGATATGGTCCCACTTCCGGTTGACCTGGAAGTAAAGGTCAACATGGGGTTACGGTAACCCAAGGCTAATCTCCCATGCCCAAAGGAGTCTATAACTGAAATAAGTTTTAAAATTAGCTGTGTAACTCAAGATATGGTCCCACTTCCGATTGACCCGTCGGTAAAGATCAACATGGGGTCACGGTTATTCAAGGCTAATCTCCAATGCCCAAGGAGTCTATAACTGAAATAAGTTTTAAAATCGGCTGTGTAATTCTTAATAATATGGTCCCACTTCCGGTTGACCCGGAAGTAAAGG
This sequence comes from Leptasterias polaris, assembly GCA_037783415.1. Taxonomy (NCBI): domain Eukaryota; kingdom Metazoa; phylum Echinodermata; class Asteroidea; order Forcipulatida; family Asteriidae; genus Leptasterias; species Leptasterias polaris. The sequence goes on from JAZGTN010000009.1 coordinate 12,002,252, forward strand.
CCAACATGGGGTCACGGTTACCCAAGGCTAAATTCCAATGCCCAAGGAGTACTGAAAAATGTTTGAGGATCGGATGTAAACTTCTTGAGATATGACAGAAACAAGTTTGGCTATTTAAATATTCATACCGCTGTCACGTGAATAATTAATTAAGATTGTTTGTCAATAACATCCAAGGATTAGTTCTGCGCGAACTGAGATAAGACCCATTCTTGACAGGCTTTCACAATTGAAAGAGACACAGGTTAAGTCAATACGATTTGAGGAAAAGAAAGAATAATAATAATAATAATAAAAATATAAAAAAATCTCGACGAAAACAAAAGCTGTTCCGACTGAAATAGTCGGAACAGCTAACAAGCCAATAAACAAACCGAAAAATAAACTACTTACAAAAAAAAAGGTATTAAAAGAACCAATAAAAAGGGGGAGAGGTTTCCAGCACAAGCACCCTCAGCCAGATCCTCAGCATCTGGCCATAAAACACTATTTAAAAGTATAACAGTGGTAAATGCACAAAGAACCAGTAATTAACTGATTGCATAATGAAGCCAGGATAATTGACTGAAACAAGTATACTTGAGTATTGATTTAATGTGAAAAAACATCTAAACAGTAACACTTAAATTACAACAAAAGGTATTTTAAAAAAAGCGAAAAAGGGGGAAAGGTTTCCAGCACATGCACCCTCAGCCAGATCCTCAGCATTTTGCCATAACAAAATATTTCAAACATAACAGTGGTAATGCACAAAGAACCAGTAATAAACTGATTGCATAATGAAGCCAGGATAATTGACTGATAATTGATATTCGTCATAGGAAGTCTGTTAGACTTGGTTCCAAGTCTGTGCTCGTGGTTTTTAGTCTACCTGATAGCCAATACATTATTGCCTGAAATAGCGACCTCTTGTGGATTAACCTCCGTCTTTAACCTACGATCACAGACTTGGGAACATTGTTTTTCGGTTTGTACACACCCTATGGCGAATTAGTCCAAAAGTGGACGGAACACTCTGATTGGTCAGAATCTCCGAGGCCTTCAATAAAATGCACATTCAAACGTAACCGTTTATACCACGGGAAATAGTACAGAAATACAATATTGATGCACATGTAACTAGTATGCCTCTGCTCAGTGATTCAACTTGCAGTTTGGAAACAATAAACCCAAAGTGATTCTATTTTTTAAATTCAAAATAAATAAAAAACGTTAGGAAAATCATTAGACGATTCCATTCAAATAAAGGGAAAACAGTTTTTCGTCTAGTATGGATCAGGTTATTTGTCATGTTTATTTTCAATATTTTAAGAATATATCTAGTATTATTTTATGTATAAATTAGAAATAGCATACGTACAAAGCACTATAAAAATCAAAAACAATGACTCGATCGATTTTACAGAAAATGCTGAAGTGATTATAACCTATTGGGAATAGACGCAACCAACAGGAGTTTTGTGGCCTGATTGGTCATCTCTCTGGCATAGTGTTGTTATGTAAATGTAAGTTGTGAATAAATGAATATCCCGTATATACAAGAGGGTCAAGTCTGAGATTGCGAGTTAGAGCGCGTGATAGCCAATCTGCGGGGGAATTTTGTGTGGCTGATGCAGAGAAATAACCGCGATCTCAGACTTGAAATCAAGTCTAGAAGTCTGTGGATGTTCAGTCGAATAAAATTTACTTCAAACTATTACTGAGGACAAGCCCATTGCGTTGTTTCCATTGTCAGACACCGCTACTACCCCCCCCCCCCCACCCCCAACAAACACCTCGAACATTCCGGATGCTGCGATTTCAGGACTCTTTCCGGTTTAGGTAGTTAGACGGAGGACTTCTGGTGGCAGTAAAGTACTTGAACATCGTCAACATTAAACTAACACAAACAAAATATTATTGTGACAAAATTGAAAAATTTGTGTTCGTTTGTCTGGCTTTTACGTGTGATCTTTTTAATATGCATGTAATTGTTTTTCCCGTTGCAAAGTCAAGCTGACATTTACAACACCAGATGTTAGATTCGTTGACAAAATCATCTTCCTTTGGCCTCGATTTGTGAATTGACAAATAAACAAAACTGATGACAAACCTCTTGACATTCTTTCCGTTTGTTTTGAATTAAAGGGTATGTAAAAAATTTGGTAGGGGTGAAAATATAAATGCTCACAGATTTGCACACAACTTACATGGTATGAAGATGGTCATGGTGGAAAATTTCACTTGAAATTTATTTGCTTGGAATGCTCAAGTTTTTAGAAATTGTTTGTTGATCTCGTGAGTCCAAAACCCGATATTTGAAAAGAGTGAAAACATTCCAGTTGATTGCTTCACTATTTTCTTGTGACTCCAATGGCCGATTGAGCTTAAACTTTCAAAGGTTTGCTTTTTCATGTATATGTTGGTTTAGATCAATTGTGGATACTGGTATTTCACAATTATCATTATTGTCTCTGTGCTCCAAATAACGAAAAAAACTTGGCGTCGAACGTTTTCAAGTGAAACGGTTGACCGATCTTTGAACTGTTATTTGTATGATCAAATTGTTAAAAATAAACCTTACATGTACGTGGACCTGTCCGTCTGTATTGCAGCTCAAAGCTTTACAAGTTCACAGGTTACACCAAAAGAACAGTAACATAATGTTCCCAGATACGGAAGTAACCTCCATTGCATGTATATTGCACTGCAAATCTGAATAATATGGATTTCGTAGTCATTCTAACCAGGAAGTGAACTTTATTGAGTAAGTTCTCGTGTTAAAGCTAATGATATTGACATTATCAACTAAGCTGCAATTGGGACAACGCTCGCCCCATAGTATGGTCTACATTCATTATGGTTTTGCAGCGCATGAAGATGCAGGACTATCACTGTTCATCGTTGGAATACTGTTAAAAAGTAAGTTGTTATCTATGAGTGAATATTTGAAAAACAAAAGATTGTACACAACAGTCATTTCTTGCTTGGAAATTGTACTTAGGTCTTGTTTTTCTTTGACGAATCCTGAAGAAAACAAAACGTTTTGGAAAGTGTACGTTTTGTGCTCTCCAATGACAGTTATGAGGCCTACTTTTTGTTTTGTAAAATATGTTGGTAATTCTTCTGCCTACATTTTTTTTTCTTTTTTTTCTAAACTATGTTTAATTAAGATACTTTGAAACATAATGTGGGTGGTTCGAAACTGGTAATAAACGTAGAACTACTTGTACTTATGTATTTTTAACACATCGGCATTTGGTCAATAGTTTTTGTGAATAAATGCCTTGTTTTGTTCAGTTAGCAATAGTCAGGAAGTTAGCAACTGGTGACGGGAGTCTGAAGTTTATAGGATTTTTACAATATATATTTCGCTCTGAATATTAAGCAGCTAAATCTCAAATTGTGCGCAGTCTTTAATTGTGCAATCCCAATATTGCGCTCTACGAGACCACATAAATTCTTACGATCTAATTTTGGCATCGGTTCTAGGTAGTAGGAGACCAGCCTGTAGGTCCCGTGACCAAATTCTGGGAACATTTTCAAGGGGGCAGCCCAAGTCAAAATTGTTCGGTATTCATCAAGGAACACAAATACACTTTCAAACATTTGTTCCCAGAATTTGGTCACGGGACCTACAGGATGGTCTCCTACTATTCAGATCTTTAGTTGAAAATTTCTCTTTTTCGAGATGACACAACTGTACCTACATTAATAACAAGCGGCTACATATCCTGTGTTCCTCAGATGAGCTTATGTATTTCATAGAGGTCTTTGATGAATTGTTTACCTTCTTTGTGGTCAATCCCTGTTTGGGGGTTGCAACAGTATTTGCACAGTACAACAAACACGTGAGAGTTCACTTCCGACAATACATACGCCATACGTTATTATGTCAAAATGTAAAAAAAAAAATTTCCAGCAACTCGAACTATCTCTAGGTCCAACACGCATTGCTTGCGTTTTTCGGTGCATTATTGTTATTATCATTCCTTCTTCCATGTTACAGAGAGCACGAATGATGGCATCACGTTATAGAACATGTGCATGTATGCTGTGGCAGCTTATAACATTTACTGCTGTTTTTAAAGGTAAAGCTGATTTGTTATACTTTTTTGAGAATTCGCCTTAAATCACGGACAGCTACTCAAGGAAAGAGCTATACACTTAACTATTAACTTGGGATGTTGAACCAAATCATTTGTCACCAGGGGCACGTTGCCACGTACTCCTGGGGCTGAAACAGGACTACCCCCTTCACAGTCCGTAAGGATGTAGGCATGGGTATCATCCACTAGGAGCCTGGCTAGTAGAGCAGAATGTACTACCTTCCCAGCTTCTTACGAAGCAATCATGGTTAAGTACCTTGCTCAGGGGCACAAGTGTCATGAGTGGGATTCAAACCCACACTCTGATGCTGACAACACCAGAGCTTGGATCCAGTGAACAAGAATTCTCGGCCACGACACGCCATGACATTTTCAAGTCTTATTACTGTGGGTCTCACACAACCTTGGTATCAGAAAATTCATTTCAAAATCAAAAGTTTAAAATGCCGTGGAAACTTATTAGTTTTAATGGATTTTCCGACCAGACGATTTTTCGCTGACCTTGTCTGTCAAAAGTGACATTTTCATTAAAACGTTACCTAAAACATTGTTATGTCCATTGACATATCAGTGTCCAGTTTTACAAAAATTGACCACGAAAGTACGCATTTTCACCTCAAAACTTTTAAAGTAAATCTGGCATCCAAATAAGGACCGGAAACTTGTTATAAAGAAGCATCTTTTGTTAAGGGCGCCCCCAATCCTATATATTTAACTACCACTTACAACATGTTTCATTTTTGCGTACTCCGCTTATGCATACTTACATTAAATGAAGCTTACAACAGCCTTCTTGAACATTTTTAAAATAATAATGATACATACATTTTCGCCAAAAATCGCACCTATGTTTAATCTGTAAAATGCAGTTTGAACCTTTTGGAACGAGATAAAGTTATACAGTATAAATAATATAATCCGTATGTATCCTTAATTCAAGTGTTATTATTTTGTCTCCAGCCACGTACAGCCAGATGGTGGAAGTGTTATTACCACCTGTATCTGGTGTGAATGGCACAAGAACAACCCTTACGTGCAGTTACTCAGTGACCGGAGAAGGCTTCGTCTTAAACCGCGTGCAATGGTTTAATAGTGAGACCTTTGATGCATCTTCAACAATTGCTAGATTTTCTAATGTCGGAGGAACAAATCCTGAGTATTTCATTGGATATGATTCATCTACTCACACCATGACAAGAGAAGAATCCATGTCAACCTTTACCTTTGCTGAAGTTAGTTTGTACAACGATGATAGGATATATGGATGTGAAGTGCAATACAACAAAGGTCTAGACAGAGCAACAGAAAGAGCAAATGCAAAATTGACAGTTATTGGTGAGTGAGCCGATGTGTACGAGAGTGTAGACGCAACCATTACTGGTTCACTTTGTACATGAAAGCTTTCAAGTACAATAGACCCCTTGCATATGACGCCACACTCTCAAAAAGCGCCCGTACTGAGGGCAAAAGAAGCAGATCATTGGACGATAGCTGTTCGTTATGCGTAAAATCTTGCGCGTGACTTCAGCGTCCCAAGTAGCATTTCGCATTTTGCAAGAGGCCTGTGTACATTGTACCAGTGTTACTGGTAATGATTGAATGCATGCGCTGCATCATGCACGTATGTATTATTTCATACACTTAAATTAATTATTTTCATTCAATTACTTAGTTAAAATAATTTTGCAAAAAATGGCCTGACGTTTCGATCCTGGCAGAGTCTTTCTCAAAGGCTAAAAGACATGACAACACACATACACAGGCATACACGTGTAACAGAAGCAGTCAAGTGAAAAAACATGAATACAAATGTAGAGAGAAGCAGAAAGCGCACAAACAAGCAAATAAAGGGCAGGGTAAACATACAATTTGCTAAAAGCATGTTGTTGTTGTTGTCGTTGTCGTTGTTCTTTTTCGTGGTTTTTTTTTGGGGGGTACCGTTTTTTGTTAAATGTATACTTTATTAATGGCAATAACGGTGTGAGAGCCCGGTTTCACTGGTCTGTATTGACCTAGATCATGTTGGTTGACGACCGGCCGCTGTTACTGGACCGCACCTTCGGTGACATCAGTCAGCCACCAACCCTGGTCATTACCATACAGTGAAGACCGGCTCTTCACACTGTTATTGCCTTATAAAAAAAACAAGACTTCAAACTGGGGGAAAAAATCATGCTGATCATTTAAACACATTGTACCTACTGTATGAATGACGTCACAACTGTTGAAGTGTCTTCCTACATGTTCGTGTATGTGACTGTAAAAGTACTTGACAGACAGTCAGGTAACAATAAAGTGAAACGGGGACTGGGCATTACCTGTGGATACATGTACATCATTTACATTTAACCAGTGTGTGTCACATCATCTGTTTCAGTTTTTCCGTCAACCATTACTTTGTTTGACTCAGCTGGTGCCTACCCATCTACTGGGGGGACATCATACCTGGTAGAAGGTAAGAATCACCAGTACACATGCGAGGTACCAGACATCAAGCCAGGGGCATCATTTGCATGGACTGTAGGCAGTCAGGTTTTGCCAAATAGTAACAGCAATAATCCTGATACGGATGACTTGACTACAAGTACGAGTGTAGCAACATTGTCAGCTACATGGAGTCACCATGGACAGATTTTACAATGTTTAGCAATCAACGAGAAAGACCACCCTGGTCTTAGCATCAGTGTGACAATTGATGTCAAAGGTAAGTCATAAATCTATATACAATGTATGTTTACAATGATGTAAAGTATCAATAATATTGAACCACGTAACTAATCATACGAATAGCATTTTTTCATAGGCGCCACAGGATGTTGCTCATTATTTCTATGGGAGGTACAATGCTATGTTAGAATTATGAGACCATATTAACAGCACCTTGAAGGGTTATTCCTCATAGACCTCCGTTTTGTTAGTTCCTATATCCTTGTGTACCGTTTTGAATACGAAGAAGAAAACGATTTTGAATTTTACTCATGAGGGCTTGGGCTAAAAAACAACACCATTATTGTCTTAGTATCTGGTTACGTGTCCATGTCAATGTATGAGGCTAACATACATCATGTTTTTCCCCTTTTCTTCAATTAAATCTAAAGTGCCCCCAAAGTCCTCTTCAATGGCATTGTTGGATTCTGACGGTGTTTCTCTTGGAGATCCAGTAGATGTTGTCCAAGGTGTAGACTGCACCCTAACAAGTCGGGTTCAGGGTACCAGACCAGCTGCAATCATCAAGTGGTATCTTAATGATGTAGAGCAAACAACCACCACCACATCCCCTGGAGTAGGAGATGGACTGGTGGATACAGAAGGTTACTGGACATTCACTCCGGAGAGGGTCGACCACAGACAGATGGTCAAGTGTGAGGCAAACACTGAAGAGTCAGAACCTCCATTCCCTTCAGTGAATACTATATTGAATGTCATTGGTAAGTACAAATGAGCTGATATGGACGTAGTGGAATTGTTTTACATTGGCTGTTATAGATTGTCATACAATACATACAAATTAACTGCAGTTTGATATGTTTCAAATGATAGCTGTGCGGTTAACATATACATGTTCATGTACATGTAAACCATGGTACATTTTTTGGTAACCATTAATAGCCCTTTATTTAATTGTTTCATTGTTTTTTTATATTATTATGACACTATTATTTTTTATACATAACGTGTGTATTAGATAAATGATTAGAATAAAAAAGCTGAGGTTCGGGCAAACATTTGTTGAGCTGTGACAGTACAACCTGACTGTCTTTACTTGTGTCGTGTGAATTTAATGGTGTCTGGTTCCAGATAAGTGTAAAATATGACGTTATAAAACTCATATGGAAATAATTCATCAGTCGTTGATGAAGTGAAAATACAATATAATGTGCATCGTCAAATGTGTTGATTCGATACATTATAGAATGAGAGTTTATTTGTATAGGTTGCCTGCTAGCATTGCCATGAAAATGCTACCAGTTTAGGCTTTTTGTAAACAAGTTCTACGATTTAGGCCTCATTGTATGACCATTAATAAAAACTATTAAATTATCTCATGTGCGCTTTTATTTGCAGTACTCATTATTCATGAGGCTCTATATTTTGAGATTTCAAATGTTTTCTACAATTCGCTCTGATGAAACCAACTCCTGTTTTTCGTTTAATTCTAAAAACAATAAAAACCATTTCATCCACAGGCCTCAACAGCTCAAAAACTTTGATATTGTGTTGTAAAATTATTTAATTACGAGTTCCAATAATTGGACTTTATTATAATTATATGAAAAATCATAAATTCAAACACCTGAACACCTTCGTAAAAAAACTATATACATGAGGAAAGAGGCATAACATGAAAGGACTAACAAACGAAAAATATATTTTGTAAAACGGATTGTTCTGCTTTCCATCCAGTCCCGGCTGCGATATTTGTTTTCCAGCTCAGTTGCGGCAGAATCAACAGGGGCGCTGTTTGCAGATATTTTCGTAATAAAAACAAGATATGAATAAAGCATTAGCTGTTGTGTGCATGCTGTCAGCATGATTCTTAGCTAGCCAGCTGCGATCCCTGCACAATATTAATTTGTTGCACTTTTCCATCGAGCATCACTTTGTCTGACTCAACTGGTGCCTATCCCCCTACTAGCTATACATCATACCTTGTGGAAGGTCAAAATCGCCACTTCACATGCAAGGTACCAGACATCAACCAAGGAGCATCATTTACATGCACTGTGTAGGAGACCAAGAATTGGATCACAGTGACAGAAATGTTACTGAAAATACTCCTAATCGTTATTGCATTATTTTATGTTAATCAATCAGGTCTTGATTGCCTTTCATCTTAATACTAGATTGAAAAAGATCCATCTAGGGTCGAAACATTAGGTCATTAACTTTTTTTTTTTTTTTTTTTTGCATTCATGCCATAGGTCCTTTTGGTTGGTAGGCAGTTTGCAACAGCAAATTCAAATTTTTCATATATTAAATACTTGCTCTGTATTTTTTGTTGACGTTTTGTTTGTTTTGTCACAAATTTGAAATATCAAAATAAATTTAAATTACCTCATTTGTAAAATTTCCGCCCAAAGGCCAAAACCAATCTTTCTTACCAAAAAAAGGTTTTTTGAATAAATAATATTCTCCTTTTTGTGTTTTTTGCCTTCAGCTTTTTGAGTGATTGGCAATTTGTAGTATTTCACTAATTTGATGAAATATGTTTGTTTTGATTTTGAACTGCACGCTATATGATAATGAACATTATGAATTGTTTTATACACGATTTTTTTCAAAATGTAACCATTATTCTAAAGTGAAGTAAGTGTTTGTACATCAATAAACATTTAAGTTAATTGAACATCGATATGTAGGCTACGCATTTATACTTTGTACTTTGGTGGTCGGGTTTTTGCAGTCTATTCTTTCCCCAACTTTCACCTCTAGTACCCCGCTTTGAATCGGGCCGAGGGCTGTACGTGGATTGGGTTGTCAGTCCCATACCTGACTGCGTGGGTTTTCACTGGAATTTTTGGGGGGGTTTTCCTCCCACATTGAAACTTTCTTCATTGTTTTTTCTCAATGGGGGTTCTTGGCTTTTAAAGTGACTAAAGTTTCAGTCTGTGGGAGTCATTGGCTTCACAACCAGATTAAATGAACTGAAATGACTCGAAATTAAACCTAATCATGTTTATAAAACACCGCAAACTGTTTGTTGTCATCATTGATATTTATTATGTCTTATTTGACCCTCGAAATTATAATTTGCTTTATTCATCTTGTCAAATCGTGACGTCATCACTCAGTTCCATGTTACGATCGCAAACTGAAAAATGTTCAAGCAAACACATTTATTTTTCCGTACAGGTCCACCTAACACCCCTGTCATATCAGATAGTCTTACAATGACTGAGAATGAAGCTACTAGACTGACATGCACAGCAAACATGGGGTATCCTGAAGACTGGTACTTGGCGTGGTCTAATGAAGGCACTCCTATAGAGAATCAACCTAATACTATGGCAGACCTTATGGAAACCAGTCGACGTTACATGTTTACCAGTCATCTTGACTTTACTCCTAACAGACAAGACAACAGACACTTCATTACGTGTACTGCAAGTAGAACCTCATGGACTTCAACACCATTACCAGAGAAGACATTGGGTCCTATCAATGTCCAATGTAAGTACTTAAACTCATAACAAAACTCACTTTGGTTTTTCTCTAAAAGGCAAAGTGCACCTATGGTTTTTTGATCCGTTGATTAAATTCTATAATTTATATTGTAAGTATATACCATAAAACAAACTGTGAAAGTGTCATTTGTAGCAGTGGTAGCGTTTTTGAGAGATCGCCAAAAATCTTGACCAGTTGTTTTCTGTCCACGCAGGAAGAGTAATCCGTAATTGGATTACACAATCAGAGAAATGTTTTATGCAGAAACGTGTCTCAGATTGAGATGGTTTTGAATCCCAATCTCTACAACCACATTCCTTTGAAGGGAATTTTTTCTCAAAATGGTAGTTATTATCAACAGGTGTTTACATTTATGGAGTAAATTTCAAAGGCAATAATGCACATCACTAATGCGTTCTTGGGACAACGGTGGTAAAACAAAACTTTAAAAAAAGTAACAGTGTGTACTTATACTAAAGTTAGTTTGTGTCAAATTATATTGCTGATTTATAAAAGTTGTATATCGCAACACTTTTTGAAGGAAATAGTCATACGGAAAAAACAAATACCAAACATGAGTAAAATAAAACTTGTGACTCTAATTACCAACCATTTTAAAACCAATCTGTACTCTGTAAAAATTAATGGGATACCAGATTTCTACTTAATGCATTCTTCACATCTGGCCAGCCTTTAGGCTCTGTTGATGGATAATTTCTTGACTTTCACAAATTCTGGTTTGAAATATTATGATTATTGGGGTTGCATGGGTGGTAGTGCGTAAAGCACTCCACCAATGTGGCCCTTGTTCGATTCCCGGCTAAAGTCATTTCTATGTAGAGTCATGCGTTGTTTTTCTACTGTGCCTAGAGGGTGTTTCTTGGGGCCTTCCGGTTTTCTTCCTTCCGGAAAATTTAAGCACTTTCAGGTTTTGGATACCGTGTTCATGTATGAGTTCAATTGTCATTGTGAGTTGATGTAGCTAGCTAGGCTGGCACAAGACACCCTTGCATGTATGTGGCTGAACACGTTGAGACCGTTGTCATATCATGTGGTTATTATTATTATTATTATTATTATTATTATTATTATTTATTCGACCACAACAGTACAAGTACAAAAAATACAATACAATGCAATAACGGAGGGGGAAAAAACCCAAAACAGAAACGACAAAGCAACAAAACAAAAATGAAAAACAAATAAATAAATTAAAGAAAAACAAATAAATCAATCAATCAATCAATCAATCAATCAATCAATCAGTCAATAAATTAAAAAGGAATTAAATCAATAAATAAATAAATAAATAAACAAACAAAATAATAAAAAATAACATTGACATTTTAAACGGAGAACACTGACTTTGTTTCACCACCAGATGAGACCAACATCACCAACAAGCACCAAACTGAGGTTAATACCAATAGTGGTTTGACTGCAATCCTGTTCTGCACTGCAAAGGGCAACCCTTCACCTGTCATTACATGGCTCAATGAAGAGATCATCATCGGTGAAAACGATGACAAGTACACAGTGATAGTATCGTATACAACATCTGATGCTGATATGACCATTGGAAATGTGACCACCAGCAAACTGAGCATACGGGCAGTGGACGCTCAGGTGGACTATGGGGTGTATACCTGCAACAGCAACAATGGCATCGGAAACCAAGACTCGCATGAAATCATTCTCAATGGAACAAGTAAGATTAAATTTAGGACTGGTAAGGTTATAAATCTCAATCTGTCAACAAAATGATATATAAATGTACTACAATTATTGTAAAGGATACCAAGTTGTTGATAAAAGTTCGTACCGACTCGATTCTTACAAATTCACTAATTGGTACGTCATCAACTGCCTTGGGGCAACTGGAATTTTTACATTCTTGAGGCATTGTTCTTTTAATTTCCAAGTTTGATGGTGACTCTTTTAACTGGCTTGACATTCTAAGATTATTATAATATAAGGTTTGCCTTACTGTTTGTTTGGTATTAGGAAGACCAGACATGCCGACTGGTGTTGTATTGACTGATCGGTCTTCAAGCTCTATCGCTGTGAATTGGAGAGCTGGTTATGATGGCGGTGAGCCCCAGTGGTTTCATGTCGGCCACAAGAAGACTGCAGACTCCTCGGAGACAGTCAGTGATAAGATTGATGGAGCAGTGACTACATACAACGTGGATGGTCTTGAGTCATACACGGAGTACGAGATCAATGTCTATGCTGAGAATGACATGGGGAGAAATCAAAGTCCTGGCAGCGTAGTGGAATACACATTGCGTAAGTTTTCAATTATTCTGTTTGATTGTAACTTTGAGTCGAATATGCGTCTAAATAATATTATGTAAAGTGATATTGAAAGTCAACACTGCAGCTTATTACGATCATGGCTTGCTCCCGTTAAAATATCAAGGCATGTCGATCGATGTAAGCGTTAAAGGTGTAGTTGCTTTTTGTTTTAAATAGTTTGTATATAAAACTAAGGAGAAACATTTTTGTCTGACCCGTCTATAATCAAAGGTGGTCATAAATCATTATTATTTCAATAATCAATACCTTTTGTCACTACTTTTTATATCAACATTATGTTCACGTGTCGTCAAGCTGGAGCACCAATCTTGGATTTAGGTAAATATCTACAACATTATATATTTAGAATTTTTTTTTTTCAGGTGTAATTTATTTTATCATTACTTCCATAATGAACACAAAAAAGTTAGAAATAAAGTGTTACGAGTAGGCTTAAAAGTGAATAACAAGGAATCAAGGAAATTAAACAAGTTACGAGAAAATTGTTAGTCCTGCAAACTATATGAAACAACACTTTAACCCCCCCCCCCCCCCCACCCCGATATGACGATGGACATGGTCAAAACATTGAATTTGGAGAATGGTAAAAACAGAATGAAGAGTATCAATTTCCTTGCAAATAGTTACTATACAATGACTTGAAAGTAGCTATGAAACTATACACACCTTAAATTTAAATTTTGAAAAACAATTGTTTTTATATGGCTCGCAAATTTTTTGAAACTCACAATATAAGGCACTACTGTTTCAAACAAAGGTTTAAATAAACGATTATTCAAGACATAAACAATTAATTACATGAAGAATAACTATCTATGTAAATGAATGAATAAATATTTATCAATTGGAAACGCCAGCATGTTTTTTTCGGTTGACAAATTTGGCTCAATTGAATGAAGTGATATTTTTCTGATTAAAACCTGAATTAAATATTCTACAGAATATAACAACTGGACTGTGCAAGATTAATCCTTTGAGCAAGGCACTTAACCACAATTGCTTCCTAAAAAGTTGGGTAGGCCTGCAGGCTCCTAGTGGATGATACCCATGCCTACATCCTTACGGACTAAGAAGGGGAGAACCTTATTCCAGCCCCTGGTGAGGGTGGGAACGTGCCCCTGGTGACATTTTATTGAGGTCAACAGCCCAAAAAGAGAACAAAAGTGTGGCCCTAACCAGGCCCGTAAAAAAAAAATTAATATACAAAAATTAAAGAAACCCCCAAAGAAATTATTTGAAAATACCCCTTAAAAAGTCCGCCCCCCAAAAAATAAAAATAAAAAAAAAATCATCCGCCCCCCACGAAACTTTATTCGACCCCCCCCAAAAAAATAAAAAAAATAAAATAATACAAATAATAATAATTCTTAGTGACGGGCCTGGCCCTAACCTTTGAGTGGCCGTCAGGCAATCGTGATGTTAGTGATTTCTCATTTTAAAAAACCCAACAACAACAACATTTTGGTTGCACGGACAATGTTATTATCATTCTTTATTCGATTCATTTCTTTAGATTTCGACTTATTGTATGACTCGATTGGGGGCAGAGTGATAATAAATGGATTGGAAACTAAAGGCGGATGCATCCAGCTGGAGATCAAATATGAAGGCATCGTAGATTGGGCTTCTTGTGGAGACTGTATCGAAAAAGACGGCCAAATTAATCTATCATATTGGTGTCAACGAACTCAAAAACGCAGAAGGCGGGCTGTTGGAGACGTAGAAGCTGTGCGTGCCAAGCTTTGTCAAATGAATGGTCAACTACTAAAACTATGCAGTGATTTCACTGATGTGATGGAACTTGGTAAGTTTACGTGTATGAGAGAAGTGCGAGATGACAGCTAAGAAAGCCAGTGTTTTAGGGATGAACATAGATTGCTATAGTAATGTTAAATGGAGTGAATGCACTCGAAACAACCCCCGGTCAAAATTGACCAGTATACCGGGTCGTGTTGGGCTTGACCTACTAATGGGTCAGCATGACCCGTAATCTTTATCAATGTGTCCCGGAAGTGGGTCATGACGCTTAATCCTACTTAAAATCCCATTTTCTTGAATCTGTTTCTGTTAATTCCAGCACAAGCCCACCAAAAGCTCAGCGATTGCTTCTTAGTAACGATCATAGATGGTGAAGGAATAACGTTCTTGGGCTTACTTTTCTAAGACATGTTTTACTTTTTAAAGAATGATAGGCCCTGGATGTGAATTGATATGAATACTTGCACATACGAACCAAGTGTGGTAACTCAAACCTGCACAGTAGTAATACAACAAGCTACCGCTCTACACTCTAATTCTGACCCCTTTCCGGGTCCCAGGGGGGCTCGACCCACTTCTGGGTCAGTGTGACCCTGGGTAAAAATTACACGGAAATGGTCAAACTGATGTAGACTTTGAGCTACAGTAGGCCTGCCATATTTAACCAGTTTCCGGATAAGCCTGCCCCTGAGATAGGTCAGGCCTCCAAGAGTCTTGGTCATTTCCTGACCCGGATGTTTTTAGAGTGTACCGACTCACAAAACGAAACCCTGACGTCCAGCAGTGGAGGGAGGTGGTTACGTGGTCACTGACCAGCTTGCTCAAGCATGTAGGAGGTCACGTGATTTGTACAATATGTATCGCTGTTTCATGTACAAAATAATACTTCTTCTTGTTTTTCTTTTCTCTTGTTATGTCGTCTTTTTGCACAAAACTCAATACATTGACAGACCCGCCAGCATCATCTACCGGAGTCATTGTTGGTGTGATCGTCGGGGTGGTTTTACTAGCTGTCATAGTTTTCTTGATTGGAACGTTTTGGAGAAGGAAATTCAAAAATAGAAATCGTAAGTATTGACTTTACGTCTTAATAATTGAACTAAAATACTAATCGGATGAAAAGATGAAAATGAGTTCGATTTTCATGTGATTTATTTCAGGTCCAGAGGAAGTACAGCTGACAATGCAAAGGTAGACTTTCCTCTTGCTATTTTGCTTTCCTCTTATTTTCTTCTGTTCAGTTCTGTTATTTTAATAATAGGCTCATTTAATTATAAATGTTATATATTATGTCATCTCCTGTCGTGCATTACTGCACGCATGTGCGCACCCCCCCCCCCCCCCCCCATACCTTTGGTACAGGGAATGGAAGGCGCGCACGTACTGTGACTGGATGAGAGTTCATAATTCCAAGCACAGCCACTGGCCTGCTTTAATCTCGACGACATAGCCCCTTTAAGTTTTAAGTTACTTGATAAAAATGTTTTTGGGTTGAACAAAGAAAGATTTACTAGAGCGTGATTTGAACCAACGACCTCCAGCTTAACGTGCCGGCGCTCTACCAACTGAGCTATTTAGCCCTATGTTGGCGGTCTCCCTATTTTGTCAATATCTTTGTTCGGTGGGTGCCAGTCAGAAGCCATTCAACCGCAAACTGCCGTGTAGCCAGGGATCACACCCAAGTATACGATACAACCTGGGAAGCGGCAGCCAGGGGATCACCTAAAGGGGATGCGACGTTTTATATCAGATATCAAATAATAAACCACAAGGGAAACTGACTGGGTAAATGTTTAAATGATTTTGATAATAATGTAATAACATTTTTAGTTGTGTAATTATTACTTGATAACTAGATACTGACAACTATTTCCAATCTTTCTTCAGTAAACAACGAAGCCGGGAGAACAAACGAAATGATGTTGACGGATTATCTGACTATCAAGAGGTTTCAGGTACCTATACAATAACAATTTTTTCCAGTGCTAAAGCCTGACGAAAACGAATTACAAAATTACTACGACATTTGTTAAATAAAGATAAACAACGTCTCGCAAGTGCTCAATGTTTGCGTATTTCGTATACTTCAGTAATATCGTAATAATGTTAGAAGAAGACATCTGATCACCTCCAAAAAAAAAAGAATCTATTACCATAGTATAAAAAACAACTGGTGCATGCTCTACAACGAGATCCATGGGTTGTGTACAACTCGATAGGGGCAAATAACATCCATATCTCGGGTGTACACAACACCATGGACCCATCACAGTGTTTATGTTTTTTCTCAGACTTGGCCATTGTTGACCAATCAGCAAACAGGACATACGCCAATTTAATATTCAAGGACAAGTCTTTTCCACGTGACATGCTGAAAATTGTAAAGGAGCTTGGACAAGGTGCCTTCGGGCAGGTGTTTCTGGCTGAAGCAAATGGACTCATTAAGAAGTCGAAAATTACATTAGTCGCCGTCAAGACACTCAAAGGTGCGTATAGTGATTTAACAACTCTACACAATGTATGTTTTGTAAAAGACAACAGTTGTGTAAATAAGTTTAATATTTCACTGAGCGAAGGTAACAGTTGTGTAAATAAATATAAAAATTAGTTAACTATTTTTCAAAGAAATGTTCGGCAAAGATTAATGATGTTGTTTGATGTCCCATAAATAATATGAAAGTTTGCATAATTTGCAAACCCCCCAAAAGACTAATCTAGGCGTGTAAAAGTGTTTATTTCAAGTTTGCCTAAAAATGTTTACCTTCATGAAGTTTTTCAGTTTTGGCATTACATCCAAACAGCCTGTCGCAATACTATATACAAATATTCTTACATAGTCGTCAAGAAAGTCAATGTCTTAGTTAAACAAAATAATTCAAGTTATTGATAATTTTAATTTAAAACACTTTTTCGTAGACGGCGCAAGTCAAAGTGACAAAGATGATTTGATTCGAGAGATGGACCTGATGAAGAAGTTGCCTGATCACAAAAACGTTGTCAGACTTATGGGATTCTCGATCGAACAAGGTACAGATAACTTTCACATTTTCCCATTGTCTTTGAGGAAGTAATTTTTACCAGTTTGGATAACTGAGTGTTTCCAATTTTAGTAGTGTATTGCTCTATTATTACAGGTTTTTGTTGTTGTTGTTGGATGTGGTAGTGTTGGTATTATTTGTTGTTTTTTATTGTCTTTTTTTAAAAATGTAATTCATTTATTGCGCTATTTGTTGCGTTGTTTGTTTAAGTTGCACTGTTTTGATATTATTGTGTTATTTGTTGCGTGGTATGTCATCACTGCGTTGTTTGTTATTAACGCACAATTTTGCCGTCTGTTTCGAAATATTGAAAATATCGCAAACCGACATTATTATTATTATTATTTTGTTTTTACTTTTAGGCCTGAGGCTTTTAAATGCTTTTTACATATTTCTTAGAAGCCTTCGTCAATAAAACTGAAATACATGTTATTGCTTAACCCTTCCAGATCCTCCGTACATTATAGTTGAGTACCTATCCAAAGGTAATCTGAAAGACTTACTGAAAGACAGTCGCAGTAAAGGAGGAAGTGTGTACGGAAACCTGCATGGTGTGAGTAGGTCACTCACATCTTGGGACCTTATGAAGTTTGCTAATGACGTAGCTGACGGTATGCACTACATATCAGCACAGAAGGTACATGTAAATACAAGGGTACCCATGATTTGCGCGGGATCCACTATATGGGAAGTGATTTTAGTTATACTAATTGTAGGTTGATATTGGACAATTCGCGGTTTTCTAAGATGTAGTACTTTTGTTTTTGTTTGGTCGCAGTGCATCCATAGGGACCTTGCTGCTCGCAACGTTCTTGTTGCTGAAGACATGACTTGCAAGGTGTCTGATTTCGGACTCGCTCGAGATGTGATTGACAATAGAGTATACGAAAGAAAATCTGAGGTTAGTTGACTAAACGGAAGAATCCTGACACGCGTTTTTATTACCTTTCGTAAAACTACACATTACGCTTGAAAAGTGTTCTAATTTTAGCAGGCGTGCATATTTTAAGTCTGCTGCCACCGTCACCAATTAGTTTTGCGAATCGATGGACAAGATGGCACGTTATTTGAAAAAGCCTTGTTTATGTTTATAAAAATTAAATCAAACTGAGCCAAAACGTTTGTAGATTACTTTTAAATGCTTGATTTTTGTAAGGGACGACTGCCTCTCCGCTGGATGGCATTGGAGTCTATACTTGATGAGCTGTACACAACAAAGAGTGACGTCTGGTCATTTGGTGTACTTTTATGGGAAATTGTTACACTTGGTGAGTTCTTCCTCAAAATACATGTTGTAATTATAATGCTTCACAGGGGTCTGACCCACTTCTGGGTCAGGCTAACCCAGCTGACCCTGGTTTTAAAAGAATGGGATTTTAACCATTTGCTGCGTCAGTTTGATCCTTTTCTGGGTCATTTTGACACAGAGCCCGGGTCATATTGACCCAATATGGGGTCAGGCTCCAAGAGACCCTAAATCCGAATCAATTCTGACCTGGGAGTCTTGAGGGTTTAAAGGTAGGGCCTATTATACAGGATTGGTAGAGCTGACAAAATAGTTGCAGACAGTGTTCATGTTTTGTGTAATCAACCACACACATGAAATAACAAACCTGTGAAAATTGAGCTCAATTGGTCATCGAGGTCACGAGAAAATAGTGAAAAGAGACCTTATGTGTTTTCTGTTTTTCAAACATCGAGTTTATTATCACGCGCGATAAAAACTATTGTTTTACTCATTTCTCAGAAACAATAGCATTTTAGGCAGAAATATTTTAAGGTACCCTTTCTACCATTACTTACTTTAAATCATGTAAGTTATGTGTGAATCTGTGAACATTTGTGTTTTTCGATCTTACCAATAGTGTACAGGGCCTTTAAAGGAAGTAAAGCTTCTTTAAAACGAAACATTATAAATCTATTATGCTCTCTTACTATTTGTCTTTATTCTCGATTCAATTTTATTCGCAGGTGCCCGACCATATCCTACAATGAGTGCTAAAATGATGCTAAATGAGCTTCGTGGTGGGTACCGTATGCCCAAACCAACACACTGTCAAGAGGAACTGTAAGTTAGCTATACCTTTACTGCAAGTGTTATGAACGGGCAAATATCGGGTATATTGAACCCCAAGGTCATTGATCTGAGGAGTCTGAGTGGAGTCCCTTATCTGAGCCAATTTGCCCTGAAATCCACATCAACACACAAATCTCAGATACAAAAAGCTGAAATCAAACCGAAAAAACCACAACGACAATAGCAACAACATTAATAACAACAACAACAACAGCAAAGAAACTATCTACTCTCCAAGCTTTCGGTTTTAAACGAAAGATTAAACCGAGAAAAGGGTTCAGATTTACCTGGGATTGTGCATTGCATTTAAAATCTATCCAGAGCACTTCTTACCTATACAAAGATTAAGGCCACGGTGGTGGTTTTTTCTTAGCTTATCGCGTGAAAGTTGACATTTAGGGCGTTTGTAATAAGTATACCGGCATTTCAGTTCAACTATGGTTTCGTGATGATGTCTTTAATAGTTACATTTATTTGGATGTACAAATTGTTAGGTATCAGATGATGCTAAAATGCTGGGAAGAGCAGCCAGAGAAACGACCAACGTTTGAAGTAATTACACATGAGCTTCACAGTCTAAGAGAATTAGACAAAGTAAGTTTAAGTGTTTCGAGTGTTTATTCAATCAAATTGAATACAATTTATAGGCTATGTATCTCAACAGAGCTGTGCTGACTAACATTAATGATGATTGTTTTTGTTGTTTTATTCCCTACAGGATTACATAATAGTAACCGCCTACGAGGAAACCATTTATGTGGTCACCATACCTGATGGCGAGCAGGAAAAATGTTAGCCCATTTTGCAGCTTTTTCATATTCCTGATAAACAATTAACCAAACACATAAGTTTTGTAAATTTGGTACGGGCTTTATGTCACCTTAACGTTCATATACTTTAATTAAACAAAATCAAATCGATGACGTTCAAAGACAAAATATATCTCTTTTGCAAATATTGTTTATTTAGAGCAAGTCTCAAGTTAGAAGTATTAAATAACGGCACATTGAGACATTTGTTTTGATGTTATTTCATGATATGCCTGTCTAACTTGGGTAAATTTCGAGTTTTTAGTGCACCGGTATTTTTATAATGATTGTTTGTAAAGTGCGTGTATATACAGAGAGTTGTGGCGTTCTGTAGCATGGGTCCTTGTTGACACGGGTACATGATTCGACTAGGCACCGTCACTTATAAGTAATGCATTGTAAACTGACCATGATCATGGCATCATAATAAATTCACTCTTACAGGCGGGGAGGATTATTTAAAAAAAATAGGAACGGTATCATCATGGGTGTATTGAGAGATGTCTTTTATCTGGAAAGTTTTGCTGAAAATCGACGGTGGATGGTCAAATCTGGTGACTCGGGACAAATCTTAATTCTTACTTTTATAACTTTTTCAATTGAAGCATACTCTCAAGAATTATGCAGAAAGATCTGTAACAAAAAAGTATTGTGTTATATGTTGTAACAGATATAAACAACGTTTGCTTTTTGATAATTGCCTTTATATAGTTTATGATATTAATGTTTTATGAAAAAACTCAAATGTATTATGATTATTGTTGGACTAAAATCGGCCTGTATGAATGACCATTTATATAACAATAATAATACGTAAAGTCGGTGGAGAATACGTACACGATATTGATATTTTTGTACCAGTAGTTTAGTTAATTAATTCATGATGATGTAGTAACATGATGGTTAATTTCATCAATCAAATTTTATCAAGTATTATTATACCACTTTCTGAAATTTGAATATGCTCCAGAAAAATAGCTTGATCTTGCTGATTTTGGTAGAGACAAGCACTAGTTCCTTTCACCGAACATGATAAAACATACTTTTCGTTTTCTGTGTAAGGACAAGTCAATGCTTTTTACTGAAAACTACTAAGTGAGATTGAGTTCACTTCTTTAGCTATTCACAACCACGCAGGTTACGGAGTTTGGGTACGGTCATTGACCATAAACTAAAATGGAGTAGTAACACTAAAATACTCTGTGGTAAAGCTAGACAACGGCTCTATTCCCTCAGAAAATTTAAATGGTTTAATGTAGATAACTGTATCTTGGTTTTTTTTTATCAGTCTTTGATTCAAAGCATTCTTACTTTGGTTTTATCTGTAATTTTTGGAGTGTACAACAGAAAATGTTTACAAATTGAAAAGACCTAGGAAGAGTGCTCAGCGCATTGAAGAGGCTATAAGTTCTCTATGAAAAGCAGGTTCTGTTAAAAGCTCATAAAATAATGCATGACCCTTCACACTCACTGCACAATTGTTTTTTATTCGATGGATCAGGTATCCCTCTCCATGTCGCTCCAGACAATATTTTGTTCAGTTAACCCCCTGTGGGAAACACAATACTCCAATTTGCCCCGTTGCACGGGCGTACTCAAGCGGTAGGCGTTTTATGTTGGGGCGTAAATAACTGTGTTTGGGGTGCACAGATCTTGTTCTAATGGTCTGAACAGTTGAATCTAAGTTCACTGAACACACACACCAAAGATGTTAACATTCTGGCTCAAATCTGGCCCAATACAATCCATACACCAAACAGCCATAGACCACAGGCACAACTGCACAAACGAATGCCGCTTTGGCTCCGACCCACATTTGTGACAACTGGCCTACCCGATGAATGACCTCTAGGGAAAAATCGGTTCAGTCACTTGTTAAGGACCGTTCAGGGTTGGATTAAAATTAATTTCAGCGAAATTGAGTTAAAACAAAGTGTTGTAATTAACAAAATTGAAAAAAGTGCCTACGGCTTGAGTACAGCTGTTTACCCCAGGGTTCCTGTAACGTGTTTTTTGCCTCCTCTTGCCTACTAAAAACTCACAAGTCAACCCCTGATCACCTCTACATTGTATCTTACGTTTCTTTCTTTTTATCTCCTGGTGTGCTGTATCTTTCTTTTTTTCAAAGGTAGTATGTT
This sequence comes from Leptasterias polaris, assembly GCA_037783415.1. Classification (NCBI taxonomy): domain Eukaryota; kingdom Metazoa; phylum Echinodermata; class Asteroidea; order Forcipulatida; family Asteriidae; genus Leptasterias; species Leptasterias polaris. The sequence goes on from JAZGTN010000009.1 coordinate 12,024,644, forward strand.
AATGTAGTTTTTGATGTTTGTTGTACTTTGCGTGTTCATGTCGTAATTTCAGATGTTAATGCGTTTTTGTGGGTTTTTTCGTTTTACTCTGTGCCTACATACATATAGTTGGTTTTTTACCTGTGGAAATTTAATTTCCTAATTTTAAAAGTGTTAACAATAAATGCTGGCTATCTATCTATCTTTAAAATGCATTGTTGTATTTTATGATGAATACCATCCCACATTATAAATAATACACCCATGTAGTTTTGCAGACCCCCCCCAAAAAAAAAAAAACAAAAAAAAACAAAAAAAAACACACACATAAAAACCATCGTATTCTTGTGAGCATTGTTTTGTTGTGCTTAGCTACTTTTGTGCATAAAGAGAGGATACCTTTGATAATTACTCCACAAATTATTGACCATCAAACTTACTTGGTAAAGAGCACTGGATAACTGCTGATTAATCTAAAACATTGTTAGAAATGACATTATTTGAAGAAATGTAGTTTATTTGGAGAAAGAGGTAACATTTTCTCAAACAAATTTGAGTCTGAGAAAGGCTTCAGGCATGAAGCTTTTCTCAGGCTTCTGAAAACACTCAATTCTATGCAACAAGGGTGTTTTTTCTCTCAATAATTTCCTTGCAACTTCGATGACCATTTTGAGCCCAACATTTCACATATTCTGGGATACACCAAGTGGGGATACTGTTCTTTGACAATTAATAAAAGTGTACCCTGCCTTCAACTGCAAAGCAAAATGTAATGTCACAATACAAATCACTATGGTAATGTAGACAACTCATCTTAAGATGGATCTTAATGCTTTGTGAAATCGACCCCTGACCCTTCAAAGGAGGCGTGACATGTTTTAATTTCGATTTTTCTTTATAGTATAGTTGCCTTTTCTAAGGAAATGTTTGCCTTAATGGCACAAGAACAAGTCTCAGGCTTGGACCTTTATTTCTTTATTAGTTATTTCCTGTTTTGTTTTTTTTTTTTTTTTTTTTACGCGGAGTGTGAGCCAAATAATGGTGAGATAAGAACTTATGTGTATAATTGACTGATTTGCTTGTAATGATAAACTATGCCAGTTTGCAATGATGTGCTGAATCTAAACAGTAAGCCTACACAAACGGTTATATGCACTGTTCTGATACATAATATTTTATTTTTAATACCATGATAACAGGGGAGCACATCCTCCAAATTCTTATTTATATGAAGAAAATTCTTTGACACTTCCTCAGTTTAGCTTGATTTTCTTTTGAAAGTAAATGTTCTTGTTATTGCAAAATCACGGTGACTTTTATAAGTCTTTGATATAAGTTACAAGACCTGGGCTCGATTTCACAAAGAGTTAAGATTGATCGTAACTGCAAATCCATCGCAGTTGCTTGGCAAACAGTGATGTCACAATACAAATCACTATGGTAATACTGACAACTCATCTTAAGGTGAATCTTAGTGCTTTGTGAAATCGACCCCAGGACCTATTTTCATGGTTCTACTTACCGAATTCTGCACTTACGATCACCATTCTCCGCTTACTCTGCAAGCGCTGAATTAATGCGCTAGCTGTGTAAGCGAAGAATTGACATTTTGTTGTTCTACCTTTTTAAAAGTTATGTTACATACTGAAAAGCACGACAGCGATATTTGTGTGAAACGGGACAAGAAAAAAGACCTTGTAAGTAAAAGCACAGAAGCAATCAATGAAATACATTCAGAATGATATTTAATACATAAATCAATAAGCAGAACAATGAGTTAAAGCAAGATTAATAACGGTAAAGCCACATTAATTACAAAGCAGTTAATAAAGCAGGATTTAAGCAAAACAGAGACAAAATGAATGGTAAGCCGGCAAAGATAAATTAAAGCAAACTAGGTAATATTTACCTTAAGGAGGCTTTAAGAATATGCCTCCGCCCAGTCAGTTCCCTAACAAGATTTTTAAAGTGCAGACGTTAGGCCCAGCATCTCCAACAACAGCCCACACCAGATCAGCCCACAGTCACAGGTAGGTTCTGGTAGACATCGACTCGGAAGTTCAGCTCGGAAGCCACGACAGTCCAGAGTCCGGTCCAGCAGCACTGCACTCTTGGCCACGATCCATTGGGTGGAGAGGGAGGTAGTCGTTGAAGATGGAGGAGATGCGGGCCTAACGCAGCACTATACGGGTCGCACAACCTGTATGCCTGCATGGGCACTGACTGAGGACCACACAAAAGGTGGTCAAGCCTTTTAAAGGGTGTTACCCGCGCGTAGCCATAATAACTTTCCAGAAAAGAAAAAGAACAAGTGGGGAGGGAAGTATGTAAGGAATGGGGTCGTAACAGTTACTAGTGGTCAAGTAAACACAGTGAGTCTGCAATCTGATACTTGCTATAATGGCGACCGCTCTTATACACTTTCTTGTTCCTACGTTATTCTGGACAGTTCATTATATTATTCACTCTGGATTGGTTCAAAGGAGAGAGTACCTCAACCCCATCCACCAAAAAGATTGCTGATTTATATCTAGAAGAAACAATGCCTTCATATGTGTAGTTTCCAAGATCGCCTTGTGTTACTGCCAGTTTAGTTTTTACCAACTTCGTCCGACCTTTAAGCATTTGACCTCAACACTATTAATAAGTTGCAAGAATTGTGGGGCGATTTTACAGTAGACAAAAACGTGGCGAAGCCTTACAGTCAGAAACCGTCTCTTACCTAACTAATTATCAAGTATAGTTTTCTTTATTTACATTGTATAAATCGACAAAGCTGTTAAACCAGAATTAATGAAGTTTACTTAAAATATCAACTGATCATCGTGTTCGCAAGATTTGCTGTGGTTATTTAACTTGTGAGTCTTGTCGATCAAGATTGAGTGAACTTTATCAATGAAATCGATGGATCAACGGTTTTGCATTATGAAACAAACTGGGAGGAAAGATTGAGTATGAAGACTTTAACATAATCTAAAGATTAAGGGACGTCATAATATGCAAATTGTTACGATGACCGATCACGATACAATGTATCCAGATCTGGATAGAGTGATAATCAGTATTTATAATTTTTTACGTGGAATTCAGCAGGGATAGAGGGCGGTATTTGTGCAATTGCCTCGACTGACTTGATTGTCCACATTAAGTTCTATGACATCATCAACATTAAACTTCAACAAATCGGTTAGTGTGACACCATAGAAACATGGTGTTCGTGTAACTGATCATTGATGTGTGGGTATTTTTTATTTATTTGTGCTACTTGTAAATATTTTGTCGTGTAAAATCAAGGTGACATTAAGACCATTGTTGTCAAAATCATCCTCGTTCGGCCTCCGTTAGTAAATTGACAAATATACAACTCTGATGACAAACATTCGGCAATCTTTTCAGTTATTTTGACTTAAATACCATAAAACCTGTGAGTGAGTCAAACTTTTTCAAGTGGAACAGTTGACCGATATTTGAACCGTTATTTGATTATGATAGTTGTAAAAAAAAAAAACCTACATGTACATGGATTCGTCCGTCTGCCTTTCAGCTCAAAGCTCATGACTATAATTAGACCAAAAGTACAGTATGTTCCCAAATGCGGAAGTAACCAACACTGTGTGTATACTGTGCTGCGAATCTGAATAAATGGATTTAATTTGTTTTCAATTCATAGTCAAGTGAACTTCATTGAGTAGGAAGGACCTCGTGTTACAACTATTTATTGCTGATGAGACCACAGTCGCCCCATAGTATGGTCTATATAGTATAGTTTTGCAGCGCATGAAGATGTCAAGACTATCACTGTTCATCGTTGGAATACTCTTAAAAGGTAAGTTGAGTGATTATTGTATAGAAGATTTGTACACAAAAAACATTATTTCATCTTCAAAACGATTTCGTATTTAGTACTTTGTATTTTGCATAGTCTTGTTTTTCCTTTACGAATACTTAAAAGGAAATTAAGGAAATTGTACGTTTTGTGCTTTCCCAATAGTTTTCTCAAATAATCTAAAGCACCATAGTCTATGACAACTTAGCACGGCTGTAATGAAATGCTAAGGCTGGTAAAAGTGATATGACGTCTGCATTATTAATAATAAAAAGCTCTTAACTGAAATATGTATCCTATTGAGTTATAATCATGAGGCCCATATGATTTTTTTGTAAAATAATTCGGTCTTTGTTCTTCTGCCTACATTCTGTTTGGTTATTTCTGTAAACAAGATTGGTTAATTGTATTATTTGAGAATTGTTGGACGTATTTACTAATCTAATACGGATTATTGCTAATTCCTTGTACTTCATATTACTGACAATTAAGCTTCTTTTGTGTTTTAATCAAGTTGAAGGTATTTCTGCCGAACTGGACGTAGTCATCAGCAGTGGTCCATGGGTTGACAGTGGTACAGATACAACATTGACATGCACATCAACTTCATCTGGTACACTCAGAGAAGTCAGCTGGCTTAAGGGTTCCTTCAATGGGTCTGCTAATGATGCTGCAGCAATCGTTTTATACATCTTGAATAGCCCTGTCCAATGGGGTACTTCAGTGGATCCAAACCATTATGAATTTGATCCAACTCTAAGTGGTGTTCCTCTCACCATTAAGTCAGTTTCATTGGATGATGAAGCTCAATACTGGTGCCGTTTGAATACTGCTGAGGTCGGATACGAGGTTGGTACAGCTGTGATGAGAATAAGAGGTGAGATGGTGACATTGGATAACGTATTTTTTTGTGATGTGTATTCAGTGGTGTGCATTACATGATCCACAGTTTGGATTTACTACCGGGACCGTACTTCACAGACAATCCTTCAAAAAGAAGCATTTCAATTCAGAGTTGTCAAGGAAAATAAACGCAAAACGTGTCTAAAACACATGAGTAATGGTTTGCCAAGAAGTGAAATGTTAAGCCCTTTCGGTTTAGTTTTCCACGTTGTTAGATTTTATTTCAATTTAACAAAATCACAACTCACTTTAATTACAGAACTTTGTTTAACTCCGTTCCAACCACAGTGCCACCAAATGCTGTTGCTGTATCCTATCTGGATACCTTGTACAGCATGGAGCCAAATCCGGTGTCCTTGGTATCTGGAAATGATCGTCAGTTTACATGTAAAGCAAATGGCATTAAACCAGAAGCCATCTTCACATGGACATATGACAGCAACATTATACAAGGAACTCCACAAGAATCCACTACAAATGCCGATGATGCCAGATTGTTTGACAGCTCTAATGTAGTTACCATTGACATTGCTGAGACCCCTGCACAGCAGCCCTTGAAGTGTGGTGCTACCAACAGACAAGATGAGTCCACAGACACAGAAGTTGAGATTAATCTAGTGCTACAAGTAAAAGGTGGATTCGAATTATTATTTTTTTTTCCCTTTAAATGAAATTAATGTACAAGTGGAAAATGTAATGCTGCTCTATTACCCTGTTCAGCTCACATTCATCAGCATATTGCATTGATAAGTGGTTTTCTTTCATATTACTATATTGTTACAAAAGTTACGTATTATTCACCATGTCTTTGCAAGCTCTATACCATTTTAAACTCATTTTTTCTTGTCTTATTTACAGTGCCTCCCAAGGGATCTTTGATGTCACTTTATGACTCAAGCATGGGACTCGTCACACCTGAAACTCCATTGGCTGTTGATGAAGGAACACTATACACAATTACATGTAAGGTACAGGGTAGCAGACCAGCTGTGTCTATTCAGTGGATGGTAGATGGTGCACCACACCAAGCTCCAGATGCAACCCATAGTGAAGTCAACGGATTGATTGACACCCAGAGTATGTTGACATTCATCCCTACACGTGACAACCACAGAACGAATGTGACATGTACAGCAAGTACAGCAGAGTCGCAGTCTCCTCACCCGTTTGTCACGACTAGTTTGGATGTCGCAGGTATGTACATGTACCCCATGTCAACGAATATGATTCAGCGCTCTTCGACACGTGCGTAAAAAAAAATACCTAGGGCCTACATAGTTGAGCTTTTGTAGTTTTGGGAATCTAACTTTTTTAATATAAATTTCACCACACTGTCATCACCGATGTATAGCTTGCTGAATTGTAAAGGGCATTGCTCTTTTGAGCTCATTGGAGCATTTCTTTGTCGGTGGTCACGAACTCACAGCTATTTGCCCTCAAAAGTGTATTAATCTATTGAACTTGGACAGGTTCACAAAGGCACTCAGAACGTTTCCTCTGAGATAGGCCAGTAATATTTTGGCCTACAAAAAACTAATAAAGTAACAGCAATTAGAGGAAAACAAAGATAATGCCATGGCAATTGTCACAGCACAGCTAGTACATCACTAATCTGTGGAGTCCGCAAGAAGCTGGAAAAACAGAAATGCGGCATACCGTTAGGCCAAACATGGGGCCTCCTTATAATATTAACAGCAAAATGTGTCCAACGGTGGGCACACCGGGAATAATGAATTGATTAAATTGTAAATATTTTGTTCTTCTATTTTTTGTATTTGTCCAGTAGCCTAAAATATAACAATCAGAGTTTGCAAACGGGTAAACGTTTGATTTTTTTGAACATTGTTATGTTGGCTTCGGATTTATACTTTGTACCTAACCATTTTCATTTAATAGTGTTTGTCATTATTGATATCTGACATTATTGGATCCTTATAATTGAAATTTGCTTTCCACAAATTGTCAAATCGTAAGACTGACAATTTTTGAGGCAAACAAATATATTCTTCTATACAGGTCCACCTGACACCCCCGTGATATCTGGTAGTCTTACAATGACTGAGAATGTGGCTACTACACTGACATGCACAGCATACATGGGATATCCTGAAGACTGGTACTTGGCGTGGTCTAATAAAGACATTCTTATAGAGAATCAACCTGAAACTACGGCAATCCTATCAGGTCAACGTTACATGTTTACCAGTCATCTTGACTTTACTCCTAACAGACAAGACAACAGACACACCATTACGTGCACTGCAAGTAGAACCTCATGGACTTCAGCACCTTTACCAGAGAAGACATTGGGTCCTATCAATGTCCAATGTAAGTACTTAAACTCATACAAACGATCACTTTGGTTTTTCTCTAAAAGGCATAGTATACCTATGGTTTTTGTATCCGTTGATTAAATTCTATATAAATGTAGATATATACCATAAAACAAACTGTGAAAGTTTCATTTGTAGCGGTGGTAGCGTTTTTGAGATATCGCCAAAAATCTTGAGCGGTTGTGTCCGTGCAGGAAGAATAATCCGTAATTGGAACACACAATCTGAGAAACGACTCATGCAGAAACGTGTCTCAGATTGAAATGGTTTTGAATCCCAATCTCTACAACCACATTCATTTAAAGGGAATTGTTTCTCAAAATGGTATTCATTATCAACATAATGTTTACATTGGTTTTTCGGTCATGTTTTTTGGAGTAATTTTCAAGGGCATTAATGCACATCACTTATGCGTTCTAGGGACAAAGGTGGTAAACAATGTACAGATGTAACAGTGTGTACTAATACTCAATTTAGTTTGTATAAATTAATTTATATATGTTGTATATCGCAACATTTCTTTTTGGAAATAGTCATACGGTACAAACGAATACCAAACATGAGTAAAATGAAACGTGTGACTCTAATTACCTAACATTTTTTAAACCAATCTGTATGCCTACTCTGTAAAAATTGATGGGATTCCAGATTTCTAGAGTCCAGAGTCCTGTGTTGGTTTTCTGCTGTGCCAAGAAGGTTTTTCTCAGGGCCCCCGGTTTTCTTCCATCAACATTTTTGACTTCTGGATACCGTGTTCATGTATGAGTTCAATTGTCATTGTGAGTTGATGTAGCTAGCTAGGCTGGCACAAGACACCCTTGCATGTCTGTGGCTGAACACGTTGGGACCGTTGTCATATCATGTGGTTCACATTGTAAACGGAGAACACTGACTTTGTTTTGCCACCAGATGAGACCAATATCACAAACAAGCACCAAACTGAGGTTAATTTCAATAGTGGTTCGACTGCAATCCTGTCCTGCACTGCAAAGGGCAACCCTTCACCTGTCATTACATGGCTCAATCTTGACAATGAGAAGATCATCATCGGTGGAAACAATGACAAGTACATGGTGGAAGTATCATATTCAACATCTGATGCTGATATGACCATTGGAAATGTGACCACCAGCAAACTGAGTATCCGGGCAGTGGACGCTCAGGTGGACTATGGGGTGTATATCTGCAACAGCAACAATGATATCGGAAACCCAGACTCGCATGAAATCATTCTCAATGGAACAAGTAAGATTAAATTTAGGATTGGTAAGGCTGTAATGACAATCTGTCCATATATAATGGTAGATAAACTTGTCATATCAAAGGATCAAAAATTGTTTAAGAAAATTAGTACCGTAACGAGTCCTAATTGGCTGGTTAACACGTCATCCGTCGGTCAAATACTTTGTCTACAGTTAAACTGATGTTAAAGTTAGATCCACTGGGAATCTCGCATTGCTTTGGCATTGTACTTTTAATTTTCCGGTTTGGTGATGACTTTATTATTTACGATTAATAGTACGATTATCTTAACTGGCTTGACATTCTGAGGATATTAAAGCAAGGTTCTTTGCGTTACCGTTTCGTTGGTGAAATCTTAGGAGTACCAAACAAGCCAACCGGTGTCGTACTGACTGAGCGGACTTCGACCTCATTAGCTGTAAGATGGAGAGCTGGTTATGATGGCGGTGAGCCCCAGTGGTTTCATGTCGGCCACAAGAAGACTGCAGACTCCTCAGAGACAGTCAGCGATAAGATTGATGGAGCAGTGACTACATACAACGTGGATGGTCTTGAGTCATACACGAAGTACGAGATCAATGTCTATGCTGAGAATGACCTGGGGAGAAATCCAAGTCCTGACAGCGTAGTGGAATACACATTGCGTAAGTTTTCAATTGTTCTGTTTGATAACTTTGAATCATACCTGCGTCTTAATTTTTTTTAAATCATGATTGAAAACGTCAGCATTCTCACACTGCAGTTTCGATAACGGTCATGGCTTGCTCCCATTATAAAACATCAGGGCAGATCCATGTAAGCGTTACAGGTGTAGTTACTTTCATTTCAAATGATTTGCATATAAAACTGACCAGATACAATTTTGTCTAGCCATATTTATAGACATAGTGGTCTTAAATTTGTATTGATTTTATAATCAATCATTTATGTCATTACTTTTTTATATCAACATATGATCAACATATGTGTCATCAAGCTGGAGCCCCAACCTCGGATTTAGGTAATTATCTACAACATTAAAAGAAATTGATAAAAACAAACCAGTATTTTTTCGGTTCACAAAAATGGCTCAATTGAATGAAGTGAAAATTTTCGCTAATTTTCTGATATAAATGCAAATGAAATATTCTACAGAATATAACAACTGGACTGTGCAAGAGAACTCCATTCAGCAAGGCACTTTAAACCTTAATTGCTTCATAAAAAGTTGGGTTGGTAGTGCATTCTGCTCTACCAGCCAGGCTCCTAAAGTATGATACCCATGTCTACTTCCCACGGACTATGAAGAGGGTAACCTTGTTTCAGCCCCTGGATAGGGTGGCAACGTGCCCCTGGTGAAGTTGATTTTGAAGTCGACAGCCTAAATGAGATAAATGTAGCCCTCACCTTGAAGTTGCTGTCCAACAACAACAATATCATTTGGTAGCACGGATCATTTTATTATTATTATTTTGTTTGTTTTCTTTCTTCAGATTTCACCTTATTGTATGACTCGAATGAGGGCACAGTGATAATAGATGGATTGGAAGCTAAAGGTGGATGCATACAGCTGGAAGTTAAATATGAAGGCATCGCAGGATGGGATTCTTGCAGAGACTGTATCGAAAACGACGGCACAATTAATCTATCATTTTGGTGTCCACAAACTCGAAAACGCAGAAGGCGGGCTGTTGGAGACGTAGAAGTTGTGCGTGCCAAGCTTTGTCAAATGAATGGTCAACTATGCAGTGATTTCACTGATGTGATGGAACTTGGTAAGTTTACGTGAATGGGAGACGTGCGAGATGACAGCTAAAAAAGCCAGTGTTTTAGAGATGGGTCAGGCCCCCATCAGAATCCTGGTCATTTCTGACCCGGATGTTTTTAGAGTGTACCGACTCACAAAACGAAACCCTGACATCAAATAAATCTAATCAGTTGGGGAGGGGAGGAGGTCACGTGATTTGTACAATATGTATCGTTGTTTCATGTACAAAACAATACTTCTGTTTTACTTTTCTCTTGTAATGTTGTCTTTTTGCACAGAACTCAATCCAGTGACAGACCCGCCTGCACCGTCATCTACCGGAGTTATTGTTGGTGTGATCGTCGGGGTGGTTTCACTAGCTGTCATTGTTTTCTTAATTGGAATGTTTATGGGAAGGAAATTCAAAAATAGAAATCGTAAGTATTGACTTTACGTCTTAATAATTGAGCTAAATACTAATCGGATGAAAAGATGAAAATTAGTTCGATTTTCATGTGATTTCTTTCACTTGCCTTTCAGGTCCAGAGGAAGTACAGCTGACAATGCAAAGGTAGACTTTCCTCTTGCTATTTTGTTTTCCTCTTTTTTCTTCTGTTCAGTTCTGTTTTTGTTATAACAATAATAGGCTCATTTAATTGTAACTCTATATGCCATCTCCTGTCAGCATTGTCCTTCAGCAGTGTACATAGGACAAACTGGACAGTCGCTACGATGAACAACCACAAGTTTGACATCAGAAACAATAACATACATAAACCAGTAGCTGAGCACTTTAATCTACCTGGCCATTTCCTGCACCACCTCAGTGTGGCCATTGTTCAGCAGAGAGCGTTCAGAGACAGGTTTGAAAGGGAAGCTGTTGAACTAAAGATCGTCAAGATACTGAACTGTATCAACCAAGGACTCAATAGGGATCGTGGTTTCCTGTCCCACCACCAGGAATAGATGCTCCTTATCAATTACTCCAACCATTGTTATTGAATTCTTTCACTAGTATCTTTATTGTATATATACCACGTGTATTTGACTTGTCCCCTTCATCTGATATAGTTGTTGCTACGAAAGCTCATGCAGTTTGTGTATGTAATTAGTTAGTCATTAAGTGCTACCACTATTGTCTTTGTTATAAAAAAAAATGATACAGAAATGGTTTAGATAATGTCATTAGCAATTGAAATTGAGAACCGTAAGACGACTGTAAATTGTAGGAAGAGGTCGGAACGTTTGAGGAAATTAAACTCTAAAGATGTGCAGGTGCAGGACGATTGAAGGAGCTGTGTCGTCATAGTCAAAGCAGGCCTGTGGCTGTACATGGAATAGACCCCTTGCATATGACGTCACACTCTCAAAAAGCACACTCATCGAGGCAGAAGGAGGCAGAAGGAGGCAGCTCAATAGACGAAAGCTGTTTGTGCGTAAAAACGTGCGTGAGACCTCTGCGTACCAAAAGCGTGTGACGTCATATCCAAGGGGTATTGTTAACTCTCACCGGGTTACGTTACTGCACCCATGTGCGCACTTCCCCGATAGATTTGGCACAGGGAAGGGAGGGCGCGCACGTACTGTGACTGGGTGAGAGTTCATAATTCCAAGCACAGACACAGGCCTGCTTTAATCTCGACGACATAGCCCCTTTAAGTTTTAAGTTAATTGATATTGACAAAGATATTGACAAAATAGGGAGACCGCCAACATAGGGCTAGATAGCTCAGTTGGTAGAGCGCCGGCACGTTAAACCGGAGCTCGTTGGTTCAAGTCCCGCTCTAGTCAATTTTTCTTTGTTCAACCCAAAATGATATAAATTTAATAACATTTTTAGTTGTAGAATTATTACTAGATAAAATGCCTGACAACAATGTCCAATCTTTCTTCAGAAAACAACGAAGCCGGGAGAACAAACGAAATGATGTTGACGGATTGTCTGACTATCTAGAGGTTTCAGGTACCTATTCAATAACCAGTGCTAAAGCCTGACGAAAAAAAATCTCAAAATTACTACGAATTTTTGTAAATAAAGATAAACAACGTCTTGCAAGAGCTCGATGTGCACGTATTTCGTATACTTCAGTAATATCGTAATAATGTTAGAAGAAGACATCTGATCACCTCCAAAAAGAGGAATCTATTACCATGGTATACAAAACAACTGGTGCATGCTCTACAACGGGATCCATGGGTTGTGTACAACTCGATAGGGGCAAATAACATCCGTATCTCGGGTGTACACAACACCATGGACCCATCACAGTGTTTATGTTTTTTCTCAGACTTGGCCATTGTTGACCAATCAGCAAACAGGACATACGCCAATTTAATATTCAAGGACAAGTCTTTTCCACGAGACATGCTGAAAATTGTAAAGGAGCTTGGACAAGGTGCCTTCGGGCAGGTGTTTCTGGCTGAAGCAAATGGACTCATTAAGAAGTCGAAAATTACATTAGTCGCCGTCAAGACACTCAAAGGTGCGTATAGTGATTTAACAACTCTACACAATGTATGTTTTGTAAAAGACAACAGTTGTGTAAATAAGTTTAATATTTCACTGAGCGAAGGTAACAGTTGTGTAAATAAATATAATAATTAGTTAACTATTTTTCAAAGAAATGTTCGGCAAAGAATAATGATGTTGTTTGATGTCACATAAATAATATGAAAGTTTGCATATTTTGCAAACCCCCCAAAAGACTAATACTAGGCGTGTAAAAGTGTTTATTTCAAGTTTGCCTAAAAATGTTTACCTTCATGAAGTTTTTCAGTTTTGGCATTGCATCCAAACAGCCTGTCGCAATACTATACACAAATATTCTTACATAGTCGTCAAGAACTTAGTCAATGTCTTAGTTAAACAAAATATTTCAAATTATTGATAATTTTCATTTAAAACACTTTTTTCGTAGACGGCGCAAGTCAAAGTGACAAAGATGATTTGATTCGCGAGATGGATTTGATGAAGAAGTTGCCTGAACACAAAAACGTTGTCAGACTTATGGGTTTCTCGATCGAACAAGGTACAAATAACTTTCGGTTTTCCCAATTGTCTTTGAGGAAGTCATTTTTACCAGTTTGGATAACAGAGTGTTTCCGATTTTATAAAGCGGTGCATTGCTTTGTTATTACTGGTTGTTGTTGTTGTTGTTGTTGTTGTTGTTGGGTGTGGTGGTGGTGTTTAGGTTGTTTTTTTATGTTATTCATTCATTGCGCCTTTTGTTGCGTTGTTTGTTTAAGTTGCACTGTTTTGATATTATTATGTTAATTGTTGCGTGGTATGTCAAAACTGCGTTAACGCACAATTTTGCCGTTTCTTTACAGTATCCGTTCGTCTGTTTCGAAATATTGAAAGTAAAGCAAAAATACATTCCTTTTTTTTTTTTTTACTTTTAGGCCTAAGGCTTTTAAATGCTCTGCTCATATTTCTTAGAAGCCTTCGTCAATACGACTGAAATACATGTTATTGCTTAACCCTTCCAGATACTCCGTACATTATAGTTGAGTACCTATCCAAAGGTAATCTGAAAGACTTGCTGAAAGACAGTCGCAGTAAAGAAGGAAGTGTATACGGAAACCTGCATGGTGTGAGTAGGTCACTCACATCTTGGGACCTTATGAAGTTTGCAAATGACGTAGCTGACGGTATGCACTACATATCAGCACAGAAGGTACATGTAAATATAGGGGGTACCCGTGATTTGGGCGGGAAAAACTAGATGGGAAGTGAATGTAGTTGTACTAATTTATTGGTTGTTATAGGACAATTCGCAGTTTTATAAGATGTACTTTTGCTTTTGTTTCATCACAGTGTATCCATAGGGACCTTGCTGCTCGCAACGTTCTTGTTGCTGAAGACATGACTTGCAAGGTGTCTGATTTCGGACTCGCTCGAGATGTGATTGACAATAGAGTATACGAAAGAAAATCTGAGGTTAGTTGACTAAACAGTAAAATCCTGGCACGCGTTTTTATTACTTTTCGTAAAACTACACATTACACTTGAAAAGTGTTCTCATTTTAGCAGGCGTGCATATTATAAGTCTGCTGCCACCTAGCGTCCAGAAAGTCACCAATTAGTTTTGCGAATTGATGGACGAGATGGCACGTTATTTGAAAAGCCTTGTTATGTTTATGAAAATAAAATCAAACTGTGATCCAAAAAATCTGTAGCTTGCTTTTAAATGCTTGATTGTTGGCAGGGACGACTGCCTCTCCGCTGGATGGCATTGGAGTCTATACTTGATGAGATGTACACAACAAAGAGTGACGTATGGTCATTTGGAGTACTATTATGGGAAATTGTTACACTTGGTAAGTTCTTCCTCAAAAATACATGTTGTAGCTATAATGCTTCACAGGGGTCTGACCCACTTCTGGGTCAGGCTGACCCAGCTGACCCTGGTTTTAAAAGAAATGGGATTTTAACCATATATTGCTGCGTCAGTTTGATCCTTTTCTGGGTCATTTTGACACAGATTCCGGGTCATATTGACCCAGTAACGTGTCAGGCTCCAAGAGACCCTAAATCCGAATCAAATCTGACCTGGGAGTCTTGAGGGTGTAAACAGGGGCGTCGATCGCTACTGAAAAGTAGGGGGGACGGGCGAGCAAGTCTTGAAAAAATACATCTTACATTATTTGCACCCCGCACCATTACTTGTACATTTAATTTCTGTGTTACACTTATTCCCTATTTTTTGTTTGACCAGGGAGGCAAGTAATTACAGGGAGTGATATTTAACAATAACATCATCCGAAATGGGGTTTGGGCCTGGGTTTCCCTTATGTAAAACCGAGATTCTAACAAATACAAACATCCTATTCGCAATCCTTTTTAATTGAAACCACATTGCGACAATTTCTTCAGTAAAATTGAGAGAGTTTTTGATGTTTTTTGTTTCTTCTTTCGTTTTTCTTTTATTTTAATTTAGGCCTATATCTTGTTTTTAGAATAAAAAATAATAACACTGAACAAACTGCTCCTATTTATTTTAATGGATTTTACTATATTTTGTGTGTTGTGCAATTTATTGTAACAAAATGTAACACATTTGCACTTGCACGCACACACAGACTTCCTTTGTGGAGGGATCGTGTACCGTACATTATAGCATACACAAACGACACATTGAATGCTAACAAGGTATGTAAGCGGGATGTCTTGGACGAAACTTTTCGTCTATTGTCTGTATTATAGAAACGGAAATAGGCCCAAAATACCCTTCTGCGCGTAGTCCATCAGAAAAAAGATGAAAATGAAGAAAACATTTCACCGTTTGTTCGCTATTCTTTTATTTGAACAAAAATTGTAATGAAATATTAAATCAAGAAAATGGTGTATATTTTTATTTTTTTTTGCATATTTCTAATGAACAGTCAATCAAAAAGTGGGGGGGACATCTGATATGCTGTCCCCCCCAGTCTAAAAAGTGGGGGGGGGGGGGGACATGTCCCCCCCGTCCCCCACCCATCGACGCCCTTGGGTGTAAAGGAAGTAAAGCTTCTTTAAAACGAAACAGTATAAATCTATTTTGCTCTCTTACTATTTGTCTTTATTCTCGATTCAATTTTATTCGCAGGTGCCCGACCATATCCTACAATGAGTGCTAAAATGATGCTAAATGAGCTTCGTGGTGGGTACCGTATGCCCAAACCAACACACTGTCAAGAGGAACTGTAAGTTAGCTATACCTTTACTGCAAGTGTTATGAACGGGAAAATATCGGGTACATTGAACCCCAAGGTCATTGATCTGAGTTGAGTCTGGGTGGAGTCCCTTATCTGAGCCAATTTGCCCTGAAATCCACATCAACACACAAATCTCAGATACAAAAAGCTGAAATCAAACCGAAAAAACCACAACGACAATAGCAACAACATTAATAACAACAACAACAACAGCAAAGAGACTATCTACTCTCCAAGCTTTTGGTTTTAAACGAAAGATTAAATCGAGAAAAGGGTTCAGAATTACCTGGGATTGTGCATTGCATTTAAAATCTATCCTGGGCACTTCTTACCTATACAAGGATTAAGGCCACGGTGGTGGTTTTTTCTTCGCTTATCGCGTGAAAGTTGACATTTAGGGCGTTTGTAATAAGTATACCGGCATTTCAGTTCAACTATGGTTTCGTGATGATGTCTTTAATAGTTACATTTATTTGGATGTACAAATTGTTTCTTAGGTATCAGATGATGCTAAAATGCTGGGAAGAGCAGCCAGAGAAACGACCAACGTTTGAAGTAATTACACATGAGCTTCACAGTCTAAGAGAATTAGACAAAGTAAGTTTGTATAGAGTTTTTGTCAATCAAAATGATTACAATTTTTATTCAGCTGTGCTGACTAACATTAATGATGATTGTTTTTGTTGTTTTATTCCCTACAGGATTACATAATAGTAACCGCCTACGAGGAAACCATTTATGTGGTCACCATACCTGATGGCGAGCAGGAAAAATGTTAGCCCATTTTGCAGCTTTTTCATATTCCTGATAAACAATTAACCAAACACATAAGTTTTGCAAATTTGGTACGGGCTTTATGTCACCTTAACGTTCATATACTTTAATTAACCAAAATCAAATCGATGACGTTCAAAGACAAAATAATATATCTCTTTTGCAAATATTGTTTATTTAGAGCAATTATGCCTGTCTAACTTAGGTAAATTTCGAGTTTTTAGTGCACCGGTATTTTTATAATGATTGTAAAGTGCTTGTATATACAGAGAGTTGTGGCGTTCTATAGCCTGTGTCCTTGTTGACACAGGTACATGATTCGACTAGGCACCGTCACTTATAAGTAATGCATTGTAAACTGACCATGATCATGCCATCATAATAAATCCACTCTTACAGGCGAGGAGGATTATAAACATTTTTTCGGAACGGTATCATCATGGGTGTTTTGAGAGATGTCTTTTATCTGGAAAGTTTTGCTGAATATCGACGGTGGATGGTCAAATCTGGTGACACGGGACAAATCTTAATTCATACTTTTGTAACTTTTTTAATTGAAGCACACTCTCAAGATTTATGCAGAAAGATCTATAAAAAAAAGTATTGTGTTATATGATGTAACAGATATAAACAACGTTTGCTTTTTGATAATTGCCTTTATATAGTTTATGATATTAATGTTTTATGCAAAAACTCAAAAGTATTATGATTATTGTTGGACTAAAATCGGCCTGTATGAATGACCATTTATATAACAATAATAATACGTAAAGTCGATGGAGAATACGTACACGATATTGATATTTTTGTACCAGTAGTTTAGTTAATTAATTCATGATGATGTAGTAACATGATGGTTAATTTCATCAATCAAATTTTATCAAGTATTATTATACCACTTTCTGAAATTTGAATATGCTCCAGAAAAATAGCTTGATCTTGCCCTAGTTCCTTTTACCGAACATGATAAAACATACTTTTCGTTTTCTGTTTAAGGACAAGTCAATGCTTTTTACTGAAAACTACTAAGTGAGATTGAGTTCACTTCTTTAGCTATTCACAACCACGCTACTGTAGATTACGGAGTATGGGTACATGGGTACGGTCATTGACAATAAACTAAAATGGATACTAAAATACTCTGTGGTAAAGCTAGCCAACGGCTCTATTCCCTCAGAAAATTTAAATGGTTTAATGTAGATAACTGTATCTTGGTTCTTTTTTATCAGTCTTTGATTCAAAGCATTCTTACTTAATTAGTTTTATCTGTAATTTTTGGAGTGTACAACAGAAAATGTTTACAAATTGGAAAGACCTAGGAAGAGTGCTCAGCGCATTGAAGCGGCTATAAGTTCTCTATGAAAAGCAGGTTCTGTTAAAGGTTCATAAAATAATGCATGACCCCTCACACTCACTGCACAATTGTTTTTTATTCGATGGATCAGGTATCCCTCTCCATGTCGCTCCAGACAATATTTTGTTAAGTTAACCCCCTGTGGGAAACACAATACTCCAATTTGCCCCGTTGCACGGGCGTACTCAAGCGGTAGGCGTTTTATGTTGGGGTGTAAATAACTGTGTTTGGGGTGCACAGATCTTGTTCTAATGGTCTGAACAGTTGAATCTAACTTCACTGAACACACACACCAAAGATGTTAACATTCTGGCTCAAATCTGGCCCAATACAATCCATACACCAAACAGCCATAGACCACAGGCACAACTGCACAAACGAATGCCGCTTTGGCTCCGACCCACATTTGTGACAACTGGCCTACCCGATGAATGACCTCTAGGAAAAAATCGGTTCAGCCACTTGTTAAGGACCGTTCAGGGTTGGATGAAAATTAATTTCAGCGAAATTGAATTAAAAAAAGGTGTTATAATTAACAAAATAGAAAAAAGTGCCTACGGCTTGAGTACAGCTGTTTACCCCAGGGTTCCTGTAACGTGTTTTTTGCCTCCTCTTGCCTACTAAAAACTCACAAGTCAACCCCTGATCACCTCTACATTGTATCTTACGTTTCTTTCTTTTTATCTCCTGGTGTGCTGTATCTTCTTTTTTTTTAAGGTAGTATGTTAATGTACACTGTAAAAACGGCGTTTAGAATCTAAACACATTTCTAAACGCCTCGCTTGTACCCACTTTTTTCACACGTTTAGCCCTCAACATGTTTAGATTTTGCGTTTCTGTGACATGTTTACCCCGAGACACATTTAGCCTGTGATACGTTTAGATTGAATGTGTTTAGGGTTCATAGTGAGTGCTAAACATGTTTAGAATCCAACACGTTTCAGAGAATAAGCTTAATTTTTAAACACCTGAAGAAAAGAAAAGAGAAATGTTGCAACATTCGCCTGCCTGCTTACTGAAACATAACGCTCAAGCTACGCTCGGCATGAGAATCGATAAATCATCATCATCTCAACGGGTCATCGAGATGATTTTCATCGAGATGATTTGAGGAGCAATGATGCCATAATTTCAGTCATACTGAAAACGGTCATTTTGAAGTCTCAGAATCCGTTCCAATTATATACATTTTGGGCTTTACTTTCTACCCATGGTGTGAATATTTGAAGTGCTGGCCAATATGATACAACAAAAATTTGCTTCAATTGAATTACACACATTAAAGTGTAAACTACTGCGCAGGAAAGGCTGTTATACCTACAATGGTTTTGAATAAACACCGAGGTCTATATTTGTGCATATTTAATGAAACCCCGCCCATTTCATTCTAAACAAACTGATGAATTTAAACACATACAAAACATGTTTACAAGCAAACATGTTTAGAAATATGTTTGTAAGCTAAATTGGTATCCCTTTAACATGTCAAAAAGCTAAACGTGTTGCGATCAATGCAGGTTTGAACTGGTTTGAACATTCAAATACACCAGAATGTGTGTTCATCATTTTAGTACGTTTGCTACCTGAGCAATTTTACTTGCCATGAGGGGCTAAACGTGTGGAGCATTTTTGATACCTTTGTAAAGTTACGTATTACCAAAATGCGAATTATTTTAAACCCTTTTAATTATGTGTTTATGCCATATAGCAAAAACGCTCTCCAAGGAAGGCCTATATGCCTACGTGGAAGCCTATCATGACTAGCTGCTTAGCTTTTTCATACCAATAGCAAACGTATTCAATTGATGTAAACACATTCTGGTGTATTCAAATGTTCAAACCAGTTCAAAACACGTTTAGCTTTTGACATGTTAAAGAGATAGCATTTAGCTTCAAACATATTTCTGAACGTGTTTGCGTGTAAACATGTTTTGTATGTGTTTAAATTCAAAACTGCATTTCAAACAAGCACAACAAATCTCAACCCGTTTAGCTTTTTGACATGTTAAAGAGGTAGCCATTTAGCTTCAAACATATTTCTAAACATGTTTGCGTGTAAACATGTTTTGATTGTGTTTAAATTCAAAACTTCACTTAAAACAAGCACAACAAATCTCAACACGTTTAGCTTTTTGACATGTTAAGGAGATACCCATTTAGCTTACAAACATATTTCTAAACATGTTTGCGTGTAAACATGTTGTGTGTGTGTTTAAACGCTAAGCGTCGTTTTTACAGTGTAGTTTTTGATGTTTGTTGTACTTTGCGTGTTCATGTCGTAATTTCAGATGTTAATGCGTTTTTGTGGGTTTTTTCGTTTTACTCTGTGCCTACATACATATAGTTGTTTTTTTACCTGTGGAAATTTAATTTCCTAGTTTTAAAAGTTTTGACAATAAATGCTGGCAATCTATCTATCTTTAAAATGCATTGTTGTATTTTATGATGAATACCATCCCACATTATAAATAATACACCCATGTAGTTTTGCAGACCCCCCCCCCAAAAAAAAAACAACAACAAACAGTCAAACAAACAAACACAAAAACCATCGTATTCTTGTGAGCATTGTTTTGTTGTGCTTAGCTAATTTTGTGCATAAAGAGAGGATACCTTTGATAATTACTCCACAAATTAATGACCATAAAACTTACTTGGTAAAGAGCACTGGATAACTGCTGATTAATCTAAAACATTGTTAGAAATGACATTATTTGAAGAAATGTAGTTTTGGAGAAAGAGGTAACATTCTCTCAAAAAATTTGAGTCTGAGAAAGGCTTCAGGCATGAAGCTTTTCTCAGGCTTCTGAAAACACTCAATTCTATGCAACAAGGGTGTTTTTTCTCTCAATAACTTCCTTGCAACTTCGATGACCATTTTGAGCGCAACATTTCACAGATTTGAAATTGTTTGCATATTCTGGGATACACTGTTTCGTTGAGTTTTGTTTATTATGAACTGTCGCTTGAGGGCGCTATACTTGGCCACCGTTTTCCGATAAATGCTTCAGTAACTGTACTTTTCGATAGCATTACTGGTGTAAAAGGTTATCTAAACTACTAAATTTTGTACTGATACTGCTTAGATTTACTTATCGGCGTTTAGGGTGAGTGTTATAGAAGTGTATGTTGGATGTTGTAAATCCGTTTTATAAGGTTTCAAGTTACAATTTCTGCTTTATGTAAGAATTTATGAATTCTAGAGCAAGTTTCTTCGAGTCCAGAATTTGTTTACTGTAATTCAGTTGTGCATGATCTTATTGATTTTAAGGTGATTATTGTAGTTTCAGGGTAAATTTAGTACATGTAGTATATGAGAGGTTCCTGTATTTAGAATGTTTTCCTTATTTGTTTAGGGGATTACCGTTTTGATTACTGAACTGTATGCTGTTTAACCGGACTGAACTATTGTTGCTGTACTGTTACTGATCTGCTAGTTGTATCCGGTCACAGTAGTAAGTTAATGTTTCCGTTTAAAAATCATTGTTTCTAAAATTACTTTCACTTGCTTCAGATGTTTGGACTGTAATAATCTTTCTGTTTTCACGTGTTAAGACTGTTTAGCAGTACTCTGAGCTATGGAATGTGCACTCATTCATGTACTTGGATTTTGTTTGTTTTTGCAGAATTGAATGCTGATTTATTATTAAAATCTTCATACATTAAAACCGGGTGCGACTCCATTCTTAAATCCTCTGGCCTTCCATACACCAAGCGGGGATACTGTTCTTTGACAATTAATAAAAGTGTACCCTGCCTTCAACTGCAAAGCAAAGTGTAATGTCACAACACAAATCACTATGGTAATGTAGACAACTCATCTTAAGATGGATCTTAATGCTTTGTGAAATCGACCCCTGACCCTTCAAAGGAGGCAATGGTGAAATCTTCCAATTTCGTTTTTCCTTTAAATAGTGATGGCCTTTTTTAAGGTAACATTTGCCTTAACAGCACAAGAACAAGTCTCAGGCATGGACCTCTATTTATGTATTAGTTATTTCCTGGTTTTGGTTTTTGTTTTGTTTTTTTGTTTTTTTTACGCAGAGTGTGAGCCAAACCATTAAAACCTTACACATGGTAAAAAGGCTAGTTTCCAGTCAGGCCCCGAGTGTTACAATAAATTACAGACAATAAAGAATTATGTAATGGTGAGATAAGAACTTATGTGTATAATTGACTGATTTGCTTGTAATGATAAACTATGCCAGTTTGCAATGATGTGCTGAATCTAAACAGTAACCTACACAAACGGTTATGTGCACTGTTCTGATACATAATATTTTATTTTTAATACAGTGATAACAGGGGAGAACATCCTACAAATTCTTATTTATATGAAGAAAATTCTTTGACACTTCCTCAGTTTAGCTTGATTTTCTTTTGAACAAAACTAATTGCAAATAAATGTTCTTGTTATTGCAAAATCACGGTGACTTTTATAAGTCTTTGATATAAGTTACAAGACCAGGGCCTTTTTTCATGGTTCAACTTACCGAATTCTGCGCTTACGATCACCATTCTCCGCTTACTCTGCAAGCGCTGAATTAATGCGCTAGCTGTGTAAGCGAAGAATTGACATTTTGTTGTTCTACCTTTTTAAAAGTTATGTTACATACTGAAAAGCACGACAGCGATATTTGTGTGAAACGGGACAAGAACAAAGACCTTGTAAGTAAAAGCACAGAAGCAATCAATGAAATACATTCAGAATGATATTTAATACATAAATCAATAAGCAGAACAATGAGTTAAAGCAAGATTAATAACGGTAAAGCCCATTAATTACAAAGCAGTTAATAAAGCAGGATTTAAGCAAAACAGAGACAAAATGAATGGTAAGCCGGCAAAGATAAATTAAAGCAAACTAGGTAATATTTACCTTAAGGAGGCTTTAAGAATATGCCTCCGCCCAGTCAGTTCCCTAACAAGATTTATAAAGTGCAGACGTTAGGCCCAGCATCTCCAACAACAGCCCACACCAGATCAGCCCACAGTCACAGGTAGGTTCTGGTAGACATCGACTCGGAAGTTCAGCTCGGAAGCCACGACAGTCCAGAGTCCGGTCCAGCAGCACTGCACTCTTGGCCACGATCCATTGGGTGGAGAGGGAGGTAGTCGTTGAAGATGGAGGAGATGCGGGCCTAAGGCAGCACTATACGGGTCGCACAACCTGTATGCCTGCATGGGCACTGACTGAGGACCACACAAAAGGTGGTCAAGCCTTTTAAAGGGTGTTACCCGCGCGTAGCCATAATAACTTTCCAGAAAAGAAAAAGAACAAGTGGGGAGGGAAGTATGTAAGGAATGGGGTCGTAACAGTTACTAGTGGTCAAGTAAACACAGTGAGTCTGCAATCTGATACTTGCTATAATGGCGACCGCTCTTATACACTTTCTTGTTCCTACGTTATTCTGGACAGTTCATTATATTATTCACTCTGGATTGGTTCAAAGGAGAGAGTACCTCAACCCCATCCACCAAAAAGATTGCTGATTTATATCTAGAAGAAACAATGCCTTCATATGTGTAGTTTCCAAGATCGCCTTGTGTTACTGCCAGACCAGCTATAATGGCGACCGCACTATACCCTTTCTTGTTCCTACGTTATTCTGGGCAGTTCATTATATTATTCACTCTGGATTGGTTCAAAGGAGAGAGTACCTCAACCCCATCCACCAAAAAGATTGCTGATTTATATCTAGAAGAAGCAATGCCTTCATATGTGTAGTTTCCAAGATCGTTTTGTGTTATTGCCAGTTTAGTTTTTACCAACTTCGTCCGACCTTTAAAGGCCCTGTACACGATTGGTAAGATCGAAAAACACAAATGTTCACAGATTCACACATAACTTACATGATTTAAAGTAAGTAATAGTAGAAAGGGTTCCTTAAAATATTTCTGCCTGAAATGCTATCGTTTCTGAGAAATGAGTAAAACAATAGTTTTTATCGCGCGCGATAATAAACTCCATGTTTGAAAAACAGAAAACACATCAGGTCTCTTTTCACTATTTTCTCGTGACCTCGATGATCAATTGAGCTCAATTTTTCACAGGTTTGTTATTTCATGTATGTGGTTGATTACACAAAACATGAACACTGTCTGGGACTATTTTGTCAGCTCTGCCAATCCTGTATAATACCTTTAAGCGGTTGACCTCAACACTAGCATAATAAGTTGCAAGAATTGTGGGGCGATTTTACAGTAGACAAAAACGTGGCGAAGCCTTACAGTCAGAAACCGTCTCATACCTAACTAATTATCAAGTATAGTTTTCTTTATTTACATTGTATAAATCGACAAAGCTGTTAAACCAGAATTAATGAAGTTTACTTAAAATATCAACTGATCATCGTGTTCGCAAGATTTGCTGTGGAACTCTGATTATTTAACTTGTGAGTCTTGTCGATCAAGATTGAGTGAACTTTATCAATGAAATCGATGGATCGACGGTTTTGCATTATGAAACAAACTGGGAGGAAAGATTGAGTATGAAGACTTTAAACTAATCTAAAGATTAAGGCACGTCACAATATGCAAATTGTTACGATGACCGATCACGATACAATGTATCCAGATCTGGATAGAGTGATAATCAGTATTTATAATTTGTTACGTGGAATTCAGCAGGGATAGAGGGCGGTATTTGTGCAATTGCCTCGACTGACTTGAATGTCCACAGTAAGTTCTATGACATCATCAACATTAAACTTCAACAAATCGGTTATTGTGACACCATAGAAACATGGTGTTCGTGTAACTGATCATTGATGTGTGGGTATTTTTTATTTATTTGGGCTACTTGTAAATATTTTGTCGTGTAAAATCAAGGTGACATTAAGACCAGTTGTTGTCAAAATCATCCTCGTTCGGCCTCCGTTAGTAAATTGACAAACAAGCAACTCTGATGACAAACATTCGGCAATCTTTTCAGTTATTTTGACTTAAATACCATAAAACTTGTGAGTGAGTCAAACCTTTTCAAGTGGAACAGTTGACCGATATTTGAACCGTTATTTGATTATGATCGAGTTGTAAAAAAAAAACACCCTACATGTACATGGATTCGTCCGTCTGCCTTTCAGCTCAAAGCTCATTACTATTAGACCAAAAGTACAGTATGTTCCCAAATGCGGAAGTAACCAACACTGTGCGTATACTGTGCTGCGAATCTGAATAAATTGATTTAATTTGTTTTCAATTCATAGTCAAGTGAACTTCATTGAGTAGGACCTCGTGTTACAACTATTTATTGCTGATGAGACCACAGTCGCCCCATAGTATTGTCTATATAGTATAGTTTTGCAGCGCATGAAGATGTCAAGACTATCACTGTTCATCGTTGGAATACTCTTAAAAGGTAAGTTACCCCATCTTGTGCAGTGGTCCAGTGAAGAGGTTCTACCTTGTTTCTGGACTAGGCGAAGTTCTGCCAGTTTTCCCCTTTCCTTCTCATTCCTATCTTTCCTTCTATTTCTTCTCAGTTAGTCTAGACCCTATTTACTTGAAACTTGCCCTGGACCCTCCCTGGATCATCTGAGCTCCGCCTCTCCGAAGGGTACCGGAAATAAACATGTTGCAGGGCATGGCCGCCTGGTAGTACAGGATCCCGAACTCAGTGGTAATGCTCTGAGAGGCTGATCTATCAACAGGT
This sequence comes from Leptasterias polaris, assembly GCA_037783415.1. Taxonomy (NCBI): domain Eukaryota; kingdom Metazoa; phylum Echinodermata; class Asteroidea; order Forcipulatida; family Asteriidae; genus Leptasterias; species Leptasterias polaris. The sequence goes on from JAZGTN010000009.1 coordinate 12,050,132, forward strand.
GAAAAATGTCGAGGTGGTTGTACTGCCATGGACATGCATGGATTGGTGGTCCGTGCAGCCACTTTCGGTTGCATTCCTGAGGCCATCGGGGTGACATTGTTACGACAATGTGTTCGCACGAGTTCAGTTGGTTCCTCTGAGTGTTTTGGGCGGACTTCAAACCGAAGACTAGCTGAGACTCTTTTTCTCCAATAAATGCAAAAATCATGACTACACAAACAAAGAATAAAGAAACCTTACCTGCTCGCGCAAATCCACCTGCCCGTGCGCGGCGTTCAAAGCCTCTTGGTATTGCCTTTTCCAATATCAGGGGCTTTCGTTCCAACTTCACTTCCGTTCAGTCTTTTGTTCTCAACAACTCTCCTGATTTTCTAGCTCTATCTGAGAGCAGACTGAATTGTGACATTTCTTCAGACTCTTTCAAGTTACCAGGATATATCTTTCATCGCCTTGACCACCCTCCATCACATGGTCTGGGTGTCTATGTCAATGAAACTCTCCCCTTAGCCCGTGAAAGCAATTTGGAATGTAACAACCATGAATACATGTGCTTTCGTCTTTCACTTCTCCATTCAACAACCTACCTGTTCTTCCTGTATCGTTCACCTTCATCATCATCCTGCGCTGTGCTTGATGCTATCTCTGATAGCATTGACTCTGCTATTTCTCAGCACCCTTCTGCTCAAGTCATGGTATTTGGTGACTTTAATGTCCATCACAAGGAGTGGCTGACCCATTCTCGTAATATTGACATTCCTGGTATAGCAACACATAATTTTTCAATCTCCCAAAATCTTACTCAGATCGTTTCATCACCTACTCACATTCCGGATCGTGCTTCCGATGGAAGGTACTTGCTTGACCTCTTCTTGTGTTCTAACCCAGATGACTGTGTTGCCAAAGTCTTGCCTCCAATTGGTAACTCAGATCACTCGATTGTCTCTGTTTCCGTCTCATATTCTTCTCCAACAACTACATTTCAGCCTTTTCATCGTACTGTTTTTCAGTTTGGAAAGGCTGACTGGGATGGTTTTCGATGTTTTCTCGCAGATGTGCCGTGGTCGTGGATTCTAAGTCTTGGTCCTGATTTGGCGGCAGATGAGTTATCCCAATGGATTAACCTTGGTATGGAGATTTACATCCCCTCACGTACCTACCAGATCAAGGCCCATTCTCAACCTTGGTACACTCCGGCCTGTGCTGCAGCAATTGCCCATCGTAACCATTTTTTTAAGAAGTATCATCTTTTAGGAACTTTGGACAGTAAGCGTCTTTTCCATGAAGCTCGAAATCGATGTAAGAGAGTTTTAGAGGATGCTAAGAAGCAATATGCCAACTCTGTTGCTAGTTCTATTTCATCACAGCGGCTTGGTTCAAGGGACTTTTGGCGAATTGCCAATAGTGTACTGAACCGCAACAAGTCCTCCATTCCTCCTCTTTTTCATGGACCCGAAGTTCTTACTTCTCCTCAAGATAAGGCAAACCTTTTTGCTGACAACTTTGCATCTAACTCCACACTCAATGATGAGGGGCATCCACCTCCTGCCTTTCCATCTCGTACAGCCACTGTTGTATCTGAACCTCTTATCACTCCAAAGAAGATTGCCCGGATTATTAATTCCTTGGATGCCTCCAAGGCTACTGGCCCTGATGGAATCCCTGTAATTGTTTTGAAAATGTGTTCCCCTGAACTTTCACCCATTCTTGCCAAGCTGTTCAATATGTGCTTGGCAGTCTCTGTGTTTCCTTCATCCTGGAAAGTGGCATCCGTTGTCCCTGTCTTTAAGGGTGCTGGTGAGCGTTCTGAAGCTACTAATTATCGTCCTATTAGTCTGCTTCCCATAATAAGTAAGATCTTTGAATGCTTCGTCAATCAACAGCTCCTTGGATACCTGGAGGACAATGACCTTCTAACTGACTGCCAGTTTGGGTTTCGCCATTCCCGCTCAACCGGTGACCTGCTTTCCCTAATTACCGATCATTTTAGTAGGGCTTTAGATCGCAGGGGTGAGGCTCGTGTTGTAGCATTGGACATCTCCAAGGCCTTCGACAAAGTATGGCATACTGGCCTGCTCCACAAGCTTCAGTCATATGGTGTGTCAGGAAGAATGCTATCCATAATCTCTGCTTTCCTTTCCAATCGCAAGTTGAAGGTTGCCCTTGAGGGTCAATCTTCTCCTACCTGTTCTATCAATTCCGGTGTTCCGCAAGGCTCAGTACTTGGTCCCACTCTCTTTCTTGTTTACATTAATGATCTGCCCGATGAAGTTTTGTCTCAGCTCGCCATGTATGCTGATGATTCAACTCTCTTCTGTGTTTCCCCTAACTCTTCCAACACTTCTCGCTGTGAGGTTGGTGTCTCACTAAACACTGACTTAGAGAATGTGCTAAAGTGGGGGAATGATTGGCTAGTAACCTTCAATGCAAAAAAAACTAAACTTCTGTCTCTGTCTCGCTCAAGAGATGTTACATTTCCATCTATTCATATGGGTCCATTGACTTTGCCTGAGGTAGCAGATTTTCGCCTTCTTGGACTTGACATCTCCACCAACGCCAGTTGGGAAAGGTATATCTCAGGCATTGCAAAGAGTGCTTCCATGCGAGTTGGCTGTCTTTACCGAGCTCGGAAGTTCTTACCTCCTGATGCTACTCTCTACCTGTATAAGACAACTATACGTCCCCTATTGGAGTACTGTTGTCACATCTGGGCCGGAGCTTCTGCCTGTTATTTATCTTTACTAGATAGGGTGCAGAAGCGTATTGTTAATCTTGTTGGTGAAGTGTTGGGATCAACGTTACAACCTCTTTCCCACCGTAGGTCTGTAGCCAGCCTGTGTCTTTTCTACAGATATTTTCATGGTAAATGTGCCACCAGTGTGTCCGACCTAGTTCCTCCTGTCAGAGTGTTTGAGCGTGAAACCAGACTTTCTGCTTCTTCTCACCCATACACTCTTAATTTGCTGAGATGTAGAACAAAGAGCCATTCCAACAGCTTTATTCCACGTACTGCATCTCTTTGGAACTCCTTGCCTGGTGCATGTTTCCCTCCATCCTACAATCTAGACAGTTTCAAGAGGAATATCAATTCCTACTTCCAGCTCTCCTGAGTTCTTTTCATGTTTTATAATTTTCCTCTTATAGCCCCTTACCAAGAGTGGCTTTTAGCCTTGTTTGGGGCGAACTTGCATAAAAAAAAAAAAAAAAAAAATTGAGTGAATATTGTATAGAAGATTTGTACACAAAAAACATTATTTCATCTTCAAAACGATTTTGTATTTAGCACTTTGTATTTTGCATAGTCTTGCTTAAAAGGAAATTAAGGAAATTGTACGTTTTGTGCTTTACCAATAGTTTTCTCAAATAATCTAAAGCACCATAGTTTACCAATGCCAATATAGCACGGCTGTAATGAAATGCTAAGGCTGGTAAAAGTGATATGACGCATGCATTCTGTATAAAAAGCTCTCAACTGAAATATTTATCCCATTGAATGATATTCATGAGGCCCATAATATGATGTTTTGTAAAATAAATCGGTCTTTGTTCTTCTGCCTACATTGTGTTTGGTTATTTCTGTAAAAAATTTGACTTTTATTTTTTACTTTATTATTTGAGAATTGTTAGACCTATTTACTAATCTAATAAGGATTATTGCTAATTCCTTGTACTTCATATTACTGACAATTAAGCTTCCTTTGTGTTTTAATCAAGTTGAAGGTATTTCTGCAGAGGTGGATGTAGTCATCAGCAGTGGTCCATGGGTGGCCAGTGGCACAGATACAACATTGACATGCACATCAACTTCATCTAGTCTGCCAAGGGAAGTCATCTGGCTTAAGGGTTCCTTTAATGGTTCTTTTAATGACGCTGATGCTATCCTTCGATATACCCTTAACCCACCTGTCATATGGAATCCTTCCGTGGATCAAGACCATTATGAATTTGATCAAACTCTAAGTGGTGTTCCTCTCACCATTAAATTAGTTTCATTGGATGATGAAGCTCAATACTGGTGCCGTTTGAATACTGCAGGAGTCGGGTACGAGGTTGGTACAGCTGTGATGAGAGTAAGACGTGAGTTTTGTATCTTCGTTTTTAATTCCATTCATTTATTTACACTGTCTGTCTGAGATCACCGGTTTGGTCCTTAACAAGCGTATAGCTAGAATCTTTGGGGACGAATAATATCAAAACATTCTTAGTTCACATACACATAAATGTAAGTTATATCCTTAGCATTTTGTTTACATAATTACCACAGTAAGTGCAAAATGAACGTCTCATCAATCTCAGCAATGATTAATCATTTAAATGTCGGATTAATTTGTGTCGACAGCAACAATTATGTGATGTTGGAATAATCATCTTCCTCCGTTTCCCAAATCCCTACATTTTCCAGCATTATGTCTTAGGGATTGTTCACGTCTTTCATTCCGTTGAATATTTCTCTGGGCAACTGTCTCGGAAATGAGTCTCTTGCATGGTTTTACAACCAAAGTGAGTTTCCCTCGAGGACAGAAATCAATGTCTGCACTGTAAAAAAAATAATAATAATAAAATTCAGCAACTTCGGGGGGTTAAACGTCTTTGTTCCGACCATCCCTATGTTCATACACCCATATAAATGTGTGTTTCTAATCATAACCGTAACCCTAAACATCACACTATAACCCAAGCGTTTAGATCACGAGGGGCTATCGAAACATAGAGTTGTTGGACATGGGTATGTCGGAATACAGAGTACTCTCTCCAGGTGTGGCGCGACTTACCTTGGTGTTATTAAGTGTTTTTACACAAAATTAATGTGTAAATTGTGTTACGTATTTATTACGTAAATGTGTATACAGTGGCGTGCAGTTTGTTGTACTTTACATGATGCCCATAAACCATTTCACATATATATATATTTGTTTAAATCGTATACAAATCATTTGCCAAATGAAAAACGAACGCCAATGAGTTATGGTTTGCGCAGAAGTGAAATGTCAACCCCTGTCGATAAAGTAGTTGTTCAGGCTGTTGAGATATCAATTCATGTTAAAGAAATTATCAACTTTGTTTAAACTATGTTGAATCAAACCACAGTGCCACCAAATGCAGTTGCTGTATCCTACCTGGATACCTCATACAGCATGGACTCCACTCCAGTGTCAGTGGTAGCTGGAAGTGATCGTTCGTTTACATGTAAAGCAAATGGCATTAAACCAGAAGCCATCTTCACATGGACATATGACAGCAACATTATACAAGGAACTCCACAAGAATCCACTACAAATGCCGATGATGCCAGATTGTTTGACAGCTCTAATGTAGTTACCATTGACATCCATGAGACCCCTGCACAGCAGCCCTTGAAGTGTGGCGCTACCAACAGACAAGATGAGTCCACAGACACAGAAGTTGAGATTAATCTAGTGCTACAAGTAAAAGGTGGATTCGAAAAATGTTTAAATTTTCCCTTTAAATGAAATTAATGTACAAGTGGAAAATGTAATGCTGCTCTATTACCCTGTTCAGCTCACATTCATCAGCATCTTGCATTGCTAAGTGGTTTTCTTTCATATTACTATATTGTTACAAAAGTTACATATTATTCACCATGTCTTTGCAGGTTGTCAAAGCATCAGATACAATGATCCCATCTTAAACAAAATGGTAAAACAAGCTCTATACCATTTTAAACTCATTTTTTCTTGTCTTATTTACAGTGCCTCCCAAGGGATCTTTGATGTCACTTTATGACTCAAGCATGGAAATCATCAGACCTGAAACTCCATTGGCTGTTGATGAAGGAACACCATACACAATTACATGTAAGGTACAGGGTAGCAGACCAGCTGTGTCTATTCAGTGGATGGTAGATGGTGCACCACACCAAGTTCCAGATGCAACCCATAGTGAAGTCAACGGATTGATTGACACCCAGGGTATGTTGACATTCACCTCTACACGTGACAACCACAGCAAGAATGTGACATGTACAGCAAGTACAGCAGAGTCGCAGTCTCCTCACCCGTTTGTCACGACTAGTTTGGATGTCGCAGGTATGTACATGTACCCCATGTCAACGAATATGGTTCAGCGCTCTTCGACACGTGCGTAAAAAAAAATACCTAGGGCCTACATAGTTGAGCTTTTGTAGTTTTGGGAATCTAACTTTTTTAATATAAATTTCACCACACTGTCATCACCGATGTATAGCTTGCTGAATTGTAAAGGGCATTGCTCTTTTGAGCTCATTGGAGCATTTCTTTGTCGGTGCCCGAACTCACAGCTATTTGCCATCAAAAGTGTATTAATCTATTGAACTTGGACAGGTTCACAAAGGCACTCAGAACGTTTCCTCTGAGATAGGCCAGTAATATTTTGGCCTACAAAAAAACTAATAAAGTAACAGCAATTAGAGGAAAACAAAGATAATGCCATGGCAATTGTCACAGCACAGCTAGTACATCACTAATCTGTGGAGTCCACAAGAAGCTGGAAAAACGGAAATGCGGCATACCGTTAGGCCAAACATGGGGCCTCCTTATAATATTAACAGCAAAATGTGTCCAACGGTGGGCACACCGGGAATAATGAATTGATTAAATTGTAAATATTTTGTTCTTCTATTTTTTGTATTTGTTCAGTAGCCTAAAATATAACAATCAGAGTTTGCAAACGGGTAAACGTTTGATTTTTTGGAACATTGTTATGTTGGCTTCGGATTCATACTTTGTACCTAACCATTTTCATTTAATAGTGTTTGTCATTATTGATATATGACATTATTGGATCCTTATAATTGAAATTTGCTTTCCACAAATTGTCAAATCGTAAGACTGACAATTTTTGAGGCAAACAAATATATTCTTCCATACAGGTCCACCTGACACCCCTGTGATATCAGGTAGTCTTACAATGACTGAGAATGTGACTACTACACTGACATGCACAGCAGACCTGGGATATCCTGAAGACTGGTACTTGGCGTGGTCTAATGAAGGCACTCCTGTAGAGAATCAACCTGATACTACGCCAGTCCCATCAGGAACCAGTCAACGTTTCATGTTTACAAGTCAGCTTGAGTTTACTCCTAACAGACAAGACAACACACACATCATTACGTGCACTGTAGGTAGAACCTCATGGACTTCAACACCATTACCAGAGAAGACATTCGGTCCTATCAATGTCCAATGTAAGTACTTAAACTCATACAAACGATCACTGTGGTTTTTCTCTAAAAGGCAAAGTATACCTATGGTTTTTGTATCCGTTGATTAAATTCTATATAAATGTAGATATATACCATAAAACAAACTGTGAAAGTTTCATTTGTAGCGGTGGTAGCGTTTTTGAGATATCGCCAAAATTCTTGAGCGGTTGTGTCCGTGCAGGAAGAATAATCCGTAATTGGAACACACAATCTGAGAAACGACTCATGCAGAAACGTGTCTCAGATTGAAATGGTTTTGAATCCCAATCTCTACAACCACATTCATTTAAATGGAATTGTTTCTCAAAATGGTATTCATTATCAACAGATGTTTACATTGGTTTTTCGGTCATTAGTTTTTGGGAGTAATTTTCAAGGGCATTAATGCACATCACTTATGCGTTCTAGGGACAACGGGGGTAAACAAAATGTACAGATGTAACAGTGTGTACTAATACTCAATTTAGTTTGTATAAATTGCTAATTTATATATGTTGTATATCGCAACTTTTCTTTTTGGTCATACGGTACAAACGAATACCAAACATGAGTAAAATATAACGTGTGACTCTAATTACCTAACATATTTAAAATCAATCTGTACTCTGTAAAAATTGATAGGATTCCAGATTTCTACTTGAGGTAATATTCACATCTAGCCGGTCCGTAGGCTTTGTTGATGGTTATTTTCTTGACTTTCAAAAATTCGGGTTTAAAATGTAATTATTGGGGTTGCATGGTTGGTAGTGCGTAAAGCACTTGCCTCCACCAATGTGGCCTTGGTTCGATTCCCGGCTAAAGTAAATTTCTGTCTAGAGTCCTGTGTTGGTTTTCTGCTGTGCCAAGAGGGTTTTTCTCAGGGCCCCCCGGTTTTCTTCCATCCGGAACAATCAAACATTTTTGACTTCTGGATACCGTGTTCATGTATGAGTTCAATTGTCATTGTGAGTTGATGTAGCTAGCTAGGCTGGCAAAAGACACCCTTGCATGTCTGTGGCTGAACACGTTGGGACCGTTGTCATATCACGTGGTTGACATTGTAAACGGAGAACACTGACTTTGTTTTGCCACCAGATGAGACCAATATCACAAACAAGCACCAAACTGAGGTTAGTTTCAATAGTGGTTCGACTGCAATCCTGACCTGCACTGCAAAGGGCAACCCTTCACCTGTCATTACATGGCTCAATCCTGACAATGAAGAGATCATCATCGGTGGAAATAATGACAAGTACATGGTGGAAGTATCATATTCAACATCTGATGCTGATATGACCATTGGAAATGTGACCACCAGCAAACTGAGTATCCGGGCAGTGGACGCTCAGGTGAACTATGGGGTGTATATCTGCAACAGCAACAATGATTTCGGAAACCCAGACTCGCATGAAATCATTCTCAATGGAACAAGTAAGATTAAATTTAGGATTGGTAAGGCTGTAATGACAATCTGTCCATATATAATGGTAGATAAACTTGTCATATCAAAGGATCAAAAATTGTTTAAGAAAATTAGTACCGTAACGAGTCCTAATTGGCTGGTTAACACGTCATCCGTCGGTCAAATACTTTGTCTACAGTTAAACTGATGTTAAAGTTAGATCCACTGGGAATCTCGCATTGCTTTGGCATTGTACTTTTAGTTTTCCGGTTTGGTGATGACTTTATTATTTACGATTAATAGTACGATTATCTTAACTGGCTTGACATTCTGAGGATATTAAAGCAAGGTTCTTTGCGTTACCGTTTCGTTGGTGAAATCTTAGGAGTACCAAACAAGCCAACCGGTGTCGTACTGACTGAGCGGACTTCGACCTCATTAGCTGTAAGATGGAGAGCTGGTTATGATGGCGGTGAGCCCCAGTGGTTTCATGTCGGCCACAAGAAGACTGCAGACTCCTCAGTGACAGTCAGCGATAAGATTGATGGAGCAGTGACTACATACAACGTGGATGGTCTTGAGTCATACACGAAGTACGAGATCAATGTCTATGCTGAGAATGACCTGGGGAGAAATCCAAGTCCTGACAGCGTAGTGGAATACACATTGCGTAAGTTTTCAATTGTTCTGTTTGATAACTTTGAATCATACCTGCGTCTTAATTTTTTTTAAATCATGATTGAAAACGTCAGCATTCTCACACTGCAGTTTCGATAACGGTCATGGCTTGCTCCCATTATAAAACATCAGGGCAGATCCATGTAAGCGTTACAGGTGTAGTTACTTTCATTTCAAATGATTTGCATATAAAACTGACCAGATACAATTTTGTCTAGCCATATTTATAGACATAGTGGTCTTAAATTTGTATTGATTTTATAATCAATCATTTATGTCATTACTTTTTTATATCAACATATGATCAACATATGTGTCATCAAGCTGGAGCCCCAACCTCGGATTTAGGTAATTATCTACAACATTAAAAGAAATTGATAAAAACAAACCAGTATTTTTTCGGTTCACAAAAATGGCTCAATTGAATGAAGTGAAAATTTTCGCTAATTTTCTGATATAAATGCAAATGAAATATTCTACAGAATATAACAACTGGACTGTGCAAGAGAACTCCATTCAGCAAGGCACTTTAAACCTTAATTGCTTCATAAAAAGTTGGGTTGGTAGTGCATTCTGCTCTACCAGCCAGGCTCCTAAAGTATGATACCCATGTCTACTTCCCACGGACTATGAAGAGGGTAACCTTGTTTCAGCCCCTGGATAGGGTGGCAACGTGCCCCTGGTGAAGTTGATTTTGAAGTCGACAGCCTAAATGAGATAAATGTAGCCCTCACCTTGAAGTTGCTGTCCAACAACAACAATATCATTTGGTAGCACGGATCATTTTATTATTATTATTTTGTTTGTTTTCTTTCTTCAGATTTCACCTTATTGTATGACTCGAATGAGGGCACAGTGATAATAGATGGATTGGAAGCTAAAGGTGGATGCATACAGCTGGAAGTTAAATATGAAGGCATCGCAGGATGGGATTCTTGCAGAGACTGTATCGAAAACGACGGCACAATTAATCTATCATTTTGGTGTCCACAAACTCGAAAACGCAGAAGGCGGGCTGTTGGAGACGTAGAAGTTGTGCGTGCCAAGCTTTGTCAAATGAATGGTCAACTATGCAGTGATTTCACTGATGTGATGGAACTTGGTAAGTTTACGTGAATGGGAGACGTGCGAGATGACAGCTAAAAAAGCCAGTGTTTTAGAGATGGGTCAGGCCCCCATCAGAATCCTGGTCATTTCTGACCCGGATGTTTTTAGAGTGTACCGACTCACAAAACGAAACCCTGACATCAAATAAATCTAATCAGTTGGGGAGGGGAGGAGGTCACGTGATTAGTACAATATGTATCGTTGTTTCATGTACAAAACAATACTTCTGTTTTACTTTTCTCTTGTAATGTTGTCTTTTTGCACAGAACTCAATCCAGTGACAGACCCGCCTGCACCGTCATCTACCGGAGTTATTGTTGGTGTGATCGTCGGGGTGGTTTCACTAGCTGTCATTGTTTTCTTAATTGGAATGTTTATGGGAAGGAAATTCAAAAATAGAAATCGTAAGTATTGACTTTACGTCTTAATAATTGAGCTAAATACTAATCGGATGAAAAGATGAAAATTAGTTCGATTTTCATGTGATTTCTTTCACTTGCCTTTCAGGTCCAGAGGAAGTACAGCTGACAATGCAAAGGTAGACTTTCCTCTTGCTATTTTGTTTTCCTCTTTTTTCTTCTGTTCAGTTCTGTTTTTGTTATAACAATAATAGGCTCATTTAATTGTAACTCTATATGCCATCTCCTGTCAGCATTGTCCTTCAGCAGTGTACATAGGACAAACTGGACAGTCGCTACGATGAACAACCACAAGTTTGACATCAGAAACAATAACATACATAAACCAGTAGCTGAGCACTTTAATCTACCTGGCCATTTCCTGCACCACCTCAGTGTGGCCATTGTTCAGCAGAGAGCGTTCAGAGACAGGTTTGAAAGGGAAGCTGTTGAACTAAAGATCGTCAAGATACTGAACTGTATCAACCAAGGACTCAATAGGGATCGTGGTTTCCTGTCCCACCACCAGGAATAGATGCTCCTTATCAATTACTCCAACCATTGTTATTGAATTCTTTCACTAGTATCTTTCTTGTATATATACCACGTGTATTTGACTTGTCCCCTTCATCTGATATAGTTGTTGCTACGAAAGCTCATGCAGTTTGTGTATGTAATTAGTTAGTCATTAAGTGCTACCACTATTGTCTTTGTTATAAAAAAAAATGATACAGAAATGGTTTAGATAATGTCATTAGCAATTGAAATTGAGAACCGTAAGACGACTGTAAATTGTAGGAAGAGGTCGGAACGTTTGAGGAAATTAAACTCTAAAGATGTGCAGGTGCAGGACGATTGAAGGAGCTGTGTCGTCATAGTCAAAGCAGGCCTGTGGCTGTACATGGAATAGACCCCTTGCATATGACGTCACACTCTCAAAAAGCACACTCATCGAGGCAGAAGGAGGCAGCTCAATAGACGAAAGCTGTTTGTGCGTAAAAACGTGCGTGAGACCTCTGCGTACCAAAAGCGTGTGACGTCATATCCAAGGGGTATTGTTAACTCTCACCGGGTTACGTTACTGCACCCATGTGCGCACTTCCCCGATAGATTTGGCACAGGGAAGGGAGGGCGCGCACGTACTGTGACTGGGTGAGAGTTCATAATTCCAAGCACAGACACAGGCCTGCTTTAATCTCGACGACATAGCCCCTTTAAGTTTTAAGTTAATTGATATTGACAAAGATATTGACAAAATAGGGAGACCGCCAACATAGGGCTAGATAGCTCAGTTGGTAGAGCGCCGGCACGTTAAACCGGAGCTCGTTGGTTCAAGTCCCGCTCTAGTCAATTTTTCTTTGTTCAACCCAAAATGATATAAATTTAATAACATTTTTAGTTGTAGAATTATTACTAGATAAAATGCCTGACAACAATGTCCAATCTTTCTTCAGAAAACAACGAAGCCGGGAGAACAAACGAAATGATGTTGACGGATTGTCTGACTATCTAGAGGTTTCAGGTACCTATTCAATAACCAGTGCTAAAGCCTGACGAAAAAAAATCTCAAAATTACTACGAATTTTTGTAAATAAAGATAAACAACGTCTTGCAAGAGCTCGATGTGCACGTATTTCGTATACTTCAGTAATATCGTAATAATGTTAGAAGAAGACATCTGATCACCTCCAAAAAGAGGAATCTATTACCATGGTATACAAAACAACTGGTGCATGCTCTACAACGGGATCCATGGGTTGTGTACAACTCGATAGGGGCAAATAACATCCGTATCTCGGGTGTACACAACACCATGGACCCATCACAGTGTTTATGTTTTTTCTCAGACTTGGCCATTGTTGACCAATCAGCAAACAGGACATACGCCAATTTAATATTCAAGGACAAGTCTTTTCCACGAGACATGCTGAAAATTGTAAAGGAGCTTGGACAAGGTGCCTTCGGGCAGGTGTTTCTGGCTGAAGCAAATGGACTCATTAAGAAGTCGAAAATTACATTAGTCGCCGTCAAGACACTCAAAGGTGCGTATAGTGATTTAACAACTCTACACAATGTATGTTTTGTAAAAGACAACAGTTGTGTAAATAAGTTTAATATTTCACTGAGCGAAGGTAACAGTTGTGTAAATAAATATAATAATTAGTTAACTATTTTTCAAAGAAATGTTCGGCAAAGAATAATGATGTTGTTTGATGTCACATAAATAATATGAAAGTTTGCATATTTTGCAAACCCCCCAAAAGACTAATACTAGGCGTGTAAAAGTGTTTATTTCAAGTTTGTCTAAAAATGTTTACCTTCATGAAGTTTTTCAGTTTTGGCATTGCATCCAAACAGCCTGTCGCAATACTATACACAAATATTCTTACATAGTCGTCAAGAACTTAGTCAATGTCTTAGTTAAACAAAATATTTCAAATTATTGATAATTTTCATTTAAAACACTTTTTTCGTAGACGGCGCAAGTCAAAGTGACAAAGATGATTTGATTCGCGAGATGGATTTGATGAAGAAGTTGCCTGAACACAAAAACGTTGTCAGACTTATGGGTTTCTCGATCGAACAAGGTACAAATAACTTTCGGTTTTCCCAATTGTCTTTGAGGAAGTCATTTTTACCAGTTTGGATAACAGAGTGTTTCCGATTTTATAAAGCGGTGCATTGCTTTGTTATTACTGGTTGTTGTTGTTGTTGTTGTTGTTGTTGTTGGGTGTGGTGGTGGTGTTTAGGTTGTTTTTTTATGTTATTCATTCATTGCGCCTTTTGTTGCGTTGTTTGTTTAAGTTGCACTGTTTTGATATTATTATGTTAATTGTTGCGTGGTATGTCAAAACTGCGTTAACGCACAATTTTGCCGTTTCTTTACAGTATCCGTTCGTCTGTTTCGAAATATTGAAAGTAAAGCAAAAATACATTCCTTTTTTTTTTTTTTACTTTTAGGCCTAAGGCTTTTAAATGCTCTGCTCATATTTCTTAGAAGCCTTCGTCAATACGACTGAAATACATGTTATTGCTTAACCCTTCCAGATACTCCGTACATTATAGTTGAGTACCTATCCAAAGGTAATCTGAAAGACTTGCTGAAAGACAGTCGCAGTAAAGAAGGAAGTGTATACGGAAACCTGCATGGTGTGAGTAGGTCACTCACATCTTGGGACCTTATGAAGTTTGCAAATGACGTAGCTGACGGTATGCACTACATATCAGCACAGAAGGTACATGTAAATATAGGGGGTACCCGTGATTTGGGCGGGAAAAACTAGATGGGAAGTGAATGTAGTTGTACTAATTTATTGGTTGTTATAGGACAATTCGCAGTTTTATAAGATGTACTTTTGCTTTTGTTTCATCACAGTGTATCCATAGGGACCTTGCTGCTCGCAACGTTCTTGTTGCTGAAGACATGACTTGCAAGGTGTCTGATTTCGGACTCGCTCGAGATGTGATTGACAATAGAGTATACGAAAGAAAATCTGAGGTTAGTTGACTAAACAGTAAAATCCTGGCACGCGTTTTTATTACTTTTCGTAAAACTACACATTACACTTGAAAAGTGTTCTCATTTTAGCAGGCGTGCATATTATAAGTCTGCTGCCACCTAGCGTCCAGAAAGTCACCAATTAGTTTTGCGAATTGATGGACGAGATGGCACGTTATTTGAAAAGCCTTGTTATGTTTATGAAAATAAAATCAAACTGTGATCCAAAAAATCTGTAGCTTGCTTTTAAATGCTTGATTGTTGGCAGGGACGACTGCCTCTCCGCTGGATGGCATTGGAGTCTATACTTGATGAGATGTACACAACAAAGAGTGACGTATGGTCATTTGGAGTACTATTATGGGAAATTGTTACACTTGGTAAGTTCTTCCTCAAAAATACATGTTGTAGCTATAATGCTTCACAGGGGTCTGACCCACTTCTGGGTCAGGCTGACCCAGCTGACCCTGGTTTTAAAAGAAATGGGATTTTAACCATGCGTCAGTTTGATCCTTTTCTGGGTCATTTTGACACAGATTCCGGGTCATATTGACCCAGTAACGTGTCAGGCTCCAAGAGACCCTAAATCCGAATCAAATCTGACCTGGGAGTCTTGAGGGTGTAAACAGGGGCGTCGATCGCTACTGAAAAGTAGGGGGGACGGGCGAGCAAGTCTTGAAAAAATACATCTTACATTATTTGCACCCCGCACCATTACTTGTACATTTAATTTCTGTGTTACACTTATTCCCTATTTTTTGTTTGACCAGGGAGGCAAGTAATTACAGGGAGTGATATTTAACAATAACATCATCCGAAATGGGGTTTGGGCCTGGGTTTCCCTTATGTAAAACCGAGATTCTAACAAATACAAACATCCTATTCGCAATCCTTTTTAATTGAAACCACATTGCGACAATTTCTTCAGTAAAATTGAGAGAGTTTTTGATGTTTTTTGTTTCTTCTTTCGTTTTTCTTTTATTTTAATTTAGGCCTATATCTTGTTTTTAGAATAAAAAATAATAACACTGAACAAACTGCTCCTATTTATTTTAATGGATTTTACTATATTTTGTGTGTTGTGCAATTTATTGTAACAAAATGTAACACATTTGCACTTGCACGCACACACAGACTTCCTTTGTGGAGGGATCGTGTACCGTACATTATAGCATACACAAACGACACATTGAATGCTAACAAGGTATGTAAGCGGGATGTCTTGGACGAAACTTTTCGTCTATTGTCTGTATTATAGAAACGGAAATAGGCCCAAAATACCATTCTGCGCGTAGTCCATCAGAAAAAAGATGAAAATGAAGAAAACATTTCACCGTTTGTTCGCTATTCTTTTATTTGAACAAAAATTGTAATGAAATATTAAATCAAGAAAATGGTGTATATTTTTATATTTTTTTGCATATTTCTAATGAACAGTCAATCAAAAAGTGGGGGGGACATCTGATATGCTGTCCCCCCCCCCCAGTCTAAAAAGTGGGGGGGACATGTCCCCCCCGTCCCCCACCCATCGACGCCCTTGGGTGTAAAGGAAGTAAAGCTTCTTTAAAACGAAACAGTATAAATCTATTTTGCTCTCTTACTATTTGTCTTTATTCTCGATTCAATTTTATTCGCAGGTGCCCGACCATATCCTACAATGAGTGCTAAAATGATGCTAAATGAGCTTCGTGGTGGGTACCGTATGCCCAAACCAACACACTGTCAAGAGGAACTGTAAGTTAGCTATACCTTTACTGCAAGTGTTATGAACGGGAAAATATCGGGTACATTGAACCCCAAGGTCATTGATCTGAGTTGAGTCTGGGTGGAGTCCCTTATCTGAGCCAATTTGCCCTGAAATCCACATCAACACACAAATCTCAGATACAAAAAGCTGAAATCAAACCGAAAAAACCACAACGACAATAGCAACAACATTAATAACAACAACAACAACAGCAAAGAGACTATCTACTCTCCAAGCTTTTGGTTTTAAACGAAAGATTAAATCGAGAAAAGGGTTCAGAATTACCTGGGATTGTGCATTGCATTTAAAATCTATCCTGGGCACTTCTTACCTATACAAGGATTAAGGCCACGGTGGTGGTTTTTTCTTCGCTTATCGCGTGAAAGTTGACATTTAGGGCGTTTGTAATAAGTATACCGGCATTTCAGTTCAACTATGGTTTCGTGATGATGTCTTTAATAGTTACATTTATTTGGATGTACAAATTGTTTCTTAGGTATCAGATGATGCTAAAATGCTGGGAAGAGCAGCCAGAGAAACGACCAACGTTTGAAGTAATTACACATGAGCTTCACAGTCTAAGAGAATTAGACAAAGTAAGTTTGTATAGAGTTTTTGTCAATCAAAATGATTACAATTTTTATTCAGCTGTGCTGACTAACATTAATGATGATTGTTTTTGTTGTTTTATTCCCTACAGGATTACATAATAGTAACCGCCTACGAGGAAACCATTTATGTGGTCACCATACCTGATGGCGAGCAGGAAAAATGTTAGCCCATTTTGCAGCTGTTTCATATTCCTGATAAACAATTAACCAAACACATAAGTTTTGTAAATTTGGTACGGGCTTTATGTCACCTTAACGTTCATATACTTTAATTAAACAAAATCAAATCGATGACGTTCAAAGACAAAATATATCTTTCTTGGCAAATATTGTTTATTTAGAGCAAGTCTCAAGTTAGGAGTATTAAATAACGGCACATTGAGAAATTTGTTTTGATGTTATTTCATGATATTATGCCTGTCTAACTTGGGTAAATTTCGAGTTTTTAGTGCACCGGTATTTTTATAATGATTGTTTGTAAAGTGCGTGTATATACAGATAGTTGTGGCGTTCTGTAGTCTGGGTCCTTGTTGACACTGGTACCCGATTCGACAAGGCACCGTCACTTATAAGTAATGCATTGTAAACTGACCATGATCATGCCATCATAATAAATCCACTCTTAAAGGCGGGGAGGAATATTTTTTTAAATCGGAACGGTATCATCATGGGTGTTTTGAGAGATGTCTTTTAAAGTTTTGCTGAACATCGACGGTGGCTTGTCAAATCTGGTGACACGGGACAAATCTTAATTCATACTTTTATAACTTTTTCAATTGAAGCATACTCTCAAGAATTATGCAGAAAGATCTGTTACAAAAAAGTATTGTGTTATATGTTGTAAAAGATATAAACAACGTTTGCTTTTTGATAATTGCCTTTATATAGTTTAAGATTTATGTTTTATGCAAAAACTCAAAAGTATTATGATTATTGTTGGACTAAAATCGGCCTGTATGAATGACCATTTATATAACAATAATAATACGTAAAGTCGATGGAGAATACGTACACGATATTGATATTTTTGTACCAGTAGTTTAGTTAATTAATTCATGATGATGTAGTAACATGATGGTTAATTTCATCAATCAAATTTTATCAAGTATTATTATACCACTTTCTGAAATTTGAATATGCTCCAGAAAAATAGCTTGATCTTGCTGATTTTGGTAGAGACAAGCACTAGTTCCTTTCACCGAACATGATAAAACATACTTTTCGTTTTCTGTTTAAGGACAAGTCAATGCTTTTTACTGAAAACTACTAAGTGAGATTGAGTTCACTTCTTTAGCTATTCACAACCACGCTACTGTAGGTTACGGAGTGATGGGTACGGTCATTGACCATAAACTAAAATGGAGTAGTAACACTAAATTACTCTGTGGTAAAGCTAGACAACGGCTCTATTCCCTCAGAAAATTTAAATGGTTTAATGTAGATAACTGTATCTTGGGTTTTTTTTATCAGTCTTTGATTCAAAGCATTCTTACTTTGGTTTTATCTGTAATTTTTGGAGTGTACAACAGAAAATGTTTACAAATTGAAAAGACCTAGGAAGAGTGCTCAGCGCATTGAAGAGGCTATAAGTTCTCTATGAAAAGCAGGTTCTGTTAAAAGCTCATAAAATAATGCATGACCCTTCACACTCACTGCACAATTGTTTTTTATTCGATGGATCAGGTATCCCTCTCCATGTCGCTCCAGACAATATTTTGTTCAGTTAACCCCCTGTGGGAAACACAATACTCCAATTTGCCCCGTTGCACGGGCGTACTCAAGCGGTAGGCGTTTTATGTTGGGGCGTAAATAACTGTGTTTGGGGTGCACAGATCTTGTTCTAATGGTCTGAACAGTTGAATCTAAGTTCACTGAACACACACACCAAAGATGTTAACATTCTGGCTCAAATCTGGCCCAATACAATCCATACACCAAACAGCCATAGACCACAGGCACAACTGCACAAACGAATGCCGCTTTGGCTCCGACCCACATTTGTGACAACTGGCCTACCCGATGAATGACCTCTAGGGAAAAATCGGTTCAGTCACTTGTTAAGGACCGTTCAGGGTTGGATTAAAATTAATTTCAGCGAAATTGAGTTAAAACAAAGTGTTGTAATTAACAAAATTGAAAAAAGTGCCTACGGCTTGAGTACAGCTGTTTACCCCAGGGTTCCTGTAACGTGTTTTTTGCCTCCTCTTGCCTACTAAAAACTCACAAGTCAACCCCTGATCACCTCTACATTGTATCTTACGTTTCTTTCTTTTTATCTCCTGGTGTGCTGTATCTTTCTTTTTTTCAAAGGTAGTATGTTAATGTAGTTTTTGATGTTTGTTGTACTTTGCGTGTTCATGTCGTAATTTCAGATGTTAATGCGTTTTTGTGGGTTTTTTCGTTTTACTCTGTGCCTACATACATATAGTTGGTTTTTTACCTGTGGAAATTTAATTTCCTAATTTTAAAAGTGTTAACAATAAATGCTGGCTATCTATCTATCTTTAAAATGCATTGTTGTATTTTATGATGAATACCATCCCACATTATAAATAATACACCCATGTAGTTTTGCAGACCCCCCCCAAAAAAAAAAAAACAAAAAAAAACAAAAAAAAACACACACATAAAAACCATCGTATTCTTGTGAGCATTGTTTTGTTGTGCTTAGCTACTTTTGTGCATAAAGAGAGGATACCTTTGATAATTACTCCACAAATTATTGACCATCAAACTTACTTGGTAAAGAGCACTGGATAACTGCTGATTAATCTAAAACATTGTTAGAAATGACATTATTTGAAGAAATGTAGTTTATTTGGAGAAAGAGGTAACATTTTCTCAAACAAATTTGAGTCTGAGAAAGGCTTCAGGCATGAAGCTTTTCTCAGGCTTCTGAAAACACTCAATTCTATGCAACAAGGGTGTTTTTTCTCTCAATAATTTCCTTGCAACTTCGATGACCATTTTGAGCCCAACATTTCACATATTCTGGGATACACCAAGTGGGGATACTGTTCTTTGACAATTAATAAAAGTGTACCCTGCCTTCAACTGCAAAGCAAAATGTAATGTCACAATACAAATCACTATGGTAATGTAGACAACTCATCTTAAGATGGATCTTAATGCTTTGTGAAATCGACCCCTGACCCTTCAAAGGAGGCGTGACATGTTTTAATTTCGATTTTTCTTTATAGTATAGTTGCCTTTTCTAAGGAAATGTTTGCCTTAATGGCACAAGAACAAGTCTCAGGCTTGGACCTTTATTTCTTTATTAGTTATTTCCTGTTTTGTTTTTTTTTTTTTTTTTTTTACGCGGAGTGTGAGCCAAATAATGGTGAGATAAGAACTTATGTGTATAATTGACTGATTTGCTTGTAATGATAAACTATGCCAGTTTGCAATGATGTGCTGAATCTAAACAGTAAGCCTACACAAACGGTTATATGCACTGTTCTGATACATAATATTTTATTTTTAATACCATGATAACAGGGGAGCACATCCTCCAAATTCTTATTTATATGAAGAAAATTCTTTGACACTTCCTCAGTTTAGCTTGATTTTCTTTTGAAAGTAAATGTTCTTGTTATTGCAAAATCACGGTGACTTTTATAAGTCTTTGATATAAGTTACAAGACCTGGGCTCGATTTCACAAAGAGTTAAGATTGATCGTAACTGCAAATCCATCGCAGTTGCTTGGCAAACAGTGATGTCACAATACAAATCACTATGGTAATACTGACAACTCATCTTAAGGTGAATCTTAGTGCTTTGTGAAATCGACCCCAGGACCTATTTTCATGGTTCTACTTACCGAATTCTGCACTTACGATCACCATTCTCCGCTTACTCTGCAAGCGCTGAATTAATGCGCTAGCTGTGTAAGCGAAGAATTGACATTTTGTTGTTCTACCTTTTTAAAAGTTATGTTACATACTGAAAAGCACGACAGCGATATTTGTGTGAAACGGGACAAGAAAAAAGACCTTGTAAGTAAAAGCACAGAAGCAATCAATGAAATACATTCAGAATGATATTTAATACATAAATCAATAAGCAGAACAATGAGTTAAAGCAAGATTAATAACGGTAAAGCCACATTAATTACAAAGCAGTTAATAAAGCAGGATTTAAGCAAAACAGAGACAAAATGAATGGTAAGCCGGCAAAGATAAATTAAAGCAAACTAGGTAATATTTACCTTAAGGAGGCTTTAAGAATATGCCTCCGCCCAGTCAGTTCCCTAACAAGATTTTTAAAGTGCAGACGTTAGGCCCAGCATCTCCAACAACAGCCCACACCAGATCAGCCCACAGTCACAGGTAGGTTCTGGTAGACATCGACTCGGAAGTTCAGCTCGGAAGCCACGACAGTCCAGAGTCCGGTCCAGCAGCACTGCACTCTTGGCCACGATCCATTGGGTGGAGAGGGAGGTAGTCGTTGAAGATGGAGGAGATGCGGGCCTAACGCAGCACTATACGGGTCGCACAACCTGTATGCCTGCATGGGCACTGACTGAGGACCACACAAAAGGTGGTCAAGCCTTTTAAAGGGTGTTACCCGCGCGTAGCCATAATAACTTTCCAGAAAAGAAAAAGAACAAGTGGGGAGGGAAGTATGTAAGGAATGGGGTCGTAACAGTTACTAGTGGTCAAGTAAACACAGTGAGTCTGCAATCTGATACTTGCTATAATGGCGACCGCTCTTATACACTTTCTTGTTCCTACGTTATTCTGGACAGTTCATTATATTATTCACTCTGGATTGGTTCAAAGGAGAGAGTACCTCAACCCCATCCACCAAAAAGATTGCTGATTTATATCTAGAAGAAACAATGCCTTCATATGTGTAGTTTCCAAGATCGCCTTGTGTTACTGCCAGTTTAGTTTTTACCAACTTCGTCCGACCTTTAAGCATTTGACCTCAACACTATTAATAAGTTGCAAGAATTGTGGGGCGATTTTACAGTAGACAAAAACGTGGCGAAGCCTTACAGTCAGAAACCGTCTCTTACCTAACTAATTATCAAGTATAGTTTTCTTTATTTACATTGTATAAATCGACAAAGCTGTTAAACCAGAATTAATGAAGTTTACTTAAAATATCAACTGATCATCGTGTTCGCAAGATTTGCTGTGGTTATTTAACTTGTGAGTCTTGTCGATCAAGATTGAGTGAACTTTATCAATGAAATCGATGGATCAACGGTTTTGCATTATGAAACAAACTGGGAGGAAAGATTGAGTATGAAGACTTTAACATAATCTAAAGATTAAGGGACGTCATAATATGCAAATTGTTACGATGACCGATCACGATACAATGTATCCAGATCTGGATAGAGTGATAATCAGTATTTATAATTTTTTACGTGGAATTCAGCAGGGATAGAGGGCGGTATTTGTGCAATTGCCTCGACTGACTTGATTGTCCACATTAAGTTCTATGACATCATCAACATTAAACTTCAACAAATCGGTTAGTGTGACACCATAGAAACATGGTGTTCGTGTAACTGATCATTGATGTGTGGGTATTTTTTATTTATTTGTGCTACTTGTAAATATTTTGTCGTGTAAAATCAAGGTGACATTAAGACCATTGTTGTCAAAATCATCCTCGTTCGGCCTCCGTTAGTAAATTGACAAATATACAACTCTGATGACAAACATTCGGCAATCTTTTCAGTTATTTTGACTTAAATACCATAAAACCTGTGAGTGAGTCAAACTTTTTCAAGTGGAACAGTTGACCGATATTTGAACCGTTATTTGATTATGATAGTTGTAAAAAAAAAAAACCTACATGTACATGGATTCGTCCGTCTGCCTTTCAGCTCAAAGCTCATGACTATAATTAGACCAAAAGTACAGTATGTTCCCAAATGCGGAAGTAACCAACACTGTGTGTATACTGTGCTGCGAATCTGAATAAATGGATTTAATTTGTTTTCAATTCATAGTCAAGTGAACTTCATTGAGTAGGAAGGACCTCGTGTTACAACTATTTATTGCTGATGAGACCACAGTCGCCCCATAGTATGGTCTATATAGTATAGTTTTGCAGCGCATGAAGATGTCAAGACTATCACTGTTCATCGTTGGAATACTCTTAAAAGGTAAGTTGAGTGATTATTGTATAGAAGATTTGTACACAAAAAACATTATTTCATCTTCAAAACGATTTCGTATTTAGTACTTTGTATTTTGCATAGTCTTGTTTTTCCTTTACGAATACTTAAAAGGAAATTAAGGAAATTGTACGTTTTGTGCTTTCCCAATAGTTTTCTCAAATAATCTAAAGCACCATAGTCTATGACAACTTAGCACGGCTGTAATGAAATGCTAAGGCTGGTAAAAGTGATATGACGTCTGCATTATTAATAATAAAAAGCTCTTAACTGAAATATGTATCCTATTGAGTTATAATCATGAGGCCCATATGATTTTTTTGTAAAATAATTCGGTCTTTGTTCTTCTGCCTACATTCTGTTTGGTTATTTCTGTAAACAAGATTGGTTAATTGTATTATTTGAGAATTGTTGGACGTATTTACTAATCTAATACGGATTATTGCTAATTCCTTGTACTTCATATTACTGACAATTAAGCTTCTTTTGTGTTTTAATCAAGTTGAAGGTATTTCTGCCGAACTGGACGTAGTCATCAGCAGTGGTCCATGGGTTGACAGTGGTACAGATACAACATTGACATGCACATCAACTTCATCTGGTACACTCAGAGAAGTCAGCTGGCTTAAGGGTTCCTTCAATGGGTCTGCTAATGATGCTGCAGCAATCGTTTTATACATCTTGAATAGCCCTGTCCAATGGGGTACTTCAGTGGATCCAAACCATTATGAATTTGATCCAACTCTAAGTGGTGTTCCTCTCACCATTAAGTCAGTTTCATTGGATGATGAAGCTCAATACTGGTGCCGTTTGAATACTGCTGAGGTCGGATACGAGGTTGGTACAGCTGTGATGAGAATAAGAGGTGAGATGGTGACATTGGATAACGTATTTTTTTGTGATGTGTATTCAGTGGTGTGCATTACATGATCCACAGTTTGGATTTACTACCGGGACCGTACTTCACAGACAATCCTTCAAAAAGAAGCATTTCAATTCAGAGTTGTCAAGGAAAATAAACGCAAAACGTGTCTAAAACACATGAGTAATGGTTTGCCAAGAAGTGAAATGTTAAGCCCTTTCGGTTTAGTTTTCCACGTTGTTAGATTTTATTTCAATTTAACAAAATCACAACTCACTTTAATTACAGAACTTTGTTTAACTCCGTTCCAACCACAGTGCCACCAAATGCTGTTGCTGTATCCTATCTGGATACCTTGTACAGCATGGAGCCAAATCCGGTGTCCTTGGTATCTGGAAATGATCGTCAGTTTACATGTAAAGCAAATGGCATTAAACCAGAAGCCATCTTCACATGGACATATGACAGCAACATTATACAAGGAACTCCACAAGAATCCACTACAAATGCCGATGATGCCAGATTGTTTGACAGCTCTAATGTAGTTACCATTGACATTGCTGAGACCCCTGCACAGCAGCCCTTGAAGTGTGGTGCTACCAACAGACAAGATGAGTCCACAGACACAGAAGTTGAGATTAATCTAGTGCTACAAGTAAAAGGTGGATTCGAATTATTATTTTTTTTTCCCTTTAAATGAAATTAATGTACAAGTGGAAAATGTAATGCTGCTCTATTACCCTGTTCAGCTCACATTCATCAGCATATTGCATTGATAAGTGGTTTTCTTTCATATTACTATATTGTTACAAAAGTTACGTATTATTCACCATGTCTTTGCAAGCTCTATACCATTTTAAACTCATTTTTTCTTGTCTTATTTACAGTGCCTCCCAAGGGATCTTTGATGTCACTTTATGACTCAAGCATGGGACTCGTCACACCTGAAACTCCATTGGCTGTTGATGAAGGAACACTATACACAATTACATGTAAGGTACAGGGTAGCAGACCAGCTGTGTCTATTCAGTGGATGGTAGATGGTGCACCACACCAAGCTCCAGATGCAACCCATAGTGAAGTCAACGGATTGATTGACACCCAGAGTATGTTGACATTCATCCCTACACGTGACAACCACAGAACGAATGTGACATGTACAGCAAGTACAGCAGAGTCGCAGTCTCCTCACCCGTTTGTCACGACTAGTTTGGATGTCGCAGGTATGTACATGTACCCCATGTCAACGAATATGATTCAGCGCTCTTCGACACGTGCGTAAAAAAAAATACCTAGGGCCTACATAGTTGAGCTTTTGTAGTTTTGGGAATCTAACTTTTTTAATATAAATTTCACCACACTGTCATCACCGATGTATAGCTTGCTGAATTGTAAAGGGCATTGCTCTTTTGAGCTCATTGGAGCATTTCTTTGTCGGTGGTCACGAACTCACAGCTATTTGCCCTCAAAAGTGTATTAATCTATTGAACTTGGACAGGTTCACAAAGGCACTCAGAACGTTTCCTCTGAGATAGGCCAGTAATATTTTGGCCTACAAAAAACTAATAAAGTAACAGCAATTAGAGGAAAACAAAGATAATGCCATGGCAATTGTCACAGCACAGCTAGTACATCACTAATCTGTGGAGTCCGCAAGAAGCTGGAAAAACAGAAATGCGGCATACCGTTAGGCCAAACATGGGGCCTCCT
This sequence comes from Leptasterias polaris, assembly GCA_037783415.1. Lineage (NCBI taxonomy): Eukaryota > Metazoa > Echinodermata > Asteroidea > Forcipulatida > Asteriidae > Leptasterias > Leptasterias polaris. The sequence goes on from JAZGTN010000009.1 coordinate 12,075,463, forward strand.
TATAATATTAACAGCAAAATGTGTCCAACGGTGGGCACACCGGGAATAATGAATTGATTAAATTGTAAATATTTTGTTCTTCTATTTTTTGTATTTGTCCAGTAGCCTAAAATATAACAATCAGAGTTTGCAAACGGGTAAACGTTTGATTTTTTTGAACATTGTTATGTTGGCTTCGGATTTATACTTTGTACCTAACCATTTTCATTTAATAGTGTTTGTCATTATTGATATCTGACATTATTGGATCCTTATAATTGAAATTTGCTTTCCACAAATTGTCAAATCGTAAGACTGACAATTTTTGAGGCAAACAAATATATTCTTCTATACAGGTCCACCTGACACCCCCGTGATATCTGGTAGTCTTACAATGACTGAGAATGTGGCTACTACACTGACATGCACAGCATACATGGGATATCCTGAAGACTGGTACTTGGCGTGGTCTAATAAAGACATTCTTATAGAGAATCAACCTGAAACTACGGCAATCCTATCAGGTCAACGTTACATGTTTACCAGTCATCTTGACTTTACTCCTAACAGACAAGACAACAGACACACCATTACGTGCACTGCAAGTAGAACCTCATGGACTTCAGCACCTTTACCAGAGAAGACATTGGGTCCTATCAATGTCCAATGTAAGTACTTAAACTCATACAAACGATCACTTTGGTTTTTCTCTAAAAGGCATAGTATACCTATGGTTTTTGTATCCGTTGATTAAATTCTATATAAATGTAGATATATACCATAAAACAAACTGTGAAAGTTTCATTTGTAGCGGTGGTAGCGTTTTTGAGATATCGCCAAAAATCTTGAGCGGTTGTGTCCGTGCAGGAAGAATAATCCGTAATTGGAACACACAATCTGAGAAACGACTCATGCAGAAACGTGTCTCAGATTGAAATGGTTTTGAATCCCAATCTCTACAACCACATTCATTTAAAGGGAATTGTTTCTCAAAATGGTATTCATTATCAACATAATGTTTACATTGGTTTTTCGGTCATGTTTTTTGGAGTAATTTTCAAGGGCATTAATGCACATCACTTATGCGTTCTAGGGACAAAGGTGGTAAACAATGTACAGATGTAACAGTGTGTACTAATACTCAATTTAGTTTGTATAAATTAATTTATATATGTTGTATATCGCAACATTTCTTTTTGGAAATAGTCATACGGTACAAACGAATACCAAACATGAGTAAAATGAAACGTGTGACTCTAATTACCTAACATTTTTTAAACCAATCTGTATGCCTACTCTGTAAAAATTGATGGGATTCCAGATTTCTAGAGTCCAGAGTCCTGTGTTGGTTTTCTGCTGTGCCAAGAAGGTTTTTCTCAGGGCCCCCGGTTTTCTTCCATCAACATTTTTGACTTCTGGATACCGTGTTCATGTATGAGTTCAATTGTCATTGTGAGTTGATGTAGCTAGCTAGGCTGGCACAAGACACCCTTGCATGTCTGTGGCTGAACACGTTGGGACCGTTGTCATATCATGTGGTTCACATTGTAAACGGAGAACACTGACTTTGTTTTGCCACCAGATGAGACCAATATCACAAACAAGCACCAAACTGAGGTTAATTTCAATAGTGGTTCGACTGCAATCCTGTCCTGCACTGCAAAGGGCAACCCTTCACCTGTCATTACATGGCTCAATCTTGACAATGAGAAGATCATCATCGGTGGAAACAATGACAAGTACATGGTGGAAGTATCATATTCAACATCTGATGCTGATATGACCATTGGAAATGTGACCACCAGCAAACTGAGTATCCGGGCAGTGGACGCTCAGGTGGACTATGGGGTGTATATCTGCAACAGCAACAATGATATCGGAAACCCAGACTCGCATGAAATCATTCTCAATGGAACAAGTAAGATTAAATTTAGGATTGGTAAGGCTGTAATGACAATCTGTCCATATATAATGGTAGATAAACTTGTCATATCAAAGGATCAAAAATTGTTTAAGAAAATTAGTACCGTAACGAGTCCTAATTGGCTGGTTAACACGTCATCCGTCGGTCAAATACTTTGTCTACAGTTAAACTGATGTTAAAGTTAGATCCACTGGGAATCTCGCATTGCTTTGGCATTGTACTTTTAATTTTCCGGTTTGGTGATGACTTTATTATTTACGATTAATAGTACGATTATCTTAACTGGCTTGACATTCTGAGGATATTAAAGCAAGGTTCTTTGCGTTACCGTTTCGTTGGTGAAATCTTAGGAGTACCAAACAAGCCAACCGGTGTCGTACTGACTGAGCGGACTTCGACCTCATTAGCTGTAAGATGGAGAGCTGGTTATGATGGCGGTGAGCCCCAGTGGTTTCATGTCGGCCACAAGAAGACTGCAGACTCCTCAGAGACAGTCAGCGATAAGATTGATGGAGCAGTGACTACATACAACGTGGATGGTCTTGAGTCATACACGAAGTACGAGATCAATGTCTATGCTGAGAATGACCTGGGGAGAAATCCAAGTCCTGACAGCGTAGTGGAATACACATTGCGTAAGTTTTCAATTGTTCTGTTTGATAACTTTGAATCATACCTGCGTCTTAATTTTTTTTAAATCATGATTGAAAACGTCAGCATTCTCACACTGCAGTTTCGATAACGGTCATGGCTTGCTCCCATTATAAAACATCAGGGCAGATCCATGTAAGCGTTACAGGTGTAGTTACTTTCATTTCAAATGATTTGCATATAAAACTGACCAGATACAATTTTGTCTAGCCATATTTATAGACATAGTGGTCTTAAATTTGTATTGATTTTATAATCAATCATTTATGTCATTACTTTTTTATATCAACATATGATCAACATATGTGTCATCAAGCTGGAGCCCCAACCTCGGATTTAGGTAATTATCTACAACATTAAAAGAAATTGATAAAAACAAACCAGTATTTTTTCGGTTCACAAAAATGGCTCAATTGAATGAAGTGAAAATTTTCGCTAATTTTCTGATATAAATGCAAATGAAATATTCTACAGAATATAACAACTGGACTGTGCAAGAGAACTCCATTCAGCAAGGCACTTTAAACCTTAATTGCTTCATAAAAAGTTGGGTTGGTAGTGCATTCTGCTCTACCAGCCAGGCTCCTAAAGTATGATACCCATGTCTACTTCCCACGGACTATGAAGAGGGTAACCTTGTTTCAGCCCCTGGATAGGGTGGCAACGTGCCCCTGGTGAAGTTGATTTTGAAGTCGACAGCCTAAATGAGATAAATGTAGCCCTCACCTTGAAGTTGCTGTCCAACAACAACAATATCATTTGGTAGCACGGATCATTTTATTATTATTATTTTGTTTGTTTTCTTTCTTCAGATTTCACCTTATTGTATGACTCGAATGAGGGCACAGTGATAATAGATGGATTGGAAGCTAAAGGTGGATGCATACAGCTGGAAGTTAAATATGAAGGCATCGCAGGATGGGATTCTTGCAGAGACTGTATCGAAAACGACGGCACAATTAATCTATCATTTTGGTGTCCACAAACTCGAAAACGCAGAAGGCGGGCTGTTGGAGACGTAGAAGTTGTGCGTGCCAAGCTTTGTCAAATGAATGGTCAACTATGCAGTGATTTCACTGATGTGATGGAACTTGGTAAGTTTACGTGAATGGGAGACGTGCGAGATGACAGCTAAAAAAGCCAGTGTTTTAGAGATGGGTCAGGCCCCCATCAGAATCCTGGTCATTTCTGACCCGGATGTTTTTAGAGTGTACCGACTCACAAAACGAAACCCTGACATCAAATAAATCTAATCAGTTGGGGAGGGGAGGAGGTCACGTGATTTGTACAATATGTATCGTTGTTTCATGTACAAAACAATACTTCTGTTTTACTTTTCTCTTGTAATGTTGTCTTTTTGCACAGAACTCAATCCAGTGACAGACCCGCCTGCACCGTCATCTACCGGAGTTATTGTTGGTGTGATCGTCGGGGTGGTTTCACTAGCTGTCATTGTTTTCTTAATTGGAATGTTTATGGGAAGGAAATTCAAAAATAGAAATCGTAAGTATTGACTTTACGTCTTAATAATTGAGCTAAATACTAATCGGATGAAAAGATGAAAATTAGTTCGATTTTCATGTGATTTCTTTCACTTGCCTTTCAGGTCCAGAGGAAGTACAGCTGACAATGCAAAGGTAGACTTTCCTCTTGCTATTTTGTTTTCCTCTTTTTTCTTCTGTTCAGTTCTGTTTTTGTTATAACAATAATAGGCTCATTTAATTGTAACTCTATATGCCATCTCCTGTCAGCATTGTCCTTCAGCAGTGTACATAGGACAAACTGGACAGTCGCTACGATGAACAACCACAAGTTTGACATCAGAAACAATAACATACATAAACCAGTAGCTGAGCACTTTAATCTACCTGGCCATTTCCTGCACCACCTCAGTGTGGCCATTGTTCAGCAGAGAGCGTTCAGAGACAGGTTTGAAAGGGAAGCTGTTGAACTAAAGATCGTCAAGATACTGAACTGTATCAACCAAGGACTCAATAGGGATCGTGGTTTCCTGTCCCACCACCAGGAATAGATGCTCCTTATCAATTACTCCAACCATTGTTATTGAATTCTTTCACTAGTATCTTTCTTGTATATATACCACGTGTATTTGACTTGTCCCCTTCATCTGATATAGTTGTTGCTACGAAAGCTCATGCAGTTTGTGTATGTAATTAGTTAGTCATTAAGTGCTACCACTATTGTCTTTGTTATAAAAAAAAATGATACAGAAATGGTTTAGATAATGTCATTAGCAATTGAAATTGAGAACCGTAAGACGACTGTAAATTGTAGGAAGAGGTCGGAACGTTTGAGGAAATTAAACTCTAAAGATGTGCAGGTGCAGGACGATTGAAGGAGCTGTGTCGTCATAGTCAAAGCAGGCCTGTGGCTGTACATGGAATAGACCCCTTGCATATGACGTCACACTCTCAAAAAGCACACTCATCGAGGCAGAAGGAGGCAGCTCAATAGACGAAAGCTGTTTGTGCGTAAAAACGTGCGTGAGACCTCTGCGTACCAAAAGCGTGTGACGTCATATCCAAGGGGTATTGTTAACTCTCACCGGGTTACGTTACTGCACCCATGTGCGCACTTCCCCGATAGATTTGGCACAGGGAAGGGAGGGCGCGCACGTACTGTGACTGGGTGAGAGTTCATAATTCCAAGCACAGACACAGGCCTGCTTTAATCTCGACGACATAGCCCCTTTAAGTTTTAAGTTAATTGATATTGACAAAGATATTGACAAAATAGGGAGACCGCCAACATAGGGCTAGATAGCTCAGTTAAACCGGAGGTCGTTGGTTCAAGTCCCGCTCTAGTCAATTTTTCTTTGTTCAACCCAAAATGATATAAATTTAATAACATTTTTAGTTGTAGAATTTTTACTAGATAAAATGCCTGACAACAATGTCCAATCTTTCTTCAGAAAACAACGAAGCCGGGAGAACAAACGAAATGATGTTGACGGATTGTCTGACTATCTAGAGGTTTCAGGTACCTATTCAATAACCAGTGCTAAAGCCTGACGAAAAAAAATCTCAAAATTACTACGAATTTTTGTAAATAAAGATAAACAACGTCTTGCAAGAGCTCGATGTGCACGTATTTCGTATACTTCAGTAATATCGTAATAATGTTAGAAGAAGACATCTGATCACCTCCAAAAAGAGGAATCTATTACCATGGTATACAAAACAACTGGTGCATGCTCTACAACGGGATCCATGGGTTGTGTACAACTCGATAGGGGCAAATAACATCCGTATCTCGGGTGTACACAACACCATGGACCCATCACAGTGTTTATGTTTTTTCTCAGACTTGGCCATTGTTGACCAATCAGCAAACAGGACATACGCCAATTTAATATTCAAGGACAAGTCTTTTCCACGAGACATGCTGAAAATTGTAAAGGAGCTTGGACAAGGTGCCTTCGGGCAGGTGTTTCTGGCTGAAGCAAATGGACTCATTAAGAAGTCGAAAATTACATTAGTCGCCGTCAAGACACTCAAAGGTGCGTATAGTGATTTAACAACTCTACACAATGTATGTTTTGTAAAAGACAACAGTTGTGTAAATAAGTTTAATATTTCACTGAGCGAAGGTAACAGTTGTGTAAATAAATATAATAATTAGTTAACTATTTTTCAAAGAAATGTTCGGCAAAGAATAATGATGTTGTTTGATGTCACATAAATAATATGAAAGTTTGCATATTTTGCAAACCCCCCAAAAGACTAATACTAGGCGTGTAAAAGTGTTTATTTCAAGTTTGCCTAAAAATGTTTACCTTCATGAAGTTTTTCAGTTTTGGCATTGCATCCAAACAGCCTGTCGCAATACTATACACAAATATTCTTACATAGTCGTCAAGAACTTAGTCAATGTCTTAGTTAAACAAAATATTTCAAATTATTGATAATTTTCATTTAAAACACTTTTTTCGTAGACGGCGCAAGTCAAAGTGACAAAGATGATTTGATTCGCGAGATGGATTTGATGAAGAAGTTGCCTGAACACAAAAACGTTGTCAGACTTATGGGTTTCTCGATCGAACAAGGTACAAATAACTTTCGGTTTTCCCAATTGTCTTTGAGGAAGTCATTTTTACCAGTTTGGATAACAGAGTGTTTCCGATTTTATAAAGCGGTGCATTGCTTTGTTATTACTGGTTGTTGTTGTTGTTGTTGTTGTTGTTGTTGGGTGTGGTGGTGGTGTTTAGGTTGTTTTTTTATGTTATTCATTCATTGCGCCTTTTGTTGCGTTGTTTGTTTAAGTTGCACTGTTTTGATATTATTATGTTAATTGTTGCGTGGTATGTCAAAACTGCGTTAACGCACAATTTTGCCGTTTCTTTACAGTATCCGTTCGTCTGTTTCGAAATATTGAAAGTAAAGCAAAAATACATTCCTTTTTTTTTTTTTTACTTTTAGGCCTAAGGCTTTTAAATGCTCTGCTCATATTTCTTAGAAGCCTTCGTCAATACGACTGAAATACATGTTATTGCTTAACCCTTCCAGATACTCCGTACATTATAGTTGAGTACCTATCCAAAGGTAATCTGAAAGACTTGCTGAAAGACAGTCGCAGTAAAGAAGGAAGTGTATACGGAAACCTGCATGGTGTGAGTAGGTCACTCACATCTTGGGACCTTATGAAGTTTGCAAATGACGTAGCTGACGGTATGCACTACATATCAGCACAGAAGGTACATGTAAATATAGGGGGTACCCGTGATTTGGGCGGGAAAAACTAGATGGGAAGTGAATGTAGTTGTACTAATTTATTGGTTGTTATAGGACAATTCGCAGTTTTATAAGATGTACTTTTGCTTTTGTTTCATCACAGTGTATCCATAGGGACCTTGCTGCTCGCAACGTTCTTGTTGCTGAAGACATGACTTGCAAGGTGTCTGATTTCGGACTCGCTCGAGATGTGATTGACAATAGAGTATACGAAAGAAAATCTGAGGTTAGTTGACTAAACAGTAAAATCCTGGCACGCGTTTTTATTACTTTTCGTAAAACTACACATTACACTTGAAAAGTGTTCTCATTTTAGCAGGCGTGCATATTATAAGTCTGCTGCCACCTAGCGTCCAGAAAGTCACCAATTAGTTTTGCGAATTGATGGACGAGATGGCACGTTATTTGAAAAGCCTTGTTATGTTTATGAAAATAAAATCAAACTGTGATCCAAAAAATCTGTAGCTTGCTTTTAAATGCTTGATTGTTGGCAGGGACGACTGCCTCTCCGCTGGATGGCATTGGAGTCTATACTTGATGAGATGTACACAACAAAGAGTGACGTATGGTCATTTGGAGTACTATTATGGGAAATTGTTACACTTGGTAAGTTCTTCCTCAAAAATACATGTTGTAGCTATAATGCTTCACAGGGGTCTGACCCACTTCTGGGTCAGGCTGACCCAGCTGACCCTGGTTTTAAAAGAAATGGGATTTTAACCATATATTGCTGCGTCAGTTTGATCCTTTTCTGGGTCATTTTGACACAGATTCCGGGTCATATTGACCCAGTAACGTGTCAGGCTCCAAGAGACCCTAAATCCGAATCAAATCTGACCTGGGAGTCTTGAGGGTGTAAACAGGGGCGTCGATCGCTACTGAAAAGTAGGGGGGACGGGCGAGCAAGTCTTGAAAAAATACATCTTACATTATTTGCACCCCGCACCATTACTTGTACATTTAATTTCTGTGTTACACTTATTCCCTATTTTTTGTTTGACCAGGGAGGCAAGTAATTACAGGGAGTGATATTTAACAATAACATCATCCGAAATGGGGTTTGGGCCTGGGTTTCCCTTATGTAAAACCGAGATTCTAACAAATACAAACATCCTATTCGCAATCCTTTTTAATTGAAACCACATTGCGACAATTTCTTCAGTAAAATTGAGAGAGTTTTTGATGTTTTTTGTTTCTTCTTTCGTTTTTCTTTTATTTTAATTTAGGCCTATATCTTGTTTTTAGAATAAAAAATAATAACACTGAACAAACTGCTCCTATTTATTTTAATGGATTTTACTATATTTTGTGTGTTGTGCAATTTATTGTAACAAAATGTAACACATTTGCACTTGCACGCACACACAGACTTCCTTTGTGGAGGGATCGTGTACCGTACATTATAGCATACACAAACGACACATTGAATGCTAACAAGGTATGTAAGCGGGATGTCTTGGACGAAACTTTTCGTCTATTGTCTGTATTATAGAAACGGAAATAGGCCCAAAATACCATTCTGCGCGTAGTCCATCAGAAAAAAGATGAAAATGAAGAAAACATTTCACCGTTTGTTCGCTATTCTTTTATTTGAACAAAAATTGTAATGAAATATTAAATCAAGAAAATGGTGTATATTTTTATATTTTTTTGCATATTTCTAATGAACAGTCAATCAAAAAGTGGGGGGGACATCTGATATGCTGTCCCCCCCCCCCCCCCCCCCAGTCTAAAAAGTGGGGGGGACATGTCCCCCCCGTCCCCCACCCATCGACGCCCTTGGGTGTAAAGGAAGTAAAGCTTCTTTAAAACGAAACAGTATAAATCTATTTTGCTCTCTTACTATTTGTCTTTATTCTCGATTCAATTTTATTCGCAGGTGCCCGACCATATCCTACAATGAGTGCTAAAATGATGCTAAATGAGCTTCGTGGTGGGTACCGTATGCCCAAACCAACACACTGTCAAGAGGAACTGTAAGTTAGCTATACCTTTACTGCAAGTGTTATGAACGGGAAAATATCGGGTACATTGAACCCCAAGGTCATTGATCTGAGTTGAGTCTGGGTGGAGTCCCTTATCTGAGCCAATTTGCCCTGAAATCCACATCAACACACAAATCTCAGATACAAAAAGCTGAAATCAAACCGAAAAAACCACAACGACAATAGCAACAACATTAATAACAACAACAACAACAGCAAAGAGACTATCTACTCTCCAAGCTTTTGGTTTTAAACGAAAGATTAAATCGAGAAAAGGGTTCAGAATTACCTGGGATTGTGCATTGCATTTAAAATCTATCCTGGGCACTTCTTACCTATACAAGGATTAAGGCCACGGTGGTGGTTTTTTCTTCGCTTATCGCGTGAAAGTTGACATTTAGGGCGTTTGTAATAAGTATACCGGCATTTCAGTTCAACTATGGTTTCGTGATGATGTCTTTAATAGTTACATTTATTTGGATGTACAAATTGTTTCTTAGGTATCAGATGATGCTAAAATGCTGGGAAGAGCAGCCAGAGAAACGACCAACGTTTGAAGTAATTACACATGAGCTTCACAGTCTAAGAGAATTAGACAAAGTAAGTTTGTATAGAGTTTTTGTCAATCAAAATGATTACAATTTTTATTCAGCTGTGCTGACTAACATTAATGATGATTGTTTTTGTTGTTTTATTCCCTACAGGATTACATAATAGTAACCGCCTACGAGGAAACCATTTATGTGGTCACCATACCTGATGGCGAGCAGGAAAAATGTTAGCCCATTTTGCAGCTGTTTCATATTCCTGATAAACAATTAACCAAACACATAAGTTTTGTAAATTTGGTACGGGCTTTATGTCACCTTAACGTTCATATACTTTAATTAAACAAAATCAAATCGATGACGTTCAAAGACAAAATATATCTTTCTTGGCAAATATTGTTTATTTAGAGCAAGTCTCAAGTTAGGAGTATTAAATAACGGCACATTGAGAAATTTGTTTTGATGTTATTTCATGATATTATGCCTGTCTAACTTGGGTAAATTTCGAGTTTTTAGTGCACCGGTATTTTTATAATGATTGTTTGTAAAGTGCGTGTATATACAGATAGTTGTGGCGTTCTGTAGTCTGGGTCCTTGTTGACACTGGTACCCGATTCGACAAGGCACCGTCACTTATAAGTAATGCATTGTAAACTGACCATGATCATGCCATCATAATAAATCCACTCTTACAGGCGGGGAGGAATATTTTTTTAAATCGGAACGGTATCATCATGGGTGTTTTGAGAGATGTCTTTTAAAGTTTTGCTGAACATCGACGGTGGCTTGTCAAATCTGGTGACACGGGACAAATCTTAATTCATACTTTTATAACTTTTTCAATTGAAGCATACTCTCAAGAATTATGCAGAAAGATCTGTTACAAAAAAGTATTGTGTTATATGTTGTAAAAGATATAAACAACGTTTGCTTTTTGATAATTGCCTTTATATAGTTTAAGATTTATGTTTTATGCAAAAACTCAAAAGTATTATGATTATTGTTGGACTAAAATCGGCCTGTATGAATGACCATTTATATAACAATAATAATACGTAAAGTCGATGGAGAATACGTACACGATATTGATATTTTTGTACCAGTAGTTTAGTTAATTAATTCATGATGATGTAGTAACATGATGGTTAATTTCATCAATCAAATTTTATCAAGTATTATTATACCACTTTCTGAAATTTGAATATGCTCCAGAAAAATAGCTTGATCTTGCTGATTTTGGTAGAGACAAGCACTAGTTCCTTTCACCGAACATGATAAAACATACTTTTCGTTTTCTGTTTAAGGACAAGTCAATGCTTTTTACTGAAAACTACTAAGTGAGATTGAGTTCACTTCTTTAGCTATTCACAACCACGCTACTGTAGGTTACGGAGTGATGGGTACGGTCATTGACCATAAACTAAAATGGAGTAGTAACACTAAATTACTCTGTGGTAAAGCTAGACAACGGCTCTATTCCCTCAGAAAATTTAAATGGTTTAATGTAGATAACTGTATCTTGGTTTTTTTTTATCAGTCTTTGATTCAAAGCATTCTTACTTTGGTTTTATCTGTAATTTTTGGAGTGTACAACAGAAAATGTTTACAAATTGAAAAGACCTAGGAAGAGTGCTCAGCGCATTGAAGAGGCTATAAGTTCTCTATGAAAAGCAGGTTCTGTTAAAAGCTCATAAAATAATGCATGACCCTTCACACTCACTGCACAATTGTTTTTTATTCGATGGATCAGGTATCCCTCTCCATGTCGCTCCAGACAATATTTTGTTCAGTTAACCCCCTGTGGGAAACACAATACTCCAATTGCCCCGTTGCACGGGCGTACTCAAGCGGTAGGCGTTTTATGTTGGGGCGTAAATAACTGTGTTTGGGGTGCACAGATCTTGTTCTAATGGTCTGAACAGTTGAATCTAAGTTCACTGAACACACACACCAAAGATGTTAACATTCTGGCTCAAATCTGGCCCAATACAATCCATACACCAAACAGCCATAGACCACAGGCACAACTGCACAAACGAATGCCGCTTTGGCTCCGACCCACATTTGTGACAACTGGCCTACCCGATGAATGACCTCTAGGGAAAAATCGGTTCAGTCACTTGTTAAGGACCGTTCAGGGTTGGATTAAAATTAATTTCAGCGAAATTGAGTTAAAACAAAGTGTTGTAATTAACAAAATAGAAAAAAGTGCCTACGGCTTGAGTACAGCTGTTTACCCCAGGGTTCCTGTAACGTGTTTTTTGCCTCCTCTTGCCTACTAAAAACTCACAAGTCAACCCCTGATCACCTCTAAATTGTATCTTACGTTTCTTTCTTTTTATCTCCTAGTGTGCTGTATCTTTCTTTTTTTTAAAGGTAGTATGTTAATGTAGTTTTTGATGTTTGTTGTACTTTGCGTGTTCATGTCGTAATTTCAGATGTTAATGCGTTTTTGTGGGTTTTTTCGTTTTACTCTGTGCCTACATACATATAGTTGGTTTTTTACCTGTGGAAATTGAATTTCCTAGTTTTAAAAGTGTTGACAATAAATGCTGGATATCTATCTATCTTTAAAATGCATTGTTGTATTTTATGATGAATACCATCCCACATTATAAATAATACACCCATGTAGTTTTGCAGACCCCCCCCCAAAAAAAAAAACAACAACAACAAAACATCGTATTCTTGTGAACATTGTTTTGTTGTGCTTAGCTACTTGTGTGCATAAAGAGAGGATACCTTTGATAATTACTCTACAAATTAATGACCATCAAACTTACTTGGTAAAGAGCACTGGATAACTGCTGATTAATCTAAAACATTGTTAGAAATGACATTATTTGAAGAAATGTAGTTTATTTGGAGAAAGAGGTAACATTTTCTCAAACAAATTTGAGTCTGAGAAAGGCTTCAGGCATGAAGCTTTTCTCAGGCTTCTGAAAACACTCAATTCTATGCAACAAGGGTGTTTTTTCTCTCAATAATTTCCTTGCAACTTCGATGACCATTTTGAGCCCAACATTTCACAGATTTGAAATTGTTTGCATATTCTGGGATACACCAAGCGGGGATACTGTTCTTTGACAATTAATAAAAGTGTACCCTGCCTTCAACTGCAAAGCAAAATGTAAAGTCACAATACAAATCACTATGGTAATGTAGACAACTCATCTTAAGATGGATCTTAATGCTTTGTGAAATCGACCCCTGACCCTTCAAAGGAGGCGTGACATGTTTTAATTTCGATTTTTCTTTATAGTAGTTGCCTTTTCTAAGGAAATATTTGCCTTAATGGCACAAGAACAAGTCTCAGGCTTGGACCTTTATTTCTTTATTAGTTATTTCCTGTTTTTTTTTTGTTTTTTTCACGCAGAGTGTGAGCCAAACCATTAAAACCTTATACACTATATGGTAAAAAGGCTAGTTTCCAGTCAGGCCCCGAGTGTTACAATAAATTACAGACAATAAAGAATTATGTAATGGTGAGATAAGAACTTATATGTGTATAATTGACTGATTTGCTTGTAATGATAAACTATGCCAGTTTGCAATGATGTGCTGAATCTAAACAGTAACCTACACAAACGGTTATGTGCACTGTTCTGATACATAATATTTTATTTTTAATACCGTGATAACAGGGGAGCACATCCTACAAAATCTTATTTATATGAAGAAATTTCTTTGACATTTCCTCAGTTTAGCTTGATTTTCTTTTGAACAAAACTAACTGCAAGTAAATGTTCTTGTTGTTGCAAAATCAAGGTGACTTTTATAAGTCTTAATGTTACAAGACCAGGGCCTTTTTCATGGTTCTACTTACCGAATTCTGCACTTACGATCACCATTCTCCGCTTACTCTGCAAGCGCTGAATTAATGCGCTAGCTGTGTAAGCGAAGAATTGACATTTTGTTGTTCTACCTTTTTAAAAGTTATGTTACATACTGAAAAGCACGACAGCGATATTTGTGTGAAACGGGACAAGAAAAAAGACCTTGTAAGTAAAAGCACAGAAGCAATCAATGAAATACATTCAGAATGATATTTAATACATAAATCAATAAGCAGAACAATGAGTTAAAGCAAGATTAATAACGGTAAAGCCACATTAATTACAAAGCAGTTAATAAAGCAGGATTTAAGCAAAACAGAGACAAAATGAATGGTAAGCCGGCAAAGATAAATTAAAGCAAACTAGGTAATATTTACCTTAAGGAGGCTTTAAGAATATGCCTCCGCCCAGTCAGTTCCCTAACAAGATTTTTAAAGTGCAGACGTTAGGCCCAGCATCTCCAACAACAGCCCACACCAGATCAGCCCACAGTCACAGGTAGGTTCTGGTAGACATCGACTCGGAAGTTCAGCTCGGAAGCCACGACAGTCCAGAGTCCGGTCCAGCAGCACTGCACTCTTGGCCACGATCCATTGGGTGGAGAGGGAGGTAGTCGTTGAAGATGGAGGAGATGCGGGCCTTACGCAGCACTATACGGGTCGCACAACCTGTATGCCTGCATGGGCACTGACTGAAGACCACACAAAAGGTGGTCAAGCCTTTTAAAGGGTGTTACCCGCGCGTAGCCATAATAACTTTCCAGAAAAGAAAAAGAACAAGTGGGGAGGGAAGTATGTAAGGAATGGGGTCGTAACAGTTACTAGTGGTCAAGTAAACACAGTGAGTCTGCAATCTGATACTTGCTATAATGGCGACCGCTCTTATACACTTTCTTGTTCCTACGTTATTCTGGACAGTTCATTATATTATTCACTCTGGATTGGTTCAAAGGAGAGAGTACCTCAACCCCATCCACCAAAAAGATTGCTGATTTATATCTAGAAGAAACAATGCCTTCATATGTGTAGTTTCCAAGATCGTTTTGTGTTATTGCCAGTTTAGTTTTTACCAACTTCGTCCGACCTTTAAGCATTTGACCTCAACACTATTAATAAGTTGCAAGAATTGTGGGGCGATTTTACAGTAGACAAAAACGTGGCGAAGCCTTACAGTCAGAAACCGTCTCTTACCTAACTAATTATCAAGTATAGTTTTCTTTATTTACATTGTATAAATCGACAAAGCTGTTAAACCAGAATTAATGAAGTTTACTTAAAATATCAACTGATCATCGCGTTCACAAGATTTGCTGTGGAACTCTGGTTATTTATTTTGTGAGTCTTGTCGATCAAGATTGAGTGAACTTTATCAATGAAATCGATGGATCGACGGTTTTGCATTATGAAACAAACTGGGAGGAAAGATTGAGTATGAAGACTTTAAAATAATCTAAAGATTAAGGGACGTCATAATATGCAAATTGTTACGATGACCGATCACGATACAATGTATCCAGATCTGGATAGAGTGATATAATCAGTATTTATAAATTTTTACGTGGAATTCAGCAGGGATAGAGGGCGGTATTTGTGCAATTGCCTCGACTGACTTGATTGTCCACAGTAAGTTCTATGACATCATCAACATTATATTTCAACAAATCGGTTAGTGTGACACCATAGAAACATGGTGTTCGTGTAACTGATCATTGATGTGTGGGTATTTTTTATTTATTTGTGCTACTTGTAAATATTTTGTCGTGTAAAATCAAGGTGACATTAAGACCAGTTGTTGTCAAAATCATCCTCGTTCGGCCTCCGTTAGTAAATTGACAAATATACAACTCTGATGACAAATATTCGGCAATCTTTTCAGTTATTTTGACTTAAATACCATAAAACTTGTGAGTGAGTCAAACCTTTTCAAGTGGAACAGTTGACCGATATTTGAACCGTTATTTGATTAGGATCGAGTTGTAAAAAAAAACACCCTACATGTACATGGATTCGTCCGTCTGCCTTTCAGCTCAAAGCCTATCATGACTATTAGACCAAAAGTACAGTATGTTCCCAAATGCGGAAGTAACCAACACTGTGTGTATTCTGTGCTGCGAATCTGAATAAATGGATTTAATTTGCTTTCAATTCATAGTCAAGTGAACTTCATTGAGTAGGATCTCGTGTTACAACTATTTATTGCTGATGAGACCACAGTCGCCCCATAGTATGGTCTATATAGTATAGTTTTGCAGCGCATGAAGATGTCAAGACTATCACTGTTCATCGTTGGAATACTCTTAAAAGGTAAGTTGAGTGAATATTGTATAGAAGATTTGTACACAAAAAACATTATTTCATCTTCAAAACGTTTTTGTATTTAGTACTTTGTATTTTGCATAGTCTTGCTTAAAAGGAAATTAAGGAAATTGTACGTTTTGTGCTTTCCCAATAGTTTTCTCAAATAATCTAAAGCACCAAAGTCTATGCCAACTTAGCACGGCTGTAATGAAATGCTAAGGCTGGTAAAAGTGATATGACGTCTGCATTCTTAATAAAAAGCTCTTAACCCTATCATTACCAGCAAATATTTCACAGTAGGACCTTGCATACCAGCAGTGTGTTACCCCTCACAATGCTTCTGCACCAACGAATTTGTGTGGATTTTAATGAAGAGCGCCCCCAATGTGCAGTGAGTGATTTTTCATGTGTATTGTATGCACTGTACAGGCATACAGTCTAATCCTCCATGGTGTCAGTAAATCAAATAGCATTATAGCATACCACCAAATCTAAATCATTTTATGTCACAGAACTATTTATTGAAGGACATTAAATACAAATGAACCACAAAAAAGTGTTGACAAACGACCAAATGTACATAATTTTATGTCACTGAACTATTTATTGAAGGACATTAAATACAAATGAACCACAAAAAAGTGTTGACAAACGACCACCCCCTTCCCCCCTCCCCCTCCCCCCCTCTTTCAAAGTTGCCTTGGATTGCGGACACACGAACACATTTTTGGCGGCAACATTGAATAGGGGGGGTAGGGGGGGCAGGGGGGGGGGGGGGGGGGGCTGGGGGCTATTGTTAAAAATGCCTACAAATATGGAGCTACATATTTATTTATGCCATAAATTTAAACCAAGTGCAATGTATGGTAATTCTCAAAGCAAGGAACGACGCACATTGGATATGTACATTGTTTGCAAATCATCCTCGTTTGTTTTCTCTTGTGTAATCGACGGTTACTACAAACGATGCAGTCACGTTTTCTTCCGGAAGGGTTTTTGCCAGGATAATGCATTTTCTCTATCATCCCAACAGGAAGGTTATTCGCATTGGATCGTCTACAACGCAGCATTGTAGAACGCTCCCAACCCGTGAGCAAGCCGTCTATAACTTGAATACGGAAGTCAAGATTACTGACATGCTTATTTGTTGGTATGCTGTTGAAAATTACCGTAGCATTGAGCATACATATGTTCAACAAACAAAAAAACACCCGTTTCCACCATTTCAAACTTCTGTGTGTATGCGTGTAGTACTGACAAATTTGATTAGCGAGATCTGTTCCTCCCATGAATTTGTTGTAGTAATCTATAGATTTTGGCTTAGCAATTTCACGCAATCCACTTTCGCTTTTCTTACACCGAATTTTTTTCATTATTACTTGGCAATCGCCTACATTTGTTAGGAATACAACATTTTTGTTATCACGCCAAACAATGCATAACTGACCAGCCTTCTCATAAAATTTGGGGTCATCTCCCTTTTTCATTCCATTTGTCTTTGGGTGTGCTGCACGAGGTATGCCCAGTGCCGTATAACGCACAGGCCCACTACATCCAAATCCTAGGTTGTCCATTTTTGATACCAGAGCTGGCCTGTTAAAGTAATTATCACAATAAATTACATGTCCTTTATGTTCAAATCCATTTACAAGTTCAAGGACGACTTCTCCTGGGATGGTTAGGTCAGAGGGATGGCATTTTGCTGGGGATGATTCGGTATTTACAGGTGGCCTTTGTGAAGTCTTCGTCTCCTTGGGAGCAGCTCCTGTGTACAATACCCAAGAGCACGTGTAACCAGTCTCCGACTCATTCAAAGAGAATGCCTTCATTCCCCATTTGACCGGTTTTCTGGGCATGTACTGTAGAAACCCGATTCTTCCCTTAAATTTGATCATACTCTCATCAGGAGATAAGTTCTGTCCAGGGTAATACAGGTTGCGAAATTTGGGGAGGATGACATCCAGCAAAGGCCTAACTTTCTTAAGCTTGTCACATCCAGAGGCTGGTTGAGGCAACTGGTTGTCAGACAGGTGAAAAAATCTCATAATGGAACTAAATCTATTTCTGGACATAATGGATGGATACAATGGCGTGAGTAGAACTTCAGATGTTGACCAGTACATGCTGTACTGAGGTGACTTGTTGATACCCATAGCAAGCAGGAGTGCGACAAATGCCATCATTTCATTTAAGTGAGTGGGGGTCCAGGACGTTTGTGAAGCACTTTGTTCTGCGTAGCGGTTTGTTTCGTCTACAAGCATATCCCAAACCGTACTGCAAAAGAACAACTGGAATACCTGTGTTGCAGAAAGTCCTGTAAAATCACTGGTGGGGCCGGCATCTCCGGTGAATTGCATCGGCTTCCTGTTGAGACGACCGATCTCTTTCCAACCCGATCTGAAGTCTGGTTTCTTCCGTGTAGATTTAGCGTTTTCCTGCAGTAGGAAAGAGGGAAGAGGCAATATGCATCAGGGCGCTGTAGATCTATCACTTTACGTAAAGTGTGCTATATGCAGAGTTATTTGAGGACCCAGATTGATGAAAATTTTATTATGTAACCTTCTCGTTCCACAAATATAGGGCAAGGGGGTGGGGAAGGGGTGAGAAGGGAAAGGGGTGGGGGAAGGGGTGAGAAGGGAAAGGGGTGGGGGAAGGGGAAAGAAGTGGGGGAGGGGTGTGCATGCAGTTGCCATGTCAAATTGTGGTAATTAACTTTCCCATTGTTTTTGTGCTTTTTAGTGTAATAGTCCTTATCGCCAATAATAATAATAACACTTAGATAGCGCTGGTATCTTAACCGAGGGTTAATTCATTGCGTTGCACCAACAGAGGGCGCCCTTCCGCAAACCATTATGGGATAATTCTTTACATCCAACATGGCCGCCAATGGTGGCCCATCGTTGATGGTCTTTTTGTATTCATTGTTGCCCGAGTCTACACATCATAACTTTAAGTGACAAACTTAATAATTCAGAAGGCCCGCATAAACGCCATTTTATTGTTCTATGTACCTTTAAGAGCCATTGTCCTAAATCAAATTAAAAGCCAATGTAAAAAGGGGTACTTTTGGACAAATTTATGCCCAAGTTATTCCTGCCCTCTAACTGCATGCACGGTCATGACCTACTCCCTAAAAACATCGTGCTTACCTGCTCCACCTCGCTCGCCGATTCGCTGGAGGTTGATTCACCACCATCCTGCGTGTCGATCTCCCCTTCCGAGTCGATCTCCCCTTCCGAGTCGATCTCCCCTCCTTCCGAGTCGCTGTCTGCAAATATCTCGGCCAAAATTTCTGCATTTCTATCGCCGTCCATAATGTTGCAGCCACTTGTTCGTTTGAATGAATGCGCGCCAACAGGTCCGCGGCCGGGGGGACGCTATAAATAACAATGGGATTAACGAATTCGCCAATAGAGGGCGCCCTTGTTACTTTCTCAATAAGCATTATGGGTGGGGACCAATAAGCGCCACTGGTTGTTAAACAATACATTTGACAAGGTGCCATATGGAGCCCTGGTCGGGAAGAATGACCCCAAATATGTGCCATTTGTCGCCCGTGGTACTGATAGGGTTAACTGAAATATGTATCCTATTGAGTTATAATCATGAGGCCCATATGATTTTTTTGTAAAATAATTCGGTCTTTGTTCTTCTGCCTACATTGTGTTTGGTTATTTCTGTAAAAAAGATTTGTTAACTGTATTATTTGAGAATTGTTAGACCTATTTACTAATCTAATACGGATTATTGCTAATTCCTTGTACTTCATATTACTGACAATTAAGCTTCTTTTGTGTTTTAATCAAGTTGAAGGTAATTCTGCAAAGGTGGACGTAGGCATCAGCAGTGGTCCATGGGTGGACAGTGGTACAGATACAACATTGACATGCACATCAACTTCATCTGGTACACTCAGAGAAGTCGTTTGGAGGAAGGGCTCCTTTGGTGCGTCCTTTAGTGATACTGATCCTATCCTTTTATATACCCTTAACCAACCTGTCATATGGGATCCTTCAGTGGATCAAGACCATTATGAATTTGATCAAACTCTAAGTGGTGTTCCTCTCACCATTAAATTAGTTTCATTTGATGATGAAGTTCAATACTGGTGCCGTTTGAATACTGCAGGAGTCGGGTACGAGGTTAATTCAACTGTGATGAGAGTAAGAGGTGAGTTTTGTATCTTCGTTTTTAATTCCATTCATTTATTTACACTGTCTGTCTGAGATCACCGGTTTGGTCCTTAACAAGCGTATAGCTAGGATCTTTGGGGACGAATAATATCAAAACATTCTTAGTTCACAAACACATAAATGTAAGTTATATCATTAGCATTTTGTTTACATAATTACCACAGTAAGTGCAAAATGAACGTCTCATCAATCTCAGCAATGATTAATCATTTAAATGTCGGATTAATTTGTGTCGACAGCAACAATTATGTGATGTTGGAATAATCATCTTCCTCCGTTTCCCAAATCCCTACATTTGTCCAGCATTTTGTCTTAGGGATTGTTCACGTCTTTCATTCCGTTGAATATTTCTCTGGGCAACTGTCTCGGAAATGAGTCTCTTGCATGGTTTTACAACCAAAGTGAGTTTCCCTCGAGGACAGAAATCAATGTCTGCACTGTAAAAAAAATAATAATAAAATTCAGCAACTTCGGGGGGTTAAACGTCTTTGTTCCGACCACCCCTATGTTCATACACCCATATAAATGTGTGTTTCTAATCATAACCGTAACCCTAAACATCACATTATAACCCAAGCGTTTAGATCACGAGGGGCTATCGAAACATAGAGTTGTTGGACATGAGTATGTCGGAATACAGAGCACTCTCTCTAGGTGTGGCGCGACTTACCTTGGTGGGGTTATCAAGTGTTTTTACACAAAATTAATGTGTAAATTGTGTTACGTATTTATTACGTAAATGTGTATACAGTGGCGTGCAGTTTGTTGTACTTTTAATTACATGATGCCCATAAACCATTTCACATAAATATATATATATATTTGTTTATATCGTATACAAATCATTTGCCAAATGAAAAACGAACGCCAATGAGTTATGGTTTGCGCAGAAGTGAAATGTCACCCCCTGTCGTTAAAGTAGTTGTTCAGGCTGTTGGGATATCAATTCATGTTAAAGAAATTATCAACTTTGTTTATACTATGTTGAATCAAACCACAGTGCCACCAAATGCAGTTGCTGTATCCTACCTGGATACCTTGTTCAGCATGGACTCCACTCCGGTGTCAGTGGTAGCTGGAAGTGATCGTTCGTTTACATGTAAAGCAAATGGCATTAAACCAGAAGCCATCTTCACATGGACATATGACAGCAACATTATACAAGGAACTCCACAAGAATCCACTACAAATGCCGATGATGCCAGATTGTTCGACAGCTCTAATGTAGTTACCATTGACATCCATGAGACCCCCGCACAGCAGCCCTTGAAGTGTGGTGCTACCAACAGACAAGATGAGTCCACAGACACAGAAGTTGAGATTAATCTAGTGATACAAGTAAAAGGTGGATTCGAAAAATGTTTAAATTTTCCCTTTAAATGAAATTAATGTACAAGTGGAAAATGTAATGCTGCTCTATTACCCTGTTCAGCTCACATTCATCAGCATCTTGCATTGCTAAGTGGTTTTCTTTCATATTACTATATTGTTACAAAAGTTACATATTATTCACCATGTCTTTGCACGTTGTCAAAGCATCAGATACAATGATCCCATCATAAACAAAATGGTAAAACAAGCTCTATACCATTTTAAACTCATTTTTTCTTGTCTTATTTACAGTGCCTCCCAAGGGATCTTTGATGTCACTTTATGACTCAAGCATGGGACTCGTCAGTCCTGAAACTCCATTGGCTGTTGATGAAGGAACACCATACACAATTACATGTAAGGTACAGGGTAGCAGACCAGCTGTGTCTATTCAGTGGATGGTAGATGGTGCACCACACCAAGCTCCAGATGCAACCCATAGTGAAGTCAATGGATTGATTGACACCCAGGGTATGTTGACATTCACCTCTACACGTGACAACCACAGAAAGAATGTGACATGTACAGCAAGTACAGCAGAGTCGCAGTCTCCTCACCCGTTTGTCACGACTAGTTTGGATGTCGCAGGTATGTATATGATACGAATATGATTCAGCGCTCTTCGACACGTGCGTAAAAAAAATACCTAGGGCCTACATAGTTGAGCTTTTGTAGTTTTGGGAATCTAACTTGTTTAATATAAATTTCACCACACTGTCATCACCGATGTATAGCTTGCTGAATTGTAAAGGGCATTGCTCTTTTGAGCTCATTGGAGCATTTCTTTGTCGGTGGTCACGAACTCACAGCTATTTGCCATCAAAAGTGTATTAATCTATTGAACTTGGACAGGTTCACAAAGGCACTCAGAACGTTTCCTCTGAGATAGGCCAGTAATATTTTGGCCTACAAAAAACTAATAAAGTAACAGCAATTAGAGAAAAACAAAGATAATGCCATGGCAATTGTCACAGCACAGCTAGTACATCACTAATCTGTGGAGTCCACAAGAAGCTGGAAAAACGGAAATGCGGCATACCGTTAGGCCAAACATGGGGCCTCCTTATAATATTAACAGCAAAATGTGTCCAACGGTGGGCACACCGGGAATAATGAATTGATTAAATTGTAAATATTTTGTTCTTCTATTTTTTGTATTTGTCCAGTAGCCTAAACAACAATCAGAGTTTGCAAACGGGTAAACGTTTGATTTTTTTGAACATTGTTATGTTGGCTTCGGATTTATACTTTGTACCTAACCATTTTCATTTAATAGTGTTTGTCATTATTGATATCTGACATTATTGGATCCTTATAATTGAAATTTGCTTTCCACAATTTGTCAAATCGTAAGACTGACATTTTTTGAGGCAAACAAATATATTCTTCTATACAGGTCCACCTGACACCCCCGTGATATCTGGTAGTCTTACAATGACTGAGAATGTGGCTACTACACTGACATGCACAGCAGACCTGGGATATCCTGAAGACTGGTACTTGGCATGGTCTAATAAAGACATTCTTATAGAGAATCAACCTGAAACTACGGCAGTCCTATCAGGTCAACGTTATATGTTTACCAGTCATCTTGACTTTACCCCTAACAGACAAGACAACAGACACTTCATTACGTGCACTGCAAGTAGAACCTCATGGACTTCAACACCATTACCATAGAAGACATTGGGTCCTATCAATGTCCAATGTAAGTACTTAAACTCATACAAACGATCACTGTGGTTTTTCTCTAAAAGGCAAAGTATACCTATGGTTTTTGTATCCGTTGATTAAATCCTATATAAATGTAGATATATACCATAAAACAAACTGTGAAAGTTTCATTTGTAGCGGTGGTAGCGTTTTTGAGATATCGCCAAAAATCTTGAGCGGTTGTGTCCGTGCAGGAAGAATAATCCGTAATTGGAACACACAATCTGAGAAACGACTCATGCAGAAACGTGTCTCAGATTGAAATGGTTTTGAATCCCAATCTCTACAACCACATTCATTTAAAGGGAATTGTTTCTCAAAATGGTATTCATTACCAACAGATGTTTACATTGGTTTTTCGGTCATTAGTTTTTTGGAGTAATTTTCAAGGGCATTAATGCACATCACTTATGCGTTCTAGGGACAACGGGGGTAAACAAAATGTACAGATGTAACAGTGTGTACTAATACTCAATTTAGTTTGTATAAATTGCTAATTTATAAATGTTGTATATCGCAACATTTCTTTTTGGTCATACGGTACAAACGAACACCAAACATGAGTAAAATGAAACGTGTGACTCTAATAACCTAACATTTTTAAAACCAATCTGTACTCTGTAAAAATTGATGGGATTCCAGATTTCTACTTAATGTATTATTCACATCTAGCCGGTCCGTAGGCATTGTTGATGGTTATTTTCTTGACTTTCAAAAATTCGGGTTTGAAATGTAATTATTGGGGTTGCATGGTTGGTAGTGCGTAAAGCACTTGCCTCCACCAATGTGGCCTTGGTTCGATTCCCGACTTTCAAAAATTCGGGTTTGAAATGTAATTATTGGGGTTGCATGGTTGGTAGTGCGTAAAGCACTTGCCTCCACCAATGTGGCCTTGGTTCGATTCCCGGCTAAAGTAAATTTCTGTCTAGAGTCCTGTGTTGGTTTTCTGCTGTGCCAAGAGGGTTTTTCTCAGGGCCCCCCGGTTTTCTTCCATCCGGAACAATCAATCATTTTCGACTTCTGGATCATGTATGAGTTCAATTGTCATTGTGAGTTGATGTAGCTAGCTAGGCTGGCAAAAGACACCCTTGCATGTCTGTGGCTGAACACGTTGGGACCGTTGTCATATCACGTGGTTGACATTGTAAACGGAGAACACTGACTTTGTTTTGCCACCAGATGAGACCAATATCACAAACAAGCACCAAACTGAGGTTAGTTTCAATAGTGGTTCGACTGCAATCCTGACCTGCACTGCAAAGGGCAACCCTTCACCTGTCATTACATGGCTCAATCCTGACAATGAAGAGATCATCATCGGTGGAAATAATGACAAGTACATGGTGGAAGTATCATATTCAACATCTGATGCTGATATGACCATTGGAAATGTGACCACCAGCAAACTGAGTATCCGGGCAGTGGACGCTCAGGTGAACTATGGGGTGTATATCTGCAACAGCAACAATGATTTCGGAAACCCAGACTCGCATGAAATCATTCTCAATGGAACAAGTAAGATTACATTTAGGATTGGTAAGGCTGTAATGACAATCTGTCCATATATAATGGTAGATAAACTTGTCATATCAAAGGATCAAAAATTGTTTAAGAAAATTAGTACCGTAACGAGTCATAATTGGCTGGTTAACACGTCATCCGTCGGTCAAATGCTTTGTCTACAGTTAAACTGATGTTAAAGTTAGATCCACTGGGAATCTCGCATTGCTTTGGCATTGTACTTTTAGTTTTCCAGTTTGATGATGACTTTATTATTTACGATTAATAGTACGATTATCTTAACTGGCTTGACATTCATGTTGAGGGCGCTCTTTGTTGGGCTGCCATGTTTTATTTTACTGTGTTGTTGGTGCATTTTTAACCCTTTAAAATCTCTTTTTATTACAACCATCCGCTGTTTATCTTCGATGATTTGAATTTGATACTACTTTGTCCACTCGTGTGTCGTCTTATTTGTTGATTTTTGTCGTCTGGATGGCTGATTTTGGACTTGATAAAGGTTGGGCGGAGCACACTTAAATCTGGCATACATTGTGTGCACAAAACTAGTTTATGGCAACTGTGACTGTGAGTATTTTGTACATGTATGTACTCCTCTTGATATAACATACCTCTCCTGATTATTATCGTTTACCAGCAACGTTAGAACAACCAACATATGAGACAAATCTTCAGATTTGTGAATTTAGTGAGCAGGTTCCTGCAAATGACACAGTACGGTCCCGGCCGGATGCACCCCCGGAATTCCATTCGAAGCATGGTCATACATGCATGGATATTTCTGGCAATGATCCTCCGATGAACATCACCATATTCATGGATGTTGCTATGAACCTGGGTCCTTCTAGAGATGACAATGAATCTAACACAAATTCAACTGGTAATGTGGACATTGCCAACGTTACACCGCCAACCGCAAGGTATGTGTACAGTCGAAATCAGCTTATTAGCCTACGAAGTCGGGCCTGTCGTCTGAGGCCAGAACAGACCCAACTCCTCAAACTGTACAGCCTATTCAGATATAGGGGGAAATGTGCCGGTAAACGAAAACGTAAACGTTCATCAGTACTCTACAAAGGTAACACTTTTCAATTTCATATTCAGGTGATTATAGGAAATAGACATGCCACATACCCCATTTGTTCATCTCGCATGCCTTCAACGCTTAAACAACTACCGAAGCTTGCGAAGCAGATGACTTCACCTTCATGCATCAATAGTAGTACAACCACTCTCCCACATTTTTTGGTAACAAATGCTCGCTCTGTACTCAATAAACGTGACGAACTGGAACTGAGGCTCAACAATGAACAAACAGATGTAGCTGTAATTACTGAGTCGTGGATAACCCCAAATACTTCGCCTGAGCAATATTCAATTGACGGTTACAACGTCTTCAATAAGTGCAGACCCAATAGAAACGGCGGTGGTATTTTGCTGTATGTGAAGGATCACATACGAGCTTCAGTGATTGATGATCTTCATGTTCCACCAGAGATTGAGGGAGAATGGGTTATGTTGCACCATCCCAAATTCCCAAGATGTGTTCCATCTATAGTGGTGTTTGCAGTCTACAGCCCTCCGGACTCTCAGCATGAAGATCTCTTACGGCATCACATAATCTGCTCAGTCGACAGACTTTTGACAAGTAAACCGTGTATTGGAATTGCTCTACTTGGTGACTTTAATAAAGTGGACATTAGACTTATTTGTAATGGTAATAACCTTGTGCAAATTGTTAATAAACCGACTAGACAGGATGCCATTCTTGATCTTATTATTACCAACTTTTCCGATCAATATCAATGTCCTGCTGTATCCGCACCGATTGGTCGCAGTGATCATAACTGTATTACATGGATTCCCAAAAATGTAAGAGTCTGCAATAAAAAAACCACCAAAGTCATAAGACCTATGAAGGAATCTAGTATTAGGTCATTTGGTAGATGGGTACAGGCACAGAACTGGGATGATATCTCGAATACTAATGCTTGTCAAGCCAAAGTAGATGCCTTCTATAATCTGGTTCATTGTGCCATTGAGGTTCATTTTCATCCAAAAATTATCAAGCGTCATAATAATGATAAACCTTGGATGACTGATCAAATTAGGGACATAGTTTCCCGGAGGCAGAGGGCATTTGCTGAAGGCAACCGACGTCAATTTAATTTCATGCGTAACAGAGTTAACAGGGAAATAACTACTGCTAAACAATCTTATTATGCTGGTAGAATTCGTAAATTACAAAGATTGGACCCGGGGAGGTGGCACAAGGAGGTACGTAATCTGGCAAACATCACAAAAATTGATCTTACCATTCATATACCAGATTTGGATTCATCTGAACATAAATCAATTGCCAACGCAATTAATAATCACCTGGCTAGCTTCTCACAATCTAACAATCCTCTGAATTTTCATGATCTACCAGCTTACTTACCGTCCCATGAGCCACCGCCCCGGGTTGAACCTTGGGAAGTCTATAATGAGCTTAAACAAATTTCGGTTTCCAAATCCGGTGGTCCCGATGACTTACCAGCAAGAGTAATCAAGGAGTTCGCATATGAACTGAGTATCCCTGTTACTGATATCATCAATACTTCATTATATCAGGGCATTGTTCCAGTTCAGTGGAAACAAGCAAACATTGTTCCCATTCCTAAACAATCTCCACCCACATTGGATAAACTTAGGCCCATCTCTTTAACCCCACTTTTAGCCAAGATAGCTGAAGGGTTTATTTGTAAATGGGTTATGAAGACAATTCAACCTAAGATTGACAAAAGACAATTTGGTAACCAGAAAGGATTATCCACCACACATTGCCTTGTTGATGTTTACCATCACTTAGTCACTGGTGCTAGTGCTTCAAACAATATTGGTTCCCTTGTGTTAACTGATTTCACTAAAGCCTTTGACAAGATTAATCATGTCATAGCTATCAAAAACCTTTTGAATTTGGATGTGTCTCCAGCTATTGTTTATTGGATTGCAAATTTTTTAAGTGATCGGCAACAAAGGGTCAAGTACAAACAAAGCTTTTCTGATTGGCAAACCATCTCAGATGGGGTTCCACAGGGAACTAAATTGGGGCCGGTAATTTTTTTAGCTTGTATTAATAGTTCTGCTGATCCTGTTCACAGTAAATGCTGGAAATATGTGGACGATATTACATTTGGCGAAAATAGGCACATCAATGTTGCTAGCAAGATTCAGGATGATTTAAACAATTTGAATGATTGGGCTGTAAATAATAAACTTTCCTTAAATCCTTCCAAATGTCAATTTATGCAGATCTACACTGGCAGGAAGGTACCACCTGTTGCTCAATTTTCTATACAAGATGTTAAACTCCAACAGGTCCCTAGTGCTAAATTATTAGGCGTTACCTTCCAACATAATTTGAAATGGGACTTGCATATTGTTGACATAGTTAAAAAAGCCTCCAAGAAACTGTTTATGTTGAGAAAACTTAAAAAGAATGGTCTTACTAATGATGAACTGGTGACTGTGTATAAAGGTTATGTCAGACCCATGGTGGAATATGCAGCCCCTTTGTGGCATTCCGGTATTTCCCTCATTCTTTCTGATCAAATAGAATCCATCCAAAAAAGAACTTCTCGCATCATTTTAGGCAATACATATAATCACTACAATCAAGCATTAACCACTCTGGGTCTGGAACCGTTATACACTCGAAGAATTACACTCTGTACAAATTTTGCTTTAAAGTCATACAACTCAAATAAATTTAATGAATGGTTTGCCAAATCTAAAAGCTCACATACTATGAATCTCAGGTCCAAAAGAACTCTCCACGAAATAACATGTAAGACTACCCTGCTAAAAAATAGTCCGGTCCCCTACTTCAATAAAATCGTCAACGATACTCTCAGCTCACTCCAAACATCCCTTTAATTTTAAGCAATTGTTGAATTAGATTTTTATGTGGATTTGTGTATTTTTTGCTGTGCAATCTTTATTTTATTATATGATATGTACATGCATACAGCTCTTTACTTTTCTTAATTCTAATCTGTTTATTTATAGATATATATATATTGTAACCTGTCTTGTAATTCAGCCGGTAGGCTGCAATGAGCAGAGTTTTTAATAAACCATAATAATAATAATAATAATTCTGAGGATATTAAAGCAAGGTTCTTTGTGTTACCGTTTCGTTGGTGAAATCTTAGGAGTACCAAACAAGCCAACTGGTGTCGTACTGACTGAGCGGACTTCGACCTCATTAGCTGTAAGATGGAGAGCTGGTTATGATGGCGGTGAGCCCCAGTGGTTTCATGTCGGCCACAAGAAGACTGCAGACTCCTCAGAGACAGTCAGCGATACGATTGATGGAGCAGTGACTACATACAACGTGGATGGTCTCGAGTCATATACGGAGTATGAGATCAATGTCTATGCTGAGAATGACCTGGGGAGAAATCCAAGTCCTGACAGCGTAGTGGAATACACATTGCGTAAGTTTTCAATTGTTCTGTTTGATAACTTTGAATCATACCTGCGTCTTAATTTTTTTTTAAATCATGATTGAAAACGTCAGCATTCTCACACTGCAGTTTCGATTACGGTCATGGCTTGCTCCCGTTATAAAACATAAGCGGCAGATCGATGTAAGCGTTACAGGTGTAGTTACTTTCATTTCAAATGATTTGCATATAAAAACTAAACAGATACAATTTTGTCTAGCCATATTTATAGACATAAGTGGTCTTAAATTTGTTTTGATTTTATAGTCAATCATTTATGTCATTACTTTTTTTATATCTACATATGATCATGTGTCATCAAGCTGGAGCCCCAACCTCGGATTTAGGTAATTATCTACAACATTAAAACAAAATTTATAAAAACAAAACAACTTGAAAACAAAAAATTTTATATGGCTCGCAAAATGTTAGAAAATAACTTTATACTGATTATACTTAATAATCATTCATTTTCTTTGATTTCATTCATATTGGAAATAATTAATTCAATCAAGAATAAACATCTATGTCAATAAATAAGAAGATATATCATATGGAAACACCAGTATTTTTTCGGTTCACAAAAATGGCTCAATTGAATGAAGTGAAAATTTTCGCTAATTTTCTGATATATATGCAAATGAAATATTCTACAGAATATAACAACTGTACTGTGCACGAGAACTCCATTCAGCAAGGCACTTTAAACCTTAATTGCTTCATAAAAAGTTGGGTTGGTAGTGCATTCTGCTCTACCAGCCAGGCTCCTAAAGTATGATACCCATGTCTACTTCCCACGGACTGTGAAGAGGGTAACCTTGTTTCAGCCCCTGGATAGGGTGGCAACGTGCCCCTGGTGAAGTTGATTTTGAAGTCGACAGCCTAATGTAGCCCTCACCTTGAAGTTGCTGTCCAACAACAACAATATATCATTTGGTAGCACGGACCATTTTATTATTATTCTTTTGTTTGTTTTCTTTCTTCAGATTTCACCTTATTGTATGACTCTAATGAGGGCACAGTGATGATTGAGGGATTAAAAGCTAAAGGCGGATGCATCCAGCTGGAGGTCAAATATGAAGGCATCGCAGATTGGGCTTCTTGTGGAGACTGTATCCAAACTGACGGCGAAATAAATCTAATATTTTGGTGTCAACAAACTCGAAAACGCAGAAGGCGGGCTGTTGGAGACGTAGAAGTTGTGCGTGCCAAGCTTTGTCAAATGAATGGTCAACTATGCAGTGATTTCACTGATGTGATGGAACTTGGTAAGTTTACGTGAATGGGAGACGTGCGAGATGACAGCTAAAAAAGCCAGTGTTTTAGAGATGGGTCAGGCCCCCATCAGAATCCTGGTCATTTCTGACCCGGATGTTTTTAGAGTGTACCGACTCAGAAAACAAAACCCTGACATCAAATAAATCTAATAAGTTGGGGAGAGGAGGTGGTCACGTGGTCACTGACCAGCTGACTCAAGCATGTATGAGGTCACGTGATTTGTACAATATGTATCGTTGTTTCATGTACAAAACAATACTTCTGTTTTTCTTTTCTCTTGTAATGTTGTCTTTTTGCACAGAACTCAATCCAGTGACAGACCCGCCTGCACCGTCATCTACCGGAGTTATTGTTGGTGTGATCGTCGGGGTGGTTTCACTAGCTGTCATTGTTTTCTTAATTGGAATGTTTATGGGAAGGAAATTCAAAAATAGAAATCGTAAGTATTGACTTTACGTCTTAATAATTGAGCTAAATACTAATCGGATGAAAAGATGAAAATGAGTTCGATTTTCATGTGATTTCTTTCACTTGCCTTTCAGGTCCAGAGGAAGTACAGCTGACAATGCAAAGGTAGACTTTCCTCTTGCTATTTTGTTTTCCTCTTTTTTCTTCTGTTCAGTTCTGTTTTTGTTATAACAATAATAGGCTCATTTAATTGTAACTCTATATGCCATCTCCTGTCAGCATTGTCCCTCAGCAGTGTACATAGGACAAACTGGACAGTCGCTACGATGAACAACCACAAGTTTGACATCAGAAACAATAACATACATAAACCAGTAGCTGAGCACTTTAATCTACCTGGCCATTTCCTGCACCACCTCAGTGTGGCCATTGTTCAGCAGAGAGCGTTCAGAGACAGGTTTGAAAGGGAAGCTGTTGAACTAAAGATCGTCAAGATACTGAACTGTATCAACCAAGGACTCAATAGGGATCGTGGTTTCCTGTCCCACCACCAGGAATAGATGCTCCTTATCAATTACTCCAACCATTGTTATTGAATTCTTTCACTAGTATCTTTCTTGTATATATACCACGTGTATTTGACTTGTCCCCTTCATCTGATATAGTTGTTGCTACGAAAGCTCATGCAATTTGTGTATGTAATTAGTTAGTCATTAAGTGCTACCACTATTGTCTTTGTTATAAAAAAAAATGATACAGAAATGGTTTAGATAATGTCCTTAGCAATTGAAATTGAGAACCGTAAGACGACTGTAAATTGTAGGAAGACGTCGGAACGTTTGAGGAAATTAAACTCTAAAGATGTGCAGGTGCAGGACGATTGAAGGAGCTGTGTCGTCATAGTCAAAGCAGGCCTGTGGCTGTACATGGAATAGACCCCTTGCATATGACGTCACACTCTCAAAAAGCACACTCATCGAGGCAGAAGGAGGCAGCTCAATAGACGAAAGCTGTTTGTGCGTAAAAACGTGCGTGAGACCTCTGCGTACCAAAAGCGTGTGACGTCATATCCAAGGGGTATTGTTAACCCTCACCGGGTTACGTTACTGCACCCATGTGCGCACTTCCCCCATAGATTTGGTACAGGGAAGGGAGGGCGCGCACGTACTGTGACTGGGTGAGAGTTCATAATTCCAAGCACAGACACAGGCCTGCTTTAATCTCGACGACATAGCCCCTTTAAGTTTTAAGTTAATTGATATTGACAAAGATATTGACAAAATAGGGAGACCGCCAACATAGGGCTAGATAGCTCAGTTAAACCGGAGGTCGTTGGTTCAAGTCCCGCTCTAGTCAATTTTTCTGTGTTCAACCCAAAATGATATAAATTTAATAACATTTTTAGTTGTAGAATTATTACTAGATAAAATGCCTGACAACTATTTCCAATCTTTCTTCAGAAAACAACGAAGCCGGGAGAACAAACGAAATGATATTGACGGATTGTCTGACTATCAAGAGGTTTCAGGTACCTATTCAATAACCAGTGCTAAAGCCTGACGAAAAAAAATCTCAAAATTACTACGAATTTTTGTAAATAAAGATAAACAACGTCTTGCAAGAGCTCGATGTGCACGTATTTCGTATACTTTAGTAATATCGTAATAATGTTAGAAGAAGACATCTGGTCACCTCCAAAAAGAGGAATCTATTATGGTATACAAAACAACTGGTGCATGCTCTACAACGGGATCCATGGGTTGTGTACAACTCAATAGGGGCAAATAACATCCGTATCTCGGGTGTACACAACACCATGGACCCATCACAGTGTTTATGTTTTTTCTCAGACTTGGCCATTGTTGACCAATCAGCAAACAGGACATACGCCAATTTAATATTCAAGGACAAGTCTTTTCCACGAGACATGCTGAAAATTGTAAAGGAGCTTGGACAAGGTGCCTTCGGGCAGGTGTTTCTGGCTGAAGCAAATGGACTCATTAAGAAGTCGAAAATTACATTAGTCGCCGTCAAGACACTCAAAGGTGCGTAGAGTGATTTAACAACTTTACACAATGTATGTTTTGTAAAAGACAACAGTTGTGTAAATAAGTTTAATATTTCACTGAGCGAAGGTAACAGTTGTGTAAATAAATATAATAATTAGTTAACTATTTTTCAAAGAAATTTTCGGCAAAAAATAATGATGTTGTTTGATGTCACATAAATAATATGAAAGTTTGCATATTTTGCAAACCCCCCAAAAGACTAATACTAGGCGTGTAAAAGTGTTTATTTCAAGTTTGCCTAAAAATGTTTACCTTCATGAAGTTTTTCAGTTTTGGAATTGCATCCAAACAGCCTGTCGCAATACTATATACAAATATTCTTACATAGTCGTCAAGAACTTAGTCAATGTCTTAGTTAAACAAAATATTTCAAATTATTGATGATTTTCATTTGAAACACTTTTTTCGTAGACGGCGCAAGTCAAAGTGACAAAGATGATTTGATTCGCGAGATGGATTTGATGAAGAAGTTGCCTGAACACAAAAACGTTGTCAGACTTATGGGTTTCTCGATCGAACAAGGTACAGATAACTTTCAGTTTTCCCAATTGTCTTTGAGGAAGTCATTTTTACCAGTTTGGATAACTTAGTGTTTCCGATTTTATAAAGCGGTGCATTGCTTTGTTATTACTGGTTGTTGTTGTTGTTGTTGTTGTTGTTGTTGTTGTTGTTGTTGGGATGGTGGTGGTGTTTATTATTTTTTTTTTTTTTTTTTTTTTTATGTTATTTATTCATTGCGCCATTTGTTGCGTTGTTTGTTTAAGTTGCACTGTTTTGATATTATTATGTTATCTGTTGCGTGGTATGTCATCACTGCGTTAACGCACAATTTTGCCGTTTCTTTACAGTATCCGTTCGTCTGTTTCGAAATATTGAAAGTAACGCAAAAATACATTCCATTTTTATTTTTTTTACTTTTAGGCCTAAGGCTTTTAAATGCTCTGCTCATATTTCTTAGAAGCCTTCGTCAATACGACTGAAATACATGTTATTGCTTAACCTTTCCAGATACTCTGTACATTGTTGAGTACCTATCCAAAGGTAATCTGAAAGACTTGCTGAAAGACAGTCGCAGTAAAGGAGGAAGTGTGTACGGAAACCTGCATGGTGTGAGTAGGTCACTCACATCTTGGGACCTTATGAAGTTTGCTAATGACGTAGCTGACGGTATGCACTACATATCAGCACAGAAGGTACATGTAAATATAGGGGGTACCCGTGATTTGCGCGGGAAAAACTAGATGGGAAGTGAATGTAGTTGTACTAATTATTGGTTGTTATAGGACAATTTGCAGTTTTATAAGATGTACTTTTGCTTGTATTGTATCGCAGTGTATCCATAGGGACCTTGCTGCTCGCAACGTTCTTGTTGCTGAAGACATGACTTGCAAGGTGTCTGATTTCGGACTCGCTCGAGATGTGATTGACAATAGAGTATACGAAAGAAAATCTGAGGTTAGTTGACTAAACAGTAAAATCCTGAAACGCGTTTGTATTACCTTTCGTAAAACTACACATTACGCTTGAAAAGTGTTCTAATTTTAGCAGGCGTGCATATTTTAAGTCTGCTGCCACCTAGCGTCCAGAAAGTCATCAATTAGTTTTGCGAATCGATGGATGAAATGGCACGTTATTTGAAAAGCCTTGTTTATGTTTATGAAAATGAAATCAAACTGTGACCAAAAAAGTTTGTAGCTTACTTTTAAATGCTTGATTGTTGGCAGGGACGACTGCCTCTCCGCTGGATGGCATTGGAGTCTATACTTGATGAGCTGTACACAACAAAGAGTGACGTATGGTCATTTGGAGTACTATTATGGGAAATTGTTACACTTGGTAAGTTCTTCCTCAAAAATACATGTTGTAGCTATAATGCTTCACAGGGGTCTGACCCACTTCTGGGTCAAGCTGACCCAGCTGACCCTGGTTTTAAAAGAAATGGGATTTTAACCATATATTGCTGCGTCAGTTTGATCCTTTTCTGGGTCATTTTGACAGAGATTCCGGGTCATATTGACCCAGTAATGGGTCAGGCTTCAAGAGACCCTAAATCCGAATCAAATCTGACCTGGGAGTCTTGAGGGTGTAAAGGAAGTAAAGCTTCTTTAAAACGAAACGGTATAAATCTATTATGCTCTCTTACTATTTGTCTTTATTCTCGATTCAATTTTATTCGCAGGTGCCCGACCATATCCTACAATGAGTGCTAAAATGATGCTAAATGAGCTTCGTGGTGGGTACCGTATGCCCAAACCAACACACTGTCAAGAGGAACTGTAAGTTAGCTATACCTTTACTGCAAGTGTTATGAACGGGCAAATATCGGGTACATTGAACCCCAAGGTCATAGACTTGATTTCAAGTCTGAGATCGCGGTTATTTCTCTGCATCAGCCACACAAAATTTCCCCCGCAGAATGGCTATCACGCGGTCTCAGCTCGCAATCTCAGACTTGACCCCTTGTGTATACGGGATATTCATTTATTCACAACTGACATTTACATAACAACACTATGCCAGAGAGATGGCCAATCAGGAGGCCACAAAACTCCTGTTGGTTGCGTCTATTCCCAATAGGTTATAATCACTTCAGCATTTTCTGTAAAATCGATTGAGTCATTGTTTTTAATTTGTATAGTGCTTTGTACGTATGCTATTTCTAATTTATACATAAAATAATACTAGATGTATTCTTAAAATATTGAAAAATAAACATAACAAATAACCTGATCCCTACTAGACGAAAAACTGTGTTCCCTTTATTTGAATGGAATCGTCTAATGATTTTCCCAACGTTTTTATTTATTTTGAATTTAAAAACTAGAATCACTTTGGGTTTTTTGTTTCCAAACTGTAAGTTGAATCACTGAGCAGAGGCAGATTAGTTACATGTGATTCAATGTTGTATTTCTGTACTATATCCCGTGGTATAAACGGTCAAGTTTGAATGTGCATTTTATTGACGGCTTCTGAGATTCTGACCAATCAGAGTGTTCCGTCCACTTTTGGACTAATTCGCCATAGGGTGTGTACAAACCGAAAAACAATGTTCCCAAGTCTGTGATCGTAGGCCAAAGACGGTGGTTAATCCACAAGAGGGCGCTATTTCAGGCAATTATGTATTGGCTATCAGGTAGACTAAAAACCACGAGCACAGACTTGGAACCAAGTCTACCAAGGTCATTGATCTGAGTTGAGTCTGAGTGGAGTCCCTTATCTGAGCCAATTTGCCCTGAAATCCACATCAACACACAAATCTCAGATACAAAAAGCTGAAATCAAACCGAAAAAACCACAACGACAATAGCAACAACATTAATAACAACAACAACAACAGCAAAGAAACTATCATACTCTCCAAAAGTCCAAGCTTTCGGTTTTAAACGAAATATTAAACCGAGAAAAGGGTTCAGAATTACCTGGGATTGTGCATTGCATTTAAAATCTATCCGGGGCGCGGGCACTTCTTACCTATGGATTAAGGCCACGGTGGTGGTTTTTTCTTCGTTTTTTCATTTTGTTGTGTTTGTTTTCTTTTTTCATAATCTCTCTATAAACCAGTTCAGGTTGTTCCCATTGTTGTCATGTAATAGTCTTTTACTTGATATCTAAGATCGGTCTACAAAATAATTAAAAACACATCAAATTGCTTATCGCGTGAAAGTTGACATTTAAGGCATTTGTAATAAATGTATATCGTCATTTCAGATCAACCACGGATTCGTGATGATGTCTTTAATAGTTATATTTATTTGGATGTAAACATTGTTTCTCAGGTATCAGATGATGCTAAAATGCTGGGAAGAGCAGCCAGAGAAACGACCAACGTTTGAAGTAATTGCAAATGAGCTTCAACGTCTGAGAGAATTAGATAAAGTAAGTTTAAATTTTTCGAGTGTTTAATCAATCAAATTGAATACAATTTATATGTATCTCAACAGAGCTGTGCCGACTAACATTAATGATGATTGTTTTTGTTTTTTTATTTCCTACAGGATTACATAATAGTAACCGCCTACGAGGAAACCATTTATGTGGTCACCATACCTGATGGCGAGCAGGAAAAATGTTAGCCCATTTTGCAGCTGTTTCATATTCCTGATAAACAATTAACCAAACACATATGTTTTGTAAATTTGGTACGGGCTTTATGTCACCTTAACGTTCATATACTTTAATTAAACAAAATCAAATCGATGACCTTTCAAAGACAAAATATATCTTTCTTGACAAATAATTGTTTATTTAGAGCAAATCTCAAGTTAGGAGTATTAACTAACGGCACATTGAGAAATTTGTTTTGCTGTTATTTCATGATATTATGCCTGTCTAACTTAGGTAAATTTCGAGTTTTTAGTGCACCGGTATTTTTATGATTGTTTGTAAAGTGCGTGTATATACAGAGAGTTGTGGCGTTCTATAGCCTGGGTCCTTGTTGACACTGGTACCCGATTCGACAAAGCACCGTCACTTATAAGTAATGCATTGTAAACTGACCATGATCATGCCATCATAATAAATCCACTCTTACAGGCGAGGAGGATTCTAAACATTTTTCCGGAACGGTATCATCATGGGTGTTTCGAGAGATGTCTTTTATCTGGAAAGTTTTGCTGAAAATCGACGGTGGATGGTCAAATCTGGTGACACGGGACAAATCTTAATTCATACTTTTGTAACTTTTTCAATTGAAGCATAGGCTACTCTCAAGAATTATGCAGAAAGTCTGTAACCAAAAAGTATTGTGTTATATGTTGTAACAGATATAAACAACGTTTGCTTTTTTATAATTGCCTTTATATAAATTTAGTTTATGATATTAATGTTTTATGCAAAAACTCAAAAGTATTATGATTATTGTTGGACTAAAATCGGCCTGTATGAATGACCATTTATATAACAATAATAATGCGTAAAGTCGATGGAGAATACGTACACGATATTGATATTTTTGTACAAGTAGTTTAGTTAATTAATTCATGATGTTACTACATGATGGTTAATTTCATCAATCAAATTTTATCAAGTATTATTATACCACTTTCTGAAATTTGAATATGCTCCAGAAAAATAGCTTGATCTTGCTGATTTTGGCAGAGACAAGCACTAGTTCCTTTTACCGAACATGATAAAACATACTTTTCGTTTTCTGTTTAAGGACAAGTCAATGCTTTTTACTGAAAACTACTAAGTGAGATTGAGTTCACTTCTTTAGCTATTCACAACCACGCTACTGTAGTTACGGAGTGTAAGTACATGGGTACGGTCATTGACAATAAACTAAAATGGAGTAGTAACACTAAAATACTCTGTGGTAAAGCTAGACAACGGCTCTATTCCCTCAGAAAATTTAAATGGTTTAATGTAGATAACTGTATCTTGGTTCTTTTTTATCAGTCTTTGATTCAAAGCATTCTTACTTTAGTTTTATCTGTAATTTTTGGAGTGTACAACAGAAAATGTTTGCAAATTGGAAAGACCTAGGAAGAGTGCTCAGCGCATTGAAGAGGCTATAAGTTCTCTATGAAAAGCAGGTTCTGTTAAAGGTTCATAAAATAATGCATGACCCTTCACACTCACTGCACAATTGTTTTTTGTTCGATGGATCAGGTATCCCTCTCCATGTCGCTCCAGACAATATTTTGTTCAGTTAACCCCCTGTGGGAAACACAATACTCCAATTTGCCCCGTTGCACGGGCGTACTCAAGCGGTAGGCGTTTTATGTTGGGGTGTAAATAACTGTGTTTGGGGTGCACAGATTTTGTTCTAATGGTCTGAACAGTTGAATCTAACTTCACTGAACACACACACCAAAGATGTTAACATTCTGGCTCAAATCTGGCCCAATACAATCCATACACCAAACAGCCATAGACCACAGGCACAACTGCACAAACGAATGCCGCTTTGGCTCCGACCCACATTTGTGACAACTGGCCTACCCGATGAATGACCTCTAGAGAAAAATCGGTTCAGCCACTTGTTAAGGACCGTTCAGGTTTGGAGGACAATTTATTTCAGCGAAATTGAATTTAAAAAAAGTGTTGTAATTAACAAAATAGAAAAAAGTGCCTACGGCTTGAGTACAGCTGTTTACCCCAGGGTTCCTGTAACGTGTTTTTTGCCTCCTCTTGCCTACTAAAAACTCACAAGTCAACCCCTGATCACCTCTACATTGTATCTTACGTTTCTTTCTGTTTATCTCCTGGTGTGCTGTATCTTTTTTTTAAAGGTAGTATGTTAATGTAGTTGTTGATGTTTGTTGTACTTTGCGTGTTCATGTCGTAATTTCAGATGTTAATGCGTTTTTGTGGTTTTTTCGTTTTACTCGGTGCCTCCATACATATAGTTGGTTTTTTACCTGTGGAAATTTAATTTCCTAGTTTTAAAAGTGTTGACAATAATTGCTGGCTATATATCTATCTTTAAAATGCATTGTTGTATTTTATGATGAATACCATCCCACATTATAAATAATACACCCATGTAGTTTTGCAGACCCCCCCCCAAAAAAAAAAAACAACAACAACAACAAAACATCGTATTCTTGTGAGCATTGTTTTGTTGTGCTTAGCTACTTTTGTGCATAAAGAGAGGATACCTTTGATAATTACTCCACAAATTAATGACCATCAAACTTACTTGGTAAAGAGCACTGGATAACTGCTGATTAATCCAAAACATTGTTAGAAATGACATTATTTGAAGAAATGTAGTTTATTTGAAGAAAGAGGTAACATTTTCTCAAACAAATTTGAGTCTGAGAAAGGCTTCAGGCATGAAGCTTTTCTCAGGCTTCTGAAAACACTCAATTCTATGCAACAAGGGTGTTTTTTTCTCTCAATAATTTCCTTGCAACTTCGATGACCATTTTGAGCCCAACATTTCACAGATTTGAAATTGTTTGCATATTCTGGGATACACCAAGCGGGGATACTGTTCTTTGACAATTAATAAAAGTGTACCCTGCCTTCAACTGCAAAACAAAGTGTAATGTCGCAATACAAATCACTATGGTAATGTAGACAATTCATCTTAAGATGGATCTTAATGCTTTGTGAAATCGACCCCTGACCCTTCAAAGGAAGCGTGACATGTTTTAATTTCGATTTTTCTTTATAGTAGCGGCCTTTTCTAAGGAAATATTTGCCTTAATGGCACAAGAACAAGTCTCAGGCTTGGACCTATATTTCTTTATTAGTTATTTCCTGTTTTGGGTTTTTGGTTTTTTTTTACGCGGAGTGTGAGCCAAACCATTAAAACCTTATACATGTACATGGTAAAAAGGCTGGTTTCCAGTCAGGCCCCGAGTGTTACTTAGGGAATAACAGTGTGGGTAGCCGGTCTTCACTGCGTGGTAATGACCAGGGTGGTGGCTAGCCGCTGTTAATGGACCGAGCCGATGGCGAGGTCCATTAACAGTGGCCAGCCACCAACCAACCAACCCACCAACCAATAAATTACAGACAATAAAGAATTATGTAATGGTGAGATAAGAACTTATGTGTATAATTGACTGATTTGCTTGTAATTATAAACTATGCCAGTTTGCAATGATGTGCTGAATCTAAACAGTAACCTACACAAACGGTTATGTGCACTGTTCTGATACATATTATTTTATTGTTAATACCGTGATAACAGGGGAGAACATCCTACAAATTGTTATTTATATGAAGAAAATTCTTTGACACTTCCTCAGTTTAGCTTGATTTTCTTTTGAACAAAACTAATTGCAAGTAAATGTTCTTGTTATTGCAAAATCACGGTGACTTTTATAAGTCTTTGATATAAGTTACTAGACCAGGGCCTTTTTTCATGGTTCTACTTACCGAATTCTGCACTTACGATCACCATTCTCCGCTTACTCTGCAAGCGATATTTGTGTGAAACGGGACAAGAAAAAAGACCTTGTAAGTAAAAGCACAGAAGCAATCAATGAAATACATTCAGAATGATATTTAATACATAAATCAATAAGCAGAACAATGAGTTAAAGCAAGATTAATAACGGTAAAGCCACATTAATTACAAAGCAGTTAATAAAGCAGGATTTAAGCAAAACAGAGACAAAATGAATGGTAAGCCGGCAAAGATAAATTAAAGCAAACTAGGTAATATTTACCTTAAGGAGGCTTTAAGAATATGCCTCCGCCCAGTCAGTTCCCTAACAAGATTTTTAAAGTGCAGACGTTAGGCCCAGCATCTCCAACAACAGCCCACACCAGATCAGCCCACAGTCACAGGTAGGTTCTGGTATAGACATCGACTCGGAAGTTCAGCTCGGAAGCCACGACAGTCCAGAGTCCGGTCCAGCAGCACTGCACTCTTGGCCACGATCCATTGGGTGGAGAGGGAGGTAGTCGTTGAAGATGGAGGAGATGCGGGCCTAACGCAGCACTATACGGGTCGCACAACCTGTATGCCTGCATGGGCACTGACTGAGGACCACACAAAAGGTGGTCAAGCCTTTTAAAGGGTGTTACCCGCGCGTAGCCATAATAACTTTCCAGAAAAGAAAAAGAACAAGTGGGGAGGGAAGTATGTAAGGAATGGGGTCGTAACAGTTACTAGTGGTCAAGTAAACACAGTGAGTCTGCAATCTGATACTTGCTATAATGGCGACCGCTCTTATACACTTTCTTGTTCCTACGTTATTCTGGACAGTTCATTATGGATTGGTTCAAAGGAGAGAGTACCTCAACCCCATCCACCAAAAAGATTGCTGATATATATCTAGAAGAAACAATGCCTTCATATGTGTAGTTTCCAAGATCGTTTTGTGTTATTGCCAGTTTAGTTTTTACCAACTTCGTCCGACCTTTAAGCATTTGACCTCAACACTATTAATAAGTTGCAAGAATTGGGGGGCGATTTTACAGTAGACAAAAACGTGGCGAAGCCTTACAGTCAGAAACCGTCTCTTACCTAACTAATTATCAAGTATAGTTTTCTTTATTTACATTGTATAAATCGACAAAGCTGTTAAACCAGAATTAATGAAGTTTACTTAAAATATCAACTGATCATCGTGTTCGCAAGATTTGCTGTGGTTATTTAACTTGTGAGTCTTGTCGATCAAGATTGAGTGAACTTTATCAATGAAATCGATGGATCGACGGTTTTGCATTATGAAACAAACTGGGAGGAAAGATTGAGTATGAAGACTTTAACATAATCTAAAGATTAAGGGACGTCATAATATGCAAATTGTTACGATGACCGATCACGATACAATGTATCCAGATCTGGATAGAGTGATAATCAGTATTTATAATTTTTTACGTGGAATTCAGCAGGGATAGAGGGCGGTATTTGTGCAATTGCCTCGACTGACTTGATTGTCTACATTAAGTTCTATGACATCATCAACATTAAACTTCAACAAATCGGTTAGTGTGACACCATAGAAACATGATGTTCGTGTAACTGATCATTGATGTGTGGGTATTTTTTATTTATTTGTGCTACTTGTAAATATTTTGTCGTGTAAAATCAAGGTGACATTAAGACCATTGTTGTCAAAATCATCCTCGTTCGGCCTCCGTTAGTAAATTGACAAATATACAACTCTGATGACAAACATTCGGCAATCTTTTCAGTTATTTTGACTTAAATACCATAAAACCTGTGAGTGAGTCAAACTTTTTCAAGTGGAACAGTTGACCGATATTTGAACCGTTATTTGATTATGATAGTTGTAAAAAAAAACACCCTACATGTACATGGATTCGTCCGTCTGCCTTTCAGCTCAAAGCTCATGACTATAATTAGACCAAAAGTACAGTATGTTCCCAAATGCGGAAGTAACCAACACTGTGTGTATACTGTGCTGCGAATCTGAATAAATGGATTTAATTTGTTTTCAATTCATAGTCAAGTGAACTTCATTGAGTAGGAAGGACCTCGTGTTACAACTATTTATTGCTGATGAGACCACAGTCGCCCCATAGTATGGTCTATATAGTATAGTTTTGCAGCGCATGAAGATGTCAAGACTATCACTGTTCATCGTTGGAATACTCTTAAAAGGTAAGTTGAGTGATTATTGTATAGAAGATTTGTACACAAAAAACATTATTTCATCTTCAAAACGATTTCGTATTTAGTACTTTGTATTTTGCATAGTCTTGTTTTTCCTTTACGAATACTTAAAAGGAAATTAAGGAAATTGTACGTTTTGTGCTTTCCCAATAGTTTTCTCAAATAATCTAAAGCACCATAGTCTATGACAACTTAGCACGGCTGTAATGAAATGCTAAGGCTGGTAAAAGTGATATGACGTCTGCATTATTAATAATAAAAAGCTCTTAACTGAAATATGTATCCTATTGAGTTATAATCATGAGGCCCATATGATTTTTTTGTAAAATAATTCGGTCTTTGTTCTTCTGCCTACATTCTGTTTGGTTATTTCTGTAAACAAGATTGGTTAATTGTATTATTTGAGAATTGTTGGACGTATTTACTAATCTAATACGGATTATTGCTAATTCCTTGTACTTCATATTACTGACAATTAAGCTTCTTTTGTGTTTTAATCAAGTTGAAGGTATTTCTGCCGAACTGGACGTAGTCATCAGCAGTGGTCCATGGGTTGACAGTGGTACAAATACAACATTGACATGCACATCAACTTCATCTGGTACACTCAGAGAAGTCAGCTGGCTTAAGGGTTCCTTCAATGGGTCTGCTAATGATGCTGCAGCAATCGTTTTATACATCTTGAATAGCCCTGTCCAATGGGGTACTTCAGTGGATCCAAACCATTATGAATTCGATCCAACTACAAATGGTGTTCCTCTCACCATTAAATCAGTTTCACTGGATGATGAAGCTCAGTACTGGTGCATCTTGAAATTTGCAGGAAGAGAGATCGGGAGTGCTCCAATGAGAATAAGAGGTGAGCTTTGTGGGTGATTATTTAGAAACCACAGGCATTTGAGACTTCCGCGGAAACGCGGAAATCCGCGTTTTTTATTTTCCCATTCCGCGTTTTTCTGGCGGGCTCCACGTTTTTCTCGTCTCCGCCGTGAATGACCGGTCCGCATTTATTTATTTTTTTGATCATCAAGCAGCAAGTAATTCTACTGCACAAAAACATAACACAGAGAAGGGGAACCTGGCATCAAGAATCACTTTAATTGTGATTTGATTTCAACACGTGAGTCGGGGGGCAAGACCCGGTAAAATGCTATGCGTTAGTCT
Source organism: Leptasterias polaris (assembly GCA_037783415.1). Classification (NCBI taxonomy): domain Eukaryota; kingdom Metazoa; phylum Echinodermata; class Asteroidea; order Forcipulatida; family Asteriidae; genus Leptasterias; species Leptasterias polaris. The sequence continues at coordinate 12,119,686 of JAZGTN010000009.1, forward strand.
TTGATTAAAGCCATTGTTGTTCATTTTTCGTTAAGCATGATGTCCCATTATGTTGTCATCCCATTCCACCAAGAGAGGGCGCTTTACTAAAAACTGTATTAAAAAGCCAACACCATGGGCGCACCCCTCTAAATAATCTCCCATAGGAACCAATGCTAAATGATAATTATTCAAAAATACTCAAAAAATCGTGTAAGTCTCTCAGCCTCTTGAAAACCAATCAGACATATTTCCGGACAACTAAACTTCAGAATTCTTTTCAATTTTTGGCAGGTCAGCCGTTTGGAATTTTTGCTAACTACCCCAGAAGAAAAAAACACGATTTTTTTAGTTTTTCCAAAACCGACTTGCTGCCAGTTTTCGTGAAGCACTTCTCCACTTCCCCGGTCAAATAGGGCCAACTTTAACGCCTAAATTTATCAAGTCTCCTCAAAAGTTGAAGCACAGAACCCCCAGGTTGTGATAGATTTTTATATTTACACAATATATTAATTGCATGACCCCCAAAACGTTATAATTAAAAATAAGTTGTGGGTTTACAAATTATGATAAGTAGCTTGGCGCATTAATTCTGGCTTATTTAGTGTGGTGCACCCCCATGAGCCAAGACTAGGCGCACACAGAGTTTCACGTGTGTGATGGACGCAGCGCGCTTTTGGTGGAACACATTACTAAGGAATATCACAAAAACAAAATGATAATGAGGACGAACAACACTTTGTTACCAAGTAAGAATTGTGGCCTAATATGTTTCTGTTAATTCTTTGTCTACGCTGCAGTACAAAGCCTGTTATTCAGACTGTAGCGGTGGCCCAAAATCCGGACACGGATTTCACTTGCTAAAGTTGTCCACGTTTTTTTCCGTGACCCGCTCACATGCCTGAAACCATTAAACTTAACTATTTTGCTTTTGAGGACACAATAATGGGCAAAACTCTTATGCAACACACAGTGGAGGTCTTATTAAACATGAATCTTGAACATTGCACAGATTATAACAAATAAAAACTGGTTATTAAAGGTAGGGATTGATAGTTTTTCTAACATGGTATCAAGGATATTCTGCAGACATCATATGTAATTTTTTTAAAACTTACTGTGTCCAATTGAATTATACTTTATTTGTTACAACCACAGTGCCACCAAATGCAGTTACTGTATCCTACCTGGATACCTTGTACAGCATGGACCCCACTTCGGTGTCAGTGGTATCTGGAAGTGATCGTCAGTTTACATGTAAAGCAAATGGCATCAAACCAGAAGCCATCTTCACATGGACATATGACAGCAACCTGCTGCAAGGAACTCCACAAGAATCCACTACAAATGCCGATGATGCCAGATTGTTTGACAGCTCTAATGTAGTTACCATTGACATTGCTGAGACCCCTGCACAGCAGCCCTTGAAGTGTGGTGCTACCAACAGACAAGATGAGTCCACAGACACAGAAGTTGAGATTAATCTAGTGCTACAAGTAAAAGGTGGATTCGAAAAATGTTTTAAATTTTCCTTTAAATGAAATTAATGTACAAGTGGAAAAGGTAATGCTGCTCTATTACCCTGTTCAGCTCACATTCATCAGCATATTGCATTGCTAAGTGGTTTTCTTTCATATTACTATATTGTTACAAAAGTTACGTATTATTCACCATGTCTTTGCAGGTTGTCAAAGCATCAGATACAATGATCCCATCTTATACAAAATGGTAAAACAAGCTCTATAACATTTTAAACTCATTTGTTCTTGTCTTATTTACAGTGCCTCCCAAGGGATCTTTGATGTCACTTTATAACTCAAGCATGGGACTCGTCAGTCCTGAAACTCCATTGGCTGTTGATGAAGGAACACCATACACAATTACATGTAAGGTACAGGGTAGCAGACCAGCTGTGTCTATTCAGTGGATGGTAGATGGTGTACCACACCAAGCTCCAGATGCAACCCATAGTGAAGTCAACGGATTGATTGACACCCAGGGTATGTTAACATTCACCTCTACACGTGACAACCACAGAAAGAATGTGACATGTACAGCAAGTACAGCAGAGTCGCAGTCTCCTCACCCGTTTGTCACGACTAGTTTGGATGTCGCAGGTATGTACATGTACCCCATGTCAACGAATATGATTCAGCGCTCTTCGACACGTGCGTAAAAAAAATACCTAGGGCCTACATAGTTGAGCTTTTGTAGTTTTGGGAATCTAACTTTTTTAATATAAATTTCACCACACTGTCATCACCGATGTATAGCTTGCTGAATTGTAAAGGGCATTGCTCTTTTGAGCTCATTGGAGCATTTCTTTGTCGGTGGTCACGAACTCACAGCTATTTGCCATCAAAAGTGTATTAATCTATTGAACTTGGACAGGTTCACAAAGGCACTCAGAACGTTTCCTCTGAGATAGGCCAGTAATATTTTGGCCTACAAAAAACTAATAAAGTAACAGCAATTAGAGGAAAACAAAGATAATGCCATGGCAATTGTCACAGCACAGCTAGTACATCACTAATCTGTGGAGTCCACAAGAAGCTGGACAAACGGAAATGCGGCATACCGTTAGGCCAAACATGGGGCCTCCTTATAATATTAACAGCAAAATGTGTCCAACAGTGGGCACACCGGGAATAATGAATTGATTAAATTGTAAATATTTTGTTCTTCTATTTTTTGTATTTGTCCAGTTGCCTAAAATATAACAATCAGAGTTTGCAAACGGGTAAACGTTTGATTTTTTTGAACATTGTTATGTTGGCTTCGGATTTATACTTTGTACCTAACCATTTTCATTTAATAGTGTTTGTCATAATTGATATCTGACATTATTGGATCCTTATAATTGAAATTTGCTTTCCACAAATTGTCAAATCGTAAGACTGACAATTTTTGAGGCAAACAAATATATTCTTCTATACAGGTCCACCTGACACCCCTGTGATATCAGGTAGTCTTATAATGACTGAGAAGGTGGCTACTACACTGACATGCACAGCAGACATGGGATATCCTGAAGACTGGTACTTGGCGTGGTCTAATGAAGGCATTCCTATAGAGAATCCACCTGATACTACGGCAGTCCTATCAGGAACCAGTCAACGTTACATTTTTACCAGTCTGCTTCAGTTTACTCCTGAGAAACAAGACAACACACACATCATTACGTGCAAAGCAAGTAGAACCTCATGGACTTCAACAGCAGAGAAGACATTTGGTCCTATCATTGTCAAATGTATGTGCATGAAATCATACAAAATGATCGTTGTGATTTTTTTCGAAATTGACACCACTCGTGCTTTCGGGGGAGGGGTATACAAAATATGTAAAAGTAGTAATGGAATACTATTATACTACTTTTACATAAGGTGATTTATATAGGATATCAAAAAACTTCTTGCAAGCTGCATGCAAAACAAACTAAATTGAAACACTTTCAAAAAGGAGGATAAGACAAACGTAGCGCAAAACAGTTATTAGCAAAATAAAACTTGTGATTTTAAAACCAAAGTATTTTTTAAAACCAATCTGTACTCTGTAAGAAGTGATGTTATACAGGATTTCTAGTTAATGTATTTTTCACAACTAGCCTGACCATAGGAATTGCAAATGGTTCATTTCACAGTTTTCCAACATTTCGGGACTTTAATTGAATTATTGGTGTGGCATGGGTGGGTAGTGCATAAACCGCTCGACTCTTAAATCCGTGGCCTTGGTTCGATTCCCGGCTAAGTTCAAATAATTTGTGTGCAGAGTTGTGCGTTAGTTCTCCCCTGTGCCACGAGGGTTTTTCTCCGGGCCCTCTGATTTCCTTCAGTCCGGAAAATCGAATTGTTTTAGCTCTGGCTGTAGTGGTCAGAGTTCCATGGTCAATATAAGTTGATGTAGCTAGCTAGACTGCCCCCAAATCACCTTAACACGCCAGCGGCTCAACATCCAACACGTTTTAGCCGCGTCCTTCGCAGCTCAGCTTCTCAGCTACGAGTAAGGAATATTAGACTCCCCAAATCATTCTTATTAATTAGAATATTGAGAACATTCGTTTTCATTTTATGTAGTGGTTGAAATTGTAAATGGAGAACACTGAATTTGTTTTGCCACCAGATGAGACTAATATCCCCAACAAGCACGAAACTGATGTTGGTATCAGGAGTGGTCTAACTGCAAACCTGTCCTGCACTGCAAAGGGCAACCCTTCACCTGTCATTACATGGTTCAATCCGAACAATGCCGAGATCATCAACGGTGGAAACGAAGACAAGTACATGGTGGAAGTATCATATTCAACATCTGATGCTGATATGACCATTGGAAATGTGACCACCAGCAAACTGAGTATCCGGGCAGTGGACGCTCAGGTGGACTATGGGGTGTATACCTGCAACAGCAACAATGATATCGGAAACCCAGACTCGCATGAAATCATTCTCAATGGAACAAGTAAGATCAAATTTACGATCGGCAAGGCTATAAATGACAATCTGTTTATACATAATGGTATGTAAATGCACTGATAAATGCACAGTAAGGGATCAAAAACTGTTGATGCAAGCTCTTACTGAATCGAGTCCTAATTGGCTGATTAGTACATCATCCGTCGGTCAACTGCTTTGTCTACAGCTGAACTGATGTTAAAGTTAGATCCACAGGAATTCTCACATTGCTTTGTCGTTTTACTTTTATTCCAGTTTGATGGCGACACCCTTAGAATAAACTCACGCACTTTCACTATCGTGCTGATTTCAGCAGTGGCTTTGAGCATGATTTTTTTCGGTGAACAGAATCACTTTCCTATGGTCTGTAACATCAGACAAGGGCCTTTAAACTCAATAAAACAATTTCCAACACGTCAAGCAACCCGGAAACCATCTGTCGAAGACATGAGTGATTACTGCCAGGAATGACAGCATCAGAATAAAATCACACGCTTACACCATCGTACTGTTTCCAACAGTACCTTTTATAATGAGCATGTACGTTTTTCGGGAGGGGGCGGTGAGCATAATCCCTTTCAAATGGTCTGACACATCAAATAAGAGCCTTATCAGGAAGCCATGTGGTGAAGACATGAATGATTACATCCTTGAATGGATGTAAGCCCAAGGCTAAGATATTTGTTTACAACCCATTGTGGGGATTCATAAAGGGGGAGGTCATTTATGGAATTCATTCAGTGAAAGGATCAGCCTCGGGGTAATGTTCTTTTAAAAGTCTATTTTTCTAGGTCTCATGAGGGAACTTATAGAGTTAAAAAAAATATATCCTATTTTGTGGCGGATTAAACAAAATTTGTTTGCAAACAAACTGTTCAGAAAGTGCTATATGGCTCCACAGAGGGGGCTAAATAGCTTGACATCGCGATCATATTAACGTAGGTTCTTTGCTTGACTGTTCGTTGGTTATTAGGAAGACCAAACAAGCCGACTGGTGTTGTACTGGCTGAGCGGACTTCGACCTCATTAGCTGTAAGATGGAGAGCTAGTTATGATGGCGGTGAGTTACAGTGGTTTCATGTCGGCCACAAGAAGACTGCACACTCCTCAGAGACAGTCAGCGATAAGATTGATGGAGCAATGACTACATACAACGTAGATGGTCTTGAGTCATACACGGAGTACGAGATCAATGTCTATGCTGAGAATGACGTGGGGAGAAATCCAATTCCTGGCGGCTTAGTGGTATACACATTGCGTAAGTTTTCAATTGTTCTGTTTGATTCTTGTAATTATTTGAGAACTTGAATCATTCGTCTTCAAAACTGTATGTAAAATAATGATGAAAAAGTCAACGTTCTTACATGGCAGTGTCGATAGTTTTGATTACTTATTCGTGGCGCGCTCCCGTGAAAGCATCAAGGCATGTGCTATGTAAGTTATACATATGTGAGCAATGGAGAGGGCTAACCATTGGTTATTTGCCATATCACGCATGCGCGGTCTGTGATTCACTCGGACGCGTCTAGTAGATTGCAACTTCGTTCCCAGGGTGCTTGCTCATAATCCCCGGTATTGGCCAATGAAAAAGAGCCAGATGTCACAATAGATGTACGGTAGACCGCAAAAGAGGCATCGAATCATAAAGCAACTGGTCCCTCTCATTCTTCTTTGATCTTGTGACATGTCTAAATAGTGCAGTTAAAGGTGACCGTGTAAAAAACTTGTTTCTCCCCCTCTCCCTCTCCCTCTTTCTCTCTCTTAGACAGGGCGATTGTACACACATGTATAACAGCCTCACTGTCAAATCAGTCACAAACAAAATGACATGTTTACCACAATGTTGTTGGTGTATTAATTATTGTTTGACAAAAGTATAATCTTCTCTTTTCCTTTTGAATATCATGAATGGTTCTTCTACGTGCAGCTGAGTCCGCGGCAGATAAAGGTAATTAATCAATCATATTTTAAACATTTGGCAATCAAAAAAGTATACAAACGTGGGCGTATTATGTTTTAGTTTATCACACATTAGTATTGTATGTGTGCATTACTAGCATATTTGTTTGTTTAATTGGGGAGGGATTCTAACTCCAAAGTGGTGCCTCACATTCGCCTTAGACGGAGACCACGGAGACCGTGGCCTCAATTGCTGGCCCTGGTCAGAGCCTTTGCCCCTTCATAAGCTTCCCATAGACTTTAAGATTTTGCAATAGAAGTTTCCTTTACAAAGGGAAAACGGCCTTGCCCTCTCAAACATGAAATTCCAGGCCTGGTATGATAGTATAATGAAAAAAATCCCTCACAAAACTTAACAGCTCAGTGTATCTTCATCATCATTAGAAGCTGATTACACATAAAACAGCAATTTTGTTTACCGATGTTGCTATACAACAGAAACCGAATACCAACCAAAACTCTTTTATACGCACGGTGTACACTTGAAACTTTTGCCGGAAAAATAGTTCATTATGCAAATTTTTTGACTTATTCGGCTTTGGAAAAACTGGTAACGTGACGGAAGAAAAGTGGTAGGGCCTACCTTTTGTGTGCTTCTTGTCATACCTAAATTTTGTTTTGATTTGAACCAGGGGTCACCATTGAGTTTTACAAGGATGAGGGAAAAGTCACAGTTTCTGGATTGCAAGACAGTGGAGGATGCATTCAGCTTGAGGTGAAGTATGAAGTCACAGACTGGGCTGAGTGTGGGGAGTGTATCACAGCTGACTCTGAAGTGGATCTTGCAGACAGGTGTCCAAAAACCCGGAAACGAAGGCGGCGGGCTGTAGGGGATGTGGAATTGCAAGCAAAGTTTTGCCAAGGGAGCGGCAGTAGTGTTCTCTGTAGTGTTCCTACTGAGGGTAAGTCAAAAACGGGTGGTTTGTTTGTTGTTGTCAGGTACCGTCAACCAAGCAGCTCACAGTCGTACCCTGACAATGGATACAAACGGTAATAAGTATTTTTGACAAAGTCCCTTTATAGGGTCGTTTACTTGTTAAAGACCCAGAATTTGTATTTGTATTATTTAACTTATTGTATATAAAGAGGGACATTTTTTCGACTGGAGTGCCCACGATGATTAGAAAACATTAAAAGCATTTCGATTTTTTGGAAATTTGTGTGGTGTCCGATTGAATGCTGCACTCAATAAGGCTAGAGGTGCGGTTGGTACCAGCTAGCACCTCGTTAAACATGGATGAATTCGACGTTCTTAATCAGATTACTGTCACATTTTTTTTCTCGGTTTTCTCAACAAGTTGACGATGCATTGAACTGAAACTTTCACGAGTGACTTTGATGGTATAATAATTTCTTGATAATTTCCCCTATAAATGGTCAACTCTGGGTTATTAATCCAGATGTTGTTAAGAAGGGCAAGAGCAAGAACGATATTTTTGTATTTGTGCTGTTCATGTTTTTTTATTGCCACGCTAGAGAGTTCAGTAAAGATCTCAGGTCAGGTTTTAAGTTGCCAAGTATGCAGATAAACTAAAGCTGATGTTATGTCTTAACCTATCTAAGCATGAAAAGCTGCTATTTTGTCATTACATAAAATCGCAAACAAATTTATGTTCAAGTAAACTAGCGATTAGTAACTCATTTGAAAAAGACAAGTGACATGTTGTTGGAACTAAATCAACGTTTCTTCACGTGACCGGTTCTGATTGTCTTTGTTTAGTTTCAGTTGGTCCTACCGCTACCCAGGCCATCGATCCTGGTGTCATTGCCGGGGTCGTTGTCGGTGTTGTTCTGCTTGTCGTCATTGTCATATTAGTTTATATTCTGAGGAGTAGACTGCAGTGTCACGTTGAAGGTAAATATTACAAGTTGATCTCTGTGAACATTAAATGCTCTCACTCAGGAATTCGTGCATCAAAGCTGACAAACTTGACAGCCCCTTACGTCGGCATTATATAAAAACATGTTAATAATAATTATGAATTATAAATTACCGTGCCTCTGCGTTATATTATTTTCCCATAACTTTTCGACTTGGGTCAACGCTGCAAACCAAACGAGGCGTGAGTTTGATCGGATATTTTTCATCAACCTGTAGTTAGTCTATACACAGGTGTGCTTCGAGTAGAGTAGGCTACACGCTGCATGTACATACAATGCGCAACGTCTGCGTAGGCTACTGGACTAGATGGAAAAAGTCATCGCATTCACGTCTCGTTGGGTTATATGACAACCCTGAAGGGACATCGTACAAATGTTATTGCAAATATATTTAAAACTATTTGCAAATATCTGCGACATCACAAATCTTGGCAAAGATATTTGCGGTATTTGCGACATTGCAAATACTTTATGTCCCCCTTCAGTGCTTGAGCCCTAGTCGTGCATGCCTGTGCCAGTACACAATGGAATGTCCGAGGGCGTGTTTACACGTCAGCCGGTCAACTGATCACATCCAAAAAAGGAAACTCAAAAGTTGTTCCGGGCCTTAATATATTGTCCACTTTATTTCCGTTTGGAAAAGTTTTGCTGAAAAAACATCATCGTCGACTTGAAGTGGTTTTAAAGGGGCTCAACACTAAATTCAACTTCATTACTGTCCTTACCCAAAACAAAAGAAATAGTTTTTATGTGCTGGTGCCAGCCTAAACTAAGCCCTATTCTTTCGGTTTCAGATACTGTCAATGGTCCCTAACTTATGTTGGTGTCACTTAAGAACGATTAACAGGTCGACTAAATTGGCATTTATTCAAAACATAATGACGAAAGAAATTAAGGAGTGTGTAGTGACGTATTTTCTCGTCTACATGAATAATTTACAGCACTGTGTTTTGTTTCATTCCAGTCAAAAGAAAATCATCCTCTCGGATGTAAGTTTTATTTTGTTCTTATTTTAACGTGTTTTGTGTGTTTGTTTGTTTGTTTGTTTGTTAAGGGTTAGGGGTGGGGTGGGGGGGGGGGGGGGGCTCTCGCTAACATAATCAATTGGAGGGTATGTCTAAATTTCTACAACACACATTGTGCCCCCGTTGAATATCATTTTCATGCACACATGATTTCATTCTTTTCATTCAGGTGTGTTTATAAGTATACATGTGTGACCGCAAACCTCGTTAGATTGAACTCCCACCATGCAAAGTTTCAAGTCCTACTCATGTACATGGTGTCACCGCAAATCTTACTAGATTGTACTCCCACCATGCAATGTTTTCAAATCCTACTCATGTACATGGTGTCATGCTAAGTTTTAAAATGCTACATACAACTTTTGTTTTGTTTTATCATTAGTATTAAGCGTTCTGACAGAAAAAGAACCGATGCTGATAAACAGCCCGTCTGCCAGGATGTGACAGGTTGGTTTTTTAATCATGTGAATGACATTCATAGGTAATTTAGACCTACTGATATATGTTACAGAAATGTAAATAAATGAATGTGTCTCAAAGATGATCACCTTCCTACAGTACTAGGATTTCCTGTAAAGAAATTCAACTTTCTATTTATGGAAAGAGCAATTAGCATATTTCGAATTAAAGGTAATGTACAGAATTGGTAAAGCTGACAAAAAAATTGCAGACAGTGTTTTGTCTGATCAACCATACATGAAATAACAAACATGTTAAAAATTGGGCTTTAACCGCTGTGTGAATCAGGAGAAAATAGTGAAAAACCATGTACAATGTTCAGCATGTAAACTCATTGTCCTTATTTTAGTGCTCACAACCGAAACCACCAGGTATGCAGTTTGTTATGCTATTATTTTATTCATCTATGTCTTGTTTTTTTTATTTATTTTTTTACGTGTGCCGGTATAACTTATCGAGTCGGGCTAATTCCCGTAGCCTTAGATCTCAAGGGTCTTTCTCAAGATCCTCTCTGTTTTCCCAAACTGTCGCCTTCTGTATTAGATCTACCCTCAAGTTGTCCTTATTTGATCTAGATATTTCTCCAATGCATTAGAAGTGATGCCTGTGCTTTAATCACCACAGGGACTACTTTCACTTTCATCTGCCAAATCTAACGAAGTTCACTGGCCAAGTCTTAATTAGTACTTCTTCATCTTTTTTTATCTCCTTTGAGGTAATCCTTGAAACAGCTAGGAAATTTTCATTAACAGCTATTAATCCCTTTCTGTTTGTACTTCAGAAATGGTGGCAATAAACACAGTGCAGGACAACACAACCTATGCAAATCTCCCAAATGCTCCAAAAGCTTTCCAGAGAAATAAGCTGCATATTGAGAGAGAGCTTGGACATGGTAACTTCGGTATGGTTCTCCTTGCACAAGCTGAAGGAATCTTGGAAAGGTCAAAGGTTACATTGGTGGCTGTTAAAACACTGAAAGGTATGTTTTTATGTACCACAAAATTTAAATCACTTCTCAAAACTTATCTAATGTCACAGGTTTTCAAGGAATAATTTAGTTGTTTCTGTTTTTCTTTTGTTTGTTTTTTTGGTTTACTGCGCCTTGAACACCCAGCAGGGTGGATATGTGCGCATAACAAGTCTTTATTATTATTATTATTATTATTATTATTATGTTTAGTTGTTAGGCCTGATGACGGTCACTTTATCCTTTCTCCATTTTGCATGATTTCCTATTTGTTTATGTTTATGATTTATCATAAATTATTTGTTTACCTTGCTGTTTTAATTTGATTCTGATAGAGATGTGTTTGGTTAGTTTATTGTTTATTTATCATTGCAAAAACTCTCATCAAATTTGCGTTAAAGGTGTCTGCCCAGAACTGTAGTGTAATTTGCCATTCTTTGCGGCTGAAAGGAATTCACTTTTTAGCTGGGTATTATTTCGTCGTAATGGACTGAAGACGTATTTGAACAAAATAATGTTGGGCAATTTGTTTCATTATTTTTATTGAACTCCCAGTCGCGTGATCAAATCTCATTGCGGTATAGGACTGCTATAAAAACAGTGAATAATATTTTTTTTTTTAATCCATACGTTGTGAAAATTCTCTTTTGCCCACATTTGTATATTTATTTAAACATTACAGATGGCACAGAAATCAGTGAAAAGGAAAGCTTAATCTGTGAGTTGGAACTAATGAAAAAGTTACCTGAACATTGCAACGTTGTGAAACTTCTCGGCTACTGCATACAAGAAGGTAACAATCACATCATATTATCTGAGCATTTTTCATCCTACAATAAATTTGACTGTTTTTTGAAGTATATTTTTTGTGCGTCCATTTTTAGTTTTATAGTCCCTTAAATAAAGAGTTTCAGAAGAGTTTAAAGTCCTTTAAATAACAATTTTCAAAGAAGGTAAAACAAATTATTGAAATATTTATCACAAAAATCTTAAATAGACAATTCAGGTTATTATATCCGAGCGTTTCTTTAGACAGTGTCCAATGTGAAACAAGATCAACTTCAATTTACAACTAAAAACATTAAAAATCGTCACATGATTTGTTTTGTCTTGTATCTAGATCCTCCTTACATCATTGTTGAGTATCTATCCAGAGGCAACCTGAAAGACCTACTAAAAGACAGTCGCAGTAAAGAAGGGCGTGTCTATGGAAACCTACATGGCGTCAGTAAATCACTCACATCCGGGAACCTCGTGAAGTTTGCTAATGACGTAGCAGACGGAATGCACTTTATATCATCTCATAAGGTAACGCTTGCAAAAACATATGTTGAAGTGAATTATTATGATTGTTACCGTATGTGTTATTCCTTTGATTTCGCAAATAAGTTAGCATGTTGCAAACAAACTGCTTACCATTCAAAGTGACCTATAATATATGGGGAAAACAAAGTTAATGACCTGACGTTTCGACCTTAGCAGAGCCTTAATCGAAGGCTTAGTGACAACACATAAACTGCTATACTGTTGTAAAGGAAGCAGTCATATAGCTTAATTATAGTATGCATACTTTTCAGCTAGCTGGAACTGGTTCCAATAGTTGGAATCGTGTTCCATGAGTTGGAACCGTGCTCTAATAGTTGGAACCGTGTACTAATAGCTGGAACCGTGTTCTAGTAGTTCGAACCGTGTTCCAGTAGTTGGAACCGTGTTTTAGTAGGTGGAACCGTGATCTAATTACCGCCCCCCCTCCCCTCGCAATTACTCCACTAACTTAAACATGTTCCTCGTTTTACATCCATCACTGTTGTAGTGTATCCATCGAGATCTGGCTGCCAGGAACGTCCTCGTTGCTGAAGATATGACATGTAAGGTGTCTGATTTTGGACTCGCTCGAGTCATGATAAACAATCGAGCTTATGAAAGACAATCGCAGGTGAGGAACCCTGACATTCAACGAAACAGTTCTGCAACATTATCCAAATAAGTAGGATTTGAAGCTTCAGGAGAATGCTGTCCTGAAGACGATCAGAGCATACTGATCGAAACATTGAGTCGTTAACCACCGGTTCTTTTCAGAACCAACAGTACTCAAAAGAGATTTTAACATGGTGTTACCGCAAACCTCTCTCAATTATCCAAATAAGCATTCGAAGAAATGCTTTTGCACCAAATACTTTAAACTCATCTGAGAAATAGGCTGAAACTGTTTTTTCTGTTATGCATTTTTTCAAGCCATACCTGGACATGTAAACAACACAATTAGATAAAAGAAAATAATTTGAAAATGCTCAACAAATCCCCATAACCTATGGAAAATGCTTGTCGGATTGTGCTTACAACGTACCACAGGGCCTTTGCACCCAAACAGTTCTCTCGCTGCAGGGTTTTGAACGCACCAAACAATCACGTGGTTAGCAGCCGAAATCACTTCTGATTTTAATGTGCTATTGTCTGATCATCAAACCAATTGCTCGAAAGACATCTGCCAGCTACGACATGCATGCTGTCATTACTTTTCATATGCTTGTTGTTAGGGCCGATTGCCTCTTCGCTGGATGGCGATGGAGTCAGTACTTGATGACGTGTACACAACAGAAAGTGACGTGTGGTCATTTGGTGTACTTCTGTGGGAAATCGTAACACTCGGTGAGTTTGTAGTAGCATTTAGTTTCAATTTCTTGCTGAAGCCCTTGTGTCCATTATTTGAGTGAAAATGCACTGAATTTGGCTTCTTCTTTTTCAGGATCCAGACCATACCCTTCTATGAGTGCAGATACAATGATAGAGGAGCTTCAAAAGGGATACCGTATGCCGAAACCAAGCCATTGTCAAGGAGAATTGTAAGTTGGTGAATAGCGATTTGCACCTTGAATATACTTTGTCATACATGTATTTGGCACCGATGGATTGGCACCAACGCTGCGCATTCCTGTTAAGTGTTTCCTGGCGTTTTATTTAAGACTGACTTTTTTCCATGAGATTTTGCCTAACATCACAAGGCCGGACGGCCACTTCAAGATGAGGACTGCACTTAACTGGTTTGGGCTGTCCATCCAAATCAACTGTCACCAGGGGCAAATTGCCACCTAGGTCTGAAACAGGAATACCCCCATTCACAGTCCGTATGGATGTAGGCATGGGTATCATGATCCACTAACCAAAAAGCAGGTAAAAAGATACATTTAAAAACACCGCATTTTTTTGATTAAAGTACTAAAGACAGCATACACTTAATGTAAAAACAAGTGTGGAACCGTTTTCTCGCCAGGTATCAGATGATGTTGAAATGTTGGAAAGAGGATCCAACGACCCGACCTAACTTTAAGAAGATCGGTGACAAGCTTCGTAAACTTGAGCAGCAAGACAAGGTGAGGCATCGAAGGCACTAAGACGTGGATAAATGTTGAAATCTTAAAATCCCGAATCGCCAGAATTTATTTAATTTTTCATATCAGTCTATCTGTTTCAAATTGATTACTTATTTTGTTTCAATTCCTCTAAATTGAGGAAGCATATCACAATGGTGCTTGCTTCTTGAAGCAGAAACACCAGGGTTAAGTTAACCACATACTCTTCAACGATAAGTGTTCTGATTTCATATAAATGCAGTACCAATCTATAGGACCTGCAGCCCCATCAGAAGGACATCTTACTACATTCGCTGACAATATGAAATACAGTCTCCTCAGCCTTATTACACATTCTACACATAGGAGAGACGTTTGCTTTCTCTATCCTTGCCTTCATTACATTTGTCCTTAGCGATTGGTCTTGCGCCGCAGTAATCAAGCCCTCGGTTTCCTTCTTCAGCTCTCCGCTCCTTAACCAATTCCAGGACTTGGCGCTCGCCACTTCTTCAGTGCATCTCAAGAATCGGCCATGAAGCGGTTTATTCCTCCAATCCTGTTGCCTTTCCTCTTTCATTACCCTTTTGTACTCCTTTGGCCCAACTTCGTCTGTCCTCGTATATCTTTGCGCAGCTTTCAACAACCTCTCCTCGGACCTCCCAACATGACACTGCAAACTCCTGCGTTCGATGTTAACGCTGTCCGCCACGCTCAGCAATCCCCTTCCGCCCTCTGACCTCGGAAGATAGAGTCTACTAACATTTGACCGCGGATGAAGCATGCCATGCATGGTCATGAGTTTTCTTGTCCTCCTATCAGCGACATCTAGATCTTGTTTAGTCCACTCGATAATACCCCCACTGTACCTCATCAAAGACACGGCCCAGGTGTTGATCGCCTTTATCATGTTACCCCCGTTCAGTTTAGACTTCAAACATTTCTTTACCCGTCTGATGTATTCTGCCTTCAGCCTTACCTTTGACTCCTCGTGAAGGACATGGTCTGATTCAAGTACACCAAGATACCGATAACTCTCCTCCTCACCCAAAGCCCTCATCTGTGCACCATCTGGCAGAGCGATGCCATCGGAATGTACCCTCTTTCCCCTCTTCATGGTCATTGAAGCACATTTTTCCAGACCGAACTGCATCCCGATGTCATCGCTGAAAATTCTGACGGTCTGCACCAAGGAATCTATCTCTGCCTCATTCTTTGCAAACAACTTCAAATCGTCCATAAAAAGCAGATGGTTGATCTTACATCCGTCCTTCTTCAGTACATAACCTGCACTCACCTTCCTCAGAATCATCGACAGTGGCATCAGTGCAAGGACAAACAGCAGCGGAGACAGAGAGTCACCTTGGAAAATACCTCTTCTTATCCATACCTTGCCCAGACCTTCGTTGTTGGCTGTCAGATTCGTCCGCCACGTCTTCATGCTCTCATCTAGAAGACATTTTACTGCATCAGCTACTCCAACCATATCCAGACATTCCATTATCCATGTGTGCGATACCATGTCATACGCCTTCTTGTAGTCGATCCACGCCATTGCCAAATTAGTCTTTCTGCTCCTGCAGTCCTTCAGTACAGCCTTATCGATGATAAGTTGACCCTTCGTACCTCTGGATCGCTTCTTGCAGCCTTTCTGCTCCTCCGGAAACAACTGCTGGTCATCCATATGGCGATAGAGGTCTTCTGCAATTATACTGGTCAGAAGTTTATACATGACAGGTAAGCACGTAATTGGTCTATAATTACTGGCAATGTTACCTTTCTTGACATCCTTCATGATCAAAACCGTTTTTGCCTCAGTCATCCAAGATGGGACCTTACCCTGTACTAGACAGTCTTGCAATTGTAGGGCCATTCGCTCATGCAAACTACGGAAGTTCTTCAACCAGTACCCATGCACATGGTCCGGACCCGGGGCTTTCCAATTTGGTACTTTCTTTACCTGTCTCTTTATCTTGTCCACGTCAATCTGGAACCCTTCTTGTTGTTGTACCCCTGTCAATTCACCTTTCACATCCGATAGCCATTCCGCTTGTCGGTTGTGCTGTACTGGTTGGTCCCAAATTCCACCCCAGAAAGTTTTGGCCTCAGTTTGTCTTGGGCCCGCCTGCGTGCTGTCAGCCTTTCCATCCAATTCCTTAAACAACTGACGCTGATTGGTGTTAAATAACCTATTCTGGTGAAATTGCCTTACCCTGTCGTCATACCTCTTCACTTTTGCAGCCTTAGCCTTAACTCTTTGCTTAATCTCCTCTATTACAACACTTACCCCCTTACGTTTGATATTGTACTTTGTTATGATTGTATTCCTCAAGTCTGAATCTTTCAATAAACCCTTGTTCGTTTGTTCTATTCTACTGAGATCTTTTCGCAAGTCTTTAATTTGACCCTCCAGCCGACGTTTCCACCATGGTGTACTGTTATCTTGATTTGATTGTGACGCCTTTTCCCCAACTACAACTGCCCCTGCAAAAATAAGATGGTTAGTTTCCGATATATTATCCGTACTTACCGATCCAAGGACATTACTTACCAAGGCTGACACTTCTGTCAGCCTTTTCCTTGGGACCCGGCGCAAAGCTGGGGTACTCCACCCATTTGACCTTTTCGCTTCTTCCATCACCTCTTTAAGCCTTAACTTAATCTGCACCTCTTCCTCCGTAAACTCTATGCCCACCTCTTCGTCGATGCCATCATCGTTCTGACCATCTCGCAATCCAGGCTGATCCACCTCATCCTCACTCTGCGAGCTAGCAGCAGCCGCCTCCTCCGATACTTGGTGGTTAACAATATCCGTTCTATCACCATCAGCTTGCACTATCCTCCTCATTTCCTCAATTTCCACGTTTGTTAACCACTGGTTTCGTTTGATAGTACTTATCTGGTCTGCAAGACGCTGCTCGCTAATCTCAAACAGTCCTGTATCTTGCCAAAGGCTAATCATCCTCCTTCTGTATCCTCTCTTGTCAGGCTCACTCCTAATATAACATTCCATTGCGATTTTATTATCGTTCTTACTCCACTTTCTCCTGGTTACAACACGAATCCTGTTGTGAGCAGTTTGGATACGATCTGGTGGTACCTGCTCAGGCATACCAACCACTCTTTCACCGTTGAATTGATGCTCCATAGCACTCATTATAAACATCACAAAATTGTGAGAAAGTTTGTAGTTTCAGGGAGAATTACATACAGCAACGCTGTAGAATATCCACCCCTACGGAGACCACTTAACACTGGTTGTAATCAAGATGTTCCAAAGGACGCACGTGACGCGCGCGTCCGTTCACTGATTCAATGCACACTGTGTGGTCTACGTTGAAGAAAGTTTTCCAAATACGAAAAAATCCAATCTTTTTCCACCAAAAACAGCAACAAGGTGTTGACTAGTTGCCTTCAAACTTACCCTGCGGTGTCTACCAAGTAGTACCAACAAGGAGTTAACTTTTGGTGTAAAACAAACAGCAGGAAACAATATTTATCTTCTATAGAATCGAGAGCCGATCTGAAACAGTGTTCCTTGTCTCGCCGCCATTATTATTATTATAATTATTATTATTATTATTATTATTATTATTATCTATATCTATTGAAATCTAAAAATGCTTGCATCATAAATCTGAATTTGACCTTGGAGCCCCTCCTGATTTACGTGTTGTTTTTAAATGTGTGATATATGAACAAAAAGTAAGAGTTGTTCTAATTGGTTCTTGTCTTCTCCGATTTGGCTTACAGGAGTTAATCTCAATCAGAGGCTACGAGGAAATGACTTATGAGGTCACGATTCCAATGAACGACCAGGAAAGGGTTTAGGAATCTATGAAGAATGGCCGTTGCTGTACAAGGAGGACGCCCTTCAGATACTGACTGACCATTTGGGTCGACAGAGGGCTTCACCATTTACGAGACCCTGTTTTACTATAATTGTATTTTTAGAGTGAAGAAATTATTATACCGTTATCAAACACAGATTAATCCCGATGTTATTAAAACGTTTAAAAAATTGAAAATTTCATGTCCAACGTAGGTTAATTTTGATGTTTTTAGTGCACCAGTATCTTAACTAACCATTATTGTTTGTTAGTGCGTACACAGAGTTGTAGCAATTTAATGATATGGTTGACACATAGGTACCTGATTCGTATAGCAACCTTGTCGCACTGCTAGTAAATTGTTCCCAATCATATTATGCCATCATAATAGCTCTACTCTTGTAAACGAGGCGCATTGTGAACATGTTATTCGAAACAGTGTATCATGAGTGTTTTAAGCGATGTGTTTGGGTTTTTTTTCCTCAAAAGTGACGGTGGCTGGTCAAATCTGGTGACATAGGAGTAAACTTTTAGGCCTACCTAACTTCTTTCCAAAAAAAAATTAAATTAAAAATTAAAAAATTATGGAAGCATATCTTTCAAGAATTACGCAGACAGATTTAAATGAAAAGTATTGGGTTATGTAGTAACACATAATTAAAGACAACGTTTGCTTTTGATAATTACCGTTAATATGCAGTTTATGATATTAATGTTTGATGTAAAAACACAACAGTATTATGATTTATTGGTGGACTGAAATAATAATAATTTGAAGGAGACTACCTATATATGATATTGTCATTATTGTAACAGCAGTATGTAGTTAGTTAATATTTCTCATTTTTGTACAAGATGATAGTCAATTTCATTATTTCAAACTTTATCAAGTAAACATTAAACTAGTTTCTTACATTTGAAGCGGTGGCTCGTCAAATCTGGTGAAACAGGACTAAACTGATACGTTTGCTCTAAAAAAAAATGTAATGAATTTGTATGGAAGCATATCCCTTAAGAATTACGCAGATAGATTTAAATAGAAAGTATTATGTCATGTAGTAACACATATAAACAACATTTACTTTTGATAATTACCGTTATGCAGTTTATGATATTAATGTTTTATGTAAAACCACAAAAGAATTATGATTTAAAGGTGGACTGAAATCGGCCTGTATGAACGAGCATGAACAAATAATAATACATTTGAAGGAGACCACCTATATATGATATTGATATTATTGTTACAGAAGTATGTAGTTCGTTAATATTTCTCATTTTTGAACAAGATGATAGTTAATTTCATATTTCAAACTTTATAAAGTAAAATTAAACTAGTTTCTGACATTTGAAGCTGCTTCAGAAAAATAGGTGGATCTTGCTGGCTATGGCAGAGACTATAGCACTAATTCCTTTTACCGAACAAGGTAAAGAAACATTGTCTTTTTCTGTGTAAGAACAAGTCAATGCTTTTTACTAAAAACCACTAAATGAGATTAAGTTTACCTTAAAAAAACCATTGTTGTATTATGCCGTTAATACAAGCCCACATTGTTACTCAGAATACACGCATGATGTTTTGCAGACTCTCAAATCACAAAGTAATCGACTTGTAATGTGTTACCCTGTTTTACTAAGTTTATATTTTAGAGTGAAGAAGTATACTGTTATCAAACACGGATTGGATTTGCATTTATTCCTGGTGTTATTAAAACGTTTTGACAACATTAAATTGAAACGTTCCTGTCCAATTTAGGTAAATTTCGAGTTTTTAGTGCACCCTTATCTTAACAATTACTGTTAGTTTAAAGTGTGTGTACACTGAGTTGTGTCTTTTTTATAGCGCGGGTTGAAATAGGTACCCAATTAGACTATCAAACCGTGTCGCATTGCTAGTAAATTGTTCATGATCATAATTATTATGCCATCATAATAACTCTACTCTTGTAAACGAGGATGATTATGAACATGTTATTCGAAACAGTACCATGAGTGTTTTAGGCGATGTGTGTGGGTTTTTCTGAAAGTGATCGGTGGCTGGTCAAATCTAGTGACACAGGACTAAACTAGTACCTTTCCCTGTAAGGTTTCTTACTTTTTTCTTTTGAAGCATAACCTGTCAAGAATTATGCAGACATATTTCAATGAAAAGTAGTGTGTTATGTAGTAACACATATAAAAAACGTTTACTTTTGATAATGTAGTGACCTCATGTATTATTCATATTTAAGACGGTAATGCCCGCCTCTGATTGGCTTGGGGTGTGCTGTGGCTTTCCCCTTTCTATTTATCTTGTGATCAAGGGCAGTTGCTGTGATCCACCAGTCGAAATAACCGTTGATTCTTGACAATTATTGATCTTTCTGGACATTGTAAGGTAAACCATCATCTTTATTATCAATTACAGATTCCACTGGTAGTTAAGATTATTCCAAATGCAAACCTTAAAACCCCTAAATTACGTGAAATTTGTGTGGGATATTGCGGGGTCTGATCTCACCTAAGTTATGGGGTTTATGTGTGCAGCCATTGTGTGTACGAAGACCACGTAGCAATATGTAGTGCATGCATACTTGCAGTTGTAACAGCGTTAATGGTGTTATTGTTGTTGTGGTTAACTGTGTTCCACATCTGTTACTCGGGATTTATCTTACGCATAGTATTCATTCATGGTATGTTCAATAACTCATTTATTGTTTGAATCAGGTAAGCTTGCATTTTGATTATGGAACTTAAACTTAGTAATTACACAGAGGTCTTAAACTTTATTTCAGTGAAGTAGTTGGCTACAAGTTTTGACACTTGAGGAAAGAGTAAGACTGATCCTTGGACGTGAAATTTGCTATTCTGGTGTGATGCTGGGTGAGTCACAATCTGTTTTACTTTCACGCTCATGAATGAATGCTAAGTCTATCTTTCTTATAAATAGCTTTATTGAATCAGTATAATTTATCAGTTGACAATGTCTAGAAGTTGCTCTCCTTATGAGAGTATAAATGTGGGCCTATTTTGTCTTCCATCCTTTTCTAGGTTTTTTATGTCGTTCTTTTTTCGTCTTCTGTTGTCGCTTGTATCCTTTGTTTTGCTTAAACATTGGACATCTGAATAAATACAACTGATCATCTCGAAGTATTGTGTTGTCACTTCTAAAAAGTCAGCAAAGAGTCACTCCAGAGGCTCATACCCTTATCACTGGAAGTATAACACTCCCAGATCCCTAGTTTTAATTTACTACAATAATTACCGTTATTCAGTTTGTGCTATTACAGTTTATGCAAAAACACAACTGTATTATGACTTATTGGTAAACTGAAATCGGTCTATATGAATGAGCATTAAAAATTATAATAAATTTGAAGGAGACTACCTACTTTATTTTGATATCTTTGTAACAGAAGTATGTAAGTTAGTTATTATTTCTCCTTTTGTACAATATGATAGTATATTTCATATTTCAAACTTTATCAAGTAAAAAATAAACTAGTTTCTGACATTTGAAGCTGCTTCGGAAAAATAGGTGGATCTTGCTGATTATGGCAGAAACTAGCACTAGTTCCTTATACCGAACAAGGTAAAGAAATATTGTCTTTTTGTGTAAGAACAAGTTAATGCTTTTTACTGAAAACTACTAAATGAGATTAAGTTTACTTATTCGAAAAACCACTGTTGTATTTTACCGTTTAAACAAGCCCATCATATTATTCAGAAAACACGCATGTAATTTTGCAGACGCCCAAATCACATTTAAAGAGTAATCAACTTGTAACGTGTTATAGCCCTTCTGACCCTTCCAAGAAGGCAGTGGTGAAATGTTCCAGTTTAGTTTTTCTTGCCTTTTCAAAGGAAACATTTGCTTTACCCTTACAGGAACAAGTCTCAGGCTTGGACCTTTATTTCTTTTAGGCCTTTTTGCTGTTTTTTAATTTATTTATAAACCAGAGATAAAACTCACGGATAAAACAAAGGTTTGCTTTTTGATACTAACAAAAAATTTCCGACCGTTTTCAAATGCATTCCAATGTGTTCTAAAGTGAACCGAAGTTCGGCTACGCTACCTCCACATTCTTCAAAAAACAAAATTCCAAATACTTACTTTTGTTCCTCGCATACCAACCTTTCGGAATGCTTTTGATAACCGATCAGACACATTTTGCCTGCTATACAACCGTAACGCAGGCAAATAACCTTCGTTGCGCATGTTTTCGTATTTCATCAGGCCGCGCTTTCATTCCTTGCGTTCGTTCATCCTCTTTCACTAAAAATATGTGAAATAAATAAATTTTTTAAATACGAAGAAAATAAAGAAATCGTACCCCCTTAGTATGATCACCGGGCCGAAAAAGGCCGTACGAAAATATACAGGCACTTGGGAGTTTTTCTTAGACAAACAGACACATTACTTGCATTAGTATATTGATGGATGGATGGATTGAAAAAAAATGTAACTGTTCGATTGCAATGGCGCCCTCTGTGGTTCATTTGTTATAATATGAATATTTATCAGAGTTCTCTCGTATGCGCCAGACCTAATTAGACTGGCAATGGTTTTACAGGCCCAATGATTTCATTGGATACAATTATTTCATTGGATAAACGTGCAGTGACGACAGCTTTCCATATCTGGGTTATGATTGGTCCGAGGTGATGTAGTTTGTCAGCTTGCACTTACGGTCGTCTGCTTGCTGCAGCGTGCGCATAATGTTTACATCGTGTGAAATGAAGGTCAAAGCGAGGTCAAAAGTAAATCTATCCCACCAGTTGGCGGCCTCACTCTTGGACATGTGTCTCCAACAACAATTGCAAATGTTCCTGAAGACAGATATCTTAGGGATAAACAAACTTGTAATATAGGTGGGGGGCAGTGCCATGTTCCGATCGGTTGTGTGGTTAATTAGTGGTGTTAAAATCATCGCCAAAAGTATTGTCGTGCGTGGTCGAAACCGGTATCTCGCCCAAACTTGTTCCTCTGAAAACATTTCCAAAGGGTTTTCCATGTCACGGAAAATTCTCCGTTGCCGAACAATGGGATAATTTAATCGGCGACGTTGCCGGCGTACTCGTCTCCGCAATACCATTTTGCTGTTTTTTGACCGACCAAAAAAAATGGCGTCGAAAATAAGCACAACAATTCGGTAGGCGAGCAATTTCGCATGCTATGGGCTATAAGCAGAAAATGGTTGCTAATGCGCTTTATGAAATAAAAGTTTTGCTAAGGGCCACTCCGTAAGCACAAAACGTTTGCTTACATGCTTTATGAAAATTGGGCCCAGGTGCCCAAGGCTGGTATCTGGCGTTTTTCACAAGCCTCGAAGTGTGACGTCAGATGTTCAGGCTAGCCAGGGGTGCGTTTCACTTGCGCAAACGTTGCCAACGTTTGCCAACGATTTTTAGTAGAACGAGTTGTGGGCCAACAACTTTGTCGAACGTTCGCAACCAGAGGCGAAGGTGTTGGTGGGTGGATTTTAAAATGGCGGACAACAAAACGTAAGCAGACGATATTATTTTCTTGTCACGAAAATAGTTATGTGTTCTCAGTGGTTGGTAACGCAGTCAGGTGGTGGAGATGAAATAACAACTTAATTAGTTGAAGACGTGATGTACAAACGAGGACTAAAATTTACCTACAATACAGCAAAAACCAAGATACAAAAAATATAATTCATATGGTGTCGCCATCTTCATTACAGAGCGCTGCCATATTGACATCAATGTGCGCATGCAATCGTTCCAGTCGAGTCGCAAACGGTCACAAAAAAACAAACGTTTGCGCGAACGGTCGTGGTCTGTTTGCACAAGTTAGTGGAACGCACCCCTGACCTGTGTCATAGGAATTTTTTTCTCCACGGTATGTGTGTCCCCCTAACGGTAAATTGACATGCCCTAAGTTTAATCAAAAGAGGGCGCTATGGACGAAATTTCTGCACAATCTGCCGTTATTGGGGGGAAATTTATTAAACTCTAAAGGGACAGAATCTCCTGCCACAGCGGTTATTTGTAAACATAATAACTTATCTGTACTCGTAACTCACATAAGGCATTGCACTTGATGAGTTGTGCTCATGAAAAACGTGTTGTGTATAATGACTCTCAAGAAAAATTCACTTTCACTCGTAATTATTTACGTGCTGTCTCATGATCTACACAAATAGTTAAAATATCGCTCAGTCGACTTACTGAAGCGAAAAAGTAATTTACCTTGGTAGTTAAATTAAATCTAGGATGGTATGAATCAATCCGATATTTATGTGTTGCCCCCCCCCCCCCCAGTCCCAACCCTCTTTAGTAAAACATTCTGGGGGTTTTTTGTCGCTGGATGGTGTGGTATATATAATAGACTTATTAGCAAGTTAATTACCCAAGCTTCATTCAAAAGTACAATCAAATCATCAATCAACAAAATTGGTGAAATTTCTCCCCCAAAAACAACACCGTACTGAAACGCTCGAGTGTGTGTTTTATACACACTAGGGTTGGGACAGAGTGGATACATTCATTGTCGAGTTCCTCCTCTTAACCCTTTCAGCCCCAAGGGTGACTATAGTCGACTGTGCACTATACCCTGCTTCAGCCCCAAGGGCGACTATAGTCGCCCAAGATAACACACAACAAAGCACTCAAGCCTGGGCACAAGGGCCATTTGTTAAAAAGCTGTAGTTTTGTCCATGTTCACCCTCCATACCCAAGCTTACCATCATTGGAAAGAGAAAGATCGGATCTTTCCAATGATGGTGAAATAAAATAGGGTTGTTATTTTGCAATCACTTCAAATTAGAGTAGAAAGATCCGAAGAGCCAAACACCTACGGAGCGCCATAAGGTTGTGTGCAAAAAAGTGTTTGGTTTTTCAGAAAACACTGAAGAAACAAAGACCAAGAACTTGAAATTGTTTTGGCTGATTTCAATGATTTTTGAATTATATGAAAGGAAATTCAATAAGTAAGACAATTATTATTATTCATTATGCTATAAAATAAAATCTTCAAGGTAATAACAGAGTTTGTAAAATCAAACTTTGAACACCAGCTTCCTGTTGTGTAAGAAAGTGTGATTCACGCTTGAGTGGTCAAAGAACGTGGGCTCCAGCAGTTGTTTATGTCAAAAGAACTTGGGGCTGAAGGGTTAAACAGTCTTCAGTATCAAGTGCGCCCTCTATTGAGTAAGACAATTGAACCGTTACTATAGGAAACAGGCTCTGGTCTTGCAGGCCCAAGTATTTCATTGGATAATCTTGCAGTGACGTTTAAGTGTTATGATGATTGGTGCGCTTCGAGGCGCACCAGTAGTTATCTGTACTTTCGATCGTGTGCTGCTGCGTGTGTGCATACAAACTTGATATGTATTGTTGGTTGATTCACAACGTGTGTATAGACTACAAAATCTTCGTCTATGTGAATGTGATGTGAGGTCAAATGTACGTCTGGCAGGATCCTGCCCGGTGCTCAAGGCAGGTATTTTGGTGTTATTCACGAGCCTCGAAGTGTGACGCCAGATGTTCAGGCTAATATATCCCAAACACACCGTCCGTGACTTTCTCAATTTACAGTAAACGGCATCCCGCGTGTAGACTATAATCCACCACGTGCTCACAACGGTAGAGTCATTTGGACTTATTAAGTTATAAAGTCATTTGGACTTAAATCTACACTTGTAACAACTAATACGTCGGTGTTTGAAGACTAAACAGCTATTTTTGACAGAAGTGGCATAAAATCGCCTGACGTCATGCATAAAGTGGTTGTGTTATAACCAAGTCCTTCTTGTGTATACTTATTGTTGTAGACGCAGTCTCGAATGGTAGTATAACATTGGCAGGGAGTATAACTACAGCACTATTTCGGTGAGGATCGTCGCACAAAATCAATTACACTCCACTGGAGCTGGTGATATCATGCGTGAATGTAGAACTCCCAAATCCCTATAGTTTCCCTCCGTTTAGATGACACCAATAACTGGTTGGGGTAGCAGTGAAACTATTAATTCTCCAGAACACCATGGTAATGGAATCGTGGTTGTCGCTGGGCCATCCATGCGTCCAGCGGCGTCGGGGACTCCGGGGCAAGCGCTGGCAAAGCACCGTCCTCCCGTTGATTTTACTCATGGGCGTCTTTAACTTCACCTTTTTGTTTTTTGCTATCCCCGAGAACATCGCCAGAAGTTTAAACCCTGAAAGAGATGAAATTTCCGGCACGGCCTTCGATGGTGGGATCAAACTAGCTTTCAAGACGATCAACAAAGCTACCCACCCAGGAGAAGATTCACAACATGAAATGGATCATAAGAAGGCACCGAACTCAAGCTATCTCACAACTCATCTAGGTACTCCATATAGGTCTAACTTGAACCCTGGAAGAATTGCCAACGGATCTAAAACGGACACACTAAAGTCAAAATCAAGAGCAGACAAATTTCCTGTTAGGTGTTCCGGTAGAAGCAATTCAACGCACGGGTCACTTCCGGGGACCGTGTCAACCAACAGTTCGGATGGTCTGTATTTTTTGACAACTGTACTTTTAGTTCGTATTTATGCGGATGATAAAGCCCGGTTGACTACCAGAGAGATGTTGCAATGGCTTCAGTATTTGGCTTATGCTGGCGTGGAACATGTTTATGTATACGACGCCTACCTTTATAAAAACGAATCCCAAAATGTGTCCCTGGGTTGTTTTATCAAGAATGGTTTTGTGACGTACGTGGATTGGAGTCACCGAGCTAAGCCCAAGTACAGCATCGGGGGAACACAGGTATCCGCTTACCAACATTGCTTAGATACGTACGGTAAACATTCCACATGGCAGACCGCCATTGACATCGACGAATACCCGTTCGCCCCAACTGACACGGCACCGGGTTTTCTTAGCCGCTACCTTAGAGTTATATCCTTCAAAAAGGGACCAAGAACGTCAGAAATATCAATGCATAATTATTTATACCTAGGAAAACCTCTAAGCGATGTTGAACATCCGTTATTAATTGATCGTTTGTGGAGACGAACTATTAATGCTGCAAACAGCTTGGTGAAGCCTATTTACCGACCACTCGGGGTAAAATCAGCTAACGTACACCACAACTCACTACGACGTGGACATCATGTGTACACCCCTGATAACAAGCTACTTAGAATGAACCACTATTGGGGGGCTAGGCTACAGAACTGGGGTGAGGACACTCCGGAGATTCTGAACATGACTACCGAGGATCGCGGGATGGAGGCGGCCATAGCTGCCATCACACCATGTGTGGTCGGCTGTCCTTCCGGCTGCTGTTAAGATGTTTATTTTTTATTTTTTGTGTTTAATTTTTTTTATGAAAGATCGTCTAACATCACAAGACCACAGACGGCCACTTTAAGGTGAGGGCTACCATTGACTGATTTGGGCTATTGACCCAAATCAACTGTCACCAGGGGCACGTTGCCACCTACTCCTGTGGCTGAAACAGGGTAACCCCCTTCACAGCCCGTAAGGATGTAGGCATGGATAAAACTTCTGTCCGTAATTCTGGTACGAAGCGACGAAATCAAGTTCGTGACATCGCTATTTTATTTTCACAAAAAAAAGTTGTTTTTACTCTTTAAAGGCACTGAACACGTTTGGTAATTATCAAAGACCAGTATTGTCACTTGGTGTATCCCAACATATGTATAAAATAACAAACCTGTGAAAATTTGGGCTGAATCGGTCATCGAAGTTGCAAGAAAATAAAGAAAGAAAAAACGCCCTTGTTGCACAATTTTGTGTGCTTTCAGATGCTAATAAAAGGCTTCATGCATGAAGTCTTTTATTATTTTAGTGAGAAGTTACTTCACAGGGAGTGGTTTCTCACAATGTTTTATACTATCAACAGCTCTCCGTTGCTCGTTACCAAGTAAGTTTTTATGCTAATATATATTTTGAGTAATTACCAAACGTGTACAGTGCCTTTAACAGATGGTCATGACGGAAAACTTCACTTGAAACGTTTTTGGCCAGAAATGCTAGTGTTTCCGAGATATGAGTAAACAATCTCGCGAGACCAAAACTCGATACTTGAAAACTGTTTTTTGAAAATGTTTGAAAACATTTTCCTTTCTTTTTCTCTCTCTTTCGATGTTGTTGTCACTCCGATCGCCGATTGAGCTAAAACCTTTACAGGTTTGTTATTTCATATGTGTTGAGTCACATAAAGTGAGAATACTGGTCGTTAGAAAACGTGTTGTCCATGTCCTCGTTTTCGTAAAAATTTCGTACGACGTTTGTTCCTTTCGTTAAAATGATCACTGTTCGATAGGCAGGGTCTTAGGGTCTACTTTTTGTAATTGCCAAATACCAGTATCCCCCTTATGTATTCCAACATGCATAAAATAACAAACTTGTGAAAATTTGGGCTCAATTGGTCATCGAATTTGCAAGAAAATAATTAAAGAAGAAAAACAACCTTCTTGCATACGATTGTGTGCTTTCAGATGCCTGAGAAGGGCTTCAGGCCTGAAGCCTTCCTCAGACTCAAATTTCTGGCTGAAAAAATTACCTCTTTCTCAATACATTACTTCAAGGTGGTGCGTTTCTAACATTGTTGTATAATACCAACAGCTATCTCCAGTGCTGTTTACCAAGTAAGCTTTTACGCTCATTGTTTTAAGGAGTAATTCAAACCAAAGGTATACAACCCGTTTAAAGGCACTGAACACGTTTGGTAATTGTCAAAGACCAGTATTCTCACTTGGTGTATCCCAACATATGCATAAAATAACAAGCCTGTGAAAATTTGGACTCAATTGGTCATTGAAGTTGCAAGAAAATGATGAAAGAAGAAACACCCTTGTTGTACAAATTAGTGTGCTTTCAGATAGGAATAAAAGGCTTCTGGCCAGAAGTCTTTTATTATTTTAGTGAGAAATTACCTCTTTCTCAAAAACTACGTTACTTCAGAGGGAATCGTTTCTCACAATGTTTTATACTATCAACACCTCTCCGTTGCTCGTTACCAAGTAAGTTTTTATGCTAATATATATTTTGAGTAATTCCCAAACGTGTACAGTGCCTTTAAAGGGTGTGTACAACATTGGTAAGATTGAAAATATAAATGTTCACAGATTTGCACATAACTTACACGGTATAAAGATGGTCATGGTGGAAAACTTCCCTTGAAATAGTTTTGCTTGAAATGCTAAAGTTTTTAGGAAACGAGTAAAACAATAGTCCTTATCCTGCAGGATAAAATCCGATGTTAAAAAAAAGTTAAAACATATAATGGTTTTTGTTTTCACTGTTTTCTCATGACTCCGAAGACCGATTGAGCTTAAACTTTCACAGGTTTGTTATTTTACGTATATGTTAGGTCACATCAAGTGTTGATACTGGTGTTTGACAGTTACCAATGTTGCACACACCCTTTAACGAAAATGACAGAATGAAAATTTTCCAGTGCTTAAATGTCATGTCAAATTAACATAATGCATCAACTCATTCATTGCTTGCCGCAGTATTTCTGTCATTATCATCTTGCTGAAAGGAAAATTGCTTTTAGACATAATGAGAAATGAAACATAAGCCACTTCCGGAATATTGAATTGCTTGTTGTTGGTAATAGACTCTGTTTAATTAATTGCGATAACAAGTCAGCCATGAAGGTTGAGAATTTAATCCCTTTTTTAAGGGAAAAAAGGGCAATCTAGTTTCTAAGCTCTTGTCTTTGAATTGTCCAACGTTTGACAGCCAGTTGTGTTTTTATTTGTTATTTTGTTGTATTGAAACACAAGTGGCTGAGCGTTCCATCCGACCGCTTGTTATAGTGTTTCATTTTAGGATATCGTTGGGGCGGTTCACTGATTGAACTTATTGAAAATTGATGTGGAAAATTACCTAAAAATGTTAATGTGCCAAATTAATTTGATTGTGTACAAAGTTGACATCTGTACTATTTGCATTAGAACCATTTAAAGGAATTTAATGTGTTTAGAACCCTGAAGTAATTAGGGCCACTGTCAGAACATGGTGATGTCGATTGTCTTAACCACATCGTTCACACTGCTCTGTTCATATGCGATGATATCCTAAGCTGGACCACGCCACTCGTCATAGAGGGGTTGTCAGTCAACAGGGGTCAATGATTTGATTAGCAGGGGGCAGGACAAAACTCTGTCAGCATCCTCTTTGTAAATCGGTTTGCCAATTGTCAATGGTAGATGAAACCAATTATAAAACTTAATTAGTTAAGCAAACAAATAACCTGTAAAATCAACCCATGCTATGAGTTACATGACATTGTTAACAATACATCTATTCAAGAAAATCGTTGTGGGAAATGCAAAGCATACCCGTTTAACCTATATGCATAAAGCTTGATCCTTTCAACAGATGTAAAATGCAATGGAGTAAGACTATCTTGAAGGATGGGGTAAATTTATAATTTATGATAGAGTCATGCACTAATTAGTGGTTTTGCTGAGACAGCTACTGTTGTCACGTACGGAAGCCGGATAGTGCCAGGAGATAAGAAGTGAAATATATTTTTCATGAGCGCGAGAATATTTTGTTTGTACCATTTATCTGGCGGCCGCCACATATTATCTGGCGGCCGCCACATAATTATCTGGCGGCCGCCACATATTATCACTTCAATTATTTCACTTCTTATTTTCTGGCACTATCCGGCTTCCGTAGTCACGTGCTTCCGCAGAGGGTTTTAAACATTTATCTGCAGTCTTTCAAATTGAAAATTAAATTTGATTAATATAATGACCACGTGACTATGGTATAAGCAAACATAAAATGGCACCGCGCATGACAGGAAATGTCAACACAGACAAAATACAACTCTTGGTGTACGAAGTTTGAAGGCAGGGTGTACTTTTGGCAATTACTCAAAGAGGGACGATAAGGGTTTACCTCAAGAACAATATTGGTGGTGTGGTTAATCGTTATTTACTTAAGTCGCTTCAGTTCTGAGGAATATTCTTATAATCATAGGTAAAAGAAGATTTAAACAAACAATCAGTACACTAATATAATTAAGTGTGTTTTTTTGAAAATGATTTATTAGTTATTGTTCTGTTAGTGTTTATTAGACTGGATTGTACATCTCTTTACCACTGTTAAAAATAAAAACGTTACCAGAGGAAATTCAAGCTCGATAAACCTGGAAATTTCATTGATGTGTCGTTAATTCGATTGCAGAGGGTATTGAACAATGCAGCACGGGTTCTGGGGCTATGACAAAAAGTATGAAAACTTAACCCAAAGAGAGACCTATTAAGAACTCACTCCGCGGCAGTGAAGTTAATAACGAGAAGTCCCCTCGATCCACATAACGAAAGTAGTAGTCCCGGCCGATTTCCTACCTCCCGCCCAGGTAATAGTTAATAAGCAGGACAGTTCTTTTCAGAACTGAGAAGTCTCCCGAATTCCGAATAATCTACTCCGCGGCAGTAGAATAAATAGCAAGACAAGTTCTCAAAGAACAAACTCTAGGTATAGATATACACATGGTGTTACCGCAAACCAAATATACATTGATACCTCACCATGCAATGCCTCAAATCCCATATTAACCCAAAGTAGAGCCCCGAAATGTCATGCCCCTCGACATGCTCACACACTCTCAAAAAAACCTGATAAGAATTGACCCGGATTATAGGTCCCATCAGGGGGACTGACCCATTCCCTGGTCAGGCTACCCGGAAAGTGGTTTAAAACAAATTAAATTTTAACTCAGATTCTGCGTAACTTTGACCAATTTACGGGTCATTTTGACCCGGATTCCGAGTCATACTGACCCAGAAACGGGTCAGACCTCACGGGACCTGCATCTTGGTCAATTCCTACCCGTATGTTTTTTTGAATTCAGACCGAAAAGGGGTTGATTTTAAGATCTTGACTTTAGGATACAAATCACTTCATGACCTAGCACCAAGACTACACCAAGTACTTTCTCAAGATACAGCAGGCCAACTACCCGCTTCGTTCTGGCTCCTCACCAGTCTAGGGCCTTTTCCAAACCTCGGCTTAGGTTCCGTCTCTGGCTCCGGGCTTCGGTTGATCTTGGAAACACCGTGCAAAATGTACACTCTGCTCCAAGATTGACCAGGAAGCCCAAACCGAGGTTTAGAAAGAGGCCCCTGTTGATCCCAGGTCCAGGTGCAGTACGCTAATGACCGGGCCTTTTCACACATTAGACCTGGATCCAATTTCAGAGAGCTGCTTAAGCACAAAAAGTAGCTAAGCACAAAAAGTAGCTAAGCACAACAAAATGTCGCTAACCAGAATAAGGTTACCAGCCAAACTACCATGTCTCAAGTGCAATTTGTGACTGGTATCCTGCTCATTTCTGCTTAGCAGACAATTGTTAAGCAAAATTGTCTGCTTAGGCAGCTCTATGAAAATTGGCCCTGTTCTCTGGCATAAACTACCAGATTCTTACTGGAACATGTTTTCTCTGCCATAGTAAAATTGAAAACAGAATTGAAGAGATGCTCTTCTCACAGGAATACTGTGTCTATATAGTTCCTTAGTAATTTTGTTAGTGCTTTCTATTCATAATCATTGTACATCTATACGGCTGTTGTGCCATTAGTTATTTGTAGATGCACGTAAACTATATAGCTCTGAGGGGAAAAAAGTCAATTAAGTATTTCAAGCTCGTTGAGTTGGAGCTCTGAGCCTTGACAATGGTTTAATGGCCCATAATTCCTAAACCATATTATCATTGTTTCGTTAATTTAATTCCAGACGACTTTCGTGGCCTTGGAACCGCAGTTCGGTTTTTAGCTGGAGCCTGTATGCCGATGTTTCGAAAAAGCCCTTTTACAGACTTGTACATGTCCAGATGCAATGGAGCTTTAGTACGTGTCTAGTTCGCTACATACACAATTATAATGCAATGCTATTTCCAAATATTTTAGGGGTACCAGTTTATTGTTCCCGTTCAGCATCTTTGTTGGCTCTCATGATCATAACTATCGAAGGTATGGTTAAGAGATCTACAATTGTAGGAGATATTGAAGAAGGCGGTTTAAAAATGGTAGATGTTAAGTCTATGTTCAAAGCTTTACGTGTAAAATGGACTCAGAGATATAACAACATTAATCAAGCAGCTTGGAAGTCCATGTTGAGTTTTTTCATTACTCCTTACGGGGGAGATCTTTTGTTTCATTGCAATGTAAATTGTGCCCAAGTGAAAGAATGGAAGAATATTCCTAGGTTTTACAAGGATGTGTTTAATTCTTATTTTGATTTAATGCAACATGATAACGTTGGGGTTTACTCACAGTGCGTCTGGCATAACCAGCGAGTTCGCATTAATAACAAACCCTGTTTTTATGAAGGTTTTTGCTCTAAAGGTATTATGCTGGTCAGTGATCTGTTCCTTGAAGATGGAAGGATTGTTCCATTTGATAATTGGGTAGACAAAGGGCTGTCAACAAATCTTTTTTTGAAATGGAGAGGGCTTATTTCAGCTGTCCCTCGGGTATGGCAACAAACTCTGAGAGCGGGCTTTAAAAGGGAAATATGCAACGCCCATGGTCTTTCTGGGCTTGTTAATGGAACAAACCTTGCAGGTAACTTAAGAGCAAATCCTTCAACAAAAGAGATCCGTAAAATGTTTACTTCTAGGATATTCATTCATCCAACTGCTCAGACCAAATTTAATCAGGAGTTCGGTATTTTGAAGGATGAATGGAAAAACATCTATTACCTGCCCTATCGGTGTAGTATGGAAGTCAGTACGAGAATTTTTCAATATAAAATTAATATGGATTGTTTAATGACTAATGTTAGATTATCTAAGATGAAAATCATTAATAGCGATGCTTGCTCCTTTTGCTCTAAGTTTCCAGAGACAATGAAACATTTATTTTTTGATTGTAAATATACGCAGCCTATTTGGAAACAGTTTGAGAATTGGTGGAAAGGTTTGTCGCATGAGGAAATAACTTTAAGTTTTAAATCCATTCTGTTTGGTCAAAACACTGACCAGCCAGACCTTTTATTTAACCTTTGCATTTTATTGACAAAGAAGATGATATTTAGAAGTAGGTTTAATCAACAAAGGCCAAATTTTCATTCTTTTGTTAATTTAGTAAAATTTAACTATGAATTAGAAAAAAAGATTGCGACTGGCTCAAACACAATGCATAAGTTTATCACAAAGTGGAGGTTTACGGTTTAATTAATTATTAATTGTTTCTTGATAAGGTTTCTATGTTTTGTCCTCTATTTTTGTTTTGTGTGTTCGTGGTTTGTTGTGAGTGCATATTTGTATGAAATTTTAAAAAAAGTGCTTTGCACTTTTAAAAAAAAAATAAAAAAAACTATCGAAACCCAAAGGCTATCATTGGCCAAGGTCTATTTAACCTGATTTACTTTCTTAGTCGTTTGCTAAGTTGATGATTTTAATGCAGTTCCGATTTTAATATGTGCATTTTTGTAAGCCTGAATCTTGCCGTGTTGAAGGTTCCTGGCTTCTGTTTGTTCTGAATTGTTTTAAAGTTATCTTAGCTCTTAAATTTGCCCCTCTGCTGTGCCGTGCTGTAATCCTTTGTGCATGTTTTGGTTGTTTTGCATCCTACTTTTGTGATGTGAAACATTGTTTTGTTATTTTTCGTCTAACCTTGATTTTTGTTTCTGTCTTTCACTCAGTTTGTTTTATTTTATTTGTTATTCATGGCTTTTCTTATTGCTCTGTATTTTACTATTTTACTATTTTACTAGTTTACTACTTTACTATTTTAATTGTTATGTTTGTATACAGGGCCCTTAGGAATAGCAGTCGTAAAACATTATGTGCTACCCTGTCTTAATAAGTCAAAAAGTACTTTTGTCCCGCATGTTGTTGCAGCTGAGCCGCTTGGTAACATTACACTGCATTTTTGTAGTGCACCCCTTCCGCCACGTAAGCAAACACTATGCACTCATCCAGTTTCATGTCGAAGCAACATCCTCATTTGAAAATCATCCTTGTCTAGTTCCATCTGCCACGAAAATGAATACTACTATTTGACTCAACTATAATTTCCTGCTTGCGAACTATTTTATTATTATCACAAATATTAAAGCTTCATTTCCTTATGGTACGAAGTCCCCCCCCCCAGCCCTGTCTTAGCCCCTCCTCCTCCTGTAAGCCCTTAAACTTGAATATCTCGCAATAAATATATATCAATAAGGTGGTCTAAAATTAGATACGGACAATGACTTGAGTATAAATGCGTTTTTGGCCCAATTAAAGAAATTTAAAACTGGGACAGGGTCTTACTGTCGTATCGTCTTGCCGGAATTCACAGGAAACTATGGTGGCTCTGAATGGACACAAACATATATATTTACGTGAATATTGAAGTAAGTATTATTTTACGTAAATATTTGCAAGTTAGGGCACAAATAATTTTGAATATTTACGTGGATACTAACGTAAATATGTGCGTGTTGGGGCACAATTCGTGAATGTTTACGTGAATATTTACGTAAATATTCGCGACCCAATCATAATCGCAAATATTTACGTTAATAATTTACGTGAACATTTGCTATTTGGGGCGAAAAAAGTAAAAATTTACTTAAATATATATATATGTTAAATGTCCCTTCAGGGCCACCATAGGAAGAAAGTCCATGTGACACATGGTGACTGATATTTAAGAAGTTACCTTTGCCTTCTTTCTTTGAGTTTGTGGTGAGTTGATGACGTGCCGGCTTGGCCTGTTATAGCAAGATTCGATGTCATAGACAGCTGGCAACATCTTAATCGTTGACAGCTCGGGAGAGAAGGAGGTGTGAGCAAATCTTACGTCATCATCTCATTTGCATAACTCAAACGGGAATAATTGCCAAACAATTGCCAAAAAAAACAATTGCCAAACAAATTAAAAGACTATTTACAATCATGAGCTGACGTAAACATTTATACATATTTATCGTACGCACGGGAATAAAACCCGGAAGATATCCTGCGATGTCATTTGCGACTCACAATTTAGAGGGGGGGGGGGGGGGGGGGTGATATAGGATCCCCCAGCCCATTACTTGTCAGCAATGAGCCATCAGAAACCATCATTTAAAACCAATGTTTCGCCCGCACTAACGACAATTCCATCTGCCATTTATTACCAATGCCGTTATTGTGTTGCACATAATGGTGGATTGGGCTTTAGGTCTGCAGTGCCTCATTACAATATAATACTGAAAATACGTTTGATCAACACCCCCCCCCCCACTACCACACCCCGCCCCCTCTCCGTTTTCAACACAGATCTACGCCTGCCCCAATAATCTTCTGACAATGATGTCGCCTGGTAAATGTGCCACCAGTGTGTCCAACCTGGTTTCTCCTATCAGGATGTTTGAGTGTGAAAACAAAGTTCTTCTTCTTCTTCTCACCCATACACTCTTGCTTTGCTGAGAAGTAGAACAAAGAGCAATTCTAATAGCTTTATTCCGCGTACTGCATCTCTTTGGAACTCTGTGCCTAGTGCATGTTTCGCTCCATCCTACAATCTCTTTTGCAGAGGAATATCAATTACAACCTTCAGCTCCCCCGAGTTATTTTCATCTTAAACACTCTCTGCTTGTAGCCATTTATACCAAGAGTTAACCTTGTTTGAGAACTTGCATTACAAATTACTTTAACAACCTGCACCGCACGAAGCACTGCATGTCCAGTGTGTACTCTAATATTCAGCCATTTCTAGGTCATGTATGTAAAAAATAATAATAATAACACAAGCTGTTTTTCCTGGTTGGTCGACCATCTTAAAAATAATGAGCAGTCATGGTAAAATGTTGTGTTCTTGTTGGCTTAACTCCAGCAGAATCACTGATGCAATATCTGTGTGGCATTTACATAATGTTATGTTTACTTTCTAGTCAGTTCTTAAAGGCACTGTACACGTTTGGTATTTACTCAAAATATATATTAGCATAAAAACTTACTTGGTAACGAGCAACGGAGAGCTGTTGATAGTATAAAACATTGTGAGAAACGACTCCCTCTGAAGTAACGTAGTTTTTGAGAAAGAGGTAATTTCTCACTAAAATAATAAAAGACTTCTGGCCAGAAGCCTTTTATTCCTATCTGAAAGCACACTAATTTGTACAATAAGGGTGTTTTTTCTTTCATCATTTTCTTGCAATTTCAATGACCAATTGAACCCAAATTTTCACAGGCTTGTTATTTTATGCATATGTTGGGATACACCAAGTGAGAATACTGGTCTTTGACAATTACAAAACGTGTTCAGTGCCTTTAAAGAGGGGCTTCAAGCTAAAATTTAGTTTTGTGATGCACTAATTTTTCAAAAAAAAGAGTCCTTGTGAAATGGGGGGGGGGCATTGCCGCGTCAATCAAAAGGTCAAACTCAAAGTATTTTTAATAGAATATCATCACAGTTTAGGAATGAACTAAAACTCTTCGGTACAAGAATGTGCACAGGCCCCTACCGTGTTTAGGACGCGAGATTGTTGATAAAATTTGCACTGGAAGGGCATCAAACACATGGCATTTGACACAATTTTAATGTGACGTTAGAGACTTGTAATTTTCCCACTTTCATAGGGAATCTATCTATTGGAAAATGAGTGCATCACAAAACTGAATTTGACCTTGGAGACTCTTTAAAGGCATTGTATACTTTTGGTAACAGCTCAAAATCAGTGTCCACATTTTGTGTGATTCAACATATGCATGAACAAACCAACCTGTGAAAATTTGAGCTCAATTGGTCATCGAGGTCACGAGAAAATAGTGAAAAAAGACCTTATGTGTTTTCTGTTTTTCAAACATGGAGTTTATTATCGCGCGCGATAAAAACTATTGTTTTACTCATTTCTCAGAAACGATAGCATTTCAGGCAGAAATATTTTAAGGAACCCTTTCTACCATTACGTACTTTAAATCATGCAAGTTATGTGTGAATCTGTGAACATTTGTGTTTTTCGATCTTACCAATCGTGTACAGGGCCTTTAAGTATTGGTTTGGCCGTACGACAATTAGTTCTGTTTGCGGAGTATAGAATGGGTTATTTGCATAATTACGAGATGGCGCGTTCGAGTGTTCGCGGCAAACAAGGGAACCACACTGTTAAAACAAAGATAGGTTTCAAGTTGAATGTATTGCCTCGTGTATTGAGATACCTACCGGAGCTGTATACATTGAAATATTTGCATTAATTTGCGTATTTTTTTCACTCATGGCTAAACATTTGTGCATTAAACAGTAAAAAGTTATTACCATGATTTTAATTTGATAATAATAATAATAATAATAATAATAGCTAGAAATTCAGTTTTCGTTCGAAACGACTACACAGGGGTTTTGGATTAAGATTCACGTGTTAACTTGCAGAAAGAATTGTATAATATCAAAATAAACGAAAGAACTAACTCTTTATTTGAGCTTCCTGTTTGAACTGGAATGCAAGATCAAATAGGGTTATGGATTATAATGAAATGTTCATTGGTTATTCTCTTCAACTTTAAACAACAACAACATCAACAGCAACAACAAAAACAACAACAACAAAAACGGTGATGTGTGGGTTCTTCTTTGGAAAGGAGAATCCTAAAGGCATGGTAAACTTTAAACAGTTGTCAAAGACCAATATACCAACTTGGTTTATCACATATGCATAAAATAACAAACACGTGAAAATTTGGGCTCAATAGGTCTTCAAAGTTGCAAGAAAATAAAGAAAGAAAAACACCTTTGTTGCATAGAATGCCGTGTGCTTTCAGATGCCTGAGAAAGGCTTCATGCCTATTTTCAGATTATAATTTTGGGGTGCAAAACTACCTTCTTCTCTAAAACTACATAAAAAGGTGCAACATTAATGGGTCTCAACTCAGAAACTTCAGAATTTGAGTTTACCTTATTGGTAGATTCGTGTGCTGTATAAGACTACTGGTATGATTTGGGGTTCAGGATGGTTTGATAGAAAAAGATTGTCATCAACAGCCGGTGGTTTGACAACAAACAATTTTTATTGCATCAGAAATAATAAACAATCGCGAACTTCCTCCGACACAAGCCCCGATAAAATAAATACATTGTAACCCTTTGACCCCATCAGCAGACTGAGTCAAATCTTATGACGTTTACAAGTCTGATTTATAACCGGTATTATAAAAGATAGCTACAATCAAAAGTCAGCTGTGAAAGTTTCAGTTGAAAATGCATCACTTGTTGAGAACATAGCAATACTGTCAAAGTATTCTCA
Organism: Leptasterias polaris; assembly: GCA_037783415.1. Classification (NCBI taxonomy): domain Eukaryota; kingdom Metazoa; phylum Echinodermata; class Asteroidea; order Forcipulatida; family Asteriidae; genus Leptasterias; species Leptasterias polaris. The sequence goes on from JAZGTN010000009.1 coordinate 12,158,765, forward strand.
CTAAGAAAGTTAACGTCGATTCCATCCACGCTTAGCGAGGTGACGGCGGGTACCAACCGTTACAAACGTTTTGTTTTGTTGTTAGGAATTGTGGACTATACATTTAGCACCCCACTGTCCTCCCTTCAATTAACTTCATGGCAATGCTGCACTTTGCATTCGGTGTCCTTTCGCTTGAAAATCCATCATACGTATCAATTAAGTGTTCTACAGTATTGATATAATTATGTTCAGGAATGGATAATCCATGTTCCGTTGAGCTCTGTTGATCTAGTAACCGGAAATGTCCGGGACCGGAGACCGGAGAACACTGAGCCAGAAGCCGCCATGTCCTTCCGCCGTGCCATAGCTACTCATTGCCCATTAACAGCTGCTCATGGACTCGGTGAAACCGAAACACGCTTTGATGTTTTCACTCAATGCAGCGTTTCTACCTTTGTATGTGTTTGGAATATTGAAGTGGGTTTTTTTACAATAAAACGCAAATCACAAAAGAAGAGAAGTTCGCGTTAATCTCGCTTTATGTCCCTCAATGAAATGGTTAGAGTGCAAGACTTGCAATCCCAAGGTTGTGGGTTCGAATCCAGCCAAGCTAACCGCTGATTTCACAATGACTGGAATAAGTTTTGTTGTCTAGTTACATTACTATTTATTTATTTGTGGAGTTCATAATCACAGACGTTAAACCAATGTTTGTATGAGAGGGATTGGCTGTTGCCAGCCGGACATTTATATCCCCTTGTGGGAGCTTGGCCGTGGAAAGATCATCTAAACAAACAAAGAAAGAAACAGAATGAAGACAATTGAAACAAAATATCTCCACGGAGGAATGCTTTGGGCGTAACGGGGCACAATCCCCAAGGCGGTAAGTGGTCTAATTACGTCACAACATATTTTGGAGAGAATAGCAAGGTTTAAATACATGATATCCTTTTTGGTAATTGTCAAAGACCAGTATTCTCACATGGTGCATCAACCATACTATGCATAAAATAACAAACCTGTGAAAATGTGACCTCTTGGTCATTTGCAAGAAAACAGTCAAAGAAAAAACACCGTGTTGCATAGGGGGGTGAGTTGGGTGCTTTTAGATGCCTCAAAAAGGCTTCAAGTCTTTGGGGTGAAAAATACCTCTTTCTGTAAAATTACATTACTTCAAAGGGTGTCCTTTTTTTCTTCTTCAATATTTTATAGTATCAATAGCTCTCCAGTGCTCTACCAAGTGAGTTTTATGATCATTAATATTTGGAGTAATTACCAAAGGTATACCCTCCGTTTAACAATAATTGAAACTTTATGGCTTTATTGATAGAGCAAATGCTTTATTTTAGGGAGTTTCGTTTCTCATTAAGTTACGTTAATATAAAACTAAAGAAGTGGGCTATTACAGTGGAGGTCAACGCACTATTTAAAACTTTAGGAAGTTAAACTTGGCTAAAAGGCAAAGCACATGAACACACCCCCTTCTCCCCTCCCCCACGCTTCAATCATAATTTATAAAGAAGATTTTGACAAAACCCAAGTGTGATGTAAAGACTACTGCGTACTCTGATAAAAATAAGTGAATTGGTCTCCTGAATTCGTCTTTGCGTCTTCCCGTCTTGTCACCGAGCCACCTGCTTCTTCAACGGAAATGCCGGTACACTCGCCTGGACAGGACAGCATGCGGCTAGCGTCTGAAGACGGTATACAAGTGCGATTGGCAGGAAATTACGTCATTCCTGGTCGATATTCAAAGAGTGGTACAACATTTTATTGGAAAATACTAAATTCATTAAAAATTACGTTATTTACAAGTGAGATAATAAGAATTAGCCGTTGCAAACTGCTTACCAATTAAAAGTACATTAGCCTATGCTTTATAAGTGCACAAAATAGTTAGTGTCCTGACGTTTCGACCTAGCAGAGCTTTTCTTGAAGACTAAAAGAACGTTATTTACAAATGGCATATTATATAATTTGGCTTATTTTCGACGTTTCGTCAGTATGCGTAGGGCCAAAAGGGTTTTAGGATTTCTTGTTATATTCCTTTTGTGTGGCCCGCACCTTGAGTCGCCTTCTGTGCCTTGTAATGGGCAACTTCCATAAAAATATTAATAATAGTAACAATATAAAAAACAATGCCCCTGGTTGTTTGCTGGAAACTGTTTAGTGTTACGGATAATTATTATAACTCATGGTAACACCGGCTATATGATTTATTTATTTATTTATTTATTTATTTCAGTTTTTCTTTATTATTACATGGAATTATCATTATAAACATTAAAGAGGCAAACGTTTCAAGGAATACGGCACAAAGTAAATGAACTATTTTATGTATCCCTTTATTGTGGGCCTACCTTGTAATTTCTCTTGAAAAATAAGTCTGATCAAGAAAATTACTACATATTTTTATGAAGACCATAGAAATACAATACGGAGAATGTTAATAGATCAATGTTCGTATTAAGTCAGCCGTGAACGCCCTCTATGTCAACCGTTGACGTCGTTTTTATTTTCTGTTGTTGCAATTGAAATGAGTAATGGTGATCGGAGGCGTCTTCGTATACCATTTTCAACAACATTCCAGACTCAATGCAGGTTTGGTACTCTTTATAATACGTGAGCTTTTAAATTGAAATTGAGTGAAATTGATTTGTTTTCTTCTTTTTTCTGTATTTGTTGCTCCGGTAGTCGGAACAGCTATTGTATTCGTTAAGATTTGTATTTGTTTTTCTTCTTCTTATTCTTTCCTTTCGACAAAATCCCATTTGATTTGTACACGCAGTTCGTGACCCCCTAAAGTCATACTTGGCTTGATACGGAAGAGTATCATAATATCATCATATCAAAGCTTACGTCATGCAGTTATAGTTAGATGTAATTAGATGAGTACTTAGTTATAATGACATGAATATTTAATTAGCCAATCTTTAGACCACCGTTTCTCATATACGTCCGATCATTAAACTTTTTTCGATTATATACTTGTGGGGTACTGTATGACTGTTTGTTGGCCTCAAATGCCGAACGACGTCACCATGACGTCATTATTGCGCGTTTTGTATCTGTGTATAAAACCCATGGCTCTAAAATTATAAACTTGATCAAGTTTTAGTCTCCTATACGAGCGATGTTTTTTTCGTATTTTGTATGAGATACACAGACTCCCTACGATGGGAGACTTTGACGTGTATTTACGAGATTCAGGAAAAGTGAAGCTCATCCGCGGTTTTCGCTGTGCGCCACATCAATTTGTCTTCATTCAAAGTAACAATTAAAATAGGGCCTTCCTTTATCAGAATTCTGTAGGTTTTATATTATCATGTTTTATTTGTTTATTGGGTGTGTCGAACGTTCTGTGCATGCTGCATCTTTTTTTCAAAGTGTCCAAGGTCAGTCTATAGTTTAACCTTTTAGCCACTGGACCGCCCAGCCGCCAAAATCGATAAACCGTAACATGCGGTAGAAGGAAAAACTCACAAGCTTGTGTATTGCGATAAAAAAAAAAAAAAACATAAAAACACCCCAAAACATAAAAATATAAATATATGGCCAGTTGGCCAAGTCAATGGCAATAGTTTAGATAATAGTGTTTAATTCACTCCCCTTCACAGATGACTTGTAAAGATGGTAACGCTAATGATGATGAAATCTATAGCTTTCACCAACAACATGCTCATTTGTAACCAAACAAAAATTAATTTTCTTTCATCATGATGATACTATCAAAAACTAATGACTCAGCAATTAATCACTATGAGCATTTGATGCCAGATAAAAGGCTTCAAAACTATTGTGTTCATTTTAACCTTAAAAATAATCGTCAGGAAAATTTCCGGTAGCCGTTAACGAGAGGCAGTTATTGTTCCCTAGGGATTTATCACCTTCGAATTGGAAATAATGTTATTCAATGACAATATTTACAAAATATACGAAAACTGTACATAGGGCCTACATAATTTGCCTTTTAAATGGTTTCTTTTGAAAATTTGAACCACGGTTCTAGTAATTTACTGTAAGAGTCTTGGAAAACTGAACATCGTTTCAGCAAACTCGGGCGGTGCAGTGACTAGACGGTTAATGAAACGTAGTTGTTGATACCGAGTTGCAACTGGTTTATACATGATTTCGTTATGAGAATTGCTGTTTTTCGTCAGATGTACTACAATGAATTTTTTGAACACAATCTTGCATTCTCATGCTTTAAGGGCAAGAGAAAAAACAACTAACCGTGAAAACATAAACAACCTGAGCAAAATATTCAAGAGTGGTATTTTTGTTGTCGAATCTTTGTTAAAAGATTGGTGCTTTGCACTCGATGGCTATGGGAAAGCATGATGTACAGTGGCTTTATGTTAGAAATTTGCGTGTTGGGGTATGATTAAGGCGGTTTGCCTGGGTGTGTGTGTGTTACATACGAAGTGTGGACCTGAGAACAAAAGAAAGCCCACATAATGTAGGGAATTGAAACACTATGTGGACTTACACACGTTCACAATGTGTTCTTCACAATGTTTAAGAATATGATTTTTTCTTAAGTAACAGAACAAAGTAATGTCCACAGAGTGTATGCAACACAGTTCGCACGGATTGGCACTTGTGGGGTCCTGACAACAATGGAACAATGGACCCCACAAGGTCATTTCAATAGGAACAATTGGACCCCACAAGGGAATTCTTCAGAAAAGGGAATAATAGAACAACAATAGCAGTACCCCACAAACCGGATCTGTAAGGGTGTGTGAGCTTGTGTGTGTTTGTTTTTGTTTTGGTTGGGGTTTTTTCGGAGGGTGGCTTCAAACTTTACGAAGGGAAGCAAGACGTAGGCCTACCCATACTTATGCTAGTCTATTTTCTACACCTATATATAATATATTTATTTATCCCGTAAACGTTGGTGGTCGCTGGGTCACCACAGATGACTTTGCAATCAGCTCATTCCACTATTAAACTCCTACCCTCCACATCCCACAGTGAGTTGGCAAAATCCAAGCCTGACCATTCGTTGATGTTGTCTTCTCACTTTTTCTTCTGTCTTCTTCTTATTTTCCTCCTCTGATAACTGCTCCCTTCGACAGTCGATCACTCAGACGAGTGACGTGATGCCAAGCTCAATAACCGCTGAATTGCGATCCGCACCCTGCATCTCTTTTTAAAAGTGCAAGGTCAGTCTAGATAGTTGAATGATGCGTATAGTTGTTGACACTATGGTGGCCCTGAAGGGAAATCAAACATATATATTTACGTGAATATTTACGTAAATATCTACGTGAATATTCACAAATTATGCCTTAAGCGCAAATACTTACGTGAATATTTGCAAATTTGGGCAAAAACCGTGAATATTTACGTACATATTCACGTAAATATATATTATGTTTGATGTCCCTTCAGGGTAACCATATGACACTGATATGTAACTCGATCATTTGGACAAACTTTTTGTTTTCTCATGCTTTTAAAACTATGATTACACTTTGACCTTTACTTCCGGCCCAAACAGGAATTTAAAAATACATTATTTTTTGAGCTACATGCCATAAAGACAGTCTTTTGTACCTTCCTGTAGCTGAAAGCACAGTTTATTTTAAAAATATGAGATAATGTGATGACATTTTTACACAGCACCCTCTAGTCACATTTTTAAAATAAAAGAATATCTCGTGAATGATATGACATGCATGATATTTGCTTATTTTGTAGATCTGAACTTGTCTCGAATTTCTTTCTATGGACGTGATTTCCTTTATAACATTTGCATCCGGTTTGAGTATGATTGCAGGAAAATTACACAAATTAATACATTTTATATTTTAGGTCAACGTCACGGAACAGCTCTGGGATTGTTAGTTATACAATAACATTAATTTTAGTTATTAGGTGTTCGGGCATTCAGCCCGAACAACTCTTTGTTATTAGGTGTTCGGGCATTCAGGCCGAACAACTCTTTGTTATTGTTCGTGTTTTTTTTTTTTTAGTTTATCTTTTTCCTCTCGATGGGCTTTGTCCGCAAGCAAAAGCATAGTAAAAAAAACTCGAATGCATTTGAAACTTTGCATGTAGTTAGAGTATAACTAGCGGATGATCCAAAAGTTGTGATGTCATGATGACGTCATCAGGTGTCTATATACAGTAAATTAAAGTTTAATAATTCAAAACATCATAACTCATTAACTACTGAATGGATTTCTACAATCAATACATCATCGGATAGGTCTTGGAAAACCCAACAAACGCTACACAAAAAGTGACCCCACTTGACCTCCGATTTGACTTCCCACTTGACTTCCGATTCAAAACGGAAGTTGAACATTTCAAAATTTCAATAATTTATATCTTGAGAACTACTTGTACCCAAAACTTCAAATTTACACCATGTTAGAACCTTGATAAAACCTCCATCAAGTATTTGTGACGTCATGATGACGTCATCAGGTGTCAAATTACAAGGTTTTTAAAAATTAACAATTTTAATATTTGAAAATCAATATCAAATCAAGATGAAGAGACCGTCGGTTGCTTTTTGCGGGATTATTATAGAGGTATTGTAGGTCATCATTTTTTATTGTGTGCGTGACCTGACACGACCTCTACTTCCGGTCGAAACTGGAAGTGCCTTGTAATTTAAAAGTGGCAAATGTTTTCAAGTTGTTTTTAACGATGTTATAATCCAGCAAGGGTCTGGTTTACACAAATTGGACCAGTGACGTCATAACATCTCAAAGCGCCCTCTAGCGGCAGGTTATAAACACACCAAAATACACTTTTACTAGATGTCTGTGGTGAAGTTTATGACAATCGTTTCAAAATTGGTATACATAATGACCTTCATGCAGACAACATATGTGTGGAGTTTCAGATTGATGACGTCATCATGTTTAACATGGTATTGACTTAAAGGTTCAATTTTTGAAGCCTTGCATCTCACAAACCACAGGTTTAACTAAGTTGAAACTTGGCATATAGATAAACAATGATAATGACTACGTCAATCTAAAATGATGATATGGTGACGTCATCATAATATTTTTTACAAATTTTTGAAATTTTGACCAATTATTACGTATCTTTAGTAAAAAACCAAGCTAAAGTCAAATTTTATTTTGAGAAAAATAATGACTAGTGATGTTTACAATCTTGTCAAACAATACTTTCACATATCCGTTCCCGAACACCTAGAGTTTGTTTTACAAACTCTAAATCTCTAGTTGTTCGTTTTTTTGTGGTTTTTTCGTTTTTCTTTTTCCTCTAGATGGGCTTTGTCCGCAAGCAAAAGCATAGTAAAAAAAACCTCGAATGCACTTGAAACTTTGCATGTAGTAAGAATATAACTAGCAAATAATCCAAAAGTTGTGATGTCATGATGACGTCATCAGGTGTCGAAATACAGTACGTCAAAGTTTAATATTTCAAAAATTTATAACTCATTAACTACTGTATAAATTTGTACAATCTATACATCATCGGACAGGTCTTGAAAAACAATTGCTACATAAAGGTGACCCCAATTGACCTTGTCTTCCGGTTCAAAACGGAAGTTGAAAATTTCAAAAATGTATATCTGAAAAACCACTCGTCCCTAAGTAAAAATATTTACATCACGTTGTAGGACATTGAGTCTTTTCAAACTTTTGCACAGAGATAATACTAATTTGACCTAAACCTCTGGTCGAAATCAGACGTTAAAGCCCACGTGTCATCCCGCATGAAAGGTAACGTATTAACCCGCATAGCACGTGAAAAGAAGACTGTGTATGCATAAACGCACTTTAACCGTAGCTAACCCAGTGGCACGGTATCTGGCTGTCGCGTTCCATTGACCAAAAGGTTCAAAGTCCATCAAACCTGCACACCACGCGGCTGTGTGTAGCACACTAGGCCTGCATATCAATCCATGGTGGCGCTATATCAAATTAGTGGTCGATCAATAAATATGTGCTCCGCGACAATACTGACTCAGAAATCTACATCGTTCGATGGTAGTCCATTAATTGTTAGCTCAGTGCACAACCTTCGTGTTAGCCTTTTGTGGGCTTGGCGGTAAATAGCGACTAAAAGAGGGTATTTTGCTGACATGTTTTTGGTTGATTTGTATGACTTTTGATGACTGAGAAAATGCAATCGGCAAGAGATAACAAAAGTAACAATTGTAGAAAACGGCATTTAATTGTTGAAGGCTTTTATAAAATCCCGCTTTCCTTCAAAACGTCACTAGTTTTCTTACAGTGGAGACTTGTTACTTTGAACTTCATATATATGGTGCTTATGACTGCTTTTCGTCCTAAATTAATAAGCAATAAAGTAAAACGTTTTGTGTTAGTACGTGAAATCAAAAATTGATGCAAAATGTTTTCGAGCTTGAAACATGAGTACCGTAGCTCACAGTATTCCGGGATGGGATGGGAAACAACTTCTGACTCGATCAAGCATATTCTGTAGATTTCAAAATTAAACTTATTTTGTTTGACACTCTTGAAAAATAGACGATTGATAGAGCGTGCTCTTACAGGTGGTGACTTCATAATTCCTTACATTATAACATCAGAGAACACATAAAGTAGCATACCGCGCCGCACGGTCTTGGAGGTGTTTTTTAACACACAGGCCATAGGACAGGAATTGTGGCGAGCGAAATCTATTGACTTTTACGTTGGGCACTGGTGACGTCATGATGACGTCGCACAATGTTTTAGCCTATCTAACAAACACATCTATAGTATCCCACAAGTACACAATCGAAAACAGTTGATCGGACTTATACTTTTCGAGATATGGTGGTCTCAAGATTTTCTAATTATATTCATGTCATTATGTATCATACAATAAACCATTGCAAGCAGTTCTTCAACAAGGCATGGATTTTTACTTTCAGGACACATTTTGTCAATGTACTGTGAAACTATCAAATGTACAAATGTATGTACTGGTTAAATGTACAAAATAGTGCCTAGACTCCAAAGTTTTATGTAGCGTTTAAATTGTATCAGTCAATAAACCATTGCAAGCAGTCATGCGACAATTAATGACCTATATATCAAAATATCAAATGTGCAAATGAATGCAATGGATGTACACAATAGTGTCTAGACTCCGAAGTTTTATGTAGTGTATACATTGTATGAGACAATTAACAATTGCAAGCAGTCATGACGACTTACTTTCGAGACACATTTTGTCAACCTAACTGTAACAATCAAATCGTCACCGACGCCACACACACGTAGATTCCAGTGAAAAGTAACAATCGGAGAAAACGGCGTTCAATGTTGAACGCTCTTTTAAATCCTGCTTTCCTTCAAAACGCCTGGGTATTTTTACTTGTTTTCTTACAGCGGAGACTTGATGCTTTGATTTTCATTTATATGGTGCTTTTGACTGCTTTTCTTCCTAAATATGAAAAAAATCAATGAAACTCTTTACGATACCAACCGCGTGTATTGAAAAACGGCCCATCATTCCCCCACCACCGGAACCGAACACCTTGAGTTTGTGGTATGACAAACTCTGAATCTCTAGTTATTATTATTCTTGTTTATTCTTGTTTTGTAAAAATACCAATAAAATACTTTGGATTTAATGGCTTTCAGTGACTAGTGTTTCATATAAATTATGTACTTTTTTCCAACAATCAGATCAAGCTTGCTCAGCTATTTCCAGCGTAATCCCTAACGTAGATAAGATCTAAAAACATTGACTCATTTTGACCGCAAAGCACTGTCAAAGAATACAGCCAGATAACTAAGTTTGGGTTCTATTCATTTGCAAATAGGAAAAGCCTTTAAAAGATTCCCTCCACTTGGTGTGAAAAATGGGTAACAGTGTCCACATAGCCACAATTGCTATCATCAAGTCAAGGTATCTTTCTGGGGATCGCTAGGGTGTGAAGTCAGAGAGATCAACCTCACCTGGGAACGATCATTGATCTCTCTGGTCATTAGCAGTCTGCTGTACCCTGGGAGCGTGCACCTGCGGTTGGTCGCATTCCCCGTGTGAGAGGTGGAGCCTGAATGTGCCCATAGAAGGTCGTGTTTGCAAAGACTGCCTCGGGACAACCCAAATGGGAAGTTTCCCCCAATATTAATTTTGTCAATAAATTAATTTTGTTATTAAGGATATGAATGGCAAAGTATCTGGAGGGTATTCCAGCAACGTGCATTATAAGTACGGTGTGAATGCATACAGAAAGGTGAATGTGATACTCGGCGTGCAAAGCACACTTGGATTAATGACCTACATTTGACCAACATTTGACGGCCATGGGTATCCAAAAACTTGGTACTGGGTCGATGCAAATTTGATATTTTTGCATCCAAACCCTTTGCTGCAAAGAATAATAGTCACTAGGTTGATTATTAAGTTTTGGGGTAAGTGTTGGATTTGAAGTAATGTTCAGTGTACTTTTTTCGCAGTGGGGCCGCCCGTTGGTAAAGAAAAAGAAAAGAAAAATGGTTAGTGCCATTCCGGCACCTGGTAATCTATGTTCATCACTTTTCTTCACTCTTAAAAGACAGGTACAATTTGTTTTTTTACAAATATAGACTTAGTCATCATGGCTTTTGCGTCTTGTGACGCATGTGCAGGTCAAAGTTCATCATTGTGGTTGAATGTGTCATCTGGATCACAGCGAGTCTGTGGCCAGACATTAAGTTCTGAACTCTCACCCAGTTACTGCACACACACGTGCGATAATAATCACGCCCCCTTTAAAATCAAAATTGTTCACTTTTCGCAGATAATATATACAATTTTACTTTAATGTAGTTTCGTGGTGGTAACTTTCGATCGGGGGGGTACATTTCAACATCGACAAACCAAACAATGGTTTCCTATCTTCATGGTTAAACAAACAGCTTTTGAATGTACAAGCTCATTGCAATAATGCTTTCTCACTTGAAAATATGATTATCGCAAGATCATGTTCAGAAACGGAAAGCATGCTCAGGACCAAGGTCATCCGGGAAAAAAAACCACGGAACTGTATCATAAAATTATTTAAACCGGATGCCATTAATACAATGATATCTCAGTATCTACTAAATAGAGACCCCAAAAGGCATAGGGCCTATGCCTACATTATAATTTACCATTCTTTTAAATAGTGGCGTTAGGGAACTCTTTTATTTGAGGAAAGAATGTCACTCTGAAACACTGCAAAAACTGGGGCAAAATTGACGCCATTGGTGTTGTCACATGCCGAAGAGAGAATCAAAATTAACACCATAGGATGTTAAAATAACACTTTTGCAGTAAGTGGTGTTTGAAGCTTTGCATGGTGTTGAAAGTAAGAAGTAACTATAACTATAAATGTAAATAGTAGTGAACTTGCGGGTACAACCATGTGTATAATCTCTTTTGGGAGGAGTGTTGGCTCTGAAAAGAGCCGGTTTGGTCTCGACGTTTCGAACAGTATACTCTGTCTTTGCAATCAAACTAACCTGTGAAAATTTCACTTCAAAAGGTGGTCGCGTTTTTGAGATATCACCGAAAAACCGGAGCGAATATTTCCACGCAGGAAGAATATTCCCCATAGGAATACACAGTCTGAGAAGCGTTTCTGACAGAAACGCTTCTCAGATTCAAATTTTGTGGATATATTTTTCCATAACCGTAGTACTTCGAAAATAAAAGTTTCTCAAAATTCATTATACTACCCAAAGCTGCTGTACTTATTACCAAGTAAGTTTTTATTGCCATTTAATTTTCAGAGTCATTACCAAACGTGCACCGTGCCTTTAAGCACAAAAAGTAGCTAAGCACAACGTTATTATGAATAATTGTGGTTTATTATTTAATAATAAAGCAAAATTTATATCAAAATAATTATAAACGATATGGTGTTAAAATAACACTAACTACTGCAAAAGTAAGAAGTAAAGGAGGAGTGTTGGCTCTGAAAAGAGCCGGTTTGGTCTCGACGTTTCGAACAGTATACTCTGCTCGTCTTTTACATTTATAGTTATAGTTACTTCTTACTTTTGCAGTAGTTAGTGTTATTTTAACACCATATCGTTTATAATTATTTTGATATAAATTTTGCTTTATTATTAAATAATAAACCACAATTATTCATAATAACGTTGTGCTTAGCTACTTTTTGTGCTTAAAGGCACGGTGCACGTTTGGTAATGACTCTGAAAATTAAATGGCAATAAAAACTTACTTGGTAATAAGTACAGCAGCTTTGGGTAGTATAATGAATTTTGAGAAACTTTTATTTTCGAAGTACTACGGTTATGGAAAAATATATCACTTTTTATTCCACAAAATTTGAATCTGAGAAGCGTTTCTGTCAGAAACGCTTCTCAGACTGTGTATTCCTATGGGGAATATTCTTCCTGCGTGGAAATATTCGCTCCGGTTTTTCGGTGATATCTCAAAAACGCGACCACCTTTTGAAGTGAAATTTTCACAGGTTAGTTTTATTGCATGTACCTACATTTATATTGGATAAACACAATCAATAGGCTCCAATTACCAAACGTATGCAGCACCTTTAAGCAGCTCTATTATATTGAGCCTAGGTCTGCAAAATTGGTCAACCGGTGACAAATAAAAAATCTCTGCAAAAAGCAAACCCATAGTGTGTTTAAGTCGCACGGCCCTATATTCACCGCAGGCTATTTTTTGGTATAATTAATGCATTTTCTTTATTTCTAAGTACCGATATTTATTCTTTTCTTCTCGCGGAACAAGTTTTGACAGATGGTGATGTGTAAAAAATAAAAACATACAGTCAAATAATTTCGCAAAAATGCCACGGGCAATGCGCAAAATACAATGAAACGTCCACAAATATTTGTACGTAGTTGGTGAACGTGAGATAATGTTTGGGATCCAGACAATAGTTTTAGATGTTTATTAATTGCCACTACACACATTAATTTTAACAATTGAAACGAAAAGAGCATTTAAAATACTACAATGTAAGTAAAATGACGTCATCTGTCAAGATAATATCGAAAGGTTTTTCTGCGGTTTTAATTATTAACGGTTAATCTGTGAAACCGGGCTTTCTGCTTCTTCTCAATCCCATCCATATACTCTTGCTTTGCTGAGATGTAGAACAAACTGTCACTCCAAGCTTTATTCTATGTAGCCTACTGCATCTCTTTGGAACTCTTTGCCTGGTGCATGTTTCCCTCCATCCTACAATCTAGACTGTTTTAACAGGAATATCAATTCCATCTTTCAGCTCCCCTGAGTTATTTTCATCTTAATATTTTATTCTTTTAGCCCCATACCAAGAGTGGCTTTTTTAGCCTTGTTTGGGGCGAACTTGCATTAAAATTTGATTAATAGAAATAAAACAATCACAGTGGTGCCTTTGTAAAAGTAGATCCATTTTATTGTTGTAGCTCTGCTTCTATTTGTAAAACTACATCTTTGATCGAAAACGGATATTAGCCGCGCTGTATACCCATGTGGTGATATATTTATTAGTGTTATCCAAATTCCACTTGAACGAATAAAGGATTATTGTATGAATCTATTTTGAAAACCTCAGCATTCTTCAGATTGCCTCAAGACAGCCTGCTCTCCCAGTAATTCTGTTTTCTGAAGAGGATGGAATCCGAGCTAAGAAGGCGTGAATGCATTATGAATAATCGTAATAAAGACCCTTCGGGGATACCTCACAGCCAAGGAAATGCGGCCCCCGAAGCTACGCTGGATTTCCCCGAGGTGTCAAATCCGATCCACGCTCCTCATATAAAACTCCGGAATTATGTATCAAGTGGTGTGTTCCAAGTGCCTTATAGACAAAAAGTCCAATCCATGGTTAATGCTCCGACATGAATAGGACTAGACTTGCGTCAAGTGTCTCCTCGCGATCTTAAAGGCGTTGTATACTTTTGGCCAATATTGTCACAGACCAGTATCCTCACTAATAGATAGGTTGCAGTATGACGTAAATCGGCCATCTTTACGGGCAATTTGGAACACACAGTCATGCGTTTCGCGTGAGAACGGCGTGCAGCACGCGCACATTTCACAAAACTCATTGCGTGATTGGTTAGTGAATGACGCGGCTGCGTTAATAATTAGAGCGCTTGACGCGCCTGCATGCCAAAATGCAATTTGCCCGTAAAGATGGCGTCTACTGGGAACTATCTATAGTGTGTATCCCAACATATGCATAATAACAAACATGTGATGAGCTCAATTGGTCATCGAAGTTGCAATAAAGCAATGAAACAAAAAAACACCCTCTTGTTTCATAATAAACAAAATAGTGCTTTCAGATATGCCTGAGAAAGTCTTTACGCCTGAAACCGTTCAAATAATGTTTGGGTGAAAAGTTATACCTCTTTCTCTAAAAATGCATTACTTCAAATAAAGGGGACACAATGTATTATAATTATAATATCAACAGCTCTCCGGTGCTCTTTACAAAATAAGTTACAAAAATTACACCCTCCCTTCAATTTTGTTTCATAAGACTTATGACTGATCTTCATTCATTTCAACCGGCGACTTGGAGCGAGTTTATTTTTAGTTTAATGGCTACACGGTGGGAACGACAGCCATCAGGGGTTTAAATCTTATTCGGTGAGAACAAGAAGTTAATCTGTCATAAAGAAGATGTGCAAATGTTAATGGAGGGATGTCTTTGCAATTACTTAGTGGTAATTTCAACCGATGCGCACACACTACTTCCACCGTCTTGGGGCAAAAAGTTGATTTTAATAAGTATTATTAGTCATTTTCGAATATTAACACTATGCTGATCACCAGAAATTAAACTTGCTAATGAATTAAATAATTCGAGTAAGTAGCGACACAATTACATTTCTTGTCCACACAAAACAGTAGTTTTTCATGGCACTTAGCCAAAGAGTATGCATTAAAGGCCTGTACACTATTGGTAAGATCGAAAAACACAAATGTTCACAGATTCACACATAACTTACATGATTTAAAGTAAGTAATGGTAGAAAGGGTTCCTTAAAATATGTCTGCCTGAAATGCTATCGTTTCTGAGAAATGAGTAAAACAATAGTTTTTATCGCGCGCGATAATAAACTCGATGTTTGAAAAACAGAAAACACATAAGGTCTCTTTTCACTATTTTCTCGTGACCTCGATGACCAATTGAGCTCAAATTTTCACAGGTTGGTTTGTTCATGCATATGTTGAATCACACAAAATGTGGACACTGATTTTGAGCTGTTACCAAAAGTATACAATGCCTTTAAAGAGGGTCTCCAACGGGTCAAATTCAGTTTTGTGATGCACTCATTTTCCAATAGATAGATTCCCTATGAAAGTGGAAAAATTACAAGTCTCTAACGTCACATTAAAATTGTGTCAAATGCCATGTGTTTGTTGCCCTTCCAGTGCAAATTTTATCAACAATCTCGTGTCCTATAAACCGTATGCACATTCTTGTACCGGAGATTTTTAGTTCATTCCTAAATGTATTTCATGTATGTGGTTGATTACACAAAACATAAACACTGTCTGTGATTATTTTGTCAGCTCTGCCAATCCTGTATATACCTTTAATTGAAGATGGAATTTTCGGAGGTGCCTTGGTGATTTGCATCAATTTTCCGGAGTAAGGACCACCTTGCGGTAACACTTTATGCTTTGAAACTTTACATGGTGGAGATACAATCTTGCAGTAACACCATTTACATGAGTAGGATTTTTAAACTTTGCATAGTGGAGATACAATCTAGTATAGTTTGCGGTAACACCAAGTAGGGGTACGGGTACATGAGTAGGGTTTGAAAATGTGCATGGTGGAGAAACGATCTAGTAAGGTTTGTGGTAAACACCATGTACATGAGTAGGATTTGAAAATGTGCATGGTAGAGAAACGATTTATAAGGTTTAATACCATGTACATGGCATATCTCTAGTTTTGATGGGTTTGAAAAGAATCGGTGTTGTAACAAATGTGACCTTTCGGTTAGTCTGCTGATGAAAACGTCGAGTTGATCATCAGTTCTTTTCAAAACCACAATAATTAATCGAAAAGGCCTCATCATCACACGCATCGCGTGGTTTAACCGCAAAGTTAAAGAATGGAGATGGAGGCTGTGCAGTCCTAAAGTTCAGAGTGCCATGCACTATAAGCTATGGTAAACAAAAAACACCCTCTGCGTCAACACAAGCTCGTCCATCGTCCTGACTCTTAAAATGATATACTGCCCTCTGTCGGGCCACTTGGTGCAAAACGAGGACACCTGCATTGTCGGTCTTGGTTGATTATGGGTGCTTTGGCAGAAAATAGCTCGTGAATGACGCAATTTATAGGACTCTATGCATTTTTGTTGGCAATAATTATCAATGACCAGAAACAACTTTTAAACATATTCACTGACAGTTAAACAACTTTCGAGAGCTACGGGTCAGTAGCCTAAAACAGTTCGTCGAATGGCCCGCCTAGGCCAGTTAGCCAGTGCCCCGCGTATACTACTAGCCAGCGCTTCTCCCCCCACCCCCCCCCCCCCCCCCCGGTCAGCCCTGTGGCACAAACGCAATTTGCGAACTGAAATTATTTTTGAATTACAAATGGTACACTAAACTGTTACTGAATAGGCCTATGAGTTAGTTGGCCGTTATTTTGCAGAGTGGAAATTTATTTGAGATCTCCTGGGCTCTGGGTGGGGGGGGGGGGGGGGGGTGGCTGGCTTGGCAGGGAGTTGACTAGATAATGGTCCCTTTTCAGAAATTGCAGAGACTTTTAATATCACTCCAATCAGTGTGCTATGAGTACAAAAATCCAATCAGAGACTCTCAACGTAGAGGGAAGTCTCTTGCCTGACCATGTATGCTGCGCCGTCGTAACAAGTGTTAGTTTTTGTTCTGAATGTTTATCTTTTGAGGCTGACGTGTTTTTTTATATGAACTAAGACTAAATAAATAAATAAAATCAGGAGGTGTTCTACTTATTGATATCTTAGTTTATGGGATGTGAGGCATTGTATGGTGAGGTATCAATGTATATTTGCTTTGCGGTAACACCATGTGACTCTACACTGAAACCAACATGTCTTACTTTTCAGTCCCCTGACGATGACTAGAGTAAGCTAGTCGAAACGTTGAGACCAATTAAGAACTCATTCAGCGGCAGTGAAGTTCCCGCGATCCACTTAGCGAAAGTATAGTAGTCCCAGCCGATTTCCTACCTTCTGCCCAGTAGTAGTACGTAGTAGCAGGACAGTTTAAACGGAGAAGTCTCCGATAATCTACTCCGCGTTAGTAAAATAACTAGTAAGACAAGTTCTCAAAGAACAAATCTACTAGCAATTAGGTATACACATGGTGTTACTGCAAACAAAATCAGTTTTACTTTGATATCTTAGTTTGCATGCTTTTACTCCTGCTCTTTTTCATCATTCCCTTTCTCTTTTGCCCCGCCCTTCCTCTCTGGACCCAATGATTAGCCGCAAGACAATAATGATGACATGGCGATGGCGTCTGGTGTTTACTCCACACTCCCAGCCACACCAGCTGTTACATCGAGCTATTGAGTAGTGTACACAATGAACCAAATAAGTCGATATCATTGTATATTAAAATAATAATAACTGATCGGGGAGCGCTTTGTGTTAAATGAAGTGAATCTCAGTGATTTATATTCTATTAATTTGGGGCAAACTTTAAAGCGGCACTACCAGAGAAAGTCCATTAAATTAAGTTTTTTAATAACCTTTATAGGCCTAATATTCGTGCTAAATATTTTACCCGTTTGTTTTTGTCTTCATTCATATGGGGCTATAATAATGTATTTATTTTGCTTCCTGTCGTACATCTAGGCCTAGCCCACCTTGTTGGGCTGTTATGGCTCTCTTTTAACATCATGGTCTTACACTCGCCATCATGGCGAGTGTTTAAGACTCATGATGTTAAAAGAGAGCCAGATAACAGCCCAGCAAGGTGGGTTAATCTAGGCCTATACATGTTATAAACAGCCGCACTCAACCACTGCCACCAATGTGACCGATCGTGAATAATAAGGTGAATATTTGCAACTTGGGACACAAATCGTTCAAGTAAATAATTACGTAATTACTTGCGACACATGAATGTTTACGTACAGTATTTACGTATTTGTGATTTTTGGCCATAAATCATGCGTATTTTACGTTTACATATCTAGCTAAATTATTATTATTATTGTTGGTTTATTTCAGAAATAAAACAGAGATTTAAAAAAAAATTAAACCAAAATACATGGAAATATATAACTAGATAAATAAACACAATAAAGGAAGTTGGATAAACACTTCAAAAAATTAATTGCTATTTGTGTTCCATAGCCTACAGATAAGGTACAGGACTGTTTTTGTACCGGTTAGTTTTGCAGCGAGGAATGGAGAGGTGAATTACAGTTTCATGATCTTATATGACTATGAGTTTGTGTTCTTTGCTCAGGAAGCCAGCTACTAAATGTATCATCTTTAAGAAGGCTACATACACATTTATAACAAAGTTCCTCTCTTCTATTATATAGCAAAGGTACAGAGTCCCAGTACAGTTAGTGATTGTTCATTATTGAGATCCCAGTATAATCTGCATAATATGTCCTTTTCTGCAGTGTTAAGTTGTTAAGGGGCATTGCACTGTTGATGTGTGATTCCAGATGTCCAAACTGGGACTGCACATTCGTAGCTATACCGTACTCTTTTAGCACAATTCAAAGAAATAATTGGAAAGGTGAATTCATATTTACAAAACTAATAAGCTAACATTTTGAAATATTTTAATCAATAATTCTGAAAAAATATATAATAATATTGTCCACGTTATAATGTCATCACAAGGCCGCGACAAGTATGCGCAAACTGGTCACCCAGCTGCTGCCATCAAACTTATTCGTACATAAAAACACGCAGTTGGTGACAACAAAGAGTTTTCATTCCTTCGTTATCTCGGCATGCAGACTCCGAACTGCCTGATGATGCGAACTACACTTTAGTAATATTAAAATTATTGTACACAAATAACGGACATGGCGCTGGAAGGGTTGTTGAAGACCACTGTCGTTTTGGTTGTTTTTATCATCTCAACTGCGCTGCAAAACAAGGTAAAATCTAAATTAACAAGTTGATGTTTAGATGTAACAGCGTAGAATAAAAACACGGTCTGTGTTAATTAATATCAGTGCAAACTTGTAATTGCTTTTCGCCTGAGTGAAGTTTATGGGGGGTGGGGGGGGGTGGCTAGGTGTTGCCTAGTTTCCGGACACTGGTTTAAAGGTGTGATGGCATTGGTGTTAATTGGGAAAACAAGTGAACGGTTGTAATATCTGGATATTTTTCAATTAAGCTGTTTTCAAACTGTTACATCGAGCTATTGAGTAGTGTACACAATGAACCAAATAAATCGATATCATTGTAGGGCCTATAATATTAAAATAATAATAACTGATCGGGCGGGGGGAGCACTTTATCATTGTTAAATGAAGTGAACTGAATCTCCACATAGATTTTATTCTATTAATTTGGGGCAAACTTTAAAGCGGCACTGCCAGAGAAAGTCCATTAAATTAAGTTTTTTAATAACGTTTATGACTGAGTCGTGCTAAATATTTTACCCGTTTGTTTTTGTCTTCATTCATGGGGTAGTATTATTGTATTTATTTTGATATCAAATACTTTGCTTAGTTGAAAACTCTTTGTCAAACAGTTAAGTTTACTCCACTAATAAATGTAAATAATATTATTATTAATAATATTAATAATCTTTTCACTTTTTAATTTTTGGCTACAGAGGATTAATTGTGTAAGGGAGATAAAGTCCAAAATACAGACAGTGCCATGAACAGTCAGTCACCCTCACTTTTCAAATATTCCCTACTAATTATGGGTTTGGAGTAGCCCAGGTTGGACTACTCCATTGCATACAACGCGACGGAGTCCAGGGTATACACAAAGGTCCCGTACCATTGCGAAAAAAAGTTATAACAAATATTTTTTATATTTTTACCTGATGGAGGAAGTTGAAGCTTCGTTCACATTCCTTGTGTCCTGAACTACCAGCCTGCTGGGTTCAGAATTGTTAATTTTATCCTTAGATTACATAATTGTGAAAATAAAATGGAAATTGACGCCTTCGTTGTAACATCCTAAACTGACATGCTTGTGAAGGCTTACGCGCATGTGTGCGTACTTAATTTGTAGATGCATAGCAACCACCAAAGAGGGCGCTGTCTAACTCGTAACACTCGTTAGTGCAGCATGTTTTCTTCCGGGTAGCAACTTCGGGGTGAAAGACGGTCGGTATTTCTATGCATGTCGCGCATGCGCACATTGAGCTTAACCGATCAATTGGTACACGACGGTCTCATCGCCAGTGCAGATCTCTGACTTATTTTCGGAAATAATGTCATCCATGGATGTACATTAGTTGTGAACTCATCAAAAGGACACCAAGAATAGTATGAATGGAATTTCAGCTCCTCAAATCAGGTAAAAATATGAAAACATTGCAGTCAAAGTTTGGTTCGCATTGTAGAGTAAGTTTTATACCCAGGACGTCAGTGCAGTGCAACAGACACTGAGGCCTACCAGGGCTAGGTTTGGAGTTGATGTGATTCTGTTGATTGTTCTGATTTGTTTTGTTGTTTTTTATGTTTTATTTTTTGTAATAAGCATCTTGCCACAGCACAACTACATGTAGGAGGACAGCAAAATGCTCCCGAACAACTTTTACACCAACAAAAACTCCAAGCACATGCCGCTCAACACGCCACAAAACACCACAAGCGGCTACAGGAACTGGAGCTGCAACGAGCACCCAAGCCAACACCAACATTCTCATCAGTAGTGATCAATCCAAAAGACCCCCACGCCCTGTCGTTCATCCGGGTGATCAACCCCCCCTTCTTCTTCCAAAACAATCACCGTGCTCACATCGAGTACTCATGCCAAGAAAACGATCTTCTTGCGATTGAGATCTTCCTCCAATCAGACGACGTTTCTGCAACTCCTGTTAGACTCTTCCACCATGAATGGGCGTGCAGTAAGTATTCGCGGGGAACCAGGCAAACTTTTGTCCACCTTACCGTCCCAGATTGGCTGGTGTACCGACCGGATTATTTACAGCGCCATGCCGTCAATGTTAAAAAGCTAGAGCTAAAAGCTTGGATCGTCAATGATGATTTGAAACATACCTGTTCAAGACGGAACACCTGCCATGGCAAGGCGTATGTTCAAGTGATACACCAGATGGGAATGCAGGAGGTATATCAACGACCCAGGAAGGATCATGAGACTTGGGAATGCTTATCTTGGGTTAGTAGAATGATGCTGGACTATGGAAGGGAAGCAGAGTATCTCAGCTGTCAACTTGAAGAAGGTAAATTTCTCTAAAAGGCCTAAATGACAACTTCAACAAGCAATCTTTTCCTGCAGGCCTTATACTTTGATCAGTGACTGCTCTATGTTGCGACACCCCTATGTTCCGACACTTCTATGTTCTGACACTTCTATGTTCTGACACTTCTATGTTCTGACACTTCTATGTTCTGACACTTCTATGTTCCGACACTTCTATGTTCCGACACTTCTATGTTCTGACACTTCTATGTTCTGACACTTCTACGTTCCGACACCCCTATGTTCCGAAACTCTGTATTCCGACACCCCTACATGTATGTTCCGCAAAACCATATGGCATATTATTCAAAATATATATGCACCATTTGCAAGCCTGAAAATTGGACCCTGATATTTTCATAAGTGAAAGCTAATTTTTATTTTTATATAGTGTAATTAACTACGAGGTACCTGACATGTTATCATACACAATATTGACAACCGATGTCTTTCAACTAAATCGAGGTAAAAGGTTTGGAGTCTCGAACGTCAGCATTTTTGACGGACTTCCACTACCACTATAGATGTAGAGGTATTTAAATGATCAAATTTTCATATTTGCTGAGGTACATATTTTCTTTTGCATGCTCAGGTTGTGGGGGCTGATGCCAAATACTTTAACAGCAAGAGAAAATAAAAATCCGACAATTGATTGAAAAGAAAATTTTATTTTAATCGCAAATTCCCGAACGTCATTTTGTTCTGTCACAAATTTCAACAATAAAAAACATGTCAATTAACCAAAGTTTCAAACATTCAATAAATTCGAAACAAATATGATGAGAACACGTTTAAATAATTATTATTTTGAAACAATGACTACTACGATACCTGGTCAACAATAAGAGTAGGCCTAATCCCTTTTTCAAATTTCCAGCGCCAACATTTTTTCAGCGTCTGTCAATTTTTTTACGTGACGTCGGAGAACTTACCGATCAGCCTGTAAGTTAACCCTTGACATGAGACTTACCCCCTCTATTGTCCTCTTGCAGTTTTGCAAGATGTCAACATAGAGGGGGTAAGTTCGACTCTCGCATGTTTTCTGTTTTCTGTTAATACTTGCGCAAAATAAATCCGTCAAGTAAATCACGCTCATACTTACTGACGTTCGAGAATCCATCGGACAGCTCCAGATGAAAAACCAAAACGTATCTGAGATGATTAACAACGGAAATACTTCCTTCCGAACGCTAGTTTTTGGAAACTAAATCAACTTATGTTCAAGTACGCTTGATGTGGATTGCGCGAAGGTAATAAAGTCCCGAACGTCATTTGCAATAAATTCCGTCAATTTTCTCTAAACGTCATGCAATTTCCGTCATTTTTTCTCGAACGTCATTAAAGTCCGTCAAAAATGACGTTCGAACCTGCGTGTTGATAGCCTTAAAAAAAATTATGGAAGCTTGACAAAGTTTTTTTTTTTTTTAGATTTTAGGTATGAGAGGCTGCAAATCAGAGAAATTACGGTAGTGTTGTCCCAGAAATAAATTAATAACAGACAATATTTGCTTAGTTTTTCCGTCAATGTTATGCTCTCTTCTGTCTGGCTTATATTTTCTGTGTGTGTTGTTTTGTTGAGTTTTTTTAATTTTTATTTGAAACTACATCAGTTGGGCCTCACCATAGAAAAGAATGAATGTTCCTTGTGCTTTACTTGTGCTATCTTTGAACTAAATATAAATAACCATGTGTTTCACTGCTGGAGACTCTACTTTTTTAAATGACCACTGCAAGATGAAAACTAACTGAACTATCCTTACATGAACATTTTGGTAAACTTAAATATGTATACAATTATTTTAAATATCTTACAAGGTCAAAAAGATTTTTTTGTTCTGACACCCCTCCAACACCTCTATGTTCTGACACGCTTATGTTCCTCTATGTTCTGCTAACCTTTTGTGATCTACATGTACACCTAAGACTAGAGTTAGGGTAAGGGTAAGGATTAGGAAAATGCATGTGTGTCGAAACAAAGGGATTTCAGAACATGTAGGAGCATCAGAACGTTGGTGTGTAACCCAAAATTGTGTATTTTTTCCCCGAAAGTTGACTTGTTATGAAGATGGTAATTGGTAATACTCATCCTGCGAAATTATTTTATCTGGAATGCCCCCATTGATTATGTAAATTAATAAAAACATTCGCATTTATCTGAGAAACGGTTCATGCATGAATCATTTCTCAGATTTATGCATGAAGGGATTTATGCATATGAGGGTCGGTGTTGGTTCGTGAATGCTGCGGCCAGAGATGTGGTTGGTACATGTACCTGACATCTGCTAAACTTGGAGGGAATCAAGCCTTTTGTGAAAATACTGTGACTTTTTTGTTGTTGCTTTTTTCTCAGCAAGTAGACACTGTTTTCAGCTGAAACTTCCACAGTCATGTGACTTTTTTTGTATCTTTAAGAGATTTACATGTACATCATGTGGGTTCCAATATCACACTGTCCATTTGTTCTCAATCTGCAGAATTAATCCGTCTCGTTGACTTTCCTGTTGCCTTTGCTGGAGTCCATTCTGGAATCACCAAAGATCTTATTCCATTCCAAGACCAAAGTTTACTCGTTCAGCAGCAAATTAATCGTTTGAACCCAAAGTAAGTATCAAATAATTTTCAAGCAATAAACCATAAGGGAAACTGACTGGGTGAATTTGGGGTTGAAACAAATAAAATTTTACTGGAGCGGGCCTTGAACCTGCGACCTCCGGATTACAGTGCAGGCACTCTACCAACTGAGCTATCTAGCCCTAATGTTGGCAGTCTCCCTATTTGCCGTGATCTAGATGGAATGGCGGTATATAAATACCTTGTTGTATGTATGTATGTATGTATGTATTGTCCATATTTTGTTCAGGATGCCACAATGTGCCAGTCAGAAGCTATTCAACCTATAACTGCCAATAGTCAGCGGTCACACAGTTTATGATACAGCCTGGGAAGCAGCAGCAGAGGGAGCACCTTGAGGGGATGTGACTTTTTATTTCAAATATCACATAATAAACCACAAGGGAAACTGACTGGGTAAATTTCAAGGACTTGAACCCACAGCCTCCGGATTAATGTGCCGGTTTCCCTTGGCTGGGTTTGCCCTGATACCTGTAGCTAAATGTACATGGTAATTACAGGTTGAATGGCTTCTGACTGGCACCCCGAACACCCCCCTTTGCAAAGTTCAAGCTCTTGGTTATCCATTTATCTTCTTCCTTTTTAGGTATACGTTTTCCACCAAGATCTTTCTTTTGGAGTACTGCAGCGTTGGCCTGTGTGGGATCTACCACAGAAAAACTCATCATTCCAATCAGTATATTACACCATTGATTCTCATCAATAGCAAAGGTATGTTGTGGCTGAGCGGTGAATTGAACACTGACTCAAGCTCTTGTGTTTCTGATCAGCAGAGTGGGGGGTTCAAGTCCCGGTCATGGCACTTGTGTCCTTGAGCATTTAAGGCTTTACCATAACTGCTTTGTCTTTTGGTTGGAACATTAAGCTGTAGGTCCTGTGTACTACATGTAGGATTGGTGGTACATGTATAATGCGTATAAAAGAACCCAGAATGCTTATCATGGAAGAGTAGGGATTAACCCTAGTGTTTCTGGTTCACATAGCAAGCACCCTTGTTTACAGGTTTCCTCAGGCTTGCGAGTAAAAGTGATTAAGTTCACTTATGATGCATCCTTGGTTTCATTGCCAGAAATATATAATAGTAGGGGTTAACCCTGGTGTTTCTGGATCACATAGCAAGCACCATTGTTTGCAGGTTTTCTTCAGGCTTGCAAGCTACAGTGATTAAATTCACTAATGAGGCATCCTTGGTTTCATTACCAGAAATATTAATCAATGCTCAGAATGAAACCATGCATACTTTCATTCATTCATTCATTTATTCATTTTATTTCCACATCAATGCACCTGACAATATTTTGCTCAGATGTACAGTATAGCAGATCGCAGTTGATTAGTTTTGAACAACAAACTCAAGTTCTGAAAGGAAAGCGTGTGTGCAGTAACTACATAGGTTAGAGTTCATAACTCCATGTACAGCAACAGACCTGCAATGATCATGACAACAATTTTGTTTTGTCTTTTTAATAATAATAATATAGTGTCACTACTTTGTGTTTTTATTCAAAGGTTTAATTCATATTCAAACATTACTTGAAGACAATCAAGCATCAGGAATATTAACAACCACCCCCGTCCCACTTAGACAATGGGTGAAACTCGTCTACACACAGAACGGCAGCAAGGTATATATATACACCATTCAATCTCGTCCACTCTGGTTTTGACTGATGGGTGAACTATATGTATGCCAGCCTGCAATATGAGATCATGCATCTGCGCAGTACAGTTAACCCTCCTACATGTACTGTGTGACCAGTCAATATCATTCACTGTGGTTTTGAATAACAGATAAACTATGCCAGCCTGCAATATGATATTATGTGGTTAATGCATACACATTACAGTACACACTCAACCCTCCTACTGTGTGACCAATCAATATCATCCATTGTGGTTTTAAATGACAGATAAACTATGCCAGCCTGCAATATGATATTATGTGGTTAATGCATACACATTACAGTACACACTCAACCCTCCTACTGTGTGACCAATCAATATCATCCATTGTGGTTTTAAATGACAGATAAACTATGCCAGCCTGCAATATGATATTATGTGGTTAATGCATACACATTACAGTACACACTCAACCCTCCTACTGTGTGACCAATCAATATCATCCATTGTGGTTTTAAATGACAGATAAACTATGCCAGCCTGCAATATGATATCATGTGGTTAATGCATACACATTACAGTACACACTCAACCCTCTTACTGTGTAACCTATCAATATCATCCAAGTGGTTTCCAATGATCAATAAACTAAGCCATCCTGACATTTGTTATGTGATGAATGCATAGTGCTACACAGTGAACCCTCCTACTGTGTGACCATTCAATATCATCCATCATGTTCACAGTTAGTTCCTTCTTACATATTCCAATGGACAGTTGAGAAAGACTGCTAGAGTAAAAAATAGAGGCCATTAAAAATTGTTGCATTTATGCCAAAGGCTATTTTGATTCGTAGTCAGTTTGCAACAGCTAGTTCTTAATTTTTTTCGACTGGAATCATTGTGGATTTTGATTGAATTTCCCCCGCAGTGGTCCCTGTCTATCAGCAGTGGTAAGAACTTGACTAAAATAAATCTTACCAACAACGATTTCAAGAAGCCTGTTCAGTACGATGAATCAGAAGGTCTGGTTCACCTCGGTGGTAGCAGTGCCAGCATGGCCTTCAAGGGATTCATTGCAGATACCTGGCTATGGAGGACAAAGGCTGCTAAACAAGTGAGTAAGAGTCAGGGAACAAGGCGAGTCCCTTGTCCTCATTTAACGGCTAAATTGTAGTTAACCGACGCTGGTTACCAGCCAAACTGGCACATCATATCCATGAGAAGTGGCTGGTTTCCCCAACTACGTGAACTTATGCAGCACAAATCAAGGTCCAGTTTCGGAATGGTTTGCGTGAACATTTATTTTGATTCAAAATACTATGCTTAGCAAAAGCGGGTTACCAGCCAAAATGCCTTGTAATTCACACTGATGTGGTTGGTGACTCCCCATTATTTTTGCTAAAAGGAGGAATGTCAATTTTTTCTCTTTTAAGAATTATAAATATATTTGGAAATCTGTGTGCAAAAATCTAGTTATAATTGTCGAAGTACTCTGTTGAGCAAAAGCAGCTTCCCAGCGGAAATGCCATGTCATTCACATTGATGTCGTTTGTGCCGCGCCATATTTTTGGCTAACCCGGACAAATTTTCTAAGCAGGAATATTTACTTTTTTCTAAATTAAAAATGCTCATTTGACTGCTTTGCTCTATTCAGGTGCCTTCACAAAGTTCCTCAACGCCTGAGTTGATGGGGAAAGTATCCGACCACTACACAAAATGTGACGCCTTCCACGAACTGATGAGTGGCGTATACAAGATGTTTTTAAATCGCCAGTCGTCACACATTGCCAAAAGTAAGATTTGTAAGAGTGCTACATTGCAGGGCTCGAATTTTACACTGGACCACAGGCCCGAGGCCAGTAATTTTGGTGTTGGGCCAGTAAACTTATGACCTAACAAGTCCGATGGTCTTGTGTTTTTCAATTGAATAACAGAAACACATTATGTTCAAGTGTTGACTTTGGGTCTGATAAATTATCTTTCAATTCCATGAGTAATCAAGTATACTCTTCTCTTACTTGTCTCAGTTCTGGTTCATATAAAAGCAGTCAAATGCATGTTAAACTGTGGCAGCAAGTTTTTTTCTTTTCACATTTTGAATCAGGTCTTGTAAAAAAATGTCTGGTCCAGTAAAGATTTTGAGCTACAAGCCCTGTAGTCTTGTGGATTTTCTCCCCAAATTCGAGCCCTGCATACATTAGTACCCAATACTAGCCTAGAAGGTATGGTGTTTTGTGGCAGTCTGTTTTATGTCAAATGTGTCTCCGTGGTCAAGTGGTAAGACTGCAGGACTTGTGGGTTCGAATCCGGCCACGCTAACTACCGATTTCAAAACTTGACTATAGAATAAGTATTGTTATCTAGTTGCTGAATCACAATTTATTACATCTTGCAATTCACGTCAAACCAGGGCTTGTATGAGAGAGATTGGCTGTTGCCAGCTTGATGTTTATATCCCCTTGTGGGAGCTTTGCCGAGTTCCCTTGTTGGGAAGATCATCTAAACAAACATGTTGTGCCACCCCTTGACAACATTTCATGCCAACAATTTAAAGGAAGGGCAGGCCCTATATATCTTTGGTAATTACTCCAGAAATGTATAACCATATAAACTTACTTGGTAAGAGGCACTGCAGCTGTTGATAGTGTTTACCATTTTGAGAAACACATTGCCAAAAGTAAGATTTGTAAGAGTTTAGTTTTCAAAAATATCATTCACTTCTTTTCACTGAAGTTCTTTTCAAGCTGTGTTCTATGTGCGATGACTTGCAAGCTTCTCTCTTAATCTTCCGATATTTGTTATTAAAATGATTTAATTCAATCAAAAGAGAAATTAGAATGAGCTGTTGCAAACTGCTTACAAACCAAAAGGACCTATGAAATAAAAGCACAAGTAGTTATTAACCTGATGTTTCGACACTAACATAGTCTTTCTTGAAGACGAAAGGAAAAATAATGTCCTCCTTGGATGCTATTGGGTAAACTGCTAGATCACCTTTCTCCCCCAGTGACCAGATGAAATTTGGAGTCAGATAATTTGCAGTCATCGCTTCTTTTTGATATTGTCTTTGTAGAATCCTGCGCCAATTCATTCTCCTCTCTTCTCGGTCTTCCAACTCCGTCATCCACTTATACAACCATTCAATGTCCTCTATGGGAACAGCCCCCACCACGAGGTCAACGATATCTCTGGACTGCGTTGAGAAAATCCTCACTTCATTATCGTACTTATGAAACAAGCTTTGCTAATATCGGCAGAATTCTCCATGATAAAGCAACAGACTACCTGGTGAGTTAAAGGGGTTGGTACATCATTAGTTATTGAAAGAGTTCATTCATTCCAATCGTCTAGTTATCAAGAAATACATCATAAAGGGTTTGGTACATCATTGGTTATTGGAAGAGTACATTCATTCCAATCGTCTAGTTATCAAGAAATAGATCATGAAAGGCTGGTGCATCATTGGTTATTGGAAGAGTGCATTCATTCCAATTCTCTATAGTTATCAAGAAACATCATAAAGGGTTTGGTACATCATTGGTTATTGGAAGAGTGCATTCATTCTAATCGTCTAGTTATCAAGAAACATCATAAAGGGATGGTGCATCATTGGTTCGTGGAAAAGTGCATTCAATCCAATCCTCTAGTTATCAAGAAACATCATAAAGGGTTTGGTACATCATTGGTTATTGGAAGAGTACATTCATTCCAATCTTCTAGTTATCAAATAACATGACGCACCACGCCAAAATCAATCTTCTCGGGAATAAGGAATTGGCATTACAAGTGAAGACAACCGAAAAACCAGCCTTGAAACCAATTCGATGTGATGTCTTAAACATTCTAAATCTTGAGAAATACTTTCCTTATAGGCCCTATTTATGTCTGCTTTGAAATTTCTTATTCTCGTCTAGACTTGTAGCAAATGAACCCCACAGTTATGAGTTTTTTAGAAGGAAGAGCCTCATGCTTGAATGGAGCATCACACATCATGAAGGTCAAAGTTTGAAAGATTTTTTTTTTTTGACGTACAGGCTGGCGGCCTGACTAAGATGTCGTCCATCGTAGCCATTCTCAGAAAAGCCAGTTGCTATGGCAACCATCAGTCTTCCTACATGTTGGGGACGTTGTACGATGGTGGTGTGAATGTCAAACATGATCAAAACGAGGCAAGTGTCAAATTAGTTTGTTTTTTAATGGCTTGGAGCATAGGCCCGTTTTGCTGCATTTGGTTTACCAGGTGTCCGTTTTTGCAGCTGTTACCAATAACTGTTTCGGTCACTGACCAGTGATTAACCAATGGCCAAGTCAACCGAAACAGTTTTTAGTTACGACCGCGAAATTGCACCCCATTTTCCTCCAGGATTCCTCCCAAAGGATTAGTTTACAGAATACACCGGAGTGAAATTTTCGTTTGAGATTGTCTTTGTCAAAATGATTTGATGACTCGACCAAGAGACTTCTAATTTTTCCTTGCTTTCATGAGGACGCTATCTGGAGTGAAATGTTGGTTTGAGTTTATCGTTGTCAAATTGAATTTATGACTAAATCAAGTAAAGACAACAAACATTTTCATAAAATGCAAACGTTTGTTGGAGATTATCGTTGTCAAAATGTCCTCTTCGGATTGCACAGACCGATGTTTTTGCTGTCCAATGACGTCATGTTTCAAATTTTGCTCTGAGAGGGTATCAAATAAATTGACATTTAAGATCATTTTAATGTGAGGTTAGAGACTTCTAATTTTTCCTTGCTTTCATAAGGACTCAATCTGTTTGGAAATTTGACCTTTGAGCCCCTGAATTTGACCTTTGAGCCCCTGAATTTGACCTTTGAGCCCCTGAATTTGACCTTTGAGCCCCTCTTTAACGACTGTTGCAGTCACAATCGCCACTACTTCAGGACTTTAGGACACTACTTTAGACTGTCTTTACACTAACTCTTCATACTTACTATACACTAACTCTTTATCACCAGGCATACAAATATTGGCTGGTTGCTGCACAAGAAGGGAACCGGTTGGCCATGATGGCCTTAGCCAATCACCACTCGCTAGGACTGAAGACGGCACCAAATGACTTTGACTTCTCATACAGTAAGTTTGACAAAATTTAAAATTCAAAATAAATAATTGGTTACTCGTCAAAAAAAAAGGTAACAAATTTCAATTTGAATGCAAAGTTCAGGCTTCTGACTGATGCTTCCCAAGAAAGATATTGACAAAATAGTGAGACCCCCAACATTAGGGCTAGATAGCTCAGTTGGTAGAGCGGCAGCACATTAATCAGGAGGTTGCAGGTTTAAATACTGCCCTAGTCAATTTGTCTTTGTTTACCCCAAAATTGAATTAAAATCCACCCATTCGGTTTCCCTTGTGTGTCATTACTTGATATTTGAAATAAAAAGTACCATCGCCTTATTGTGTTGGAGATTAAAATTTTAAAGTGAAATTGTTATGCTTTACTTTTTAGATTATTTAAAGTATTTGGCTTCACTAACTTTAAAGGACCGGCAGAGACACGACCCTGATGCTGTAAGTAGTTTCACATTTCATTTCACTATCTACTGGCTCCCCAGTAAGCCAACAAGACTGGTTGGGGGGGGGGGGGGGGGGGGGGCGGGTGGGTGTTGGAAACCTCAGAACCTAGCACAGGCTGTCAGCGAGACATCTACAAGTCTGCTATAAAGAACAGATGGCTCCACTTTATCAGAGGGTTAGATCTGGATAGGTCTGTATATCTGTACAATTTCGTGCACAAAGAATAGGAGAACAACTATTTTTCAGCCCCTCAAAGAAAAAAATGCCTAACTCTGGGACCGGATCCCCCTCCTAGTATATGGAATGGTCCAGTATAGGATATCAAGGACTTTGACTCCCCCAGGGCATTGCACTTTGGAGAAAACTGAAATAAATAAATGAGTGTGCGATTTAGTGTCTCCATCGTCACTTAAGGATTTTAAAGCCCTGTCGTACTTCAGGCAAAATTCTACTTAAGTTGTTTTTTTCCTTGGTTGATGATCAGGTCATGACGGAGTTTGTTCGATTGATAGACACAGAGTCTCTTCGGGTTCATAAAGGAGAGAACAGCGATCAATTTTTATGGTTGAAGTACCAAGCCAAGAAAGGAATTGCCCAAGCTCAGGTTAGTCTCTCTTCAACATTCACTTTCTTAGAGTTAGATTCAAAGCTTTTTGTTGGTGTTTTTATCTTTGTGTTTTTGTAGAGAAATAAGGAGGCATGTGGTTGCTCAGAAATGGTTTCAAACTCTAGTCCCATACAAATGACAATGTTACACAAAAATTTTTTAAGTATGGACAAGTGAAAAAGCTTGTGGACTAGCTGACTGGTCCTGCTGGCTAGTCACTGAAAAAGTTAAAAGGCAAACCTTGTTCTGTGCCTTTTGTGTCGCACGAATAAACTTACATGTAGCTACCTCACACTTGTCCATAGTGTTAGCCAGAGGGGTGTCTGGGTGTCTTTTGGACACCCTGTTTTAAATTTGGACACCCTGTTTCATCTGTCATTTACATGTAAATGTATTGTAAGTGAACAATTTGGACACCCAGTTTTTAAATTTCCAGCAGATTTGGACACCCTTTTACCAAATCCTGGCTAAAATCTTGCACTTGTCCATTGACATGTTGTTTATTTAGAGCATGGCTTTGTCGATATTTACTTCTCCTGCATGGGTTGTTGACCAATTTCACCTAACATCATCACACCATAATAATTTATTTGCTTGCCCCATTTTTGGAGTTTGATTTCGTTGTGTACAGTGCAATGCTCGTACTGTTAGCCACACACTAAATCTTTACAAGAAATGTGACTCCCGAAATTGTCGAGCTTGGGTAGATTGTAGCTTCAGGTGACATCAGTGCGGTTAATATATAGCGCTTCTTACTAATGCTTAAAATTGAATGGCTCATCATGGTGATGTCACGCCAGTACCCGAATCTCAAACAACGTGTCAAATTTCACTGACGTACATGTGCCTACATGTCCAAGCCATTGTCGCATGTACATGTATGTTTACTCGAGTACTGTACTACTGCAGTATGGTGCGCAGAGCAGAGCTGCCAGCTCTCTGATTCTGCAGAAAGTTTCCTGAAAATAAACCAATCTGTTCATTTTCTGATGAGCAAATTCGACAATCTCACTGATTATGGAAACTTTTCCAAATTATGTTGAATGTAATTCTAAATATCTTCCCGATTGTTGTACAATATGTTCCTGATTGCAAGATGCAAGCGTTGGCAGCTCTGCTTGAGTGGGGGAAAGTTTGTCTGACATCTGTTTTTTTTGAACAAAATAACACCATTAGTGCGGAGTGTTAATGTATAGATTTAGCTTTGATGTAAATTTTATGTTGCTTTTTTGAATGCCAGCCTTGCATGTGATTGGCTTATGCTTTAATTGACGAATTGACGTGGTTTGAGAGAGAACCAAATTTTACCCGGCGTCTACCATTATTATCCCAATTAGTTTAACCCAAGGCTACCCTGGTAATGGATCCTTCCGACCTTTGACCCCCACCTTGGTTTTCCCTTTAGTTATCCATTCTCCCTCCCCTCTGTAGCTTGACCTTGCCCGTATGCTCTTCTGGGGTCAGATGGGAGTAGGGCGTGATATACAACAGGCATTAGACTTGTACCAAGTCTATCTCAGAGATAATCCCCTGGATGAGGTGGCACAGTATGATATCGGTATAATACAACTCAAGGTAAGTTTGGTGTGACTGTGAGGGACTGGCACACAAGTCAATTTTTAGTGGCAACTTGGAAGGCATCCCCCTTCCATTCACTTGGAAACATTTGTGGACTAATAGTGACACACTATCCCAAAAGTTTTTGTGGAAGATTGTCAATGTGGCAGGAGATTCTGTCCCCCCATGCGGTGAATTATGTAGAAATTTTGTCTCATAGCGCCCTCTTTTGAATCAACTTCCTTCAGCTCATGTTAATTCACCGTATAGGGGAAACACACATCAGGGGACAAAATCCCTTATGACCAGTGAAACTGGTTGCTTCTAAATTGCCTCGTATGCCGAGCCTCAAGTTTAAAACATTTTATAAAACGCTAACATTTTTGTTCTACATTCTGTAACTTTTTAATGCAACTTTCTGACGGCAGTCCTCAATAGCCCGGCTGAAGTTTTGGGGCTCAGAGGGAGTGAAGAGGGACATTAAAACGGCCGTCAAATATTATGAAAAATCGGTCCAGGAGATGCCACAGAATGCAGTGGCATTGTATGACTATGGTATTGTGTTACTAAGGGTACGTTAAATTGTTGTTTAATGGAAAATCGGGTAAACATGACTGTCAGTTCAATAGAGATCACTAGTGGTTGGAAAAGGGATGGTACATTCATTACAGTCTAGTTTTCAAGAAACATATCATAAAGTGATAGTACATCATTGGTAATTGTAAGAGTACATTCATTCCAATCCTCTAGTTATCAAGAAACATAAAGGGATGGTACATCATTGGTTATAGGAAGAGTGCATTCATTTCAATCCTCTAGTTATCAAGAAACATATCATAAAGGGATGGTATACATTATTGGTTCGTGGAAGAAAGCATTCATTCCAATCCTCTAGTTTTCAAGAAACATATATCGTAAAGGGATGGTATACATCATTGGTTCGTGGAAGAGTGCATTCATTCCAATCCTCTAGTTTTCAAGAAACATATCATAAAGGGATGGTACATCATTGGTTATTGGAAGAGTACATTAATTCCAATCCTCTAGTTTTCAAGAAACATCACAAAGAAATGTACAAGCATTGGTTTTTAGGAAAAGTTGTTGTCACAAATTTTTTCCCCAGCCTTTAAATTGTAATAAGCAAACTTAGTATTCTGTTTCTGACATTTAAACATTTTTTTATCGAATGAAGGGGCAAGGGACCGATAAGAATATCGATAAAGCATTAGACCATCTTAACAAGTCAGCTGAGTTGGTAAGTATTTATTTTTAAAGGGTGAGTACATAGTGCTTAACACA
Source organism: Leptasterias polaris (assembly GCA_037783415.1). Taxonomy (NCBI): domain Eukaryota; kingdom Metazoa; phylum Echinodermata; class Asteroidea; order Forcipulatida; family Asteriidae; genus Leptasterias; species Leptasterias polaris. The sequence continues at coordinate 12,193,337 of JAZGTN010000009.1, forward strand.
CATCGATGTAAGGGTAAAAAAACAAAGATAATTTGTTTATCTGATGTCTCTCACCAGTGGCCCTGGTTTGATTCCTGGCTTAGGCCATATGTGAGTAGAGTTGTGCGCTTGTTCTCTGCTGTGCCACAAGAGTTTTTCCCTGGGGTCTCTGGTTTTCCTTTCTCCGGAAAAATCAAACTCTTTCAATCCCTGGCTGTGCTCCGTGGTCATATATGGGTCAATGTGGTTGGCTGCCAAAGGTGGCTGGCTGCTAAAGGCACCCTTACATGCCTGCAGCTGGAACACATGAGGGAAAGCTTCATTAAAGATGGAAGCTGAAAAAACACATTCTTTTCATCTGGCAACTAATTACACACCATGTATGTTATCTCCAGGTAATTCCTTTTCCAAACAGTGGAGTTAATTGGATCATGCACAAACCATTAGTGCTGCTGACTGCCCCAGGCAAATTAACTGCTCATCCATTAAGTTTAATGACCCAAGTTATTCAATGTAAACACACTCACTCTGTGAAAAGGATGTATACTTTCTGAGTTTTGGTGGCCAAACTCAGAAATTCTTTTATGGAGCTTTCCCGTAATGACATTGTAGCCGCATCCTTCGCAAGTCAGCTTCTTATCTGTGAGTAAGGATGGTTAGCCTCCCAAATTTTTATTATAATTTGCATACTTCTAAGGAGTTGACATTGATTTAAGAATGCTTAAGGCCCAATGAACGGGGGTATCAAAGTGTAAGCAGGGCTCGAATTTTACACTGGACCACAGGCCCGAGGCCAGTAATTTTAGTGTCGGGCCAGTAAACTTATGACCTAACAAGTCCGATGGTCTTGTGTTTTTCAATTGAATAACAGAAACACATTATGTTCAAGTGTTGACTTTGGGTCTGATAAATTATCTTTCAATTCTATGAGTAATCAAGTATACTCTTCTCTTACTTGTCTCAGTTCTGGTTCATATAAAAGCAGTTAAATGCATGTTAAACTGTGGCAGCAAGTTTTTTTTTTCACATTTTGAATCTGGTCTTGTAAAAAAATGTCTGGTCCAGTAAAGATTTTGAGCTACAAGCCCTGTAGTCTTGTGGATTTTCTCCCCAAATTCGAGCCCTGGTGTAAGACTCTTCAACGCTTGGTTTTGAAAGTTTAAGTGAACGTCCATTGTTAAAGAGCATTTCAAGTAATAAACCAGTAGGGAAACTGACTGGGTAATTCTTTTTAATAGATTTTGGTTGAAAATATTTATTTTTGACTAGAGTGATACTCTGAAATCATGTGCCGGTGCTCTACCAACTGAGCAATCTAGCCCTATGTTGGTGTTCTCCCTATTTTATCAATATCTTTGCACCTTATGGCAATGATATTGACAATGATATTGACAAAATTGGGAGATCGCCAACATAGGGCTGGATAGATCAGTTGGTAGAGCACCAGTTTTATATCAGCCTTTGAACTTCCGCGAGACTGTGCCTCCTTGAGTGGAAACTTTTTGAATGGTGCCGGGAAACAGGATAGTGGTCTCAGCGATCCACGTCACAGGTTCAAGTCATGCTCTTGTCCATTTTGTTTCTTTCTTCAACTCAAAATTATTCAAAATGAACTTCATCTTAAAACCTGTCTGCATTTGTTTTTATACCAAAGTTTTAAATCAGCCTTTCATTTTTTATATTAGGGTCATGCCCCAGCCTATACAGCTATAGGTTGGTACGCTTTGAACTTCCAGGGGAACACCATCAAGGCGGCAAAGATGTTTGACATCGCAGATCAGATGGGGCACAGGGATGCCTCACACAACCTGGGCTACCTGTATAAGACGGGTCGGTACCCTGGCAAGCAAGCAGATAACGTAAGTCTGATTCTCTAACGGCTTTAACTTTGGAACGATGGGTCGTCAAAATCAGCTCCAGTCTGTAGTAGCAATAAATTCAATGGTAGCCATATTTATAGTTGGATAATTTTATCCGTTCGAAGGGTTGAGGCGGAGGGGGCAGTGCAATAATAGGTGGTTATGGCCTCCCACTCCGACCCCAGTGCAGTCTTTCTCAAAGCCTTTTTTCCCCCTATTTTTTTAGCCTTTTAGAAAGGCTCTTCTGGGGTCATTGTCAATGGCATTTAGACCAAAAACTTGGCACTTCCTGCCAAAACTCAAACTGAGTTTATTTACTCATCAAATGGATAATAGTAAGAGCTTTCAAAGAACACCTTATCAGGGCCTTTAAGGAAAGTATTTCTTAAGATTGTAGAATGTTTAAGACATCACATCATATTGATATCAAGGCTGGTGTTTCAGTTGTCTTTGCTTTTAAATAATGCCATTTCACTATTTCTGAGAACGTCACATTTATATATATTGGAAACAGACACAGCACACAGTCTTCTTTTTATTTTGAGAAAACAGAATTAGCTAATGCAAACTGCTTGCCAACCAAAAGGACCTGTGGTGTAAATGCAAACTGGCCTGAGGTTTCGACCCTAGCAGAGTCTTTCTCGAAGGCTAAATGACAACACACACATAAACATGTATACAAGTGTATACAAGTGTAACAAGAGCAGTCTTTTTATTTCTAGGAAATGGCGTTCAAGTACTTCCAGAGGGCAGCAAACAAGGGTCATATAGACTCGGCTGGCGTCATTGGTGATATATACAATCAAGGAACTGAAAATATGCCAAGAAATAGTCAACAAGCAGCTTTGTAAGTGTGGCCGAGCTCTTGAGTGCATGGGACTTAAGTTGTAATTGCTGAGTTATTCTAGTGTGGGTTCGATTGCTGGTCATGACACCTGTGTCCCTGAGCAAGACATTTAACCACTTCACGTCTGTATTTTTAAAAAAATTCCATGCCCACCAGTGTTTGTTTTATGTTTTTTGGGGGGACTTTTTAGACCTTTTTGAGAAATTGTTTTCCGTCGTAAATGTCATTGTCACAACAAAACCCTGATATCCACTGGTTGTTTTGGACTAATTTTGACAAGGTCCCTAAAAAATAGGAAATAATCTGCTCTGCCAAAAACAATTGATGTCAAACAAATTATTTTGTTGTCTCCATTTGCTCGCTAGCAGCACCCTTATCAAGACGGGAGTTTGAGCTTCATCAAAATTGAGTTGTATAATTTGTTTTGTTGTTAATATTTCAGCTGGTCCCGCTTGGTTGGTGAGCAGAACCCTGAAATAGGGATGGCCTTACGTAAAGGTCTAAACGCCTATCTGGCCGGATCTTGGTAAGTATTAAGAACCAGATGAAAAGGGAATAAAAGCATGGAGTTGAAATCTTAAACAATCTGTTTAAAATTGGCAGTGTTATGGATGTGCGATATTGCACGCTATCGCAGAGCCCGATCCTGCAAGGTTTTAAATGGACGTTTAAGGCTGAGTCACCACTCTTTTATTCCCATACATAAATTCCTTTCCGTTAAAAATATCAAAAAAAATCTTTTAAAATTGAGTACATAGCTGACAGCTTAGCTTAGCTTAGCTGGCCCTGATTCTTCTTTGAATTTCTATCCATGTTGAGCGCAAAGTAGCTCCTAGCGCAAGCTTAGAACTTGCACCCATAAGTTTCAAACTATCCATTGCAAGTTTCAAACTATTATGTGCAAGTTTCAAACTCGCACAAGCCAAATACGCAACCAACCAACTTAAATTGGGCCGTGAAATTTGACTCGGCGCAATCATCTGATAGCGCCCTCTTTTGACTCAATTTCCTAAGGCCATTTTTAAACACTCCTCTATGACCCTAACCTGAACATCTGACGTCACACTTCAAGGCTCGTGAATAACGCCAGATACCAGCCTGACCAGTTTGACCTTGCATTCATTTCACACATATTGCATGAGTGCAATAAAACAACACCGCATGCATGATGTAAACATTCACACATGCAGACCACCGAAAGTGCAAGCTGACAAATTACATCACCTTGGACCAATCATAACACAGATAAGGAAAGCTTGTTATATCCAATGAAATCATTGTATCCAATGAAATCATTGGGCCTGTAAGACCAGTGCCTGTCTTTATCCTTACGGATAAAGACAGGGGACCCATCTACTATGACCCTAAAAGAAAAATATGTATTGTGGTCGTACTTTCTTGTTAGACGCTTATCCTATTATCTATACAGGGGTGAGAGCATTGTTTACTACATGATGGTAGCAGAGACAGGGCTGGAGGTCGCTCAGTTCAACGTTGCTCACCTCTGTGAGGAAGATTATGTAAGTTCTGAATACAGTACCAACCTTGTTCCCATTGGTGTACAATCTCAACGTGCCATTTTTTCTCAGAATGCCTTACTCGATCATAATCCCTGGAAGAGTGACTTTGAAAAATCCAAATATATTGGATATATTAAATAGATGGTTAATCCATTCTGTGGTAGAGACTACGGTTAGGGTCAAGCACAAACCGATAGACCCCTTGCATTGGCCGCCATCGCTGAGGTCAAACTATGGAAACGAGCTTGCGCCACGCTCAACTCGCAGCCAATGAGAGGTCTAATCGACCTCAGTGAGGGAATTTGTTTAACTAGTGGCGTCGTATGTGAGGTTTCTATTGGTGGAACATGCATGACGTTTCATCTGTCATTTTGACATGCATACTGCTTGTCGTGAATTTATTGGCCTAGACTGGCCTCAGGTCTTTTGTTCAGTGTTAATATCCAGCCCTGGAGACTGCTAATTTGTTTGTTTGATTTGTTTTTAGGATGGAGTGGTGTCTACCTTCATTAGAACTGAGTGCAAGTGGAGATACTATAACATGTCTAGTCACTCTAGAACTCCTCACATTGTCTGTAAGTTTATTCATTTTGTCATCTACAGCAGCCTATGTCTGCCCAGTGCAACATTCTGGTGCTGCAACAGCCAACAAACTTCAAATAAAATTCCACAGTTTATCGGTTGCAGAGATGGGATCCTACGTCATGACAGAAGTAGTCATACAGAGCCAAATTTCATAACACAGCTCACTGCGGAATTATGGTTCACAGCCCATAAAATTATGCGCTTGACCCAAGTTGAATAAAATGAGACCCAAGTTGAATTCAGTCAATTTATTGGTTGCAGAGGTGGGATCCTATGTTTTGACTGAAGTAGTCATACACACCCAATTTCATCGCTCAGCTTACTGCTGAATTCTTCGCTCTTAGACTATAGGACTATGTGCTTGACAGTACGCCATAAGCACAGAATTCCACAGTAAGTAGAGCCATGAAACTGGTCCCAGTTTGGTTTTAGTCAGTTCAACGGTTGCAGAGGTTGGATCCTATTTTGTGATACAGAGTCATACAGAGCCCAATTTCATGGCTGCGCTAATGGCTTAAAAAGAGGACATTCTGGAGCTCCGAATCTCATTTCTACTTTGTGTTTCTTTGTTTTGAATTCATCTTGTAACATCGATCCTGTTATAAAGAGATAATATGACCAGTCCCAGTGATATCAACTGTAGTTATGAGTTATGATCTCGCAAGACCAAAACATTTCTTGTGAATCTGATGTCAGATTGATTTTAATCTTTCATAGATTTTATATTTCAGGTAATTGGGTCACATATGCGGATACTGGTTTTTTTTTCTTCATAATTACAAATGTTGTCTGGATGCTTTAAATAGGTTTTCATTCCCTAAACATAATGATTTTGTATCAACACTGTTTTCGCAAGTGCTCTGTGCAAAAGCATTGTATCCCATTGCAAACTTCTTTTGTGTGTACATCCGAGCTGTTTTAGAGACGTAGAAAGTTTTGACAATTGTTATTGCATGCTACGCAAGTGATATTTTCAGCATTTTTGCACAGACACAACAATAATCACTTCAAACTGACATTTATTTCCGTACTTCATGAACATTTCTAAATAAGACATATTGAATGAAAGAAAGAAAGAACCATAAATGTATTTTTACAAAGCAAGGGCTTGTGGTGGAAGCCCTCAAAATTTAAATCTGAAAAACGTTTCTGTCAGAAACGTTTCTCAGATTGTGTATTCCTATAGGGATTATTCTTCCCGCATATTTTTATTGAATAAACCAGCAATGAATGAATGAATGAATTAATAAACAGGAACAAGAAGGATGGACAGACAGACAGACAGAAATGGTGAAAAAACAAACAAGTAATCTAAAATGAGAACATAAGCTGACAATAGAAAAACAATAACATTTGCTGACTGACCCAAAATTGAGAAAAGGTTATGGCAGACACTGGGAGAGGAGAGCTCTCTTATAAGTTCTTTCAAAACTTTGAATAATTTTTTGGTTTGTATTGTAGCACAATTGAAGATGGGAGATTATTTCTACTACGGCTTAAACGGTGAGCCAGACAATATCACTGCAGTAATGTTCTACTCAATGGCAGCCAAAAAGAACGACCCACAGGTAAGTAGCATTATTTTTTCACCATTTAACATCGCATTCAATCTGAACACTCAAAAAAATAATTGGACAGACTTCAGATTTTTTCCTCCATTTTTTCTGACATGCGAACGGCTGATTTTTTATTCAAAGCAGGTTGATTTTAAAAACAGTTTTTTATTGCTATCGTAGCTTATGTAAGTATGGAGCATTGAAAGGTACATAGTTTGTAGTTTGAACGAAAAGTATCTTCGATTAAACAAAAGAAAATTTTGAAATTTTTATAAAATTGTTAAATGTCGTTTTAAATTGGGGCTTGCGCTGTTGGACATGTCGGATGTGGTGCGAAATAAAATAAAAGAAAGTAAAATAAAGATCATCCTTCGCAAAAAAGAATTCTGTGTTCAATTGATTTTTAAAATATTACATTCCCTCGACAGGAACGAAATAACGCTTTAAAGGAATGAAATAACAATTCGGGGAACAAAATATCAGGGATGAGATTTGTCAGACTTTTGTCTGAATTCAGACTTGTTATGTCAGCCTGGTGAATAAAAAAAGCCTTTCATTTTTCAACATAAAAGAAAAACTTCTCTTTGGTCTACTTCACTAGTGCTTAGGACACTGTTCCTAAAAGCCCTTTGAATTCCAAACCCTCCCTAGGGGTAACCAAAAGGTACAAACGCCATCATTTCAATATAAATGTAGGCCCTACGTCCTAAAGTTTGGATCCAACATGTAGTTTCAGACTTTTTTGCCAGCGATGACTCTCATCCCTGAAATATATATTTTACTTTTTTGTTAATCTTAAAAAAAAATTCAAAAAGTAAAACCTGGTGGACTCATCGGGAGGATGAAAGGTTACTATCGCATTCCAACTACATGTACTTTTGGCAATGCAAAAATAGTAGGCCTAGTGTGGTACATGTATTTGTTGTAGAACGTACATCAGTCACCTTATAAATTTATTTATTTATTTTTTATTTTTTTCTTGTTCTACCATATTTCTGGTTTGTTTGTTTGTGTTTTGGGGGGACGATCTTTGGATGTCGAGGGAACGTACACATGTAATTTGGACTGATCAATGTCTTAGGGGCCTGTGTAGGTTGTCAATACAGACTTTTGAGCTGGATGGATGTAGACTGGATCTTCATGCTTTGCCATAGTAAAACATATACATAAACAGCACCAGTCTACTTACAACATTACACAGCAATATCCCTTAAATTTGACACTTGCATTGGCTGGAAAAGCTTATATGATGACCTTTGACCGGGGGTTTTTTCTGATCATTTCTCGTTAATTCATGTACATGTAACTACATGACATTTTTGTATTTAACAAATATATAAAAACCATCTAGAAATAATTGTCTATGATTCTAGATCACTAAACTAAACTACATAAAGGTTAACCGGTGATTCTTTATTAAACTTAATTCCAAAGTTAGAAAATAAAATCTTACCCTGGCTTATCCGAGTGTAAAACAACTGAACAGAGCTCAATTTCATGGCTCTGCTTACTGTAAGCAAAGAATCGGCGCTTACTGTAAGCAGGGAATTCCGCGCTTTCATCAAGCATATTTCACGGGTTAGCAGGGAATTTTTGCTTGTGCGCTTGCGGAGTCCTCGTTACTAGGCATTCTAATTCTACGCTTACACTTGGAATTTGGCGCTTGCTCGGTAAGCAGAGAATGGTGATCATCGCAAGCGCAGAATTCGGCAGTAGGCAAAGCCATGAAATTGGACCAAGGCAGTCACATGAAATGGTAACAAAAATATGAAATGTATCTAATATACTGCATCTAGTCTTATGAGTTGAAATAAGCAACATATTGTAATTCTAATCTTTAGCAATAAACATAAATACCCTCCACCGACAAAACATAATGAATGGTTAAAAACACTACCAGCCATCATGAAAGCATGATGAGAGTGAGACTGTGTGTGATCCACCATGCAATATACACTTGTCCTACATGACAACAGGTGTTGTGTACCTGACAATCTCAGTCTTCCTAAGATGCTGTCCATGCTGTACACTCATGTATAATAAGAATAACAATAACAATAATATAGTCTTATATAGCACACATATCTACCAATAAGGTACTCAAGTCGCTTGAACAGACAGAAACATTCTAAGACGGGTTTCTGAATTTCTTTTGAATTATGAGACCAAATATTTGTTGCACCTTATAAGGGTTTACTAGGTGCTGCGGCGCTTTCAGCGGGCACTGCCAGACACACCGGGACAAACCCCTTTTCTTAGCGACAAGTGTAACTGGGTTTTTTTCCTGTGCATTACACAACACACAGGACCTACGGCTTTATGTTTCATCGGAAGAGAGAATCAATAATGGTTAATTGTTACTTAAAGGGCCTATGCGATGTGTTTTTTTATAAGTTAAAGTCATAAAGTGATCCTACCTGAACAAATATTTACCCATTTTACCTTTGGTTTCATCGCGTTTACGTTATTAAAAAAATATTTTAGGGGTGCCCAGTACGCCATGCCCATTTTCTTATTAACATTAGAATGTGTGACGTAGACTCCGGAGATGGGCACACTTCCTGGTTCAACATGGCAGCACTATTGTGTGTCACACGTATACTGTTCAGTGTTAAGTTTCTTTAGTTTGTTGCCGCACTCCTCCAAAAAATAGCGTAGTTATTCAGAATGCCACCGACCTGTGCTGTTGCTGGTTGGAGCAACACAACACCACTGAAGATGGTTTCAGTCTCCATCGTTTTCCCTCTGACCCCAAATTTCGAAGAATTTGGACTGCGAAAGTCAAGCTGACTCGGGCAAAGTGGTCAGGGCCAACTGAGCACTCGGTCAGCAAGTGTCAAGACCGGGACTCAAATCCACACTCTGCTGATCAGAATTACTAGAGCTTGAGTCCAGTGCGCTTAACTGCTCGGCCACTTCACGCAACTTTAATCAAAAAATCTTTGGCCATGAGACATGGCTGCCATTTTGGCCTATGGCCGGACCCAAGGCTGGAATCTCGATCTGCTCAGACTTCGTTTTCAAACCGCAATTTGAAAATTTCTTCAAAAACATTTGCAAAGAATTACTCATAATTTTATCACAATTTTTACATCAGATTGTAGGCCTTTGACCCTGCTTCAACTTTTGCACAGAGATGATACCAATTTGACCTTTAACTTTTGGTCGAAATTGGACATTGAGGTATATAATGACCCAGATTTAAACTGTACATGTATTTCTCCAGAAGTACAGTTGCTGGCTGTTACTCTCCATTGATCGTAAGGTTCAAAGTTCACAAAGCCTGATTTGGCTTTAAGCTGTAATAGCCAGTTGTACATGCGAACCACAAATGCGAGTATTGTTGCTGTCGGCTCACAAAGACACACCTTCAAAACTTCCATTACCTTCGAACTTCACTGCAATATTAGATGACAGCACTTTAATCAAAATTTCTTAATTCCAATGTTTAGAACCACAATTCATTTTTCATAAATTGATATTTCCCTCAAAGAAATGGATTTTTTTCCCCCATAACACTTCACCAACTCTTCTCATTTGTACATGTCTACACTGAACACCTTTTGCCTAGTTTTCCTTATTACCAAATAATAACTCTTCAAACCCTCTGAAAGACCTTCACAGAATGTCTGTCTGCAACCACCAGCTCACCGATCGGGCTGAAGGAAAGTCCAATGGGATTGTACAGGTTTCTCGCTACTAACCCAATATAGCTTCCCTCAAGACTGTAATGGTGGATCTCACCGGTACCCCGCTCCACCCCAGTGTGCACTGCGATGTAAATATCTCCAGTCTTATCAGTGCAGATACCAGTGGGCTTCACAGACTTGGCTTTGATGACGGTTGAAACATTGAAATTCTCCCTTCCGGAAAATTTGATGGATACAAGTCTTGACAATTCGTAGTTGGTGTAGATCAGGGATTGTGTTTTGTTGCAGATAGCGATGTTTTTGTCTATCAGCTTGGCTAGTATGGGGATCGGGTTTGATCTTTTTTCGTCATAGAGAAGTATCTTCTCTTTCGTACCTATAGCTATCTTTCCGCTCCCTGCATCGATACATTTGGCTGATGTGAAACCCTCTGGTAAATCCAGTCGTTTAATGAAGATCCCCTCCTTGTCAAACACCTTAACTGCTGAGTCCAACACCAGTATGTTCTCCGAAGTGGATAAGGCGATGTCAATAGGGGTGTCGAGGATCCCCCTTGGGTCTTTGCTATTGATGGTACCTTTGTGAACACCCTTTGATGTTAAGGTTACCACTCTCCTGTTTCCAGAGTCCAAGACTACCATGTCACCATTTGAACAGGCAACTACGGCCTTCGCCCATTCAAAATGACAGGCAGGGACGGAGTTGTTTCCAAAGTCTTCCTTAAGGGTCCATACTTCTTCAAGTAGCAACTCCCCAAGGATGTTGCCACTGGTCGAACTTTCTGCAAAGTCCATGAAGGATAGATCAAGAGGGACACTCTCTGCTTTCTTTAAGGAAACCTGTTTCAGATTCTTCAAGACCTTTTCCTTCAGGTTGATGATGTCATGGCAATCTCCATCAGTAATGATGCTTCTAACCTTTCTCAAGATGAATTCTTTTTCTGTTGCATTAGTGTTTGCAACCGTGAAGCAATTGTCAAGTACTTCTTCTCTGTCTTTTGCCACAGACTCTGCCTTGGCCTTGAGGTTGTTAAGTCTTCTAGTAAGCTTTCCTACCTCTGACTTTTTCTTCTTTGCCATCTTGTCAAGCACTTCCTTCACATTGGATTCCAAGTTCTTTTTGGCTCGTTGTGCTGAGGTCTTTGCAACTTGGTGCTCCTTAATGTTTACCTCCAGTGGTGATAAGAGCTCTAGGATCTCAGAGCGGCTTGATGCTTCTGCTGTTTTGAAATCAACAAAGTTATGATGGGGCCTACTGTGATTCAAGACAGTACATAGCATACAGATCATCTCTTTACAGGTGATGCAGAATATGCAAAGGTCCTGCACCACGTGCTGTCGGCACTTCTGCACTTTGTCAACCTTTTTTCTTTTCAGGGTTGCCTTACCAGATCGTAGATCTTCCAAAGTATCGAGTTTATGCAACACATTCTTGGTGAATCTCTGATGTGCCATCTTGCAGTCAAAACACATGAACTCATTGCAGTCTAGGCAGTGAGCGACGGAAGGTTGCTTATTATCACAAGCTTCGCAAAGAATTGGAGCTTCTTTGAGCGAAAGCTTTAGCTGGTGTGCTTGCTCTTCAGCTAACTTAGTGGTAATGAAGTCTTTGCAAAGACCCGACACTCCCATCGGCGGGACATCAGTGTCCTGATAACATTCTGGGCAACGTAGTATTTTCCGACTTCCCGAGCTGGTCTTGTAAACCTCAGGCTTCTCAAGGCACCTTACACAGAAGCTATGAAGGCAGTCAAGCAATCTTGGATCTGTGTATTGCTGATTGCAGATCTTGCAGATGACACTCTGGTGACTAGTGGAAGCCATATTCTCACTAGTTGAAGAGAAACCAAAAGAAAAAGAAGGTCAAGGTCAAGGTCAAGGTACACAGTCAACCCTCTTACTGTTCGACCATGCATGAATCGTTTCTCAGATTTCTCAGGGTTGGTGTTTGTTCATGATTGCTGCAGCCAGAGATGCCTAAGGTGCCCGCTTTTACCTTGCTAAACGTGGATGGATTTGACGTTCTGTTAAAATACCCCCTCCCAATTTATTATTATTAATTATTTTTTTTGGGGGGGGCTTTATTCTGAGCAAGTTGACACTGTATTCAGCTGAAACTTTCACAGGGGACTTTTATTGTATCTTCCTTTATAAATTTGCCTAAATAAATGCTCTGCAGAAATGAAATGTATTTATCAGATTAAATCTCATCATTTTTGTGTACTAAAGATATTGAACTGAAAAACACAAGACCATGAAACATGTACGATCGTGAGTTTACTGGCACGACCCTAAATTCACTGGTCTCATGGCCTGCTCTCCAGATTAAGTTTTGTACCCTGCAGAGCGGGCTGGTGGCAATTGCTACTGTTGCCTCTTTAAATTTAATGGAATAGTCTCGTAATTTTTAGAGTGTCAACCATTTATAATCTCTGATCAGGTAATTTTTTTTACATTACTTAAATTCTTAGGTTTTTTTGGTTTTTTTTGGGGGGGGGACTTTTCTTGAATCTTTTGTTACCAAATGTTTAAATCAGGACCCTAGTTTCTCCATAAACAGCACTACAGTAAGAAATGGGAATGTACTTTGTAAAAGTCTTTTAAGTTGTTACTCTTTGGTTCACAAATTAATTTGCCACATTTTATTTTCCTGAATATTATTTAGGGATCAACAGTGTGGGGAGCCGGTCTTCACTGCGTGGTGATGACCACGTTGGTGTTGGTGGCCGGCCGCTGTTAGGGACCGAGCCGAAGGCGAGGTCCATTTTCAGCATCCTTTCACCAGCCAATTTTGTAATATCGAAGAGAAATAGGCACGCCCGTTAATAACAAAAGCCTTATTATTGGGAACGCTGACAGAAAAGAGTATTTTTTTGTGGATCGACTGATAACAATTTAGGTAGGGGTTAGATTTTTGTATCCTTTGTTCCTCAGACCAAAATAAAATAGGAAGGTTTATGTTTTTTTGGTTTTTTTTAACTAATCGTTTTCATAATTTTGTCTTTGTTTATATTTTTTAATGTGCGAAATTTGCAGTAAATTGCGAACAAAGAACTGGAATTCGTTCATAAATAAATTTTTAGCCTTGAAAATTGAGATTAATTTGTGAAATGTTGAGCATGTTTTTCACAATTTGGGGGAGAAATTGGTAGTAAATGGAAAATGTGTTGTTTTAAAGGATGTGTAAAACATTTGTATGATTGAAAATATAATTTTTCCCAGATTTGCACATAAGTTACATGGTATAAAGATGGTCATGGTGGAAAACTTCCCTTGAAATAGATTTGCTTAAAATGCTGTAATTTTTAGGCAATTAGTAAAACTGGTGAGATAATTTGTTGTTTGAAAACAGTGAGAACATGTTATGGGGTTTTTCTCTGTTTTGTCATGACTCCAAAGACCGATTTAGCTTAAACTTTCACAGGTTTGTTATTTCATATTGGGTCACATCAAGTGTAAGGATACTGGTCTTTGACAATTACATGTACCAATTGTACATGTACATTGTATTTAAAAACCTGCTTCGATAGCAATTGAGGGACTAAACTTATCATTTTTACCTGTAAGTTTGAAAGGTAGACAACAAGGAAAAATATATAAACTCTTATCAATCATTATGCACAGCCACTTATAAATGTAGAAGTTTAACCATTAGCCCAGGTTGGACTCCTCCATTGCATACAAGGTCAGTGCAGTGCAACAGACACTGATGTCCTACATGGGTCATGTAACACAGCATGAAAGGCCCGGTAGGCCCAGCATGAAAGGTTTTACATGCAAAGCCAAATAGTTAATTTTTTAGAAATCCTTAGAGAACAATAAAAACACTCACCTGTTTTGGTTGTACATTTTGTTGGGGGTTACTACAGAATCCACAGTGTGAAAATTAAATACACGGGTGCTATTTGAATCAAAGGTTGGTTGTGACCAGTGTGAGTTTTTCCCAGCTGCCTTAAAATGTACCAGACCTGACTCTGTACCTTCATGCATGCAATCTGAACGTACAGTGAGCTTGCATACCTAGCTGTTTCTCAGCTTGGGGAAAACCCAACAAACAGAAATAGACAGCTGGTATTATAATTGGCTTTTCCAGCACTTTGCCTTTGGTTGTTTCTGTTTTTTCTACTTCTTATTTGAGTTCTATCCTTAATCACAGAGACTTTGTGGCGAATTTTCTGGACGGCACTTTTGCCACCAAACAACCTCAGATATTGTTCAACTTTGATGACCGTTTGTTATCATATGCATATGTTTGTATACACCAACTGAGGATACTGGTCTTGTAAAAATTTTGGCTCAATTGTTTATAATTGCAAGGTCATTGAAGTTGCAAGAAAATAATGAAAGAAAAAAACACCCTAATTATGCCAAAATTATGAAGACTTTCTCAGATTTCTCTACCATTGTCTACTCTACTTCAAAGGGGATCGTGAAGGAACACCTATGGGTACATGATGTTATTATTTGTTGGATATTTGGTCATGACGCTAGATTACCAAAAAAAATCCAAAAAGAACATCAAATTGATAATTAATATCAACATATGTATAAATGTGTTTTGGCAAGATTACATTATAGAAGTGTACAATTGTACAGCAGGACGGAAGTACAAAAGAACCCGGTACAAAACGTGCCGGGTCATTAGGTCATGAGCTCTTTTGTGCACATATTATTCAGTACCTTATGGAGACCAAGAACAAAACCATAGAGGGAAAAATAAAAGGTCTCAATAGAGTAATTCTATAAAGACCAGAGTGCTCCACCAGAAAATGTGTGTACAAAGTCTTTAAGAAACTGTTCAGTACAGAGACAAAGGAAAGAACAAAAGATGTCTCCATAGGGATGCATTTTTTTTAATGTGTGCTTTCCAAATAGTCTTCTTTTTTTAAAGAAAGCCATGATGTAATAAAATGCTTGAACATTTGTTTTTAACACATATTCAACATTGGTAATTGTCTTAAATATCCAAACTTGATGTGACCAAACATACACATGAAATAACAAACCTGTGAAAGTTTAAGCTAAATCAGTCTTCTTATAAAATAATTCACGTCGTACTTACAAAATTCCTGCAGTAAACGATTTAATACTCCTTCTGTAATGTGTTAGGCTTCTATCTTACATAGGCTTCATATCACAATAAAAGCTAAATCCATAAGAGGACGTCTAAAATATAAAGTGATCTCCTGTGCTGATTTTAATCCTACAATGCAATACTACTAATAATAATAATAATAATTTATTGATTTTATATTGCGCTCTCTCCAGGACCAGCCTGTTCGAGGGCGCATAACAGTAAGAAAATTACATACATGTAGTAAACAGTTTAAGAAAAGTACACCAGTAATTATAAGCAAAATAGATAACAAAGCCTTACAGGCAAAAAAAAAGGTGCATGAACACCGTAAAACAATAAAAGCTGTAAAAACAATACAACTTTGGTACAAGAAAGCATTTAAAAAGTTTACAAACAAATATAAACCATAAAAACCGACAGATACAAAACTCACTGCACATTACCGAAGGCTTTCTTAAAAAGGAAAGTTTTAAGTTGAGATTTAAGAAGACTTTGTGAATGCAGTTTACGAATGTGTGAAGGCAAGTTGTTCCATAGATTAGGTGCTGCTGAATAAAATGCTCTATTTCCTAAAGTAGCCAGCATTTTGCCCTTTGGATATTCTAAAAAGACTTCACCTGTTGATCTGAGGTTGTGACACCTTTGACTTCTGACAGTAATTATTTCATTTAAATAAGAAGGAGCAAGGTCATGTAAACATTTAAAAACCATTAGTAAAATCTTGAATTCAACCCTAAACTTAACAGGAAGCCAGTGTAAGCTGGTAAGAATGGGAGTTATGTGACTCCAACGGTGAGAATTCGAAACCAGCCGAGCTGCAGCATTTTGAATCCTTTGTAGCTTTGACAACTGACAACTAGGCAATCCATAAAGTAACCCATTGCAATAATGCAGGCGGCTAGTAACAAAAGCATGAATTAAAATAGTAAGTGATCTAGATGACAAATACTTGCTAATACGTTTAATGTTGTAGAGATGATAATAAGCTGCAGAACAAACTTTAGTAACATGGGTAGACATAGACATTGTAGAATCAAACCATGTGCCTAGATTCTTAACATAATTTACAGGCACAATATTAGCATCACCAACAACAATACCGGGAATGTTAATCTTAGACAGCTGTTGTTTTGTCCCGAGACAAATAAATTGTGTTTTAGTGTCAGCATACTACAGCATATTGAATACAAAATGGTATTAACGTAGGAATACAGTCACTCGTGTGAAGGACAAAAGGTCAACACAACACGAGGCTGGCTACATACACACACACACACAATTACAATATACAAAAACGAGGTGTTCGGCATGATATTAAAATGTTGGTCGTAATAGTATTACTAATACATCCCAGCTGTCGTATTCGTAATTTTTTAAAAGCCACCACTTGTCAAGTAATGGACAAAATATATGACAAGTACTTGTACACCAAGTAAATTGCGACGTTTTTTGTAAACGATGATATTTACATAAATCTTACAATTTTCATCGCCGTGTCTGAGAGACATACTCAGCGGGCCTAGAGCGCCTTCGGCAGGCATGGTCACGTCGATCAACGTGCCGTCGGTCTCGATGTTTGATGAGAAGCGAATCAATTCCGATCTTTTTCAGATTGAGTTTAAGTCGGTTATTAAACGTCATACATATTACTAAATCAGGTGGACATCTCAGTGAGAACTCGTCTTTTGTTCGTTGTTTACCATCAAACCATCAGACGGGCAAAAAGGAAATCACTTAAGTTTAACTTCGCACGAGTTAATGATAAACTCATCGTGCCAAACACCATGTTTTGTTCGATCGACGTTTGACATGTCCAGCTGCACACATACACAATACATGGCTGGACTACACACAGGCCTCGTGGACTTATGACACTGTCATCAATGGAGCGGAACAGCCAGCCACACACAGCGCTGTGTACATAGTTAACATGCTGGTTAATACATATGTGGGCTTTACCGTCCGATTTTGAAGAAAATATTCAAAGGCAAACTTTGACCTTCCGGTACGACCAGAAGGAGAGGTCATACGATTTTGGCGTTAACTTTTCAAATGTAGCCCCAGTCTTGATCTATCAGATGCTCAATTATGAATATCATAGTTGTAAAATTCAAAGACATACAGCGTATAGCAAATGGTCACTTTTTAAACTTAAAAACCTTGTAATTTGACACCCGATGACGTCATCATGACGTAACTGAAACGGTTTCATCTCCTAATGGTTATCTAACTACATGTAAAGTTTGAAGTGTGCTTTTGTTAGCGGACAATCGACGGCCAGAAGAAGAAGAAGTAAAAACTAGACATAATTTTTTGTAGGAAACAAAAAAGAGGTGTTCGGTGTGACCTCGTGTTTCAAAGAAATGTTATAAACATGTCTGTGTATTAAATATTGATATACTTCTATAGAGTCTTTAGAATGGTGGTTCTAAAGATTTGACCAAACTTTTTGGATGTAACACATCCCAGCTTGAGTACATGCAAAGTTTCCATTTGATCACCAAAGTTGTTCTGTACATATAGATCTTGTAAAACACTAGCTTGGTGGTGACATAACATGAAAATTGATGACGTCGTGAAAACGTCACTCAACATTATATCCTTGTAGGACCTTCCAAGTCTAATGCAAAATGAAATTTGACTATAGCTTGATTAAACTGAAGATATTTTTATTTTATTTCAGCCACATCCAACAGCGCAAGCGCCAATAACAGGATGGATAAAAACATTAAATTACATAAAATAGCACAATAAAATTATTTAAACAAACAAAACAAGACAGAGATTAAAATGGTGAACAGTTCTTACATCAAAAAAATTAATAAAAAGTATGTAAAATATAAATAAAATATGTAACAATTGGTCAAAATTTCAAAAAAATTTAAAACAAAAATTGATGACGTCATCAAGTCGTCACTCTAGCTTTAAGTAGTCAATATCACTGTCTATCAACATGCCAAGTTTCAACTCAGTCAAACTTGTGGTTTTGTAGATACACAGCTTCAAAAAGTAAACCTTTAAGGCGATACCACGTGACACACGATGACGTCATCAATCTAAAACTTCACACATATGTTGTCTGCATGAAGGTCATTATGTATACCAATTTCGAAACGGTTATCATAAACTTCGCCACAGACATCTAGTAAAAGTGTATTTTTAATTGTTTTCAACCTGCCGCTAGAGGGCGCTCTTGACTTTTATGACGTCACTTGTCTTATTTTGTTAAACCAGACTCTTGCTCGACTATAACACCGTTAAAAAAAACTTCAAAAAGTGTGCCACTTTTAAATTACAAGGCACTTCCTGTTCCTTCCTGTTTCGACCGGAAGTAGAGGTCAAGTCATGTCACGCACACAATAAAAAATGAAGACCCATATTACCTCTATATAATCCCGCAAAAAGTAACCGACGGTCTCTTCATCTTGATTTGATATGGATTTTCAAAGATTAAATTTTTTTATTTTAAAAACCTTGTAACTTGACACCTAATGACGTCATCATGACGTAAATGAAACTGTTTCGTCTCCTAATGGTTATCTAACTATGATAGAAATTTCAAGTTTATATGAGCTTGGGAAGTGTGCTTTTGTTAGCGGACAAGCGGCGAAGAGAAGAAGAATCTGAAGAAGTTTTAAAAAAAATTAAAAAAACGAACAATAACAAGAGGTGTTCGGAGCTACGCTCCGCTCCGAACACCTAACTAGGCTTAACGTGTTTGTGACAACAAACACTAGGTGTTCGGGTATCACTGCTGTTTTAATGCGTAAGCTATATCATTGAATCGCTGAAAACAATGCTGATAGCTTTTGAAATTTCAGAGAAAGTAAAGTATAAATAGTTTACACAAGAAATAAAGGGCTGCTCAAAATTTTATAAATTTTATAAATAACAACCTTTTGTTTAGGCAAATTTGAAAACCTATGACATCATTATGAAGTTAGAATGTTTTTAGCGAGACATAGGCATTTAAATATGTGCCTGGTAGAAAACAAAGATTAACTTAGAAAGTAAGTTTATTTATTTTTCGATGGTTATCGTTTTTTTATTGATAAAAAACCACACTATACATGTTCACATTATTAGGTTACAATTCAGAAAAGTTTTTAACAGGGTTTCAAATCCAGTGAGGTGGATACTCGGTTCAGGAAACATTGATTGTTCAATACAAAAACACTGATGATGATGTCGCTAAAATAAGTCAAGCAAGTTCTGAGCTGGCAGTTGTATTATTTAAAAAGCTTAATTTGCTTGATTTTTGGATATTGATTTTCCTACAGAACAGTTTGTTAATTTTTAGACTATTGAAAAAGGCACTTGTTTTAAATCATAATGCAAAACGAAGGCAAATCATGAAGACGGCAAATCTAAGCCTCTCTTGAACTTTGACTTATAACATAATGATTTATAAGTTCTATTTCTACCTGTATGGTGCATCATACAGGAAATGAGGAATGCAACACAACAACACGTGGAAAATCTGTCACTGGATCCAAGACCATGCCGGTGGATGTGCTGTATTCTGAAGAAGAAAAAAACAATATTACAAAATAAACAAAGTATGACTCTAAGAAAATTAAGTCAAGCTGAAACTGTTAAAATAAACAAAAATCAAGACTTAAAACGTTTCATAATTATATAATAATACTACTAATTTATTGAATTTATATTGCGCTCTCTCAATGACCAGCCTGTTCAAGGGGGTGGGGGGGGGGGGGGGGGGTCAAAACAGTAACAAAAATCAAACTTAGGAAATTGCACAAGAAAAAGTTAGTGGAAAAAGAAGGTGCACATATTGTTTTAGAAGTGAACAACTTATAAACAAAACCTACTTTACTTAAAGGCACTGAACACGTTTGGTAATTGTCAAAGACCAGTATTCTCACTTGGTGTATCCCAACATATGCATAAAATAACAAGCCTGTGAAAATTTGGACTCAATTGGTCATCGAAGTTGCAAGAAAATGATGAAAGAAAAAATACCCTTGTTGTACAAATTAGTGTGCTTTCAGATAGGAATAAAAGGCTTCTGGCCAGAAGTCTTTTATTATTTTAGTGAGAAATTACCTCTTTCTCAAAAACTACGTTACTTCAGAGGGAGTCGTTTCTCACAATGTTTTATACTATCAACAGCTCTCCGTTGCTCGTTACCAAGTAAGTTTTTATGCTAATATATATTTTGAGTAATTACCAAACGTGTACGATGCCTTTAACACAAACGTCATCAAAGTTGCCGACAAACATTCATCAGTCGGACCATTTTCTGACTTTAGTGACACAGCCAACAATCATACCAATCCCCCATCACACTAAACGTTCTTTAGTTTTAAAAACATCACCAACGCCACCACTTGATGATAAAAGATAAACTTTATAACATAACTTTGATTTTCACACAAAGCTTACCGTTTTGGCACCGATATAGCATCGATAAACACTGCCGTGGACGCCGTCCGAAACACCCATTCATGAGCTGATGTCAAGTCTCTGCTTCTCGGTGTTTGATAAACACATAACCAATGTTCGTCTTTTTCTGCTTGCATTTTCTCAAACAATTACAAGTCATACGAATCACTGAAGCAGGTGGTCATCTCAGTGAAACTTCGTCTTCAATTCCATATTGATCATTAAGCCATGAGAAGGGCGAATAGGGGAACAATTAGACGCTGAATATAAGCGGTATTTAGATCTATAATCTTAATAGTACGCCATTGATAAGATTGAACTACGTTGTAAGTACGATGATCTGTGGCGTGTCAAAATATGAAACAACTAGACTACAAGCGTGTTTGATGGACTTTGAACCTTGCGGTTGATTCAATGCAGCAGCCGCGGTCACCGTTGATCGCGTATTGTGTATGTTCTCAGTGCAGTTTATTTTCCCGCGGTTTGACAGCGGGTCAATGTATACCTGATTTCTACCATAAATGAATTTCAAAAAGGTAACATCTCTGTGGAAAAGTTTGAGAAGGCTTAAGGACCTACAATCTGATATAAAAATTGTCCGTAGTGTATGTGTAAAAAGTAGGCCCCCCTATGAATATTTCTTAAAGTATGAAATTTTCAACTTCCAGTTTGAATAGGAAGTCGATGACAATCGGCATAAGACTCTGTGTATAATGCTACATTTTTCAAAACCTCTCCGATGATGTATAGATTGTTATAATAGCTTATGTACTTCTTGGGTTATGGATTGTTGAAGTATTAAACTTTGATTTACTGTATTTCAACACCTGATGGCATCATCATGACGTCACAACTACATAATGGAGGTCCTCACATGGTGTAAATTTGAAGTTGATCTGATAAACAGAAGGCAATATTTTTGCCGGGAAAGTGTTTTTGTGAAGAATTACACCAGGCAAACTTTGACCTTTCGTTACGACCTGAAGTAAAGGTCGTGTGAATTTGGCGTTAACTTTTCAGATGTTGCCCGTGTCTTGATCTATCATATGCCCAAATATGAATACTGTAGCTTTAATATTCAGAGACATACAGGCGTTGGCATATGGTCACTTTTTGAACTTAAATTACTTGTAACTTGACACCCGATGACGTAATAGTGACGTCACAACTTTCTCGGCATCTGGCAGTTATGTTCAAACTTCACATAAAGTTTCAAGTTGATCAAAGGTTCGCAAGTATGCGTTTGCTTGCGGACAAAGCTCGGGGAGAAGAATAAGCAAAACAAAGAATTAGAAGAAAAAAAACCAGAAAAAAAACAAGGAGTTGTTCGGGCGTAAGGCCCGAACACCTAAAAAAAAAAAAAAAACAATAAGAAGAGGTGTTCGGAGCTAAGCTCCGCTCCGAACACCTAAAAAGTAAGAAAGAAAAAAGAAAAAAAAAAAAAAAAAAAACCAACAAAAACAAGAGGTGTTCTGGGCGGAGTGCCCGAACACCTAATAATTAAAATATACTGATTCAAATGACAACATTTCTGGATTAACATGATGATTTGAATTCAAAGCAATACTCACAGAGAGCTCTAGGACACTATCCCTTAAAGAGGAAGGGAAGCCACCGATTTTGTTTTGTACTAATTTTTTCTTAGAGTCCACATGTGAGTGGGGAAAACATTACAAGTCTCTAACCTAACTTTAAAATGGTGTAAATTGCCATTTTATTCAATACCGTTCCAGTGCAAAAATATTTCAACATCCAAAACATTTGATGGCTTCATCCTGAAAAAATGGACCTCAACATTTTTGTACGGGGTTGTTTTGGTTAATTCCTGACTGTCGAAAAGTTCCTCCTTGGAATGAAAAAGATTCGTTAGTTGGTGAATTACAATGATGTAATGTTTACAATTTCTCTCACAAAAAGTATGTTATGAACCAAAGTACCCTGTACAAAAATGAAGTAACCCATTTTTCTCACAATGATGTCATTAGATGTTGACAAATTTTGCACTTGGCGGGTATCGAATGCAATGGCAATTCACACCATTTTAATGTGAGGTTAGAATTTTGTAATTTCTCCCTCGCTCACATATGGACTCTTTCTATTGGAAAATGAGCACATCTTAAAATTGAATCGGTCACTTCCCTTCCTCTTTAATATATAATATAATACAAAATTTTCGAAGTTTTAAAAAATATGATTGAACTATTAATTTTAGAACACCGAATGCGCTATAAAGGTTTACGTGTCAACAAGTGACTTAAAGTAGGTATTACTTCATCCCAGCTACATGTATGTCACTTCATCGTCATTTCGGTTTTCAGTTCAGGCATAATTAAAGATTTTTAATTCTTTTGAACCACAATTAATTTTTCGTATTTTGAAAGACCTACTTGGAACGAAAACGGCAACGAGTGATCTTTGCTGAAATTCATTTTAAATGTTTTCAATCAATAAGGAAGTTGAGTTCACATGAGATAAATCAGATTCTAAAGGTGTAAAGCGTTCATTTTGAATACCCTTTTCCGGTGCTTTTCAGAAAGATTTGCGAAAAGCCCTGTTACATCTTTACTCATGTTACGTCATATGTGTGAGCTCTGTTTTGTAAAGTTGCTTTGTGCAGCATGAAGGAAGCAACATCCCGCACATGACGTCAAAGTGTTGTCTTTTTATGCACGCCCTCAACGGCAGAAGTATTTATAGTTTTTCAAAAACCTTTGAGTTTAGGGCCTTATTTTGTTATCAATAATAACAAACAATTTCAGAAGTGTACAAATATCAAAATTATATTTAAATTGTATACAAACACATCAAAATTAATGATAAAAGTGGCTTCTTATATAGCGCTAATATCAGTCACTCTGTGACGCTCAAGGCGCTTCAACAGTGTTTTCCCGCAAGAGACACGTTTTGAAGTATGAGACATAGATTCCATTACATAGCACCATGTAGTGGTTTACAAGGTACTGTGACGCAATATGCAGCCAGTCAAACCAGGAACAAATGTGAAAAAGGATTCCAACGTTAAAGTTTTGTTTGCTCTAGTAACTGTTTAATACTTTCTACAAAGACATATTGACCAAATACTCTCCTTACATTTCACCGACTCTTCTAATTTGTACATGTCTACACTGAACACCCCTTTTCTAGTTCTGCTTATTACCAAAGAATAACTCTTCAAACCCTCTTAAAGACCTTCACAGAATGTCTGTCTGCAACCATCAGCTCACCGGTCGGGCTGAAGGAAAGTCCAATGGGATTGTACAGGTTTCTCGCTACTAACCCAATATAGCTTCCCTCAGGACTATAATGGTGGATCTCACCGGTACCCCGCTCCAACCCAGTGTGCATGACGATGTAAATATCTGCATTTGTATCACTGCAGACACCAGTGGGCTTCACAGACTTGTCTTTGATGACGGTTGAAACATTGAAATTCTCCAATCCTGAAAAATTGATGGAAACCAGTCTGGACTTGTTGTAGTTAGTGTAGATCAAGGATTGTGTTTTGCTGCAGATAGCGATGTTTTTGTCTATCTTCTTGGCTGGTATGGAGATTGGGTTTGATCCGTCTTCGTCAAGGAGTAGTATCATCTCCTTCGTACCTATAGCTATCTTACCGCTCCCTGCATCGATGCATTTGGCCGATGTGAAACCCTCTGGTAAATCCAGTCGTTTAATGAAGATCCCATCCTTGTCAAACACTTTAACTGCTGATGATTCCAATACCAGAATGTTCTTCGAAGTGGTTAAGGCGATGTCAATTGGGGTGTCGAGGATCCCCCTAGGGTCTTTGCTATTTATGGTACCATTGTGAACACCCTTTGAGGTTATGGTCATCACTCTTTTGGAAGCATAGTCCAAAACTACCATGTCACCATTCGAACGGGCAACAACGGCCTTCACCCATTCAAAATGACAGGCGGGGATGGAGTTCTTTCCAAAGTTGTCCTTAAGGGTCCATACTTCTTCAAGTACCAACTCTCCAAGGTTGTTGCCAGTGGTCGAACTTTCTGCAAAGTCCATGAAGGATAGATCAAGAGGGACACTCTCTGCTTTCTTTAAGGAAACCTTTTTCAGGTTCTTCGAGACTATTTCCTTCAGGTTGATGACGTCATGGCAATCTCCATCAGTAATGATGCTTCTAACCTTTCTCGAGATGAATTCTTTTTTCGTTACATTAGTGTTTGCAACCGTGATGCATTTGTCGAGCGCTTCATCTCTCTCTTTTGCCACAGACTCTGCCTTGTCCTTGAGGATCTTAGCTCTTCTATTGAGCTTTCCTAACTCTGACGTCTTTTTCCTGGCGATCTTTTCAAATATTTCCTTCTTGTTAGTTTCCAACTTCTTTTTGGCTCGTTGCGCTGAGGTCTTTGCAACTTGGTGCTGCTTAACATTTACCTCCAGTGGTGATAAGAGCTCTAGGATCTCAGAGCGGCTTGATGCTTCTGCTGTTTTGAAATCAACGAAGTTATGATGGGGCCTACTGTGATTCAAGACAGTACATATCATACAGATCATCTCTTTACAGGTGATGCAGAACATGCAAAGGTCCTGCACCGCGTGATGTCGGCACTTCTGCACTTTGTCAACCTTTTTTCTTTTCAGGGTTGCCTTACCAGATTGTAGATCTTCCAAAGTATCGAGTTTATGCAACACATTCTTGGTGAATCTCTGATGTGCCATCTTGCAGTCAAAACACATGAACTCATTACAGTCTAGGCAGCAAGCGACGGCAGGTTGCATATTATCACAAGCTTCGCAAAGAATTGGAGCTTCTTTGAGCGAAAACTTTAGCTGGAGTGCTTGCTCTTCGGCTAACTTAGTGGTAATGAAGTCTTTGCAAAGACCCGACACTCCCATCGGCGGGACATCAGTATCCTGATAACATTCTGGGCAACGTAGTATTCTCCGAATTCCCGAGCTGGTCTTGTCAAGGCACCTTAGACAGAAGCTATGAAGGCAGTCAAGCAATCTTGGATCTGTGTATTGCTGATTGCAGATCTTGCAGATGACACTCTGGTGACTAGTGGAAGCCATATTCTCACCTGTTGAAGAGAAACCAAAAGAAGAACAAGGTTAAGGTCAAGGTCAAGGTACACAGTCAACCCTCTTACTGTTCGACCATGCATGAATCGTTTATCAGATTTCTCAGGGTTGGTGTTTGTTCATGATTGCTGCAGCCAGAGATGCCTAAGGTACCCGCTTTTACCTTGCTAAACGTGGATAGATTTGACGTTCTGTTAAAATACCCCCTCCCAATTTATTATTATTATTATTATATTTTTTTTTTTGGGGGGGGGCTTTATTCTGAGCAAGTTGACACTGTATTCAGCTGGAACTTTCACAGGTGACTTTTATTGTATCTTCCTTTATAAATTTGCCTAAATGCTCTGCAGAAATGAAATGTATTGATCAGATTAAAACTCATCATTTTTGTACACTAAAGATATTGAACTGAAAAACACAAGACCATGAAACATGTACGGTCGTGAGTTTACTGGTTTTGTACCCTGCAGAGCGGGTTGGTGGCAATTGCTACTGTTGCCTCTGTAAATTTAATGGAATAGTCTCATAATTTTAGAGTGCCAACCATTTATAATCTCTGATCAGGTAATTTTTTTACAATTACCTAAATTCTTAGTTGTTTTTGTTTTGTTTTTGGTGGGTTTTTTTTGGGGGGGTAACTTTTCTTGAATATTTTGTTTCAAAATTTTCAAATCAGGACCCTTTTCTCCCTAAAAAAACAAACACTGCAGGCACAAAGTAAAAGATGGGAATGTACTTGTAATCTTCTTTTAAGTTGTTACTATTTGGTTCACAAATTAATTTGCCATATTTAATTTTCCCAAGCTGTTTCTCAGCTTGGGGAAAACCCAACAAACAGAAATAGCATTGGTTGTGACCAGTGTGGGTTTTTCCCAGCTGCCTTAAAATATACAAGACCTGACTCTGTATCTTCATGCATGCAATCTGAGGGTATAGTGGGTGTGCATACCTAGCTGTTTCTCAGCTTGGGGAAAACCCAACAAACAGAAATAGACGTCCGAACTCATTGTACACACAGCTGGTATTATAATTGGCTTTTCCAGCACTTTGCCTTCGGTTGTTTCTGTTTTTTCTACTTCTTATTTGAGTTCTATCCTAAATCACAGAGATGCTTTGTCGAATTTTCTTGGTGGCACTTTTGCCACCAAACAACCTTAGATATTGTTCAACTTTGATGACCAATTAAGCCAAAATTTGAACAGGTTTGTTATCATATATACAAATGTTTGTATACACCAACTGAGGATACTGGTGTTGTGAAAATTTTGGCTCAATTGTTTATAATTGGTCATTGAAGTTGCAAGAAAATAATGAAAGAAAAAAAACCACCCTTATTGCCAGAATTGTGTGACTTCAGATGCCTGAAAAAGGCTTCATACCTGAAGACTTTCTCAGATTTCTCTACCATTGTCTACTCTACTTCAAAGGGGATCGTGAAGGAACACCTATGGGTACATGATGATATTTGGTCATGATGCTAAATTACAAAAATTTCACAAAAAAGAACAGCAAAGTGATACAACATTTATATAAATGTGTTTTGCAAGATTACATTATAATAGAGGTGTACAATTGTACAGCAGGACGGAAGTACAAAAAACATGGTACAAAACATGCCGGGTCATTAGGTCATGAGCTCTTTTGTGCACATATTATTCGATACCTCATTAGAGGCACACTCTCGTGAAAAGTGCGACCTATTTCATTCAAAGGTGTATACCAGTACCCTTCAATCAATTATCGCAACAGCTGATGGACACCACAGGCTATCCCCACTGGGCGTGCTGGGCGGGTGTACATCTACACGTATGTGTACAGTAGGGTTGTGCAGTGACTTCCTGTTAACCAATCGGCGCTGACGCTATACTGATGACACAGGAGGGACTGACCTTACCTCTAGGTCAGCTCAGTTCAAGCTATAAGCACTCCTCTGGGGTTTTCCCTCACAAACATGAAGTCGGATAATTATAATAAGTGGCCTGCACTGAACACAATGTACATTGTAGGTCATGGTCATACATATGCACATACAGGTAGGTTTGTGCTTGTACAATGTACATCTAGATTCAGATTATGCACTCAACAAATGCTGTGAAAGTTTAAACTTTAGGAGGGGGGGGGGGGGGGGTGGTAATACTCAGCAAGGAATTCATTTCTACTATTTGTAGCTCATAAACAAAACTCTTCAATCATACATCTTTGTAGTTTTTACTCCATAAAACACTCAACGCATACATACAGATGATTAAAGCCCTATTACAATAACAGTATTTAAACAAGTATTTTGTTCCAATCGGACTGAATGTTTATTAAAAAGCCTAAAGGAAGAGACACACGAGCATCTTTGAAATCAATCATATAATTTCACAAATAAGGCTAATACACACAGGATATAAACACTTTAGAGAACAATTACTTAGGTTATATGACCCTAATAATTAAAATCTTTCTGAGCTACGAACATTGGGGATATGACAATCACCAAATTCTCTGGTATGGTGGACATTAAATTGTAAATTATTCTTGCAAACAAAGAAAGTACTTAAGTTCTAAGAAATAAGTATAAACACATAAGTTTCAAACAGAACTTGTAGTTTTGGTAAATAATTTGCCATGAGCACGAAACTGCACGATTAATATTTTTATTATAATTTTTTTTTTTTTAAACAGGAAGCCTATTTGAACAATTTGCTCTTGCACTACCGCGAGCAAGAAAATTAGTGTAATGCACATGTTGTTCTTGCGAAATTTAGCACCAAAAGTCAGAAAAGTAACGCCATCTCTAGTATTTGCTTGAACATTCGTTTTAAATCGTCAAATGGGCAGTTCAAATTAAATATTAGTTATTAGACAAATAAGTGTTATTCGAGCTGAATGTTAAGCCACATTTGGTTTTTCTTATACCAAGTAGGCCTAAATGTTTTGCCAAGACATCCGTGTTATGCTTTATGAATATTCATCCATCAACTAAGTTTAAAGTGCGTACAATTATTATAGGCTGTGCAAGTCTCGCGCGTATCCGAACGAGAAAACACGTCAAACGAAGAACATTTTTATTTCTGAAATCAAATCTTTGTTTGAAATTATATCTCATGACAAAATCTGAACAACAAAAATAAATCATTACAATTTCATGAAATTAGTTTTAGCTTTTAAAAAAAAATACGCCAAAGTGTGTTAATTATTATTAAAAACAAATTAAAACTCTGGGACAAGGATGCTTTTTGATGTTAACTTTTTAGAAACCCCTTACGCAGATTCGTGAAGGTCAAACGGGTTTTAAATTGACCCGTATCGCAGTTTAAAGAGGAATGCCGACGCCTCAACACCATAGACTGCAATGAAAAGGGGTTTGCTTTGCAATTACAGCATCTGGCGATTATAATCGCGCATCCAAAACAAGCTTTTACATAAGTTTTATGATCGGAGGTGAGCACAAAATTCTTAATTTTTTGCAATAACCGGAAGCTGAGGTCAAGTTTAATTCTCGGGTTTTCTTCGTTATATTGTTGAATTGGTTTTACTTTCATATTTTGTTATCACTTAGTATTGCGTTCCCAACAACATGTATAATTTTCTAGGTCATAAACTACGTTGAACTAAAATAATTGACGAAACAAAATCTCGCCCACGTAAAACTCCATATGGTTGGGACCACTATGGTCCCGGAAGTTCGAATGCGCGCGAGACTTGCACAGTCTATTGGCATGTCAAGGCCACCTATAGTTTACTAAAACAAATTGTATAATGTGACAATTTACTGACGATAGGTTAAACATTTTTACAGTATTTTAATTGTTATTTTCCGTGGAGGACTTCAACAAGTGTACTTCTAAAGATTTGATTAATTTCTTTTGCTGCTCAATTTTGCCTCATGGGGGGAAATAGACATACCCGTAGCAGTTGGTCTCGGATGGAGTATTGCTACCTCTCAATTCATGTTAGCTTTTGCAGCTCCTACCATTATCCTTGTGGTCACAAATATACCAGGAAATTTATGTCGGAGATATTCAATTATTTCGCTTTGGCTCTTAGTGTCTATCATGTTTAATATATTCGTCGCAGAAATGTTGAAGTGGCGTGCCAAATGTACCTGCACCATTATTGTCGCACAGTGTGAAATCTTTCTGGACTTTAATCACCTTCAGCATTTGAATGATGTCATGAACTGTTAAAACTCAATTCCACTCGCCGTTTCCGGCATTGATCCTCCTTTTTTATACATCCAATGCAACACCAAGAAGAAAATCTTCTTTTTTACCCATATATCGTGTGCTTTATTCTTAAAGCACTTCGGGTAATCCTCTGGTGCTGCAATCATGATTCCTTTAGATCGCAATGGTGTAGTGGCGTCGGGGTTGTCTTGTTGCTTGTCAACGTTTTTCTGATATAGAGGGTTCTTGTATTTTTGTACGGGGCCGAATGGGAACAGGTTCCATGGGACCATCTTCTAAATTATCTCTGTTTTCTGCGATGGCTAATTCTTGGCGTGGTGCCTCATCCTCCGCTGGGCAATTTGAAAATGAAATAACTTGAATTAACCTATCTTTCAAGACATTCGTCCGTCTTTTCAATGTCTCTTGTTCTTCTTCGGAAAGCCTTGGATCTTCAAGAGAACCTCCACCAAATAGTAATGTTTTAAAAGCCCCCATTGATATGGTTCGCCTTTGACAAGTTCCCCTCGGTAAGAAATTGTCTTCGAATAACAAGACCCTGCTGCACAAGGATAGCGTCACTTGGCTTCCAACCTCTTTTCCGCCTTCTCCACCAAGGAAGGTGAGTGCAGTTGAATGATACGGGAATAAATATCTTGCCGTTCACAAGTTGCCCATTGAAATTGTTTTGCCAGTATACTGTGGCCGTTTGAAGAATTATAAAATCATGAATAGTTTTATAAGAGCTAATTTCAGAGGGGAACCGTAATGAAACTGTGACAGATGGAAAGGGAAATAATGCGTAATTTTTATATAGGTAATTTATCGGCGCTAATCTAGGAATGCATGTAATTTCATAGGGCAATTTCTTCCCTACAATAACTAGTTCACTCCTTGACATGGAAAGCAGAACTGGACTTCCCTATCGTGTCTCAAGTTTAATAAACCTATACAAAATACAACATGCACAATGTACATGTACATATCACTGCTTACTATACTGTGTTGACCCATGGTTGACCCGACCCGGGTGCACTGCACAGAGTGTGTGTGTAGTAGGATGAGGGTCCGTGGTTGACCTGAGCATGACTTGTGCAGGTCACACATGCCAACTGCATTCCAGTGGACGACCCCCCCCCCCCCCCCCCCCTGTGTGGGTTGTGAGGGAGATTCAAACTATTAATCTTACCCCAGCGCTAAGGCCAAATTGGAAGGTCAATTCAATTGCTTCTAAGTTTTTCTTAAGAAAAACCCCAAAGCCGTGGAGTTTTCCATAGACTGTAATAGGTCGCACTTTTTACGAGAGTGTGTCTCTAATGCTTATGGAGACCAAGAACAAAACCATAAAGGGAAAAATAAAAGGTCTCAATAGAGTAATTCTATAAAGACCAGAGTGCTCCACCAGAAAATGTGTGTACAAGTCTTTAAGAAACTGTTCAGTACAGAGACAAAGGAAAGAACAAAATATGTCTCCATAGGAATGCATTCTTTTAAATGTGTGCTTTCCAAACAGTCTTCTTCTTTAAAGAAAGCCATGATGTAATAAAATGCTAGAACATTTGTTTTTAACACATATTCAACATTGGTAATTGTCTTAAATATCCAAACTTGATGTGACCAAACATACACATGAAATAACAAACCTGTGAAAGTTTAAGCTAAATCAGTCTTCTTATAAAATAATTCACGTTGTACTTACGAAATTCCTGCAGTAAACGATTTAATACTCCTTCTGTAATGCGTTAGGCTTCATATATTTCTTCAATAATATACATTGTGTTTGGCAAGGTCATGGTGGATTTGGTGCCCTTTCATGAAAAAAGAAAACACTAAATAGACGTGTGCTGCATTTTTATCGATTCTTTAATTGACAAAAGCTTTCTATCGGGATATGCTAATTAAAACTAACAGAAAAACAAACATTTCCAATAAAGCAGTTGTATAACATATCAACGATATATATTTTGTTTTTAACAGCAATGCATATGATGTAAAGTACCCTTTTACCTCATTTATTAGTTTGTATACTAGTATATGTTTTTTTTTAACAAGGCGGGCAATTTTTTGTCTTACTCCAAGTGAAGTTTTGTGAATTCAATGGAGACAAAGCAGGTCAAAGAACAATATTTTGTTTTGCTTATGAAACCGCTCCAGAGCAAAAAAAGCACCCTTTTCACATAAGACATTCACAATGTATACCATATGCTTTACAAGTTTCAGGTGTGCCTTTAATTGTAATTGCATTACCGTATCTTAACGTGAACGGTTTGTATTTGAACTCTCTGCGAACTTTTCTTCTGTTTGACTGATTCGGGTCAAGGATCACACAGGCTCATAAGATGCAGGAAAGTACTGATGCAAAATATTGAAGCTGCAAGCTGTATAAGCATAATCTGACTTGTGGGGTAAATAGTCGTATATATGGCATGCCAAGTGGACAAATAAAATTGGTTTAAATAAAAGCATATTTTTAAAATGTAGGCAACATACTATATTAAATATAGTACAACAAATTCAAAGTTCCAAAACATATTGATGTAGAGACACAGGAAGGAGGCCAGTCCTCTATTTAAAAATAACGAGCATTCACCAAAATAAAAGCAAAATCCTAGGACGTCTAAAATATAAAGTCATCCCGTAAGATGATTTTAATCCTACAATGCAATACTACTACAGCATATTGATTACAAAATGGTATTAACAGTATAAAATCAGTCACTAGTCTGTAAAAGTCACAAAAGGTCAGCACAACAGGAGGCTGTCTACATACACAATTACAATATACAATTATTAAAATATATTGAATCAAATAGCCCTAAAATGACATTATTTCTAGAATAGCATAATGATTAGAATACAAAGCAATACTCACAGAGAGTTCTACGACACTATCCCTTAAAGAGGAAGGGAAGTGATAAATTTCGTTTTATTCTCATTTTCTTATAGAAAGAGTCCTCATGTGAATGGGGAAAACATTACAAGTCTCTAACCTAAAATTTAAATGGTGTAAATTGCCATGTTAATCAATACCCTTCCAGTGCAAAAAATTGTCAACATGCAAAACATGTAATGACATAATCCTGAGAAAAATGGACCTCAACATTTTTGTACAGGGATGTTTTGGTTCATTCCTGACTTTCAATAAAATCAAAACAGCATTGAATGAGACATTTTGATTGTCGAAAAGTTCATCATTGTAATTTAAAGATCTGTTAGTTGTTGAGTTACAATAAAGTCATGTTTAAAGTTTCTCTCACAAAAAGTCAGTAATGAACTAAAATACCCTGTACAAAAACGAAGTAACCCATTTTTCCCAGAATGATGTCATCAGATGTTTTGGATGTTGACAAATTTTGCACTAGGCGAGTATTGAATGCAATGGCAATTTAAACAATTTAAATGTGAGGTTAGAATTTTGTAATTTCCCCCTCCCCCCTCCCCCTCACATGAGGACTCTTTCTATTGGAAATTAGCACATCTTAAAATTGAATCGGTCACACCCCTTCCTCTTTAATATATAATACAACAAGTTCCAAGTTCAAAAAATTATGTAATTATCAATTAAACTATTAATTTTAAACAGTGAATGCTCCATCAATGTTTATGCGTCATCAAGTGACATAATGTAGGTAATACGTCTACCCAGCTATGTCACGTCATTGTCATTTCAGTTTTCAATTCAGGCATAATCAAAGTTTCTCATTTCAAAATGTTTTAATTCTTTTGAACCACAATTACTTTTTCGTATGAAAGACCTACTTCAACGAAAACGGCAATAAGTGATCTTTGCTGAAATTCATTTAAAATGTTTTCAGTCAATAAGGAAATTGAGTTCATGTGAGATGAAACAGATTCTAAAGGTGTAAAAGCATTCATTTTGAATACCCTTCTCCGGTGCTTTTCAGAAAGATTTTCCGAAAAGCCCTGTAACGTCATCACTGATGTTACATCATGTGGGAGCTCTTTTTTGTAAAGCCGCTTTGTTGCAGCATTGAGGTAGGCCTTTTACAAAGCAACATCCCACACATGACGTCAAAGTGTTGTCTTTTTATGCACGCCCTCAACGGCAGAAGTATTTCTAGTTTTTCAAAAACCTTGAGGTTAGGGCCTTATTTTGTTATCAATAATTACAAACATTTTCAGAAGTGTACAAATATCCAAATTACATTTAAATTGTATACGAACACATTAATATTAATAATAAAAGTGGCTTCTTATTGTGCTCATATCTGAAACTCTGTATTTTCCCGCAAAGTATAGGGAGACAGGTTTTGAAGTATGAGACATAGATTTCTTTACATATCACCATGTCGTGTCGTGGCCGAGCGGATCTGAACACCGGACTCAAGCTCTGCTTTTATGCGATCAGCAGGGTGTGGGTTCGAGTCCTGGTTGTGACACTTGTGTCCTTAAGCAAGACACTTAACCATAATATTGTTTCTTCCTTCGGATGGGACGTAAAGCTGTTGGTCCGGCGGGTTGTTTAATGCATGTTTAACCCAGTGCACTTATCATAAAGAGAAGGGGTTCGCCCGGTGTTCCTGGTTTAATCGGCAGCATATTGCGCCAAAGCACCTTGTAAACCATTAAATGGTGCTACAATGTATAAGAAAAAGGTATCATACTTCAAAAACGTAGCTCCACATACCTTGCAGGAAAAATACTGAGCGCTTTCTTTCGCCCCTATAGGGGGATGATAAAAAGCGCTATATAGAAACCAACTATTATTATTATTATTATTATTATTAAAAGGTTTACAAGGTGCTGTGGCGCAATAAGCAGCCAATCAAACCAGGAACAAATGTGAAAAAGCATTCCCACATTAAAGTTTTTAGGCTCTAGTAACTGTTTAATACTTTCTACAAAGACATATTGACCAAATACTCTCATTACATTTCACCAACTCTTCTAATTTGTACGTGTCTACACTGAACACCTTTTGGCTAGTTCTGCTTATTACCAAAGAATAAGTCTTCAAACCCTCTGAAAGACCTTCACAGAATGTTTGTCTGCAACCATCAGCTCACCGATCGGGCTAAAGGAAAGTCCAATGGGATTGTACAGGTTTCTCGCTACTAACCCAATATAGCTTCCCTCAGGACTATAATGGTGAATCTCACCGGTACCCCGTTCCAACCCATTGTGCACTGCGATGTAAATATCTCCATCTGTGTCAGTGCAGATCCCTGTGGGCTTCACAGACTTGGCTTTGATGACGGTTGAAACTTTAAAATTCTTCTGTCCGGAAAAATTGATGGATTTAAGCCTGGACATGTCGTAGTTGGTGTAGATCAGGGATTGTGTTTTGCTGCAGATAGCGATGTGTTTGTCTATCTTCTTGGCTGGTATGGAGATTGGGTTTGATCCGTCTTCGTCAAGGAGTAGTATCATCTCATTGGTACCTATAGCTATCTTACCGCTCCCTGCATCGATGCATTTGGCCGATGTGCAACCCCTTGGTAACGCCAGTCGTTTAATGAAGATCCCCTCCTTGTCGAACACCTTAACTGCTGAGTCCAACACCAGTATGTTCTCCGAAGTGGTTAAGGCGATGTCAATAGGGGTGTCGAGGATCCCCCTTGGGTCTTTGCTATTGATGGTACCTTTGTGAACACCCTTTGAGGTTAAGGTTACCACTCTCCCGTTTCCAGAGTCCAAGACTACCATGTCACCATTCGAACGGGCAACACTGGCCTTCGCCCATTCAAAATGACAGGCAGGGACGGAGTTGTTTCCAAAGTTTTCCTTAAGGGTCCATACTTCTTCAAGTACCAACTCTCCAAGGTTGTTGCCACTGGTCGAACTTTCTGCAAAGTCCATGAAGGATAGATCAAGAGGGACACTCTCTGGTTTCTTTAAGGAAACCTGTTTCAGGTTCTTCAAGACTATTTCCTTCATGTTGATGACGTCATGGCAATCTCCATCAGTAATGATGCTTCTAACCTTTCTCGAGATGAAATCTTTTTCCGTTTCATTAGTGTTTGCAACCGTGATGCATTTGTCTAGCGCTTCGTCTCTCTCTTTTGCCACAGACTCTGTCTTGTCCTTGAGGATCTTAGCTCTTCTATTGAGCTTTCCTAACTCTGACGTCTTTTTCCTGGCAATCTTTTCAAATATTAGTTTCTTATTAGTTTCCAACTTGTTTTTGGCTCGTTGCGCTGAGGTCTTTGCAACTTGGTGCTGCTTAACATTTACCTCCAGTGGTGATAAGAGCTCTAGGATCCCAGAGCGGCTTGATGCTTCTGCCGTTTTTAAATCAACGAAGTTATGATGGGGCCTACTGTGATTCAAGACGGTACACATCATACAGATCATCTCTTGACAGGTGATGCAGAACATGCAAAGAGCCTGATCCACGTGATGTCGGCACTTCTGCACTTCGTTGACCTTTTTTCTCTTCCGGATTGCCTTAATACCAGATCGTAGATCTTCCAAAGTGACAAGTGTATGCGACTTATTTTTTTTGAATCTCTGATGTGCCTCCTTGCAGTCAAAACACATGAACTCATTGCAGTCTAAGCAGCTTGCGACGGCAGGTTGCTCATTATCGCAAGCTTCGCATAGAATCGGAGGTCCTTTGAGCGAAAGCTTTAGCTTGAGTGTTTGCTCTTCGACTAACTTATTGGTAATGGAGTCTTTGCACAGACTCAACACTCCCATCAGCGGGACATCAGTATCCTGATTACATTCTGGGCAATGTACTATTCTCCGACCTTCCGAGCTGGTCTTGTAAATCTCAGGCTTCTCAAGGCACCTTAGACAGAAGCTGTGGAGGCAGTCAAGCAATCTTGGATCTGTGTATTGCTGATTGCAGATCTTGCAGATCAAACTCTGCCCGTCATTGCTTTGTAAAGATGTTGCAACACTCTGGTGACTAGTCGAAGCCATATTCTCACCTGTTGAAGTGAAATCAAAAGAAGAACAAGATACCTTTTTAGTTCAAGGTAAAGGTACACAGTCAACTCTCTTACTGTTTGACCATGCTTGAATAGTATCTCAGGTTCCTCAGGGTTGGTGTCTGTTCATGTATACTGCGGCCATAGATGCCTACAGTACCCGCTTTTACCTCGCTAAACGTTGATGTATTCGACATTCTGTTTTCTGAGCAAGTAGACACTGTATTCAGCTAAAACTTCCACAGGTGCCTTTTATTAGGTGTTCGTGCAATAATGAGCACGAACACCTCTTGATATTGTTCTGGTTTTTTTCTTTTCTTCGCCATCTTCTTCTTCCACAGAACTCTTCTCTACAGCATAACTCAAGTTTGAAACTGAATTGAACCTTGAAACTCATCAGACAATTGAACCTTAATATAAAGACGACACAGTTGTCATGACGTAATGATGACGTCATCAGGTGTAGAATTACAAGGTTTTTAAAGTTGAAAAATTACCTTTGCTATTCGCTGTATCTCATTGAATTTGAAAGCTATGATATATAGTTATGCATATAATAGTTCAAGAGTGGGGCAACATTAGAAAAGTTAACACCGAAATAGTATGACGTTTTACTTCTGGTCGTACCGGAAGGTCAAAGTTTGCCTTTGTGTTTTTCTTATCTACAGCATTACTCCCGATTGAAATTAAATTGAGCATTGAAACTCATCAGACAACTGAATCTTAGTATCAAGATGACACACACTTGATGATGTCATTATGACGTCATCGGGTATCAAATTACAGTAAATCAAAGTTTACTACTTAAAAAATTCATAACTCATGAACCACAGCGTGGATTTTTACAATCTACACATCATCGGATAGGTCATTAAGAGTTTGACAAACGCTACACAGAACATAACCCCATTGACCCTTTCTTCCGGTTCAAATCGGAAGTTGAACATTCCATAACATATCATCGTATTCATATCTTAAAAAGTACTGACCATTTCAGCATAATTTTTGTATCAGGTTGTAGAACGTTAAGCCTGCTCGAACTTTTGGACAGTGATGACAACATTTTTATCTTACATCTGGTCGAAAAAGGACGATAAATCACACGTATCAGTTGACCGTCATTGACGGTCAATGAGGAGGGTCAACTTCCTGTACATGTGCATTGCACGTGCAGTTTCGTTGACGTCCTATGTTAAATGCACATGTGATTATTTTGCAACTAAATGTATTGTGCTGTGGGGACCATGCTGAAATACATTGCAGTTGCACTCCAGCGGAGGATAATTCATCTAATATTTGAAAAATTCGTAACTCCTGAACCACACATATGCACATTGGATTTTAACAATTCATACATCATCTGAAAGGTCTTAATAGACTTATCACTTGCTACACAAAATGCGACCCCGTTTGACCTTGACTGGTTAAAGTTGGAAATTGATATTTAATGTTTCCAAAATCACAAAATTCTGAACCACATGTTTGATTTTTATTATCTGTACGTCATAAGAAAGGACTCAGTAGACTCCACCAACGCTACCAAGTGTGACCTCATTTGACATTGCCTTCCGGTTCAAAACAGAAGTTGAAACTTTATATTTGAAAAAATTATAACTTCTGAACCACATATTGGATGTTTACAATCCATCCATTATCTCAAAGGTCTTCATAAACTAACCACGCGCTACACAAAATGTGACCCCCTTTTCACCTTGACTTTTGATGTTTAAATTGTTATGAACCCATGAACCAGGCATTGGATTGATAAGGCATAATTGTCAATCTATTAATTTTATCACTCACCACGAACACCTTGTTTTTGTAATTAACAAAAACTGAATCTCTAATATCTTTATCTTCTTCCCTAGAACTCTTCTCTACAAAATAATTCAAGAACTAAATTGAATTGAACCTTGAAACTCATCAGACAATTAAGCCTCAAAATAAAGACGCCAATGACTTAATGACGTCATCAGGTGTCGAAATACAATGCTTTTAAAGTTGAAAAGGGACCATTTGATTTTTGCTGTATCTCATTCAATTTGAAAGCTATGATGTTCTTAGCTGGGCATCTGATAGATCAAGACTGGGGCAATATTTGAAAAGTTAATGCCAAAATTGTTTGACCTTTTATTTCGGGTCGTTACCATAGGTCAAAGTTTGCCTTGGTTTTTTGCGTTTTTTAAAACGTTTTGCGGGGTTATCTACGTCATAACTCAAGATTAAAATTTAATTGAGCATTGACACTCACCAGAAAACTGAACCTCAATATCAAGATGACACTTACCTGATGATGTCATGATGACGTCAGCTGGTATTAAATTACATTAAATGAACATTTAATACTTTACAAAATCATAACTCATGAACCTCATCCTGGAAGTTTGCAATATACACATCATCGGATAGGTCATTAAAAGTTCGACAAACATTACACAGAACATAACACCTTGACCTTGACTTCGAATTCTGGTTAAAATCGGAAGTTGAACATTTCATAAATTCTTATCTTATTCATATCTTAAAAACTACTTAATATTCCAGCATAATTTTTATATCAGGTTGTATTATGTTAAGAGCCTGCTCAAACTTTTGCACAGAAATGACAATATTTTGACCCTTTACATCTGGTCGAAAAGGGACGATAAAGCGCACGTTTAAGTTGACCCACGTTAACGACGCACAATAGTGTAATAACATAAGCATGATAGCCAATACAGTATGGCCTTTAAAATAGCGCCCTCTTGTGGATTAACCCCCAACAATTAGATCTTGAATTAGAGCGTGCGATAGCCAATATGCGGGAAGACTTTTGCGTGACCGATGCAGAGAAATGACAACGATCTCAGACTTCAAATCTATCCTAAAACTGAACCTATATCTACATGTCCACTGTACATTTAGCATAGTTTTAATGTACATGTACAGTTACATGTACACATTCATGTTGGCGTCGCTAGGTGTTACATTGTATATTGCCCACCCAAAGAAAATCCATCTAATAATGATTATTTGAAAAATTCTTAACTCCTGAACCACACATTAGATTTTTACAATCTTTACGTCATTCGAAAAGTATTATAACTTCACAAACGCTACACAAAATGTGACCCGATTTGACCTTGACTTCCGGTTCAAGCCGGATGTTACAATTTAATGTTTCAAAAATCATAACTTCTGAACCACACATTGGTTTTTTACAATCTTTACGTCATTAGTCAAACCGGAAGTTGATGTTTACTATATTAGAAAAATCATGACTCATAAACCAGACATTGGACTGATAAAGCAAAATTTCGTCACCAAATCATTCCATCATAATTTGAAGACATTACTCACAAACACCTTGTTTTTGTAATAACAAAAATGAATCTCTGGTTGTATCTTTCTTTATAAATTTGCCTTAAAGCTCCGCAGAAATGAAATATATTTATCAGATGAAAACTCATCATTTTTGTATAACAAAGATATTGAACTGAAAAACACAAGACCACAAGACTTGTACGATCGTGAGTTTACTGGCCTAACCCTAAAATCTCTAGATTTGTGTATCCTTTTTTCCTCAAACCAAGCTAAAAGACGAAGGTATATGTTTGGCTACCCCTTGTTCTTCAAACCTAGCCGAAAAGAAGAGGGGTTTAATTTATTTTATCTTTGGTTGATAAACTAATCGTTTTCATAATTTTGTCTTTGTTGGTATTTTTTAATGCACGAAATGTGCATTAAATTGCGAGCAAAGAACTGGAATTCGTTTATAAATAAATTGTTAGCCTTGAAAATTTAGATTGATTTGTGAGAATGTTTTTAACAATTTGGGGGAGAAAATGGTAGTGAACGAAAATGTGTTGCCTTAAAGGATGTGTGCAACATTTGTATGATTGAAAATATAATGGTATAAAGATGGTCATGGTGGAAAACTGTCCTTGAAATAGTTTTGCTTAAAATGCTACAGTTTTTATGAAATGAGTAAAACAATTAGTCTTTATCACTGGTTAGAAAATTCGTTGTTTGGAAACAGTCAGAACATGTAATGGGGTTTTTCACTGTTTTATCATGACTCCGAGACCGATTTAGCGTAAACTTTGACAGGTTTGTAATTTCATGTATATGTATGTTGGGTCACATCAAGTGTGGTTACTGGTCTTTGACAATTTCCAATGTTGTACATGTACATTGTCTTTAAAATCTTTTTTCGATAGCAATTGAGGGACCAAACTTTCATTTTTACCTATAAATTTGAAAGATAGACAAAAATGAACAATATATAAATTCTTATCAATCATTATGCAAAGCCACTATGTTTGTGTAACCATTAGCCCAGGTTGGATATACAACGTCAGTGCAGTGCAACAGACACTGATGTCCTACCATGAGTCATGTGACACAGCATGAAAGGTTTTACAAGCAAAACCAAATAGTTTATTCTTTGGAAATCCTTACAGAAAAACAAAAACACTCACCTCTTCTGGTTTTAAATTTTGTTGGGAGTTACTACAGAATCCACAGTGTGAAAATTAAATACGGGTGCTATTTGAACCAAAGGTTGTATTCCAGCGTTGGTTGCGACCAGTGTGGGTTTTTCCAGCTGCCTTAAAATGTACCAGACCTGACTTCACTCCAAAAAGACGCCGTAAAACCACCCATAGCCTATCACACTAGCACTGTGCGTAATGCGAGTATCACATCACTGCCCGTATTACATGTATTACTACTGTGCGCAGGTGGTAGACCGCACTCGTATTACTAACCGCATGCGCGGAGGCCGTAGTTAGTACACGTACACATACACCCACCCTTACAGATCCGGTTTGTGAATGTGGGGTACTGCTATTGTTGTTCTATTATTCCCTTTTCTGAAGAATTCCCTTGTGGGGTCCAATTGTTCCTATTGAAATGACCTTGTGGGGTCCATTGTTCCATTGTTGTCAGGACCCCACAAGTGCCAATCCGTGCGAACAACAGAGCACACGCACACAAACTGCACAGACATGTACAATGTACATGTACATGTACTCACACTGATCACATTCACGCACACACGGCGGGTTAGCGCCGCGCAAAGATAAGTATTATATTTAAAACAGTGGGTATTAGCGCCGCGCAAAGAAAATTATTAATAAATGAAAACAAAACTCCAACGCCTTGATCAAGGCTAGCGCCGCGCAAAGATAAGTATTATATTTAAAACAGTGGGTATTAGCGCCGCGCAAAGAAAATTATTAATAAATGAAAACAAAACTCCAACGCCTTGATCAAGGCTAGACCTGACTCTGTACCTCCATGCATGCAATCTGAAGTGAATGTGCAGTGGGCGTGTATATATATTTATAGACCTTTCCTTTGGAAGCACATCCCGAGTTTTTGCAACCGAGTTTGGAAAACTATGAAAAGCCATAAATGCAAAGCACAAACAGATAGCCACAGTTTTTAACAATGTCACACAAATGTTCAAAAATAGTGTTGAATTTGCTGGAAACAAAGCAACCAATAATGGCAGGAATTTTATTTAGTTAAAAGTTTGCAGAAAATGTTGAATTTGGTCACAACATCTAGTGTTAAAACATTTAATGTTTTGCTAACATTAGGCTGTCTATACCAACTAGCGCGGTTCGTTTATCAACAATAGAAAATCTAAAGCTGTTTCTCAGCTAGGGGAAACCTATGGTGTTCCATATGTGCCACTCCTTTCCGTCGCCTTTTCAATTTTTTCCGTCGCCTTTTCAATTTTTTCCGTCGCCTTTTCAATTTTTTCCGTCGCCTTTTCAATTTTTTCCGTCGCCTTTTCAATTTTGGTCCGTCGCCTTTTCAATTTTTTCCGTCGCCTTTTCAATTTTTTCCGTCGCCTTTTCAATTTTGGTCCGTCGCCTTTTCAATTTTGGTCCGTCGCCTTTTCAATTTTGGTCCGTCGCCTTTTCAATTTTGGTCCGTCGCCTTTTCAATTTTGGTCCGTCGCCTTTTCAATTTTGGTCCGTCGCCTTTTCAATTTTGGTCCGTCGCCTTTTCAATTTTGGTCCGTCGCCTTTTCAATTTTGTCCGTCGCCTTTTCAATTTTTCCATCGTGGGTCCACGTGACTACCAGGTGATTATCACATGACTCCAAAGGAAATTCGACCTTTGGGAGGCATACCGCTGTTGCCAAAATGTATACGTTGCTTCATCCACAGTCGAGACCAGATAGCTATGGGGCGCCGTTTGTCAATTAATTGTTTAGCGTATTTTTGACGTGTTTTTACCATGGTTTGTAATAATTAGATGTAAACCATAGAAAGTGCTGTCAATTTATTTTGTGGTTTACATACAATCAAAGCTTATAAATTATGGTTTATAAACCATGAAAATTTAAGCACCTTCAAAACATGTAAACATGGTTTACAAATCATGATTCATGGTTTATAAACCATGAAAATTTAAGCATCCTCAAAACATGGTTTATAAATCATGGTTTTATAAACCATGAAAAGTGAAGCATCATAAAACATGGTTTACAAACCATGAAAATCGTGTGTTCACAAATCATGCGGGTTTATAATTAACAGGCACGTAGGAAGATGACTTTAACAGGGGGGGGGGGGGGGGGGGGGGGCCAGGTTATATGGTCACTCACCTTACACTTTACCCGAATCTCTCGATCACCAGAATTGCATAAAATCGATGTAATAATTAGATGTAAACCATAGAAAGTGCTGTCAATTTATTTTGTGGTTTACATACAATCAAAGCTTATAAATTATGGTTTATAAACCATGAAAATTTAAGCACCTTCAAAACATGTAAACATGGTTTACAAATCATGATTCATGGTTTATAAACCATGAAAATTTAAGCACCCCTCAAGTTTTTTTTTTTTTGGTTTTTTTTGATAAAATATGTTTTATCCAGGAATTCTTAATTTCTTTATTCTCGTGTGATTTCCATTTTAACTTTTTGTGTCATTTGTGTATATGTTCGTCGATTATTTTATGTTTATTTTAAAGCATGTTATATTTATTTAAACTAAATTTAACTAAAACTTCTTGCCTGTTTATTATTATTTTATTAATGTGTATAACTTTTAATGAATCTTATGTTACTTTAATTGTTTTATAGTATTGTTTTTACATTCAGGGCCTCGTGGGAGACCACATTAATGTGAACGAGTCACCCTGATTAAAGATCAGATATAAATAAATAAATAAATAAATCCTCAAAACATGGTTTATAAATCATGGTTTTATAAACCATGAAAAGTGAAGCATCATAAAACATGGTTTACAAACCATGAAAATCGTGTGTTCACAAATCATGCGGGTTTATAATTAACAGGCACGTAGGAAGATGACTTTAACAGGGGGGGGGGGGGCAGGTTATATGGTCACTCACCTTACACTTTACCCGAATCCCTCGATCACCAGAATTGCATAAAATCGATGTAAAACTTGAAGTTAAAAATATTTGTGTAAACATGGAGGTAGGAACTTGGAAGTGTAAAGCGCACACAGGCTTCTCCATTTGTAACTAAAATAAACTTGAGGGGTGGGGTCCAGGGGCCGGCCTCACGGCCCCTGGTGGGGTCCAGGGGCGAAGCCCCGGTGGGCGAAGCCCCCCGCAGCTCTGAGCTTTTGGCGTTTTGGGGTCGAAAAATCAAGCCTCCGTGTACCTAAATACAGAGGAAAAGAGCACTTCTGATCAATATCAATCGTCTAATTTTACAGGACAATTTCCTGTAACATCAACGAACAGGGACTCCTAGAAAATGTTAATCCCACGCTGGCTTTTGTATACACGCATAACAGGGGCGGATCCAGGATTTTTTTAACCGGGGGGCACAACGGCGCAACCAGGATTTTGTATTACAGGGTAAACCAAAAATGGGTGGGGTCCAGGGGCGAAGGTTGGGGGTTCAGGGGGCTTCGCCCCCTGAAGCTCTGAGCTTTTGGCATTTTGAGGGGTAAACAATCAAGCCTCTGTGTGCCTGAAACCGAAAAGCCTTTTAAGCTCTTCTGATTCATACCAATTTTCTAATTTTACTCAAAGAAACTGTTAATCCCACAAATCTCGCGTTTGGATCTGGTCGCTGCAATATCTGGTTTCATGCATATTCATTCAAATTAGTTCAAGCTTAGTGTATAGTTTTTACTTGAATGCCAGAACGACATGAACTATACTTTATCCAGGACAAATTGGCACGTCAGGTTTCAAACGCTTATGTTATCGTGCAAATCTAAGCAATTACAAGTGACATATCATGAAAGATTCATTTTGGCAGAAAGAAACATGTACAAATTTGATAGGCATAGGATGAAAAAGAAATTCATCCTGCCGCTTGGGGAAAAGACACCACACACACTTGTGGCTAATTTTTGTGGCTAATTTTTAAGCAAGTAGGCCTAGATAGTTTAAAAAATTAA
Source organism: Leptasterias polaris (assembly GCA_037783415.1). NCBI lineage: Eukaryota > Metazoa > Echinodermata > Asteroidea > Forcipulatida > Asteriidae > Leptasterias > Leptasterias polaris. The sequence goes on from JAZGTN010000009.1 coordinate 12,238,295, forward strand.
ACTTAAAATAAAAAAATAATTAAATTTTACCCGGGGGGGAGGTGCCCCCTGGATCCGCGCTTGCATAAGGAATGGGCGCCTCCTAGGATCCCTTCACTGTTGACCCCATACTGTGTGGTACAAATATAACAAAAATGGGGCCGGGCGTCTGCGAAGAAACTTCAAGATTCCGTAAGCAAATGTATTCAAATAGCCACTTTGTCAATGTGATCTGATTAAATGGCCTACAGAAACTGCAGTACTATTCCCTCAGAACACATGAACAAGCCAATTTATCATCCGGACAATTTTTTTTTAGGGGGGCCCGGCCCCCCCGCATTTTTTTCAGCGGGGGCCAGTGGGCCCCCCGCCCCCCCCCCCCCCCCCCGGTTCCTACGTGCCTGATTAACCATGAAAATCGTGTGTTCACAAGTCATGGTTTATAAACCATAAAAAACGTGTGTTCACAAATCATGGTTTATAAACCATGATTTGTAGACCATGTTTTGATGCTTAAATTTGTATGGTTTATAAACCATGTTTTGAAGGCGCTTAAATTTTCATGGTTTATAAACCATGATTTGTAAACCATATGTTTTATGATGCTTAAATTGTTATGGTTTATAAACCGTGTTTTGAAGGTGCTTAAATTTTCATGGTTTATAAACCATTTTTTATGAAGCTTCAATTTTCATGGTTTATAAACCATAATTTATAAGCTTTGATTGTATGTAAACCACAAAATAAATTGACAGCACTTTCTATGGTTTACATCTAATTATTACATCGATTTTATGCAATTCTGGTGATCGAGAGATTCGGGTAAAGTGTAAGGTGAGTGACCATATAACCTGGCCCCCCCCCCCCCCCCCCCTGTTAAAGTCATCTTCCTACGTGCCTGTTAATTATAAACCCGCATGATTTGTGAACACACGATTTTCATGGTTTGTAAACCATGTTTTATGATGCTTCACTTTTCATGGTTTATAAAACCATGATTTATAAACCATGTTTTGAGGATGCTTAAATTTTCATGGTTTATAAACCATGAATCATGATTTGTAAACCATGTTTACATGTTTTGAAGGTGCTTAAATTTTCATGGTTTATAAACCATAATTTATAAGCTTTGATTGTATGTAAACCACAAAATAAATTGACAGCACTTTCTATGGTTTACATCTAATTATTACAAACCATGGTAAAAACACGTCAAAAATACGCTAAACAATTAATTGACAAACGGCGCCCCATAGCTATCTGGTCTCGACTGTGGATGAAGCAACGTATACATTTTGGCAACAGCGGTATGCCTCCCAAAGGTCGAATTTCCTTTGGAGTCATGTGATAATCACCTGGTAGTCACGTGGACCCACGATGGAAAAATTGAAAAGGCGACGGACAAAATTGAAAAGGCGACGGACCAAAATTGAAAAGGCGACGGACCAAAATTGAAAAGGCGACGGACCAAAATTGAAAAGGCGACGGACCAAAATTGAAAAGGCGACGGACCAAAATTGAAAAGGCGACGGACCAAAATTGAAAAGGCGACGGACCAAAATTGAAAAGGCGACGGACCAAAATTGAAAAGGCGACGGACTAAAATTGAAAAGGCGACGGAAAAAATTGAAAAGGCGACGGAAAAAATTGAAAAGGCGACGGAAAAAATTGAAAAGGCGACGGAAAAAATTGAAAAGGCGACGGAAAGGAGTGGCACATATGGAACACCATAGAAACCTAACAAACAGAAATAGACGTGCAATCCCTTATACACACAGTTTGTATTTTTGCAAAAAACAGTAAATCTTTATAGTCATAATATTTTGGACTCGTAATAATACAGTAGGTATACTCTCCCTTTATGTATTGAATCAAAAGGGAAACAAACCGGGTACACACAGAAAGAAAACAATTACACAGGTTGTTTAGAGGCACTGGACACGTTTGGTAATTACTCAAAATATATATTAGCATAAAAACTTACTTGGTATACTGGACACGTTTGGTAATTACTCAAAATATTTATTAGCATAAAAACTTACTTGGTATTAACGAGCAACAGAGAGCTGTTGATAGTATAAAACATTTTTAGAAACGCCTCCCTCTGAAGTAACGTAGTTTTTGAGAAAGAGGTAATTTCTCACTAAAATATTTGAATTTGAAAAAAAACTTCAGGCTTGAAGCCTTCTTCAGGCATCTGAAAGCACACACATTTGTGCAACTAAGGGTGTTTTTTCTTTCATTATCTCTTGCAACTTCGATGACCAATTGAGCCCAAATTTTCACCGTTTCGTTAAGTTATGCATATGTTGGGATACACCAAGTGAGAATACTGGTCTTTGACAACAAACGTGTCCAGTGCCTTTAAAGTTTACCAAATCAAGATTGTAGACGTACCTCCTAATTTTTTGGTAAAGTTTTACATATTGCAGTTTGGGTAAAGGTTTTTCATAAACATTTTGTAAATTTGTACTTCAAAAATTAATAAAGAAATTTACCTTTTTTCTTGGTAAATATGAGTTCAGTAAGCTTTACTGAATTAATTGGAAAAAAATACTTAATGTGTGTGTAGAATACTAGACTTTTACCCAGTTCAAATGTTATTCTTTATCATACAATTGATTACATGTACATGTAGATGTTTATTTAGGCACATGCATGAATGCATCCCGATGCTAGGTCGCAAACAAAGTAAATCTTGGAACATGGATGTTTTGGGGTGTGTTTTTTGCAACGCTCCCCGCTGTCTCATCAGGCAGCTGGAAGGCAAATGACTCATCTGATTTTATTATTATCATTATTTATTAACATAATTATCTTTTTGAGGGGGTGGGGTGGCTTCAAAGTCTTTGTTTATTGGAATATCTGATTGGCTGTGTCAGCTATAAAAGTGCTGAAAGGTACAGGAGCATCTCAAGATTGTACACGCAGATATTCTCACTCACAATCGGCAACTTTTTTATGAATTTTGTGTGCCCTCAACTTAACAAAATGCAATAATGTAGATCTATGTAGTAATTTACCTTCAAATGTCTGCAATATCTGTCAAAATCACCAGTCTGCACGGTTTATCTTCTTTATTTCCATCCTGAAGTGCGACGTCCGACGTCCGACGCCCGACGCCCGTCACGATTTAACTGTAAAAAACACTTGCTAAAGGCTTCCGTACTGTTAACTTATCTTTACACAATACCTGACAACCTTTACGTTATTACTGTAAAACTTTCACGATCATTGTAAAACTTGACGAAAGATTTGTAAAAGTACAACATTACATATAAATTATGAAACTGAAAATTTACCAATAACTTATGTATTTGTATTTGGTAATTGTTTACATAAATCGTGCAATAGTTTACAAAATCCTTTTACACAGTTATTTTTTACTACTCATTTTGAGAGTGTTATTGTTAAGTAATATTAGGTTAAACAAAGAAAAATTTGCTCGAGCGGAATTTGAACCAGCGGCATCCAAACTTAAGTTCCGGCGCTCTATCAACTGAGCTATCATAGCTAAAATGATAAAACAGGGAGACCGCCAACATTAGGGCTGACCAGCTCAGTTAGAGTACCGGAACGGTAATTAGGGGGTCGTAGTCTTAAACCCGCTCTGAATGTTTTTCCTTTTCCAACCTATAGGTCATAGCCTTTGGAAATTGCTAAATATTTCCCAATTTTGGACTGGGACAGTTTGGTTAACGCCTGAGCACAAAAATTGCCAACAATTGAAAAAAGAAAGGTCGGTTTATCTTCACGATCGTATTGCCTGCTCGCGCAGCCGCACCCTCCATTGACAATATGCATTGCGTCTCATGTAAATGTGTCACGTGAACATTGTCACAGCTTTGCAATCCTCGTGCAGTTTTGACTGCGTTGCGATCCGCGAGGGTTCAAATATATCATAACTTTGATAACAATTCGACTTAAAATGTTTGATTTATGTTTGTCAAGAGGGTGTTGGAATTCAGTTTACTTTATAGTTATAAAATAATTCACGTCGTACTTGCCGAATTCCTGCAGTAAACGATTTAATACTCCTTCTGTAATGTGTTAGGCTTCATATATTTCTTCATTAATATACATTGTGTTTGGCAAGGTCATGGTGAATTTGGTGCCCTTTCATGAAAACAGAAAACACTGAATAGACGTGTGCTGCATTTTAATCGATTCAGCAATTGACAAAAGCTTTCTATATGCTCAATAAAAACTAACTGAAAACAAACATGTCAAGCAATGCAATTGTATACCATGCTATCAACGATAATTTTTTATTTTTTTTTATTATTTTTTTTGGTGAACAGCAATGCAAATAAAGTTACCTCTTACCTAATTTATTAGTATTATTATTATTATTATTTATTCAACCTCGACAGAACAAGAACAGAAAATACAATACTAACCCCCCAAAACAGAAACGACAAAGCAAAAAATTAAAATTAAAAAAATTAAATAAAAAAGAATAAACAAATAAGTAAATAATTACGTGAGGGCAAATAGAGAGAACAATGAAAAATGAATCTATGAGGGGAGCATACAAGTATAAGAAGTTAATCTGGGGAAGGACACAAGAAAACTACTCAACAAAAGGACCAATACTATGCGGGTCAGGGACAACACAAGTAAACTAAATTACTGATGCTCGGAAGCATGTTGTCCCAAATAGTAATAGTTTGTAAATATATTATGTTTTTCCCATTTTTTTGTTTACAAGGAGGGCAATTTATTTTATTTTTTTCGAAACTATAGTTACTCCAAGTGAAGTTTTGAGAGTTTAATGTCTTCCATCTAAAACACATTTTACGCTGCCGTCTTTATGGAGAGCACCGGACTCAAGCTTTGGTGTTTCTGTTCATTCAGCAGAGTGTGGGTTCGGGTCCCTGTTGTGACACTTGTGTCCTTAAGCAAGACACTTAACCATTATTGCTTCGTCCTTCGGATGGGACTTAAAGCCGTTGGTCCTTTGTGTTGTGTAATAATACACGTAAAATAACCCAGTGCACTTATCGAAAAGAGAAGGGGTTACCCCCGGTGTTCCTGGTTTGATTGGCTGCATATTGCGCCACAGCACCTTGTAAACTATTACATTGTGCTATGTAAAGGAAAAGGTATCATACTTCAAAACGTAGCTTCACATAACTTGCAAGAAAATACTGACTATTGAAGCGCCTTGAGCGTCACTGAGTGACGGATATGAGCGCTATATAAGAAGCCACTATTATTATATTACATTATATTATATTATATGACAAGCTCAATGGTAACTTTTCTCTTGAAATTATCAGGGAATGAGAATGAAGAAATGCAGGTTTCATGTTAGGCCAAGTAAAAAACTGAGTTTCTTGTCCCCGCCCGCCTCCTTTTTGGCCGCCGCCCCCTTTTATTTACTATTTACTATTAAAATAAAAAAATAAAAATCTGATCTTAAATCAGATATTTTTTAAGATTTAAAGCTGAAATCAATTTTTTTTTTAAGCCCAAATTTACGCACTTCAGATTTTTGAGTGGCATCGCTGATATTTTGAATCTCCTGAATCCAATTAGATAGGCCAAAAATAGCAGCTTTGCCTCAATAATTCCCAACTTTCTCATTTCAATATTCTCAGGTGTGCAGTCCCTTGCTAGTTGAGGGCTAAAAGTGTGATTCTCCTGACTTAATAATATCATCAGTGTCTTGGCACCAAACCCAGCTTGGCGTTTATTTCAGAGCGGGCAGCAACTGTTGTCGAAGGTGATGGTGCTGCGATTCTGCAGTGAAGGGTCTTACAAATCATTTGTTTTGTCATAAATTGCATCAGTATACTCAAATAGCACAATATATACCTTGGCCAGCCATATTTAGCATGGCGGCCATCTTGGAAAAATTAGCTACAAATAGAAAAATAGTAAATAGTAAAGCCCTGCCTCCTCCTTTTTTGAAAAAGTCCGGACGAGAAACTCGTTACTTTTGTTAGTTGGCCTTATCTGCAAAGATACTTTTCTGCTATAGCCCTATCAGGACCATGAATGTGCCCTAGTCATACGAAAATTATGTTTTGATCAATAATTACGCACAATTTCAGAAGTGTACAATTATCAAAATTACATTTTAATTATAAACAAACACAAAATAAACAAATGTTAAAAGCATTCCCGCGTTTAAAGTTGTTTGCTCTGGTATAGCTGTTTTATAATTCCTACAAAGACATATTGACCAAATATTCTCATTACATTTAACCAACTCTTCTAATATGTATATGTCTACACTGATTACCTTACGACTGAAAAAAACATATCTTCAAACCCTCTTAAAGACCTTCACGGAATGTCTGTCTGCAACCATCAGCTCACCGGTCGGGCTGAAGGAAAGTCCAATGGGATTGTACAGGTTTCTCGCTACTAACCCAATATAGCTTCCCTCAGGACTATAATGGTGGATCTCACTGGCACCCGGCTTTAACCCAGTGTGCACTGCTGTGTAGATATCTCCAGACTTATTAATGCATATACCAGTGGGCTTCACAGACTTGGCTTTTAAGTTGGTTGCAATGTTGAAATTCTCCCGTCCGGAAAATTTGACAGATACAAGTCTGGACCATTCGTAGTTGGTGTAGATCAGGGATTGTGTTTTGCTGCAGATAGCGATGTGATTGTATATCAGCTTGGCTGGTATGGAGATTGCGTTTGATCCTTCTTCGTTTAAGAGTAGTATCTTCTCCTTCGTACCTATAGCTATCTTACCGCTCCCTGCATCGATGCATTTGGCCGATGTGAAACCCTCTGGTAACGCCAGTCGTTTGATGAAGATCCCCTCCTTGTCGAACACCTTAACTGCTGAGTCCAGCACCAGAATGTTCTCCGAAGTGGATAAGGCGATGCCGATAGGCTTTATGAGGATTCCCCTGGGGTCTTTGCTATTTATGGTACCTTTGTGAACACCCTTTGAGGTAATGTTCATCACTCTTTTGGTTAGAGAGTCCAAAACTACCATGTCACCATTCGAACGGGCAACAACAGCGATTGCCCGTTCGAAATTAAACGCAGGTATGGAGTTTTTTCCAAAATCTTCCTTAAGGGTCCATTCTTCTTCAAGGATTAACTCCCCAAGGTTGCTGCCACTGGTTGAACTTTCTGCAAAGTCCATCAGAAATCGATTAAGAGGGAAACTCTCTGCTTTTTTCAAGGAAACGCGTTTGACGTTCTTCAAGATGTGTTCCTTCAGGTTGATGATATCATGGCAATCTCCATCAGTAACGATGCTTCTAACCCTTTTCAAGATGAATTCTGTTTCAGTAACATTCCTGTTTGCAACTGTGAGGCATTTGTCCAGTATTTCGCCGCGCTCTTTTCCGACATACTCTGCCTTGTCCTTGAGGATATTAGCTTTTCTAGTGAGCTTATCTACCTCTAAAGACGTCTTCTTGTCGATCTTGCCAAGCATTTCCCTCACTTTAGATTCCATATTCTTTTTTGCTTGTTCTGCTGAGGTCTTTGCAACTTGGTGCTCCTTAATATGTACCTCTAGTGGTGTTATGACATTTCGGATCTCAGAGCGGCATAATGCTTCTGCAGTTTTGAGATAAACGAAGGCATGATCGGGCTTACAGTGATTCAAGGCGGTGCACATCAAACAGATCATCTCTTGGCAGGTGATGCAGAACATGGAAAGGTCCTGCTGCAAGTGATTTCTGCACTTCCGCACAATGGAATATTTTCTTTTCAGAGTCACCTTGCCAGATCGTAGATCTTCCAAAGTAACGAGTTTATGCGACTTCATCTTGATGAATCTCTGATGTGCCATCTTGCAGTCATTACACAGGAACTCAATGCAGTCCAGGCAGCGAACGACGGCAGGTTGCTTCTCATTGCAAGCTTGGCAAAGAATCCGAGGTCCCTGGGGCAAAAGCTGTTGCTTGATTGATTGCTCTTCGACTAACATAGTGGTAATGAAGTCTATGCAAAGACCCGACACTCCCATCAGCGGGACATCAGTATCCTGATAACATTCTGGGCAACGTAGTATTCTCCGACTTCCCGAGCTGTTCTTGTAAACCTCAGTCTTCTCAAGGCACCTTAGACAGAAGCTGTGAAGGCAGTCAAGCAATCTTGGATCTTTGTATAGCTGATTGCAGATCTTGCAGATGACACTCTGCCCGTCATTGCTTTGTGGAGATGTTGCAATATAATGGTGACTAGTCGAAGCCATATTCTCACCTGTTGAAGAGATATCAAAAGAAGAACAAGATGCCTTTGAAGGTCAAGGTAAAGGTACACAGTCAACCTTCCTACTATTTGACTATTCAATGTCATTTACTATGATTTTGAATGATAGATAAACTATACCAGCTTGCAATATTATGATATCATGTGGTAAAAGTATTTTACCCAGTACAAAGTCAACCCTCCTACTGTCTGATCATTCAGCATCATTCACTGTGATTTTGAATCACAGGTGAACTTTACCAGCCTGCAAACTGATATCATGTGGTAAATTCATTTTACACAGTACAAAGTCAACCCTCCTACTGCCTGACCATTTGATATCATTCACTCTGATTTTGAATGATAGATAAACTATACCAGCCTGCAAAATTATATAATGTGGTGAATGCATACTTTCTACGCACATGTATACAGTTAATTTGGTACATAGTTGTGCCACCATGCAACCCGTGGTTTCAAATTGTTGGTCAACTCCTTTGAAAATGTTACTAAGAGTAGGCGACTTAGGCGTTAATATAAAGGTACCCCCATACCTTCCATCTTTAGCAGTTTTGGTATTGGTTGGCCTTGTTCATCTCTGAGAAATGCTGTTTCTTGCCTGACTTGATGCATATCTGTCTTTATTTGGATCTTGGGCCTGCCTGTGTTGTTCTTGGCTGTGTCATCAAGGCGCGATTCTATAAAGCTACAAAGAAAAGGTTATTTTATTTTTCAAATCCACTATGCTAAACTAAACTCCAAACATGCACATAGAGGGCGCTTATTACAGTGTGCCGATCCAGAAATACTGCGGCAAACCTCTTTTCTTTCCCGCTAAGCGTTCTGTATGCTATATTTGAGTTATACAATGCACAAGACTGTGTGGATCGAGTGGTTATTATTTAAGTAGGGGAGTATGTTTCTGTATCCCTTGTTCCTCAAAACCAGCCGTAAAAGAGTTTTTGTATTCCTTGTTCCTCAAGACCAGCCGTAAAAGAGTTAAGAATATTTGTTTTCCCTTGCTGCATGCTCCAACCCAGCCTTGATGAGGAGGGATAGATTTTGTTATCCTTTCACCTCAAACCAAGCTAAACAGGAAAGCGGATTTACTTTGTTTTCCTTCAAACCAAGCTAATAAAGGTATGGATCGATTTTGTTATATCCCTTGTTCTTTAAACTTAGCTAAAAATAGGAGGGGTGAAAAATTGTATCCTTTGTTTTTCAAATGAATCGTCTTCTTTTGAAATTTTGTCTGCATTCATATTTGTTAATGCACAGCATGTGCATTTAACTGCTAACAAATTTTTGGAATGCATTCATACTTAAATTGTTAGTCTTGAAAATTTAAATGGTATTGTGAAAAGTAGAGCATCTTTGTTACAATTTTGGTGAAAAAATGGTGAACGAAAAATGCTGTTTCGATAGCTATTGTCGGACTATCTATGCTGTAAATTTATAAAGTAACAAAAAATGAAAAAACTACATAAATTCTTAATAGTTAATCCTTATTCATAAATACCCGGGACAGTTTATTCATTCTGATTGGTCGAGAGGAGATCACGTGTTCATACTAGCCTTTTGTCAAGGCCTTCGTGGCTTGGAGCCGCGATCTCAAGCGAATGAAATGGGAGACCACGCACGCGAGTGGCGAAGCCACGAGGGCCTTTTCCAACTTGTTTGCTGTTTCTAATGTGTTTCTTTATAATCTCGACTTTTGCTACCGTTAAAATCTCGACTTTTGCTACCCGAAACGGTAGCAAAAGTCCAAACAATCAGAAGTGCATAAGTAAGAAGGCGGCCCCCAGGCACGACGAACTTCAATGCGATTTTTGTACACCGTTTTTTTTGTTTGCCATTTTCAAAAAATCATATTTAAATGAAGCCATCATTTGGTGAGCCATGGAATGTATCATAAAAATTCCTCAGATGTAAGGAACAAAGTAAGGTAGGTTGGAGTAGTATGGGATGTTTATAAATGGAAGAAAATTGCGATCAAAGAGGTACTCCTTGCTCGTACTTTAAAAACTTCGCGTTTAAGACATGTATGGATGGTGGGCTGTAATGGTGAGTGTTATGAGACCGATGTTAAAAGAGAGCCATTACAGCCCAACAAGGTGGGCTGTAAATCAGCATGAATGGTTTTACACTCAGAGCCAAGTAGTTTATTCACGAAGTAATTCTTTGGAAATCACAGGAGAAAAAACAAAAACACTCACCTTCTTAGGGTTTTTTCATCTTTGTTGGGGTTATTATAGAATCCACGGTGTGAAAATCAAATATTGGTGCTATTTGAACCAAAGGTTGTTTGCCAGCATTGGTTGCGACCAGTGTGGGTTTCCTGCTGCCTTAAAATGTACCAGACCTGACTCTGTGCCTTCATGCATGCAATCTGAACGTACAGTGGGCGTGCATTTATAGATATTTCTCAGCTTGGGGAAAACCAACAAACAGAAAATAGATGTCGGAACCCCGATTTAAGCACATCTGGTATTATAAACAAAACGTCAGTTTCCTCACTTTGTGTATCCCAAAAATGTACAAAATAACAAACCTGTGAAAATATGCACTCAATTGGTCATTGAAGTTGCAAGAAAATGAAGAAAGACAAAAAACACCCTTGTGTAGAGATTTGTTTTCTTTCAGATGCCTGAGAATGGCTTCACGCCTGAATTATCAGATTAAAACTTCTTTGTGAATTTGATTGTTTTTCTTCTCAAAACTACATATTATATTACTTTAAAGAGGTCGTTTCTAATATTGTTTCAAAGTATCAGACGCTCTCCGGTTCTCTTATAGGATAATATTCATTAATTTGCCAATAGTATTCCCTGTCTTTATAGTAATAGTTTCATGAAGGAACATCTAGTGAGTACATGACGTCATTGTTTGTTGGATTATTATTTGGTCATGACGTCAGATTACCAAAGTGACCGAATGGGAACATCAAATTGATAACTAATAATAACATTCATTTAACTGTGTTATTTCATGTAACTGTGTTATGGAAAAATTACTTTAGTACACAATTGTATATCGACAGCAGCAGGACGGAAGTGTAAGTCGGAAATACAGAAGAGCCCTGGTGGAAAACGTGCCGGGTCGTGTGGGTCATGGACTTCTTTCAGTACATATTTAGTATCTTATGGAGACCAAGAATAAACCCCAAAAGGGGAAACAATCTTGTTTTTCTCTAGATTTTCGAAGACTCTCTGAAACTGTCCTTACAAACTCTAAAATATTCTTCACTGATTCCGAGAAAGAAAAGCCTCTATGGAATACACATTAATGCAACAATCATCATGTACTTTACATCGACAGGACTTAATTTCTTAATTTCTGATGTGTGATACCCGCTAAATGTCACTTTACTTGGAGAGCGCAATCGGTCTGTTGAGGACATGTATTGGAGGCGAAAAATAAAAAACACTAATCACGGAGAACTATTTCTAATATACAAACTATTTGTATTCAAAGTAATTTATAATGCTTTTTACAAAATAATTTAAAGTTTCCAAATAAAAAGTGTCGGTGAAAATGTCACAAGATGGCGCTCCAGTATTCGAGGAAACAAACAAATCAGCGTTCCTTATTTTGTGCAAACTAAAATAATGTGTTTTTATAGTTATAAAGTTTACAAATAATAAAAAGTGTTGGCCAAATTATGGCACAAGATGGCGCTCTGGTTTTTGAGGAGAAAAACAAATCGGCGTTCCTTATTTTGTGCAAACTAAAAGAATGGATTAACAAATGTATCGTAGGACGCCCTGTATTCAGGGCGTCCCTGAAATCGAGGCAAATCTTTTACCTCTCTGTGCGCGATGTAAACAGTCCCTAGATACAATTTTTGTGGTTTGACTTGCTAAGCAAAGAGTCTCCTCTCATTTGACCAAAACTTAGAAACATGTAAGGCTCCACTGGTTAGTTGCACTTGTAAATGCAAAAAGTTGTGGTATTTTAGGCATTTCTACAAGGTACAAAAATATGTCATACTGTCGGGGCCATAACAAAAATTTTCCCCACCGAAAAAGTTTCATCAAACACTTTTTCAATTCACAATTCACGATGATCAAATCATGTGACTGAACATTCTGCTGAGCATTCTGGAGGAAAAAATACAGAGGCTTAAAGAAGCCACGTGCCTTATATCATTTTCTAATAGTCTGGATAATTTTTTTTTCGTAACACTATCATTTTTGTTATTTTTATTAAAATTTAAATATCAGCTTTGTGATTCGATTATCACTGTTTATTTATATGCTTTATTATAAATGTTAAGAAACATAAAAAGACACAAAACTAAATAAAAATAAGATTTGAAAGTCAGGAATTATTTACCTTTTTTTTTTTTTTTTTTTTTTTTTAAGTTTTTGAAAAATACCATGGTTATTTTTAAAACTAAATAAAAAATATGTTGAATAAAATGAAGAAAACTGCTGGCTATAGAGTCATACACAAAGTCTCACAGAACACTTGTAGTCACTGCAGATGTTTCTTCCACGTATGGCTTCACCCGGACACCATACTTTCTTGTTTGCATCGAAAACAGGTCAAACTCAAAACAAATGGGACGCTATTGAAGTCATCGAAGATCGGTGCGTGGTGTGAAAGTTTCAATGTCCATCACGTTTTAATATATGTTTGCATATTTCTTATAAACAAAGGAAGGTAATTAGGGCATCAGTTGATTATGGAATATTTGTATTTTTTTTCAATTCAAAGAAAAAGGCATACTACATCGAAAACCGGACAGGGGAGGATATATAAAGTTTGTTGGCCGAATTATTGCACAAGATGGCGCTCTGGTTTTCGAGGAGAAAAACAAAACGGCGTTCCTTATTTTCTGCAAACTAAAATTGTTTTTGACAAATTTAATATTATAAACTTTACAAATATAATGTTGGGCGACTTACGGCACAAGATGGCGCTCTTCCGAATCCGCCGAACTTATAAATCAGCACAGCGCGCAAGTTGGCTGCATGCCCCCGGCTCTACTCGTCGTGTAATTAACACTGGCAACACTGGCGAACCCATCATGAAGCAGTACTGTTTTGCAGCAATTGCAGGACATTATTTCAACTCTTTCTTGTCTCCTTCGAGAATTTGGGAGGCAGCACACCTCCATGACAAACTTAGTCGTAGCTTGCAGGCACATCAAATCACGCAGCCACCACCACCAGGTCATCAGGAGCAAGTTTGCACCTGAAATAAAAAAATCACTCAAGCTTGATTACAAATACTCCGGAGGGGGTTTCTGTACAGTAGGCCTATAGGAAGATTGTGATGATATTTGTAATGATCAAAGGGGACTTATTGAAAAGTGCATATTTGGAAAAATAAACCCAAATCCACTAATAAATTAATGTTTCTTTTTGCCAAACAAGTACTTTAGAGACCATTCTTGATCAATAAACTCCAATTACCAGGAGAGCTCCAAAATATGCAAGTGCAATTTTATGAGATCTACACAAACTGTAAACGCCACAAAGCACTAAGCACTAAAGCCACTACTGCAAATCTTCCACAAAATGTCAGGCCTGGAGGCCAAAGCCTCTGTTGCACTGGGCCCAATTCCATAGAGATGCTTAAGCAGAAAATATTGCTTAACCATTTTCTGCTTAGCAGAAATGAGCAGTATACAGTCACAAATTGTACACGTGACATGGTAGTTTGGCTGGTAACCTTATTCTGGTAAGCATAATTTTGTTGTGCTTAGGTACTTGTTGTGCTTAAGCAGCTCCATAAAATTGGGCCCTGGTCTTGGCATTGGTGCCTCCTTCAAAAGTTTCCCATAGAGTTTTTAAATGTTCAGTGGAAGTGCTCTTTGCAAATAGAAAATGGCCCCGCCCTCTCATACTAAAATTGGAGGCGTGAGAGAGTCTGTAAATGTTTAAATTGTAACAGTAACACCTTGTATAAAATAAATATAAGGCAAAATAAATTCAAAAAAACAAGTTTAGTTTTTTCGTTTTTTGGGGTTTTTTTTTCAAAACGGCCGCCCGACTTATTTTTCAAGACAACCGGCCGGGCTATTTTCAAAATGGTTGCCAGATTTTTTTTTCTGTGTGCTATTTCGGTGTGCTAAAGTCTAAAAATGAGATCATGTTTATATTAAAATTTGTTTTTTCGTCAGAGATCGTTAAAATGTATATTTTTGTTTTGAAAAACAAAAAAGGAGGCGGCCTCTTAAAAGGAAGTGGGCGGGGACGCTAAACATGTTATTTTTTTATTTGGCCTAAGCATGGAGCTTCATCTTTATAATAATAATAACAACGACAATAGCAACAAAACAAAAACAACATCAACAACAGTAATCCTTATGTGCTGTAGTCATGCCTCTTGTATATGAGGGCATCTCTGCCAGCCATACACATTGATCCATGATCACAGCTTCAAAAGTGTTTATATTTTCCGTACACGTGAGAACCAGCGCACAACTCTACTCAACCAAACAGAGCCAAGGTGGTGAGAGGCGAGTGTTTTACGCACTAGCCAACCATGCTACCCGAGGAAATTGTAATCCATTTTAAATTTGTATTTTATTTTATTTTATGCAATCACACCTCTTAGTTTTCTATAAATTGTTGTCTTGTTTTGCAGGCACTGTTTAATCTTGCTAGTCTGGTCGAGGAAGGAATCAGCATTGATGATTCCGTTCTAAGTTCACTCCACATTCCAAGTGCCTTAAAGTCCGATACCAATGGACTCGTCAAGTTACTCTACAGGAGGTAGGTTCAAAACATTCTTAAATTGTTATAAAAATTGACTACAGAGAACCTGCAACCATTGGGGAAAATTGTGACAAATCACCACAAGAAAGTCTTCCACAAAGATTAGTAAGTCACCTGGGCCCAATTTCAAGGCTCTGCTTACCGCCGAATTATGGCGCTAATACAATCACCATTCTCCGCTTACTCTGCAAGCGCCGAATTTCTGTGCTAGCTGTGTAAGCGAAGAATGCCTAGTAATGTGGAGTACGCATGCGTGAAATACGCTTCATGTAAGTACGGTATTCCCTGCTTCCGTAAGCGCTGATTCTTTGCTTGCGGTAAGCAGAGCCATGAAATTGGGCCCTGCTCTGTAGCCAGAGGTTGATGATGATGTAGTCACATTATTTCGTCATCTTTTGAACCCTAGGTGTCGTGATAGGGGTAAGGATTCCTACATCCCATGCAGTCTGGCTTTACTACGAATACAACTTATGGAGCTATGGGGAAAACACACACTAGCTGTTCAGGTATGTAAACTCAGTTCCTTAATATTTCATATCTTTGCTGCTTTCAAATGTAGGATATTCTTTGTGGTAACCTGTAGTAGATTATTTTGATAGCGCCCTCTGTTGATTAGTTGTGTTAAGCCAAGTGTTGTTAGTTGATGATGCAGCCGTCTTGTTTTGTATTAAATAGAAGTTATAACCCTTGATCAGATCGACTGTCAAGTGTCAGTATTTGAAGTTATAACATTCTTTTGGTAATTGTCAAAGACCAGTATCCTTTCTTGGTGTATCCCAACATTTGCATAAAATAACAAACCTGTGAAAATTTGGGTTCAATTGGTCATTGAAGTTGCTAACAAATAATGAAAGAAAAAGCACCCTTTTTGCATAAATAGGGTGCTTTTAGATGCCTGAGAAAGACTTCATGCCTGAAGCTTTTCTCAGATTAAAATTTGTTGGTGATAAATTACCTCTTTCTCTAAAACTACATTAATTCAAAGGGTTTCATTTTCAACAATCTTATATAATATCAAAAGCTCTCCAGTGCTTTAATTAATGACCATAAAATCTTACTTGGTAATACCAAGTAAGATTTTACGGTCATTAGATTTTGGAGTAATTACCCAAGGTATACATTCTCTTTAAAGGGTGTGCGCAACATCGGTAAGATTGAGAATATAAAAATTTTCACAGATTTGCAGATAACTTCTATGGTATAAAGATAGTCATGGTGAAAAACTTCCCTTGAACTAGTTTTGCTTGAAATGCTATAGTTTTTAGGAAATGAGTAAAACCATGAGACTTTATCGCGCATGTCCAAATCCCGATGTTTGAATTAAAACTGTGAAAACATATAATTGGGTTTTTCAATGTTTTCTCATGATTCCGAAGATCGATTTAGCTTTAACTTTCACAGGTTTGTTATTTTATGTAGCCTATGTTGGGTCTCATCAAGTGTGGATACTGGTCTTTGACATTGACCAATGTTGTACGTGCTTTTAATTATAAAAATGTGTATTTTACCAACATCAGATTTCAACGGACTGCATTGTTTATACCACAATAAGTTGGTATTCGCAAACAAATTTGTACCCACGGGTGATGTTATTTTGGGGAACTTTTTGGAGCTTCTGGAGTAACTGTGTTCCTATCAAATTACCTTTACAAAGAAACCTGACCATTCTGACTTGACAAAGGAAAGGCATTAACGTTTCTCATAATAAGCACCAGAGTTTGATGACCAGCCTTCTTTTAAATCTAGTTGAGGGCGCCCCACTCAAATGAAGTTTTTTTCATGGTTTTGAGGTGTTTATGAAACATGCACTTTTCTGATATTGAAGTTGTGATTGTTATATCTCCATGCAGGAGAGACTGCTACCAATTTTACAACTTTATGCAGAATTTTAGTACTTATGTTTTAAGACTTTAAGGGATATGTTGCCTTGGATTGGGTGATTTGGGCTCTGAAAAGCATTTGTAACCGTTTGTTATAAAATGCATATATAATGGTTAGAAAGACGTTTTTAAAGTAGAATATTATAATGATCAACACAAATATGCCTCGAAATTGTGGTCCGCCATTTTGTGGAGTCAAAAATTTGACTCTTTTAATTAAAGCATCTTTCTAACCATATGCATTTCATAACAAACGGTTTCAAACGCTTTTCATAGACCAACTCGCCCAATCCAAGGCAACGTGTCCCTTTAATGTAGGGTGGCTATTAGCAGTCTAGTGCACTTGGCTCAAGTTGTGGTGTTTTCAGAGTGTGGGTTTGAGTCCCAGTCCTGACATTTGTGTCCTTTAAGCAAGACACTCGACCATTATTGCTTTGTCCTTTGGATGGAACATGAAGCCGTAGGTTCAGTGTGTTGTGTAAGACCATAAAAGAACCCAGTTCACTTTAATGAGAAGCGGTTTGCTTCGGTATTTCTGGCATGGTTGGCTGCAGGGTCCTATGTCATTGCACTGCTTGTATGTACCATGCAATTTTGCGCTTATGGCCCATAGAATCACATGTTTTACAGGCTGTCGTTAGCACAGAGCTCTGTGGTAGGCTGTTTGATGAACTGGGCCCAGCAGATCGCTCCGCATCACGGTGTAAACCCTGTACAACAATGTCATTTTTTTACCACGTCTCCTTTTTTGTCTTTCTTTTTTATACAGTTATCCAGTGCCTTGATGCTTTGCCTTCTCACTCTGTACAGCATCACAATAGCTCTCCATCATACCAGGTGGTATTGCAACCCCTCACAGGGTCAAAGTTCAGAGGGCTAAAAGGTCGTACAAAGGTCAGAGGATTGAGGGCTGTCAGAGCAACGTGGCCCATTTAGTCGCAGATTCATTTACGCTTGTATTCCAGTTTCCAGTGATGGAGCCAGTGTTTGCGGGGCAAAATTATGGCCAACTTCTTTTTGATGACATCAGAACATCAATTGCTACCTAGCAACGCCCCTCCCCCAGAAACTGACTCTCTTGCTCCGCCCCTGGCTTATCACTCAGAGATTAGTTTTTCGTAGAGGATCAGGGATGTTTCTTTGTAAAGTAATAAAACTATCAGTCTTCTGCATTACCCCTCCCACTATTTGACCATTCAATATCATCGATTATGGTTTAGAACGATAAACTATGGATATGATAGTCATGTGGTGAATGCATCTGTTTAGTACATAGTCAACCCTCCTACTGTCTGATAATTCATTATCATCGATTGTGGTTTACAATTATATGTAAACTATGCCATCTTGCAGTATGATACCATGTAGTGAATGCATCTACACAGTACACTGTCAACCCTCGTACTGTCTGACCATTCAATATCATCCACTGTGGTTTTGAATGATAGGTTAACTATGCCAGCGTGCAAAATGATATCATGTAGTGAATGCATCTACACAGTACACACATGGACACAGTTAGTTATGTGCACAGGTGTGCCAACTAACACAACCCATGCAGTCGCATTGTTTGGAATGTTTTACCAACTTACTGGCAGATGTTATTGTTTCATCTATAAATGTACAGACCTTTCGCAAAGTCAGATCTGAAGTCAAAATTGGAAATGGTGGAAACAGCGCCACAATCTTTGAAACTTATCACAAGATCTTAAAACGTACCTACAAAATAAACAGCATCTAGCATCTTATAGAACTTGCATTTTAATCTTTTTACATTCATCATCAAAGCACTTTGGTAACAGTCTTTACATTTTAAACAAAATATTTAAAACAAAGATTTAATAATAAGTTTTAAAATATTACTTTTGTCTTTCATTACACTCTAAGATTACCTTGAATTATGATTTGTAAATATGTGTAAAAATGGTTCTTTATGATTCCGGCATGTTCTGTAAGTCTTTCTTTTTATCTGGATGATCTTTTTTCTACTGTTTTTATGTGAAAGTTTGATCAAAACTGGAAATTTTTCAGGAACTTGTAATTATCTTGTTGGGATAACTTTTATGCCTCATGTTATCTGTTTCTTTTAGCATTATGTATTTTATTATGTGCAATATTGTTTGTGCCTGATGATAGTTCATAGTACCTCAAAATTGCATGCTTCAATATCCCCACGCGCGCAACAAGGTACCGGTAACCCCTGCCACACCTCCCTGTCATTGTATTTGTATGTATGGTGGACCATAGCCCTGGTAGGCCGTCAGTCAGTGCCAATGCACTGACGTCCTGGGTATAAAGATCCTGTACAATGCGAACAAAATTTTGAGTACAATTTGTTCATATTTGTACCTAATTTGAGAAGCTGAAACTCCATTTATTTATTCTTGGTGCCCTTAACTACACTTTTGATGAGTTCAAAAACTAACAAATACATCCATGGACGACATTATTTCCGAAAATAAGTCCGAGTTGTGCATTGGCGATGTGACTCCGTCGTGTTGCCGCCCGGAAGAAAAACCGTTGAGTGTTACGGGTTAGACAGCGCCCTCTTTTGTGGAATTGGTTCCATGTCAGTTGAGGTTGTCACATCGCCAGTGCACAACTCGGACTTATTTTCAGAAAATAATGTCATCCAAGGATAAAATTTACAATTCTGAATAGAGCAGGCGTAAAGTTCAGGACACAAGGAATATGTGGTTCAAGTTTCAGCTTCCTCAAAAAGGTAAAAATATTGGAAAAATATGTTATACAATTTTTCGCAATGGCAGAGGACCTTTATACCCTGGACTCCGTCGCGTTGTATGCAACGGAGGAGTCCAACCTGGGCTAGGTGGACCAGTGCCACATTTTGCCACTGCAGAAATTGAGCAAGGTTAATAATTGAGAACCTTATCTCTTCCATTGCAATTGAGCACAGCTTGTGGCTTCTCCAATTTACCACTCTCACTGAAGCACTTTGGGCAATAGCTCTATTCTCTACATCAGCATGTATGTGCATGAAAATGTCACTGTTGTGACAAAGTGGGTATGGGTTGGATGTCTTGAGAAACAAACTTATAGTAAGAGGGTTAATTAATCAATCAATTGACAAATTAATGATCCAGCTAAACAACAGAACAACCAGTGATCCATCGATCGGTTCAATCGATTATGCCAGACAACCAAATCAGTAAACCAAGTCAATCAATCAATAATATTAATCGACTGTGTGATCAATGGACCTTAATCCCAAGCCCCTCTTGCCCACAGGCATCCTTTTTCCTCCACTATTCTCCACTAATGGCATGCCCTTAATCTAATTTTTGAAAGGGCAAGGCCAGTTTTATTTTGCAAAAGGCTCTTCCATTGTCGAAAGTGTCAGAACTTTTGAAGGGGCGCCAAGATCAGGGGCAACAGAGGCTGTGGCCGCCATGGCCTTTGTGTAATTCCAGGCTTGCTATTATCACACAACACCAATGTTCGGACTTTGATAAGATTGGTATGCCTGGCTCAGTGATGAGCTTTTGTTTGGGGGAGCCTACAGTCCTCCATTCTCCACTATACTCCACTCTATATGGTCACACAACACCAACGTATTTAGACTTGGATAAGATTGGTTTGCTAGGCCTGGGGTCGATTTCACAAAGCACTAAGATTCATCTTAAGATGAGTTATCAGTATTACCATAGTGATTTGTATTGTGACATCACTCTTTGCTAAGCAACTGTGATGGATTTGCAGTTACGATCAATCTTAACTCTTTGTGAAATCGAGCCCTGGTAAAGCAATTCTTACCTGAGCATAGGGTCCTAAATCCTTCACTCTCCTCCACTCTATAGTCACACAACACAATATTGGACTTCGGATGGAATTGGTATGCCTGGCCCAGTGATAAGCAATTGTTATTTGAGCCTACGTCCTCAATTCCCCACAATCAGACAACAACCTGAAGAGGATTTGGGATAATATGGTAGGGTTGTATGCATCAGTTGATTTATCGATCTATTGTTTTATTTGTAAAAGTTAGTAGTAGTTCATGCCCGATAGGCCCTAATAATACAGTTTATTTGAAATTTTGTTTTTATGCTTTACTTTTGTTTTGATTTAAAGCACAACAACAAGATCACGATAGTCTTCCAAAACTTTGTCTTGAGCAGGAATTAAATATTTTTAAAGTGGTTTTAGTTTACTTATACTTAACTTTTATTAATGCAATAAATAGTTAATGATGGCCTGACATTTCGATCCTAGCAGAATCTTTCTCGAGAAAGACTCTGCAAGGGACAAAACGTCAGGCTACTATGTATTGCATTTATACCAAAGGTCATTTTGGTTGGTAAACAAGAAAACCAAGAAAACCAAGAAGTACGTTTCTGTTAAACGAGAAATTCATCCTTCCAAGTGACCACGTACAAATTTGAATTCCACAGACTAGAGATTGTTGCTATGTCACAATCACATGATATTCGGGCAAGTTTTTTCGCTGTTACATGCGAGAGCACCTAATTCCAATTGAATGTGTATGTCACAATGGTACCAGGGTTGCATCTGGAGGTTGCTATACAAAACCTTCCCGAACCATGTGACGCAGCAATACTATAGCGTTGACCGGGGGTTGCGCTGCACACAGCTTTAAATGCCACAAGAACACAATTTACTGGCTTTTCTGTCCCTTGTTCCGGAGCTTTTATTTACTCAACAAGTCCTGACTTTTACACGAAGAAGAAGGCCCAGTGCTTCCACTCCCCAAAATTGAATTTCCTTAGATTGACATAATTTTTTCCTTAGATTAAAAGAAATTTCCTTAGAGTTTTGGGAGGATTTCCTTAAAATTTCCTTAGATAAAATAACTTAAACTATTGATGGTAATTGATGAAAATTGTCATAGTATACCAGTCCCAATTTTAGTCAAACAGCAATGAACAAACAACACAACGTACAATGTACAGTATGCAAAATCTACGACGTGCAAACCACACACACAGTCATCATGTGGTCGGTAGTAGTGTGGATGCGCGACCCCGCCGCATATCGGGCTCAGCCTACGATGCAATCGAAACCAGACTAATTACTTGGGGGCGCCAGGCGCAGCTAGCAGTGGAGCGATGCTTTTAGTACGCACCGACCGGGTTCTAATTCTATGGTACGCGCTGTAAGCAACCAACCTCGTTCCCAGCCGTGATCGATCTCACTGCGCCATTTTTCGCTGATATGAACCCTAAAAATGGCCAGTTTTCATGTTTTATTGTATTTTTTTTGTATGATTTGCTTTTATTCTCAAATTTCTTTAAATTTTTCTTAAAATTTTGAAATTTCCTTAAAATTTCCTTAGATTTTTGAAATTTCCTTAAATTTCCTTAGATTTTTTGTTTCCTTAGAAATTTCCTTAGGACGTTAAAATTTCCTTAAAATAAGGAAATTTCCTTAGAAGTGGAAACGCTGAGAAGGCCGAAGCCAGAGGACGCCCTCTCTGGCGAGCTGGTTTCCCCGATCGACCGGCAGGGGCAACCAGCGGAGTCGTGCTGGCGCCCCCTACCGATAGATCAGGTTGCCGCTACAATCTTTAGTCTGGGTTATGTTGTAAATCTCACTTGTGTGGCCAAGCTGTTGGCCACACAAGTGGGGCTAGGTTATGTTGGTGTTCACTTGTGCAAAGTGCATGCTAAATCAAGCTTTTATGTCAAACTATACTCTTTGAAAAAGAATCTAATATTTAGCTTCGAGTGTTACTACTCGGTAAAGAATTCGCTGATTTATGTTATCGACAAATCAGGTATTTGAGTTTGTTGATTTAGAGCTAAAAATTCAATAGTGTAAAAAAACGCGAATAAAATATGATGACCTCTCTGGTAGGCTAGTCTTCCATCTCAAATGAATTTGCTTTGGTCCGAAAAAATATTTGAGGAGCTTAATAGTCGGTTGTTGTAAGATGTATTTAATGCTTAAGTTTTTAACATTTGACATTTACTCATGTGCGTCGTTGTTCTTGTAAAACGTATGCAGTTTTGGCGTACCCATCTAAAAATAACGAATAATATTGTTCGGAATTACTCGCGAGAGGGCGGGTGAGCATGCTGGGCGTCTAAGGCCCTTTTCGGCTTGGAACCGTCCGCCTGTTTAAAGCCACGTATTATTATTAAGGAAAGTGCGCCTTTCTAAAAAATAACTTACGGCGCATAAGACCAAGCAATGGTTTCTAAAAGGGCCAACGGCACTTCTATCCATATGTATTCCGTGCGTGACGTCACTCATTGCAAATTGTAGTGACGTGTTCCCAGATAAGAACATAATATGCAATTGGGCAACTGATTTTGATTTTGATCTTGATCTTGATCTTGATATTTTGTCAGCACAAATCGCCTCAGATGTAGCTGTTGACGTACAGTCCCACATGCATCGCTAAATTTTGCACTTTTCTAGCATGATCTTAAACGCTGGGACATCTTGGGCCATTTTTTGCTTCAGGTGGTAATTTTGATTGAGCAATCTGGCCTAGAATTTGCATGCTTTTTGTTCAACAAATATCTTGTCTTTGGCCATGAAAACTACCACGTTCACAGCAATATTTATTAAGTTTCAGTCGGGCGTGTTTCATTGACGAATTAGGAATCCGTAAATGTGCGTAGAAAGAGTCTTACGTCGTGCACAATAATAATAACAATAATAATACTCGGTTCTTATAATAGCGCTTTTTATCATATCCCTAGGGGCGTATCAAAGCGTTCAGTATTTTTCCTGCAAGGTATGTGGAGCTACGTTTATGGGACCTTTTTCCTTTATAGCACCATGTAGTGGTTTACAGGGTGCTGTGGCGCAATGTTCTGCCAATCAAACCAGGAACACCGGGGCGAACCCCTTTTCTTTACGATAAGTACACTGGGTTCTTTTACGTGCATTACACAACACACGGGACCAACGGCTTTACGTCCCGTCCGATCGCGAAGGAATACATAGTCTCTTTTGTCAAATACTCATGAATAATTGTTTTAAAAAATATATAAAATTGGTTCAGTAATTTACTTTTATACGGCAGGAAGTAAAACTACCTCCTAAGATAACGAGGGTTATCCGAACCAAAAAAGTGGTTCGGATAACCCACGTGACCTTCAATTTTTGAAAAATGCGTAAAAACGGCCAAAATTTGATGGTTTCTTTACTCAACTGTTCTTCTCCATTCCTGGAAGACCTTTAGAGTCATGTTTTAGTGTATGTTGTAGCCTAAATAGCCCAAAGAAGCCGGTGTGTGTGTCACGACTGTATTATATCAACACTAGAGGGCGATATTCCCACAACCCTTGTTGCCCAGCCATGAGTAATAGTCAGATGAATAAACGTGTACTGGAACTTGAAGTTATACTCTGTGAAGTTATCCACTCATCTTCAACGACCAGGGCTCATACCCACACCCTGCTGATCGAAAACACCAGAGCTTGTGTCCGGTGTTCTTATCCGCCGCTCGGCCACGACACGCCGAAGTACTGGCTGCCCTAGCCTCTTTGGACCGGTTTTAATTCAATACACTTAGGCCCTATCTTTATGCATTTTGCAAAGTTGTCGTTTTCTGGGTTCTTCCGCTGTTATTTTGTGTGCTTTTAAATTGTCGTTAATGTTATTTTTTCAGGTCCATTTTACAATATTATTCAGAATTATTATATTAAGTTTTCCCGGACATTTTCAGCAATAAATAAATCGATCAACTTAATATCCGGCTTCTCATTCAATTTCGTTTGAAAACGAATGCACCGTTTATATCAATTATCAGCTTTCAACAGTCAAAGTGAGTAATTCCATTTCAACAGTTTGGTATTCACTCAGTGGTTAAATTTAACCATTCAATACAAAATCATTAGATTGCAAAGATCATTAAATTCCAATCGATTGTAATTGGTATGGTCAACTGAAGAATGGTGAAATGTAGTCTTGAATGCCTATAAATGAAATAGAATAACTGAAACGAACCCGAATGAGAAGAACGAAATCATGATTGTGTTCACGAAAACAAAATTGAATGCAAAAAACCTAATTTTTTTTACACAACCCCTTCAAGCAATAAGGGCAGTTTTTCCTTTTTCCTTACATGGCGAAATATTAGACGACTGAAATTAGTAACAGGACTCGATTATCGGCTGTGCGCAGCTTTTTATTTCAACCTCATTTTTTTCTTTATCGCGATATCTGAATTGCCATGGGTGTGAATGTTCGAGACTGAACGGAAATCCGTTATTTGTGTTGCCTCCTCGGAACATAGTGATTCAGGATATAGTCCACTGTGAATTGCTATTAATAGGGCCCATGTATTATAGTTTAACCTTTTCTAATACACACAACCTTTATGGGTTTTTTTCTCACTTTGATCACAATTTACCATTATTTGACGAAACTTCAAGTTGTTCGGTTTCAATAATAGTCTCGAGGCACGGCCCAAGCTCAGGGCCCAATTTCAGAGAGCTGCTTAAGCAGAAAATTTTGCTTAACAATTGTCTGCTAAGCAGAAAGGAGCAGGATACCAGTCACAAATTGTACATGAGACATGGTAGTTTGGCTGGTAACCTAGTTCTGGTAAGCGAAATTTTCTTGTGCTTAGCTACTTTTTGTGCTTAAGCAGTTCTATGAAATTGGGCCCAGGTCAAAGTGCTGATGGCTGGTATGGTCCCAACTGGCACTACTGTCCGTAAAGGAAATACATATTGTTTGTTTGTTTGTTTTTAATGTACCAACTTTAGCTAAACATTTCAATTATAATAAAATATTTAAAAAAACGTTAAATGGACGATTTTTTTAGTTAAAGGGACACGTTGCCTTGGATCGGGCGAGTTGGTCTATAAAAAGCGTTTGTAACCATTTGTTATAAAATCATATGGATAGAAAGATGTTTTAAAAGTAGAATACAATGATCCACACAAATATGCCTCGAAATCGCGTGGTTTTCCTTTTACGTCGTGAACTAACATATACGGTCGGCCATTTTGTGGAGTCAAATTTTTGACTCCACTAAATGGCCGACCGTGTTAGTCCGCAAAGTAAAAAGAAAACCACGCAATTTCGAGGCATATTTGTGTGGATCATTAAAACATCTTTCTAAACATATGCATTTTATAACAAACGGTTACAAACGCTTTTTATAGACCAACTCGCCCGATCCAAGGCAACGTGTCCCTTTAAGCTGAATATAGCTTTCAATATTAGGTCCATTTTCCAAGGAGTCCGACCGTCCAGGAGTGAAAAAGGGACTCCCAAACACATGTTTATCTCTCACGATGGGAACTCAGGCGATGTTGTCAATCCATGCGGCCCCCTGCCGCCTCGTTGGGATGGGATCGGGGAGTTCGATCGCCGGTCGGCTGACGATAAAGCGAAATGAGTATTCGCTTCGTCAACGGTATAATTAACCGGTTAGTGCGGTATCGACTCCGGTGCTGTTAAATCGTTGTTTCTAATCTAGTTTGACTCGGCCCACATTAGTTCTAAAAGATAAAGACGTTTTCACTATCTTGTAGTCCATTAATTAAAATATTTGCTTGAAATAGTTTCATGAATTTTTTCCCCTCATGTTTTTTGGAATGATATTAATTTTTGCTGTCTTGTTTTTTTTAAAGGTGGGTTTTTGCTCCCATTTTATTGAATATTCAATACTTTATGTTATTGTTAATTTTGTTAATATTTGTATGGTAAATGTAAAAATATTTCAGAATTTTTTAAATGTAGTTTTTGGTGTGTTTTTCTCCCCATATCTCCCCCTCTCCTCTCTCTCTTTCCCCTCCTTTGGGCGGGGCATATTTCGTGATAATTAGTCGTCAAGAAAACAAAGTTATGACCAATGGTTGAAAGATCCCATTGCGATGACAAGTTCTCCAAAAGGAAAGGGTTGGAACCTTAATAATTATCAGGTCACCAAAGACAGCCATCACAACACTCGAAAATAATTGCCAAAAGTCGGCGTGACCTGAGCGGCTATAACTGACGATCTTCGTATGATTGGTGACAGTTCATTATGGTTCCCCCTAGACTTGAATTCGAGTCGTTAGTAATTGACCGTTTACTCATCTCAGACGGCAGTTGTAACTTGTATCACTGCAAAAACTACTTGATTTTAAGTCTGTTCAGATAATTGCCAACATGATTTTATTGTTGATATCGAAATAAGCTCCCATAACTTTGAAATCAAGTCGTTAGCGTTAACTTTATAGTCGTCTCAGAAGGAATAGTTGGAATTCCAGCAAGAAAAACGACTTGATTGTAAGTCTATGCTCAACTGACTTGCAGGTGAAAAGCGGAAGTTTCTCTCAGCACGGTTTGTCAATTGGATTAAATACCGATATAGCATTTCCCATTGGTAAAGTCAACTCTCTACTGGGGGTCTTGTTCCACATGGTGTTTCAGCTCAGTAACGAAAGAGTCGACAAATTGAATCGGCGTGTGTCTATTAAAAATAGACGACTTTAAGGGTTGGTACAATATCTTTGTTGCTGCTGCTGTTGTTGCAGTTGATGTTTGCTGTTGCTGCTGTTGCTGTTGTTGTTGCTGCTGCTGCTGCTGCTGCTGCTGTTGTTGTTGTTGTTGTTGTTGTTGTTGTTGTTGTTGTTGTTGTTGTTGTTGTTGTTGTTGTTGTTGTTGTTGTTGTTGTTGTTGTTGTTGTTGCTGTTGCTGCTGCTGCTGCTGCTGCGCTGTTGCTGTTGCTGTTGCTGCTGCTGTTGCTGTTGCTGTTGTTGTTGCTGTTTCTGTTGTTGTTGTTGCTGCTGCTGCTGCTGCTGCTGCTATAGCTGTTGCTGCTGCTGCTGCTGTTGCTGTTGCTGCTGCTGCTGCTGCTGCTGTTGCTCAAATTTTGGCTCAAGTGGTCATCAAAGTTACAAGAAAACGATGGAAGAAAAAACATCCTAATTGCATAGAATTGTGTGCTTTCAGATGCCTGAGACTGAAGTATTTCTTACCAAACTTTTGGTCGGAAAATTACCTCTTCCTCTAAAACTACATAACTTTAAAGGTGTCGTTTCTAACATGGTTTTATATTATCAACAGCTCTCCAGTGCTCTTTACAAAGTAAGGCCTAAGTTTTTAGCATCAATAAGGTGTAGGCCTACCCTCCCTTTAAACATTTGGGGGGGGGGGGGGGGGGGGTCACATACTCTCACAATTTTCGCTGCTCCGCCAAAGTGTATGGGGGTTACTTAGTCACATCCCTTTAGGCGTGTCGTTTTTTCTTTTTTTTCAAATTAAAAATGATTTAGTTTTTACACTTTTAATAACTTTTAAACAACTTGCTCTTCAAATAGTGAAGGTATTATTCACTTTTTGATTGTTGCATTTCATGATTACTTAAAAAGGGACGTATTGGTTGCCGGACCCCCCCCCCCCCCCCCCCCCCCCCCCCCCCCCATCCTCCCTCCCACCCAATCGCCACCTACCCAAAAGGACCCTTTGCTATTATTTTACTCAATAGTAAACCCAGAATTATTTTTCGATACTGAAGATCCATCAACACAGAGTAATCGATTCTTAGATCATTATCATTGTCTTCACGCACACACAGAGGGTAAGTACGCATGCGTCTTTCATTATTAGCGCAACACCCGAAAGGATCGGTCACACACGGAGTACGTGGAGTTAACAGAAAGACCTTCTGAAAACCGCCATTTTGGCCGTTTTTCCACTCAGCAATGGCGAGAAATTTGTGCCTAGTGTTGATCTCTTTGACAGCAGTGTGTTCTGTCTCGGTTGCAGCATACGTGGAGGTAATAATTTTGTTTTATTCTGGCAATTTGTAGCGAGTGTTTTCTGTGCTGTACTGTTGTAGCCGAAACGTCGTGTGTTGTTTGTACGTCTGTCAAAAAGTCTCATATAAATAGACAACATTCGTGACAAGTTTATTCCTTGTTTCTCCATTCTAACATAATAAAATTGATACAGTAGTGAGATATGTCTTTAAAATAACACCATGGCAACATTATACCAGGCTCAGAGTCGTCAAAGTTGTTGTGTTATTCATTTTTGCTTGGTCTAAAATCATTGGGACACACCTCGGTCAAAAAAAAATATAACATTTTCGTGATGTTCAGATTTCGTCAGAGCATATCGGTCGGAGCAGTACGCCTACACACAAAGACTATTTCTTTGAGCACAGATTTAACAAGAATATCAAAATAATCAATTGAGACTTATTTTCCATTCACTTCAGTTTATTACAAATTTTTTTAAACATTACTATTTACTAAAATGATTGTTTTATTAAAAACAATTACTTTGGTGGTAGAACTACAAGAAGAAGAAAGACGCTGTATGATCTGATCTGACTGACAAGGTTGGCATTTTTTTCATGTGATGTTTTGACCAAAAACATTCTTACAGTTGTGTGTAGGAAACAAAAAGCTATATTTTGTCATCATTAGTAAAATATAAAATATAAAATATAAAATATGCAAAATATTATTTTCCTATTTGATAGGTAATTCATGCTTTTGCTGGAATGTGTGTGTTTCATCATCATGTAAATTTTGGATTGGATTACCCTACTTGGTTACAGTGGCCGTTGATAAATGTTGTGCTAATTTGTTGTGTATTTTTTTCATTCATAATTTTTTCTGCATTGTTGTCTGTTGCAAAACTCACAAGAGAGCTAAAAAATCTAAAAATAAGAGATCTAAAAATAAAATATCTGCTTTATTTGAGACATTACTTTGTTCTTCATTGTACATGTATACCTATCATGTAAAAGTATAAATTTGGGTTGGGTGGGTAGGTAAACACAATTTTGAACAAAGAATTGACATTTTTTTAAACATTGAATGGCCCAGAAGCGTAACATGTGTCATGAGGTTTTTTCAAGTCCACATTTCACAAATTAAAATTGACACAAATGTCAGAATCTCCCGGTGAAAGATTTGTCCCTGTTGAGTTAATAGTTCAGGATGTTGTAATTTTGCTTCAATACTGTATTTGAGTGAAGTATCTGGTTTTTGGGGGGCAACTGATACACGTGTAGCTTACTACTAAATCTGCATATTACTGTACAACTCTGTGTTCGTCGTTCAGTTGGAGAAAATAAGGACAGCCATAAAAGTGAAAAATCATCGTTTCAGTCATGAATGTTTAATACAAAATTTGTGTTTTACACTTAAAAGCAATCTTTCAATACATGTGAATTACGGCAGATACTCCCCTAGTAGATAATTTTATTTTTCAAAATCAGAAAGAAAACCATTTAGAATGCCCAAGATTACACAGCTTTTCAAACCAAAGATATACACCAAGTAGAAAATGTTCTGAAGATGTTGTTTCAATTCAGCGTGTTTTGACCAAACTTCAAAAAATTTGGTCCAAAATGCCCGCACAGTTTTGAAAACAACCTGGTGAGAACTCTGATGGGGCTTGTCAAATCTGGGAAACTATTTATTTACTGACTGGATATTAATATAGTTATTGATAGGCCCCCCCTATGACGTTTGTTTTAAAAACAAGAATTTGCCAAGAATCCTGCAATGTGGTACGAACGAACAACAAATCACGTGTGAATTTGTGTTCGGAGTAGTGCAACAAGCTCTCCTCAAGAATTTAAGGAGATTGGTTTAAAGCTCTCCTTGTTCCTTTAAATGAAATACTGTCGGATCCGGTGAAATTTTCTGAGTACATATTTCTGTACTTTGAAAAAAGTTTGGGTTTTCAACAAGATTTATTCTTTTAATAAACTTTACTTTTGTGATGTACTTTTCGATCTGCCCATAAGGGTTGGACTAGTGCATTTATGTATTTCTTCTTGAAAATTTGTTTTCATAAACTATAAATTTTGTACTCTGAGTGTTGTTGAGTTAATATAAAGCAACAACCCAAGTAATCCGTTCCATTGAAGGAAAACGAAAACATTGGACCGGAAATCTGGATGAAAGGCTATTGAGAAACTAGATAAAAATAGTGTTTACCCACATGCTAACTTGTCACGTAAACAGAATTTGACAGTGTCATACATTGCAAAATACCCCCAAATGAAATCTGTGACTGCAAGTCCTGCAACTGCCGGGTACATAAACACAATTGTAAAAGTTGGGTGTGATCATTTTGGGTAAATCCTTCATGACCCGTTTCATTACTATACATTTGCTTGCAGGCTTACTTACCCCATTTCTCTAAATTGTCTGAGTCTAAAGTCTAAACCTCCAGGCTTATTGCCATTTAACTTTACAAAAATAATCCTGTGAAAGTAATTTTTGCTGCCAAAATCTCTACACATCTTAAAACCTGTTCATGTTTTGTTGTGGAGCTATGTACTTAACGGTAATTCTGAAGTATCAATAGAGGCAATATATTATTTTTGGGGGGGGGGGGGGGAATCTAGGGAGGTAATTTTTGAAACATCAACAGCCAGAAGTGGTCTAAAAACCCAAGGTCTGAGCTCATACAATTATAATCCAAAACAACTTTCTAAGGAGTGTTTTTATAGGAATTTCTAACTGTAATCGAAAAAAGAACGATTTTCTTTGACATTTAAAAAAATTGGCAGGGTCTGACAAATGTTTTAAAACATTAAGAACACACCCACATTCAACCACAACCCACCACATAATATTTCTTGACATTTGTATGGTGGATGTTGGCCAGTTTGAAATTGTTCATGGAAAGAAGGAAATTTGAATCATTGGTTCACACTGCACCCACTCTTGCCCCTATAGTATGCCCAAATGTTGTTCATGTTTATCAAACTGGTCCTTTGTCATTTTTGTGTAATCCCCTAGAGGATCAATCAAGATCATCTCATCTAAACCAAGCCACATTCTTAATCCCCTTACCCAATATCTCAGCTTAAATCCTAAATAATCCCCAACCAGCCACACAAAAAAGCACACCTGTTATCACATGAGGCAACAATAGAGACCTTACTCCTTTTGTGATGCCTAAAGTGTGGCCATGGTGAACCCCATCAAAGTTCAGACTTCAAAAGTGTTGAAGCAAACAGTGGGTTATTGTTGGACTATTCTAAAGCTTGTTCAGTTTGGTGGATGACTGCACACTGATCAGGGTCACATGGACAAACATAATAAGGTCATCGTATTCTTTGTTGTATTCTACAGCAATATGGAGTTGATAGATTGATATTTTTATGTGTATTATAATAATAATGTATTAAGCGCATTGGGCTTTCTGTAATGTGCTGTCTAAGCAAGGTGTGTTGTTGTTGTTTTGTGTGGAGGAATTGTTGTGTGACTCAATTTCTCACTGTTATGTTTACTCGAGTTTGGGGAAAGTAGACCATAGTGATTGGTTATTGTAGGATGTCATCATACTGTAAACTCAATGCATCTGAAGTACGTTAGGATCATGGTGGAAACTATCCAAATTCTACACTTTAAAACCCTAACAATCCCTAACCCTACAAATTCAAACAGGGCAAAGTGTTTAATTTTGTTAGGTTAAGTACAGTGAAGTTAGGATTGGGTGTTTGATTCTGTGGGATTGTGTATCTCAATTTTTCTCTGGCCCCGTACGTCACAGTTACATTAATTAGAAAAAAACCTCGTTAATGAAGATTTTTAAACTTGTTAATTATTTTCAATAAACCAGCATTTAAGTACATGTTACAAATAGCATAACAGACTCAAATATTTGTCTTCTTTGCTTCAACTAGAAACATTTAAGTCTCTGATTGTCCCGTACGTCACAATGTCAAATAGCTTGGACCTGGCCATGTACATGTACATGGACCACCACAGCCAGAGTCGGAAGAGTTTGGGGGTACCACCAGTTTGATGTTGAGTTACCGTGGTGTTGAATTTTGTTAGAGTGAGGAAGGATCCTAGAACATGTAAATCACTCAATTGGAGTGATTGAAGTGAGTGTTTTGATAGAACAGTTCAACCAGCAAAAATTGCAACCACTTTTAACCTTTGTTGCCCCTGGTCTTGGCCTTGGTGCCCATTCAGAAGTTTCCCAATGGAAGAACCTTTTGCATTGATAAAATTAAAATTGCATTCAAAGATGAAATTCCAGGCCTGACATAATACCTATGAAAGAGATGAGCAAAACTTGGCAGAACTTGTTTTTATTTAATTAAAAAAAAAATGATTTGGGGGCAGGAGGTTTATTTTCACAGATGTCCATACTAAAGTTAACCCTAACCTTTCACCATACCACACAGTGTTATATGCCCAGTCCAACACCATACAACACTTGTCAATGTGAGTGGCTTGCCCCATGCAACAAGATCCATATTTTAGCATAAGAATTCAGATTTAAATATAATTACCCATCCTTTATACTTACCCATCCTTTGTAATACTGTAGTCCAATAAGCTATATTTGTTTACAATGCAAGACTCAACTATGTACCATACCATACAACCATTGTATGCACTGACCCAGTGACCCCACACAATCTTCAAGACAAAAGTTGTTTTTTAACTTCCCTAACCAACATTATCCAACACAGTTATACTGCTGTACACTATGGTTCAATTCCCTATGCAACAACACTCACACACACATGAGAGGAAACCATAAAATTCCCTGTGCAACATAGTACAACACAGGTTCAGAACTGTTGGATCTTGTTGTGTAGGGCAAGGTTAGGGTTAATATGAGAATTACTTGTAATTATAAAATATAATAATACTAAAATAATAATACTATTGAACAACAAAAATAAATAGGCCCCTGTATACATAACATGTACATGTAAATATCACTGTACCAATCTGTAGACAACCAAAACAAATTAAATTTGGCTCTTTAAAAAAAAATTTAAAAAAATGGCAATTAGTGCACAATGTAATGTGGTACTCTAACAGGCACAATACAAAACCTTTTGGAATTTGTATTAATTTTTGTTCTGGCAAGTAATTAATTGTTTGTGTAGAATATGTACTGTATACTGAATGCCTAGTGATGCATGATTTCGTGATCTGCTAATTTATACCAGGCACAGTAATTTTCTTAATATGCTCTCCGGGATCATGGCTCAATAGTTGCCATGACAATTGATATTACTGTTGATTGTAGTCACATGATATTTGGTCTGCTCTATCCAAGGTTGAAATCAACAGAAGTATTATAATATATTACTTTGTGCTGTGTAATACTAATAGACTGTGCAAGTCTCGCGCGTATCCGAACGAGAAAACACGTCAAACGAAGAAAATTTTTATTTCTGAAATCAAATCTTTGTTTTAAATTATATCTCATGACAAAATCTGAACAACAAAAATAAATCATTACAATTTTATGAAATTAGTTTTAGCTTTTAAAAAAAATACGCCAAAGTGTGTTAATTATTATTAAAAACAAATTAAAACTCTGGGACAAGGATGCTTTTTTTATGTTAACTTTTTAGAAACCCCTTACGCAGATTCGTGAAGGTCAAACAGGTTTTAAATTGACCCGTATCGCAGTTTAAAGAGGAATGCTGACGCCTCAACACCATAGACTGCAATGAAAAGGGTTCGCTTTGCAATTACAGCATCTGGCGATTATAATCTAAAACAAGCGTTTACGTAAGTTTTATGATCAGAGGTGAGCACAAAATTCTTAATTTTTTGCAATAACCGGAAGCTAAGGTCAAGTTTAATTCTCGGGTTTTCTTCGTTATATTGTTGAATTGGTTTTACTTTCATATTTTGTTATCACTTAGTATTACATTCCCAACAACATGTATAATTTTCTAGGTCATAAACTACGTTAAACTAAAATAATTGACGAAACAAAATCTCGCCCACGTAAAACTCCATATGGTTGGGACCACTATGGTCCCGGAAGTTCGAATGCGCGCGAGACTTGCACAGTCTATACAATTGTATTTTATTTGCTTGAAAGGTAATATTGTAATACATTGTAGGGATATTTATTTTTATTAGAGAAATGTGGCATATTATACATGTAGATAGTTCCCAGTAGACGCCATCTTTACGGGCAAATCGCATTTTGGCTTGCAGGCGCGTCAAGGCTCGTCAAGGCTCAAATTATTAACGCAGCCGCGTCATTCACTAACCAATCATGCAATGAGTTTGGTGAAATGTGCGCGTGCTGCACGCCGTTCTCACGCGTAACGCACGACTGTGTGTTCCAAATTGCCCGTAAAGATGGCCGACTTACGTCATACTGCAACCTATCTACATGTACATGTATTGTAAACAGTGTGAGGGATTGCAAAATATTTTAAAGCATTCCTCTTGTTCCACATCTGCACTAATTTTGTTAAATTAAAAAAATATATAGTACAATACATGTAGGCAAGCTATTAGCCAGCGATACGTCCGGGCGTCTTTTGGACGCCCTATTTTATTTTTGGACGCCCCGAAAAACTTTCGGACGCCCTTGAAGACGCCCTGTTTTTTGTACATAATTTTAAAAAATTACATCCGAATACCTGAAATTATAAGCAAAACGAACGCAAATCCTAAAATATTACTACCTGCCAGCTGCAGTGAAGGTAATTTTATGCAAGATACAACCAATTTATCTTAAATATACTGATCGCCCATTCATTGTTTACCGACAAAGAGATCAAATTTAACATCAGACAGTGCCCCCGACTAGTGGGAAGGCTTGAACAACCGCAAAGGCTTTAGAAACTACATGTATAGCGGTGAAACGCCACGCAGTAGACAAGTTTACAAAATACATGTACATGTATGTCGACGTAAAAAGCGTTGTGTATGTACATGTCGTGTACCTACCAGGGTTGTGTGTGATAGATCGGCAGCACTCGAGACACACGTGTTGTAGACTTGATTTCAAGTCTGAGATAAGGGTTATTTTTCTGCATCAGCCACACAAAATCCCCCCGCAGATTGGCTATCACGCGCTCTAACTCGTAGGTTAAAGACGGAGGTTAATCCACAAGAGGGCACTATTTCAGGCAATGCAGGTAGACTAAAAACCACAAGCACAGACTTGGAACCAAGTCTAGGCACGTCATTCCCGCTCTTTTCTGGCTGCTGCAACCTTTCAGTGCATATTAATGTATGCAGAACATCGCACATGCGCAGTATATGAGTCAAAACGTGCGTGTCTGTTTGTATGTGTGAACCTCCCACCATGAGTATGGGTAATGCAGGTTTAATAAAGAATGCTCACTGCATACCGTAATATTGAAGGACAGTACTTCTTAAATGCTCACCTCCCTCACTATCAAACTATCACTCGTAGTGGAACACTGTAAATGTACATGATGTACATGTACACATGTACATTGAAATGTTAACGATTGTTCCGTATATGTATAATTCGCGGTCTATTTGTAGAATACCGCAACTCGACTCTTGTACGGGGGAAATCAATATGAAAAAGTCGTGACCCCGCCCAAACTTTAAAAATAATAACACTGCGCGAAATACTACGATTCTTAGGGCTGTACGGTGCTGATTTCATTTTTTTAAACCCTTTACCGGCCCAGACCCAAAGCATACGTGGAGTACACAGTAAATGCAATAATAGTTCTGTGGTACATGCTTGCTGAAAATTTACCCCAACAATTTGGACGCCCTGTTTTTCAATCCAGTCAAATTTGGACACCCTATTTTCAAATCCTGGCTAAAAGCTTGCATGTAGGTCAAGGCATTTTCCATTCCAGCAGGGATGCTATGCAACCATTTGTTTTTTACATCATTCATGGCTCTACCAGGCCTAGAAGTTCGCAAGACACCGCGAGAATCAAAATGGATTCTCGCTGAAGAATTTCGCGAGAATCCAGGATTCTCGCAATTTTCGGGGAATGGATTCTCGCAGTTTTTGGGGGAGAATCTTTTTTTTTTGCAAATTGTATAAGTATTATTTGCTAAATGTAATGTTGGAAATTAAAGCAAAGTTATGTTTC
Organism: Leptasterias polaris; assembly: GCA_037783415.1. Classification (NCBI taxonomy): domain Eukaryota; kingdom Metazoa; phylum Echinodermata; class Asteroidea; order Forcipulatida; family Asteriidae; genus Leptasterias; species Leptasterias polaris. The sequence continues at coordinate 12,274,831 of JAZGTN010000009.1, forward strand.
AATTCATCCTCTATTTGTTAAGCTGTTTAAGCTTACGTTTGTTTTGCCATCTTGCATCGCGTGCCAAAGAATTTGACAGCAGACTTGAACCTCAGCTCTCGATCATCAACAACAACCGGCGGCATGTAATTCGTGAAATCACCACATGTCATGCTAAGTTTTAGGTCAATCTGTTTTTATTCTGTCCGCAGATTGGTTGATAGCGCGAAAGTTCCCGTTTTGGAGCCGTCTTCCTTGACTGTTAGCGTTGTTACCAAGTACAGCGATGTACGCTTGCTTGGATTTTCCACAAAATGTTTTGAGAATCATATATTTGTCATAAAAGTTCACTATTTGGTTATACATGTACATTATCATTATTCAATGTTTCCAGATTTTTATAGAATAAACTGGAGTCCAGAAAAGGAAACGAAAAGAAAAGAAATATTGTGATAATCTTGGGGAATCGACTATCTCGGTACATGGTAACCACGTGTATAAAGCAGATTGATGCCGTGAGCTTACTATCCAGGAAGACTATTGGCTCAAAAACGGGATCTTTCGCGCTATCAACCAATCCGCGGACAGATTAAAACAGATTGACCAGGGGTATGTTTTCGCGGCTGGAACGAATAACTGTTTCGGTCATTGGCCAGTGTTATCGGATGGCCAAAATTCAACCGAAACAGTTATTGGACCGCGAAAATTACCCCTTATGATGGCAACATACGTAAACGGAGTGCGCCGGTGTTATTTAGGACGACTACTCGGCGGCGGTATCGATCGACTCGACGACAGTACCTCCATGCTTTTATTAAGTTTGTAAATAAAACACAAAGAAAATGAGGGGTGAAAAAACTTTGTGTCGGATTAACGGAAAATTGTTAAATGTTTTTTTTTATGGAAAAGTAAAAACATATTCTTGTTGACCCAAATATAAAGCTGAAAAAGTGGTTTTCCCCTTCTGAATGCTGGTAATTTCACGCGAATCTACTCGGATTCGCGGCGTTAATGGCGGGCGCAAATCTTGGCGCGAATCGATTCGCGGATTCGCGTCGGATTTCTAGGCCTGTCTACAGTACATAACTTGTAACAATTGACCCTTCCCACAAAATATGTAAATTGCACATCATGCGTGCGCATTGACACTTTGGATGGCAAAATGATTGAACTTTGCACCTTTTTGTACGGGGATGATTGTTGCGTGACGCAGACGCGTTTGTGTGTCTGCTTAGTGCACATCTACATGGCGTTTGCCAACCAATAGTGTCTGTACGCATGCATGAGTGTAATTAGCATATACTCATGGGAAGGGTCTATTGGCTGTCAAGTAAGGCTGCTGAATCCTTTATTGCTTTTCGGAGCCCTCCCTACTGAATCCTTTGCTGGAAGGTTGTCATGGTTACTTTAGTTTCCCTACAGACAGATCAGCTTGTATTGTGTGTCAAGGTGTGTTGCTTAATTGATTTACTAAACTCTGTAGAAAGTGATACCTTGAGGGTCTACATGTAAAATGTATGAATATTGTAACCAAAATCACCTTTATTATAAAATATTCAATGCACTCCCAAAAGTTACAGAAAACAAAATGCTTTAGTATTTCAGCAACCCCCCCCAACAAAAATATATAAATAAAATAGATTAACAATAAAGAAATAAAATAATTTTTTAAAGAACAATAAATAAATAATAATAAAGTTATTTAACAAGTAAACAATAATATAAAATAAGATTATATATAATTGAAAACATAAATGAAATAATTAATATTACATACATAAATAAATTAAATAATTAAATACATAAATATTTTTCAAATAAACCAATAAATAAAATGAATAAAACATAAATAAATAAGATAAATAAATAAATAAATAAATAAATTATAAATAATGAAAATGTGTAAAGCAAATGTTGCAGTGTTTTCAATCGTGTACACTTGTACATGTACATGTACGTATGCAGGCTTCAAATTTCTGCAGTAAATCTCGGTAAATTTTTGAAAAAGTGAACTTATTGCAGGCATGGTAGGAGGGTTAAGACAAAGACCTCACTGTGGGACTCTTTAAAAAAAAAATCCCAGGAAATTCCTTGGAGATCCATCTAGTGTAAAAAGGACTAAGTTAATGTAAATTGTCGAGCTAGTACATGTATGTATGATATTGAGGTCATGGCTTTCTGTACGGAGCATACTGCTAACTGTTTTGTAAATATTTCCTGCAACATTTCCTTGGAGATCCATCTAGTGTAAAAAGGACTTCACTGTAAATTATCAAGCTAAACAGTATGATATGAGTATTTATGATGAGGCCAAGGCTTTTAGTAGCATGGAGCATATTGCTAACTGTTTTGTAAATATTTCCTGCTCAAATTCCTTGGAGATACATGTACATCTAGTGTGAAAATGACTAATTACTGTAAATTATCATTAAGGCCATGAAGCTTTCTGTATGGAGCATATTTCTACTTCAAGTCTGTATTTAATCTGCAGAGTACTGTACATCTGTCTTGAAGATGTGAATGTGAGGCAGCCGTTCCAGACAGACCATTTTCATGAGCCCCCCCCCCCCCCCATTCCTTTCAGAGAATTCAATATGTTGAAGTGGTTAGTCAGTGGTTGATGATTCAGAATAGGCTCAGCCTGTTTAGTATTTCAGTCCTTCTGTAGCATCTCCAGATTGTTGGGAAAATAAGGGACGATGGGAAATATTGCCAACGCCTAGAGGTTGAGAATTTTAGGATAAAAGAATTCTTAAAATTTGTCAAATTTAAAAATTCATAAACCAGATTGATATTCTTAGATTTTAATCTGATTTCTGGTATTTTCCCCTCAGAAAATTATTAGTTGTTTTTAAATTATTTATTTTGTTATGTAGTTCTTTGGACACTTACAATGTGTACCACTCACAGGTTACGATCAGTAAGGGTGTTGTTTTTCTTCTGGCTGTACACACATGTAAACTGTAATGTACATGTAATTGATTTCCCAAAGTGGGTAAGTTGATTGATAAGGGACTTAAGTTTTACGATGTCAAAAAATATGAGTAAAAAAAGGTTAGGTGATGATAAATTTTTGAAATGGATTAAGTGAAAATACAAGTGTGGTTTAAGTGCCCAGTAAAGTGCAATAGATGGACTAAATAAATCTGATTTACAAGGTTTGATGTACAAACCTGGAATGTCTGACAGGGTCAAACATGTTTTTATACAAGTTCAGTGTGTTAGCTAGCAGAAATCACTGATAAATAGCCTGTAAGCGTAGCTCGGCATGCTTCTTGTGTAGAAAGCTGAAGCACGACCCCTGATCTGATTTTGGATTCTTTAACCCTAACAATCCCTAACCCTACAAATTCAAACAGGGCAAAGTGTTTAATTTTGTTAGGTTAAGTACAGTGAAGTTAGGATTGGGTGTTTGATTCTGTGGGATTGTGTATCCTTGCTGACAAGTAATGGTGTTTGAATTTGATTGAGTGGGTATGGTGGATGTGTGAAATGTACATGTCTGGCATTGCTCTTTCCTCCATGGTCTAATGAGATAGTTGTTGGATTATGTTATGTTGGGTACTGTGTGATTTCACTGATCAAATTTTGCACATGCCAAGTGTACACACTCCAACAAAATCAAACAAAAAAGGCCTGTTGGAGTTTGTTAGGTTGTGTATCGTCCCCCTAAGATTGGGTACAGTTCCCATCTCATGGTAGTTTAAGCTGTTGGAATGTGTTGGGTTAGGGATGAATTCTAGTAAAAACGCTTTGGGAGTTAGGGTTAAATGTCTGCCTGGCGAAATAGAAAAAAAAATGCGGTAATTTTCTCCAGATAAAAAATGAATCTTGCTCTTTGATCACTTCAGGATACTTATTCCCAAAATCTCCTTAGAAATTGCAACTCCAAAGGACAAAGGTTATAAAACGATGGAAGTGCCATCATTTCAATGTCTTGTAAGATCAGGAACCAAGTTTCAGAGTTTTTTTGTCAGTATCAACTCTCACCTCTCTGATTTACAGTCACTGTTGAGTTCTAAACTCAAAACTAATCCAGCAACTTCAGCGTTCTCCCTAGGAAATTTCAAAACTCTGGGGCATTATGGACCCAAAGTTTTGCTCACTTAATGTTTGTACTTGGTGTTTATCTTTGGGTTTAAAAGCACTACTTTGCAATTTGGGGCATCTTAAATGGTGTTATCTTCATGATTTAAGGTTGAACGCCTCCCCCCAAAAAAATATATATATAATAAAAAATTAAAAATAAATGAATAAGTGAAGAAAAAATAATTAATAATGAAACGGAAAGAAACAGAGAAAATTATTATTATTATTATATTATTTATTTTTTCGTACTGCCAAACTTTGCATGTACCGGCACGTAACTCACACGTATCTGCCTATTAATATGCAAGCTTGTGCATCATGGGCAAACCCTTAACTCCAGAAAGCATTTAACATTTGTTTAATTGAATTTTGTTGTAACAGATGCTAAAGCTGCCTTGCTAAGCTCTCTAGCAAAGAATGAAATCCCACACACTAACCAAGCATCATAAACACTCAGTTTTCCCTTTTAGGCACAACAGAGTAATATCAAATGAACAAAAAGTCATGAAATTTAATGCCGTTCAGAGTGTTTTGATATTGCTCGTAAAAAAAGGCTGTCTGTATTTTTTAGACAGCCAGGAACCTTGGACCATGTCATGAGAGGTTCACGTCGTACAAGTCATTCTATCGAAAAGACTGGCTAGTATTTGATGTAGGTTTACATTGCACTCATCCGCTACCCCCTTGAAATGTCTGACGAACCATAGCCCGACTCAAATTCACGTTATTGAATTTCAACCAATGTGTTGCCATGGATGCTCTCCTACATTATAGGGATACCATGAGCATGTTGTTTTTAGAACTTTGAGAAAGACTGTGCTCTGCAAACCTGATACCATTATAATATTTTTGCATTTTAAAAAGTACATGTGATCCTTTTGATCGGTAAGCATTTTGCAATCAGATAATTACATTTAAAGGGAAGGAATACGTTTGGTAATCACTCTTAAAATTAATGGCAATAAAAACTTAGTGGTTAACGCCTACATGTACATTAGCTTTCGATAGTATAAAGCATTTTGAGAAACATTTCAGTTCAAAAATGTGGTTATGTACCGTAATTTCCGGAATATAAACCGCCCGGCGTATAAACCGCAATGCTCCAAAATATGGAAAAAATATTTAGGTGTCAGCGTATAAACCGCGCGGGCGTATAAACCGCGGGCAAAATGTTAAAAAAACTAACCTCAAAACACGGAAGTAAAGTTCGCAAAACTGCGTTTGGGGTGATTTTTTATCTCATGCTATCAGTCCTGAATTATACTTTTTCCATCAACAACCATTTTCAAGAATTCGTGATTTGATGATCGGTTGTGTTGACCATGTTTTGAGCTTCGTTGGCAACAAAATCTTCGTGAATCAACGATCGGTCGACAACGCACACCGAGAAATAGTTGAACTTTGCCCTGCATCGCATCGCATCGCATCGCCCTCTGTTGACAAAAGCTGTTCACGTTTGATTAGACTTATTAGACTGGCGCCAGATGTTCAGGCTATGTGTTGTAGTGAAATAAAAAAATATTAATATAATTAAAAAATGAATACCCATGTACCCTTGCCCCTGAATGAATAATAAAATCCCTTTATTTAAGAACCCACAAGATTTAACAATTAAAAGAACCCTTTATTTAAAATCAATATAAACAGTATGCCAGACCCCCTTCCAAATATTCTGAAAAAAATACAAAAAGATCCCTTTAATCACGAACAAAGTCATCATGAATAATAAAATCCCTTTATTTAAAACCCCACATGATTTAATATTGAAAGAACCCTTTATTTAAAATCACGCCCAAATATTCTAAGACCAGTGATAAAAAGAAACACTGCCCTTCAGAGTTTACACAAGTGTCGCTACTTTGACGGCATAGTTCTTTGTGTACGTCCATTCACCACTCATCTGCCGTGGCAGTGACACGTGTATGTTGAGCTGATCAGTGGCTGACACGAGTGCAGCCTGAATGTCTGACGTCAGCATATGGAGATCGCTGGGATAAATAGACAGGGGACCAGTCTAGTCTAACTCGAGTTTCGCTGATTGTTCATCTCTGAGGGAGGACTGAACTCTAACAATAGGGCGGTTGATAAACGTTTTATAAAGGCAACACGGAATACAAATGAGGCGGGATTTTCAACAGGCATTTTCAACAGGATTTTGTCACCACACAGGCATGTTTTGCAGGATTTTTTTTCGTTTAAGAACATTGTTTTTATTTAGAACATTTTACAAACGATCTTTCTTTATAAAAATGCTTTTTTTTTTCTCTTCCATATTTATACGTCGGCGTATAAGCCGCCCGGAGAATAAACCGCAGGAGTAAAAAAAAAGTCAAAATCAACGTATAAACCGCGGTTTATATTCCGGAAATTACGGTACATGTAAAAAGATATCAGATTTTATGGCCACAAATTTGAATCTGAGAAACGTTACTGTCAGATACGTTTCTCAGATTGTGCATTCCTATCTGGGATTACTCTTCCCGAGTGAACATATTCGCTCCGGATTTTCGGCGATATCTCAAAAACGCGACCACCTTTTGAGATGAAATTTTCACAGGTTAGTTTTATTGTATATTTTCTTTGTATAAGATTAAAACAATCGAGCGTTCCAAAAACCAAAGGTATACTTTGCCTTTAAACAAAATTTTAATATGTGAGGGCACAACAATAGACTAGTTTTGCTTTGTGTTGCCATTTAATTAGTCAGTAGGCTGATAGTCATGAAAACCAGAGCAATATTAGAAGAAGTAATTACGTACACTGTATGAACTCAGCGCAAGGAGCATCCATTCAGTCATTTTGACGACTAAAAATCATTAGAGTTGTTGCCTTTATATTATTGAATACAGCTGGGGTTTCATGCTGTGCACAGTATGCTTTTCTTGTAATAATGAAGAATGTTGGTAGTCCAACAAGAAGTTGTTTCCGAACAAGAGAAAAGAGGTAGACTAAACAGAAGATAAAGAGATGAACTAAGAACATAGGCCTACATGTACAGGTATGGGCATTGCTTGACAAGTTGGCAACATATATACATGTACATGTAGCTCAGGATAGAGTGAAATGGAGAATTGGTGAAGAGGCTTTCCTCATGCAGTGGAGTGAAATACAATAGGCTAGAAAGAAAGACTGGTAGTCTGCAAACTGGCTTTCATACACCCCCCAAATGAAATGTTGTGCTCTTTTACATGGATACTATTAGCTTTTGGTTGCTGTTTAAAAATCATCATTTACTACATGTACATACTCAATATATAGCATTCAGTGTGCAAAAAACTTGTTCAGTCTAAATGTTTTACTAACTGTAGATGCAAAATTGCTGAACAAAATCCTTCGCTGGCCTGCCTCAATCATTTAAGGAGAGATGTTGATAGCTTTCCTTTAGAATGTCCAATTGGTACAAAAACCCTTTGACTTGACACACGTTTATGAATGATGGAAAGGAGATTCAATGTATCCTGAATACCAATGTATCCTGAATACATGTCTAATAGCTTTTATCCTCTACTCTGGATTCCACTGCACAGTACAACAAAATCGTTGTTAAGTAGCCGCGCATTGGTAAGAAAAACCATTAACCCACCCTACAGGCACTGCTGGTCTGAGTGTCTGGCAGTTGCCTGGAAATTACCCAGTGCTTTTTTTTAATCACATTTCCGTGCTTTGACAGTGGGGAATGTGTTCACAGGCGCGGAACTATAAAACGTTACTACCGTCACGCGGCTTTGCAGTACTTGTGTGTGTATTGTTGTACAGTGTACGTGGATGGACACAGGCCTTTCTAGTTGTGGTTTTGCATTGTAGAGGCCGAAGGTAATGCAGGTAATGCATTGAAGTCCTGCAGTATTTATGGGGCGCCGTTTGTCAATTAATTGTTTAGCGTATTTTTGACGTGTTTTTACCATGGTTTGTAATAATTAGATGTAAACCATAGAAAGTGCTGTCAATTTATTTTGTGGTTTACATACCATAAATTTACAATCAAAGCTTATAAATTATGGTTTATAAACCATGAAAATTGAATCATCATAAAACATGGTTTATAAACCATGGTTTATAAACCATGAACATTGAAGCGTCATAAAACATGGTTTATAAACCATTAAAATTTAAGCACCTTCAAAACATGGTTTATAAACCATAAAAATTTAAGCATAATAAAACATGGTTTACAAATCATGGTTTATAAACCATGAAAATTTAAGCATCTTCAAAACATGGTTTATAAACCATAAAAATGTAAACATGGTTTACAAATCATAATTCATGGTTTAACCATGAAAATTTAGGCATCCTCAAAACATGGTTTATAAATCATGGTTTATAAACCATGAAAAGTGAAGCATCATAAATCATGGTTTATAAACCATAAAAACGTGTGTCACAAATCATGGTTTATAAACCATAAACATCGTGTGTCACAAATCATGGCTTTATCATGTGACACACGATTTTCATGGTTTATAAACCATGATTTGTGAACACACGATTTTCATGGTTTATAAACCATGATTTGTGACACACGATTTTTATGGTTTATAAACCATGATTTGGAGTGACACACGATTTTCATGGTTTATAAACCATGATTTGTGACACACGATTTTCATGGTTTATAAACCATGATTTGTGACACACGTTTTTGTGGTTTATAAACCATGATTTGTGAACACACGATTTTCATGGTTTATAAACCATGTTTTATGATGCTTCACTTTTCATGGTTTATAAACCATGATTTATAAACCATGTTTTGAGGATGCCTAAATTTTCATGGTTTATAAACCATGAATCATGATTTGTAAACCATGTTTACATTTTGGTTTATAAACCATGTTTTGAAGATGCTTAAATTTTCATGGTTTATAAACCATGATTTGTAAACCATGTTTTGATGCCTTAAATTTTCATGGTTTATAAACCATGTTTTGTAAACCATGTTTTATTATGCTTAAATTTTTATGGTTTATAAACCATGTTTTATGACGCTTCAATTTTCATGGTTTATAAACCATGGTTTATAAACCATGTTTTATGATGATTCAATTTTCATGGTTTATAAACCATAATTTATAAGCTTTGATTGTAAATTTATGGTATGTAAACCACAAAATAAATTGACAGCACTTTCTATGGTTTACATCTAATTATTACAAACCATGGTAAAAACACGTCAAAAATACGCTAAACAATTAATTGACAAACGGCGCCCCATAAGTATTAGGTAAACCATATAGACCAATCTAAGCCAAATGCTGCACGAAGCGCTGCATTTGCTGGGACGCTGGCAGCGCAAGGTTTTGTACACAAAGACATGGAAAACCGTCTTCTATTTTACCATTTTGGGGTAAATAAGTGTATTTCAAACGATTTACAAAATTTCCCTGACAGGACAGCTTTACAAAATGATGCAGAATGTTTATGGTTAAGTGTTTTGCTTTTAAAGGAAAATCACATCCATTTCCAAACCTACAAAATCCAAATGCATGTTATATTTTGATTCTGTTTGACTGAGGACTGCGCTAGTTATTGATTAAGACATGTATGTGTAAGAGCTCATAATCAGTGTCTGACAGGTTGGGACGTTAGCCAAGTGACAAAATAACATCCCGGCCAAATACAATCTGGGCCAAAATGCTTGGGCCACATGACAAACATACCCTTCCCCTTTCCCCTGCTCAATGCTGTTAACCCCAGCTGGAGCGCAGACTGTGCAATGAGAGCCGACATTGAACGGGGGGTGGGGACCCAACAAGATATGGCGGGGATTGTACTGTGGTGGTAAACAAATTGCTTAGTTAGTCCCCGGTCAGTGTCTATAAATGTTCCAGTTCACATATTTCCCTTTTAGAGGTGCCCCTGCCATACAAATTTGTTAAAAATCTGATTGAATTTGTACTGTGATGTGAAAATTCAGACTTTTAGCTGAAATCTTATTTGTTTATGTCTGCCTGTTGAAGCAAAACAAAATAATGTCCTCAGATACAAAGCAATCATACTCTTGATCTACTTCTCTAGCACTGAGGATATAGTTCCCAGAAGCTCTTTGGAATCTAAACCCCAGGGGTTACCAAAAGGGCAAGGGCACCAAGGCATTTTCTCAATCTTTTTTCTTAATAATACAATATAATACATTGTGTATAATAATAAAAGGCATTTTTATGGCAAGTAATGTACATGTACATGTATCATGTAAAATATCCCAAAGCGCCTAACAATAAAGACTATAAACTAGAGATTTAGTTTTTGTTAATTCCAAAAACAAGGTGTTCGTGGTGAGTGATTGAATGAAATAGTGACAACATTATACCTTATCAATCCAATGCCTGGTTCAGGAGTTATGCATATTTTGCCATCATTTGAATGTACCTTTTAAAATGTGAACCCTAGTTTCAGATCTATTTGGCATAATCATCTACCAGAATCAGGAATCGCCACTTCTCAAAATCATTATTTGTTTTTCAATAGGATAAGCAGAGCTACATGTATGTTTGTTTTGAATTATGATGCCCATTTATGTACAATGTACACTGTAGCGTCTTCTAATGGTTTACGGTGCATTCTCAGCAGCCACTGCCAGAAACATTGGTGCAAACCCCATAACCTTTTAAAACGCTGACGATATGTACATGTACATGTATGTAGGTTAGCCAATGAACTCGACAAGATTTTCCCCTTTTTATTTCCGAGGGTCCCGTACATCTCATCTGAAATTAACAATGACTGGATTATTAATGCATGAAACTGCCACACTTTGAGTACAGTGCATGATCTCTCGTAGGGGCTTTTGATGAGAAGAGGGTTGTATACAAATATCAGGTCTCATCCCCTACATTCAGTGAGATGAGGCAGCTAAGCGTGAGGGTTCCTACAGATGGCCTTTAAATGCTAGGTGTTAGGGTGGCACTAACTCGACAAAGCCGCACCTTGGTGTTGTCTTTTCCTATGCTCTTCTGCACAATCAAACTGCCACATATATTTGTGGGGCTTGGAGAAGTGCAGAAATTGTAACTTCAGGTATGGAAGTTCATTGTGGACGAGGAGGGCATGGCCTCTGTTGCCCTGAGCTTGGCCTTGGTGCCCCTTCAAAACTCTCACACAGACTTTAAGATTTTGTAATGGAAGTGCCCTTTTCAAAATGAAAATGGCATAAAAATGACAAAGTCCGTAAGTGATACGTAATGTACATGATGTCCAATACCTAAGTTTGTTCAATACAAGACCTGCAAAGAGTTACTCAATAACAAATACGGTACAGGATTGTTGATGTGCAGTTGTTTTAATAGCACTTCATAAACATGCTACATGTAATGTACATACATTTTACATGTAGCTAATACAAATTCACACACTGTGCATTGTTAGCAGTGTCATTATATACATGTACATGTATTGTATGGTCGTCGTTTATCAATGATGCAAAATATTCCACAGACTGTCCAGGACTGTTCATGCGGTTTAGCGTCGGAATTTCTTTCAAATTGCTGGATAATTTGTTTTCCTTGATGGCACAGTATGTTGTGCATGTTAGGGGGCTGTACTGTCCTACAATGATCTCCAGAACATGATCTCTAGAAAAAATTCTAGGAAAAACTTCAGCATGTTCTTGCGTAAACGGATACATTTACAATGTCATCATTATGCATACTTCAGGCCTGATGCTTCACATACATGTAGGCAACATTGGCAATCGCCTCTGCCTCTGGTAATTGCAGCCCTGGATTAACATCAAGGCCACGGAGGGCATGGCCTCTGTTGCCCTGGTCTTTGCCTCGGTGCCCTGGTCTTGGCCTAATAATCCCATGCTTTGTAGGCCTCTCAAAGTGCCTTTACTCCTGGTCATCTGGCCTTTTAAGCATTCCTGTAACCATCTCAACTCCTTAGGAGTATGCAGCACCGACAGCCAAATCAAAACACAGGTTTGGTGCTTCTTCCCCTTATTAAAAAAACCAAAACAAATGCTTTGCCTTTACACTTCATGTATGCCAAGGTTTTAAAGAGACCACAATTTTACTAAGGATGTTTTGTGACCTGTGAGAGAAGAGCACGGTTTTACGACAAGTTCCGCGTGGGTTTCTGAGATCTGTGAGTCACAATCAACTGCCGCCATGGTCAGTGTTAGGAGATTAAAATGTATTTTTACGTCTCAAGGACTACGAGCTGAAAATTAAACACAGTTTGTTGGAACGGATTTGGCTCGCTTCTGGAGAATGTTTTTGCCGTTTTGCCAAAATCGTCAATGTTATCTAGAAGGTCACAAATTCGTCATGAATTTAAAGTGACATTGTAAAATTAACAGATCACAGTTACCTGAATGTTTGTCACAATGGTGCAGTGTAGACCTTCATAACACCTTGTTTACAAACACAGTGATCTGATGCATTCCAGGGCATTCCTTGGCAGGCACTATTCAACACTGGCCATCGGTTTGAGAAATGTTACTTGTTTCATACTTGCCATAAGAGTTATTTTAAATAAATTGCTGGACAAGATTTGAGATGAGCTCCAGTTCTCCCAATGAAAGGTTAATGCAAATTGTACCCCGCAATTTTTGTGGATGTGAAATGTTATATGTTTTTCATTGGGCTGCCGTACAAAATCGTACTTGCATGAAGTCCAGGATCTGTAGCTTTTTTGTTAACAAGTGATGCCATCAGGGACCAATTTCATGGCTCTGCTTACCGCCGAATTCTGCGCTTACTGTGCAAGTGCCAAATTTCTGCACTAGCTACATGTATGTAAGCAAAGAATGCCTAGTAACACAGAGTACGCACGCACACAAGCAAAAATTCCCTGCTGACCTCTGAAATACGCTTGTTGTAGGCGTGGAATTCCCTGCTTCCGTAAGCCAAGATTCTTTGCTTAGAAGGTAAGCAGAGCCATGAAATTGGGCCAAGGCCAGAAGGCCTTCATACATACATGTACATTCATTATGCACAGTAAGCACATGGACAATGCACCATGCTTCTCGAAGATTCTGGAAGGCATGGAATTGTAATGCTGTATTTATAGTGAGTAAAAGATTTGAAATATCACCAAGAAGTGCATGTTCAGAAACAGAGTAAATTTATCAGATTCAGACAGAATAATGCTCACTTTAGTCATTAGATGAAGTTCTACTAATGACTAAAGTGAGCATTATTCTGTCTGAATCTGATCCAACCCATCCCAGGGTGTCACGGCCGAGTGGTTAAGAGCATCGGATTCAAGTTCTGGTGGTTTAGTCATCGGGGGTGTGGGTTCGAGTCCCGGTCATGACGCTTGTGTCCTTGAGCAAGACACTTTGCTATAATTGCTTCTCTTCACCCAGGGGTATACATTTTGGTAAATGGTACCTGAAAGGGTAGAGGTTGATATTGTGTTTGAAAAAGCCTTCTGGGCCCCACAGCAGCCCAGGCCTGTATACTCCCCAGGGAGCTGGGAAAGATTAAAGGGATGTTATTGGCCCAATGACCAGGGCACTAATGTAAAGCGCATTGATACGTTATTGTAAAATGCGCTATATTAAAGAACTAGTTATTGTTATTGTTGTTATGTATCCTGAGTTTTAATTAAGTCGTCTTTTGTAACGGAAAATTAGAACACAACACTACAACATCTCGTTTGTCCAAATCGCAAGTCACTTCTACAGTGATATAGCTGCTAAGTTCTCAGTTTTACGGACTACCTCTTGTGAATAATTAACCTTGTAAATATTATAAATAATTATGAATCTTGTTAATCCTACCTTAAATTTGTTTTTTGCTGATTGATACTAATTCTTTCTTTATTTCATCGGTTTAATCCATCTGTCTTTCGTGTATTGTTCTTAATTTTAGTGTTTTTAATTTTAGTGTTTTTGTCTGTTCTGTTTGAATCAAGGCCAGTTTTGATTTCCCTCGTGTGGGGGTAATTAGGAAGTCTGTCTGTGTGCTTACTGTATGCATGCCTGATGATTCATTCTCAAAAGGGCAAGGGCACCAAGGCATTTTCTCAATCTTTTTTCTTAATAATACAATGTACTTGTATGTAATATAATAATAAAAGGCATTTTTATATCAAGAACATGTAATAAAATATCCCAAAGCGCCTTACAATAGACTATAAAATATACGCAATTTAGTAATTCTTTAAAGGGTGTGTACAACATTGGTAAGAATGAAAATATAAATGTTCACAGATTTCCACATAACTTACATACATGTAGTATAAAGATGGTCATGGTAGAAAACTTCCCTTGAAATAGTTTTGCTTGAAATGCCATAGTTTTTAGGAAATGAGTAAAATATTAGTCTTTATCCTGCAGGATAAATTCCGATGTTTGAAAAGAAAGAAGTTAAAACACATAAGGAGATTTTTCACTGTTTTCTCATGACTCCGAAGACCGATTGAGCTTAAACTTTCACAGGATTGTTATTTCATGTATATGTTGGGTCACATCAAGTTTGGATACAGGTCTTTGGCAATTACCAATGTTGTTTAAAATAAAATCTATCTGATTATTTAAAATGCAACACAGGAATTTAAGCCAGGAGAAACATAAAGCAATAACAAACATATTGTAAGCCAAGAATAAAAACAAAGGCAAGATACATACATTAGTAAATAAACATGGTAAACACAAAATTAACAAGCAAACAAGTTCAAGTACATGAAATACTAGAAATTAACAGCAAACCATAAGACAAACGCTAAGTGAAAAAATACAAAATGTAAAACTGAATAAAAAATGCTGGCATTTGTCAAACAAATATTCAGAAGCACTCAAAAAGAACACAAAATAAGTAATGTAAAAAAAAATAAGTTAGGACAGACCAGTACATTTGTACAATGTAAGTCTTAAGGCCAAGTTTTAAAAAAACCAGTTGATCGTCCCCGCCCGCATCCTTTTTTGAGGCCGCATCCTTTTTATTTTTTTTTATTTTTGATTTTTCCTTAAAAAAAAAATAATAATAAAAATGTTTGTATTTTTAATCCACCCTTGACATATATATTTTAATTTTTGATGTAAACTTACCTCATACAACAAATAGATATACATGTAAAGAAAGTTAGTGGTGATTTCAAACTGAAGAATTGGTGGGCTGTTTGAATTGAAATACTTGGCGGCCATCTTGGAAAATAAATAAAAAATAAAAAGGCCCTCATCCTCCTCTTTTTGGAAAAATCAGGACGATCAACTGTTTTTTATTTTTATTTGGCCTAACAATATTCTAGTGTCTGACACATATGTACATGTACTGACTGTAGGCCAATGCATGAATACTGAGTCTGTCCTTTCTCCATGCCGAGTCCGATCATGGTTTTTTTGCACACATGTAATACTAATCTACCAAACTGTTATTATTTCGTAAGCAAACTCTGAATAAATTCATGTCTGACATTAAGATGCTGGGCATGCATATCCTGCGGGTAACTTAGTCTGTGATTGTTGCCGACCTTTAACCGTTGCTGCCTCCATCTTTGTCTGCTGCACTGAACATGTCGTGTTGCATTAGCAACGGTTGGGAAGAAACATGCATTGGTTTGCATTGCATTCAATGTAGGCCCCGGGTGCGCTAATAAAGCAGACTCTGCCAATGTGTGCAATATGGTGTATGATGGGGCTCATATTTTGTACAAATATAGGAGAGCTTTCATGTAGGGTCAAAGGTTGACGGGCATAGAGTGTGCACTAGGCTCAGATCTCCAATTGAATGTATGCATCAATTGCTAAAATTATCAACCATGTTATTGTGTCCAATGCACATGATGTTACGTACATGTATGTATACACGCAGTCATAAATTTGTTGCCATCAGTGTCATCAGTTGATAATTTTGCCGTCAATTTTGCGGTCGCACCATGTTGTTAAATCTCTCTTTATGTGTGGGTCCGAAAGGACCGTTGGACTCTACATGTACTGTACGTTTCAGACAGTACATGTATACTCCGTCTGTCGTCAGGAGACATCTGATGCGGTATTCATTTTTGTTTCAAAGATACCCACTGTAGGCTAACCCCTCTAAAAAACCACCGTGGGGTATATGTAAATGTATGCCCAAACTCTCAAACTCCCAAAATCAAGGTTTGTCTGGACTATGACGAGACCTCTATCCATTTTAAAAAGTTTTGTTGTAGTGGAATCACACTTCATGTCCAATGTTCATCAGTTTGGTTTTTTGTTTGCAAGTTAACCCATCCCTTCTTCAAGTACTGGGGATGGAGAGAGCGTTCTCCTTCACCACTATGTACATGTACATGTACATGGGAGCATTAAAGGTATTATACAGGATTGGTAGAGCTGACAAAATAATCACAGACAGTGTTCATGTTTTGTGTAATCAACCACATACATGAAATAACAAACCTGTGAAAATTTGAGCTCAATTGGTCATCGAGGTCACGAGAAAATAGTGAAAAGAGACCTTATGTGTTTTCTAAACATCGAGTTTATTATCGCGCGCGATAAAAACTAGTGTTTTACTCATTTCTCAGAAACGATAGTATTTCAGGCAGAAATATTTTAAGGAACCCTTTCTACCATTACTTACTTTAAATCATGTACCGTAATTTCTTGCGTACAAGACGCGTCTTATCTGACGTTTTTGACCACAAAATCATCACTGCGCCTTGTATTCCGGTGCGCCTTGTATGATGTCGCTTGAGATCAAAATGACCGCGGCCGACATGCAAATAATCTAGGCCCTATTTAATGTAGCTGCGGTCAGGTTAATAATGCGGTCGCCAACCATCAACTCACCACGCATTGTTGACGTAGTACATTATCAGCGCTCAACTCTCCAGACAATGTCGCCAGATTTTCATTCCGACAATGACGCGATGTATTGAGCCGCCTTTGTGGCCACGTGTCCCTATACATAACGACCGTGAATTCATACCAACAATGCAGCAACGTGTTCATCACTTCTTTTGTGGCCGCGATTTCGTACCAAAAATACTGCATTCAGATTAATCAGAACGATTGCGGAAGCATTCACCCAACCTCTATTGTGTGAACGGTGATTCACGCATTCACCCAACCTGTGTGAAAGGTGCGACCATGTCCATGGTTTACTTTAATCAACTTTATAAAAATAAACTGTAATCGTTACTTTTTAATTGATTGTATTTTATAAACGAAAAAACAATTATAAATCACGGGAAGTGACCCTTTTTCGAAACTAATTCTATGGTAGACCTTCAGCTTAGTTAATTGTTTCGTTTATTTTAGCTCAAAAGTTAGACATAAAATAACTGTGGAGAAAACAAACCAGAAAAACGACGTCTTTGAATAAATGTTTGTGGTATAAAATAAAGAAAAGAACTTCTCATTAATTATAAATGTCACGTCCCCATCGATATCGGAATGGCAGGAGATTTTTCCTGTATGGTAGCGCCCTCTGTTGAACAAACAGATCTCTTCAGCCCTGCGGTAGCGCCCTCTGTTGGTCACCTGTAAACTCCCTTCAACCCCTTGTGACACACGGGAGAAGAATCTCCTGAAAAAGTCGCTGAACGGTAGGTTGTTTCAGTTTAAAATGAACTTTTCTACATGTCTCTACATGTTTCAAGCACATGTGATTTCTATTTATTCACATGTTGATTAGCGTGGTACTTTTAGGGTAACAAAATGACCCCTTTTTGGCGATGTACCGATACGGTCTGCTGTTTGCAGTCACAGTGCATGTAAGATCATGCGCCTTGTACGGCGGTGCGCCTTGTCTGTTGACGCTTGATTTTTTTTTGGTAATTTCACGGCCCTGCGCCTTGTACGCCCCGCGTCTTGTACGCAAGAAATTACGGTAAGTTATGTGTGAATCTGTGAACATTTGTGTTTTTCGATCTTACCAATAGTGTACAGGGCCTTTAAAGGCAGGGTACTGTTGGGTAAATGTCAAAGACCAGTATCCTAACTTGGTGTATTCCAACATATCCATTAAAATAAAAAACCTAGGTTTTTGTGGGATGGCTGTGAGAAAGATCAGTAGTCTACAAGCTGACACAGGGAACGATTTGATCCATCATTTTTGCATAGCAAAATATGTAGACTGAACTTGTTTTGTACACACTGAATGCTAATATTGAGTTGCACCCCCTGATTTATGTGTAGCAATTTGCTCTGCTACATACATGTACAAGGGAAATCGTTTACTGGGACAAGTACAGCAGGCTAGAGGAAGATGCAATTCTGTAGATCTAATATTATGTTCTAATATTATGTTCTTTAAGGGGGTTGTTTCTAAACAAGTTTTATAAGATCAACGGCTCTCCAGTAATCTTTACCAAATACTTTTTATGGTCATTAACTTAAGTACGTACATGGGGCTGTGACAGTTAATAAAGCTAGAGTCAGATGTGTTTGTGGGATGACTGAAAAAGATCAGTAGTCTACAAGCTGACAAGTACATCAGGCTAGAGGAAGATACGATTCCATGGAAACCTGTTTATCTATTCAGACCAGATCCTCCGTCATCGATGATGGAACTCTGCCTCATTCATCCTCTCACCATGCTCCGTCACCACGGTAATAGGAATGACTCAGGCTTAGTCAAGGCAGCCATTGCACGACGACCACAGGATGAGGACTAACTGTAGGGTGTTTTCTTCTTCTTCGGTGAGGAAGGATGATGCTCTTCTTGGCGACATGTGGGGAGAATAAAGATGTTGTGCTTAAGGGATGCTGCGTTGTGTGACAGGTTTCAAGGTCATGTGGTGTCGTATTCCATGATGTAAATTACATGTGGATTCATACTCGCGTCATGACAAATAATGTTATGGTCTTGCCCAAGGGAAAGGTGTGGAGAAGAAAGACAGAAGGGATTCTTAGAAAGAATTCTTGACAAGAAACATGAAAATACCACTTTGCATCTGTCACATTTGTAATTTTTCCAATAGCTGTTTTATAAGAACCTACATGTACATGAAAAACTACCGCAAAATGTTCCAACATGTGAATGGACATGTGCAGGCTTATACTGAAAATAATTTGAGGTGATTCATTTGTTGTTTGCTTTTTAGTTTTTTCTATTAAATCACCCATTAATTTCAATCAAGAATGGATGGAAAAAGTTACTTACATCATATACATGTACAGTACATGTACCTTTTCGTCCAATTTTGGTTGGAACTTGTAAGTGATTAGGAAATTAATCAAACTTATCCATTCAAAGTTTTTGAGATATTTTAAGCCTGCCTGCTAAGTAACTATTTTATCCCAGTATTTTCCTACATTCCAATGCTATTCATACTTTTCTGACTTCAAAAACAGCCATAAACTTGTGATCTTTAGAAATCACAGGGTCATTATGAAAAGTATTACATCTAAGACAGACACGTTGGCCCGGAAAGTGAAGACAGAATTTTTAAAAATAACAATAATGAAAATGATACGTACATGTAATGTTCCACTTGAAGATTGTTGGCTGTAAAAACTGAGATTGCCGTGGGTATGAAGGAAATTACAATTGGAAATAAAGTCATGCACAAACATTATAAATTTTGTGTCCAAATATCTGTAGTTTTGAAAAACGTACACTTTCGTCACATGACTTCAAACAGATAGATGTTGCAGAAACCGAAGTTGCAATTTTTTGAAATTGCCATGGTAACCTTTTTAGGAGACGTGCAGTGTTGTCACTAGCCCAAATTTAGTGCCGGCTAATTTTCTGCTCGGGAACGTAGTATCGCGGAGTATTGCGCCTCATGGCCAGGGGTCCAGAGCCCAACCTCGGTCTCATCACAATCGCCATTTATTTACAGCTATGTTTTAAAAGTACGATCAATTTTTCCCACTTATAAACATCCCATACTACTCCAACCTACTTTATTTTTTTCCTTACATCTGGTGAATTATTATGATACATGCCAGGGCTCACCGATGACTTCGTCCAGATAATATGGTTTGAAAATGGCAAAAAATTACATTGAAGTTCGTCGTGCTTGGGGGGCCGCCATCTTATTTATGATTTGCTGCCTGTTGATCGTGAGAAAGTCAGGGCACCCGGCTGATCTGCTACATAAGTCATAAATATGTATGAGGTGACGCCGCTCGATATACTGTAGCTTGAGACTTGTCCATCTAATGAATATGCAAGCACCCGTGACGTTGCATATTAGCTTCACAAGTTGCATGTTCATTGGTTGAGTGATGTAAGTTACCACGTGATGTCACCTTATGCATATTTATTACTTGGCAGATCAGCCGGGCACCCTGAAGAAAGACCGTTGGTTATCGTGGACACTGCGCGTAGCATGATTTTTTGGTCGGTCTCTTGGCATGCAGGCCGAATGTTGTGATCAATGGTGTGTGCAAAGCCACAATATGGTACAAACAGAACGGGACAAAATAAATTACGACGCACGCAAAATTTTGTCAGATATTGTTAGGAATGGATACTAAAACAAAACCCGATGTATTTTGTTGTAAATACTGGAATTTATTGTTGGCTTCTGATGACAAAATAATTTAATATTCAGCATTTTGGTCGAATTTAGTGCCGGTCGGTAAAAGCTTTAGCAAGGCTTAGTCCCGGTCGGGTAGCTCCGAGTGCCGGCAGGTCCGACCGGCACCGACCGGCGTAGTGACAACGCTGGAGACGTGTTTATGTGTTATATACGTCCCCTCATGAAGAAAGTTATGACCCGTAAAATATCGCGTCATCAATCCTGACTTGTTTTTATTAGTTGACCATGTTTACATGAAGAGTTGGCTTGGTTTTGTGCTGGCATTTTAATTACTTTGTGTATAAGCTGTCGGGTTGTGTACAAATGAAACGATTGCTCCGAGATTCCTCCATTGTAGGAACTACTGCGGATTGCACAAGCGGTCGACTACACACTCTGCACTGTATGGCTGATGATAAGTGTCTACATGTATGCCGCTGCAGTATAAGTGAATGCAAATCTTATTATAAAAGGCCGAATCGGTGTAATTTAATTTAATAGAAGCATTGAGAGAATGCCTAGAGCGTGATGAGATGGGCCTTTGATATGAGTACGGAACCATGCTGTAATGAGTTGGGATCCTCTCAGGGATTGCCTTAACATTGCTCTAACTTTATTGTGGTTTTCATGATGAGTCAGGGATGTACGCGAATCGATGTACGGAGGAATTATAATCCCTGTGCATGGAGATGGAAGTTACTGCGCACGCGTGTACTGGGGATCTTGCTTGCACAATCTATCGGCTTATCAAGTTTAAATCAATACGCAAACAAAATTGTTGATCTCCAAAAAGTAATCAGCTTAATGAGATGTGCCGTTTTCTTGAACGACAACAACAACATCAACACACTAAATAAACGCTTTACAAAATCAAAGACAATCAACAACAACATACAATGTAACACTTGAAATGCTTTATAAAATCATAAACAAGAACAAGAACGACGACAACATAACACTTTAATTTGTTTTAAATATTTTACAAAATCACAGACAACAATGACAATAACAAAACACTTTAAATACCTAACAGAGTTAATGATTGCAGGCCTGGAGGTCATTGCCTCTGTTGCTCTGGTCTTGCCAATGCCAAACGGTGCCCCTTCAAAAGTTGTTATGTACCGAATTACCTTTGAGACATTTTTCAATGGAATGGCCCTTTGCAAAATGAGAATGGGCATCGACCGTGTCCTCTCATAGATGGAATTCCAGGCCTGAATTGAAACATGAATCCAATGAAAAACATTGACATCATTTTGAGATGATGAATAAACAACTATATTGCTTCATAAACCGCCACCTGTATAGTTCTTATAATAAGCTCTTGTAGGCACTAAGCTTGGGCAATATTGCTTTTTTTCATCCACGATACATCGTCAACAATGGATCGCGATATTCGATGATATCGCGATTAATTTGTGACGTGCGTTGAGGGAACCCACTTCTGTTTTAATTGCTTTAAAACTGAAGTGCCGCGAATTGTTTACAAAGTAAAGAAAATTGTATACAGCCTGTAAGGCTTCCCATTCTAGCCATGGTTTTCTTTCTTCATGTTATCGCCGTATGCAATTGGCACAGGCTGATTGGCTGATTCCTGACTGGCCGCTTTCCGATTCGCCGATCGTGTGAATATTTATGACGTAGTGCATGAGAACTTGTCTTACACTCTTCAGTCTCCTGACGATGACTAGAGCAAGCTAGTCGAAACGTTGAGACCAATTAAGAACTCACTTCGCGGCAGTGAAGTTGCATGTAATAACGAGAAGTCCCCTCGATCCACTAAGCGAAAGTAGTAGTCCCGTCCGATTTCCTACCTTCCGCCCAGGTAGTAGTTAATAAGCAGGACAGTTCTTTTCAGAACTAAGAAGTCTGCGGCAGTAGAATAAATAGCAAGACAAGTTCTCAAAGAACAAAATCTATCTAGCAAGTACACGTAGGTCTATACGCATGGTGTTACCGCAAACCAAATAATACATTGATACCTCACCATGCAATGCCTCAAACCCATAACCAATAATACAACTTTTGTTTTTATTTTTGATTCTTTCAGGCTGTTGCTGGCGTATTTGATATATCCAGAGGACATGTCTTGCCACAAGTCGCCCTAAGATGTGGGTTCCTCAACAAATACAAAGATCTGCGGACAGGGGAGTGGTTGGATGGGGATGCTCATTACCCTTGTGATGCATCCAAGAATGCCATCTTGGACTACTGTAGACAGGTAAGACAGCTCGAAAACGGTCTTGACCAGCTTGTCATTTTGGCAGGTTCATAACTTAATCATTGGTTTGACCTCTGCCCTCTGCCCTCTGCCCTCTGCCCTCTGCCCTCTGCCCTCTGCCCTCTGCCCTCTGCCCTCAGCCCTACGCCCTCATACCGTCTTGCCCTCAAGTGAGTCATACATGTACATGTACATGTACGCAGGCCTGATGCTTCATGGAGTCAATTGCCTCCATTGCCCCTGGTCATTGCCTTGTTGTCTGAAACATTCCTTCAGAAATTTACAATTTCCTCCTTGATGTGCCCATTACCGAAGAGAAAACGCCTTGGTGTCTTGGCCCCTTCAAGAATGAAGCATCAGACCTGCCTACAATCATCATCATTTAGTAGTGTCAACCGAGATCCCATTCACAACATCACGCCAGGAGTCTCTGAATATCCTTCATTAGTTCAGAAGGTCCTCAATTTCAGATTTCAAATTTTTGTATAATAGAGGTTTCTCAATTGCCTCCATACCCCTGGTCATAGACTGTGCAAGTCTCGCGCGTATCCGAACGAGAAAACACGTCAAACGAAGAACATTTTTATTTCTGAAATCAAATCTTTGTTTTAAATTATTTTTCATGACAAAATCTGAACAACACAAATAAATCATTACAATTTTATGAAATTAGTTTTAGCTTTTGAAAAAATACACAAAAGTGTGTTAATTATTATTGAAAACAAATTAAAACTCTGGGACAAGGATGCTTTTTTGATGTTAACTTTTTAGAAACCCCTTACGCGGATTCTTGATGGTTTAACGGGTTTAAAATTGATCCGTGTCGCAGTTTAAAGAGGATGCTGACGCCTCAACAACCATAGACTGCAATTAAAAGGGTTCGCTTTGCAATTACAGCATCTGGTGATTATCATCGCACATCAAAAACAAGCGTTTACATAAGTTTTATGATCGGAGGCGAGCACAAAATTCTAAATTTTTTGCAATAACCGGAAGCTGAGGTCAAGTTTAATTCTCGGGTTTTCTTCGTTATATTGTTGAATTGGTTTTACTTTAATATTTTGTTATCACTTAGTAAATTACATTCCCAACAACATGTATAATTTTCTAGGTCATAAACTACGTTAAACTGAAATAATTGACGAAACAAAATCTCGCCCACGTAAAACTCCATATGGTTGGGACCACTATGGTCCCGGAAGTTCGAATGCGCGCGAGACTTGCACAGTCTATTGCCTCGGTGCCCCTTGAAACCTTCCAATAGAAATTAACAATTTCCTCATAGAGGTGCCCATTACAAAGGAGAAAATGCCTTGGTGCCATTGCCCTTTCAAAAATGAAGCATCAGGTGTGCATACGGTAGACTTGCCCCAGTATTCCCTTTGCATTTCATTGGGGCAGTTTTTGAATAAATTAAGACAAAACATCTCGGATAAGATTAAGAAATCACACCATCCCTAACATGCCTACATTGTAATGTACAAAGTCATCGTCTCGGCCCCTTACTGTGGAAAGACCTCAGTGAGTTTTGCATTAAGTTAAAAACTGTGGAGAAATGTGCAGCACTATACATTATGAATTGCATTAAAATGAACGTCAAATCTGAGTGCAATGGATGTATTGGAACTGTGCATATTAGGTTCTGCATGCAGCTGGCTGGGCAAGCATAGAGCTTCTACTGTTTAATGTGGTTGCACAAGGCACAGTATTGAATAATCTGCAATGATCATAAAATACAATGCTTAGAGTAGTACTGTAGAGTACATTGTAGTTTCATGACCCAAACAATGATCCTTTTTTTCCGGGGGGGGGGGGGGGGGGGGGGGGGTGTTCCATTGCTCACAATAAATCCTCTGTTCTTTTCAAATAAGCCATTTGCGAGTTAGATTTGAATGATGTCAGGCACAATACATCAGACCTTGTTCAGTTACAAGTAATGCTCAATTTGAGTTCCTCAGACTACATGTACATCCAGTGTATGTCACATGACTCAGGACAAGCTTAATTTCATGTACATCCAGTGTATGTCACATGACTCAGGACAAGCTTAATTGCTTACAATGTAGATGCAAACATACATGTAGCGGAAGAAGATTGCGAATATTTTATGCACAATTTCCGATGAAATGTGTCGCACAATGATACCAGTCTTTGCTGATTTGGAGGTTGCTAAACGGACCCAATTCACCGTTTCACATATTATATAGACCTTATGCATATGACGTCATTTGAGTAGGGCGCCCTCACCTACATGTAGAGGTCAAAAGGAAGATATTCATTGGCCAATCCTGTGCGCCGCGCGTACAAATCAGCGCGTTTCCATTGTTTCATCAGTTTACCTCTAAGATGGCGGCTTGGTGACATCAATGCATAAGGTCTATTGCTTGCGCCATTTTGTAATTCAATCTCCCTGCGTGTTATAAATACAATGTAGTGTGCATTTTTGGCAATGCAGTGTTGATTCCCTCAATGGCAATCATGTCGGCAGTAGTTGTGTGTGTGTGTGACATAGGTGCAAGGGGTCACGATAAAAGCTTGTCCCGAACTACGCACATCCGACATACTATGTAGCAACACTAGGTGTACGTTTACTCTGAGGAATAAGCACTTTCATGGATCATACAAACACCATCTTGTTCAAGGGGCAGATTTGTTTGTTTCGAACACGTGTTACTGTCTGCAACTCTGCGCGCGCATCTTCCAGTTGTGTGCGTGAAGTTCTAGCTGCAACGCGTGTTCGAAAGAAACAAACCTGCCCCGTGAACAAGATGGCGTACATGTATAAACCATGGTGGTGCTTAATTCAAATCGAGCATTCAGTTCTGACCGAGGGAGGCTCGCAAATAATAATAATCGAAGTCTTATATAGCGCCGGTATCCGCCAATGCAGGCGCTCATGGCGCTTGCTCAAAAATCTGCACTCCAGGGGTCGAAATTACCGCTGGCCCGCTGGCCCGTGACCAGTGAAATTATCTCCGGGCCACCGATTACCCCAAAAACGATAGCCCGGTGGGACAGTGAGAAAAGTCCGTTTAATGCCGCCCTGCTAAAAATTAGATAATTGGCCGCCCCGCCCAAAAATACAAACAAACTATTTTTAGCGGCCTGCACTAAACACAATCAAACGAGTAGCCGACAACAAGCCAAGCCTGACTTCCAAACCGCAAATTGGAATAGCGACGTTCATTTCAAAACATGATGCACACAACCACATGTTTTTTTTCTGACTGCCGAGTATCTGCTGCGCGTGCATCGGCCCGGGCCCCACAACTTTCGGTGGCCCATCCACCACACCACACCAGCAGACCGGTAGTCCATGCATAGTGCATGACACGCAACAACAGCGAGGTCCAAAGTCCAAGCTAATCAATATTCCGCACGCTGTGATTGGCCGTTGATGGCCGTTGATAATTACCATATTTATAAGACTGCAAGAGAGTTTGGCTAGACTCCAACGCAGTACACGTTCGAGCCGAGTAAAGAATTGCCGCACAGTGGTGCCGCATAGTGGTGCCGCACGCCTGCAGATTGGTACAATATACAGCCTTGGATGAAGGATATTCAAACATTGACAACTTTTGCCGATAGAGGGCGAGGCGGGGCAAAGTTCATTGAATTTGTTCATTGAATTTGCAATGTGCGTTGTCGACCGATCGTTGAATCTCGATGATTTTATTGCAAACGAAGTTCTAAACAACGGATCCTCTAATCACAAATCCATGAAAATGGTTGTTGATGGAAGAGGTACTATTTAGGGCAGAAATTAGGGGATAAGATCGTCCAAAAACGCATTCTTTTTAAAGCTTTTTTTTTAGCGTTTTGAAAAGTTTGTGCACGTGTCCGATCACCAACGCATATCCAGCTTTCTAAAACCCCACACTGTGCGGCATATCTCTCTGATGTTTTTGGCGCGGCGCACAAAGCAAAATGTATAACAAATGGTAGGTTTTGAATTAGCTTTACAGTAAGGTTGTTTTGACCGAAATGGATGTCAATCATTCTCCTTAGATAGTGTCGGGGCCCAGGGGTTAATAAAAAAAAAATTTAAGAAAAGGATTATCTCAAATGTTTTTGCTTCCACGTCCGATGTCGTCATATAAAGGGCGCCATTTTGACGATCTCTGGTTTTTTTTAATTATTTTTATATAAAATAATTAGGATCGTATTTTTTTAATTTAGCACACCGAAAAAGCACACAGGAAAAGAGGCTGGCAACCATCTTTTAAAAAAGCCTGGACGGTTGTCTTGAAAAAAAAGTAGGGCGAACATTAAAAAAACAAAAAAATCCTTCCTTTTTTCAAAAAGGCAGGACCCCAAAAATGTTTTCCCCCTTATGTACATGTGCACTAACCCCCGCATTGCTGATTTAAAAATACAAAATGGTGTTGGGCCACCAGATTGTCTGGCGGGCCAGTAACTTTTTATTTCCACTGTCCCTGCCGGCTAGTGAGCACTGTAGTTTAATTTCGACCCCTGCACTCTAGTCAGTTCAGCTCCAAGTGCACTGCTCGTGATATCTAATAAAATAGTTATAGTTATTATGCTCTGTGGTCAAATTCACATGTCCATATCAAAATAATGTCAAAGGCAATGGTTAGTTGTGCATGTTGAACAGATGTGTTTTGAGTGCTGATTTGAATGTATCAGTTGTTGACAGCTGCCCGGACTTTGTGTGGAAGACCATTCCATATCTTTGCTGCTGCGACTTGAAATGAACGCTCTCCCCTCATTGTTCCGATGCATTTGTGTTCAATCAAACACAGTAACTTTGTTAAATCAGCGCAGATGTTGCAGCTGCTTCTTAAGACAGTTGTAGCTGCTTCTTAAGACAGTTGTAGCTGCTTCTTAAGACAGTTGTAGCTGCTTCTTAAGACAGTTGTAGCTGCTTCTTAAGACAGTTGTAGCTGCTTCTTAAGACAGTTGTAGCTGCTTCTTAAGACAGTTGTAGCTGCTTCTTAAGACAGTTGTAGCTGCTTCTTAAGACAGTTGTAGCTGCTTCTTAAGACAGTTGTAGCTGCTTCTTAAGACAGTTGTAGCTGCTTCTTAAGACAGTTGTAGCTGCTTCTTAAGACAGTTGTAGCTGCTTCTTAAGACAGTTGTAGCTGCTTCTTAAGACAGTTGTAGCTGCTTCTTAAGACAGTTGTAGCTGCTTCTTAAGACAGTTGTAGCTGCTTCTTAAGACAGTTGTAGCTGCTTCTTAAGACAGTTGTAGCTGCTTCTTAAGACAGTTGTAGCTGCTTCTTAAGACAGTTGTAGCTGCTTCTTAAGACAGTTGTAGCTGCTTCTTAAGACAGTTGTAGCTGCTTCTTAAGACAGTTGTAGCTGCTTCTTAAGACAGTTGTAGCTGCTTCTTAAGACAGTTGTAGCTGCTTCTTAAGACAGTTGCAGCTGTTTCTTAAGACAGTTGCAGCTGCTTCTTAAGACAGTTGCAGCTGCTTCTTAAGACAGTTGCAGCTGCTTCTTAAGACAGTTGTAGGAAATAATTTTGACATTTGGTAAACACATGACATGACAACAATGTTAACATCTGGGCCCAATTTCATAGACCTGCTTAAGCAGAAAAATTTGCTTAACAATTTGTTGCTTAGCAGAAATGAGCAGGATACCAGTTACCAATTGTACATGTGACATGGTATTTTGGCTGGTAACCTTATTCTTGTTGTGCTAAGCTAATATTTATGCTTAAGCAGCTCTATGAAATTGGGCCCTGTTGAGCCTCCTTCAAAGTTCAAGATTCCTAACTTGAGTAGTTTACTTGTTTGCTGAAGTATGATTGGCACTTGGCAGTTAACCTGAATTAATTGTTTTGTTTTGTTTTGTTTCGTGTGTTCTCTGCGTTGTCTATGAAGCGTGTGAAGTTACGGGAAGGTTTTTTTTTTTCCCAGCCCGTTCCCTTGTGTGTATTTTTCTTGTGGATGTAAATTTTGCAGCGGTTGTTATCAATTTGTTTGCTGAAATGAATTTAATATACAAAAAAATCGAATTGCTGACTTGTATCATATTTAATGTTGTTCGATCTACATATTATGATAGACCCCTTGCTGAGGTCAAACTATGGAAACGTGCTCAACCTCAGCCAATAATAGGTCTTCATTGACCTTAGTCACTGTGAGGGCGCTATTTATTTTACACTGTGAGGGCGCTATTTATTTTACACCGTATGTAAAGGATCTATTGCGTACATGTCAGTCACGTTAAAAAATTATCTTACGTTATTACGTTATCTTCAAATGTTTTGACAAAAATATTAACAGTCAGCAGGTTATTGAATGAACAGTGGGTCGGGTTACAGGAAACAATACTTTTTTTTGTTAGGCCTCATCACCAGCTGTTCTGACAGTTGATGTTTATGAAAGTCCCCAATCAGATACTCCTCTGCCCAAGCTCTGCCCCCTTAATAAAAAAACCTTTGCATAATTTATGTCCGACACTTCCTCAGGATTTGATACTCCTTAATACAGTTCCAGTAATTTTCTGGAAGTACATCGAGGCTCATCTGCTGCCAACCTGTGTAGCTGTCGCATGTGTGACTCATTTAACCTTAACACCCACAATATTTTTTTTTTTTGTGCTGCGTCGAGCTCGGAATTGTTCATCCTTACAGGAAGGAAATGCTGTTCCGATGATCCGAGTGCGCTTTCTATTTATAGGTCGCCTTAATTGCTAACTCATTCTCTTCTTTTTTCATGTTGAAAAAAAAAAATTCCTTTTCTGGGGAGAAGTTGTGGGATGTTATCCAGGTCTTCTTTTAACAACCCTTGGAAATTTGAATCAATTTTGGGGGAATTTTTGAGTCTTGGGGGAATTATGATACAGTGGTGCTTGGTCTTAGAGTACTTGGTCTTGGCACAAGACATTGTTGCTCATTTTTGGCTGCATCGTGATCTTATCACCAGACCGCCATGCGCACATCGTCCCTTTGGCAGATCAAACATTAGAGGGCGCTTTTTCGAAAACCTCGTTTTCGGCATACATGTACCGCTATCAATCACTTCAGTAGTTCAGTACTTACAAACCGATTGCTGATGATTTAAGGATACACCCTCTATTGGCAGAAATGTTGCACCACTGTGTAAAGTGTAGTACTGTACAACAAAGAATGAACGTCTTGACCAAGACTAAACTACAGAGCGCTAGGAATAAATTAATGTTTCCCATGACACTGACAGTACATGTGACTCGAGGATTATTAATGATGATAGTTGTAAAAATGTATAAGCGCTTGTTAATAATTGAACCAAAATGCCTTGTACACTACTGCTACCCCTGTTCAATGGGCTCTAAGCATTCCTGAAACCATCTCAACTCCTTTGGAGTATGCAGCACCAGTAGCCAGCACCACATGTGTAGTTGCAAATCATTCACACTAGCAACCTCTACCCTGACAGGTAGCCATTTACATTGTACTCCCGGGTGATGGGAAGGAATTATAGTTAATTCTGTTTCCTCAAAACACAAGCGTCACTAGCGGGATTCAAACCCATGCTCCGATACCTTCTGATTTTGTTGCCCTAAAAAAAAAAAAAAATATGTTTGAAAAGCTCATCAAAGTACAAAAAATGTTTGCTACTTTGTTCCAAAGGCCAAGTATCACCTGTTAAGACCGCTCCGTCACAACACGCTAATGAATTAAATGCGTAATCTCTGATTGTTTTTTTTATATTAAATGATCCAATGATTAGAAATAAGCTGAGCTCTACACTTTTTCCCCACTTTTTTTCTCTACCTGACGTGGATGATGGTTTTTGCAGGACAATCAGTACTGGTCAAACTCCGCAAAAAACATTGCCTTAAGCATATTAGTCTTTACATGTAGCCTAATTTACGTAAACTGTATACTGGGAAAATATCAAGGGACGCCATCCTGGTAATTTAGGATTCTACGGAAGATTGACTCGGTGATGAAATGAAACACAAAACCTTCCGTGATTATATTATCGCTGCAGCATTTATTTTGATAGTTGACATCAGCTCAAAGCTATGTTGTACATAAACTTGTTTTACTTAAAGGTAGAGAACAGATTGGTTTTTGTTAATGTCATTCATTCCAACAACTTCCATCTTATATACTGATGAGGCAAAATTTATCAAGAAAAATTAGTAAAAGCCACCTGTGACAGTTTCAGCTGAATACAGTGTCTACTTGTCGAGACATTCAGCAAAAAACTGTCACGGTACATTCACAAAGAATGTTGAATCCATCCACGTTTAGCGAGGTTACTGTGGGCAACCGCATCTCTAGCCACAGCATTCGCAAATGGACACCATGACAATTTCAATTTGTAATCGAACCTCAGAAATTTGAGGACTGATTTATGCATGAATCGTTTCTCAGATTCAAATGTTTTGGTGTGAAACCTTATATCCAAACCAGGTTTCTTTGAAGGGAATCCTTTTTCAAAATAGTACTATCATCACCTGCGTAGTTAACGTGGTTACCATTTTTTGAGGAGGACTGGATCTCTGTTAAAGATAACAAGGGTCCTTGGTTATTATAAGTTAAAAATAACAAGGGTCCTTGGTTATTATTAAGTAAAAATAACAAGAGTCCTTGGTTATTATTAGTTTTAAATAGCATGGGTCGTTGGTTATTGTTAGTTAAAAATAACAAGGGTCCTTGGTTATTATTTAATAAGGATAGCTTTCACACAACTGGAATTTGCTATTTTTTTCCAGCGATGTGATTTTAGTCAAACTGGTATCTTGTTAAAAATTGTTTGCTGTGAAAGGGCCATTAGTGTGTGTTTATTAAAAGTGAACTTGCACCATTGATGATGTACATGTACACAGACCATTCTAGAGTATATTGAGCATATTGTTTGTCATCACAATTTATTTTAAGAAAATCCCTGATATCCTCTCTTTGCTAGGAATATGATGAAAGGAACAGAAATGAGAGCTTATAACTTGTCTTTATGATTGCCCCAACAAAACACTTCCTGCCACATCGGGAAAAATGGAGTTGTAAAATGAGAAATGGCCGTTGATGGCACGAATGGAAGGAGCAGTGGTCTGATTAAGGCCGGCGGAGTCATCACGCTAAGGTTATTTTCTCCCTCAGGGCAGCCTGCTTTGCATCTCCCATGTATTATAATTGCTCCTGTGCCCTGTGTAGAGTGTGTGTTTGGCGAGAGCGTGTTGTCCATTACTCACCATTCATCTTTAGTGGCTGTTTAATTATACATGCAGTTATGTTAATAAGCTCTGCATGATGTTACATGTAGGTGCAGTGTGGCTCATTAATTAATGCAAGCACATGTGTTTGGCACAGTGATATGATGAGAGATATTTAAATCAGGCGCTGGAATGATTGATTTATCGCTTCCGCCGTTTATAGTCAGACAGGAAATTTAGGTTTGCATGTACATGTAAATGTTTCATTACAGAGGCAGGGGGACTATTAAACATACATCAAGCTGTATGGCATTCCCACAGTACAGCTGTACATTAGATTGCTTTTCAGAGGTCCGGAATTTTGTCTCAGAGAAGCGCAAGGTCTTTTCATTTCGCAAATGGTACATTATGTACTTCCTTTGGAAAAAAAATCCTAAAAGTCTACGGGAGACTTTTGAAGGGGCACCAAGGCTAAGGCCAGGGCAACAGAAACCAGTTGCCTCTCAGGATGCAAGCCTGTGCACCAAGGCAAACAATTGTGCCTCGCATTTGACGAGGGAGGGTACACGTACATGTATACACATTTGTGGCTTTGGATCCTTTCGTGTTGTATGCAGGCAGAACTCTCTTGCCCAAATGTCCACTTACACAAATTACTCTGGTGTACAGGTGTAGCCTAACACAAAATGTACATACAACGTACCAAGTACAGGGCTTGAAATTTATACTGGAACCCAGCTCCGAGGCCAGTGATTAAGATGTATTTCATCGAGCCAGTAGTCCAGCAGTCTTGTGTTTTTGTTCAAATGTTGACAATTCAGTCTGATAAAAATCTTTCAGTTTCGTTGAGTAGTGAAGAATACATCACTACTCCAAAATAAATTCAAATGGGATCAATCTTCTCTCATTGCTCGTTAAAACAGCTCAAATGTTAAACTGTGTGTATTTTTTATTTTATTTTTTTTCTCTCATTTCAATTCTGGTTTTGTAAAAAATCTGGTCCAGTTAAGTCTTATGGATTTCCCCTGTAGGACTAGAATATAGAAGTATTAACATGCCATTTACAAGTACATGTTCAGCTCTTTCCATTTTAAATGCTACATACATATAGCCTACATGTGTAGCAATGTCATGAAGGACCGTAACGCATCAAATTTCCGCCATAACTTTCCGACGAATTAAACCATAATCAATCACATCCAAGACGTCAATTCCAATCTCGTTCTGAAAATAATTTTCTTCCATCAAAACACAGTTGAAGAAATAATTCCAGTAAGTTTTGCTATCGATATATTAAGCAGAAAACAAGCTCACACAGCCCCTTTGTTTAATTTAAAGTGTAGAAATGATCAGATATTTGATGCATTTGTCCATCGAGGAGGTCAATCCAGAGCTTGTATCAGATGAGTATAATCCATTTACATGCTGAAAGACGGAGCTGGCTTTGTGGGTCTACAATGTATTCTGGGCTTGATTCATTATAATTGGAACTCCTGTGTGTGTGCTGCTTGAGTATCAAATTACATGTTACAGTGCCCAGCAAGATGACCTTCCTAAAAGATAAACCTGGCATATTATTTGTGATCATTGTAGGACATGTACATATGTACGTATGTACATATGTATAGGATAAGTTAGATTACACAAGTAGTTGAATACATAACATTATTGGGTAT
This sequence comes from Leptasterias polaris, assembly GCA_037783415.1. Classification (NCBI taxonomy): domain Eukaryota; kingdom Metazoa; phylum Echinodermata; class Asteroidea; order Forcipulatida; family Asteriidae; genus Leptasterias; species Leptasterias polaris. The sequence continues at coordinate 12,308,314 of JAZGTN010000009.1, forward strand.
GAATGATTTCCCTTGGTTTTGTAAATGAAAGTGAAGCGAGGACGCCCTTGCTCTGTCAAACACCCAGATCCCTTCTGTCAAAGTCCTCATTGTTAAAGATGAAATACCAGAGCTGCCAACTCTCCCTGATTCTGCAGAAAGTTCCCTGAAAATAAACCAATCTTTCTCTGTTCCGATGAGCAAAGTTGACAATCTCCTTGGAAAACATGTGTACATAATTGTACAGTGGTTTTCGACCAAGACCTTTCATTTCATTTATTTTGGTTGTGAAGCCTGATGACTCTAAGAAAAGCGAACTTACTAAATACTGTAGCCAAGAACCCAATGGGGAGAAAACAAGGAAGGAGTCAAGGAAGAAGTGTCAGTTTTAGATTAGGAGGAAAGCCCCATAGAATTATTCCAGGGAAACCCACATAGCGCCCCCGGTGGGATTCAAACCGGTTCTCAAAGTGTAAGGCCTGACTGCGCCAACCTGACCTGTATGAAACTAATTGACAGATACATTTGTACTGTGCATGTTGGATATCAACTACACTGTGAAAACACCAGTTGTATGACACTAATCGACAGATACATGTACATGTACTGTGCATAAGACGTCAACTACGCTGTGAAAACACCAGCTGTGTGAAGACATTAAGTCATAACACGATGCTCCTTCCACCATTGTCAAAGCATGGCAATGTCATCATCGGTCGATAGAATAGATGTGAGTATCCAGATTCGCAGTATTATGGCTACACTCTCTACCGTATGAATGCAGAGCCATCCTTGGGTTGCTAAGCAATGGTGATGATGAGGTCTGTATGACAATGGACCTGATCCTGCATGAGATGGTGGTATTAATGCTTGTATGCATCGTACATTGTAGGCAGCTTGGTTTGGTACCGTGCAAACAGTCATTTGTGGCGTGTAGTGGCCGAGCGGTCTAGGTCACCGAGCCAAAGCTCTGGTGTTGTCAGCAGCTGAGTGTGGGTTCGAATCCCGGACATGACACCTGTGCCCTTGAGCAGGGCACTTAACCATTTGCTACGTATACATTTGGGAAGGTACGAAGGTACATGTAGTGCATTCTGCTCTACCAGCCAGGCTCCTAATGGATGATACCCATTCGTCATGTTCGTACATCCTTACAGACTGTGAAGGGGGTAATCCCGTTTCAGCCCCAGGAGTAGGTGGCAACGTGTCCCTGGTGACAGTTGGTTTGGGTCTATAGCCCAAATCATTTAAGTGTAGCACTCACCTTGTAGTGGCCGTCTATGGCCTTGTTATTGTGAGGCAATCTCTCATAAAAAATATAAAAAATAATAATAATACAATAATTTGAAGCGAATTTGTCGGTTTATCTTGGAATGTCTGCTTTATAGCATGCATCAAGAACATTTAGGCAAGTTCTACAATATATCCGGTGGGATTTGCAAGCAATTTTGCTTGTGGTCATATCAGGCTTATTTTTATTGCAATCGGCAATTGAACTTACAAGCAGGGCTTTTACATGCACGTACAAATGATACCCGTACAACTTTGTAATTCAAATGATAAATACTTCTATTTCTCTAGTGGATCGGTACAACACCTACATTGAAGCAGTCTTTACAATTAGTAAGATTGGAAACGTGTTCTCAGATTTGCACATGGGATAAAGATAGTCATAGTGGAGAAATTATGTTTATGCTAATGTAGTCTAAACAAAACTATTATGTGTTATCAGGCCTGGGAATACACAAAGGCCGATTGCCCTCAATTTCCCCGGTCTTTGCCTTGGTGCCCCTTCAAAAGTTTCCCATAGACTTCAAGATTTCCCAATGAAAGCGCCCTTTGCAGAATATAATATGGCCTGTTGAAAGTTGAAATTTCTGGTCTGGCAGGAAGACAATAAACCCCCATGGAATATCAAGACTGCAATGCGGGGCAAACCACAATGTTAAGGTCCCCATCCCTTTATTACCAATTGCTTTCAGTTTTTAGCCATGACTTCTAACAAAACATGTCACTTTTTTTGTTGTACCCATATAAAGAGAAATTGATTGATAGCTGAAACATATTTTGCTAAGACTTTTGTTTGACTTCCCTTTAGATTCTGAAAGGGTTGACTTTGTAAAAGTGACAGAAGTTATGACTGACATGACTGATTGGTTGATTTAGTCACTTGACCCTTGTGTAGTTCTGTGTTTACTTACTGACAGTTTGGGTGGCAGGAGTCATTTCTTTGTACATGTTGTATCAAGTTTTAAAAGGGCGAACTGGAAAGTGGAAGGTGTGAGGCAGCTCTGGTCTGGCCTTCTTGTTTTCATTGACTGGCTTGGTTCACAGTGTTTTCTTTCATAAAAAGACTGCAGACTCTGTCTGGGAGAGCAAGGAGCAGTAAGGGCATAATCAGAATAATCAATAATTAAAGGTTTTTTACACAGGATTGGTAGAGCTGACAAAATAGTCACAGACAGTGTTCATGTTTTGTGTGATCAACCATGTACATGAAATAAACCGGTGAAAATTATGGCTTAATCCTTTGTGTGAGTTGGGAGAAAATAGTCAGGCCTGTGAGATCTTCGCTTTAAAGCGGATATCCGTTTTTTGGGGTTTTTTTGCCGATTTTTTATCTGTGAGGGCAGAGATGTTTCTTGAGATTTAGTAGCTTGGTGTGCTACATACTTGGCAGCACAGGCTGTATACCCTCCAAGGAGCTGAGATTGTTTAAGGATTGAAATAAATGGCCCAAAGACCAGTACAATAATGTTCATGCGCCATGAGTGTCAAAATTGACAGATTGTGCCCTACATGTATGTACAAGTGTCCACACTTCAGACCATAATTTTAAAGGAGCGCGCTCGCGCTCCTTAATGTTTTCCAAGGAGAGCAAAAAAAAGCGCTCCTTACAAAGTTAACAAGAGCATGTTTTTTTCAAAACCCTAATTGTTGATTAAAATAAGCCGCTTGAATCTCGGAGTTGGCAGTGGCAACATCTAAAGAGCGCACGCTTTTTCTTTTTCCCCCCGTTAATTTTACCTTTATTACACCGTTCGTAAATAAATTGCGGCCCGGCGGCGGCCGGACGTCGGACCATGCGGTGATTTGTTTCTTCCATGTGCGTCGTGTATTGTATGCAGCTAGATCTATTGATATGTGGTAGACTTTTCTCATTCCCCGCTTCATTCGTGGTACAGTTTGACCGTAGTACATGTACATGTATGTTTACTGCTGCAGCAAAGGAACATGTGTGGAGACATTGAAAAGTCTACTGACAACAACGCACGGTGTGTTGTGTGGATGCCCGCGAATCGTTAGACTTTTTCACCAGTCGTCACTACCCACGTTCATAGGCAAAAGCGCCAGTTCTTCGATTCGTTTAATGTGTTTTACGGCTGGAGATATTTTTACGCATTGAACTACATGTATGACCTGGAAGAAACTTCGAGACAATTCATGCAATGAGTGTGCGTCACACACGTGTGAGGAGATTCGTCGATGTTTGAGTTTACGTCTCACATTATTTTTCCAAAATGATGCGGTTTGTAAGCTGTTAGGTCTTCGAGGATACTAAAAGGTGTTTGAAGAACAATTTTCAATGTCCAAAAGGGGGCAACACTTAACCCAATGATTCAGTCACAGGTAAAGACCCCCAAAAATCAAAATTTCTTTTAACAAAAACATGACTGCTCCGTTCATATTTTCGTGGATTATTTCGGAAGATCATTTAATTTTTGTTTTTTTTAGACAACATACGTCTGATTTCATCTTTTGTAAAAGTATTTTCCTCCTATTAACTCGTCCCCGGTCCCATCTATGGTCCCAATAACGCCCGAGGGGTTCACCGAGTGCGATGCTGACGCCCGAGTCAACTTGCCCAAATTCCGGACACCACAAATTCGGACCTTGCCCAAAATCCGGACATGCATTTTTAGCATTAGATTTTTCCGGTTTTTTTTTTCATCGCCCATTCTCATGCACATGCGCAGTAAATTCAAATCGCTCTCCTTATTTCACTTTCTTGATTTAAGACAACAGATTTACAGCTCTCCTCGGATTTATTAAAATGAAGGTCTGGTCCATAAAATTAATTATTTATTGATAACATGTGGGTTTTGGGTTTTTTTTTAATATAATTTTCTTAGATTTCAAACCCTGATATAATAATGAATTATAATAATACTACATGTAGGCTTCTTATACACCCCTAGGGGCGTATCGAAGCACTCATAATTTGTTTTTCAACAGAATATTTAAGCTGAGCTATGTTTTGAACTACATGTAGGCCTATGGGGCCCATAGCACCTTGTAATGGTTTACAAGGTGCTGCGGTGCACTCGGCATTCCAGAAACACCACGCCAAAACCCTTCATTTTGGGATAAGTGTAACTGGGTTCTTACATGTGTGCTTTACACAATACACAGGACTTTTGGCTTTACGTGCAACTGAAAGACGAAGCAAAATTTTTTAAGTGACTAGCTCTGTATGCAATTCAGACTGTTTCATGTGTGTTTCTTATTTGTATTTCCCCTGCACAGGTTTACAGTGACTTGGATGTGAACAACATCGAGGACTCTAACGAAGACAGTGAGATCCGGAACTGGTGTCCCATGGATGCTCCAGACATTCCCGAGGGATGCGTTGAGACATTCACCATCCCAACATACACCTGTCTTGGTAAGGGAGAGCTTAAGATTTAACAGGGTCTAATTGTACAAGCTGTTAATTATAAAAATTAATAAAACTTCATTTTTGATCAAGTGTGAAGAGTTAAATTATTAGACCCATTCGCTCTTTGCATGGATCCACCTTGTGCATGTAGAGCCTCGACTTTGTGCTTCATTTGTGTTGAATTTATGTATTTCTTGGAATGAAAGTGTCATTACATTACTGTGGCAATACAGAATGCTTCTATTCAGTGCTGTCCCCAATGGCTGACTGTGCAAGGGCAAATATACATGTAGCACCTTGTAATATTTAAGGTCTCAGAAAGTGGTGTGGCCCAATCTGCAGCCAGCCGTGCCAGCAACACCAAAAGACATTTGAAATATGGTGCACACAATACTATGACACTAATAAGTTTGGGTAAAATTTTCCGTATACACCAAAACCAAACCATGCACTTCTATAGTGTCCACCATGCCTAAAAATGGCTAATGGCCTTTCCCCGAGGTCTTCATGGCTTAGACAGCTTTGTAGCTGTGGAGCGACTGGAAACAGAGACAACACACGGGAGTGACGAAGCCACAAGGGCGTTTTCCCAATTGTCAGGAATTTCCAACATTATTCTTTATTTCTTGCTTTTTGCTACCCCCAAATGTCTCACGCTTGCTGTATCCATCTTAAACTTTCATATTTCCTGTCTCTAGTTGGTGATTTTGAGAGCAAAGCTTTGATGGTCCCGAAAGATTGCGACTTTGAGCACATCCATGACAGTGAGACCTGCAAGCCCAAGAGTGAGCTACACGGCCAGGCTGAGAAGCAGTGCGCAGCAGCCGGTAAAACCGTCCGAGACTTTGGGATGCTTTTACCATGCAGGGATGAAGTGGACCTATTCACCGGGGTAGAGTTTGTCTGCTGCCCTAAGCAGACCACCACGCCTAAAAAAGTCGGCAAGCCTGAGACCCCAAAAGGTAAATATATAAAAAACTGTCCAGGTATTTATTATCAAACAAAGGTGATCCCCTGGCTGCCGCTTTCCAGGGCGTATCGTAAACGTGGGTGAGATCCCTGGCTACACAACAGTTAACGGTTGTTTGGCTTCTGACTGGCACCCCCGAACAAAGATATCGACAAAACAGGGAGACCGCCAATATAGGGCTAAATAGCTCAGTTGGTAGAGTGCCGGCACGTTAATCCAGAGGTCGTTGGTTCAGATCCCACTCTAGTCAATTTTTCTTTGTTCAACCAATGGACATCAGATTACAGAAGAATTCAAATATATGCAGGTCTGATGCTTCATAGAGGCAATTTCTTCCATGCCCCTGGTCACTGCCTTGATGCCCCTTGACATGTTTCATTAGAAAGGTGTGATTTCCCTCATAAATATGCCCTTTTACTAATAAGGAAAAAGTGCCTTTTCCTTACAAAAGAGAGACATCAGTCCTGCGATTGTATGCCTGATAGGCCAGAAGAGGGCAGTTGGATTTTACGTAGTGTATTTTTCCTTGCCTTCCACCTCCAGGACCCTGGTGTGATTCCCGCCGGGGCACGAAATATTTTGTGGAATACTTTAGGCTAGAAATGTCAACAAACTTGAAAATATACTTCCACGCACGGATTATCGGTTGTTGAGAAGAAACCCCACTGTTTGTGTTGTCGAATTCAGTCAATTTACTTTGTGATCAACATTCAAAGTTTCAGCGGTGACATACCCTAGTTCATAAACAATGCTAGGTGAAATTAGCTTTCCTCATTTGGCTCTTTGCCAAACTGCTGCATGATGAAAGCCCAGAATGCTAAATAGCATGACTATTCATGAATCCGAACACATTCAATATGAATGCCTTAGATCCTATGTAATTTCACCTAAAGTGCCCCACCCATCATACCAAAGCACCCAACCCTACACCCTAAGCACCCCCACAACCTCCTAACACCCCCTAAGCACCCATTCCAACACCTTCTAAGCATCCAACGGACACCCCCTAAGTACCCACCTCTAAGCACCCACCCCAACACCCCCAAGCACCCACAGAAACACCCCAAGCATGCCAAACACCAATCCCTAACATGACTTGGCACCCACCTTCACCCCAAAGCACCCAACCTACATGTACACCCCTAAGCACCCACCTTTACCCGAAGCACCCTTAGCACCCACCTTCACCTCAAAGCACCCAACCCACACCCCTGAGCACTCACCTTCACCCCAAGCACCCAACCCTCACCCCTAAGCACACACCTTCCCCCCCTAAGCACACACCTTCCCCAAGCACCAAACTCACACCCCTAAGCACCCACTTTTACCCCAAGCACCCACTTTTACCCCAAGCACCCAACCCACACCCCTAATCACCCACCTTCACCCCAAGCACCCAGCCAATACCCCAAAGCACCCAACCAACACCCCCAAAGCACCCAACCAACACCCCTAAGCACTCTACCCAAACCCCTAAGCACCGACCCTTCACCGACCCTTCACCCCCAAACACCCAATCCCACACCCCTTAGCACCCACCTTCACCCCAAAGCACCCAACCCACACCCTTCCTGAGAAATTACTATAAGTCATCATCCCGTTAAGAGAATAAACTCTGAACTGATCAGCTGTCTTCAATTAATAGCATCCTCTGAAGACATTTTACAAAAAGTATTGCTAAATTTTAACCGAGTCTATAATTACACAAGAAAAAAGCCACAGAGCTCTTAGGCTCCGCTGCATCATACATGTTGTCGTTCTTCTTGCACAACGAATCTCTCTCTCTCTCCCCCCCTTATTTTATGAAGATTCATGCAGGAAAGCATCCCAAATGAATCGCAAATAATATTGAATCGTGGAGAGTTTCCACTTAACACTTGGCCTCGCTACATCGGGGGAGGGTGTTGCTGTGCCGATTTCTCCAGACGCTGTTACCCGAGACACCTCTAGTTTGCGGATCGCCTTGGCTTGGAATTCTTATTTTCTCTGGATCAATCGAAAGGGGAGATGACAGTTAAACCGGGAATACATGTTTGTTAATTTTGTCAGTCTAAAATCCGGGGTCTGTGAACAAATAACCTCCGGTTCGGTTTCCTTTTTTAGAAATTCTCAAATCCATTTGAGAGATAATTCGAGTTGATGTAATTTAGGGTTTCTTGTCATCATTCCAAACCATGTTTTTGTTTTTGTTTTTGTTGGAGCTCAGGACAGTTTGATTACATGTATGGCTCTTTGTTACAATGTACATACAAAAACAAAACTAAGAATGATTGTTCCTGACCTTCATTTTTAAGGAGTTTTAGTGCAATCGCTCTCCTCCTCTCTTTAACCTTGGCCATGGAGTGCAGAAAATAGCACTCCTTAAAGGCAAAGTGTACCTGTGGTTTTTGGAACCGTTTAATTGTTTTAATTCTATATAAATGTAAACATACACATGTATACAATAAAACTATTCTGTGAAAATTTTGAGATATCTCCAAAAATCCAGAACAAATCCACACAGGAAGATTAATCCCTAATAGGAATACACATTCTGAGAAACGTTACTGACAGAATTGCTCTCAGATTCAAATTTTGGTTCATAAAAACTGATATCTTTTAACCACAAGTGAATTTTTTCTCAAAATGTTAAAAGCTTTTGAAAGCTGCTGTAGGCGTTTAACCAATACGTTTTTATAATATTGCCATTAACTTTTAAGAGTGATTGCCAAACCTAGATACCTTCCTTTTAAAGGTAGTGTCATACATACAATGTAGATTGGTAAATACTCCAAAAATTTGTGACCATATAAAAACTTTATAAATTTGAGGCTTAAGTTTGAAGGGAAATTTGATTTTGTGCAATGAATCAGCAGACTACTTAAATGCTTAAAATCAAACATCAGAAGCTTAAATCAAACATCAGGAGCAGTTACATTTGATGAAGTTGGTTTAAATTTCACTTTAAAGTTTCACAGGGATGTTTTGTAGTGAAGTGGATCCCCTGAACAAAGATACTGACAAAAAAGGGAGACGGCCAACATAAGGCACTAGATACATGTAGCTCAGTTGGTCTCTCGTTCAAGTCCTGCTCTGTCAATTTTTTTTTTTTTTCAACCCAATATTCAAAGTAATGACATTTTCACGGTTTCATTATAATTTTGAAGTTGAAGTGAATATTGTTGAAAACAAGGATTTGACATTTTTAAAATTCACTTTTTGTTAATTTTTATAATTGACCCTTTAATGGACTTGTTACGCCTACACACTGCCATGACTATGCCATTTTATATATTTACACACTATCCGTCGCATGTTATGTTTTGACCTTTTTAAACAAGACTGTTCTGTCCTTAACAGCTTTTTGCACAACACACGCACAGGACTTTATTGGCGAGATTAAAGTGTGCCAAGTCTCCAATGAATTTATCTTTTTTGTAAAACCACGTGCATCAGCCCTATTTTCCCCCCTCTGGATCCAGTAGCATGATGGGTCAACAGATTCGTCGAATCCCATGAAAGTTCTGCGTTGAAGTGTCGTTGTTGTGTTGCTCTATCCGCCATCCATTTACTTCTTTTAGTTTGCCCTTAAGATATTTGTGGAATTATCCATTCATCCTTTCCTGGTCTCATTTGTTTTTTTCATCCATGTACATTTTGACTTCTTGTATGTATCAGAAATATTTCATTTCATTTTGTTTACCCTGTGTATACATACATGTACATGTATTGTAAAATAAAAACAGCACTAGTACAGAAATGACCTCTCCAGAGGTGGCTAACATATGACTCTTCAGCACAGCACTGCAAACAAACCAGAAAATAGAATTAGCCGTTGCAAACTGATAACCAACCCAAAAAAAACACATGCAAAAAAAAAAAAAATTGCCTGAGGTTTTGACCTACATGTAAGTAGAGTCTTTTGTAGCCTTCGAGAAAGACTCTGCTAGGGTCGAATCGTCGGCCCATTAACTATTTTTTGCAATAAACAAACCAGCGCAAATATGTTAGTTATGTTTGGGAAATGAAGAAAGTAAACAAGTGTTGTTATTGTTAACGATGCTCTCTGCATACAAATAAATGGTTGTTTAAATTATTATTTAAACAAATGTTTTTATTATATAATAATTTTTTATATTGTTTTTATTAGGTTGGTTTTTGGGGGGGTTCAAAAAATGTCAATCAAAAATGTGGTTTTCATTATAATGACTTGTTTCTTCTGAAACTAATTAGCTCACTTCTGTGTTTGATACCATAAGCCAGCATTCCAGTCGACGCACATCATGGTTTTTGCAGTTATCTTTTCTTCAAATTTAATACTTTTGTTGTTAAAATTAATTCTTGTATTTGTTTCATTCTCGAATTGCATCCGCATTCTCCAAATAATCATGAGTTATATTTCAGTAGTAACTACATATTATTTACAAGACAGGTAGAAGGTAACTCATGAGAAAGATGCATGCCTGGGCATTCATGAATAACTCCTGTTCCCACCCTGTGCCCTCTTCCCCTTCATAAATGCACAACATTTCAGTAACTTGTGTCAATAATTGATTACATGAATTTGACCACTAGACTTGTCCAGTCACAAGTTTACTGGCCCGATGTTTACGTCACTGGCCTCAGGCCAGCAGTCCAGTGTAAAACTCAAGCCGTGTACAGAGGAAAAGTTCCTTCACCCCAAGCCATCACAACAGAATTGAATCACTCTGTGGCTGATTAGCGTTCTCCCTTATAACAGCGGTCCGCTGGCCAAATGCCAGTTAAAACACCTGAGGACCAGTCACAATTCTCTCCAAGTGGTCCTGCTGGCTAGTTCAGTGTGAGAAAGCATCCCTGTTTCATTTGAACTATGGACCGATGTAAAAGCTGACAGACTTAGTGAAAATGACTAGTTACGTGTAACTGGGCCCAATTTCATAAAGCCTGTAAGCACAAAAACTTGCTCAGCACAGAAAAGTATTGCTTAGCAGAAACAGGTCACCAGCCAAAACTACATACAGTTTGCATTCATGTGACTGGTGCCCCGCTCAAATTTTGCTTAGCAAAGAAATTTGTCAAGCAGTATTTTCTGCCTAACAGCTTTATGAAATTGGCCCCTGGTTCTGCGAGCCAGTCACTAAAACGGTTAAGGGCAAACTCTACAGTAGCTCTATGAAGGAAGCCTTCCTGCATGGTAGCTCATTGTACCCTAGGATATCAGCAGGGCTCGAATTTTACACTGGACCACATGCCCGAGGCCAGTAGTTTTAGTGTTGGGCCAGTCCAGCGGTCTTGTGTTTTTCAAGTTTAATAATAAAACCTCACTGTGTAATATCTTCAACAACAAACAAGTTATGTTCAAATATTGACACTGAGTCTCAGGCCTGGAATTACACGGAGGCCACGGAGGCCATGGCCTTCGTTGCTCCTGGTCTTGGCCTTAGTGCCCTTTCAACAGTTTCCCATAGACTTTATGATTTTCCAATACAAGTGCCCTTTGCAAAATCAAAATGGCCTTGCCCTTTCAGAGATGAAATTCCAGGCCTGGAGTCTGATATACACCTTTCAATTATATTAATGAAGTACACCCATAAAGACAAATAAGATAAATTTGTTCTTATAGCATATGTCTTAGTGCTTGTTCATATAAAAACAGTATGCATGTTCAACTGTTTTGGTCTTGTTAGAACAATTCTGGGCAAGTAAACATTTTCAGTTACAAGCCCTGTGGTCTTGTGGATTTTTCCCCCAAATTCGAGCCCTGCTGATATGACAATATAGATTGAGGGGTGATCCCTTGGGGTTAAGTTCACAGCCATGGTTTGGGACACCCCATGAGGCCGAAGTACACCCCATGTGGCGGAAATAATCAACTATGAAAGGAAATCACGCAGGACAGGTTTTCAGTTGTCATTCATGGTACTCTAGTGATTTTTCTTTCCTTGGGGGTTCTCATCATTGAGTTGTCAGTCATTCCTGTTTGATTCTTGATGGTGGGTGCTAGTGGGTTGATTCTGTAGAAGTTTGAGAACAAAAAATTGACCAGGAGTTGGGAAGTACATGTAGATATTAAAAGTGGAGGGGGGATGTTTTGCGTTTTGATATTTAATTTGATTAGATTAACGTCACATTATGTTCAGACCCCATGGGATCGGGGTCAATCATAAACCGGACGTTTTTAGCGTGTAGGGAATAATGTGAAGTGAATCGTGGTACCGTAGTTAACGTAGTTTTCTTGAGAAATACCGCAGATCATTCTAATTTGATGTGTCCTACACGTGTTTGCATGGTATGGTACATGTATGTAAGTACATTCAGAATTTCTTTTTCATTTTTAATATTCTGGAAGTTTAAAATGTCAGAAATGGAAAGGCAGTGTATATGCATACGTACGTTTCCAAGTCTGTTATATAGGCTTAGAATTTCATCTTTGAGTTTGTAAGGCAGGTTTCATTTTACAAAGGGCACTTCCATTTGAAAATCTTAAAGTCTATGAGAAACTTCTGAAGAGGCACCAAGGCCAAGACCAGGGCAACACTACAGAGGCCAAGGCTTTGTGGCTTCTGTGTAACTCCAGGCTTGCTGTTACATGTACATGTATGCCAGTCTGCGTGCGCGTAATAAAATGTATGCAATGAACAACTTCCCTTGTATAGGGTAGCAAAATGGCCACACATAATGTATCAGTCGCTTCTCAAACAACCACATTGTCTATGCCATGTTTGCATTCAGTGTTCACTAAAAATGCTCAATCTAAATATTTTGCTATGCAGAATTTCTTGACGGAATCGTTTCCTGATGTGTACGGGACTTTGTAAATTCTGCACATTATGTAAGTTTAATTCCTAATGGGATTGAGTCTGGCGTCTTAATATTTTTCCTATGACATGTTGGCCTACATGTACTTTGTATAAAGACACATTGCACAGACATACATCCCTACTTAAGGTTAGAATATATCCGGAAAAAAATATGTATTATTGATTGAAAGCTGGTGCATAGCTGCAAACTTCCAGTAAATTTGTTCATCTACAATTCGGTCATTCCCAAGAAATGTATGAACTTGGATTCTATGTCAAGAAAGTAGGTAATTTAAGAGTATTCAAACACCCGACATGTTTGAAGATGCTGTGTTCGTGACACTAGGCTCGTCCTCATCCACTTTGTATGACTTCTAAATCCCCCAGGATTAAATTATCCTTAATGGTACTACATTAAAGGTATTATACAGGATTGGTAGAGCTGACAAAATAGTCCCAGACAGACGGACAGAGTTCATGTTTTGTGTGATCAACCATATACATGTACTACATGAAGTAACAAACCTGTGAAAATTTGAGCTTAATCCGTTGTGTGAGTCAAGAGAAAATTTTGAAAAACCGTGCACAGTTTTTCAGCATGTAAACAGTCTTTAATTTTAGTTGTAACAAATGAAATCAGCCGTTGTGGTTTTAAGGTTTTCAGATACAATTTTTTGAATGCGAGTTCATTTCAGAGGGAAATATTTCACAGAAAAATGGTTCTGTTATGAATTTCATAATCATTACGCTTTCAGACTAAAATTAAACACTAATGCTTTTTTTCTGACCGATCCTGTATTTACCTTAAAGGGTGTGTACAACATTGGTAATTGTCAAAGACCAGTATGCACACTTGATGTGACCCAACATATACATGAAATAACAAACCTGTAAAAGTTTAAGCTCAATCGGTCTTTGAAGTCATAAGAAAACAGTGAAAAAACCCATTATATGTTTTAACTTTTTTTCAAACATCAGATTTTATCCAGCAGGATAAAGATTATTGTTTTACTCATTTCCTAAAAACTGTGGCATTTCAAGCAAACCTATTTCATTGTAAGTTTTCCACCACGACCATCTTTACACCATGTACATGTAAGTCATGTGCAATTCTGTGAACATTTATATTTCCAATCTAACCAATGTTGTACACAAGGTCAAATTTAGTTTTGTGATGTAGTCATTTTCCAATAGATAGAGACATTATTTAAGGGGGGAGGGGACAATGTTAAGTATTTAATATCACTTTTTAAACAGTAGACATTGTCAGAGATGCCAACCTTTTCTGATTCTGCAGGAAATTCCCTGAAAAAACCCAAATCTTTCCATGTTCTGATGAACAAATTTGAAAATCTCACAGATAATGAACTCCTAGATTCTGCAGAAAGTTCCCTGAAAATCAACCAATCTTTTTTTGTTCTGATGCACAAATTTGGAAAAATTCTCTGATTATGGAAACCTTTCCCTATTATGTTGAATGTAATTCTAAAAATCTCTCTGATTGTTGTACAAAATCTCTCTGATTGTTGTACAAAATCTCTCTGATTGTTGTACAAAATCTCTCTGATTGTTGTACAAAATCTCTCTGATTGTTGTACAAAATCTCTCTGATTGTTGTACAAAATCTCTCTGATTGTTGTACAAAATCTCTCTGATTGCAAGATGCAAATGTTGGCAGCTCAGGAAATAGCTATTTTCCGGGACATACATGTGGATACCCTGCTTGGGAATAGGGTTAAGTGAGGTAGAAATTTCTGAGGTTAGAAGCCTGGGTGTTAATTTTTCCCAGGGACACCATGGGGAAGCTGCGAGGGACACCATGGGGAAGCTGCCAGGGACACCATGGGGAAGCTGCCAGGGACACCATGGGGAAGACTACAGCGTTTCAGGCAAAAACATTTCAAGGGAAGTTTCCATAATGTTGATATATCATAGGTTGCAAGACTTAAAATGCAAGACTGAAATTGTTGAACATTCACACTCTTTAACAGGGGGTACATGTAGAGAACACTTTTCCATAAGGACTCTATGGAAAATGAGTCGGCTTAAAATTGAATTTTGACTTTCGAGTCCATCCTCAAGATTAATGGGAGGACATGGACCGTTCCATGTGCTGGCTTAGACGTGCTTAACATGGGAAATTAAATTCGAGTTCTGCCGCATCAAATGCAAGAACACGTGTTGAAGACATTACTGAATCATCAGCACCAGGGACTCTCTGTTGTCTGAGATTTAGCAGGGACACATTATCAAACGAGGAACAGTCTCAAGTGAATGCATATATGCTTGAGATATTTCTCCAGACTTCAGTCCAAGACATCTCTATTAAGTCTGCATTTGTATTCAGTAATCCTATACGTGTATTATACTGATCTATTACCATGGTGATGGGCTGTTAATTTATTTGGATAATGCGGCGTCCTCTACTCGTTTTATAATTACAGACAGTGTGTGTCAACACATCAGCCTCTTTCACAAATTTACCCGGGAATTCACAGGACAATTTGGTTGGCCTTATCACAGTTGAATTTAATTTGTTTTTACCCTTACACCGATGTGTATTAAGCACTGTATACTCAGTACATTCCCGAGCTCTGTGAAAAAAATCCACAAGCAAATCACTCCGGTGGGATTCCAACCCACAACCTTTGCATTGTTCAGGGATGAGATTCTTCCGACCTTTGTCGGAAATCCGACCCTTTTTTCCACTTCCGACCTTCCAACTTTCCGTCTTTTTACCCGTTTTATTTTAAGAAATATGAGTTCCATTTTAATTGATTTCAAATTTAATGTGTTGATAAAAAGTTGAATAAAAAAGAATATTATTTGAAACAGTTGTATTTTTATTTTTCTGCTTAATTTGGTCACGTCCGTGTCTTTGGTTTTGATTTTTACACCACGGGGCACGGGCCAGCCGTCCCGTGCGGTATCTCGGCTGCGTTTGTGGGTACGCAGATACGCAGGTTTCAACACCACGCATTATTATAATTGCGCTACGTGAGCCGTGTTACCGACTAAAAGTGTATGTTAAGACTATTTGGAACACTAGGAACCAGACAATAATAGAGCGATCTGTAGGCGAAAAAGGCAAAGAAAACCCACTCTAGAGCAATGAAGCAGCGGGGAAGGACAAACACAATGTAATATTTAATATCATACTACATTAACTGGTAAGACTCCAACATTGTTACCACAGCCTAATATTTATACAAACTGTACACTGTAACACATGTATACAAGTAGAACATTGAACATTGTATGCATGTGCACTTAAATGTACATTGTACACGTAAGTGTATCTGCTAAATTGTCGGGCACTTCAGCCAATATGGTTTTGTGCTCGCTCACGATAAATTTCAGACGTACGATAAATTTCCGGCCTTTTCATTTTCGAAGAATCTCATCCCTGATTGTTAGAGCAGACGTCTTACCACTAGACCACCGAGCTAGCCCGATGGCTAGAGGCAGTTCCAAGCTGTTTTTGGGGGGGGTTTTTTCACAGAGCTCGCGAAAGTACTTAGTATACATGTACAGTGCTTAATACACGCTACATCGGTGTATTGGGTAAAACCAAATTAAATTCTATATTACCGATGCAAAAATTAACATCTATTACACAGTTGAATTGCTAGCCCTGGCAAACTCCATGGAAATGGCCAATCCCTGGTAAATTATTCTTAGGAATAGGGTTAAAGGTAGGGGCATAGATTGGTAAATTCTCAAAAAATTAATGAGCGTAAAAACTTACTTACTGTTGATAGTATAAACTATTTTGAGAAAGGGTTCCCCTTTGCAGTGTAACGTTTGTGGTGATGCACAGATTGTGTAGACCTTTTTAATTTTAACAGGTCCAGAATAAAGGGATCCTAGGGCCGCAAACCATTTGTCGGGAATGTTTTACATTCGTCAGCTTTCATCCCTGATGTACTCATCTGAGACGCTAACCACCGTCTTCTCATCTACCCCTTGTCTTGACAGAAACTGAACCAGTACCTCCAGAGGTTCAGGAGCCAGAAGAACCTAAACCAGAGGTAGAACCATCCGAGCCTGCAACGGAGCAGGAACCTGTGACAGAACCACTACCTGAGGACCCATACTTCAAGGAGTCATTTGAGGCAGATGAGGAACACGAGGCCTTCTTGCATGCCAAGAAGAGGATGGACACTAAGGAAGAGGATGAGAGATCTCAGGTTTGTTGTCTCTAAAATTTCTTGATTTATTTCAAATAACTTGATTTAAAGGCAGGAGTTTCCTTTCCACCAAAATCTTCATGCAGAGCTTGGTATCCAGCCCCTAAGCCACCGTAGGCGAGTTGCTGGCCTATCAGTTTTCCAAAAAATGCAGTGCTCTCTTTTACCCCATCTACTAGACAATCTCCGACTTCCTCTACAAACAGCATGCCGCTCTACTGGGCAGTCTTGTACAATCAACATACTGTCATTATCCCCAAACATCCAAATCATGCACATCTCAACATCAGAGATCCTTCATATCATCATATGAAAGGCTTTGGCTACCTGCTTCTGTCTTTGTAGCCCAGGGAACGATTTCGTCCATCATTTTTGCATAGCAAAATACTTTGACTGATTGGATTTTGTGCACACTGAATGCTAATAATTGAGTAGCAAATGATGAATTTTGAGTAGCAACTGATACAATTTGTGTAGCATTTTGCTATGTTGTACAAGGGAAATCGTTCACTGTAGCCCAATCAGGACAGTCACTTTAATGTTAGAACCACGCCTCATAATGTGCTTTTAAACATGCCCACTGCTCACTATTTATGAACCATACATGTAGTTGTAGTTCACTTCTACATGTACATGATGTAGCTTCTTGTTGGCTTGAGTAAGGCCACACACACACAAATCTGATGTTTGGA
This sequence comes from Leptasterias polaris, assembly GCA_037783415.1. Lineage (NCBI taxonomy): Eukaryota > Metazoa > Echinodermata > Asteroidea > Forcipulatida > Asteriidae > Leptasterias > Leptasterias polaris. The sequence goes on from JAZGTN010000009.1 coordinate 12,325,566, forward strand.
AAAGGCTGCAAAGCTTGCCAGGGCTCAAATTTATGGCTCTGCTTGCCATTGATTTCTGCGCTGGCAATAACCATTCCTTGCTTACAGAGTAAGCACCAAACTTCTGGCTAGCTTGCATTGATTGATTGATTGATTGATTGATTTGGGTTTATTGCTGTAAACAAGTATACAATAGAAATTGCCTTGGCTCTGGTGTTTAAAAAGACATAAAAGTACAATAAGTAGTAAAAGTTTAAGAAATACAAATATTAAAAAATTAAAGGAAATTGGTTAAAAATATAAAAACAAATACACACAGAATGCTTATGAAGGATAAAAATAAACAGATGACAGATAGATTACTTATTATCATTCAGTCCCCTGACTGCGGTTGGATAAAAACTTCTGAATCGTTCTGCATTCGTTCGAATCGTTCAAACTTCGCCTGAACCGCATTGCGTTAACTGTGCAGATTTTGTACACGGGAGACCTTTGAGATGCTAGATGATACCATTCTTAGAAAAGTTCGCATGCCCAGAAGTACGTGAACAAGAGAAATTAACCTGGTTACGATTGCTGTCGCACAAGTCAGCCATTCTTAAAAAAGGTTGCATGTACTAAAAAATCACTGTCGATACTAGTTTTTGAACCCTGTCAGAATAGACGGTCAGTAGGTGTGAACTTCTGCCAGCTGCTCCAAGCATTGTCCTGCTTCGCATTGACTGTTGACCGCGGTGGTCTCTGTCGGTTGTAAAGCAAGAACTCATTTAAAGGTGTTGGATGTTACCGTTTCAATTAAATGTCCTTTGGTAAGGAGTCTTGAGGAATACGGTTCGTAGTGATGAGCAGCTGTTGAGAGTTTGTTTTTTACGCTGTGGTCGTCGCTGAGGCAAGCAATTCACCTGCTACCAGATATGTTTGTTGTAATTATACATTGTAAACACTAAACATCACACATGCTACCATCAAGTAGCACCTACAATGCAAGGTTAACAAAATGTTAAAGGGAAGATACAGCATTGAGACTGTATGTAATTGACACAAGTTTAGTGTTAAACTTAAGTAAGGTGCAGTCAGCAGACACAAGGACCCGTGTAGGTGTTCTCGTTATTGGTCAAACTATATAAGTGTACCCAAATTGAGAATGTGTACCAAGCAAGAACTGCCTTGCACACTACCAAGGAAAAACTGCCTTGCCCTTACCAAGGAAAAACTGCCTTGGCCATACCAAGGAAGAACTGCCTTGCCAATTACCAAGGAAGAACTGCCTTGGCCATTACCAAGGAAGAACTGCCTTGGCCATTACCAAGGAAGAACTGCCTTGGCCATTACCAAGGAAGAACTGCCTTGGCCATTACCAAGGAAGAACTGCCTTGGCCATTACCAAGGAAGAACTGCCTTGGCCATTACCAAGGAAGAACTGCCTTGGCCATTACCAAGGAAGAACTGCCTTGGCCATTACCAAGGAAGAACTGCCTTGGCCATTACCAAGGAAGAACTGCCTTGGCCATTACCAAGGAAGAACTGCCTTGGCCATTACCAAGGAAGAACTGCCTTGCCAATTACCAAGGAAGAACTGCCTTGAAAGAACTTCCAAGAAAGAACCGTCTTGCCCTGTACCAAGGAAGAACTCCCTTGCCCTGTACCAAGGAAGAACTCCCTTGCCCATTACCAATGAAGAACTGCCTTGCCCATTACCAAGGAAGAACTGCCTTGCCCTTACCAAGGAAGAACTGCCTTGCCCTTACCAAGGAAGAACTGCCTTGCCCTTACCAAGGAAGAACTGCCTTGCCCTTACCAAGGAAGAACTGCCTTGCCCTTACCAAGGAAGAACTGACTTGCCCTTACCAAGGAAGAACTGACTTGCCCTTACCAAGGAAGAACTGACTTGCCCTTACCAAGGAAGAACTGCCTTGCCCTTACCAAGGAAGAACTGCCTTGCCCTTACCAAGGAAGAACTGCCTTGCCCTCAAGGAAGAACTGCCTTGCCCATTACCAAGGAAGAACTGCCTTGCACACTACCAAGGAAAAACTGCCTTGCCCTTACCAAGGAAGAACTGCCTTGGCCATTACCAAGGAAGAACTGCCTTGGCCATTACCAAGGAAGAACTGCCTTGGCCATTACCAAGGAAGAACTGCCTTGGCCATTACCAAGGAAGAACTGCCTTGGCCATTACCAAGGAAGAACTGCCTTGGCCATTACCAAGGAAGAACTGCCTTGAAAGAACTTCCAAGAAAGAACCGTCTTGCCCTGTACCAAGGAAGAACTCCCTTGCCCATTACCAATGAAGAACTCCCTTGCCCATTACCAATGAAGAACTGCCTTGCCCATTACCAAGGAAGAACTGCCTTGCCCTTACCAAGGAAGAACTGCCTTGCCCTTACCAAGGAAGAACTGCCTTGCCCTCAAGGAAGAACTGCCTTGCCCATTACCAAGGAAGAACTGCCTTGCACACTACCAAGGAAAAACTGCCTTGCCCTTACCAAGGAAAAACTGCCTTGCCCTTACCAAGGAAGAACTGCCTTGGCCATTACCAAGGAAGAACTGCCTTGGCCATTACCAAGGAAGAACTGCCTTGGCCAATTACCAAGGAAGAACTGCCTTGGCCATTACCAAGGAAGAACTGCCTTGGCCATTACCAAGGAAGAACTGCCTTGCACACTACCAAGGAAAAACTGCCTTGCACACTACCAAGGAAAAACTGCCTTGCCCTTACCAAGGAAAAACTGCCTTGCCCTTACCAAGGAAGAACTGCCTTGCCAATTACCAAGGAAGAACTGCCTTGGCCATTACCAAGGAAGAACTGCCTTGGCCATTACCAAGGAAGAACTGCCTTGGCCATTACCAAGGAAGAACTGCCTTGGCCATTACCAAGGAAGAACTGCCTTGGCCATTACCAAGGAAGAACTGCCTTGCCAATTACCAAGGAAGAACTGCCTTGAAAGAACTTCCAAGAAAGAACCGTCTTGCCCTGTACCAAGGAAGAACTCCCTTGCCCATTACCAATGAAGAACTCCCTTGCCCATTACCAATGAAGAACTCCCTTGCCCATTACCAATGAAGAACTGCCTTGCCCATTACCAAGGAAGAACTGCCTTGCCCTTACCAAGGAAGAACTGCCTTGCCCTTACCAAGGAAGAACTGCCTTGCCCTTACCAAGGAAGAACTGCCTTGAACTCAAGGAAGAACTGCCTTGCTCATTACCAAGGAAGAACTGCCTTGCCCATTACCAAGGAAGAACTGCCTTGCTCATTACCAAGGAAGAACTGCCTTGCCCATTACCAAGGAAGAACTGCCTTGCCCATTACCAAGAAAGAACTGCCTTGCCCATTACCAAGGAAGAACTGCCTTGCCCATTACCAAGGAAGAACTGTCTTGCCCATTACCAAGCAAAAACTGCCTTGCCCACTACCAAGGAAGAACTGCATTGCCCTTACCTTGCCCTTGCCCTTGAAGCAGAAAGTACAAGGCCTGGAAATGCTTTGACACACATGAGCCTGGTACCACCACAGTAATTGCTTCCTCAATAGTACCGCCAAGCATCTTTATTAATCGAAAGATTAGTGCAAACACCTCTATGAATGTATGTATTCAATTACGGAGAATGACACATTCTCATTCCAAGTTGAATTCCTTTAATTGTTGGACCAAAGCCTTTTTATAGCCCAAAGACTAAAAAAGCGTTGGATTAAAAGACCTCCGTTTCAACTCTCCAATCACAAATACCACACTTCCTCTCTGGTTTTTTTCTTTCTTTTTTAAACTAAGCCCACCTTGTGGTTTTAATCACATTGTGTCCCAGAGGGAATTGTGAGTCACCGTAACGGGCCGTTACGATCTCAGGGAGGAATCTATATTTATTGCAAAGAGTTCCTTGGGACCTCAAAATGTAGTCTGAAATACATTGCCTCATTGTCAGGGATCAGAAATATCAAGAGCTTTATTTGAAAAAGGTTGGGTTGAACATAGAAAGATTTATTAATTAAAGCGGGACTTGAAGCTGCAACCCCTGCATTAAGTACTGGTGCTCTACCAACTGAGCTATCTCCATTGTTGCACTATGTTGATGAGCTCCCTATTTTGTCAATATTTTTTTTTTTTTTTGAGTTCTGGCTGACACCCTCACAGTCCAAAATCATTCTATATATCCAATTACCATGAAGTGAAAGAGTCAGAAGGACTGGGGACAGTAGGTCCAACCAACAAGTACCGAGTGTTGAGATTGTCTTGCACAGTTTTCATTACAGTTCAAATCAAAGCAGAAAATTGCGATCAAAAACTTTTTGGCTGAAAAAGACATCTAGTTTACGAGAAAGGGTCATTAGCGACCACAGCGATGATGTTGACAGTATGATGCGTGTAAATCCACGCTGTCATGATTTATCACAAGATAGATCATGCAGTGAATAAATTACATCCGGACCTCTCAATATTATAGAGACACACAACCTTAAGATATCGCGCTAGTATTACAACTGATTGGATGATACAGGTCACTTGACTTGTCAAACAGGAACTCTGCCTCTGTCCAACTTCACTCTTTTATAGAGTGCCTTCTGCCAGAGTGAAAGGCTCTGGAGATAGAAGTTTCTCAGTCGCCTCACTGTGTATTATCTTAAATAAATAACAAAATAAAAAAATGTTGACTTTGAGTCTGATAAATGTCTTTCAATTCTAAAGAAAAAACAAATAAGATAAATCTTCTCTTAGTGCTTGTTCAAATAACAAGTTTATTGTGTTAAACTGTATGTTTTTTCGTAATTTGATTCGGACTTGTAAAAGAAATTCCTGTTTAGTAAACATTTTGAGTTATAAGCCCACACGGTCTTGTGGATTTTTTCCTCCCAAATGGAGCCCTGGTCAATAGATATGCTGTACACTGCGAGGTTGGAGGGTGTAAGAGACGTAGCATCACCTTCTAACAATGGAATATTTCTTTTTGTCTTGACAGGTGATGCAACAGTGGGAGGAAGCCCAAGCCCAGTATGAAGCTCTCAGGAAGTCTGACCCCAAGGGCGCAGAAGCCATGAAGAAAGGCATGATGGAGGTAAGATGCTGTGGGCGTGTCACAAGGGCAGTTTCTTAAGGAGGGTGTTTGCCGACTGTCATTTTCTTTCCTGGCTTTTGTCGATATCAGTTTGCTGAGTTGTTGGCCTAACTATTTCAAGTATTTCAAAGTGAATGTCCAAGACTGCAAGACTATGGGAGGTCATGTTGGCGTAGTGGTACGTGTACATCTATTTTTCCTTGCCTTCCACCTCGAGGACCCCAGTCCGAATCCCGCCAAGTTGTATTCGATCGACAATGATAATAAGAACACTGCCTGCACATTTTACTTACTCCGACCAATCTGCAATCCATTTCTGAACTGCACTGGCTCCCCGTTTAACAGCGAATCAAATTCAAAATCCTCCTAATCATCTGGAAATCCATCAACTCACAGGCTCCATCTTACCTCTCTAAGGTCATATCATTTTATCACCGTGACAGTAGACTAAGATCAAGTCGTGATCCACTCACCTTGAACACTCCAACCTGCTCCAAATCTGTTAGCCGAGGTGCCTTGGGTTATATTGGCCCCCGCCTTTGGAACGATCTTTCCTACAACATCCGATCTTCTACCTCAGCTGCTACATTTAAGAAATTGCTCAAAACAGAACTGTATCGATTCTAACGCATGTTCCATCTCCACAGCGCCCCGATCTAGCTCCTAGGATTTGTGCTCTATATAAGAACCTATTATTATTATTATTATTTCATTTCATCACAGCCTACAAAAGAAAGATCACATTTTCTGTTGTGCCGGTAACTCCTTGAGTCGGGCTACGTCCCGTAGCCTTAGATCTCAAGTGTCTTTCTCAGGATTCTCGCTGTTCCCAAAAGTGCTGCCTTCTGTAACAGATCTACCCTCACAGTTGTACCTATTTCATCTAGATGTTTCCCCAGTGCTTTCGGAATGGTGCCAAGTGCTCCAACCACCACAGGGACTACTTTCACTTTCACCTGCCAAATTATTATTATTATTATTATTATTATTATTCCATTTCTACTTAACACTGTATGAATTAAATTGAATTTGAATTTAGGCTGTGTCCATCCGGGTCAGGAAATAGCCCTCCTTATGATAAGCCGTTCATCTCTATCTCTTGCTGTTCTTGTCCTGTTCCTGCATAAGATCTTATGTCCATCTCCTTCTCTGTCTGCCTCCTTTTCCCCATTCTTGGTTGCCGCTCCATTTTGTAATATGATATGGACACCCTAGAAGACACTTTTATGTTGTGTCGGTAAAACGATCTGTATACACCTAAACCAAATAGTTCACTTCTATAGTGTCCACCATATCTCAAAAAGGCTAATTATTTAGTCTTGTATTCCACCTGTTGTCTGTTCTTCAGGCAGTGTGTCCAGCCCACCTCCATTTACCCTGTTTTATTTCCCTAACCCTGTATACTCTGAATCAAATCCATCAACTCAAAGTCACCGAGAATAAATACTAAAAACCATTGAGTTTTTGTTTTATAACGACCGTTTTCTGTGTTTCCACAGCGTTTTGATAACACGATGGCAGATTTGGAGGTGACAGCCCTAAAGGAACATGATCAGCTACGTACCGTTCATCAACAACGTGTTGGTACATCACTCCGAGATCAAAGGACACGTGCTGAAAGGCTCTTCACTGAAGCACTTAGAGATGAGCCTCCTAAGGTACTGGTAATAAAGTTTAATTTGTGGCGTGTTTTGGCCGAGTGGTTTAGAGCACCAGATTTAAGCCCTGGTGTTTCTGATCAGCAGAGTGTGGATTCGAGTCCCGGTCGTGGCACTTGTGTCCCTTAGCAAGATACTTTACCATAATTGCTTTGTCCTTCAAGCTGCAGGTCCAGTGTACTAGGATTGGTAGTGCATGTAAAACAGCCGAAAACACTTTTTTTTTATTTTTTTTTATGCAAGTTCGCCCCAAACAAGGCTAAAAGCCACTCTTGGTAAGGGGCTATAAGAGGAAAATTATAAAACATGAAAAGAACTCAGGAGAGCTGGAGGTAGGAATTGATATTCCTCTTGAAACAGTCTAGATTGTAGGATGGAGGGAAACATGCACCAGGCAAGGAGTTCCAAAGAGATGCAGTACGTGGAATAAAGCTGTTGGAATGGCTCTTTGTTCTACATCTCAGCAAATTAAGAGTGTATGGGTGAGAAGAAGCAGAAAGTCTGGTTTCACGCTCAAACACTCTGACAGGAGGAACTAGGTCGGACACACTGGTGGCACATTTACCATGAAAATATCTGTAGAAAAGACACAGGCTGGCTACAGACCTACGGTGGGAAAGAGGTTGTAACGTTGATCCCAACACTTCACCAACAAGATTAACAATACGCTTCTGCACCCTATCTAGTAAAGATAAATAACAGGCAGAAGCTCCGGCCCAGATGTGACAACAGTACTCCAATAGGGGACGTATAGTTGTCTTATACAGGTAGAGAGTAGCATCAGGAGGTAAGAACTTCCGAGCTCGGTAAAGACAGCCAACTCGCATGGAAGCACTCTTTGCAATGCCTGAGATATACCTTTCCCAACTGGCGTTGGTGGAGATGTCAAGTCCAAGAAGGCGAAAATCTGCTACCTCAGGCAAAGTCAATGGACCCATATGAATAGATGGAAATGTAACATCTCTTGAGCGAGACAGAGACAGAAGTTTAGTTTTCTTTGCATTGAAGGTTACTAGCCAATCATTCCCCCACTTTAGCACATTCTCTATCGTGGAAGAGTAGGGTTAACCCCAGTGTTTCTGGTTCACATATCAAGCACCTTTGTTTACATGTTTCCTCAGGCTTGCGAGCTACAGTGATGAACTTTCATTTATGAGGCGTCTTTGGTTTTATTACCAGAAATATATTTTTAAAAAAATAGTGATAGAGATAAGTTTTCAGAGCTTTATCTGAATTCAGACGTGTTTATATCTGCCCTAAAAATCTAGCTTTGGTTTCCTCGGATATAAAGCAATCCTGTTCTTTGATCTGCGTCTGTAGTGCTGAGCATACTGTTTCCAGAAGCTCCTTGAAATCTATAAACTCAACCCCAATTTAATAATTTTTCTCAACGCTCTTATTTTTACACAGACCAAAAAAATACTTCACCTCTTTCAAAAGTTCCTCAAGGCAGTGCAGAGAGACAGGCAGCACCACATGAATATCTACAAACACCTCCTGACCACTGATCCCGCCCGCGCCCAGAAGCAGAGACGTGAAATCGTGCAGCGCCTTCATGACATGGACTCCAGCGTACAGAGCTGCTTTGATATGATCACCAAGGCGACTGACATTTACAGCGAGGTCAAGAGTAAAGTTGGTAAGGAGCTTCTATACTATGTTTTGACTGTTGTTGAAGGTTGTTTCGTTGTTGTTGATGCTAAGGATGGCGTTATTGGGGTGAACTTTCTTTGGGCGTCCATTATAATGATTGTCTGTTCACAAATTGATTTTTTTTTTTTTTTTAGAAGTCTGTTTATTCTGTTTCCTATAAAATCGCTGGTATAACCGCCTCTCGTTGGTGAAGCCATTGAATAACCAGGATCATGGGTAACATTCCAATGGCTAAATCTTACTGGTGTCTGCACTTAGTTTACTTGACACAAGTAAACTAACTGAGACGATGGTGAAATAAACTGAGTGACTTAATAATATGAACACATGAGGGCGCTACAACAGTGACCTTTAACCAGATGTTACAAAAGACATGACCTAGCTTGTAATCAAAGTTTGCAGAGAAGTGTGTCAAGTAAAAGTATGAAAAGCAATGCATGCAAAGGGACAACATTACTGAGTTCTGTTTACCACTGTTGTCATGGCACAGCCAATAAAAGCATGTCCTTGTTCACTTCCTTGTGTGTCATGTGATCACGGCTGTGTTTATATAGTCGACGCTACTTGGGCCGAACTCGGCTCGAGATGCTGTGACCACGGGTTTTTGCAATGTTAGAAATTCGTTTTTGCCATCCAGGCCGATCCTGGGCAGCACAAACAGCCTGATCGTGTTGTAGGCTGATGGCATTGAGGTCGTCTACAACCTGTGATATGTCGGTGCCGCGCAGGTATCCACCCTGTCGAAAGGGTTCAGATGGTTGGTTTTTTAGATTTAAGAAGGCAGAGAGAGGCACCTCAGGTCTTCGCAGAGCATGGCCAATTAAACGAAGACGACTTCTCAGCAGGGTTGTTGTGGCAGGTGCTACGCATGTGCGAGCGTACAAGTCTGTCTTGGACAGACGTACTGGAAAGTGCACGCGGCTGTGTAATGAACCGAATGTGGTATTTGCCCTCAGGCTTGTCTGTTGGAGGTGTTGTGGCTTGACATGGCCGAGCGGTCAAGCACACTCGACTCAAGCTCAGGTGTTTCGAATTAACTAAGTGTTGTTTCGATTCCTGGTCTTTACACTCGTTTCCTTAGGCAAGACACTTAATCATTATTGCTTCGCCTTTCGGGTTGGGACATAAAGCCCTTGGTCTTCTGCTTTGTGTAATGCATGTAAAGGAACCCAGTTACACTTATCACTAAGAGAAGGGGTTTGCCCAGGAGTTTCTCGCAGTGGCTGCTGAACCCTCACAAGGGTCCCAACTCAAAAACTTAAAGAACCTGTCTGGAAATAAATAAGTGCTTTGAGACGCCCGTAGATAAAGCGCTGTATAAAGTCTAGTTATTTTTATTATTATTATTCATCCATTCCAATTTAGATACCCTTCTCAACTCCAGCCAGTCACCAGAAGACGTTGCTTTCTTGAAGTCCATGGAAATAGCCCTGAAGTTGGAAACCCCAAAAGAAAAGGAAGTTATTGAAGAAGCAGAAGAACCTGAAGAAATCGAGGAAGAGACCGACACTGAGGAAGTGGTCGATGCACCGACACCAGCACCTCCCAAGAAGACCGCTGAGGTACCCAAGAAGACAGCTCCATGGAAGCCAAGCAAACTCCCAAAGGCACCCATCGTTGCTAAGATTCTCCCTCCAAAGGGTAAAGCGCCGTCTGGACGCAAGGTGCCACAAGTCCCTGATTTCCCCATGATTGTTGCAGAGGTGAGCCTACTGTTTTTGTTGTTATTCCCCCCACCCCCCCCCCCCCCCCCCCACTCCCACTCCCAGATTCTAGCATGATATTCTTCCTATAAGCCATCCCGCAACCTTCGATCAGGAAATAAATATCTTCTTCAAGAAGTCAAATCTCATCGTACCTGGGGGGACAGATCATTCTCCGTCGCGGCACCACATCTCTGGAATCAGCTTCCTCTTCACATTAAAACCTCCAATACTATTCACTCATTCAAAAAGTCTCTCAAAACACACCTCATGTCTAAAGCATTTAGTTCCTCCTAACTGAGTTTTTCTGTTGGTCCCCTCCCCTTTTGTTTTTTCGCTTCCTTTGTTACAGCGCCTTGAGCACCTTTGGTGGATATGTGCGCTTTATAAGTCTTCGTTATTATTATTCCTACTTTAGCCTGTTTTCCGGCTTGGGTTCGGTGCACTAGACCACTCAGCCACGACATTAAGCCACGACATGGAGTGTCGTGGCCGAGTGGTTAAGAGCACCGAACTCAAGCTCTTGTGTTTCTGTTCAGCAGAGTGTGGGTTCGAGTCCCGGGATCGTGACACTTGTGTCCCTGAGCAAGACACTTAACTATAATTGCTTCTCTCCACCCAGGGGTAAAATGGGTACCTGTGAGGGCAGAGATGGTTCTTGTGATTGATTTAGCTTAGTAGCGCATATTTGGCAGCACAGGCTGTATACTCCCCAGGGAGCCGAGATGGTTTAAGGAATGAAATAAATGGCCCAGTGACCAGGAGTAATAATGAGCGCTTTGAGACGCCCTTGGGTGTGATAAAGCGCGATATAAATCCATATTATTATTATTATTATTATTATTAATACTACCATCATCTGTGTGCTTCTTAGTAATTTTTCTTTGATTGATTTTCTCAGATCACAGCAGAAGAACCTGAAGTCCCCGTTGCAGTAAAAGGTGAAGCCCTCCCACTGGTCAAGATAGTGAAAGCTGAGACACCCTCAGAGAAAGCCACTGGGGAGCAACCGGAAGCCTTAGTAGATGAAGAGATTTCTCCTGCCGCACACATCCCAATCATTGCAGGTGAGCAGGCGCAGAATTTGTCATCAATTTTCTTGGTTCCTAAATTGTTTTCCTTCAACAGGCATGTGGTTTCTCAGGATTTTGTCTTGATATCAGGATTGTCTGAAAACCAATTATCAAAGGGAGAAAGAAGTTGTACACATTTTGCCCAATGAACAGAGTCTTTAGGCCTCCTGGACTGTAACACCTGGGAGGTTCTGTGTCTATAGAACAAGGGGAAACACAGGCATGCAATTTTCACATACACCAAATCTCAATCCTGCTTAAGCAAACTTTCTTGAATGGTGTGAACTTAACATCAAGGAAAAGGGATTTGATGTTTTATCCCATTTTGACACCTTGCCCGCCGTCACACTAGTTGACCGTACCACACTCAACATTTTGGGAGTCAAGAGGTAAGTGTGTAAAGCAGAGTTGCCTAAAATGCGCACTACACTGTACAACACACAGGGACATCGACTCCCAAAATAGCACAGCCAAGAATTATTGTGATGATGGCTTCAGGTGAATTAAGTCCATACTTCCCAAGTTGTCGTGGCCGAGCGGATAAGAGCACCGGACTCAAGCTCTGGTGTTTCTGTTCAGCAGAGTGTGGGTTCGAGTCCCGGTCGTGACACTTGTGTCCTTATTAAGCAAGACACTTAACCATTATAGCTTCGTCCTTCGGATGGGACGTAAAGCCGTTGGTCCCGTGTGTTGTGTAATGCACGTAAAAGAACCCAGTGCACTTATCGAAAAGAGAAGGGGTTTGCCCCGGTGTTCCTGGTTTGATTGGCTGCATATTGCGCCACAGCACCTTGTAAACCATTAAATGGTGCTATGTAAAGAAATAGGTCTCAAAATTCAAAAAGTAGCTCCACATATATACCTTGCAGGAAAATACTGACTGTTGAAGCGCCTTGAGCGTCACTGAGTGACGGATATGAGCACTATATAAGAAGCCACTATTATTATTATTATTTGAGTGTGTAAGACTTTTATTTATTTGCCAAATTATTTGCAGTTTACTCTATACTGGATCAATATTGTAGTTGGGTAGAATTTCATCATATTTTTTCTCTAGTCATGTATCCGATGAGTTGGGTCAAGCCAAACCACGTTCCGTTCTCCTAAATAGATCAAAACTATTTCTGTGGCTTAATCAAAAAATTTATTGTTCTGCATCATTCACAGTGCGACCACTGGACCATTACCAAGACAACGAGAACGAAGACGAAGTCGCTGTTCCAGAAGACACTGAGGAGCCCGCCACGCCAGCAAAAGGCCTCAAACCCATCTTAGTAGCCAAGAAACAACCGCAGAAATCACAGAAAGCTGCCGCCAGTAGAGTGGACAAGTCACCGGAGTTTAGACCTCAGGCCAGCAGCAGAATTGATAATGTAAGCTAGCTTAGAAGAAAACAATCCCTAGCTTCCTTCCCTTTATGCTATGCTAGGGCAACTTGTTACATGTTTTAAAAGCAAAGTATACCTTTTGTTTTTGGAACCATTCAATTGTTTTAATCCTATAGAAATGTAGATAATACAATAAAACTAACCTGTGAAAATTTCATTTCAAAAAGTGATAGCGTTTTTTAGATACCACCGAATATCTGGAGCGGTTTTGTCCACGCAGGAAGAATAATCCGTCATTGGAAAACACAATCTGGGAAACGTTTCTGTTTCAGATTCAAATTTGGGGGGATAAAAACTGATATATTAATCCTTAACCACATCACTTCGAAGTGAAATGTTTCTCAAAATGCTTTAATGCTGCGGTACAATTTACCAAGTAATTTTTATTGCCATTGATTTTAAGCAACAGTGGTAATACACCGATCCATTAAGCCACGCCCATTTCTCATTGACCAATCACAACCGCGAAATCTTTGCACTAATGGTGATCGGGTTTCGCTGCTGTGATTGTCAACTCATAAGGAGGCGGGGCTTAATGGATCGATCTATTGTCAAAGACCAGTATCTGTTCTTAATGTGACCCAACATATAAATGAAATAACAAACCTGTGAAAGTTTAAGCTCAATCTGTCCTCAGAACCACAAGAAAATAGTGGAAAAAAACCTCTTATGTTTTCACTGATTTCAAACATCTGGTTTTGGATTTGCAAGATCACAACTAATTTGTTGTTACTCAATTCACAAAAACTGTGGCATTTTGGGCAAAAATATTGTGAAGGAATTTGTTTTGCCTTGACCATCTTGATACCATGCACATTTAAAGGGAGGGTGTACTTTTGGTAATTACTCAAAAAAATTACGACCATAAAAACTTACTTGATAAAGAGCCAATGTTAATGGCCCATTGACCAGGGCACTATAAAGCGCATTGATATGTCATTGTAAAAGAAGCTATTATAAGAACTAGTTATTATTATTATTAATGATAATGATGAATATTATTTATTATTAGAACATAATCATGTTATTTTGTCTTTTATCTTTAGTCTGTCACCCAGAAATCCATTAAATATGGGGCAACCCCAGCTCTTGCATTTGGCCTTGCCTGTGGAGTCCTCGCCGTAGCCACCGTTATGGTCGTCGCCGTTGTGCTCGTCCGTAGGAAGACACGACGAGTACCAGTTAACCACGGGTTCACCGAGATCGACCCGAACATGACAGTTGAGCAAAGACATATCGCCGCCATGCAAGCCAACGGATATGAAAACCCAACATACAAGTACTTTGAGATGCAGTAGGACCTCACTTGGAGACTGGCGGAAGAAAAAAAAACAGCTTTTTAATTGTAAAATCATTTTTTTATATTCTTATGTTGGACAGGTAAAATTTATTAGCTAACTTAGTTTTTTGTTGATATTATGGATTCTACTCAATTGACTCAAAGAAAACGTTTGGCAGTTTAAACTTACAGCTCATGTTTAACTCATATCGAACGCAATTTGTGACTCCTTTATTTTACCCGCACCGATTTAGTCGAGCACATTTGGAGAGCGACGTCGTAACAGTGATAGTCAACACGAAGAATAGAAAACAAGCTAAATTTGTAGCTGTACATGCTTTCTCGTATTATTCAACCAAATCAAGTAATTTATCGCTTTGTACATTGGAGCATCGCTTCTGATATTTTCGTTTTTGAAAAAGAAAAAAAAGAAAAACAAAAAACCCTAAATGGTTTGAGATGTAGTGGGAAAAAAAAAAAATTGTGCCGTACTTTTTGTAAATCATTCTTTAATATGAAACATCAGTATTGTTATCGTGTGTAATTGTGTGTGTGTGCCACCGTATTCAACTCTACATACATGTATCAATAGTATACAAAAGCACTGATAATTGTTTAAGCGACATCAATTATGCATGCGATTAGGTCAAACCTTTAAGCCTTTAAATACTGCTAGTACTTTTTTTGTATTAACCGTCCTCTTTGTACAAAATTTGGAAACAAAGAAATTCAGCTGAGTCAAGTAAGTATATAGGAATCTAAAACAATGTAAAGTTACACCTCGTGGCTCGCTTGGACTGATTTAAATCTCACACACTTATAGGTAAAAGGTAGATGTGTGGTTTGAGTTTGGATTGGGACGTAGTTAACAGCTTGTTTTTGTTTGGGAGAATTCCACTTCGGGGTGGGATGGGGGAGACAAATTCTGCCTGAAGGAGTCACTTTGGAATCTATAGTATAAGCTGGTTATCGTAGCGTTGGTGTTGTTACATTATACAGGGTAGCGTTGTTTGTTGTTATTTATACAAAAGGGCATCTGCTAGCCGTTCACAGAGTTCGTATATGTCCGTTAGACTTGATTTGGGGAGGGGGGGGGTGCAACGAAACTTTGAGGAGTGAAGCTGCCCCCTGTTTCTCTTGGTACACTGTGAATGGCAGGATCCTGCCTTGTTTTGATCAGGTATCAGCAAAAGCATGCATCATGATCAGCGCATAGTTAATTCATTGTAAAAACATAATCACTGCAGATTAGGATAATCCCAGATCATTGTAGTTAATCCATAGTATATCTGTGTAGTGTTAATGTGAAGTTCCGAGCTGTGTGCGCCGTAACGATAAATATTTAATAGAAACTCCAATAATTCCCTTGACTACTTGAGGACCATAGTGTTAATAATAATTAATAAAAAAACTACTAAAATAGCTTCGTTGTTTAAGCTCGGCAGTAATGTAATACTTCTCATTGTAATTTTGAAATATTTATTCAAATGTTTTCTTAATAAAAATATAATATCGTATTCATGTACTTAATTAATAGGACTTCGACTATCAGCCTCTTGCCTTCCGATGATTGACCACTCACATGTTTTTGATCGCAGTCCCGACCGATGCGGAAGAGCAAACATTTTCCATTCTAAAAGTTTGGAAAGAGATTTGTCGTTCTTTTTTTCTTAAAGTAATCACAAGTTAAAACATTTCTTTCAGAGTGAACCAAATTAAATTTTGCTTCATAACCATCAAAGAAAGCATTTGTGATCATGTTTTTCACGGGGAATTCCGTCGGTGAGTGGTCTGTCAGAAGGCTTGTTCTGGCGTATTGTTTAACTCACCGCAATATACTTGCAGTTTGTCCTGCCGACTGTCAGTTTTGTGTAAGATGTAGATGATTACGAGTAAAATATTTACGATATTTTTTCTGGCTCTTAGCTTTTCAGACGGCACAATAATTAATTTTTAAGAAAGTAAGAAAGAAAAAAATTCATTTTAAGTAACATTTTAGCACTTGATCATGTAAATTTTAAAACTTAATTGAAAAATATGGCAATATTTAAAAGAAACAGAAGCTAGCATCTCCACCCTGATGAGAAGTTGATTTGCGGTAAAAGTATTTTACGTCAATCTTTTTGTCAAATTTATTCCACCCTGCACCATATTATTTTGTATCCACCTGTAGTTAAAATGTCCACCTCTTTGTACCTCGGTAACTTTAAATCCCTTGTAACTCTATATTATTTTGACTTTCATGTTTTTAAAACTCTGTCCAAGGTAAGGCCATGAACTTAACAACACTTAAACAATCCCCAAAGAGTTCTTTTGTTTTTTTAATTTTTTAAATCAAGAACTTACAGTATTAATAATTAGCTTGATGAAGATGAGGGATTTTTCGTTGTTGATGACTGTAAGGCACTTTGAATTTGTTTTTCCAGAGAAGGTAAAAGTTGTCCGCAGCTAGCACAGAAATAACTGTTGAGTTATTGGTGTGAGGGTGACAGACAGACGTAGTGATTTTCTAAATATGAACCAACACGGATTCGAAACATTTCAGAAAGTAAACATTGCTTTTTGATTGATGTTGAAATGCAATGAGACGTTTTGGTTTTACCTTTACACCCTGACAGGATTCGAACTAGCCTTATCACCGTGCAAGCTCTAGAACTTAAGAACTCTCAAATGATGGGTTGTGGGTTTGAATCCCACCTGGGTTGTCTAAAAAGCAACGGAACAAGTCAGGAAAAAAGCAGATGTCATGATGTTTTGACTGGAGTGTAGTTCAGACGTCTTCATTCTGTTAAGACATCTAGTGGTGAAGGCATCTGCTCTAGAATGAAGGGTCTTGGGTTCAAAACCCACTTGACTTGCCCCAAAAAGTAACAGAAACACTCAAAAGTTAGATGTCATGATATTTTGGGTTCGAATCTCACTGGAGAAGCCTGTTGACATACATGTATTTTGCCTAAACAGAACTAGAGATAAGCATCGAGTATACAGCGTTTAACACACATTGGTGTATAGAGGGTAAAAACAAAATGAAAACACAATGCTTTCTTGACAATTGTTTATTTTGTTAATGTCAACACTCTGCAGGTGTGTTACAAAACAAAGGGATCATTCGGAAACCAAACCAGGATCCTCAGACCTTTAGGTTTATGATTTCCAAGTGTGGGAAATATTCAGAACAGGACAGCTGTTTATTTTCAACTTCATTTGGTATTCTTTAAAATGTACAATAATATTATTTTTATTGTTTTGTTTATTGTTAATTAAAATGTAAATTCATTTTATCACACTGGATTTGCTGCTATGGCTGTTTGTAGAGTGATTGTTTTTCCCATCCTGATGTTGGCTTATCTATAGATGTTTTAATCAATTCGTTTTTATTGTACAGATTTTCATATTTGTATCGCATTAGGATTACTGCTTGGGTTCCATTATACGACTTATTTGTATGTGTTGATTGTTACGCATATCTGTAATCCGTGTAATTTTAAGATTTTTTCGTTTTACTGTGTAATGCCAAAGAGGCAGGGGTTTTATTTTCAACTAACAGTATCAATATCACCAAATTTTAGGTTATTATTATAAACCAATTCATAATGCATACTCAAATGTTGAGGTCAAAGTTTACAACTCGCCTAATACAATATTTTGTCAATACATTTGTATTGCTTTTGTTCATGTGGCAAAGAAAACAGCGTCAACGACAAAACAAAAAAGTTATTTAATTAAGGGACGATGCAGGGCACTGAAAGTCCTCACATTTACTCATAAGACATGTAAGAAGATAAAACTGTGAAAGAAATAAAAAGCAGCCAGCAAGCGCCCTCTGTTGTTCATCAGGTTGACAGGTATTTAGGCAGAGAGCAGAATAGTTGGGCTTTTTCCAAACCTCGGCTTAGGTTTTGTCTCCAGCTCCAGGCTTTGGTTGATGTTAGAAACACGATACAAGATGTACACTGCTCCAAATTAAATGACAGAGCTTGAGCCCAAGCCCACGTTTGGAAAAGGCCCTTCCTTGTATGATATTTTGAGTAGTCTGACTGACTTCATATTTTTTGGTTGACAAAAAGCTGTCCAGAGGCTTTCTAAAGTAGAAGGGATCTGGCCATATTTCAAACCGTGGTTTGCTGGTGTACCCATCTTATAGTCACTTACTGGTTGTGCTTTACTCTGTAAAAGGTATAGATCGTCAACACCAAGTTTAAAGACTGGCCAAACCTATCCTTGTATTGTAATATCTACAAATCACTTCGTACTGTATGACTATGTGCGCTATCATTTGAATGGTTTTGACTGATAGATGCACTGTGTGAGCCAGCAACATAACATTATAAAGGCCATGTCACTTGAGGCAATTTACAGGCAACCAGTTCCAGGCAACCTCTATTTAGTTTTCTCCTTATTTCCTTGGGGATAGTGAGAAGCTAGAAGATTGTCTCTTGTGCTGCCAAAGTGTTCCTCAAAGTTGCCTGAAAATAATTGCCCTGACTGACATTTCCTTAAAGGTAAATGCATCTACACAGTACACAAATGTCTACCCGCTAACTCCAAAGACTTCTAGTTGTTGTGACAAACGGAGGATGTCATTGGTTCATTTTTATGTGGGAAAACTAATGAGAAGAACTGAGGTCCAAACAATGGGAGAACAAAGAGAAGTCCTTAGTGTAGATATTCCATTAACACATCCCGTGCCGTTGAACATAAAAAAGGTCGGTCAAATTCTATGACAAAAAGGCAAGTTCAGAATAACCTGCATAATATAATAATTATTATAACTGGGTAGTCTCGTCATTAAAAGCTTCAGTGTCACCCCTTAACTGTTGATTGTTTTTCTCTGAGTCTTCATTTCTATTTTTTCTGTTGTGAATGGGTTCCATTGATCCCAACCCAGCCCCGATTTTCTTCCCCCTTGACTCAAAAAGCTAAGCCTTTCCTAGCCCCCCCCCCCCCCCCCCACACCAGCCCCAATCTATTAAAGTTGGTTAAAACCTTTGGGTGGGGGTGGGGGGGGGGGGGTGGTCGATGGGTGTGTAAAAGAACTTGTGTGTAAACAGAAGCTGTTGGGGTAGGGGTGTTGCTAATGTTGGTCTATTCCATTTTGTTTATTGGGTGCTGCCAATATTGTTGGTCTATTCCATGTTTTGAAGAGAGTTTAACCATCAACTTGAACAACCATTCATAAATACCTGGGACAGTTTATTCATTCTGATTGGTTGAGAGGACATCAAGTGGCCATGTTTAAACGTGTGATATAAACACGGCTAGAGGTGTTTAAACCATAGAGTTCTTATAATATAACTCTATGGTTTAAACACAGTTTGCACAACGCGGAACGCACGTACGGACATGATACGCGCCCTTCCATCATAGAGTTGAGTCCCAAACTGGAAGGGCGCGCATCTTATTCGATTGTGCGTTCCGCGTTGTGCAATGGGTCTAGAGAAATGAATAGCGCAGAATCGAAGTGAGCTAGCTGCAGACGATCGACCGAAGGGGCAAAACTGTTCGGTTTGTTCTCTAACCTTTGCATGGGCCAAATGTAACCCTTTACAAACTTTTGCCTAACACGTACAGCAGCAGCTGGGGCGTCCACCAACCAAATGTCTAGTATTGATGCAAGGCGTTTCTCGTTTACCTTTCACGCATGGTATGGCGCACAAACCGCCCATATACACTAACCTGACTTAGCCAACGAACCGCCCCCGCGGAGCGGTTCGCGTATTTTTTTTCCCCAGAACGAACGTGGGCTATTAACATAAAATGGGCGTGTTTGACCGTAAAATACCCTCGCGCATGCTTACTCTTCTCAAAAAGTTTTACTTTCCGACACATGTCGACGACAACGGAGGCATGACAGCTGGGAGCACTTTCCCAGATCTAAAGCTTGAGTCATGTCCACGATTACAGGTAAATATATTCTCGTTGTTTTAATGTTTTTAATGTCTCTCATGGAAGATCTTGCAGTTTTTTTTTAGCCAAGAATGCACAAAACACAGTAGATATCTCATCATTGGGGCGAGCAAGGACACATTAAGTCCTCTTACATTCTACCTCCATGCATTGTCTTACCATCGACCTTGATTGTAATAGGCCAAATAAAAAAAAATACCAGTTGATCGTCCTGATTTTTCCAAAAAGAGCAGGATGAGGGCCTTTTTATTTTTTTATTTTTTTTTCCAAGATGGCCGCCAAGTATTTCAATTCAAACAGGCCACCAATTCTTCAGTTTGAAATCAGATCACCGCTAACTTTCTTTATATCTATTTTGTTGCATGAGGTAAGTTTACATCCAAAATTAAAATATATATGTCAAGGGTGGATTAAAAATACAATTTTTTTTTTTAACGAAAAATCGGGGAACAAAAAGAAGAAAAAAGGATGCTGCCTCAAAAAAGGATGCGGGCGGGGACGATCAACTGGTATTTTTTTCACTTGGCCATAGCACAGTAGTACTAGCTAGCAGGCTGTAGGTAGGTAGCTTATGCTGTAGTACATGTTAAAGTACTGTTAAAGTAAGGGCTTAATCCATCCACAGCCCTAAAAAAATTCTCACAAAAATGTGAAACTTGAAAAAATTATAAATATACACCAGAAATGCACTGGCGCAATAAGGCACCCCCGTAATAAAATATAAAATATAAAATAATTAAATAAATAAAAATAAATAAATCAATCAATCAATCAATCAATAAATACAAATATAATCATCAGAATTTTGCACTTCTGAATAAGATCGATGGAAAGGGGGGGGGGGGGGGGGTTGTCTCATTTATTTATTTATTTATTATTATTTATTTATTTATTCTTTACCCTGGGGAGACCTCTCAGTGAAACACTGTTTTTCAGAGGTGCCCAGCAGCTACAAACAAAATCAAAGTTATTAGAAAACATAAATGGAATTAGGAATGGCCATTCAGCCTTGATGTAATTATCGATGTCCAGAAATGTATTTGGGTTTTGTACACTGTGCATGAATGATGACAAGGGACCTTGGGCCAGTGGTGGTATGTGGAATGAAATAGTTGTGGGGACCACGCAACTTGTTCTTCTACTGCCGCTTCACAAGGGTGTAGATTGTGATGAACCCAGTCCAACAAAAAATAATTATTTTAAACTACACGTACATGTAGGCTCATCAAGCTGCGTCTGTTTGTTGTACTGCAGTGTACTTTCATCACAAACATTTAGGACCATTTCTAATTTCATTTAATGGGTTTCTTCTTACATTATTACCGTCGGTCTATTTTCTTACTTGCCCAACGTCCCTCCCCTTCCCATCCCAAAACATTTTATCGGGCAAGCGTGACTCAGCAAGCCGCGACGCATTTTTGTACACAAATACAGTACATGTACTAGTCTCGGTTCGAGACGGTCTTGGTGATTTTATTCCACGATCCACGGTCAGCATACATCGCGCAATACACTACCCACGCCTCCCACACACACACCCGTCTGCCGCGCACAGCCATGAAGCGCTAGCCACACAACGCTATCACACAACGCTATCTGCCGCGCACAGCCATGAAGCGCTAGCCACACAACGCTATCACACAACGCTATCAGCCACACAATGATATCAGCCACAAACCGCTATCAGCCACACACCGCTCTCACAAGACCGTCTCGGTACTCTACTAAAACTGCCTGTGAAATTCCAGGCAAATGCCACGCATTTTTGGCGTGCCTGTGACGTAGCTCAATTTACATAATAAATATTCTAGTACGGAGAGCACGTGATCAGTCTAGTACCTGAACGACTGTCTCACTGAACACGCAGTAACCTTTTTGGCAGGTAACGAATGCTTGCATCACAGAGTATATGTCACAGAGAATTAGGCCGTATCCGAATTGGCGGCTACAGCTACGGCTACGGCTAGATTTCCGCGTCATCGTGCATAGAAGTATAGGACGTCCTTAGCGACACCCTTAGCAACAGCCGTAGCCGTAGCTGTAGCCGCCAATTCGGATACGGCCTTAGCTAGCTTGCTTGGAAACTACAAATATGGCGGATCGTGTTGATGCTGCCTTAGAATTCGCGGCCCAAAAGTTAGGATTTGGGCAGTTTAAAAGCCACCAATCTTCAGCTCTGCGACAATTTGTACAGGGACACGATTTATTTATTAATTTACCAACAGGCTTTGGTAAAAGCGGCATTTTCCAAGCTGCACCAGTGGTTAAAGATTTCCTAAATGACGTCGTGGATGAAAGCAAAGAGAAGGCTCTGGTCATTGTAATTCTGCCGCTGAAAGCTCTCGCTGTAGACCAGTTAAACAGTGTCAGTCAGCTTGGTCTCAAGGCTGCCGATATCACATCTGATATTCCTGATTGCATCTTGGAGGAGTCGCACAATTATTCAATTTTGTTTGCGAGCCCAGAGTCACTTTTCACGACCAAGGGAAAAGAGCTCTTGAAGTTAGTCCGGTCAAGATGCCATGGGATTTTCATTGACGAAAGCCACTGTGTGGCAAAGTGGTGAGTAACACTAGTATAGTAACCATGGTAACAGTACTCACTGACTGCGAATGACCCTGTTTATACATAGTTAACGTTAGTAATTGTTCATCACTTTGGGGGATTTTTTGTTTTATTTATTGGTTGTTTGTTATTTATGGATGCATGTTAAATGGCTCACTTTACAACATATTGTGTTAGCGGCTTCTTCTGTTAGTGTTACTGTTAGATAGGGATGTGCAGAATTTTGTAGAGGGGGTGGGGGGGGGGGGGGGGGCGACATTTGCGAGATTCGCTACATCTTGGGTTTAGCTTGTTTGGGGCGACTTTGTTGGGGTGAACTTGGATTGCAGTTGCACATACTTATGATCGTTCGTAGATGGTGCAACTTGCATCATCTTGTATATAACTAACGATACTTAGTATTCTAATTTTTATTATTATTATTATTATAGTTATTATTAACTACAGGTCTTAATGACACACAAAAGATAGCAATTACTTAGAGAATAAACTGTGTAAGGACCCGGTCTTCACTAAATACATTTTCAATGAAAACTGTTAAAGTATTAGTTCTGCTGAATGGTAAAAAACACCATATATGGAAATATGGGTTTATACGTGCACACCTGTTACACAAAAATTAATACACTTTCAGCGCATGTGAGCGCAGTGCCAATGAAACTAAGATGCATAAACATTGAATAACAGTGAACACATAATGTATGTTGGTTTAGGTGCCATTTATTCGCTAGTTTCCAAAGACAGTCTTTTAAACACATGTTAATACACCCCCATGTGATCAGGTTTTGACCAATCAGAATATATAAGCTGTCCAAAGTATTTATTAATGCCAGGTTTTCCTCCATTTGAAATAAACAAAAACTCAATCTCAAAAACTCAATAATTTTGTGTTTATTTTCCATATTGTTGTCATAATTATTTGTTTCCTTCTAAAATCCAAAGGGGCCATTCATCGAGAGAAAGTGCAGCTTTTCGCAAAGTGTATGGTCAACTTGGGGAGTTACGCTCAACACTGCAACAGTCAACAAGTATGGTGGCACTGACGGCTACAGCTACCCTGAAAGTCAGACAGACTATCATCAACAGTCTAGCAATGAGAAATTTCGGACTCATTGAGGAAAGTCCGGAAAGCCTCAACATAAAGTTCATCGTCCTGAAGTCACCCACCAAAAACTTGGACAACATGTTCACCTGGCTGGCAACCGAAATTGTTGAAAAGGGCATTTCGACTGACAGAACAATCATTTATTGCCAGTCACGGAGGAACGTGAGTATGTTGTATACTTTGTTTGCTTCCCTGTTAGGGGAGAAACATCACTGCCACTTTGATATGTATCATACGAACACGGAAGCAGATGTGCAGAAGAAGATTATCAACAGCTTTGCAGAGACAGAGGGTGAAATTCGTGTGCTCTTTGCTACCATTGCTTTTGGACTGGGCCTCAACGTGAAGAATGTACAAACAATAGTTATGGTGGGACACCCAACCGAGTTGGATGATGTGATCCAACTGAGCGGAAGAGCCGGGCGGGATGGAACACAGAGTGTTTCCATCTTGATAGATTTCCCTGGTGCTAGCGCTGGGTTAAAAACCAGTGATGACATGAAGGCGTTCTTGAAGGGGGACATATGCAGACGAGGGGTAATCAGAGCAAGCTTCCCAGCAAACAAGGAAGGCAGGGTTGTTCACCACAATTGTTGTGACATTTGTGCTCCATTATGCACATGCCAGGAAGGAGAATGCAAAATGCCATCTCCTTTTGCCGAGCTGAAGTTCAGGGACACCCTGACCCATGGAGTTTCTACATCATCAGAGATGAGAGTCGTGTCCGTCCCAGATGACAAGATCCAGGAGGTTACCGAGCAGCTTGACACTCTGAGGGTGAGCCTCTTGACAGACAGCAGTAGTCATCTTTACACTGGTGAAGACATATCATGTTGCTTTTCAATGGACACAATGAAAGCAATCATCACAGAATGTAACATTGTGTTTCCCTTTGACAAATTTGATGACCGATACACTTTCTCCCGCAAGGATGTTTCACAGGCAGCATGGAACATTGTCAAAACGTGTGTATATAACTATGTTGACAGTCTTGACAGTGCCACTTACTCCGATATTGATACTAATTCAGGTTCTAGTATTTCGGAATCAGATGAGGAAGATGAGTTTGGTGGGGAGTATGCAGAACTGGGAATACAATATAGTAGTGAGAGTGACTGAATAACGCAATATGGCAGTGTTGTGAAATCAGATTGAACTTACAGAGTTTGGACCAAAACATTGTCCGCTTTTTGGGCCGTTTTTGACAAAAAATTGAATTTCAAGAACATTGAGCAAATTTTCAATGTTTATCAGCCGTTGTAAGCGGGAAAAACATGTTAAATGCTTAAGGGTTAGAACCATAAAATGAAATGAAATAAAAACATAAGCTGCTCGTTAATCCTTTGATGACTTGTGCACACAACCTTTTTTTTTAAACACTACTTAGGCACACATGTGCTGATAATTATTCAGTATTCAAGGTCATGTGGGCCTTCACCCAGCCATTCATTTCAGGTTTTGATTATACTGCCATTACTCCTTCATGGATTTTTCGCTCTGAGAATCAAATGAAAAATAATAACTTTTCCTACTCAGGAAAAAAATTACAATTTACACTGAAATCAATTTTTGACTGTCAAGTTTGCCCAAATGCATCTTTAACAAAACATCACAAGGCATTGAAATTTGTTGTATTTATACCACATTGTGGTTGGTAAGCAGTTTGCAGCAGCTTCATTTGTATATTTTCTGTTGCATAATTACAATTATTAACTTCATGATGGTATGGTCAATTACAATGATATGAAGTGCACTTACAATCGATATTGCTTCTCTTTCAATCTACCAGCCACCAACATTTGACTTGCTACCAAGTTCTGAATTGTTTCAAAACAGACAAAGTAATTGAGATAAATCAAACTATTTCTGCTGCAAAAAACAGTTCATTTATTTTGACAATGTGTTTCTTTAAATACTGCAATATTTAAACGTCCATATTGAAGTACATGTACAAGTACTTTATACCCATAACGTAGCAAGCAGTGTTATCAACTACGGGACGCCAACCTTTGCCCCAAAACAAGTACATGTACTCTAGAGAAGAAAAAAATAGTTTTTAAGCAAAAATAGTATTTTGTGAAAAAAAATGTGTATAATTTATTTTTAAAAAGGACTTAGCAAGACTTACTTCATCGTATTTTGTACAAAATTTACAAAAAATGTACTGGTTGGCATCTCAATTGGCAGATCCGGGGGGGGGGGGGGGGGGGGGTTCAAATATCGCACCACAGAGCATCTACAATCCTAAATTTTACAATCCTATATATTAGGTTGAACATGAAAGTGCTTTCTGTTCAAATCTTGTTACAATTTAGGAAAACTGCATTTTAAGGAAACACATCTCCTTCAAATGATTGATACACCAAATACAATCCATGTAATCATGATATTAAAGATTAATAAATTCACCATATTTTCAATACTGGGAAAATATCTGCCTTAGCAGACTTCCCCCCCCCCCAACCTGCGTTGGTGTATATGCTCATGAAAAAGTTTAGAAGTGCGAGCAGCCCCTTAAAATTCTTTAATAAGGTGAACACACAGGATAATTTAACATGCATCAAATCTTGGCATAGGTCATCTTATTATTAGACAGGCCAAACACATCTTTTGTTCTCAAGATGACTAGAGGGATTTGAATACTTAATAAGTCCCATAGGCTTCTGCAATAGCTTGAGCAAGTTTATGACTTAATCCCCAGTATAGGCAACATCAGCTATTGTGTAACTTCATTTAAAGGGTGTTGGTACTTGTGGGAGGACACAAAACACAATGTCCACAGATTTACATTAAACTTACAAAGTTCAAGCTTCTATTTTTGTTAAGTTTAGGCGAATGAATAAATAAATTTATATATTTTGCTTGTTTGCTGAAGCACAAAACTTTCTCTTTGTCCCCTTTGTTTTAAGGAGGTATTTTTTCCGTAACTAGGTTAATTTCCTTTTGCAAATGAGTCCCAATAAATAATTACATTTTTTGGTGATTATTTTTGTATGGTGTACCAAGTTTCCCGATTACATTTTTTAACTCAAAAATTCACACCGATATTGGCTTAAAAACAAACTCATTAATTTTAAAATGATTAATAAACTGTGATCAAGCAACCTCCATATTAAAAACTATGAGGAATCAACCATGACCATGACACAAATTTTTCCGATCCTTTTTGTAAAAGGTTTCATGAGAAAAAGTCATATCAAAATTAAGACTTTTGGCAATTGGAAGACTAGCTTGGTCCAGAAATTATCTTAATTTTACTCTTTTAATATTGTGAGAAAGGTAAGACCACATAAACATATCATTCAAATTTTGTGTATCTATGTTTTATCTTCTGTGCCAAATTACACAGAATCATTCTTTGGGAATAATGCCTCATTTTGATGGAGGTGATCACATTATTAACAACATGGATTACAGTACACATTACTTGTAAGAGTTTCACAGTCATTCAAGTGAAACCTGGTTTGATGATAAGTTTTCCAAGATTACTTATTTTCGATTAGGGTGGTTATTAAGATCAAGAAAATTGAATTATGATTGAAATAAATATGTTCTTTCAGAGAACACTGTTGTACTGTTCCTTTAACTATTTCTTGCCAGATCTTCCCATCTGCTGAAGGGAAGACTTAATCCATTTGTGAAGGTCAGGAACATTCAGCGTTGAAAGTACTGAGCGGGGGAAATCGGGAAAATGGAAATGCTTTCTACCAGGTTGCACTTCAAAAATCTTGTTGCTGTGCATTTCCAAAGCCAGTTCTAGTTGATCTTTTGTGATTTTGGGTGAATGCTTCCCACTTGGCTTCTTGATGTGCGCTTGTTGGTTTATTTTGGTAATTAGAGCATCGCAGGCTTGTGCAGATCGACTAATCCGGTCTATACTCTTACTGGTTACTTTACCTCTCAATCCACTACAGTTCTCTTTGAATACTCTGTTCTGATGCTCGATTTCGCGATCTACTTCTATATTGTGTTGGGATTTGCCTGCTTTATTGATGAACCTGTTCCATTTCAGTTCGTAGGCCAACCTGGGAGTTAAGAAACATTTAACTTTTCACGTGAGCTGTGCCGAGGATGTATGACTAGATCAACATTGTCCATGATAATTTGGAACCCATGATCCGTCCTCTTTTCTTGAAAATTTTTCCATTCCTCATCTGTTGAATTGGCTGTAATATGTCTCTCCTTGTCATCTGCTTTGCACTTCTCTTCTGCCCACTCCTTTGTTTCTTTATCAAAATCTAACCCAAAATCAATTTGCCGCCGCATGGTGGTCTGGTAGCTAGAACTAACAAATCTGGAGTGAAGGTGGCTAAAGGCAGACTTCTTAGCTCCGCTCTGTTTCAATATTAAAGAGGTAAGGACCTGGTGTGTGTTCATAGTTTGTGAACGGCAGTTGAAGAGAATTCCTGCTGCCGTTGTGATTCCTGGGATGAGTGTTTCCTGTGTTTTTATGACATTTATTTGCAATCCTGGACTTTCTGCAGCTGCATGCAGGACTGCAGACAACAATGGGGACTTCTCTTGGAGTTCCTGATGTTGTTCATCATAGTTGAATTTCTGAAGATCTGTGAGAGTTGATCCACGAAACAGAGATGCATTTTTTGGGTTGCACAAATTGGTTACTTCCTTCACTACAGTGTTGACCAATGTCAACTTAAATTCTTCTTTAGCTTCATCCGATTGAAGAACAATACGGACTGCTCGCCGTCCTTCTCCAGCACAAAGGGCAGCAGCCACATCAATCCACAGTCCAGACAAATCTCTTATTTCTGTTTGATGTTCATAATGCATTCTCACCTAATGAAGAAATGTAGAAATATTACCATATCATCTTGAATCGCAATGAATTACTTGAGTAGCAGGCATGATATTGGATTCTTGAAAAAGTATGATTTTTCAAATCTTTTCAAAACTAGGGGGACATTCTGGACCCAAAATTTGGAAGTTTGGCTGAAGCATGCCAAATTGAAACAGTTAAAGGGCCTTAAAATGTTTTTCATTGCATGTTAATGTTCGGTTTTAAATACTCCCCTGTTCAATCTGGGGCATTTTGATTGGTGAATTTGATTTGAAATCTAGAAGAACAAAAATTAGTATATATATATATATATATATATATATATATATTTTTTTTTTTGGGGGGGGGGGCATTTTTTTCACGAAAGCAAAGGTGAGAAATCTGATTTAGCTCAGAATAATAATATGCCTGGATTAGTGGTATAGAGCTGACATAATACAGTAGGTGAGTCAGTACTGAGCTATGTACTGTAATAAGTTGTTTCCGAGCCACTGAAATAAACTACTGAATTGCTCTGCACAATAAACAAATAAACATTCACAGTGTAATCAGTACTTGAGCTCTTGAGAGCTGCATGAGTGCATTTTATTGCCACTGAAGTTATTTGATAAGTGTATACATGATCCCATTCTAAGTCTTCTGAAAAACATGTGGTGACAGTAATGAGCATTACTTATTGAAAACAAGAGATTGTTTTCTATAAACAAACAAATATGTTCTTTAATCATAGTGCTACAGTAAAACCATGGAGGAAGAAATAGAAAAAACCAATGGATTTTATATGAAGTACGAGTACAGTTTTAATGACCAGCCTAAGAAAAGTTTTGTATTATGTAATCATTAGTAAGGACACAGTACAGTAATATTCGTTTGGAATTTAATTTAGTGCAAACAATATTGAGGGTAATAATGATACTCTGATTTATAAGCTGCATTAAATTTGTGTTGTGCAAAATAAAGAAATCACTGTTTTTTTCATACGTGCCTATTAATCATTAAAGACAGTGGACACTATTGGTAATTGTCAAAGACCAGTCCTCTCACTTGTTGTATCTCAATATATGCATAAAATAACAAACCTGTGAAAATTTGAGCTCAATTGGTGGTCGAAGTTGCGAGATAATATTGATAGAAAAAACACCCTTGTCACACGAAGTTGTGTGATTTCAGATGCTTGATTTCGAGACCTCAAATTCTAATTTTGAGGTCTCGAAATCAAATTCGTGGAAAATTACTTCTTTCTCAAAAACTACCTTACTTCAGAGGGAGCCGTTTCTCACAATGATTTTTACTATCAACCTCTCCCCGTTACTCATTAATACCAAGTAAGGATTTATGCTAATAATTATTTTGAGTATTTACCAATAGTGTCCACTGCCTTTAAATGTACATATTGTTATTCAAATATGAACAAAACGAGTTGGAAAAGAAAAAGGCATATCCTCACCTCAGCTTTGACTCCAGTTGTTTCCTCGAAACTGAGTCTCTTCTTCATCGGCTGTGGGGTAATAATTAAATCATACATTAATTACAAATTATAATCAATGTAATGAAATGAGTATGTTTAAAAATGGTTATAGAATAAGTTTGTGCACCAAAATGACTTGGTTGGAATTTTTGCTCTTTAAAAAATAGGCAAGAGTGAACACACTCTGATAAAGGTTTTCATACATACACATAAAAATTGTAAAAACTCTAAACTCATGGATATGAAGTACAAAGACATACATTAGAGGGGCCTTAATTAAAGAGGTTAAATTCAGTTTTGTGGATAGAGTCCTTATTACGGTTTAAAAAAATACGAGCCTTTAACATTACGCAAGTGGTTTAAAATGTCTTTTAATTTGAAACTCTTTCACTCAGGCAGAGTGATATATGAAACGTGACATCAGTTTTGTTCCGATAAATGAGGCTGAAACATTCCATACAGGAATTGTTCGTTGTCAAAAAGTCATTTACAACGCTGATTTGATTGTCGAGCTCAGTGGCTTCAAGTTCTATTCTAATGTCTGCTTCCATTTGTTGTATTTTGGGGTCATGTATTGTAAAGCATTTCGAAAATTGAAAATGGCCCCACCAACAAGTGAAGGTGGCAAAACCAACGGTACTTCTACAAATTTTAATGTTTTAATTTTGAAAACTCTTGATAAGTTACATTTTCAAGCCAAACTTTGAGTTAGTGAAAATGTTTTCAAATGTGTAATCACGGATCCTCTTGTATTGTAATATTACAATATGCATTTCCACCCTAGTAGTAGTATTACATAGTACAACGCTTAGAATTGCAAAGGGAAAATTAAATTGCACTTGAAGCTTTGAGCTCAACAAACATGTACTGAGGGCCCCCATGGAAAGCAGCGCTGCTGTGCACTGAGTGGGGTTTTTCCTCGCAATAAAGATGACTTAAATAAAATAGAATAAAAAAAATAAAGAAATGAGAAATAATTATAAATGTACTGATACCAGGAATAAAACAATTAATGCAAACCGCTTTATACTTACTTTACATGTTGAGGGGGTTCCTGGAGAACTGGTGGCCTTTCGTTTCTGTCGATCGCGATCGAGCTGGCCGTGTCTCTGTGGACTCGCCTTCGGTGTACTGGGACCCAGTGCTTGGCTGCCGCCAAGACGAGTTGCTTTTGTTTTCTCATAGTTTAGATGTATTTCATTTCGTAGTTCCGTGCTCTGTTTTACCCTTTCCACCTTTGCATGACAACCATCACACATAAATGTTGTACAAGAAGGTACGATAACATCGCCAACAACGTCACTTAAATGGGATGAAAATAGTCGGTTCTTCTTTGCTAATGTACTTAATGTGGAATAACTCTTACATGTCACTAACTCTCGGTTACAAATAAGACACCAGCGACATTTTCTTGTCTTAGACTTAGTGTGATCGGCCGCAGAGGCGGCCTCTGCTGCGGCCATTCTTCAGTCCGTCAACAACACTGACATCAACAAATATTTTTGAAGTGTTTTTTTTTTGCTGCAAGTGTCGACAAAAGCTTCGCTAGCAAAAGAAAGATGTTCACTGCCAGCGTACCATTCATCAAAACTTTCCACCTATCGTGCGCGTGCTTTTACAACACAACCAAAGAAGTTTGGTCCAACGCATTTTGACAACACGTACAATGTACACACACAGTACACATGGCCAGTGGTTGTCACAGGTCCGCGTGTAAACAGCATGCATCCAGTGCATGCACAGTGCACAGTCTGATATGCTCATTATGCAGGTTTATAATTGTGCCTTTGCGCTTGCGTATTTCTGCTGTAACCTTTGTTGAATATGCATATTTAGGTCAATGCCTTGTTGTCATGTGATCTCATAGTAGAGTACCGAGACGGTCTTGTGAGAGCGGTGTGTGGCTGATAGCGGTTTGTGGCTGATATCATTGTGTGGCTGATAGCGTTGTGTGATAGCGTTGTGTGGCTAGCGCTTCATGGCTGTGCGCGGCAGATAGCGTTGTGTGATAGCGTTGTGTGGCTAGCGCTTCATGGCTGTGCGCGGCAGACGGGTGTGTGTGTGTGGGAGGCGTGGGTAGTGTATTGCGCGATGTATGCTGACCGTGGATCGTGGAATAAAATCACCAAGACCGTCTCGAACCGAGACTACTTCATCAGATGCAATGAAGAAAAATAACTTAACCAAGGTTTATACAGCTAGTCCAGCAGACTAAGCAAAGTTGGGGGCAGGAAGGTAGAATGGTGTGAGTCAGTACTGTACTAAATCCACGCACGATAAAACACTGCTGTTGTGTGTTACTGTGTTTACGATAATCAGAAGGCTGAGCTGAGAAGCATGGTAAGTAAAGTACGCCCTCTGTCGATTTTGATTAATTGCATGAACTTTTCACACTCTCGAGGAAAAAGAACACTAATAAAGTGCTTTATTAATAATCCCAGCACCCCAACAACCCAAAAGCAAATGGCTCCCCCATTAATCTAGTGTCCACTGTCACAGTGTCAGTATTGTTTAGAGTATTTAACATTAAGGACAACATTAAGTTTAACAATATTATTGCATTTGATTGAATTCGTCTACTCTAGTCTGACCATGGAGGTAGAAATAGAGTCCTGACTGACTAGCCACCTTTGTGTGTGGCAAAGCTGAATCCTTGCCTTGGATTCAGCATAGAGCAAGGACCAGCCGTCGATTTCACCGTGGAATTTCTACCTCCATGATTTCACCAAACTCTTCCTAACTTAGGACTAGTCCTAGGCAATGCTAAGACTAAGAGATACATGTAGGACTAGTCTTAAGTTAGGACGAGTTACTCGTCTCATGGAGGTGCTCGTCTTAACTCGAGATAGGATTAATCCTATTCCTAGCGTTTTGTGAAATCGGCTGCAGACCTTTGTAGGATCGGTTACCCTACCGCGGGGGTTATCGCTTTTTTGGTATCCAAATAAAAAAATATTACCAACCTGTGTAAAGTGTCCTGTTATTATCATTGCTGCTGAAGTATTACTTTCCACTATGAGCTAAAAAAAATACATCGTTTGTCTGATTTAATTCGTCAACGACGTCTCTGAAAGTGAGCATGCGCGTGGTGAGATTCTGGAGGAGAGCCTCATATCATCGCGGCATCATGCTGACATGTGACAGTATGGTAAAGGATATAGACTTGTGGACAAGTCGTTAAATGTCTGTCGCGGTGATAGCGGAACGGCTTTCTCGCAATATCCCGCGAGAGGGCTGCTCTGTGCGATTACTGCTCTCAAGACTGGTCACATTTACCGACTTGTGAAACCCGCAGGCGGTTTGTGCACGGCCTATGGGCACTTCAGCCGATTTCGTACGGACGCGTCTGGTTGGTCAATTTCGTTATATTTATGAATATTCAAACTAGATGAATATTAAACATTAACTCCTGTACTGGATGGAGTTTTATGTTGCTTTGATAATGCACGATCAACCAAACACTGAGTGGTGAGAGTGATTGTGTTCATGAGTATTTTGACAAAAGAAAATACATATTCCAATTATGGGTACAACTTGTAAATAATTACAAAAAATCAAACGTAAGATTTTATTTCAGAGAGTCCGAGCAACGGAAGCGTGTTTGACAGTGCACAGCGTGTGGGGACGTACGTATAACACACAGGCAAATCGTGTAGCTGGCGCCCTGAGTTTCTCTCGGCAGGGCTCAGCGCGACGGAAACCCCCTAGCCAAGAGATAGCTGTACCTGGAAGCTCATGAACATGTGGGAGGGGTAGGGAGCCAGACCACCAACTACCTTGTCATTGCGGGTTTGTTAGTCGTTAAACCTCGCTGATCGAATCCGCTGTTTTAAAATCGCAACGTTTCAATGCAACGTTTCAATGCCCGATTTAGAAATTAAATAAGATTGATGTCAATAAATAGGAATACCACTCCTATAATTAATTGACGGTGCAATTAGGTTAAACAATTTGTGTGACAAAAACGAGCCCCCCCCCCCCCAAAAAAAAAACAACCCACAAAAATACCAGAGCCCCTGAAGGAACAGGTGTAAAATAAATTACAAATTAAAATATGAAAAAAAATTCTCACTCGGAATTTCTTTTTCCATCTCTCGACACACAAAAATCCAACAAAGTTATTTCCTTTCCTCAAAATATTATTTAATTCAATCAAAATATAATTTTGTCACATAAAATAATATTTTTTTAAATTTGTAAACAAAGTTGTGTTTTTCTAGGTAACGAAATAGATTTTTCCTAGAAAATACGTTTTTGTTACCTCGAACACGCTTTCTTTCCCCCGAAATACGATTTTGTTACCCCGAAATACGCTTTTGTTCCCTGAAAGATACGCATTCTTTTCCTCGAAATATGATTTTGTTCGAACAAAATATGATTTTGTTTGAACAAAATATACTTTCGTTCGCTCGAAATATGCTTTCGTTCAATAAAAATGAGTTTTTTCCACCGAAAGGAGATTTCTTTCCCTAAAAACAAGCTTTCGTTTCATCGAAATACGACTTTGAATTAGTTGCCCGAAATATACTTTCATTCGTGCGAAATATGCTTTCGTTCCCTAAATATAACCTCCCGTTCCTTCGCAATGAGATTTTGTTCCCCAAATTTCCTCTTTCGTTCTCTCAAGATAGCTAGCTTTTGTTCCCTTAAGATAGCTTTCGTTGCCCTGAAGTCCAATCACACAAGTTTGTTAAATTCCCTTGTGAGGGGCAACTATGAGAGGGTACGAGTTTGTATGTCAGGGGGCGACTTTGCTAGGGGGCGACTTTGTAATTGGTGACTTTGTAATTGTGTTTTTTGTAATTGGCGACTTTGCTAGGGGGGCGAGTTGACTGGTTTCCGTGTCCGTTGTTTATACACACTTAATACACACAATCACTGTAGAACACATCGGGTTAAAGGACTGGAGCGGATCAGTAACTATTCACAGTAGGCATTATTTATTTTGATGAGGCAAAGCACACATCTTAAACAATTATATTATAATGCATTTTAAGATAAGTTTACTATAAGTCTTTAGTTACTAAATTAATGAAGGAGTTAACAGACAGAAAACACACTCACAGATGTCTCAAGTGCAAGCATTTATCGCATTTACAGTAACTAATTTAGTACTACCCTCAGATAAAATGGACTCGTCTCAATGATCGTCTCTACAGCAACCGTAATGTATACTGCGTTCGTACCTGAATAAATGAATACGTACGGTATTCGGGTTTCACAAGTCGTTAATGACGAAGAGTCGGCAGCCAGCAACTTCGCGCGAGAGCAGTGATCTCGCGAGAGCATTCTTTATTCAGCACCACACGCGGCTCGACCCACCGCGACCATCATTAACGACTTGTCAACAAGTCTATAAAGGATATTGAGGGCGCACTTCTTCACAGCGCCAGCAAATGGTATTTTACAGGAAAAAAACCTTGTTTTAACTCCGTACTTCTGTGTACAATTTCGAGAGTGTGACACGTCCAATGACAAAAATCCAATTGGGGCTAGCACTTTGAATTTGCGTCGACAAAATGAACTTGGCAATAAAGTGTGAAAAGATTAGGGGTACGTTTTGACGGACATGGTCAACGGAAATTCACTAGGTCAGTAAAAAGTACATTTTTGTACAATTTTTTGTATAACTTTCCAGGAGACGATACATTTTTTCTCGGAAGTCCACAAAATAGTTGTCAGGGCCTTATAGTTACCAGTCCACTTATTGAAAGTCGTCGCTTGAGGACGTATTGACAACGAAAAAACCAGAATTTTTGGTACCACGGTATTACGAGACCCGCAGTAATATGAGGTTTGACTATACTAAGGATTCAGCTTGCTTGGCCACACACCCACGCTGAATCCTTGGATTCAGCTTGGCCGCACACCCAAGCTGAATCCTTGGATTCAGCTTGACCACACACACAAGCTGAATTCTTGGATTCAGCTTGGCCACACAAGTGGGGCTATTATTCGCCCCCACGTGACGTACCCCCATCCACTTGACTTCAATAAAACTCCCCCTTAAACCGCTGACCGCTGTTGACAGGTGTCACAACGCGATGTTTCAATCAGTATGCTCTGATCATCTTCAAGTTTATCTACAGCACATCATTATTATTATATAATATGAATCAAATGAAAATGGGTGATTCTCAGACCATTGGTGTATCAAGTGACCAAGTTCATGACTAAACTTTGTCACTTTGATATGAAAGGTTCCATTATGTAGTATACCATACACAGCTAAGATCTTACCTTTAAAGGGACTGTGCGGTCATGATCAATGTAGGACTGTGGCTAATTACATACGTGGAATTATGAACTCTTACTCTGCATTCACTGCACACACTGGAGAGAGGGCGTGCACGTGCAGTTACTTGGTGAGAGTTCATAATTCCATGTGCAGCCACAGGCCGGCTCAGACCATGACGACACAGCCCCTTCAAGAATAAGTCAGTGTTTATAATACTGGTACCTCAAGTACAAGTCTCCCACTTAATAGTAGAGTCAGGTTTGTACGAATCGGCGGCAATAATTGCGCTGGTCCGACAGGTGTCTTGGTGAGACTTAGCTGGGATCCTACAAGATATATTATAATAAACTCATTGCGCATTCTAGAGAGTCATGTCTTGTAGAGTGTCATGGCCGAGTGGTTAAGAGCATCGGATTCAAGTTCTGGTGGTTTAGTCATCGGGGTGTGGGTTCGAGTCCCGGTCATGACGCTTGTGTCCTTGAACAAGACACTATAATTGCTTCTCTTCACCCAGGGGTATAAATGGGTACCTGCAAGGGTAGAGGTTGATATTGTGTTTGAAAAAGCCTTCGGAGCGCCATCACGACAGCCCGGGCTGTATACTCCCCAGGGAGCTGAGAAAGATTAAAGGAATGTTATTGGCCCAATGACCAGGGCACTAATGTAAAGCGCATTGATACGTTATTGTGAAATGCGCTATATAAGAACTTGTTATTATTATTCTGAAATCTTGCGAATAAATTAGCCCGGACGTAAATGGGAATTGATTTCCTTCGCCTAAAGAGAATTTCTTTCAGCATGTATGGTGAACGAGTTCTTATCACTACAGCCCCTTTCATATTTTCCCCCCATAATAACACAATATAAAAGTTCATTTTATAGAGCACTCTGACCATGCCCACTCGTCAAAGAGGGTTACACAACAGTGCTGAAAAGTGACCTTAAAAATTAACCAAAGAATACCAGGGCTTGAATTTTTCACTGGACTGCAGGCCTGAGGCATGGACCAAATAATGAATGGAGTCTCATTTTCGTCCTTTCAGTTGGTTTGAATTCTATGAAGACATGATGGATTTAACATCATTGAACGCCTCTGGGCAATCCAAGATAAATGCTATAGGCCTACATACATTAGGCAAAAAAAAAATTAAAAACATGTTTAGCGTCCTGTCTTTTTGTAAAAAAGAAAGGGGGGGCCTTTTTTCTTCTTCTTTTTTTGAAATGGCCACCCAACACATTTTTCAAGACAACCGGCTGGGCTATTTTTCAAATTGGCCGCCACTTGGACTCAGGAAGTTCATACATGGGCTTCTTAATTATGGCAAGACGCAACTGGAAATGAGACCAAAATGATGACACTATGCAGAAAATCAAAAAAAAAAAAAAAAGCAGGCGGCCTCTAAAAAGGAAGCGAGCAGGAACGCTACAACTTTTTTTTTTTTTTGCCTTAGTCCAACCCCAAGGCTGGGTTAAGTAAATTATTGTCGGAAGATGAGTTGGCAAGTCGTGGTTCATGACTTGGAAGTCATACATGTAGGTTCGAGTCCAGGTTTCTGTCCAGCGAGTCAGATCTTCCTTGCGGTTAAATCTAATTTACCTTCAAGCAAAACGACAGTGAATCATGAAACAGAACTGTCCCAAAGTGTTTTAATTTGACCTTTTGTACAAACAGGATAGCCTAGTGTTTTGTATACAACAACAAATACGACGTCAGTATTTCCCCATTAATATTGAACCAACTGAAGGTAAACCGGAAACAACTTAGAATAACACCTCAGTTGCCGGAAGAGTGCACCCTCTTTGACTAAATTTCTCAGCACACTCTTTTAAAGTCATAAAAGCCAAAGATGGGCTTGATGGATGGACGTCAACAAAAGTGAGGTAAAAATAGTGATGAATCAACGAGCTTATGTAGCATGAAATGCAAGCAAATAATAAACTCCTAATAATGTAATTTGCAGTTTCAGCAGCAGTCGTCTACTAGCCAGACAACAGCCGTCGTATTCCAACTGACTCATCCTTTGGTTCAACCCTGCGAGACCCCTGCAGGAAGACATCGTTAGGATGAAACGGGGTGACCTCCAAATACTTCGAGCACCGCCATTTTCGCTCTCTGTGGTTACATCCAACATGGGAAGTGCACAATAAAATCCTTTCCTCGAAAAACAAGACAGGGAAGAATGTTCAAAATGGCGTCGACGTTTGGACTACTAATGTTCCTGCGACTCACGATTCTTTTGTGTGTGGTGAAAATGGGTAAGATCAGTTTGTTTTTGATGATCGATTCAGACTGTGGTACAATTGTTCTGATCAGATTATTTTAATTGACTTTGATTTACAAAGTGTGACAACTTGAAACTAGCGCTAATGTAGTTGACAGTTATTATAATGAATGATTACAAGGTGGCAACACTGTTGCAAGTGACCACACACCTAATAATTAATAAACGGCTGTCCCGTTTTATCACAACAAATAATTCTTTGTTTCAACTTGCATACTCTTTGTTGGTGTTTTCCTCTATCTTGGTTGTTGCTGCTTTGTTGTCCCTTCGATCTCAAACAAAATTGGGTTTTTTCCATTGCTGCACACGCTGCAGTGGTTTTTTGCTCTACAGTATTTATTTTGTTGTTGTTGTTGTTGTTGCTTTTAAAATAAGTTAATGACCAAACAATCACTGGTACAGACACAAAAGAACTATTTTTAAAAAATGTATAATTGACAACAAAAACATGTTTTTTTCTCCAAATGCATGTCAAAACACTTTTAGACGTTCATATATATTTTGTTTCAAACAAGAAAAGTCAGACAAAAAGGAGCAAAACATTTTATTGGATTTTATATTTCCTACATTTCTTGGTAACTCCCTCCTCCAAATAGTCAGTTAAAATTCCTAACAGACAGTTATAGAAAGTTTTGAAATATAGTTGTGTGGTATACAGCAATGCCACCCTGATGTAAAGTGATCAGGAAGGATAAGTTGGGGTTGGGGGGTTGGAGAAGACAGTGAAAGTCCTTCATGGTCCCTTTGAACGTCATAGAAAAAAAGAGGAGGAGGGTTTTGTTTGTTTGTTTTTTACGCCTACATGTAGGTCAAGTTTGTAAAATGATGATTGCGTAATCCAATGCCGCTGTTCCGGTGTTCTCATTGTTGATTTGTCTGTACGGCTTTAAGACAGGTTCTGGTCCCTATGAGCTAACTTTCACAAGATGCTAGAGATCGTAACTGACATGTAACGTATCAAAAGAGGAACATTTATTTCAACTAGCCAGGCATTTTAACGTATACAACATGACGGACAATAAAAACTATATTTATTCTACAAAAAAACTTTCTCATGAACGATATTATGTCATCACAACAATAAATACACTGTATGCACAAAATCCACGGCAAAACACTTTAATATATTTGTGTTTGTTTTCTTCAAAGCGTAAACAATTAATTTTTTATAAAATTGTCACTCCACTCTGAGCCTGTATAGGTTCAAACCTAATTACAGCCAACATTACAATTTTTTAGATGAAAATTGCAGGTAATTTGCACCAATATAGTGTCAAGAAATTAATCTTTGTAATTAAAAATGCTACACAAAATTTAATACTGATAATTAAATAATTCTAAAACATGTTCTAGCACGCAACCAAACGTTGGTAAATGTCAAAGACCAGTATCCGAAAAAATTGCAGTTGGAGAAATAATTGAAAATCAAAATAAAGTTTACAATTAAAGTAATATGAAAAAGCAAATTTTTAAGGTGCAAATGCCCAGTGGCCCCTTCCAGATCGTCTTTTAGGTTTTTATGTCTGTGCTGTTATTGATGGATGACAAAAATGTCCTCTTCTGTTTCAAAGTTGCATGTTGGAAGCCAGGAAAGGTCATTAAAACTCCCTGAGCTGGGAGAGCATTGATCTAAAATATGCTTTATTTGAGGCATAACTTTGATCTTCAGTGTATGGTGCCTTAAATAGTCAGTCGATGTTTAATAGTCAAAATTTGGGGTGGGTGGGTGGTCAAAAGAAATCAAAAACAGTTGCATATTGGAAGCCAGGAAAAGCCATTGAAAACTCCCTGAGCTTAGAGAGAGCTTGATGTAAAGTATCTGCTTCATTAAAGACTGCAAGTGTTTTGATATAAAGCCTAATCCACACCAATTGAATCTCATCATCCTGAACTTCAATGATTGCTAGAGACTGCATAAGACGAGTTTACATTCCACTGATCTCTAGGTCCATAGCAACTTCGTATTCCATTAAAAGTAATTCAAAATGGCGGTCAAATACTGATATAGTCTATTAATTGCTTCCTTCTACAGCCTACTGCAATACACCGTCCCGTGTTAACCCATAGTCGTTTACCTTCACTGTCTTACCTGACTTAACCGGAACCAGAAATACTTTCCCCTTATTAGGTCATGATGGTGGGTCAAGGGTGAGGACTCAGAATTCTTGTTTTCACACACAGCGGAAATGTGACCTGCTCGGAGAGTTTCC
The DNA here is from genome assembly GCA_037783415.1 of Leptasterias polaris. Taxonomy (NCBI): domain Eukaryota; kingdom Metazoa; phylum Echinodermata; class Asteroidea; order Forcipulatida; family Asteriidae; genus Leptasterias; species Leptasterias polaris. The sequence continues at coordinate 12,365,920 of JAZGTN010000009.1, forward strand.
CTTTATATACTATTTTTGCCACTCTGCGTAAATCTCCGAGCCTGTATAGTATTCTTAAACCTCCCACAAAATGACTAAGCAATATAGGGACCAACAAATGCGATCAAACAGATACATAGGCTCGCAATGATTTCAAAACTTTGTACACCTTTCATCAACGAGTGTCTTTGAAACAAACAAGTAAATAACTGCTCCATGTAAGTTTGAGTACTTGGCAACAATTTTCATCTTAATTTGTTTTTGTTTGTTTGTGTTTTGGGGAGGATGGCTCATATTTTGCAAATTAGGCTTTCCGCTTACGAGTTGTTGGGTGCAGCTTTGCGAGTACTCAATCACAAGATCACTGCTGTATACACTGTTGCGGTATTTGGCAAAGTGTACATTAGTTCAGTTACTTGACTAATTAACAGAAAGTAAGTTAGAGAACTAGCCTGAGTTGGTCAACTCTTTGGCTAACTTTAACATTCAGGTTTTGTGGAAAAGGGAAGGGAGAGCTTTTTTGTTTGTTTACTTGCTTGTTTTGTTTTTGTTTAGTTTTTTCTTTCTTTTTTGTTTGTTTGTTTGTTTGTTTCTAGTTGTTTCATCCAATATTGCGGATGTTTCCCCAAGATATTCAAGAGCTATCCCAAGTACTCTGTTAGACTTTACTGCATTTAAAAATAGCATTTAAAAGTTGATACTCTTGTTGATGGGGCCAACACCCCGTACGAACACGTACCATCTAGATCTGCAAAGTGGACTGGGGGAAATCCAGTTGCCACATGTTAAAGTGCCTGATTGGGCAGTCTCCATGTGGACATTAATTCATACTTGAAGGCTTCCCTGATGTATGGGATGTTCCGGATCCACTTACCTTAATAATATAACATCCTCAATTCAGTTGTCAATATTTCCTTAATGTGTTTCCTTTTAACGGCTGGTTCAGGATGCAAACACTGATGTTTTACCAGGGGGGGGGGGGGGGGGGGGGCGGAAGGGGTGTTGCGCAATCATTTGCGATCGCTGTTTGGGTACACTCCATCTTAAAAATAGGTAATGACCATTAAAAAACAAAAAGAAATCCATGTATACCGTTAAAATTCTCTCTTTATCAGCACTGAAAACATAACAGTGTATATCGTAAGAGTATTTTCAATTGTTGAGATGCTTAATTTTAAATAAAGTGCGTAAAAATATTATCGAAAATTTTCCGTTGGTTTATTGCAGCGGCTAACGTGTATGAATGGGTCCAGGTGGGAATTTCGTTACAAATGGTCTCCCCTAAAATGGCTACAAATATCGACATAATGTGAAAAAAATTATCGTTCATCCTCTGATTTTTTTCCATTAACGTAATATTTAGGAATAGATCTTTCATTCCTGAAAGTTTAATCAAAATCCCTCGGTACATCCTCTAGATATTTGACGATTTATTTTAAAAAAATGTTTGAGAGAATGGATCCCGCCAATACTTAGTTTGCCTTCAAACGATCTCTGTTGACAGACGGGAACATTTGCCGCAGGTAATCAGGGTTCTGCCCAGGATTTGTTTAGTGCCGGAAATTTTTTTTCCCCTAGTACAGTCAAGTCAATTTCCTTTCGATCGTGCACGGAGTGGTTACACACGTGCGCCCTGCAGCTGTGCCTTGAATGTAGTAGGCCCTCAGTGCGCGCACGCCTTTACCGCCATGGGAAAACAATTTACAGCATCTATAGCATGGTGCTTACTCTGCAGTTCATTTCCGTTGTATTAAACGCTGTAGAATAGGGTTCGCAACATGATGAAACTGGTATCATGTTATTCCAAGCGTAAAGCTATAATCAGCGTGACTGGAAACCATTGCAAAATCAATGCGGGTTTCGTGCGTTGGATATATACATCGTACAGGCGGGAGGAATGCTCGATCCTGGATCATTAAAATAGACTCAAACCAAAGAAGTAGGCTACTCGAAACTTTGGATAAAACTGTTTACTGGTAAATAATTTGTTTTACACGTTGTTCAAAATATTTTGAAGGAAATGGGCAAAAAAAAGGGAAAATGTGTGGTGGTCGGAAAAAGAAAAAATTCTGCGAGTGCCGGTCGGGGAATCATGAGTGCCGGTCGGGTTTTCCGGCACCGACCACCGTGGGCAGAACCCTGGGTAATTGTAATTCTGAGGCAACATACACATCTTAAACAGATATGTTATACATGTCGTTTAGGTTAAATATATGTTGTTTATTAATTAGTTAATTTACTGAAGCAGTTGGCAAGGCAAAAAAAACAATTTACAAATGCTTTCTGGTGTAAAGATTTTGTGAATTTACAACATTTGAAGATAACAATACCCTCTGATAAAATGGACTCGTCCAGGCAGTCTCAACGGCACGCAGCGGAGAGCAACCGTAAATTCAAATAGTGTGTATTGTGCATACACCATAGAGCATAGCTCTATGGCATATACACACACATCCGTTTGTACGTGGGGAGCTTCGACCAGTCCACGTCGCGATGGTCGAATGAGATTATTTTCAACGTAGGTGGCGCGCTGGTGGCGCTACCCCTTCCGCCCCCCCCTGTGTTTTACTGTCTGTTATTGACTTAGCCCACCTCTTTAAATATATTTTCTGTGATAGGAAATGCAGACTGGTATTAGAGGTAGGGTCAAGGTAGGTTTTAAAATTATCAAGAAAGGTACAATAAAAGTCACATGTGAAAGTTTCAGCTGAATACAGTGTCTAATTGCTGAGAAAATGTTTTCTCAGCAATTCAGCAAAAACTGCAAATATTTTCACAATACTGTCGATTCCATCCACTTTTAGCAAGGTGACAGTGGGTACCAACCACATCTCTGGCCGCAGCCAGTAATGCATGAATCATTTCTCAGATTTCTGAGGGTCCATGTCCGTTTGCGAATTCTGCGGCCAGAATTGCGGTTAGTACCTGCTGTACGCTTTACTTGTGGATGGTTTCGACGTTCGTGTAAATACGGTATTTCGCTGTTTTCTCAACAAGTAGACACTGTATTCAGCTGAAACTTTCACATGCGACTTTTATTGTATCTTTCTTAATAATTATGCCTGTAAATCAGCATTATGTTGACAATAACCAAATGATGACCCTACCTTTAAAACAAGAAACTGGACTAATAGTAGGATAGGACAGACAGAGAGTTCAGAACAGGTCAAACAAACAAACAAAACAAAGCAAAATTGACCCAACTGACAGACTGCATAAACACCTGCCTTTCAACATGCCGCTTGAGGATTTTTAAAGAGTAGAACAAGGCAAACAAACAAATAAACAAACCAACACCCCAACAAACAAGCAGCCAAACATCCCCGGCGAAAGCAACCTACCGAACATGGTAAAACTAGAAACCCTGCTGCAGAGGTCTGCTCTTTCTATTTTCACCCCACACAGCCTTGAGCTGTCTGTTGTTAACCCTTGACTTTAGTTGCCATTGGGGCTCAAGCAGGGTATATTGCACAGTAACTAAAGTCGCACTTGGGGCTGAAAGGGTTCCGTCTCTCCATCTTCTGTTTTGTTTCCCTCTTGTTCTGGTTTGGTCTCTTGGAGTCCAATTGGTTGTTTAGCATGTTTACATATTTTCATACCACCTTGTTGCCAGGTGACCTGCCCAACTCGGCTTCTTCTCAGAAATAAACAATGTTAAAATAGAAGAGGCTACTCTAGATAGTTCATTCATCTCATGTAACTTACATTTATTTCCAGACAAAGTGATACAATGATGATAAAAATAAACAGAATAGCAGGCCTTGAATTACGCAGAGGCAACAGAGGCCATGGCCTCTGTTGCCCCGGTCTTTGCCTTGGTGCCCCTTCAAAAGTTTCACATAGACATAGGCTCCAATGGAATTCCCCTTTGCAAAATGAAAATGGCCTTGCCCTCTCAAAGATAAAGGTCCAGGCGTGGATAGACTACAAGTACATGTCTGTACTGGATGCCTTAGTTTACGCCTATTATCATTCAAAGCCACAGTGGAAGGTACTGAAAGATCTATCAGTTGGGAAGGTTAATACAATGTACTCTGAACATTTTAATCAGTTCTAATTACATCCTTGATGCTTAAATTGGTCTTGACATGCTATACGCAAACTTTCATTTTCATGCATCAAAATCTAATTTGAAGGTTATCTTAGGATCTTTGTATCATTATTGTCTTTAGGCACAGCACACATCTTTCATGAAAAAACCCAACTTTAATTATTTGTTTATGTTAAGGAGCAAATAAACTGTCAATGCAATATAATTGTTCATGATTATCATTAACTTTAATCTTTTGACAAATTTGTTGTTTAAGTTACCCTTACCATAACCATGTATCCATGCAAAGCTGATGCAAGGTTTAGTTATATTTAATTGATTATGTATTCCACTACTGTATGAATCTGACTTGACAGGCATGAATCCAAGAATACCATTCCTTAAAGTTCAAGGCATCCTGGTATACTTTTGGTAATTGTCAAAGACCAGTATGCTTAGTTAATGTATTCCGACGTTAAATAACACACCTCTGTGAAAATTTGAGCTCAATTGGTCATCGAAGTTCCAAGAAAATATTGACAGAAAAAACCCACCCTCCAGTTATAAAAACAGCATAAAAATGTTCCTTTTCAGATGTATAAGGCTTCATGAGCCTTTCTCAGATTCATTATTTTTTTTGTTTAACCCCTCTTTCTCGAAAATAACATCACTTCAAAAGGTGTCGTTTCTACAATGTTTTATAATATCAGCAGCTCTCTTCAGTGCTTCTTACTTACACATGTAGTAAGTTTTTATGGTCATTACTTTTTTGAGTAATTACCTATGGTTCACCCTGCCTTTAGGCTTTCTGATTAGAAATTTGGTGTTGAGTTGCTTTCAATTGATTGTGGTGAATTCATGTCTGGGGTTTTAATGAAATTGAACTGTCTCAGTGGATAACCAGTGGATACATAATATAAGTGTACACAAGATGTGTGACTTTTTTTATATAAAAGCTATTAACATTGATCTACAAAATAATTACTTTCACTGATGTTCAGCCATTCTTAAACAATCCCTGACTTAATTGCAACCAGCAACAAGCCAAACAAACATATCACCATGTGCAGATTCCCATTTGTACACCTGTACTGTAGATGAAGAGAAGCTACATGTATTATCATGTGTATATAAGCTTTTTCAATGACACTTCATTTATCAAGCATAAACCTTCGACAAATACTTTCATATGATAGATGGCAATATGAAATGAATAGATGAAGAAATTGATTAGTATCCAGAAGCTGCATGGTTGTAGCTTGTAATGACATATTATCTCATGATTGACAATGGAGCATTTCAGTAATGTCTCTCTGTCATTAAAACTGTAGCTTTCCATTACACTGCATGCTGGAATTACAATACTTCAAAGCTTCTTTGTTTTACCATCTTACATCCATTAAGATTTTCACTATTTAAACACTAAGAATGTGAAAATGTTTATAAAAAAAGAAAAAGATTATTCTATCTCCAATGATTCTTGCCTAAAACCCTCAGTGTTAAAATAATTATCAAAACACCTTTCTGTTGTATTCCTCATCCGATATAGGCCTATGTAACAATCTATGATTTACAATAAAATCATCACAATTCCCTAGTTAAAATAGTATGACTAAACAATAAAATCATCACAATTCCACATTCTAGAATTATTCGGTATTCAAAGTACTGGTCATTTTGATAATATTGTTAAATGTTTTCTTGCCTAAAACCTTCATGCGCTCAAATAAATATCAAAACACCATTTTGCTGTATTCCTCATCCAAGTAAAACACAATACATCCAGTTAGAATATTATGACTAAACAATAAAAACGTCACAATTCCACTTTCTAAAACTATTCAGTTTTCAAATTACTGGTCATGGTTATCAAGAATAAAACTGTTTGACTTGTTAAACAGAAACTAAAACTTGAAAACAGTTGAAATGTTTTAGCAATTTAGTCCTTAGTTATCTGAAAAGATAACTTTCAAGGGACAAAAACACATTCATAAAAATAGATTTATCAGAATTCAAAAATGAAATAAACAATTGTGATTCCAATCAATACAAACTATATGTCAAGATTAATTACAGCAATTTGAAATATCTAATCTGCTCTGGTACATAATCAACTTGAAATCATTTATTAATACAAATCTGTTCAAACAGAGATGTGATTTCTCCGTTTTTAACCGGAAATCCAGGGTTTTTTTTTTCCAAAAAAAGAAATCGTTTTTTTTGTTCCCCCCCCCCCCAAACAAAAAATTAAAATAAACCCGTTATTATTATTTTTTATTTTTGGCGGTCTCCCTATTTTGTCAATATCTTTGTTCGGGGGGTGCTAGTCAAGATATTGACAAAATAGGGAGACCGCCAACATTGGGCTAGATAGCTCAGTTGGTAGAGCGCCGGCACGTTAAACCGGAGGTCGTTGGTTCAAATCCCACTCTAGTAAATTTTTCTTTGTTCAACCCAAAATAATTTTAAAATGTACCCAGTCAGTTTCCCTTGTGGTTTATTCATTGATTATTATTTTTTTAAACTTAACTTAAGATCAAATTCATTTAAAAAAATGAAAATAAAACCATACATGTATACTGCCCCAGATTGCAGAGTAGGGCTTTAAAACCAAAGATAAATGTTATTATTGGGCTTCATGCTCGCAAGTTTTCGAGCTCGCATGCTTTCGCGCTTTGCGCTCAGAGTTCAGGTTTTTTTTTTCAACAGCCTATCACATCCCTGTTAAAGGGTGTGTACAACATCGGTAAGATTGAAAATATAAATGTTCACAGATTTGCACATAACTTACATTGTGTAAAGATGAGCATGGTTGAAAACTTCCCATGAAATAGTTTTGCTTGAAATGCCATAGTTTTTAGGAAATGAGTAAAACAATAGTCTTTTAGGGCAGGATAAAATGAAAAAAAATTAAAACATCATTTTTTTTGTTTACTGTTTGACATGACTCCGAAGATCGATTGAGATTAAACTTCCACAGGTTTGTTATTTCATGTATATGTTGGGACACATCAAGTTCTTTTTGGCAATTACCAATGTTGACACACCCTTTAATACTACATCTTCCATTAACTAAAACAATTTGATCGTTAACAAGAAAGCATAATATATCAAAAAACTAACATTCAATATGCACACAAATATCCATCAAATATATCGTCACCGACACCACGAAGTACCACAGACCTAGATACCAGTTAAAAGTAACAATTAGAGAAAACAGCGTTTAAAGGTGAACGCTTTTTAAAATCAAGCTTTCTTACAAAATGTCAGGGTATTTTCAACTAGATTTTTTACAGTGGAGACTTGATGCATTGAACTTCCTTTTTATGTTGCTTTTTCCGGCTTTTCGTCCTAAATTATTAAGCAATAAAGTAATAAGAAAGATGTGTGCTACTTCGTGAAATCGAAAATTAACGAAAATAGACATTTTCCGTTTTCACGAAGTAGCACCCTCCAATGTATTACTATGCGTGTTTGTCAGTTTGTGAAATGTAGGTCACGCGCGCGCGCTACACACAAGACTGCAGTGCTACTTCGTGAAAACGTTTTTATCACACTTGAGGTTGGTGTGCGCCGTGTGTTTCAATGGTAAATTTAACCTCAGTGCTACTTCGTGAAGTCAAAAATTGTCAGGTTTCGGTGCAAAGTTGTATCACTAATTACCGTAATTAAGAAAGTATAGCTCCTAAAGCGGTGAAACTCCATGAAATTGTAGGCCTCGGTTAGCATTGTTTAAAATGTTAAAAAACTGAAAACTGAAAAAAAAGTGGTTTAGTACTATGCGTGCTACTTCGTGAAAACGCTGACGATATGTCAAATACTGGTCACTTAAAATATTTATTTCTGAAAATGATTTGATTGTATACTAACCATCTGAACATAAGTGACTTCTTGCCTAAAACTTTATTTTGTTTTTATAAAATCAAACATCAATCTTATAATCCCATTCATCTTTTTGAATTTCTCAATCTACAACTTTATGTCTAAGATTTTATTAGGTTACAAGAAATTAATAGTATTTATATTTGTATTTCATGGCAAATTTAAGTTGTGCGTCATGTTAAATGACACCTTTCGTAAAACCTTCCATTTGTTTTGATTAACAAAACAACACTTTTTTTTTTCAAATTCTTCAATCCTGACTTTCAATAATATTTAATCAAAACAGCCTTGAATGTGACATTTTGACTGTCAAAAAGTTCCTCCTTGGAATGTAAAGATCTGTTAGTTGTGAATTGCAATTACGTCATGTTTCAAATTTCGTTTATAAAAAGTCAGTTATGGACAAATACAAATATGTAGTGACCCATTTTTCTCAGAATGATGTCTTCAGATGTTTTGAAATTTTGCACTGGCCGGGTATCGAAACATTGGCAATTTACACAATTTTAATGTGAGGTTAGAAACTTGTAATTTTTCCTCGCTCACATGAGGACTCTATCTATTGGAAAATTAGTATTGCAAAATTGAATCGGTCACTTTCCTTCCTCTTTAGAAGCTGTATAAAATATGTGTATCATAGATTTAGTTAGCATTCCTGTGAACATTTATCCATTTAGTTGACTAGACTTCATAGTTACAAGCTGTATATGTTTTAGGATGATTTCATCCTTGAGAAGGCTACAATGATCAACCAGATCAGTTATTTGACAATTTAGGGAACGATTTCGTTCAACATTTTTGCACAGTAAAATAATTAAACTTAATATGTTTTGTGCACACTAAATGCTAACGTTGAGTAGCAATCAATGATTTTTGAGTAGCAGCATTTTAAGTAGTGTTTTGTTGTACTGTGTACTATACGGAGCTTTTAAAGGGACATAGGTGGGAAAATAATCGGGGGGAAATCTGTGTAACAAAGATTTCTGTTCGAACAAACAAAATCTTTGTTCGACTGAATATAATTTTTCAAAAACAATCTTTGTAGGAACAAAAATATTAACAAACCCATGGCATGTACAAAAAGACGCCACTGTTGACGCCACTGTTGACGACCCTATCAACAATGGCGTCTGTGTCCGGGTAGTTAATGTGCGTGTGCAGGTTTAATTAGTAAGACTATTCAACAAAGTCTGGCGGTCGCACTAAAAGCAGACAACGGACAAAGTTTCTGACTCTTCGTAGTGGTTTATTTATATTCTAACATGATTTTTTTTAGTGCATTTAAAAATCTTGTTGTCGGCAGTTGTTGGCTTTTAGTGCGACCCAACTCTGGTCAACCAGGCCAGGATCTAAAAAATCATTGTTCGAACAAAAATAATCTTCATTCGAATAAAGATTTTGTGAGCCCTGGCTTGGAAGACCAGACATTGTTGAATAGTCTTACCTAAAGTAGGCTTCAGATCTGGAGATGAAATGAGGTCGTGCCTGCAGTGTCATCGACAGTGGCGTCTGTTTCTAAATGCAGGCTTGTGTGCGTGCCTTGGTTTGTTAATACTTTTGTTCGACCAAAGAATATTTTCACCCGTCACTTTAAAAGCTTTGTACTTTACAAGGGAAAATGTTGAGTGCAATTAAACATAAACATAAATCTATGCCACTGTGATACATACCTGTACATCTTCTGGCTGACCCGAGGTTTGTCTTATTTTCATGTTCTACTTTTTCAAGCAGTGTGTAAATTCTCTCCAGGAGCTCCATTGTATTCCATGTCCATATATTGAATGTCTGAGTGTATGATAGTAATATTTACCATTCAGATGGTTATAAAGACATTTTAATTTTACAGTTAACTTTTCCATATTCATTTAGTTTAGAGTGAGGGTGTTCAGTTTACAGGACTTCTCGTATTTTCATTGAGCAGTTCTTTATGGAGCGGAAGTTACCTTTCCAGCGTGCCCACTGTAAGCCGTCTGCCCATGCCACTTGACTCTGATTGAACCATTTTCCATTAAGATGTGCTTCAAAACAGCCTTTAAACCACCATCCTCCTTTATGAGTGTTTGCGCAGGAAATCGTGTGTTTATCATTGTCTTGATCTTTGGTACTGAAGAACATGCCATTATGCAACATCATTGAATCACCTGCTGAGCTGTTGGGATCATAAGAACCAATATGGAGGGTGTACTAAACACCTGATACAGCAAACTCATCATAACTGGCCCAAGCTGTGGTTCCGTCCCAACCACCCATATCTACTCTTATTTGCCATTGTCCTTGCTTAGTAAGATCAAGTAGGATTTCATTACCCAGCCAGAATTCAGTAGAGAGATCACCAAACCCAATTTGGTATTCTGCCCAGTTTCGGTTAAAGTCAACTGAGCCATCTCCTCTCCTCTGGAACACAATCCAGCCTCCTCCATCTGTCTCCATATCACAGTAGACTTGCATCCCATTAGTCAGATCAGCAGGGTAGATGGTGTATATGCAACTGTTATGGCTACCAGCCTGGTATAACTTTAGACAACTACTAAATTGTACATCTGGTGCCGAAAGGGAATGAGTTTCCAAGTTGTCATCATAGTAGGCAACTCCTTGCAGCTCAATGAAGTCATCAGGGCTTTGAGATTGAGTAGCATTGCTCAACTGACAAACATGGTTACACATGTAGTAGTTGAATGATGCACAGTGTGGATCCATAGAGCAGTCTCGCCCGCAGATCACAGGAGATGACACAGTCTGCCATTTAAACACATGATTTTGTAGGACTTTGTTGCTTGCTAGATACAGGTTTGATGTGAGTCGTTGACAATCACTATGACAATGATGTATCATCAAGCAAGTTAGGAACAACAATGTTATGATAACTTTCATGATGAAAGGTGTTATGATAAACTCCTGAGACATCTTTGATTCACTGATTGCTGTTATGTACTATCAAGATGAATTAAAGGTACAAATTGGATGAGATGTACAGTGGAGAAGTGATATTTGTTTATGTATACAAGGTTCATAGGTTCAATATTTACAACAAATCTTGAAGGACCACTGTGGATAACTGCTGTTGTTTCTTAGCGTCAAATCTTGCAAGACCACAGTGGATAACTGCTCATTTCTTAGCGTCAAATCTTGCAAGACCACAGTGAATAACTGCCGTTGTTTCTTAGCGTCAAATCTTGCAAGACCACAGTGAATAACTGCTGTTGTTTCTTAGTGTCAAATTTTGCAAGGCCACAGTGAATAACTGCTGTTGTTTCTTAGCGTCAAATCTTGCAGGATTACAGTGGATAACTGCTGTTGTTTCTTAGCATCAAATCTTGCAAGACTACAGCAAATCACTACTGTTGTTTCTCTTTATCAGGTGATTGTTTTCTTAGCGTTACTCATCAACGGGTAAACAAAGTCAATATTTAATTCAGTCAGTTGGGTTGGAAGTGATTTGATTAGGCTTGTATTGAAAAGCATGGGGGTAAAGGCATACATGTAGATTGAGGGATATATCAGCCTTGCTATTTAATCTGCAAGTGTACTGATGCAGGAAGTGATTCCAGCAACTCTAGTTTCAAAGGTATTATGGCCAGGTCCATTGTTATGGTTAATTGCAGCCTTCGAAGGCTGCAATTAACCATAACAATGGACCTGGCAAAGTCGCAGCTCTACATTATAATCTAATATCTTTACGGTCAGCACTTTGTTGAGTCGAGGTTTTAATACACTTAGATAGTCGGCCTTGAAGGAGGATTGCCTAAAAGTCAAAGTCTAGTTTGGCTGTGTTGTACAATGTATTGTGTCACTTTGTTTGGTGTGCTTGATTTTCTTTTCAAACCTATCTTGACATGTCATCTAAAAGCTGAGGGAGAAGCTATTCTGGCCCCAGTTCTTTATGTATCAGTCACGTTAAAAAGTACATGAATTTCCTTTTCCTGGTGTGAAAAGTACATGTATGATACAATGTACAGGAAAAATGACTCTGTTGCTGACTCTGTTGCTGGCAGTCTGACTTAGTCATTGAATTCAAAAGTTATAATGAAGTGTAAAAGAAAGGATTGGTAATCATAATAACTTTTTTGATTAGTTTGAGTCTTGAACCTCACTGTCTATAACGTCAATACCAGATGAGAAGTGGATGTTTGGTTTTAAGTTTTAGAATGAATGTCAATTTATGGCGTGAGATTAGCCTACATTGTGAGATTGTACATCACAAGCTTTTAGCCAGGATTTGAAAATAGGGTGTCCAAATTTGACTGGATTGAAAAACAGGGCGTCCAAATTGTTGGGGTAAATTTTCAGCAAGCATACCACAGAACTATTATTGCATTTACTGTGTACTCCACGTATGCTTTGGGTCTGGGCCGATTAAAGGGTTTTAAAAAAAGAAATCAGCACCGTACAGCCCTAAGAATCGTAGTATTTCAGTGTTATTATTATTTTTAAAGTTTGGGCGGGGTCACGACTTTTTCCCCGTACAAGAGTCGAGTTGCGGTATTCTATTTCTATAGCCCGCGAATTATATACGAAACAATCGTTAACATTTCAATGTACATGTACATCATGTACATACAGTGTACCACTACGAGGGATAGTTTGATAGTGAGGGAGGTGAGCATTTAAGAAGTACTGTCCTTCCGCCAACATTACGGTGTGCAGTGAGCATTCTTTATTAAACCTGCATTACCCATACTCATGGTGGGAGGTTCACACATTACAAACAGACACGCACGTTTTGACGCATACACTGCGCATGTGCGATGTTCTGCATACATTAATATGCGCTGAAAGGTTGCCGGCAGCCAGAAAAGAGCGGGAATGACGTGCCTAGACTTGGTTCCAAGTCTGTGCTCCTGGTTTTTAGTCTACCTGCATTGCCTGAAATAGCGCCCTCTTGTGGATTAACCTCCGTCTTTAACCTACGAGTTAGAGCGCGTGATAGCCAATCTGCGGGGGGATTTTGTGTGGCTGATGCAGAAAAATAACCCTTATCTCAGACTTGAAATCAAGTCTACAACACGTGTGTCTCGAGTGCTGCTATCACACACAACCCTGGTAGATACACGACATGTACATGTACATACACAACGCTTTTTACGTCGACATACATGTACATGTACATGTACTTTGTAAACTTGTCTATACTGCGTGGCGTACTGTCTGATGTTAAATTTGATCCCTTTGTCGGTAAACAATGAATGGGCGATCAGTATATTTAAGATAAATTGGTTGTATCTTGCATAAAATTACCTTCACTGCAGCTGGCAGGTAGTAATAGTTTTGGATTTGCGTTCGTTTTGCTTACAATTTCAGGTATTCGGATGTAATTTTTTTTAATTATGTACAAAAAACAGGGCGTCTTCAAGGGTGTCCGACAGTTTTTCGGGGCGTCCAAAAATAAAATAGGGCGTCCAAAAGACGCCCCGACGTATCGCTGGCTAATAGCTTGGTACATCATCATTATTAAGTCAAAAATTCTTCAAGAGTCTTGGATAGTCCTCACTGGTCCTCTTAGACCCACAAACAAAAAGTCAGTTATGAACCAAAACATCCCTGTACAAAAATATAGTGACCCATTTTTCTCAGAATGATGTCAACAGATATTTTTGATGTTGACAATTTTTGCACTGGAAGGGTATCGAATGCAATGGCAATTTTCACCATTTTAATTAATGTGAGGTTAGAAACTTGTCATTTTTCCCCGCGCTCAGGACTCTATCTAATAGGAAAATGAGTACATCAACAAATTGAATTGGTCACGTCCCTTCCTCTTTAATTGAAGACAGAGTCTGAGACTTTAGTTTGCAAAACAAACAAATTAAAATTCAAATCCACAAAACTTTATCACATTTCAATACTTCCTGTCGTTAGTTTATTACAGTAACAAACATTCATGACACAGATGTTTAAAGGGTCTGTATACGTTTGGTAATCACTCTTAAAATTAATGGCAATAAAAACTTACATACTTGCTCAGAAGTATACAGCAGCTTTCCATAGTATTAAAGCATTTTGAAAATCATTTCACTTCGAAGTAATGTGGTTATGGAAAGGGATCAGTTTTTTTAGCCCCAAAATTTGAATCTGAGAAGCGTTTCTCATGACAAGTATAGAAGCATGATTAAGGACTACTGGTGGGGCAATGATTCAAATCGCTCTGGGGCAGATATGAACAGCTTCCTTTTCCTATATTATGAAATAATTTACCACGCTTATAAACTCTTAATTGCTAATGTTTCTCAATTGGGCACGATCGCTATCCCTTCATGATGTAAATGTACAGACAAACAGTATTTCTCTGTAGTATTGGGTGGCATGGGTAGTTAGTGCGTAAAGGGCAAGGCAACCATAGAAAAACAAAAAACAAAAAACAAAAACAACACTTAAGAAAAATCCTTTTTCAAATGCTAAAGTGCGACATTAAAAAGTAACAGACATTCGTGTGACTAATAATTGTTTTTATTTTTCCCCGTCCAGGTATTTCGGTTACAACGATTCAAATGACAGCCGAGCCAAACAACACTGTGTCCATCGGTGTAACAATAACACTTACATGTCGGGTTAATGCCAGAGCTTTGCCCGTTTTAACGGTGAAATGGTTCCATAACGACGTTAGTGTGTTCGGTTATAGACCAACTGCTAAGGAGGCGCTGGACAAGTATCGGAGGGATAACCCAACACCGGGAACGTGGAGGTAAGTATTAAGGCGCCTAGAGTTGTAGTTTTGGGGTGTTTGTTTTGAGAGGCTGAAAAACAAATTTCCCTCATTTATGCGCAAAATTGTACAGATATAATAATAATACACAGTCTAAAAGCGCTTAACAAGGAAAATATATACAAGTTAACAGGTATCAAATAATAAACCACAAGGGAAACTGACTGGGTGAATTTTAAATGATTTTGGGTTGAGCAAAGAAAAATTGACTAGGGCAGGATTTGAACCAATGACCTCCGGATTAACATGCCGGCGCTCTACCAACTGAGCTATCTAGCTCTACATATGTTGGCGGTCTCCCTATTTTGTCAATATCTTTTTTCGGGGGGTGCCTGTCAGAAGCCATTCAACCGTAAAATGCTGTGTAGCCAGGGATCACACCCATGTATAGGATACAACCTGGGAAGCGGCAGCCAGGGGATCACCTTAAGGGGATGCAACTTTTTATAGATTAACTTGCCGGCGCTCTACCAACTGAGCTATCTAGCCCTATGTTGAACAGTTGAACGGCTTCTGACTGGCACCCCCCGAACAAAGATATTGGCAAAATAGGGAGACTGCCAACATAGGGCTTAGATAGCTCAGTTGGTAGAGCGCAGGCACGTTAATCCGGAGGTTGTTAGTTCAAATCCCGCTCTAGTCAATTTTTCTTTGTTCAACCCAAAATCTAAATAACAGAATTACAAAAATTTACAAAAGGAATCATTAAACGAAAAGCAGCAGAAACAACTGTGGACTACTGGAATAAATTGGTTTTCAGCAGTGATTTGAACTGATTTCCAGTCTTGGCATTTTTTATGTGATGTGGAAGGAAGTTCAAGAGTACAGGTGATGAGCGTGAGAAAGAGCGATGACCGTATGTCTTGGTACGTGTGACTGGTGTTTGGAGTTGTGTTGAAGAGGCAGAGCGAAGATTGCGAGATGGTTTGTGAGTGTGAATGTGTTCTTGAAGATACTCAGGTGAAGAGCCATAGATGCACTTATATGTAAGACATGTAAGAAGGAGAAGCTTATCCATATCTAACCATCTGATAAAGTAGAGCCATTGGTCTGTTCTTTAAAGCAGGCTGAGAGATGTCTTGCTGACAACCTGTGCTTTGTTTTGAGGTTCATCTCTCCCATACCAATCAAACATTTTGGCTCACTGGGGAGCCAGTAACTTATGGAACCTTCCTGCATTTATGTCATTTCTGGGGCTCTCCACAATTCAAAGGGTTTCAAACCGACTTCCTTCATTCAATCTACATCACCCGAACAGGTTGATAATTTTGTCAGCACAGCCTGAAGAATCCGGGGTATGGCGATGTGAGAGTGAACTCCGACCATCATTGAGGACGGCACGCTCCCATATGGAACTTTGGATAGGAGGTGAGACCAGTTTTGAATCAGTAATGCACCTGTATGTACCGATAGTTCACAAGGTGGCGCTCTGTATGTTAATTATGATCATGGATGCTTAATGACTTGTTTTTGAAAAACTATCCTAACAACTCTCGCTTCTTATAGAGCGCTACTGTATCACAGCCGAAGGGATTTATCAAAACGCTCATTATTTTTATGACAGGGATGTAGAGCTATGTTTTAATTATGAGGCCCATTTACATAGTACCTTGGTAAGGGTTACAAGATGATACGGTACAATCTGTAGCCATCCATGCCAGAAACATTGGGGCAAACCCCTTCTCGTAATGATAAGTGTACTAGCTAGGTTCTTTTACAGGCATTACGTAACACACAGGAGCTACAACTTAAGTCCCATCCAAAGGACAAAGCAAATAGGGCCTGAACCCATAATCTGACAACACCAGAGCTAGAGTCAGGTACTCTAGACTGCTTATCAGCCATGACACTCCAGAATAATGTGAGCGTGTCTAACCATTCAAACCGAGGACTTTAACAAAAGGGATCCGGGTGTTTGACAGAGCGAGGACGTCCTCGCTTCGTTTTCGTGTACAAACCCAATGGGGACGTCGCTAAAAAAAAACTATGTCCAAACAATGGGAGAACAAAGATAAGTCCTCGGTAAGCGGGATTTACAAACGTGTGTGGGTTTTTGTGTGTGTTTTTGCAGGATTGAACTTAATTGGTCCAAATTTGTAGAACTGCTTTAAGGCAAATAATATTTATTTCTTGTAGAGAGTATTCAAGCTACAAAGTGGAAGCTACATGTAGTCACAATTATTATGCATTCACTTTGGCCGGCCTTTTCAGTGAACGAAATAGTTTTGTGCTTAAAACAGCTAAATTGGGTTTTGTATATTAAAGGGGCTGTGTCATCATGATCAAAGCAGGCCTGTGGCTGTACATGTAGTTATGAATTCACTCAGTTACTGCATACGCGCTCTCTCCATATTAATATGGCGCACGTGTGCTGTAACTGATATATGAGAGTTCGTAATTCCATGTGCAGGCAAAGACTTGCCTTGATCATGACGACACAGCCCCTTAAAGTTGCTGCATACATGTACGTTTGATAATTGGAGCCTACTGATTGTGTTAATCCTATAAATGTAGGTACATACAATAAAACTAACCTGTGAAAATTTCACTTCAAAAGGTGGTCGCGTTTTTGAGATATTACCGAATAACCGGAGCGAATATTTCCACGCAGGAAGAATATTCCCCATAGGAATACACAGTCTGAGAAGCGTTTGTGACAGAAACGCTTCTCAGATTCAAATTTTGGGGAATAAAAATATTTTTCCATAACCGTAGTACTTCAAAAATAAAAGTTTCTCAAAATTCATTATACTACCCAAAGCTGCTGTACTTCTTACCAAGTAAGTTTTTATTGCCATTAATTTTCAGAGTCATTACCAAACGTGTACCGTCTTTCTTTCTAGCCTATTTCACTCCACTGCAGGAGGAAAGCCTCTTCACCAATTCTCCATTTCACTCTATCCTGCGCTGTCTGTTGCCAAGCAATGCCACTATTTGTCTCCCTCTTTTTCTTGTACGGTTTCTTGGAGTCCAGTTGGTTGTTTTGCACGCCCACCTGTTGTCATACCTCCTTGCTAGGTGACCTGCCTACTCCACTTCTTTGATTTAATGGTCTTAATAATATCCTGCACTCTTGATTTCTTTCTTAGGTTCTCGTTCGTCACCCTGTCCTTCTTTGTTACTCCTATTATTATTCTTTCCATAGCCCTTTCTGTCACCCTTAGTTTTTTCTCAAGTCGTTTGGTGGTTGTCCATGTCTCGGCACCATACGATAGGACAGGTATGATGCACTGAATACCTGCCTTTTCAGGGATATAGGAAGGGTGTGGTCTCGAAAGATGTGGCTGAGTGTGCCAAACTTCACCCATCCTAACTGGATTCTTCTCTTTATTTCATCTCCTGTTTCGTTATTGAAGGTGATCTTCTTTCCCAGATAGATGTACCGTATTTTCCTGCGGATAAGACGCTCGGCGGACAAGACGCAGGACCCTAAAATGACCCCCAAAAAATTCAATCGTCAGCAGAAAAGACGCACCGCCGCACAAGACGCATGTTTAACAGCACACAGAAGAACACCAGGCGCCACCCGGTGTCGGTACATTGACACAAAGACGTCATTTTGTTGCCTTTTGGAGCGTTCACACTATTCGAAGCATGAATGAAACCGTAACCACATGGGCGTGTAGAGCCATGCAGAAAAGACCAACGTAAATTGATACCGACCTTCGTCCATCCATTCAGCCAACGCTGTGCATTGTTAATAATATGAAGTCCGGCCCAATCAGCGGCCAGAAACAATGGTCCACGCACTGTCTGAAGATATTGCAACACGAACCCAGGCCCTCCTAGCATGAACATCCGACGTCCCACAATGAGGATCCTTGCTGATAAAGACAGGTTACCAGTCTAAGTCCCTCCGAGCCAGTAGATGTTGCGCCCTCTACCGGTGACTAATACCAAAACTAGCGTCGCCTTTATATATACCTTACGCAAATAATCCCCACACCCGGGAAGACGTAACAAAATGTTTCATTATATATATTTGTTTAAGTTTTTGTAATGTGTTTCTTTTTGTATATAAAATTCTTTTCCATTATTTCAAACCTTTAATTTGTTAATCTCGTTCATAAGATTTTGTTTTAAAGTTCTTTTTATTTATTTCAAACTTATAATCTCGTTCATAAGATATTTGTTTAAAACATCTATCCTCTTCTTAAATAATGTTAGTTTTGTTTTCAAGGATCATTACCTTGTTTTCAAGGATCATTTTTTTATTTGATAAATGAAATAAACGAAACAGACACATGAACCATCTCTCAAATGAATATTTGAACGTTTAATCAAACAAACGAAAGTGCAATTCGTATAGGTAGGCCAACAAACATTGGTACTCAATTATCCCATCCTTAAATAGTACGTCAAGCCTAAAGCACACTTCGGAGATATTCTGTACAATAAAAACCCTCAAAGTTCACCACACAATAGAGGGTGGGTGAATGCCGTTTGTACAACAGCATTGACAGTAAATCTGATTGCAGCATTTTCGGAACGATTACGCGGCCACACAGAAATACGTTTGTACGACGCCGACGTCTGTTGGACCGAAAGCACCAACGCATTGCGGCATTGTTGGAATGAAAGCACGGTCATGGGGGATCAACACGTTGCGGCATTGTTGGAATGAAAGGACAGTCTGGGGGATTGCGGCATTGTTGAAACGAAAATACGGTCTCAGTGTCTGGACAGTTGAGCCTTGTTTGACCGCATTATTGAGTAAGGATTCTTCACACAAAGACCGTTGATTTGAACTGGACAAAATAAAGGTATTATTGTACGCAGTGATCATCCCCAAAAAAATCAATCGTCAGCAGACAAGACGCATCGAAAGATAAGACGCACCGATGTTTTGGGGGTCTAAAAAGTCAGATAAGACGCGTCTTATCCGCAGGAAAATACGGTAGTGGTCAACAATCTCCAAATCTTTTCCCTGAGCAGCTATTTTGAAGTTTTGAATATTGCTACTCATCATGACCTTTGTTTTCTTGATGTTCATGAGGCCCACCTTACTACTTTCATCAGCAAGCTCTTGAATCATTCCCTGGAGTTCCTCTGGGGTGTGACTGAAAATAAGGATATCATCAGCAAATCTCAGATGGGTGTGATGTTCTCCATCTGTCAAGATCCCTTTATCACTCCAGTCGATGTTCTTAAAAACTTCTTCCAGGGCTGCTGTGAAGAGCTTTGGTGACACTGGATCGCCTTGTCTGACACCCCTCATTATCGCTATCGAGTCAGTGATAGTATCATCCAGGTGAACTCTTGCAGTCGGCTCTTTGTATATAGCTTTGATGATTTGTATGTACTTCCCATCAATACCTTGCTTTTCCAAAGCTGTCAGCAGTGACTGGTGGTCTAAGTTGTCAAAGGCTTTTTCATAGTCTATGAAACCTACATGTAAGCAAAGGTTGAACTGGTATTCCTTTGACTTCTCAATCATTTGGCTTAGTGTTTGTAAGTGGTCAGAAGTTCGAAAACCTGATCTGAAGCCTGCCTGCTCTCTAGGTTGGTTATCGTCTAGCTGCTTCTCCATGCGAACCAGAATAACTCTGGTAAAAAGCTTGTACAGGTGAGGTAGTAAGCTGATACATGTAGGTCTGTAGTTTTTCATGTCTTTTTTGTCCCCTTTCTTGAATATGAGAATGACTTTGGACTCGTTCCACTGGGAGGGAATTTCTTCCTCTTGCAAGATTTTGTTGAATAGGGTTGTGATTGTTGTGATGGTTTCCTTGTCCCCTAGATCGAGGATATCTGATGTTACTTGATCCTCACCAGGGGCCTTTCCATTCTTCATTTTCCTCAAAGCGTGTGAGACCTCTTCTGGTAGAATAGGAGGTACTTCGTCTGATCTACTTGACCAGTCTTCCTCAGATCTCCAATCAGGCTGATAACTGGTATATAGTGTGCTGTAAAAATCCTTTACTATTTGACTTATCTTGTGTTGATTGCATGTTTCATGCACGACATGAGCTGTCTCCCTTCTTGCAATTTTCGGTTTAAGATCTTTGGGCCCTTGTGCTTTACCAGGACTTCCTGAATTATCTTAGACCTATGTTTTCTCTTAAGTTCTTGTCTTTTCTTTCGTATTGTCTTGTTTAGTTCTGTGTATTCTACTTGTTGCAGCGCTGAATCTTGTCTGTGTGGTTTGAGTGCTTTCCTCCTTTTGTTCATCTGCTGGATTTCGTCCATACCTGTGTTGTTTGCTCTGGTCTGTGCTGAGTCACTCTTCCCCAGTTTCTCTGCAGTATCCAGTATGGCCTGAACAACTTGGTTGTAAGTGTCACTAACAGCCTGATCTTCCACTTGATCAATTAATGGTGAGAATCTATTCTTCAGTTCTATGCTGAACTCTGTCTGATGTTCTGACAGCTTCTTTTAATAATTCTTCTTTTCCTAGATCTTTTTAACATCTTCAGTCGTTCAAGTTTCTTGTCTATCCTTATTTTTGCTCTCACTAACTGGTGGTCACTTCAAATGTCGACTTTTGCAACTGTTGCAACATCCATCAGGATATCCTTCCTGTCGCTTATTATATAGTCGATGAGGTTGTGTGTTCTTGCATTTGGGCTCTCCCATGTCCAGTATCTTTTTGCCGATTTCTTAAAAAGTGTGTTACCAATAAAGAGATTCTTGCTTGCTTCAACTTCCAGTAGTCTTTCTCCCCTCTCATTCCGTTCCATGGTTCCAAAAGGGCCCAGGCATTTCTCTTCCAAATCCTTCCTCAATCCCATCTTTGCATTGAAGTCGCCCATAATGATTGTGTAAGTTGTTTTTTCGTCTCCAAGTGCTTCGGTCTACTTCTTCATAGAAAGCTTCTATTTCTACATCTTCATGACATGTGGTTGGTGCATAGACTTGAATTATTTTCATTGTAGATTTCTTGTTGATGTGGAGCTTCAGCATTAATTGCTACTCTGTCTGAGTATCCTTTAAACTCCACGATATTGCGTTGAATGCTTTTGTTAATGAGAAAACCTACTCCATTTAGACTCCTTTTGGTTGCTGCTGAGGTGCATAAAATATGACCACAGTTTAGTTTGATTTCGTGTTCTGGCCTTCTGGTTTCTGCAAGGCCTAAAACGTGCCAGTTGATTTCTTTTATTTCCTCCAGTAGAAAATCTAGACGTGCGCAGTGTTCTTACATTATAGGTGCAAATGTGCAGTTCAGTGCGTGTGCTACGGCTGTGTCCAGATCCCTTATCAGAGCTGGGTCTTCCTCGCGGGTTTGGATCCAGATCGTCATGAGCTGGCATGCTGCCAGAGGAATCTTTAACATCCTTTTCCCTAACTCTGTGTGCAGAGTTGGTCCCATTTGGGTCTTGGGCATTGCAACCTCTTATCGGTCTCGTTTCTATCATTGGTAAAGGTAGAAGCCTACTCACACCGCGCTGGCAGGGCGTGTTGGTGGAGGCTATTTAACCATAGCTTGGTCCTGGTTGGCTCTCAATTTCTTATAGGCCTTTGTAGTCAACTTGGTGTAAATCTGACAGGGGTCCAGTTGCTCCCCTCCACTCCAGAGAATCAATACCCCTGTCTTCAACCAAGGGTAACAAGTGCTGGATGGGTCTGGTGCAGGCATCTAAACCTGGCTGACAGTGATGTTTAAATGCAGGCATGATGCCGAGCTTAAAGGTCCAGAGGGGACCGAAAGGGTGAAAAAATGAAACGGATACAATTATGTAGAAAAAGACAGAACACCAAGCCAGAACCCAAACCGCAGTATGGAGATACGCCTTTCCCGACACCAGGGGATCTGTGTAATGTACCCCTGATGACATCAGTGATGTTTCGACCTTTCCAGGGGTCAGGCGCCTCTAACCTTACCTAAGCTAACAAACCTGAATTCTAGATTGATCTTTCAAGGTGTTGAAAGGAAAGACAGCTGAGGGGGTAGAGGACGCTTAAACCCTCACTCTGGTATAGACCAGCCTCTCACCCTGTGCCTTTAAGTAAATCTTTACTTGCTGTTTGAAACTCAGTGTCAAGTAAACTTTCATCTTCTTTCCCTGCCACAGTTCCTCGTATTGTGAGCATTTCAAGGGATGTTGAGACAACCCTAACATCAACCATATTTCTCCATTGTAACGTATCAGCGGAGCCAGACGCAGTTGTGACATGGCAGAAGGTGAAGCCACAGCGCGCCCTCCCAGTTGGCCACACCGTGCATCCAATCTCGAAAGTACTCCGCTTTGTCGTGTCATCTGTAAGTGATGGCGGGGTGTACGAGTGCACTGCGACCAACCTATTGGGGAATGCAGTTGGCCATGTCGCAGTCAACGTTAAACGTGAGTTATCCATATGACCTCAGCGTTTCCATTTGACCTCAACCATCCATTGTAAAATGTTAGTGTTTTTTTAGTTCCCACTAGAAGTTCAAGATGTAGAAATCCGCGGCAGGTGATTCTTAAAAATTTCACATTTAAATATATTTAAAATAGACCCTTGCACAATTATGTATGATGTCACCAGTTTTACAGCGCCCTCATCGAGGTAAACAAGGAAAAAAAACATCATTTGTTGACAAGGCTTGCTCATGTCAATCAAATAACCTGATTTAAGATGTTAAAGCCAAACTTCAGAATGCTGTTTCGAAGATTAGTGGAGTACCAGTCGCAACAATGCAAAGTAAGTGACATCGTGGTTGGTTCCAGTTACCACAGTGTTTCGTCCTTTTGAAACCTTGGAAGAAATTTTGACTTTGGTCGTTGTGATTTTTTCTCTATGTAGACGCCCCGATTATCGATAGCGAATTGTCTGAGTCTCGCGTCACCAGTTGGATCAACCTACCGGTCAATTTGACATGTGCCTGGACGGCTTACCCGACCCCTAAGGTCAGCTGGGATCGAAATGGCATCTTGGTGGATCAGAGTCGAGTACAAACCATCACCAGAAAAGATATCAGTATATTACAGGTGACTCCGACTACAACAGACTTTGGTGTGTATCGCTGCGTTGTAGCCAACAGCATTGGACGAGCGGAGCATACCGTATCCCTCTCAGCGGCAGGTACAGTCTGTCCACAATAGCCCCCCTCACTCACATACCCAGAGCTGGTTGAGAGAGTTGCGACTCAAGATTGCAATCTCGTAACTTTTTACGGTCTGATTTCGGATGTTTTTTAGTTTTAAAAAAGAAGCTTGATAAAGAGTACAATGTTAAATTTGCTTGCCTGTTCAATTTCAATAGGTTTTGTTTCTAACAACATGAACAAAGTTTTTGTCACTATAATATATTTTTTGTTTTACTTCAAATTCAAATCCCGTTTTCCGTTTCAAGGGGCAGATTCCACGAATTCTGTCCATTTCCTGCGATCGCGGAAAATCATTGGCCCTAATAGAGGGACCAGTTTTCTTGGTGACGTGGTTGCTTGATGCCATTTTGGTCCTAATTCAGCACAACCTAATGGCCAGACTAGTCTGGCACCCCCTGTATTTGCCCTTGCGGTTTTGGGGACACAAAATGTCTTTTAATCGCAAGTTGTCGCATCTCTCTCAATAAACGGCTCTGCACTAACCGTGTACTATTACTCATACGCCATTTTAACTGCTGTGTTTAAATATGGCATGCCAAAGGGGAAAAAACTGATTATATACATTAAAAATATATATCTATAATTTGTATAATATATAGGATACAATATATTACGTACATTAATTATATAAAATATTTCAAAATTTAAAGTTCCAAAAAATATTGAAAAGCAACAAAACAAATTTTTGTAATTTATTTTTGAAGAAGATTTATTTTGAGGCTACGTTAACAAATAATTATGTTCATGACAATCGTAAATATTTACATAATAAAAATTATATTAGGGGCACAAATATAAATGTACACTCATCAATATTCATTCATGGAGAACTATTTATAGGATACGAAATGTTGTTATTCAGGGAAAAACATTATTAAGTCAGCGTTCCTTAGTTTGTGCAAACTGAAATAATGTGTTTTAAAAATATATAAAGTTTACAAATATTAAGTGTTGGTCAAATTACGGCACAAGTTGGCGCCCTTGTATTCGAGGAGGAAATAGAAAAGACGTGTGGTAAAAATATATAAAGTTTACTCAAAAATATGAAGTGTTGGCCAAACTACGGCACAAGATGGCGCTTTTGTATTCGAGGAGGGAAATGTGTGCGTGGGCTTGGGTGTACTGTGTGTGTGTGTTATTAGAGTGTTAGTTGGGTGTGGGCATGCCTAGGCACGCATTCAAACCAAGGACTTTAACAAAAGGGATCCGGGAAAAAGTCGCACCGAGGACGTCCTCGTTTCGTTTTCGTGTACAAAACCAATAGTGACGTCACTCAACAACCAAACTAACTACAAACCCCTTGACACTGATCCAACAGGCACATTCTCAAAGGAGATTCAACAAACACTGGACGAGATGCATGACTGTGACCACCTCTCCAAGAAAGCTCACAAGTTTCTCTCCCTGGTAGACTGTAGAACAGCAAGATTTTACCTCCTTCCCAAGGTACACAAACCAGACAACCCAGGGAGACCCATCATATCTGGCAATGGTTCCCCCACTGAGAATATATCTCTCTTTGTTGACAGTTTTCTAAAGCCGCTTATGTCACAGGTTCCATCATATATTCATGACACTCCAGATTTCCTTCGTAAAATCTCAGGTATTCAGAAGCAGGTCCCCAACACAGCTATCATCGGTACTTTTGATGTGTCCTCTTTGTACACCAACATCCCCCAAGATGAAGGGATTGCTGCCTGCTCCTCAGCCCTGTTTAAGAGTGGTCACGTGTCACCGCCCATTTCTGACATTGTATCCCTCATGCAACATGTTCTAACAAAAAACAACTTTTCGTTCTTGGGTAAGAATTTCCTACAGGTACATGGCACTGCAATGGGTGCACGTATGGCCCCTTCAATGGCCTGCCTTTTCATGAGTCAACTTGAACAGCGCATGTTGGCGTCGGCCCCTTGCCGTCCATGGGTCTGGTGGCGCTATATCGATGACATCTTTTTCATCTGGACTAGTGATGAAGAAAGCCTCATAGCATTCATTAACCACATTAATTCCTTCCACAGGACCATCAAATTCACGAATGAATACTCGACCAAGGACACCCACTTTCTGGATGTCAAGGTCATAAAGACAGATGATGGATTAACCACAGATCTCTTTGTTAAGCCCACAGATAAACATCAATACCTCCACTCAACCAGCTGTCACCCCAGACACTGCAAAACCAGCATAGCCTACAGTCAGGCCCTCAGACTCCGTCGAATCTGTTCTAATGATTCTGATTTTTTCCACCACTCACAGGAACTTAAGAAACACCTTGTTTCCAGGGGTCATAGCTCCCTAGCAGTTCATCGAGCGATCCAGAAAGTCAAGGCTCGTTCTAGGGAGTCTGTACTCTCCAAAGGACCCAGGCAACAACGGAGTTCCAAAGGGAAAGTTCCTTTTGTTGTTACTTTCCACCCCTCACTTCCTCCCATTCGTAAAATAACCAGTTCCAACCATCATATTCTTCACACATCAGATCGGCTTCAACGTGCTGTACAGGAAGAACCCATAGTTGCCTACCGACGCCCACCCAGTCTCAGGGATCTCATCGTCCGGGCAGAAGTTCCCCCCATTAATGATGATGTTAATTCTCCTTTGCCACAGGGTACTTTTAGGTGCGTTCCAACACATCCAAATGCATCGTTTGTAGACAACACATCAGGGAATCAGACTCCTTTACCAGCCATACTGGTGGTACCACCCACAAGACAAGGGGTCATGTCACCTGCACCACCACTAATCTAATCTATCTAATATCTTGCAGAGTCTGTGGTGTTCAATATATAGGTGAAACAAGAACTACACTCAAGAGGCGTTTCTATGGCCACAGATCCACAGTCAACACCCAAAAGCTGGATACACCTGTAGGACACCACTTCAACCTTCCTAACCACTCCATTTCTGACATGAATTTACAGGGCATTGAGGCACTAGGTAACTGCAGAGAGACTGTCCGTCTGAGTAGGGAAAAACTTTGGATAAGGCGCATAAAGACCACTCAGCCCCATGGTTTGAATATCCAAGAAGGAAATGACTAATAACCTTTTGTTTTTGCCTTTTCTCCTTTTCCCACACAGTTATCCACTTTATTAGTCTGCCCTTCATTGTATTAACCCTAAAGAACCCAAGTCCTACAATATCCTCATTGCCAAAGTGCAGGATTGCGAAGGATTTGGGCTATTAGGGATCTGCAACACAGGAGGATTTCGAAGGGTTTGGGCTAAAATGAGTTTTTGTTAGGGTAGGATTTTGCAGGACTTGGGCTATCGGGCTGTTTTTACATAGGAGGATTTTGAAGGTTTTAGGTATTATGCAGCTTAGCCAAAATAGGATTCTGAAGGTTTTGGGCTTTTAGGGGTGGAGATTGTAATAAAGCCGACATATTTTTTTGGTTTGATTATTGGCAACTAAAGTGTTTCTGTTTGCTTGGTCAGTGCTGTTGGATGTTTATTGTGGTTTATTGTACATGTACATGTATCACCACCACACACCATTGTAATGTTTGGAATGTTTGGAATTTAGGGCATTGTCCTAGCCATTGTCCTAGCCATTGTCCTAGCCATAATACAGCACGTTTGGAATGTTTGGAATTTAGGGCATTGTCCTAGCCATTGTCCTAGCCATTGTCCTAGCCATAATACAGCACGTTTGGAATGTTTGGAATTTAGGGCATTGTCCTAGCCATTGTCCTAGCCATTGTCCTAGCCATAATACAGCACGTTTGGAATGTTTGGAATTTAGGGCATTGTCCTAGCCATTGTCCTAGCCATTGTCCTAGCCATAATACAGCACAGGCACTTCCATTTCTTTGAGGGTAATGTTATGTAATATTCTAAATTGATTTCAATAACAATAAGTCGATTTCAATAACAATAAGCCAAATTAAGTCAGATATATAGGTCAATGGGTATCAACAATATGAAAGTTGAATTGCTTTTAATATCAATGAAGAATTATGTAATAACTAAGTGCTGATTTCCTATAAATATCAGTGTAGATTGCTACTCCTCCCCTACTTGTCTGTTTTCCCTCGTTTCTTCTCTGCTGTCTGTTTGGAGCGCTCATTGGACGTGCTGGTGTCTACTTCAGACAACCTTTTAGCAATCATGTCATCGAGAGAAGCAAGAGCATTGCAACAGTCTTTAACTCAAGAGGAGTCTTATGTTTTCACAAGATCTGCCATGGGGAAAGGAACACCAAGAAAAGGTGTGAGCAAAAAGAAAGGAAGGGGAAAAGAACCTCTACCAAAGGAGAAAGATGAAGGTTTTTTGCGGCGTCAGGCTGATGCCCAAAAGCAGGAGCTGAGAAGTGTGGTATACACGAGTGCCAAAGCTGCTGGTGTCCACTTTGGGAAAAAATACAGAGCAGTTGTCAGCTCCTCTGAGAGTGATGAGGAGTATATAGATCAGGCGGTAGAAGAAATGATGGCAGAAGACCAGTGTGCCGAGTCATCACGGCAGACTGACAGCAGTGTTGGCAGTGACTGGTTTGATGGAAGTCATGATGAGGATGACTTACATGTAGCTGAAGAAAGTGATGGTGAGCATGATGTTGGTGATGATCCTTGCCACGATGATTGGGGTGATGGAGATGGGGAAGATCCCGACGTCGCTGATTCAGATGATGAAGAAGACTACAAGGCCGATAAAGACGAAGAGGATGAACAGGATGACAGTGACATCCCCGAGCCAGCCCCGAAGACAAGAAAGAGACATCTGGCACCAAAGGAAAATATCAAAAGAAGAAGAAGAAGAAGAGTGGTAGAGCCGGAGTCAGACAACGACCCAGAGCCTCCCATCGCTCAAGCACGCAACTACCCCCCAGATGACCATGGCTGGACAAGATCTTTGCAGAATGTGATGGTGCGGTCGTTCATAGTGAAAAACCCGCTAGGTGCATCATTCACACGCTCGAGCTCAGCCATCAAATATTTTTTCCAGTTTTTTCCCCTGAGTTTGCTGCTGCTGATCGTTAAGTGGACCAACCTAAAGATGAGGGAAGCTGGGACAAAAACGACCAACCTAGCGGAGATTCGGGCATGGTTCGGAATACACATTCTGATGGGGCTGATAAAGCAGGCAAACTACAGAAACTACTGGTCGACCCACCCAGGACTCCGGAACAATCTCATCTCCTCAACCATGTCCAGGAACCGGTTCAACACAATAAACACCTATCTTGCTTGCAACGACCCCGACAAAGACCCTTCATACTATGATAAGGCACACCAATACAAATACAAGAAAAGGCACCCCCTCTACCCACTGGAGCCGATATGGGAGCGTGTGAGGCAGCAATGCCTCCACAAGTATAATGCAGCTCGAAATTTGACCATCGATGAAGCCATGATCAAGTACCGAGGGTTCAAGTCAGCAGTGAAGAAGTTCTTCATGCCTCTGAAACCGATCCGGGCTGGTTTCAAAATCTATGTTCTTGCCGAGTCCATAACTGGTGCCGTCCTCAACTTCATTGTCCATCCATGGAGTAACAAGCCGACAAAGATGACAGCAATAGCCATGAAAGTTGCAAAGCACCATCTTGGGCGCTACCACAATATTTATACAGATAGGCTGTATACATCAGTGCCACTCGCTGAACTGCTCTTAACAAAAAAAACCTACCTCACCGGCGCAGTGAAGAGCAACAGTAGAGGACTTCCTAAAGATCTAACCAACTCCAACAAAAATCCAAACAAACAGCGCATGAAAAACATGACCAAAGTTCCTCGTGGCACTTTCTATAGCCGGCAGAATGGCCAGATGGTGGTAACAGCGTGGAAGGACAGCCGGGTCATGCTGACACTGTCTACATCACATCAAGGCTGGCGTGACCCGGATGTCCACACCCTCAACCGCAAGATACCAGATGACATCACTGCCCGAAGAGTAACCAAGACAATTGCTGCCCCCCCTCAGGTATGTATTTTCCTTGTAATTTTTTTTTATCAGATGCTATCTTTACATTGAATTGTGTGCTGTATTTATATTGGAAGTTTTTAAAAAATTTCCTTTTTTTTCATCCTCAGGTGTGTGACTACACCAAGTACATGGGCGGAGTAGACAGAAGCGACCAACTCCGTGCCTATCACACGTGTTCAAGAAAGTCTCAGTATTGGTGGAAAAAAATCCTCTACTTTCTACTGGATATTGCAAGGGTCAATGCCTATATTGCCTACAAGCAGCATCACCACATTGATACTCAGTCAACTGAGGACAGTGATGTCAGTGATGTGCCAGCACCATCAAAGCCCCTCACACACAGCCAATTCGTCCTGTCTTTGGCCATGGACTTTATTGATGGCTATGCCGACGGCTCAAGCCACCGTCAGAGCAAGGCATCTTTACCCGTCGCTCATCACAATATAGGTGGCCACATCTCGTCAAAGATGCCAGGGCTCTACCCCAAAAGATGTAGATGGTGCATCAGTCACAACGGGGTCACTGCATCAGGACGAATAAAGACAACTAGATTCGGATGCAAGCAGTGCATGCTTAACCTATGTCCTGGAACTTGCTTCATCAAATTCCATGAGCATGCCAGCAAGGCCATGACTGACTCATCATCAGCAGCAGACACCAGCACGTCCAATGAGCGCTCCAAACAGACATCAGAGAAGAAACGAGGGAAAACAGACAAGAAAGAGAAGAAGAAGAAGAACAGTCAGAAAGAGAAAAAACAGA
This sequence comes from Leptasterias polaris, assembly GCA_037783415.1. NCBI lineage: Eukaryota > Metazoa > Echinodermata > Asteroidea > Forcipulatida > Asteriidae > Leptasterias > Leptasterias polaris. Next base: position 12,396,222 of record JAZGTN010000009.1, read on the forward strand.
GGATGGAAAAAGAGAAGGAGTGAGAGACGAAGAACAGATAGAAGGCCAAGAGCAAGAAGTAGGAGGAAGAAGGGTTAAAAAGAACCCCCCAAAATAAAATAAAAACCAAAAAATAAAACATAAAACACAGAAAAGGCAATGATGACATCAGGATATTTTGCAATCCGAGTGGGCGAACTGGTGGTACGAACTCCACTATAAAAATATCTGTTGACTGAGCCCCCCAAAAAAAGAAGAAGAAACAAAAACACATAATTGATCAAATATCATACACCAAGGGCCCCAGCATAGCACCTAAAGTAAATCACAAAGTTGACACCCTAACTTCTGTCTCAAAAGGATTTTGAAGGATTTGGGCTAATATGTATACTTACAATAAGTTGAAGGATATCGAAGGATTTGGGCACTTTAGGTTTATGACAACTTTAATCTGAAGGATATCGAAGGATTTGGGCAGTATGTCTACCCAAGGGCCTAGTCTGTTAGGGTTAACTAATTATCTACCTCTCTTCTAACCTTCCATTTTGTCCTTTGTGTTCCCAACTTCTTGTGGTCAAGCTATCCCCTTCCCTTCATACCCCCCCCCCCCCCCCCCCCCTTTGTCTTCATAATCCCTGCTTACCCCCTGCCTTCTCTGAATGCTTTCTGCTTTTCTCCCTCCACTCTCTCTATTCATGTATTTCCACTTGACTACTCTTGCAACTCTTGTCTGCTTGTATGTGTGTTGTGTGTTGTCATTTAGCCTTCGAGAAAGACTCTGCTAGGGTCAGACTCTGCTAGGGTCGAAACGTCAGGCCACTAACTTATTTTTTGCACTAAAAAAAACTGTCCAAACAATGGGAGAACAAAGAAAAGTCCTCGGTTGACACCATAAACAAACCTGGCCAGAGAGAGCACTCTAATAACACACACACAGCACACAAACACACAAGCATCTGCTGAATTTTATGTTCGGCGGGTTCGGAAGAGCGCCACCTTGTGCGGTAATTTGGCCAACACTTTATATTTGTAAACTTTATATATTTTAACACACATTGTATTTTTTAGTTTCATGCCAATTTCTTTTTCATCCTCGAATACAAGAGCGCCATCTTGGGCCGTAATTTAGCCAACACTTTATATAATTTGTAAACTTTTTATATTTTTATGAAACATTTTACATTTCAGTTTGCACAAAATAAGGAAAACCGACATGATTTTATTTCCTCATTGAATGCAAATATCTTTAAAATAGTTTTCCGTTAATAAATATTATATATATGAACTATAAAGGTTATTTTGATGAATGATAAAACATTATGCGTTAAACTTTAAAGGCACTGAACACGTTTTGTAATTGTCAAAGACCAGTATTCTAACTTGGTGTATCGCAACATATGCATAAAATAACAAGCCTGTGAAAATTTGGGCTGAATTGGTTATTGAAGTTGCAAGAAAATGATGAAAGAAAAAACACCCTTGTTGTACAAATTAGTGTGCTTTCAGATAGGAATAAAAGGCTTCTGGCCAGAAGTCTTTTATTATTTTAGTGAGAAATTACCTCTTTCTCAAAAACTACGTTACTTCAGAGGGAGTCGTTTCTCACAATGTTTTATACTATCAACAGCTCTTCGTTGCTGGTTACCAAGTAAGTTTTTATGCTAATATATATTTTGAGTAATTACCAAACGTGTACAGTGCCTTTAAGGGTTCACATCGCCTTCGGATCAAGTTTTACAAAAAATCATAAAAAGGAATAACTTGTTAAAAGGACACATTTCCCTCTGATTGGTTGCTTTGGGTTGTAAAAGCGTTTGTTATGAAATCAATATGGTTTGAAAGATGTTATAAAAGTAGAAAGTATAATGACTCACACAAATAACTCTCAAAATTGTGTGGTTTTTCTTTTATTTCGTGAACTAACAGTCCTTAATTTTATGGAGTCCAAAAGTTAGTTTTACAAAATATTATACTTTTATGATTTCTAATCAAGGGGGGCAATTCAGATGAAATAACTTGCAGGATGCTTACTAGTAGTTACTACCATTACCATAAATTTCTAACAAGGAGCCTTTTCGGAAAGAAATTACACAAACTTTTTCGGGGTCATCCCCAAAGTTTGACCCTATCTTCTTAATTAAGACATAGTTTCATACAACTAATTCGCCACTGCCTGGCAAGCTGTTTGCAGGAGAGCGAAAATACTTGTACATGTATTACCCTTGATGAAATTGGAGACGAAAACTGCACTTCAAGCAAAAGAAACAATTAGTTGACTTTTTAAACAGTCATTAAAGTCACCTGATGTAGAAGATTGCGTGCAACTAGTTGCTTATGAATTGCCTCGTGAGACTCGGCCCTACTTTAAAACACATCTTGGGCATCTTGTATATAAATACATCATACTAAATATCACGTACTCACGTTCCTCATGATGACGTACTTCCGGTTTTGGAAATTAGCCAGGCTTAAGGGATTTCCTATGAAGCAAAGCACGTTGACTCAATTACTGTGTTATATTTTAATGACAACGACAGCAGCAGTAACAACAAAGTTAAATGACGACTGCAATTGCGTAGTGACATAAAACAAAGTTGCTTGGCGGCGGAGACCAGGGTTGCGTTTTTGGGGCTGTAACCATGCAATAACTGTTTTGGATGGCCAGTGATTAACCAATGGCCAGTTCAACTGAAACCCTTATTTGGTTACGACCGCGAAAAAACGCACCCCATAGACGACAGCACAAACTGCTATAAAAACAGAATAAAAGAAAAACAATCATACTGTTGACTTTAACAAATCAGGATCTCATTGGGAAAAACCATTAGGCAAGATTGACCCATCCTGAGGTCAATGTGATCCATAGCCGGGTCAACTTGACCCGGAAGCCAGGCCCGATCGATACACAGTACTACCTCGGTTTCTTTTTGAGTGTGACCCAGAAAATGGGTTGCACTTGAGACTTGAATTTGAATCAATTCTGGCAAGTTTTAGACTTCCAAATGAAAACAGTAAACATGTTTTGTTAACTGAAATATTCTTTTCTATTTTTCACTAAATACTGGTGGGTCTATTCTGTAGTTACTCCAGGAGCTCCGATGAACGTCCGCGCCGGCTCTTCATCCCACGATACCGTGATCTTACTCATCGACTCCCCAAGAGAGACGGGCGGTCTGGCACTCACGTACTTTCGCGTGAAGTACCGTAACATAGGTGTGTTGCGCTGGGAAGTCATTGATTTTCCAATCGGTAAGATTAACAATCATGAAATGGGAGGTTTTGAGGTTGAGTTCAAAGATGTCATCAAGGTTGACAAATCTAAGTCGTTATCTTCAATAACAAATTTTTTACCCAAACACATTTGTTGTTTGCCTCAAGCGAGTATGTGTCCTCTATAACAGGCATGATATTCTTTCTACTTGAGTCTGATTTCCGATTTTTAGGCCCTCAGAAAAATCAGCAAAAATGTTATTAAATAGCCTGAATAGTCCTTAAAAACCTATACCATTTGTACACATTGGTCAGCCCAGTTATCCTTAATGAAACAATAACTACTTTTTTCCGAGGGCCAAGTATCATGCCTATCTATTAGTTCTGGTAGAGTGACAGTTCTCATGAGGATTGGTGCAGGTATAAACTTTATCATCCGTGAACTCTCTCTCTCAGAATGAAACTTATCCAGCAAACAACATACCCAAATATATTACACAAAGTTAAGAACCTGTATTCATACTTGTGTTTAACATGAAGCATCCTCAGGGACTTTCCCCAAATCTTTATGGAGGGTTACGATTATTGCAGCTAGAAAAACCCTTCATCTGTGTTGTTCACAACTAAGAAATATTTTTGATAAACAAATGTCAAAACGCACAGACAAAAGTTCATTGCTAAATATTTTTTGTTCCTCTATTAAATTTTATTAAGAATATGGGAAATTTGATGCGCTATTTAGCTCAACATTCTTCATTCATTTTTTCGTAAGGCAGTTTAGGTGATGGGATTGTTCCTTGAAAAATACATGCATGGAATTTGGCACACATTCAAAGTATCATGAGAAAGTAATTTGGCTACGGGGTCATAACAGATTTGTGACGAAAACTTTGAAAACCTTTGAAAAATTGTATAACAAGTATTGGCAGCCATTTTGGAAATGTTGAAAATTGCTTGTTACTCTACGTAGATATTTTTTCAAAAGACAAATCTACAATGGCCCTTTAGCCAAATATCTTTCCTAATTTATAAACTCCTGATTGTTTGCAAAATGCCATGCTATCAGACAAGGCATAATTTCTCCAAGCATTTCCCCTTTCTGCCGTACTATTTGTCAATGTCTACAAGATCAAAAAGGGGTATCATTTAAAAAGTCTTGTAATCGACCAAATCCTTTTCGTTACATGATTTCTTTATCAATTAACAAACCACAAGAGAAACTGACTGGGTAAATTTAAATGATTTTGGGTTGGACAAAGACAAATTTACTAGAGTGGGATTTGAACCAACAACCTCTGAAAACGTGCCGGCGCTCTACCAACTGAGCTATCTAGCCCTATGTTGGCGCTCACCCTATTTTGTCAATATCTTTTTATTTTTTCAATGTTCAGGTAAAAACACCATCATTGTTGGTCTGAGGCCCAACATGGAATACCTTTTCAAAGTTGCAGCTGGTAACCCGGTTGGATTTGGCAATTACTCAGAAGTCGTCAGGATACCGACCGTCTCACAGTGTGAGTATGTTCTGTCCTTAATCTAGAATCTTCCCAACTACAGAGCTAGATGGGACCGGTCCCAACTTCAGTGTAAGTTATGGTGTTATGCAAAAGGAACAATTTTTTGAGCCAACATGCATTTTTCTAGCAGTATCTTACCCCCGCCATTCCCCAAGACAATTACGTGTAAACTGACGGGTGCATGGGGAATTTTTTTCATTGAGATTGCCTGGAAGTGGTTACCTGTAAATTACCCCGTGTCACACTCCTTACAGTTGGAACTGCCCAACTATAGCAGGGATTGCCTAAGTGTAATCAGTCAGTAAGCCTCTATAGTAATTCCTGATCCTCATAAGGTTGTCTTGGTTTATAGGATGTTCTGACTCGTACGTGATATTCGGTAATTATCATGGAAAACCTCAAGGAAAAATTATTTGAATCCATTAATAAATTACTCCATGCCCTTCACCTGTGCCACCTGCCGGCAGACTAATGTTGCGACATCCTATTCCTGGTCCAATCACAGCTCTATCAATCATGTATTAAGCATTTCTTCCTTTTATACTGTTGTATTCGTATAGATTCCCCATCACGAGACCCAACCACTGACCCTTCTATCAACGGCACCCGACAGGACGGCGTATGGCCACGGCACAACGACAGCTGGTGGGACTCCACCAATCCGACCGATGACGATGAGCCGGGCCTTGGTTCCTTTGGACCCTCTCCATTTGCCATTGTCATCGGGGTGGTAGTTGCAGTGTTCCTTACTGGGGTGATACTGTTCATTATGTTGTGCTTTGTACTGTGTTAAATGGCACAAGAAACGACCGACAGAGGTACGCTTAAAATTCGTATAACTCCTTACTCTTTTGCTCTTCAAGATGCCGATTCCGACCGTACATTTGTACTTATAATTATGAACAAAAATATTTATCTCCATTACCCAAGTATGGTTATGTTTTAAATAAAAATGAGCGAAAAAAAAGGTGGTAGAATTTGATATCTCATTTTCCCCGTAGGTCATAATCCCACAAAAATATTTGCCTGTGTCTGTCTTGACAAAATAGCACATGTTTTTGTTATTGTATGATACTTGGTGTTGGTTTGCTAAAATTAATGTGTCCAATATTGGACTCTTGGAACACTAGGTGGCGGCAGACATCGAGGTATCATTTTGTATTTATGGTATGCGCCATGAGCGTCATGCCTGACGGACCTGGGCGCTCTATAAGAAACCACCATTGTAATTTGTATTTATTATTCTAAGCTTGCATCCAATGAAACCATTGGGTTTGTTAGACCAGTGCCTGTCTTCATCCTTTATGGATAAAGACAGAGGACCAGTTTATAGGTGATTATTAAACAATGTTAGCACGTAGTTGAACAAAGACCTGGCGGCTATCGGCTGCGGCTGTTTCTAAGGGTGTTGTTATAGGATGTCTCATACTTCAATGCATGATGACATGGCGAACCAGCCATGGCCATATCGGCCAATTTGGACACGGTCTAAGGGTAATACACAAGAATGACTTGCACCACAGAGCATCTACAATCCTAAATTTTACAATCCTATATATTAGGTTGAACATGAAAGTGCTTTCTGTTCAAATCTTGTTACAATTTAGGAAAACTGCATTTTAAGGAAACACATCTCCTTCAAATGATTGATACACCAAATACAATCCATGTAATCATGATATTAAAGATTAATAAATTCACCATATTTTCAATACTGGGAAAATATCTGCCTTAGCAGACTTCCCCCCCCCCCAACCTGCGTTGGTGTATATGCTCATGAAAAAGTTTAGAAGTGCGAGCAGCCCCTTAAAATTCTTTAATAAGGTGAACACACAGGATAATTTAACATGCATCAAATCTTGGCATAGGTCATCTTATTATTAGACAGGCCAAACACATCTTTTGTTCTCAAGATGACTAGAGGGATTTGAATACTTAATAAGTCCCATAGGCTTCTGCAATAGCTTGAGCAAGTTTATGACTTAATCCCCAGTATAGGCAACATCAGCTATTGTGTAACTTCATTTAAAGGGTGTTGGTACTTGTGGGAGGACACAAAACACAATGTCCACAGATTTACATTAAACTTACAAAGTTCAAGCTTCTATTTTTGTTAAGTTTAGGCGAATGAATAAATAAATTTATATATTTTGCTTGTTTGCTGAAGCACAAAACTTTCTCTTTGTCCCCTTTGTTTTAAGGAGGTATTTTTTCCGTAACTAGGTTAATTTCCTTTTGCAAATGAGTCCCAATAAATAATTACATTTTTTGGTGATTATTTTTGTATGGTGTACCAAGTTTCCCGATTACATTTTTTAACTCAAAAATTCACACCGATATTGGCTTAAAAACAAACTCATTAATTTTAAAATGATTAATAAACTGTGATCAAGCAACCTCCATATTAAAAACTATGAGGAATCAACCATGACCATGACACAAATTTTTCCGATCCTTTTTGTAAAAGGTTTCATGAGAAAAAGTCATATCAAAATTAAGACTTTTGGCAATTGGAAGACTAGCTTGGTCCAGAAATTATCTTAATTTTACTCTTTTAATATTGTGAGAAAGGTAAGACCACATAAACATATCATTCAAATTTTGTGTATCTATGTTTTATCTTCTGTGCCAAATTACACAGAATCATTCTTTGGGAATAATGCCTCATTTTGATGGAGGTGATCACATTATTAACAACATGGATTACAGTACACATTACTTGTAAGAGTTTCACAGTCATTCAAGTGAAACCTGGTTTGATGATAAGTTTTCCAAGATTACTTATTTTCGATTAGGGTGGTTATTAAGATCAAGATCAAGATCAAGAAAATTGAATTATGATTGAAATAAATATGTTCTTTCAGAGAACACTGTTGTACTGTTCCTTTAACTATTTCTTGCCAGATCTTCCCATCTGCTGAAGGGAAGACTTAATCCATTTGTGAAGGTCAGGAACATTCAGCGTTGAAAGTACTGAGCGGGGGAAATCGGGAAAATGGAAATGCTTTCTACCAGGTTGCACTTCAAAAATCTTGTTGCTGTGCATTTCCAAAGCCAGTTCTAGTTGATCTTTTGTGATTTTGGGTGAATGCTTCCCACTTGGCTTCTTGATGTGCGCTTGTTGGTTTATTTTGGTAATTAGAGCATCGCAGGCTTGTGCAGATCGACTAATCCGGTCTATACTCTTACTGGTTACTTTACCTCTCAATCCACTACAGTTCTCTTTGAATACTCTGTTCTGATGCTCGATTTCGCGATCTACTTCTATATTGTGTTGGGATTTGCCTGCTTTATTGATGAACCTGTTCCATTTCAGTTCGTAGGCCAACCTGGGAGTTAAGAAACATTTAACTTTTCACGTGAGCTGTGCCGAGGATGTATGACTAGATCAACATTGTCCATGATAATTTGGAACCCATGATCCGTCCTCTTTTCTTGAAAATTTTTCCATTCCTCATCTGTTGAATTGGCTGTAATATGTCTCTCCTTGTCATCTGCTTTGCACTTCTCTTCTGCCCACTCCTTTGTTTCTTTATCAAAATCTAACCCAAAATCAATTTGCCGCCGCATGGTGGTCTGGTAGCTAGAACTAACAAATCTGGAGTGAAGGTGGCTAAAGGCAGACTTCTTAGCTCCGCTCTGTTTCAATATTAAAGAGGTAAGGACCTGGTGTGTGTTCATAGTTTGTGAACGGCAGTTGAAGAGAATTCCTGCTGCCGTTGTGATTCCTGGGATGAGTGTTTCCTGTGTTTTTATGACATTTATTTGCAATCCTGGACTTTCTGCAGCTGCATGCAGGACTGCAGACAACAATGGGGACTTCTCTTGGAGTTCCTGATGTTGTTCATCATAGTTGAATTTCTGAAGATCTGTGAGAGTTGATCCACGAAACAGAGATGCATTTTTTGGGTTGCACAAATTGGTTACTTCCTTCACTACAGTGTTGACCAATGTCAACTTAAATTCTTCTTTAGCTTCATCCGATTGAAGAACAATACGGACTGCTCGCCGTCCTTCTCCAGCACAAAGGGCAGCAGCCACATCAATCCACAGTCCAGACAAATCTCTTATTTCTGTTTGATGTTCATAATGCATTCTCACCTAATGAAGAAATGTAGAAATATTACCATATCATCTTGAATCGCAATGAATTACTTGAGTAGCAGGCATGATATTGGATTCTTGAAAAAGTATGATTTTTCAAATCTTTTCAAAACTAGGGGGACATTCTGGACCCAAAATTTGGAAGTTTGGCTGAAGCATGCCAAATTGAAACAGTTAAAGGGCCTTAAAATGTTTTTCATTGCATGTTAATGTTCGGTTTTAAATACTCCCCTGTTCAATCTGGGGCATTTTGATTGGTGAATTTGATTTGCAATCTAGAAGAACAAAAATTAGTATATATATATATATATATATATATATATATTTTTTTTTTTTTGGGGGGGGGCATTTTTTTCACGAAAGCAAAGGTGAGAAATCTGATTTAGCTCAGAATAATAATATGCCTGGATTAGTGGTATAGAGCTGACATAATACAGTAGGTGAGTCAGTACTGAGCTATGTACTGTAATAAGTTGTTTCCGAGCCACTGAAATAAACTACTGAATTGCTCTGCACAATAAACAAATAAACATTCACAGTGTAATCAGTACTTGAGCTCTTGAGAGCTGCATGAGTGCATTTTATTGCCACTGAAGTTATTTGATAAGTGTATACATGATCCCATTCTAAGTCTTCTGAAAAACATGTGGTGACAGTAATGAGCATTACTTATTGAAAACAAGAGATTGTTTTCTATAAACAAACAAATATGTTCTTTAATCATAGTGCTACAGTAAAACCATGGAGGAAGAAATAGAAAAAACCAATGGATTTTATATGAAGTACGAGTACAGTTTTAATGACCAGCCTAAGAAAAGTTTTGTATTATGTAATCATTAGTAAGGACACAGTACAGTAATATTCGTTTGGAATTTAATTTAGTGCAAACAATATTGAGGGTAATAATGATACTCTGATTTATAAGCTGCATTAAATTTGTGTTGTGCAAAATAAAGAAATCACTGTTTTTTTCATACGTGCCTATTAATCATTAAAGACAGTGGACACTATTGGTAATTGTATCTCAATATATGCATAAAATAACAAACCTGTGAAAATTTGAGCTCAATTGGTGGTCGAAGTTGCGAGATAATATTGATAGAAAAAACACCCTTGTCACACGAAGTTGTGTGATTTCAGATGCTTGATTTCGAGACCTCAAATTCTAATTTTGAGGTCTCGAAATCAAATTCGTGGAAAATTACTTCTTTCTCAAAAACTACCTTACTTCAGAGGGAGCCGTTTCTCACAATGATTTTTACTATCAACCTCTCCCCGTTACTCATTAATACCAAGTAAGGATTTATGCTAATAATTATTTTGAGTATTTACCAATAGTGTCCACTGCCTTTAAATGTACATATTGTTATTCAAATATGAACAAAACGAGTTGGAAAAGAAAAAGGCATATCCTCACCTCAGCTTTGACTCCAGTTGTTTCCTCGAAACTGAGTCTCTTCTTCATCGGCTGTGGGGTAATAATTAAATCATACATTAATTACAAATTATAATCAATGTAATGAAATGAGTATGTTTAAAAATGGTTATAGAATAAGTTTGTGCACCAAAATGACTTGGTTGGAATTTTTGCTCTTTAAAAAATAGGCAAGAGTGAACACACTCTGATAAAGGTTTTCATACATACACATAAAAATTGTAAAAACTCTAAACTCATGGATATGAAGTACAAAGACATACATTAGAGGGGCCTTAATTAAAGAGGTTAAATTCAGTTTTGTGGATAGAGTCCTTATTACGGTTTAAAAAAATACGAGCCTTTAACATTACGCAAGTGGTTTAAAATGTCTTTTAATTTGAAACTCTTTCACTCAGGCAGAGTGATATATGAAACGTGACATCAGTTTTGTTCCGATAAATGAGGCTGAAACATTCCATACAGGAATTGTTCGTTGTCAAAAAGTCATTTACAACGCTGATTTGATTGTCGAGCTCAGTGGCTTCAAGTTCTATTCTAATGTCTGCTTCCATTTGTTGTATTTTGGGGTCATGTATTGTAAAGCATTTCGAAAATTGAAAATGGCCCCACCAACAAGTGAAGGTGGCAAAACCAACGGTACTTCTACAAATTTTAATGTTTTAATTTTGAAAACTCTTGATAAGTTACATTTTCAAGCCAAACTTTGAGTTAGTGAAAATGTTTTCAAATGTGTAATCACGGATCCTCTTGTATTGTAATATTACAATATGCATTTCCACCCTAGTAGTAGTATTACATAGTACAACGCTTAGAATTGCAAAGGGAAAATTAAATTGCACTTGAAGCTTTGAGCTCAACAAACATGTACTGAGGGCCCCCATGGAAAGCAGCGCTGCTGTGCACTGAGTGGGGTTTTTCCTCGCAATAAAGATGACTTAAATAAAATAGAATAAAAAAAATAAAGAAATGAGAAATAATTATAAATGTACTGATACCAGGAATAAAACAATTAATGCAAACCGCTTTATACTTACTTTACATGTTGAGGGGGTTCCTGGAGAACTGGTGGCCTTTCGTTTCTGTCGATCGCGATCGAGCTGGCCGTGTCTCTGTGGACTCGCCTTCGGTGTACTGGGACCCAGTGCTTGGCTGCCGCCAAGACGAGTTGCTTTTGTTTTCTCATAGTTTAGATGTATTTCATTTCGTAGTTCCGTGCTCTGTTTTACCCTTTCCACCTTTGCATGACAACCATCACACATAAATGTTGTACAAGAAGGTACGATAACATCGCCAACAACGTCACTTAAATGGGATGAAAATAGTCGGTTCTTCTTTGCTAATGTACTTAATGTGGAATAACTCTTACATGTCACTAACTCTCGGTTACAAATAAGACACCAGCGACATTTTCTTGTCTTAGACTTAGTGTGATCGGCCGCAGAGGCGGCCTCTGCTGCGGCCATTCTTCAGTCCGTCAACAACACTGACATCAACAAATATTTTTGAAGTGTTTTTTTTTTGCTGCAAGTGTCGACAAAAGCTTCGCTAGCAAAAGAAAGATGTTCACTGCCAGCGTACCATTCATCAAAACTTTCCACCTATCGTGCGCGTGCTTTTACAACACAACCAAAGAAGTTTGGTCCAACGCATTTTGACAACACGTACAATGTACACACACAGTACACATGGCCAGTGGTTATCACAGGTCCGCGTGTAAACAGCATGCATCCAGTGCATGCACAGTGCACAGTCTGATATGCTCATTATGCAGGTTTATAATTGTGCCTTTGCGCTTGCGTATTTCTGCTGTAACCTTTGTTGAATATGCATATTTAGGTCAATGCCTTGTTGTCATGTGATCTCATAGTAGAGTACCGAGACGGTCTTGTGAGAGCGGTGTGTGGCTGATAGCGGTTTGTGGCTGATATCATTGTGTGGCTGATAGCGTTGTGTGATAGCGTTGTGTGGCTAGCGCTTCATGGCTGTGCGCGGCAGATAGCGTTGTGTGATAGCGTTGTGTGGCTAGCGCTTCATGGCTGTGCGCGGCAGACGGGTGTGTGTGTGTGGGAGGCGTGGGTAGTGTATTGCGCGATGTATGCTGACCGTGGATCGTGGAATAAAATCACCAAGACCGTCTCGAACCGAGACTACTTCATCAGATGCAATGAAGAAAAATAACTTAACCAAGGTTTATACAGCTAGTCCAGCAGACTAAGCAAAGTTGGGGGCAGGAAGGTAGAATGGTGTGAGTCAGTACTGTACTAAATCCACGCACGATAAAACACTGCTGTTGTGTGTTACTGTGTTTACGATAATCAGAAGGCTGAGCTGAGAAGCATGGTAAGTAAAGTACGCCCTCTGTCGATTTTGATTAATTGCATGAACTTTTCACACTCTCGAGGAAAAAGAACACTAATAAAGTGCTTTATTAATAATCCCAGCACCCCAACAACCCAAAAGCAAATGGCTCCCCCATTAATCTAGTGTCCACTGTCACAGTGTCAGTATTGTTTAGAGTATTTAACATTAAGGACAACATTAAGTTTAACAATATTATTGCATTTGATTGAATTCGTCTACTCTAGTCTGACCATGGAGGTAGAAATAGAGTCCTGACTGACTAGCCACCTTTGTGTGTGGCAAAGCTGAATCCTTGCCTTGGATTCAGCATAGAGCAAGGACCAGCCGTCGATTTCACCGTGGAATTTCTACCTCCATGATTTCACCAAACTCTTCCTAACTTAGGACTAGTCCTAGGCAATGCTAAGACTAAGAGATACATGTAGGACTAGTCTTAAGTTAGGACGAGTTACTCGTCTCATGGAGGTGCTCGTCTTAACTCGAGATAGGATTAATCCTATTCCTAGCGTTTTGTGAAATCGGCTGCAGACCTTTGTAGGATCGGTTACCCTACCGCGGGGGTTATCGCTTTTTTGGTATCCAAATAAAAAAATATTACCAACCTGTGTAAAGTGTCCTGTTATTATCATTGCTGCTGAAGTATTACTTTCCACTATGAGCTAAAAAAAATACATCGTTTGTCTGATTTAATTCGTCAACGACGTCTCTGAAAGTGAGCATGCGCGTGGTGAGATTCTGGAGGAGAGCCTCATATCATCGCGGCATCATGCTGACATGTGACAGTATGGTAAAGGATATAGACTTGTGGACAAGTCGTTAAATGTCTGTCGCGGTGATAGCGGAACGGCTTTCTCGCAATATCCCGCGAGAGGGCTGCTCTGTGCGATTACTGCTCTCAAGACTGGTCACATTTACCGACTTGTGAAACCCGCAGGCGGTTTGTGCACGGCCTATGGGCACTTCAGCCGATTTCGTACGGACGCGTCTGGTTGGTCAATTTCGTTATATTTATGAATATTCAAACTAGATGAATATTAAACATTAACTCCTGTACTGGATGGAGTTTTATGTTGCTTTGATAATGCACGATCAACCAAACACTGAGTGGTGAGAGTGATTGTGTTCATGAGTATTTTGACAAAAGAAAATACATATTCCAATTATGGGTACAACTTGTAAATAATTACAAAAAATCAAACGTAAGATTTTATTTCAGAGAGTCCGAGCAACGGAAGCGTGTTTGACAGTGCACAGCGTGTGGGGACGTACGTATAACACACAGGCAAATCGTGTAGCTGGCGCCCTGAGTTTCTCTCGGCAGGGCTCAGCGCGACGGAAACCCCCTAGCCAAGAGATAGCTGTACCTGGAAGCTCATGAACATGTGGGAGGGGTAGGGAGCCAGACCACCAACTACCTTGTCATTGCGGGTTTGTTAGTCGGTAAACCTCGCTGATCGAATCCGCTGTTTTAAAATCGCAACGTTTCAATGCAACGTTTCAATGCCCGATTTAGAAATTAAATAAGATTGATGTCAATAAATAGGAATACCACTCCTATAATTAATTGACGGTGCAATTAGGTTAAACAATTTGTGTGACAAAAACGAGCCCCCCCCCCCAAAAAAAAAAACAACCCACAAAAATACCAGAGCCCCTGAAGGAACAGGTGTAAAATAAATTACAAATTAAAATATGAAAAAAAATTCTCACTCGGAATTTCTTTTTCCATCTCTCGACACACAAAAATCCAACAAAGTTATTTCCTTTCCTCAAAATATTATTTAATTCAATCAAAATATAATTTTGTCACATAAAATAATATTTTTTTAAATTTGTAAACAAAGTTGTGTTTTTCTAGGTAACGAAATAGATTTTTCCTAGAAAATACGTTTTTGTTACCTCGAACACGCTTTCTTTCCCCCGAAATACGATTTTGTTACCCCGAAATACGCTTTTGTTCCCTGAAAGATACGCATTCTTTTCCTCGAAATATGATTTTGTTCGAACAAAATATGATTTTGTTTGAACAAAATATACTTTCGTTCGCTCGAAATATGCTTTCGTTCAATAAAAATGAGTTTTTTCCACCGAAAGGAGATTTCTTTCCCTAAAAACAAGCTTTCGTTTCATCGAAATACGACTTTGAATTAGTTGCCCGAAATATACTTTCATTCGTGCGAAATATGCTTTCGTTCCCTAAATATAACCTCCCGTTCCTTCGCAATGAGATTTTGTTCCCCAAATTTCCTCTTTCGTTCTCTCAAGATAGCTAGCTTTTGTTCCCTTAAGATAGCTTTCGTTGCCCTGAAGTCCAATCACACAAGTTTGTTAAATTCCCTTGTGAGGGGCAACTATGAGAGGGTACGAGTTTGTATGTCAGGGGGCGACTTTGCTAGGGGGCGACTTTGTAATTGGTGACTTTGTAATTGTGTTTTTTGTAATTGGCGACTTTGCTAGGGGGGCGAGTTGACTGGTTTCCGTGTCCGTTGTTTATACACACTTAATACACACAATCACTGTAGAACACATCGGGTTAAAGGACTGGAGCGGATCAGTAACTATTCACAGTAGGCATTATTTATTTTGATGAGGCAAAGCACACATCTTAAACAATTATATTATAATGCATTTTAAGATAAGTTTACTATAAGTCTTTAGTTACTAAATTAATGAAGGAGTTAACAGACAGAAAACACACTCACAGATGTCTCAAGTGCAAGCATTTATCGCATTTACAGTAACTAATTTAGTACTACCCTCAGATAAAATGGACTCGTCTCAATGATCGTCTCTACAGCAACCGTAATGTATACTGCGTTCGTACCTGAATAAATGAATACGTACGGTATTCGGGTTTCACAAGTCGTTAATGACGAAGAGTCGGCAGCCAGCAACTTCGCGCGAGAGCAGTGATCTCGCGAGAGCATTCTTTATTCAGCACCACACGCGGCTCGACCCACCGCGACCATCATTAACGACTTGTCAACAAGTCTATAAAGGATATTGAGGGCGCACTTCTTCACAGCGCCAGCAAATGGTATTTTACAGGAAAAAAACCTTGTTTTAACTCTGTGTACTTCTGTGTACAATTTCGAGAGTGTGACACGTCCAATGACAAAAATCCAATTGGGGCTAGCACTTTGAATTTGCGTCGACAAAATGAACTTGGCAATAAAGTGTGAAAAGATTAGGGGTACGTTTTGACGGACATGGTCAACGGAAATTCACTAGGTCAGTAAAAAGTACATTTTTGTACAATTTTTTGTATAACTTTCCAGGAGACGATACATTTTTTCTCGGAAGTCCACAAAATAGTTGTCAGGGCCTTATAGTTACCAGTCCACTTATTGAAAGTCGTCGCTTGAGGACGTATTGACAACGAAAAAACCAGAATTTTTGGTACCACGGTATTACGAGACCCGCAGTAATATGAGGTTTGACTATACTAAGGATTCAGCTTGCTTGGCCACACACCCACGCTGAATCCTTGGATTCAGCTTGGCCGCACACCCAAGCTGAATCCTTGGATTCAGCTTGACCACACACACAAGCTGAATTCTTGGATTCAGCTTGGCCACACAAGTGGGGCTATTATTCGCCCCCACGTGACGTACCCCCATCCACTTGACTTCAATAAAACTCCCCCTTAAACCGCTGACCGCTGTTGACAGGTGTCACAACGCGATGTTTCAATCAGTATGCTCTGATCATCTTCAAGTTTATCTACAGCACATCATTATTATTATATAATATGAATCAAATGAAAATGGGTGATTCTCAGACCATTGGTGTATCAAGTGACCAAGTTCATGACTAAACTTTGTCACTTTGATATGAAAGGTTCCATTATGTAGTATACCATACACAGCTAAGATCTTACCTTTAAAGGGACTGTGCGGTCATGATCAATGTAGGACTGTGGCTAATTACATACGTGGAATTATGAACTCTTACTCTGCATTCACTGCACACACTGGAGAGAGGGCGTGCACGTGCAGTTACTTGGTGAGAGTTCATAATTCCATGTGCAGCCACAGGCCGGCTCAGACCATGACGACACAGCCCCTTCAAGAATAAGTCAGTGTTTATAATACTGGTACCTCAAGTACAAGTCTCCCACTTAATAGTAGAGTCAGGTTTGTACGAATCGGCGGCAATAATTGCGCTGGTCCGACAGGTGTCTTGGTGAGACTTAGCTGGGATCCTACAAGATATATTATAATAAACTCATTGCGCATTCTAGAGAGTCATGTCTTGTAGAGTGTCATGGCCGAGTGGTTAAGAGCATCGGATTCAAGTTCTGGTGGTTTAGTCATTGGGGTGTGGGTTCGAGTCCCGGTCATGACGCTTGTGTCCTTGAACAAGACACTATAATTGCTTCTCTTCACCCAGGGGTATAAATGGGTACCTGCAAGGGTAGAGGTTGATATTGTGTTTGAAAAAGCCTTCGGAGCGCCATCACGACAGCCCGGGCTGTATACTCCCCAGGGAGCTGAGAAAGATTAAAGGAATGTTATTGGCCCAATGACCAGGGCACTAATGTAAAGCGCATTGATACGTTATTGTGAAATGCACTATATAAGAACTTGTTATTATTATTCTGAAATCTTGCGAATAAATTAGCCCGGACGTAAATGGGAATTGATTTCCTTCGCCTAAAGAGAATTTCTTTCAGCATGTATGGTGAACGAGTTCTTATCACTACAGCCCCTTTCATATTTTCCCCCCATAATAACACAATATAAAAGTTCATTTTATAGAGCACTCTGACCATGCCCACTCGTCAAAGAGGGTTACACAACAGTGCTGAAAAGTGACCTTAAAAATTAACCAAAGAATACCAGGGCTTGAATTTTTCACTGGACTGCAGGCCTGAGGCATGGACCAAATAATGAATGGAGTCTCATTTTCGTCCTTTCAGTTGGTTTGAATTCTATGAAGACATGATGGATTTAACATCATTGAACGCCTCTGGGCAATCCAAGATAAATGCTATAGGCCTACATACATTAGGCAAAAAAAAAATTAAAAACATGTTTAGCGTCCTGTCTTTTTGTAAAAAAGAAAGGGGGGGCCTTTTTTCTTCTTCTTTTTTTGAAATGGCCACCCAACACATTTTTCAAGACAACCGGCTGGGCTATTTTTCAAATTGGCCGCCACTTGGACTCAGGAAGTTCATACATGGGCTTCTTAATTATGGCAAGACGCAACTGGAAATGAGACCAAAATGATGACACTATGCAGAAAATCAAAAAAAAAAAAAAAAGCAGGCGGCCTCTAAAAAGGAAGCGAGCAGGAACGCTACAACTTTTTTTTTTTTTTGCCTTAGTCCAACCCCAAGGCTGGGTTAAGTAAATTATTGTCGGAAGATGAGTTGGCAAGTCGTGGTTCATGACTTGGAAGTCATACATGTAGGTTCGAGTCCAGGTTTCTGTCCAGCGAGTCAGATCTTCCTTGCGGTTAAATCTAATTTACCTTCAAGCAAAACGACAGTGAATCATGAAACAGAACTGTCCCAAAGTGTTTTAATTTGACCTTTTGTACAAACAGGATAGCCTAGTGTTTTGTATACAACAACAAATACGACGTCAGTATTTCCCCATTAATATTGAACCAACTGAAGGTAAACCGGAAACAACTTAGAATAACACCTCAGTTGCCGGAAGAGTGCACCCTCTTTGACTAAATTTCTCAGCACACTCTTTTAAAGTCATAAAAGCCAAAGATGGGCTTGATGGATGGACGTCAACAAAAGTGAGGTAAAAATAGTGATGAATCAACGAGCTTATGTAGCATGAAATGCAAGCAAATAATAAACTCCTAATAATGTAATTTGCAGTTTCAGCAGCAGTCGTCTACTAGCCAGACAACAGCCGTCGTATTCCAACTGACTCATCCTTTGGTTCAACCCTGCGAGACCCCTGCAGGAAGACATCGTTAGGATGAAACGGGGTGACCTCCAAATACTTCGAGCACCGCCATTTTCGCTCTCTGTGGTTACATCCAACATGGGAAGTGCACAATAAAATCCTTTCCTCGAAAAACAAGACAGGGAAGAATGTTCAAAATGGCGTCGACGTTTGGACTACTAATGTTCCTGCGACTCACGATTCTTTTGTGTGTGGTGAAAATGGGTAAGATCAGTTTGTTTTTGATGATCGATTCAGACTGTGGTACAATTGTTCTGATCAGATTATTTTAATTGACTTTGATTTACAAAGTGTGACAACTTGAAACTAGCGCTAATGTAGTTGACAGTTATTATAATGAATGATTACAAGGTGGCAACACTGTTGCAAGTGACCACACACCTAATAATTAATAAACGGCTGTCCCGTTTTATCACAACAAATAATTCTTTGTTTCAACTTGCATACTCTTTGTTGGTGTTTTCCTCTATCTTGGTTGTTGCTGCTTTGTTGTCCCTTCGATCTCAAACAAAATTGGGTTTTTTCCATTGCTGCACACGCTGCAGTGGTTTTTTGCTCTACAGTATTTATTTTGTTGTTGTTGTTGTTGTTGCTTTTAAAATAAGTTAATGACCAAACAATCACTGGTACAGACACAAAAGAACTATTTTTAAAAAATGTATAATTGACAACAAAAACATGTTTTTTTCTCCAAATGCATGTCAAAACACTTTTAGACGTTCATATATATTTTGTTTCAAACAAGAAAAGTCAGACAAAAAGGAGCAAAACATTTTATTGGATTTTATATTTCCTACATTTCTTGGTAACTCCCTCCTCCAAATAGTCAGTTAAAATTCCTAACAGACAGTTATAGAAAGTTTTGAAATATAGTTGTGTGGTATACAGCAATGCCACCCTGATGTAAAGTGATCAGGAAGGATAAGTTGGGGTTGGGGGGTTGGAGAAGACAGTGAAAGTCCTTCATGGTCCCTTTGAACGTCATAGAAAAAAAGAGGAGGAGGGTTTTGTTTGTTTGTTTTTTACGCCTACATGTAGGTCAAGTTTGTAAAATGATGATTGCGTAATCCAATGCCGCTGTTCCGGTGTTCTCATTGTTGATTTGTCTGTACGGCTTTAAGACAGGTTCTGGTCCCTATGAGCTAACTTTCACAAGATGCTAGAGATCGTAACTGACATGTAACGTATCAAAAGAGGAACATTTATTTCAACTAGCCAGGCATTTTAACGTATACAACATGACGGACAATAAAAACTATATTTATTCTACAAAAAAACTTTCTCATGAACGATATTATGTCATCACAACAATAAATACACTGTATGCACAAAATCCACGGCAAAACACTTTAATATATTTGTGTTTGTTTTCTTCAAAGCGTAAACAATTAATTTTTTATAAAATTGTCACTCCACTCTGAGCCTGTATAGGTTCAAACCTAATTACAGCCAACATTACAATTTTTTAGATGAAAATTGCAGGTAATTTGCACCAATATAGTGTCAAGAAATTAATCTTTGTAATTAAAAATGCTACACAAAATTTAATACTGATAATTAAATAATTCTAAAACATGTTCTAGCACGCAACCAAACGTTGGTAAATGTCAAAGACCAGTATCCGAAAAAATTGCAGTTGGAGAAATAATTGAAAATCAAAATAAAGTTTACAATTAAAGTAATATGAAAAAGCAAATTTTTAAGGTGCAAATGCCCAGTGGCCCCTTCCAGATCGTCTTTTAGGTTTTTATGTCTGTGCTGTTATTGATGGATGACAAAAATGTCCTCTTCTGTTTCAAAGTTGCATGTTGGAAGCCAGGAAAGGTCATTAAAACTCCCTGAGCTGGGAGAGCATTGATCTAAAATATGCTTTATTTGAGGCATAACTTTGATCTTCAGTGTATGGTGCCTTAAATAGTCAGTCGATGTTTAATAGTCAAAATTTGGGGTGGGTGGGTGGTCAAAAGAAATCAAAAACAGTTGCATATTGGAAGCCAGGAAAAGCCATTGAAAACTCCCTGAGCTTAGAGAGAGCTTGATGTAAAGTATCTGCTTCATTAAAGACTGCAAGTGTTTTGATATAAAGCCTAATCCACACCAATTGAATCTCATCATCCTGAACTTCAATGATTGCTAGAGACTGCATAAGACGAGTTTACATTCCACTGATCTCTAGGTCCATAGCAACTTCGTATTCCATTAAAAGTAATTCAAAATGGCGGTCAAATACTGATATAGTCTATTAATTGCTTCCTTCTACAGCCTACTGCAATACACCGTCCCGTGTTAACCCATAGTCGTTTACCTTCACTGTCTTACCTGACTTAACCGGAACCAGAAATACTTTCCCCTTATTAGGTCATGATGGTGGGTCAAGGGTGAGGACTCAGAATTCTTGTTTTCACACACAGCGGAAATGTGACCTGCTCGGAGAGTTTCCCTTTATATACTATTTTTGCCACTCTGCGTAAATCTCCGAGCCTGTATAGTATTCTTAAACCTCCCACAAAATGACTAAGCAATATAGGGACCAACAAATGCGATCAAACAGATACATAGGCTCGCAATGATTTCAAAACTTTGTACACCTTTCATCAACGAGTGTCTTTGAAACAAACAAGTAAATAACTGCTCCATGTAAGTTTGAGTACTTGGCAACAATTTTCATCTTAATTTGTTTTTGTTTGTTTGTGTTTTGGGGAGGATGGCTCATATTTTGCAAATTAGGCTTTCCGCTTACGAGTTGTTGGGTGCAGCTTTGCGAGTACTCAATCACAAGATCACTGCTGTATACACTGTTGCGGTATTTGGCAAAGTGTACATTAGTTCAGTTACTTGACTAATTAACAGAAAGTAAGTTAGAGAACTAGCCTGAGTTGGTCAACTCTTTGGCTAACTTTAACATTCAGGTTTTGTGGAAAAGGGAAGGGAGAGCTTTTTTGTTTGTTTACTTGCTTGTTTTGTTTTTGTTTAGTTTTTTCTTTCTTTTTTGTTTGTTTGTTTGTTTGTTTGTTTCTAGTTGTTTCATCCAATATTGCGGATGTTTCCCCAAGATATTCAAGAGCTATCCCAAGTACTCTGTTAGACTTTACTGCATTTAAAAATAGCATTTAAAAGTTGATACTCTTGTTGATGGGGCCAACACCCCGTACGAACACGTACCATCTAGATCTGCAAAGTGGACTGGGGGAAATCCAGTTGCCACATGTTAAAGTGCCTGATTGGGCAGTCTCCATGTGGACATTAATTCATACTTGAAGGCTTCCCTGATGTATGGGATGTTCCGGATCCACTTACCTTAATAATATAACATCCTCAATTCAGTTGTCAATATTTCCTTAATGTGTTTCCTTTTAACGGCTGGTTCAGGATGCAAACACTGATGTTTTACCAGGGGGGGGGGGGGGGGGGGGGGGGGGCGGAAGGGGTGTTGCGCAATCATTTGCGATCGCTGTTTGGGTACACTCCATTTTAAAAATAGGTAATGACCATTAAAAAACAAAAAGAAATCCATGTATACCGTTAAAATTCTCTCTTTATCAGCACTGAAAACATAACAGTGTATATCGTAAGAGTATTTTCAATTGTTGAGATGCTTAATTTTAAATAAAGTGCGTAAAAATATTATCGAAAATTTTCCGTTGGTTTATTGCAGCGGCTAACGTGTATGAATGGGTCCAGGTGGGAATTTCGTTACAAATGGTCTCCCCTAAAATGGCTACAAATATCGACATAATGTGAAAAAAATTATCGTTCATCCTCTGATTTTTTTCCATTAACGTAATATTTAGGAATAGATCTTTCATTCCTGAAAGTTTAATCAAAATCCCTCGGTACATCCTCTAGATATTTGACGATTTATTTTAAAAAAATGTTTGAGAGAATGGATCCCGCCAATACTTAGTTTGCCTTCAAACGATCTCTGTTGACAGACGGGAACATTTGCCGCAGGTAATCAGGGTTCTGCCCAGGATTTGTTTAGTGCCGGAAATTTTTTTTCCCCTAGTACAGTCAAGTCAATTTCCTTTCGATCGTGCACGGAGTGGTTACACACGTGCGCCCTGCAGCTGTGCCTTGAATGTAGTAGGCCCTCAGTGCGCGCACGCCTTTACCGCCATGGGAAAACAATTTACAGCATCTATAGCATGGTGCTTACTCTGCAGTTCATTTCCGTTGTATTAAACGCTGTAGAATAGGGTTCGCAACATGATGAAACTGGTATCATGTTATTCCAAGCGTAAAGCTATAATCAGCGTGACTGGAAACCATTGCAAAATCAATGCGGGTTTCGTGCGTTGGATATATACATCGTACAGGCGGGAGGAATGCTCGATCCTGGATCATTAAAATAGACTCAAACCAAAGAAGTAGGCTACTCGAAACTTTGGATAAAACTGTTTACTGGTAAATAATTTGTTTTACACGTTGTTCAAAATATTTTGAAGGAAATGGGCAAAAAAAAGGGAAAATGTGTGGTGGTCGGAAAAAGAAAAAATTCTGCGAGTGCCGGTCGGGGAATCATGAGTGCCGGTCGGGTTTTCCGGCACCGACCACCGTGGGCAGAACCCTGGGTAATTGTAATTCTGAGGCAACATACACATCTTAAACAGATATGTTATACATGTCGTTTAGGTTAAATATATGTTGTTTATTAATTAGTTAATTTACTGAAGCAGTTGGCAAGGCAAAAAAAACAATTTACAATTGCTTTCTGGTGTAAAGATTTTGTGAATTTACAACATTTGAAGATAACAATACCCTCTGATAAAATGGACTCGTCCAGGCAGTCTCAACGGCACGCAGCGGAGAGCAACCGTAAATTCAAATAGTGTGTATTGTGCATACACCATAGAGCATAGCTCTATGGCATATACACACACATCCGTTTGTACGTGGGGAGCTTCGACCAGTCCACGTCGCGATGGTCGAATGAGATTATTTTCAACGTAGGTGGCGCGCTGGTGGCGCTACCCCTTCCGCCCCCCCCTGTGTTTTACTGTCTGTTATTGACTTAGCCCACCTCTTTAAATATATTTTCTGTGATAGGAAATGCAGACTGGTATTAGAGGTAGGGTCAAGGTAGGTTTTAAAATTATCAAGAAAGGTACAATAAAAGTCACATGTGAAAGTTTCAGCTGAATACAGTGTCTAATTGCTGAGAAAATGTTTTCTCAGCAATTCAGCAAAAACTGCAAATATTTTCACAATACTGTCGATTCCATCCACTTTTAGCAAGGTGACAGTGGGTACCAACCACATCTCTGGCCGCAGCCAGTAATGCATGAATCATTTCTCAGATTTCTGAGGGTCCATGTCCGTTTGCGAATTCTGCGGCCAGAATTGCGGTTAGTACCTGCTGTACGCTTTACTTGTGGATGGTTTCGACGTTCGTGTAAATACGGTATTTCGCTGTTTTCTCAACAAGTAGACACTGTATTCAGCTGAAACTTTCACATGCGACTTTTATTGTATCTTTCTTAATAATTATGCCTGTAAATCAGCATTATGTTGACAATAACCAAATGATGACCCTACCTTTAAAACAAGAAACTGGACTAATAGTAGGATAGGACAGACAGAGAGTTCAGAACAGGTCAAACAAACAAACAAAACAAAGCAAAATTGACCCAACTGACAGACTGCATAAACACCTGCCTTTCAACATGCCGCTTGAGGATTTTTAAAGAGTAGAACAAGGCAAACAAACAAATAAACAAACCAACACCCCAACAAACAAGCAGCCAAACATCCCCGGCGAAAGCAACCTACCGAACATGGTAAAACTAGAAACCCTGCTGCAGAGGTCTGCTCTTTCTATTTTCACCCCACACAGCCTTGAGCTGTCTGTTGTTAACCCTTGACTTTAGTTGCCATTGGGGCTCAAGCAGGGTATATTGCACAGTAACTAAAGTCGCACTTGGGGCTGAAAGGGTTCCGTCTCTCCATCTTCTGTTTTGTTTCCCTCTTGTTCTGGTTTGGTCTCTTGGAGTCCAATTGGTTGTTTAGCATGTTTACATATTTTCATACCACCTTGTTGCCAGGTGACCTGCCCAACTCGGCTTCTTCTCAGAAATAAACAATGTTAAAATAGAAGAGGCTACTCTAGATAGTTCATTCATCTCATGTAACTTACATTTATTTCCAGACAAAGTGATACAATGATGATAAAAATAAACAGAATAGCAGGCCTTGAATTACGCAGAGGCAACAGAGGCCATGGCCTCTGTTGCCCCGGTCTTTGCCTTGGTGCCCCTTCAAAAGTTTCACATAGACATAGGCTCCAATGGAATTCCCCTTTGCAAAATGAAAATGGCCTTGCCCTCTCAAAGATAAAGGTCCAGGCGTGGATAGACTACAAGTACATGTCTGTACTGGATGCCTTAGTTTACGCCTATTATCATTCAAAGCCACAGTGGAAGGTACTGAAAGATCTATCAGTTGGGAAGGTTAATACAATGTACTCTGAACATTTTAATCAGTTCTAATTACATCCTTGATGCTTAAATTGGTCTTGACATGCTATACGCAAACTTTCATTTTCATGCATCAAAATCTAATTTGAAGGTTATCTTAGGATCTTTGTATCATTATTGTCTTTAGGCACAGCACACATCTTTCATGAAAAAACCCAACTTTAATTATTTGTTTATGTTAAGGAGCAAATAAACTGTCAATGCAATATAATTGTTCATGATTATCATTAACTTTAATCTTTTGACAAATTTGTTGTTTAAGTTACCCTTACCATAACCATGTATCCATGCAAAGCTGATGCAAGGTTTAGTTATATTTAATTGATTATGTATTCCACTACTGTATGAATCTGACTTGACAGGCATGAATCCAAGAATACCATTCCTTAAAGTTCAAGGCATCCTGGTATACTTTTGGTAATTGTCAAAGACCAGTATGCTTAGTTAATGTATTCCGACGTTAAATAACACACCTCTGTGAAAATTTGAGCTCAATTGGTCATCGAAGTTCCAAGAAAATATTGACAGAAAAAACCCACCCTCCAGTTATAAAAACAGCATAAAAATGTTCCTTTTCAGATGTATAAGGCTTCATGAGCCTTTCTCAGATTCATTATTTTTTTTGTTTAACCCCTCTTTCTCGAAAATAACATCACTTCAAAAGGTGTCGTTTCTACAATGTTTTATAATATCAGCAGCTCTCTTCAGTGCTTCTTACTTACACATGTAGTAAGTTTTTATGGTCATTACTTTTTTGAGTAATTACCTATGGTTCACCCTGCCTTTAGGCTTTCTGATTAGAAATTTGGTGTTGAGTTGCTTTCAATTGATTGTGGTGAATTCATGTCTGGGGTTTTAATGAAATTGAACTGTCTCAGTGGATAACCAGTGGATACATAATATAAGTGTACACAAGATGTGTGACTTTTTTTATATAAAAGCTATTAACATTGATCTACAAAATAATTACTTTCACTGATGTTCAGCCATTCTTAAACAATCCCTGACTTAATTGCAACCAGCAACAAGCCAAACAAACATATCACCATGTGCAGATTCCCATTTGTACACCTGTACTGTAGATGAAGAGAAGCTACATGTATTATCATGTGTATATAAGCTTTTTCAATGACACTTCATTTATCAAGCATAAACCTTCGACAAATACTTTCATATGATAGATGGCAATATGAAATGAATAGATGAAGAAATTGATTAGTATCCAGAAGCTGCATGGTTGT
Organism: Leptasterias polaris; assembly: GCA_037783415.1. Classification (NCBI taxonomy): domain Eukaryota; kingdom Metazoa; phylum Echinodermata; class Asteroidea; order Forcipulatida; family Asteriidae; genus Leptasterias; species Leptasterias polaris. The sequence goes on from JAZGTN010000009.1 coordinate 12,422,475, forward strand.
AGCTTGTAATGACATATTATCTCATGATTGACAATGGAGCATTTCAGTAATGTCTCTCTGTCATTAAAACTGTAGCTTTCCATTACACTGCATGCTGGAATTACAATACTTCAAAGCTTCTTTGTTTTACCATCTTACATCCATTAAGATTTTCACTATTTAAACACTAAGAATGTGAAAATGTTTATAAAAAAAGAAAAAGATTATTCTATCTCCAATGATTCTTGCCTAAAACCCTCAGTGTTAAAATAATTATCAAAACACCTTTCTGTTGTATTCCTCATCCGATATAGGCCTATGTAACAATCTATGATTTACAATAAAATCATCACAATTCCCTAGTTAAAATAGTATGACTAAACAATAAAATCATCACAATTCCACATTCTAGAATTATTCGGTATTCAAAGTACTGGTCATTTTGATAATATTGTTAAATGTTTTCTTGCCTAAAACCTTCATGCGCTCAAATAAATATCAAAACACCATTTTGCTGTATTCCTCATCCAAGTAAAACACAATACATCCAGTTAGAATATTATGACTAAACAATAAAAACGTCACAATTCCACTTTCTAAAACTATTCAGTTTTCAAATTACTGGTCATGGTTATCAAGAATAAAACTGTTTGACTTGTTAAACAGAAACTAAAACTTGAAAACAGTTGAAATGTTTTAGCAATTTAGTCCTTAGTTATCTGAAAAGATAACTTTCAAGGGACAAAAACACATTCATAAAAATAGATTTATCAGAATTCAAAAATGAAATAAACAATTGTGATTCCAATCAATACAAACTATATGTCAAGATTAATTACAGCAATTTGAAATATCTAATCTGCTCTGGTACATAATCAACTTGAAATCATTTATTAATACAAATCTGTTCAAACAGAGATGTGATTTCTCCGTTTTTAACCGGAAATCCAGGGGGTTTTTTCTCCAAAAAAAGAAATCGTTTTTTTTGTTCCCCCCCCCCCCAAACAAAAAATTAAAATAAACCCGTTATTATTATTTTTTATTTTTGGCGGTCTCCCTATTTTGTCAATATCTTTGTTCGGGGGGTGCTAGTCAAGATATTGACAAAATAGGGAGACCGCCAACATTGGGCTAGATAGCTCAGTTGGTAGAGCGCCGGCACGTTAAACCGGAGGTCGTTGGTTCAAATCCCACTCTAGTAAATTTTTCTTTGTTCAACCCAAAATAATTTTAAAATGTACCCAGTCAGTTTCCCTTGTGGTTTATTCATTGATTATTTTTTTAAACTTAACTTAAGATCAAATTCATTTAAAAAAATGAAAATAAAACCATACATGTATACTGCCCCAGATTGCAGAGTAGGGCTTTAAAACCAAAGATAAATGTTATTATTGGGCTTCATGCTCGCAAGTTTTCGAGCTCGCATGCTTTCGCGCTTTGCGCTCAGAGTTCAGGTTTTTTTTTTCAACAGCCTATCACATCCCTGTTAAAGGGTGTGTACAACATCGGTAAGATTGAAAATATAAATGTTCACAGATTTGCACATAACTTACATTGTGTAAAGATGAGCATGGTTGAAAACTTCCCATGAAATAGTTTTGCTTGAAATGCCATAGTTTTTAGGAAATGAGTAAAACAATAGTCTTTTAGGGCAGGATAAAATGAAAAAAAATTAAAACATCATTTTTTTTGTTTACTGTTTGACATGACTCCGAAGATCGATTGAGATTAAACTTCCACAGGTTTGTTATTTCATGTATATGTTGGGACACATCAAGTTCTTTTTGGCAATTACCAATGTTGACACACCCTTTAATACTACATCTTCCATTAACTAAAACAATTTGATCGTTAACAAGAAAGCATAATATATCAAAAAACTAACATTCAATATGCACACAAATATCCATCAAATATATCGTCACCGACACCACGAAGTACCACAGACCTAGATACCAGTTAAAAGTAACAATTAGAGAAAACAGCGTTTAAAGGTGAACGCTTTTTAAAATCAAGCTTTCTTACAAAATGTCAGGGTATTTTCAACTAGATTTTTTACAGTGGAGACTTGATGCATTGAACTTCCTTTTTATGTTGCTTTTTCCGGCTTTTCGTCCTAAATTATTAAGCAATAAAGTAATAAGAAAGATGTGTGCTACTTCGTGAAATCGAAAATTAACGAAAATAGACATTTTCCGTTTTCACGAAGTAGCACCCTCCAATGTATTACTATGCGTGTTTGTCAGTTTGTGAAATGTAGGTCACGCGCGCGCGCTACACACAAGACTGCAGTGCTACTTCGTGAAAACGTTTTTATCACACTTGAGGTTGGTGTGCGCCGTGTGTTTCAATGGTAAATTTAACCTCAGTGCTACTTCGTGAAGTCAAAAATTGTCAGGTTTCGGTGCAAAGTTGTATCACTAATTACCGTAATTAAGAAAGTATAGCTCCTAAAGCGGTGAAACTCCATGAAATTGTAGGCCTCGGTTAGCATTGTTTAAAATGTTAAAAAACTGAAAACTGAAAAAAAAGTGGTTTAGTACTATGCGTGCTACTTCGTGAAAACGCTGACGATATGTCAAATACTGGTCACTTAAAATATTTATTTCTGAAAATGATTTGATTGTATACTAACCATCTGAACATAAGTGACTTCTTGCCTAAAACTTTATTTTGTTTTTATAAAATCAAACATCAATCTTATAATCCCATTCATCTTTTTGAATTTCTCAATCTACAACTTTATGTCTAAGATTTTATTAGGTTACAAGAAATTAATAGTATTTATATTTGTATTTCATGGCAAATTTAAGTTGTGCGTCATGTTAAATGACACCTTTCGTAAAACCTTCCATTTGTTTTGATTAACAAAACAACACTTTTTTTTTTCAAATTCTTCAATCCTGACTTTCAATAATATTTAATCAAAACAGCCTTGAATGTGACATTTTGACTGTCAAAAAGTTCCTCCTTGGAATGTAAAGATCTGTTAGTTGTGAATTGCAATTACGTCATGTTTCAAATTTCGTTTATAAAAAGTCAGTTATGGACAAATACAAATATGTAGTGACCCATTTTTCTCAGAATGATGTCTTCAGATGTTTTGAAATTTTGCACTGGCCGGGTATCGAAACATTGGCAATTTACACAATTTTAATGTGAGGTTAGAAACTTGTAATTTTTCCTCGCTCACATGAGGACTCTATCTATTGGAAAATTAGTATTGCAAAATTGAATCGGTCACTTTCCTTCCTCTTTAGAAGCTGTATAAAATATGTGTATCATAGATTTAGTTAGCATTCCTGTGAACATTTATCCATTTAGTTGACTAGACTTCATAGTTACAAGCTGTATATGTTTTAGGATGATTTCATCCTTGAGAAGGCTACAATGATCAACCAGATCAGTTATTTGACAATTTAGGGAACGATTTCGTTCAACATTTTTGCACAGTAAAATAATTAAACTTAATATGTTTTGTGCACACTAAATGCTAACGTTGAGTAGCAATCAATGATTTTTGAGTAGCAGCATTTTAAGTAGTGTTTTGTTGTACTGTGTACTATACGGAGCTTTTAAAGGGACATAGGTGGGAAAATAATCGGGGGGAAATCTGTGTAACAAAGATTTCTGTTCGAACAAACAAAATCTTTGTTCGACTGAATATAATTTTTCAAAAACAATCTTTGTAGGAACAAAAATATTAACAAACCCATGGCATGTACAAAAAGACGCCACTGTTGACGCCACTGTTGACGACCCTATCAACAATGGCGTCTGTGTCCGGGTAGTTAATGTGCGTGTGCAGGTTTAATTAGTAAGACTATTCAACAAAGTCTGGCGGTCGCACTAAAAGCAGACAACGGACAAAGTTTCTGACTCTTCGTAGTGGTTTATTTATATTCTAACATGATTTTTTTTAGTGCATTTAAAAATCTTGTTGTCGGCAGTTGTTGGCTTTTAGTGCGACCCAACTCTGGTCAACCAGGCCAGGATCTAAAAAATCATTGTTCGAACAAAAATAATCTTCATTCGAATAAAGATTTTGTGAGCCCTGGCTTGGAAGACCAGACATTGTTGAATAGTCTTACCTAAAGTAGGCTTCAGATCTGGAGATGAAATGAGGTCGTGCCTGCAGTGTCATCGACAGTGGCGTCTGTTTCTAAATGCAGGCTTGTGTGCGTGCCTTGGTTTGTTAATACTTTTGTTCGACCAAAGAATATTTTCACCCGTCACTTTAAAAGCTTTGTACTTTACAAGGGAAAATGTTGAGTGCAATTAAACATAAACATAAATCTATGCCACTGTGATACATACCTGTACATCTTCTGGCTGACCCGAGGTTTGTCTTATTTTCATGTTCTACTTTTTCAAGCAGTGTGTAAATTCTCTCCAGGAGCTCCATTGTATTCCATGTCCATATATTGAATGTCTGAGTGTATGATAGTAATATTTACCATTCAGATGGTTATAAAGACATTTTAATTTTACAGTTAACTTTTCCATATTCATTTAGTTTAGAGTGAGGGTGTTCAGTTTACAGGACTTCTCGTATTTTCATTGAGCAGTTCTTTATGGAGCGGAAGTTACCTTTCCAGCGTGCCCACTGTAAGCCGTCTGCCCATGCCACTTGACTCTGATTGAACCATTTTCCATTAAGATGTGCTTCAAAACAGCCTTTAAACCACCATCCTCCTTTATGAGTGTTTGCGCAGGAAATCGTGTGTTTATCATTGTCTTGATCTTTGGTACTGAAGAACATGCCATTATGCAACATCATTGAATCACCTGCTGAGCTGTTGGGATCATAAGAACCAATATGGAGGGTGTACTAAACACCTGATACAGCAAACTCATCATAACTGGCCCAAGCTGTGGTTCCGTCCCAACCACCCATATCTACTCTTATTTGCCATTGTCCTTGCTTAGTAAGATCAAGTAGGATTTCATTACCCAGCCAGAATTCAGTAGAGAGATCACCAAACCCAATTTGGTATTCTGCCCAGTTTCGGTTAAAGTCAACTGAGCCATCTCCTCTCCTCTGGAACACAATCCAGCCTCCTCCATCTGTCTCCATATCACAGTAGACTTGCATCCCATTAGTCAGATCAGCAGGGTAGATGGTGTATATGCAACTGTTATGGCTACCAGCCTGGTATAACTTTAGACAACTACTAAATTGTACATCTGGTGCCGAAAGGGAATGAGTTTCCAAGTTGTCATCATAGTAGGCAACTCCTTGCAGCTCAATGAAGTCATCAGGGCTTTGAGATTGAGTAGCATTGCTCAACTGACAAACATGGTTACACATGTAGTAGTTGAATGATGCACAGTGTGGATCCATAGAGCAGTCTCGCCCGCAGATCACAGGAGATGACACAGTCTGCCATTTAAACACATGATTTTGTAGGACTTTGTTGCTTGCTAGATACAGGTTTGATGTGAGTCGTTGACAATCACTATGACAATGATGTATCATCAAGCAAGTTAGGAACAACAATGTTATGATAACTTTCATGATGAAAGGTGTTATGATAAACTCCTGAGACATCTTTGATTCACTGATTGCTGTTATGTACTATCAAGATGAATTAAAGGTACAAATTGGATGAGATGTACAGTGGAGAAGTGATATTTGTTTATGTATACAAGGTTCATAGGTTCAATATTTACAACAAATCTTGAAGGACCACTGTGGATAACTGCTGTTGTTTCTTAGCGTCAAATCTTGCAAGACCACAGTGGATAACTGCTCATTTCTTAGCGTCAAATCTTGCAAGACCACAGTGAATAACTGCCGTTGTTTCTTAGCGTCAAATCTTGCAAGACCACAGTGAATAACTGCTGTTGTTTCTTAGTGTCAAATTTTGCAAGGCCACAGTGAATAACTGCTGTTGTTTCTTAGCGTCAAATCTTGCAGGATTACAGTGGATAACTGCTGTTGTTTCTTAGCATCAAATCTTGCAAGACTACAGCAAATCACTACTGTTGTTTCTCTTTATCAGGTGATTGTTTTCTTAGCGTTACTCATCAACGGGTAAACAAAGTCAATATTTAATTCAGTCAGTTGGGTTGGAAGTGATTTGATTAGGCTTGTATTGAAAAGCATGGGGGTAAAGGCATACATGTAGATTGAGGGATATATCAGCCTTGCTATTTAATCTGCAAGTGTACTGATGCAGGAAGTGATTCCAGCAACTCTAGTTTCAAAGGTATTATGGCCAGGTCCATTGTTATGGTTAATTGCAGCCTTCGAAGGCTGCAATTAACCATAACAATGGACCTGGCAAAGTCGCAGCTCTACATTATAATCTAATATCTTTACGGTCAGCACTTTGTTGAGTCGAGGTTTTAATACACTTAGATAGTCGGCCTTGAAGGAGGATTGCCTAAAAGTCAAAGTCTAGTTTGGCTGTGTTGTACAATGTATTGTGTCACTTTGTTTGGTGTGCTTGATTTTCTTTTCAAACCTATCTTGACATGTCATCTAAAAGCTGAGGGAGAAGCTATTCTGGCCCCAGTTCTTTATGTATCAGTCACGTTAAAAAGTACATGAATTTCCTTTTCCTGGTGTGAAAAGTACATGTATGATACAATGTACAGGAAAAATGACTCTGTTGCTGACTCTGTTGCTGGCAGTCTGACTTAGTCATTGAATTCAAAAGTTATAATGAAGTGTAAAAGAAAGGATTGGTAATCATAATAACTTTTTTGATTAGTTTGAGTCTTGAACCTCACTGTCTATAACGTCAATACCAGATGAGAAGTGGATGTTTGGTTTTAAGTTTTAGAATGAATGTCAATTTATGGCGTGAGATTAGCCTACATTGTGAGATTGTACATCACAAGCTTTTAGCCAGGATTTGAAAATAGGGTGTCCAAATTTGACTGGATTGAAAAACAGGGCGTCCAAATTGTTGGGGTAAATTTTCAGCAAGCATACCACAGAACTATTATTGCATTTACTGTGTACTCCACGTATGCTTTGGGTCTGGGCCGATTAAAGGGTTTTAAAAAAAGAAATCAGCACCGTACAGCCCTAAGAATCGTAGTATTTCAGTGTTATTATTATTTTTAAAGTTTGGGCGGGGTCACGACTTTTTCCCCGTACAAGAGTCGAGTTGCGGTATTCTATTTCTATAGCCCGCGAATTATATACGAAACAATCGTTAACATTTCAATGTACATGTACATCATGTACATACAGTGTACCACTACGAGGGATAGTTTGATAGTGAGGGAGGTGAGCATTTAAGAAGTACTGTCCTTCCGCCAACATTACGGTGTGCAGTGAGCATTCTTTATTAAACCTGCATTACCCATACTCATGGTGGGAGGTTCACACATTACAAACAGACACGCACGTTTTGACGCATACACTGCGCATGTGCGATGTTCTGCATACATTAATATGCGCTGAAAGGTTGCCGGCAGCCAGAAAAGAGCGGGAATGACGTGCCTAGACTTGGTTCCAAGTCTGTGCTCCTGGTTTTTAGTCTACCTGCATTGCCTGAAATAGCGCCCTCTTGTGGATTAACCTCCGTCTTTAACCTACGAGTTAGAGCGCGTGATAGCCAATCTGCGGGGGGATTTTGTGTGGCTGATGCAGAAAAATAACCCTTATCTCAGACTTGAAATCAAGTCTACAACACGTGTGTCTCGAGTGCTGCTATCACACACAACCCTGGTAGATACACGACATGTACATGTACATACACAACGCTTTTTACGTCGACATACATGTACATGTACATGTACTTTGTAAACTTGTCTATACTGCGTGGCGTACTGTCTGATGTTAAATTTGATCCCTTTGTCGGTAAACAATGAATGGGCGATCAGTATATTTAAGATAAATTGGTTGTATCTTGCATAAAATTACCTTCACTGCAGCTGGCAGGTAGTAATAGTTTTGGATTTGCGTTCGTTTTGCTTACAATTTCAGGTATTCGGATGTAATTTTTTTTAATTATGTACAAAAAACAGGGCGTCTTCAAGGGTGTCCGACAGTTTTTCGGGGCGTCCAAAAATAAAATAGGGCGTCCAAAAGACGCCCCGACGTATCGCTGGCTAATAGCTTGGTACATCATCATTATTAAGTCAAAAATTCTTCAAGAGTCTTGGATAGTCCTCACTGGTCCTCTTAGACCCACAAACAAAAAGTCAGTTATGAACCAAAACATCCCTGTACAAAAATATAGTGACCCATTTTTCTCAGAATGATGTCAACAGATATTTTTGATGTTGACAATTTTTGCACTGGAAGGGTATCGAATGCAATGGCAATTTTCACCATTTTAATTAATGTGAGGTTAGAAACTTGTCATTTTTCCCCGCGCTCAGGACTCTATCTAATAGGAAAATGAGTACATCAACAAATTGAATTGGTCACGTCCCTTCCTCTTTAATTGAAGACAGAGTCTGAGACTTTAGTTTGCAAAACAAACAAATTAAAATTCAAATCCACAAAACTTTATCACATTTCAATACTTCCTGTCGTTAGTTTATTACAGTAACAAACATTCATGACACAGATGTTTAAAGGGTCTGTATACGTTTGGTAATCACTCTTAAAATTAATGGCAATAAAAACTTACATACTTGCTCAGAAGTATACAGCAGCTTTCCATAGTATTAAAGCATTTTGAAAATCATTTCACTTCGAAGTAATGTGGTTATGGAAAGGGATCAGTTTTTTTAGCCCCAAAATTTGAATCTGAGAAGCGTTTCTCATGACAAGTATAGAAGCATGATTAAGGACTACTGGTGGGGCAATGATTCAAATCGCTCTGGGGCAGATATGAACAGCTTCCTTTTCCTATATTATGAAATAATTTACCACGCTTATAAACTCTTAATTGCTAATGTTTCTCAATTGGGCACGATCGCTATCCCTTCATGATGTAAATGTACAGACAAACAGTATTTCTCTGTAGTATTGGGTGGCATGGGTAGTTAGTGCGTAAAGGGCAAGGCAACCATAGAAAAACAAAAAACAAAAAACAAAAACAACACTTAAGAAAAATCCTTTTTCAAATGCTAAAGTGCGACATTAAAAAGTAACAGACATTCGTGTGACTAATAATTGTTTTTATTTTTCCCCGTCCAGGTATTTCGGTTACAACGATTCAAATGACAGCCGAGCCAAACAACACTGTGTCCATCGGTGTAACAATAACACTTACATGTCGGGTTAATGCCAGAGCTTTGCCCGTTTTAACGGTGAAATGGTTCCATAACGACGTTAGTGTGTTCGGTTATAGACCAACTGCTAAGGAGGCGCTGGACAAGTATCGGAGGGATAACCCAACACCGGGAACGTGGAGGTAAGTATTAAGGCGCCTAGAGTTGTAGTTTTGGGGTGTTTGTTTTGAGAGGCTGAAAAACAAATTTCCCTCATTTATGCGCAAAATTGTACAGATATAATAATAATACACAGTCTAAAAGCGCTTAACAAGGAAAATATATACAAGTTAACAGGTATCAAATAATAAACCACAAGGGAAACTGACTGGGTGAATTTTAAATGATTTTGGGTTGAGCAAAGAAAAATTGACTAGGGCAGGATTTGAACCAATGACCTCCGGATTAACATGCCGGCGCTCTACCAACTGAGCTATCTAGCTCTACATATGTTGGCGGTCTCCCTATTTTGTCAATATCTTTTTTCGGGGGGTGCCTGTCAGAAGCCATTCAACCGTAAAATGCTGTGTAGCCAGGGATCACACCCATGTATAGGATACAACCTGGGAAGCGGCAGCCAGGGGATCACCTTAAGGGGATGCAACTTTTTATAGATTAACTTGCCGGCGCTCTACCAACTGAGCTATCTAGCCCTATGTTGAACAGTTGAACGGCTTCTGACTGGCACCCCCCGAACAAAGATATTGGCAAAATAGGGAGACTGCCAACATAGGGCTTAGATAGCTCAGTTGGTAGAGCGCAGGCACGTTAATCCGGAGGTTGTTAGTTCAAATCCCGCTCTAGTCAATTTTTCTTTGTTCAACCCAAAATCTAAATAACAGAATTACAAAAATTTACAAAAGGAATCATTAAACGAAAAGCAGCAGAAACAACTGTGGACTACTGGAATAAATTGGTTTTCAGCAGTGATTTGAACTGATTTCCAGTCTTGGCATTTTTTATGTGATGTGGAAGGAAGTTCAAGAGTACAGGTGATGAGCGTGAGAAAGAGCGATGACCGTATGTCTTGGTACGTGTGACTGGTGTTTGGAGTTGTGTTGAAGAGGCAGAGCGAAGATTGCGAGATGGTTTGTGAGTGTGAATGTGTTCTTGAAGATACTCAGGTGAAGAGCCATAGATGCACTTATATGTAAGACATGTAAGAAGGAGAAGCTTATCCATATCTAACCATCTGATAAAGTAGAGCCATTGGTCTGTTCTTTAAAGCAGGCTGAGAGATGTCTTGCTGACAACCTGTGCTTTGTTTTGAGGTTCATCTCTCCCATACCAATCAAACATTTTGGCTCACTGGGGAGCCAGTAACTTATGGAACCTTCCTGCATTTATGTCATTTCTGGGGCTCTCCACAATTCAAAGGGTTTCAAACCGACTTCCTTCATTCAATCTACATCACCCGAACAGGTTGATAATTTTGTCAGCACAGCCTGAAGAATCCGGGGTATGGCGATGTGAGAGTGAACTCCGACCATCATTGAGGACGGCACGCTCCCATATGGAACTTTGGATAGGAGGTGAGACCAGTTTTGAATCAGTAATGCACCTGTATGTACCGATAGTTCACAAGGTGGCGCTCTGTATGTTAATTATGATCATGGATGCTTAATGACTTGTTTTTGAAAAACTATCCTAACAACTCTCGCTTCTTATAGAGCGCTACTGTATCACAGCCGAAGGGATTTATCAAAACGCTCATTATTTTTATGACAGGGATGTAGAGCTATGTTTTAATTATGAGGCCCATTTACATAGTACCTTGGTAAGGGTTACAAGATGATACGGTACAATCTGTAGCCATCCATGCCAGAAACATTGGGGCAAACCCCTTCTCGTAATGATAAGTGTACTAGCTAGGTTCTTTTACAGGCATTACGTAACACACAGGAGCTACAACTTAAGTCCCATCCAAAGGACAAAGCAAATAGGGCCTGAACCCATAATCTGACAACACCAGAGCTAGAGTCAGGTACTCTAGACTGCTTATCAGCCATGACACTCCAGAATAATGTGAGCGTGTCTAACCATTCAAACCGAGGACTTTAACAAAAGGGATCCGGGTGTTTGACAGAGCGAGGACGTCCTCGCTTCGTTTTCGTGTACAAACCCAATGGGGACGTCGCTAAAAAAAAACTATGTCCAAACAATGGGAGAACAAAGATAAGTCCTCGGTAAGCGGGATTTACAAACGTGTGTGGGTTTTTGTGTGTGTTTTTGCAGGATTGAACTTAATTGGTCCAAATTTGTAGAACTGCTTTAAGGCAAATAATATTTATTTCTTGTAGAGAGTATTCAAGCTACAAAGTGGAAGCTACATGTAGTCACAATTATTATGCATTCACTTTGGCCGGCCTTTTCAGTGAACGAAATAGTTTTGTGCTTAAAACAGCTAAATTGGGTTTTGTATATTAAAGGGGCTGTGTCATCATGATCAAAGCAGGCCTGTGGCTGTACATGTAGTTATGAATTCACTCAGTTACTGCATACGCGCTCTCTCCATATTAATATGGCGCACGTGTGCTGTAACTGATATATGAGAGTTCGTAATTCCATGTGCAGGCAAAGACTTGCCTTGATCATGACGACACAGCCCCTTAAAGTTGCTGCATACATGTACGTTTGATAATTGGAGCCTACTGATTGTGTTAATCCTATAAATGTAGGTACATACAATAAAACTAACCTGTGAAAATTTCACTTCAAAAGGTGGTCGCGTTTTTGAGATATTACCGAATAACCGGAGCGAATATTTCCACGCAGGAAGAATATTCCCCATAGGAATACACAGTCTGAGAAGCGTTTGTGACAGAAACGCTTCTCGGAATTCAAATTTTGGGGAATAAAAATATTTTTCCATAACCGTAGTACTTCAAAAATAAAAGTTTCTCAAAATTCATTATACTACCCAAAGCTGCTGTACTTCTTACCAAGTAAGTTTTTATTGCCATTAATTTTCAGAGTCATTACCAAACGTGTACCGTCTTTCTTTCTAGCCTATTTCACTCCACTGCAGGAGGAAAGCCTCTTCACCAATTCTCCATTTCACTCTATCCTGCGCTGTCTGTTGCCAAGCAATGCCACTATTTGTCTCCCTCTTTTTCTTGTACGGTTTCTTGGAGTCCAGTTGGTTGTTTTGCACGCCCACCTGTTGTCATACCTCCTTGCTAGGTGACCTGCCTACTCCACTTCTTTGATTTAATGGTCTTAATAATATCCTGCACTCTTGATTTCTTTCTTAGGTTCTCGTTCGTCACCCTGTCCTTCTTTGTTACTCCTATTATTATTCTTTCCATAGCCCTTTCTGTCACCCTTAGTTTTTTCTCAAGTCGTTTGGTGGTTGTCCATGTCTCGGCACCATACGATAGGACAGGTATGATGCACTGAATACCTGCCTTTTCAGGGATATAGGAAGGGTGTGGTCTCGAAAGATGTGGCTGAGTGTGCCAAACTTCACCCATCCTAACTGGATTCTTCTCTTTATTTCATCTCCTGTTTCGTTATTGAAGGTGATCTTCTTTCCCAGATAGATGTACCGTATTTTCCTGCGGATAAGACGCTCGGCGGACAAGACGCAGGACCCTAAAATGACCCCCAAAAAATTCAATCGTCAGCAGAAAAGACGCACCGCCGCACAAGACGCATGTTTAACAGCACACAGAAGAACACCAGGCGCCACCCGGTGTCGGTACATTGACACAAAGACGTCATTTTGTTGCCTTTTGGAGCGTTCACACTATTCGAAGCATGAATGAAACCGTAACCACATGGGCGTGTAGAGCCATGCAGAAAAGACCAACGTAAATTGATACCGACCTTCGTCCATCCATTCAGCCAACGCTGTGCATTGTTAATAATATGAAGTCCGGCCCAATCAGCGGCCAGAAACAATGGTCCACGCACTGTCTGAAGATATTGCAACACGAACCCAGGCCCTCCTAGCATGAACATCCGACGTCCCACAATGAGGATCCTTGCTGATAAAGACAGGTTACCAGTCTAAGTCCCTCCGAGCCAGTAGATGTTGCGCCCTCTACCGGTGACTAATACCAAAACTAGCGTCGCCTTTATATATACCTTACGCAAATAATCCCCACACCCGGGAAGACGTAACAAAATGTTTCATTATATATATTTGTTTAAGTTTTTGTAATGTGTTTCTTTTTGTATATAAAATTCTTTTCCATTATTTCAAACCTTTAATTTGTTAATCTCGTTCATAAGATTTTGTTTTAAAGTTCTTTTTATTTATTTCAAACTTATAATCTCGTTCATAAGATATTTGTTTAAAACATCTATCCTCTTCTTAAATAATGTTAGTTTTGTTTTCAAGGATCATTACCTTGTTTTCAAGGATCATTTTTTTATTTGATAAATGAAATAAACGAAACAGACACATGAACCATCTCTCAAATGAATATTTGAACGTTTAATCAAACAAACGAAAGTGCAATTCGTATAGGTAGGCCAACAAACATTGGTACTCAATTATCCCATCCTTAAATAGTACGTCAAGCCTAAAGCACACTTCGGAGATATTCTGTACAATAAAAACCCTCAAAGTTCACCACACAATAGAGGGTGGGTGAATGCCGTTTGTACAACAGCATTGACAGTAAATCTGATTGCAGCATTTTCGGAACGATTACGCGGCCACACAGAAATACGTTTGTACGACGCCGACGTCTGTTGGACCGAAAGCACCAACGCATTGCGGCATTGTTGGAATGAAAGCACGGTCATGGGGGATCAACACGTTGCGGCATTGTTGGAATGAAAGGACAGTCTGGGGGATTGCGGCATTGTTGAAACGAAAATACGGTCTCAGTGTCTGGACAGTTGAGCCTTGTTTGACCGCATTATTGAGTAAGGATTCTTCACACAAAGACCGTTGATTTGAACTGGACAAAATAAAGGTATTATTGTACGCAGTGATCATCCCCAAAAAAATCAATCGTCAGCAGACAAGACGCATCGAAAGATAAGACGCACCGATGTTTTGGGGGTCTAAAAAGTCAGATAAGACGCGTCTTATCCGCAGGAAAATACGGTAGTGGTCAACAATCTCCAAATCTTTTCCCTGAGCAGCTATTTTGAAGTTTTGAATATTGCTACTCATCATGACCTTTGTTTTCTTGATGTTCATGAGGCCCACCTTACTACTTTCATCAGCAAGCTCTTGAATCATTCCCTGGAGTTCCTCTGGGGTGTGACTGAAAATAAGGATATCATCAGCAAATCTCAGATGGGTGTGATGTTCTCCATCTGTCAAGATCCCTTTATCACTCCAGTCGATGTTCTTAAAAACTTCTTCCAGGGCTGCTGTGAAGAGCTTTGGTGACACTGGATCGCCTTGTCTGACACCCCTCATTATCGCTATCGAGTCAGTGATAGTATCATCCAGGTGAACTCTTGCAGTCGGCTCTTTGTATATAGCTTTGATGATTTGTATGTACTTCCCATCAATACCTTGCTTTTCCAAAGCTGTCAGCAGTGACTGGTGGTCTAAGTTGTCAAAGGCTTTTTCATAGTCTATGAAACCTACATGTAAGCAAAGGTTGAACTGGTATTCCTTTGACTTCTCAATCATTTGGCTTAGTGTTTGTAAGTGGTCAGAAGTTCGAAAACCTGATCTGAAGCCTGCCTGCTCTCTAGGTTGGTTATCGTCTAGCTGCTTCTCCATGCGAACCAGAATAACTCTGGTAAAAAGCTTGTACAGGTGAGGTAGTAAGCTGATACATGTAGGTCTGTAGTTTTTCATGTCTTTTTTGTCCCCTTTCTTGAATATGAGAATGACTTTGGACTCGTTCCACTGGGAGGGAATTTCTTCCTCTTGCAAGATTTTGTTGAATAGGGTTGTGATTGTTGTGATGGTTTCCTTGTCCCCTAGACCGAGGATATCTGATGTTACTTGATCCTCACCAGGGGCCTTTCCATTCTTCATTTTCCTCAAAGCGTGTGAGACCTCTTCTGGTAGAATAGGAGGTACTTCGTCTGATCTACTTGACCAGTCTTCCTCAGATCTCCAATCAGGCTGATAACTGGTATATAGTGTGCTGTAAAAATCCTTTACTATTTGACTTATCTTGTGTTGATTGCATGTTTCATGCACGACATGAGCTGTCTCCCTTCTTGCAATTTTCGGTTTAAGATCTTTGGGCCCTTGTGCTTTACCAGGACTTCCTGAATTATCTTAGACCTATGTTTTCTCTTAAGTTCTTGTCTTTTCTTTCGTATTGTCTTGTTTAGTTCTGTGTATTCTACTTGTTGCAGCGCTGAATCTTGTCTGTGTGGTTTGAGTGCTTTCCTCCTTTTGTTCATCTGCTGGATTTCGTCCATACCTGTGTTGTTTGCTCTGGTCTGTGCTGAGTCACTCTTCCCCAGTTTCTCTGCAGTATCCAGTATGGCCTGAACAACTTGGTTGTAAGTGTCACTAACAGCCTGATCTTCCACTTGATCAATTAATGGTGAGAATCTATTCTTCAGTTCTATGCTGAACTCTGTCTGATGTTCTGACAGCTTCTTTTAATAATTCTTCTTTTCCTAGATCTTTTTAACATCTTCAGTCGTTCAAGTTTCTTGTCTATCCTTATTTTTGCTCTCACTAACTGGTGGTCACTTCAAATGTCGACTTTTGCAACTGTTGCAACATCCATCAGGATATCCTTCCTGTCGCTTATTATATAGTCGATGAGGTTGTGTGTTCTTGCATTTGGGCTCTCCCATGTCCAGTATCTTTTTGCCGATTTCTTAAAAAGTGTGTTACCAATAAAGAGATTCTTGCTTGCTTCAACTTCCAGTAGTCTTTCTCCCCTCTCATTCCGTTCCATGGTTCCAAAAGGGCCCAGGCATTTCTCTTCCAAATCCTTCCTCAATCCCATCTTTGCATTGAAGTCGCCCATAATGATTGTGTAAGTTGTTTTTTCGTCTCCAAGTGCTTCGGTCTACTTCTTCATAGAAAGCTTCTATTTCTACATCTTCATGACATGTGGTTGGTGCATAGACTTGAATTATTTTCATTGTAGATTTCTTGTTGATGTGGAGCTTCAGCATTAATTGCTACTCTGTCTGAGTATCCTTTAAACTCCACGATATTGCGTTGAATGCTTTTGTTAATGAGAAAACCTACTCCATTTAGACTCCTTTTGGTTGCTGCTGAGGTGCATAAAATATGACCACAGTTTAGTTTGATTTCGTGTTCTGGCCTTCTGGTTTCTGCAAGGCCTAAAACGTGCCAGTTGATTTCTTTTATTTCCTCCAGTAGAAAATCTAGACGTGCGCAGTGTTCTTACATTATAGGTGCAAATGTGCAGTTCAGTGCGTGTGCTACGGCTGTGTCCAGATCCCTTATCAGAGCTGGGTCTTCCTCGCGGGTTTGGATCCAGATCGTCATGAGCTGGCATGCTGCCAGAGGAATCTTTAACATCCTTTTCCCTAACTCTGTGTGCAGAGTTGGTCCCATTTGGGTCTTGGGCATTGCAACCTCTTATCGGTCTCGTTTCTATCATTGGTAAAGGTAGAAGCCTACTCACACCGCGCTGGCAGGGCGTGTTGGTGGAGGCTATTTAACCATAGCTTGGTCCTGGTTGGCTCTCAATTTCTTATAGGCCTTTGTAGTCAACTTGGTGTAAATCTGACAGGGGTCCAGTTGCTCCCCTCCACTCCAGAGAATCAATACCCCTGTCTTCAACCAAGGGTAACAAGTGCTGGATGGGTCTGGTGCAGGCATCTAAACCTGGCTGACAGTGATGTTTAAATGCAGGCATGATGCCGAGCTTAAAGGTCCAGAGGGGACCGAAAGGGTGAAAAAATGAAACGGATACAATTATGTAGAAAAAGACAGAACACCAAGCCAGAACCCAAACCGCAGTATGGAGATACGCCTTTCCCGACACCAGGGGATCTGTGTAATGTACCCCTGATGACATCAGTGATGTTTCGACCTTTCCAGGGGTCAGGCGCCTCTAACCTTACCTAAGCTAACAAACCTGAATTCTAGATTGATCTTTCAAGGTGTTGAAAGGAAAGACAGCTGAGGGGGTAGAGGACGCTTAAACCCTCACTCTGGTATAGACCAGCCTCTCACCCTGTGCCTTTAAGTAAATCTTTACTTGCTGTTTGAAACTCAGTGTCAAGTAAACTTTCATCTTCTTTCCCTGCCACAGTTCCTCGTATTGTGAGCATTTCAAGGGATGTTGAGACAACCCTAACATCAACCATATTTCTCCATTGTAACGTATCAGCGGAGCCAGACGCAGTTGTGACATGGCAGAAGGTGAAGCCACAGCGCGCCCTCCCAGTTGGCCACACCGTGCATCCAATCTCGAAAGTACTCCGCTTTGTCGTGTCATCTGTAAGTGATGGCGGGGTGTACGAGTGCACTGCGACCAACCTATTGGGGAATGCAGTTGGCCATGTCGCAGTCAACGTTAAACGTGAGTTATCCATATGACCTCAGCGTTTCCATTTGACCTCAACCATCCATTGTAAAATGTTAGTGTTTTTTTAGTTCCCACTAGAAGTTCAAGATGTAGAAATCCGCGGCAGGTGATTCTTAAAAATTTCACATTTAAATATATTTAAAATAGACCCTTGCACAATTATGTATGATGTCACCAGTTTTACAGCGCCCTCATCGAGGTAAACAAGGAAAAAAAACATCATTTGTTGACAAGGCTTGCTCATGTCAATCAAATAACCTGATTTAAGATGTTAAAGCCAAACTTCAGAATGCTGTTTCGAAGATTAGTGGAGTACCAGTCGCAACAATGCAAAGTAAGTGACATCGTGGTTGGTTCCAGTTACCACAGTGTTTCGTCCTTTTGAAACCTTGGAAGAAATTTTGACTTTGGTCGTTGTGATTTTTTCTCTATGTAGACGCCCCGATTATCGATAGCGAATTGTCTGAGTCTCGCGTCACCAGTTGGATCAACCTACCGGTCAATTTGACATGTGCCTGGACGGCTTACCCGACCCCTAAGGTCAGCTGGGATCGAAATGGCATCTTGGTGGATCAGAGTCGAGTACAAACCATCACCAGAAAAGATATCAGTATATTACAGGTGACTCCGACTACAACAGACTTTGGTGTGTATCGCTGCGTTGTAGCCAACAGCATTGGACGAGCGGAGCATACCGTATCCCTCTCAGCGGCAGGTACAGTCTGTCCACAATAGCCCCCCTCACTCACATACCCAGAGCTGGTTGAGAGAGTTGCGACTCAAGATTGCAATCTCGTAACTTTTTACGGTCTGATTTCGGATGTTTTTTAGTTTTAAAAAAGAAGCTTGATAAAGAGTACAATGTTAAATTTGCTTGCCTGTTCAATTTCAATAGGTTTTGTTTCTAACAACATGAACAAAGTTTTTGTCACTATAATATATTTTTTGTTTTACTTCAAATTCAAATCCCGTTTTCCGTTTCAAGGGGCAGATTCCACGAATTCTGTCCATTTCCTGCGATCGCGGAAAATCATTGGCCCTAATAGAGGGACCAGTTTTCTTGGTGACGTGGTTGCTTGATGCCATTTTGGTCCTAATTCAGCACAACCTAATGGCCAGACTAGTCTGGCACCCCCTGTATTTGCCCTTGCGGTTTTGGGGACACAAAATGTCTTTTAATCGCAAGTTGTCGCATCTCTCTCAATAAACGGCTCTGCACTAACCGTGTACTATTACTCATACGCCATTTTAACTGCTGTGTTTAAATATGGCATGCCAAAGGGGAAAAAACTGATTATATACATTAAAAATATATATCTATAATTTGTATAATATATAGGATACAATATATTACGTACATTAATTATATAAAATATTTCAAAATTTAAAGTTCCAAAAAATATTGAAAAGCAACAAAACAAATTTTTGTAATTTATTTTTGAAGAAGATTTATTTTGAGGCTACGTTAACAAATAATTATGTTCATGACAATCGTAAATATTTACATAATAAAAATTATATTAGGGGCACAAATATAAATGTACACTCATCAATATTCATTCATGGAGAACTATTTATAGGATACGAAATGTTGTTATTCAGGGAAAAACATTATTAAGTCAGCGTTCCTTAGTTTGTGCAAACTGAAATAATGTGTTTTAAAAATATATAAAGTTTACAAATATTAAGTGTTGGTCAAATTACGGCACAAGTTGGCGCCCTTGTATTCGAGGAGGAAATAGAAAAGACGTGTGGTAAAAATATATAAAGTTTACTCAAAAATATGAAGTGTTGGCCAAACTACGGCACAAGATGGCGCTTTTGTATTCGAGGAGGGAAATGTGTGCGTGGGCTTGGGTGTACTGTGTGTGTGTGTTATTAGAGTGTTAGTTGGGTGTGGGCATGCCTAGGCACGCATTCAAACCAAGGACTTTAACAAAAGGGATCCGGGAAAAAGTCGCACCGAGGACGTCCTCGTTTCGTTTTCGTGTACAAAACCAATAGTGACGTCACTCAACAACCAAACTAACTACAAACCCCTTGACACTGATCCAACAGGCACATTCTCAAAGGAGATTCAACAAACACTGGACGAGATGCATGACTGTGACCACCTCTCCAAGAAAGCTCACAAGTTTCTCTCCCTGGTAGACTGTAGAACAGCAAGATTTTACCTCCTTCCCAAGGTACACAAACCAGACAACCCAGGGAGACCCATCATATCTGGCAATGGTTCCCCCACTGAGAATATATCTCTCTTTGTTGACAGTTTTCTAAAGCCGCTTATGTCACAGGTTCCATCATATATTCATGACACTCCAGATTTCCTTCGTAAAATCTCAGGTATTCAGAAGCAGGTCCCCAACACAGCTATCATCGGTACTTTTGATGTGTCCTCTTTGTACACCAACATCCCCCAAGATGAAGGGATTGCTGCCTGCTCCTCAGCCCTGTTTAAGAGTGGTCACGTGTCACCGCCCATTTCTGACATTGTATCCCTCATGCAACATGTTCTAACAAAAAACAACTTTTCGTTCTTGGGTAAGAATTTCCTACAGGTACATGGCACTGCAATGGGTGCACGTATGGCCCCTTCAATGGCCTGCCTTTTCATGAGTCAACTTGAACAGCGCATGTTGGCGTCGGCCCCTTGCCGTCCATGGGTCTGGTGGCGCTATATCGATGACATCTTTTTCATCTGGACTAGTGATGAAGAAAGCCTCATAGCATTCATTAACCACATTAATTCCTTCCACAGGACCATCAAATTCACGAATGAATACTCGACCAAGGACACCCACTTTCTGGATGTCAAGGTCATAAAGACAGATGATGGATTAACCACAGATCTCTTTGTTAAGCCCACAGATAAACATCAATACCTCCACTCAACCAGCTGTCACCCCAGACACTGCAAAACCAGCATAGCCTACAGTCAGGCCCTCAGACTCCGTCGAATCTGTTCTAATGATTCTGATTTTTTCCACCACTCACAGGAACTTAAGAAACACCTTGTTTCCAGGGGTCATAGCTCCCTAGCAGTTCATCGAGCGATCCAGAAAGTCAAGGCTCGTTCTAGGGAGTCTGTACTCTCCAAAGGACCCAGGCAACAACTGAGTTCCAAAGGGAAAGTTCCTTTTGTTGTTACTTTCCACCCCTCACTTCCTCCCATTCGTAAAATAACCAGTTCCAACCATCATATTCTTCACACATCAGATCGGCTTCAACGTGCTGTACAGGAAGAACCCATAGTTGCCTACCGACGCCCACCCAGTCTCAGGGATCTCATCGTCCGGGCAGAAGTTCCCCCCATTAATGATGATGTTAATTCTCCTTTGCCACAGGGTACTTTTAGGTGCGTTCCAACACATCCAAATGCATCGTTTGTAGACAACACATCAGGGAATCAGACTCCTTTACCAGCCATACTGGTGGTACCACCCACAAGACAAGGGGTCATGTCACCTGCACCACCACTAATCTAATCTATCTAATATCTTGCAGAGTCTGTGGTGTTCAATATATAGGTGAAACAAGAACTACACTCAAGAGGCGTTTCTATGGCCACAGATCCACAGTCAACACCCAAAAGCTGGATACACCTGTAGGACACCACTTCAACCTTCCTAACCACTCCATTTCTGACATGAATTTACAGGGCATTGAGGCACTAGGTAACTGCAGAGAGACTGTCCGTCTGAGTAGGGAAAAACTTTGGATAAGGCGCATAAAGACCACTCAGCCCCATGGTTTGAATATCCAAGAAGGAAATGACTAATAACCTTTTGTTTTTGCCTTTTCTCCTTTTCCCACACAGTTATCCACTTTATTAGTCTGCCCTTCATTGTATTAACCCTAAAGAACCCAAGTCCTACAATATCCTCATTGCCAAAGTGCAGGATTGCGAAGGATTTGGGCTATTAGGGATCTGCAACACAGGAGGATTTCGAAGGGTTTGGGCTAAAATGAGTTTTTGTTAGGGTAGGATTTTGCAGGACTTGGGCTATCGGGCTGTTTTTACATAGGAGGATTTTGAAGGTTTTAGGTATTATGCAGCTTAGCCAAAATAGGATTCTGAAGGTTTTGGGCTTTTAGGGGTGGAGATTGTAATAAAGCCGACATATTTTTTTGGTTTGATTATTGGCAACTAAAGTGTTTCTGTTTGCTTGGTCAGTGCTGTTGGATGTTTATTGTGGTTTATTGTACATGTACATGTATCACCACCACACACCATTGTAATGTTTGGAATGTTTGGAATTTAGGGCATTGTCCTAGCCATTGTCCTAGCCATTGTCCTAGCCATAATACAGCACGTTTGGAATGTTTGGAATTTAGGGCATTGTCCTAGCCATTGTCCTAGCCATTGTCCTAGCCATAATACAGCACGTTTGGAATGTTTGGAATTTAGGGCATTGTCCTAGCCATTGTCCTAGCCATTGTCCTAGCCATAATACAGCACGTTTGGAATGTTTGGAATTTAGGGCATTGTCCTAGCCATTGTCCTAGCCATTGTCCTAGCCATAATACAGCACAGGCACTTCCATTTCTTTGAGGGTAATGTTATGTAATATTCTAAATTGATTTCAATAACAATAAGTCGATTTCAATAACAATAAGCCAAATTAAGTCAGATATATAGGTCAATGGGTATCAACAATATGAAAGTTGAATTGCTTTTAATATCAATGAAGAATTATGTAATAACTAAGTGCTGATTTCCTATAAATATCAGTGTAGATTGCTACTCCTCCCCTACTTGTCTGTTTTCCCTCGTTTCTTCTCTGCTGTCTGTTTGGAGCGCTCATTGGACGTGCTGGTGTCTACTTCAGACAACCTTTTAGCAATCATGTCATCGAGAGAAGCAAGAGCATTGCAACAGTCTTTAACTCAAGAGGAGTCTTATGTTTTCACAAGATCTGCCATGGGGAAAGGAACACCAAGAAAAGGTGTGAGCAAAAAGAAAGGAAGGGGAAAAGAACCTCTACCAAAGGAGAAAGATGAAGGTTTTTTGCGGCGTCAGGCTGATGCCCAAAAGCAGGAGCTGAGAAGTGTGGTATACACGAGTGCCAAAGCTGCTGGTGTCCACTTTGGGAAAAAATACAGAGCAGTTGTCAGCTCCTCTGAGAGTGATGAGGAGTATATAGATCAGGCGGTAGAAGAAATGATGGCAGAAGACCAGTGTGCCGAGTCATCACGGCAGACTGACAGCAGTGTTGGCAGTGACTGGTTTGATGGAAGTCATGATGAGGATGACTTACATGTAGCTGAAGAAAGTGATGGTGAGCATGATGTTGGTGATGATCCTTGCCACGATGATTGGGGTGATGGAGATGGGGAAGATCCCGACGTCGCTGATTCAGATGATGAAGAAGACTACAAGGCCGATAAAGACGAAGAGGATGAACAGGATGACAGTGACATCCCCGAGCCAGCCCCGAAGACAAGAAAGAGACATCTGGCACCAAAGGAAAATATCAAAAGAAGAAGAAGAAGAAGAGTGGTAGAGCCGGAGTCAGACAACGACCCAGAGCCTCCCATCGCTCAAGCACGCAACTACCCCCCAGATGACCATGGCTGGACAAGATCTTTGCAGAATGTGATGGTGCGGTCGTTCATAGTGAAAAACCCGCTAGGTGCATCATTCACACGCTCGAGCTCAGCCATCAAATATTTTTTCCAGTTTTTTCCCCTGAGTTTGCTGCTGCTGATCGTTAAGTGGACCAACCTAAAGATGAGGGAAGCTGGGACAAAAACGACCAACCTAGCGGAGATTCGGGCATGGTTCGGAATACACATTCTGATGGGGCTGATAAAGCAGGCAAACTACAGAAACTACTGGTCGACCCACCCAGGACTCCGGAACAATCTCATCTCCTCAACCATGTCCAGGAACCGGTTCAACACAATAAACACCTATCTTGCTTGCAACGACCCCGACAAAGACCCTTCATACTATGATAAGGCACACCAATACAAATACAAGAAAAGGCACCCCCTCTACCCACTGGAGCCGATATGGGAGCGTGTGAGGCAGCAATGCCTCCACAAGTATAATGCAGCTCGAAATTTGACCATCGATGAAGCCATGATCAAGTACCGAGGGTTCAAGTCAGCAGTGAAGAAGTTCTTCATGCCTCTGAAACCGATCCGGGCTGGTTTCAAAATCTATGTTCTTGCCGAGTCCATAACTGGTGCCGTCCTCAACTTCATTGTCCATCCATGGAGTAACAAGCCGACAAAGATGACAGCAATAGCCATGAAAGTTGCAAAGCACCATCTTGGGCGCTACCACAATATTTATACAGATAGGCTGTATACATCAGTGCCACTCGCTGAACTGCTCTTAACAAAAAAAACCTACCTCACCGGCGCAGTGAAGAGCAACAGTAGAGGACTTCCTAAAGATCTAACCAACTCCAACAAAAATCCAAACAAACAGCGCATGAAAAACATGACCAAAGTTCCTCGTGGCACTTTCTATAGCCGGCAGAATGGCCAGATGGTGGTAACAGCGTGGAAGGACAGCCGGGTCATGCTGACACTGTCTACATCACATCAAGGCTGGCGTGACCCGGATGTCCACACCCTCAACCGCAAGATACCAGATGACATCACTGCCCGAAGAGTAACCAAGACAATTGCTGCCCCCCCTCAGGTATGTATTTTCCTTGTAATTTTTTTTTATCAGATGCTATCTTTACATTGAATTGTGTGCTGTATTTATATTGGAAGTTTTTAAAAAATTTCCTTTTTTTTCATCCTCAGGTGTGTGACTACACCAAGTACATGGGCGGAGTAGACAGAAGCGACCAACTCCGTGCCTATCACACGTGTTCAAGAAAGTCTCAGTATTGGTGGAAAAAAATCCTCTACTTTCTACTGGATATTGCAAGGGTCAATGCCTATATTGCCTACAAGCAGCATCACCACATTGATACTCAGTCAACTGAGGACAGTGATGTCAGTGATGTGCCAGCACCATCAAAGCCCCTCACACACAGCCAATTCGTCCTGTCTTTGGCCATGGACTTTATTGATGGCTATGCCGACGGCTCAAGCCACCGTCAGAGCAAGGCATCTTTACCCGTCGCTCATCACAATATAGGTGGCCACATCTCGTCAAAGATGCCAGGGCTCTACCCCAAAAGATGTAGATGGTGCATCAGTCACAACGGGGTCACTGCATCAGGACGAATAAAGACAACTAGATTCGGATGCAAGCAGTGCATGCTTAACCTATGTCCTGGAACTTGCTTCATCAAATTCCATGAGCATGCCAGCAAGGCCATGACTGACTCATCATCAGCAGCAGACACCAGCACGTCCAATGAGCGCTCCAAACAGACATCAGAGAAGAAACGAGGGAAAACAGACAAGAAAGAGAAGAAGAAGAAGAACAGTCAGAAAGAGAAAAAACAGAGGATGGAAAAAGAGAAGGAGTGAGAGACGAAGAACAGATAGAAGGCCAAGAGCAAGAAGTAGGAGGAAGAAGGGTTAAAAAGAACCCCCCAAAATAAAATAAAAACCAAAAAATAAAACATAAAACACAGAAAAGGCAATGATGACATCAGGATATTTTGCAATCCGAGTGGGCGAACTGGTGGTACGAACTCCACTATAAAAATATCTGTTGACTGAGCCCCCCAAAAAAAGAAGAAGAAACAAAAACACATAATTGATCAAATATCATACACCAAGGGCCCCAGCATAGCACCTAAAGTAAATCACAAAGTTGACACCCTAACTTCTGTCTCAAAAGGATTTTGAAGGATTTGGGCTAATATGTATACTTACAATAAGTTGAAGGATATCGAAGGATTTGGGCACTTTAGGTTTATGACAACTTTAATCTGAAGGATATCGAAGGATTTGGGCAGTATGTCTACCCAAGGGCCTAGTCTGTTAGGGTTAACTAATTATCTACCTCTCTTCTAACCTTCCATTTTGTCCTTTGTGTTCCCAACTTCTTGTGGTCAAGCTATCCCCTTCCCTTCATACCCCCCCCCCCCCCTTTGTCTTCATAATCCCTGCTTACCCCCTGCCTTCTCTGAATGCTTTCTGCTTTTCTCCCTCCACTCTCTCTATTCATGTATTTCCACTTGACTACTCTTGCAACTCTTGTCTGCTTGTATGTGTGTTGTGTGTTGTCATTTAGCCTTCGAGAAAGACTCTGCTAGGGTCAGACTCTGCTAGGGTCGAAACGTCAGGCCACTAACTTATTTTTTGCACTAAAAAAAACTGTCCAAACAATGGGAGAACAAAGAAAAGTCCTCGGTTGACACCATAAACAAACCTGGCCAGAGAGAGCACTCTAATAACACACACACAGCACACAAACACACAAGCATCTGCTGAATTTTATGTTCGGCGGGTTCGGAAGAGCGCCACCTTGTGCGGTAATTTGGCCAACACTTTATATTTGTAAACTTTATATATTTTAACACACATTGTATTTTTTAGTTTCATGCCAATTTCTTTTTCATCCTCGAATACAAGAGCGCCATCTTGGGCCGTAATTTAGCCAACACTTTATATAATTTGTAAACTTTTTATATTTTTATGAAACATTTTACATTTCAGTTTGCACAAAATAAGGAAAACCGACATGATTTTATTTCCTCATTGAATGCAAATATCTTTAAAATAGTTTTCCGTTAATAAATATTATATATATGAACTATAAAGGTTATTTTGATGAATGATAAAACATTATGCCTTAAACTTTAAAGGCACTGAACACGTTTTGTAATTGTCAAAGACCAGTATTCTAACTTGGTGTATCGCAACATATGCATAAAATAACAAGCCTGTGAAAATTTGGGCTGAATTGGTTATTGAAGTTGCAAGAAAATGATGAAAGAAAAAACACCCTTGTTGTACAAATTAGTGTGCTTTCAGATAGGAATAAAAGGCTTCTGGCCAGAAGTCTTTTATTATTTTAGTGAGAAATTACCTCTTTCTCAAAAACTACGTTACTTCAGAGGGAGTCGTTTCTCACAATGTTTTATACTATCAACAGCTCTTCGTTGCTGGTTACCAAGTAAGTTTTTATGCTAATATATATTTTGAGTAATTACCAAACGTGTACAGTGCCTTTAAGGGTTCACATCGCCTTCGGATCAAGTTTTACAAAAAATCATAAAAAGGAATAACTTGTTAAAAGGACACATTTCCCTCTGATTGGTTGCTTTGGGTTGTAAAAGCGTTTGTTATGAAATCAATATGGTTTGAAAGATGTTATAAAAGTAGAAAGTATAATGACTCACACAAATAACTCTCAAAATTGTGTGGTTTTTCTTTTATTTCGTGAACTAACAGTCCTTAATTTTATGGAGTCCAAAAGTTAGTTTTACAAAATATTATACTTTTATGATTTCTAATCAAGGGGGGCAATTCAGATGAAATAACTTGCAGGATGCTTACTAGTAGTTACTACCATTACCATAAATTTCTAACAAGGAGCCTTTTCGGAAAGAAATTACACAAACTTTTTCGGGGTCATCCCCAAAGTTTGACCCTATCTTCTTAATTAAGACATAGTTTCATACAACTAATTCGCCACTGCCTGGCAAGCTGTTTGCAGGAGAGCGAAAATACTTGTACATGTATTACCCTTGATGAAATTGGAGACGAAAACTGCACTTCAAGCAAAAGAAACAATTAGTTGACTTTTTAAACAGTCATTAAAGTCACCTGATGTAGAAGATTGCGTGCAACTAGTTGCTTATGAATTGCCTCGTGAGACTCGGCCCTACTTTAAAACACATCTTGGGCATCTTGTATATAAATACATCATACTAAATATCACGTACTCACGTTCCTCATGATGACGTACTTCCGGTTTTGGAAATTAGCCAGGCTTAAGGGATTTCCTATGAAGCAAAGCACGTTGACTCAATTACTGTGTTATATTTTAATGACAACGACAGCAGCAGTAACAACAAAGTTAAATGACGACTGCAATTGCGTAGTGACATAAAACAAAGTTGCTTGGCGGCGGAGACCAGGGTTGCGTTTTTGGGGCTGTAACCATGCAATAACTGTTTTGGATGGCCAGTGATTAACCAATGGCCAGTTCAACTGAAACCCTTATTTGGTTACGACCGCGAAAAAACGCACCCCATAGACGACAGCACAAACTGCTATAAAAACAGAATAAAAGAAAAACAATCATACTGTTGACTTTAACAAATCAGGATCTCATTGGGAAAAACCATTAGGCAAGATTGACCCATCCTGAGGTCAATGTGATCCATAGCCGGGTCAACTTGACCCGGAAGCCAGGCCCGATCGATACACAGTACTACCTCGGTTTCTTTTTGAGTGTGACCCAGAAAATGGGTTGCACTTGAGACTTGAATTTGAATCAATTCTGGCAAGTTTTAGACTTCCAAATGAAAACAGTAAACATGTTTTGTTAACTGAAATATTCTTTTCTATTTTTCACTAAATACTGGTGGGTCTATTCTGTAGTTACTCCAGGAGCTCCGATGAACGTCCGCGCCGGCTCTTCATCCCACGATACCGTGATCTTACTCATCGACTCCCCAACAGAGACGGGCGGTCTGGCACTCACGTACTTTCGCGTGAAGTACCGTAACATAGGTGTGTTGCGCTGGGAAGTCATTGATTTTCCAATCGGTAAGATTAACAATCATGAAATGGGAGGTTTTGAGGTTGAGTTCAAAGATGTCATCAAGGTTGACAAATCTAAGTCGTTATCTTCAATAACAAATTTTTTACCCAAACACATTTGTTGTTTGCCTCAAGCGAGTATGTGTCCTCTATAACAGGCATGATATTCTTTCTACTTGAGTCTGATTTCCGATTTTTAGGCCCTCAGAAAAATCAGCAAAAATGTTATTAAATAGCCTGAATAGTCCTTAAAAACCTATACCATTTGTACACATTGGTCAGCCCAGTTATCCTTAATGAAACAATAACTACTTTTTTCCGAGGGCCAAGTATCATGCCTATCTATTAGTTCTGGTAGAGTGACAGTTCTCATGAGGATTGGTGCAGGTATAAACTTTATCATCCGTGAACTCTCTCTCTCAGAATGAAACTTATCCAGCAAACAACATACCCAAATATATTACACAAAGTTAAGAACCTGTATTCATACTTGTGTTTAACATGAAGCATCCTCAGGGACTTTCCCCAAATCTTTATGGAGGGTTACGATTATTGCAGCTAGAAAAACCCTTCATCTGTGTTGTTCACAACTAAGAAATATTTTTGATAAACAAATGTCAAAACGCACAGACAAAAGTTCATTGCTAAATATTTTTTGTTCCTCTATTAAATTTTATTAAGAATATGGGAAATTTGATGCGCTATTTAGCTCAACATTCTTCATTCATTTTTTCGTAAGGCAGTTTAGGTGATGGGATTGTTCCTTGAAAAATACATGCATGGAATTTGGCACACATTCAAAGTATCATGAGAAAGTAATTTGGCTACGGGGTCATAACAGATTTGTGACGAAAACTTTGAAAACCTTTGAAAAATTGTATAACAAGTATTGGCAGCCATTTTGGAAATGTTGAAAATTGCTTGTTACTCTACGTAGATATTTTTTCAAAAGACAAATCTACAATGGCCCTTTAGCCAAATATCTTTCCTAATTTATAAACTCCTGATTGTTTGCAAAATGCCATGCTATCAGACAAGGCATAATTTCTCCAAGCATTTCCCCTTTCTGCCGTACTATTTGTCAATGTCTACAAGATCAAAAAGGGGTATCATTTAAAAAGTCTTGTAATCGACCAAATCCTTTTCGTTACATGATTTCTTTATCAATTAACAAACCACAAGAGAAACTGACTGGGTAAATTTAAATGATTTTGGGTTGGACAAAGACAAATTTACTAGAGTGGGATTTGAACCAACAACCTCTGAAAACGTGCCGGCGCTCTACCAACTGAGCTATCTAGCCCTATGTTGGCGCTCACCCTATTTTGTCAATATCTTTTTATTTTTTCAATGTTCAGGTAAAAACACCATCATTGTTGGTCTGAGGCCCAACATGGAATACCTTTTCAAAGTTGCAGCTGGTAACCCGGTTGGATTTGGCAATTACTCAGAAGTCGTCAGGATACCGACCGTCTCACAGTGTGAGTATGTTCTGTCCTTAATCTAGAATCTTCCCAACTACAGAGCTAGATGGGACCGGTCCCAACTTCAGTGTAAGTTATGGTGTTATGCAAAAGGAACAATTTTTTGAGCCAACATGCATTTTTCTAGCAGTATCTTACCCCCGCCATTCCCCAAGACAATTACGTGTAAACTGACGGGTGCATGGGGAATTTTTTTCATTGAGATTGCCTGGAAGTGGTTACCTGTAAATTACCCCGTGTCACACTCCTTACAGTTGGAACTGCCCAACTATAGCAGGGATTGCCTAAGTGTAATCAGTCAGTAAGCCTCTATAGTAATTCCTGATCCTCATAAGGTTGTCTTGGTTTATAGGATGTTCTGACTCGTACGTGATATTCGGTAATTATCATGGAAAACCTCAAGGAAAAATTATTTGAATCCATTAATAAATTACTCCATGCCCTTCACCTGTGCCACCTGCCGGCAGACTAATGTTGCGACATCCTATTCCTGGTCCAATCACAGCTCTATCAATCATGTATTAAGCATTTCTTCCTTTTATACTGTTGTATTCGTATAGATTCCCCATCACGAGACCCAACCACTGACCCTTCTATCAACGGCACCCGACAGGACGGCGTATGGCCACGGCACAACGACAGCTGGTGGGACTCCACCAATCCGACCGATGACGATGAGCCGGGCCTTGGTTCCTTTGGACCCTCTCCATTTGCCATTGTCATCGGGGTGGTAGTTGCAGTGTTCCTTACTGGGGTGATACTGTTCATTATGTTGGCTTTGTACTGTGTTAAATGGCACAAGAAACGACCGACAGAGGTACGCTTAAAATTCGTATAACTCCTTACTCTTTTGCTCTTCAAGATGCCGATTCCGACCGTACATTTGTACTTATAATTATGAACAAAAATATTTATCTCCATTACCCAAGTATGGTTATGTTTTAAATAAAAATGAGCGAAAAAAAAGGTGGTAGAATTTGATATCTCATTTTCCCCGTAGGTCATAATCCCACAAAAATATTTGCCTGTGTCTGTCTTGACAAAATAGCACATGTTTTTGTTATTGTATGATACTTGGTGTTGGTTTGCTAAAATTAATGTGTCCAATATTGGACTCTTGGAACACTAGGTGGCGGCAGACATCGAGGTATCATTTTGTATTTATGGTATGCGCCATGAGCGTCATGCCTGACGGACCTGGGCGCTCTATAAGAAACCACCATTGTAATTTGTATTTATTATTCTAAGCTTGCATCCAATGAAACCATTGGGTTTGTTAGACCAGTGCCTGTCTTCATCCTTTATGGATAAAGACAGAGGACCAGTTTATAGGTGATTATTAAACAATGTTAGCACGTAGTTGAACAAAGACCTGGCGGCTATCGGCTGCGGCTGTTTCTAAGGGTGTTGTTATAGGATGTCTCATACTTCAATGCATGATGACATGGCGAACCAGCCATGGCCATATCGGCCAATTTGGACACGGTCTAAGGGTAATACACAAGAATGACTTGCAACATTTAATATAATAATAGCTAGTTCTTATATAGCGCATTTTACAATAACGTATCAACACGCTTTACATTAGTGCCCTGGTCATTGGGCCAATAACATTCCTTTAACATCTTTATGCATTATCAACAGGAACAAAGATTGTGCAGGAATCGCCCAAACTCATACATCTTTAGCGATACTGCGCTGTTTCAGTTCAGACAAGACAGTGTGGTAAGATTTACAGGAAAGTTATCGTGCCAAGGTTAGGTTTAAAAATTGATCATATAGTATTCCCTAGTTATGGGTTTTTAGGATTTGAAACCTGGTGGGTTTTTGAACTTGAACTTTATTTATAAGTGGGTGACATTTTTGTCTCTGGCTAAATGTAGAAGCCACATACTCCTGTGACAGTAAGGCAAGTTTTAATGAGTAACATTGATAAACAGGCATGAACTTTTTCAAGGTTTTTCGTGATTTCATGATTTTCTTCAAATCTCCTTGAGCCTTTCAATGAAATAGTTCACATAATAATAATAATATAATAATAAACTGTATTTCTATAGGGCACATCTCCTATGCTCATGGCGCTTTACAAATAAACCAATAGGCCAAAATTAAAAATTAAATGAACAAGCAATTTACAATACTACACTTACAAAAAATACAATTAGTACTAGAAAAAAGGAAAAAGATAAACAAATGACAATGGACAAAAGAGAAAATAGTATTATTGTTTTTAATAGAAAAAATAACATTATGTCAAAACCTGTTGTTTTGTATTTCTGTTGATGCACAGTGTGCAAACTTCCTGAATAGATGGATTGCAATACGCGCCATTGACCGCCATCTTTGATGTAAAACAATGGAAAAGTGCACGCGTGTACGCGCTACGCACGACTCTCAGCCAATGATAGCTCTTCACGCGTGCACAATTCATCAAAGATGGTGGCCAATGACGTCTATTGCAATCCATCTATTGTAACATCTGAGAGGTTCCGGGTCTAGAATAAGGGGGGTCCCAAGCCAGCAAGCCCTTTCAGGAATGCTCACATTCATCAAATCTCATCCCTGTATATAAACCACAAAGTATACCTCATAAATTGTAGTCTTGTAAACTATAGACTGTGTACAACATTGGTAATTGCCAAAGACCTGTATTCACACTTGATGTGACCCAACATATACATGAATTAACAATCCTGTGAAAGTTTAAGCTCAATCGGTCTTCGGAGTCATGAGAAAACAGTGTAAAAACCCATTATATGTTTTTACTTTTTTCAAACACGATAAAGATTATTCTTTTACTCATTTCCTAAAAACTATGGCATTTTAAGCAAAATTATTTCAAGGGAAGTTTTCCACCATGGCAATCTTTATACCATGTAAGTTATGTGCAAATCTGTGAACATTTATATTTTCAATCTTAAGAGAGGTTTGGTGTTACCGCAAACCTCTCTCAGTTATACTCCCACCATGCAAAGCTTCAAATCCTACTGATTTCAAGGGCAGTAAACTATACCGTGACTGTAGGCCTTTATCATTATTGGCTTATGTGCAGCTTGTATGGTGCAACTTCTATTAGTGCAACTTGTATGGTTTTCATAAAACTGGTTTTGCATATTTTGGAGCTCCTGATAAATTGAATGTATTGATCAAGAGTGGTCTCCAAAGTAATTGTTTGGCGAAAAGAAACATTCAGTTTCTAAGAAAAACATTTCCTTGTGGATTTTGATATATTTATTAAGGGATGGTGCATCATTGGTTGTTGGAAGCGTACATTCATTCAAATCCTCTAGTTTTCCAAGAACAAAACGAGATGGTATAATAATCGTTGGTTTTGGATGAGTAAGTTTGTTCCAATTCTCTAGTTATGAAGAAACATAAAGGGATGGTACATACTCTTCCAAACCAATGTCATTGGTTTGGAAGAGTACATTTATTCCAATCCCCGTATAGTTTTCAAGAAACATATTGTGACAGCTCATTTACATATTTCTCCTGCGCAGCGCCCTCGCTTGACCCTAAGGTAAAGCTCACACTTATTCTTTGTCTTGAGTGAGTCATTCCACCACTAGCACTGGTACTGTTAACACCACACACAGTGTCCTGCTTCCTTCTACACATGTTCTTAGTTAATGTCTCAAGATTTTGTGGATGACTCGACTGGGGTAAGAATTCATTTATATTGTTTAATAATTGTTCTTATTGTTAAAGTTCCTAAGTTTCTTTTTATTGAGACTTTGTGAACACTTTTTGATTAATTCCGAAGTTAGCTTGAGTATTCTTAAACTTTACTCTGATTACTGAATTTAAAGTGGATTCATTCATTGATGGTCTTTAGGAAGCCCGGATTCACTGTGTTGTATCTATTATTGCATATTTAGGAAAGATCATCCTTTTGATGACTTTCTGTGTTTAGAGATATAATCTATTTCCATGGATTTGAAGGATTTAGATTTCCCTTACTTTGATTACATGTACATGTATAAACCACTTTATTTCTTGTTCACATTTAGTTAACTTCTTGAGTACACAAAGTTCAAGAATAGATTTCCTTATTTTACAATACATATATTCCTCATCTATTTTCCACTTGTGTATGTACATATTCTTAGATTTATACTTTGAGTGTATAAATTCATAGTTCCTTTGTCCTGTGTAGATGCCCATAGTGCAGTGTAGTGATACCCTAATCCCCTAAGTTGCTGCATATATAATGAGGTGCACACAGTTTCTTGGAAGGCACCATACCTTAGTACAGGGAGGCAGAGTGTTTATTACACCCTGCAGAGAATTCTTTTGTCCAGTGTTTATTGGAGCGTGTGACCTAAGATATACCAGTAATGTCTTATTAGACTGGCACACTAGTCCTTAAGTTTATGTGATGCAGCATATATACTCATATTTCTCTTTTAATACTTAATTAAATATGCCATCTGCATACTTGTTTATCATTTATTTAGTTATGTTATTTCTTTATAATCCTGTTCTTATGATATTAATTCATTTTTCCTAAGTTAGTTTCTTTATGGATCCTTAGGTTATAATGATGAGCAGACTGATTTAAGTCTATGGTTTGCTGAGTCCACAGTCATATATTTAGAGATGCATTGCACATTTGCTTTAGTTATTTTCTATTTTGTCTTTGCAAGTTAAAGTATTTACATGCCTTGTATTAATTCATTTTTGGAATTTAACTTGACTTTATAGTTAGAGGCAAATTGTGTTATCAAGTTCGATTTATCTCTTTTGATTGCATTGGATTTTCTGAGGATTATCATTGTTCTTTTTATTATTTACTTTGCTGGATTGGTATTTCCTAAAGCATTGTATTTATATGGAAATTCTATTTTGTATCTTTTCAGGGCTTGTTTTGGTTTTGCTAATTACCTAAAAGATGCAGCTCACCATTAAATGAACCAGACACAGTAATGTACACCATCCTTGTCGTGTCACATTTTCTCAGTGTCACATTTGGCGTCGTAGACAGGATGGTGTATTATTATACTGCATCTACCCCCAGTCGAGGATGAGGCGAAACTAACGGCAGACAATTGACCCCGAGACGAGCTGCTACATCTATCAAGAATGGAGGGAATGGAGCAACTGCGGGCCGAGCTTGAGGCGATGAAGGTAGCACTTCAGGCAGAGAAGGAGGAGCGCGAGAAGGCCACAGCTGGCGTCAGCTCTACTACCCCACCAGCGAAGCAGATATACGTAGCAGCAGGGAGACGGCTGGAACGCTTCATGGGAAAGCCGGAGAAACTGAGTGATCCATTTGTCCAAGAGTGGGTCAGTGACGTCAAAGGTCAGTTGGCTGCTCGACAGATCGGAGTGGAGGACGGTGCTGCGTTTATCATCGACCATCTTGCCGGCAGAGCTAGGCAAGAAATTCTTGGCAGAGGTGATGCTGTGAAGGGTCCAGACGACATCTTCCGTGTACTGCTGAAAGTCTTTGGTGATGGTGAGACGCTCCCCCAGATCCAGCAGAAGTTTTTCTCCTTCCACCAAGGCCAAGGAGAAGATCTACTGAGTTTCTCCCTCGAGCTCATGGAATTATTTAATTCCATGGCTCGCCTGGATGTCTCCTTCAATGCTACGAGAGATAAAACGCTGAAGGGAAGGCTAGCCGAGGCAGTTAATGATGAGGGTCTACGGAGAGAACTGCGTCGCATGAATATTGATTCACCAGAGCTGAGTTTCTTCGATGCTAGAGACCGTGCCATCGAGTGGCTTGGCACCAGCCGTGTCAAAACCCAGAAGGCAGTAGCAGTACACGAGGTCAAGGCTGAAGACGGGGCACATGGCATGAAGGCACTTCTTGAAAGGCAGGGCGAACAACTGCAGCGGCAACAACAGCAGATTGAGGCACTCTTACAGGCCATGCAGCGACCTGCTCGCCGTTGGAGTCAGGATCCTAGACGTTGCTACAATTGCCAGTCCACGGGTCATCTCAAGCGAGACTGTCCCCATGCCTCGTCATCCCCGTCGTCAGGAGGAACGAGTCAGGGTACCAGGGATCTCCAGCAGTTTGTCCCCCAGCAGTCCATGGCACAGCACTTTGTCCCCCAGCAGTCCATGGCACAGCACTTTGTCCCCAATCAGTCCCCAGCACAGCAGTTTGTCCCCAAGAAGCCTGGCCCTCAGTTAAACTAGAACGGCCTGTCATTGAGAGCCACACGGCAGGCCCACAAGAATCAACTAATAGCGGCTCAATCTACAGAAAAGCGGTAGGGCAGTGTCCAGAATCTGTCGTCCAGCTTGGTGCATCAAGGGTGCGTTGTCTACTTGACACAGGAGCGCAAGTTTCAACGATTACTGAATCTTCCTTCAGAGAACACTTTCCTGAGACAGAATTAGTAGATGTGACTGCGTTCATCAGCATCTCCGGTGCTCAAGGTCTGGCCATTCCCTACCTCGGCTATGTTGAATTGCCACTAACAGTGCTGGGCCACTCTTTCATCAACATGGGTTTTCTGGTGGTCAAGGACCCTACAGGCACATCGATTGCAGAGAGGAAGAAGACAGTACCAGGAGTGATTGGGTCAAACATCTTCAGGGACATCCGAGAGAAGTTACGGCAAGATGCGAGCGGCCAAAACTACCTGGAGGTGTTGAACAGACGAAGTGACGCACCTGAATGGGCTCATGTACTCGCTCTCTACGAGGAAGTGCGAAGTTGCACTGTACAACAGCCAGATTTTGCAGGTAAAGTCCGAACAGTGGGGTCCAAGCCCATCCTAGTCCCCGCCAACTCTCTCCTTCTGATGGAATGTTCAGTGAAACCTGCTGCAACTGATGTGACTTACGAGGCCATAATAGAACAGCTGGATGTAGATGTGACCCACATACCAAATGGGTTAGCTGTAGCTCCTACACTAGTCTCCGTCGACAGCAGTGGTAGAATACCGGTTCAAGTTGCTAATTTCACGAATGATGACCTCTATTTACCCCCGAGAACCCCAGTAGCCACAGTGAGCAGTGCGGTCGCTGAACACCACAGCAGAGCTTTTGAAGCAACTTTGCAGGAAATGCAGGCAGGTGAAGTAAAAAACGACTGCGCTGATGAAGCCAGGAGCCTGATGTCACGGATGAAAGTCGGTACTGGGATAAGTGACGATCAGCAACATCAACTCCACCGACTAATTTCTAGCCATGCCAGCACATTTAGCAGAGATGAAGACGACATCGGACTCTGTGACAAAATATCTCATGCTATCAACACTACTGACGATGTTCCAGTTCGAGTACCTCACCGGCGCATACCACCTCACCAATGGGCTGAAGTTCGAGAACACCTGCAGAAATCTCTCGAAATGGGCGTGATCAGGGAGTCCTCCAGTCCGTATGCCTCACCGATCGTACTCGTGAGGAAGCGAGATGGAAAGCTGAGACTTTGTGTTGATTACAGGGCCCTGAATGCCAAGACTCACAGAGATGCCTATCCACTTCCCCGCATTGACGAAGCCCTCGATGCACTTGGTGGAGCGAAGTTCTTTTGCAGCCTGGATCTCGCCCATGGGTTCCATCAAATTCCCGTTGCTGCAAAAGATGTTGAGAAGACAGCCTTCCGAGTAGGAACTGGAGGTCTGTACGAGTTCACCCGTATGCCCTTCGGCCTCTGCAATGCGCCAGCCACATTCATGCGCTTGATGGACAAAGCATTCGGTGACAAAAACTTCCAGTCTCTCATCGTCTACTTAGATGACATCTTAGTCTTTGGTCGTACCTTCGAGGAGACGCTTGAACGACTACGGTTAGTGCTGGACCGCCTCACTGAATTTGGCTTGAAGGTTAAACCAGAGAAGTGCAACCTGTTCACGGAACAACTGAAGTACTTGGGCCATTCCATATCTGATGGCGGGATATCTCCAGATCCTGAGAAGATAAGCGCGGTGAGAGAATGGAAGAAGCCAGCCACAGAACGTGAACTCCGCGGGTTTCTTGGTCTAGCTGGGTACTACCGCCGTTTTGTACCAGGGTTTGCTAAAGTCGCGGCTCCACTCCATGCACTCTTAGGAGGTACAGGGAAGAAGAAGAAGCACAGAAAGGTCAGTTCCATCAAACCCACATCAGATGCATGGGATGAGTCTTGTGACAAGTCGTTCACTGACTTGAAACAACTTCTGACGACTGCTCCTCTCCTAGGCTACCCCGATTTCTCTCGTCAATTCATCCTGGAGGTTGATGCTAGCTACCAAGGTCTGGGCGCAGTTTTGTCCCAAC
Organism: Leptasterias polaris; assembly: GCA_037783415.1. Taxonomy (NCBI): domain Eukaryota; kingdom Metazoa; phylum Echinodermata; class Asteroidea; order Forcipulatida; family Asteriidae; genus Leptasterias; species Leptasterias polaris. The sequence goes on from JAZGTN010000009.1 coordinate 12,460,429, forward strand.
AACAAGAGCAAGGTTTGGTAGTCCTGGGTTACGCCAGTAGAGGCTTGAGAGTGAATGAAAGGAACATGCAGAACTACAGCAGCATGAAGTTGGAACTGTTGGCATTGCGTTGGGCGATCACTGTGAAGTACAGGGACATCCTTCTCGGTGCAAACTTTGTCGTTTACACTGATAATAACCCCCTCAGCTATCTGCAGACGAACACGAAGTTGGGAGCGACAGAGACCAGATGGGCTGGAGAGTTGGAACAGTTCCAGTTCACAATCAAATATAGGTCAGGAAGGAGTAACCGTAATGCCGATGCCCTCAGCAGGAAGACCACTCACAGTGAAGACCTGCAAACTGCCCACTCTGAAGAGATGTCCACTGAAGAGACCATTTCTTCATCTTATGCTTCCACTCCCATCCCCTCCACAGTTGTTTTGCAAGTTCGAGACACCCTGGTTGAAGCTGGACTAAATGAACTCCGCATCAGACCAGATGTGACAGCACCTGCTGCGATGTCAACCCTTCCCTCCATCTCTACTGAAGACATGGCTACACTCCAACAGAATGACAAACACCTAGGCAGATTGTGGACTTACTGGGAGAGTGGACGACAACCACACATCAGTGAGCTCATGAAGGAGGACAAGCCAACGCGGAAGTTGCTGAAGTTCTGGAACCACCTGGAGGCGAGAGACAACATTCTCTACAAGAAAAGAAAAGAAGCGAGTGGCGAGATCAGTCAACTTCTACTTCCTCAAGTTCTACGAGAGCAGTTGTTAACCGCAGTCCATGATCAGGTTGGACATCAAGGAGTAGAAAGGACCCTTGCACTCGCCCGTAACAGATGTTTCTGGCCAGGGATGATACACGACATCGAAGAGTACTGCCGGAATTGTCAAAGGTGTATGTTAGCCAAAGCTGGGAAGAAGCTCCATCCTACCATGGGTTCCTTAATCGCCAAAAGACCCCTCGAAGTTCTCGCCATGGACTTCACCGTCCTGGAGCCTGGCACAAACAATGTGGAAAACGTGCTGGTTCTCACCGATGTCTTTACAAAGTTTACACAAGCCATACCATGTAAGGACCAAAAGGCAAGAACGGTGGCTCGATGCTTGGTGAGAGACTGGTTCGTCCGTTTTGGTGTGCCTCGCAGACTTCACAGCGACCAAGGCAGGAACTTCGAAAGCAAAGTCATCCGGGAACTCTGTGAGATGTACGGTGTCACCAAGAGCCGAACGACGCCTTACCACCCCGAAGGGAATGGGCAGTGCGAGCGTTTTAATCGTACCATGCACGATCGCTTACGCACGCTGCCCCCGGACCAGAAGCGCAGATGGCCAGAACATCTCCCAGAGCTGATCTACGCATACAACGCGACACCCCACTCCTCAACAGGTTACTCCCCCTACTATCTCTTCTTCGGACGGGAACCAAGATTACCCGTAGACCACCTTCTTGGGTTCGGGAGAGAGGAAGGCGACGATCCTGAGCTTGACCAATGGGTAGCAGACCATCATGTGCGAATGCAGCACGCATTTCAGAAAGCTGCAGGCACAACAGAGAAGGAGGCTCTCCGAAGACAGCAACGCTACAATGAGGCAGCGAGAGATGAGGATCTCCATGTTGGAGCAAGGGTCTTTCTGCGAAACCGTTCCGTCAAGGGGAGAAACAAGATCCAAGATGTGTGGGACAACCGACCCCACAAAGTTGTAGGGAGGCCGAACCCAACCGGCCACGTCTACATAGTTGCTCCACTTGACGAAGAGGGGATGGAGAAGACCCTGAATCGAAAGGACCTCCTAGACAGCAGAGCCTTGGTACTGGATGAGGATGAACCTCCAGCTACTGGGTGTCGTCATCAAGATGACCCAGTTTTGCCAGTGCACATTGACGAAGATGAGGAGGCAGAAGAGGAGATCATCATACTGGAGACAGAAGGTGAGACTCCGGCGATGACAACGGGTCAACCAGAGCCAGAGAGTGCACCTGCTGCTATTCACAAAGCAGGGGAGCACCACCCTGAGGACCAAGCCCCTCAATCATCAGATGTGCAAGATCCAGAGAGAGCACCCGCTGCTTTACACAAAGCAGGGGAGCATTACCCTGACGATCCAGCCCCTCAACCCCCATCAGAAGTGGAAGATACCCCACCGGAGCCCACTACAGAGGAGGAGGTCCCACTTGCCAAAGCGGAGCAGTTGCGCCACACCAGCCGTGCTGGAGCGGGACAACACTCCAATCCCCACCACTTCCCGAAGTCTGTCATCCAGTCGGAGACTCCAGCAATGCCTGTCCCTGCACCTGCGATAGACCCACGCGTACTGGCAGACATCAGCCGAACGCAGCTGCTGTTGGCGCAGATGTTGGCCGGAGTCCAGCCAAGATGATTTTTTTTGTAAATAGTAAATTGCATTTGTTTTGTTTGTATTAATCTTTTATCAGTTTAGGTTGTCGGGACGCCAACCTTAGAGCAGGGGAGTATGTGACAGCTCATTTACATATTTCTCCTGCGCAGCGCCCTCGCTTGACCCTAAGGTAAAGCTCACACTTATTCTTTGTCTTGAGTGAGTCATTCCACCACTAGCACTGGTACTGTTAACACCACACACAGTGTCCTGCTTCCTTCTACACATGTTCTTAGTTAATGTCTCAAGATTTTGTGGATGACTCGACTGGGGTAAGAATTCATTTATATTGTTTAATAATTGTTCTTATTGTTAAAGTTCCTAAGTTTCTTTTTATTGAGACTTTGTGAACACTTTTTGATTAATTCCGAAGTTAGCTTGAGTATTCTTAAACTTTACTCTGATTACTGAATTTAAAGTGGATTCATTCATTGATGGTCTTTAGGAAGCCCGGATTCACTGTGTTGTATCTATTATTGCATATTTAGGAAAGATCATCCTTTTGATGACTTTCTGTGTTTAGAGATATAATCTATTTCCATGGATTTGAAGGATTTAGATTTCCCTTACTTTGATTACATGTACATGTATAAACCACTTTATTTCTTGTTCACATTTAGTTAACTTCTTGAGTACACAAAGTTCAAGAATAGATTTCCTTATTTTACAATACATATATTCCTCATCTATTTTCCACTTGTGTATGTACATATTCTTAGATTTATACTTTGAGTGTATAAATTCATAGTTCCTTTGTCCTGTGTAGATGCCCATAGTGCAGTGTAGTGATACCCTAATCCCCTAAGTTGCTGCATATATAATGAGGTGCACACAGTTTCTTGGAAGGCACCATACCTTAGTACAGGGAGGCAGAGTGTTTATTACACCCTGCAGAGAATTCTTTTGTCCAGTGTTTATTGGAGCGTGTGACCTAAGATATACCAGTAATGTCTTATTAGACTGGCACACTAGTCCTTAAGTTTATGTGATGCAGCATATATACTCATATTTCTCTTTTAATACTTAATTAAATATGCCATCTGCATACTTGTTTATCATTTATTTAGTTATGTTATTTCTTTATAATCCTGTTCTTATGATATTAATTCATTTTTCCTAAGTTAGTTTCTTTATGGATCCTTAGGTTATAATGATGAGCAGACTGATTTAAGTCTATGGTTTGCTGAGTCCATAGTCATATATTTAGAGATGCATTGCACATTTGCTTTAGTTATTTTCTATTTTGTCTTTGCAAGTTAAAGTATTTACATGCCTTGTATTAATTCATTTTTGGAATTTAACTTGACTTTATAGTTAGAGGCAAATTGTGTTATCAAGTTCGATTTATCTCTTTTGATTGCATTGGATTTTCTGAGGATTATCATTGTTCTTTTTATTATTTACTTTGCTGGATTGGTATTTCCTAAAGCATTGTATTTATATGGAAATTCTATTTTGTATCTTTTCAGGGCTTGTTTTGGTTTTGCTAATTACCTAAAAGATGCAGCTCACCATTAAATGAACCAGACACAGTAATGTACACCATCCTTGTCGTGTCACATTTTCTCAGTGTCACAATATCATAAAGGGAAGAGTGCATTCATTCCAATCTTCTAGTTTTCTAGAAACAAACATAATTGCCACCACAACACAGACCACCATCTCCACCACGCATATTGCACATGCACAAAGTTTTATGGAAAGTGACTTTTTGTTCTTTGCATATTGATTGTGCAGATTGGCCCATTATCTAAAAGACTATCATTTATAACAAACTTTTACCAGTGTATAACATTATTTGGTTTAACATGGTGTTACCGCAAACCTCTCTTAGTTAATACTCCCACCATGCAAAGCTTCAAATCCTACTTATTTCCAATCTTACCAATGTTGTACACACCCTTTAACACCGTGTTCTTGTGAAACTTTCAGCAGTACGACGTAATGCCAAACGGCCCTGGACTCCTACGGGGTGAATTTGAATTCCCACGTTATGCCCTCGTGCTTGGTGGGGTGCTTGGTACCGGGTCATTCGGCAAGGTTGTCCGGGGGGAAGCAGAAGGGATTTTACGGCATGGCGTGAACAGTGTCGTTGCCATCAAAATGCTTAAAGGTGAGGATATTATTGTGCCAGGACAGTTTTAGAGTATTTTGGGCTAGACAAAAATATTTAAAGTCTTTGGTTTTTGGAACTGTTCAAAAGGTGGTCTGTTTGTGAGATATCGCCGGAGTATGAGATATCCACGCAGGTACATTAATCCCCGTAGGAATACACAATCTGAGAAACGTTTCTCAGATTCAAATAAAACCTGATATCTTTTTCCATAACCACATTACTTTGAAGTGAAATAATTCTCAAAATGCTTTTTACTATCGAAAGCCGCTGTAATAGACCTTATGCATATGACGTCATTTGAGTAGGGCGCCCTCACCTAGAGGTCAAAAGGAAGATGCTCATTGGCCAGTCTTGTGCGCAGCGCGTACAAATCAGCGCGTTTCCATTGTTTCATCATCAGTTTACCTCTAAGATGGCGGCTTGGTGACGTCAATGCATAAGGTCTATTGTAACCAAGTAAGTTTTTATTGCCATTAATGTTAAGTGTGATTACCAAACGTATACCTCCCCATTAAAGGAAATTACATCAACCTTAATTGTTGAATTTGTTGAAGCCAGGACCCAATTGTTTACAGCTGCTTATAACCACAAAAATTAGCTGAACAATAAATAACTGTGCCTACCAGAAATAGATTACCAGCCAAAATGCATCTCATATGTGCCATTTTAAACTGGTTTCCTGCTACGTTTTGCTCAGCAGTATTTTGTTAAAGGCACTGAACACGTTTGGTAATTACCAAAGACCAGTGTTCTCACTTGGTGTGTATCCCAACATATGCATAAAAGAACAAACCTGTGAAAATTTGGGCTCAATTGGTCATCGAAGTTGCAAGAAAATAATGAAAGAAAAAACACCCTTGTTGTACAAATTAGTGTGCTTTCAGATAGGAATAAAAGGCTTCTGGCCAGAAGTCTTAAGAGTGGTTAAGAGCATCGGATTCAAGTTCTGGTGGTTTAGTCATCGGGGTGTGGGTTCCAGTCCCGGTCATGACGCTTGTGTCCTTGAGCAAGACACTTTGCTATAATTGCTTCTCTTCACCCAGGGGTATAAATGCGTACCTGCAAGGGTAGAGGTTGATATTGTGTTTGAAAAAGCCTTCGGAGCGCCACGGCAGCCCAGGGCTGTATACTCCCAAGGGAGCTGAGAAAGATTAAAGGAATGTTATTGGCCCAATGACCAGGGCACTAATGTAAAGCGCATTGAGACGTTATTGTGAAATGCGCTATATAAGAACTGGTTATTATTATTATTATTAAGCAATATTACATTTAGTATAAAGTCATGATATGACTGCTGAGAAAATGGGATGAAATAGAAGTAGTGACAATTTTAAGCTGACAGATATAACTTGTTAACACAAATATTTAAATCCTGCATCTGCTGTCCATCTTTGCAAAATTGCATTTATCTTTAAAATGAAAGAACACCTGGCAAAATAATTTGGACTGGATACTTGGGAAAATTATGTACTTTCAGTCAACTTGGAAGTACATTTGTTCATGTCTGCAAATGATGCAATCTACCTTTAAACTGTTAAACCAGATTTTTGTACCTTCCCTGCATTTCGATAACAGCGACTTAACAAACAAAATCAAAAAATTACCATAACAACTATATTTATTGTCTGTTTCTAATTTGAACCAGAGAATGCAACTCCAACTGATCACCAAGACCTGCTGAAGGAGCTTGGCGTAATGAAGATTCTCAAACCTCATCCAAACATTGTGACACTCTTCGGATGTTGCACTATGGAAGGTAAAGATAGGGCCTTGGGAAAGGTGGCGTTGGGGGCCGATTGGGGTGGGGTGTGGTTGTGGCCTCGTGAGTTGTAGGTGGCCATGAGAATACAGCACCATCTTCAAGTGAGTGCAGTGTCTTGTACATGTTGTAAAGATGCTGCAAAACCTGTCCAGTGGTTACTGTGTAAACCATTACATGGTGCTATTGTAAAGGAATAGGTCTCAAACTTCAAAAAAAGTAGCTCCACATAATTATATACCTTGCAGGAAAATACTGACTGTTGAAGCGCCTTGAGCGTCACTGAGTGACGGATATGAGCGCTATATAAGAAGCCAGTATTATTTTTATAATTATTAAGCTAGTTTGTCTTAAAGGCTTAAAGGATTTGTGAAAGAAAAGTTGGATAACTTAAAAAATCACTTCAAAGACTCGATGTCTTCTCAAACTTATATAAGTTTCTGTTATAAGAAATGCGTTTAGGACGATGAAATGAATGTTTTTTTGTAATACACACAAACATTTGCCAGCTTTGAGCAGTAAGTCGCAGCAGATATGCGGGGTTTGACGTTACAACTTACCAACAGGATAGCAGCCCTCGATTTAACCCACAGCACCCACAGCAATTGCCGTGGTGCCTTGTGCTTTCTCTGTGGTGCCCTCTGCAAAGTTCCAATACAGATCTGGATTTTCCTTCTAGAAGTGCCCCTTACCAGAGAAAAGATGCTGTGCCCCTTCAAGAGCGAAGTTCAAGGCCTGGGATAGTTTGATTTTTAATTTGTTTTGTGGTTTTGTTTCAGAACCACCTTTGATTATCATGGAGTACCTGCCCAATGGCAACCTACTCCAGCATCTCCGTAGTAGTCGGCAACGCGTAGAGGACATCCAGACGCATCGGACGAGTATCCGTACTGCACTCTCACCTACAGACCTCATCCGATACGCATACGAGATCGCGAATGGCATGACGTATCTGGCCTCCATGATGGTAAGGCAGTCCGTTTGAGAAATAATACAGAACATTTTATCTTTATCCCTAATTACGATATCCCAAAGGGTCCAATTTCCTTCACTAACGATAACTAAAAACCCTAGAGGGCAGGATTAATATTCAAACAGCAACAGAGTCCATCATTCTCCTGAAGACGATCAGAGCATTTTGATGGAAACATCAAGTTGTTATTAAACCACGCGATTATTTTCAGAACCAACACAACTCAGAGAGAGAGTTTTATGGCATGGTGTCGCCGCAAACCTCACAACCAATATTTATTGTTCTTAAAAATGTTCGCATGCCCAGTGTCCGTAAACTAAAGTACCCGGTAATCTTCTGTAACCTAACGTTCATTCACCCCTTTGACCAACAATTTAAAAACTGCATAAAAAAAAACATTTGGGTCTGTGGCTTGTCGTGGCAGAATGTTCTAGCGGATCGGACACAAGTTCTGATGGCCTAGTCATCAAAATGTGGGTTCAAGTCCCAATCTTTGCACTTGTGTCCTTGAGCAGGACACTTAACCATAAATTGCTTCTCTTCACCCAGAGGTAAATGGGAACATGTGATGGCTATGAGACTATATAGGATTATAAACCAATAACAATAAGCAGCTTGAAGTTGTACAGTATCTTTATTTGATTGCCTTATCTCCTGAACAATTAAAGGGACTCTTAACAAGTTTGTTTTTGCTCACAGTGCTTTGAATCCCTTGGTGAAGGTGCTCTATAAATTCCTGTTATTATTATCAGGCATGATATTCTTCCTACTCTAGTCTGATTTCCGATTTGTTTCCCCTCCCCTTGGAAAAATCAGAAAAATTGTGATTAATTAGCCTGAAAAATATATTAAACCATACACCATATGAACAAGTAGGTCAGCCCTTGTGCTCAAACATTATTTTCAAATTTTTTTCCAAGCACCAAATATCATGCCTGTTTTATTACCATTTTGTATGTTTTTAGTTTGGCGCTGTCGGATTAATTACCATGGTATCATTTTTTGTCCTCACAATTATGTAGTGTATTCACCGGGATCTTGCTGCCCGCAACATCCTTCTGTCACATGATGGGGTATGCAAGTTGTCTGACTTTGGTCTTGCACGTGATGTAGTCAATGGTGGCATCTATCAGAGGAAGACGCAGGTAATGTTTTTGTCACACAATAAAACAGAAAGTTGGTTTATAAGACAACTTCTGCAAGAGGGCGCCCTTTGGGTGCTCCATGGTTAAAACTTTTAAATAGATGTTTGGATATAATTTGAAAACTAAGTGTCATGGGGTCGATTTCACCAAACTCTTCCTAAATTAGGACTAGTCCTAGGCAATGCTAAGAGATAGGACTAGTCCTAAGTTAGGACGAGTAACTTAAGACTAGTCCTATCTCTTAGCATTGCCTAGGACTAGTCCTAAGTTAGGAAGAGTTTGGTGAAATCGACCCATGTTCTACTAAACTATTCTAATAGATCGATCCATTAAGCCCTGCCTCCTTACGAGTTGACCAATCACAGCTGCGAAACCGATCACCATTAGTGCAAAGATCACCAAACGGCTCAAATGGTGATCAGATTTCGCGGTTGTGATTGGTCAATGAGAAATGGGCGTGGCTTAATGGATCGGTGTATTCTCATTCATTGTTAAAGGTAGGATCATAATATTTGTAAGTACTCCAAAAATGAATGCCCATTAAAACTTACTTGATGAGAGGCACTGCAGCTGTTGATAGAAAAACTATTTTGAGAAAGGATTCCCCTTCGAAGTAATATGGTTGGGATAATTTTGCACAAGAAGATATTGAATCTGAGCTCGGATTTCTGAGGGCCCTGGGCCCAATTTCATGGCTCTGCTTAAGCACAAAATTTGCTTAAGCACCAAAAAACCTTGCTTAGTAAAACCAGATTACCGGCCAATACTCCACTCGATTGTTATGCTAACTAAACAACAGCTAAATACAAGTCACGAGCAATGTACATCGCATGGAGTTTTGGCCAATAACACGAGTATAATAAGCAAGCTTTTTTCGTGCTTAAGCAAATTTTGTGCTTAAGCAGCTCCATGAAATTGGCCCCTGGTATCCATTCACAAATGCTGTGGCCAGGGAAATGGTTGGTACCTGTGTCAACCAGCTAAAGGTGGATGGAATTGATGTCTGTGTGAAAATACCTTGGCTGTTTTTTGTTGTTTTTCTCAGCAAGGGGGACATTATTCTAAACTGAAACTTTCATTATGTGATTTTATTGTACCTTTCTGGGTAATTTTACCTATAAATCAGCATTACATTGACTAAAACCAATCTTTGACCCTACCTCTAAGTGATCCGGACTTATTTTTCACCCAGCCTCGTTTTGGATTCATGGGGTTGTATGGGAGCAAATCAAGATGGCCTGAGATGATTAAGCCTGCATTAACAATGATTTACTGTTCATTTCAGGGTCGAGTTCCAATCCGCTGGATGGCGTTAGAATCTCTCCTGGACAATGTCTACACAATTCAGAGTGATGTTTGGTCCTTTGCCGTTCTCTTGTGGGAAATTGTCACCATAGGTCAGTAATTAACACCATTGTTGAAATATTCTGCTAGCCACCATTGCTATAATCTACTTATTTGTAACTTGACAGCAGTCTTGGGTGCTCCACTACAAAAGTTCTCAGATGACACCCCCATTCATACATATGTGTCTTGTTTATATTCAAATTTTGGAAAAAAACATTTGTAATAACCTGGTGTAGTCTATCAGCTTGTGTATTATTTGTTGTATGAATGGAAATTAAAACAAACAAACAAACAAACAAACAAACCCGCCTGCAGCATATCCCATAGTGGAGTTTGATTGCAGTAAAACCAACAGATACAGATACATATCCACTCCTCTTGTGCACACGACTCCAACATGTTGGGTGCCCTCATTCTCATTTCATGGTTATCCTTTTTAATATCATAATTTTTGTATCCATATGGAAATGAAACCAAGAGCCCCTCAAAGTGACTAGCACTGTGACCCGTAGGCCTGAAAACGATGAAGAAATGTGATTTTCCAGAACCAGAGAAACTTCACAAATGTTTATATTTCATGAAACTTTGAATGTTATAAAGAAGATTCAAGTTTATATACCCGCAATTTTAAACAATGTTGATGTTCTGTAATTATTTGGTGTGACTCGCTATAACTACAATTTGTTCTTGTTAGGTTCGTACCCATTTCCTGGGATGTCTTCTAAGAAACTCATCAAGGAGCTCCAAAGAGGGTACAGAATGCAAAGACCTGATCACTGCAGCGGGGACGTGTGAGTTAACATCGTTGCTGGCTAGCAGCTTATGGAGGATTTATTTGTTGAGCGAAGGGGTGTGGGTTTAAATGATGTCAACAGCGCCCTCTTGTAACAAAGTTTAGAATTATGAGTTTTTTTAAACTCAAGAAGTAAACAGATTGAATCTTGAAACTCATCAGACAAGAACCTCAATATGAAGACGGTTCAAATTTAATGATGTCATGATGATGTCATCAGTTTCACATTACATTTTAAATCAAACTGTAATATGTGATTAAAATAACTCCTGAACCACACATTGGATGTTTACAATCTATACATATCGGAAAGTTCTTCATAAACTCAACAAAGGTTACACAAATATGACTCCAATTTGACCTGGTCTTCCGGTTAAAACCGGAATTTGAAGCGAAATATCTTGAGCCTTGATTCATGAAACATGAACCATGAGGTCATGCAAAATAAAACTAAATTCAAGGATCAACTACACAAACACTTTTTTGTGATGTCACAAATACTCAATTTCTAGTTCTTATTATTATTACTCTCACCAGATACGACATGATGTTGGACTGTTGGAGAGAAAATCCAGAGGATCGTCCAACCTTTGAGAATCTGCGAAACAGACTGGAGGCCATCCTCATTGAGTCAAGAGTAAGATATAGAAACTATAGGTGTTTGTATTTAAGTGGAATGGCACTCACTGGTGGACAGGTTTTCTGGAACTGGTCAAAATGTTTGGAAAACTAGTTGAAGAAATTGGACTAGTTAAAAACTATGCAAAAAGCGGGACGAAAACCGACCATTAATATTTTCAAAGACTGGTTAAAGAAACTGGATGAACTAGTTAAAAATGGTTAAAATAACTTACCGAAAACTTGTTGAAAAAGTTCAATTTAAATTATGTGAAAACTGGTGGAAGACTTGTCCTAAAACTTGGTAGAAAAGTTTTTTTTAAATGACAATTTTATGTCACAGAGAGGGAAAACAATGAAGTGTGTGCATATCTTGTGTCCACACATCCTTAGAACAAAATAATGTCAGCAAATGATATCAAAATAAATGGGAAACAATGAGAAGTTCTCTGTTGACAAGTCACTCTCCCGAATACCGTTGGCTGTTTTGACACAATTAAATACATAACTTGTACACAGGGCTCTAAAGAAATTTGTGTTCCTTTTTTATCAATTCCTTGCAGAATTACCTGGTCCTGGACTTTGACGAGCAGCTCTATGACTACACATACACAGGCAGCACTGATCCTATTGATGTTTAGTTTACATGGTCAGGAAACAATATCCACTGATGACAAGTTATTGACAATTTATTTATATTGTAAAAAATGTTTTTATCAATTCAATTTTAGGTTAGGTTCGTTCCAGTCATTTCTATTTCCTTTATAGACATTCATGGCTACGTTTTCACCATTCTTCAGTTGCATTTCTCCTACCTAGAAATTGTTTGACCAGTCTTTTAATACCGGGTTTTACAAATTGAAGGATCTTTGCGACCTAATGAATTTGAACAATCTTAATGTTTTTTGACCAGTGGTAGCTAAAGTGTCCAAATTGAAATATGGCCTTTTGATTGTTGAATGCTGATAAAAAGGAGCATTTATTTTCAAATAAAACTGAAAGAGCCGGTTGTTAAATTGAATTGATTTTTGTTGAAATTGGTCGGGAAAACCTACAGTTCGAAGGGGAAAAAAACAACTTCAAATTATTTTCTGGTTCGGTTGGTATTTTTGTTTTCTTTTCTGGAAACCAAGCCCGTTTAAGGGAAGGGCCAGATAGTGTTTTAGTGTTAAGATATTTAATATCCAAAATGTTTACAACTAAGTGATGTATATATAATTTGTACAAAGGTGATGTGGACTTTTTACTTTAGTAACTTTGGAATGACTAAAACTAATGCGCAAAATGTACATATAAACGACAGTACAGCATTATGGATGCAGCGTTTAATACAACCAAAGTTTGCATGACAATTTCTTTAAAGAGGGGCTCCAAGAAAAAATTTAGTTTTGTGATGGGTTCATTTTCCAATATAATAAAGTCTTCATCAAAGTGCGGGGAAAATTACAAGTCTCTACTGCACGTTTAAAATTGTGTTAAATATATTTTTATTTGAGAAAATAGAATTAGCTGATGCAAACTGCTTACCAACCAAAAGGACCTGTGGTATAAATGCAAAAAATTAGTTAGTGGCCTGATGTTTCGACCCTAGCAGAGTCTTTCTCGAAGGCTAAATGACAACACAACACATGTATAACATTTTACAAGTATCAAATAATAAACCACAAGGGAAACTGACTGGGTACATTTTAAATGATTTTGGGTTGAACAAAGAAAAATTGACTAGGGCAGGATTTGAACCAACGACCTCCGGATTAACATGCCGGCGCTCTACCAACTGAGCTATCTAGCCCTATGTTGGCGGTCTCCCTATTTTGTCAATATCTTTGTTCGGGGGGTGCCAGTCAGAAGCCATACAACCGCAAACTGCCGTGTAGCCAGGGATCACACCCAAGTATACGATACAACCTGGGAAGCGGCAGCCAGGGGATCAGACTTTTTATATCAGATATCAAATAATAAACCACAAGGGAAACTGACTGGGTACATTTTAAATGATTTTGGGTTGAAAAAAGAAAAATTGACTAGAGTGGGATTTGAACCAACGACCTCCGGTTTAACGTGCCGGAGCTCTACCAACTGAGCTATCTAGCCCTATGTTGGCGGTCTCCCTATTTTACAAGTGTAACAAGAGCAGTCAAGTGGAAATACGTGAATAGAGAGAGAGAGAAAAGCAGAGAGCATTCAGAAAAAGCAGGGGGTAAACAGGGATTATGGAGACAAAGGGGGGGGGGGGGTTATGGAGGGAAGGGGCTGGCTTGACCACAAGAAGTTGGAAACACAAAGGACAAGATGGAAGGTTTGGAAGAGGGAGAAAAAGTAAATAATTAGTAAATAAGGCAGACTAAACAAATTATTTTGTACTCTTTCAGAGCGAAATTTGAAACATGCTGTCATCACGAACAGCAAAATGTATTCGGTCTGTACATTCAAAAAAGTTTCTGCACCAGTCATAGGCTCAAATTCATGGCTGTTTTTATTGAGTATCATCAGGATTTCAGAAATGAACTGAAAATTCTCTACAAAAATGTGCAGACCGTTTTTTTTTTTATAAATGTGACGGCATCCACAGTTTTGGGATTTGAGGACAAGTTGCACTTGAAGGGTATCAAACACAGTGTCAAATATGAGGTAAGAGACTTTTTCATAAGGGTTCTATCATGTAAGGGTTCTATCTATTGGAAAATGAGTGCATCACAAAACTGGATTTGACCTTGGAGCCCCCTCTTTAAAAAATCTGGGGCATTATGGTACATTTAATTGATGAATTTAATACAATTCCTGGTGTACAATTGAATTGTACACCAGCATCTGCATGCAAAAGTGTAAGATTTGTATATTTTTTTAAATATAGATTCGTGGACGCTTTGTGCCTGCTGACCTTTGACCGGTGGGCTCTGATGACATCATGAGTCACATCATTTGCATGATTACACATTTGTATGTATTAACAGTATGGGAAAGATTCCAACATGTGCATTACTTTTTAACGTCAGGCCTGATTTGTTAATTGACACTGACTACCTACCCAAAATGTCCTGTGTATGCACACCCAAGGTCCAGTGGTTGGACTGAAGGGCTTGCACTCACATGGTTTTGGGTTCGAATCCTACCAAGCTAACTGCTGATTTCAAAATGACTAAAATAAGTAATGTCATCTAGTTACTGAATCACAATTTATTAATTTAAATTCATTATTACTTAAATTTCATTACTTGAAAAAAACCTTATGAATTTGTTCCATGAAATACATTTCATTTATGTACAGCTTAATAGAAATTAAAACAAAGACAGAGATGAGAATGATTGGAACTCATTATGTATCCAAGTTATTATTTCTTTTCCTGGCAATTCATTGAGATTGTTATTTTGATTATTCTCTTTCACTGCATGCACAACTGAACAGGAAAGTGTAGAGCTATGAACTTTTAATCGCCTACACCTTATGAGGCGGTGAAATCGTCTGATCATTGGATGCGCTGTTCAAGATCGTTTAAGCTGGTAAGTCCAAAAGCTACTCTCAGCAGAGAGAAATACTAAGGAGATATGGTAACCAGTAACAATGCATTGTAGTTTACAATGATAAGACTGGTTCACTGCTAAATTGTTTGCTTAAAAGATTAATTTAATTTTGTGGAATTTGACATTAGGAAATGGGGGGAGGGGTGAGCAGGGGCAGGGTGCCATCTGGAGGTATATCACCCAACATTTATGCCTGCCTAATATAATTGCACTTATCATAACTGATGCATAAAAAAAATACTTGTAAAGCACACTTGTCCCATAAAATAAATAAACGTGCTCGACGACACTAGGGTGACATTTTAGGGGAGTATAAGGGGGTGCACCATTTTTTTTCTAGGGGGAACTTCTGGACAAAAATAAGCTCCTTTTCAGCGCTCTCTTTAAAAATGTCACTTTTTTATGTAAGAAAATCTGCTTTGGAGGTGAAAACATTGTCTGAGTGTAAGTAGAAAATTTGTTTTACAGACATTGAAATTACTACATAAAAGCTTGTAACATGTAACTTTTTATTCTGGCAATTTTTTATTTTATTTTTTAAGTCTAGATTTCAAAAGGGAGGGGGTTGGAGGGGCTCCACCTCCTTAGTTATTCCATTGTTGACAAAGGAAAGAAATAGATCAGTCTTCAGCAGTTTCGTGAACATAATAGTGCTGAAAACTTCCACAAACTAAGCCTAGATTAAAAGTGAAGAGGAGGAACAAACACCAAAAAGACCCAGCGTAAATTAGAAATCTGGTTATAACTGTTTTATTTATGGAGACTTTCAATCAAATTGTGATCCTCCAAAATATGTTTACAAAATTCATGAATACTTGATGCATACAAAAAACACTGCGACCAACATTAAGTTATTTATCCTGGGCATAATTTACTATAAATACTGCATACTCCACAAAGGACTAGAGAGATCATGGTTTCAGGAATGCTTTCAGTTCAATAAACATTGGTAGTGATAGTGTACAAGTATAAGGCTCATTGAATCGGCAATATAGTAGGGGTTTAACCCTGGTGTTTCTGGTTCACATAGCAAGCACCCTTGTTTACAGGTTTGTTTGCTCAGGGCGCTACAGTGATTAAGTTCACCTATGAGGCATCCACGGTTTTATTACCAGAAAAATATAATAATAGTAGGGGCTAAACCTTGTGTTTCTGGCTCACAAAGCACCCTTGTCTACAGGTTTGTGAGTTACATTGATTAAGCTCACTCTTAAGGCACTCTTGGTTCTATTACCAAAAATTAATCGTGCAAACTTATCTTTCTTTACAATGAATTATAAATGGCATAGGCATTTGATCAATCTTTCCTTAAATATATTTTTGTCGGGAGGACGTCCAACCTCCTGTCAGGCACGGTGATAATTTAAAATGTCATCAAAGTACATGTCTTGGTGACAGATACAAAATAAAAAGAAAAGTGAAGTTTTAAGGTAATCCTAGTATCACACACACCGATGTATAAAAATAAAGCACAAAATCACAGGCACTTTGGATTAGAGTCGAACCTTCAACACTCGACCATCATTCTCTGTCATTGATGAGAGGGCACAGGCTTCCTGTAACGCTATTAAACTACCCCAAACCCTTCAAAATCCAACTGCATATTTTGTTTGATTCTGTTGGTCTGAGGATTGCTCTTATAATCTGATCATGTTTTTACATACTCTGATTGGCCACGGCAAAGGTGTCCTTGAGCAAGAATCATTATTGCTTCTCAGCACCTAGGATTAAATGGGTACCTGTGAGGGTTGATGTGAATGATTTGCAACCAGTGCCCCCATTTGGCTGTCGATGCTGCTTACTCTGAAGGAGTTGAGATGGTTTCAGGAATGCAAAAGGCCCAATAAGAAAGGGGTAGTAAGGCACTTTGATACTAAGTTTAAAAGTGTGTAATAAATGCCTATTTTTGTTTTTACTACAAACACGGGATCAGGCATTCCACCATAATCAGAGTCTAACAGTTTTGCTTAAGGGTTATCATATAAAGTTGTACTTTGATAGAGGAAGGATCCTAATAAATTACTCAAAGGTGATGAACACGGTACGTAGAAAGAGCAGTTAGGGTAGTGTGTAAATAAAGTACACTTGCACTTTGATTGAAGGAATGTGGACTCTACTAAAGTCGTCGTCAATGCAACATGGTTACGCACGAGTAGCGCCCGGTCTTAAAAATGCACACACAGTTTTTTTATACATGTAAATATGATGAGTTTGTACCTTTGTTTAAAGCACAGAGACAAGTATGTGAACTTTAAGTGACCCAAAATAAACATAAAGTAATAAATTTATCAAAAACTGTAGATTTTCAAGCTGAAATATTTAAAGGGAAGTTTTCCACCATGACCATCTAAGTTATGTGCAAATCTGTGAACATCTATATTTTTAATCTTGCCAATGTTGTGCGTGCCATTTGATAGTCCCTGGATACTGTGTACAATATGCACAAACCAATTTGGAAAAGATCGATCACTGGTATTACTGCACAGCAATTAAAAAAAAAAATCCAGTGTACAAGTAAACCAAGTTACATCGTCATGGCATTCAAGAGACATAATGTATATATGGAAAGATTTTATGTTCTACTGTAGTAATACACAAACAGTGAGCGCACTTAGAAACAACCATGAAAGTGGCTTGAGGAAGGCTACACCATTACAGCCAGAGCCCTCACAGAAGCAGATAACTCCATTGACCGTAGCACCATCTGAGCTGGGTACTAGATAAGGCAGCCATGGATTAGCCTCTTCTCCAAAGTAACATTTGTTCTCTGGTATAAAGGAATCCTTAAACAGTCCACATCCTCTGGAAACACCATCCAATAGTATACCTGATCCTAAACAGGAAAATTGGCAAAGATATAAATTGGTAAAATGAAAAAGCGGCAATAGGTAGTTTAGATATAATGATAATACTAGGTTCTCATATAGTGCTTTATCACACCCCTAGGGTCGTATCAAAGCGCTCAATATTTTTTCCTGCAAGGTATGTGGAAATACGTTAGAAAGTATAAAACCTTTTCCTTTATAGCACCATGTAATGGTTTGCAACATGCTGCCGATCAGACCAGGAACACCGGGGCGAACCCCTTCTCTTTACAATAAGTGCACTGGTTTCGTTTACATGTGTCACAGGTCTTTCTAACTTTTGGCTAAGTAATTTTGAAGGACCTGGTCGGTTCGTCTATTAGTAAAAAAAATAAAGATCAGACAGAGATAGGCCTATATATGCATTGCTTCTTCTTATATTATTATTCAAATCAATCATCAAAACATATACAATGATTTACAATAATGTTGTGATTTAAGTACAATCGGCTTGTGTAATTAATTATGAGAAATAGGCTTCGATGAGCAGAGCTTCAAGGATATTCTCAGAGGTTGGTGTATCATCAGCACAAAGGGATGGAAAGCGTCAGAGGTTGTTATCATCAAAACAATGGGATGGAAATTGCGAAGAGGCGGACCGGGCCGGCTCCCCAAAGCGTGATCTGTAAGGGACAGGGTAGATCAACGAGAGGTGATATACAATTATAAGAAAGAACACCGGAGAGTAATTGTTTCGATGTGATCACCTCTAGATCATTAACGCTTCTAATCATTGCAACAACAAAAATGATCGACGTTACTTAAGTAAACAGCAATGAAGTAATTTTTATATAAACAACAATTTACTTTACGAAAATGTATAATGGAAAGAATTGCAATCTCACACATTCTTCAAAAAGTCAACAAATCTTTCTAACGTCAAATAAACTTAGGATTTATTTAACATAAAACGGAGTGGGATATTTCCTCTAAAATTATCGTCAATATATTAAATAATACAATCATCGTTTATACAATTCATTAAGATAACAAAGTAAGAAGCCTACCTGTAAGGGACAGGGTAGATCAACGAGAGGTGATATACAATTATAAGAAAGAACACCGGAGAGTAATTGTTTCGATGTGATCACCTCTAGATCATTAACGCTTCTAATTATAAAGAGCAAGAAAGTAAAATAAAAACAACAATTTGCGCGCTGCGATAATCGCGTGCTGAAGAGCGCACGGGCGCAACGCACACAGAGGACGACTGCAATGCGACAGGGTCCGACATTCTCCCCTCTTTGAATCATGGCGTCCTCGACATGTGTCTTCTTGACTAATTAATTGGCCTTGGAATAAATGGCCTTAATCAGGTTATTGGTAGCCTTCAGTGCTTCCTGTTGAGTAGCAAAATGTTGTGCAAGAAGCTTAGCCTCAGGAGTTTCGAATCCATAATACTGAGGGGGTCTTCTCCGACGCACTGGTCTGCGAGATGCATAAGTACTCTTGGGAGTTGTTTCTGACTCTGATGAAGACATTGATTCTGAAGGAGATTTCTTCTCATCAAGGTTGGAGTTATTTAGACTTGTTCCAGGTTCCTTCGCCACAGGGACTGGAACATCATTGTCATTCTGACAAGTGTAGACTTCTGCAGGAGTTTCTTTTGGCATGAAGCTTTGGGCATTTGGATTAAGTGAAATCCTTGGAGTAGGTATTGGACGGAGGATGTATGTTTGACTCTTGTCTGAGGAGTCAGAGTCCAATGCATCATTTGAATCATCTAGATGCTCTTTAAGTGATTGTCTTAATGATTTCCGCTGGCGGGGTTTTGGTTGTGGTGGTCTCGGTGTATCATCTTCAGATGGCTCATTTCCAAAGAAACCGCATGGAAGCAGCATATTTCGATGGAGAGTTTTGTTTGGGCCGTCATCATTTATCGGACCAACCAAGTACACAGGTATTTCAGGACTCATCTTGCGGATGACTTTGTACACGTTTTTACTCCAGCGATCAGCAAGTTTGTGTTGTCCCTTCAAGCCGACATTCCTGATAAGAACATGATCTCCTTCTTTGAGATTATTCTCGCGGACTGACTTATTGTATTTCTTCCTATAGGCAGATGCAGTCTTCTCCATGGTGGCAGAGGCAAGTTTATGGGCTCTTTGTAGTCTTTCTTTTAAGTCAGCTACATAGTTCCGATGCAAGGTGTTCCCAGTCAGGGTGGGTAAACCAAACAGAAGATCAATGGGAAGGCGTGGTTCTCTGCCGAACATCAAAAAGTATGGAGACACTCCTGTTGAGGTATGCTTGGTACAGTTATAAGCATGCACCAGGGGGCCAACATGGAGTCGCCATTTAGTCTTTTTCTCATCCTCCAGCGTGCCTAACATCATCAGCAAGGTTTGATTAAACCGCTCACATTGGCCGTTTCCTTGAGGATGGTATGGCGTTGTTCGAGTCTTCTTAGTCCCAGAGATTGAGCAGAGCTCCTTGATGATTTTTGCTTCAAAATCACGACCTTGGTCAGAATGTAACCTTTCTGGAAATCCATAGTGTACGAAGTAGGATTCCCACAAGATTTTAGCAACGGTGCGGGACGTCTGATCTTTGGTTGGGAAAGCTTGGGCATATCTTGTGTAATGATCTGTTACAACAAGTATGTTTTTGGTGTTTCTGTCGTCGGGTTCTAAGGTGAGGAAATCGATGCAGACCAATTCCATTGGAGAGGTGGTTCGGATGGAAACTAATGGTGCAGCCTTCACAGCTCGCCTTTTCCGTCTTACACACCTCTCACATGTCCGACATTTCTCCTCGACATCTGCTGCCATAAGTGGCCAGTAAAATCGGGAACGAACCAAGTCTAACGTCCTGTCTTCTCCAAGATGTCCAACATCGTCATGCAAACCGTGAAGAGCTTGTCGTCGTTGGCTTTTAGGCAAAACCAATTGTAGGATTTTGCGACCATCATGACTAGTACTCTTTCTATACAACACTCCATCTCTGAGGAATAACTTGTCCCACTGGCGTAAGAGTATTTTGGCTTCATTTTGTAATGATGCTCGCTCTTCTTTTGTAGGCTTATACTCTTCTTCAAAGAAGTGAATTATTTGTCGCAAGACCTCATCTTCCCGTTGAAAAGATTGCCAATCAATGGAATCCATTTTTGGCAATGTCGTTGGTTCTAACTCAATGAATTCCGATGGAACGGCTTGTGTAGAATCAGTCAAACTTTCGACCAGAGGGGGATTCTCGTCTTCTTGACTGTTTGTAGAGTTATTCGCCAGAACATCAATTCTGCGATTTTGACAGATTGCCTGGAAAACCTCACGTGTGCAGGTGCTGACGTCTTCATTTTGACTGCCTTGGTTTATTTTGTTTCGTAGTAGACTGATACGGTCTTCAATTTGGATTGATTCGTCGTCGTCTCTTGGTGGTTGTTGTGGTCTTCTGGATAACCCATCTGCGTCGGTATTCTTACAACCAGGACGATACTTGATATCAAAGTTGTAGTTGGCAAGGGCTGCTAGCCACCTATGACCAGTGGCATCCAACTTGGCCGTGGTGAGTACATAGGTCAGCGGATTGTTGTCAGTCAGGACAGTGAATTTGGTACCATATAGGTAGTCGTGGAACTTATCAGTAATAGCCCATTTTAGAGCTAAAAACTCCCATTTGTGAGCCGGGTAGTTTAGTTCACTCTTGGAAAGCCCTCGACTTGCATAGGCTATCACTCTGAGTTTACTGTCTTCTTGTTCTTGGTACAGGGCTGCCCCCAAGCCGATCCCACTTGCATCTGTGTGTATCACGAAGGGCTTTTTGTAGTCGACAAATCCTAACACAGGAGCAGTCGTGAGTTTCTCTATTATTGTGTCAAAGGATTGTTGGCACTCTTTAGACCATAAATCGCCGAATGGTTCATTTGGACTTCGAAGTGTCGTTTTGCTCTTTCTCTTCGTGGTTGTCTTCCGGAAACGCTTCTTTGTCAGATCACAGCCATTAGTCAGCTCATTCAATCGTTTGGCAATGGATGAGAAACCTTCAACGAAACGACGGTAGTACCCAGCGAATCCTAGAAAGGATTTCAGTTCTTTCGCAGTGGTCGGAACGGGCCATGTCTTGACAGCGTCTATCTTACTGGGATCTGTACTGACTCCTTCACTGGAAACAACGTGACCAAGACACTTAACTGATGATTGGAAGAACTTGCATTTGTTGGGTCCAAGTTTCAAACCAAACTGCCGAAGGCGCTCTAAAACTTTCATTAGTCTTTCTTCATGTTCTTCTGCAGTTTTACCGAATACTATAATGTCATCCAAGTAGACGAAGACTTCAGTTTGGTTGAGGTCGCCCATACATTTTTCCATCAGTCGCTGGAAAGTGGCAGGTGCATTTGTTATCCCTTGTGGCATTCGGTTAAATTCGTAGAAACCAAGAGGACACCAAAAAGCTGTTTTGTGTTTATCTTCTTCAGCGAGCTCGATTTGGTAGTATCCTGACTTCAAATCCAAACACGAGAACCACTTCGCTCCACACATGGCATGCAACATGTCTTCAATCTTCGGGATGGAATATTGATCTCGGATGGTACGGGTGTTCAGTTTTCTGTAGTCAATGCACATACGCAGATCACCGTTCTTCTTTCGTACAAGAACTATTGGAGACGCAAACTGGCTCTCTGAGTTCTTTATTATTCCTTTGTCCTGGAGATCCTTGAGGTGCTGTCGTGCATCAGCGTAGTCAGCAGGGGGAATACGTCGACAGTTCTCGCGGAACGGGGTCTCATCCGACAAGTGAATTTTGTGTTTTACGGTGGTTGTGCACCCAATGTCAAGATCATCTTTCGAGAAGACATCACTGTAGTTATGCAGAATATCTTTAATTCTACGTATTTCTCTTTCAGGAAGGGATGAACCATCGAAGTCAAATTTGACGCAGTCAGTCGAATCTTCAATCGAATTTTCTAATTCGATAGGTGATTCTGCAGGAAAAATTGACTTCTGGGATATACTTGATACAGAGGCAATGTTGCAGTGAGCAGGGATGACCACATATTGGTGGGACTTATTGGCGAGGACTACCCTCGTTTTCGCCGTCCGATGTGCTGGCAATTCAACCAAGGTGTTTCTCACCATTATTTCACTAGGAAGTTGGGATGAACTTCCATGTTCGATGAGAACTTCTTGCTTGATTCTTTTGCGGTTGGTTATCCGTCCTGTCACTTCAATCTCCTGTCCTGGCGCAATTGTGATGGGTCTTTTGCTAGACGATTTCACCTTGCCCAGGTCGCCATTATTATTCAAGTTCATTCTGTAAAACGTTGCCCAAACAGTGTCAATTGAAAGATTATCGATGATTTTCTTTTCACCTGCTTGATCATACGCTTTAAGCATGGCTCGAATGACGTTGGTGTTAGTGCCAACAATCAGGGGAACATCATTTTCTTTCTGGCTAGCAGTACATACGAGAGCTAGAGTTGTAGTCTCTTGTTGCAGACCAGCGGTGTGGGCCGGAAAGTTGAGATTCAACTCAATGTAGCCTTTGTAAGGAACGGGTTGCCCAGCAGCACCTGTAACCAGTAGATTCGACAAAGGATGTATCTGGCGGTGAGGAAGGTATTGGCAGTGAAATGCTTCAGTCACGCAAGTTACCTGCGACCCTGTGTCAAGTAAGCATTTGCTTAAATGGCCGTCTATATAAACCGGGGTAGTTGCCTGATTACCGACGACACCTTTGGGGGCAATGCATTCTGATGTTTCATCTGAAACGTTTCCTTGACACGTTTTCGCAGTCTTCGTACTTGTGAGACTCTTTGATTTTGGGGCAACTGTTTGCCTCTCTACAGCTGCCCGTTGCCTTTTCCCGAACTACGGTTTGTTTGGGGTCTGGTCTGTTGTCGAGAAATCATTTTCTCTTGTACTAACATTGCATTCCTCTGAGACTTGCACTCATTCATTCTATGGCCGTCTTCTCCACAATTGTAACAGAAGATTGTTGAGCGGGGCCAGTGATTTTCTGGAGCCGTGGCTGGTCGTTGGTTGTGCCTGAATGTCTGTCTTTGTTCACTCTTGAACAGTCCATCCATTCGCTTTTGTAGTCTATCCACCGCTTCTCTCAACATTTCGACTTCGTTCTTCGGCTGCTTGTGGATTTCTTCTTGCTTCATTTGGAAGCTAGTAGCCTTTTGAGGGCGTTTGGTAATAGCCTTCTTTCTATCTAACTTCTCTTCTAGCTGAAACTCGGTTGTTCTCACTTCACGAAGTAGCTCCATGAATATCGGTGGACCATCTGGTCTTGTCTTCAGTTGAAGCAGGTTTAAGAGAGGATCATTAAATAAACAACCTCTCTGGAATTGGTTGCAGAGTACCTTGTCAATCTGGTCTTCCTCAATTCCGTCCTTTTCAGCTACTTGAGTTAGAAGTGTGTGGATCCTGATTAAATAAGCTGAGGCTTGTTCATCTTCTTTTTGATATGAGCAACGGAAGGACGTCAAAAGCTCATCACCGTCAGCGGTAGAACCATAAGCCCTGGTCAAACAATTCAAATATTGCTCTGCGGAACCATCTCCAACTGCCCACACAATATTGAGTGCGGGGGGTACCAAGGATTCGGTTATTCTGCTTCTCTTTTCTACGTCTGATATGGTGTCATCTTTAACGAGCTGCCTGACAAGACGTCGCCAATTATCAAAGTCGAGTTCTCCAGGAGGTGTAGGTGTTCTTCCGGAAAATATCCTCAGTCGCCGGTATGATCGATTCGAGCTCTTGTCTACGACGTGGATAACCTTAGGTTCAGAAGAAGAACTTGTACTGGTACCGGTAGCATCTCCACCTGTGCTAGTATCGACGGACTTTAGATCATCCAATGTCTTCCCATGCGCAGACAAAAATTCTTTGAGCGCTTCACTAAAATCAGATTCACTGGCCATTTTGCAGATCGCAAATTGTTTTGTTTTGAACAACTGAACCTACACCAAATCGATAAAAATGCTTAATTTTCAAGAGAGATGCAGTGTATAAGTCTTTATATTTATCTATCTAGTTATAAAATAACATAAATAGATGCAATATTATCATCAATTTAAATATATATAACGCTATCAATCAGTTCTGACAAACAAATCGAATAATAGAGCGTGATGATGAATAATCAACACAACATTGAAGAGAAAACAAGAATGGAATGTAATGCATACATGAAAATAACTCCGTAATTAAGCTTCCCTAAAAATAGAGTAGATATCGGCAATAACAAAGGTCAATTTTACTAATTTAAATATCTCCGGGTGGTGCCTCCATTTTGTCACAGGTCTTTCTAACTTTTGGCTAAGTAATTTTGAAGGACCTGGTCGGTTCGTCTATTAGTAAAAAAAATAAAGATCAGACAGAGATAGGCCTATATATGCATTGCTTCTTCTTATATTATTATTCAAATCAATCATCAAAACATATACAATGATTTACAATAATGTTGTGATTTAAGTACAATCGGCTTGTGTAATTAATTATGAGAAATAGGCTTCGATGAGCAGAGCTTCAAGGATATTCTCAGAGGTTGGTGTATCATCAGCACAAAGGGATGGAAAGCGTCAGAGGTTGTTATCATCAAAACAATGGGATGGAAATTGCGAAGAGGCGGACCGGGCCGGCTCCCCAAAGCGTGATCTGTAAGGGACAGGGTAGATCAACGAGAGGTGATATACAATTATAAGAAAGAACACCGGAGAGTAATTGTTTCGATGTGATCACCTCTAGATCATTAACGCTTCTAATCATTGCAACAACAAAAATGATCGACGTTACTTAAGTAAACAGCAATGAAGTAATTTTTATATAAACAACAATTTACTTTACGAAAATGTATAATGGAAAGAATTGCAATCTCACACATTCTTCAAAAAGTCAACAAATCTTTCTAACGTCAAATAAACTTAGGATTTATTTAACATAAAACGGAGTGGGATATTTCCTCTAAAATTATCGTCAATATATTAAATAATACAATCATCGTTTATACAATTCATTAAGATAACAAAGTAAGAAGCCTACCTGTAAGGGACAGGGTAGATCAACGAGAGGTGATATACAATTATAAGAAAGAACACCGGAGAGTAATTGTTTCGATGTGATCACCTCTAGATCATTAACGCTTCTAATTATAAAGAGCAAGAAAGTAAAATAAAAACAACAATTTGCGCGCTGCGATAATCGCGTGCTGAAGAGCGCACGGGCGCAACGCACACAGAGGACGACTGCAATGCGACAGGGTCCGACACATGTATTACACAATACACGGGACCTACGGCTTTACGTCCCATTCGAAGTACGCAGCAATAATGGTTAAGTGTTTTGCTTAAGGACACAAGTGTCAAGACCGGGATTCGAACCCATACCCTGCTGATCAGAAACACCTGAGCTATAATTTGGTAAACTAAAGAACAGAATTACAAAGAGGCAATAAATAGTTGCACCACAAAATTTCATGATACCTAAAGGGTTCAATCTTTTTCCTGATTTGGGAAGAAAGAATAAAGTTGGTTTAGGTTTCCGCTTTTTTTTTAACAGATACAATTCCACTGGGGTATTTTCAAAACCTTAGCTTAGGCTCTGTCTACAGGTCCGGGCTTTGTTTGATGTTGGAAACACCGTTCAAAATGTGCACTGCTCCAAAATTGATTACGGAAACTAAGCTGGTGGAGCCGGGGGCCCAAGCCGAGGTGTGGGAAAAAACCCTCTGCTGCCACAAAATTCCCAATTTGTACTCACCAGTCGATTTTTTGTGTTTGGCCTCGCCACCAAATTTAGTACAGCGGGTCGTGAATCCAGAGGGAGGGGCCACACATTCTTGTAAGAGCTCGCTGGTGTTACTCTTGAGGTAAGAATCCTCGCAGTTTAATGATGTTCGTCCGGTGTGACGAAAAAGATCGGCACATGTGTGGCACTCAAGAGCAGAAACTGAAACATTGACATCAAAAGAAATTGTTTTAAAACCCCTAAGTGAGTGTACATGTTATTTATTTCACTTTTTTCTCCAAAGTGCAATGCCCTGGGGGAGTCCAAGTCCTTATATTCTACACTGGGCTGTTCCATATATCAAACTAAACTGTCACTGGGGGTTATTGCCACCTACTCCTGAAATGGGGTTACCCCCTTCCCAGTCCATAAGGATGTAGGCATGGGTATCATCCACTAGGAGCCTGGCTGGTAGAGCAGAATG
Source organism: Leptasterias polaris (assembly GCA_037783415.1). Taxonomy (NCBI): domain Eukaryota; kingdom Metazoa; phylum Echinodermata; class Asteroidea; order Forcipulatida; family Asteriidae; genus Leptasterias; species Leptasterias polaris. The sequence goes on from JAZGTN010000009.1 coordinate 12,487,115, forward strand.
CACTACCTTCCCAACTTTGTGTGATGCAATTATTGTTAAGTGCCTTGCTCAATGGCACAAGTGTCATGACCGGAATTCAAACCAAACACTCTGTTGCTGACAACACCAGAGCTTCGGTCCGGTGAACTAGACCGCTCAGCCACGACCACCTTGCACGACTTGATTGAAACGAAACATACTCATTAATCAGTTTTGACTTACCCGTACCTTGTGAAGAAAAAATAACTACATGTACAATGGATAGCATCAATAGAAGTGACATCATTTTGCTACATGTAGATGACCTGCAAAGGTAATAAACGTATGATAAAAGAATTGGAAATTTTATGCACACATTAGAAATGGATTTGTACTCTAGTTCTCGATGTATCAGTGTCATAACTAAGAAGGGGGAAAGTGCGCCCCCCCCCTCCCATTTGAAATCTGAACTGTTGTGATTAGAAATTACCATAAAATGTTAACCAAGCTGGAAGCTTTCATGTAATATTTATGTCTTTTATACAATGCATTTGTTTGTACCTCCATGTCGGATTATCTGTTTTAAAAAAAATAAACGGCATAAAAAGAGCGCTGAAAGGATAATGCACTACAATCTTAATTAGCCAGAAAAGCCCCATGAAAAATATGTGTGCCCCCATGAACAAAATGGTGACACCCTTGTTCCGATACCACCCCCCCCCCCCCCCACCTTCTAAAATTAAACCTGTCCCTCGTCTTTGCCACTGCTGCTAAAGGTTAAAGTAAAAGTGAAACTAAGGATTTTCTTATCCACAATAAAGAATGGATTTGGTTGGATAGGAAGGTCTGCCGCCCTATACAATGCTACATGTGTAGTACATGTGATTTAGTTGCACAAAATCTATGGCAAATACTGCCTGGTTGGTAAAGGCACTGTGGAAAGGTTATATACAACAAGGGGTAGCCTGCACACTACAAACAGCATTTCCTTCCCAAGGTGCCTTTTTTTAGTTTTGACCATTGTGCATAATCTGAGCCATGCAAATTGCGTTAAACATCATGACTGATTGATTGATGACTAGAGGGTAGAGCTGGTTGGTTAAGGTATACATTGAAATAGAAATAGCCATATACATGCAGTAAGTAAAATATGTCAATTTTGAGTCCAAATTGCCAATAACCAATTTAAGTGAGCAAGATTTCACAAACAAAGCTCTATAAGAAGATTAATCTTTTTAAAAACTTCAATAATTGGAGTATTTAGGTTACAAGAACCTAGTGATTTGTACTGTGGCATCACTCTTTGGATTCGGAATTAAAATCAGTCTTAGTTCGTTGTGAAATCGAGCCCAATGCATGCAACTTGTATGCAGGTCAACTAGGTCTGCAGACTAGACGTAGACAACTCGGCGTCTGAGCATGGATATGGAACAATAAGCTCTATTTCTACCTCTGAGCATGAAATGAAAGTTAAAGGCACTGACATGACTGAACACGTTTGGTAATTACTCAAAATTAGACCCAGTAACTGGGGCGCTGTACTCCTTTTTTCGAAATTTTGACATCATCGGTCGTACTAGCGCCCCAGGTTATTAGTACGTCCCAATTCTGGATTCCCTGATATGGCATCATTTTGAATAGGGTAGACACAAAAAATGCCTCAGCGAGTGCACCATTCTTTCCCATCACAACACGCGCCCCTTCGACGAATACATTGACCACACGCTGCAAACAGTCGTTGATTAAATCTACTACCCAGAATGCATCGCGACGATGAAACTGTTGGTGGCGGCGGCCATTGATTTGGGCAAAACGAGACTCTGCCCACCATTTTCATCGATCTGCTCGACAAAAACGTAAAATTCAAGCACAAAACTAAATTGTGAGTACATTTAAATACCTGATGTTGCACCTTAGACATATCAAGAAGCCAGTAGGCGTTTTTAAAGCAATTTTGTTGGGTATTTTGGTCGTTCTGAGGCATTTTTTGTGTCTACCCTATTCAAAATGATGCCATATCAGGGAATCCAGAATTGGGACGTACTAATAACCTGGGGCGCTAGTACGACCGATGATGTCAAAATTTCGAAAAAAGGAGTACAGCGCCCCAGTTACTGGGTCTAACTCAAAATATATATTAGCATAAAAACTTACTTGGTAACGAGCAACGGAGAGCTGTTGATAGTATAAAATATTGTGAGAAACGACTCCCTCTGAAGTAACGTAGTTTTTGAGAAAGAGGCAATTTCTCACTAAAAATAAAATAATAAAAGACTTCTGGCCAGCGCAGAAGCCTTTTATTTATTCCTATCTGAAAGCACAAATTTGTACAACGGGGGTGTTTTTTCTTTCATCATTTTCTTGCAACTTCAATGACCAATTGAGTCCAAATTTTCACAGGTTTGTTCTTTTATGCATATGTTGGGATACACCAAGTGAGAATACTGGTCTTTGACAATTACAAAACGTGTTCAGTGCCTTTAACATGATCTCTATTTCTCTGTTTTACAGTTAAATAACAGTGTCACGTGTGACACCATTTTATTAATGTTTTCGTATACTATGATGTAGTATGGGTACTCCTAGAACTATGAGGTTCTATACGATAGCGGAATGAACCTCATAGTTCTAGGAGTATAGTATGGGAGTCCAACAAGTCACTAGATTATGAATTCTCATCTTCCAAATCATACTTACCTATCGAGAAGAGATACCAACCTCACTAAAAACTGGAACATTATCTTTTTTAGAACGAACGTTCGGTGCTTGACCAGACTGAAGTGAGCACTAAATTTGGTGCCAGCACCAAATTTGTTGCTGGCGAGAAATTTAGTGCCAGCACCAAATTTCAAAAAACATTGTCAACGACCGTCATAGGCCGTCGTTGACAGTGTGAACGAAATCGCGAATTCTCGAATTTTCATTTGAAAAGTTGTCATCGAAAAAACATAATATCTTCATTTTTTTCTTCACAGTTGTCTTCCTTATATCCCAAACCATCATGCCTAGGCGCCCCCAATTAATTAACCAACTAATTAGGTCAGCCCAACTAATTAAACAATCGCATAATATAGCCCGTATGCAAAATTACTGTAACAAAGTCTATGGTTAAACATGCAACTACCTAAATTTCATTTGAAAAGTTGTCATCGAAAAATATTAAAATCTTCATTTTTTTCTTCACAGTTGTCTTCCTTATATCCCAAACCATTATGCCAAGGCGCCCCAAATTAATTAACCCACTAATTAACTCAGCCCAACTAATTAAACAATCGCCTAATACAGCCCGTATGCGAATTTACTATTTAACGTCCCGAACAAACACGCAATTTTCATTTGAAAAGTTGTCATCGAAAAATATTAAAATCTTCATTTTTTTCTTCACAGTTGTCTTCCTTATATCCCAAACCATTATGCCTAGGCACCCCCAATTAATTAACCCACTAATTAGGTCAGCCCAACTAATTAAACAATCGCAGAAATTAGCCCGTATGCGACTTTACTATTTAACGTCCAGAACAAACACGCAATTTTCATTTGAAAAGTTGTCATCGAAAAATTATAAAATCTTCATTTTTTTCTTCACAGTTGTCTTCCTTATATCCCAAACCATTATGCCTAGGCGCCCCCAATTAATTAACCCACTAATTAGGTCAGCCCAACTAATTAAACAATCGCATAAATTAGCCCGTGTGCGAATTTACTATTTAACGTCCAGAACAAACACGCAATTTTCATTTGAAAGGTTGTCATCGAAAAATTAATTAATTAACCTACTAATTACCAAACATTGTTCAGTGCCTTTAAAGCATACTTTTGAAGTGAGGACCCTTTATACTCAACCGGGGACCAAAATTATTGTCATCTTTTGTTATAAAGTCCCCGGTTTGAATGTGTATGCCTACACTATGTCCACACACACACACAAGTGTGTAACAGCACACAGTCGTGGACCCTCCTTTGTTCAACTCTTTGTGATAGCAACCGTGGACCACAATGCTTTCCTTTGTGATAGCAACCATGACCATTGTCCTCTTTTGTTATAGGTTCCCGGTTTGAATGTGGTTACCTATCTCACAGTTACACAAACGAAACACCCACGTTTGCAAATTAGTGAGTGGGCCCATTTCATACAGCTGCTTAAGCACAAGAAGTAGCTAAACACAAGACAATTTTGTAAAGGTAAAATCTAAACCATTCGATTTACAACAAAATTTCATGTTTGTATTGTTTTTATTACAAACTGACGATGTTTGTTAACATAATTCATTGCCATTTGTTTAGCAGCTAGTAACTGATGGAGTCACATTTTAACATCAGATAAAATAACCCTAAATTGTTGTTCATAATCTCAGGTAGGTTAACAATTACATTTCTTATCAAACACAATATTATAACTAATTGTCTTCGTACTCTGTTCGGGATTATCAAACCCCTGATGCATTGAGACTTGGAAACTGGATACTCCTGGTATCATATCGTTTGGTGAATGATTAATCCTCAACAACAGATTCTTGTGGCTTGTTAATTTACATTTACACATCAAATATAATATAAACACTACTCGTTCATATCCCAATGTATACACAGTGCCACTTGTGTCTATAACAAACAATGTTAACCAGATTTTTTTCAATCGTTATAAAACAAATCAAAATAATACTACTTCTGCAAAAACATATCGATACAACAGTTTTTACCCATCAAAACCATTGGCTGGGAGAAAGGGAGACTCCTATAAAGACTAGCTCATACAATTTTAAAATTAGCCACTTTAGCACGCTGACATTGGCCTAAAAGTTATTGAAATAGTATGAAAAAAACTCTGCTCCTGGTATCAAGATCATGTCCTAAACCAGCACCGTTTGGTGAAAGACAATCTTTAAACATCTCTTTAAACAGCCTGTTATTAATTTTGGGTTAACGCATCAACTAAAATCACACTTTTTATACCATCGTGTAAAGCTGTATACATGTACAATAACAATAATGTTCACTATAAATTTTCTCTCTCAGATAAGTTGTTTATTGGGAGAACATTTAAATCATACATGTAGCCGTGTGCAACTTAGTCAGAGATAGAATGTCAAAATACCTACTTCAACAACATCCAATAAATTATCTTCTAGTGTTTTTTCCAAAAAAATATACAACTAAATACATAAATAAATAAGTAACATAAATTAAAGTTGATAAGAAATTAAATTACAAAGGTATTTTCACGTTTTAAAGAAAATTTGTGTTTTATATTGGCGTACCATACATGTATGTTTCTAGACATTACTCTGTTCAAATAGTTGTCTCAACCCGACGTCTAATATGTGACTTCTTTGAATAGCAGAAAGTGTGATATACATTCGAAGCGTTTCACTTTTATCATTTTGCCTAACCTTTCTTTTGGCAAGAGCAACTTCTTCAGCAAAAGCGCAACAATACAGCCCGCATGAGTCAGAGTCATTTTGGGTAACAAATGATCTGTCTTTGATATTGATAACATGTTCATCACTGCGCATGAATGTCGGCAAAACGTTCCAGTATTTTTATTTTTTCCCATAATTAAAAAAATCGGCAAAAGAATAACCGATTTGACGCAAGTAGGTTTCTGACAAGGGCGACAATGAATTGTAACTGCATAGCGATCGTTTTATCTTGTCAACAACTAGACTTGTGGACAAGTCGTTAAATGTCTGTCGCGGTGATAGCGGAACGGCTTTCTCGCAATATCCCGCGAGAGGGCTGCTCTGTGCGAGATTATTGCTCTCACGACTGGTCGTACAAGTCGTTAAATGTCTGTCGCGGTGATAGCGGAACGGCTTTCTCGCAATATCCCGCGAGAGGGCTGCTCTGTGCGAGATTATTGCTCTCACGACTGGTCGTACAAGTCGTTAAATGTCTGTCGCGGTGATAGCGGAACGGCTTTCTCGCAATATCCCGCGAGAGGGCTGCTCTGTGCGAGATTATTGCTCTCACGACTGGTCGCATTTACCGACTTGTGAAACCCGCTGGCGGTTTGTGCACGGCCTATGGCCACTTCAGCCGAATTCGTACGGACGCATCTGATTGGTCAATTTCGTTATATCTATGAATATTCAAACTGTAGATGAATATTAAACATCAAATCCTGTACTGGATGGAGTTTTATGTTGCTTTGATCATGCACGATCAAAACCAAACACTGAGTGGTGAGAGTGATTGTGTTCATGAATATTTTGACACAAGAAAATACGTATTCAAATTATGGGTACAACTTGTAAATAATTACAAAAAATCGAACGTAAGATTTTATTTCAGTGTTTGACAGTGCACAGCGTGTGGGGACATGACGTAAAACACACGGGCAAATCGTGTAGCTGCATGCTGCCATGGGGCGCAGAGTTTCTCTCGGTGGGGCTCAGCATGACGGAAACCCCTACCCTACCTAGCATGCCAAGAGATAGCTGTACCTGGAAGCTCATGAACATGTGGGAGGGGTTAGGGAGCCAGACCACCAACTACCTTGTCATTGCGGGTTTGTTAGTCGGTAAACCTCGCTGATCGAATCCGCTGTTTTAAAATCGTTACGTTTCAATGTTCGGTGTACGTTCCTTTCCCCCGATTTGGAAATTAAATAAGATTTATGTCAATAAATAGGAAAACCACTCTTATATTGACGGTGCAATTAAGTTAAACAATTTGTGAGACAAAAACGAGCCCCCCCCAAAAAAAAAAAAAAACACACAAAACCAGAGCCCCTGAAGGAACAGGTGAAAAATAAATTACAAATTAAAATGTGAAAAAAAAATTCTCTCTGAATTTCTTTTTCCACTCTCGACACACAAAATTCCAACAAAGTCATTTCGTTTCCTCAAAATATTATATAATTCAATCAAAATATAATTTTGTCACATAAAATTATATTTTTTTAAATTTGTAAACAAAGTTGTGTTTTTCTAGGTAGCAAAATAGATTTTTCCTAGAAAATACGTTTTTGTTCCCTCGAACACGCCTTCTCCACCCGAAATACGATTTTGTTACCCAGAAATACGCGTTTGTTCCCTGAAAGATACGCATTCGTTTCCTCGAAATATGATTTTGTTCGCACAAAATATAATTTTGTTCGCTCTAAATATGCTTTCGTTCAATAAAAATAATTTTTTCCACCGAAAGGAGATTTCTTTCCCTGAAAACAAGCTTTCGATTCATCAAAATACGACTTTGAATTAGTTGCCCGAAACATACTTTCATTCGTCCTAAATATGCTTTCGTTCTATAAAAATATGAATTTTTTCCACCGAAAGGAGATTTCTTTCCCTAAAAACAAGCGTTTGTTTCATCAAAATACGACTTTGAATTAGTTGCCAGAAATATACGTTCATTCGTCCGAAATATGCTTTCGTTCCCTTAATATACGTTCTCGTTCCTTCGCAATGAGATTTTGTTCCCCAAAATTCCTCTTTCGTTCCCTTAAGATAGCTAGCTTTTGTTCCCTTAAGATAGCTTTCGAAGCCCTGTAGTCCAATCACACAAATTTGTTAAATTCCCTTGTGAGGGGCGACTATGAGAGGGGACGAGTTTGTTGTCAGGGGGCGACTTTGCTAGGGGCGACTTTGTAGTTGGTGACTTTGTACATGTGTTTTTTGAAATTGGCGACTTTGCTAGGGGGGCGAGTTGACTGGTTTCCGTGTCTGTTGTTTATACACACTTAATACACACAATCACTGTAGAACACATCGGGTTAAATGATTGGAGCGATCAGTAACTATTCACGGAAGGCATTATTTATTTTTATGAGGCAAAACACACATCTTAAACAATTATTATAATAATGAATTTTAAGATAAGTTTACTTTATTTCTTTAGTTACTAAATTAATGAAGGAGTTAACACCCACAAAACACACCCACAGATGTCTCAAGCGCAAGCATTCAGTACATTTACAGTAACTAAAATTACTACTACCCTTAGATAAAATGGACTCGTCTTCATGATCGTCGCTACAGCAACCGTAATGTACACTGCGTTCGTACATGAATAAATGAATATGAACCGCCGGCGGGTTTCACAAGTCGTTAATGACGAAGAAGAGTTGGCAGCCAGCAACTTCGCGCGAGAGCAGTGATCTCGCGAGAGCATTCTTTTACGCGACAGCACCAGATGCGACTCGACTCACCGCGACCATCATTAACGACTTGTCAACAAGTCTAGTCAACAACAAGAAGAATAGTAAATTCGCATACGGGCTAATTTATGCAATTGTTTAATTAGTTGGGCTGACTTAATTAGTAGGTTAATTAATTTGGGGCGCCTAGGCATAATGGTTTGGGATATAAGGAAAACAACTGTGAAGAAAAAACTTAAGATTTTATTACTTTTCGATGACAACTTTTCAAATGAAATTTAAGTAGTTGCGTGTTTAACCATAGACTTTGTCACAGTAAATTCGCACACGGGCTGTATTAGGCAATTGTGTAATTAGTTGGGCTGAGTTAATTAGTGGGTTAATTAATTGGGGGCGCCCAGGCATAATGGTTTGGGATGTATTGAAGACATCTGTGAAGAAAAACCTGAAGAATTTATCATTTTTCGATGACAACTTTTCAAATGAAATTTAAGTAGTTGCGTCAGTTTAACCATAGACTTTGTCACAGTAAATTCGCATACGGGCTAATTTATGCAATTGTTTAATTAGTTGGGCTGAGTTAATTAGCGGGTTAATTAATTGGGGGCGCCTAGGCATGATGGTTTGGGATATAAGGAAGACAACTGTGAACAAAAAAATTAAGATTTGATGTTTTTTCGATGACAACTTTTCAAATGAATTTTGGGTAGTTGCATATTTACTCTATGACTCGTGTTGTAAATTCGCAAATGGGCTATAATTATGCAAATGTTTAATTAGTTGTGCTGAGCTAACCAGTTGACTAATTAAATGGGGGCGCCTATTTAGTAAAGTTTGGGATATTAGAAAACCACCTGTGAAGAAAAAACATTGAATTTCTTCCTGTTTCAGTGAAAACATTGCAATTGAAAACGAAGTAGTAACTCGAGATTTCGGGAATCCGTACCCTCTGTCAATGACGGTCGTTGACAAGGTTTTTTGTAATTTGGTGCTGGCACCAAATTTAGTGCTCACTTCAGCCTGGTCAGAGCTTGCCATTGTTAGGCCGTGTCCGAATTGGCGGCTACAGCTACGGCTACGGCTAGATTTCCGCGTCATCGTGCATTGAAGTATAGGACGTCCTTAGCAACACCCTTAGCAACAGCCGTAGCCGTAGCCGTAGCCGCCAATTCGGATACGGCCTTACGCTTCCCCATTTGTAAAGTTGTAGTTTGTCGCGTTTTCTTTGTTGACCCTTAACAATACCAACCAACAGAGGGCGCGGACACCAAGAGCGCTACGTATAGATTTCTAAAGTACGGCCTTTTCGAAACCGCAGTTTTGGTTTAACTTCATACCTGTGTCTAGTCTTGGTGTTATAAAAAGTGCCTCTGCGTTGGTGTCCTCCATAGCATACGGTAAATTTGCGTGGGCTGATGAGAAAGTGATCCAACAGTTTTACAGTTTGTACAATGTTACACAAATAATCACAAACTGTGATGAGTTTGGAAACAAAGCAACCAATCATGGGGTGTATTTTGTATTTGTTTGTTAGGCCTATTGAAAGTTTGCAGAACCGTACGATTGCCCGTCCATGCCATTAATCAAGCGCGGTTTGTTTGTCAGCAGTCTGATTGGTGCACCACACCAAATAAGCCAGAATTAATGCGCCAAGCTACTTATCATAATTTGTAAACCCACAACTTATTTTTAATTACAACGTTTTGGGGGTCATGCAATTAATAGATTGTGTAAATATAATAATCTATCACAACCTGGGGGTTCTGTGCTTCAACCTTTGAGGAGACTTGATAAATTTAGGCGTTAAAGTTGGCCCTATTTGAACGGGAAAGTGGAGAAGTGCTTCACGAAAACTGGCAGCAAGTCGGTTTTGGAAAAAAACAAATTTCGCGTTTTTTTCTTCTGGGGTAGTTAGCAAAAATTCCAAACGGCTGACCTGGCAAAAATTGAAAAGAATTCTAAAGTTCAGTCGTCCGAAAATATGTTTGATCGGTTTTCAAGAGGCTGAGAGACTTACACGATTTTTTGAGTATTTTTGAATATTTATCATTTAGCATTGGTTCCTATGGGAGTTTATTTAGTGTGGTGCGCCCTTTATATACAACATGGCGGCGCCCGTGCAGCCATGTTTGTGTTCTGTTTACAGATGTAGGCTTGAAACAACGACAGTAATGAGTTGTGTGGGGGCATTGTGTGTCACTTTGTTGCTGTTTTTACATTGGAAACATCATTTCTTTGACTGTAAACTGTTAGTATAGCAATAATGTTTCTATTTCCTCAAATTACAATACATTTATTAACCGAGAATACTTCAACGTTTCAAACTCAAAGAGGGGTTTGCTTTCTAAACCTTCATGGTTAAACTATGACAAGTAATAAGTATGAGTGAGACTGACGGTTTTAGTCACATTCAAAGAATCATGAGCCAACGTGGCTGGTTGAATATGAAAAAAGGAGAGAAAAACCACCAATAGACTATTTGAAGAGGAGTAGGGGGGGGGGGTGGTGGATATGGCATCATATGTCAAGTTTCCGGAAGGTGAATGCACTCTGATGCGTGTGAAACCCTAGGCCTAGCCCCCAACCAGCAGCCTAAACCCTACACTATACTGCACAAACCGTAGCCGTCAGCCCAAACCCCAGCCCCCAGCCCAAACCCTACACCCATCAAGCCGAATCATGCCCCCAGCCCCCTAACCCTAGCCCCTAGCCGAAATCATAGCCCCAGCCCAAACCCTAACCCCCAGCCGAGCCTACCCCCAAAGCCCAAAACCCTAGCGGTCAGCCCGGACCCTAGCCCCCAGCCCAAACACCTTATTAGCTTACAGTCTTAACTCTTAACTATAGTCCAATTGTTCCCGTTCACCCACAAATTATTAACCGTAAAGTGTCTGGAAGGGCATTTTGCAACAAGCCCCGCCCACGCCCCGCCCACCCATTCACCCCCTTATCCCTTAAAGCTAGGTAAAATGAAACTTGGAATGACAATTAAACGTGGTAAAATGACCTATGTATATTCTTTTTTGTTATAAAGTTCACCATTTTAAACTCAATATTATGATTACATGGTTAAAAATGTTGGCGGGTAAGCAAAATCTACCCCCCCCCCCCTTCTCAGGCCCTCCCTCTTCAATCCCCTTTCCCTTTTACAGCTTCCACATTAGTTAACCCCCTCTTGTCAATTATTAAAAATAATTGTAAGGCGTTTAGAATCGTATAACTAAAAAAAAAGAGATAAGTTTATAACTTGTTGAGTGACTAGGATTTGGATATAACAACTGACTTGTCATTAGAGTGTACACAGCGTGTAATGCATGTTTTTCTTATCGCATTGCTTAGAGTACATGTAAATGCTCTAACATGTTTGACCTTGTTGTAGACGAACGCAATAACATTTCCAATTAATTTTTTCAGATATCAAGTCAGTGACTTATTTTCAACAATTTAAGCATAATTTTTTAACCATAAAGAATAATTAAGTGCCCTTATAGGGTGCACCACACCAAATAAGCCAGAATTAATGCGCCAAGCTACTTATCATAATTTGTAAACCCACAACTTATTTTTAATTACAACGTTTTGGGGGTCATGCAATTAATAGATTGTGTAAATATAATAATCTATCACAACCTGGGGGTTCTGTGCTTCAACCTTTGAGGAGACTTGATAAATTTAGGCGTTAAAGTTGGCCCTATTTGAACGGGAAAGTGGAGAAGTGCTTCACGAAAACTGGCAGCAAGTCGGTTTTGGAAAAAAACAAATTTCGCGTTTTTTTCTTCTGGGGTAGTTAGCAAAAATTCCAAACGGCTGACCTGGCAAAAATTGAAAAGAATTCTAAAGTTCAGTCGTCCGAAAATATGTTTGATCGGTTTTCAAGAGGCTGAGAGACTTACACGATTTTTTGAGTATTTTTGAATATTTATCATTTAGCATTGGTTCCTATGGGAGTTTATTTAGTGTGGTGCGCCCGTATAGATTTCTAAAGTACGGCCTTTTCGAAACCGCAGTTTTGGTTTAACTTCATACCTGTGTCTAGTCTTGGTGTTATAAAAAGTGCCTCTGCGTTGGTGTCCTCCATAGCATACGGTAAATTTGCGTGGGCTGATGAGAAAGTGATCCAACAGTTTTACAGTTTGTACAATGTTACACAAATAATCACAAACTGTGATGAGTTTGGAAACAAAGCAACCAATCATGGGGTGTATTTTGTATTTGTTTGTTAGGCCTATTGAAAGTTTGCAGAACCGTACGATTGCCCGTCCATGCCATTAATCAAGCGCGGTTTGTTTGTCAGCAGTCTGATTGGGCCTAATTGATCTCTCCGTTAATGGAGATCGACGGGAACTATGGCCTATCTATTGCGTCATCACTGAACACACCCCAAAATAATGAATTGTTCATGAGGATAAAGAAAACTGAAATCGATTCTTTACACAACCATAGGGTGCGACCCATTCATGCGTGACCGTCATCGACCAGCTATTTGGTCTGCATAAGAAGTAGGACCCAATGACCGGGAACCACAATTTTTCATAAAAATTATAATAACAACTGTTTACTTTTCGAGAGTGGCACCTCCATGCACCTACTGAGGGCATGCTCAGGGCCATTGGTAATGCACTCGTGTTTATTCTACGTCTGAATACTGGTTGAAACATGTCATTCTTCATAAAATTATAAGATAGCAGCCGTTAGTATTTACTGCATAATAAAGAAGTAGACTATATAGCTTCAAATCATCGTGTATAGATGCCCAGTAGAAGTGGTAAAATCATTCACAATAATGATCAAGGTGTTGTTCATACGGTGCTTTCTACTGCTGATAGCAATTCATAATGGTAAGTTGAGTTGACCTTTTGAAGTCTTGTACATTTTCATGGACGAAGTAATCAATTAACGGTACAGCCAGAGCACTGATCAGTTCAGTTTAGTTCATTTGTTGACATTGTTCACAACAACAAATCAGAAGTGTAATAATCTAAATGTAGAGGAACCCATGAGAAGCACAGTTTAAACCCCTTCGCCGTTTGATGGTATAATCACCAACTAAGTCATTTCTCAAAAGTGTCAAAAAACACATGTAATGGCTGGGAGAGTCAAATTCCTTGATATTCTAGAATAGACCATAACAGGGGGCCAGGCCCACCCCCAGATTATTATTATATATTTTTCCAGGATTTTTCAAACAATATATTGGCCCTTTCGCTACTCGGCGTAAAGTCAGGGGCGTTTCCACGCCTCTAAAAGCTTAGCTAATTAAGGTAATAATTAATCATTAACTGTGTAGATGAATGACTCAAATGTTCTTAGGCATTAGCTGGGCATGTAAAGAAGTCACTTAGATGTAAACACATTGGGAAATGCACATTATGTATTTTTAAAATGTTTAATTAGATTGCGTTTTAGTAAATATTGACCCTTTCGCTCCTCCAGCGTAAAGTCGGGCTGTTCCTAATAAGGAAGTTTATCTAATTAGGATAATAAATCAATTACTGGTAATCTAATGGACCTAAAGAAGTTTAGATAATAACTTAAGTCGCTTATATGTCAACACTGTTGGGCAATACAACTGAAATATTTTTTACTTTACTATATATAATTAGTGGGGTTGAATCTAATGACTTTCAAAGATTTCCGTATAAATTAGGCTCTTAACGCATGTAAGGGTTGACCATAAAGGCAAATGCTTTGACACATAAACGGTCATTAATGTAATAGTATAGGTACATTTACCAATGTATGACCCTACCTTGAAATAATTTACAATTTAAACTACAGTCTTTGAATTTGTTTTGTTTCAAGGTTACCTGATTGATAGTAAATATTAACATCCAATTTTTAATTAAAGAGTAACTCGCCCCGTTCGTAAATAATGTTGCCCATCCGATAACTATGATCGGAAAACAACGGGGAAAGACACATCGATCGTAGTTTATATACTTTGGCGTTTGTGATCATACCTCTTTGGTAACTCGTCCAAAATGAATATAATGGCATGTACATTTACAAGGAAGTGCAAATTAATAGTCTTCAGCAAAAAAATAGGGCAAAGAGTTAAACAAAAAATTAATTTCAACTGATGTAAAATTTGCATCTGGGAATAGTTAGACCATGTGACCTGTGACATCACTGTTTACAAAAGAGCCACAGATCAGCCTGGACTTCCTGTGCACGTACGATTATTTGTACACTGTTTCAATGGAAGAAAACATCAAATCTTATTTGATTGCATTGTCCGATTTTATCAACTTTTTGATATGAAGAAAGATGGCACGTCTCTAAACTTGTTCGGCTGTTATTTTTTATAATTTACGTTGGATTTATGACGCAAAAAAATTAATTTCCCATATTATGGCCAGTGTGGTATTGTCTGATGTCAGACCCTGGAATGACAAGTTCACTCTTTTTGTAAATAAGGGTTAGGCCTACAATGGTCAATAAGATTCGAACTGCCTGCAGCCTCGTGCACATTCAGTGGCCTACGAGGGTAGACATCGATCTGTCCCAGTGTGGCAATGGGTTCGAATCCCAAACGAGTTATGCAGTTGGATGGTTTATTTACTTGAACGGACTCGGGGGAAAGAACAGAGTTGACATTGCTCAACACACTATCAGTGTATGGGTAAAACAAACTCAAACAATTATTTTTATTAATGTTTTTTTATCAATTATGCAAACAAACATCTCTTTCGGAAGGAATTGCGATTCCCCAATCTTGTCTGGGAACTTGACTTCATGCACGACGGTTCTTGTAGTTATGGTAATGTTTGCAGCCGGTATTTTCCTTTAGTGATTCACACAAATTGATATGGTTGGTAACTCTGATCTAATTTTGTTTCAAAATACACTTTTTCCGTAATCTTGTATGACAAACTGATACAATGAATTGTATATGGATACGTGTAACCAATCTCGGCCCAGGAAGACCTTGGTAAAGAGTATGATGCCTCTGGAGTGCCATACCGCTTATTCAGATCACGATTACATCACTGATGTCGACTTGACCCGATATTACTCGCAAAGTCGACTTGCTGAAATGAAACTAAGATGTCGACTTCCCTGAAATTGTATGTCGTCAAGATGACTCATATACAAAACTAAGAAGTAAACTTGTCCTGTTATATTTCGTCAAGTCGATCACTAAAACTAAAATGTTGTCCTGACAGTATATCTCTTCAAGTCGACTTACTGAAACTAAGATGTCGACTTGTCCTCTCGTCAACTCGACTCATAGAAACCAAGAGACGACTTCTTGACAATATGTAGCATTTCAATTTATATCAACCCAAATGTAATATTTCTTTAATGAGATCATCGGATTAGGCCTAATGATGGGTTATTTAAATAATCCCACGACTCAGATAAATGATTATGTTAATTTCCACTTCTTGCAGACTAATTTTGTGTACATTGAAGTCGTGTGTGCGATTTGCATGGATGAGATGATCGCATTTATTTTTTATCAAAACAAAAATAATCAGTTTAATAATAGATCTGCATTTTGTTGCTGCACGGGCAATGTAGTTTTCGTATAGAAGGGCACTTAAAATAATGAGGGGCATTTAAGTTTTGACAGAGCACCAAAATAATGACCATAGAGGGCATAGGAACAATTTTCATCTTTGCCTCCGTGAGGTAAAATTACCGACTCTAGTTATTCACCGTTAACTTGTTTAAGTTGTGTAAACTATTTAATAGCATGTACTTGGCCTGTCCCCTTCATTAGGCCAAAAAAAAAATTGTTGAGTTGCCCTCCAGTAAAAAAAGTTGAAGGGGTCGGTCGGTCGGGATTTTATTTTATTTTGTTTTTAATTTTTTTTTACCTTGACTGTCATTTGAAGATTGAAATGCATTGGAACTAATCCCAATCAATATACAATGATGTACTAGTGTGCAGAAGTACATAAAGAATGAAAAGACAAGAAACATTTAACTTCATATCTTTTATAATTTGTTTTCAAACATTTTATACACTTTTTCTGGATCCTTGGTCACACATCCCGCCCATTTCTTTTGAAGCTATAACCATTTTAAAGTGCATTCTCTAAGGGTCATTCGGTGGTTTAAACCAGCAAAATGTGTTCACCTAGCTCTTAGCTTGCCTTGCGTGTTTTTGATGTTCAAACAAACGATCTTTTAAAAATATATTTCAAACAATAATTGTGCGACTTACTCCGAAATACTTTCCGCGATGTGTGCCGGGCGCCGCCATTTTGGAATGATCCAATCATGCCAATCAAAACATGTCATCGGCCGGCTGGTGGGCGGAGCGAGGGTGCGAACATTTCAATGGTTGCTTTACTTATACGCTCCTCCCACAGTCTGGCCGGCCGATGACGTCGTAGTTTGATTGGCATGATTGGGATCATTCCAAAATGGCGGCGCCCGGTACTCATCGCGGAAAATAATTCGGAGTAAGTTGCACAATTATTGTTTGAAATATCCTATTGAAAAGTTATTTGTTTGAACATCCAAAACACACAAGGCAAGCTAAGAGCTAGGTGAACACATTTAGTTAACACAAGTTCTAAAAATGACCCTTTGATCTGGTACTCGCGCTCAAAACAAGTGTTGGGTACCACCAGTGAATCCGCTTCTTGGCTCAAGCGAATTCGGGCTGTATGCCAGCGAATTCTGTCTGCAGGCAGTTCATGTCATGTGCTATTGCGTGGGATCGATCCGAGGTACCGTAGATGGCCGGGCACGTTGCGTACGACTACGAGTGTAGCGGCACACAAAACACAAAACGTAAAATATCGACCTCTTGCATGTTTACTTTAAAATCTTTGCTTTGCAAAATTGTTTCAGCTTATTTGGAATAAATATATTCGTTTTAGATTGGTTAAACACAGATAATGTGTAAGTTTCATCAAAAATGAAAAAACGGGGGGGGGGGGGGGGGGAACCAAAAAAAACCCGACCCGAGATTTCAGCATTTTTGGGTCGGTCGCGGAGGGCAACTCAACATGTTGGTTTTTTTTGGCCTTACACCTGATTAGTATACTATTAGTTGTTGCTACGAAAGCTCATGCAGATTTCAATAGTTATTTTAAGTGCACAGTCGTGATGATGGTAACACAATTGCAAAACGAACTTTAATTCGAGAGTCTCTATCGATATGTTACATCCGATTTGAGCAAGCCGACTTCACCAATACAGCACTAGTGTTCAAAACGGTCTCGTAGTATGGTGGCCTTGACTAATCTTACCATTGAATTTCTGGAGGTTTATAAACACAAAACCATGTTTTCCTGGGGCCACGTTTTGCATTGTTATTGCTCATCCGTGCAACCCTTGTTTTTCAACCGGTTTACCACCAAATTGAAGAATTACTTTATAACAATAGTTGATGACGTCATTCTAGTACAAACAAGCACTGGTGTATTATTATATGTCTGTGTTATAGAGATTTTGGTGCCGGTCTGTGCGAATGCAGCTTTTAAGGGCATGGAGCTGATATTTCATGGCGTCGGTGAAAATGGTTTCCATGCTGATAGCGAATTCAAAACATTCATTACTTTATTTGTATGATATCCAAGTTCATAAGAAGTTAATAATTATAACAAGTAAACTTGCAGGTACAACAATGTGTAAATCTCTTTTGGGAGGAGTGTTGGCTCAGAGAAGGGCCGATATAGACCGTATCGAATATGACGTTACCTTTCAAATGCCCCACAACATGGCGTCTGTGAGCGTGTGTGCGTGCGTGTGCGTGTTCCATAAAAATCAAACCAGGAACGCAGAGTGCATGAAAGTGGCCATATCATAGGACAGGCCGTATGCGCGTGTAAACGCTTCTTAGCGTTCCTGGATTGATTTCTATGGCACACGCACCCACACACGCTCACAGACGCCATGTTGTAGGTATTATTGAAAGGTAACGTCATATTCGATACGGTCTATAGTCTCGACATTTCGAACAGTTTACTCTGCTCGTAGTTCAGTTATAGTTAAATCATATTTTTCACACCATGCAAAGCTTCAAACATCACAAAGTTTATCCAAGTAAATCTTTGTCAATATTGGAGAATGAAACTGTAAGAATAAACGAAATGTATTAGATTGTATCAATTATCTTAATAAAGACATTTTGTACTGATGTGTTTAACGCAAGGTGCATTCTAGTGCATTTTGGACCAAATGAGATGGAACAGAAATGTACAGTGAATAGAACTGGACAGCATAAATATAGTGTATTCTATGATTAACCTGTACACAGTCATACCAATGTTATCCAAGTCTAAATTAGCCTGTAAATAACAGTAAACATAAAAATGGGCAGTAGAGAATGCAAATTATATTGTTAAAGAATATATAATATTTATTTAGTTTTTGTTGTTATTGTTTTACAGTGGCTGCAGAATGCACGACAAACACATGTAAGAACGAAGGAACATGTATGAATCAAAACGGCGGGAATGGCTACATGTGCGTGTGTAACACAGGCTGGATAGGTATGATGTGTGGTAAGTGTACTGTCCTTTTGCTTACTAACCGCATTACATATAATATTGCTTAGCAGAAACAGGTTACCAGCCAAAATACCATGTATTGTTGCTCGTGACAGGTTCCCTGCTAGATTTTGCTCTGCATAATATTTGCTAACCATGCTTTCAACAGCTTCATGAATTGGGGACGCTAGGTGGCAGCAGACTCACCAGTTAAATCCAATGTTCTTGGAAATAATAGACCTTTCTTTTGCAACGTCACAGCCCGAGTTTTTGCCAACCCAGGTTGGAAAACTATGGAAAGCCATAACTGCAAATTAAAAACAGATGGCCATAGTTTGTAGCAATGTTACACAACAATTCAAAAATAGTGTTGAATTTGTTGAAAACAAATCAACCAATCATGGAAGGTATTTCCGTTCATGAATCTTTACAGAAAATGTTGAATTTGGTTACAACAGTTTTTAACACAATTGAATGATTTGCTAACATTCAGCCGTCCATGCCAGCCGGCGCACTTTGTTTATCAACAATGGAAAGGTCTATATCGGTTGCTAGCTCAGAACTTGTTTAAACAATGGAAATTGACATGGCATGTCTGCTGCCATCTAGCGTTTCAAAGTATAACATTGAGCCCTAATTTGTATTGTACTGACGACTGGTGGAGGGCGCTGGGTGCCGATGTGCCATTTTGCTACTCTCATTTCAACTGAACAATACACAAATGGAGTAGCATATTCTCCCTTTCAATATCTTGCTTGTGGGAGTGGCAAAATGTCACCTAATGGCTTCGAGGAAAACTCTTTCCGGTTAGAAAGAAAATATGTAACAAAACCATCGACGGCCGTCTATCTTTATTTCATTCCAGAGCTAAAGAATGTGGCCTGGGTAACCTAACACATAAGTTTTTGATGTTGGCTGACGCTTTTTATAAACTAACTTACTAATTGTGTGACTCAAGTTAACTATGAGCAAGTTCGGTTGGCTGACTAGAGTCGACTATAGACTTAACAGTCGATCTAGATGTCTCCCGAACGCTGGTTGAACCAGCTAGTCCAACCTTGATCAACCTAGCTCCGTGAGCACTGTTTCTCTTGTCAACTAACAGAGTTAAAAACTTTTTGAGAAAATTACTCCTGTTGCCTGCAGTGCAGTTACTTACTTCCTTCTAAATTACTTGTAAAAGTTGCCTCGTTTGACAGGGCCGGTGTGACAGGAGATTCTGTCCCCCGGAGATTCTGTTGTGCCCTCTTTTGAATCAATCTCCTTCAGCTCAAGTTAGTTTCCCATTATGGGGTACAGAGTCTCTATGGGACAGAGTCTCTGGGGACAGATTTCCCTAGGACACGGGTGTCATACAGGATGTTGTCCCCCGGTGTTTGTGTCCCCTCTCACGGTAAATCATCGTGGGGAAGGAAGTAGATTCAAATGAGGGAGCTATCTGACGAAATGTATACACTATTCGCCGTATGGGGACAGAAACTCCTCCCAATCCCCAGGCCAGCTCCCAGTATTAAACGTCTTGCGACAAGACTACCGTCGACAGGATAAAGTTCTCATAGCGACTAATGTTCTTATTCATGCAGATATGCCATCATGTACACCCAAAAATCCCTGCATGAACGGAGGTATGTGTTTGATAACGCAAAACAACTACGTCTGCAATTGTAACCCGGGATTCACCGGGGAAAACTGTGAAATCGGCAGTACGGGTAAGTGTGGATTCAAGAAACACACTGACAAACAGTTAGAACCAAATATAAAACTATTATGACAAGAAACCACTTACAATTTTTAAGGTATCATACAGGATTGGTAAGGATAAAAAACATCGTTGTTTAAAGGGACACGTTGCCTTCGGATTGGGCGCTTTGGGCTATAACAAACGTTTGATGTGAAATGAACACGGTCGGAAAGATGTTTTAAAAGTAGAATAATTATAATGATCCACACAAACATTCAAAAAAACTGTGTGGTTTTCCTTTTATTCGTGAACTAAAACGGTCCGCCATTTATGGGATTCAAGATTTTGACTCCCATAAATGGCCGACGTGTTCCTACTAGTCTTATTTCCAGTCGTAAAACGATGATCAGAATATGCGGCTGGTTATTCCGCGAATACGCGGCTGGCAATAGACTGTGCAAGTCTCGCGCGCATTCGAACTTTCGGGACAATAGTGGTCCCAACCATATGGAGTTTTACGTGGGCGAGATTTTGTTTCGTCAATTATTTTAGTTTAACATAGTTTATGACCTAGAAAAGTATACATGTTGTTGGGAATGTAATACTAAGTGATAACAACATATGAAAGTAAAACCAATTCAATAACAAAGAAAACCCAAGAATTAAACTTGACCTCAGCTTCCGGTTATTGCAAAAAATTAAGAATTTTGTGCTCGCCTCCGATCATAAAACTTACGAAAACGCTTGTTTTGGATGCGCGATTATAATCGCCAGATGCTCTAATTGCAAAGCAAACCCTTTTCATTGCAGTCTATGGTTGTTGAGGCGTCAGCATCCTCTTTAAACTGCGATACGGGTCCATTTAAGACCCGTTTGACCTTCACGAATCCGCGTAAGGGGTTTCTAAAAAGTTAATCTAGTTAACCCACAGCCCAGCCGGCCAATGACGTCGCATTCGATTCGCATGATTGTTGGTGGGGTCATTCTAAAATGGCGGCTTTTGGTACCTCACACATCGCGGAAATTTATTCGGAGTAAGTCGCACAATAATCGTTCAAAATTTCTTGTTAACAATAACATTTTATTTGTTTGATTATTCAAAACACCCAAGGCAAGCTAAGAGCCAGGTGAACACATTCAGCTGGTTTAAACCGCCGACTGGCCCGTAGGGAATGCGCCATAATGCGCCATTTAATTGGTTATTTCTTAGCTTAAAAAGAAATGGTCGGGACGTGTGGCCAAGGATTCAGCTAGCCATGGCCACACAAGTGGGGCTACTGTGACTACTGCAAGGTCTTACTCTACCAATTATTTTAATACCTTTGATGTGATTTAATATGAGCACATACGTTGCTGTTCAGTTCTGCGAACTTCTACACAGGAAGGCTAAAAAGTAAACAAACAAATCTACAAAAAGGACTGAAACCGTGAATGAGTATGTGATATTGTTTACGTTATTTACGTTAAGCAGACAGTACCACGATAATCGTCATTGCTGTCGCTGTCGTTGTCGTGCTTCTGGTGCTTATAGCTGTCGCCCTCGCCTGTTACGTGCGACGGTCACGGACTAATCGCGACAGTACACCGCAACTTGTCGAGAACGGACAAGAGTTGGAATCTCAAAAGGTATGAATGTATAATATACTCAGTTTTCATTTGCAATAGTACATGACTAGAAATGATCCAAACTTATAGACCTTATGCACATGCCGTCATCTGAGTAGGGCGCCCTCGGCTACAGGTCAAAACAAGGTTGCTCATTGGCCCATCCTGTGCGCTGCGCGTACATGGTGTGCGTTTTCCATTAATACGTCATCGTTTTAAAGATGGCGGCGTGATGACGTCAATGCATAAAGTTCATTCTTATGACCAAATTAACGTAATCCAAACCGAGGTTAAAAAGTCAAAACAGTCAGGTACCTGTCCGGTATGTTATGAATCAGTATTCATCAATGTTTTTGCACATAGGGAACATGACAATGAAGTACACTGACACGAATGTAATCCAACTTCTCGTTCGGCTTAAACCTCTTTTCAGCATCGTCAGGCAAACACGTATAAATACCATCCAGCTGGTAGCAAATCGAAGGAGTTTCCGCGAGACAAGCTGCATCTCTTCGGGATCATAGGTAGTGGGTCATTTGCTGTGGTGTACAAGGCCGACGCTGAAGGATTATTACGCCAGGGAAGGAACACCACTGTAGCTGTGAAGATGCTGAAAGGTATTAGTTATTAACTTGTATGTGATTTGAGGCATTGCATGGTGAGGTATCAATGTATATTTGGTTTGCGATAACACCATGTGTTTATCTACTTGCTACCAGATTTTGTTCTTTAAGAACTTGTCTTGCTATTTATTCTACTGCCGCGGAGTAGATTATTCAATGGGAATTCGGGAGACTTCGGGAGGTTTAATGAAAATAACTGTCCTGTTTGTTTACTACTACCTGGGCGGAAGGTAGGAAATCGGCCCGGACTACTAGTACTACTTTCGCTTAGTGGATCGAGGGGACTTCTCGTTATTAACTACACTGCCCCGGAGTAAGTTCTTAATTGGTCTCAACGTTTCGACTGCTCTATAGTCATCGTCAGGAGACTGAAGAGTGTGAGACATGTTGGTCTATTTATAGAGATACAGAGGTCTCAGAGTAGATTCAGTCACTGCTCTGATTGGTTCTTCTGAAAGGAGAACTGTGGTCGGATGGCCCAGTTAATGGCAAACTGTTTACAACTCTTGTGCGTGTCAAATTTTTTCAGAAGTGGCTTCGCCAGTGCGCTGAGAAACGGACTATCAAGAATAAAAAGTAGAAATATAATCAGGCTCAATATAATACTGACGTCGTCAATGCATACTACGTAACAAACAAACCACTAGGGCGAAGTTTTCGTCCCGCGAGTGTCAACACTTACTTAATTAGGCACAACGCCCCTTTAGGAGCATATGCCATTAGTCTTTTTGAGGTATGGTGGATACTATAATTATGAGTGCACTGTTTGGTTTCGAGTGGAGACAGATAGATTATATTCAAACCTATTAGTTTCATAGTATTGTGTCAGCTATTGACGACACTTCTCCATGTCGTGGACCCGATTCTCCGAGCTGTCTTCGCCGCCTGTTGTCAGGTGGTCCCGATCCCCCAGTCTTCCAAGTTTCTCCTCAGGAGAAAGTGTTAATAATTCATCTTTAAAAAAGTATTTCAACAAAATGGATTAGAATAAAAATCCAATACTAATAATATAAAGCCATGAACACAACGTTGTTGTTCTACTTGATGAAATTGCAGACTAATTAGAATTTGAGTTTCCGAGAAAAGGAAAATTAAAAACTGTACTTTGCGCTCAAAATATATGCAAATGGCGTCAGCTCACTTCCGGAGCGTCATGGTCTTGTTCTTTGGGTTGTCACTTTTTTGAAATACCAAATAATAAACCACAAGGGAAATACGTCAAATTAATAATGTCATACTTGCCCTAAACATTAAGCTTGATGTCAGGCTTTTAAATGATCACAAATTGGAAATCCCTCTACCAATTTTCTTCAAACAACCACTATTAAAACAACTCAAGTCAACATTCATTCATTCTTCTATACTCTTCTCAAAATAAAAACATGTATACCGAATATAACATAGATAAGCGAAATAATAAGCACAGAAGATGGAGGGGAAAGAGTTGTCGACCAAAATAAAGAGAGCTGTCGGATTAAGCCAAGCCTTGTAGAAAAAAGCCTAGACAGACAAACTACAAACATGGAGACAAGACAAACAGGTAACGCAAAACAAAACACACTAGGGACGCAAGGAGAGAAATATGCCTAAACTAGTAAGTTGTTAACTCCAAAATGTGTTATTTCACTCTTACTAGCCACATTATTCATGGTGTTTTAGATACAGCGACGCCAACGGACAAGGGTGACTTCAAGAACTTGGGCTGGATCTGTACATGTCCCTTGAACCACACCCTAATGTGGTCTCAATGTTGGGCTGCTGTACAGATAGAGGTATGAATTTAAAACCTGGGCTCGATTTCACAAAGCACTAAAGATTAATCTACAGAGCAACAGAACAAATCTTGTTATTCACAATACTAGTAATACAATTATAACAGTGCCAATAATGCAATTCTATTTTATTCATGGTGTTTTAGATACAGCGACGCCAACGGACAAGGGTGACTTCAAGAAAGAGCTGGATCTGTACATGTCCCTTGAACCACACCCTAATGTGGTCTCAATGTTGGGCTGCTGTACAGATAGAGGTATGAATTTAAAACCTGGGCTCGATTTCACAAAGCACTAAAGATTAATCTTAAAGAGGGTGCTTCAAGGTCAGTTTTGTGATGAACTCATTTTCCAATAGAGTCCTTATAAAAATGGGGAAATAAGTTACAAGTTTCTAAACCTCAAGTTAAAACGGTGTAAAATACCACTGTGTTAGTCCAGATTCTGGACGTTCTTTATTAAATAGCTCTCCCGATCACACGGAAACCCTCCGCGTTGAGGGCGCTTTGCCCACCAATTCAGAGACCCGGCAAATTAATGGGCTCATCATCTGGACTGCGTCTTGACGTTGAGGGCGTAGTTGGAAAAGCTTTCTCTGAGCGCGGAGCTATACGAAAACGGTCCACACACTGGACTACCACTGTGTTTGATACCCTTCAAATGCATTTTTTGGCAACATCCAAAGGCGTTCGATGACGTCAAGTTTCAAATACGCTGTCCTCAAGGACCCTGGTTTGAATCCCGCACTATGTGGATGGGGTAAACTATTCATTCCATACTCGATGGCGTGGGTTTCCCTTGACAATAATTCTCTGGGGTTTTCCTCCCACATCTAAAACTGAAACTTACTTCCTTGTCTTCTCTTCATTGGGTTCTTGGCTAATACAGTGATTAAGGTTGCTTTTCTGAGAATCATTGGCTTCACAACCTAAATAAATAAATAAATTAAAGTTGCCTTTAAAAATTGACCCATTTGACACATCCATGATGTTTCTTTTGCAGAGCCATCTTACATATTACTGGAGTACGTTCCACACGGCAATATGCAGACCTACCTGAGGCATATCAGGACTGGTGGTACCGAGGCTGCTTATCAAAACAAGGCCGAGTTCAACAAAGACAACCTCACCCCTACGGAGATCTTGACCTTTGCTTGTCAAGTCACTCGTGGTATGGAGTACTTGGCTTCCAAACAGGTATGCCTACACTCTAAAATGTCTCGGTCAGAATTGACTCATAGAAGGGTCCATAATATTATGTTTCATACTCATTTAAGAGTCATCATGACTTGTTTGGGGTCAGCATGACCCGTTTTTGGATCAGCATGACCCGTTTTTGGATCAGCATGACCCATTTGGGGTTAGCATGACTCAGTTTGGGGTGAGCGTAACGTAGCTTTACTTTATTAGTTTATGGCTATAACAATTATTTCATTATGTTGGGAAGTTAGATTTAGCCGTAAAATATTGAAAGTAAAATTAATTTATCGAATCAACAAAGAAAACCAGAGAATGAGACTTGACCTCCGTTTCCGTTTCTTGTAAACAATTAAGGTTTTTGCAAATTAATGACGATCAGTTAAACTAATGGTCGCACAAATTCGGGCGTGATTGGAAATGGGTTTCTAATAAGCATCCTTGTCCCAAAATGTTGTTTAAATTGTTTCAGTGTTAATTTAAACAAATTGTTTGTACTATATAATAATTGAAATTGTATTTATAATAAATTGCTATGGGTATTTTTATTTTCAATAAATGTGTATAAATATAATTTAAAAGGAAGATTTGATTTCATTGGAAAATATAGTCTTCGCTCAAGTTGTTTTCTCGTTTTTGATACGCGCGAGACTTGCACAGTCTATATCATCATCCTTCGTCTGCTGAGAGTAGGCGACTACAAGTTCCTCCAACTACGACGATCTTGGGCAAGTGTTGCGATTTTGTCTGGTCGCAACATGCCTTCACAGTCTATAACAATGTCCCATACTTCATTTTTAGTGCATTCACCGCGATCTGGCTACCCGTAACATCCTCCTTGGAGACGGCCTAGTGTGCAAGGTGGCGGACTTCGGCTTGGCCCGTGACTTAGCGGAGAAAAACCAGTACGAAATGCAATCACGGGTAAAATTTCCGCCATAACTATTAACCCTTTTTAGAGAACTGACCATTCATTTCCGTATAATCATCAAAAAACGCCCAGACATTGCTAATATTGTTAGTTTCTTTATTGAAATTTCGTCAGTAACAATGTCAACATAAATAAAATGAAAGAGAAACTTTAGTTTCTTGTTTAGAAATTGGGATACTATGTCAACATACTACATCGGAAAATTTCATATGTGGCCCCATGACCTTTCCTTTGACCTCTTTATGTGAACAGAAAAGGGTTAAACTTTGCTGCCGTTTGCGGCCGCTATGGGCGTTTTCACAAGGGAAACTGACTGTTTTGGTGATCCCTCTGCTGCCGCTTCCAAGGTTGTATCTTTATAAGCTTGGATGTGATCCCTGTATATACGGTAGTTACAGGTTGAACAGCCTCTGGCTTGCACCCCCGAAAAAAAGATATTGACAAAATAAGGAGACCGCCAACATAGGACTGTATTGCTCAGTTGGTAAAGCACCGGCATGCTTATCCGGAGGTCTCAGGTTTAAGTCCTGCTCTTGTAATTTTGTTCTATGTTCAACCCAAAGTTAATAAATACATCCATCAGGAAAACATACTATTTTAGTCATTACAAATTGTTTGAATTACTAACCTGGTAATTGTTCTGATTATAATAACTTTCCAGGGACGGGTACCAGTCCGTTGGATGGCTCCCGAGTCACTCATCAATAATGTTTACACATCTAAGAGTGACGTGTGGTCATTCGGCGTTCTGCTGTGGGAATTAGTTACCCTAGGTAAGCGACGGTCAGATATAATTCGTCAAGGTATATTCGGTTTTCGGTAACACCATGTGTATATATATCTTTTTTGCTGTGTAGAATTGTTCTTTGAGAAAAACAATTCTTGAAATTTCTTCTACTGCCGCGGAATAGATTTCGGAATTTGGGAGACTAGTTCTGAAAAGAACTGTCCTGTTTATAACTGCTCCCTAAAAAGGCCCTATCTAAACCAGGTTGCTAAACCAGGTTGCTAAACCAGGTTGCTAAATCAGGTAGATAAACCAGGTTGCTAAACCAGGCTGCTAAACCAGGTTGCTAAACCAGGTTGCTAAGGTGTAAGTTGGAAGTTGGAAAGACCACATCCCCAATACAGTTAGGGGCCACTATAAGCTCGTCGACTAAGAAAACAACAATGTGCCGCTATATATAAGTGTGCGGGGCACGACTTTGTGAAATAAACACTAACCAGCCCTTTGTACATAATCCATGCTGTTGCAAGTTAACTATAAACTTCTTTGAATAGAAACTTTCCCCTGTGCTTAGTTTAATTTTTTTCATGTTTGATTACTTTTTTGAAGGATCGCATCCATACCCAGGCATGTCTTCACAGAAGGTCATAACTGAACTCCAGAAAGGCTACAGACTACCCAAGCCATTACATTGCGGTGATGACATGTAAGACTTCTCCTCCACGTCTAGTCTTGTTTGAATAATTACTTTGTTGTATATTTTGTTTGCTGGGTAGATTTTGCTTTTCGAGAACTTGTCTTGCTATTTATTCTACTGCCGCGGAGACAAGTTCTCAAAGGACATAATCTACCTAGCAAGTATATAATATACACATGGTGTTACCGCAAACTAAATATACATTGATAAATCACCATGCAATGCCTCAAATCCCAGTTACTTTTCTCTTTCCCCAAACCATATTTCTTTAAAACTTGTTGCACCACACTAAAACAAGCTTCCATTTAACTTAGTGTTAAAACCTTTAACTTCAAGGTAAAAAAGGAATCTCTCAGTTTTTTTGTGACAAGACTAAAAGACGTAGCTTGATTCTTAATCTAAATTCTTTCCAACTTTTGGTTGGTGAGCAGATGAGAATTCTGGCTAACTAATAGTAATACCCCACGGAAAAAACACCCTCGAAAAATGTACTTTTCCTAAACCAACTTGCTGCCAGTTTTCATGAAGCATCCCTCCACTTCCCAAGAAATAAGACCAACTCTAGGTTTATCAAGTCTCCTCAAAAGTTGAAGCACAGAACCCCCGGTTGTGATAACTGATCATTATTTGCACAATCTATTTGCATGGCCCCACAAATATTATTAAGAATACAAAGATGTGTTTGCCTATTTAGTGTGGTGCACCCAAAAGTGCGCACGTTCTGAGATTTGCAGTCTCGCGTCGATCAGAAACTATTGCTTCCCGTTTTATTCCGTTGAGCAGCTAGCTCCAACATATTGGGCCCTTATTTGATAATGATAGAAGTAAATTAGAGATGTTTTCTCCTGCTATTATAATGACCCAAAAATAGTTAGTAATTTTTGTTGCAATTTTAGTGTTTGAATACATTCTTCAGTTAGTTTAAAGGGTGTGTACAACATTGGTAATTGCCAAATACCTGTATCCAAACTTGATGTGACCCAACATGTACATGAAATAACAAACCTGTGAAAGTTTAAGCTAAATCGGTCTTCGGAGTCATGAGAAAACAGTGAAAAACACCCTTATGTGTTTTAACTTCTTTTCAAAAATCAGAATTTATCCTGCAGGATAAATACTGTTATTTTACTCATTTCCTAAAAACTATGGCATTTCAAGCAAAACTATTTTAAGGGAAGTTTTCCACCATGACCATCTTTATACCATGTAAGTTATGTGCAAATCTGTGAACATTTATATTTTCATTCTTACCAATGTTGTACACACCCTTTAAGAGAGTTATTTTTCTGGTTGTACCATTTTGTCAGATACAAAACAATGATGGATTGTTGGAAGGAGAAACCTGACGAGCGACCAGACTTCACGAAGCTGCACTCCACATTAGATATGCTACTGACAGATGCAACGGTTTGTGTTTATTTACTGTAACAATAAAGTTAGTTCCCTTTCCCCCCGGGGGGTGGGGGCTGCTGGTGGGATGTACCCATCGCCCCAATATCCACTGCTTGTGTAAGAAACTTGGAATGTTTATTCGCATGCATTTCTACGTGAGTTAGTGTCCACTTTTGCAGTGTGTTTTATAACATTGCTAGGTAACAACTGGTGAAAAAGGTACAAGGAACTAAACATCAATTGCCATTTGTTATTCCATTACATTTTTAATGAAAATCAGTTCAACTTATATATAACGAACAGTTAACTGTTGTTGATGTTTTTGTACAATTGTTTTGTTGTTGTTGTTGCTGCTGCTGCTGTTGCTGCTGTTAAAGTCGCTGTCGTCGTTGGTGTTGTTGTTTGTTGTTGGTGGTGTTGGTAAAAACAGCAACGCAACAACAACAACATCACCAACAAAACAAAACAAATACACACAAAAACTCAGAGCTCAATAACAGGATTCCATTGATTAATCAATTCACCAACATGCTGCTCAAAATTATAGTGTCTTTCAAAATATTTACCAATGATTCTTGTATTTTTGTTTCCCTCCAGGGCTATCTGGTGATGACGAGTCTCAACAAAGATGACTACGTCTACCTGGAGCCTGATCAGCAAAGCAGCTCGGAATCGGAGTAAATTCAAGTTTATTTTCAGTCTGTATAAAGCATAACTCCAACATACCGAGGGATGAGTGTTGGATATCCCCTTACAGGGGACGAGGTGATGAATCCTCGTACTCTTTGGACCTACGAAAAGACTCATAAAATCTAGCCTGAACATCTGACGTCCCACTTCGAGGCTCGTAATAAATAACGCCATATACCAGCCGGGCCGGATGTTGCTAGGTGTACCTTTGACCTCGCATTCATTTCACACGGAGATTCGTAGTGAATAAAACAACACTACATGATGTAAACATTATGCTCACGCTGTATTCAGACGACAGAAAGTGCAAGCTGACAAATTACTTCACCTCGGATCATAACATTGACATGGAAAGCTTACGTCACAGCGCGTTTATCCAATGAAATCATTGGGCATGTAAGACCAGTGCCTGTCTTTATCCTTGCGGAAAGACATGGGACCAGGCTAACCATCCATTTGAGATATTTGACAATAGCGGTCGTCCGACTCACCAGTCCTTTTCCATTGTTCTCATTGCTAAAACAATGGAAAAGGATCAATGAGTGAGATGCCCGCTATCTTCTCAAAAGTAACTCATTTAACTGCAGTGAATAGTGACATGAAGAAATTAATACAAAGCACCAATGGCAATCATTTCCCGTAAAGATTGCAGACTTTACACTGTGTGTAAATCGTGCGTATTGGAATATCACACTCATTCCAATCCATTTATGTTTAATTTAATTATTTTTTTATAATTTCAAGTCTTTTTAGGAGATTATCTTTTTAGGTGTTCCTACCAATTCAAACAAAAAATTCATTCAATTTAATTTAACACCCAGCGCGTTCAATTTCGTTTGAAAATGAATGCTCCGTTGGATCAGCATGCAACAGTCAAAATGAGTAATTCAATTTCAACAGTCAAAAGGAGTAATTCAGTCAATTTCACCAGTTAAGCATACACTGGTCAAATAAGATCGTTCAAATTCATTAGGTCGCAAAGATGTAGAAGCCAACGTCAAAAGGCAAACATTAAATTTCATTAATTTTAACAGGTAGTAGAAGCTCATGTGAAGAATGATGAAATTGTTGTATTGAATAATAATAACTAGTTCTTATTTATATAGCGCATTTTTTTTACAATAACGCCTCAATGCGCTTGTGTCCTGGTCATTGGGCCAATAACATTCCTTTAATATTTCTTAGCTCCCTGGGGAGTATACAGCTCCGAGCTGCCGTGGCGCTCTGAAGGCCTTTTCAAACACAATATCAGCCTCTACCCTCGCAGGTACCCATTTATACCCCAGGGTGAAGAGAAGCAATTATAGCGAAGAGTCTTGCTCAAGGACACAAGCGTCACGACCGGGACTCGAACCCACACCCCGATGACTAAACCACCAGAACTTGACATGACACCCTATAACTTGAATGTCTATAAATGAAATAGGAAGACAGTAACGAACCTAAATGAGAATAACTAAGTCATGTGTGCATGAAAACGAAACTGTAGCTAAAAGGAAACCCTAGTTTGAATGAATTTGGGACAATGCGTTAATTTTAAACGCGATTTATTGAAATTGTTTTTAATTTTTTGCTGAAACTGGCCGGGAAAACCTTTTATGACATTTAAACTATTTGTTAACTAATCCTGATGCTCTAGTGTACACCCATTCATCTTAAAAATGGGGTCATAGTTTAGTGTTTATCAATTTAATGCTGATTTTTAAGCAAAATAATCAAGGGAGATGCAATAAAAGTCACCTGTAAAAGTTTCAGCTGAATACACCGTCTATTTGCTGCAGTTAAACAACGGTTACGGTATTTTCGTCAAGAGCGTTAAATTCATCCTTGTCTCTAGCGAGGTGACAACGGGTACCAACCGCATCTCTTTCCGCAGCATTTATAAACGGACACCACAACAGTTTGAATCTCAAAGACTCGCCTTGTTGTGAGTTTTGGAGGTTCGAATTTGTTGGTTTTTACTCTTATACTGATTTTTAATCAACAGGGCAGTTCAGATGAAATAATTTCTCTTGATGTTTACTACCATTAGGCCTACCATCTTTATAACAAGTTAGCTTTCAGATAGAAATTATAGAATGTATATACTTTTGTTATTACCAAAGGTATGACCTGACCCCTAAATATCAACTCTTCAAATAGTATAATCCTTTACACTAAACAATTATGAATTTAATTTTAAAGTGCTGAAATATGTATTTATGCAAAGCAGAAGTTTTACAAGTAAATTTTTTTATTTTATTATTCATATACACAATATTAAGTTAGTTTTGTCACTCTATAATGCAGTACTGCCACAGTGTTTTTCTTTTGGTGTATCGTCATGAATATTCATTACCGCAGCTCATGACGTTGTTGTATAAAAGTATTTTTATATTTTCTCATTGTATAGTTAAATGTTTGTTGGGTTTTTTAAACATCGTTTTTACTTTTCCAGTTTAATCTTAGTAATGCTAGACGATCGGGGACACTAGGTGGCGGCAGACTTACCAGGGGTGCGTTCCACTTGCGCAAACGTTTGCCAACAATAGATCGATCCATTAAGCCCCGCCTCCTTACGAGTTGACCAATCACAGCCGCGAAACCCGATCACCATTAGTGCAAAGATCACCAAACGGCTCAAATGGTGATCAGATTTCGCGTTTGTGATTGGTCAATGAGAAATGGGCGTGGCTTAATGGATCGGTGTATTTTGAGTGGAACGAGTTGTGCCCCAACAACGTTGGCGAACGTTCGCAACCATAGGCGAACGTATTTCTGAGGTGTTGGTGTGTGGTTTTTAAAATGGCAGACAACAAAACGTAAGCAGACTATATTTATTTTCTTGTTACGAAAATAGTTATAATGTGTTTTTAGTGGTTGGTAACGCAGTCAGGTGGAGTTGAAATGACAACTTATATAGTTGAGGTCGTGATCTACAAACGAGGACTAAAATTTACCTACAATACAGCAAAAACCTAGTTACACAAATTAAAACTCGTACGGTATCGCCATCTTCATTACAGAGCGCCGCCATATCGACATCAAGAAGTTCGCAACCAATCGTCCCAACGACCACAAACGGTTGCGCGAACGTTCGCGATCTGTTTGCGCACGGAACGCACCCCTGGTATTAAGCCATTGTCCTCTGAATTGCGCGCATGCTCAGAAAAACGTAATCAACTAATGCTCTGGTTTGTCTGCTGCCACCTAGCGTCTTAAAGCCTCCAAGTGTTTCTGCGATCTGTCATCTGTAGAATGATTTTAACGTTTTTAAAGACCTTTATAAACAATAGACAATTGTAAAATAAAATAACACAATTTTATGCGAGATTATTACTTGAACTTTCTTCGGAGTCTTTGTAGGTAGGGTCTTCCGTTTATTAATTTGACAAACTAAAAGTAAAAACTGGTACTCCTCCGGGTTTCGTCCTGCGTTCAATTCGTTTACTTGTTTGTGCCCTTTCCACCCCAACTCAATCTGAATGTGAAACTAAATAAGTGTCAAATGCTGAAAGAATATTCAATAATAATATAATAACTAGTTCATTATATAGCGCATTTTACAATAACGTCTCAATGCGCTTTACATTAGTGCCCTGAACATTGGGCCAATAACAATCCATTATAGTCTTTCTCAGCTCTGAGCCGCCGTGGCGCTCAGAAGGCTTTTTCCAACACGATATCAAACCTCTACCCTCGCAGGTACCCCTTTATACCACTGGGTGAAGAGAAGGGTATAGCAAAGTGTCTTGCTCAAGGACACAAGCGTCACGACCGGGACTCGAACCCACACCCCGATGACTAAACCACCAGAACTTGAATCCGATGATCTAAACCACCCGGCCATGACACCCTACTTATTTGACTTGCATGGACACTAGTAGTGGGACTCTAGTCTGCTGCCACCAAGGGTCCATTACATTCACTGATTCATTTAAAAATGAACAAGTTTGAAAACTGTTTTTGAGTAGTGGTGAGTAACAAGCTCTTCTCGGAGTCACCGCTACTCAAGTCACCAATACTCGAGTCACCACTACCCAAGTCACCACTACTTGAGTCGCCACTACTCGAGTCACCACTACCCAAGTCACCACTACTTGAGTCGCCACTACTCAAGTCCCCACTACTTGAGTCGCCACTACTCGAGTCACTGCTACTCAAGTCCCCACTGCTCGAGTCACCACTATTTGAGTCACCACTACTCGAGTCATCACTACTCGAGTCACCACTACTCGAGTCACCACTACTCAAGTCACCACTACTCGAGTCACCACTACTCGAGTCATCACTACTCGAGTCACCACTACTCAAGTCATCACTACTCAAGTCATCACTACTCGAGTCACCACTACTCAAGTCATCACTACTCAAGTCACCACTAATCGATTCACCACTACTCGAGTCACATCTACTCAAGTCACCACTATTCGAGTCACCACTACTCGAGTCATCACTACTCGAGTCACCACTACTCGAGTCACCACTACTCAAGTCATCACTAACTCGAGTCACCACTACTCGAGTCACATCTACTCACACCACTACTCGAGTCACCACTACTCGAGTCACCACTACTCGAATCACCACTACTCGAGTCACCACTACTTAAGTCACCACTACTCGAGTCACCACTACTCGAGTCATCACTACTCGAGTCACCACTACTCAAGTCATCACTACTCGAGTCACCACTACTCGAGTCACCACTACTCGAGTCACCACTACTCGAGTCACATCTACTCACACCACTACTCGAGTCACCACTACTCGAGTCATCACTACTCGAGTCACCACTACTCAAGTCATCACTACTCGAGTCACCACTACTCGAGTCACATCTACCCAAGTCACCACTACTCGAGTCACCACTACTTGAGCAGCTGACCACTACTCGAGTCATCACTACTCGAGTCACCACTACTTGAGTCACCACCACTTGTTATGCCAATTTGTTTTTCAAATAACAAACATTCAGATTTATTCATTTATTTAGCAATTTGTTATTTATTTAAATTTTAAGAATTAACCACCAGTGGGCAAAAAACATGACAGTGACACTGCAAAAAGTGTAACTATTATGCTATTATTTTGTGCAAACTGTGGTTTCATCGTTAACGTGACGTTGCAAAAACATTGCTATCAATAATTGTACACAATTATTATTTAGTAAAAATTGTAATTTAATAACACATTAAACGCTCACTTGACGACCAACGGGTTATGATCACACAATTCCAAACACTTTCACAATGACTAAATACCGGTTTACGGCTCAGAGTGTTGACGTCATCGTAAACTTGGTCCAAATATCCTGACGTCTCATTAATATACCAATTGTAGTTCGTTTGGGTGATCTCAGATTGGACCGAGGATGGTATGTACACTGGGGCCAGACCATGCAAAGCGAAGTTCAAAGTTAACAGTAAGATTTTGTAATACATTATTTGATAATTAAATAGCCGACGCAATGCTATACGTGTTGAAGCAATATGGTGAAACTCCTTGGAAAGAACAGGTGCAGCAGCATTCATGGCATGTTGCAAGCTCCTTTCTAGAGACATTGTGATGTACCATGAAGCAATTACTAAAATTAGTTACCGAATGATGTTCAACCGGGATATGATCAAGGCATGCACAACTATTGAGGCAGCATCATCTGAAAGCACTTTCCACTTTAACATTTCTGATTTGGGCATAATTATTATAGTCAGATTCGTAGACTTTCTGTGAATCCATTGATAATGTATTATCAAACATGATAAAGGTTCCATACAATTACGTTGAGGCTTTAATCTGAATATTGGCGACCTGTATTTTGATCAAACTAAATTTCCATTTCCTTTATTTCAATTTTTTTCGGATAAACAAACACTGTAGTGTTTGCATCAGTGTCAACATAGGTTCTGAAAACGTGCAATAACTAAATTCCAATCTTTTTGAAGTAAGATAAATATGGGGCTAGATTATCAAAAGCCTGACGTAGAATGGTCCGAACGCGGCCGTAAAATCCATTGAGAACTACACGTATTTTGTGGCCGGAAGGACGTCATCATTTTTTTCTCTCTCTAGCTGGAAAGTATTAAGTACGTCATCTCATGAATTATTCATTGACCTCACAGGGCAATGTGAACAATTCTTCCCACTCGGCTACCGCCTGATGGCCTTCGTGGGGGATTAAACTATATAAATTGCTGGCAAACCATTAGAAAGTTTGTTCCGGTTGACAGATTCCGAAAGTCTACTGGTTTTGTTGACTGGAAAAAGTGTGGGCCCTACACCTACAGCCTCACTAGATGCTCGTATTGTCAACAAAGGCACTGCATTGTGAACGCGTTTATTTAGCATACCTTGAATTCCATTTCTAAGGCCTACACTAAATATTTCAAGCAGACTACAAATGGTATCTGAGTTTAGTGTAAATATGTTGAATACTACTGGAGAGTGACACTGTGAACTTGAATGCTGATTTTGAACACACCCTGCTTCCGTAGTGTTGGTACTCTACCGGTAAATTGGACAGAACTTCGGCGGTAAATCGGGTCGTCAGAGCCCGTGTTGTGCTCTTCAAAACTGTGGAAAGTTCTTTTGATTTTAGCAGACACTTGGTCTTAATAATCTATTGGGATTTTGTGGAAATCATAACAGTACCTACATAATTATATGTGATCATGGGCTTCTTGGACTCATCGATGTTTTGGGCCAGCAGTATTGTGTGCTTGGTGTACTTGCAAAAAGGTCAGTTTTATGAGTCCATGTTGGAACTATTGTGTGTATAGATAGGTTGCAATATGACGTAAATCGGCCATCTTTACGGGCAATTTGGAACACACAGTCCCGCGTTACGCGTGAGAACAAAACTCATTGCATGATTGGTTTAGTGAACGACGCGGCTGCGTTAATAATTTGAGCGCTTGACGCGCCTGCGAGCCAAAATGCGATTTGCCCGTAAAGATGGCGTCTACTGGGAACTATCTATAGACTGTGCAAGTCTCGCGCGTATCGGAGCGAGAAAACATGTCAAGTGAAGAACATATTTTTTCTGAAATCAAATCATTGTTTTTAAATTAGATCTATGAAACAATCTGACCAACAAAAATACTCATTACAATTTGCATAAAATGAGTTTTAGCTTTCATAATAAACACACAATTCATTTGTTAGTTTTTGTTGAAACAAACTAAAAACTCTGGGACAAGGATGCTTATTTGATCTGAACTTTTTAGGAAACCCTTTTGTAAATCCATGCCTGAATACGTGCAACCACTAAAAGCAGGTTTAAACGCAGACGCGCGATGATCGCACGGGCGTAGAATTAACGTGTGACGCAGTTTAAAGAGGACGCTGACGCCTCGACAACCGTAGACTGCAATGAAAATGCTTAGCGTCTGGCAATTACAGCGTCTGGTGATTATCATCGCGCGACCAAAACAAATTTGGTGATCGGAGGTGGGCACAAATTCTTAATTTTTTGCAAGTAACCGGAAGCAGAGGTCAAGTTTAATTCTTGGGTTTTCTTCGTTGCATTGTTGAATTGATTTTACTTTCATTATTTTTGTATCACTTAGTATTACATTCCCAACAACATATTTAATGTTCATGGTCATAAAGTACGTTAAACTAAAATTATAGACGAAACAAAATCTTGCCAACGTAAAACTCCATATGATTGGGACCACGATGGTCCCGGAAGTTCGCTTACGCGCGAGACTTGCACAGTCTATAGGCATATAAAAACCGCCACAATTTGTAATTTTACGGTAGATCCTTAAAGTAATTATTGACAGATTCTATGTGTGCATAAAACACAAAATTAGGTTAAAATTAGGTTAAAAAAGGCTTACAGATTTTGGTGGAAAACTTGCCGAAATATTTTTGCATGAATGCTCTAGTTTTTGATAAATTAGTGGAACAACTATTTTTGATCTCACTATAGTCCAAAACCCGATGCTCGAAAACATTGAGCTTTAAGATAATTTTCATAGGTTTGTTGTTTCATGTAAATGGCCTATGTTTGGTCGCCCATAGTGTTGATAGGCCTACTGGTCTTTCACAATATTATTGAACAGACATTATTGTTTTCAATATTTGTAATATTTCCTTCCAATTACTCCTACACATGGGGTAGAAATAAATATCAAAGTTTATTCAATTTAACCCTTTAGAGACCATTCATTTCCGTATAATCATCACAAAACGCCCAGACATTGCCTACTAATGTTGTTAGTTTCTTTATTGAAATTTTGTCAGTAAAAATGTCAACATAAATTAACTTGGAAAGAGAACAGTTAGTTTCTTGTTTAGAAATTGGGATACTATGTCAACATACTGCATCGAGAAATTTCATATGTGGCCATGACCTTTACTTTGACCTCTTTATGTCTTTATGTGAATAGGTTAAACTTTGCGGCCGCTATGGGCGTTTTTGTACAAGCCGCTTGTGGCCGCTGTGGTCTCTAAAGGGCAAATAGTAATAATTCTCGCCAACTATATTTTATAGTGTTTTTAAAAATCTTTCATTTTTGATTAAGCACGATCTTTACCAAAAATACCAAGCATGCATCTTTAATTTTGTTTGTTAAAATTATTATTATTTTTTTTATAAAGT
Source organism: Leptasterias polaris (assembly GCA_037783415.1). Classification (NCBI taxonomy): domain Eukaryota; kingdom Metazoa; phylum Echinodermata; class Asteroidea; order Forcipulatida; family Asteriidae; genus Leptasterias; species Leptasterias polaris. Next base: position 12,525,523 of record JAZGTN010000009.1, read on the forward strand.
TGTTCATGCACGGAAACAACAGTTCAGGAGTAGTGATTAAAACAACATAATTTTACCTAAATGGTGTTTGTAGCTTTGCATGGTGTGGAGATAAGAGGTAACTATATAAATAAATAAATAGTAAACTTGCGGGTACAACCATGTAATTAAATAAATAGTAATTACATGGTTCTACCCGCAAGTTTTATAGTTACCTCATCAATATTCCTCTTGAACACGGTCCGCCAATCTTTGGAGCCAAATAAATTTGGTTCAACAAAATAACGGTGTTCTGTCATGAAATGATTTTCTTTAAAGCACGCAATTTCCAGGGACTATGTGGATCATTACATACCACTTTTAATCTTTCCAACCATTATTATTTCGTAATAAACGCTCATAAAAAAAATAGCCCAAAGCTCCCAATTTGAAAGCATGTATATATATTATACCCGTAAACCTTGTTGCAGGGTTAGATAAATACATCTGGGGAGGTCACACTGTACGGTGTAGCCATTAGAGCTTTATGGTGTAGCTAACACACTGGCCCTGATGACGGGAACCTTTAAAACGGAAACACTGTTCGAAGGTTAACCAACACAAAAGGTAGTAGCTGTGGTTGATAGACAATAAGTGTTTGCATCGCATACGGAAGCCCAATGTGCCAAAACTGTACATGTTTTTTGGTTTTTTTTCATAGCGATTTTGTACATGCAAAACTTTCAATACAGTATCATACTGCATCCAAATGATCGAAGCTCCGACGGCTCTGGCCAAAGGCTGCAGCTACAACGTTCAGCTTACGGAGTCCCGGCTGAGCCACGTAACTAAACGTAAACATTCTGACAACTATTCTTTTGCAAAGTTGTGGCCCGGAGAAAGGGAGATTTCAAAAAAGCTGGACACGAACGATACAATTGCATGTTACTTTATTGCTTTCTTTTTTATAAAATACATACCAGCAGTACTATTAATACGATGCATACAAAAGATGGGCTCACCTTACGACCCTAGCAGAGTCTTTTCTCATAGGCTAAATGACAAAACAACACACACCGGGGTTCAAACCGGAAACAACGACCTTCACGTTCTAGAATGTGGGGGATTATTGACCGATAAACGGAGGTTTTGGGCATCCATCCTGCCGGACCCGGAAAAGTTTGACCGTCCATTGTCATTCTTTTGGAAGGAAACCACTACTACAATGTCTCACCATTGTGTAGTCTTGAGGTCAAGTCACCTTACACACAATAATTTATGATTTTGGGTTAAACAAAGAAAAATTGACTAGAGCGGGATTTGAACCAACGACCTCCGGTTTAACATGCCGGCGTTCTACCAACTGAGCTATCGTTGGTTCAAATCCCGCTCTAGTCAATTTTTCTTTGTTCAACCCAAAATCATTTAAACATTTACCCAGTCAGTTTCCCTTGTGGTTTACACAATAATTTAATATTGATAATAATGCGCCCTCTGTTGGTGTGTGCAGTATCCAATGACAACATTGTAAGACTACGAGAGCACGTGCGATGCGACCACAAAGGAGAAGCTACCGCACACATAAACGGCTTGATTTCGAGTCTACGTAATTTTGATCGTTTTCCTCTTTAATATTCGTAAATGTTGACTGTAGTACTCACCTTGGCTCATCCATTAGAATAAGTGAAAAGAATATATAAGTGAAAAGAATCATTTATATTAAATTTGATGAATTTTAGTTTAAAAAACCTAATAAATATATTTTACGTTTAACTTTGTAGTGACGTCACAAGGCTGCACAACCACAGGACCAATGGAATGTGAAAACGGCGGCACATGTCGCCCAGACGACAAGACGTGTATGTGCACCGCTGGGTATGTCGGTCCCCTGTGTGAAACACCAAGTAAGTGATCAATATTTTTAAAGGAGATTTCTGATTTTTTTAAAAGCAATTTTGTTTGAAAGTTTCTATCCCGTGACATTTCCTTGAAGATTTCAGTGCCGTGTCTTCAAGGGAATCGCCCCACCGGTCTCACCCAAGACCGCCGATGAGCTTCTTTTTACAAAAATTCGTGTTTAGGATGACTGCAGTGGCGCATGGTGGGAACGATTGTATATAATGTACACACACGATATGGAGGCTTCATAGATAGATGTGTGCTTATGGGTCAACTCGGTCCGAAGTCAACTCGGTCCGAGTCAACTCGGTCCGAAGTCATTTGTTTTAAAGTTGGGTATTGTTATGCCCTTGAAAATAATTATTAAATAATAGCATAATTTGTATAAATTTTCATTTTCTACTAACTTTATAAAACAACATTAAAAACCCATTATGAATATTTAATTTAAAAAAATAAAATAAAACAACACAGACACCACAAAAGGTTAAAATATCTTGTGTTGAACACATTGTTTAATTACATAGATTATAATAACCATCATATAAAATGGGTCTTCACTGTATGATAATATTTGATTATCGTGAATTGTGAATTGAAATAGTATTTGGCAAAACTTTTTAGGCGTCCACAAACAACTATTTTTGGTCCTGAAAGTATGCATATCATTGGGCGCTATGTAATCTCAGAAATTAAATAAAATACCTGCTTGAAAAAGGCATGATTTACGTAAACCAAAGGAAACAAAATGGTAGAAAATGACATTTTGTTTTGTTCCGAAAATAAGAAACAAATTTTTCCAAAACACATACAATAAATAATATTAAAACAGTACGAATTAAATAACAAACAATTTAATGTCGGAAAATCAAGGAAATAAATTTTTGTTTAAGAGATGAGATCAAAAAGACTTTGTCCTTTTCGGGAGCATAGCAAGTTTTTATCAGGAACAAATGGATATCTCTTCTATTTTTCCGCCTTTTTTAAAATGAAAATAATATGGATAATTAAAGAATTGCACTTTAACTTTATCTCACCATGCCAGATTTTCTGAAAGACAATTAGCTTAAATAAACAATAGGCCAGCTCCGTGTTTACTTGAATCATGCTTGAATCTACCTCCCCACTCTGACTATGTTCGGACCGAGTTGACTTCGGACCGAGTTGACTTCGGACCGAGTTGACTTCGGACCGAGTTGGTTTCGGACCGAGTTGGTTTCGGACCGAGTTGACTTCGGACCGAGTTGACTTCGGACCGAGTTGACTTCGGACCGAGTTGACTTCGGACCGAGTTGACTTCGGACCGAGTTGACTTCGGACCGAGTTGACCGGTACCCGTATATACGATCTTTTTAAACCGAAGTTGCAAGAAGAATGTTGCAGTCGATCCCTTTGCGAAAATTCGTGGAGCCAACAACCTGCGAGATATTCTGCAAGATTGATTGATTGGTTGACTCCCTTTCGCCTCAAAAAGAAACTTTGTATCCTAGTTGCAGACTTTGTGGTCTGCAATGACTCTTGCTCTTCCACCCTTGTTTATTGCAGGATGACGATTTCTTACTCCTAGAACTATGAGGTTCATTCCGATCTGCTATCGATAGCGGAATGAACCTCATAGTTCTAGGAGTAACGATTTCTATGCAATAGATGGGTCAATATACATAGTCCTGAGTCTACACTTCCCAAACTGTGGTGTTAAAACTGACACCGTTTGTGTTTTGACGTAATAAATACCGAAGTGAGAATCAAAGTTGACATCATGATCATGGTGTTAAAATAACACAAATGTAATTGCTTTGGCAGATATTTTTGTAATTTTAAAACCCTATTTATGGTGTAAACTTTGAATTTCTTTTTGGTATCAATACATGCATAGAGCAAGGACCAGTATGATACATGTGACAACAACCATGATAATTTTAACACCCCAGTTTTTGCAGTGCACTAATACATAAATTTAGTAATACTAATAGTAAATTATGAGTGTGTGTTTTTTATAGCTGCTTTCTAATCATTCGTTATGTTTATAGGTTTATCATAGAGTTTTCATAATAACAAGGGAAAACATAAATTTGGTCAATTGAATCTAATAAAATAATGTTCTAATAAAATATTATGCATTTCTTTGCAGCGTATGAACTGGACTGCTCACCCATGTCCGGACCAATGCAATGTAAAAACGGCGGCACATGCAATGCTGACTTTACGTGCATATGCACTTCTGCGTATGTTGGTACCTTTTGTGGAGCACCAAGTAAGTTATCAATATATTTTGAATGAAGATAAAGGCCTTATGTCTGCAAACTTTTAAAAACATAAATTCTTGATTTTTTTTAAAAGGCTCTTTTCGAAAGGACGGCTTGGCTCCTTCCGGCTTTTTGAAGCCCCGTAAGAAAAGCTCACCTTTTCTCAATAATGATGGAGCTTTAAAGCTAAAGCCCAAAGACCAGGCCGTGGCTTCGAAAAGGGCTGAAGCTTTTATCACATGGCATTTTCCTGAATAATTCAGTGCTCTGCTGCACCTTCAGTGACACTTTGGTGGCAGCACACAATTAGCAGATCCCTTGCATTGATGACGTCACACGAGACTATAATAATATGTCCTGGGGCCAATTTCATGGAGCTGCTTAAGCACAAAAAGTGGCTCAGCACAACAAAAATATGCTTACTAGAATAAGGTTACCAGTCAAACTACCATGTCACATGTACAATTTTAGTGACTGGTATCCTGATAATTTCTGCTAAGCAACAAATAGTTAAGCAATATTTTCTGCTTTAAAGCAGCTTTATGAAACTGGGCCCAGGATGGTCTGTCCTTTGGAATCGAAATTCACGTCGCATTAGAATGCATTCTGCTGAGTAATTATACCCCTTTTATATGACGTCACAAGACCCCAAAAGCGCCCTCACTGAGGTCAATAAAGAGCTATAATCATCGACATTGGCTGAGACTCGTGCGCACAGGCGTGCACGTTTCCATTGTTTGTCATCAAAGATTGTGGCCGTCATTCCATGTATAGACCCCTTGCATATGACATCACACGCTAAAAAGCGTCCTCACTGAGGCCAAAAAGCGCCCTCACTGAGGTCAAAGGAGGCAGATGATTGGACGATAGGTGTTCTTTACGCGTAAAATAGTGTGCGTGACCTCAGGGTCCATTTAGCGTTCCGCGTTATGCAAGGGGTCTATACCAGTCAGACCCGATTCCCACTCCAAATAAAAGTGCTGTTTACCAAGTATCGATTGGTTTTGCAGGGTGCATGAATTCAATGGACTGTTTGAATGGTGGAACCTGTATAATTGAACCACCGCCTGATGTAAATGAGTGTATTTGTCCTGCTGGGTTCGAAGGAGATAGGTGCGAGTTTGCTTGTAAGTATGACGTCAACAGTTTATTTCATTCAATTTCAGTATCCAGTTGATTCCATTAAAGATTATACAGGATTTGTTAGGATAAAAAACATATATAATTGTTTTTCTTCTGAAAGCTTACTGATTATGAAGTTCACATAATAATTATAAGAATTATTTTTTTCTGTGAAATATTTCCATCTAAAATTAAATCATATTCGAGAACAGTTTCTAGCTAAGAGAACAAAAAAGAAGTGTGCTTTTGGGTTTCCTTGCACGGGGGCACTTTAAAAAAGAATAAGAATATCGGCTTTTCCAGCTCAATCATTTTTTTCTCAACAGATTCTGGAACTGACGGTTTTGATGTTCCGTGTGGTGGTATGGGTGAAGGATATTGCCTAAACGAGGGACTTTGTGAACAACTGGTTCAGGACGAAACGCGTTACAAATGCAGATGTACACCAGATTGGGGAGGCCCTGTCTGTGAATACTTAAGTAAGTTCATTATGTTTCATTTATAGACCTTTCTTATGTAAATAACCAAACCGCGCTGGTTGGCATGGACGGCCAAATGTTAGCAAAACCATCGTGTTAACAGAAGTTGTGTCAAATTTTTGCAAACTGTCAACACTAAAAATACACTATGATTGGTTGCTTTATTTCCAACAAATTCAACACAAGGGCCTATTATTAGTAGAAATCACAAAATTTGAGATTTCATCTGATTGAGTTGTAAGTAGTCTAGTTGGATAGAGCTCTTTGAGACATTCATTTTGATACTTTACTTGTGGGGATCGGTTCATGAAAACCGGACTTATGGAAGGTCAAAGTTAAAAATATTTGACCCTGTTTACATTACAATTTTTTGTGACCTTGTACCAGCGCAACGTTTTCGCGGTTGCGCACAACAGCCAATTCCCCTTGCGTAATTGAACATTTCCCAAGGGCCGTATCAACGTGTTTGACAATCAAGCGCGAAAAAGCACGACAACTAATAGTTTTAATTCAAAAAGTAATCACATAAAATTAAATACTCAACTAACTGTCATTTTTGGTTCATTATGGGGCCCTAAGAGGAAACTACTTACAGTTCACAATGAATTTGAGCGCAGAAAACAAGATTTCTTGTGATTTTACAGAAAGTTTTTCACAAATACATCAACAAAACGGACGCCAAATTGCATATCAATCGCGAGAGAAAAACTCCATCTTGAAAGTAGTTCCGTTTATTTTTATGAATGAAACGATTAACATGGGTTAAATCTATATCCCTCCGCACCACCGATCTCTCTATAGCGTTGTACACGTTGAGGTGGTCACAGTTTCCCATTAACAAAAAGTGGCTGCGCGGTGAACAGCGCCCTCACTCGGTATTGATTGACACTACTATTATTGAATATTTGCGCAGCATTGTTACAAACTGTTTTTTGCTGTTTTTGCTTTGCATTTATGGCTTCCCATAGTTTCCCAACCTTGGTTGGCAAAAAATTTGGGCTGTGCCGTTGCAATAGAAATGTCTATAAGAGTAAGACCCTAAGTTGCATAATGACGTCACAAGCCCAAAACAGCGCCCTCACTAAAACTCACCCTTAATCCAGACTGTATCAAAATTTCTCAACACTTTAACCAAGAAAAATTAATAAGAAGTCATCGTTAATCCAGTTGGCTGCAGCTACCGGCCCTAGATGTAGCCGAGTACTGATTCGGACACGGGCTTGGTATGAGAGATGGGTATTTTCGAAACTTCGGTATCGGCTTCAGCTTAAAATTAAGTAGTTTTTAAGAAATAGAGCTTTTTCAAAGCGGGGATTCTAACTGGTTAATGGAGCCTAAGGTGAAGCCAAAGTCAAGGGTCAGGGTTTCAAAAAGAAAAATTTATACACAACAACAAGGAAACAAACACCCCAACAAGCTTAGCAACCCAAACACCCCCGGCCCAACAAACAAAAATAAATAACTAAATAAGAAATGTTATATACATGTATACAATAAACAAAAATGCATGTTTTTTCTCATCTTACTGTAGAACCAATTGAATGCGTAATCAGACTTGGGGTTACGTTGAAAGTCTACCGAGTAAACAATGTTAAATATTTTGCAACTTTTTTCCTGATCGGAAATTAATTCTTTTTCTGCAGATGCCTGTTCTGAAAGCAATGTATGCTTTAATGGTGGGAACTGTGTGGACGAGATATGTGATTGCCAACTAGGTTTCTCAGGGGTCCTTTGTGATGTCGGTGAGTGAAATATTGGTAACCCTTGGTCTTAATATCAATGCCCATGTCTTCATCAATGGAAGACTGGTCCCCTGTCTTTATTCGCACTGATGAAGACACGCACTTGTCCAAACCCAATGGTTTCAATGGGAAGACATAGTATACGCACATTGACGCACACAGTATTATGGCAAGCAAGGTCAAAGGTACATCTGGCAAAAAGCTGCGAGATTCAAAAGGCCGGTGTCTGGCGTTGAGTCTCGAAGTGTGACGTCAGATGCTCGGGCTACGTCAGTGGAAGACTTTGGATGAAATGCTATAGGTATAACTTCCATCGTTTGTGTCCGACAATAACGGATTTACCTGGCAAGTCTGCTGCCACCTAGCGTCCAAGAATCCCCCTCATATTGTTGGCAAATGATGAGCTATAATCTTGACGATAAAATGTTTAAGTAAACTTCTCGAATGTTTCATTTAAGTTTCATTCTGTCTAACTGACAGAAAGATTTAATATTGTGTTCCAACTATTTAATTTTTTCACGACAGCGTGCACCAGTAATAGCGAGTGTTTCAACATGGGGACCTGTGACGTACCGAATGGAGAGTGTACATGCAAGGCTGGTTTTATGGGGCCGAAGTGCGGAATTTCTGGTATGTTAAACAATTATTATTTGTGAAGGTCTGAGATCTTATTTCAGAAAGGGCACCTTCTTCGAGACAACTGTTTGCGTAAAATACTTAGAAAGGGCGCCAAAGCAGAAAAAGGGTAGCAAAGCACAAACGCCCGATGTTCCCAGCCTATTGTTATTCTTATGCGCGTCATCATGGCCGATTGGTTTATTAGAGCATCGAATTCAGGACCTGGTGGTTAAGTCATCGAGTGTGGGGTTCGAGTCCCGGTCATGGCGGTAGATTGTGTCCTTGAGCAAGATGCTTTACTACTATTGCATCACTACATCACCCGGGAGTATTCACCCGGGAGTATAAATGGTATCTGTGTGGGTAGTATAATTATTATAGTTAGTGACAATACACCGATCCATTAAGCCACGCCCATTTCTCATTGACCAATCACAACCGCGAAATCTGATCACCATTTGAGCCGTTTGGTGATCTTTGCACTAATGGTGATCGGGTTTCGCGGCTGTGATTGGTCAACTCGTAAAGAGGCGGGGCTTAATGGATCGGTCTATTGAATGCGTAATCAGACTTGGGGTTACGTTGAAAGTCTACCGAGTAAACAATTTTGCAACTTTTTTCCTGATCGGAAATTAATTCTTTTTCTGCAGATGCCTGTTCTGAAAGCAATGTATGCTTTAATGGTGGGAACTGTGTGGATGAGATATGTGATTGCCAACTAGGTTTCTCAGGGGTCCTTTGTGATGTCGGTGAGTGAAATATTGGTAACCCTTGGTCTTAATATCAATGCCCATGTCTTCATCAATGGAAGACTGGTCCCCTGTCTTTATTCGCACTGATGAAGACACGCACTTTTCCAAACCCAATGGTTTCAATGGGAAGACATAGTATACGCACATTGACGCACACAGTATTATGGCAAGCAAGGTCAAAGGTACATCTGGCAAAAAGCTGCGAGATTCAAAAGGCCGGTGTCTGGCGTTGAGTCTCGAAGTGTGACGTCAGATGCTCAGGCTACGTCAGTGGAAGACTTTGGATGAAATGCTATAGGTTTAACTTCCATCGTTTGTGTCCGACAATAACGGATTTACCTGGCAAGTCTGCTGCCACCTAGCGTCCAAGAATCCCCCTCATATTGTTGGCAAATGATGAGCTATAATGATGAGCTAAAATGTTTAAGTAAACTTCTCGAATGTTTCATTTAAGTTTCATTCTGTCTAACTGTCAGAAAGATTTAATATTGTGTTCCAACTATTTAAATTTTTCACGACAGCGTGCACCAGTAATAGCGAGTGTTTCAACATGGGGACCTGTGACGTACCGAATGGAGAGTGTACATGCAAGGCTGGTTTTATGGGGCCGAAGTGCGGAATTTCTGGTATGTTAAACAATTATTATTTATCAAATAATAAACCACAAGGGAAACTGACTGGGTAAATGTTTAAATGATTTTGGGTTGAACAAAGAAAAATTGACTAGAGCGGGATTTGAACCAACGACCTCCGGTTTAACGTGCCGGCGCTCTACCAACTGAGCTATCTAGCCCTATGTTGGCGGTCTCCCTGTTTTGTCAATATCTTTGTTCGGGGGGTGCCAGTCAGAAGCCATACAACCGCAAACTGCCGTGTAGCCAGGGATCACACCCAAGTATACGATACAACCTGGGAAGCGGCAGCCAGGGGATCACCTTAAGGGGATGCGACTTTTTATATCAGATATCAAATAATAAACCACAAGGGAAACTGACTGGGTAAATGTTTAAATGATTTTGGGTTGAACAAAGACAAATTGACTAGAGCGGGATTTGAACCAACGATCTCCGGTTTAACGTGCCGGCGCTCTACCAACTGAGCTATCTAGCCCTATGTTGGCGGTCTCCCTTCACAATTATTATTTGTGAAGGTCTGAGATCTTATTTCAGAAAGGGCACCTTCTTCGAGACAACTGTTTGCATAAAATACTTAGAAAGGGCGCCAAAGCAGAAAAAGGGTAGCAAAGCACAAAGGCCCGATGTTCCCGGCCTATTGTTATTCTTATGCATGTCATCATGGCCGATTGGTTTATTATAGCATCGAATTCAGTACCTGGTGGTTAAGTCATCGAGTGTGGGGTTCGAGTCCCGGTCATGGCGGTAGATTGTGTCCTTGAGCAAGATGCTTTACTACTATTGCATCACTACATCACCCGGGAGTATAAATGGTATCTGTGTGGGTAGTATAATTATTATAGTTAGTGACAATACACCGATCCATTAAGCCACGCCCATTTCTCATTGACCAATCACAACCGCGAAATCTGATCACCATTTGAGCCGTTTGGTGATCTTTGCACTAATGGTGATCGGGTTTCGCGGCTGTGATTGGTCAACTCGTAAGGAGGCGGGGCTTAATGGATCGATCTATTCCAGATTGATTCATTACTTGGTCCAACAGGACAACTATGCACGCTTAATGCGGACTGCCTTTACGGAGGTACGTGTGAGGACGACGGAAGATGTACATGCGTCAATAACTTCGCTGGACAGTATTGTGAAATAGGTAAGGGTCATATAATTGTTTTTGTCAACGCAATACTTTTATAGGCAAAATTATAAACACAAAAATACAGTGTCTACTTAATACAGTGTCTACTTAATACAGTGTCTACTTGCTGAGAAAACGGCAACAATTTTGTGGTATTTTCACAAGAAGAACGTGGGTTCCATCCATGTTTGGCGAGGTGCGGGTACCAACCGCATTCCTAGCTGCAGCATTTCCGAACGGATACCAACCCTCAGAAATCTGAGACACAATTCATGCATGAATCGTTTTTGAGATTCAAATGGTTTTTGTGGACAAATACCCAAAAAAAATTATTTTTAAGGGGATCTTTTCTCAAAATAGTTTATAATATCAACAGCTGCAGTGCAATTCTCACCAGGTAAGTTTTTATGGTCTTTAATTTTTCGAGAATCCACCAAACGATGGCCCCCTTAAACGGATTTATAAAATAAAAATTAAATTTTTTGATAAAAATAACACTATTTTTGAATGTATTCGATACATTAAACAAACAGTAGGATAAAAGTTGTACTTGATGTTGAAATTAAAATGTCGTGCATGTTCATCTAGTCACGTGATCCGTTGTTAATCCAAATGTGCGCATGCTTTGAACTATGTAAATATGTCTACCGCCACCTAGCGTCTCAAGGTGTCATATTACTCATGTCAACAGCTTGTTTCGACAATAGCCATTGCAAGAACGGCGGAAAATGCAGAATTAAAGAAGGAACATGCGACTGTGTTGATGGTGCAACTGGGGTCAGATGTCAAACGCGTAAGTTTTCACACTCCTAGAAAACAAGTAGTCATTCCCGTATAGTCATTCCCGTATGCCTACCAGTACCACCCTTTGCATGCAACCAGGCAGTGGTAATTGAAAGCGTTTTACTTTTCCCGCTTTTTAAAAGTTCCACTTGCCGTTTTCGAAACCAAGTGTGCAGTTCCGACTTTAGGCTCTTTCCGCCTGTTTGATGCAATGTATATCGTGTTCAAAGTAGTTGATGGAGCCTAAAAGCTAGATCCTTAGCCCGGAAGCTGTGGTTTCGAAAAGGCATTAATACTAAATAGCATGCAGAGTCGCCGCTAGGCAGAATTGGAAACTTTCTGTCATTCACATTTGTCTACGTGTTAAAGGTAGTGTCATGGATTTGTAAATACTCCCAAAATTAATGACCATAAAAGCATTAAAACATTACTTTTGAATCTGAGAAACGATTTCATGTATGGATCATTTTCTCAAACTTCTGAGGGCTGGTGTCTGTTCGCGTATTGTTGCGGCCAGTAATGCGGTTGGTACCCGCTGCCACCTCGCTAAACGTAGATGGATTTGACGTGTGAATATACTGTGACAGTTTGTTGCTGTTTTCTCAGCAAGTAGACAGTGTATTCGGCTGAAACTTTCACAGCTGACTTTTATTGTGTTTTTCTTTATAATTGTGCCTATAGATCAGTATTACGTTGACAAAAACTAATCTATGACCCTACCTATGTTCACGTACTTGATGTTTATTAGGTTGTTTAAATATAATAATAATAATAATAATAATAATTAAAACTTGTAAAGCGCCATCTATCTCAGACTAAACTTATTCCGAGGCGCAACATCATTTAGGACACCCAGTCCGGCATGATAGGTGATGGGATTGTGTATGTGATGATGTAAGAATGGATTTTGGCACACAGACAGAGTAAGCCTATCATGGGAAAGATCATGGCTATAGGGCCGTCGCAGGTTTGTCCTAAAAAACCCAAATAGATTGAATAGCAAGCAACTGTAGCCTTTTTGAAAACTTTGAAAATTGCTTGTTATTCTACATAGATTTTTCACAAATAAAATCTGCGATGGCTCTTTAGTCAAACATTTTTCCCATGACACACTCTGACTGTGTGCCAAATTCCATGCTTGTATCATCAAAGGCATCAAAACCATCAGTCAAAGACATGATTGATTTCAACCAGGGAGTGACTATTCACCCAAGGCTAAGAAAAACATGTAAAATGCCTGTTCGAATTCAACTTAAAGGCACTGGACACTATTGGTAATTACTCAAAATAATTGTTAGCATAAAAACTTACTTGGTAACGAGCAATAGAGAGCTGTTGATAGTATAAAACATTGTGAGAAACGACTCCCTCTGAAGTAACGTAGTTTTTGAGAAAAAGGTAATTTCTCACTCAAAAAATAAAAGACTTCAGCGAAGCCTTTTATTATTGGCATCTGAAAGCACACAAATTTGTGCAACAAGGGTGTTTTTTCTTTCATTATTTTCTTGCAACTTCGATGACCAATTGAGCCCAAATTTTCACAGGTTTGTTATTTTATGCATATGTTGGGATACACCAAGTGAGAATACTGGTCTTTGACAATTACCAAAGGTGTCCAATGCCTTTAAGGGGCGGTATTGTTTTTATTTTGTTTTTTGAAAGAATCAACCCATGATATTGGGAGGATTTATGATGGACTGATCATGATTTTCATTGCAGCGTCGGCAGACTCGTCCACGGTTGTTATTGCAGTGTCAGTCGTTGCAGTTGTCCTCATCTTACTCGTTGTCATCCTTGTGATTATACTCCTCAAGAAGCACAGGTCCAAGAAAAGAAACCAATCAACTAATGGACACGTAGAGATGGCATCCAGGGTAGGTTTAGTCACTCAGCCGGTGTGGCAGGAGATTCTGTCCCCCAGAAGATTTTGTCCCCTTATGCCGGCCATGTGTATTTCGTCTGATAGCGCCCTCTTAAGACTCAAATTTTTCAGTCCATGTTAAGTTAAAAGGGCATGAAGCGTTTTTCAGGCATTTCAACGCACACAATTCCTGGGCAACAAGAGTGTTTTGTTCTTTCATTAATTTATTGCAACTTCGCAAACCAATTGAGCCTACATTTTTAAAGGTTTGTTATTTCATGCATAATGTGGGGATACACCAAGTATGGATACTGGTCTTTAACATTTACCATTATAACACCCCTTACAAATATTCTGCCTTTTGATTGGTTTAGAGCATGTCACATGATATGTCTTAGTTTTACTAGAAACCCGGCGCGTCGCGGCGCGGGACTATCACATGGCAAACGATGAACTATCACACGGGTACTATCACATGGCGTGCAGTACCTAGACGTCTTTTTTACCCACCTCGAACCCAATCAGTTGTGCATCTGTGTATCTGAAATGCGCGTACGAACGTTACGTGTACGAGGATGATAAATAGTTTGTTGGGGTATTATAAAACAAATATTGACTGCTTTTACTGCTTTTACTCGTGCTACGATTAAAACTACAGTACGACTCCCGAGGTGAACCCCGGAGCGTTCTATTTTCCCGAGACGCAGCCGAGGGAAAATAGAACGCCTCGGGAGTCGTACTGTAGTTTTAACCATACATGTAGCACTCGAAGCAGTCAATATTTGTATACTACTCTCCCTTTAAATCAACTAACTAGTTTTAACTAATTATTTTATCCTTGGTCCTCTACTCTAGTCTATATCAACACCAAACGATTACATCGGCAGGGATGGCAATAGATGGTCAGACTCGGCAGGCTCTCTCCTGAAGGCTTCAAACTTCGAGCCGACCGGGAAAGAGTTTCCTAGGGAGTTGCTGCACATAATGGGAGAGCTTGGGGCAGGCTCGTTTGCCACCGTACACAAAGCTGAAGCTGATGGTATACGTAAGAAAGGGATCATGACAACAGTCGCCGTAAAGATGCTGAAGAGTAAGTTGGTTTATGAAACAAGCCCACTCCCTCTGTTTTTCTTAGGGTTGACTATAAACAAAAGTGGTGTGTTCATACAGTGACTAATGCTTAAGGCGGAACAATGAAAATGTTCTTTCTCAAGAAACCCAAAATCCTTTGAACATAATTTGGGGCAAATTCCCCTACGTCTGGATTTTCCTCCTTTTGTGTATTTAATTGAAACACAAGTGCCCTGCAAGGTTTGAGTATGGATTAGTTATTAAATTGCGTTGCTTGTGACTTTAAATGAGGGCGTTGTTTGAGCTTGTGATGTCATAAACAAAGGGGTCTACATCCTTTATTTTATTAATCTGAAATGCGTTGATCGTTTTCCACTTTAGCCACAGCGACTGAGACAGACAAGAGTGACTTTAATAAGGAGAGAAATATGTATCTGAACCTGGGATTTCATCCGAATGTCGTGACAATGATGGGATTCTGCACTGAACAGGGTAAGTACAACATTCAATCAGATATTCTCGCTTTTTGCTACTTTATCTTCAAAAATAAAGTAGTTATTGTTTGTTCTTGACTCTTGTTAATTCCACTAGTATAATTATAATGCATATTGAAAATAAACAAACAAATAATTTAGTAAAATAACTACTGTTTGTATACACACACAAACAGTAAAGAAATCACTGACTGTTGCGGCTTCCCAAAGGTACAGTGAAATAATACATTGTTGGTTTTTTTAAAAGGTATTATTGCACAGGATTGTTAGAGGTTACAAAACAATCACAGACAGTATTCATTTTTTGTTCGATCAACCATATACATGGCACAACAAAACCTGCGTAAAATGTTGCTTAATTTGTTGTGTGAGTCGGGGGAAAATAGTGAAAAACCATTTACAATTCTCGGCTGTAAACACATTGTCCTTAATTTTGGTTGTAACAGCCGAAACCCAGCTGTTGCATTTTGGGTGGTTTCCAGATACAGTTTTCTCAAGTATAACTTCATTTCAGATGAAAATGTTTCACACAAAAATAGGTTCTAAATTGAACTTCACAGTAAGCTTTCAGATTGAAATTGAACAATAGATAGTTCCCAGTAGACGCCATCTTTACGGGCAAATCGCATTTTGGCTTGCAGGCGCGTCGAGCGCTCAAATTATTAACGCAGCCGCGTCGTTCACTAACCAATCATGCAATGAGTTTTGTGAAATGTGCGCGTGCTGCACGCCGTTCTCACGCGTAACGCATGACTGTGTGTTCCAAATTGCCCGTAAAGATGGCCGACTTACGTCATACTGCAACCTATCTATGATGTTTTTGATCCTTACCAATCATGCAAACCTTTTATTTTCATCTGTTGTATTATCACATGACACGGACAGAAAGTAAATTATTTGTTTGGTCATTGTTCTCTTCTTCTCTGTTTTCTCTCTCTTTGGCTGGTATCCTCAGAGCCCTATTTCCTTATCATGGAATACCTACCGAATGGTAACCTGCAGTCCTACCTGAGGCACATACGTACGGGTTCCCATGAGCAATATGGCAACATCAAGGAGGAGAAAAGGAACTTTCTTCTTCCGGATGAAATCTTATCCTTTGCCAACATGGTCGCCAACGGGATGGAATTCCTCTCCTCGAAAATGGTAGGTAGTCTTTATACCCCTGCTCTCTACCGAAAATCAAACCAATGTTGTATCTTGTATCTTGCGTCTTGCATTGGTGTACATGGGCCTACTCTCATAAAAAAGCACTGCTGCTGTCGTGGAGAGGCTGGGTTGCAATACACCGATCCATTAAGCCACGCCCATTTCTCATTGGCCAATCACAACCGCGAAATCTGATCACCATTTGAGCAGTTTGGTGATCTTTGCACTAATGGTGATCGGGTTTCGCGGCTGTGATTGGTCAACTCGTAAGGAGGCGGGGCTTAATGTGTGCTCTGTGTTAGGGTGCTTGTCAGATGGTGGTAGTGTCAGCTTGTTCTGAGAGAGATTGGTGCATGGCTCCGTCCATTCCTCTTACAGCTGGCAGTGCTTCTCTCTGGAACCCTTTCAGATTGGTTGCAGTGACCGCAGTCACTGGTAGCCTGTTCAAAATCTGAACAGCTCTTGGGGAAAGACTTGGTTAGACATCTGCTCTAGAATGTCAAAGGTCGTGGTTTCAGTAAAATGCCTCCGTTTTTCACAGGACTCGGGGGGAAAGTACTGAGTATACAGTGCTTTGCACTTTATTGATGTATAAGGGTAAAACTAACTTATAATTTTTACACCATTTTTCCATGTTTTTCCCCCAGTGTATTCATCGTGACCTTGCAACTCGAAATATTCTACTTGGAGAGGATCTTGTCGCAAAAGTGTCTGATTTTGGACTGGCCAGAGATATCCAAGATGAACGTCAATACGAGATGAAATCAAAGGGCCGGGTACCAGTCCGTTGGATGGCCCCAGAATCGTTACTCGATAACATCTATACTACAAAGAGTGACGTATGGGGTTACGCTGTGCTCATGTGGGAACTCGTTACGTTAGGTAAAGTCTGTAATGTTACTCTACACTTCTTTTGCAGTCTTAAAACCACCAACAAGACACTTTGATTCCGACAGGTCGTGTCTAAAGTTACATGGTTCCAAAACACCGTCTGTAAAAATATTCAGTAATGGTGATTTCACATGGCACCATCGGGTATGTACCGTTTTTGTTGGGTATGTTGTTGTTGTTGTTGGCGTTGTTGCTGCTGCTTCTGCTGCAGCTGCTGCTTCTGCCGCCGTTGTTGCCGGTGTTTCGTTTTTTCTTTATTTCTTCACCGCCAAATGTCTTCCATTGACCTCAATGAGGGCGCTGTTTGAGCTTGTGATATCATAAGCAAGGTTAAATTGCACCTCAATTATTACTTAATAATTCAGTAAAAAATAATGAGAATAATAAAAAAAAACATCTGGTTATTTGTAAACAGAAAATACCCTGCATGTCACTCATGCAACTTTTATCTTCTTTTTTTTTGCCCAGGTTCACATCCCTACCCAGGCATGTCATCTCGTGAGGTAATGGATAGGATCAAGGTTGGCTACAGGCTGCCCAAACCAGAGCACTGCAGTGACGAAGTGTAAGGTTCAAAGTTCAAGGGTCAACATTTATTCGCTTCCACAGATCACAAGTAAAAAATGGGAAGTAGTCTCCCGAATTCCGAAATCTACTCCGGGGCAGCGAGACAAATAGCGAGACAAGTTCTCAAAGAACAAAATCTACAGAGCAAAGTAGATAACACACGGTGTTACCGCAAACTGAATATACATGGATACCTCACTGTGAAATTCCCCCAAACCCATATTGAGTATTATAACGCCCCTAACAAATATTCTGCCTTTTCATTGGTTTAGAGCGCGTCACATGATATGTCTTAGTTTTACTAGAAACGGCGGCCGTGTGATAGTGCATCGTTTGCCGTGTGATAGTCCGACGACTATCACAAGGCGTGCAGTACCTCGACGTCTTTTTTACCCACCTCGAACCCAATCAGTTGTGCATCTGTGTATCTGAAATGCGCGTACGAACGTTACGTGTACGAGGATGATAAATAGTCTGTTGGGGTGTTATAAAACAAATATTGACTGCTTTTACTCGTGCTATGGTTAAAACTACGACTCCCTCGGTGATCCCCGGAGCGTTCTATTTTCCCTCGGCTGCGCCTCCGGAAAATAGCACGCTCCGGGGATCACCTCAGCGTTCTATTTTCCCTCGGCTGCGCCTCCGGAAAATAGCACGCTCCGGGGTTCACCTCGGGAGTCGTAGTTTTAACCATAGCACTCGAAGCAGTCAATATTTGTATAATATTAACTGCCATTTTGATGAGATTTACAAATCTTCTTCTTTTTATTTTTTATTCATTTCTAGCTTTGATTTGATGAAGGAATGCTGGAATGAAAATCCGGACGATCGACCAACCTTCACTGAGATATGTACAAAACTAGATCGATTGATGGCTGACGCAAGTGTAAGTTTAATATATATTCATCGACCAATATTAACATATAATTAATTTTGCAAATAAATAAAAAATAATATGCCAGTTATCCTATTAATTGAATCTTCGTGTATATTCATGACATTAGTTGCATAAATTTGTTGAGAAAACAATTGCACCGTAAAATAATTTTAGTGCCTGAATTTACACCGGTTTGATATTTCATGTATGGTTGATCACACACAACATGAACACTGTCTGCAATTACCGATCCTGTATAATACCTATATATAACATGGTGTTTTTTAATTTTACAGGGATACCTCATTATGTCCGACTTGAACAAAGATGACTACCTCTACCTCGAGCCGAACCAGACAAAGTCTATAAATACAGCGGATGAATGAACAGGCTATAGACCTTATGCATTGACGTCACCAAGCCGCCATCTTAGAGGTAAACTGATGATGAAACAATGGAAACGCGCTGATTTGTACGCGCGGCGCACAGGACTGGCCAATGAACATCTTCCTTTTGACCTCTAGGTGAGGGCGCCCTACTCAAATGACGTCATATGCATAAGGTCTATACTATAGTGCTTTTTATTGTACAAATTCATAAATACAATGAAACATTTTGGAGGAGTTTGCCTTCAGTGTCCTGTGAACAAATTTCATAGAGCTATGTCATAGATCGGGGAAAAGTCAACGTAAAGTGTTAGTTTTAGTGATAGTTTTAGCTGAACACGGTGTCTACTTGCTGACAAAACAGCAAAAAACAAAAAGCTGTCACAGTATTTTTACAAGAATGTCGAATCCATTCACGTTTAGTGAGGTGACAGCGGGTACCAACCACATCACTGGCCGCAGCATTCGCAAACGGGCACCAATCCACTGGAATCTGAGAAACGATTCATGCATGAATTGTTTCTCAGATTCAAATGTTTTGGGGTGGAAAATGATCCAAACCATAAATATTTCGAAGGGAATCCTTTCTCAGAAGAGTTAATACCATCAACAGCTGCAGTTCGTTTAGTTTTTATGGTCATTAATTTTTAGAGTATTTACCAATCTATGACCCTACTTAAAGGCACTAAACACGTTTTGTAATTGTCAAAGACCAGTATTCTCACTTGGTGTATCCCAACATATGCATAAAATAACAAGCCTGTGAAAATTTGGGCTCAATTGGTCATTGAAGTTGCAAGAAAATGATGAAAGAAAAAACACCCTTGTTGTACAAATTAGTGTGCTTTCTTAAAAAGGGATAAAAGGCTTCTGGCCAGAAGTCTTTTATTATTTTAGTGAGAAATTACCTCTTTCTCAAAAACTACGTTACTTCAGAGGGAGTCGTTTCTCACAATGTTTTATACTATCAACAGCTCTCCGTTGCTCGTTACCAAGTAAGTTTTTATGCTAATATATATTTTGAGTAATTACCAAACGTGTACAGTGCCTTTAAAGGTAATGTTGCTTTGCAATAGAATATTTTAATCTTTATTTTAGTCCACAAATAAGTAGCTATAAGTACAACAATGCTTACTCTAGAAAAAGGTCACAAAGTAGCCATGATATGTGTGTTGCGACTGTACCCTGAAAATCTTTGCTTAGCAGAAAGTGTTCAAGCACTGTCCGTTTAAGCAGCTCTGAAAAATTAGGCAAACAAATTAAATAGTTGATGTTTTATGCTTACCTCAGACTTTCGTAAATGATATTTAAAAAAATTGAGGGTCTTCTGTATTATAAGATTGTTTAAAAAGTTCTTGATATAGTTTTCTTGACTTGATGGATAAAACTCATCTCTCATCGGATCAGATCACGAAAAGCATTTGTAAAAACATTATTTTTGACTTGCCCTTTTTATATATTTACGGTGCTTTGGGATAAAGTCGTTGAAGTCAAGACGCACGCGGAGAGCAACGTTTGTGCACATCACTTGAAATAAAACCCACATAAAAAACAAAAAACGGCGCCATGTGTCAAATGCCAACGCAAGGGGATGGCCTATAGATAGTTCCCAGTAGACGCCATCTTTACGGGCAAATCGCATTTTGGCTCGCAGGCGCGTCAAGCGCTCTAATTATTAACGCAGCCGCGTCATTTACTAACCAATCACGCAATGAGTTTTGTGAAATGTGCGCGTGCTGCACGCCGTTCTCACGCGTAACGCGGGACTGTGTGTTCCAAATTGCCCGTAAAGATGGCCGACTTACGTCATACTGCAACCTATCTATCGGTTCTTTACAAAATGAAACACTAATAGGCTACTCCAAAAGATTGGTTTTGTTTTAGAGGAACCTCACAGAGGATTTCTTCAGAAAAGGGAATAATAGAACAGCAGTGGATGTACCCCGTAACTGCCATTATGTAAGGATGCTTGTGTGTTGGGGGGGGTGGGGGGGGGTGTGGCCAACGTTTTATAAGCTTCTCTCTTTTTTGTAACAATGTTTTAATAAGCCAGGTCTTAGTTAAGTTTGTGAGGTTGGAACTTGGTGAAGTAGAATTTCAAGATGCTGAATTAATTTGGTTTTCGCGTGAGGGAAGAGTTTTGTGTAATGGAAATTTTCGGTGCTTGGGCCTAACTGTTATTCAAACGTGAAGAAAAGTTAATGTATAACATTCTTAAGTGGAATCTGAACTAAGTCTTAATCCATTTAATCGCCACCCTTCTTAATGCCAGTTTAATTTTGTAACTTCATGTATGGCCGGACGTGGTTTTTTTTTTATTAAACTTTTTACTGTAATTCTTTTACATAATTTGTAGTTATTCCTCACTCAATTATTTCCTTTGAAAATGATATCAAATGATTTCCATTTGAAGAATTTTCGAACAAAATACAATTTTGTTGTATTTATTGCATGCTTTAATATTTCTTACTAATAAATTAGTCACTTTTTTATAAAGTTGTCTTTCGAACTGATCAGCTGATTGTAAAGAATAAATACCTCATCCAGGAAAGGTTATAAAAGTATAATTTTTTATGGAGTTTTGTTTGTGGTATGTTTCCTTAGGATGCCAAAGGAACAACAACAACTTAATATGACAATTTATTCTCTAAGCTTCAATGAAAACTTGACGATGACTGGCACAAGCTAGTCGAAACGTTGACACCAACTAAGAACTCATTCTGCGGCAGTGAAGTTAATAGCGAGAAGTCCCCTCGATCCACCAAGCGAAAGTAGTAGCAGTCCCACCCGATTTCCTACCCTCCGCCCAGGTAGAAGTTAGTAAGCTGGACAGTTCTTTTTAGAACTTGGAAGTCTCCCGAATTCCGATAAATCTAGAATATTATAGCAAGACAATTTCTCAAAAGAAAAAAATCTACCCAGCAAGTAGATGTACACACAAAAACTGTTTTGGTTTTGGTTTCGACGAATATTTCTCTAAGTATTGTTGCTTCCAACAACTTGCAAAGTTTTCTGTACATCTATATCACAAAACGCTCGATCCCAATGTCTACATTGTAACAACAGAGGGGGCTATAAAGTTTGCAAACTTTTCTCCTGCATGAAACCCAGTCGCCTAAAGCTCATGTACATTATTAAATAAGATTATTAAAAGTTTTCATTCTGGCAGGGTAACTGACTAACTCTTTAGATTGATTCATTTTGTCAATAGGGGTGTTATAAAGTCCCCTCCGTCATTTCCTTGAATTTTATGAACACATTTTACGAAATTCCCCTTTGGATGTAACATATTTGCAATGAAAATAGTTTTAAAGAGTATAATACGACCTTTTTAGCAGTATATGTTGAAATGAATATTGATTTGAAAACTTAATGCACCGCCTGCAAACTTTTCTAACCTATCGTATTGTAAAGTTCAATCATTCCTATGTGGTGATTTGACGTAGACACAGGTGTAACATCATGATGGGTAATGGTTGATTTTTGTTGGTACTGCTGGTTGCAAATACAAGCTTGTTTCTTCACATTTTCGATTTCTTGAACCAAAATAGAAAGGTAAGTTTAGGTTGATTTATAGTTGGACCACTATTACTAATACGAAAATACCGTCCGATCTGTTTGCAAATGTAGGTACGGCCTGTGATTAAATTGACGATTAACGTTTCCATTATTAAAAATAAAAATTGTTGCAGTTGCACGCTCTTCTTTCTCGGGTCCCGATCCAAGACCCGGTGCCATTTGCCCCCGATCGATGGTGCAAGACCCATGGGCCCATTACACTTACACTTTACAGCGTGCAACATATGTTTTTTATATTCAGTGTTGTATGACTCGAGTCCAGGACTCGGACTCGAGTCCGTCTCGAGTCACAATTTCGGTGACTCGGACTTGACTCGAGTCACGTCTGCAAAAGACTCGGACTCGGACTCGGACTCGGACTCAACTCGACTCGACTATCATGACTCGGACTTGTCCCCGAGGACTCGTGACTCGAGTCATGTATTTTCACAAACAAAACCCTTTTTAAATAATAAAAACAATTCCGATGATCCGATCGTCATTCCCGGAGTGCACATGGCATCATGGAGTTTTTAACGTCTAGCACAATAAATAAGTACACTGTCGTATGGTGTTGCAAGTAATAGTGTTCGTGATTATTGTGTAGATGGCCATCTACGTACAGCGCGTGTATGTTCGATTCGTATGTTCAATACGCATAATAACACTGGGATGCACGACACCAGTATTATGCTGGTATTCTGTCAATGTTAACACCATAGCCACTGTTTGTGCTTGATGCATATTACCAGGGAAATGGCATGTCTGGTACCTGTATGTAAAACACAGCCTGCATATTGCACTGTGATGGCTGTGTGTTGTTTGCACCAGTTTCTACACATGGTCGACACACACACACGACGTCAAGTTTGGTCACGTCACAAGTAAAAAGTAGTACAGCATTTTTTCAGTCATGGCATATCTGCCGGTTCCGCCCCGTATTGTTTCTTTTGGTTATACCAACTTTAACAAAAACTTTAACAGAACTTTTTGTTTAATATTATAAATGTGTTTTATTTTGTCATTTCCAATTCTTATTTTACAACATTTGGTTTGCAATCAATATTTAAACAAGTGACTCGTGACTCGGACTCTGACTCGGACCAAGTGACTCGTGACTCGGACTCGGACTCGGACCAAGTGACTCGGGACTCGGACTCGGACTCGACCCACGTGACTTGAGACTCGGACTCGGACTCGACACAGGTGACTCGACTACAACACTGTTTATATTATGGCTATGAATTCCCTTTTCTTTGGAGGTGATTTTTTGTCATCTTCCAACATTACAAAGAAATTGGCACAGTGACTAGTGAGTGAAAAAAAAACCAGACTATTGCAACAACACGAAAACATTCAATCAGTAAACTCGGTCACACTCGCAGTCACACCCACAGTGGCCAGAGGGCGAACAATTTGTATATGTTGTAAGCAACAATGGCGGTCATTGACACCGACCCTGGCAGAAATATTGCTTCACTGTTCCCTTTCATTATAGTTGCGATAATCGTAACCCTCTATATATTATTAGGGAGTTCGGTGGTTTTTGCATTTTTTTATCACACCTCTACAAATTTGATATCAATGGAAAGCTTGTTTCAAAAGAAGTTCACTGGTGCTTAAATCAGCTTCTTAGCTTGAAATACAATGGAGTTATGCCATTTTAAAGAAGGAAGTATGACCTGTTTGTGTCTGTAAATGTTGTTCTTCATGTTGTTGATGCAAAACTGGTCATGGCTTCATTTTGGGTGACATTCTGCTTGACTTGTGATTATAACTAGGACTGGGAATTCCTGTGTCGCCATTTCTCGCTAGCCTTAAAACCAGGCCTAGAAATCCGACGCGAATCCGCGAATCGATTCGCGCCAAGATTCGCGCCCGCCGTTAACGCTGCGAATCCGAGTAGATTCGCGTGAAATTACCAGCATTCAGAAGGGGAAAACCACTTTTTCAGCTTTATATTTGGGTCAACAAGAATATGTTTTTACTTTTCCATAAAAAAAACATAAACAATTTTCCGTTAATCCGACACAAAGTTAAGTTTTTTCACCCATCATTTTCTTTGTGTTTTATTTACAAACTTAAAAAGTATCATTCACGATCAACCACTCACGTCTATGTATATTGTCGTCGAGTCGATCGATACCGCCGAGTCGTCGTCTAAATACACCGGCGCACTCCGTTTACGTGTGTTGCCATCAAGGGGTAATTTTCGCGGTCCAATAACTGTTTCGGTTGAATTTTGGCCATCCGATAACACTGGCCAATGACCGAAACAGTTATTCGTTCCAGCCGCGAAAACATACCCCTGGTCAATCTGTTTTAATCTGTCCGCAGATTGGTTGATAGCGCGAAAGGTCCCGTTTTTGAGCCAATAGTCTTCCTGGATAGTAAGCTCACGGCATCAATCTGCTTTATACACGTGGTTACCATGTACCGAGATAGTCGATTTCCCAAGATTATCACAATATTTCTTTTCTTTTCGTTTCCTTTTCTGGACTCCAGTTTATTCTATAAAAATCTGGAACATTGTAATGATAATGTATAACCAAATAGTGAACTTTTATGACAAATATATGATTCTCAAAACATTTTGTGGAAAATCCAAGCAAGCGTACATCGCTGTACTTGGTAACAACGCTAACAGTCAAGGAAGACTATTGGCTCCAAAACGAGAACTTTCGCGCTATCAACCAATCTGCGGACAGAATAAAAACAGATTGACCTAAAACTTAGCATGACATGTGATGATTTCATGAATTACATGCCGCCGATTGTTGTTGATGATCGAGAGCTGAGGTTCAATTCTGCTGTCAAATTCTTTGGCACGCGACGCAAGATGGCAAAAAAAACGTAAGCTTAAACAGCTTTAACAAATAGAGGATGAATTGAAACATAACTTTGCTTTAATTTCCAACATTACATTTAGCAAATAATACTTATACAATTTGCAAAAAAAAAAAAGATTCTCCCCCAAAAACTGCGAGAAACCATTCCCCGAAAATTGCGAGAATCCTGGATTCTCGCGAAATTCTTCAGCGAGAATCCATTTTGATTCTCGCGGTGTCTTGCGAACTTCTAGGCCTGAAAACGGCACTGAAAATGTTTTTCTAGACTAAAATTGTCAACATTTTCCATTTATGATGGTTTCAGAAGGTATCTCAAACTCCTTCAATATGTAAATACATCTTTTATTTCATAAACATGAGAAGAAAATTACCTGTTTTCTGGCGCAAATTTGATACGGTACACCGATGGCACAGCAGAGTCGACCTATATCAAGTCTGGTACCTAGAGAACGCAACTTTCTTCCTGTTTTAAGGGTTTCCATTGAAGAAGACACCTTTTATCTCTTCAAAAATCAACTCAGTGTGGAATTTGAGCAAAGGGAACTATTAAAAATAATGTGAAGTTTGCAAGTGCAACCAGTTTCCGCACGCTTCCAGAGATAGGATCGCCGTGTTTATGTTTTTCGCTGAACTCCCTACCTCTATCCTCCCGACGGTCGGAGACCGGAGGGAATACGAGATTACAAGCACAAGATTCGACCATAAGGCATATTCTTGGAAATATGGACCATTTTACAACCTCAAATGTCATTTTTCAAAAAAATCTTTTTGACCTTGTAAGATATTTTAAATAATTGTATACATATTTAAGTTTACCAAAATGTTCATGTAAGGATAGTTCAGTTAGTTTTCATCTTGCAGTGGTCATTTAAAAAAGTAGAGTCTCCAGCAGTGAAACCTGTGGTTATTTATATTTAGTTCAAAGATAGCACTAAGTAAAGCACAAGGAACATTCATTCTTTTCTATGGTGAGGCCCAACTGATGTAGTTTCAAATAAAAATTTAAAAAACTCAACAAAACACCACACACAGAAAATATAAGCCTGACAGAAGAGAGCATAACATTGACGGAAAAACTAAGCAAATATTGTCTGTTATTAATTTATTTCTGGCACAACACTACCGTAATTTCTCTGAAATATTTGCAGCCTCTCATACCTAAAATCGTTCTCCGACGACACGTAAAAACATTGACGGACGCTGAAAAAATGTCGGCGCTGGAAATTTGAAAAAGGGATTACTCTTATTGTTGACCAGCAGGGTTCTGCCCACGGTGGTCGGTGCCGGAAAACCCGACCGGCACTCATGATTCCCCGACCGGCACTCGCAGAATTTTTTCTTTTTCCGACCACCACACATTTTCCCTTTTTTTTGCCCATTTCCTTCAAAATATTTTGAACAACGTGTAAAACAAATTATTTACCAGTAAACAGTTTTATCCAAAGTTTCGAGTAGCCTACTTCTTTGCTTTGAGTCTATTTTAATGATCTAGGATCGAGCATTCCTCCCGCCTGTACGATGTACAATATATCCAACGCACGAAACCCGCATTGATTTCGCAATGGTTTCCAGTCACGCTGATTATAGCTTTACGCTTGGAATAACATGATACCAGTTTCATCATGTTGCGAACCCTATTCTACAGCGTTTAATACAACAGAAATGAACTGCAGAGTAAGCACCATGCTATAGATGCTGTAAATTGTTTTCCCATGGCGGTAAAGGCGTGCGCGCACTGAGGGCCTACATTCAAGGCACAGCTGCAGGGCGCACGTGTGTAACGACTCCGTGCACGATCGAAAGGAAATTGACTTGATTGTACTAGGAAAAAAAAATTTCCGGCACTAAACAAATCCTGGGCAGAACCCTGGACCAGGTATCGTAGTAGTCATTGTTTC
This sequence comes from Leptasterias polaris, assembly GCA_037783415.1. NCBI lineage: Eukaryota > Metazoa > Echinodermata > Asteroidea > Forcipulatida > Asteriidae > Leptasterias > Leptasterias polaris. The sequence goes on from JAZGTN010000009.1 coordinate 12,552,493, forward strand.
AAAATAATAATTATTTAAACGTGTTCTCATCATATTTGTTTCAAATTTATTGAATGTTTGAAACTTTGGTTAATTGACATGTTTTTAATTGTTGAAATTTGTGACGGAAAAAAATGACGTTGGGGAGTTTGCGATTAAAATAAAAATTTCTTTTCAATCAATTGTCGGATTTTCTCTTGCTGTTAAAGTATTTGGCATCAGCCCCCACAACCTGAGCATGCAAAAGAAAATATGTACCTCAGCAAATATGAAAATTTGATCATTTAAATACCTCTACATCTATAGTGGTAGTGGAAGTCCGCCAAAAATGGAGACTCCAAACCTTTTACCTCGATTTAGTTGAAAGGCATCGATTGTCAATATTGTGTATGATAACATGTCAGGTACCTTGTAGTTAATTACACTACATAAAAATAAAAATTAGCTTTCACTTATGAAAATATCAGGGTCCGATTTTCAGGCTTGCAAATGGTGCATATTTTGAATAATATGCCATAAGTGCAATTTCGACCAATTTACCACTTTCAAAAATCATGACACAAGAACACGGATTTGATCATCAATGTCTAATGAATCCATTCATAACACTCAAAACATCATTGACAAAATATTTTGAAGAAAAACTTCATTGAGAAAATATTTTGAAGAACAAAAAACAAAAACTTACCGGAGACTGAGCGAAGCCCGTGAAGTGTAGACAGACGTTGGTTGAGGTTTTAAACCCCGCACTTCGTACTTCTCGACCAATCAGCGTATTTTCTCGACCAATCAGCTTAAACCATAGGCGTGGCCTACGTCTTTATGCGCGCAGTTATATAGCGCGCAGTGTTATAACGGACCTGCACAATCTGCAGTTTGCGCCACTGGCACACAGAGTTGTGTATTAGCGTATCAGAATGTGCGCTCAATCTGTAAAATTTTTTTTAAAAATAACCTGTGATTGTGCACGGCAACGAAATGTGCTCAGCTTGTGACGTTGAGTCTGCACGCGGCATTTGGTTTTATGCTGATTGGTCGTGATGTTATTACATGTTTGTATACACGTTGGTCAGTCTCCGGTAATTTTTTATTTTTTTTTTTCTTCAAAATATTTTCTCAATGATGTTTTGAGTATTATGAATGTGTCAAGATTTTTGAAAGTGGTAAAAATTGGGCAAATCTGGTGACTAGTCTGTCAACATTGGTCGAAATTGCACTTATGGTCGAATCTTGTGCTTGTAGTCTCATAACCCTCCGGTCCACGACCGTCGGGAGGATGGAGGGTTACGATATTGCAACTATTTCATTATTGCTCATTGCACAGGAATGTGAATCAATGTACCTAGAAATAGAAACGACCCGAGGTGGTCTTGATAACTCCACGCGAGTTAGTAGGAGACCAGCCTGTAGGTCCCGTGACCAAATTCTGGGAACAAAGGTTTTTTTTGTGTTCCCTGATGAAAACCGAACAATTTTGACTTGGGCTGCCCCCATGAAAATGTCAGACATTTCCGGGAGGGGTCAACAAAGGTCAAACAGGGGTCAAAATTCAAAAATATTCCAATCGTGTCGATATGCATATCAAATTACTCGTCTAGTCATGAAGATTCCAAAAATGTATAGTTTGTTATACCTCCGACCTTAAATGAGGTCGCTATGGTCAAAAACGTCGAAAGGTCAACGCACTTTAAAAGTTGCTAAGTTGAAGGTGCCATGTCAGAAAACATAATTATAGTTTTTTATACACAAAAATCATTAGAATCGGATAATGTTAACTGTGTTGGTGAAGTTGACCACCAGTCAAAAGTGCGTTGACCTTTTGACTTTTTTCACCATAGCGACCTCATTTAAGACACGATTGGAATATATTTGAATTTTGACCTCTGTTTGACCTTTGTTGACCCCTCCCGGAAATGCCTGACATTTTCAAGGGGGCAGCCCAAGTCAAAATTGTTCAGTATTCATCAGGGAACACAAAAACACTTTCAAACCTTTGTTCCCAGAATTTGGTCACAGGACCTACAGGCTGGTCTCCTACTAAGTGTAAGTCAAGTGTACTGCCTGTTATGTGTTTTGTAATTTGTAGGAACTTGTTGCTTCAACAGGCTTGTTTTGTTGTAGTACGGATCTTCTGATTGGTTCTGGACAAACAAAAATTCACTATTTATTTGAGTATTACCATGGTATTACCCTTACAAATGTACTTGTGTACATGTAGCCCAGGGCCCAATTTCATAGAGCTGCTTAAGCACAAAAAGTAGCTAAGCACAAAAAGTAGCTAAGCACAACAACATTTCGCTTACCAGAATAAAGTTACCAGCCAAACTACCATGTCACATGTACAATTGTTGACTGGTATCCTGCTCATTTCTGCTTAGCAGACAATTGTTAAGCAATATTTTCTGCTTAAGCAGCTCTATGAAATTGGGCCCTGGTTGGGCTCTTCCGTTACCAATATTTTTTTCACAGATCTGAAGCATTGCATGACACAGGTTCGTTGGACACATCATTCAACAAGCTAGAACTTTCTAACTCAACTGAATTAAAACTCTGTATACTGCCACCACTTTATCTCACTTAATTTAGGTCAAATTATATCCTTACCTTTCCAGAAGGGTTAACAGAGTGTATAAAAAGAGGCACAGGCACTTTGAACTATTACAAAGTGTCAAAGTCATGAAAAATAAGCCATTTTGGGGTGTACAATATGTGGTCTTGGGCATGAGTGCGCGAGAGTTCCGTCCGCGCGATGAATTGTACACTTGAATTTTCCTTTTTAATGGTCAAAGAAATAGCATTTTAGCTACCAATTCCTCAATAGAAATATTACAAAAAGGGAAATGAAGCCCAACATCCATCAAAAAAATGAAATAAATCCCTTATGAAGCAGGATACGGAAACTTTTCTGAATTAACCCTTTCAAAGCAGTAGGCCGCCTAGACCCAGTAACTGGGGCGCTGTACTCCTTTTTTTGATATTTTGACATCATCGGTCGTACTAGCGCCCCAGCGAATGACAGTATGATCATACATCATGATCTGACTCTCACTCTCAGTAATATCGACAGGTGCCCTGCCTCAAACCGCCTAGTCGTAACAGTTGAGGCAGGGCAACCGTCTAAAATTTTAGACGGGTGCCCTGCCTCGAACGTGACGATTATGCTGTCTTCTCATTAAAAAAAATAATACTGTTTAACAATAGTAACAGTAAAAATCATAATTAAGGATTCTCTTGCTTCCTTCAGCTACCTCCGACCGGCAACGTTTATAAGTGTACTAATGTCTTTTTAATGTATTTTTTACAGAATGTCTGGGTAACGATCACATTCTACCATTGCAATCAGTATGATCACCCCGTTTGTGGAGGGATGGGACTTTGTACAAACTTTAGGCGAGGGGGCATATGGCGAGTAAGTACCTGAAGTCCAAGTGACTATCATCTTCAAGCAAACTTGAATCCTTGATTCTGATTGGTAGACCCATAGCAACAAGTGGTGTGATCTTATATGATTCCATATTGAACTGCTCATACCATACCATGCTCTGCTCTAGCTCCCCATACTCTGTCGTAGCTCTGTGTATTGTGCTATTTTAAACTATTTGCACAACATAGAACTGTTCGAACACTACGTATTTTGTTAAACCGCGTGTCAAGTTTGCTTGAAGATAATTCGTTAGCACACGCCCTCGACACAAGTGCGCGTGTGATAACTAATAATTAATTGGTTCTTTTAGGCTAGATCAATGTGCTTTACAACAATATTGTTATAATATGTTATAATGCTAAATTGCTCTTGTGTGAAAGGGGCTTTAGCAGGGTCAAAAATCAAGTCGGGAAACAGCATTAGGCCATTTATTCTTGAATACTTGGATTACGGATTTCTAAGCTACAAATATGAGCGGGGACCGGGGGAAAAAAAACCCAAAAACGTGGCCGGGATTACGGGTTTTCCAGCTCACAAAATCGGGCGGGCGGGATGAAAAAAAAAAAAAAACAGAAAAAAAGAAGGCACGCGGGCGGCTTCTAAAACGAATGTAAACTATAGACCTTCATGTAAATATAAGGCCTTGCTCTAACTTTTTCACTTGACTAAACCGCCAAGCTTGTCAACATAACAGTACGTTTCTAGCTCGCACAATTTTTCACTAGCCGGAAATTCGAGACCAAAATTCTGTGCGCAATCAACCCTAAAAAAAAACCACCAAAATACAACAAAACAAAACTAAAATAGAAAGAGAAAATCTTACATTATACAGTTAAATACTCTATCCTACAGTGGTCATTTTTGTAGAATGAAGCCGGAACGTTCTGTATTTTTGTAGAACAAGCTAAAATTTCCACGGAAGTGTGCTCTGTTTTGACCATGCTGCCGACGGAATGTGCGTGAGTACCAGCAACAACAATGCTGTTTAGATAGGTTAAGCGCACACCAGCGAATAATGTTATTGCAATGTCGGGGAATGGACAAGGTGTGCATAAATAAGATGTGAAATGCCCTTTGGAGCGGGTTTTTTTTTTTTTTTTTTCCCCAACACAAAATTGAATTTTTTGGGCGGGGATTTTTTTAATTTTTTTCCAAAACACGATTTTTTCGGGCGGCGATTCCGTAATCCAAGTAATCAAAAAATAAATGGCCTTACGATGTAGATGTGCACAGCCACGATCATGGGTACACATTTTTTCCGTGTCCATTTTATGAACAACAGTTTGAAAACCACTGGTAGCAGTTATCTCAATGTTATTTATATATCAATTAGCAGTAGCTGTGTCAATGATGAATAAAAAGTGCTCGAGTTTGTCAAATACAAGATCTGCAAAAAGTTACTCAAGGGGGGGGGGGTGGCGTGGGCGCAATCGGAGTAAAAGACGTCATTTTGGGGTCTGCTTCATGTATCAAAATATTCAATTGTGCATTTATCTGTTGTTCATTTGGTGTCTTTGTAACAAAATGTGTACCCATGATTGTGGCTGTGCACAGATTTAATGTTTAATTTCCATTCTTCCCACAGTGGAAACCGCGCGCAGCCAGCTCTGTACAAAACTATGTCTTTAACCAGTTCGACGCGAATGACGAGTTAACTCGCGAGAATTTTTTTTACTGACACTAGGAGGACGAGTAAACTCGCCAAATTTACATATGAATCGCCGTTACCCTCAGCGTGCGAATTGTGTATGGGATTCAGTTGTAGTTGCATTGCGGGGTACCAGGGATATATCTAGTGTAATTTACTAGCGATTGGTGGCGCTATTGAACTTTTATGGACACAGGGCCAGCCGATGAACACAACGATTGAGATGACATTTGTTGACAAAATCAAGATGGCGGCCTCCATGAGAAAACGCGTGTACAATAATGACACGGAAATTCTTGGATATTTTGTATCGTCAGGGTCCTCTAATTCCGATTCATCTAGTTCAGAGGAAAGTAAGGGTAATAGTTCAATAGTTCTGATTCAGAGTTTGAAAATAATAGTGAAAAAAGCGAGAATTCTGAAGTTAGCATGGTTGTATCGAAGTCCTTCCCATTTGGTTTTGTTCCCCTCCTGCATGCTCTGCCCTCATATATTTTATATATTTTTTATATTTTTTGTTTTTGCTTTTATTTTCTTATTTATTTAATTTTTATTTATTAATTAAATTTTGTTTTTCTAATTTTGTATTTATTTTCCTTATTACTTGCTTTTTTTATAACTGTTTTTCCGTTAATGTTCTTTCTTGTGCTATTGTAACTTTGGTTTGTTGTTTGTTTTGGTCGAATAAATAATAATAATAATAATAATAATCACGATGATGAGCTGAGGTGAGTGATGATAATGCAGATTTTTCTGAGGGATCCGTATCTTGAGATGGTGAAATGTGAGTTTAAACAAAAAGAGAGAAATGTGAAGGTGTTTTCCCCTATTGTGACATGTTTTTTAAATCACAGAGCTTTTTATTTCAGAAAATTGTCATAAAGAATAAAATTATGCCAGCACTTGCACTTTTTTTTAAATTTCAACAAAATTCACAAAAGTATCCCGCGTGGGGGGTAAATTCGGTGAAAATTTATCCCTCGTCGAACTGGTTAAAACTTTGCTTCCTTACAGAATGATGTCTTGCAAACAACTAAATTAAGAATATGAAAAAGACCCACAGGAATCAAGCACTGCATTTCTGGGCTATGACTAATCTAATGAATAAACATGAAACAACTATAAATACAAAGGAATATGCAAATGAGTCTACTTGTGGTTTCTCAAGTTTCAATAAACAATGACCCTGAGAGTCTCTGGGGTGCATAAGATTGAGATTGGCTGAAGAACTTTCCCACAGATCCAATAAACTGTAATTTGAAATGTTATGGTACAATGTATGAAAGAAAAAGAAAAGTAAATATAATAGAGTAAAACCATGGAGGTCTACCTCTTTTTCAAATCACAGAGAATTAAACAAAGCCATACATTTTTCACCTGTCACAGTTGTATCTTGTTTAAAATAATCTGAATGTACACTCATAACAAGTATGCACCAAGATAAGTTTTTGCACAAAGCATTTTTGTTCCAGGTGCAACCTTTTTGCAAACACGAGATACAATGTTTTTGCACAGTCGCAACAATATATCTCTGTTCATCAGGTATACTGTGCAACCATTCCTCAAACTTTCTCAATTCCCTGAGGAGCATACAACCCCAAGCAAATACAAAGCAATTGAAGAGTGATGTTAATCATTTATGTTTTACTCTGTACAGGGTGAAGTTAGCAGTGAACCAAATCACACAGGAGGCTGTGGCAGTGAAAATATTGAGTCTGGATAAAACACAGGGTGCTGCAGAGAACGTCAGGAAGGAGGTAAAAAAAAAAAAAAAAGGCCTTTGCATCTCGAACTTGTTGCAGCTGCATCATTCGGGACCTTGTATTGTCATTTGGGACCTTGTATTGTTTGGGTTTTTTAAATGTTTTTCCCTGCCTCCTGCTTTATGGTGTTTTATGGGTGCTGTTTTTGCTAGGTTTTCCGGATTTGCTTTTATTTTAAAGTTTTCCGTTGTGTGATTTTAACAGCGTTTGAGTGCAATCTATTTTTATAGTTATATAGTTATAGTTATATATTTTTTATCGTTGGCAGGGGTCTGGTTGTACACATCTTAAGATGACAGTTTTTATACTTTTGTATAACCTTGACAGCCCCTGTCCAACTTGTAATCATTGGGGTTGTTCTAAAACCCCCTCGACCCCCTCGACCCCCACGACCCACGACCCACGACCCCCTCGACCCCTCGACTTATGCTCGATTTTTTTTTATGTACACCAAAATTGCCACATGACACGATCTCAGCCAATCACGCACGAAGCAAACTGCGCGTGATTGGCTGAGATCGGGTACTGTGGCAATTTTGGTGTACAGAAAAAAAATCGCGGCATTTCCAAGCGTATCTCTTGGCCGACCCGAGCCTGAATAGGAGTATATCCCAACTGGGATCCTGCGTTTACCGCCCGAGTACGATTTAGGCCAACTCATTACGTGATGATCAGGCAGACTCATTTCCGGCTGATCGCTCCCGTCCTGTGTCAACAATTACTACTTGCTCTATGCGGAGCTCGAGGTTGTAGACCCGACCGACCATGGCCCACACGTGTTTTGGGGTTGTCAGTCTCCCACACCCGGGCCCCCGACCATATGAAACGAGATCATGATCGGTGTGCACGTAACGTGCACACAGACTGGCAAACAATTGTTGACAACAACACGAAATTATTTGACATGCTTACCTCTCTTCTTGTGTCGTGACTCTCACTCGGTCGGTGCAACACCACTGACTCTGGACGTATGGTCTGTTGGTCATCAGCAGGTCGCCGGAAGGAAGTCGCGTCGCCAGACCAGCTAGCTCTTTGGATCACACGCTGTGAATTCTAAATCGGGAACTTAATTCTTACTCGGCCGTAAAGCGATGTGTTATGAATTGGAATTGGGACACGTTTCGATAACGGGGCGGACGTCGAGGGGTCGAGGGGTAGGGGGTCGAGGGGGTTTTAGAACAACCCTAATCATTGTGTATATGTCTAAAGATTTAAAATAAAATAAATAAACAAATTCGCAATTCAGCTTCTCAGCTGCAAGTGAGGATGATTTACCTCCCAGAGTGGTTGGTGAAGTTGGTAGAAAATTTAATAGACGTTAAATTTGCATTGTGGATAAAGCATGTTATTTGGTTTTACCGGTACACCGATGTGTGTAAAGCACTGTATACTCAGTACTCCTGAGCACTGTGAAATAAAAACACAGGCATACCACTCGGTTGGGATTTAAACCCACTTTTGAACCCCAATTGTCGCTGTACTCGCTGCTAAAATATAGGATTCGAACTGCCTCTAGCTACTGGGTAGTTTCGGTGGTCTAGTAGTAAGACATGTTCTCTAGAATGGCAAAGGTCGTGGGTTCGAATCCCACTAGAGTACAGCTTTATTTATGTCTTAAAAAATACAATATGAGACAGTACGCAGACTTCGAAACAGCACTTTGAAAAAATATTACAACTTCAAGTGTGAGTTTCTCCAAACATACATTTTTGGGATTTGGACTATAAAGGTCACCTGAAGGGACCAGTGACAAATTGGTTAATAAAAATCTTTTGAAATAGCTGTTAATAGACTGTGCAAGTCTCGCGCGCATTCGAACTTCCGGGACCATAGTGGTCCCAACCATATGGAGTTTTATGTGGGCGAGATTTTGGTTCATCAATTATTTTAGTTTAATGTAGTTTATGACCTAGGAAATTATATATGTTGTTGGGAATGTAATATTAAGTGATAACAAAGTATGAAAGTAAAACTAATTCAACAATATAACGAAGAAAACCCGAGAAATAAACTTGACCTCAGCTTCCGGTTATTGCAAAAAATCAAGAATTTTGTGCTCGCCTCCGATCATAAAACTTATGTAAACGCTTGTTTTTGATGCGCGATTATAATCACCAGATGCTGTAATTGCAAAGCGAACCCTTTTCATTGCAGTCTATGGTTGTTGAGGCATCAGCATCCTCTTTAAACTGCGATATGGATCAATTTTAAACCTGTTTAACCATCAAGAATCCGCGTAAGGGGTTTCTGAAAAGTTAACATTAAAAAAGCATCCTTGTCCCAGAGTTTTAATTTTTTCCCAATAATAATTAACACACTTTTTTCTTTTTCTTTCAAAAGCTAAAACTAATTTCATAAAATTGTAATGATTTATTTTTGTTGGTCAGATTTTGTGATGAGATATAATTGAAAACAAAGATTTGATTTCAGAAATAAAAATGTTCTTCGTTTGACGTGTTTTCTCGGTCGGATACGCGCGAGACTTGCACAGTCTATTAGGGTTATTTCTATTTTGTGTTCTTAGCAGGGCACCAAAAGATATTAGTGACTCTGTCAATTTGATTTGTCGAGATTGTAAATTTGGTGCCTGTGACTGGCACCCATGAACATAGATATTGACAAAATAGGGAGACCGCCAACATAGGGCTAGATAGCTCAGTTGAAAGAGCGTTGGCATGGTAACTCAGATTCGCAGGTTCAACTCATGCTCTGGTAAATTTTTCTTTGTTGAACCTTAAATAATTTTTGATATCAAATAACAAACCACAAGGGAAACTGACTAGGTAAATTTTAATGATTTTGGGTTGAACAAGGAAAAATTGACTAGAGTGGGATTTGAACCAACGACCTCCGGATTGACGTGCCGGCGCTCTACCAACTGAGCTATCTAGCCCTATGTTGGCGGTCTCCCTATATTGTCAATATCCTTGTTCGGTGGGTGCCAGTCTGAAGCCATTCAACCGTAAACTGCCGTGTAGCCAAGGATCACACCCAAGTATACGATACAACCTGGGAAGCGGCAGCCAGGGGATCACCATAAGGGGATGCGACTTTTTTTATATATCAGATATCAAATAACAAACCACAAGGGAAACTGACTAGGTAAATTTTAATGATTTTGGGTTGAACAAGGAAAAATTGACTTAATAAATAATTTTAAATGAAATTTTAATTTTAAATAAAATAATTTTGAATGAAGTAAGAAACAGATATCAGGATGTTTACAGTACTTTGTGAATTTGTGAAGTAAGAAACAGATATCAGGATGTTTACAGTACTTTGTGAATTTGTGAAGTAAGACACAGATATCAGGATGTTTACAGTACTTTGTGAATTTGTGAAGTAAGAAACAGATATCAGGATGTTTACAGTACTTTGTGAATTTGTGAAGTAAGAATTAGATATCAGGATGTTTACAGTACTTTGTGAATTTGTGAAGTAAGAAACAGATATCAGGATGTTTACAGTACTTTGTGAATTTGTGAAGTGAGAAACAGATATCAGGATGTTTACAGTACTTTGTGAATTTGTGAAGTGAGAAACAGATATCAGGATGTTTACAGTACTTTGTGAATTTGTGAAGTAAGAAACGGATATCAGGATGTTTACAGTACTTTGTGAATTTGTGAAGTAAGAAACAGATATCAGGATGTTTACAGTACTTTGTGAATTTGTGAAGTGATAAACAGATATCAGGATGTTTACAGTACTTTGTGAATTTGTGAAGTAAGAAACGGATATCAGGATGTTTACAGTACTTTGTGAATTTGTGAAGTAAGAAACAGATATCAGGATGTTTACAGTACTTTGTGAATTTGTGAAGTAAGAAACGGATATCAGGATGTTTACAGTACTTTGTGAATTTGTGAAGTGAGAAACAGATATCAGGATGTTTACAGTACTTTGTGAATTTGTGAAGTGAGAAACAGATATCAGGATGTTTACAGTACTTTGTGAATTTGTGAAGTAGGAAACAGATATCAGGATGTTTACAGTACTTTGTGAATTTGTGAAGTAAGAAACAGATATCAGGATGTTTACAGTACTTTGTGAATTTGTGAAGTGAGAAACAGATATCAGGATGTTTACAGCACTTTGTGAATATGTGAAGTAAGAAACAGATATCAGGATGTTTACAGTACTTTGTGAATTTGTGAAGTAAGAAACAGATATCAGGATTTTTACAGTACTTTGTGAATTTGTGAAGTGAGAAACAGATATCAGGATGTTTACAGTACTTTGTGAATTTGTGAAGTGAGAAACAGATATCAGGATGTTTACAGTACTTTGTGAATTTGTGAAGTGAGAAACAGATATCAGGATGTTTACAGTACTTTGTGAATTTGTGAAGTAGGAAACAGATATCAGGATGTTTACAGTACTTTGTGAATTTGTGAAGTAAGAAACAGATATCAGGATGTTTACAGTACTTTGTGAATTTGTGAAGTGAGAAACAGATATCAGGATGTTTACAGCACTTTGTGAATATGTGAAGTAAGAAACAGATATCAGGATGTTTACAGTACTTTGTGAATTTGTGAAGTAAGAAACAGATATCAGGATGTTTACAGTACTTTGTGAATTTGTGAAGTAAGAAATAGATATCAGGATGTTTACAGTACTTTGTGAATTTGTGAAGTAAGAAACAGATATCAGGATGTTTACAGTACTTTGTGAATTTGTGAAGTAAGAAACAGATATCAGGATGTTTACAGTACTTTTTACTTTGTGAATTTGTGTTGCAGGTATGCATTCACAGGATGTTAAACGATGAGCACATTGTAAGGTTTTACGGCCAGCGTAAAGAAGGCAGCATTCAGTATCTCTTCCTGGAATACATGAGTGGAGGGGAACTGTTCGACAGAATCGGTAGGTCAACTATAGGCCTACGAAGTTCTGTGCTAGCTGTGTAAGCGAAGAATACTCGGACAGAAACATCAGAGCTTGAGTCCGATGCGCTTGACTACTCGACCAAAACACCGCATCGGCAAGGGGTTGTTGACTCGGCCTTGGCGACAAGCTAAGATATTCACTACCCAACTAGTCGCAACTATTTTCAAAACCAAAGATTGAAAAACTCGGGCTGAAATGTGAAGTATGCATTGCAGTAAGCAACTCTTTTGATGCAACAATATATCAGAGCAGACAATGACAATTAGGCCTAGGCAGCTATGGAAATTCACTACCCTACTAGACGCGCTTCAATTAGTTGCAACTTCGACACAAGTCAAGACTATTTTCACAGTAGTCGTGACAGTGGTGTTAACTAGGTAGTTCAAAAGCGAAAGTCACGACTAGACTTAGCAGTCAATAGTCACAATAGTCTGATACTAGTCACGCTTGTCGCCAAGGCCGAGTCAACAACCCCTTGCCGATGCGGTGTTTTGGTCGAGTAGTCAAGCGCATCGGACTCGAGCTCTGATGTTTCTGTCCGAGTATTCTTCGCTTACACAGCTAGCACAGAACGTCAGCGTTTACCTTACATGTATAAGAATAGATTTTTCCAGTAAACAGTGCCATGGAATTGGGCCCAGGTAAACCCTACCAACCAAGAGCCAAGTTTTGTCAGCGGCCGTTTCGTGGCTGAGCAGTCCAAGCGCACTGGACTCAAACTCTGGTGTTTCTGTCCAAGCATTCGTTGCTTACACAGCTTGCGCAGAACTTCAGTATTTACCCTATAAGCAATGATGACCTTAAGCATAGAATTCCAAGGTAAGCAGTGGAATTAGGCCCAGGTAACTCTACCGAGCAACAACCAGGTTTTGTCATCGGCCGTGTTGTGGCCGAGTGGACAACCGCAGTCGACTCGAGCTCTGGTGTTTCTGATCAGCAGAGTGTGGGTTCGAGTCGCGGTCTTGACTCTTGTCTCCTTAAGCAAGACAGTTCTATTATTGCTTCATCTCTCTGTTGAGATGTCAAGCCGAAGGTCCAGTGTATTGTGTGATGCACGCAAAAGAACCGAGGACACTTATCGTAAAGAAATGTGAGAAAAGGGGTTTGCAAAACCAATTTAATGCTATCCATAAAAATTGCACGAATGACCTTATAGTCCTAAGCTGAAGATAGTACTGAATGTACAGTGCTTAACACACATCGTGTGTAAAAACAAAATTATTCAATATCCCCGATGCAAAAAATTAACATCTATGAAGATGTGTAATTATTACTAAATATTGATTTTCAGAACCTGATGCTGGGATGTCTCCTGCGCAAGCTCACCGATACTTCAGTCAATTGATGGGCGGAGTTGAGTACCTCCATATGAAGGGGGTCACTCACAGAGATCTGAAGCCAGAAAACCTGCTCTTGAATGATAATGGTACAAACCCAATCCCTACCCCCCCCCCCCCCCCCCCCCCCCCCCCCCCCCCCCCCCCCCCCCCCCCCCCCCCCCGCCCTTAAACCGTCCAAACTCCAACTGCATGTTTTGTTTGATTCTGTTGGACTGAGGAGTGATTAGGCATGGGATCAGGCATACCACCGTAATCAGAGTAAAACAGTTTGTGTTTTGAGTTACTGTATGGTGTTGGACTGAGGACTGCACTAATAAACTGATCATGCTTTACATGGGATCAGGCATACCACCGTAATCAGAGTAAAACAGTTTGTGTTTTAGTTACTGTATGGTGTTGGACTGAGGACTGCACTAGTAAACTGATCATGCTTTACATGGGATCAGGCATACCACCGTAATCAGAGTCAAACAGTTTGTGTTTTGAGTTACTGTATGGTGTTGGACTGAGGACTGCACTAATAAACTGATCATGCTTTACATGGGATCAGGCATACCACCGTAATCAGAGTCAAACAGTTCCGGGGGGGGGGGGTTGAGTTAATACTGTATGGTGTTGGACTGAGGACTTTACTAGTAAACTGATCATGCTTTACATGGGATCAGGCATACCACCATAATCAGAGTCCAACAGTTTGGGTGTCGAGTTACTATATTATTGTGTTGGATTTTGGAAAAGAACTCTGTACACTTATCGTTAAGAGAAGAGGTTTGTTTAGTGTTTTCTAGTTTGGTTGGATGTAGATTGCACCAGTCGGAGGTTTTGACTGTGTAGAAGCATTCACCACATGATGTCGTATTGCAAGCTGGCATAGTTTATCTATCATTAAAAACCACAGTGGATGATATTGAATGGTCTAACAGTAGGAGGGTTGACTGTGACTGTACTGTGTAGATGCATTCATCACATGATATCATTTTACAGGCTGGCATAGTTTATATATGACACAAAACCACAGTGGTTGATATTGAATGGTCAGACAGTAGGTGATTTACTTATTAGGTGTTCGGGCCATACGCCCGAACAACTCTTTGTTATTGTTCAATTTTTTGTTTCTCTTCTTTGTTTTGCTTATTCTTCTCAGTGGGTTTTGTCCGCAAGAGATCAGCATTAGTTTGCCTCTGATCAACAGCGGCATTTACAAGAATCAAACTTGTAGATCCTTTTGAATACTTAAATAAAGTACTGTGTGAACAACAAAATAAATTCAACCTAAACTGCACCCATTAATTAGGGTTCCTTTGCCCTGAAAAACGTGACAGATGTTCAATTAATACACGTTCTCTGTAGAGCTCAATGCAGTATTAAGTAGTATCGTAAGCACTTTCCCGTGTAAACTAGTAAACGTAAGAGAATAACATTTTCCTTTCTTTGACATTTCAAAAGCTATCATCAATCTTTTCATCGATTTATAGGGTACACACCACTGACCCCAGCGATACCCGAACACCTAGTGTTTGTTTTCACAAACACTATAAGTCTAGTTTTGTTTTTTTGTTTTTGCCCCACTACAGATAACTTAAAGATATCCGATTTTGGTCTTGCCACGGTCTTCAGACATCAGGGTAAAGAGAGACTGCTTGGGAAGTGTTGCGGCACTCCTCCTTACGTTGCTCCAGAAGTCTTAAAGAAGCAGGAGTACCACGCTGAGCCAGCAGACGTCTGGTCTTGTGGAATCATCCTCGTTGCTATGCTAGGAGGAGGTTTGTAAAATTTCTCAGTATGAATTATTGGTTGGCTGTTTCTTGTTGGGTTAACAATTCTGCGAGGTGGTTAAATACGTTTGGTAATCACTCTTAAAATTAATGGCAATAAAAGCTTACCCGGTTAGAAGTTCAGCGGCTTTCGATTGTATAAAGCATTTTGAGAATCATTTTACTTTGAAGAAATGTGGTTATGGGAAAATGTATCGGTTTTTATCGCCCAAAATTTGAATTTGAGAAACCTAATTCTCAGAGGTGTTTTTAAGATTGTGTATTCCAATTACGGATTATTCTTCCTGCGTGGATATAACCACCCGGATTTTCTGCGATATCTCAAAAATGCTACAAAATTTGGAATCAGATTTTCACAGGTTAGTTTTATTGTATGTATCTATATTTATATAGAATTTATATAAAACCAAAGGTATACGTTCCCTTCATGGGCCTTAAAGGGTGTGTACAACAATGGTAATTGCCAAAGACCTGTATCCAAACTTGATGTGACCCAACATATACATGAAATAACAAACCTGTGAAAGTTTAAGCTCAATCGGTCTTCGGAGTCATGAGAAAACAGTGAAAAACCCCCTTATGTGTTTTAACTTCTTTTCAAACATCGGAATTTATCCTGCAGGATAAAGACTATTATTTTACTCATTTCCTAAAAACTATGGCATTTCAAGCAAAACTATTTCAAGGGAAGTTTTCCACCATGACCATCTTTATCCCATGTAAGTTATGTGCAAATCTGTGAACATTTATATTTTCATTCTTACCAATGTTGTACGCACCTTTTAAACCACCGAGCCGACAAAATGTTCTACTTTTTACGTTTTAATAATAGAGCTTCCCTGGGACGAGCCTACTTACAGCTGCCGAGAGTTCTCCGACTGGCTGGACAGGAAAATGCACCTGTCACCATGGAAGAAGATTGATCCATTGCCGTTAGGTAAGTTGTCGCACCCAAAAACTATGTCGTGGCTGAGGGGTCAGGCACTCTGGACTGACGCTCTAGTGTTTCTGATTTTATGAATAGCACTTATGTAAGATGTGAGTTTGAAATTGTCAAAAAAATTGTCTCTCGCTTAGAATAGCCTGGGGATGTACACTCAAAAAAAAGTATGCATTGAGATTTGATGGAGCATGGAGCATTTTCATGCAAGATACAACATTTTTGCAAAATCGAGATACAGCGTTTTTGCACTGACATGACGGTATGTAGCTGTATAGTTTGTTTGTACATTTTCACTGATGTGTAATAAGCATTGTTCACTCAGTACTCTCCCGAGTTCTGCGAAAAAAATCCACAGGCAAACACTTGGGTGGTATTCGAACCCACGACCTTTGCATTGCCAGAGCAAATATCTTACCACTAGACCACCAAGCTAACCCAATAGCTAGAGGCAGTACATAATAATAATAATAATAATAACCAGTTCTTATAAAGCGCATTTCACAATAATGTCTCAATGCGCTTTACATTAGTGCCCTGGTCATTGGGCAATAACATTCTTTTAATCTTTCTCAGCTCCCTGGGAAGTATACAGCCCGAACAAACACAATATCAACCTCTACCCTCGCAGGTACCCATATGTACCCTGGGTGAAGAGAAGCAATTATAGCGAAGTGTCTTGCTCAAGGACACAAGCGTCACGACCAGGACTCGAACCCACACCCCGATGACTAAACCACCAGAACTTGAATCCGATGATCTAGACCACTCGGCCATGACACCCTAAAGTTCAAATCCTTTGTTTAAGCAGCGAGTACCGCAACGATTTAATAGATGTTTTGTAGCTTGCTACAAGGACAGGAAACAATGTGAATGTTCTAAAAACAAAAACATCAACACCAGAAGTTATTGACTGCACTGTTTTCTGACAGGTTTAAGGAACAAGTCCAGCCTGAACAAAACTCACAAGTACTCTAGTAACCCAGGGCCCAATTTCACGGCTCTGCTGTTTGGAAAGCGTAAAATATGCGCTAACAAAAGTACAACAAATTTAAGCTAAACAGTTGTAGGGTGTCATGGCCGAGTGGTTAAGAGCATCGGATTCAAGTTCTGGTGGTTTAGTCATCGGGGTGTGGGTTCGAGTCCCGGTCATGACACTTGTGTCCTTGAGCAAGACACTTTGCTATAATTGCTTCTCTTCACCCAGGGGTATAAATGGGTACCTGCAAGGGTAGAGGTTGAAATTGTGTTTGGAAAAGCCTTGGAGCGCCATTACGGCAGCCCGGGCTGTATACTCCCCAGGGAGCTGAGAAAGACTAAAAAGGAATGTTATTGGCCCAATGACCAGGGCACTAAAAGCGCCGCGAGCGTCGAAAGACGGAACGTGCGCTATATAAGTATCCACTATTATTATTATTATTATTATTATTATTATTGATGAATGGTTTTCTTTTAAATTACAGAAACCACTAAGAAATTAAATATGTTTTTTTTTTCTTGAATTTTAGCATTACTTCGAAAAATCCTTTGCGAATCGCCTCCCAAGAGATGTACTTTAGCAACCATGAAGAAAGACCGGTGGTTCAGTGGAAAAAGTAAGTAGTGAATCCAGCTTGCCTGTCATACCATGACAAGCTTGGTGACTGCCTGGCTGAATCCAGCCTGCCTCTCTTACCAAGACAAGCTGTCTGGCTGAATACAGCTTGATCTCATACCAAGACAAGCTTGGTGACTGCCTGGCTGAATCCTGCTTGCCTGTCATACCAAGACGAGCTTGGTGACTGCCTGGCTGAATCGAGCTTGCTCTCCTCATAACAAGACAAGCTTGGTGACTGCCTGGCTGAATCCTGCTTGCATGTCATACCAAGACAAGCTGGGAGACTGCCTGGCTGAGTCCTGCTTGCCTGTCATACCAAGACAAGCTTGGTGACTGCCTGGCTGAATCCTGCTTGCCTCTCATTCCAAGACAAGCTTGGTGACTGCCTGACTGAGTCCTGCTTGCATGTCATACCAAGACAAGCTGGGAGACTGCCTGGCTGAATCCTGCTTGCCTGTCATACCAAGACAAGCTTGGTGACTGCCTGACTGAGTCCTGCTTGCCTGTCATACCAAGACAAGCTTGGTGACTGCCTGGCTGAGTCCTGCTTGCATGTCATACCATGACAAGCTTGGTGACTGCCTGACTGAGTCCTGCTTGCCTGTCATACCACGACAAGCTTGGTGACTGCCTGGCTGAATCCTGCTTGCCTGTCATACCAAGACAAGCTTGGTGACTGCCTGGCTGAGTCCTGCTTGCCTCTCATTCCAAGACAAGCTTGGTGACTGCCTGGCTGAGTCCTGCTTGCCTGTCATACCAAGACAAGCTTGGTGACTGCCTGGCTGAATCCTGCTTGCATGTCATACCAAGACAAGCTTGGTGACTGCCTGGCTGAATCCTGCTTGCCTCTCATTCCAAGACAAGCTTGATGACTGCCTGGCTGAGTCCAGCCTGCCTCTCTTACCAACACATTATTATTATCCCTGTTCATCGGACGTACTTTCAGACCATTCCTCTATTTTTTCAACTTCCTCCTGGGGAGCATGCAATTATACACCTAGGTTAAGAGAAGCAGTTAAGTGCCTCGCTCGAGGACACAAATGTCATGAAGGGGATTCAAACCCACACTTCGATGATTCAAACATCAGGGCCCAATATCATGGCTTTGCCTACCGTAAGCAAAGAGTCTGCGCTTATGGAAGCAGAGAATTTCGGGCTTACGTCAAACGTATTTCACGAGTTAGAAGGGAATTTTTGCTTGTGCGTTGTCCACGTTACTAGGCATTCCTCGCTTACACAACTAGCGCAGAAATTCAACGCTTGCACAGTAAGCGGAGAATGGTGGTCGTAAGCACAGAATTTGGTGGTAAACAGAGCCATGAAATTTGGCCCAGAACTTGAGTTTGATGCAGTAGACTGCTCGGCCATGACACACCCTTGCTGTAAGATCTTTTAAATTGTTGATTATTGACTACTTGCAGCGCAAACACTCAGATTACCGTCCAGCTCACCTACCTCATCAGGCTCCTTCAAGAGGATATGCTCCGGGAATGATCTATCGCCAACCGCTAACATCAGAAGGTAAAAAACACAACCTCCTTCCCCTTGTTCTAAATACCACTACCCTCCTTTGTGTTTACTAATTGATTCTGGTTTTGAAGCCAAGGATTCTCAGAAAAGTGAACCTTATCACTTGCCAAGGCCTGGGTTAAAACAATCAATGTTCCTTTCCGCAAACTTGTTCATTCAAGATTGGTTTTTAAACCTTTGTAATTTTTGTTTGGACAGAGAAAGCCCGGCTCCATTCTCCAGCTCTCAGCCTATCCCACATTTACTCCACGACACCCCAGCACCAGAGACGACCAAAGAATCGGTGGAAGAACTAATCCATGGAGTCAGCTTCTCTCAACCCGTTCACATTGACTCCATGTTCCTGAGTAGTCAGATACAATGTACACCTGGAGGCTCACAGGTGAGAGACATAGAAAGCAAACAATTGTACTTATATTATTTGTGTTATTATATATTTCTGGTAATGAAACCAAAGATGCCTCATAAGTGAACTTAATTACTGTAGCTCGCAAGCCTGAGGAAACCTGTAAACAAGGGTGCTTGCTATGTGAACCAGAAACACCAAGGTTAAATCCCTGTTCTTCCATGATCGGTATTCTGGGTTCCTTTACGTGCACTACCAATCCTAGTACATGGGACTTACGTCTTAATGACCCATCCGAAGAACAAAGCAATTGTGGTAAAGTATCTTGCTTAAGGACACAAGTCGGGGAATCATTTCATCCTGCAATTTTGCGTAGCAAAAAATTCACACTGAATACCAATATTAAGTAGCAAATCAAGTTTCATTGAGTAGCAACTGATACATTTTGTGTAGCATTTTGCTCTGCTATACAAGGGAAATCGTTCGCTGAAAGTGTCAGGAGGCCATTCTGCTGATTAGAAACACCAGAGTTTGAGTCCAGTGTTTTAAACTGCTCTGCCAAAACACGCAATCTATAAAAAAAAAAGCAAGCCACCAAACACATCCTACATGTTCCATGGAATCGCGTTGAGGTGACAAAACATGGATTTATATCCAGGATTTCATCCACCTACAACGGGTTCCATGAAACTTGTGATGTTTTTTTGGGGCACCTTCACTCAACTCATTCCGTAATCAGATTTCACGTGCTTTAACATGTACATGTACTACTAGTATCTGTATCTGATGATGTCATTATTATTATTTGTTGATTCGTGTATTTATTTATTTATTAATATTATATATAAATTACTTTATGTATCTGGGCGTTAAGTATAGTATTATTATTTATATTATATTTATATTTCCATGTATCTGTTCTCATTTTGTTGTTCTTTTGCTTGGTTTATTGTTTTTTTATGTCTTCTGTTTCTTTTTTGATTTTGGGTTGAACAAAGAAAAATTGACTAGAGCGAGATTTGAACCAACGACCTCCGGTTTAACGTGCCGGCGCTCTACCAACTGAGCTATCTAGCCCTATGTTGGCGGTTTCCCTATTTTGTCAATATCTTTGTCAATATCTTTTTTCGTATGTATGAATGTATGTACATGTATGTGTTTTTTGGGGGATTCGAACTCACGACCTTTGCATTGCTAGAGCAGGTTGGATTAGCAATGCAAACGTCGTGGGTTCGAATCCCACTCGAGTGATTTGCTTGTGGATTTTTGTTTTCACAGAACTCGGGAAAGTACTTAGTATACAGTGCTTAACACACATCGGTGTAAGGGTACAAAACAAATTATATTCATTATCCCCGATCCAAAATTAACATCTATAAATAGTAGATATCAAATAATAAACCACAAGGGAAACTGACTGGGTAAATTTTAAATGATTTTGGGTTGAACAAGGAAAAATTGACTAGAGCGGGATTTGAACCGGAGGTCGTTGGTTCAAATCCCGCTCTAGTCAATTTTTCCTTGTTCAACCCAAAATCATCTATAAATAGTGTAAGGGATCACTTGAGCAAGCTGCTAGTGAGTTGAAGATTGGAGGATACTGTTTGGCAAATTGTTCCAGAGTTTTGGGGCAGCAGCAGTGAACTTTTTGTCGCCAGTGTTAGTATGGGTTTAGGAAACAAGTAATTTGGTATCTACATGTATATAGATGATCACAGGCTTCTTGCTGGTTTGTAGAGTTGAATGAGTTCCGTTATTAAATATGAAGATGCAGAGACAGTTATCTCTGCTATCTCATATCCTAAGTTCACATCATCTAGTAAACGTTTTATTTTCCCCTACCTCTATCCCTCCAAGACCCCAATGCAGAGATTCGTCAAGCGGATGACCAGGGTATTCACAAATCTTAAACCAGATGATGCACTCAAGAAACTGTCTGCTGTCCTGGAGAAAATGGGCTACAACTGGAAGAAGACACTGGCTAGGCAGGTAGGTTGCCCCACATTCACCTCCTAATTTTGTTTATCCATGACGGGAATCACCCATTAGGAGTGGACCCCAGTTTGCCGATGACAAACTTAGGTCAGTACTCGCTGGTTTTGGATGGAGCAGTTTTTAACACGTTCCTCTTATCCGATCGTGAGTTATTGAGGTGTGAACAGGCAGTTTATTGAGCCACTGCCTGCAAGTTTACTGACAAAAAACATCTACAAAATTCTAGCAGGGGCCTTTCTCGAACCTCGACTTGGGCCCCGTCTCCGGCTTGGGCTCTGTTATAAATTTTTTGATGCAGCGTGTTTTTGTACGCAGTGGCTCGATTATCAGACGGAGCCTGGAGCCGGAGCCCAAGCCGAGGTTTGAGAATGGCCCCTGGTTTTTGTTAATACTCTAACCGTAGTTAACCGGGTAGTTGAAAAGCGGCAGTCTCAACTAGACATACATTGTAGAAATCAATAACCCCACTAGACGCCAAGGCATGGATTGGTGGGTGGGTTGTGGTGGAGTACCTAGAAGTTTCAATGGGTCACCGTACTAAAAGTTGGTGGACCACTGATTTAGACCAAGCGAAGACCACCACATATTTATAGAATTCCTATTTTTCATTGTCACATCTTTTGACTAGTCGAAACGTTGAGACCAATTAAGAACTCACTCTGCGGCAGTGTATTTAATAACGAGAACAATTCACAAAGCAAAAGTAGTAGTCCTGGCCAATTTCCTACCTTCCGCCCAGGTAGTAGTTAATAAGCAGGACAGTTCTTTTCAGAACTGAGAAGTCTCCCAAAGTCTCCCGAATTCTGAATAATCTACTCCGCGTTAGTAGAATAAATAGCAAGACAAGTTCTCGAAGAACAAAATCTACCTAGCAAGTAGATATACACATGGTGTTACTGCAAACCAAATATACATTGATACCTCACCATGCAATGCCTCAAATCCTATATATTTTGACTTGTTTAAATTATTTCATAACAGGTGACCATCACATCGCTGGACCGGCGAAAGAATCAGTTGATCTTCAAAGCACATTTGCATGACATGGACGACAAAGTACTCATAGATTTCAGATTGTCAAAGGTAAGATTCAAACTTTATTGTTGAGCTCAAGAAACACAGTGTACTATTAGACTTTCTGTCTTCCTATTCAAGAAACTATGGTTCTTGGTTCTTGGTTCTTGAATGTGCACTACCAACGTACGCGGGACCTTCGGCCTAATGTCCCATCCTAAGGACAGAGCAATCATAGGAAAGTGTCTTGCTCAAGGACACAAGTACCGTAACTGGGACTCGAAATCTACACTCTGCTGATCAGAAACACCAGAGCTTGAGTTTGGTGCTTGAAACTGCTCGGCCATGAAAGGCAGTGCAGCGGAAGACTTTATCTTCTTGCAAATGTATTTTCATGTGGTAGGGAGAAGATTGAGTGTGCAGTTCTCGTTTTCAAGAATCCACCATTTTATTCTCACAGGGAGATGGTCTCGAGTTCAAGCGACACTTCATGAAGATTAAAGGAAAGCTGGCGCACATCACCACGAAAGTACCACCGCTCAACCCTTTCGTCTAAATGGACTAGGCTAAAAGGGGTCATGAGGGGTGACCGCCATAAATCCATCAGTATTATCAGCAACTCAATGTTAACCATTTGAATAAACCCCTAACGCTGAGGTCAAACTATGGGGAAATGTGTACGTGCCATAAACATTTCTGAGCCAATTGGTCTTCCAATTAACTCAATGAGGGCGCTGTTTGAGCTTGTCTGTTGTGACATCATATGCAAGGGGTTACAGCTAAAAACTGTTTGTTATATTTTTCTTTTCTTTTTCTACTTTTCCTTTTTTAACCCAAGGTGCCAATTTTTGTAATGCTGTTGAAGATGCTTCTTAAAGAGGGGCTCCAAGGTCGAATTCAGGTCAAACTCTCATTTTCAAATAGATAGAGGCCTCATGAAAGTGGGAAAAGTTATTACAGGTCTCTTACCTCTCGTTGAAAATGTTACAAAATGCCATTGCATTTTATACTCTTGTGTGAAATTTGTTAATATGCAAAAACATCCAATGATTTCAAATAATTGTGTTTGTACATTTTTGTACAGGAAATTGTTATTTCATTGCTGAATTTTGATGATATTCAATCAAAACGGCTTAGAATTTAATCTTTTGACAGAGGTAAAAATGTTTACACCATTTTAATGTGAGGTTAGAGACTTGTAAAACTTTCCTAACTTTTGTGGATTCTATTTATTCGAAAACTAGTGCATCACAAAACTGCATTTAACCTTGGAGCCCCTCTATATTGACAAATTCTAGAGTATGAGTTGTTTGGGGGTAAGAGTAAATTATTTCTTATCATCTGGTTTTCATTTAAAGGCCCTATACACTATTGGTAAGATCGAAAAACACAAATGTTCACAGATTCACACAGAACTTACATGATTTAAAGTAAGTAATGGTAGAAAGGGTTCCTTAAAATATTTCTGCCTAAAATGCTATCGTTTCTGAGAAATGAGTAAAACAATAGTTTTGATCGCGCGCGATAATAAACTCGATGTTTGAAAAACAGAAAACACATAAGGTCTCTTTTCACTATTTTCTCGTGACCTCGATGACCAGTTGAGCTCAAATTTTCACAGGTTTGTTATTTCATGCGTGTGGTTGATTACACAAAACATGAACACTGTCTGTGATTATTTTTTCAGCTCTGCCAATCCTGTATAATACCTTTAAAGGGTGTGTCCAACATTGGTAAGAATGAAAATATAAAAAATGTTCACAGATTTACACATAACTTACATGGTATAAAGATGGTCATGGTGGAAAACTTCCCTTGAAACAGTTTTGCTTGAAATGCCATAGTTTTCAGGAAATGAGTAAAATAATAGTCTTTATCCTGCAGGATAAATTCCGATGTTTGAAAAGAAGTTAAAACACAAGTTTTTTCACTGTTTTCTCATGACTCCGAAGACCGATTTAGCTTAAACTTTCACAGGTTTGTTATTTCATGTATATGTTGGGTCACATCAAGTTTGGATACAGGTCTTTGGCAATTACCAATGTTGTACACACCCTTTAACCCATCATCAAACACTTTGTGAATAATTTATCAAATTTGTTGTAAAAGTTCATGTGAAAATAGCAAAATAAAATGTGCATATTGGGCTTATTCTTATCATGGCAAGCAAAATAAGCAACAGTGAGGTAGGGGCCTTCAGATGCTATTTTCTCGACTTGAACAGTATTTCAAACTTCTACATAGGATCAGTAGTTCGTACTGGTAAGAACTTTACACTCGGTGATCTTTCAACTTTGACTAAAACTTTGTCTCTGTGTTTCAACGAGGACCAAATGTTAAAACAGGTATTATTCATCATAATTTGTAAAGTTGATAAACAAAGTTACGCTTGATACCAACTTTTGATATATATTTTTGTAACTTGTAGATCCTTTCTACAAATGTTATTTAAAAAAATTAACAAAATAACAAATTATAGTCTGTTGTGTTTATGTCATTTCTGTTGTGGATGATCTGGCAGATTGGAAGAGTGTTTGTTTTGTAAAAGGCTCAAACGGAGCAGGAAAGAGCTATTATAAATTGATTGAACCCTTTTATTATTATTTCATTATTCATACTTCCCAGTATGCAATGCCAAGAATAGCTGTTATTGTGTTCGATTACCTCGCCTGGTTCGATCTGTGTGAGCCACAAATGTCGTCAAAGCTAATCAAACGCACTGGGGTTGGACCAGGGAAGCTAATCGAACGCACCAGGGTCACATCTTGGTCGAACCAGGGAAGCAAATTGAATGCACAACCATTCCCTGTTCACTTTCTACACAGGTTGTAATAACATTACATTGAATTCTTCAGGTACAATTCCATTGGATGTTGAGGTGGGTATATTTTGGTAAGGGCAAGGGTTAGGTTCTGGGTTTGGTTTAGGCTATTTTAAGCTTTCATCATGTCTCATGAGATGTGCCTCCTGGAAGTCTCTTAAGTGACCCCCCCCCCCCCCCCCCCCATTGACCCCTTGATTGGTGTTATCAAGGGAAGAAGCAATATTCAAGAGATTTTACCCATATGCATACGATATACACTACACGGTGAAGTTATCAAAAATATAGTCATACATCATGGTGCAGCCATCTTGATTTTTCTCCAATCCAAATCATTGTAACCAAACCGAGGCTGAAAGATAAAATAATCTGGTTCCTTTTTTAATCGATGAATATTGGCATTCATTCTGGATATTGGATACAAGGAACATGACAAAGATGGTGGCAGCATTATAATGGTTTATAATGAACTCGCCTTGTGCCATTAAGTGAAGGACAATGTCTCACTGATGTGTGGTTGTCTCTTCTTTATTCATTTGATTACGTCGCTCAAATATGTTTTGTTTTATGAAAGTTTATACACAATTAGATGGAAGCCATTACACTTACAGTATTTAAAACAATTCTTAAAAATAAATCAAGAGGGGAAATAGACCAACATGTATAGTATATCTTGTGGTGACAAAAGTCGTTCCACTTGCTGGGAGAAAATACTCAGTTGATGAAAAGGGGCTAAAGTGGTTCGTAAAGAAAATATTTGGAGGTTTGGAGAAATTATAAGTTTTGGGGTATGTTCCATTTTTCAAAAGGGATGTTAATTAGGAGTGGCAAATCTCAAAGCTCCGTCTTGTGTATCCATCTTTTTAAAAGAGTTCAAACAATCCAAAGAACTTATTTAAAATACTTATTTTAACCGAAAGGGCAGTATCATTGGCACCAAATTTGTTTATACTTAATTTCCAAAGCCCCTTCTCCCTTCATGAGAAAATTGTCTCCCTGTACTGGCTGAAAGTTGTGTGCCTCAAATTATTCACTGTGCGTGACCTTTGCCACGCCCACATGAAAGACAAAATGGCTGACGTCGCAAAAGTCAATGTTTACTCCTCTGTTTTCCCCACATTTTATACCCAATTTGTTCAACCAACCACTGCAAAGTGAGTGAGGTAAGTTGAATATTAGTTTATAGCATCCGTAGAAGACTTCTTACGGTGAATTTGAGTTTTCGAAAGAGTGAAATATGAAGCAAACTTAAGCCTTCGCTGTCCGGCGTGGCGGCCATTTTGAAAATCACGTGTGCTGCTGAGGAGATAGGAACATGTAGGATATAAGCCCGCACAGTTGTTTGAAACACAAGAAAAGCAGTTCAAAATGTTATAGGCCTATGTGAAAAGACTGAACTTTTTGCATTACTTTCTTTATAATTTTGAGACATTATTTAATAAATATTGAGTAACTTAAGCTGTTTAGTGTTTGGCAGGGTTGTGTGGGATAGAAATATATATAGGTGTGGCCAGCAGTTGGGGGGCCGGGGTCTGTTCGGGGGTTTGTGTTCAGGAAGATAATTCACCAAAGTAACCCAGGCAAAGATGCTCTATCCGACCTCCTTTTTCGGGAATTTTTTGTTTTGTATTTATTTTGTTTTATTATTTTCATTTTTCATTTTACTCTTGCCTGAGTAGACTAAAATGATTAATACTAATA
Source organism: Leptasterias polaris (assembly GCA_037783415.1). Classification (NCBI taxonomy): domain Eukaryota; kingdom Metazoa; phylum Echinodermata; class Asteroidea; order Forcipulatida; family Asteriidae; genus Leptasterias; species Leptasterias polaris. The sequence continues at coordinate 12,579,259 of JAZGTN010000009.1, forward strand.
GCAGAAAGATGGGCTGATGAATTCATGCAGGCATTATGACATAAACATCCAATTATTTGACCTCACACTCCGCCCACAGCTTGGCCCGCCGATGACGTCATGCTGATTGGGATCATTCCAAGATGGCCGCACCGGGTACACATCGAGGAAATTAGTTCGGAGTAAGTCGCACAATTATCGTTTAAAGGCACTGAACATGTTTTGTAATTGTCAAAGACCAGTATTCTCACTTGGTGTATCCCAACATAGGCTATGCATAAAATAACAAGCCTGTGAAAATTTGGGCTCAATTGTGTGATGGTCATTGAAATTAGAAAATGATGAAAGAAAAAACACCCTTGTTGTACAAATTAGTGTGCTTTAATTCAGATAGGAATAAAAGGCTTCTGGCCAGAAGTCTTTTATTATTTTAGTGAGAAATTACCTCTTTCTCATAAACTACGTTACTTTAGAGGGAGTCGTTTCTCACAATGTTTTATACTATCAACAGCTCTCTGTTGCTCGTTACCAAGTAAGTTTTTATGCTAAAATATATATTTTGAGTAATTACCAAACGTGTACAGTGCCTTTAAAATTACTTTTAAAAATGTTATTTGTTTGAATATCCAAAACACACAAGGCAAGCTAAGAGCTAGGTGAACACATTCAGCTGGTTTAAACCGTCGACTTGACCCGTAGGGAATGAGCTATAAATGATTTTAAATGGTTATTTCTTAGCTTAAAAAGAAATGGTCGGGACGTTTGGCTATGGATTCAGCTAGCTTGGCCACACTAGTGGGGCTAAGTTAGATTAGACTAGAGTTGTGTCATTTTGGGGGTATTTTTTTAAAAATGTCCTTATCCGGGCACCACCTTTTAAAGAGATTTGTTTTAATGGATGTTGGACTTTATTTCCTTTTTTCTAATATTCTTCTTGAGGAATTGGTAGCTGAAACGCAAAATGTTGATCTTTAAAAAGGAAAATTCAAGCACACATTTCATTGTGCGGACGAGTCTCTTACGCACTCTAGTCATAGATCAAGCGTTTTCAAGACCACATAGACCCCAAAATTGCTTGTTTTTCACGATGTTGACACTTCATTACAGCTGGTATTACTAATAAAACTCTATTTTTGAGTTCAAAGTTCAAAGTGCCAAACAGGTGCCTTGTTTAGTCTTTGTAAGTTTGTATACAATTCTGTCAACCCTTGTGGAAGGAAACAGGTCAACTTGTACGCACGCAAACTCGTACGCCTGCCAACCCGTACGCTGTTGGTCAAGTCGTGCGCCCAACAACTCATACATGTACACACACGAACTCGTACACACACGAGATCGTACACACGCACGCTAAGTCGTACACACACACAGACGGAAAAATGCATCCTTGTGGAGCACTCTTTTGTTCTTTCCTTTGTCCCTGCACTTAACAGTTTCCCATAGACTTTGTACACAAATTTCCTTGTGGAGCACCCCGGTCTTTAGAAATTCCATGTGGAGTCCTTTTGTTTTCCCTTTTTTGTTTTGTCCTTGGTCTCCAGAAGGTACCGAAAGTGAGAGCACAAACTCGTACGCAGGTGTGTTTCTAAGTGTATTTCTACGTGTTTTGATGAAAGCACTGACAGCGGGACTTATTAATTCGAAATTAATACGTAATAAAAACATAAAACTTAAAATATTTCCTGCCAAAACTTCCTTTTAATTGGAAAAACAAAAAACACACCTTTAAACAAATGGCAGGTGTTAGCCACATGAATAAGGCCAATCCACTCCGTATCCTTGGCCCTAGCACCATTGCAAACATATTTTTGTTATGCCCATTGAGATTTTTAATGCAAAGATCTGGATCATGAAACTTACCGATCGAATGCTAAGATACTTCCCGCTGATTTTTTTTTAAAAAGACGGCACAGATTTTTGTGGAAAATTGATTGCCTTTCGACTCGCTAGTGTGAATTTTTGATCACGTATTAACAACTTGCACCGAGAACCATACTTGTCGGGTTCCCTCAGCAATTACACAACATTTATATGATCAACTGTTACGATCTAATTGGGACCAGACTAATTTACTTTTCGCGCTGAGCACAATATCTCTTTGCGCAGACGGGCGGGAGATGCGCACCGCATTACATGTTAATTATTTCACAAAACCTAGATTGCGCTCGGCAATTAGATTGCAGCAGTTGATCGTATAACTGTTGTGGAGTTGTTGAGCGGAACATGACAAAACATGGTTTTCGTGCAAGTTAACAATTATTTGAACAAAATTCACACTCGCGACTCGAAAAGCAATCAATTTTCCCCCAAAATCTGTGATGTCTTTAAAAACAAAATCAGCAGGAGGGCTATCTGGAAGTGTAGCATTTGATCGGTAAGTTTCATGATCCAGATCTTTGCAGATTAAAAATCCCAATGGGGACAAAAATAGGTTTGCAATGGTGCTAGGGTCAAGGATATGAAGTGGATTGGCCCTATTCATGGGGCTAGGCAGGTGTATAACTAGCCCAGGATGGACTCTTCCGTTGCATACAACGTGCACAGAGTCCAGGGTATAAAGGTCCCGTACTATTGCAAAAAAATTTATAACAAACATTTTTTTTATTTTTACTTGATGGAAGAAGTTGAAGCTTCGTTCACATTCCTTGTGTCCGGAACTACCAGCCTGCTGGGTTCAGAATTGTTAATTTTATCCTTAGATTACATAATTGTGAAAATAAAATGGAAATTGACGCCTTCGTTGTGACATCCTAAACTACATCCCTGATAGCAGAAACACGTAAAACTAACGTGATAATCACGTTGCTTTACACGTGTTTATGACGTCTTCAAATAACGTCTTTAAGACATAAATTTGCACAGATGTAAGACGTCATAACGTTTACTGGACCCTTTTAAAAGACCAGAATTGGAATGAGAGAAAAATAGCAAAAAACCTACCAGTGCACAGTGCATGGTGGAAATATTGATACAAGAAGTTAATTGTGGACTTGAGTTTTTGGAATAAGAAACTGTGATTCAGCCTAATTTGAAAATCGATGATGTCATTATGGCGTCATAGCTTATTTTTTATCCAGACATTGAGATGTATAAATGTTTTAAGTTTAAAACTTTTAGATTAACACATTATAAGTTAATGCCCCTATGAGCAGTAGCATTAAAAGTATGAATGGCGTTGGGAACAAATGATTGTCTGGAGCGACAATGGGAGGTACATGGGACATGGAGACAGATACCTGATCTATTGAATAAAAAAACAATTGTGCAAAGGGTGTGAGGGGTCATTCATGCATTATCTTATGAACTTTTAACAGAACCTGTTTGTCATAGAGAGAACTTATTGAGAACTTACTGGGGTCGGCACTGGTGTTACAACGTCTCCCCGCGATTATGTGCAACGGCATACCAATATAGCGAGATTTGATTTAACATGCAGCTCAAGGTGGGGGGGGGGGGGGAGAATAATCCTAATTGTAGGGGGGGGGGAATAATCCTAATTGTAAACTGCATATTTTCCGTTAACGATGCTTTGTCTTCTTCCAGCTCATTTTGTTCCTTCTTGATGTGACCTCATAATATAGGCTATGTCCCCTTTATAATGTTTTCCTTTTAAATATTTCTTTCATAAACTACACAACATAAAATTCACAAAGACAAGCATTATTGAATAGTCGTAACCTGCATTTAGTGGTATGTACATGTACATGTAGGCCTAAATACAACCAATAATTTCCGAGCAAGAAATAAAGAAACAAGCCATAAAGAAAGCCAGAAATAACGACACAATGAAATAAAGGGAAAACAGACAAAAATAAAGCCTCCTCCAAACAAGCACAAAAATCAAGAAATGAAAGACAGACAGAAAGGAACAAATAAAGGAAAGCGCTAACACACAAATGTTTTTTATTTTATTTTCGTTTCTTATTTAAATCTTTAGACGTAGGGCCTACGATGAATCAAATTTGAACAGGGTCCTTCAAGACAAAAATAATAATAAACAAGTTTACAAAACTGTCATCAACAAAATGTGACACAATCACACCCCTGTAACACTTAACATTATTATTGTATTCATCAACCATTTACAAAATCTAGAAGAACGAAATAAGGAAACAAACACAACCACACCCAAAATTATTTAAAAACACACAGAAATACTGACATACAAGCATCGAAATCAACTGTAACATCAAAACATCAAACAATAAACGTCAACGAGATATCAAGATCAACATCAAAGATATTATAAGCCCCCCCTATGCAACTAAGGAAATAACGAAACTACGACATAACCAAAATAAACAAATAAAAAGACAAACAGACAAGTCAGAAAAACACATCATTACTAAAACACCGAAATATACTGAGCATATACAAAGTTCACCACGGGCAAACACGGATATACAGAGAGAGAAAGTATAGAAACAAAGACACATTTAAGAAATAAAGAAATAGGTCAAAAGAAATCAAGAAATAAAGAAAAAAGGAAATCAAGTATATACATAAATTCACACATTTTACAAATTTTAGGACCACAGAAGCATCATATTCCATGGATTACTCGGGCCTTTGTTAGATATTCAAAAAGACCTCACATATCAAAAAAACCTACATATCATGCCAAGCATGCATCATTGCGTTAGTACATGTATATCCTTCCCAATATTCAAACTCACCCCCAACTTGCTTCGTAGTCGAGAAAAGGGTGAGGAGGGAAGGCGACGTTTCGACCACACTCAACACCTTTTGCATGCTCAAAATTTTATCATAACACATAACTACATTGCGTACTGATTTTCAATATCCTTACCAAAGACTGGAGCCTTGCATGTGGATTGGATCATACCCTGTCCAATTATTTCCTTCCCCCTCACCCCACTTTGCAACATTTTATACACAAGAATCGCGCCCACCTATAGATAGCGGGTGCCGCGCGAAGCGCGGCATCCCGTATAAAGAAATCCTGCTCTCCGATCCATGGTTCTGTTTCTCTGGTGCAGAGGGTACTGCTCCCAGAAGCTCCCTAAATCTATACATGTAGGCCTAACTCTGCCTGGGGTCACTAAAATGTGGAAATGCCTCCTCCAATACACACCTCCTTAAATTTGGAGCCTAGTTTCAGACCTTTTGTCAATAATGACTCTCATCCCTGAAAAGCAGTATTTATATTTTCTGTTGTCGTTGAATCGTGAGTGAAAGTAAAGTCCAAACCAAACCAAATGATTGTCGTGACTGATGTCTTGTCTGAGGTCAGTTTAGGGCTCCTCAGTAGCAGGCCCACGGCTGGATGGGATGTCAAACTCTATAGGTTCTGTGAATTGTGTAATGCACGTCAACAACACCCAGGGCACTTGTCATGAAAGAGAAGGGGCTTGCCCTGGTGCTTCTGGTCCAGCTGCATAATGCGACATCTCGGAGTCTGTTTAGAGTACAGGTTATGTATGGCGCATTTGAACATATTTCGTGTGGAATTTGTGCAACATTTGGGGGGATCAGGTTGGCTTGAAGTGTTTTTTCCTTCCTTGCCTTTTTACCTTTGTGGACCTCAGTTCAATTCCCACCTCAGACTGGAGCCTTGCATGTGGATTGGGTTTTCAATCCCTACCTGATTGCGTGGGTTTTCCCAATTGAACTGAACGTTTCTTCTTGTGTCGTAAATGTGCTGTTGGAGGTGTAATAAATAAATGAATAATTAAGTAGTGTGCTTAAATGTACGGACACATTTCCCATCTTGTATGATCACCACAACCCATTAATGTAAAATTTCCATTTCTGTTTACCCTCTTACCAGGCACAGTCACAAGGAAGAGCAAGAAATGATACGAGACCCAGAATGGAATCCAAGAAGACAGCGACGATAGCGACCTCGATCTGGACTGAGTTCAAACGTCAGCGGCTAACAGCTTATCATATCAGGTGATATGTCGTATAAGTCTAGTGGATTTATTTAATCCATCCGAATGGATTTGAGTTTCATCAGTTTGCTGTTTAGCATGCAGGAGCCATTAGAGGAGGGGCCATTACTGAATGATTATACAACCCCACTGCTTGCAGGTGTGCAGGGGAAAGAGTAAATTGCACTAACTGATGGTCCAGGTTAAGTTTCACTCATTCTGCCCCTAATGACAGTGCAAGATTAGCCTGACAGAAATCCTGAATTCCCCCTCCCCCATTTCTTAAGTAATATTTTAAACGGACAACCCCGGTTGTTGTATTCTGACTTTGAATTTCTAAATACAAACTTGGCTGTTTTTCGTTCTGCGTTAGAATTTAAGGTACAGATCAGGTTTGTGATGCAGTTTACAGTAACCAATTCCAGGCAATTGAACAAAATTGCATTAACATTTAAATTGTTAACCAACATTTTCTTGGGCAATAGTAAGAAGAGTAAGAAACAAATATCTTTTGTGCGGAATGAAGTGTTCCTTTTGCATGCTGTGTAGTTGGACCCCTTCAGTTTTATTAAAAAAATTACATCATGATACAAGTCCCTTTGCCTCATAGAAACTTGTATTTCTACAGAAGCTTGGAGCATGTATGATCTCATGCACCAGTACATGTAGTGGAGATACATGTAGGTTCTAGCTTCTGGGTACCAGACCTATTAAACGTGAAGCTTTAGAGTCAGACTTAATGTACACGAATCAATAGACCTTTCCATTGTTGATAAACAAAGTGTGCCGGTTGGCATGGACAACCGAATGTTAGCAAAACATTCAGTCGTGTTAAAAAATGTTGTGACAAAATTCAACATTTTCTGTAAAGATTCATGAACTGAAAAACCTTCCATGATTTGTTGATTTGTTTCCAACAAATTCAACACTATTTTTGGATATTTGTGTAACATTGCTACAAACTGGCTATCTGTTTTTGATTTGCAGTTATGGCTTTCCAAAGTTTTCCAACCTTGGTTGGCGAAAACTTGGGCTGTGACGCTGCAATAGAAAGGTCTATAGTTTGAGATAACTTTAGCTAAAATAGTTTCATGTTTACCATATGGCACTTGATGCATTGCTATTGTATGCAAAGATAGCAGCAGCTGAACTTGTTCCTTTATATTTTATTTAAAGGCCCTGTACACTATTGGTAAAATCGAAAAACACAAATGTTCACAGATTCACACATAACTTACATGATTTAAAGTAAGTAATGGTAGAAAGGGTTCCTTAAAATATTTAGGCCTAAAATGCTATCGTTTCTGAGAAATGAGTAAAACAATAGTTTTTATCGCGCGCGATAATAAACTCGATGTTTGAAAAACAGAAAACACATAAGGTCTCTTTTCACTATTTTCTCGTGACCTCGATGACCAATTGAGCTCAAATTTTCACAGGTTTGTTATTTCATGTATGTGGTTGATTACACAAAACATGAACACTGTCTGTGATTATTTTGTCAGCTCTGCCAATCCTGTATAATACCTTTAAGTCAAACATAGGTTTGCTGACATTGTGCCTTTGAATTTCTCAAAAGGTAATCAAATATTCACAATTTAGCATCGAAAAGGTAAAAGAAATGCAAAGGTTTGCGTTGTCATTTAGAACTTTTGATATCAGCCCTTGTGTTTCCAGACTAAAATTGGAATGAGTAATATGCACTCGTAAAAGTGTATCAAGTAATTTGGACCTGGAGCAGTAAGGACTGTAAAGGAGGGACCCTTTGCTGGCTTTGTCATAATCCCTGTGTGCTGTTAGCAATCACAAATACTGATTCTTATCACACCCTGATGGGGCCTGACTATCTTATATATCAGCCTCAGTTTGGTCACACTGAATGGATCAGAAAACAAGATGGCCGTTCAAAAGCATTTACGGACTCATTTCCTAAAGCTGTTCGAACCCACAGCATTTGCTAAGCACAGATAAATCTTGCTTAGAAGAAACAGGTTACCAGCCAAAGTATCATGTAATGTGTGTTTGTTTACTGGTTACCCGTGCTAATTTTTACTGAGCAGATAAAAACTGCAGAGCATAATTGTTTTTTCTTTGTTAACAGTTTTATGAAATTGGGACCAGGTAAGTTGGTTGATTCTGTTTAAAGGGTCATAGATTGGTTTTTGTCAAGTAATGCTGATTTATAGGCAAAATAAGCAATAAAGATACAATAAAAGTCACTTGTGAAAGTTTTATCTGAATACATTGTCTACTTGCGGAGAAAACAGCAAAACACTGTCACGTATTTTCACACAAACATTGAATCCATCCACATTTAGCGAGGTGACAGTGTGTACTAACCATGTTCTGGCCGCAGCATTCGCAACCGGACTCCACCCTCAGAAATCTCAGAAACAATTCATGCTTGAATAATTTCTCAGATTCAAATATTTTGAGGTGAACATTTTTCCAAACTTCGAAGGGAATCCTTTCTCAAAATAATTGTTACTATCAACAGCTGCATTGCTTCTCAACAAGTGAGTTTTGGAGGTCATTAATTTTTGTGAGTATTTACCAATCTATAACCCTACCTTTAAATAGCATTAACAACTTACTTGGAAAAGTTGTCCCCAAAATATTGAAAACATTTTTAAAAAGGAGGGAGTGTAATATACCGGTAGACTGTAAATAGACGTGTATTTTTAAATAGTTTACTGCAAATTAGATATTTGTTTGTGTCATGTGGTAAAGATGTGTAGTCCTCGATGTTTAGAAATAGAATACTGTACCAATGAAATTTCTCGTTAGGGTCCTGTTACTGACCCTCTTGCCGCAAGGACATTTTTAACTTCTCATCATTTCACCAAACCTCTCTAAAATTGCATGAAAAAAAACCATTTTACTACATGTGTATTGCAGTAGTTTCATCAATCAAAAAGCATTAGCGATGCACCTCATTAACATGTGACAATTGAATAAAGTTTAAACAATGGACAATGGTAAATGTCCCTCATTAAATTTACATGTACCAGTATTTTAATGAGGGATGATTAACTGTCAACTCTAATTAGCCAGATTTTGTAATTTTGCACAATTCTTGTTTGTCATGTAAGTCTGTATTAAGTCTGCTTGCTGAATTAAACTATTGACTTAAACAATTTGATCAAAAATTGATAATATCACAAGTGGTTAGTCCAGCATTTTTATCAAATTTTAGCAGATTTTTTAGTTGCAATTTCTAGGCCTTCTTATTGAATTTGACCAAGGATATATGCTACGTTTATGCAGTAACTGCAAAGTATGTGGGGCACAAGACCCATATCTGTCCTCACGGGTAGGCTTTGACTCCAAGGTGAAGAGAAGCAATTATAGTTAGGTGTCTTGCACAATGACACAAGTTTCATGACCAAGATTTGAACCCATTCTCTGAATTGTAAAGGCATCAAAACTAGTGCACTGGAGTTGCCCTATAGCGGGCAAGTAATGTAATCATCATGGCCGAGAGGTTAAGAGCGCCGAACTCAAGTTCTGGTGTCTGATCAGCGGGGTGTGGGTTCGGGACCCGGCTTGACACTTGTGCAAGACACTTAACCATTATTGCTTCGTCCTTCAGATGGTATGTAAAGCCATAGGTCCCGTGTGTCGTTATAAAAACTATCAATGCAGGCGAAAGATTCCAGTACACACTTATCGCAAAATGAAGGGGTTCACCCTGGTGTGTCTGGCAGTGCATCTATCTTCAATGATCATTGAGGGCTGCAATCAAAAGGAAGTTACCCAAAATTGCATGGTGCTTACTGAAATCTTAATGATGTATCAGCCAATTCTGATGCTCATGATACATGAACATTATTACCTCAGTTACTTGTTTATTCTACAATGTGCTAGTTTGTATGCCTTGCTAGGCAGAACACAAAATATCAAATTCACAAACTTAAAGAGAGACCATGTGAAATAATAAAAGATATACATCATTTTAAGTCTCCATGAGTAATTTCTATTATTCATTAGATGATTGACAGCTCAATTTTTAGCCATGCTGATGGCTGATGTCAACTTGTAGAAGTGCACTTAAAAACAATGTTCAGTCAAATTATACTGTTAATCTTATTTGTATGTAAAGGTGGTTTGAACAAGAACACATGCTTTACCAAAAGTATGTTTGAATAAACAAATGTTAAAGTAAAAATCAAATTGATTGTGAAATGAGTTTTCATCTGTGTTTTGTGTTATGGTTGTAGAGCTATGGTTTTGGAGTATAGGTAGGTAAGCGTCTTTTGAATTACATGTAGGGTGGGCAAGGACAATGTATTGGGGTTGGATAATGGCAGGGAAGGGGTTTGTGTTTCGGCAAGGGTAATGGATAATGGTTGGGCTTCAGGGAAGATTGACTGTCTTGTTGCAGCTTAAAACCGCTTTTATTTCTATCTTTTTGAACAAGAAAACTTTTCAACACCCAGCTAAAGTTTATACTTTAATACACAGCTTAAAATGTTCATGGATTTGAGTCTGTAGCCGACACAAAATTACCACCAGCAGATGTCCCATACGTTGACGATGTTCCGATAGGAACAAGCTGTGGCATGGTGCTCAACTCACCAGGGTTCAATTTCATAGAGCTGCTAAAGCAGAAGATATTGCATAAAATTTGTTTGCTTAGTAGAAATGCGCAGGATGCCAGTCACAAATTGTGCATGTGACATGGTAGTTTGGCTGGTAACCTTATTCTTGTAAGCATAATTGTGTTGTGCTTAACTACTTTTTATGCTTAAGCAGCTCTATATAATTGGGCCCTGTATTCATCGATCTGGCTTGAGGCAACTCAGCAGGCTCAACAGCCGCAGTAGTGATAATATCATTGTTAGTCATGGCAATGGACTTTGATGGCCAAGCAGCCTCCGCATCCTCCCTTGGCCCCCATATTGATGTCTCCTATAAGTGTACGCAGAGGCCCAACAATCATGCTTGGCAGTCCTGTCTGAGAAATGTGCGGGATGCTTCAAAGATCGGCTTGGCCGAGGCATCACTGAGGACAAAGTTCTTGCAACTATCCCCGTTAGTAAGATGTAAGTTCTTGCAACTATCCCTGATAGTAAGATGTAAGTTCTTGCAACTATCCCTGGTAGTAAGATGTAAGTTCTTGCAACTATTCCTGATAGTAAGAAGTAAGTTCTTAACTATCCCTGGTAGTAAGATGTAAGTTCTTAACTATCCCTGGTAGTAAGATGTAAGTTCTTGCAACTATCCCTGATAGTAAGATGTAAGTTCTTAACTATCCTGGTAGTAAGATGTAAGTTCTTGCAACTATCCCCGGTAGTTAGATGTAAGTTCTTGCAACTATTTCGGCCGATTTCCTCTCCGATTTGCCTCAAATTGAAACCACAGAGACTCTGTTGAATATAAAAGATGGTCGCCAAGTTACATGTGCTTGGGATAAGGGGTTTGGACCACAGGTGCATTTTAATCTTGATTTTGAGGGACCAGAAATTCATTTTAATCTGGATTATGAGGCATCGTTATATCGAAAATCAGGCAATATCTTAAAAGGTTGCGAACGTAGACGACTCAAACCAACAATTTTCTGCTCCTCGCACTCCGTTCTACCTATATACTAAATTTCAGGCGATTTGGAAAGAAAAACATTTCGGCCGATTTTGGAAAAAACGACAAGGGGGTAGGTAGTCCAGTCATTTTTTCAGCCTCGAAAACTTTTCCTCTCCGATTTGCCTCAAATTGAAACCACAGAGACTCTGTTGAATATAAAAGATGGTCGCCAAGTTACATGTGCTTGGGATAAGGGGTTTGGACCACAGGTGCATTTTAATCTTGATTTTGAGGGACCAGAAATTCATTTTAATATGGATTATGAGGCATCGTTATATCGAAAATAAGGCAATATCTTAAAAGGTTGCGAACGTAGACGACTCAAACCAACAATTTTCTGCTCCTCGCACTCCGTTCTACCTATATACTAAATTTCAGGCGATTTGGAAAGAAAAACATTTCGGCCGATTTTGGAAAAAACGACAAGGGGGTAGTCCAGTCATTTTTTCAGCCTCGAAAACTTTTCCTCTCCGATTTGCCTCAAATTGAAACCACAGAGACTCTGTTGAATATAAAAGATGGTCGCCAAGTTACATGTGCTTGGGATAAGGGGTTTGGACCACAGGTGCATTTTAATCTTGATTTTGAGGGACCAGAAATTCATTTTAATCTGGATTATGAGGCATCGTTATATCGAAAATCAGGCAATATCTTAAAAGGTTGCGAACGTAGACGACTCAAACCAACAATTTTCTGCTCCTCGCACTCCGTTTCACCTATAAACCAAATTTCATGTCATTTGGAAACAACATTTATTTCGGCCGATTTTGGAAAAAACGACAAGGGGGTAGTCCAGTCATTTTTTCAGCCTCGAAAACTTTTCCTCTCCGATTTCCCTCAAATTGAAACCACAGAGACTCTGTTGAATATAAAAGATGGTCGCCAAGTTACATGTGCTTGGGATAAGGGGTTTGGACCACAGGTGCATTTTAATCTTGATTTTGAGGGACCAGAAATTCATTTTAATCTGGATTATGAGGCATCGTTATATCGAAAATCAGGCAATATCTTAAAAGGTTGCGAACGTAGACGACTCAAACCAACAATTTTCTGCTCCTCGCACTCCGTTCTACCTATATACTAAATTTCAGGCGATTTGGAAAGAAAAACATTTCGGCCGATTTTGGAAAAAACGACAAGGGGGGTAGTCCAGTCATTTTTTCAGCCTCGAAAACTTTTCCTCTCCGATTTGCCTCAAATTGAAACCACAGAGACTCTGTTGAATATAAAAGATGGTCGCCAAGTTACATGTGCTTAAGATAAGGGGTAGTCCAGTCATTTTTTCAGCCTCGAAAACTTTTCCTCTCCGATTTGCCTCAAATTGAAACCACAGAGACTCTGTTGAATATAAAAGGTGCTTAAGATAAGGGGGTAGTCCAGTCATTTTTTCAGCCTCGAAAACTTTTCCTCTCCGATTTGCCTCAAATTGAAACCACAGAGACTCTGTTGAATATAAAAGATGGTCGCCAAGTTACATGTGCTTAAGATAAGGGGTTTGGACCACAGGTGCATTTTAATCTTGATTTTGAGGGACCAGAAATTCATTTTAATCTGGATTATGAGGCATCGTTATATCGAAAATCAGGCAATATCTTAAAAGGTTGCGAACGTAGACGACTCAAACCAACAATTTTCTGCTCCTCGCACTCCGTTTCACATATAAACCAAATTTCATGTCATTTGGAAACAACATTTATTTCGGCCGATTTTGGAAAAAACGACAAGGGGGTAGTCCAGTCATTTTTTCAGCCTCGAAAACTTTTCCTCTCCGATTTGCCTCAAATTGAAACCACAGAGACTCTGTTGAATATAAAAGATGGTCGCCAAGTTACATGTGCTTGGGATAAGGGGTTTGGACCACAGGTGCATTTTAATCTTGATTTTGAGGGACCAGAAATTCATTTTAATCTGGATTATGAGGCATCGTTATATCGAAAATCAGGCAATATCTTAAAAGGTTGCGAACGTAGACGACTCAAACCAACAATTTTCTGCTCCTCGCACTCCGTTCTACCTATATACTAAATTTCAGGCGATTTGGAAAGAAAAACATTTCGGCCGATTTTGGAAAAAACGACAAGGGGGTAGTCCAGTCATTTTTTCAGCCTCGAAAACTTTTCCTCTCCGATTTGCCTCAAATTGAAACCACAGAGACTCTGTTGAATATAAAAGATGGTCGCCAAGTTACATGTGCTTGGGATAAGGGGTTTGGACCACAGGTGCATTTTAATCTTGATTTTGAGGGACCAGAAATTCATTTTAATCTGGATTATGAGGCATCGTTATATCGAAAATAAGGCAATATCTTAAAAGGTTGCGAACGTAGACGACTCAAACCAACAATTTTCTGCTCCTCGCACTCCGTTCTACCTATATACTAAATTTCAGGCGATTTGGAAAAAAAACCATTTCGGCCGATTTTGGAAAAAACGACAAGTCATTTTTTCAGCCTCGAAAACTTTTCCTCTCCGATTTGCCTCAAATTGAAACCACAGAGGCTCTGTTGAATATAAAAGATGGTCGCCAAGTTACATGTGCTTGGGATAAGGGGTTTGGACCACAGGTGCATTTTAATCTTGATTTTGAGGGACCAGAAATTCATTTTAATCTGGATTATGAGGCATCGTTATATCGAAAATCAGGCAATATCTTAAAAGGTTGCGAACGTAGACGACTCAAACCAACAATTTTCTGCTCCTCGCACTCCGTTCTACCTATATACTAAATTTCAGGCGATTTGGAAAGAAAAACATTTCGGCCGATTTTGGAAAAAACGACAAGGGGGTAGTCCAGTCATTTTTTCAGCCTCGAAAACTTTTCCTCTCCGATTTGCCTCAAATTGAAACCACAGAGACTCTGTTGAATATAAAAGATGGTCGCCAAGTTACATGTGCTTGGGATAAGGGGTTTGGACCACAGGTGCATTTTAATCTTGATTTTGAGGGACCAGAAATTCATTTTAATCTGGATTATGAGGCATCGTTATATCGAAAATCAGGCAATATCTTAAAAGGTTGCGAACGTAGACGACTCAAACCAACAATTTTCTGCTCCTCGCACTCCGTTCTACCTATACACTAAATTTCAGGCGATTTGGAAAGAAAAACATTTCGGCCGATTTTGGAAAAAACGACAAGGGGGTAGTCCAGTCATTTTTTCAGCCTCGAAAACTTTTCCTCTCCGATTTGCCTCAAATTGAAACCACAGAGACTCTGTTGAATATAAAAGATGGTCGCCAAGTTACATGTGCTTGGGATAAGGGGTTTGGACCACAGGTGCATTTTAATCTTGATTTTGAGGGACCAGAAATTCATTTTAATCTGGATTATGAGGCATCGTTATATCGAAAATAAGGCAATATCTTAAAAGGTTGCGAACGTAGACGACTCAAACCAACAATGTTCTGCTCCTCGCACTCCGTTCTACCTATATACTAAATTTCAGGCGATTTGGAAAAAAAAACATTTCGGCCGATTTTGGAAAAAACGACAAAGGGGTAGTCCAGTCATTTTTTCAGCCTCGAAAACTTTTCCTCTCCGATTTGCCTCAAATTGAAACCACAGAGGCTCTGTTGAATATAAAAGATGGTCGCCAAGTTACATGTGCTTGGGATAAGGGGTTTGGACCACAGGTGCATTTTAATCTTGATTTTGAGGGACCAGAAATTCATTTTAATCTGGATTATGAGGCATCGTTATATCGAAAATCAGGCAATATCTTAAAAGGTTGCGAACGTAGACGACTCAAACCAACAATTTTCTGCTCCTCGCACTCCGTTCTACCTATATACTAAATTTCAGGCGATTTGGAAAGAAAAACATTTCGGCCGATTTTGGAAAAAACGACAAGGGGGTAGTCCAGTCATTTTTTCAGCCTCGAAAACTTTTCCTCTCCGATTTGCCTCAAATTGAAACCACAGAGACTCTGTTGAATATAAAAGATGGTCGCCAAGTTACATGTGCTTGGGATAAGGGGTTTGGACCACAGGTGCATTTTAATCTTGATTTTGAGGGACCAGAAATTCATTTTAATCTGGATTATGAGGCATCGTTATATCGAAAATAAGGCAATATCTTAAAAGGTTGCGAACGTAGACGACTCAAACCAACAATGTTCTGCTCCTCGCACTCCGTTCTACCTATATACTAAATTTCAGGCGATTTGGAAAAAAAACCATTTCGGCCGATTTTGGAAAAAACGACAAGGGGGTAGTCCAGTCATTTTTTCAGCCTCGAAAACTTTTCCTCTCCGATTTGCCTCAAATTGAAACCACAGAGACTCTGTTGAATATAAAAGATGGTCGCCAAGTTACATGTGCTTGGGATAAGGGGTTTGGACCACAGGTGCATTTTAATCTTGATTTTGAGGGACCAGAAATTCATTTTAATCTGGATCATGAGGCATCGTTATATCGAAAATCAGGCAATATCTTAAAAGGTTGCGAACGTAGACGACTCAAACCAACAATTTTCTGCTCCTCGCACTCCGTTCTACCTATATACTAAATTTCAGGCGATTTGGAAAGAAAAACATTTCGGCCGATTTTGGAAAAAACGACAAGGGGGTATAGTCCAGTCATTTTTTCAGCCTCGAAAACTTTTCCTCTCCGATTTGCCTCAAATTGAAACCACAGAGACTCTGTTGAATATAAAAGATGGTCGCCAAGTTACATGTGCTTGGGATAAGTGGTTTGGACCACAGGTGCATTTTAATCTTGATTTTGAGGGATCAGAAATTCATTTTAATCTGGATTATGAGGCATCGTTATATCGAAAATCAGGCAATATCTTAAAAGGTTGCGAACGTAGACGACTCAAACCAACAATTTTCTGCTCCTCGCACTCCGTTCTACCTATATACTAAATTTCAGGCGATTTGGAAAGAAAAACATTTCGGCCGATTTTGGAAAAAACGACAAGGGGGTAGTCCAGTCATTTTTTCAGCCTCGAAAACTTTTCCTCTCCGATTTGCCTCAAATTGAAACCACAGAGACTCTGTTGAATATAAAAGATGGTCGCCAAGTTACATGTGCTTGGGATAAGGGGTTTGGACCACAGGTGCATTTTAATCTTGATTTTGAGGGACCAGAAATTCATTTTAATCTGGATTATGAGGCATCGTTATATCGAAAATAAGGCAATATCTTAAAAGGTTGCGAACGTAGACGACTCAAACCAACAATTTTCTGCTCCTCGCACTCCGTTCTACCTATATACTAAATTTCAGGCGATTTGGAAAAAAACCATTTCGGCCGATTTTGGAAAAAACGACAAGGGGGTAGTCCAGTCATTTTTTCAGCCTCGAAAACTTTTCCTCTCCGATTTGCCTCAAATTGAAACCACAGAGACTCTGAATATAAAAGATGGTCGCCAAGTTACATGTGCTTGGGATAAGGGGTTTGGACCACAGGTGCATTTTAATCTTGATTTTGAGGGACCAGAAATTCATTTTAATCTGGATTATGAGGCATCGTTATATCGAAAATCAGGCAATATTTTAAAAGGTTGCGAACGTAGACGACTCAAACCAACAATTTTCTGCTCCTCGCACTCCGTTTCACCTATAAACCAAATTTCATGTCATTTGGAAACAACATTTATTTCGGCCGATTTTGGGAAAAACGACAAGGGGGTAGTCCAGTCATTTTTTCAGCCTCGAAAACTTTTCCTCTCCGATTTGCCTCAAATTGAAACCACAGAGACTCTGTTGAATATAAAAGATGGTCGCCAAGTTACATGTGCTTGGGATAAGGGGTTTGGACCACAGGTGCATTTTAATCTTGATTTTGAGGGACCAGAAATTCATTTTAATCTGGATCATGAGGCATCGTTATATCGAAAATCAGGCAATATCTTAAAAGGTTGCGAACGTAGACGACTCAAACCAACAATTTTCTGCTCCTCGCACTCCGTTCTACCTATATACTAAATTTCAGGCGATTTGGAAAGAAAAACATTTCGGCCGATTTTGGAAAAAACGACAAGGGGGTAGTCCAGTCATTTTTTCAGCCTCGAAAACTTTTCCTCTCCGATTTGCCTCAAATTGAAACCACAGAGACTCTGTTGAATATAAAAGATGGTCGCCAAGTTACATGTGCTTGGGATAAGGGGTTTGGACCACAGGTGCATTTTAATCTTGATTTTGAGGGACCAGAAATTCATTTTAATCTGGATTATGAGGCATCGTTATATCGAAAATAAGGCAATATCTTAAAAGGTTGCGAACGTAGACGACTCAAACCAACAATTTTCTGCTCCTCGCACTCCGTTCTACCTATATACTAAATTTCAGGCGATTTGGTAAGAAAAACATTTCGGCCGATTTTGGAAAAAACGACAAGGGGGTATAGTCCAGTCATTTTTTCAGCCTCGAAAACTTTTCCTCTCCGATTTGCCTCAAATTGAAACCACAGAGACTCTGTTGAATATAAAAGATGGTCGCCAAGTTACATGTGCTTGGGATAAGGGGTTTGGACCACAGGTGCATTTTAATCTTGATTTTGAGGGACCAGAAATTCATTTTAATCTGGATTATGAGGCATCGTTATATCGAAAATCAGGCAATATCTTAAAAGGTTGCGAACGTAGACGACTCAAACCAACAATTTTCTGCTCCTCGCACTCCGTTCTACCTATATACTAAATTTCAGGCGATTTGGAAAGAAAAACATTTCGGCCGATTTTGGAAAAAACGACAAGGGGGTAGTCCAGTCATTTTTTCAGCCTCGAAAACTTTTCCTCTCCGATTTGCCTCAAATTGAAACCACAAAGACTCTGTTGAATATAAAAGATGGTCGCCAAGTTACATGTGCTTGGGATAAGGGGTTTGGACCACAGGTGCATTTTAATCTTGATTTTGAGGGACCAGAAATTCATTTTAATCTGGATTATGAGGCATCGTTATATCGAAAATAAGGCAATATCTTAAAAGGTTGCGAACGTAGACGACTCAAACCAACAATTTTCTGCTCCTCGCACTCCGTTCTACCTATATACTAAATTTCAGGCGATTTGGAAAAAAAACCATTTCGGCCGATTTTGGAAAAAACGACAAGGGGGTAGTCCAGTCATTTTTTCAGCCTCGAAAACTTTTCCTCTCCGATTTGCCTCAAATTGAAACCACAGAGACTCTGAATATAAAAGATGGTCGCCAAGTTACATGTGCTTGGGATAAGGGGTTTGGACCACAGGTGCATTTTAATCTTGATTTTGAGGGACCAGAAATTCATTTTAATCTGGATTATGAGGCATCGTTATATCGAAAATCAGGCAATATCTTAAAAGGTTGCGAACGTAGACGACTCAAACCAACAATTTTCTGCTCCTCGCACTCCGTTTCACCTATAAACCAAATTTCATGTCATTTGGAAACAACATTTATTTCGGCCGATTTTGGGAAAAACGACAAGGGGGTAGGTAGTCCAGTCATTTTTTCAGCCTCGAAAACTTTTCCTCTCCGATTTGCCTCAAATTGAAACCACAGAGACTCTGTTGAATATAAAAGATGGTCGCCAAGTTACATGTGCTTGGGATAAGGGGTTTGGACCACAGGTGCATTTTAATCTTGATTTTGAGGGACCAGAAATTCATTTTAATCTGGATCATGAGGCATCGTTATATCGAAAATCAGGCAATATCTTAAAAGGTTGCGAACGTAGACGACTCAAACCAACAATTTTCTGCTCCTCGCACTCCGTTCTACCTATATACTAAATTTCAGGCGATTTGGAAAGAAAAACATTTCGGCCGATTTTGGAAAAAACGACAAGGGGGTAGTCCAGTCATTTTTTCAGCCTCGAAAACTTTTCCTCTCCGATTTGCCTCAAATTGAAACCACAGAGACTCTGTTGAATATAAAAGATGGTCGCCAAGTTACATGTGCTTGGGATAAGGGGTTTGGACCACAGGTGCATTTTAATCTTGATTTTGAGGGACCAGAAATTCATTTTAATCTGGATTATGAGGCATCGTTATATCGAAAATCAGGCAATATCTTAAAAGGTTGCGAACGTAGACGACTCAAACCAACAATTTTCTGCTCCTCGCACTCCGTTCTACCTATATACTAAATTTCAGGCGATTTGGTAAGAAAAACATTTCGGCCGATTTTGGAAAAAACGACAAGGGGGTATAGTCCAGTCATTTTTTCAGCCTCGAAAACTTTTCCTCTCCGATTTGCCTCAAATTGAAACCACAGAGATTCTGTTGAATATAAAAGATGGTCGCCAAGTTACATGTGCTTGGGATAAGGGGTTTGGACCACAGGTGCATTTTAATCTTGATTTTGAGGGATCAGAAATTCATTTTAATCTGGATTATGAGGCATCGTTATATCGAAAATCAGGCAATATCTTAAAAGGTTGCGAACGTAGACGACTCAAACCAACAATTTTCTGCTCCTCGCACTCCGTTCTACCTATATACTAAATTTCAGGCGATTTGGAAAGAAAAACATTTCGGCCGATTTTGGAAAAAACGACAAGGGGGTAGTCCAGTCATTTTTTCAGCCTCGAAAACTTTTCCTCTCCGATTTGCCTCAAATTGAAACCACAGAGACTCTGTTGAATATAAAAGATGGTCGCCAAGTTACATGTGCTTGGGATAAGGGGTTTGGACCACAGGTGCATTTTAATCTTGATTTTGAGGGACCAGAAATTCATTTTAATCTGGATTATGAGGCATCGTTATATCGAAAATCAGGCAATATCTTAAAAGGTTGCGAACGTAGACGACTCAAACCAACAATTTTCTGCTCCTCGCACTCCGTTCTACCTATATACTAAATTTCAGGCGATTTGGTAAGAAAAACATTTCGGCCGATTTTGGAAAAAACGACAAGGGGGTAGTCCAGTCATTTTTTCAGCCTCGAAAACTTTTCCTCTCCGATTTGCCTCAAATTGAAACCACAGAGACTCTGTTGAATATAAAAGATGGTCGCCAAGTTACATGTGGTTGGGATAAGGGGTTTGGACCACAGGTGCATTTTAATCTTGATTTTGAGGGACCAGAAATTCATTTTAATCTGGATTATGAGGCATCGTTATATCGAAAATCAGGCAATATCTTAAAAGGTTGCAAACGTAGACGACTCAAACCAACAATTTTCTGCTCCTCGCACTCCGTTTCACCTATAAACCAAATTTCATGTCATTTGGAAACAACATTTATTTCGGCCGATTTTGGAAAAAACGACAAGGGGGTAGTCCAGTCATTTTTTCAGCCTCGAAAACTTTTCCTCTCCGATTTCCCTCAAATTGAAACCACAGAGACTCTGTTGAATATAAAAGATGGTCGCCAAGTTACATGTGCTTGGGATAAGGGGTTTGGACCACAGGTGCATTTTAATCTTGATTTTGAGGGACCAGAAATTCATTTTAATCTGGATTATGAGGCATCGTTATATCGAAAATCAGGCAATATCTTAAAAGGTTGCGAACGTAGACGACTCAAACCAACAATTTTCTGCCCCTCGCACTCCGTTCTACCTATATACTAAATTTCAGGCGATTTGGAAAGAAAAACATTTCGGCCGATTTTGGAAAAAACGACAAGGGGGGTAGTCCAGTCATTTTTTCAGCCTCGAAAACTTTTCCTCTCCGATTTGCCTCAAATTGAAACCACAGAGACTCTGTTGAATATAAAAGATGGTCGCCAAGTTACATGTGCTTGGGATAAGGGGTTTGGACCACAGGTGCATTTTAATCTTGATTTTGAGGGACCAGAAATTCATTTTAATCTGGATTATGAGGCATCGTTATATCGAAAATCAGGCAATATCTTAAAAGGTTGCGAACGTAGACGACTCAAACCAACAATTTTCTGCTCCTCGCACTCCGTTTCACCTATAAACCAAATTTCATGTCATTTGGAAACAACATTTATTTCGGCCGATTTTGGAAAAAACGACAAGGGGGTCTGGTAGTCCAGTCATTTTTTCAGCCTCGAAAACTTTTCCTCTCCGATTTGCCTCAAATTGAAACCACAGAGACTCTGTTGAATATAAAAGATGGTCGCCAAGTTACATGTGCTTGGGATAAGGGGTTTGGACCACAGGTGCATTTTAATCTTGATTTTGAGGGACCAGAAATTCATTTTAATCTGGATTATGAGGTATCGTTATATCGAAAATCAGGCAATATCTTAAAAGGTTGCGAACGTAGACGACTCAAACCAACAATTTTCTGCTCCTCGCACTCCGTTCTACCTATATACTAAATTTCAGGCGATTTGGAAAGAAAAACATTTCGGCCGATTTTGGAAAAAACGACAAGGGGGTAGTCCAGTCATTTTTTCAGCCTCGAAAACTTTTCCTCTCCGATTTGCCTCAAATTGAAACCACAGAGACTCTGTTGAATATAAAAGATGGTCGCCAAGTTACATGTGCTTGGGATAAGGGGTTTGGACCACAGGTGCATTTTAATCTTGATTTTGAGGGACCAGAAATTCATTTTAATCTGGATTATGAGGCATCGTTATATCGAAAATAAGGCAATATCTTAAAAGGTTGCGAACGTAGACGACTCAAACCAACAATTTTCTGCTCCTCGCACTCCGTTCTACCTATATACTAAATTTCAGGCGATTTGGAAAAAAAACCATTTCGGCCGATTTTGGAAAAAACGACAAGGGGGGTAGTCCAGTCATTTTTTCAGCCTCGAAAACTTTTCCTCTCCGATTTGCCTCAAATTGAAACCACAGAGGCTCTGTTGAATATAAAAGATGGTCGCCAAGTTACATGTGCTTGGGATAAGGGGTTTGGACCACAGGTGCATTTTAATCTTGATTTTGAGGGACCAGAAATTCATTTTAATCTGGATTATGAGGCATCGTTATATCGAAAATCAGGCAATATCTTAAAAGGTTGCGAACGTAGACGACTCAAACCAACAATTTTCTGCTCCTCGCACTCCGTTCTACCTATATACTAAATTTCAGGCGATTTGGAAAGAAAAACATTTCGGCCGATTTTGGAAAAAACGACAAGGGGGTAGTCCAGTCATTTTTTCAGCCTCGAAAACTTTTCCTCTCCGATTTGCCTCAAATTGAAACCACAGAGACTCTGTTGAATATAAAAGATGGTCGCCAAGTTACATGTGCTTGGGATAAGGGGTTTGGACCACAGGTGCATTTTAATCTTGATTTTGAGGGACCAGAAATTCATTTTAATCTGGATTATGAGGCATCGTTATATCGAAAATAAGGCAATATCTTAAAAGGTTGCGAACGTAGACGACTCAAACCAACAATTTTCTGCTCCTCGCACTCCGTTCTACCTATATACTAAATTTCAGGCGATTTGGAAAGAAAAACATTTCGGCCGATTTTGGAAAAGTAGTCCAGTCATTTTTTCAGCCTCGAAAACTTTTCCTCTCCGATTTGCCTCAAATTGAAACCACAGAGACTCTGTTGAATATAAAAGATGGTCGCCAAGTTACATGTGCTTGGGATAAGGGGTTTGGACCACAGGTGCATTTTAATCTTGATTTTGAGGGACCAGAAATTCATTTTAATCTGGATTATGAGGCATCGTTATATCGAAAATAAGGCAATATCTTAAAAGGTTGCGAACGTAGACGACTCAAACCAACAATTTTCTGCTCCTCGCACTCCGTTCTACCTATATACTAAATTTCAGGCGATTTGGAAAAAAAACAATTTCGGCCGATTTTGGAAAAAACGACAAGGGGGTAGTCCAGTCATTTTTTCAGCCTCGAAAACTTTTCCTCTCCGATTTGCCTCAAATTGAAACCACAGAGGCTCTGTTGAATATAAAAGATGGTCGCCAAGTTACATGTGCTTAAGATAAGGGGTTTGGACCACAGGTGCATTTTAATCTTGATTTTGAGGGACCAGAAATTCATTTTAATCTGGATTATGAGGCATCGTTATATCGAAAATCAGGCAATATCTTAAAAGGTTGCGAACGTAGACGACTCAAACCAACAATTTTCTGCTCCTCGCACTCCGTTCTACCTATATACTAAATTTCAGGCGATTTGGAAAGAAAAACATTTCAGCCGATTTTGGAAAAAACGACAAGGGGGTAGTCCAGTCATTTTTTCAGCCTCGAAAACTTTTCCTCTCCGATTTGCCTCAAATTGAAACCACAGAGGCTCTGTTGAATATAAAAGATGGTCGCCAAGTTACATGTGCTTGGGATAAGGGGTTTGGACCACAGGTGCATTTTAATCTTGATTTTGAGGGACCAGAAATTCATTTTAATCTGGATTATGAGGCATCGTTATATCGAAAATCAGGCAATATCTTAAAAGGTTGCGAACGTAGACGACTCAAACCAACAATTTTCTGCTCCTCGCACTCCGTTTCACCTATAAACCAAATTTCATGTCATTTGGAAACAACATTTATTTCGGCCGATTTTGGAAAAAACGACAAGGGGGTCTGGTAGTCCAGTCATTTTTTCAGCCTCGAAAACTTTTCCTCTCCGATTTGCCTCAAATTCAAACCACAGAGACTCTGTTGAATATAAAAGATGGTCGCCAAGTTACATGTGCTTGGGATAAGGGGTTTGGACCACAGGTGCATTTTAATCTTGATTTTGAGGGACCAGAAATTCATTTTAATCTGGATTATGAGGTATCGTTATATCGAAAATCAGGCAATATCTTAAAAGGTTGCGAACGTAGACGACTCAAACCAACAATTTTCTGCTCCTCGCACTCCGTTCTACCTATATACTAAATTTCAGGCGATTTGGTAAGAAAAACATTTCGGCCGATTTTGGAAAAAACGACAAGGGGGTAGTCCAGTCATTTTTTCAGCCTCGAAAACTTTTCCTCTCCGATTTGCCTCAAATTGAAACCACAGAGACTCTGTTGAATATAAAAGATGGTCGCCAAGTTACATGTGCTTGGGATAAGGGGTTTGGACCACAGGTGCATTTTAATCTTGATTTTGAGGGACCAGAAATTCATTTTAATCTGGATTATGAGGCATCGTTATATCGAAAATAAGGCAATATCTTAAAAGGTTGCGAACGTAGACGACTCAAACCAACAATTTTCTGCTCCTCGCACTCCGTTCTACCTATATACTAAATTTCAGGCGATTTGGTAAGAAAAACATTTCGGCCGATTTTGGAAAAAACGACAAGGGGGTAGTCCAGTCATTTTTTCAGCCTCGAAAACTTTTCCTCTCCGATTTGCCTCAAATTGAAACCACAGAGACTCTGTTGAATATAAAAGATGGTCGCCAAGTTACATGTGCTTGGGATAAGGGGTTTGGACCACAGGTGCATTTTAATCTTGATTTTGAGGGACCAGAAATTCATTTTAATCTGGATTATGAGGCATCGTTATATCGAAAATCAGGCAATATCTTAAAAGGTTGCGAACGTAGACGACTCAAACCAACAATTTTCTGCTCCTCGCACTCCGTTCTACCTATATACTAAATTTCAGGCGATTTGGAAAGAAAAACATTTCGGCCGATTTTGGAAAAAACGACAAGGGGGTAGTCCAGTCATTTTTTCAGCCTCGAAAACTTTTCCTCTCCGATTTGCCTCAAATTGAAACCACAGAGACTCTGTTGAATATAAAAGATGGTCGCCAAGTTACATGTGCTTGGGATAAGGAGTTTGGACTACAGGTGCATTTTAATCTTGATTTTGAGGGACCAGAAATTCATTTTAATCTGGATTATGAGGCATCGTTATATCGAAAATAAGGCAATATCTTAAAAGGTTGCGAACGTAGACGACTCAAACCAACAATTTTCTGCTCCTCGCACTCCGTTCTACCTATATACTAAATTTCAGGCGATTTGGAAAGAAAAACATTTCGGCCGATTTTGGAAAAAACGACAAGGGGGTATAGTCCAGTCATTTTTTCAGCCTCGAAAACTTTTCCTCTCCGATTTGCCTCAAATTGAAACCACAGAGACTCTGTTGAATATAAAAGATGGTCGCCAAGTTACATGTGCTTGGGATAAGGGGTTTGGACCACAGGTGCATTTTAATCTTGATTTTGAGGGACCAGAAATTCATTTTAATCTGGATTATGAGGCATCGTTATATCGAAAATAAGGCAATATCTTAAAAGGTTGCGAACGTAGACGACTCAAACCAACAATTTTCTGCTCCTCGCACTCCGTTCTACCTATATACTAAATTTCAGGCGATTTGGAAAGAAAAACATTTCGGCCGATTTTGGAAAAAACGACAAGGGGGTAGTCCAGTCATTTTTTCAGCCTCGAAAACTTTTCCTCTCCGATTTGCCTCAAATTGAAACCACAGAGACTCTGTTGAATATAAAAGATGGTCGCCAAGTTACATGTGCTTGGGATAAGGGGTTTGGACCACAGGTGCATTTTAATCTTGATTTTGAGGGATCAGAAATTCATTTTAATCTGGATTATGAGGCATCGTTATATCGAAAATCAGGCAATATCTTAAAAGGTTGCGAACGTAGACGACTCAAACCAACAATTTTCTGCTCCTCGCACTCCGTTCTACCTATATACTAAATTTCAGGCGATTTGGAAAGAAAAACATTTCGGCCGATTTTGGAAAAAACGACAAGGGGGTAGTCCAGTCATATTTTCAGCCTCGAAAACTTTTCCTCTCCGATTTGCCTCAAATTGAAACCACAGAGACTCTGTTGAATATAAAAGATGGTCGCCAAGTTACATGTGCTTGGGATAAGGGGTTTGGACCACAGGTGCATTTTAATCTTGATTTTGAGGGACCAGAAATTCATTTTAATCTGGATTATGAGGCATCGTTATATCGAAAATAAGGCAATATCTTAAAAGGTTGCGAACGTAGACGACTCAAACCAACAATTTTCTGCTCCTCGCACTCCGTTCTACCTATATACTAAATTTCAGGCGATTTGGAAAGAAAAACATTTCGGCCGATTTTGGAAAAAACGACAAGGGGGTATAGTCCAGTCATTTTTTCAGCCTCGAAAACTTTTCCTCTCCGATTTGCCTCAAATTGAAACCACAGAGACTCTGTTGAATATAAAAGATGGTCGCCAAGTTACATGTGCTTGGGATAAGGGGTTTGGACCACAGGTGCATTTTAATCTTGATTTTGAGGGACCAGAAATTCATTTTAATCTGGATTATGAGGCATCGTTATATCGAAAATAAGGCAATATCTTAAAAGGTTGCGAACGTAGACGACTCAAACCAACAATTTTCTGCTCCTCGCACTCCGTTCTACCTATATACTAAATTTCAGGCGATTTGGAAAGAAAAACATTTCGGCCGATTTTGGAAAAAACGACAAGGGGGTAGTCCAGTCATTTTTTCAGCCTCGAAAACTTTTCCTCTCCGATTTGCCTCAAATTGAAACCACAGAGACTCTGTTGAATATAAAAGATGGTCGCCAAGTTACATGTGCTTGGGATAAGGGGTTTGGACCACAGGTGCATTTTAATCTTGATTTTGAGGGATCAGAAATTCATTTTAATCTGGATTATGAGGCATCGTTATATCGAAAATCAGGCAATATCTTAAAAGGTTGCGAACGTAGACGACTCAAACCAACAATTTTCTGCTCCTCGCACTCCGTTCTACCTATATACTAAATTTCAGGCGATTTGGAAAGAAAAACATTTCGGCCGATTTTGGAAAAAACGACAAGGGGGTAGTCCAGTCATTTTTTCAGCCTCGAAAACTTTTCCTCTCCGATTTGCCTCAAATTGAAAACACAGAGACTCTGTTGAATATAAAAGATGGTCGCCAAGTTACATGTGCTTGGGATAAGGGGTTTGGACCACAGGTGCATTTTAATCTTGATTTTGAGGGACCAGAAATTCATTTTAATCTGGATTATGAGGCATCGTTATATCGAAAATCAGGCAATATCTTAAAAGGTTGCGAACGTAGACGACTCAAACCAACAATTTTCTGCTCCTCGCACTCCGTTCTACCTATATACTAAATTTCAGGCGATTTGGAAAGAAAAACATTTCGGCCGATTTTGGAAAAAACGACAAGGGGGTAGTCCAGTCATTTTTTCAGCCTCGAAAACTTTTCCTCTCCGATTTGCCTCAAATTGAAACCACAGAGACTCTGTTGAATATAAAAGATGGTCGCCAAGTTACATGTGCTTGGGATAAGGGGTTTGGACCACAGGTGCATTTTAATCTTGATTTTGAGGGACCAGAAATTCATTTTCATCTGGATTATGAGGCATCGTTATATCGAAAATAAGGCAATATCTTAAAAGGTTGCGAACGTAGACGACTCAAACCAACAATTTTCTGCTCCTCGCACTCCGTTCTACCTATATACTAAATTTCAGGCGATTTGGTAAGAAAAACATTTCGGCCGATTTTGGAAAAAACGACAAGGGGGTAGTCCAGTCATTTTTTCAGCCTCGAAAACTTTTCCTCTCCGATTTGCCTCAAATTGAAACCACAGAGACTCTGTTGAATATAAAAGATGGTCGCCAAGTTACATGTGCTTGGAATAAGGGGTTTGGACCACAGGTGCATTTTAATCTTGATTTTGAGGGACCAGAAATTCATTTTAATCTGGATCATGAGGCATCGTTATATCGAAAATCAGGCAATATCTTAAAAGGTTGCAAACGTAGACGACTCAAACCAACAATTTTCTGCTCCTCGCACTCCGTTCTACCTATATACTAAATTTCAGGCGATTTGGAAAGAAAAACATTTCGGCCGATTTTGGAAAAAACGACAAGGGGGTAGTCCAGTCATTTTTTCAGCCTCGAAAACTTTTCCTCTACGATTTGCCTCAAATTGAAACCACAGAGACTCTGTTGAATATAAAAGATGGTCGCCAAGTTACATGTGCTTGGGATAAGGGGTTTGGACCACAGGTGCATTTTAATCTTGATTTTGAGGGACCAGAAATTCATTTTAATCTGGATTATGAGGCATCGTTATATCGAAAATCAGGCAATATCTTAAAAGGTTGCGAACGTAGACGACTCAAACCAACAATTTTCTGCTCCTCGCACTCCGTTCTACCTATATACTAAATTTCAGGCGATTTGGAAAGAAAAACATTTCGGCCGATTTTGGAAAAAACGACAAGGGGGTAGTCCAGTCATTTTTTCAGCCTCGAAAACTTTTCCTCTCCGATTTGCCTCAAATTGAAACCACAGAGGCTCTGTTGAATATAAAAGATGGTCGCCAAGTTACATGTGCTTGGGATAAGGGGTTTGGACCACAGGTGCATTTTAATCTTGATTTTGAGGGACCAGAAATTCATTTTAATCTGGATTATGAGGCATCGTTATATCGAAAATAAGGCAATATCTTAAAAGGTTGCGAACGTAGACGACTCAAACCAACAATTTTCTGCTCCTCGCACTCCGTTCTACCTATATACTAAATTTCAGGCGATTTGGAAAGAAAAACATTTCGGCCGATTTTGGAAAAAACGACAAGGGGGTAGTCCAGTCATTTTTTCAGCCTCGAAAACTTTTCCTCTCCGATTTGCCTCAAATTGAAACCACAGAGACTCTGTTGAATATAAAAGATGGTCGCCAAGTTACATGTGCTTGGGATAAGGGGTTTGGACCACAGGTGCATTTTAATCTTGATTTTGAGGGATCAGAAATTCATTTTAATCTGGATTATGAGGCATCGTTATATCGAAAATCAGGCAATATCTTAAAAGGTTGCGAACGTAGACGACTCAAACCAACAATTTTCTGCTCCTCGCACTCCGTTCTACCTATATACTAAATTTCAGGCGATTTGGAAAGAAAAACATTTCGGCCGATTTTGGAAAAAACGACAAGGGGGTAGTCCAGTCATATTTTCAGCCTCGAAAACTTTTCCTCTCCGATTTGCCTCAAATTGAAACCACAGAGACTCTGTTGAATATAAAAGATGGTCGCCAAGTTACATGTGCTTGGGATAAGGGGTTTGGACCACAGGTGCATTTTAATCTTGATTTTGAGGGACCAGAAATTCATTTTAATCTGGATTATGAGGCATCGTTATATCGAAAATAAGGCAATATCTTAAAAGGTTGCGAACGTAGACGACTCAAACCAACAATTTTCTGCTCCTCGCACTCCGTTCTACCTATATACTAAATTTCAGGCGATTTGGAAAGAAAAACATTTCGGCCGATTTTGGAAAAAACGACAAGGGGGTATAGTCCAGTCATTTTTTCAGCCTCGAAAACTTTTCCTCTCCGATTTGCCTCAAATTGAAACCACAGAGACTCTGTTGAATATAAAAGATGGTCGCCAAGTTACATGTGCTTGGGATAAGGGGTTTGGACCACAGGTGCATTTTAATCTTGATTTTGAGGGACCAGAAATTCATTTTAATCTGGATTATGAGGCATCGTTATATCGAAAATAAGGCAATATCTTAAAAGGTTGCGAACGTAGACGACTCAAACCAACAATTTTCTGCTCCTCGCACTCCGTTCTACCTATATACTAAATTTCAGGCGATTTGGAAAGAAAAACATTTCGGCCGATTTTGGAAAAAACGACAAGGGGGTAGTCCAGTCATTTTTTCAGCCTCGAAAACTTTTCCTCTCCGATTTGCCTCAAATTGAAACCACAGAGACTCTGTTGAATATAAAAGATGGTCGCCAAGTTACATGTGCTTGGGATAAGGGGTTTGGACCACAGGTGCATTTTAATCTTGATTTTGAGGGATCAGAAATTCATTTTAATCTGGATTATGAGGCATCGTTATATCGAAAATCAGGCAATATCTTAAAAGGTTGCGAACGTAGACGACTCAAACCAACAATTTTCTGCTCCTCGCACTCCGTTCTACCTATATACTAAATTTCAGGCGATTTGGAAAGAAAAACATTTCGGCCGATTTTGGAAAAAACGACAAGGGGGTAGTCCAGTCATTTTTTCAGCCTCGAAAACTTTTCCTCTCCGATTTGCCTCAAATTGAAAACACAGAGACTCTGTTGAATATAAAAGATGGTCGCCAAGTTACATGTGCTTGGGATAAGGGGTTTGGACCACAGGTGCATTTTAATCTTGATTTTGAGGGACCAGAAATTCATTTTAATCTGGATTATGAGGCATCGTTATATCGAAAATCAGGCAATATCTTAAAAGGTTGCGAACGTAGACGACTCAAACCAACAATTTTCTGCTCCTCGCACTCCGTTCTACCTATATACTAAATTTCAGGCGATTTGGAAAGAAAAACATTTCGGCCGATTTTGGAAAAAACGACAAGGGGGTAGTCCAGTCATTTTTTCAGCCTCGAAAACTTTTCCTCTCCGATTTGCCTCAAATTGAAACCACAGAGACTCTGTTGAATATAAAAGATGGTCGCCAAGTTACATGTGCTTGGGATAAGGGGTTTGGACCACAGGTGCATTTTAATCTTGATTTTGAGGGACCAGAAATTCATTTTCATCTGGATTATGAGGCATCGTTATATCGAAAATAAGGCAATATCTTAAAAGGTTGCGAACGTAGACGACTCAAACCAACAATTTTCTGCTCCTCGCACTCCGTTCTACCTATATACTAAATTTCAGGCGATTTGGTAAGAAAAACATTTCGGCCGATTTTGGAAAAAACGACAAGGGGGTAGTCCAGTCATTTTTTCAGCCTCGAAAACTTTTCCTCTCCGATTTGCCTCAAATTGAAACCACAGAGACTCTGTTGAATATAAAAGATGGTCGCCAAGTTACATGTGCTTGGAATAAGGGGTTTGGACCACAGGTGCATTTTAATCTTGATTTTGAGGGACCAGAAATTCATTTTAATCTGGATCATGAGGCATCGTTATATCGAAAATCAGGCAATATCTTAAAAGGTTGCAAACGTAGACGACTCAAACCAACAATTTTCTGCTCCTCGCACTCCGTTCTACCTATATACTAAATTTCAGGCGATTTGGAAAGAAAAACATTTCGGCCGATTTTGGAAAAAACGACAAGGGGGTAGTCCAGTCATTTTTTCAGCCTCGAAAACTTTTCCTCTACGATTTGCCTCAAATTGAAACCACAGAGACTCTGTTGAATATAAAAGATGGTCGCCAAGTTACATGTGCTTGGGATAAGGGGTTTGGACCACAGGTGCATTTTAATCTTGATTTTGAGGGACCAGAAATTCATTTTAATCTGGATTATGAGGCATCGTTATATCGAAAATCAGGCAATATCTTAAAAGGTTGCGAACGTAGACGACTCAAACCAACAATTTTCTGCTCCTCGCACTCCGTTCTACCTATATACTAAATTTCAGGCGATTTGGAAAGAAAAACATTTCGGCCGATTTTGGAAAAAACGACAAGGGGGTAGTCCAGTCATTTTTTCAGCCTCGAAAACTTTTCCTCTCCGATTTGCCTCAAATTGAAACCACAGAGGCTCTGTTGAATATAAAAGATGGTCGCCAAGTTACATGTGCTTGGGATAAGGGGTTTGGACCACAGGTGCATTTTAATCTTGATTTTGAGGGACCAGAAATTCATTTTAATCTGGATTATGAGGCATCGTTATATCGAAAATCAGGCAATATCTTAAAAGGTTGCGAACGTAGACGACTCAAACCAACAATTTTCTGCTCCTCGCACTCCGTTCTACCTATATACTAAATTTCAGGCGATTTGGAAAGAAAAACATTTCGGCCGATTTTGGAAAAAACGACAATGGGGTAGTCCAGTCATTTTTTCAGCCTCGAAAACTTTTCCTCTCCGATTTGCCTCAAATTGAAACCACAGAGACTCTGTTGAATATAAAAGATGGTCGCCAAGTTACATGTGCTTGGGATAAGGGGTTTGGACCACAGGTGCATTTTAATCTTGATTTTGAGGGACCAGAAATTCATTTTCATCTGGATTATGAGGCATCGTTATATCGAAAATAAGGCAATATCTTAAAAGGTTGCGAACGTAGACGACTCAAACCAACAATTTTCTGCTCCTCGCACTCCGTTCTACCTATATACTAAATTTCAGGCGATTTGGAAAGAAAAACATTTCGGCCGATTTTGGAAAAAACGACAATGGGGTAGTCCAGTCATTTTTTCAGCCTCGAAAACTTTTCCTCTCCGATTTGCCTCAAATTGAAACCACAGAGACTCTGTTGAATATAAAAGATGGTCGCCAAGTTACATGTGCTTGGGATAAGGGGTTTGGACCACAGGTGCATTTTAATCTTGATTTTGAGGGACCAGAAATTCATTTTCATCTGGATTATGAGGCATCGTTATATCGAAAATAAGGCAATATCTTAAAAGGTTGCGAACGTAGACGACTCAAACCAACAATTTTCTGCTCCTCGCACTCCGTTCTACCTATATACTAAATTTCAGGCGATTTGGTAAGAAAAACATTTCGGCCGATTTTGGAAAAAACGACAAGGGGGTAGTCCAGTCATTTTTTCAGCCTCGAAAACTTTTCCTCTCCGATTTGCCTCAAATTGAAACCACAGAGACTCTGTTGAATATAAAAGATGGTCGCCAAGTTACATGTGCTTGGGATAAGGGGTTTGGACCACAGGTGCATTTTAATCTTGATTTTGAGGGATCAGAAATTCATTTTAATCTGGATTATGAGGCATCGTTATATCGAAAATCAGGCAATATCTTAAAAGGTTGCGAACGTAGACGACTCAAACCAACAATTTTCTGCTCCTCGCACTCCGTTCTACCTATATACTAAATTTCAGGCGATTTGGAAAGAAAAAAATTTCGGCCGATTTTGGAAAAAACGACAAGGGGGTAGTCCAGTCATTTTTTCAGCCTCGAAAACTTTTCCTCTCCGATTTGCCTCAAATTGAAACCACAGAGACTCTGTTGAATATAAAAGATGGTCGCCAAGTTACATGTGCTTGGGATAAGGGGTTTGGACCACAGGTGCATTTTAATCTTGATTTTGAGGGACCAGAAATTCATTTTCATCTGGATTATGAGGCATCGTTATATCGAAAATAAGGCAATATCTTAAAAGGTTGCGAACGTAGACGACTCAAACCAACAATTTTCTGCTCCTCGCACTCCGTTCTACCTATATACTAAATTTCAGGCGATTTGGAAAGAAAAACATTTCGGCCGATTTTGGAAAAAACGACAAGGGGGTAGTCCAGTCATTTTTTCAGCCTCGAAAACTTTTCCTCTCCGATTTGCCTCAAATTGAAACCACAGAGACTCTGTTGAATATAAAAGATGGTCGCCAAGTTACATGTGCTTGGGATAAGGGGTTTGGACCACAGGTGCATTTTAATCTTGATTTTGAGGGACCAGAAATTCATTTTCATCTGGATTATGAGGCATCGTTATATCGAAAATAAGGCAATATCTTAAAAGGTTGCGAACGTAGACGACTCAAACCAACAATTTTCTGCTCCTCGCACTCCGTTCTACCTATATACTAAATTTCAGGCGATTTGGAAAGAAAAACATTTCGGCCGATTTTGGAAAAAACGACAAGGGGGTAGTCCAGTCATTTTTTCAGCCTCGAAAACTTTTCCTCTCCGATTTGCCTCAAATTGAAACCACAGAGACTCTGTTGAATATAAAAGATGGTCGCCAAGTTACATGTGCTTGGGATAAGGGGTTTGGACCACAGGTGCATTTTAATCTTGATTTTGAGGGACCAGAAATTCATTTTCATCTGGATTATGAGGCATCGTTATATCGAAAATCAGGCAATATCTTAAAAGGTTGCGAACGTAGACGACTCAAACCAACAATTTTCTGCTCCTCGCACTCCGTTCTACCTATATACTAAATTTCAGGCGATTTGGAAAGAAAAACATTTCGGCCGATTTTGGAAAAAACGACAAGGGGGTAGTCCAGTCATATTTTCAGCCTCGAAAACTTTTCCTCTCCGATTTGCCTCAAATTGAAACCACAGAGACTCTGTTGAATATAAAAGATGGTCGCCAAGTTACATGTGCTTGGGATAAGGGGTTTGGACCACAGGTGCATTTTAATCTTGTTTTTGAGGGACCAGAAATTCATTTTAATCTGGATTATGAGGCATCGTTATATCGAAAATCAGGCAATATCTTAAAAGGTTGCGAACGTAGACGACTCAAACCAACAATTTTCTGCTCCTCGCACTCCGTTTCACCTATAAACCAAATTTCATGTCATTTGGAAACAACATTTATTTCGGCCGATTTTGGGAAAAACGACAAGGGGGTAGTCCAGTCATTTTTTCAGCCTCGAAAACTTTTCCTCTCCGATTTGCCTCAAATTGAAACCACAGAGACTCTGTTGAATATAAAAGATGGTCGCCAAGTTACATGTGCTTGGGATAAGGGGTTTGGACCACAGGTGCATTTTAATCTTGATTTTGAGGGACCAGAAATTCATTTTAATCTGGATTATGAGGCATCGTTATATCGAAAATCAGGCAATATCTTTAAAAGTTGCCAACGTAGACAACTCAAACCAAGAATTGTCTGCTCCTCGCACTCCGTTTCACCTATAAACCGAATTTCAGGTCATTTGGAAACAACATTTATTTCGGCCGATTTTGGGAAAAACTACAAGGGGGTAGTCCAGTCATTTTTTCAGCCTCGAAAACTTTTCCTCTCCGATTTTCCTCAAATTGAAACCACAGAGACTCTGTTGAATATAAAAGATGGTCGCCAAGTTACATGTGCTTGGGATAAGGGGTTTGGACCACAGGTGCATTTTAATCTTGATTTTGAGGGACCAGAAATTCATTTTAATCTGGATTATGAGGCATCGTTATATCGAAAATAAGGCAATATCTTAAAAGGTTGCGAACGTAGACGACTCAAACCAACAATGTTCTGCTCCTCGCACTCCGTTCTACCTATATACTAAATTTCAGGCGATTTGGAAAAAAAAACATTTCGGCCGATTTTGGAAAAAACGACAAAGGGGTAGTCCAGTCATTTTTTCAGCCTCGAAAACTTTTCCTCTCCGATTTGCCTCAAATTGAAACCACAGAGGCTCTGTTGAATATAAAAGATGGTCGCCAAGTTACATGTGCTTGGGATAAGGGGTTTGGACCACAGGTGCATTTTAATCTTGATTTTGAGGGACCAGAAATTCATTTTAATCTGGATTATGAGGCATCGTTATATCGAAAATCAGGCAATATCTTAAAAGGTTGCGAACGTAGACGACTCAAACCAACAATTTTCTGCTCCTCGCACTCCGTTCTACCTATATACTAAATTTCAGGCGATTTGGAAAGAAAAACATTTCGGCCGATTTTGGAAAAAACGACAAGGGGGTAGTCCAGTCATTTTTTCAGCCTCGAAAACTTTTCCTCTCCGATTTGCCTCAAATTGAAACCACAGAGACTCTGTTGAATATAAAAGATGGTCGCCAAGTTACATGTGCTTGGGATAAGGGGTTTGGACCACAGGTGCATTTTAATCTTGATTTTGAGGGACCAGAAATTCATTTTAATCTGGATTATGAGGCATCGTTATATCGAAAATAAGGCAATATCTTAAAAGGTTGCCAACGTAGACGACTCAAACCAACAATTTTCTGCTCCTCGCACTCCGTTCTACCTATATACTAAATTTCAGGCGATTTGGAAAGAAAAACATTTCAGCCGATTTTGGAAAAAACGACAAGTAGTCCAGTCATTTTTTCAGCCTCGAAAACTTTTCCTCTCCGATTTGCCTCAAATTGAAACCACAGAGGCTCTGTTGAATATAAAAGATGGTCGCCAAGTTACATGTGCTTGGGATAAGGGGTTTGGACCACAGGTGCATTTTAATCTTGATTTTGAGGGACCAGAAATTCATTTTAATCTGGATTATGAGGCATCGTTATATCGAAAATCAGGCAATATCTTAAAAGGTTGCGAACGTAGACGACTCAAACCAACAATTTTCTGCTCCTCGCACTCCGTTCTACCTATATACTAAATTTCAGGCGAACTGGAAAGAAAAACATTTCGGCCGATTTTGGAAAAAACGACAAGGGGGTAGTCCAGTCATATTTTCAGCCTCGAAAACTTTTCCTCTCCGATTTGCCTCAAATTGAAACCACAGAGACTCTGTTGAATATAAAAGATGGTCGCCAAGTTACATGTGCTTGGGATAAGGGGTTTGGACCACAGGTGCATTTTAATCTTGATTTTGAGGGACCAGAAATTCATTTTAATCTGGATTATGAGGCATCGTTATATCGAAAATCAGGCAATATCTTAAAAGGTTGCGAACGTAGACGACTCAAACCAACAATTTTCTGCTCCTCGCACTCCGTTTCACCTATAAACCAAATTTCATGTCATTTGGAAACAACATTTATTTCGGCCGATTTTGGGAAAAACGACAAGGGGGTAGTCCAGTCATTTTTTCAGCCTCGAAAACTTTTCCTCTCCGATTTGCCTCAAATTGAAACCACAGAGACTCTGTTGAATATAAAAGATGGTCGCCAAGTTACATGTGCTTGGGATAAGGGGTTTGGACCACAGGTGCATTTTAATCTTGATTTTGAGGGACCAGAAATTCATTTTAATCTGGATTATGAGGCATCGTTATATCGAAAATCAGGCAATATCTTTAAAAGTTGCCAACGTAGACAACTCAAACCAAGAATTGTCTGCTCCTCGCACTCCGTTTCACCTATAAACCGAATTTCAGGTCATTTGGAAACAACATTTATTTCGGCCGATTTTGGGAAAAACTACAAGGGGGTAGTCCAGTCATTTTTTCAGCCTCGAAAACTTTTCCTCTCCGATTTTCCTCAAATTGAAACCACAGAGACTCTGTTGAATATAAAAGATGGTCGCCAAGTTACATGTGCTTGGGATAAGGGGTTTGGACCACAGGTGCATTTTAATCTTGATTTTGAGGGACCAGAAATTCATTTTAATCTGGATTATGAGGCATCGTTATATCGAAAATCAGGCAATATCTTTAAAAGTTGCCAACGTAGACAACTCAAACCAACAATTTTCTGCTCCTCGCACTCCGTTCTACCTATATACTAAATTTCAGGCGATTTGGAAAGAAAAACATTTCAGCCGATTTTGGAAAAAACGACAAGTAGTCCAGTCATTTTTTCAGCCTCGAAAACTTTTCCTCTCCGATTTGCCTCAAATTGAAACCACAGAGGCTCTGTTGAATATAAAAGATGGTCGCCAAGTTACATGTGCTTGGGATAAGGGGTTTGGACCACAGGTGCATTTTAATCTTGATTTTGAGGGACCAGAAATTCATTTTAATCTGGATTATGAGGCATCGTTATATCGAAAATCAGGCAATATCTTAAAAGGTTGCGAACGTAGACGACTCAAACCAACAATTTTCTGCTCCTCGCACTCCGTTCTACCTATATACTAAATTTCAGGCGAACTGGAAAGAAAAACATTTCGGCCGATTTTGGAAAAAACGACAAGGGGGTAGTCCAGTCATTTTTTCAGCCTCGAAAACTTTTCCTCTCCGATTTGCCTCAAATTGAAACCACAGAGACTCTGTTGAATATAAAAGATGGTCGCCAAGTTTCATGTGCTTGGGATAAGGGGTTTGGACCACAGGTGCATTTTAATCTTGATTTTGAGGGACCAGAAATTCATTTTAATCTGGATTATGAGGCATCGTTATATCGAAAATCAGGCAATATCTTTAAAAGTTGCCAACGTAGACAACTCAAACCAAGAATTGTCTGCTCCTCGCACTCCGTTTCACCTATAAACCAAATTTCAGGTCATTTGGAAACAACATTTATTTCGGCCGATTTTGGGAAAAACGACAAGGGGGTAGTCCAGTCATTTTTTCAGCCTCGAAAACTTTTCCTCTCCGATTTGCCTCAAATTGAAACCACAGAGACTCTGAATATAAAAGATGGTCGCCAAGTTACATGTGCTTGGGATAAGGGGTTTGGACCACAGGTGCATTTTAATCTTGATTTTGAGGGACCAGAAATTCATTTTAATCTGGATCATGAGGCATCGTTATATCGAAAATCAGGCAATATCTTAAAAGGTTGCGAACGTAGACGACTCAAACCAACAATTTTCTGCTCCTCGCACTCCGTTTCACCTATAAACCAAATTTCATGTCATTTGGAAACAACATTTATTTCGGCCGATTTTGGGAAAAACGACAAGGGGGTAGTCCAGTCATTTTTTCAGCCTCGAAAACTTTTCCTCTCCGATTTGCCTCAAATTGAAACCACAGAGACTCTGTTGAATATAAAAGATGGTCGCCAAGTTACATGTGCTTGGGATAAGGGGTTTGGACCACAGGTGCATTTTAATCTTGATTTTGAGGGACCAGAAATTCATTTTAATCTGGATCATGAGGCATCGTTATATCGAAAATCAGGCAATATCTTAAAAGGTTGCGAACGTAGACGACTCAAACCAACAATTTTCTGCTCCTCGCACTCCGTTCTACCTATATACTAAATTTCAGGCGATTTGGAAAGAAAAACATTTCGGCCGATTTTTGAAAAAAACGACAAGGGGGTAGTCCAGTCATTTTTTCAGCCTCGAAAACGTTTCCTCTCCGATTTGCCTCAAATTGAAACCACAGAGACTCTGTTGAATATAAAAGATGGTCTCCAAGTTACATGTGCTTGGGATAAGGGGTTTGGACCACAGGTGCATTTTAATCTTGATTTTGAGGGACCAGAAATTCATTTTAATCTGGATTATGAGGCATCGTTATATCGAAAATCAGGCAATATCTTTAAAAGTTGCCAACGTAGACAACTCAAACCAAGAATTGTCTGCTCCTCGCACTCCGTTTCACCTATAAACCGAATTTCAGGTCATTTGGAAACAACATTTATTTCGGCCGATTTTGGGAAAAACTACAAGGGGGTAGTCCAGTCATTTTTTCAGCCTCGAAAACTTTTCCTCTCCGATTTTCCTCAAATTGAAACCACAGAGACTCTGTTGAATATAAAAGATGGTCGCCAAGTTACATGTGCTTGGGATAAGGGGTTTGGACCACAGGTGCATTTTAATCTTGATTTTGAGGGACCAGAAATTCATTTTAATCTGGATTATGAGGCATCGTTATATCGAAAATCAGGCAATATCTTTAAAAGTTGCCAACGTAGACAACTCAAACCAACAATTTTCTGCTCCTCGCACTCCGTTCTACCTATATACTAAATTTCAGGCGATTTGGAAAGAAAAACATTTCAGCCGATTTTGGAAAAAACGACAAGTAGTCCAGTCATTTTTTCAGCCTCGAAAACTTT
Source organism: Leptasterias polaris (assembly GCA_037783415.1). Taxonomy (NCBI): domain Eukaryota; kingdom Metazoa; phylum Echinodermata; class Asteroidea; order Forcipulatida; family Asteriidae; genus Leptasterias; species Leptasterias polaris. The sequence continues at coordinate 12,618,816 of JAZGTN010000009.1, forward strand.
TCCTCTCCGATTTGCCTCAAATTGAAACCACAGAGGCTCTGTTGAATATAAAAGATGGTCGCCAAGTTACATGTGCTTGGGATAAGGGGTTTGGACCACAGGTGCATTTTAATCTTGATTTTGAGGGACCAGAAATTCATTTTAATCTGGATTATGAGGCATCGTTATATCGAAAATCAGGCAATATCTTAAAAGGTTGCGAACGTAGACGACTCAAACCAACAATTTTCTGCTCCTCGCACTCCGTTCTACCTATATACTAAATTTCAGGCGAACTGGAAAGAAAAACATTTCGGCCGATTTTGGAAAAAACGACAAGGGGGTAGTCCAGTCATTTTTTCAGCCTCGAAAACTTTTCCTCTCCGATTTGCCTCAAATTGAAACCACAGAGACTCTGTTGAATATAAAAGATGGTCGCCAAGTTTCATGTGCTTGGGATAAGGGGTTTGGACCACAGGTGCATTTTAATCTTGATTTTGAGGGACCAGAAATTCATTTTAATCTGGATTATGAGGCATCGTTATATCGAAAATCAGGCAATATCTTTAAAAGTTGCCAACGTAGACAACTCAAACCAAGAATTGTCTGCTCCTCGCACTCCGTTTCACCTATAAACCAAATTTCAGGTCATTTGGAAACAACATTTATTTCGGCCGATTTTGGGAAAAACGACAAGGGGGTAGTCCAGTCATTTTTTCAGCCTCGAAAACTTTTCCTCTCCGATTTGCCTCAAATTGAAACCACAGAGACTCTGAATATAAAAGATGGTCGCCAAGTTACATGTGCTTGGGATAAGGGGTTTGGACCACAGGTGCATTTTAATCTTGATTTTGAGGGACCAGAAATTCATTTTAATCTGGATCATGAGGCATCGTTATATCGAAAATCAGGCAATATCTTAAAAGGTTGCGAACGTAGACGACTCAAACCAACAATTTTCTGCTCCTCGCACTCCGTTTCACCTATAAACCAAATTTCATGTCATTTGGAAACAACATTTATTTCGGCCGATTTTGGGAAAAACGACAAGGGGGTAGTCCAGTCATTTTTTCAGCCTCGAAAACTTTTCCTCTCCGATTTGCCTCAAATTGAAACCACAGAGACTCTGTTGAATATAAAAGATGGTCGCCAAGTTACATGTGCTTGGGATAAGGGGTTTGGACCACAGGTGCATTTTAATCTTGATTTTGAGGGACCAGAAATTCATTTTAATCTGGATCATGAGGCATCGTTATATCGAAAATCAGGCAATATCTTAAAAGGTTGCGAACGTAGACGACTCAAACCAACAATTTTCTGCTCCTCGCACTCCGTTCTACCTATATACTAAATTTCAGGCGATTTGGAAAGAAAAACATTTCGGCCGATTTTTGAAAAAAACGACAAGGGGGTAGTCCAGTCATTTTTTCAGCCTCGAAAACGTTTCCTCTCCGATTTGCCTCAAATTGAAACCACAGAGACTCTGTTGAATATAAAAGATGGTCTCCAAGTTACATGTGCTTGGGATAAGGGGTTTGGACCACAGGTGCATTTTAATCTTGATTTTGAGGGACCAGAAATTCATTTTAATCTGGATTATGAGGCATCGTTATATCGAAAATCAGGCAATATCTTTAAAAGTTGCCAACGTAGACAACTCAAACCAAGAATTGTCTGCTCCTCGCACTCCGTTTCACCTATAAACCAAATTTCAGGTCATTTGGAAACAACATTTATTTCGGCCGATTTTGGGAAAAACTACAAGGGGGTAGTCCAGTCATTTTTTCAGCCTCGAAAACTTTTCCTCTCCGATTTGCCTCAAATTGAAACCACAGAGGCTCTGTTGAATATAAAAGATGGTCGCCAAGTTACATGTGCTTGGGATAAGGGGTTTGGACCACAGGTGCATTTTAATCTTGATTTTGAGGGACCAGAAATTCATTTTAATCTGGATTATGAGGCATCGTTATATCGAAAATCAGGCAATATCTTTAAAAGTTGCCAACGTAGACGACTCAAACCAACAATTTTCTGCTCCTCGCACTCCGTTCTACCTATATACTAAATTTCAGGCGATTTGGAAAGAAAAACATTTCGGCCGATTTTGGAAAAAACGACAAGGGGGTAGTCCAGTCATTTTTTCAGCCTCGAAAACTTTTCCTCTCCGATTTGCCTCAAATTGAAACCACAGAGACTCTGTTGAATATAAAAGATGGTCGCCAAGTTTCATGTGCTTGGGATAAGGGGTTTGGACCACAGGTGCATTTTAATCTTGATTTTGAGGGACCAGAAATTCATTTTAATCTGGATTATGAGGCATCGTTATATCGAAAATCAGGCAATATCTTTAAAAGTTGCCAACGTAGACAACTCAAACCAAGAATTGTCTGCTCCTCGCACTCCGTTTCACCTATAAACCAAATTTCAGGTCATTTGGAAACAACATTTATTTCGGCCGATTTTGGGAAAAAATACAAGGGGGTAGTCCAGTCATTTTTTCAGCCTCGAAAACTTTTCCTCTCCGATTTGCCTCAAATTGAAACCACAGAGACTCTGTTGAATATAAAAGATGGTCGCCAAGTTACATGTGCTTGGGATAAGGGGTTTGGACCACAGGTGCATTTTAATCTTGATTTTGAGGGACCAGAAATTCATTTTAATCTGGATTATGAGGCATCGTTATATCGAAAATCAGGCAATATCTTTAAAAGTTGCCAACGTAGACAACTCAAACCAAGAATTGTCTGCTCCTCGCACTCCGTTTCACCTATAAACCAAATTTCAGGTCATTTGGAAACAACATTTATTTCGGCCGATTTTGGGAAAAACGACAAGGGGGTAGTCCAGTCATTTTTTCAGCCTCGAAAACTTTTCCTCTCCGATTTGCCTCAAATTGAAACCACAGAGACTCTGAATATAAAAGATGGTCGCCAAGTTACATGTGCTTGGGATAAGGGGTTTGGACCACAGGTGCATTTTAATCTTGATTTTGAGGGACCAGAAATTCATTTTAATCTGGATCATGAGGCATCGTTATATCGAAAATCAGGCAATATCTTAAAAGGTTGCGAACGTAGACGACTCAAACCAACAATTTTCTGCTCCTCGCACTCCGTTTCACCTATAAACCAAATTTCATGTCATTTGGAAACAACATTTATTTCGGCCGATTTTGGGAAAAAATACAAGGGGGTAGTCCAGTCATTTTTTCAGCCTCGAAAACTTTTCCTCTCCGATTTGCCTCAAATTGAAACCACAGAGACTCTGTTGAATATAAAAGATGGTCGCCAAGTTACATGTGCTTGGGATAAGGGGTTTGGACCACAGGTGCATTTTAATCTTGATTTTGAGGGACCAGAAATTCATTTTAATCTGGATTATGAGGCATCGTTATATCGAAAATCAGGCAATATCTTTAAAAGTTGCCAACGTAGACAACTCAAACCAAGAATTGTCTGCTCCTCGCACTCCGTTTCACCTATAAACCAAATTTCAGGTCATTTGGAAACAACATTTATTTCGGCCGATTTTGGGAAAAACGACAAGGGGGTAGTCCAGTCATTTTTTCAGCCTCGAAAACTTTTCCTCTCCGATTTGCCTCAAATTGAAACCACAGAGGCTCTGTTGAATATAAAAGATGGTCGCCAAGTTACATGTGCTTGGGATAAGGGGTTTGGACCACAGGTGCATTTTAATCTTGATTTTGAGGGACCAGAAATTCATTTTAATCTGGATCATGAGGCATCGTTATATCGAAAATCAGGCAATATCTTAAAAGGTTGCGAACGTAGACGACTCAAACCAACAATTTTCTGCTCCTCGCACTCCGTTCTACCTATATACTAAATTTCAGGCGATTTGGAAAGAAAAACATTTCGGCCGATTTTGGAAAAAACGACAAGGGGGGTAGTCCAGTCATTTTTTCAGCCTCGAAAACGTTTCCTCTCCGATTTGCCTCAAATTGAAACCACAGAGACTCTGTTGAATATAAAAGATGGTCTCCAAGTTACATGTGCTTGGGATAAGGGGTTTGGACCACAGGTGCATTTTAATCTTGATTTTGAGGGACCAGAAATTCATTTTAATCTGGATTATGAGGCATCGTTATATCGAAAATCAGGCAATATCTTTAAAAGTTGCCAACGTAGACAACTCAAACCAAGAATTGTCTGCTCCTCGCACTCCGTTTCACCTATAAACCAAATTTCAGGTCATTTGGAAACAACATTTATTTCGGCCGATTTTGGGAAAAAATACAAGGGGGTAGTCCAGTCATTTTTTCAGCCTCGAAAACTTTTCCTCTCCGATTTGCCTCAAATTGAAACCACAGAGACTCTGTTGAATATAAAAGATGGTCGCCAAGTTACATGTGCTTGGGATAAGGGGTTTGGACCACAGGTGCATTTTAATCTTGATTTTGAGGGACCAGAAATTCATTTTAATCTGGATTATGAGGCATCGTTATATCGAAAATAAGGCAATATCTTAAAAGGTTGCGAACGTAGACGACTCAAACCAACAATTTTCTGCTCCTCGCACTCCGTTCTACCTATATACTAAATTTCAGGCGATTTGGAAAGAAAAACATTTCGGCCGATTTTGGAAAAAACGACAAGGGGGTAGTCCAGTCATTTTTTCAGCCTCGAAAACTTTTCCTCTCCGATTTGCCTCAAATTGAAACCACAGAGACTCTGAATATAAAAGATGGTCGCCAAGTTACATGTGCTTGGGATAAGGGGTTTGGACCACAGGTGCATTTTAATCTTGATTTTGAGGGACCAGAAATTCATTTTAATCTGGATCATGAGGCATCGTTATATCGAAAATCAGGCAATATCTTAAAAGGTTGCGAACGTAGACGACTCAAACCAACAATTTTCTGCTCCTCGCACTCCGTTTCACCTATAAACCAAATTTCATGTCATTTGGAAACAACATTTATTTCGGCCGATTTTGGGAAAAACGACAAGGGGGTAGTCCAGTCATTTTTTCAGCCTCGAAAACTTTTCCTCTCCGATTTGCCTCAAATTGAAACCACAGAGACTCTGTTGAATATAAAAGATGGTCGCCAAGTTACATGTGCTTGGGATAAGGGGTTTGGACCACAGGTGCATTTTAATCTTGATTTTGAGGGACCAGAAATTCATTTTAATCTGGATCATGAGGCATCGTTATATCGAAAATCAGGCAATATCTTAAAAGGTTGCGAACGTAGACGACTCAAACCAACAATTTTCTGCTCCTCGCACTCCGTTCTACCTATATACTAAATTTCAGGCGATTTGGAAAGAAAAACATTTCGGCCGATTTTGGAAAAAACGACAAGGGGGTAGTCCAGTCATTTTTTCAGCCTCGAAAACTTTTCCTCTCCGATTTGCCTCAAATTGAAACCACAGAGACTCTGTTGAATATAAAAGATGGTCGCCAAGTTACATGTGCTTGGGATAAGGGGTTTGGACCACAGGTGCATTTTAATCTTGATTTTGAGGGACCAGAAATTCATTTTAATCTGGATTATGAGGCATCGTTATATCGAAAATCAGGCAATATCTTTAAAAGTTGCCAACGTAGACAACTCAAACCAAGAATTGTCTGCTCCTCGCACTCCGTTTCACCTATAAACCAAATTTCAGGTCATTTGGAAACAACATTTATTTCGGCCGATTTTGGGAAAAACTACAAGGGGGTAGTCCAGTCATTTTTTCAGCCTCGAAAACCTTTCCTCTCCGATTTGCCTCAAATTGAAACCACAGAGACTCTGTTGAATATAAAAGATGGTCGCCAAGTTACATGTGCTTGGGATAAGGGGTTTGGACCACAGGTGCATTTTAATCTTGATTTTGAGGGACCAGAAATTCATTTTAATCTGGATTATGAGGCATCGTTATATCGAAAATCAGGCAATATCTTTAAAAGTTGCCAACGTAGACAACTCAAACCAACAATTTTCTGCTCCTCGCACTCCGTTCTACCTATATACTAAATTTCAGGCGATTTGGTAAGAAAAACATTTCGGCCGATTTTGGAAAAAACGACAAGGGGGTAGTCCAGTCATTTTTTCAGCCTCGAAAACTTTTCCTCTCCGATTTGCCTCAAATTGAAACCACAGAGACTCTGTTGAATATAAAAGATGGTCGCCAAGTTACATGTGCTTGGGATAAGGGGTTTGGACCACAGGTGCATTTTAATCTTGATTTTGAGGGACCAGAAATTCATTTTAATCTGGATTATGAGGCATCGTTATATCGAAAATCAGGCAATATCTTAAAAGGTTGCGAACGTAGACGACTCAAACCAAAAATGTTCTGCTCCTCGCACTCCGTTTCACCTATAAACCAAATTTCATGTCATTTGGAAACAACATTTATTTCGGCCGATTTTGGGAAAAACGACAAGGGGGTAGTCCAGTCATTTTTTCAGCCTCGAAAACTTTTCCTCTCCGATTTGCCTTAAATTGAAACCACAGAGACTCTGTTGAATATAAAAGATGGTCGCCAAGTTACATGTGCTTGGGATAAGGGGTTTGGACCACAGGTGCATTTTAATCTTGATTTTGAGGGACCAGAAATTCATTTTAATCTGGATCATGAGGCATCGTTATATCGAAAATCAGGCAATATCTTAAAAGGTTGCGAACGTAGACGACTCAAACCAACAATTTTCTGCTCCTCGCACTCCGTTCTACCTATATACTAAATTTCAGGCGATTTGGAAAGAAAAACATTTCGGCCGATTTTGGAAAAAACGACAAGGGGGTAGTCCAGTCATTTTTTCAGCCTCGAAAACTTTTCCTCTCCGATTTGCCTCAAATTGAAACCACAGAGACTCTGTTGAATATAAAAGATGGTCGCCAAGTTACATGTGCTTGGGATAAGGGGTTTGGACCACAGGTGCATTTTAATCTTGATTTTGAGGGACCAGAAATTCATTTTAATCTGGATTATGAGGCATCGTTATATCGAAAATCAGGCAATATCTTTAAAAGTTGCCAACGTAGACAACTCAAACCAAGAATTGTCTGCTCCTCGCACTCCGTTTCACCTATAAACCAAATTTCAGGTCATTTGGAAACAACATTTATTTCGGCCGATTTTGGGAAAAACTACAAGGGGGTAGTCCAGTCATTTTTTCAGCCTCGAAAACTTTTCCTCTCCGATTTGCCTCAAATTGAAACCACAGAGACTCTGTTGAATATAAAAGATGGTCGCCAAGTTACATGTGCTTGGGATAAGGGGTTTGGACCACAGGTGCATTTTAATCTTGATTTTGAGGGACCAGAAATTCATTTTAATCTGGATTATGAGGCATCGTTATATCGAAAATAAGGCAATATCTTTAAAAGTTGCCAACGTAGACAACTCAAACCAACAATTTTCTGCTCCTCGCACTCCGTTCTACCTATACACTAAATTTCAGGCGATTTGGTAAGAAAAACATTTCGGCCGATTTTGGAAAAAACGACAAGGGGGTAGGTAGTCCAGTCATTTTTTCAGCCTCGAAAACTTTTCCTCTCCGATTTGCCTCAAATTGAAACCACAGAGACTCTGTTGAATATAAAAGATGGTCGCCAAGTTACATGTGCTTGGGATAAGGGGTTTGGACCACAGGTGCATTTTAATCTTGATTTTGAGGGACCAGAAATTCATTTTAATCTGGATTATGAGGCATCGTTATATCGAAAATCAGGCAATATCTTTAAAAGTTGCCAACGTAGACAACTCAAACCAAGAATTGTCTGCTCCTCGCACTCCGTTTCACCTATAAACCAAATTTCAGGTCATTTGGAAACAACATTTATTTCGGCCGATTTTGGGAAAAACTACAAGGGGGTAGTCCAGTCATTTTTTCAGCCTCGAAAACTTTTCCTCTCCGATTTGCCTCAAATTGAAACCACAGAGACTCTGTTGAATATAAAAGATGGTCGCCAAGTTACATGTGCTTGGGATAAGGGGTTTGGACCACAGGTGCATTTTAATCTTGATTTTGAGGGACCAGAAATTCATTTTAATCTGGATTATGAGGCATCGTTATATCGAAAATCAGGCAATATCTTTAAAAGTTGCCAACGTAGACAACTCAAACCAACAATTTTCTGCTCAAAATCGGCCGAAATAAATGTTGTTTCCAAATGACATGAAATTTGGTTTATAGGTGAAACGGAGTGCGAGGAGCAGAAAATTGTTGGTTTGAGTCGTCTACGTTCGCAACCTTTTAAGATATTGCCTGATTTTCGATATAACGATGACAGTCATTTTTTCAGCCTCGAAAACTTTTCCTCTCCGATTTGCCTCAAATTGAAACCACAGAGACTCTGTTGAATATAAAAGATGGTCGCCAAGTTACATGTGCTTGGGTTAAGGGGTTTGGACCACAGGTGCATTTTAATCTTGATTTTGAGGGACCAGAAATTCATTTTAATCTGGATCATGAGGCATCGTTATATCGAAAATCAGGCAATATCTTAAAAGGTTGCGAACGTAGACGACTCAAACCAACAATTTTCTGCTCCTCGCACTCCGTTCTACCTATATACTAAATTTCAGGCGATTTGGAAAGAAAAACATTTCGGCCGATTTTGGAAAAAACGACAAGGGGGTAGTCCAGTCATTTTTTCAGCCTCGAAAACTTTTCCTCTCCGATTTGCCTCAAATTGAAACCACAGAGACTCTGTTGAATATAAAAGATGGTCGCCAAGTTACATGTGCTTGGGATAAGGGGTTTGGACCACAGGTGCATTTTAATCTTGATTTTGAGGGACCAGAAATTCATTTTAATCTGGATTATGAGGCATCGTTATATCGAAAATCAGGCAATATCTTTAAAAGTTGCCAACGTAGACAACTCAAACCAAGAATTGTCTGCTCCTCGCACTCCGTTTCACCTATAAACCAAATTTCAGGTCATTTGGAAACAACATTTATTTCGGCCGATTTTGGGAAAAACTACAAGGGGGTAGTCCAGTCATTTTTTCAGCCTCGAAAACTTTTCCTCTCCGATTTGCCTCAAATTGAAACCACAGAGACTCTGTTGAATATAAAAGATGGTCGCCAAGTTACATGTGCTTGGGATAAGGGGTTTGGACCACAGGTGCATTTTAATCTTGATTTTGAGGGACCAGAAATTCATTTTAATCTGGATTATGAGGCATCGTTATATCGAAAATCAGGCAATATCTTTAAAAGTTGCCAACGTAGACAACTCAAACCAACAATTTTCTGCTCCTCGCACTCCGTTCTACCTATATACTAAATTTCAGGCGATTTGGTAAGAAAAACATTTCGGCCGATTTTGGAAAAAACGACAAGGGGGTAGTCCAGTCATTTTTTCAGCCTCGAAAACTTTTCCTCTCCGATTTGCCTCAAATTGAAACCACAGAGACTCTGTTGAATATAAAAGATGGTCGCCAAGTTACATGTGCTTGGGATAAGGGGTTTGGACCACAGGTGCATTTTAATCTTGATTTTGAGGGACCAGAAATTCATTTTAATCTGGATTATGAGGCATCGTTATATCGAAAATCAGGCAATATCTTAAAAGGTTGCGAACGTAGACGACTCAAACCAACAATTTTCTGCTCCTCGCACTCCGTTTCACCTATAAACCAAATTTCATGTCATTTGGAAACAACATTTATTTCGGCCGATTTTGGGAAAAACGACAAGGGGGTAGTCCAGTCATTTTTTCAGCCTCGAAAACTTTTCCTCTCCGATTTGCCTCAAATTGAAACCACAGAGACTCTGTTGAATATAAAAGATGGTCGCCAAGTTACATGTGCTTGGGTTAAGGGGTTTGGACCACAGGTGCATTTTAATCTTGATTTTGAGGGACCAGAAATTCATTTTAATCTGGATCATGAGGCATCGTTATATCGAAAATCAGGCAATATCTTAAAAGGTTGCGAACGTAGACGACTCAAACCAACAATTTTCTGCTCCTCGCACTCCGTTCTACCTATATACTAAATTTCAGGCGATTTGGAAAGAAAAACATTTCGGCCGATTTTGGAAAAAACGACAAGGGGGTAGTCCAGTCATTTTTTCAGCCTCGAAAACTTTTCCTCTCCGATTTGCCTCAAATTGAAACCACAGAGACTCTGTTGAATATAAAAGATGGTCGCCAAGTTACATGTGCTTGGGATAAGGGGTTTGGACCACAGGTGCATTTTAATCTTGATTTTGAGGGACCAGAAATTCATTTTAATCTGGATTATGAGGCATCGTTATATCGAAAATCAGGCAATATCTTAAAAGGTTGCGAACGTAGACGACTCAAACCAACAATTTTCTGCTCCTCGCACTCCGTTCTACCTATATACTAAATTTCAGGCGATTTGGAAAGAAAAACATTTCGGCCGATTTTGGAAAAAACGACAAGGGGGTAGTCCAGTCATTTTTTCAGCCTCGAAAACTTTTCCTCTCCGATTTGCCTCAAATTGAAACCACAGAGACTCTGTTGAATATAAAAGATGGTCGCCAAGTTACATGTGCTTGGGATAAGGGGTTTGGACCACAGGTGCATTTTAATCTTGATTTTGAGGGACCAGAAATTCATTTTAATCTGGATTATGAGGCATCGTTATATCGAAAATCAGGCAATATCTTTAAAAGTTGCCAACGTAGACAACTCAAACCAAGAATTGTCTGCTCCTCGCACTCCGTTTCACCTATAAACCAAATTTCAGGTCATTTGGAAACAACATTTATTTCGGCCGATTTTGGGAAAAACTACAAGGGGGTAGTCCAGTCATTTTTTCAGCCTCGAAAACTTTTCCTCTCCGATTTGCCTCAAATTGAAACCACAGAGACTCTGTTGAATATAAAAGATGGTCGCCAAGTTACATGTGCTTGGGATAAGGGGTTTGGACCACAGGTGCATTTTAATCTTGATTTTGAGGGACCAGAAATTCATTTTAATCTGGATTATGAGGCATCGTTATATCGAAAATCAGGCAATATCTTTAAAAGTTGCCAACGTAGACAACTCAAACCAACAATTTTCTGCTCCTCGCACTCCGTTCTACCTATACACTAAATTTCAGGCGATTTGGTAAGAAAAACATTTCGGCCGATTTTGGAAAAAACGACAAGGGGGTAGGTAGTCCAGTCATTTTTTCAGCCTCGAAAACTTTTCCTCTCCGATTTGCCTCAAATTGAAACCACAGAGACTCTGTTGAATATAAAAGATGGTCGCCAAGTTACATGTGCTTGGGATAAGGGGTTTGGACCACAGGTGCATTTTAATCTTGATTTTGAGGGACCAGAAATTCATTTTAATCTGGATTATGAGGCATCGTTATATCGAAAATCAGGCAATATCTTTAAAAGTTGCCAACGTAGACAACTCAAACCAACAATTTTCTGCTCCTCGCACTCCGTTCTACCTATATACTAAATTTCAGGCGATTTGGTAAGAAAAACATTTCGGCCGATTTTGGAAAAAACGACAAGGGGGTAGTCCAGTCATTTTTTCAGCCTCGAAAACTTTTCCTCTCCGATTTGCCTCAAATTGAAACCACAGAGACTCTGTTGAATATAAAAGATGGTCGCCAAGTTACATGTGCTTGGGATAAGGGGTTTGGACCACAGGTGCATTTTAATCTTGATTTTGAGGGACCAGAAATTCATTTTAATCTGGATTATGAGGCATCGTTATATCGAAAATCAGGCAATATCTTAAAAGGTTGCGAACGTAGACGACTCAAACCAACAATTTTCTGCTCCTCGCACTCCGTTTCACCTATAAACCAAATTTCATGTCATTTGGAAACAACATTTATTTCGGCCGATTTTGGGAAAAACGACAAGGGGGTAGTCCAGTCATTTTTTCAGCCTTGAAAACTTTTCCTCTCCGATTTGCCTCAAATTGAAACCACAGAGACTCTGTTGAATATAAAAGATGGTCGCCAAGTTACATGTGCTTGGGATAAGGGGTTTGGACCACAGGTGCATTTTAATCTTGATTTTGAGGGACCAGAAATTCATTTTAATCTGGATCATGAGGCATCGTTATATCGAAAATCAGGCAATATCTTAAAAGGTTGCGAACGTAGACGACTCAAACCAACAATTTTCTGCTCCTCGCACTCCGTTCTACCTATATACTAAATTTCAGGCGATTTGGAAAGAAAAACATTTCGGCCGATTTTGGAAAAAACGACAAGGGGGTAGTCCAGTCATTTTTTCAGCCTCGAAAACTTTTCCTCTCCGATTTGCCTCAAATTGAAACCACAGAGACTCTGTTGAATATAAAAGATGGTCGCCAAGTTACATGTGCTTGGGATAAGGGGTTTGGACCACAGGTGCATTTTAATCTTGATTTTGAGGGACCAGAAATTCATTTTAATCTGGATTATGAGGCATCGTTATATCGAAAATCAGGCAATATCTTAAAAGGTTGCGAACGTAGACGACTCAAACCAACAATTTTCTGCTCCTCGCACTCCGTTCTACCTATATACTAAATTTCAGGCGATTTGGAAAGAAAAACATTTCGGCCGATTTTGGAAAAAACGACAAGTAGTCCAGTCATTTTTTCAGCCTCGAAAACTTTTCCTCTCCGATTTGCCTCAAATTGAAACCACAGAGACTCTGTTGAATATAAAAGATGGTCGCCAAGTTACATGTGCTTGGGATAAGGGGTTTGGACCACAGGTGCATTTTACTCTTGATTTTGAGGGACCAGAAATTCATTTTAATCTGGATTATGAGGCATCGTTATATCGAAAATCAGGCAATATCTTAAAAGGTTGCGAACGTAGACGACTCAAACCAACAATTTTCTGCTCCTCGCACTCCGTTCTACCTATATACTAATTTTCAGGCGATTTGGAAAGAAAAACATTTCGGCCGATTTTGGAAAAAACGACAAGGGGGTAGTCCAGTCATTTTTTCAGCCTCGAAAACTTTTCCTCTCCGATTTGCCTCAAATTGAAACCACAGAGACTCTGTTGAATATAAAAGATGGTCGCCAAGTTACATGTGCTTGGGATAAGGGGTTTGGACCACAGGTGCATTTTAATCTTGATTTTGAGGGACCAGAAATTCATTTTAATCTGGATTATGAGGCATCGTTATATCGAAAATCAGGCAATATCTTAAAAGGTTGCGAACGTAGACGACTCAAACCAACAATTTTCTGCTCCTCGCACTCCGTTCTACCTATATACTAAATTTCAGGCGATTTGGAAAGAAAAAAATTTCGGCCGATTTTGGAAAAAACGACAAGTCATTTTTTCAGCCTCGAAAACTTTTTCTCTCCGATTTGCCTCAAATTGAAACCACAGAGACTCTGTTGAATATAAAAGATGGTCGCCAAGTTACAGGTGCTTGGGATAAGGGGTTGGGACCACAGATGCTTTTTAATCTTGATTTTTAGGCATCGATCGAAAATCAGGCAATATCTTAAAAAGTAGCTAACGTAGACGACTCAAACCAGGAATTTTCTGCTTCTCGAACTCCGTTTCACCTATATACCAAATGTCAGGCGATTTGGAAACAAACCATTTTCGGCCGATTTTGGAAAAAACGACAAGGGGTATTACTGCTCAGAACATGCACTCATTACAAGCCTCAAACATGACCAATACTGCTGTATTACTGCTCTTTGTTCACTTTAACCGAACATGTACACATTACTTGCCTCAAACATGACCAACACTGGTGTATTACTGCTCTAGTTCACTTAAACTGAACAAGTACTCATTACTAGCCCCAAACATGACCAACACTGGTGATCACTCAAACTGACCATGTACTCATTACTTAGACTCAAACATGACCAACACTAGTGCTGTATTATTGCTCTTTTTCACTCTAATAGAACATGTAGTCATTACTAACCTCAAACTAGACCAACACTGCTGTAATACTGCTCTTACTGAACATGTACTTATTACTAGCCTCAAACATAACCAAGAGTAGAGTTTTACTGTTCATGTTTACTTAAACTGAACATAAAACTCATTACTAGCCTCAAACATGACCAACATTGCTGTATTACTGCTCATGTTCACTTAAACTGAACATAAAACTCATTACTAGCCTCAAACATGACCAACACTGCTGTAATACTGCTCTTGTTTAATTAAACAGAACATGTACTCATTACTGGTCTCGAACATGGCAAGCACTGCTTTTTTAGTGCTCTTGTTTACTTAACCTAAGCATGTTCTCATGACCAACAGCTTCAAACATGACCAATACTGGTGTATTACTGCTCTTGTTCACTTATACTGAACATGGACTCATTACAAGCCTCCCAAACCCGACCAATACTACTGTATTACTGCTCATGTTCACTTAAACTCAACATGGACCCATTACAAGCCCCAAACCCCACCAATACTGGTGTATTACTGCTCTTGTTCACTTATACTGAACATGGACTGATTGCAAGCCCCAGGTGACAAAAACTGATGTATTACTGCTCTTGTTCACTTAAACTGAACATGGACTCATTACTAGCCTCAAACATGACCAATACTGCTGTATTAACTGATCTTGTTCACTCAAACTGAACATGATGTACTCATTACAAGCGTCAAACATGACCAATACTGCTCTATTACTGCTCTTGTTCACTTAAGCTGAACATGTACTCATTGCTCGCGTCAAACATGACCAACACTGCTGTATTACTGCTCTTCTTCACTTGTTACATGACCAGAGTCAATTTCTGAGTACATGTTCAGTTAAAGAGAACATGACCAAAATGCATCAGTTTTTGTCACCTTTGAGTCAATTACTGATTTACTAGTGTTAGACAGTTTTACATCGTTTTGTTTTATTTTTCATATAATTACTGAGGTAAATGACCACTAAAACATCAGTTTGTCTCATATTTGACTTAATTACTGATTTTATGCACTGTGTCATGTTCTGTGTGTTCTTATGTGTGGGAGATCTTGTTCTCTGATCTTGTTCTCTGATCTTGTTCTCTGATCTTGTTCTCTGATCTTGTTCTCTGATCTTGTTCATGAAGGGGCATCACATCTCGAAGCTTTCTTCCCAAACTTTTCAAGACTAACGAAATACTTACAGCTATTTCAAATGTTTCTTTAAATCGAAAAGCCCAAGTTTTTAGTTAAATTGTGCAACTTTGATTTCGCCGCATTATTCACTTCCCTTCTATTCACCCCAAATCACTTTGAAAGCTTCGCTTTGATATGCAAATTGTTCACAGTGGCATCATTCATCTGTGCCCCACAAAGACATGGCCGACGGAGAAGCACTCCGTGTTTTTCTAAAGTTTTCCTCATTTTATAGCGAATTCAGTTGACAAAATCACAGCAAAAAGAGCGAGGTGAGTTGAATATTTCTTAAAGAATCCATCACAAGTACTCTGGCGGAGAATATGATTTTCTAAAACAGTCAAAATGAAGAAAACTTAAGGCTTCCCCGTTGAGGGTGGTGGCTATCCTTGTGGAGGAGCCCATGAACCTTGGCTACATGGCGGCGTACTTGAATTATGCGTGTATGTTAAAATTGTACCCAGCCCGTATGGCGCTAGACGAAGTGAAAAGGCCGAAAACGTTTGTAAGAATCGTTTAATATTTTCGAGACTCGGGAATTGACAACTTGGTAGTAAACGTGAGGGCATGGGGATGATTGGGGGTGCACCAAGATCTCCGAAGTTAAAGCTAAACACTGGTCATTCTAAGAGTGGGAGCGGGCAGCAGCAGCATGGGTCAGGAGTCATGTTTTCCCCTACATGTATCTGAATTTGGTTGGGACTCTGGAATTTGTAGAGGCATTCCCCCCTATAACATGAGAGAAAGTATTTCACTCAAACATACATTTCTTGTTTCATTGACACATTTTTATTGAACCTAGTAAGCTAATGAGATTACCCTTAATATCATTTTTAACCATAAAGAAACAGGCCATTTTGTATCAACAGATTATTACGTTATCAAGGGAATTCATAAATTTAATCATTCTGTTCATTTGTTCCCTTTATGCAGTGAGGAGAAATGTACATCAATAACAACTGAGAATCCAGTCAGATGACTCGGACTACTGCAAAATGGGATCCTTAATTAACACCATGAACACGAGAAGTGCCTTGTATTGAAGGTAAACACCAGTGAAGATATTGGAGGATCAACTTTATTGTGCTTGGGAGGGGATCCGTGGATTTCAATATTTAATGATTCAATCAAGCCTTGATCCTTGGAAAGTTATTTATTGTATGGGTGGGGGAAGGGTGAGGGCAAGGTAGATCTATGTGGCACATGAATATCTTAAAGACATGGCCCCATTTTTTAAGCACAAAAAGTAGCTAAGAACATCATAATGATGATTACCTGAAAAAATTGTATGTCACAACCTTTGACTAATATTCCGCTTACTTTTTGTGATGCAAACAAGTTGATAAGCAAAATTATCTTCTTTAAGCAGCTGAATGAAATTGGGTCCTGGTTGGTTCAGTTTTTTTTAGTGTGCTTGGGAGGGGAAGTGGAGTTCACCATTCAATGATCTCAGATATCCCATCAAGGAGACAAGGTTTTAGACTTAATGGTCCAAGGTGTTAATGCGGCATGCCAAACTGACTCATTGATTGGATTTATGTTGGGAACTTACTGAAATATTTTATTTGGATTAAATACGGAGATGGAATACTTAGTTAGTTACACTGCTCTCTCATTTACTCCACTCAGGTTTTTACCTTGTGCTGGCACTTCCAAGAGCAACCAAGCAGATTGTTAGTGTGTCCATCTAAAGTAAGTTTATGACACCTAAAAGGGAAGGTACAAGCATTAATTTCATTGGCATGGGCTGTGTTAGATGCAGTGACGTACCCCTTATTGTACATGTAGTAATATCACTGGCTTTTGAAAAAGTTGACACTAAATGTTCATCCTCTGGTTGGAATTAGAAGCACCATACAAGCAATGTGATAATCATAACGTACATTAGCTTATCGCTTTTTATTGATAACTATTGTTAATTAAAGCAAGTAAAATTTAAACAAACTGAGGTAGTTATTGTGGTCATAAAACAATATATTATAAACTTCAACTGCACTTCCCCTTCTGCAAATTAAATACATTATTAGTGGGCTTTGATACTGACACTTGCCATGTAACAAGTAGATGGTTAGCGCCAAAACTCGACATTTCCAGCTTACATACTCTCATATTTCAAGGCAAGTTTATGATACCTCATTATGTATTTTCAAATGTAACATGTAACATAGCAAGCTGAAATTTGAATTCTGTCATGTTTGGTACTAAAATTTGTTAGAACTCATTTGTACATGTATGTAATTAAAGAAAGATGGATTTGGTCCTGGCTGGTACAGCTCTGCTGTATAATACAATTGAACTTCTGAAAAACATTGATTACTGAGTTTCCATCTTTTTTCGTTACAGGTTGGGAGAAACATTTAGTGGCATGTAGACAACACCTGATGCAATAGCCTCCTACTCTGAAATGCTCTGATCCTAATAGAGACAAAGAATCTACTGCAGCCTTTGAATCGCCATCTGATGAAAACAAGCAGATGATTATAACTATGGACAAAAGTGATCACCTATTGCTACACCGAGAACCATCGTGATTTAGGTTAACATTTTGCTGAAACTTTGTTATGTTTTTGGAGATGATGAAGTTGCTTCCAACAAAACTGAACGACAGGAAACAAACTCTTTGAAAAAGACACTTTCTTACAGATGCAAATAAATACAAGACAACGTTTAAAACTACTACAAGAGTAGTCTTCCTGAATATATCTGTGTGAATAAGGGCAAATCAACTAAATCAAAGGGTATACATAGTTGTGAATAAAGTTTTTTAAATAAGGTTTCCCCTATGGTTGATTTGCTCTACCTTGACGTTGTCCACAATGCAACATGAATTGGGTGTGTATTAATTTGATGAAAGTTTTGATACGCAAACTTTGCTAAAAGTGCGTAATACACATCCAATTGCGTTGTTGGAAAACAGGGTGACCTTATTTTGGTTTCTACATGGAGGGGGTGGGTTCCGCTGAGATAACATGGACACGCG
The DNA here is from genome assembly GCA_037783415.1 of Leptasterias polaris. Classification (NCBI taxonomy): domain Eukaryota; kingdom Metazoa; phylum Echinodermata; class Asteroidea; order Forcipulatida; family Asteriidae; genus Leptasterias; species Leptasterias polaris. The sequence goes on from JAZGTN010000009.1 coordinate 12,636,803, forward strand.
GTGGGGTAGGTTTCACATTAATAAGACAAAAATACAGATAGGGGGGTACATTTCAAATTTTTTTTTTTTAACTAATCCATAAAAAAAAGCAGTTGTGCAAACACCTGTGCCTGTCGGTGGGCCCCCCTCGGCTACCCAGAACTTGTAGTGACTGAAGGCCCAAGTGCAATGGTTGATATGTTCTCTGTTCAGTGAAGTTCAATTAGATGTACCATCAGCGTTCGACTTCAATGATGTAATGATGTAATGACTTACAAGACTTGACGAGCTAGACGCAATTTTTGCCCTTTGTTTTTGTCGCAGAAGAATTGAGCAGAAGGAAGTTGTTGCTTGCTTAAATGAGTGACGCCCCCAAGAGTGCTTAAGATTTCACCCCTTGTTGTAAGTTACCCGGGTGCACTGGTGGTGCCGAGAGATGTCAACTCTTGTTCCAATGGGATCCTAACCCAATAGATGATCGTATGCTGATCGGAGAAACATGTTTAGCATTGGCCATAATTTCCCCCTTGCTTTTCATGGGGCAACAATTTGGACATTCAGATGTAGTCGACTGACAAAATGACTACAAGAGAACTTAATTTTGATAGACTTTGATCAAAACCAAACGCTACAAACATTGAGGAAAATGTTTGATGTAAAAAATTTGATCTGGAAACTGTTTTGGTGACCTTTTGAACTTAGTCGCCAATAAATACCAAAGATGACATATTGAATTAATAAAAGACCTTATATTCTACAACATAGACTAATAGACTAATGTGATACACCCATTATTGACATGGGTAACTCACTTTATATATTGGACAAATCATACAAGGGAATTATGGGTAATCACCACACGAGAGAAGTGAGGCAAAATAAAACAAGCAAAAATCTTAGTAAATTGAAAAGACGGGGTAATTGATGGGAAGTGTGAGACTTCTCCAAAATGAAGGAATTATGGGTATTTAACACAAGGGGAAGTATGGGTAATTAAGCAGACAGGGTAAATGATAGGTAAACTGTCACACATAGGGAAGTGTGAGACTTTCACCAAAATGAGGGAATTATGGGTAACTCACCACAAAATGAGAAGTGTAGGTAATAAAAACAAGGGGAAGTATGGGTAATTCCCCAAACAAGGGAAAGTATGGCTGATTTAGCTAATTAGGGAGAAGTGTGGGTGGTTCAACACACAAGGGGAAGTATGTGTGACTCCTCACAGAAGGGAAAGTGTGGGTGCTTCACCACATAAGGGTAGGTCTTTGTTGTTTTCCCCATTCAAATGGAAGTATGGGTAATTCACCAAACAAGGGGAAGTAAGGTTTACTCACCACAAAGGGTACAGGTAATAGAAGTATCATTTAATCATTGACTGGGACTTGACCTCTACTGTAAAAAACTAGTTAACAAAAAATAATACAAATTAAATGTCATCTTTGGTATCAAAAGGCAACAAAATGAGAGTCTTTTACAAAATTGTTGATGCTAAGTGGCATGACCAAGCAGAACATGTTTCTCCAGCCATCATACCATCAACTAATTCAAGTCCTCATCATCCATTGGGTCCAGATTCCATTGGCTCAAAAGACGACATCTCACGGAACCGCTCTTGAAGGTTGCATATGAACCCCAGTACATGCCTGTTATACTATACAACAAAAAATGACATGACCAAAATAAGAATAAATAATAAGGGGCCCATATCTCGACATCTTGGGAGATCGATCAACACGTTTTAAGGACCAACGACTCGCTTCCAACTCGCCCTAGTATGTACACGCATGCTTCCAAAAATGCTCGCTGTAGCTCTTCAAGTCTTGTAAGGCATTACACCATTGAAGTAGAACACCAATGGTGCATCTAAGTGAACTTCACTGAACAGAGAACATACCTTCCATTGCACCCGGGCCAGCAGTGTCACCACTTGTTCCAGGCAGCCGAGGGGGGGTCCACCGACAGGCACCGGTGTCTGCACAACTCTGCAGATGAGTTTTTTAAATCTTTCCGATACATGCATAAATAAAAACTCATCGAAATGAGCTGCCCATACACAATGAAGCCATGTACTAAAAAAAAACACAAACAAAAATGTTTAAACACTTCTTAAGAAAATAAAGAATTTTTGTTGTTTTGGCCTGTGACCTCTGCATGATATTCTCAATATCATACAGAGCCTAAATTTGTTTAATTAAAGTTTTTGTTTAAATAATTTTTGTTCTTCACTGTAAAAAGCCAAATAAATTTTCTTAAAATTCCTTTCAAGAGTTTTGTCCAAAAAAAAATAAAAAATTATGACTCCACTTGCAAGTAAAGTCATTATTTTCTTGAGAATGTAATTTTTAAATGGCTTCATTTTTTTTGTAGGAGCAACTCAAAATGTTTAATGTAAATTTATGTAAATTCATTAAATGATGTCATACAGAATTAGATGCAAGTCTGAATTAAAAAACAATTCAAAAAAAAATATATATATGATTTTCTTTTAGAGTGTTCATTCTCAGAATATCCTAAATTTAACAAAAGTTTTAGCTCCAATCACTGGAAAAGATCACCACACAGAGGAAGTGTGGTTGATTCACAAAACAATTGGAAGTGTTGATTTACCACACTTAGGAAAGCATGTTATTTTGATAAATTGTACACAAGATCCATCCTAGATAATATTTATTATTCTGCTGCTTAGATAGACTATAGCTGGTTCCATTGTTGATAGATCCAGGAGTCTGTACTGGTTATGAAGTGCAACAGCAGTTCTGCATGAAGATCCGACACTCTCTGTCTTGAATTTAGCCAATCTGTAGTAGATTAAAGAAATGAAACATCGAAAAGGTTGAATATTCGTGCATCTGCTTACAAAACTATCTATAATTGTGAAAGACAAACTAAAAGGCCTGGATTTGACACTGAAGTGATGGTATCTTTTCCGCCCTGCATTATCTCTATTGAATGTAAAATTTTCCAGTACAAGTGTCTTGAAGCAAATATTGGGTCTTCCTTTCTAATCTCCCGCAATTAGCAACAAACAAAATATTATGTTTGGAGTGGCAGTTCCTGACAACACACTTGTCACTCCCGAGGAGTGGCAGTTCCTGACAACACACTTGTCACTCGTTTTATTCATCTTGTTAAACATTTAACAATTCTTCAATACAGAAATCCGTAAGTCAGTCCAACAATTTTTCATTACGAATAAATATACAACATACGTACATAACTCGCTTGTAATTAAAAACAAACACGAGAAGGCATATTGCCTGAAATTCTGCCAAACGACACACGCAGATTACTCGTCAATGCGACGTACCAGACTAAAGCTGCAGCTCCGAGTCAATGGTCACCGAGCTAAAACCAAGCTCCAAGCCAATTACTCGTCAATGCGACGTACATGGGCACCAGACTAAAGCTACAGCTCCGAGTCAATGGTCACCAAGCTAATTACTTGTCAATGCGACAATCATGGGCACCAGACTAAAGCTCTCAGCTCCAAGTCGATGGTGATATCATGACTAATATGCTATCGGTCCAATATCGGACACATCTGCTGCCAATCCCGCATCGGCCTGTGCATCAAGTTCTAAAGAGTCAGCACACACGCAACCCCTACGCTTGCCTAGATAAAACCCGTGGGCCAAAAACTAGGAGAGAGGACGTGTCTGGGAGTAGGCATGACTCAAAGTACCCAGGTCACTTGAACTAATGCAATCCTACCACAATATGTAACCTGCAAAAAATATGTAAAGTAAACTTGGCGTGTACGCCATATAAGTGTGTCAGAAAGCCGAATGACATACCACAAGAACACAATACTTATATAACCCGCCTAAGCAACGCTTGATTGCCCAGGCAGGCCATACCCCCATTCTAATTGCTTACGAACCGAAAGGAAAGTGTTTCTCTTCTAACAAAAGACCGAAAAGAAACACATTTCCTTTCTAATCTCCCGCAATTAGCAACAAACAAAATATTATGTTTGGAGTGGCAGTTCCTGACAACACACTTGTCACTCCCGAAGCGCAAAGATAGCGAGATTGTTGGAATTAGAGACCCAAGGATGAACTTACAGACAATTTAGAATTGATACAGTCCTTTACATACATATCTTTCGCTGTCTCGCTTACCCAGCGCCCGTGAGACTTGAAAAGTCGATCAGGCACACCTGCATTGGCTGCGGCTGAAGCGCCGCCAGACCTAAGGCTATGAAGACCATACAAACTTTTGTTTAAACCGACACTTTCGAGTTTTTCTATAAAGATCTCTCTAGCCCTTGTGTATGAGAGCGGCACATTGTTTGCTCTTAAGGCAGACCCATTGGGAGTGAGTGCACGGAATAAATATAACTCCGAGTCCATTGGACTGAACAAACCTATTCTCATTAGATACAATTTCAGTCGTTCATGAGGACAAAGCTCTGAGAAGGTTTTAGCAATAAAAACCGTATTTCCCTGACGAAATTGATCCGTTTTACACTTCTCGATAAAAATGGTCAAGTGGTGATCAAATAATTTAACATCACATCTCTTTATGGAACGTAATTCGCCATATCTAAGGAAACCAGAGAAAGCTAAAAGACACATAGTCATAAATCTCAAATTGACCAGGGGTGCAGATGGCATTCCATACATATTGTTTAACAGAAGCAGGATATCCACACTTAAAGGCTCTTTTGCATTTCTTGGTTTGCCAAGTGACCTGTGCGCAGAATCTCTGATTGATTTGACAACCCTAGATTCGCATGGGTTAAACAATCCGCAATTTGAACAAAAACCATATATCCAACTTATGGCATAGTACGCTGCATCAATTTGTGCAGGTGAACTACTTGTCTGGGATAACGAGATCAAGTATAAAGAAAATTATAACGGGTCGACCGGGAAAGGTTTTACACCTGGATACACTTCTGTCCATTTCCTCCATCTCGCATAGGCATAGCTGTACTTCCTCGTAGTTGCATTTGCTCTGGACGCAGTTAAGGTGTGCTTCAATTGATTGAACAGCGCTTTCAGAGATGGATCGGATAAGGCTTTCCCGGCCAACCAGAGACCATCCACTTTCTCGATATCTGAAAAAATAATAGCCATGTAAAGAAATAACATCAATTAAATTAAAAATTTTAAGTTCAATACAAGAACGTTGGAAATAAATGGAGAATTACAGAAAACTGAGGAATCGTGTGACCCCGGTTGAAAAAATCCGGTTGGTCGGACATACTCTACAAGATCAATGGCTACACTACCGTTTATAACTTTGGCTATTAACGGCCAAAAGTAGGCGCTGTGCCATTTAGGCACTACTAATGTACCCGAGCACTTGTATAGATGCATGAATGCAAGCAATTTGCCAATCATACTGACTGGGGGAACAAGCCAGCTATTAAATGTGTGTAAAATTCATGGGCAAACGCATCAATACCGGCTGTACCCGGGCACCAATACTTAGAGAAAAACTGCGAAACTTTGGCGTTGTGGTTATTTGCAAAAGCATCTAATTCATATGGGCCCCAACGTCTGTTAAAAAGAGTAAAGACCGACTGAGAAACGCCCCAGTCATCATAGTCCACAATTCTGCTTATGTGGTCTGCTTTGTCATTGAGGCTGCGTGGGATCCATTCGGGAAAAATATTAATATTCTTCTCTAGACAAAACGTGACTATGGATAAAACCAATTGTTGCAGATCGACCTTCATGCTACCCGTCGCCAAGATCGTAGCAACATTCTGGCTGTCAGTGTACCATTTAACGTAAGAATTTGCTAAATCGTCAGCCCTTGATATTATGGTTATAAAAACAGCCTTCAGTTCTCTCCAGGCCGAACTCTTTTTCTGTTCGATCGGGGAGAATACATCGTAACAGGGGTGATCGTCAACATTTACAATGTACCCTCCGCATGCATATTGAGAAGCGTCACTATATACAACCCTTGTTAATCTAGGTTTACTCTGTAGGGAGACTCCGTTACATTTCAACAGCTGTTTTCTCCAAAATTGCAATTCGTACAAACCAGCGCTATCAATATGCAGTGGGCTGTCCCATGCACGCCTGTTCGCTATCAGTACTTGTAAGGATTTAGTCATGAGTATTGCAATGTTACCAATGCCAGGTCGGCATGCAACTAAACGACCGACCAATTGTGCAACAAGCCTAGCTGTAACACTAGCATTAGAGAGGGTCGTTTGGATAAGTGAATCTAACATGTCCAAAATATGAGTAATTTTCGACAAGGGAACCGAAATAGTAAACCGCTTTGTATCTATAACAAAACCTAACCAGGTGAGACTCTGAATGGGGAACCAATTAGATTTTTGTTCATTAACGACAAAACCAGCATTACGCAAGTCATTTGAAACAATATCCGCTTGCTTTGTAAGTTGCTGTTCATTTGTATTGGCCACTATACCGTCATCTAAATACAATACAATGGCAATACCTAGTCGGCGCCATCGCTTTACCAACGGCCTTAACAATTTAGTGAAAATATGACAAGCTGTAGAGAGGCCGAAGGGTAGAACTTTAAAAACAAAATAGCGACTTGTTTCGGATTTGGCAAATTGCCAAGAAAACCCGAGATATTTGCAATGTGGGCTACTAATCTCAACGTGGTGATAACCCGACTTTAAGTCGAATGAGAACATATAGGAGTTTGGTCCCAAGTATTGCTTCAGAATTTTTAGGCCTTCGTATTTCACTGGTAAATAATCCAAGTGCTTGTTAACTTCTCGAAGGTCCAAAATCAATCTGCACTTGCCAGAACGATTGGTGGAAACACTCAAAGGGTTAACGACAGTTGGGGGAGAAAAAACCTCTACAACTAAATTGTTAATCAGTAATTCAGCTATGGCAGACTCTACAAAGACTGAATTTTCTTTCGTTGAACGATTATTGGAAAGAAAACACGAATTAGGCATTGATAAGAATGGCAATTTATAACCTAGCTCAATGGTCTGCAGAATAAATTGGGAGGACTCGATTTCCCTCCAAAAGGAGAGACTTTTAAGGAGACTACCACGCAAAGGTAACAATTTCGTCGGAACATTAACGTTGAAATCAATACTTTCCCCGAACCCTAGATCTGTGAACACATCATTGAGAACAGCAAATTCACTTATCTTATCATCTACAGTGTTTTGTACTCGGTTAAGCTGAGGGTTGGGTAGAACTTCCGGGACCAATGGTGCAGGCTTTTGCCCAATGTCCTTGTTGCCCACAGCGGAAGCAATATCCTCTTTCTTGGGCGCGTCTGGATACCCCTGCAATGGCGCCTCGTGCAGGGGCGGTGTTACGAAAGGGCCTCCAAGGTGCAGGACTTGGTCTGGACCCCACAGCATTGGTAGTCTTGAGCCGCTTCTGCTTGCGCTCTTTTAAGGTACGTGCAGCGTCCTTCTCTGCTTTGCGCATCTTCTTATCATCTTCCGAATCTGAAGCCAAGTCGTCAGCGATGTACTGGTTGACGGTCTCCCATCCAGACGGTGATTTATCCGCCAGCTTTATCAGCTTGATGCGATTGTCGACGACGGCCTGCAGTTTGTCAAGCTTCTCTAGTGCGTCATCGCGGTGTCGATCCAAAATGGCCGACTTCACTTCTGCAACACCCTCCGCAACGTTAGCGCAGAATTTGTACTGGGCCAAATTCCCTTTGCTCTCTATGTCCGGGAGCTGAAGCGTGGCCTTTGTTGCTTCCCTTGCATTCTGCTCTTTGAGGCTGTCGAATTTTCTGTCGAGGTAAGTCATAAGCCCGGCTATGTCTACTGGAGGCGCACCATTTTCAGCCATGGCGTATGCGTGTGGCGAGGTAGACGTGCAGACGCATTGGGGCATGTAGGCAGGGGAGAAAGTAAACTTGGCGTGTACGCCATATAAGTGTGTCAGAAAGCCGAATGACATACCACAAGAACACAATACTTATATAACCCGCCTAAGCAACGCTTGATTGCCCAGGCAGGCCATACCCCCATTCTAATTGCTTACGAACCGAAAGGAAAGTGTTTCTCTTCTAACAAAAGACCGAAAAGAAACACATTTATGTCTTTGCTACAAGGACAAATGTCAAACAAAACTTTACTCAAGCAAGAAACATTTTAAAACCCATGATGGACCAAGGATGCAAATGTTGATTTCACATGAAATCCTTCAAGGTCAAACTTGCTGATGGTGTATATTCAAATCATGGCATGCACTTATTCCATTTCACATGACTTATTTCATAATACAGGACAAGTTTGATGGATCTTTTGATAATACAAACCAAGTACAACCTTTTCATTTATGAAAATAGTTTTGAGAGGAAATATAATGAGTTAGACTAGCCTGATATTGTATTGAACATTTGAACAAGTTCAGTACTCATTGTTTTCTTGACAATTTGATTGTAAAATAAACCTTAAAAAAGAAAGAAATTGAACTTGTTTCTCTAAAGTATTTGTACATTTACAATTGTACAGCTTTACTGATAGTGTTTAAATCCTTATTCATCAATTTGAATAAGCTCACAATTGTCCAATCTCACCTGGCATGAGCTTTTTATTGAAGAGCGTACTTTGCTTTTGGATATTCTTGCCCTTTATGCATCCTTTCATTGATATGGGCAACAAGAACTCATACTGCCTTGTAAATGCAAGTTCTTTACTTTTAGTTGTGACTTTCATCACTTTCAAACTTGTTCTATGTACTATAAAACCCCATTCAATGATTCCTTGCTTGCTAACTTAAATAAAACCCATGTAGACATTTAAAAGGCAGTTTTTACTGTCTGTAATCGTACCTTGGTTGCACCATGGGTCCTTGTTGTTCCTGATGTTCTGCTCATCAAGTCTGAGGTGACATCAACGGCTCACTACCACAGAGTGAGATGATTCTATGAGCTTGCTTGGATGTCATGAAGATGCTTCTGTTTGACAGTTAACACATCAACTACATAGGAGGGTCTCAAGCAGAGGCTGACCAAGTTTCATGAGATACAGTTGCACATGAAAGCTGAACATTTAGGTATGTTTGTTGACATCGATGATTTTATCTGTTGGAAAGTAAAAGACAAGGAAATATTAATTGTATGCAGGCTTACAATGTGTGTCTTTGTTGCAATAACTCAGTGTCTCTGCTAAGTGACAATAAAATTACCACTAACTCTGAAAAGTGACTTGACGGTGTAAACTAGTGTTGCACCAAGCACCGGTTATTCAGGTAATGCTCATTGAAACTAAACAAATCACATGCTTTTACCAACTCTATATTTAGTCAATGGACATTCGTCACACAAATTGTTTTTCTGAAAGGTCTTGTAAATGTACAAGTATAATACTGAAGCCCCATGGTGCAATTCTAAAGGACCTACTAGAAAAAAACAAAAACAATATGTGATCTTTGCTGAAATTCATACAAAATGTATAAGGAAATTGAGTTCACATGAGATTAAACAGATTTTAAAGTAGTAACAAGCAATTATTTTGAATGCCCTGCTTCGGTGCTTTTGAGAATTATTTGCAAAAACCCCTGTTACATCACCACTCATGTTATGTCATGTGGGAGCTTCGTTTAGCTGCTTTGTTGCAGCATGGCGGTATAACAAAGCAAACTCCCATACATTAAGTCAAAGTATTGCCATTTGGACACATTTGAGGTCGGGGCCAAAGTTTTTGATCAATAATTACAAAAAATTTGCAGTGTACAAATATCAAAATTACATTTAAATGATAAACACGCACATTACAAACATGTTTATATATCATTCTCGTTAAAAAGTTTTGCTTAAGTAGCTGTTTAATGACCGACTATTGAGAATTTTCTTCCATGTCTTGTGAGGACAAACAACTTTAAAAGGCACTTATGTAAATGAAGAATAAAAACAAACCAATAACTGAAATATAAACGAATTTCGAATTTTTTGGCTGAACTGAAATAAAAAATATGCAGATTTTCTAAGGGTGTATTTTGTGTCTGTAACCATACCTTGTTTGCACCATAGGTTCTTGTTATTCCTTGTGTTCTGCTCATAAGGTCTGTAGTGACATCAATGGTTCTCAACCACAGACTGTGATGATTCTATGAGTTTGTTCGATTTCATCAAGGTGTTGCTAATTGGAAGTAATGTTCATGTGGTGGAAAGCTGCAGCAAGGATGACATCGACTAAGTGGAGGATTCTCAAGCTGAGGATGACCAAGTTTCACGAATTGAAGTTACACATGAAGGGTGAACATCTTGTGCTGTCATCACCGATAGTTTCATCTGTTGGAAAGGAAAGGTAGGACCAGAGTAAATAATTGTTTGCTTAAAGGAGGTGTTTTTGGTGCAATAACTTGGCATTTGTTAGGCCACAAAATTACAAAAACACAAAATAAAATGCTCAAGCAATTCTTCTGAACAAAAACAAAGCACCTCGCCACGCACTGCACGCCTCGAGTGTACACACGAAATATGCCCATCTTTTACTTTTTCTTTTGAGTGCGTGTGTTCCTGAACTCCATTTCCTTTTTATTTTTTTATTTTGAGAGGGACTGTAGTACACATCTCGCAGGTAGCAAAATGTCAATGTTGAGGGGTTTTTCCCAGCATGCTGCATGCATGATCTCTATAATAGCCACTTCCTGAAAAAGAGGTGGTCATGCTCCTGACTGGTGAGCTCGGATTGGAACCTGGTTTGCCTTTGGAACTTGGTTCTGGGTATGTAATGTTCCTTGCAATAGATTTGATGTGTCTACCCATAGCCAAAGGAGATGCTTGTAGCATTTGTGGTGGCTGACAGTGAACCTGAGATGCTTTTTGCGCCGTTAATGGTTCATCCAAGGTAGGCAAAGTGGAAATAGCCGAGGGAGATGCTATTCGCATCTGTGGTGGCCATTTGTTAGTTCGCCTGTTAAGGCCGAGGCTGGTAGATGTTTGTATGGTTGACTTGGAGGACCATACATGTACATTGACCCAAGTGGCTGAGTGGGAGTAGGCTCATTTGTTGTTGCTGATATTAAGTTTATGGCCTCAACAAGCCACTGAGCAATAGTTGTTGCAGAAACGACATGGTATGGCCCAACTGTTGTAATATAAAGCTGTGTTGTATCACCACACAACCCTTCTGTCCGATCAATGTAGAACTTAAGAATGCGGACATGGCAGCAAATAAAGGGATGAGGATTCGGCCGATTCAAAAGGAGACTTTGCCAGTTGTAGAAGGTCACCGCAAAGGTTCCAGGAAGGGGCGAGGTTTTTAGTGGGGAAACCATGCTTGTCTTGGCCAAAGAGGGGCAACCAAAATTATCTTGCAACTCTCTTGATTGATCTTTTGTAAAACTCGAGGCAGCAGGGAAATTGGGCGAAAGGCATATCCCAATAGGCCTGACCAGCTGAGGCTCAGGGAGTCTGTTGCCCAAGCTAGAGGATGAGTATGCCGGGTGCAAAAAGGTTGGAAGTTGGTGGTTGAGATGGGACGCAAAGAGGTCTATGTGAGGTGTGTCCAAAATATTAAAAACTTTTCGGACGTTGGGGCGGTGAAGGGACCACTCTGTGAGCACTGCTCGACCAGGGGGAGTGCTTGTATGGAGATCTGAAAGAGAATGCAACGGTTGAGGAGTTTCCATATATGGATGCAAAGGGAAGGTGGGTGGATACCCCCTTGGCGATTTATGTAGGAAACTTACTGTGGAATTGTCTGTCTTTATTAGGACTGTACGGTTTATGACTCTACTTGTCATTTGTTGAAGAGCCTTTGAACTGCAAGAAGTTCTAGCAAGTTGACGTGAAGTAGCTTTTCTGTGAATGACCCAGCCACCGAAAGATCGTCGAGGAAAGGGTACGAAGGACCTACGAATCTGTTGTGATTGAAGTCCATCTTTGAGAAAAGTCTAGCAACCGCCCCCCTACCGGTCGTGGAGCAGGTGGAACATGAAGTATATGGCATGTGGAATCATTGTCTCTTGGGTCCTCTAGGCCACTGTGTCTGAAGAAGTGGGTTGAACTAGAGGGCGTTCTGTTGGCTGCAGAGGGTTGACAAAGGTAACTGGGTTTGGCAGTTGGGAGAACGAAGGTTGCCTTTGGACGACAAAAATTGGAAAGGTAGGAATAACTAAAAGACCCTTGGCTGCTTTTCCTGCCTTTGTTGGTAGTGCGAGAGGACAACAGTGGAGAAGATTTACTTCAGGGTCGATATAGATTAATCTTTTCATCAGTCTTCATGAGCATGACTTCGTCAAATTTATTGGCGAAAATGTCACTCCCCAGAGCGTAAATGGCGGTCTAGCTTTTCAAAAGATCTTTCTTGCGTTTATCTGGAGAGATGTTTTTCCAAGATGGTTTATCAGATCAAAGCTTATCTGTAACCGTTGATGAGATTGTTGGACCGTGAACAATCTATCAGTATTATTGGTATTGGTTATGAAGAGAGCAGGATTTACGAGCAGGAATTCTCAGATGCTTTTTCTTTTGAAAGATTGAGAAAGCCTCTTCAAAATTCTCGGAGCAGAAGCTGTCTACGGGAATTGTAAATTTTGGTGGAGGGGTATAGGCTTGGCGGAATCCCTGTGAAATGACTTGCGGGATGCCTCTTTTGGTGAAGGAGGAGGAAACTGTAAGATACTACTTACTTTAGGACTATCTTCCATCTGTAGAACATAGAAGTGCTCTCAGGCTCCATCAAATCAAGATCTGACCCAACCAAGCTCGGGGGATTAATATCCGGGGGATTAATATCCAGGAGATTGGGGATCGTTGGCCAGCAACGCATGATGAAGTCTGATAGGCGAGCCAAAACGGGAACATCTAGAGCAGTGGAACTTAGAGCGGTGGAACTTAGAGCGGTCCACGTTGTCACCTTGGAAGTGTTGCCGAGGAAAATTCTAGCGTCGCGTTAGTGGGCGAACACCGGAGCAAGAAAAACTTCAGATATCCGGTGGCCATTCCTGAGGATAGTAACTGGTGAAATGTCCGCTGGGAGGCAAAAAGCTGGTGTAAAGACCCATGGAAGACCGGTGAAGGCTTGGTTGTCCCGACGAGGCGGGAATCGGAAGATCATGTTTGTGGCTGGAGGTAAGCCCATTTTTCGAAGCACCACTGTTAACCATTGTCACGTTCACTTGGATGGGGGGGGGGGGGGGGGGCGATGAAAACATTGTTTGGTTAGAAGTAGAGGTTGTATCTTGAAGAGTCTTGGATGAATCCTGGAGATTTTCACTCTTGGTTGGTGTCGTACGCGCCAGATTATCCTGCCATGCCGTGAAAACTTTTCACTCTGTAGCAGACCAGGTAGAGCAAGTGAACAAAGTGAACAAAAATGACATCTCTGGTGCGAAGAATGAAAGTTGAATTCCAAGGTTGATAGAGGACCACTGCAGGGTCTATATTTCACTTTCCTGTGAGATTTTTACTCTGCTTTGGATGATTCTGACATCGTTGCAGACGTATCTGGAATCTGTACCAAACTGCTTGCACTTTAGTGTATTAACGCTACGTTGTTCCGAGAAAAACGACTTGACACTATGGCACACTGTAAAAAGAAGGGCGTATTTTGTGTGTACACTCTTGGCATGCAGTGCTAGGGGAGGTGCTTTGTTTTTGTTCAGCTGAGTTGATTGCGCATGCGATTGTAAATGCCATTTTAGGTATCGGAGGTCACATATTTTCTGTAATAGAATTAAATTTCATTCCCATTTCAACATTTTTTTCACTTAAGTAGCTGTTTAAAGACTGAATATTGAACAATTTCTTGGACCTGTGAGTATGAACAACATTTAAAGGCAATGCTGGATTAAAAATGAGTCTTTATGTAACTGAGTTTACTTGTGAAAAATAAAAAAATAAAAAAATATAATTGAAACATGAATGATTTTCCCATTTCTTGGCTTAACTTAAATAAAAAACATGCAGATTTTAAAAAGAAATTTTGTAACCATACCTTGTTTGCACCATAGTTTCTTGATGTTCCTGTTGTTTTGCTCTTAAGGTCTGTAGTGACATCAATGGTTCTCAACCACAGAAAGAGATGATTCTTTGGGTCTTCCTGGATGTCTTCAAGGTGTTTCTGATTGAAAGTTTACACAATGGTCATGTGGTTGAAAGCTGCGGCAAGGCTGACATCGACTACATGGAGGTGTCTCAAGCTGAGAACCTACACATGAAGGGTAAACATCTTGAAGTCTTGTTCTGTCACCACTGATAGTTTCATCTGTAAGAAAGGAAAGGCAGGACTAGAATAAAATATTATATGCTTACAGGAGGTGTCTTTGGTGCAATAAACTTGGTGTCTGTTAGGCCACAAAAGTATCACCAACTTTGCAAACATTTGAAGAAGGTTTTAAATTAGTGACACAAGAAACACTGGTTATTTGTTTATTTCAAGTTTGTTCTATTTTCGGACTAAAGATTCCTTGCAATTTTTCTGATTGACATTTACTGAAAATTCAGAAGTGTGCAAAAACTGAAATAAAATTTTAATTATAAACAAAAACATTACAAACAAGATCAAAGATCATTCCCAATAAAACATTTGTTTTGCTCAAGTAGCAGTTTAAAGACTGATTATAGAAATCGTTCTTGGTCTTGTGAGGACAAACAAACTTTGAAAGGTATTGCTGGATTAGAAATGAGGATTTATGTAAATTAGTTTACTTTTGATGAATGAAAACAAACTTATAATTGAAACATGAATGATTTTCCAATTTCTTGGCTTAACTTGAATAAAAAACATGCAGATTTTAAAAAGACATTTTGTAACCATACCTTGTTTGCATCATAGATTCTTGTTCCTGGTGTTTTGCTCTTAAGGTCTGTAGTGACATCAATGGTTCTCAACCACAAATAGAGATGATTCTTTGGGTCTGCCTGGATGTCATCAAGGTGTTTCTGATTGAAAGTATACACAATGGTCATTTGGTGGAAAGCTGCAGCAAAGCTGATATCGATTATATCGACTACATGTATATGGAGGTGTCTCAAGCTGAGGATGACCAAGGTTCACGAATTGCAGTTACACATGAAGGGTGAACACCTTGAGATCTTGTACTGTCATCACTGATAGTTTCATCTGTAAGAAAGGAAAGGCAGGACCAGAATAAAATATTGTTTGCTTACAGGAGGTGTCTTTGGTGCAATAACTTGGTGTCTGTTAGGCCACAAAAGTATCACCAACTTTGCAAACATTTGAAGAAGGTTTTAAATTAGTGACACAAGAAACACTGGTTATTTGTTTATTTCAAGTTTGTTCTATGTTCGGACTAAAGATTCCTTGCAATTTTTCTTATTGATATTTACTAAAAATTCAGAAGTGTACAAATAACGAACTAAAATTCAAATGATAAACAAAAACATTACAAACAAGATCAAAGATCATTCCGAATAAAACATTTGTTTTGCTCAAGTAGCAGTTTAAAGACTGATTATAGAAAATGTTCTTGGTCTTGTGAGGACAAACAAACTTTGAAAGGCATTGCTGGATTAAAAATGAGGATTTATGTAAATTAGTTTACTTTTGAAGAATAAAATAAAAACCCTTATTTGAAACATAAATGATTTTCCCATGTATTGGCTTAACTTGTATAAAAAACATGCAGATTTTAAAAACACATTTTGTAACCATAACCTTGTTTGCACCATAGATTCTTGTTGATCCTTGTGTTCTGCTCTTAAGGTCTGTAGTGATATCAATGGTTAACTACAACAGACTGAGATGATTCTATGAGTTTGCTTCAATTTCAGTAAGGTGTTTCTGATTGAAAGTATACACAATGGTCATGTGGAGGAAACCTGCAGCAAAGCTGATATCGATTACATGGAGGTGTCTCAAGCTGATGAGGATGACTATATTTCACGATTGAAGTCACACATGAAGGGTAAACTTCTTGAGATCTTGTGCTGTCATCACTGATAGTTTCATCTGTTGGAAACGAAAGGCAGGACCAGAGTAAACAATTGTATGCTTACAGGTGTCTTTGGTGCAATAACTTGGTGTCTGTTAGGCCAAATTTTCTTAATGAAGGTTTTAAACTAAAGTGACGTGAAAAACAATGGTTATTGCTTGTAACAACTGTTATGCATTACAACTTTTTTGTTCTAGCTCCATATTTAGTTAATGTACAGTTTTCATTTGGAAGAGACCTTTCACAGCTAGTATTTCAGGCCACTTTATGCATTCATTACATTAGAAATACAGTTGTAACCTTTTGTCTACCTTGAACGCTTTATAGCCTTCATCTAATAACTGGAAATTTATTATTCATAAAGAAAACAATGATGGAGTACACTTTCCTCAACTTGGAAGTTGTTAATTATTACACAATTTGTTGAGGTGAATAATACCTGCATCGGGGTAATGGAACAGGGCAACAATGGCAACTGCCAGCATTCTATCGTTTTTTGCCGGGCACAAATCATTGCTGGGTAACACAGGATTCTTGTATATTCATCTTTTTTTGAAAAATGAACACAAAACCATGATTGAAAGGTGAATGATTTTCCCATTTCTAGGCTTGACGAAAAATTAGCACACAGATATAAAGGTAATTTTTAGTGTGTCAAATATCTTACCCTGCTTGCATCGTGGGTCCCTCATTGGTGTTCCTGGTTAAGGTCTGTATTGACATCAATGGCTCTCAACCACAGACTGGGATGATTCTATGAGTCTGCTTGAATGTTATGAAGGCGTTTCTGTTTGGGAGTAAACACGGTGGTCGTGTAGTGGAAAGCTGCAGTTTGGTTGACATCATCTACATGGAGGTGTCTCAAGCAGAGGGTGACCAAGTTTCACGAATTAGCTTTGGTATCTTGTGTTGTCACTGATGATTTTATCTGGTTGGAAAGGAAAGGCAGGACAAGATTAAATACACCTGTAGGCTTACCACATAAGTCTTTGTAGCAATAACTCACAGTCTGTTAGGAAACTATACAAATATCAATCACAGATGCTTGATAAAGTTGCACATTGCCACAACAGACACTAGCTTAAAATGTGAGCTCTCCATATATTTAGTAGATATACACACTCCAATGGGATTGCCCTTTCACTGATGAAATTCCAGGCCTGTTATGCATTTATTATATTAGAAATACAGTTGTAACCTTTTCTTTTAACAACTTCACATCTTTAATTTACAAAAAAATAAAATTCTGTGCCCATCCGCAGTATTGTTTTTTGGAACGTTTTTAGGTTTCAAGAGTTGTAATTTTTCTTTGAGAATATTGTTAACACAATGAAACCCTGACATGACAACGAAAAGAAAACAAAGATGCTCATAATAATTAGTTTTGGGATTTTATGTCATGTGAAAAAATTGAGAAGGCACTCTTTGTGATTTGCAGAACCTTGGCTGTGAGCCACCACAAGAATCTCAGAATTCTCCGACTTTAAGCTCCCATTGAGCAGATTATAATGATGGCAGGCTGTCGATCCATTCTTACATGCCACATTTGTATCAAAGTGGGACAAAGGTCTGGAATGGAGGGGGGGGGGGGGTTACACAATAACCCTGAAAAAGAAATTTACAAGGCAAGTTTTTCACATCTAGTTGTCGCTCTTTTACACGCAAAACATAGCATACAAGGTATAGGTGCCTGCCTAACACGCTACACAATATGGAAAGCCCGAGTGGATAAAAACGTCAGTCATCAGCATGTCAACAAAATATGGAGTTGTTCAGAGCGTTAAAAAAGATCCAGCATAAGTTTGTCTAAAAACAAATTGCATGTACAGACATCATCTGAAGTGGTTAAATATCATCCAACGTGAAGTAGATATTTCCAGGCCTGGTAAATACACAATGCTTAACTTTTAAAGTAGTTGCTGGTTGAACAAGGAACAAGCATCCTTCTAGTTACTTTCACTTTTGAAGAATAAAATAAAACCAAAACCAATTTGAAACATGAATGATTTTTCCATTTGTTGGCTGAACTAATAATACCAAAAGAAAAATGTACAGATATAAAGGTTAGTGTCGGCACCTGCAATCTTACCTTGGCTGCAGCGCAGATCCTTTGTTATTGTTCCTGGTGTTCTGTCCTGCTATTGGGTTTTCATTATTTTAACCGAGTAATAACTTCTGTCTGGAAGTTCCAGGAATGCTTTTGTGCTCAGCATAATTTTGGTCTTTGTAATTATGTACAATCACTTTTATAATTTTTGCATATTTGTCTAACAAAGATTGCACTGATGAGTTGCTTGAGTTTTTAAAACAATTTTTTGATCACTGAGGTAATTTCTCTTTTGAGGAGAAATTGTTACCGAGGAGAAATCTGATCGTGATAGTAGCCGGTTACGCAAACTCAAAAACCCTCTTTGGGGAAAAATGAGAACGTAGTTTGGCCCCAAGGCTATCTATCTCATGCCAACCTGATGATCAGATTTCTGCATCTTTTCTCACTAACTAAGTGACCTTAAAAACTGTTCATTCTATAACTTCATTGCAACTTCGTATGTTTAACAGACAGAACACATCATGATCATTTGAGAATCAGTTCAGGTCATGATCCCTAAGGTTCTTCAGCTATCACCCGGTTTTCATCTAGGTCGTTAAGTTCTGTTGTGACATCAATAGTTCTCTACCACAGACTGAGACGATTCTATGAGTTTGCTTGAATGTCATCAAGGTGTTTCTGTTTGAAAGTAAACACAGCAGTCCTGTAGCATGGAAGCTGCAGTAAGGTTGACATTGCATGGACTGTCTCAAGCAGAAAATGACCAACTTTCATTGGTTTAAGATACGCATGAAGGGTGAACACCTTGGAATCTTGCGTTGTCATAAATGATAGTTTCATCTGATGGGAAGTGAAAGACAGAACAAGTTTAGAACCTGCAGAAACACAAGCTTTTGGTGCAACAACTCAGTGTCTGTTCTAAGACCAGAGTCAAATTATCATCCACTCAGGAAAACTGAAGAAAGTATTGCAATAAGGACAGTGGTTATTTAATTGAATGCTTTTTGACACTACTACGGGTGCGTTTTACAAGCTCCATAATTAGTAAAGAGACAGTTACATGTAGCAGTTATAGACTGTGCAAGTCTCGCACGCATTCGAACTTCCGGGACCATAGTGGTCCCAGCCATATGGAGTTTTACGTTGGCAAGATTTTGTTTCGTCAATTATTTTAGTTTAACGTAGTTTATGACCTAGAAAATTATACATGTTGTTGGGAATGTAATACTAAGAGATAACAAAATATGAAAGTAAAACCAATTCAACAATATAACGAAGAAAACCCGAGAATTAAACTTGACCTCAGCTTCCGGTCATTGCAAAAAATTAAGAATTTTGTGCTCAGCTCCGATTATAAAACTTATGTAAAAGCTTGTTTTGGATGCGCGATTATAATCGCCTGATGCTGTAATTGCAAAGCGATCCCCTTTTCATTGCAGTCTATGGTTGTTGAGGCGTCAGTATCCTCTTTAAACTGCGAAACGGGTCAATTTTAAACCCGTTTGACCATCCCAAATCCGTGTAAGGGGTTTCTAAAAATTTACATCCAGAAAGCATCCTTGTCCCAGAGTTTTATTTTTTTTCCATAATAATTAACACACTTTTGTGTATTTTTTTCATAAAATTGTAATAATTTATTTTTGTTGTTCAGATTTTGTCATGAGATATAATTTAAAACAAAGATTTTATTTCAGAAATAAAAATGTTCTTCGCTTGACGTGTTTTCTGGTTCTATTGACTTCAACATTGAGCCAAGCTTGAACCCTCCATAAGGTATTTATTCATCAAAGCTCTAGTGTATGTACAAGTACAATGTTGAAGCTGGTGCAACAATCTTACTGATTATCCAAGAATTGTTTCTTAGACAACAAATGTCAAATAAATCTTTGCTCAATATAAAACATTTTAAAAACCAAAATAGACAGATAATGCAAATGTTAATTGCATGAGCCAAATTGCTGATTATCTAGGTACATAGCTATTAAAAATTTTAATTTCTTGGTTTCTGTGAAATGAACATACATTTTTTACAGACATTTTGTATCAGATGGAACATCAAATTTGAAAAACTTGACTGTTGTAGGCAATCGTGTGCATTCCTACAGTTCGGACAAATGCAATTCTGTATGCGCTCAATATTGCGTACGTTGGTCTGGAAAGCAACATTTTGAATCTAGAGTTTCTGTATATTCTAGTACTTTAGAGAATTTTGAAGTTGGGGACATGGTCTGTCCTTTGTACAAGCATTAGAGATTTAAAACATGTTCTCACCTTGATTGTATTTTGGATCAACATGAAGTGCAGTCAATTATACTAGTGTGACATCATATAGTTTGAGCAGAGGGTGAGTGGACACTGTTGGTTTGCTTCTCTCAGTTTGAAAGGTGATGAAGAACATTCAGTAGATGCCAGAATCAGGGTGACATCAACGAAGGATTAATTCTCAAGCAGGAAAGGATGACCAAGCTTCTGAGTTTATGAGCGTGACACTGTGAGGAACATCTCAGAATTCCATTTTTTTGGCTTTACATGAATCTGTTGTGAAAGAAAAGCAATGAAATGTTTAATTACATGAAGGCTAACAGTATGTACAGGACTTTAAATATACAGAGCCTACAGGACCATATCCTCTACTGCACCTGGTCTTGGCCTTGAGGGCCCGTTTAAATATAACTGATGCTGCCCCAAAATATTGGGTACACGAAGCCCACTGCAATTTAAGTTAACTTTGTATGAGTTTATGTCACACACCAGTAAAGTCACAATAGTTTTTGTTTTACTTTTACGAACAAACACAGTTCATGACGCCATCGAAAATGAAGAGATTTTAACAGTATAGTGTTTAAATCTACTTTTGATCTAGAGATGGCTTTCAGGGTGTTACATTTTTAAGAGTTTACAGATTCTCCACATTGCCACAAATGGAAACCTACATGTACAACAGACATGGTTTGAACACCACATGATATGGGCATCAACTACAGTTAATAAAAAGGCACAGTAAAGGCACAGGGCATGGTGTTGTCTCCTACTTTGAGGCCTGATATACATTACACACAACAGATCTGCCAACATTTGAATCTTTCATTCAGGAAGATTTTGTACAACAATCAGGGAGATATGTAGAGTTACATTCAACATATTTGGAAACAAATTCCATAATCAGGAAGATTTCTAAATTTGTTCATCAGAACATGGAAATTTGTTTATTTTCAGGGAACTTTCTGCACAACCTGTAACCATACCATGATGGGTGGTTTCAGGTACAAACAAATTACAACCATTGCAAAAACTGCTATTGTGATGGATGCAACGAGGTGTACCCTTTGTTGTGTTTCCTGTCAATACTTACTTCCAACTTAGTAATTCTTTGACATTTTAATACAATTTGAAACCAAAATATCTGTTGTACACACCTTGACATAAAGCTCAGCCATCTTAGTCTCTCAATGCAAGCTTTGTAGTATTCAGTCTCCTTCGTGATCCCTCGTCCGATGACTGTCTCCTTTACAATCTGTCTCAATTTCTGTAAGAAAATATACAAACAAAAATTCAGAACAAAATTGCTCTTGCAAACTGCTATGAAACCTTCTTAGACCAATTACACAGGTCTTATTGTAGGGAACCCAAGTGAGCCCTCGGTGTTCAAGTGTGTACTCGAACTTTTGTGATTAACATATTTACTATAAAAAGTAAACTTTGGGGTCGCGACCTTTCAGCTCACTCAATTTGTAACTTTTAGCAAGAGAGAGCACATATATTTTCGGTCTGTATTTCTCTCAATTTTGTGGGTAGCATGGCTCTGGCCATGCTCCAAATACTATTCATTGTGGAGGGAATAATATTTTAGAACTCTCTGTGAGTATTGCTTTGTCTTAAATTATTCTTTGATTACAGAAATATTGTCATTTATAGGGCTATTTGAATCGATTATATTGTAAACTTGTGTATGCAGCCAGCCTTGATCGTGTTGTGCTGGCCTTTTGCCCTTTACATAAGTGACTGTGTTATTGTCTTAATGCTGTTTTGTATTCAATGCTAATTGAATTTGTTGGTTTCATGGAATTTGTTGCTTAATATTGTATTTTGGTGAATCCTAATCCTTCTTATTTAGAGGACTGGCCTCCTGCTTGTAAACTGGGAGCCTCCTTACCATCCTTGTCCTCTCTGAGCGTGAAACCTTTCTGACGTTACCGCTTGAAGATGACGTTGAAGTATCCTCAATCTTCTTCTCTGGTAAGGGTTGGCCTTCTGACGTTTCCTTCGCTGTAAGCTTCTTACGTGGTGACGTCCTTGTTGGCATCTCTGTAAGCTGCTTACGCGGTGATGTTCTTGTTGGCATAATTCTAGACAAATTCAAACAGATGGGAAGACCTCTTTTTAAAAAAAAGAGTCTATTTCCAAACAAGCAATCAGTTTTTAGACTTCTTATGCTCTAACATTCTTGTTTCTCACAATTCTAGAGAAAAATGTATCATTCATAGAAGACAATCTTGGGGTGAACGAAGATTTGAATCGGCAACCTCCAGGCTTACCTGCCCGTATTTTACTAACTTAGCTATCTAGCCCCTTTGTTGGCAGTCTAACTACATGTATTTATCAATATCTTTGTTTAGGGTGTCAGTCAGAAGTCATTCAACCATACACTGCCATATAGGCAAGGATCACTCCCAGTTTACAACACGACCTGGAAGACTCTTTTTGGGGAGGCGATAAACTTATTGGTGTTTTATGCGATAAACTTATTGGTGTTTTAAACACGGAATACAGTAATTTGAAAGGATTTTATAAATGGTTTAAAGTGCAGTAGTTATCTGTTGGTAACAGAGGCATTCGTTTTCATTTCCAAAGGTATCTTGTGCTTGTTTACAATCACTTTTGTAGCTTTGATTTTCTTTGAGACAAATATTTACTTTGTACGCAAACATTTTGTTCTAATCTTTGTTGATAAGTCTTATGTTTCCAACCTCTACAAAATAATCACAAGAAAATTATCTGAGGTAAGCCGAAAACCATGTGAATTTCTGTAGAAGATCAAGTTAATTTTACTACTTGACCCTATTTTACCATTTACTTTAAATGGTCATAGAATCTCAACCAACAGATACTTGAAACTTATGTACCTTCTCTTAGCTGCTAAGGCAGAAGCCATTTCTGGTCTCTGTCTTTTCAACCCCTTGCCTTGAATCCGTCCTGGGCTTATTTTATGCCCCTTCTCTAGCACCAGTCTACGCTGCTTCTCAGCTGACCTCTGGCCCTTTTCTGTCGACCTCTGACCCCTTGAGTTAAGTCTCGGATGAACCTTCCCCTGTTTGGTGGCAGAGGTGGGATTCGTAGCTGCAGCAGGAGGGATGGTGAGCATTGCAGGAGATGCTGCCTGCTCGGAAGAACACGTTGATGCCTTCTCGTAGCGGATGTAGCGCTGCTGCATCTTGGAGAAATGACGATCAACCTGCTGAGACTTACGCGAGTCTAAACAATACCTGAGAAACAAAATGAATAAACAATTCTGATCAATTTGTATTAAACTCTAAGGCAAACTTCTTAACCCTTAAACAACTGAGCTTGCCTGAAGACTTGAGGCAAGTTTAATTCCAATCATAATGCAAACCATTTAAATGACAAAGTTCTTAAATGCTGAGATTTTTTTTTTTGAAAGGCCAAAACAAAATGAGTCATTAAATCATCTTAACCAAAGGTCCCAAAATCTTGGACTTTTCTGGCTAATGGCGAGGTACAACTTGTATGTTATTTAATGAAAAAGAAAAACATTGCTTAACTTACTCATCCCTAACTGTTACAATACCAGGCCATTTTCCAATTAAAGCGCCCTTTGAAAATTAAAAATGGCATTGCCCACTCAAAGATGAAACTACACACTTGCAGTTACTTGATTTAATTATTTAATTATGTTAAAACAATTAAATGAAAATGCCCTTTTCATAAACAATGTGACAATAAATATAAACAGCAGGATTGTCCCTTATTGGTCCGCTAGCCAAATGCACCTGAAGACCTGAGGACCATTCTCTCTAAGTGGTCTGGCTGGTTGCCTCAGTGTTGAAAAGTATCCCTATTTAATAGGAATTACCAACTTGTTAAAAAAACTGACTGACTAGTGAAATGACAAGCTGACTGGTCATGCGGGCTATAGTGCTAATTCAAGCAGCTTGGGGTTGTATGATCCACAGGGAGTTGAGAAAGTTTGAGGAATGGTCTAAGTATGCTTGATGAACAGAGATAATATTGTTTCAAAGTGCCTTGATCTAGCTACTTGGATATGTGCTCTATATAAGAACCAAGTATTATTAGAAAGGTTAAGGATAAACGCTGTATATAGCTGGCCTTTCTATGGCAGACTTTGCACTTACAGGATTCCTGGGGAGCTGGTGAATTTCTGGGCCTCCTGGAATGTCGCCTTCTTGAGTTGATCCCAGTCCAGATCCGATGAGCAAACATGCCTCGATGCTGTCATCCCACTGGGTCTGGTTGCTGCTCCTACACCCACAGGGCACAGATCCTCTGTGCTGGGCAGTCCACTGGCTAGAAAGTGTTTCAGGAACTCTTTAGCGCTGAGCTTAGCCGCTGATGCTGTGTTGGAATGGAAACATAGACAAGAAATGTTTTTTTAAATTAAGTTCATAAAAATGATCTCGAACGATTTATTTCTTAGTTTGTAGAAAGCAGATTAATTTTTGGGGTTGTATTTTAAATATAAGTCAAGACTTACTTTAATAGCAAAATAATGGACAGGACTTGTGTTTGAATCCTCAATCCTTGACTCTTTTTGCAAAACTTCAACCAGCAGCCGAGTACCAAGTACTTGGATCTTCCACTATGAGTACAAATCAAGTACAGTATTTATATACAAAATACTGCAAAATGTCAGGTAGAAAAACGTTTACTATTCTTCGGGGGGGGGGGGGGGGGACATCAAGCTCTGTGGAATACATCAAAGGGGATCAGAACATTTTAAAGAAACATCCATAACTGTCATTCACAACTTAGTACACTAAGCTCTTGCAAAAAGTAGGAGGCCTGATAGTTTGTAAGGGCAAGGCAATTTTTCTTTGGGACTGACATTCAAAGGGGAGAAAGTGCACAGACAGGAAACATCAACAGAGTGGGAGGATATTAAGTTAAATGGTCAACCACAAAAACACTCACTAAAATCACTAGAGGGCAGTATACAAGTCTAATGGTCAGAGCTGTGTATTGAGAGAGTTTTCTCTGATCAAGTGGTTGCTGGACACCATTTTTCGGTCCAAATGCAGCAAAACCAATTGGGCAGACTGGTGTGGCACCCTGTATTTGCTGATGTTTTTTTTTGGACCATAAATGGGTTCTAATTGCAAGTTGTCTGAACTCTCTCAATATACAGCTCTGCTAATGGTCAACCACGGGGAAAAACAATCCTTGCTAAAAACACAAGAGGGTTGTATAACAGTTAAATAGTCAACCACAAAAAAATCACACTAAAATCACAAGAGGGCAGTCTACTAGTCTAAAGGGCCAACCACAAAAACAAATCATTGATTAAATCACAAGAGGGCAGTATACCAGTTTAATCGTCAGGGTGCGCATCCCACTAAATTCCCATAGCATGCCGTGCAAAGTGAAAAAAAAATACTTAGAAGTCTTACAGCATTTTACAGTAAAGGGAAAATTATCCATTGACTCTTGAACTTTTATTCTTTGCTCAATTTGATATCGGGAGTCTTGTTGAGCTATTCTCCCTCCAAATAAAAACCACCCCTACACACCAGTGTAAATTTTCAAACGTCCGAGCATCAATCTTTAAAAATGTCCCTACACCTCCTGGCAAATAGGACCATTTTTTTCATGGCCTGTATGATCCAAAATACCTCAGGTTTGAAGTCAACCACCCCTGGTCACAATTGGGCAAATTATTTTATATTGTACCCTTTTTGGGAACTCCCCCCTGTGTAACAAAGAATATTTTGAGGGCCTACAAAATATCAATGTGGCCGACACTCTGTTTTCTACGTATTTAGTGTGGTGCACCCATCAACCACAAAAAAAAAACCTTACTCAAGTCACAATATTTTACTGCGGATTTTGTGAGTGGTTGACCATTAAACTGGTGTACTGGACTCTTATGACCTTATCAAGGATTTGTTTTTGGGGGGGGGGGGGTTGACCATTATACTAGTATACTGCCCTCTTGAATTTTAGGGATTTGTTGTGGTTGATCATTAAACTGGTCTACCGCCCTCTAATGATTTTAGCAACGATTTTTTTCGTAGTTATACCATTAGAATGACATATCGTCTCTTGTGATTTTAGTGAGGATTTTTGTGGCTGACTTTTAAACTGGTTTACCACCCTCTTGTATGTTGGCCCTAAAGGGACATTGCATATCCAAATATGTGCGCATAAGTATGCAATGTCATGAAATCAATCGCAAAATGTAATGAGAGTTGCGACATCGTTGGACCAGTTTTCTTTGGTCATGTGGCTGTTGGTTGTTGGATGATATCTTCAGCTGTATGATGGGTACTCCAAGCCCTGCTCACCTATAAACTTCTTTAATGCTTCTGCTTGGATGACTTCCATTTCTTCCAGTAAAGATTGCAGTTGAGCTCCGTCTAAACTTGGAATTGTACTGAGTGTTGTTCTGGCTTTTCACAGTCTGAAAGGTATAACAAATACAATTATATATCAAATATTTGAAGACAAAGTTGTGGTCGTAGTTCCTAAGATCCATGTCTGAGTCTTTTGAAGATTGAGTTCAACTTCAGGGCTGACCAGTGGGCCATATTTAGGGCCATCCCGCCGGCAATCCTTCAATACCATCGGTCCAATGTAGTTTGTTTTTCTTGTCTTCTACATGACCCTGGACAATAATGTTCTAAATATAATAATAGGTGGCTTCTTATATAGTGCTCCAATCCATCATGCAGTGACACTCAATGAGCTCCAACATTATTACCCCAGTCACTGATGGGCCATTTATTTCATTTCCTTAAATCATTTCAGCTTGTTAGGGAGTGTACAGCCAAATATGTAGCATGCCCAGCTGATTATACGAACCATCTCTGCCCTCACCCTGGGTGAAGAGAAGCAATCATAGATAAGTGTCTTGCTCAAGGACACAAGTGTCATGATCGGGATTCAAACCCGTACCCTGATGACTGAGCCACCAGAATTTGAGTCCAGTGCACTAGACCGCTCGACCATGTCACGCTCTCAAGGCTGTCTTCTTCTCTTCTTGAAACATGATCAAAATATTGGAGTTTATTTCTGCCAATTTTCTGGCACAATGTGAGCCCATCACCAATCAGGCTTCTGACTTGAAATTATTGGACCTTATGCTCCTGAGATATTCGACAAAACCAACTCTCAAAAGTTTTAAAACTCAAAATAACCGTCAAAATTACTGTTGTTTATTTGGATTGCCCAAATTGAAATAAGCCCAATATGATTGCGCACAAAATCTCTGACAAAACCAATACATTTATTATTGTTTTCAATCAAACATGGCCACCTAATTGGATGGAATGTTCACTGATTGGTCGAAAACTACAGGATGGGAATGAGTTTACCCTTCCAATAATAATAATGATCATCATTGGTTCTTATATAGCGCACATATCTTAGCAGCTAGATCAAGGTGCTTCATAACATTATTATCCCTGTCCATTGGGCATACTTTTAGACTATTCATCTTACTTTCTCAACTCCCTGGGGAGCACTCAGCCCCAAGCTGCTTAAATAAGCTAAGGAGTTAATCCAACACAACAATGTCTCAGCCCTCTCAGGTTCCCATTTATGCAACTGGGTTCAGAGAAGCAATTATGGTTAAGTGCCTTGCTCAAGGACACAAGTGTCATGACCGGGGATCAACCCCACACTCCTGGGCTCGAATTACACGGCGGCCACGACGGCCAGTGCCGTCGATGCCCTTGTAACTGGCCGTGGTGCCTCTCGAAAAAATACCCTTTTCACGGCCATAATGCCGTGCCCTTTTCCCCTGTTGGCCGTCGTGCCCTTTTCCCAGTTGGCCGTCATGCCCTTTTAATGAAAGTTAAATATTTACTTGTTTTAGTTTTTAGCCGACAATGTATCTTGTTTAATGTATCCAGCACAATCCGCTCAAGAGAGAGAAGTTGTAGCGTAAATTGTTTCCGTTCACGCACGCTATCGCGACCCTCAAAAGGTTGCAAACACGCACCCGTTGTACACAAACATCCGACGTCTTTAAACAAGGGACCAGTCTATAACAAATCCATTGACCGACAGAGGGCGCTCTGTTGTTTCTACCGCCCTCTTCTGGTGGAATTGTTGCACTGCGTGACATAAAAACCGTTTAGTGAATGAATTGCGTCCAAAACTTTTCTGGTTAAACTAAATAATTTAATAATGCTGTGAAACAAGAGCGTTTCAAGCGGACTGTTCAAGGTAAACTCGAACACTCTGCTGCCAAATGCAAGAAATTGAACTTCTTTTGGGGGTAACTTTTATATTATTTATTACTTATTTTTAATTTACTTAAAGAATTTGTTTTTTACAAATCATGTACAGTTTGCTTATGAATAAGATATGATTTATCCATTTTCATATTCATGTAAACTGTTTTATCGGGTTAACCACCCATAGGGGAACCTCTGGTCAATTTTTTTAAATTATTAATTTTTTCTTATTTAGCTGCTTCTAATCTAGCCAGAGGCTCTGGCTAATTGATATGACGTTCTTTTTTTTCCCGGATCAAGAATTATGATCTTGGACACTTATTCAATAAAAGAGGCATGTTTAATGATTAAAGAAAGTAGTTGGTTGTATTTTGTTTAATAACTTTCATAACTTAGTGGCCTTCGTGTCTTTTTTATTTTCACATTTTGGCCTTGGTGCCCTTTCTACTGGCCTTGGTGCCCTCCAAAATTTTGAAAACTCCAAGGCCAATGTGGCCTTGCCCTAAAAAAATTGTTATTCCAGGCCTGCACTCCGATGATTCAACTATCAGAACTTGAGTCCATTGCAGTAGACCGCTCGGCCGCAACACACCACAAAAATACAATGATGTACTTTCCCTTCGGGCAAACCCTTCAGTTTAATAAACATTTAAATTGACTGGTAATCAAGAACACCTACCATCAAATGGCAGCAGATCCTGGTACTCTGCTAGTTTAGCATGTACAACTCCACTCAGGTCATGCGGTGAGTTCATTACATGAGCAGTAACAACATCGTTATCGAGGTCGCCTCCATGCACAAGGAGGTTGAAGAATTCCTGAGTTCAGTCTTGCAAGTTCAGGTCTGGCACTGAAACGAGAAAGACCAAGAATGGAAGTTAGAAACATTTGCTCAGCCCCACCGGTCTCATCTAAGACTGCTTGGATGGGCTGATGAGCTTGTACTAGTTCTTAGTCAGGATGTAGTGATGCATGATGAGACTGATTGTACTGCTGATCTGTTGAAGTTTTGAACTTTGTGAGATTGGCAGACAATTGAGAAGGCAACTAGTCAAACCCTGCAAGACAAACTTACTGCGTTTTTTTTAGAACCACCACCTCTTCCAAAATTATATCAATCCTGGATGAACCCATAAAACTTTTCTTGAAAGCCTGGCACTTGAATAATCTTAAACTCTTCAATAAATTTGTTGATTTGTTTTTCCAACTACGGGAGGTCTTACTGTGGAAAATTGTCGAACGCATTTAGAGGATATTCAGAACTTAATCCTCCAACGCTTGGTAGAATTTTCTAGTGAGTTGATGACCAGCCATTTGAAACCTTTTGCATGGGTTGTGTACGATGGTACAACGATGGGCACAGAACTAAACTGTGTACATGACTGTATGGTGTAGATGCATTCACCACCACATGATATCATCTTGCAGACTGGCATAGTTTATCTATCTTTCAAAACCACAGTGGACAATCAGAAAGTAGGAGGGTCTACTTTGAAAAGAGAAATTACAGCAAAAGAGTTCAAAGAATTTCATGGGGAGATGACAAGTGCATGGACTAAATGCAAACAGACTCAAAGAAACATCACCTTTTTCTTCAGACATTCACTAAAATGTCTTACAAACAATAAAAGCTTTGAATTTCCAGTTCCATCACTTCTGGATAGTTTTTCTTTGTGAACTCACCTTCCAAATGGTGGGATGATACCCTTCTTGGGGTGACGCTTAACTCTGATGAGAATGCCTCAGAGTGACACGATGCTTCAGAGATGTCAAAGGTGAAAGGTTGATTCGCTTTGTTGATCAGCTGAATCCTCACACTAGCTTGGTTACCTGGTTGGGAAAGTAAAAGTCAAACTAGGATTCTCAGACAAATGAAAAGTGTTTCTATTTGTTCTGGACAGTTTTTTCTAAATCCAGAAATCTCAAGTTTGATCTCATTAAATCTACAAGCTCCGATCTCATTTAGGCTGTGGTAAACACAGAGTTCTCATAGTTTGGGGGAAATATTAGTTCAACATGAAGCAAAGTATCTGCTTAGCAAAAGTAAGCAGGATACCCCTTGAAAATGTTACATAGGACAAGGTACTTTTTCTTGTAAGCACATTTGTTTTGTGCTCAGCTAATTTTGGTGCTTACGCTATGAGACTGTGCCCTGTACACTATTAGCACTGAGCTGTCAGTGGAAGATTTTTGGCTTAGTTCACCAGAACACACTTCAAAACTGTGTGTTATTGTTATGCATCACATGTTCTTAAATCTAATGACAAAATTAATGGCTTCAGTTTGGGTTTGCTGTGGCCAGACAGGGGAGAAAACTAAAGTCCAAATTTGACCTTTTTCTGATTTCTATTTTGGGTTAAACAAAGACAAATTTACTGGAAAAAGATTTGCACCAGTGACTGCCGGATTAACAGGCTCTACAAATTGAGCCATCTAGCCCTATTGTTGGCGATCTCCCTATTTTGCCAATGTCTTTGTTTGGGGTGCCAGTCAGGGGGTGGAGAGGAACAAATTGTTTCAAAGTTTTAGACTAGTACAGCCCCAGCAGATTTTGTTGAATTTGGCTTTTAAAGTCTTGTGCCATCTGTGAGTTTGCGTAGTCGGCTGTAATATTGGTAGACTGATATAAGATGTCGGAAGTAGGCAGGGGACATAGCATTCAAACATTTCATCCAAACATATTATATTTGCTCAGTTTCATTTGTAAAGGGTTTTCTTTTGGCAGCTAGGAACATAAACCACTTTCACAGAGCTGCTTCAGGAGACAGTTCTGCTGAACAATTTTTGGCTCAGCAAAAATAGGCAGAATGGAAACCAGTTGCAAATGTTGCATATGAGAAGGTACTTTGGCGGGTAACCCTTTTTCTGGTAAGCACAATTGCTTTGTGTTTTGCTAATTTGGGAGCTTACACAATGAAACTGTGCCCTGTACACTATTAGTATTAACACTGAGCTGCCACTGGATAAGTTTTGGTTAAAGTCTTCAAAACACACTCTTGTTCAAATTCTTGAAATTGTGTTGTAAAGTCATGTTGTTTCCCATCTCTGTTTTAGATATACTTTTGTTTTTACTTGGAAAATCAACTGGGCTTTGTTTGGGTACACATTTCTGACTCCATCAAACTCAGGGGAAGGGTTTGACAAAATTCAGGCATAGTCACACTAAATTGTTATTATGAAATACAACTTCTTTCTTCAGACATTCACTAAAATGTCTTATAAACAACAAGTTTGGAATTCCCAGTTCCATCATATCTGGATAGTTTTTCTTTGTGAACTCACCCCCCAAACGGCGGGATATGACACCCTTCTTGGGGTGACGCTTAACTCAGATGAGAATGCCTTATATTGACACGATGCTGCAGAGATGTCAAAGGTGAAAGGTCGACTTTCATTGTTGATCAGCTGACTCCTCTCACTAGTTTGGTTACCTGGTTGGGAAAGTAAAAGTCAAACTAGGATTCTCAGACAAATGAAAAGTGTTTCTGGACTGTTCTTTACTAAATCCAGAAATCACTAGTTTTTATCTCACTAAACCTACAAGCTCCGATCACATTCAGGCTGTGGAAAACAGAGATCTCATAGTTTGGGGAAAAATCATTTAACATCAAACAAAGTATCTGCTAAGCAAAAGTAAGCAGGATACCACTTAAAGATGTAACATAGGACAAGTTTGCTACTAACCTTTTTCTGGCAAGCATAATTGTTTTGTGCTCAGCTAATTTTGGTGCTTACACTATGAATATGTGCCCTGTACACTACTAGCGCTGAGCTGGCACTGGACGATTGTGGCTAAATTCACCAGAACACACTTAAAACTGCATCACAAGTTCTTTTTTTATTTGACTTAAATAGAAACAAAACCTCAAATGAGTTTCACATTCCATTATGTGATAGTCCTATGTTTGTTATGCAGGCCGATTGAATTGGATTTTGGTGTTTGATTCATTGTATCTTTTAAAAATTATTTGTTTTTCCCATGGGTTTTTCCTTTCCCCTCCCCCCAATCATGAATAAAATATATAAAAACCCACCTCCCTACTGACTTTAATTTTAAACAGCGTGTAATCAGAAGCAGAACTTTTTCTTTTTGGGGGGCCTTCAAATCACCCCCATGCAGTTTCCTTATCTCACTGTGGACTTCAGGTTCACTTGAATTTTTAGTTTACTCCTTGTTTACACATCAAGTTTGAAATAGTTGACTAAGCTGTTCACAAGAATGTTTGGGTTATACATCCTTGCATTCAAATTTTCTTCAAGGTTGTTTCACGTAATATCTGGACAATTTTGTTTATCTAAGCTTTTGGTCTATCAATAAACTAAAAAATATATAAACAGCCATGTTTATGTACCTGAATCAGAAATTCACATCCCTGTATTGACGTCTTGTGGGGTGGTTTAAACACCAGGACACATTGTTTTTGGTAGATGCAGGAAACAGACCCAGTCTCTGGGGAGATGCTAACCATCGTCATTTCCTTGCCCGACCGCCGCTTCGTAAACCACTCATACATGTAGTCAAAGTTGAATATCCAAGAAATTACGATGAAGATGAAGACGAACGGCCCTCTCATTTTCTTCTATCTGAAAAACTTACAACATAAAAATGATAGACAGTAATAAAGAAATTTTATTACTCCTTTTCCCCTCATGGTCATCAACATATAATTGAGTTCTATAGAGCAGCTGGATCAAGGAGTTGTGCAATCAAAATAAACAAGTATTCAATTGAAGTTTCCAAACACATGACTGGAGGGAGATTTGCACCTGTGACCTCCGGAATAACGAGCCGGCCCTCTAAAAACTGAGCCATCTAGCCCTATTGTTGGCGATCTCCCTATTTTGTCAATATATCTTTGTTTTGGGGCGCCAGTCAGATACCACTCAACCTGTAACTGTTGTATTTCCTAGGGATCACACCCAAGTTCAGATCTTAATAGTTCAGTCAGTCTTGAGTCATTTCTTAAAGACATGTACTGAAGTTGATTAATTGGCGGAGTTGGACAGGAACAAATTGTTTCAAAGTTTTAGACTAGTACAGCCCCAGCAGATTTTGTTGAATTTGGCTTTTAAAGTGTTGTATCATCAGCGAGTTTGCAAAGTCTGCTGTTTTGTTTTACCTCTCCAAGGAAGATCTTGTTGACTCCACGAGATAACAGCTCTAAGTTTTTGTTGTTGGAATCTTCTCAGAGTATCTTTGCATTCATGGAATACCCTTCTGCCTCGGCATTCAGGTAGATCGGCAATGTCTTCTTCTTGATGTAAATCTCCACATTGAAGTCAACCATCTTCTCTTTGATAGGCAAAACGGAAACGGTAATCTGAATCTCGAGAAGAAGGGAGAGAAAGCTTCCTTTTAACTTGAGGACTATAAACAGATGTCATTAATGAAAGGTAAAATGAATTATTATATTTGCTCAGTTTCATTTGTAAAGGGTTGCCTTTTGGCAGCCAGGAAGATAAACTACTTGGGTTGCTGGTCTTGGGTCCGATTTCATAATCTGCAGGAGACATTTCTGCTTAACAATTTTCTGCTAAGCAAAAATAGGCAGGAAACCGGTTGCAAATATTACATAAGACAAGGTACTTTGGATAATAATAATAATAATATTTAAAATTTATATTGCGCCCCTTACATACAAAATGATCAAAGGCGCAGAACACATGTTAAAAAGCACAGAATGGAAGAAAACGACAAAGAAAAAAGACTGATCACCAGGCCAGTGCCCATGGTAACCTTTTTTTCTGGTAAACACAATTGTTTTGTGTTTTGCTAATTTTGGTGCTTAAAGGCCTTGTACACTATTGGTAAGATCGAAAAACATAAATGTTCACAGATTCACACATAACTTACATGATTTAAAGTAAGTAATGGTAGAAAGGGTTCCTTAAAATATTTCTGCCTAAAATGCTATCGTTTCTGAGAAATGAGTAAAACAATAGTTTTTATCACGCGTGATAATATACTCGATGTTTGAAAAACAGAAAACACATAAGGTCTCTTTTCACTATTTTCTTGTGACCTCGATGACCAATTGAGCTCAAACTTTCACAGGTTTGTTTGTTCATGCATATGTTGAATCACACAAAATGTGGACACTGATTTTGAGCTGTTACCAAAAGTGTACAATGCCTTCAAGGTTTGATACTTTATTTTTGTAAGGGCAAGCCAGTTTTCCATTGGCAATGGGCACCTCTACGAGGGCAGTATATATGATCTTTGGGCTTAATTATCCTGTGCAGGTAAATAAGTAAGACCAGCCTCAATACCATGGGCAGCGCGCCGTATCGCCTGCTAGCTTCGCGTACGTCTCTAACCCCTGGACGGGAACACTACAAATCAACGCTGATTGGCTTACCAAAAGTGACTGCTCTGCATGTACGCTTGTTAAAACTTTTGATCGCTTGTCAGGCACTTAGTACGCACATGTAAAAATGTACGTATTTCGACACAATACATTGAAAAGAATCATGTTTTATATGGTCACCCTAAACTGCATAAAGTTAGATTTATCACAAGATCGAAAAAGAATGAGAGGGGCCAGTTGCTCTTATGTCTTGATGCGTTTTTTGACAGCGCGCTCTGCGTAGTCTGTTGAAACACAGAATGGATCAACCACAGGACTAATTAAAATATCCAATATATTTGGATATTTCAAAGTCACACTTCCAGGGGGTTACAATCGAGCAAGGCATTCTGGGAAAGAAAAAACATGGATGGCGAGATTGTACACCACTGTGAACGAGGTTGAAGTAAGACATCTACTTGTGAATGTTGGTCATGTCGGTGATCGATGAATGCCTTGTCGTAATTCTACTGCAAATCTAATCCTACACTATAGTCGACACTATAGTCCCAAAAATTATGGTGATAATTTAAAAGCTATTATGTTTGTCTGGACAATTTGACCGAGGGCATTGGCTTTTGTTTGGACAAACGGGGAATGTGGTTGGAAAATGTCTTATGTCTGACTGTAAATTCCTGTTACCTGTTTGTTTGTGTCTTGGAACATTGGAAGGACTCCACAAGGTCAGAATCTTTTGGGAAGTCTGACTGTGAGAAAAAAAATCAAGAAAGAAAAAAGAATAAAAGTCTTAAACAATACTTCCTTGGATTGGACAAGAAATGGACAACTTTAAATTACACAAACATGCCAAATTAAAAAATACCTAACCTTCATGATTGAATGTCCCGATTACAATATAGCAATTTTGTTTTGTTAACACATCAAATTTAGCAAAACAAATGTTTACTAACTTTTCACAAAGATGTTGGAAAATGAAAGCAACAGTTTCCCCCAAGTATAAATCAGTAGCAAACACGGTGACTGTAAAAGGGTGACAAAGTTCAACTTGGGTAAGTACTGAGTATACAGTGCTTAAGACACATCGGTGTAAGGGTAAAAAACAAATTATATTATTTATCCCTGATGCAAAAATTAACATCTATTAAATTGTTGCGGTACCCGCTGCTAACGCTTTAAACTACCTCGAGCCATCGGGCTAGCTCAGTGGTCTAGTGGTAAGACATCTGCTCTAGCAATGCAAAGGTCGTGGGTTCGAATCCCACCCGAGTGATTTTCCTGTGGATTTTTTTCACAAAACTTGGGTAAGTACCGAGTATACAGTGCTTAACACACATCGGTGTAAGGGTAAAAAACAAATTATGTTATTTATCCCTGATGCAAAAATTAACATCTATTAAAAAGTTCAAGCTCTGATCAAGCCAGCTGTAGATAAGCTTACATGAGCGCTACCAGCATTCCCGAATGTTGAGAGTCTAAAGTAAGGTTTATCTGGTGACATGAGAATCTCCAAGACTTCACTGGTCATGTCCAGCTCCTGGAATGCATCCTTCAGACAGTCGGACTGGAAAATAACAAATGTAAACTGAGCATTAGACCTTGTGGCTCTTGACATTACTTGTATATTTTATTCATTTGATTAATTCTGGTTGTGAAGCTAAGGACTCTCAGAGAATTTGTGGACTGGAAAATCAAAATAAGAACTGAGCATAAGACCATGTGACTCTTGACATTAAGTGTATATTTTATTCATTTGATTAATTCTGGTTGTGAAGCTAAGGACTCTCAGAGAATTTGTGGACTGGAAAATCAAAATAAGAACTGAGCATAAGACCATGTGACTCTTGACATTAAGTGTATATTTTATTCATTTGATTAATTCTGGTTGTGAAGCTATTAGGACTCTCAGAGAATTTGTCACAATACTAGCCAAGAACCCATGGAGAGAAGACAAAGAAGGAAGTTTCAGTTTTAGATGGGGGAGGAAAACCCCAGAGAATTATTCCAGGGAAAACCCACACCACCAGGTTAGGACAGAAAAACCCTATTCCACATAGTGCCCGAGTGGGATTCAAACCTGTGTCCTGGAGGTGAAAGGCAAGGAAAGATACCGTTACACCAACCTGACCACCCAACTGTTTACAAATGAGCCACAGAGCCTTGACTTATTCCTTCCTATTCACAACCAGACCAAATTTGTAACAATCAGTTTTTGGGGGCTCAGCAACTCTGTTGGGGAGGGGAGGGGGGAGGGGTCTGAAACTGAATGTGCCAAATCTGCATACATTCATGCATGGTCGAGCACTAAACACTGCTATTCCAGTCTCACAAACATTAAGTCTTTGGTACAGCTGCTCACTTTATCAAAGTGGTAATTTAGTGTCTACACCAAAACATTATCATACCACGTTTATCCAATCTCGAGAAGTCCGGTGCTATATAGGGAAGGTTTGAAGCTGGTTGGAGTTAGCCCTTGCACCATTTCAAAATCAAAGGTCAAGTTCCATGAAATCGGTGATGTCAAAGATAGACCAAGAAGTGGGCGTCCCAAGAAAACAACACCCCAAGAAAACAAGTGCCACAGAAGACCACACCCCAAAGATAACCATACCAAGAAGACAAGACGGCAAGACCCCAAGAAGACCACAACCCAAAGAAGATCACACCCAAAGAAGACAAACCCAAAGAGGACAACACCCCAAAGAAGACAACACCTCAAGAAGACAACACCCCAATGAAGACCACACCCCAAGAAGACAAGACCCCAAGAAGACAAGACCCCAAGAAGACCACGCCCCAAAGAAGATACACCCCAAGAAGACACAACCCCGAGAGGACAACACCCCAAAGAAGCCCATTAGCACTACGAACATGTAGGAGCTGTAGAATATCTTTGAGAGTTATGCAGGCAAGATTTGCAAGAAATTATGGCAGACCACTCTCTGATCAGATGATCAAGAACAGACTGCATGACTAAATTCCTGCCATTCTTGCCTGCAAAGCTCTTAGGGATACTTGTCAACACTGTGTTAGCCAGCCAGACCACATGGAGGGATTTTTCACTGGTCCTCAGATGTTTTAACTGGCATTTGACCAAATAAAAGAAAGAACATTGCTTACCTTCATGATAATTTTATTAATCACGTTGGAGCTGCAGAAATTGAAGTCTAGCGTTTCTTCTGGTTCCATTGTCTTAATACTGCAGTCAGTCACCACACCATTTTCCTCCAATCTGCAAACAAATATTATACAAAGATTGGATGCATTTTAAAAGTGAAGAAAAGTGCAACAGATCATCAAACTAATAACATCATACCTGCCAATATTGAAACCTCAGAAATAGGAACACCAGGGGTCGATTTCACAAAGCACTAAAGATTCATCTTAAAATCAGTTGTCACTATTACCATAGTGATTTGTATTGTAACATCACTCTTTCACTCTTTGCTAAGCAACTACGATGGATTTGCACTTAAGATCTTAACTCTTCGAGCCCAGTTTTATGAGTTCACAGATCGCGACGCAAGAAGTCGTGCAAGTAAAGCGTATTACATGTAGACATACAAATTATAAGTATTTAAAACAATGTCCAAAAATGATTGCATGTCATAAAAAAATCACGACCGTCGCAAGCAAATGGCACCCTGTTTTACCAGAACCTTTTGAATTTTGAATAGGAATGTTCTGATTTTTTGTGGCCTGTAATCTCAAAAATCTGGACAATTCCACTTAAATCTGAACAGTTGGCAGGTATGTAACATGTACAAAGGAACACTTTTGGAGGTCATCAGGGCTTGAATTTGGAGACAAAATTCACAAGACCGCAGGGCTTGTAGCTCGGAATTGTTACTGGACCGGAATTTTTTTCACAAGACCAGATTCAAAATGACAACACAGTTTTAACATAAACTGTACTGTTGTTGTTGTTGTAGTTGTTGTTTTGAGAAGAAAAGCTTGAAAGCATAAATATAAGTTTGTCTTAAATGGGTTTCAAGTAGACTTTGGTACTCAACATAATTTAAAGATATGTATCAGACTCAAAATCTTGTTTCAAGAGCATAATTTTTGTTAATGAAGTTTGAAAATCATAAGATTACCGGACTTGTCCAGTTGTGAGTTTACTGGCCTGACACTAAAATCTCTGGCCTCAGGCCTGCGGTCCAGTGTAAAAATCGAGCCCTGGAGCGATCACAAGGTGACAGCAGACTTACAAGGTAAATCCATTGCTCTTAAAAATAAACACATACTCAGAACAGTGGACACAATGACAATTCTGTTGGTGGTAAGCCAGGGCCAGGAATACAATTGAATGATAGGCTTACGTGCCTAAAACCTTGAAAGACTTCTGAGTTTATTTTCTTACCAGCAAGATGGTGAGGTTGACCATAAATGTTGCCGACTGCTCCTTGATGACATAGTCCTGGAAGACACCAGCTTGGATGAAAGCGTTTGCCTGGACACTCTTGGAATCTTCAACAGTGACTTTCAGACCATTCTCACTGGCAAAGATTGTTGCTAACTGTTTACAAAAAAATCAACTAAAGTATTGGTGGGATTCATTTACCTCTGAGTGTGTGAAAGCTCGGAAGCAGGTCTGATATTGCCTCCGCTGCCCCATGTCATTGACTTGGTGCCCCTTGTTCCGATAAAAATTTACATTCGTTCAACCTAAATCATAATTATCGTAACCTCCATTCGGAAACCTGTGATTTATTCTCTGGTTTAGGAAACATACTACGTATTCAAAGCATAACAAAGGAAGTGATAACAATCCCGCTATATAAAGCCCCTCTCAGCACCAGTCATGCCAGTTCCCTCAGTGTTAAAAAAGGCAAAGAAAAAACTGTACGTGCCCTTTGCACTGGCCCACCGAGAAAGATCCAGGGTGGGTTCGCTTGCGAAATCTGCAAATATAGAGGCAAGTCAAAAGGTTGCCACAAGCGCTAACATTGGGAGGGTAACATGTGATCTGTCATTACGGTAATACTAATAGTAAGAGGCCTATATTTGGCAGAATCCCTTGGAATCAACCGTTGTTTCTCTACTTCCATTACTGGAATTTACTTTTGTAGAGGTGCCCTTTACTAAGGAGAAAACGTCTTGGTGCCCTTGCCCTTTTAATAATGAAGCATTAGGCCTGCTGAAGTCACACAGGTAACCGACAACATCCGGGCCCTAGTTAGTTAGTAGTTGCAATGATCGTAACCCCCGTTATTTGATCACCCAAGTTTGGCACCCAAGTTTTTAACTTAAGATAAAACTTTGAATGAACATACAAAACCAAGTGGCAGCCAGATACAGTAACTCTCCTTACTTCCACCTTAATCTTAACCTACTCCTAGAACTACATCATACATGTATGAGGTTTGTTTCGACATTGTCTCCAAAGCGGAATGAACATCATAGTTCTAGGAGTATTCTTTACCCTTAACCACCACCCCCTCTAGACCAAGTAACTGGGGCGCTGAAATGCGACCGAAGATGCACACATTTCAAAAAAAGGAGTACCGTGCCCCAGTTACTGGGTCTACTCCCCCTTCCCAGGCCAGGCGATGCATATTTGACCTTTGAATTTCAAGGGTTGAAAACAAAGAGGGCTAACATATAATTATATGTCACTTGCAATAACCATCCTCGATTCTTTCCAACAGTTGTAAGCCCAAGGAGACATGACCCATGACTAAGACTAGTTGTCATACACCTTATTGCGAATACTGCCTGAATGATTTCGCACAATGGTCGAAAGGCATTGTGAGAAGGAAAAGGGAACACTGTCTGCACCTTTTTCCCATTTCCACACTGCCTTTCGGTCATTCAGCAAAATCAACCACTGACCCACTGAACCAAGCAGTATTCGCAATAACTTTGTCTGTCAAGAGCTAAATACAAATTACCATATCGCAGCTAACTTACTAACCAACCATACCCCAAACCCACATTTACCACTGACTGGGCCTTGCCATGGTCATGGACTTGCTATTATTAAGGCATGCTCAGTCAGTGGTCCTACCTCCTACAACTTTCTTTCTAACACCCCCCACCCCCCCCCCCCCCCCCCACAGAACCCCCCCCCCCCCCCCCCCACACAGACAAAGGTGAATGGGGCTAGCAGCAACCACTATAGCCTGCCCGTCCGTGGACGTGTCCAACAAAATGAGGACAAAAGTCCCCCAAAAGTTCAAATACTCCAAGTCCAACACACTCTCCCCTTTCTTGTACTACTACTAGTTGCACAGAAGTAACCCCAGCCCACGAATAATTCACGATGGCCGATGCCGCCAACCCAAGGAAGGTAGTTTTCTAATTCATTTCTCGTTCTACTGAGTGATAGTAGGCCTAGTGATAGTGATACAGTCACAGTGACTCGTGAGTGTCCTGAAATGATCATTATTGCATGAGTGGGAAAACCGAAAAGTAACTCCTCCTCCTGTCCCTACCTCTTTATCCTTGAAGTGTACGGCTTTGAGAACGTGGGATACATT
Organism: Leptasterias polaris; assembly: GCA_037783415.1. Classification (NCBI taxonomy): domain Eukaryota; kingdom Metazoa; phylum Echinodermata; class Asteroidea; order Forcipulatida; family Asteriidae; genus Leptasterias; species Leptasterias polaris. Next base: position 12,677,882 of record JAZGTN010000009.1, read on the forward strand.
CCTGGCATTATCTACCTTGGCCACCAGAATAAATTGTGAGTCTTCCTCGCTTTGTTGTGTTGACAGAGTCATTATCGTTCACTCTTGAAAGTGTCAAGTCAATGCCTTTCAGCTCTCGGTGAATGTTTTGGAGAAATAGGAACGAAGATCTTTTGACATGACACCGGCCATTTTATCTTTAAAAACAAACGCACTCTGCATGCTCCAGCTCTGCCGCCCCCTTGCGCCCGGCCCACTGATTGATATGATCTCAGTCTGTGAGCTAAAAATAGCCCGGATGGTATTATTCAGCACTGCCACCTCTCTTTTGCAACGCCAGGGTTCAGAAACTAATTAGCATAAGTAAACAAAGTCTTCGTCATCATGCTGCTCTGTCTAAGATCGAAACAGTGAAAACATTTGTAAAGACCCTTTCTACTTTTTTCTTATGACTCTATTGACCCCATTATTGAGCATATATTTTCACGGTACATTTGTTGTGTTAACTTTGTTTCTGACCTAGGCGCAGTCTTTCACATCAGCAATGCATGACACCACTGAGATTGTTTTATCCTTCTGTCATCTTGAAGGCTCAACCTTTAATGGATCCTATCCAGTATGAAATCTTCATTTCCTCATCTCATATGACTCGAAAGTGCACTATTGTTTTAACATGGTTTCTAGACCTCCCTGTTATATTTAACATGATTGATAATACAACATGTAGCTTGTAGAAAAAGGCAACCCTGATAAGAAAAAAACAATAAGAACAAGCTTGTGAAGTTTTTTATTTGTATCTTCTCTCAATAGTGACAATTTAGTCATTTTTCATTTCCATCAAAATCATTTCCTTTGATTGAAATTATGCTTTACCAACAGGATGTCTGTTTGTCTTTCTAATAATATTCTACATAATACTAATTTACTAAACAGCACAACAATTATTAATTCCCCACTTTTTTCAAGTGAGTTATTCTATAATTCTGAAATCACAAATCTGTAGAATTGGACAGGTGTGTAGTTACGTTATGCGCATTTTGACAACAAATTTTGGACAGCTTTTTGGTAATTTATTGTCCGCCAAGTGCCAAGTATTTCGGTAAAAATTTGTCATTCCGAAAGACAGTCTGTGGAAAATACACAATTAAGTTCCACTTTCAAGCTGCGTTTCTCAAAGCTTTGTTAAACTTTTGTTGACTTTATCGAAGTACAAATACCGATTTCGCAGAGAAGAGATTGCGTTGGCAAACGGAACGTTGACGCGTTTGAGGTCATACAGGGTTCTCCCCACGTACAAGCTAGCGTATCGGCCCGATACGCAATTTTTGTTGGCCGATACGCCGGCAAAAAGGCCGAGCTCATTTTTTCCGCCCGAAACGCTTTTCAATTTTTGAATACCTTTCTTTCATTGATCGTAACAAACGGTCATACTATCAGTATCACAGTCTCTGTCCAGTGCCTTGGCCAACGTAATTTATAATCCATCAGTAATGCTTTCTTCGTGTGTGTCTTTGATCTACGTCGTCCCGGCCGCTGATATCAATCACGATCACATACAGAAAACAATACATTCCTTTCTTGTGTGCCACGAACGATTGAGAAAAGCGCACATGGATGGCCACTGAAGTCAGTTAACTGTTTCCCTTCAATGCCACGTGCACCTTTTTCCGAAGACGGGTACCAGCGAAACCATACTCATTCTCGACCCCAAAAGAGCAAGCACGTTGATCGCTCGCTCAATCCCACATGCGTAATCCGTGCTACAAAATGGAGTACGCGCTCGAGACTAATCACACCAATAAAAATCCGCCACTGTGATCGTTGCTGTATACTGTCTAGCCAAAAAAACGAATCAACAATAGTAACATTTCAAACTTAAAAGATGGTAATTTCTGTCAACCACTTTGTTTTCGTGTATTTTTACTATAAAGTTTGAAGTCTACCAACAGTTGGTAACACTTCTAAATTAACCATTGGAGCAGAGAACAAGGTCCTACATGGTTAGCTAGACGGACTACAGTTAAAGCCGATAGTTATCAATGCGCACGTATAAGACTTGCACCGGACATCAAAACAAACTCCAGGTAAAAGATCGTTCTCGGCCGTTTTGGGGTTAATTTTCACGGTTCAAAAAAGAAAATAAGGTAACAGTTTTCGCAGGATATTATTTTAACAATGTTTTTTACTCAGATTGTGAAACTTTGCTTTACAAAATATGACTGAATTCTTTAGGCAGGGCTACTGTCCACCTTCCCAAGATGATTATAATAGGATTAGCGGTGATAAGAATCTTAATCTCCCAGGCCTTCTTTCTGAAAAGGATGTTTTCCAACTCGGGTTGCCGTCTTTTGTTTTCTCCCAGTCCGGTTGGGTGCACTACGGTATGTGGCCTCCAGTATGAATACATTGTAAACTAAACGGGATTAAAGTACCAACACTTACTGGTACAGTGGGATAAGGTGCTGGAACTGTCTCACACTTGGACCACGCGATCCGGGTTCGATTGCCGTCTGCGCTAATATAGGTTCAAGGCCTTTTGCTGTCTGTGGCAACAGTGTGATTGGGATCTGCCTTGCTTCCTCCCCTAAAGCGGTCAGGGCCCTTGTGGCTAGGCAGGGGAGACAGGGGAGGACATGCAGCTGGGTCAACCGCCACAAACAAGGGAACTAATCGTTGTCATAGAAGGGGGGGCACAGCGTGTGCTATCTAACCCCTCCGGCGCGTGAACGCCTGACACTACCAGCAGCGTAACTTTTTTACCTTTATTGATATGGTAGAGATTTTACTGTTATTCTTTTTTGGCTATTTTATTGATTTATTAGTTATTTATTTTTTAATTCCTCTTCGGACGCAACTACGCAATAAAAGATACAAAAGTCTTGTCGTAGAAGGGGGGGGGGCACAGCGTGTGCTATCTAACCCCTCCAGCGCGTGAACGCCTGACACTACCAGCAGCGTAACTTTTTTACCTTTTTTGATATGGTAGAGATTTTACTGTTATTCTTTTTTTGCTATTTTATTTATTTATTATTTATTTATTTTTTAATTCCTCTTTGGATGCAACTACGCAATAAAAGATACAAAAGTCTTGTCGTAGAAGGGGGGGGCACAGCGTGTGCTATCTAACCCCTCCGGCGCGTGAACGCCTGACACTACCAGCAGCGTAACTTTTTTACCTTTTTTGATATGGTAGAGATTTTACTGTTATTCTTTTTTTGCTTTTATTTATTTATTATTTATTTATTTGTTAATTCCTCTTCGGATGCAACTACGCAATAAAAGATACCTAAAATACTGCAAAAACATTTTATTAAAGAAACAATTATAAGAAATGTTATAATTCAAAATGTACTGTTTCATTGGGTGTTTTTTGTTTGTTTGTTTGTTGTTGTGTTTTTTTGTTTTTTTCTAGATGTACAGTGTGTACATGTACATGACTGTGTGTACAATGTATTGGGTTACATGCATGTACATGTACTTGTACACATGCATAGAGCCACGCAGTGCAGTAGTCCATGAAGCGGGAATAGCCGGTTAGCGGGCTATCAGTGGTTGTTTACACTCGTGTTATTAAAAAGCACCATGGAAACACATAGTCCAAGCAAGCGCTCCAAAGATAGCCCCCTACCCCCTCTCCCCGAAAACAAAGAGGAAAAATAAGCTTTAGGCCCTCAATATAATATATAGGCTATTACTCAATAGACTGATTTGAGAGCCCAGTACTATAGTGTAAATATGATGCCCAAATGTGACCAGGGGGTTGTTAACTTTCAACTTGAGGTATTTTGGATGACATAGGCACTGAAATAAATAGTCCTCTTTGCCAAGAGGTGTAGGGACATTTTTCAAGATTGATGCCCGGACGTAGGGAAAATTTCACCGGCGTTGAGGTGTTTTCACTTGGAAGGAAACAAACTAGACTAAACTAAATAAACTCCCATAGGAACCAATGCTAAATGATAAATATTCAAAAATACTCAAAAAATCGTGTAAGTCTCTCAACGTCTTGAAAACCAATCAAAGATGTTTTCGGACGACTGAACTTCAGAATTCTTTTTAATTTTTGGCAGGTCAGCCGTTTGGAATTTTTCCCAACTACCCCAGAAGAAAAAAAAACACACGAACAAAAATGTGTCTTTTCCCAAAACAGACTTGCTGGCAGTTTTCGTGAAGCACTTCTCCACTTCCCCGGTCAAATAGGGCCAACTTTAACGCCTAAATTTATCAAGTCTCCTCAAAACTTGAAGCACAGAACCCACGGGTTGTGATAGATTGACTAAATGAAAAAAAGAAGAAGAAATATATAATCAAATCAATCGATAAATAAATAAACAATTAAATAAATGAAGCTAACCAAAAACGAAAAAGATTAATCTTAAAAGTTAAGAGCCTGCCCCCCCCCAAATTAAAAAACCAAAAACAAACAAACAAACAAACAAACAAACAAACAAACAAACAAAAAACACCCAATGAAACAGTATATTTTGAATTATAACATTTTGGAGGTCATGCTATTAATAGATTGCGTAAATATAAGAATCTATCCCACCCCGTGGGTTCTGTGCTTCAAGTTTTGAGGAGACTTGATAAATATAGGCGTTAAAGTTGGCCCTATTTGACCGGGGAAGTGGAGAAGTGCTTCACGAAAACTGCCAGCAAGTCTGTTTTGGGAAAAGACACATTTTTGTTCGTGTGGTTTTTTTTTCTTCTGGGGTAGTTAGGAAAAAATTTCAAACGGCTGACCTGCCAAAAATTAAAAAGAATTCTGAAGTTCAGTCGTCCGAAAACATGTTTGATTGGTTTTCAAGAGGTTGAGAGACTTACACGATTTTTTGAGTATTTTTGAATATTTATCATTTAGCATTGGTTCCTATGGGAGTTTATTTAGTTTAGTCTAGTTTGTTTCCTTCCAACTGAAAACACCTCAACGCCGGTGAAATTTTTCCTACGTCCGGGCATCAATCTTGAAAAATGTCCCTACACCTCTTGGCAAATAGGACTATTTATTTCAGTGCCTATGTCATCCAAAATACCTCAAGTTGAAAGTTAACAACCCCCTGGTCACATTTGGGCATCATATTTACACTATAGTACTGGCCTCTCAAATCAGTCTATTGAGTAATAGCCTATATATTATTTTGAGGGCCTAAAGCTAATTTTTCCTCTTTGTCTTCGGGCAGAGGGGGTTGGGGGCTATCTTTGGAGCGCTTGCTTAGACTATGTGTTTCCATGGGGCTTTTTAATAACACGAGTGTAAACAACCACTGATAGCCCGCTAATTAACCGGCTATTCCCGCTTCATGGACTCACTGCACTGCGTGGCTCTATGCATGTATACAAGTACATGTACATGCATGTAACCCAATACATTGAACACACAGTCATTTACATGTACATGTACACACTGTACATCTAAAATAAATCAAAACAAACAAACAAACAAACAAAACACACCCAATGAAACAGTATATTTTGAATAATAACATTTTGGAGGTCATGCTATTAATAGATTGCGTAAATATAAGAATCTATCCCACCCCGTGGGTTCTGTGCTTCAAGTTTTGAGGAGACTTGATAAATATAGGCGTTAAAGTTGGCCCTATTTGACCGGGGAAGTGGAGAAGTGCTTCACGAAAACTGCCAGCAAGTCTGTTTTGGGAAAAGACACATTTTTGTTCGTGTGGTTTTTTTTTCTTCTGGGGTAGTTAGGAAAAAATTTCAAACGGCTGACCTGCCAAAAATTAAAAAGAATTCTGAAGTTCAGTCGTCCGAAAACATGTTTGATTGGTTTTCAAGAGGTTGAGAGACTTACACGATTTTTTGAGTATTTTTGAATATTTATCATTTAGCATTGGTTCCTATGGGAGTTTATTTAGTTTAGTCTAGTTTGTTTCCTTCCAACTGAAAACACCTCAACGCCGGTGAAATTTTTCCTACGTCCGGGCATCAATCTTGAAAAATGTCCCTACACCTCTTGGCAAATAGGACTATTTATTTCAGTGCCTATGTCATCCAAAATACCTCAAGTTGAAAGTTAACAACCCCCTGGTCACATTTGGGCATCATATTTACACTATAGTACTGGCCTCTCAAATCAGTCTATTGAGTAATAGCCTATATATTATTTTGAGGGCCTAAAGCTAATTTTTCCTCTTTGTCTTCGGGCAGAGGGGGTTGGGGGCTATCTTTGGAGCGCTTGCTTAGACTATGTGTTTCCATGGGGCTTTTTAATAACACGAGTGTAAACAACCACTGATAGCCCGCTAATTAACCGGCTATTCCCGCTTCATGGACTCACTGCACTGCGTGGCTCTATGCATGTATACAAGTACATGTACATGCATGTAACCCAATACATTGAACACACAGTCATTTACATGTACATGTACACACTGTACATCTAAAATAAATCAAAACAAACAAACAAACAAACAAAACACACCCAATGAAACAGTATATTTTGAATAATAACATTTTGGAGGTCATGCTATTAATAGATTGCGTAAATATAAGAATCTATCCCACCCCGTGGGTTCTGTGCTTCAAGTTTTGAGGAGACTTGATAAATATAGGCGTTAAAGTTGGCCCTATTTGACCGGGGAAGTGGAGAAGTGCTTCACGAAAACTGCCAGCAAGTCTGTTTTGGGAAAAGACACATTTTTGTTCGTGTGGTTTTTTTTCTTCTGGAGTAGTTAGGAAAAAATTCCAAACGGCTGACCTGCCAAAAATTAAAAAGAATTCTGAAGTTCAGTAGTCCGAAAACATCTTTGATTGGTTTTAAAGAGGTTGAGAGACTTACACGATTTTTTGAGTATTTTTGAATATTTATCATTTAGCATTGGTTCCTATGGGAGTTTATTTAGTTTAGTCTAGTTTGTTTCCTTCCAACTGAAAACACCTCAACGCCGGTGAAATTTTTCCTACGTCCGGGCATCAATCTTGAAAAATGTCCCTACACCTCTTGGCAAATAGGACTATTTATTTCAGTGCCTATGTCATCCAAAATACCTCAAGTTGAAAGTTAACAACCCCCTGGTCACATTTGGACATCATATTTACACTATAGGCCTAGTACTGGGCTCTCAAATCAGTCTATTGAGTAATAACCTATATATTATTTTGAGGGCCTAAAGCTTATTTTTCCTCTTTGTTTTCGGGGAGAGGGGGTAGGGGGCTATCTTTGTTTAATAACACGAGTGTAAACAACCACTGATAGCCCGCTAACCGGCTATTCCCGCTTCATGGACTCACTGCACTGCGAGGCTCTATGCATGTGTACAAGTACATGTACATGCATGTAACCCAATACATTGTACACACAGTCATGTACATGTACACACTGTACATCTGGAAAAAAACAAAAAAACACAACAAACAAACAAACAAAAAACACCCAATGAAACAGTACATTTTGAATTATAACATTTCTTATAATTGTTTCTTTAATAAAATGTTTTTGCAGTATTTTAGGTATCTTTTATTGCGTAGTTCCATCCGAAGAGGAATTAACAAATAAATAAATAATACATAAATAAAATAGCAAAAAAAGAATAACAGTAAAATGTCTACCATATCAAAAAAGGTAAAAAAGTTAAGCTGCTGGTAGTGTCAGGCGTCCACGCGTCGGAGGGGTTAGATAGCACACGCTGTGCCCCCCCCCTTCTACGACAAGACTTTTGTATCTTTTATTGCGTAGTTGCATCCAAAGAGAAATTAAAAAATAAATAAATAATAAATAAATAAAATAGCAAAAAAAGAATAACAGTAAAATCTTTACCATATCAAAAAAGGTAAAAAAGTTACGCGCTGGAGGGGTTAGATAGCACACGCTGTGCCCCCCCTTCTACGACAAGACTTTTGTATCTTTTATTGCGTAGTTGCATCCGAAGAGGAATTAAAAAATAAATAACTAATAAATCAATAAAATAGCCAAAAAAGAATAACAGTAAAATCTCTACCATATCAATAAAGGTAAAAAAGTTACGCTGCTGGTAGTGTCAGGCGTTCACGCGCCGGAGGGGTTAGATAGCACACGCTGTGCCCCCCTTCTACGACAACGATTAGTTCCCTTGTTTGTGGCGGTTGACCCAGCTGCATGTCCTCCCCTGTCTCCCCTGCCTAGCCACAAGGGCCCTGACCGCTTTAGGGGAGGAAGCAAGGCAGATCCCAATCACACTGTTGCCACAGACAGCAAAAGGCCTTGAACCTATATTAGCGCAGACGGCAATCGAACCCGGATCGCGTGGTCCAAGTGTGAGACAGTTCCAGCACCTTATCCCACTGTACCAGTAAGTGTTGGTACTTTAATCCCGTTTAGTTTACAATGTATTCATACTGGAGGCCACATACCGTAGTGCACCCAACCGGACTGGGAGAAAACAAAAGACGGCAACCCGAGTGAGCCTTCTGTTCACTCGGGTTGGAAAACATCCTTTTCAGAAAGAAGGCCTGGGAGATTAAGATTCTTATCACCGCTAATCCTATTATAATCATCTTGGGAAGGTGGACAGTAGCCCTGCCTAAAGAATTCAGTCATATTTTGTAAAGCAAAGTTTCACAATCTGAGTAAAAAACATTGTTAAAATAATATCCTGCGAAAACTGTTACCTTATTTTCTTTTTTGAACCGTGAAAATTAACCCCAAAACGGCCGAGAACGATCTTTTACCTGGAGTTTGTTTTGATGTCCGGTGCAAGTCTTATACGTGCGCATTGATAACTATCGGCTTTAACTGTAGTCCGTCTAGCTAACCATGTAGGACCTTGTTCTCTGCTCCAATGGTTAATTTAGAAGTGTTACCAACTGTTGGTAGACTTCAAACTTTATAGTAAAAATACACGAAAACAAAGTGGTTGACAGAAATTACCATCTTTTAAGTTTGAAATGTTACTATTGTTGATTCGTTGTTTTGGCTAGACAGTATACAGCAACGATCACAGTGGCGGATTTTTATTGGTGTGATTAGTCTCGAGCGCGTACTCCATTTTGTAGCACGGATTACGCATGTGGGATTGAGCGAGCGATCAACGTACTTGCTCTTTTGGGGTCGAGAAGGGAAACAGTTAACTGACTTCAGTGGCCATCCATCCATGTGCGCTTTTCTCAATCGTTCGTGGCACACAAGAAAGGAATGTATTGTTTTCTGTATGTGATCGTGATTGATATCAGCGGCCGGGACGACGTAGATCAAAGACACACACGAAGAAAGCATTACTGATGGATTATAAATTACGTTGGCCAAGGCACTGGACAGAGACTGTGATACTGATAGTATGACCGTTTGTTACGATCAATGAAAGAAAGGTATTCAAAAATTGAAAAGCGTTTCGGGCGGAAAAAATGACCTCGGCCTTTTTGCCGGCGTATCGGCCAACAAAAATTGCGTATCGGGCCGATACGCTAGCTTGTACGTGGGGAGAACCCTGTATGACCTCAAACGCGTCAACGTTCCGTTTGCCAACGCAATCTCTTCTCTGCGAAATCGGTATTTGTACTTCGATAAAGTCAACAAAAGTTTAACAAAGCTTTGAGAAACGCAGCTTGAAAGTGGAACTTAATTGTGTATTTTCCACAGACTGTCTTTCGGAATGACAAATTTTTACCGAAATACTTGGCACTTGGCGGACAATAAATTACCGAAAAGCTGTCCAAAATTTGTTGTCAAAATGCGCATAACGTAACTACACACCTGTCCAATTCTACAGATTTGTGATTTCAGAATTATAGAATAACTCACTTGAAAAAAGTGGGGAATTAATTGTTGTGCTGTTTAGTAAATTAGTATTATGTAGAATATTAATAGAAAGACAAACAGACATCCTGTTGGTAAAGCATAATTTCAATCAAAGGAAATGATTTTGATGGAAATGAAAAATGACTAAATTGTCACTATTGAGAGAAGATACAAATAAAAAACTTCACAAGCTTGTTCTTATTGTTTTTTTCTTATCAGGGTTGCCTTTTTCTACAAGCTAAATGTTGTATTATCAATCATGTTAAATATAACAGGGAGGTCTAGAAACCATGTTAAAACAATAGTGCACTTTCGAGTCATTATTATGAGATGAGGAAATGAAGATTTCATACTGGATAGGATCCATTAAAGGTTGAGCCTTCAAGATGACAGAAGGATAAAACAATCTCAGTGGTGTCATGCATTGCTGATGTGAAAGACTGCGCCTAGGTCAGAAACAAAGTTAACACAACAAATGTACCGTGAAAATATATGCTCAATAATGGGGTCAATAGAGTCATAAGAAAAAAGTAGAAAGGGTCTTTACAAATGTTTTCACTGTTTCGATCTTAGACACAGCAGCATGATGACGAAGACTTTGTTTACTTATGCTAATTAGTTTCTGAACCCTGGCGTTGCAAAAGAGAGGTGGCAGTGCTGAATAATACCATCCGGGCTATTTTTAGCTCACAGACTGAGATCATATCAATCAGTGGGCGCAAGGGGGCGGCAGAGCTGGAGCATGCAGAGTGCGTTTGTTTTTAAAGATAAAATGGCCGGTGTCATGTCAAAAGATCTTCGTTCCTATTTCTCCAAAACATTCACCGAGAGCTGAAAGGCATTGACTTGACACTTTCAAGAGTGAACGATAATGACTCTGTCAACACAACAAAGCGAGGAAGACTCACAATTTATTCTGGTGGCCAAGGTAGATAATGCCAGGAATGTATCCCACGTTCTCAAAGCCGTACACTTCAAGGATAAAGAGGTAGGGACAGGAGGAGGAGTTACTTTTCGGTTTTCCCACTCATGCAATAATGATCATTTCAGGACACTCACGAGTCACTGTGACTGTATCACTATCACTAGGCCTACTATCACTCAGTAGAACGAGAAATGAATTAGAAAACTACCTTCCTTGGGTTGGCGGCATCGGCCATCGGGAATTATTCGTGGGCTGGGGTTACTTCTGTGCAACTAGTAGTAGTACAAGAAAGGGGAGAGTGTGTTGGACTTGGAGTATTTGAACTTTTGGGGGACTTTTGTCCTCATTTTGTTGGACACGTCCACGGACGGGCAGGCTATAGTGGTTGCTGCTAGCCCCATTCACCTTTGTCTGTGGGGGGGGGGGGGGGGGGGGGGTTGTTAGAAAGAAAGTTGTAGGAGGTAGGACCACTGACTGAGCATGCCTTAATAATAGCAAGTCCATGACCATGGCAAGGCCCAGTCAGTGGTAAATGTGGGTTTGGGGTATGGTTGGTTAGTAAGTTAGCTGCGATATGGTAATTTGTATTTAGCTCTTGACAGACAAAGTTATTGCGAATACTGCTTGGTTCAGTGGGTCAGTGGTTGATTTTGCTGAATGACCGAAAGGCAGTGTGGAAATGGGAAAAAGGTGCAGACAGTGTTCCCTTTTCCTTCTCACAATGCCTTTCGACCATTGTGCGAAATCATTCAGGCAGTATTCGCAATAAGGTGTATGACAACTAGTCTTAGTCATGGGTCATGTCTCCTTGGGCTTACAACTGTTGGAAAGAATCGAGGATGGTTATTGCAAGTGACATATAATTATATGTTAGCCCTCTTTGTTTTCAACCCTTGAAATTCAAAGGTCAAATATGCATCGCCTGGCCTGGGAAGGGGGAGTAGACCCAGTAACTGGGGCACGGTACTCCTTTTTTTGAAATGTGTGCATCTTCGGTCGCATTTCAGCGCCCCAGTAATACTTGGTCTAGAGGGGGTGGTGGTTAAGGGTAAAGAATACTCCTAGAACTATGATGTTCATTCCGCTTTGGAGACAATGTCGAAACAAACCTCATACATGTATGATGTAGTTCTAGGAGTAGGTTAAGATTAAGGTGGAAGTAAGGAGAGTTACTGTATCTGGCTGCCACTTGGTTTTGTATGTTCATTCAAAGTTTTATCTTAAGTTAAAAACTTGGGTGCCAAACTTGGGTGATCAAATAACGGGGGTTACGATCATTGCAACTACTAACTAACTAGGGCCCGGATGTTGTCGGTTACCTGTGTGACTTCAGCAGGCCTAATGCTTCATTATTAAAAGGGCAAGGGCACCAAGACGTTTTCTCCTTAGTAAAGGGCACCTCTACAAAAGTAAATTCCAGTAATGGAAGTAGAGAAACAACGGTTGATTCCAAGGGATTCTGCCAAATATAGGCCTCTTACTATTAGTATTACCGTAATGACAGATCACATGTTACCCTCCCAATGTTAGCGCTTGTGGCAACCTTTTGACTTGCCTCTACATGTATATTTGCAGATTTCGCAAGCGAACCCACCCTGGATCTTTCTCGGTGGGCCAGTGCAAAGGGCACGTATAGTTTTTTCTTTGCCTTTTTTAACACTGAGGGAACTGGCATGACTGGTGCTGAGAGGGGCTTTATATAGCGGGATTGTTATCACTTCCTTTGTTATGCTTTGAATACGTAGTATGTTTCCTAAACCAGAGAATAAATCACAGGTTTCCGAATGGAGGTTACGATAATTATGATTTAGGTTGAACGAATGTAAATTTTTATCGGAACAAGTGGCACCAAGTCAATGACATGGGGCAGCGGAGGCAATATCAGACCTGCTTCCGAGCTTTCACACACTCAGATGTAAATGAATCCCACCAATACTTTAGTTGATTTTTTTGTCAACAGTTAGCAACAATCTTTGCCAGTGAGAATGGTCTGAAAGTCACTGTTGAAGATTCCAAGAGTGTCCAGGCAAACGCTTTCATCCAAGCTGGTGTCTTCCAGGACTATGTCATCAAGGAGCAGTCGGCAACATATGGTCAACCTCACCATCTTGCTGGTAAGAAAATAAACTCAGAAGTCTTTCAAGGTTTTAGGCACGTAAGCCTATCATTCAATTGTATTCCTGGCCCTGGCTTACCACCAACAGAATTGTCATTGTGTCCACTGTTCTGAGTATGTGTTTATTTTTAAGAGCAATGGATTTACCTTGTAAGTCTGCTGTCACCTTGTGATCGCTCCAGGGCTCGATTTTTACACTGGACCGCAGGCCTGAGGCCAGTGATTTTAGTGTCAGGCCAGTAAACTCACAACTGGACAAGTCCGGTAATCTTATGATTTTCAAACTTCATTAAAAAAAATTATGCACTTGAAACAAGATTTTGAGTCTGATACATATCTTTAAATTATGTTGAGTACCAAAGTCTACTTGAAACCCATTTAAGACAAACTTATGCTTTCAAGCTTTTCTTCTCAAAACAACAACTACAACAACAACAACAACAGTACAGTTTATGTTAAAACTGTGTTGTCATTTTGAATCTGGTCTTGTGAAAAAAATTCCGGTCCAGTAACAATTCCGAGCTACAAGTCTTGTGAATATTTTCTCCAAATTCAAGCCCTGATGACCTCCAAAAGTGTTCCTTTGTACATGTTACATACCTGCCAACTGTTCAGATTTAAGTGGAATTGTCCAGATTTTTGAGATTACAGGCCACAAAAAATCAGAACATTCCTATTCAAAATTCAAAAGGTTCTGGTAAAACAGGGTGCCATTTGCTTGCGACGGTCGTGATTTTCTTATGACATGCAATCATTTTTGGACATTGTTTTAAATACTTATAATTTGTATGTCTACATATAATACGCTTTACTTGCACGACTTCTTGCGTCGCGATCTGTGAACTCATAAAACTGGGCTCGAAGAGTTAAGATCTTAAGTGCAAATCCATCGTAGTTGCTTAGCAAAGAGTGAAAGAGTGATGTTACAATACAAATCACTATGGTAATAGTGACAACTGATTTTAAGATGAATCTTAGTGCTTTGTGAAATCGACCCCTGGTGTTCCTATTTCTGAGGTTTCAATATTGGCAGGTATGATGTTATTAGTTTGATGATCTGTTGCACTTTTCTTCAAATTTGTGTGTACTAATTTTATATTTTTGTTTAATTCTCAACAGGAATGTCTGACAATATTTGGGACAGGTACTGCAGGTGTGACCCCTGCCCTGAAGATGTGCTATGGTGGCTATGGCACTCCACTACTTCTACTGTAAGATACAATATACATGTAACTCAGTTTTAGTGTAATATGTTTTCAATTGTAAAACCAAGCGTTTTTAGACCTTTGTCTTTTTGTTAGGTGTATTACATTGAAATAAAATGAAATGAAATAATGGATCATTTGCTTCACTCAAAGTCACAAATCTGGAATGAATAATCCAGATTTCACCTTGTGATTGTATTCTGGGACAATTCACTTTCAAAATGCATCCAATCTTTGTATAATATTTGTTTGCAGATTGGAGGAAAATGGTGTGGTGACTGACTGCAGTATTAAGACAATGGAACCAGAAGAAATGCTAGACTTCAATTTCTGCAGCTCCAACGTGATTAATAAAATTATCATGAAGGTAAGCAATGTTCTTTCTTTTATTTGGTCAAATGCCAGATAACTGTTTCTTAAACAGTTGAAAAGGTATTGCCTTCTGCTCTACCAGCTGGGCTCCTAGTTGATGATACCCATTCATACATCCTTATGGACTGTGAAGGGGGTAACCCTGTTTCAGTCAAAGGAGTAGGTGGCAAGGTACCCCTGGGGACACAGCCAAAATCAGTTAAGTGTAGCCTTCACTTTGAAGTGGCCATCTGGCCTTTTGATGATAGGCGATATCTCATAAAAAAACACAAAACACATATGGAACACACTACTTACAGGTCTAAGAGAAGCGGTTTCGTTGGCTGTGTTCAAACGCCTCCTCAAGACACTTCTGTTTCCGGAGCCATCCTAACTTGCTTCTTTATTTTGTTTTTTTCTTGGCTGGTCATTGGTTTGTTTTTGTATTAGTTTTTGTTCATTTGTTTCCCTCCCTTTGTTAGGTGCTCTGTTCTTTGTATAGCACCTTATAAATGCTTTGTACTATTGTTATTATTATGTGTTTCGCCACTGACAGAAGAACACAACATACACGCAGTTAAAATAAGATGAAACTGTAAATGTGATGTAAGGATATTCCCTGTTGAAAGCACCTGCATGCGGTCAAAACTATGGTCAATTGAAGTAACTTCATCCTCCATGCCCTGCAGAATGCCTTGGTTGTGCCCAAAGCACACCCTCTGCTTACCCTCTGCTTACTCCGCACCTAGGCAACAAGTGGTACATTTTCCTGCAAGTAAACTTTATCTCCTTTTCTCCACAATTTGAAGGTGAGGAGTAAGCTAGACGAGACTGTGACTCGTTTACTGCGGGACATTCCCAAGATCCGTATTGGCATCATGTCTCACGGTGACTACTGTGACCAGAGCACTTATGTGGTACGCTCCATCGACCTGACATCAAACCTTGAAGAGCTTTTGGAGTACATCAATAATGTGCCCAGAACTGGTGGAGAAGGTCCATATGCAGTGAGTATAACAATAAAAAGGCACATTGTGTGATATCACCCGTCTAACGGAAAAAATAAACTTGTGCTTAATTTCAAATTTTGTTTTGTTATGTCGGAATTCTGCACTTATGGCGTGCTGTAAAGTAAGTGCAGAATCCCATGGTAAGTAGTAAGAAATTGAGCCCAGGGCCCATGGCACTGCGTACCATGGATGTATGCACTTACTGCCTCTAGAATCCTGCACTTTACAGGGTACCATTAGCATAGAAATCCATGATAAGCATGGTGCCATGAAATTGGCACAGGAGGGACCCAATTTCATAGTGCTGCTTACGCTTCAGCACAAAAATAAGCTGAGCAAAAGACAATTGTGCTTACATAAAGTTGGTGATCAGCCAAAATGAGTACCATGCTTGACTGCTTTCCTGCTAATTTTTACAGAGCAGAAATATTTGCTTAAGTATTTAAGCGTATTTAACAGGTTAGCAAGAAATAAAGGAAAATAAGGCGGCCATTTTGCGTGTTCACAATGGTTTTGCATTGTTACGTCATTCATTTTCGTGCAGTAAGCACCGAAAGGTTAGCATGTCTTTTCATGTGCTTACGATTAAGCAGCGCTATGAAATAGAAAACTCGTACGTAAGCACAGAATCGGCCGTTAAGCAGCTCTATGAAATTTGGGCCCTGGTCTTTATCAGAGACACCTTCTGCAATTTGGAGTTCAGTCGACAAGTTTCTTTGCGTTTCACCCTGGAGCTTTAAAATGTGTGAGCAGAAGATAAACTCTATTAGAGCCCAAGTTCATAGAGCTGCTTAAACACAATTTTAGTGCTTACCAGAAACAAGATTACTCTCCAAAATACCACGCCATATCAAAGAGAAAGGACCATCTCTATGGTCATACATACCGTTTACAACAGGTTTCCTTTTTTGTGTGTGTAGTAGAGATTTGTTAAGTACTGTGGCCTGCTTAAGCAGCTCTATGATATTGGGACCTGGTGGTCTAAAAATGATGTTTTTAGTGCCGCCTAAACATTTTGCTTAAATTTGTTGACGTCTTCACTCCCGATTTAGTGCTATGAATGGGTACTGCACAAGGCACAGGACCTATCATGGAGTCAAGATGCAGCCAAAGCGTTGGTCATCATTGGTGATGTGAGACCCCATGAGGTCAGCTACACAGACCAACGTATCAACTGGCATGAGGAGCTGGACAAGCTCTGTCAGCGAGAAATCAAGGTACGCCATTGCTGGGTTGCCCAAACTGAAATGATGTTGAGCATTTAACACGCTCATTGGAAACAAATATGAAGCTACTTTGTATTTAGCTTATCGTCACGTTAGTGCAACAAGGTTGTTACTCTAATTTTGGTTGTTTTGCCTAAATCACTTTTTAAGGTTTGGGGTTCGTTTAAAAAAATCACCGGTTGTTTAAGACAAGTCCACTTGTACATATGATAAATAAAGACATTAAAAGTGATATCCACACTGTTACCTTAAAAACAAGTTGTATGCCTTGATTCCCATGAAAATTGTAGATACAACTTTTTTGCACGGACACTGGACTCTGTTTAGACTGATCAAAAGGTTGTATCTAGGAGATACAAACCTGCATCGTGTGCAGTTATTAAGGAATGATGACATCTATCTCAGTGCAACAACAGAACAAGGTCGTATGTGTGAGATACGACCTTGTTGATCAGAATATGTTAGTGTTAATGACCTATATCTTTTTTATTTACTTTTTGGACAAAATTGTAACTTTTACAGTGTATTCAGACCCCAAAAAACACTTTTGTATATTCTAAATCAATTTCACCGAAAATGTGACGTATGAACTTGTTGAACTGACACAACGATATAGCAGAAATAGGTTGCACTCCACATTGTTAATATTGCACAGACAGCTTTACTGACAAAGCCACTGTATTTGGGGAAGAAAACTTTCAATTTGCCTTGCAGTTAAAAAAAACAACAGAGTATTAGATTTAAACATACAATCATGATGAAGGAAACAATGAAATCAGATGTCAAGTTACTGTTAGTTAGCAAAAAGGCAGACAATTTTATTCTGCTTTTCGTTGGTGGTTTTAAAAATATATTTTGTTTATGAGATAATGTCCTAACATCACAAGGCTCGACAGTCACACTTCAAGGTGAGGGCTACACTTAACTGATTTGGGCTGTCAACCCAAATCAACTGTCACCAGGAGCATGTTGCCACCTACTCCTGGGACTGAAACAGGGTTACCCCCTACACAGTCCATAGCGATGCAGGCATGGGTATCATCCACTAGGAGCCTGGCTGGTAGAGCAGAATGCAATACCTTCCCAACTTGTTATGAAGCAATTATGGTTAAGGGCCTTGCTCAAGGGCAGAAGTGTCACAACCATGATTCGAACCCACCGCTCTTTAGCAAAAAGAAGTTTCCCCTTTTTTCACTTTCTGGAGCTGAAAACAGCATTCCTTTTTGACATGAGAAAGTTTTATGCTAAACTTTGTTGATTATTGATTCATTTAATAAGTTGTTGTTCTTACTTTGTTCAGGTCTATGGTGTTCAAGTCTACAGCCAGTCGGACTGTACACCTTTCTACAAGGAATTAGCAGAGAGATCAAGCGGGGCATATATAAAGTTTGCACATTTTAACTTCCTTACCGACATGTTCCTTGCTGGTGAGTTAACAAACATTTTAATGATTTTCAGACATTATCAATATCATCATTCAGCTACGTTGACTGCACACCGGAAGTTGCAGGTTTTGCTTGATTTTGGTGGGTTAACAAAACTGATTGGTTCAGACATTCCAATTTCATTATAGACCATGTTCACAAAATGACCATTTGTTGACAAGCAGCTGATATTAGCTGGTACTCACGCTCAAAAACGTGTGTTGGGTACCAGGCAGTATGGACTGCTTGTCAACAAATGGTCCTTGTGGGAACTTGGCCCTAGCACACCAGTTTGGATGTTACCCTTGAGCAAGGCACTTAACCATAACTGTTTCTTAAACAGTTGAAAAGGTATTGCCTTCTGCTCTACCAGCTGGGCTCCTAGTGGATGATACCCATTCATACATCCTTATGGACTGTGAAGGGGGTAACCCTGTTTCAGTCAAAGGAGTAGGTGGCAAGGTGCCCCTGGGGACACAGCCAAAATCAGTTAAGTGTAGCCTTCACTTTGAAGTGGCCATCTGGCCTTTTGATGATAGGCGATATCTCATAAAAAAACACAAAATAAAAAACCAAACCACTTGCTGTTATATCTTGATCGATGCCATTTGTTATCGAAAGTTAGAGTGGACAATGTTAGAAGTCTGTTATATGGAAATCATTTTCCAAGGGGTCAAGTGTGCCATATTTAAGATTTGTTGTTTACAGACTATGGGTTGGGTGAGTACTTTGTGAATGGGTAGCCGTTTACCATCGGTTGCGGTTCACGCACTGTTGAAAAAACGTTGCAATTTTAAGGTCTCTTTAAGTTCAAAAAGGAAATGTACCTTTTCATGAGAGGTGTAATAATGGGTCGTATAAATTGTTTCCTTGTAGTTTGTTATCGTGAGGCTGGGGAGGCTCAGCTGGAGCAGTACGCAGAGGAAGTCACACAAGACGGTCGGATGACTGAGGAACTGACGGACATGTTCAAGCAGCTGAAGGATAAACCTTCCACAACAGAGGATGAGATCCAGAAGAAAGAGGAAACAAAAAAAGCTGTTGAAGAGGTTATTAATTTGATTGACACTCTTGTATTTTTTTCTCCACGAAAAATGATCATGTTCCTGCTTTGATTGGCTGCATATTGCGCCACAGCACCTTGTAAACCATTACATGGTGCTATGTAAAGGATTAGGTCTCATACTTCAAAAACATAGCTCTACATACCTTGCAGGAAAATAATAAAAGTTGAAGCACCTTGTGTGTCACTGAATGACAGATATGAGCGCTATATAAGAAAATTATTCAGGTTAATTTGTCGAAAATACTTAATTTCTTTGCACACTGAGCAAGTGTGTTGTTAGACAATTACTTCCATTGTTTCTGACATTTAGAATGTTGATAATGAAAGCATGTGAAGCGCACACTACCTCTAGAATAGTATTTACATCAACTTTTCACTTTTTAAATTGTTTTTGAACAAGAAGTAGGTTCTTTGGAACTGATTTTGTATCACTTTATTAGATACTTCAAATATTATAAATTTGATGCACATGTAGAGTAGTGTTTCACTGTTTAATTTGTTTTTCTTCCTGCAGACCAAAAAGGGTAACTATGTCCAAGCATCGTGGTGGAACCCCAAGCTAGACACATCGAACGGCCCAGAGTTTAATTACTGCAGTGAAACCGACGTTTAGAAAAGAACATTCTCAGGTGGGTGTAGTTAGGCTTGCACTCTAGCTCTACCACCAAATATACCCCTTGCATATGACGTCACACGCTCAAGAAGCACCATCACTGAGGCAAAAAAGCGCCCTCACTGAGGCCAAAGGAGGCAAGTCATTGGACAATAGCTGTTCTTTGTGCGTAAAAACGTGCACGTGACCTCAGCATCCCTGTAGCTTTTTGCGTCATGCAAGGGGTCTATATGGTTTTGTGATCTGTACCATAGAGATAGGGCATGGAGAATGCTGGGCTAAGTTTTCATCTTTGAGGCTGTGCATGCCTTCTCTGTTAGCAGTGGATGTACATGTACAGAGTAACATCACCATGTCACAAGCATGTATCGCTAACTGCACCACATTGATCATTGGAAAGCTGAAATATGCCATACAGCTAAAAACGGCTGCATGGCATAATCAACTTGAGGAAGATGGGCACAGAATTTTAAATTAGGAAGTTCTTGGGTGAGTTCTTAAAGATGGGCAACACTTAACACAATTATTCACTATAACAGGTAAAAAGACCCCCCAAAAATCAATTTTTTTAACATTACAAAAGCATGACTGCTCCGTTCATAATCATTTATTTTCGTGGAAGCAAGTTCCGAATATCATTTTATTTTGAGCTTTTTAAGACAATATACGTCTAGCACTGTTATGATTTCATCTTGTTTATAAGTATTTTCCTCCTATTAACATGTCCTCGATCCCACAAATGGTCCCCAAAACGCCAGAGGGATTCACTGAGTGCGACGCTGACGCCTGGGTAAACTTGCCCAAATTCCGGACACGCAAAAATTTGGACTTTGCCCAAAATCCGGACATGCAATTTTTAGCATAAACATTTTTCCGGTTTTTTTATCATCGCATATTCTCATGCCTGGCAAGTGGAACATGGAAAAATGTAGCGCTTCTGCATACCATATGCAACGAGGCTGAAGGATGAGTTGCATATGGGATGCAGACGAGCTAAAAACATTTTTGTATTCCACGAGCAGGCATGACATTCTTCGATTTCCGATTGTGTTTGCCTTCAGAAAAATTTGAAAATAATGTGATTATTAGATAGCCTGAAAAGTATATTATTGAATAAAGCTGACACCAAGTGTAATTCATATGTGTAATTCACATACATAGCTAAGGTATTGCCCTTGTACAATTGTACTTGATGTTCCTACTTTTTTCCAAAGACCAAATATCATGCCTGCATGAGCATGTGGGAAAATGAAATTATCCTCAAGCCCTGGTAGGACGCCAGTCTCCATGGCGCTGTCGTGTAGTAAGCTATGGAGAGTCCAATGGGCCTAAAAGTTCAATATCAGTTATACACAAGACCAGCTTACAGTGTTCCCTTGTCCCCTCTCTCTATCCCTGTCAGTGTTCTGTAGAGTGTGGTGACGGCAGCCAGACTCGTATGGTGCTCTGCGCCGGTGCGGATGAGCCTCACGTCGTCGTCAACGAAGAGCAGTGTATCACGAAGCCGAAGCCTACTGACACACAGCCCTGTAAACTCAAGGAATGTGTGTCCATGTGGTTCAACTCGGATTGGACTCAGGTAAATGGAGAATGTAACATTGAAAAGATATTGTTTTTTTAGGGGAGGGTGGCTGACAAGGGGAGGGTGGCTGACAAAATGAAATCTGCTTTCAGGGCTTGTAGGGGATTGGCGGTTATGGCAAGGCGACTGCTGCAGCGACAACATTGAAGAAATTGTATTTTCAGCCGTAGCCACTGTCAAAGCCATCAATCCGGACTCAGCGTATCATAAATGGAGAAAGTCAGAGGTCCTGTATGGACTCTGCCTCTCTCCATCTGATGCTCAGATGTGACGCAAGCAATAGTGAGGGCCAAGTGAGATCTTTGAAAAAAACTTGATATCAGATACAAACTTACAGATCACAGGTCTGCTGTGAGAATTTGAAAGCCCCATTATGTTTCTAGTATCAGTCACCCTAAGACATGTATCTTCTCGTAAGTTTTATAATTATTGAGGAAATGCAAAAAAATAATTAATGGCCTGACATTTTGACTCTAGCCGAGTCTTTCTCAAAAGTTAAATGACAACACAACATACACAAACAGCTAGTGTGCAGCAGTAAGATGAGAAGAAATGAAAAGAGAGTATATTGAAAAAGCAAGGGATGAACAAGGGTGGTCAGGTTGGCCTAGTGGTGTCTTTCTTCACCTTCCACCTCTAGGACCCCAGTTCGAATCACGCTGAGGGCACTACAAGGATTGGGTTTTCAAATCCCTACCTGATTGCGTGGGTTTTCCCCTGGAATTCTGGGGTTTTAGTCCCACATCTAAAACTGAAACTTCCTTCCTTGTCTTCTCTCATTGGGATCTTGGCCAGTACAGTAAGTTCGCTTTTCTGAGAGTCCTTGCCTTCACAACCAGAATAAATAAAATAAAATGAAATGAAATGAAATAAAACAATGAAGAAGGAGACAAATGGGGCAGGGATGGAAGGAAGGGGCTAGTTGTGGAAATGATGACCTCATACGCCAGATTTGATCACAATGCCCTTTTTTTTTAACGTCCTGTTGCAGTGTTCAAGAACATGTGGAGGTGGGCAGAGGAAACGAGAGGTCAAGTGTCTGGACAACAACATGAATCCGAGTACCCACTGCGACGAGTCGCTCAGACCATCCGCCACACAATCATGTAACATACAACAATGCACCACTAATATACCAGGTAAGTGTAGATGCTCAACGGCCATACTGGAGATTGCCTCCTGAAGTTACAATTTGCTGGGTTTTTTTAATTGGTGAGGAAGGTGTGGAGGTGTGTCATAGAAGCTTGCAGAGATTGTTGTACCTCTATTTCTACGCAGTTTGGAGATTCACTTGAAAGGTTATCAAATATCGGCCTACACATAACTGAATTGTTGAACACACAATTAAGCTGTGAAAATGCAAGGTGGTGGTATACTCTCTCTCTCTGATTGATGCCATCTCCAACAGCTTGGGGATTGTACGGAGCTAAAATTGCCATACAAATTCATCAGCTGTGCACATAAGCTGTGGTTATAGGATTAGAACAATTATACACGGCCGATATGTGGCAGAGAGATATCCCCTTCCCCCCCAAAAAAAACAAAAACCCACCCCAAAACATGCTCTCTTACTCTAACCATGGAGGAAGACACACTCTTCCTCCCCCTTGTACAGAAGTACACCCCTTCCCCCGAAAATTCCTCTAAAGAATTCCTGAGATTCCCGGAACACAATGAAGACACAACAGGTGGGGGTGATTACACCACGCTACATATCCAGCACCAAATGTTGAACCATTTACATTAGTTGTACCTTTCTGGAAGGGATAGATTAACTTTCAGTCTACTCACATGTCCTTTTTGACCCCTTCCACCAGAAGTAGGTGACGCACCTGCCTGGAAACGCTTTACACATGTCCGAAATTTGGAAACATTAATACTCCAAATTGCTCTGGACAGTTTCACACAAAAAAAAGTTTTAAATAAAATAAAAAGAGATCTGGTTGTAGTGTCACTTGCTTAAAGGGTGTGTACAACATTGGTAAGATTGAAAATATAAAGGCACACAGATTTGTACATAACTTACATGGTATGAAGATGGTCATGGTGGAAAACTAGCCTTGAAAAATGTTTGCTTGAAATGCTATAGTTTTTGAGAAATGAAAAAACAAGTTGATTTTGATGTCACAAGTCCAGAACCCGATGTTTTAACAAAGTCAAAACTTACCAGGGTGTATTTAAACTATTTTCACATGACTCCGATGACCTATTGAGCTTAAACTTTTTACAGGTTTGTTTCATGTATATGTTGGGTCACGTAAAGTGTGGATACTGCAGCAAATTTCATATACGTTGGGCAACTACGTAAGTCCACTTGTGCAAGATTTCTTGCGTTAGTGGTGAACAACCCACGCAATAAATGTTGCACAAGTGGACATAAGGCATATGGTATACTTTTGGTAATTACTTCAAAAATTAATTACCATAAAAACTTACTTGGTAAAGAGCACTGGAGAGTTGTTGATATTATTAAGCATTGTTAGAAACGACCGCCTTTGAAGTAATTGTAGTCTTAGAGAAAAGGGGAAAATTTTCATCCACAAATTTGAATCTGAGAAAGGCTTCAGGCATGAGGCCCTTTCTCAGGCATATAAAAGCACACAATTCAGTGTTTTTTCTTTCATTATTTTCTAGCATTTTCAATGACCATTTGAGCCCAAATTTTCACAGGTTTCTAATTTTATGTATATGTTGGTATTTACCAAGTGAGGATACTGGTCATTGACAATTACCAAAAGTGTACCCTGCCTCTAAGCAGGTACATAAAGTTTTGTGATATCCGGGGAAGGTCTTTGACAAAAGTTTGACAAATTTTGTCCCAACATTTGACAATGTTGTCAGTGTGCTTTAACTCCCATTGTGTCGTGATTACTAACCACCCATTCTTGGCTCTCTCTCCTGTTTCTTTGTCCTCATCAGGGAGCGACTGTCGAGACAAGTTCCCGTACTGCGAGAAAGTCGCCAAAGCACGACTCTGTACCTACATGTACTACAGAAACAACTGCTGTTACTCATGTTTCAGTCACGCCAGATGATACAAAAACTCTACCTATCAGTACAAGTTGATGTCCAAAACCGTCAAATAAACACACAGGTTCTTCTTCTTCTTCTTCTTCTTTCAGGGAGTACATTTTGTTTTACACTTTAATTTCGTCTTCTTGGTTAGAAAGAGAGACAAAGTTATTGCAGATTGCTATGATAAAAGCCAAACAGTGTAAAAAGAGGTTGGTACAATTATATTAAAAACTTCTAGAAATTGTTTGATTGGTTTTCATAGGTATTTGGGGTCGGGGTCATTTGGCGGGACAATTGGGATGTAGGTTCTCTTATAGAAAAACAAAATTAAGGACATTTACGACATTGGAATACATCATCTGAATGCTGTGGTGAATCATGGCCGCTTTACTAAATGAAAAAAACAAACTATTAAAACAAATATTGTTAATCTCAAAATGTAAACTGTGCCAGAAATTTTGAATCTGGTTATTTATAGCACCATCTCTAATTGTCCAAAAATATCTAACGCTCACTACCAAAAGATAAGTTATTGAGAGGCACATTGTTTTCCCATTTCTAAGGAGTGATCATTCAAATGCTCCTTGATCTTTACCAAATCAAGCCTTGGTTAGTGTGGTACTCTAGATTTAAGTCCATCAGTAAGATATCAACCTATCAAGCCTTCCAAATTGTTATACAGTGCTTACAATTTTCAGAATCATGTTTAATCAATATTCAGTAACGTAGTAGGCATTTTGTGACTAACAGGATGTGTCAATTTTCCACCCATGACCTGTTGCCATAAATGAGAATTAAGTTGCGAGACATTTTTAGCCGAAATGACTTTTTCTGACTCAAATGTTCAACCCATGAACGATGGATACGGGACTCGGTCAGGTCTCAGTGTTAAATTAAACTAGACTCCCCGAGTATTAGACACCATTTTGAAGCTTCTCTCATTCTGCGTTCAGCTATAATTCAAGCTGAGCTACTGTTCTGTATTTCCTTGGAAAGCTGTCCCAGCTCCCCAATTCTTTTTTTTTAAATCGAAAAAGGGACAACATTATGAGTGCAACAAGGCACCTGTATTCAGGCCTGATGCTCCATTTTTCAAGGGCACCATGGCATTTTTTCCTTTGTAATGGGCACCTCTGAGAGGAAATTCTACAATTCTACTATGAACATTTTAAAGGGCACCAAGGCAATGACCAGGAGCAATGGAGGCAATTGCCTCCATGAAGTATCAGGCCTGCTGAATAGTTTGCTATAAGAATCTTGAAGGTTATCAACCTTGCAATTGTAACATACAAGCAGGGCTGGATTATCAAGTAGGCACTGTGCCAAGAGCTTACCAAGTAATAGGGGGCTTAAGAGAACATAGCAGAGAGAGTACTTATGCTCACACCAGAAAAAAACTTTTCAAATTCGAACAGAGTTTCTCTGAACTTGGGAAAAGCCTCACTCTTCAACAAAAAAGTTCCCCCCCCCCACTCAACCCCCTCCACCACAAAAAACACACAAACAAGCAAACAAATTGTTGCAACTTTATTTACATTTTATCGGAGCTGGTTATATTTCCCCATCATCCACATCTAAGTGTCGAATGTTGCTTTCAGTTTAGAGCCATCTACACTTCAGTATAAAGTATTTAATCATTTGATGTGTCCAGTTACCACAGAAATATATTATGTTGTGTCAAACTTAGCACTAGTGTAGTAGTGGTGTGTCCAGTTAACATTACGTGGGTTATTTGTTGCGTTGAACAGGCTTTTGTATATACCGTTTGCCCCTGTGATTGCTGTCTGAATGTCCAGATGATGAATGGTTATGACCGTAAAGGCTACATTACCATATATTTATGAATGTAATCTGCATTTATTTATTGATGTGCATTGTTTGTTGTTGTTTTTGTTGTTGTTTGGAGGGTCTTTGTTTTGAGGATTCTTTTAAATTAAGGTTTTTAATGGGGTTGGAGTGTTGGATCGGAGCAAGGTTGGAGAAAGCTCGAAGTTGACAGAACTCAGTATGTGAAATGTGGTGATGAGAATCTCGACTGGAACTTCAGCAAAATAATTTTGTTTGAAAAGAAAATTAATAGGGGATGGACGTCAAGCTTTATTACAAATGCAAGAGGTTTGGAAGACCATGGAGTAAAGATGCTTGATTGCCATGGCATTTAGAGTAATTGGGAAGAGGGAATTAAGATTTAGATGCATTTTGTAATGAATACAAATGGATTGATTTTATTTTGTTTGTAAAAACTGTAGATATATTATTGTATATGTATTACTAAGTTTTTTGTTTTGGTGAAGAAACTAAAAATTTGATGTTAAAAAATGGTTATCACAAACTACAATGCAGTTTAGTCTGTGTCATTGTGACTGATGAGTGGACATTATAATCAATGTAAATTTTTCTTTTTGTACATACATTTCATGGACTCGCCTGTAGACTTGAGTATCCAAAAATCATTATTTATTTTTATGCCGTGAAATTGCGGAAATAAGACCTTTTTACCATATTGTCACGATCGTTGGCATGTTCCTGCTATGCAATAGGAATGTATCAATACTGAATCCCAATACACAAACAGGGGGACAGACTATCCCTTCCTTCCCTGCTAGATTTATACCATGCCCGATATGGGGCAGAGGGAGGCCCCCCCAAACTAACCCTAACCCTAACACACTCTTCCCTCTTGTATACAGAAGCACCCCCCCTAAAATTCTCAAAAGAATTCCTGAGATTCCCAGAACACAATGAAGACACAATAGAGGGGGGGCCTCCCTCTGCCCCATATCGAGCAGCAATTGGCTAGATTTTACGACAAACTATTTTCTGTTTAACGGCTTTATGAAGCTGTGCCAAGGTGCACTGCCCTGTTCATTCAACAGTATTTTGGCTGGTGGCCCGTTTTCTCTCAGCAGGACTTTTCTGTTTTTGTGATGAACATAATATGAAATTGGAGCTGCTATTCCCCTAATAAGACCCCGCTGAATACTATCGTGGTTAAATTTTCAAGTTGCAATTAAAAAATAGGCAAAAAATTGAGAATTAAAAGATCAAAAAATTGAAAAAATCATAAGGGGTAAGTCCAGCATTTTTATTCAAAGGTTTTAAAAGATGAACAGACATTGTACAATGTGCGCTCTAGCTAATCCTAGTCTTTGATAACATACGTGTACAAATCATTTTCTTCAAACTTTGTTACATAAAACCCAAAACTCAACAGGTCAATTTCATAAAGCTGTTTACCGGTAATTGCGCTTAACTTAAGCAGAAAAAAATTTGCACAGGTAAAAGAATATTTCGTAAATGATCCAAAAGATGTTCACAATGGTTTGCATTGTTGCGCAGTCATCTGCTAACAAGAAAGTCTTGCAATTTAGCGTGCCTTTTGCTTTTTTCTTTTGGGCAGTAGTTATGAATACTCTGGTAAGTAAAAAACACATCAGCTAAACAGACTTTATGCAATAGATCGATCCATTAAGCCCCGCCTCCTTACGAGTTGACCAATCACAGCCGCGAAACCCGATCACCATTAGTGCAAAGATCACCAAACGGCTCAAATGGTGATCAGATTTCGCAGTTGTGATTGGTCAATGAGAAATGGGCGTGGCTTAATGGATCGGTGTATTGAACCAAGGTTTTAAGGTTTTTTCTTTGCATAGATTTAGAATTTGTTCTCTTATGGCGATACGTTAAAAAACTACATGGTTAACGCTCTTCTTTGGTTTGAACATTGATAAAATAACAATATTGTATTGTGGAAAAACAATTGGCATGGATTCCTTATGAATAATTAGATACAGCGTTGCATGTGTGGATTTTTGCCTTTACTTTGTTACAAAAAAACTGGTACTGAACGCAGAGGCAACTTCCAGAGAAGTACAGGACTGTTTTACAGCCAGTAGATTTAATTGAGTAGTTGATACAGACACTGACTGCCTGTAGTGTGTATTGTTTTTACAAAGTTTGTTGAGTCTTTAGCATAGAATCAGTCAAGAGGATACCGTGTTGTTTTTCCCCTGAGCTTTAACTAATGTATCTGCCAAACTGCAGTGGTCACCCATAGAGCTGCTGAAGCAGAAAATATTGCTTAACAAATTATGCTTAGCGCAATTGAGTAGGATACCAGCCACATGTGGACATGTTAACTTTATTCCGGTTAACACATGTTTGTGTTCAGCTACTTTTTGTGCTTAAGCAGCTTAACATTTCATGAAGTTGTGTTAGTTGCATTCATTTGCTTAGCACAAATGGGTTACCATGCAATTGGTGTGATCCAATGTTTGTAACTAGTACCTCGTTTATATTTGCTTAGCAAATTAGGTTGTTATTAAGCAAAGTTTTGTTTCTGCTTCAAAAGTTTTATGAAACTGGGCTCTGTATTTGTTGGTTCTGTGTTTGCACATATGGCCCTGTGTGCCCCGTATTGCCAAATGGCTTAGTATCAGATTCAATTTGGTCTGGGGAAAGTGTTAAGCATTCTTTCTCGAAGTATGAAACTAGTGGCTAAGGTGCTGTCCCATTGCAATGATCAGGGCCTAATTTCATGGCTCTGCTTACCGTAAGCAAAGAATCGGCTCTTACTGAAGCAGGGAATTCCTCACTTAACTCAAGCCTATTTCACGGGTTTATAGCAGGAAATGTTTGCTTGTGCGCATGCGTACTTCATGTTACTAGGTTTTTTTTTGCTTACACAGCTAGCGCAGAAATTTGGCGCTTGCACAGTAAGCGGAGAACGGTGATCGCAAGTGCAGAATTCGGCGGTAAGCAGAGCCATGAAATTGGGCCCTGGTGACCAGTCTTGACCTTTGACACAGTTGTGGGACTCATAATATTGCAGCCAAAAGCCATAATGCTTGCCTGTATCCTGTTGGTATGTCAATCGCGTCAAACCCCTAAGAAATTGCTGCATATCCAAAGTTGTTGCTCATATTTCTAGCTCCAAAGCTGGCGTAACCACTGGGTTGTACATGTATGTAATTCTAAAGTATGTATATGCCAAGTATAATTATTTTCTTGCTTAAAAGCATCAGAGAAAGACTAGCTCAATGCAACTCCTATGGGCTTCTGGTAATCAGTAGAGCCAGTTTGTGTGAAGTGGGCGTGGCTTACAGTGGAATTACATCACATTTACGAACAGGATTGGGTGCAATTGATGATTTGAAGAACTCATTACAGCTACTTAAAGGCCAATCATTTCATTGCACAATAGGACGTGTTCTCGGAATCTTTGTTTCAAAAAACATCTTGAAGGTCCCACTTTGTGAATTGTCCACTGGGAATTGCAGGGCTGGTTGGAACATGGCAATTAGTGTAAGGAAATTGATCAAGTGTGTTATGACACCAAGGTATTTTTAGGCACTGTGGCAAACAAAATCTTTTCATTGCTCAGTGATTAGGAAGAAGAACATTCATACCAGTAGTTTTTAACATAAATGAAAAATTTCCATTTCACCTAGACTAGTCAAATTGGCGAACAAGTATTCCAGCATATTGTGATGAAATTTGAATATAAATTACAAATTGAAAGATTGGGGGGGGGGGGTTCTTTCTCCGTTAAATATGGCAAGAGTCCAAAGTTTGTTTGGAAACCATACTATTGCTACCTAGTTATATATCAAATTTTGTTGTTAACTGGTAAGGTTTGCCCTTGTGTAATATGGCATGGTTACCCATAGTGGCTAAGACAAAGAAATGTTGTTGGTATTAAGGCTGGAAAGTACTTTTGTAAAAGGTACACAACCAGTGGCATGACAAGACAATTTTAATGGGGGGGGGGGGGATAATGGGCACAAAGACAATATTGGGGGGGGGGGGGCTATTTCAAACCATGCATTTATGCATTTTTTCCGATATTGGGGAATGGGGGAAAGCGGGTTCTGAGCAGGGGTGTCTCCCACACCCCTGCCCCCTCTGGTTTCGCCTCTGAAAAGGCTACTACAGAAGGTGTATTTGTCACAGAGCGGTTTTCAAATTGGCATCCATTCATTACCTCATTGGAGAGGAATTAAGGTTCAAATAAGGGTCAAATGTAAATCTCAATTGGGATACTTGTACAAGATATGAGTGTACTTCAATGTGGATAGTTTGGAAGCTATAAGAGTGTTTCATTCTACTTAAAGTGGGAGACAGAAGTATATCTCAATCGAGGAGCCAGGATAATACCTAAATCAGTCATGAAATTGACAGCCTCGGATGGGGTAGTTTGGAGACAAAATCAGATTCTCATTAGACATTATTTATCAATCTGGGAAGCTTGAGTCACGATAACGTAGACAACTCAAACCAAGAATTTTCTTTTTGTTACAGGAAAATTATCAAATGATTTCTTAAGGAATCAAATGCAGAGTATTAATGTCAATTATATATCTTACCTCTACAGTCTCTCAGTTGACAGTCCACTGATTCTTAATGACTATTAAAAGCCTTTGCAGTAATTATATTCAAATATTGAAAATAAAATATTTATAGCTTATTTTTAAAGATATTGTCAAGATTTGAATTTGTTTTGTTGTCATAAGTGTCATATGTGATTTTAGTTCTTTTTTTAATACTCTAAAACGACAAAATTTGATGGTTTCGTTTAGGAACCGTTCTACTCAACTCCTGAACAACCTTTTGAATAATGTTTGGGTCTGTTTTGGAGCCTAAGGTGCCAAACGAAGTAGGTCTGTCCCTCGATGTCCACTGCTTACATAGAGGCCTAGAGAGCATGTACAGCCTCAAAGATGAAAACTTAGCTCGTCATTCTCCATGTCCTATCTCTATGGTACAATCACACCGTCCTAAACTCCACAACCATTTTGGGGGGTAGAGCTAGAGTGCAAGCATAACATTGATTTAATCTGTACAGTGTACACCCACTTGACCATGTTCTAGGTTTTCTTTTCCAAACATCGGTTTCACTGCAGTAATTAAACTCTGGGCTGTCCGATGTGTCTAGCTTGGGGTTACACCACGGCTCTGCGACATAATTACCCATTTTGAGGTCTGCAGGCAGAAAAACCAATTAAACAATGAAACACTACCTCTACATTTGCACCAGCGTTAAAATATTGTTTGAAGTGTTTAATAAAATGAAGATACAAAATCAGTTCCAAAGAACCTACTTCTTGTTAAAACAAACTTTAAAAGGTAAAAAGTTGATGCAAGTACAATTGTAGAGAAAGTGTGTACCTCTCATGCTTTCATTATCAACATACTAAAAGTCAGAAACAATGGAAGTAATTAGCAGTATGTAGCCATTGGACTCTGTCCTGTTGATTATTGTTCCCTTACCACAATTGGTTAACATTGAAAAAAAAAGATAAATCACAATCACACCATCAAGATGGACGATGTTCAAGTTATTGCGAGGGAAGACCATTTTTTGGAAACTTAAGATCGGGGAAGACATTGGGATGCACACCCAGAAACCAACTTTCAACAGGGATGCAGGCTATTATACCTCCCCCCCCCCCCTCCTAAGATGACTTGCTGTCACATGACTACTCCCGAATGGGAGGTCATGTGACTAGGAGGGATTAAACACAACAGTGAATGAAGATGTGTCGTGGTCGAGCGGTCTAGTTCACCGGACCCAAGCTCTGCGTTGTCAGCAGCAGAGTCAGTTGGCGGCACCAGACCTGTTAATCTGAGGGGCAAGAGGGGGCCAAACTTAAATTTAGGGGGGGCAAACAAAAATCTATAGTGTAATTTTGTACTGCAGAAAAGCATTGACTTACCACTTTGACGGACTTACACCATCTGGGACTTACACCATCTGGGACATTTACGTCAATATTAACTTCAATCCTGGGGTGTTTGTGTTTGGGTTCAGGATTCTCATCGCTAGATTCAGAATCAGATCTGTGCCTATCATCATGGGATGGAGGTTGTTTGGATTTCTTGCAAAACTTTCTAATATCCATTTTAACTAACTGTTTTACCAACGTGTTTAAGTGCAACAACTAGCAGTAGGCATAATACAGCACTCCACGTGAACATCAAGTTTATGTCGTGTGTACTGTAATAAGCCTACAATTCACTCCAGAAATAAGATTTTGCACTGTGTGAATTTGACGTGTTGTGCGCGAACTGCGTTTACAATGGCTGCTTGCGGTTAAGGGCAGACAATGCATTTCTATTTGTAGCAAGTTTCCAAGCTTGTGTACAGATAAATAAATCCACATTTTTATTAACATTGCCGGAGATGGAAAGTGTATTGGGCTTTTTGATGGTGCCAGCTAATTATGAAGTGTGATGTTAGGCGATCTCTCACAAGAAGGTGTCTCTGATGCTCTGACGAGGTCCGGGGTCCAATTTCATGGCACCATGCTATTCATAGAATTTTACACTAGTGTAGTGCCCTGTAATGTGCATGATTCTACAGTCCATCAGTGCATCCGAGACAAGCAGTGCCTTCAAGTTCGGCCCTGGGCTCAATGTCTTACTACTTACCATGGACTTCTGCACTACTTTACAGCGCGCAATAAGTGCAGATTTCCGATGTGGCAAGCAGCAAATTTGAAATGAAGCATTCTAAGCCATTTCACAACTCAAACCAAGAATTTTCTGCTCCTCGCACTCCGTTTCACCTATAAACCAAATTTCAGGTCATTTGGAAACAACATTTATTTCGGCCGATTTTGGGAAAAACGACAAGGGGGTAGTCCAGTCATTTTTTCAGCCTCGAAAATATTAAGAGACTCCGTTGTATATAAAAGACGGTCGCCGAGTTACAGGTGCTTGGGGTATGGGGTTAGGACCACAGGTGCATTTTAATCTTGATTTGGAGGGACCAGAAATTCATTTTAATCTTTTAATCTTGAATATGAGGCATCGTTGTTTCGAAAATCAGGCAATATCTTTAAAAGTTGCCAACGTAGACAACTCAAACCAAAAATGTTCTGCTCCTCGCACTCCGTTTCACCTATAAACCAAATTTCAGGTCATTTGGAAACAACATTTATTTCGGCCGATTTTGCCTGTCCAGTCATTTTTTCAGCCTCGAAAATATTTTCTCTCCGATTTGCCTCAGAATTACACCAAAGAGACTCCGTTGTATATAAAAGACGGTCGCCGAGTTACAGGTGCTTGGGATATGGGGTTAGGACCACAGGTGCATTTTAATCTTGATTTGGAGGGACCAGAAATTCATTTTAATCTTGAATATGAGGCATCGTTGTTTCGAAAATCAGGCAATATCTTTAAAAGTTGCCAACGTAGACAACTCAAACCAAGAATTTTCTGCTCCTCGCACTCCGTTTCACCTATAAACCAAATTTCAGGTCATTTGGAAACAACATTTATTTCGGCCGATTTTGGGAAAAACGACAAGGGGGTAGTCCAGTCATTTTTTCAGCCTCGAAAATATTTTCTCTCCGATTTGCCTCAGAATTACACCAAAGAGACTCCGTTGTATATAAAAGACGGTCGCCGAGTTACAGGTGCTTGTGATAAGGGGTTAGGACCACAGGTGCATTTTAATCTTGATTTGGAGGGACCAGAAATTCATTTTAATCTTGAATATGAGGCATCGTTGTTTCGAAAATCAGGCAATATCTTTAAAAGTTGCCAACGTAGACAACTCAAACCAAGAATTTTCTGCTCCTCGCACTCCGTTTCACCTATAAACCAAATTTCAGGTCATTTGGAAACAACATTTATTTCGGCCGATTTTGGGAAAAACGACAAGGGGGTAGTCCAGTCATTTTTTCAGCCTCGAAAATATTTTCTCTCCGATTTGCCTCAGAATTACACCAAAGAGACTCCGTTGTATATAAAAGACGGTCGCCGAGTTACAGGTGCTTGTGATAAGGGGTTAGGACCACAGGTGCATTTTAATCTTGATTTGGAGGGACCAGAAATTCATTTTAATCTTGAATATGAGGCATCGTTGTTTCGAAAATCAGGCAATATCTTTAAAAGTTGCCAACGTAGACAACTCAAACCAAGAATTTTCTGCTCCTCGCACTCCGTTTCACCTATAAACCAAATTTCAGGTCATTTGGAAACAACATTTATTTCGGCCGATTTTGGGAAAAACGACAAGGGGGTAGTCCAGTCATTTTTTCAGCCTCGAAAATATTTTCTCTCCGATTTGCCTCAGAATTACACCAAAGAGACTCCGTTGTATATAAAAGACGGTCGCCGAGTTACAGGTGCTTGTGATAAGGGGTTAGGACCACAGGTGCATTTTAATCTTGATTTGGAGGGACCAGAAATTCATTTTAATCTTGAATATGAGGCATCGTTGTTTCGAAAATCAGGCAATATCTTTAAAAGTTGCCAACGTAGACAACTCAAACCAAGAATTTTCTGCTCCTCGCACTCCGTTTCACCTATAAACCAAATTTCAGGTCATTTGGAAACAACATTTATTTCGGCCGATTTTGGGAAAAACGACAAGGGGGTAGTCCAGTCATTTTTTCAGCCTCGAAAATATTTTCTCTCCGATTTGCCTCAGAATTACACCAAAGAGACTCCGTTGTATATAAAAGACGGTCGCCGAGTTACAGGTGCTTGTGATAAGGGGTTAGGACCACAGGTGCATTTTAATCTTGATTTGGAGGGACCAGAAATTCATTTTAATCTTGAATATGAGGCATCGTTGTTTCGAAAATCAGGCAATATCTTTAAAAGTTGCCAACGTAGACAACTCAAACCAAGAATTTTCTGCTCCTCGCACTCCGTTTCACCTATAAACCAAATTTCAGGTCATTTGGAAACAACATTTATTTCGGCCGATTTTGGGAAAAACGACAAGGGGGTAGTCCAGTCATTTTTTCAGCCTCGAAAATATTTTCTCTCCGATTTGCCTCAGAATTACACCAAAGAGACTCCGTTGTATATAAAAGACGGTCGCCGAGTTACAGGTGCTTGGGATATGGGGTTAGGACCACAGGTGCATTTTAATCTTGATTTGGAGGGACCAGAAATTCATTTTAATCTTGAATATGAGGCATCGTTGTTTCGAAAATCAGGCAATATCTTTAAAAGTTGCCAACGTAGACAACTCAAACCAAGAATTTTCTGCTCCTCGCACTCCGTTTCACCTATAAACCAAATTTCAGGTCATTTGGAAACAACATTTATTTCGGCCGATTATGGGAAAAACGACAAGGGGGTAGTCCAGTCATTTTTTCAGCCTCGAAAATATTTTCTCTCCGATTTGCCTCAGAATTACACCAAAGAGACTCCGTTGTATATAAAAGACGGTCGCCGAGTTACAGGTGCTTGGGATATGGGGTTAGGACCACAGGTGCATTTTAATCTTGATTTGGAGGGACCAGAAATTCATTTTAATCTTGAATATGAGGCATCGTTGTTTCGAAAATCAGGCAATATCTTTAAAAGTTGCCAACGTAGACAACTCAAACCAAGAATTTTCTGCTCCTCGCACTCCGTTTCACCTATAAACCAAATTTCAGGTCATTTGGAAACAACATTTATTTCGGCCGATTTTGGGAAAAACGACAAGGGGGTAGTCCAGTCATTTTTTCAGCCTCGAAAATATTTTCTCTCCGATTTGCCTCAGAATTACACCAAAGAGACTCCGTTGTATATAAAAGACGGTCGCCGAGTTACAGGTGCTTGTGATAAGGGGTTAGGACCACAGGTGCATTTTAATCTTGATTTGGAGGGACCAGAAATTCATTTTAATCTTGAATATGAGGCATCGTTGTTTCGAAAATCAGTTAATATCTTTAAAAGTTGCCAACGTAGACAACTCAAACCAAGAACTTTCTGCTCCTCGCACTCCGTTTCACCTATAAACCAAATTTCAGGTCATTTGGAAACAACATGTATTTCGGCCGATTTTGGGAAAAACGACAAGGGGGTAGTCCAGTCATTTTTTCAGCCTCGAAAATATTTTCTCTCCGATTTGCCTCAGAATTACACCAAAGAGACTCCGTTGTATATAAAAGACGGTCGCCGAGTTACAGGTGCTTGTGATAAGGGGTTAGGACCACAGGTGCATTTTAATCTTGATTTGGAGGGACCAGAAATTCATTTTAATCTTGAATATGAGGCATCGTTGTTTCGAAAATCAGGCAATATCTTTAAAAGTTGCCAACGTAGACAACTCAAACCAAGAATTTTCTGCTCCTCGCACTCCGTTTCACCTATAAACCAAATTTCAGGTCATTTGGAAACAACATTTATTTCGGCCGATTTTGGGAAAAACGACAAGGGGGTAGTCCAGTCATTTTTTCAGCCTCGAAAATATTTTCTCTCCGATTTGCCTCAGAATTACACCAAAGAGACTCCGTTGTATATAAAAGACGGTCGCCGAGTTACAGGTGCTTGTGATAAGGGGTTAGGACCACAGGTGCATTTTAATCTTGATTTGGAGGGACCAGAAATTCATTTTAATCTTGAATATGAGGCATCGTTGTTTCGAAAATCAGGCAATATCTTTAAAAGTTGCAAACGTAGACAACTCAAACCAAGAATTTTCTGCTCCTCGCACTCCGTTTCACCTATAAACCAAATTTCAGGTCATTTGGAAACAACATTTATTTCGGCCGATTTTGGGAAAAACGACAAGGGGGTAGTCCAGTCATTTTTTCAGCCTCGAAAATATTTTCTCTCCGATTTGCCTCAGAATTACACCAAAGAGACTCCGTTGTATATAAAAGACGGTCGCCGAGTTACAGGTGCTTGTGATAAGGGGTTAGGACCACAGGTGCATTTTAATCTTGATTTGGAGGGACCAGAAATTCATTTTAATCTTGAATATGAGGCATCGTTGTTTCGAAAATCAGGCAATATCTTTAAAAGTTGCCAACGTAGACAACTCAAACCAAGAATTTTCTGCTCCTCGCACTCCGTTTCACCTATAAACCAAATTTCAGGTCATTTGGAAACAACATTTATTTCGGCCGATTTTGGGAAAAACGACAAGGGGGTAGTCCAGTCATTTTTTCAGCCTCGAAAATATTTTCTCTCCGATTTGCCTCAGAATTACACCAAAGAGACTCCGTTGTATATAAAAGACGGTCGCCGAGTTACAGGTGCTTGTGATAAGGGGTTAGGACCACAGGTGCATTTTAATCTTGATTTGGAGGGACCAGAAATTCATTTTAATCTTGAATATGAGGCATCGTTGTTTCGAAAATCAGGCAATATCTTTAAAAGTTGCCAACGTAGACAACTCAAACCAAGAATTTTCTGCTCCTCGCACTCCGTTTCACCTATAAACCAAATTTCAGGTCATTTGGAAACAACATTTATTTCGGCCGATTTTGGGAAAAACGACAAGGGGGTAGTCCAGTCATTTTTTCAGCCTCGAAAATATTTTCTCTCCGATTTGCCTCAGAATTACACCAAAGAGACTCCGTTGTATATAAAAGACGGTCGCCGAGTTACAGGTGCTTGTGATAAGGGGTTAGGACCACAGGTGCATTTTAATCTTGATTTGGAGGGACCAGAAATTCATTTTAATCTTGAATATGAGGCATCGTTGTTTCGAAAATCAGTTAATATCTTTAAAAGTTGCCAACGTAGACAACTCAAACCAAGAACTTTCTGCTCCTCGCACTCCGTTTCACCTATAAACCAAATTTCAGGTCATTTGGAAACAACATGTATTTCGGCCGATTTTGGGAAAAACGACAAGGGGGTAGTCCAGTCATTTTTTCAGCCTCGAAAATATTTTCTCTCCGATTTGCCTCAGAATTACACCAAAGAGACTCCGTTGTTTATAAAAGACGGTCGCCGAGTTACAGGTGCTTGTGATAAGGGGTTAGGACCACAGGTGCATTTTAATCTTGATTTGGAGGGACCAGAAATTCATTTTAATCTTGAATATGAGGCATCGTTGTTTCGAAAATCAGGCAATATCTTTAAAAGTTGCCAACGTAGACAACTCAAACCAAGAATTTTCTGCTCCTCGCACTCCGTTTCACCTATAAACCAAATTTCAGGTCATTTGGAAACAACATTTATTTCGGCCGATTTTGGGAAAAACGACAAGGGGGTAGTCCAGTCATTTTTTCAGCCTCGAAAATATTTTCTCTCCGATTTGCCTCAGAATTACACCAAAGAGACTCCGTTGTATATAAAAGACGGTCGCCGAGTTACAGGTGCTTGGGATATGGGGTTAGGACCACAGGTGCATTTTAATCTTGATTTGGAGGGACCAGAAATTCATTTTAATCTTGAATATGAGGCATCGTTGTTTCGAAAATCAGGCAATATCTTTAAAAGTTGCAAACGTAGACAACTCAAACCAAGAATTTTCTGCTCCTCGCACTCCGTTTCACCTATAAACCAAATTTCAGGTCATTTGGAAACAACATTTATTTCGGCCGATTTTGGGAAAAACGACAAGGGGGTAGTCCAGTCATTTTTTCAGCCTCGAAAATATTTTCTCTCCGATTTGCCTCAGAATTACACCAAAGAGACTCCGTTGTATATAAAAGACGGTCGCCGAGTTACAGGTGCTTGTGATAAGGGGTTAGGACCACAGGTGCATTTTAATCTTGATTTGGATGGACCAGAAATTCATTTTAATCTTGAATATGAGGCATCGTTGTTTCGAAAATCAGGCAATATCTTTAAAAGTTGCCAACGTAGACAACTCAAACCAAGAATTTTCTGCTCCTCGCACTCCGTTTCACCTATAAACCAAATTTCAGGTCATTTGGAAACAACATTTATTTCGGCCGATTTTGGGAAAAACGACAAGGGGGTAGTCCAGTCATTTTTTCAGCCTCGAAAATATTTTCTCTCCGATTTGCCTCAGAATTACACCAAAGAGACTCCGTTGTATATAAAAGACGGTCGCCGAGTTACAGGTGCTTGGGATATGGGGTTAGGACCACAGGTGCATTTTAATCTTGATTTGGAGGGACCAGAAATTCATTTTAATCTTGAATATGAGGCATCGTTGTTTCGAAAATCAGGCAATATCTTTAAAAGTTGCAAACGTAGACAACTCAAACCAAGAATTTTCTGCTCCTCGCACTCCGTTTCACCTATAAACCAAATTTCAGGTCATTTGGAAACAACATTTATTTCGGCCGATTTTGGGAAAAACGACAAGGGGGTAGTCCAGTCATTTTTTCAGCCTCGAAAATATTTTCTCTCCGATTTGCCTCAGAATTACACCAAAGAGACTCCGTTGTATATAAAAGACGGTCGCCGAGTTACAGGTGCTTGTGATAAGGGGTTAGGACCACAGGTGCATTTTAATCTTGATTTGGATGGACCAGAAATTCATTTTAATCTTGAATATGAGGCATCGTTGTTTCGAAAATCAGGCAATATCTTTAAAAGTTGCCAACGTAGACAACTCAAACCAAGAATTTTCTGCTCCTCGCACTCCGTTTCACCTATAAACCAAATTTCAGGTCATTTGGAAACAACATTTATTTCGGCCGATTTTGGGAAAAACGACAAGGGGGTAGTCCAGTCATTTTTTCAGCCTCGAAAATATTTTCTCTCCGATTTGCCTCAGAATTACACCAAAGAGACTCCGTTGTATATAAAAGACGGTCGCCGAGTTACAGGTGCTTGTGATAAGGGGTTAGGACCACAGGTGCATTTTAATCTTGATTTGGAGGGACCAGAAATTCATTTTAATCTTGAATATGAGGCATCGTTGTTTCGAAAATCAGGCAATATCTTTAAAAGTTGCCAACGTAGACAACTCAAACCAAGAATTTTCTGCTCCTCGCACTCCGTTTCACCTATAAACCAAATTTCAGGTCATTTGGAAACAACATTTATTTCGGCCGATTTTGGGAAAAACGACAAGGGGGTAGTCCAGTCATTTTTTCAGCCTCGAAAATATTTTCTCTCCGATTTGCCTCAGAATTACACCAAAGAGACTCCGTTGTATATAAAAGACGGTCGCCGAGTTACAGGTGCTTGTGATAAGGGGTTAGGACCACAGGTGCATTTTAATCTTGATTTGGAGGGACCAGAAATTCATTTTAATCTTGAATATGAGGCATCGTTGTTTCGAAAATCAGGCAATATCTTTAAAAGTTGCCAACGTAGACAACTCAAACCAAGAATTTTCTGCTCCTCGCACTCCGTTTCACCTATAAACCAAATTTCAGGTCATTTGGAAACAACATTTATTTCGGCCGATTTTGGGAAAAACGACAAGTCATTTTTTCAGCCTCGAAAATATTTTCTCTCCGATTTGCCTCAGAATTACACCAAAGAGACTCCGTTGTATATAAAAGACGGTCGCCGAGTTACAGGTGCTTGTGATAAGGGGTTAGGACCACAGGTGCATTTTAATCTTGATTTGGAGGGACCAGAAATTCATTTTAATCTTGAATATGAGGCATCGTTGTTTCGAAAATCAGGCAATATCTTTAAAAGTTGCCAACGTAGACAACTCAAACCAAGAATTTTCTGCTCCTCGCACTCCGTTTCACCTATAAACCAAATTTCAGGTCATTTGGAAACAACATTTATTTCGGCCGATTTTGGGAAAAACGACAAGGGGGTAGTCCAGTCATTTTTTCAGCCTCGAAAATATTTTCTCTCCGATTTGCCTCAGAATTACACCAAAGAGACTCCGTTGTATATAAAAGACGGTCGCCGAGTTACAGGTGCTTGTGATAAGGGGTTAGGACCACAGGTGCATTTTAATCTTGATTTGGAGGGACCAGAAATTCATTTTAATCTTGAATATGAGGCATCGTTGTTTCGAAAATCAGGCAATATCTTTAAAAGTTGCCAACGTAGACAACTCAAACCAAGAATTTTCTGCTCCTCGCACTCCGTTTCACCTATAAACCAAATTTCAGGTCATTTGGAAACAACATGTATTTCGGCCGATTTTGGGAAAAACGACAAGGGGGTAGTCCAGTCATTTTTTCAGCCTCGAAAATATTTTCTCTCCGATTTGCCTCAGAATTACACCAAAGAGACTCCGTTGTATATAAAAGACGGTCGCCGAGTTACAGGTGCTTGTGATAAGGGGTTAGGACCACAGGTGCATTTTAATCTTGATTTGGAGGGACCAGAAATTCATTTTAATCTTGAATATGAGGCATCGTTGTTTCGAAAATCAGGCAATATCTTTAAAAGTTGCCAACGTAGACAACTCAAACCAAGAATTTTCTGCTCCTCGCACTCCGTTTCACCTATAAACCAAATTTCAGGTCATTTGGAAACAACATTTATTTCGGCCGATTTTGGGAAAAACGACAAGGGGGTAGTCCAGTCATTTTTTCAGCCTCGAAAATATTTTCTCTCCGATTTGCCTCAGAATTACACCAAAGAGACTCCGTTGTATATAAAAGACGGTCGCCGAGTTACAGGTGCTTGGGATATGGGGTTAGGACCACAGGTGCATTTTAATCTTGATTTGGAGGGACCAGAAATTCATTTTAATCTTGAATATGAGGCATCGTTGTTTCGAAAATCAGGCAATATCTTTAAAAGTTGCCAACGTAGACAACTCAAACCAAGAATTTTCTGCTCCTCGCACTCCGTTTCACCTATAAACCAAATTTCAGGTCATTTGGAAACAACATTTATTTCGGCCGATTTTGGGAAAAACGACAAGGGGGTAGTCCAGTCATTTTTTCAGCCTCGAAAATATTTTCTCTCCGATTTGCCTCAGAATTACACCAAAGAGACTCCGTTGTATATAAAAGACGGTCGCCGAGTTACAGGTGCTTGTGATATGGGGTTAGGACCACAGGTGCATTTTAATCTTGATTTGGAGGGACCAGAAATTCATTTTAATCTTGAATATGAGGCATCGTTGTTTCGAAAATCAGGCAATATCTTTAAAAGTTGTCAACGTAGACAACTCAAACCAAGAATTTTCTGCTCCTCGCACTCCGTTTCACCTATAAACCAAATTTCAGGTCATTTGGAAACAACATTTATTTCGGCCGATTTTGGGAAAAACGACAAGGGGGTAGTCCAGTCATTTTTTCAGCCTCGAAAATATTTTCTCTCCGATTTGCCTCAAAATTACACCAAAGAGACTCCGTTGAATATAAAAGACGGTCGCCGAGTTACAGGTGCTTGGGATATGGGGTTAGGACCACAGGTGCATTTTAATCTTGATTTGGAGGGACCAGAAATTCATTTTAATCTTGAATATGAGGCATCGTTGTTTCGAAAATCAGGCAATATCTTTAAAAGTTGCCAACGTAGACAACTCAAACCAAGAATTTTCTGCTCCTCGCACTCCGTTTCACCTATAAACCAAATTTCAGGTCATTTGGAAACAACATTTATTTCGGCCGATTTTGGGAAAAACGACAAGGGGGTAGTCCAGTCATTTTTTCAGCCTCGAAAATATTTTCTCTCCGATTTGCCTCAGAATTACACCA
Source organism: Leptasterias polaris (assembly GCA_037783415.1). Lineage (NCBI taxonomy): Eukaryota > Metazoa > Echinodermata > Asteroidea > Forcipulatida > Asteriidae > Leptasterias > Leptasterias polaris. The sequence continues at coordinate 12,720,417 of JAZGTN010000009.1, forward strand.
AAGAGACTCCGTTGTATATAAAAGACGGTCGCCGAGTTACAGGTGCTTGTGATAAGGGGTTAGGACCACAGGTGCATTTTAATCTTGATTTGGAGGGACCAGAAATTCATTTTAATCTTGAATATGAGGCATCGTTGTTTCGAAAATCAGTTAATATCTTTAAAAGTTGCCAACGTAGACAACTCAAACCAAGAACTTTCTGCTCCTCGCACTCCGTTTCACCTATAAACCAAATTTCAGGTCATTTGGAAACAACATGTATTTCGGCCGATTTTGGGAAAAACGACAAGGGGGTAGTCCAGTCATTTTTTCAGCCTCGAAAATATTTTCTCTCCGATTTGCCTCAGAATTACACCAAAGAGACTCCGTTGTATATAAAAGACGGTCGCCGAGTTACAGGTGCTTGTGATAAGGGGTTAGGACCACAGGTGCATTTTAATCTTGATTTGGAGGGACCAGAAATTCATTTTAATCTTGAATATGAGGCATCGTTGTTTCGAAAATCAGGCAATATCTTTAAAAGTTGCCAACGTAGACAACTCAAACCAAGAATTTTCTGCTCCTCGCACTCCGTTTCACCTATAAACCAAATTTCAGGTCATTTGGAAACAACATTTATTTCGGCCGATTTTGGGAAAAACGACAAGGGGGTAGTCCAGTCATTTTTTCAGCCTCGAAAATATTTTCTCTCCGATTTGCCTCAGAATTACACCAAAGAGACTCCGTTGTATATAAAAGACGGTCGCCGAGTTACAGGTGCTTGGGATATGGGGTTAGGACCACAGGTGCATTTTAATCTTGATTTGGAGGGACCAGAAATTCATTTTAATCTTGAATATGAGGCATCGTTGTTTCGAAAATCAGGCAATATCTTTAAAAGTTGCCAACGTAGACAACTCAAACCAAGAATTTTCTGCTCCTCGCACTCCGTTTCACCTATAAACCAAATTTCAGGTCATTTGGAAACAACATTTATTTCGGCCGATTTTGGGAAAAACGACAAGGGGGTAGTCCAGTCATTTTTTCAGCCTCGAAAATATTTTCTCTCCGATTTGCCTCAGAATTACACCAAAGAGACTCCGTTGTATATAAAAGACGGTCGCCGAGTTACAGGTGCTTGTGATAAGGGGTTAGGACCACAGGTGCATTTTAATCTTGATTTGGAGGGACCAGAAATTCATTTTAATCTTGAATATGAGGCATCGTTGTTTCGAAAATCAGTTAATATCTTTAAAAGTTGCCAACGTAGACAACTCAAACCAAGAACTTTCTGCTCCTCGCACTCCGTTTCACCTATAAACCAAATTTCAGGTCATTTGGAAACAACATGTATTTCGGCCGATTTTGGGAAAAACGACAAGGGGGTAGTCCAGTCATTTTTTCAGCCTCGAAAATATTTTCTCTCCGATTTGCCTCAGAATTACACCAAAGAGACTCCGTTGTATATAAAAGACGGTCGCCGAGTTACAGGTGCTTGTGATAAGGGGTTAGGACCACAGGTGCATTTTAATCTTGATTTGGAGGGACCAGAAATTCATTTTAATCTTGAATATGAGGCATCGTTGTTTCGAAAATCAGGCAATATCTTTAAAAGTTGCCAACGTAGACAACTCAAACCAAGAATTTTCTGCTCCTCGCACTCCGTTTCACCTATAAACCAAATTTCAGGTCATTTGGAAACAACATTTATTTCGGCCGATTTTGGGAAAAACGACAAGGGGGTAGTCCAGTCATTTTTTCAGCCTCGAAAATATTTTCTCTCCGATTTGCCTCAGAATTACACCAAAGAGACTCCGTTGTATATAAAAGACGGTCGCCGAGTTACAGGTGCTTGTGATAAGGGGTTAGGACCACAGGTGCATTTTAATCTTGATTTGGAGGGACCAGAAATTAATTTTAATCTTGAATATGAGGCATCGTTGTTTCGAAAATCAGGCAATATCTTTAAAAGTTGCCAACGTAGACAACTCAAACCAAGAATTTTCTGCTCCTCGCACTCCGTTTCACCTATAAACCAAATTTCAGGTCATTTGGAAACAACATTTATTTCGGCCGATTTTGGGAAAAACGACAAGGGGGTAGTCCAGTCATTTTTTCAGCCTCGAAAATATTTTCTCTCCGATTTGCCTCAGAATTACACCAAAGAGACTCCGTTGTATATAAAAGACGGTCGCCGAGTTACAGGTGCTTGTGATAAGGGGTTAGGACCACAGGTGCATTTTAATCTTGATTTGGAGGGACCAGAAATTCATTTTAATCTTGAATATGAGGCATCGTTGTTTCGAAAATCAGGCAATATCTTTAAAAGTTGCCAACGTAGACAACTCAAACCAAGAATTTTCTGCTCCTCGCACTCCGTTTCACCTATAAACCAAATTTCAGGTCATTTGGAAACAACATTTATTTCGGCCGATTTTGGGAAAAACGACAAGGGGGTAGTCCAGTCATTTTTTCAGCCTCGAAAATATTTTCTCTCCGATTTGCCTCAGAATTACACCAAAGAGACTCCGTTGTATATAAAAGACGGTCGCCGAGTTACAGGTGCTTGTGATAAGGGGTTAGGACCACAGGTGCATTTTAATCTTGATTTGGAGGGACCAGAAATTCATTTTAATCTTGAATATGAGGCATCGTTGTTTCGAAAATCAGGCAATATCTTTAAAAGTTGCCAACGTAGACAACTCAAACCAAGAATTTTCTGCTCCTCGCACTCCGTTTCACCTATAAACCAAATTTCAGGTTATTTGGAAACAACATGTATTTCGGCCGATTTTGGGAAAAACGACAAGGGGGTAGTCCAGTCATTTTTTCAGCCTCGAAAATATTTTCTCTCCGATTTGCCTCAGAATTACACCAAAGAGACTCCGTTGTATATAAAAGACGGTCGCCGAGTTACAGGTGCTTGTGATAAGGGGTTAGGACCACAGGTGCATTTTAATCTTGATTTGGAGGGACCAGAAATTCATTTTAATCTTGAATATGAGGCATCGTTGTTTCGAAAATCAGGCAATATCTTTAAAAGTTGCCAACGTAGACAACTCAAACCAAGAATTTTCTGCTCCTCGCACTCCGTTTCACCTATAAACCAAATTTCAGGTCATTTGGAAACAACATTTATTTCGGCCGATTTTGGGAAAAACGACAAGGGGGTAGTCCAGTCATTTTTTCAGCCTCGAAAATATTTTCTCTCCGATTTGCCTCAGAATTACACCAAAGAGACTCCGTTGTATATAAAAGACGGTCGCCGAGTTACAGGTGCTTGGGATATGGGGTTAGGACCACAGGTGCATTTTAATCTTGATTTGGAGGGACCAGAAATTCATTTTAATCTTGAATATGAGGCATCGTTGTTTCGAAAATCAGGCAATATCTTTAAAAGTTGTCAACGTAGACAACTCAAACCAAGAATTTTCTGCTCCTCGCACTCCGTTTCACCTATAAACCAAATTTCAGGTCATTTGGAAACAACATTTATTTCGGCCGATTTTGGGAAAAACGACAAGGGGGTAGTCCAGTCATTTTTTCAGCCTCGAAAATATTTTCTCTCCGATTTGCCTCAGAATTACACCAAAGAGACTCCGTTGTATATAAAAGACGGTCGCCGAGTTACAGGTGCTTGTGATAAGGGGTTAGGACCACAGGTGCATTTTAATCTTGATTTGGAGGGACCAGAAATTCATTTTAATCTTGAATATGAGGCATCGTTGTTTCGAAAATCAGGCAATATCTTTAAAAGTTGCAAACGTAGACAACTCAAACCAAGAATTTTCTGCTCCTCGCACTCCGTTTCACCTATAAACCAAATTTCAGGTCATTTGGAAACAACATTTATTTCGGCCGATTTTGGGAAAAACGACAAGGGGGTAGTCCAGTCATTTTTTCAGCCTCGAAAATATTTTCTCTCCGATTTGCCTCAGAATTACACCAAAGAGACTCCGTTGTATATAAAAGACGGTCGCCGAGTTACAGGTGCTTGTGATAAGGGGTTAGGACCACAGGTGCATTTTAATCTTGATTTGGAGGGACCAGAAATTCATTTTAATCTTGAATATGAGGCATCGTTGTTTCGAAAATCAGGCAATATCTTTAAAAGTTGCCAACGTAGACAACTCAAACCAAGAATTTTCTGCTCCTCGCACTCCGTTTCACCTATAAACCAAATTTCAGGTCATTTGGAAACAACATTTATTTCGGCCGATTTTGGGAAAAACGACAAGGGGGTAGTCCAGTCATTTTTTCAGCCTCGAAAATATTTTCTCTCCGATTTGCCTCAGAATTACACCAAAGAGACTCCGTTGTATATAAAAGACGGTCGCCGAGTTACAGGTGCTTGTGATAAGGGGTTAGGACCACAGGTGCATTTTAATCTTGATTTGGAGGGACCAGAAATTCATTTTAATCTTGAATATGAGGCATCGTTGTTTCGAAAATCAGGCAATATCTTTAAAAGTTGCCAACGTAGACAACTCAAACCAAGAATTTTCTGCTCCTCGCACTCCGTTTCACCTATAAACCAAATTTCAGGTCATTTGGAAACAACATTTATTTCGGCCGATTTTGGGAAAAACGACAAGGGGGTAGTCCAGTCATTTTTTCAGCCTCGAAAATATTTTCTCTCCGATTTGCCTCAGAATTACACCAAAGAGACTCCGTTGTATATAAAAGACGGTCGCCGAGTTACAGGTGCTTGTGATAAGGGGTTAGGACCACAGGTGCATTTTAATCTTGATTTGGAGGGACCAGAAATTCATTTTAATCTTGAATATGAGGCATCGTTGTTTCGAAAATCAGGCAATATCTTTAAAAGTTGCCAACGTAGACAACTCAAACCAAGAATTTTCTGCTCCTCGCACTCCGTTTCACCTATAAACCAAATTTCAGGTTATTTGGAAACAACATGTATTTCGGCCGATTTTGGGAAAAACGACAAGGGGGTAGTCCAGTCATTTTTTCAGCCTCGAAAATATTTTCTCTCCGATTTGCCTCAGAATTACACCAAAGAGACTCCGTTGTATATAAAAGACGGTCGCCGAGTTACAGGTGCTTGTGATAAGGGGTTAGGACCACAGGTGCATTTTAATCTTGATTTGGAGGGACCAGAAATTCATTTTAATCTTGAATATGAGGCATCGTTGTTTCGAAAATCAGGCAATATCTTTAAAAGTTGCCAACGTAGACAACTCAAACCAAGAATTTTCTGCTCCTCGCACTCCGTTTCACCTATAAACCAAATTTCAGGTCATTTGGAAACAACATTTATTTCGGCCGATTTTGGGAAAAACGACAAGGGGGTAGTCCAGTCATTTTTTCAGCCTCGAAAATATTTTCTCTCCGATTTGCCTCAGAATTACACCAAAGAGACTCCGTTGTATATAAAAGACGGTCGCCGAGTTACAGGTGCTTGGGATATGGGGTTAGGACCACAGGTGCATTTTAATCTTGATTTGGAGGGACCAGAAATTCATTTTAATCTTGAATATGAGGCATCGTTGTTTCGAAAATCAGGCAATATCTTTAAAAGTTGCCAACGTAGACAACTCAAACCAAGAATTTTCTGCTCCTCGCACTCCGTTTCACCTATAAACCAAATTTCAGGTCATTTGGAAACAACATTTATTTCGGCCGATTTTGGGAAAAACGACAAGGGGGTAGTCCAGTCATTTTTTCAGCCTCGAAAATATTTTCTCTCCGATTTGCCTCAGAATTACACCAAAGAGACTCCGTTGTATATAAAAGACGGTCGCCGAGTTACAGGTGCTTGTGATAAGGGGTTAGGACCACAGGTGCATTTTAATCTTGATTTGGAGGGACCAGAAATTCATTTTAATCTTGAATATGAGGCATCGTTGTTTCGAAAATCAGGCAATATCTTTAAAAGTTGCAAACGTAGACAACTCAAACCAAGAATTTTCTGCTCCTCGCACTCCGTTTCACCTATAAACCAAATTTCAGGTCATTTGGAAACAACATTTATTTCGGCCGATTTTGGGAAAAACGACAAGGGGGTAGTCCAGTAATTTTTTCAGCCTCGAAAATATTTTCTCTCCGATTTGCCTCAGAATTACACCAAAGAGACTCCGTTGTATATAAAAGACGGTCGCCGAGTTACAGGTGCTTGTGATAAGGGGTTAGGACCACAGGTGCATTTTAATCTTGATTTGGAGGGACCAGAAATTCATTTTAATCTTGAATATGAGGCATCGTTGTTTCGAAAATCAGGCAATATCTTTAAAAGTTGCCAACGTAGACAACTCAAACCAAGAATTTTCTGCTCCTCGCACTCCGTTTCACCTATAAACCAAATTTCAGGTCATTTGGAAACAACATTTATTTCGGCCGATTTTGGGAAAAACGACAAGGGGGTAGTCCAGTCATTTTTTCAGCCTCGAAAATATTTTCTCTCCGATTTGCCTCAGAATTACACCAAAGAGACTCCGTTGTATATAAAAGACGGTCGCCGAGTTACAGGTGCTTGTGATAAGGGGTTAGGACCACAGGTGCATTTTAATCTTGATTTGGAGGGACCAGAAATTCATTTTAATCTTGAATATGAGGCATCGTTGTTTCGAAAATCAGGCAATATCTTTAAAAGTTGCCAACGTAGACAACTCAAACCAAGAATTTTCTGCTCCTCGCACTCCGTTTCACCTATAAACCAAATTTCAGGTCATTTGGAAACAACATTTATTTCGGCCGATTTTGGGAAAAACGACAAGGGGGTAGTCCAGTCATTTTTTCAGCCTCGAAAATATTTTCTCTCCGATTTGCCTCAGAATTACACCAAAGAGACTCCGTTGTATATAAAAGACGGTCGCCGAGTTACAGGTGCTTGGGATATGGGGTTAGGACCACAGGTGCATTTTAATCTTGATTTGGAGGGACCAGAAATTCATTTTAATCTTGAATATGAGGCATCGTTGTTTCGAAAATCAGGCAATATCTTTAAAAGTTGCCAACGTAGACAACTCAAACCAAGAATTTTCTCCTCGCACTCCGTTTCACCTATAAACCAAATTTCAGGTCATTTGGAAACAACATTTATTTCGGCCGATTTTGGGAAAAACGACAAGGGGGTAGGTAGTCCAGTCATTTTTTCAGCCTCGAAAATATTTTCTCTCCGATTTGCCTCAGAATTACACCAAAGAGACTCCGTTGTATATAAAAGACGGTCGCCGAGTTACAGGTGCTTGTGATAAGGGGTTAGGACCACAGGTGCATTTTAATCTTGATTTGGAGGGACCAGAAATTCATTTTAATCTTGAATATGAGGCATCGTTGTTTCGAAAATCAGGCAATATCTTTAAAAGTTGCCAACGTAGACAACTCAAACCAAGAATTTTCTGCTCCTCGCACTCCGTTTCACCTATAAACCAAATTTCAGGTCATTTGGAAACAACATTTATTTCGGCCGATTTTGGGAAAAACGACAAGGGAGTAGGTAGTCCAGTCATTTTTTCAGCCTCGAAAATATTTTCTCTCCGATTTACCTCAGAATTACACCAAAGAGACTCCGTTGTATATAAAAGACGGTCGCCGAGTTACAGGTGCTTGTGATAAGGGGTTAGGACCACAGGTGCATTTTAATCTTGATTTGGAGGGACCAGAAATTCATTTTAATCTTGAATATGAGGCATCGTTGTTTCGAAAATCAGGCAATATCTTTAAAAGTTGCCAACGTAGACAACTCAAACCAAGAATTTTCTGCTCCTCGCACTCCGTTTCACCTATAAACCAAATTTCAGGTCATTTGGAAACAACATTTATTTCGGCCGATTTTGGGAAAAACGACAAGGGGGTAGGTAGTCCAGTCATTTTTTCAGCCTCGAAAATATTTTCTCTCCGATTTGCCTCAGAATTACACCAAAGAGACTCCGTTGTATATAAAAGACGGTCGCCGAGTTACAGGTGCTTGTGATAAGGGGTTAGGACCACAGGTGCATTTTAATCTTGATTTGGAGGGACCAGAAATTCATTTTAATCTTGAATATGAGGCATCGTTGTTTCGAAAATCAGGCAATATCTTTAAAAGTTGCCAACGTAGACAACTCAAACCAAGAATTTTCTGCTCCTCGCACTCCGTTTCACCTATAAACCAAATTTCAGGTCATTTGGAAACAACATTTATTTCGGCCGATTTTGGGAAAAACGACAAGGGAGTAGGTAGTCCAGTCATTTTTTCAGCCTCGAAAATATTTTCTCTCCGATTTACCTCAGAATTACACCAAAGAGACTCCGTTGTATATAAAAGACGGTCGCCGAGTTACAGGTGCTTGTGATAAGGGGTTAGGACCACAGGTGCATTTTAATCTTGATTTGGAGGGACCAGAAATTCATTTTAATCTTGAATATGAGGCATCGTTGTTTCGAAAATCAGGCAATATCTTTAAAAGTTGCCAACGTAGACAACTCAAACCAAGAATTTTCTGCTCCTCGCACTCCGTTTCACCTATAAACCAAATTTCAGGTCATTTGGAAACAACATTTATTTCGGCCGATTTTGGGAAAAACGACAAGGGGGTAGGTAGTCCAGTCATTTTTTCAGCCTCGAAAATATTTTCTCTCCGATTTGCCTCAGAATTACACCAAAGAGACTCCGTTGTATATAAAAGACGGTCGCCGAGTTACAGGTGCTTGTGATAAGGGGTTAGGACCACAGGTGCATTTTAATCTTGATTTGGAGGGACCAGAAATTCATTTTAATCTTGAATATGAGGCATCGTTGTTTCGAAAATCAGGCAATATCTTTAAAAGTTGCCAACGTAGACAACTCAAACCAAGAATTTTCTGCTCCTCGCACTCCGTTTCACCTATAAACCAAATTTCAGGTCATTTGGAAACAACATTTATTTCGGCCGATTTTGGGAAAAACGACAAGGGAGTAGGTAGTCCAGTCATTTTTTCAGCCTCGAAAATATTTTCTCTCCGATTTACCTCAGAATTACACCAAAGAGACTCCGTTGTATATAAAAGACGGTCGCCGAGTTACAGGTGCTTGTGATAAGGGGTTAGGACCACAGGTGCATTTTAATCTTGATTTGGAGGGACCAGAAATTCATTTTAATCTTGAATATGAGGCATCGTTGTTTCGAAAATCAGGCAATATCTTTAAAAGTTGCCAACGTAGACAACTCAAACCAAGAATTTTCTGCTCCTCGCACTCCGTTTCACCTATAAACCAAATTTCAGGTCATTTGGAAACAACATTTATTTCGGCCGATTTTGGGAAAAACGACAAGGGGGTAGGTAGTCCAGTCATTTTTTCAGCCTCGAAAATATTTTCTCTCCGATTTGCCTCAGAATTACACCAAAGAGACTCCGTTGTATATAAAAGACGGTCGCCGAGTTACAGGTGCTTGTGATAAGGGGTTAGGACCACAGGTGCATTTTAATCTTGATTTGGAGGGACCAGAAATTCATTTTAATCTTGAATATGAGGCATCGTTGTTTCGAAAATCAGGCAATATCTTTAAAAGTTGCCAACGTAGACAACTCAAACCAAGAATTTTCTGCTCCTCGCACTCCGTTTCACCTATAAACCAAATTTCAGGTCATTTGGAAACAACATTTATTTCGGCCGATTTTGGGAAAAACGACAAGGGGGTAGTCCAGTCATTTTTTCAGCCTCGAAAATATTTTCTCTCCGATTTGCCTCAGAATTACACCAAAGAGACTCCGTTGTATATAAAAGACGGTCGCCGAGTTACAGGTGCTTGTGATAAGGGGTTAGGACCACAGGTGCATTTTAATCTTGATTTGGAGGGACCAGAAATTCATTTTAATCTTGAATATGAGGCATCGTTGTTTCGAAAATCAGGCAATATCTTTAAAAGTTGCCAACGTAGACAACTCAAACCAAGAATTTTCTGCTCCTCGCACTCCGTTTCACCTATAAACCAAATTTCAGGTCATTTGGAAACAACATTTATTTCGGCCGATTTTGGGAAAAACGACAAGGGGGTAGTCCAGTCATTTTTTCAGCCTCGAAAATATTTTCTCTCCGATTTGCCTCAAAATTACACCAAATCGGAGAGAAAATATTTTCGAGGCTGAAAAAATGACTGGACTACCCCCTTGTCGTTTTTCCCAAAATCGGCCGAAATAAATGTTGTTTCCAAATGACCTGAAATTTGGTTTATAGGTGAAACGGAGTGCGAGGAGCAGAAAATTCTTGGTTTGAGTTGTCTACGTTGGCAACTTTTAAAGATATTGCCTGATTTTCGAAACAACGATGCCTCATATTCAAGATAAAAATGAATTTCTGGTCCCTCCAAATCAAGATTAAAATGCACCTGTGGCCCTAACCCCTTATCCCAAGCACATGTAACTCGGCGACCGTCTTTTATATACTTCGGAGTCTCTTTGGTGTAATTCTGAGGCAAATCGGAGAGAAAATATTTTCGAGGCTGGAAAAATTACTGGACAGACAAAATCGGCCGAAATAAATGTTGTTTCCAAATGACCTGAAATTTGGTTTATAGGTGAAACGGAGTGCGAGGAGCAGAACATTTTTGGTTTGAGTTGTCTACGTTGGCAACTTTTAAAGATATTGCCTGATTTTCGAAACAACGATGCCTCATATTCAAGATTAAAAGATTAAAATGAATTTCTGGTCCCTCCAAATCAAGATTAAAATGCACCTGTGGTCCTAACCCCATACCCCAAGCACCTGTAACTCGGCGACCGTCTTTTATATACAACGGAGTCTCTTAATATTTTCGAGGCTGAAAAAATGACTGGACTACCCCCTTGTCGTTTTTCCCAAAATCGGCCGAAATTAATGTTGTTTCCAAATCACCTGAAATTTGGTTTATAGGTGAAACGGAGTGCGAGGAGCAGAAAATTCTTGGTTTGAGTTGTGAAATGGCTTAGAATGCTTCATTTCAAATTTGCTGCTTGCCACATCGGAAATCTGCACTTATTGCGCGCTGTAAAGTAGTGCAGAAGTCCATGGTAAGTAGTAAGACATTGAGCCCAGGGCCGAACTTGAAGGCACTGCTTGTCTCGGATGCACTGATGGACTGTAGAATCATGCACATTACAGGGCACTACACTAGTGTAAAATTCTATGAATAGCATGGTGCCATGAAATTGGACCCCGGAACTCGTCAGAGCATCAGAGACACCTTCTTGTGAGAGATCGCCTAACATCACACTTCATAATTAGCTGGCACCATCAAAAAGCCCAATACACTTTCCATCTCCGGAAATGTTAATAAAAATGTGGATTTATTTATCTGTACACAAGCTTGGAAACTTGCTACAAATAGAAATGCATTGTCTGCCCAAAACCGCAAGCAGCCATTGTAAACGCAGTTCGCGCACAACACGTCAAATTCACACAGTGCAAAATCTTATTTCTGGAGTGAATTGTAGGCTTATTACAGTACACACGACATAAACTTGATGTTCACGTGGAGTGCTGTATTATGCCTACTGCTAGTTGTTGCACTTAAACACGTTGGTAAAACAGTTAGTTAAAATGGATATTAGAAAGTTTTGCAAGAAATCCAAACAACCTCCATCCCATGATGATAGGCACAGATCTGATTCTGAATCTAGCGATGAGAATCCTGAACCCAAACACAAACACCCCAGGATTGAAGTTAATATTGACGTAAATGTCCCAGATGGTGTAAGTCCCAGATGGTGTAAGTCCGTCAAAGTGGTAAGTCAATGCTTTTCTGCAGTACAAAATTACACTATAGATTTTTGTTTGCCCCCCTAAATTTAAGTTTGGCCCCCTCTTGCCCCTCAGATTAACAGGTCTGGTGCCGCCAACTGACTCTGCTGCTGACAACGCAGAGCTTGGGTCCGGTGAACTAGACCGCTCGACCACGACACATCTTCATTCACTGTTGTGTTTAATCCCTCCTAGTCACATGACCTCCCATTCGGGAGTAGTCATGTGACAGCAAGTCATCTTAGGAGGGGAGGGGGAGGTATAATAGCCTGCATCCCTGTTGAAAGTTGGTTTCTGGGTGTGCATCCCAATGTCTTCCCCGATCTTAAGTTTCCAAAAAATGGTCTTCCCTCGCAATAACTTGAACATCGTCCATCTTGATGGTGTGATTGTGATTTATCTTTTTTTTTCAATGTTAACCAATTGTGGTAAGGGAACAATATATCAACAGGACAGAGTCCAATGGCTACATACTGCTAATTACTTCCATTGTTTCTGACTTTTAGTATGTTGATAATGAAAGCATGAGAGGTACACACTTTCTCTACAATTGTACTTGCATCAACTTTTTACCTTTTAAAGTTTGTTTTAACAAGAAGTAGGTTCTTTGGAACTGATTTTGTATCTTCATTTTATTAAACACTTCAAACAATATTTTAACGCTGGTGCAAATGTAGAGGTAGTGTTTCATTGTTTAATTGGTTTTTCTGCCTGCAGACCTCAAAATGGGTAATTATGTCGCAGAGCCGTGGTGTAACCCCAAGCTAGACACATCGGACAGCCCAGAGTTTAATTACTGCAGTGAAACCGATGTTTGGAAAAGAAAACCTAGAACATGGTCAAGTGGGTGTACACTGTACAGATTAAATCAATGTTATGCTTGCACTCTAGCTCTACCCCCCAAAATGGTTGTGGAGTTTAGGACGGTGTGATTGTACCATAGAGATAGGACATGGAGAATGACGAGCTAAGTTTTCATCTTTGAGGCTGTACATGCTCTCTAGGCCTCTATGTAAGCAGTGGACATCAAGGGACAGACCTACTTCGTTTGGCACCTTAGGCTCCAAAACAGACCCAAACATTATTCAAAAGGTTGTTCAGGAGTTGAGTAGAACGGTTCCTAAACGAAACCATCAAATTTTGTCGTTTTAGAGTATTAAAAAAAGAACTAAAATCACATATGACACTTATGACAACAAAACAAATTCAAATCTTGACAATATCTTTAAAAATAAGCTATAAATATTTTATTTTCAATATTTGAATATAATTACTGCAAAGGCTTTTAATAGTCATTAAGAATCAGTGGACTGTCAACTGAGAGACTGTAGAGGTAAGATATATAATTGACATTAATACTCTGCATTTGATTCCTTAAGAAATCATTTGATAATTTTCCTGTAACAAAAAGAAAATTCTTGGTTTGAGTTGTCTACGTTATCGTGACTCAAGCTTCCCAGATTGATAAATAATGTCTAATGAGAATCTGATTTTGTCTCCAAACTACCCCATCCGAGGCTGTCAATTTCATGACTGATTTAGGTATTATCCTGGCTCCTCGATTGAGATATACTTCTGTCTCCCACTTTAAGTAGAATGAAACACTCTTATAGCTTCCAAACTATCCACATTGAAGTACACTCATATCTTGTACAAGTATCCCAATTGAGATTTACATTTGACCCTTATTTGAACCTTAATTCCTCTCCAATGAGGTAATGAATGGATGCCAATTTGAAAACCGCTCTGTGACAAATACACCTTCTGTAGTAGCCTTTTCAGAGGCGAAACCAGAGGGGGCAGGGGTGTGGGAGACACCCCTGCTCAGAACCCGCTTTCCCCCATTCCCCAATATCGGAAAAAATGCATAAATGCATGGTTTGAAATAGCCCCCCCCCCCCCCCCCAATATTGTCTTTGTGCCCATTATCCCCCCCCCCCCCATTAAAATTGTCTTGTCATGCCACTGGTTGTGTACCTTTTACAAAAGTACTTTCCAGCCTTAATACCAACAACATTTCTTTGTCTTAGCCACTATGGGTAACCATGCCATATTACACAAGGGCAAACCTTACCAGTTAACAACAAAATTTGATATATAACTAGGTAGCAATAGTATGGTTTCCAAACAAACTTTGGACTCTTGCCATATTTAACGGAGAAAGAACCCCCCCCCCCCCCCCCAATCTTTCAATTTGTAATTTATATTCAAATTTCATCACAATATGCTGGAATACTTGTTCGCCAATTTGACTAGTCTAGGTGAAATGGAATTTTTTCATTTATGTTAAAAACTACTGGTATGAATGTTCTTCTTCCTAATCACTGAGCAATGAAAAGATTTTGTTTGCCACAGTGCCTAAAAATACCTTGGTGTCATAACACACTTGATCAATTTCCTTACACTAATTGCCATGTTCCAACCAGCCCTGCAATTCCCAGTGGACAATTCACAAAGTGGGACCTTCAAGATGTTTTTTGAAACAAAGATTCCGAGAACACGTCCTATTGTGCAATGAAATGATTGGCCTTTAAGTAGCTGTAATGAGTTCTTCAAATCATCAATTGCACCCAATCCTGTTCGTAAATGTGATGTAATTCCACTGTAAGCCACGCCCACTTCACACAAACTGGCTCTACTGATTACCAGAAGCCCATAGGAGTTGCATTGAGCTAGTCTTTCTCTGATGCTTTTAAGCAAGAAAATAATTATACTTGGCATATACATACTTTAGAATTACATACATGTACAACCCAGTGGTTACGCCAGCTTTGGAGCTAGAAATATGAGCAACAACTTTGGATATGCAGCCATTTCTTAGGGGTTTGACGCGATTGACATACCAACAGGATACAGGCAAGCATTATGGCTTTTGGCTGCAATATTATGAGTCCCACAACTGTGTCAAAGGTCAAGACTGGTCACCAGGGCCCAATTTCATGGCTCTGCTTACCGCCGAATTCTGCACTTGCGATCACCGTTCTCCGCTTACTGTGCAAGCGCCGAATTTCTGCGCTAGCTGTGTAAGCAAAAAAAAAACTAGTAACATGAAGTACGCATGCGCACAAGCAAACATTTCCTGCTATAAACCCGTGAAATAGGCTTGAGTTAAGTGAGGAATTCCCTGCTTCAGTAAGAGCCGATTCTTTGCTTACGGTAAGCAGAGCCATGAAATTAGGCCCTGATCATTGCAATGGGACAGCACCTTAGCCACTAGTTTCATACTTCGAGAAAGAATGCTTAACACTTTCCCCAGACCAAATTGAATCTGATACTAAGCCATTTGGCAATACGGGGCACACAGGGCCATATGTGCAAACACAGAACCAACAAATACAGAGCCCAGTTTCATAAAACTTTTGAAGCAGAAACAAAACTTTGCTTAATAACAACCTAATTTGCTAAGCAAATATAAACGAGGTACTAGTTACAAACATTGGATCACACCAATTGCATGGTAACCCATTTGTGCTAAGCAAATGAATGCAACTAACACAACTTCATGAAATGTTAAGCTGCTTAAGCACAAAAAGTAGCTGAACACAAACCGGAATAAAGTTAACATGTCCACATGTGGCTGGTATCCTACTCAATTGCGCTAAGCATAATTTGTTAAGCAATATTTTCTGCTTCAGCAGCTCTATGGGTGACCACTGCAGTTTGGCAGATACATTAGTTAAAGCTCAGGGGAAAAACAACACGGTATCCTCTTGACTGATTCTATGCTAAAGACTCAACAAACTTTGTAAAAACAATACACACTACAGGCAGTCAGTGTCTGTATCAACTACTCAATTAAATCTACTGGCTGTAAAACAGTCCTGTACTTCTCTGGAAGTTGCCTCTGCGTTCAGTACCAGTTTTTTTGTAACAAAGTAAAGGCAAAAATCCACACATGCAACGCTGTATCTAATTATTCATAAGGAATCCATGCCAATTGTTTTTCCACAATACAATATTGTTATTTTATCAATGTTCAAACCAAAGAAGAGCGTTAACCATGAAGTTTTTTAACGTATCGCCATAAGAGAACAAATTCTAAATCTATGCAAAGAAAAAACCTTAAAACCTTGGTTCAATACACCGATCCATTAAGCCACGCCCATTTCTCATTGACCAATCACAACTGCGAAATCTGATCACCATTTGAGCCGTTTGGTGATCTTTGCACTAATGGTGATCGGGTTTCGCGGCTGTGATTGGTCAACTCGTAAGGAGGCGGGGCTTAATGGATCGATCTATTGCATAAAGTCTGTTTAGCTGATGTGTTTTTTACTTACCAGAGTATTCATAACTACTGCCCAAAAGAAAAAAGCAAAAGGCACGCTAAATTGCAAGACTTTCTTGTTAGCAGATGACTGCGCAACAATGCAAACCATTGTGAACATCTTTTGGATCATTTACGAAATTTTCTTTTACCTGTGCAAATTTTTTTCTGCTTAAGTTAAGCGCAATTACCGGTAAACAGCTTTATGAAATTGACCTGTTGAGTTTTTGGTTTTATGTAACAAAGTTTGAAGAAAATGATTTGTACACGTATGTTATCAAAGACTAGGATTAGCTAGAGCGCACATTGTACAATGTGTGTTCATCTTTTAAAACCTTTGAATAAAAATGCTGGACTTACCCCTTATGATTTTTTCAATTTTTTGATCTTTTAATTCTCAATTTTTTGCCTATTTTTTAATTGCAACTTGAAAATTTAACCACGATAGTATTCAGCGGGGTCTTATTAGGGGAATAGCAGCTCCAATTTCATATTATGTTCATCACAAAAACAGAAAAGTCCTGCTGAGAGAAAACGGGCCACCAGCCAAAATACTGTTGAATGAACAGGGCAGTGCACCTTGGCACAGCTTCATAAAGCCGTTAAACAGAAAATAGTTTGTCGTAAAATCTAGCAGGGAAGGAAGGGATAGTCTGTCCCCCTGTTTGTGTATTGGGATTCAGTATTGATACATTCCTATTGCATAGCAGGAACATGCCAACGATCGTGACAATATGGTAAAAAGGTCTTATTTCCGCAATTTCACGGCATAAAAATAAATAATGATTTTTGGATACTCAAGTCTACAGGCGAGTCCATGAAATGTATGTACAAAAAGAAAAATTTACATTGATTATAATGTCCACTCATCAGTCACAATGACACAGACTAAACTGCATTGTAGTTTGTGATAACCATTTTTTAACATCAAATTTTTAGTTTCTTCACCAAAACAAAAAACTTAGTAATACATATACAATAATATATCTACAGTTTTTACAAACAAAATAAAATCAATCCATTTGTATTCATTACAAAATGCATCTAAATCTTAATTCCCTCTTCCCAATTACTCTAAATGCCATGGCAATCAAGCATCTTTACTCCATGGTCTTCCAAACCTCTTGCATTTGTAATAAAGCTTGACGTCCATCCCCTATTAATTTTCTTTTCAAACAAAATTATTTTGCTGAAGTTCCAGTCGAGATTCTCATCACCACATTTCACATACTGAGTTCTGTCAACTTCGAGCTTTCTCCAACCTTGCTCCGATCCAACACTCCAACCCCATTAAAAACCTTAATTTAAAAGAATCCTCAAAACAAAGACCCTCCAAACAACAACAAAAACAACAACAAACAATGCACATCAATAAATAAATGCAGATTACATTCATAAATATATGGTAATGTAGCCTTTACGGTCATAAACATTCATCATCTGGACATTCAGACAGCAATCACAGGGGCAAACGGTATATACAAAAGCCTGTTCAACGCAACAAATAACCCACGTAATGTTAACTGGACACACCACTACTACACTAGTGCTAAGTTTGACACAACATAATATATTTCTGTGGTAACTGGACACATCAAATGATTAAATACTTTATACTGAAGTGTAGATGGCTCTAAACTGAAAGCAACATTCGACACTTAGATGTGGATGATGGGGAAATATAACCAGCTCCGATAAAATGTAAATAAAGTTGCAACAATTTGTTTGCTTGTTTGTGTGTTTTTTGTGGTTGAGTGGGGGGGGGGAACTTTTTTGTTGAAGAGTGAGGCTTTTCCCAAGTTCAGAGAAACTCTGTTCGAATTTGAAAAGTTTTTTTCTGGTGTGAGCATAAGTACTCTCTCTGCTATGTTCTCTTAAGCCCCCTATTACTTGGTAAGCTCTTGGCACAGTGCCTACTTGATAATCCAGCCCTGCTTGTATGTTACAATTGCAAGGTTGATAACCTTCAAGATTCTTATAGCAAACTATTCAGCAGGCCTGATACTTCATGGAGGCAATTGCCTCCATTGCTCCTGGTCATTGCCTTGGTGCCCTTTAAAATGTTCATAGTAGAATTGTAGAATTTCCTCTCAGAGGTGCCCATTACAAAGGAAAAAATGCCATGGTGCCCTTGAAAAATGGAGCATCAGGCCTGAATACAGGTGCCTTGTTGCACTCATAATGTTGTCCCTTTTTCGATTAAAAAAAAAAGAATTGGGGAGCTGGGACAGCTTTCCAAGGAAATACAGAACAGTAGCTCAGCTTGAATTATAGCTGAACGCAGAATGAGAGAAGCTTCAAAATGGTGTCTAATACTCGGGGAGTCTAGTTTAATTTAACACTGAGACCTGACCGAGTCCCGTATCCATCGTTCATGGGTTGAACATTTGAGTCAGAAAAAGTCATTTCGGCTAAAAATGTCTCGCAACTTAATTCTCATTTATGGCAACAGGTCATGGGTGGAAAATTGACACATCCTGTTAGTCACAAAATGCCTACTACGTTACTGAATATTGATTAAACATGATTCTGAAAATTGTAAGCACTGTATAACAATTTGGAAGGCTTGATAGGTTGATATCTTACTGATGGACTTAAATCTAGAGTACCACACTAACCAAGGCTTGATTTGGTAAAGATCAAGGAGCATTTGAATGATCACTCCTTAGAAATGGGAAAACAATGTGCCTCTCAATAACTTATCTTTTGGTAGTGAGCGTTAGATATTTTTGGACAATTAGAGATGGTGCTATAAATAACCAGATTCAAAATTTCTGGCACAGTTTACATTTTGAGATTAACAATATTTTTTTTAATAGTTTGTTTTTTTCATTTAGTAAAGCGGCCATGATTCACCACAGCATTCAGATGATGTATTCCAATGTCGTAAATGTCCTTAATTTTGTTTTTCTATAAGAGAACCTACATCCCAATTGTCCCGCCAAATGACCCCGACCCCAAATACCTATGAAAACCAATCAAACAATTTCTAGAAGTTTTTAATATAATTGTACCAACCTCTTTTTACACTGTTTGGCTTTTATCATAGCAATCTGCAATAACTTTGTCTCTCTTTCTAACCAAGAAGACGAAATTAAAGTGTAAAACAAAATGTACTCCCTGAAAGAAGAAGAAGAAGAAGAAGAAGAACCTGTGTGTTTATTTGACGGTTTTGGACATCAACTTGTACTGATAGGTAGAGTTTTTGTATCATCTGGCGTGACTGAAACATGAGTAACAGCAGTTGTTTCTGTAGTACATGTAGCTACAGAGTCGTGCTTTGGCGACTTTCTCGCAGTACGGGAACTTGTCTCGACAGTCGCTCCCTGATGAGGACAAAGAAACAGGAGAGAGAGCCAAGAATGGGTGGTTAGTAATCACGACACAATGGGAGTTAAAGCACACTGACAACATTGTCAAATGTTGGGACAAAATTTGTCAAACTTTTGTCAAAGACCTTCCCCGGATATCACAAAACTTTATGTACCTGCTTAGAGGCAGGGTACACTTTTGGTAATTGTCAATGACCAGTATCCTCACTTGGTAAATACCAACATATACATAAAATGAGAAACCTGTGAAAATTTGGGCATTGAAAATGCTAGAAAATAATGAAAGAAAAAACAGTTGAATTGTGTGCTTTTATATGCCTGAGAAAGGGCCTCATGCCTGAAGCCTTTCTCAGATTCAAATTTGTGGATGAAAATTTTCCCCTTTTCTCTAAGACTACAATTACTTCAAAGGCGGTCGTTTCTAACAATGCTTAATAATATCAACAACTCTCCAGTGCTCTTTACCAAGTAAGTTTTTATGGTAATTAATTTTTGAAGTAATTACCAAAAGTATACCATATGCCTTATGTCCACTTGTGCAACATTTATTGCGTGGGTTGTTCACCACTAACGCAAGAAATCTTGCACAAGTGGACTTACGTAGTTGCCCAACGTATATGAAATTTGCTGCAGTATCCACACTTTACGTGACCCAACATATACATGAAACAAACCTGTAAAAAGTTTAAGCTCAATAGGTCATCGGAGTCATGTGAAAATAGTTTAAATACACCCTGGTAAGTTTTGACTTTGTTAAAACATCGGGTTCTGGACTTGTGACATCAAAATCAACTTGTTTTTTCATTTCTCAAAAACTATAGCATTTCAAGCAAACATTTTTCAAGGCTAGTTTTCCACCATGACCATCTTCATACCATGTAAGTTATGTACAAATCTGTGTGCCTTTATATTTTCAATCTTACCAATGTTGTACACACCCTTTAAGCAAGTGACACTACAACCAGATCTCTTTTTATTTTATTTAAAACTTTTTTTTGTGTGAAACTGTCCAGAGCAATTTGGAGTATTAATGTTTCCAAATTTCGGACATGTGTAAAGCGTTTCCAGGCAGGTGCGTCACCTACTTCTGGTGGAAGGGGTCAAAAAGGACAAGTGAGTAGACTGAAAGTTAATCTATCCCTTCCAGAAAGGTACAACTAATGTAAATGGTTCAACATTTGGTGCTGGATATGTAGCGTGGTGTAATCACCCCCACCTGTTGTGTCTTCATTGTGTTCCGGGAATCTCAGGAATTCTTTAGAGGAATTTTCGGGGGAAGGGGTGTACTTCTGTACAAGGGGGAGGAAGAGTGTGTCTTCCTCCATGGTTAGAGTAAGAGAGCATGTTTTGGGGTGGGGTTTTTTTTTTTGGGGGGGGGGAAGGGGATATCTCTCTGCCACATATCGGCCGTGTATAATTGTTCTAATCCTATAACCACAGCTTGATGTGCACAGCTGATGAATTTGTAAGGCAATTTTAGCTCCGTACAATCCCCAAGCTGTTGGAGATGGCATCAATCAGAGAGAGAGAGTATACCACCACCTTGCATTTTCACAGCTTAATTGTGTGTTCAACAATTCAGTTATGTGTAGGCCGATATTTGATAACCTTTCAAGTGAATCTCCAAACTGCGTAGAAATAGAGGTACAACAATCTCTGCAAGCTTCTATGACACACCTCCACACCTTCCTCACCAATTAAAAAAACCCAGCAAATTGTAACTTCAGGAGGCAATCTCCAGTATGGCCGTTGAGCATCTACACTTACCTGGTATATTAGTGGTGCATTGTTGTATGTTACATGATTGTGTGGCGGATGGACTGAGCGACTCGTCGCAGTGGGTACTCGGATTCATGTTGTTGTCCAGACACTTGACCTCTCGTTTCCTCTGCCCACCTCCACATGTTCTTGAACACTGCAACAGGACGTTAAAAAAAAAGGGCATTGTGATCAAATCTGGCGTATGAGGTCATCATTTCCACAACTAGCCCCTTCCTTCCATCCCTGCCCCATTTGTCTCCTTCTTCATTGTTTTATTTCATTTCATTTCATTTTATTTTATTTATTCTGGTTGTGAAGGCAAGGACTCTCAGAAAAGCGAACTTACTGTACTGGCCAAGATCCCAATGAGAGAAGACAAGGAAGGAAGTTTCAGTTTTAGATGTGGGACTAAAACCCCAGAATTCCAGGGGAAAACCCACGCAATCAGGTAGGGATTTGAAAACCCAATCCTTGTAGTGCCCTCAGCGTGATTCGAACTGGGGTCCTAGAGGTGGAAGGTGAAGAAAGACACCACTAGGCCAACCTGACCACCCTTGTTCATCCCTTGCTTTTTCAATATACTCTCTTTTCATTTCTTCTCATCTTACTGCTGCACACTAGCTGTTTGTGTATGTTGTGTTGTCATTTAACTTTTGAGAAAGACTCTGCTAGAGTCAAAATGTCAGGCCATTAATTATTTTTTTGCATTTCCTCAATAATTATAAAACTTACGAGAAGATACATGTCTTAGGGTGACTGATACTAGAAACATAATGGGGCTTTCAAATTCTCACAGCAGACCTGTGATCTGTAAGTTTGTATCTGATATCAAGTTTTTTTCAAAGATCTCACTTGGCCCTCACTATATATTGCTTGCGTCACATCTGAGCATCAGATGGAGAGAGGCAGAGTCCATACAGGACCTCTGACTTTCTCCATTTATGATACGCTGAGTCCGGATTGATGGCTTTGACAGTGGCTACGGCTGAAAATACAATTTCTTCAATGTTGTCGCTGCAGCAGTCGCCTTGCCATAACCGCCAATCCCCTACAAGCCCTGAAAGCAAATTTCATTTTGTCAGCCACCCTCCCCTTGTCAGCCACCCTCCCCTAAAAAAACAATATCTTTTCAATGTTACATTCTCCATTTACCTGAGTCCAATCCGAGTTGAACCACATGGACACACATTCCTTGAGTTTACAGGGCTGTGTGTCAGTAGGCTTCGGCTTCGTGATACACTGCTCTTCGTTGACGACGACGTGAGGCTCATCCGCACCGGCGCAGAGCACCATACGAGTCTGGCTGCCGTCACCACACTCTACAGAACACTGACAGGGATAGAGAGAGGGGACAAGGGAACACTGTAAGCTGGTCTTGTGTATAACTGATATTGAACTTTTAGGCCCATTGGACTCTCCATAGCTTACTACACGACAGCGCCATGGAGACTGGCGTCCTACCAGGGCTTGAGGATAATTTCATTTTCCCACATGCTCATGCAGGCATGATATTTGGTCTTTGGAAAAAAGTAGGAACATCAAGTACAATTGTACAAGGGCAATACCTTAGCTATGTATGTGAATTACACATATGAATTACACTTGGTGTCAGCTTTATTCAATAATATACTTTTCAGGCTATCTAATCACATTATTTTCAAATTTTTCTGAAGGCAAACACAATCGGAAATCGAAGAATGTCATGCCTGCTCGTGGAATACAAAAATTGTTTTTAGCTCGTCTGCATCCCATATGCAACTCATCCTTCAGCCTCGTTGCATATGGTATGCAGAAGCGCTACATTTTTCCATGTTCCACTTGCCAGGCATGAGAATATGCGATGATAAAAAAAACGGAAAAATGTTTATGCTAAAAATTGCATGTCCGGATTTTGGGCAAAGTCCAAATTTTTGCGTGTCCGGAATTTGGGCAAGTTTACCCAAACTCATTGTCTATAAGTTTCTTCCAGGTCATAGTTCAATGCGTAAAAATATCTCCAGCCGTAAAACACATTAAACGTATCGAAGAAACGGCACTTAAGCCTATGAAGGTTCGTACCGACGACTGGTAAAAAAAGTATAACGATGCGCGCGCATCCAAAACACCGTATGTTGTTGTCAGTAGACTTTTCAATGTCTCCACGAATGTTCCTTTGCTGCAACAGTAAACATACATGTATTACGGTCAAACCGTACCATGAATGAAGTGGGGAAAGACTGAAAGAAGTCTACAGATATCAATTGAACGCGCTGCATGCACATGGAAGAAACAAATCAACGCATATTGGGCCGGCCGCTGCCGGGCGGCAATTTATTACGAACGGAAGCGTGTAAACTTACAATTTCTCATAAGACCAAGAAGAGGGATTAGCGAGATCCAAATGTATACCCCAACAACTCACCCCCCAAATTTTATATCAAATTCACATTGAACTCGAAGACCACAAATTTGAAAGGGAAAAAACCGGAATTCCGGTTTAAACCAGAAGATTCTCATGCCTGCATTTGCGCTTGTGGGATAGCTAACAATTTTTGATTCTCACAATGTTTCACAAATATTATGAGTCCAGCTTTGTTTATTTTTCCAATGACTGTTCTCCGGTACTTTCAAACTGTGGCAAACATCGTTCTCATACCTGGTTCCATTCCGACGTCAGCCACACTGCGCCACAGGGCATGTTATTGCATGTCCTTGACGTTCTTGGTTTAGTGATAGTGTTGCACGAGTCGTCCTGTAAGACTTCAGTACTGCCTTCTGTAGAGCAGACAACATAACGACTCTTGTGTCCTCCGCCACATTCTGCTGAACACTGTTAAAGAAAAGCAATTTGCAAAAATGAAAAAATATATATATATAAAGTTATCCTTCTCAAGGGGAAAAAATATATGTGACAAAGAGAACCAGGTTTTGGGGGGGAAACAATCAGCCATTATAATATCTGAGTTTCATCTTATTATTTCTTTCTTGTTTTACTTCTATCCAGGAGGACAGGGGCCCCACGGGTTGGGGGAGACCAGAGCAGCACTGACTGATATTTACAAGCTATACAAACTGGGCTATCCTGTCACCAGAGAAAGCTTGGTGTTCTTGAGATTAATCTGCTGCAGAATGGAGAAGGTTGTGGGTTAAATTCAGGGGTGTAGAAGGAACATTTTTTCTGGAGGGTATGGAAGCCAGTGGTATATTCTCCACTAAATGTCATGAACAGCAAGCACCCAGCACGGATTTACACTGTATTCAGTAGTGTCAGAGCAATAAACTTATTATTTTTCGATAAAATAATGATAATAATAATATTAATGGACATTTGTAGTGTGCCATATCTGTCAGAAAGACACTCCCCGCGCATAGAAAAAGAACTCTGCTAATGTTGGTACCTAAATCATAAAATGGACAAGTGTGTTTTCAAGTTAGTTTTGAAGCTGGAGAGGTTCTGAGGTTCAGTGGAAGAGCATTCAAAAAGAAATGGTCCAGCACATGAACAAACAAAAACAAAAACAAATAAAAAACGTCTCCCCAAGTGTGTTTAGAACGTTGGATGTTGAGGAGCATACATGTAGGTGTGCTAAAAGGAAAAATGACTGAATTTTAGGCTGGATGTCGTTGTTCTACATCTTTGTACACCATTGCAAACATAGGTTCAAAATGCCTGGTAAACACCTCTGGTTACACCCCCAAGAAGATGGATACATTTTTAAAACCTTTTCTTTTATAGAAAAACCCAACATTATTCTTTATGTAAACATCAGTGAAGGACTAAGTTCGTATAAAAAACCCAAAATATCAAGTGATAATTGCAACTTACCAGATCATTCCACTCTGAGACAAACCAGTTGCTGATGCAGGGGCCCATATCACACGTCTCCTGATCTGCCGGTTTGGTCTTACCAGCGCATTCGCTCTCATCAAGCTCCTCTTGCTCATCATTGATGCAAGTCACGTCTCGATGACGCCTGCCCTCACTACAAGGCACATCACACTGAGAAAGGTGAAAGAAAAAATG
The DNA here is from genome assembly GCA_037783415.1 of Leptasterias polaris. Lineage (NCBI taxonomy): Eukaryota > Metazoa > Echinodermata > Asteroidea > Forcipulatida > Asteriidae > Leptasterias > Leptasterias polaris. The sequence continues at coordinate 12,745,460 of JAZGTN010000009.1, forward strand.
AGGAAATTTTGTAAGATGATTGAAGCATTTGCATGGTGTGATCATAAGAAAAACTATAGTAGTAAACTTGCGGTATTACAACAACCATGTATGAAACTCTTTTGGGAGAAGTGTTGGCTCTGACATTCCAAACGGTGTACCCTGCTCATCTTCAGGAGCATGAAGACGAAGCAGAGTATCGAAGATGAGCAGAGTATACTGTCCGAAACGTGAAACCACAGCGGGTCTTCTCGTGGTTAGTTTCACTGCAAACATCTAGGAGACAGAATTACAAAACCCTTTTCAAATGTTTATATTCCAATATACACTTAGAGCGGGGCTCAAAGATCAAATTCAGTTTTGTGATCCACCCACTTGGACAAAATGAGAAGTCTCTAACATCAAGTTACAACGGTGTAAAATGCCATCATGTGCAAAATATCTTTCAAAAAAACAAAAAAAAACGTCACAATATAGGGTCTGTACTATTTTGTATGGAGAATTTTGATAGTTAATTTCTGAATTGTTATGATATTCAATCAAAACGGCACTGAATTTGACATTTTGACTGACCAAAAACTCCTCTTTGAAATGTATAGACCCATTTGTTTTTTACGTCTGACGATGTCATGCATCAAATCTGCTCTGAAAGAGTATTAAATACAATGGCATTTCACACCATTTAAGGTGAGTTAAAGAGACTTGCAACTTCCCCCACTTTCAAGAGAACTCTATTTGGAAGTGCATCATAAAACTGAGCTTGACCTTGGGGCCCCTCTTTAATCAATCTTTGCCAAGTTTCCTGAATACATGTACATTAATTATTATTACTTTTATTATTATGTGTAACCATTTATACTGGGTAGCCACCTTCAGTGTGTGAACACTGTTCTCCCTGAGGGCGCCGTCACCAAAACGGAGTGAGAATTTGGTGAGGATAAACACATTAGCAATTCTGTACTTGACAGATGACTACTATTCAAACAGTGGAGAAATCTGAATAAGTACAGCCAATCAATCAGAATACGTTTATTCAATGTTGCACAAACTACAGTAATACAAAGTGAAAAATACAGAATGTTAAAATAATTATAGTCAAAATGAAAGTACACATACATTTTATAAAAGTGATAACAAATGTGAACTTTAAACAATGGCAACATCTAGGTCCGGGGAGAAGCAACAGCTTTTGTTCCCCAGCCTATGGACGGACAGACCAAAAAGACAGACAAACATGAAAAGACAGGACATAACGGGTGTAAGACAGAAATAAGGCCGTTGTTATTTCCATTACAAAATTTACATACAGTATTTTAGCGTTGATTTAAAAAACGATTTTTTAGTTTTTTAGTAAAAATAGAAAGAGTTCGTAACGATTTAAAAGAGTCATCCAGACTATTCCAGAATAAAGTGCCACGCTGGACAACACCATTTTTGGACAACGTGGTTCTACAATAATTAACAAAAAGATTTTTCCTAGCAGTGCTGCGAGTATAATAGGAATGGATGTTCGAGGTTAGTGTAAAACAAGAGTTGAAACAAGCAGGTAAAACATTATTCATATATTTATACATAAATTTTCCTAAGTTAAAATGATAAAGGTCAACGAATTTTAACAGTTTTAAATTATCAAAAAGCGGCCCAGAGTGATCACAATAGTCAGCTTTAGAAATGACCCGAACTGCACGCTTCTGGAGAGTGAGCAGTTTGTTACATTTAGGAGTTGGACTACCCCAAGTTAAAATTGAGTAATTAAGATAGGGTAATATAAAAGAGTTGTACAAGGTCAGTAATATGCTACTGGGAAGGAAATATTTAAGACGATTCATTATACCTATATTTTTTGATATTTTAGCTGTTATAGTGTCAATATGTTTCTTCCAAGTCAAATTCTCATCAATATGTATTCCCAGAAATTTAGTACCCTCAACCTGTTCAAGATTGATATTATTTAAAATCAAAGGAACAGACTGAGTGTACTTGTACTGGCTAGCACAAAATATAATATAATTTGATTTGAGAACACTGCTGTATGAATTGGTTTAAAAGAGAAAAACATCATCAATGAATCTCCGGACTAATCCTAGAATGCAACTTGACGTTTCTTTTTTTAGACTACAACTCTTAGTTTTTAAGTATTGGAAATGTTTGCAGCTCCATAATAACAGAAGTTGAGTTCATAATGTCGTTTTGAGATTAGGAAATCCTCATCATGAATTGAAAAGCCAGAGTCTAGACTCGCTCTGTCTTTTTGGACATGTAGTTAACAATAACTTGACTTCCCCCTCCCTAGTCACGTAGTAAGGGCTGAAGTCAAGGAAACAATAGGTTAGGTACGTACGATCACAAGTCACATATGATTAACAAAGGAAGGCATTAATTCTTATACAGGAATACATGTTCCTCAAGGGGGGAGGGGGTAGAGGGGACTAACTCTGATGTAGAGAGTTGGGGACGAGATGTGTCCAAAATAGACTGACAGGTAGCAAAACAAGAGTGGAGCGAAAAACAACTCGGGGGTAAATCAGTAGCACCCTGTCTATATACAGAAACAAACTCGGATGTGGAGCACCAGAGAGTCAAATTAGTTCAAGATAAATACTAAATAAAAACAAATGTCCAAAGCGGAGGCGTCCAATTCCTTCCCGCATTTGAAAACAACTTTCTCTCTCCCTCTTGCTCCATAAAATTAATTTGCAGGAACTGTGCACTTAATGTGTTTTTAATGCACTGACACTCAATCACTTCTCTCCAGTCCTTAATTCTGTTGGAAAGGTATGAACGTGATTGATTGTAAAAGTTCTTGTGATGAAACCAAGGATGCCACAAAGAGCAGCATTAAAGACAAAATACAGGATTTGTAAAAAGTAAAAAAGAAAAGAAAAAAGATTGAAGATTTCCCGATATGAAATATTTATATTTTATGTTCTATTCTTTTGAAATGATGGCATTTTCCACTTTGACAACCCAGTATAAAGACCAGTATACGCTTAATGTGACCCAACATATACCGGTACATGAAATAACAAACCTGCGAAAGTTTAAGATAAATCGGTCTTCGGAGTAATGAGAAAACAGTGAAAAATCCCATTATATATAAAGACAAACTGTTCAACACATTTCCTTAAAAAATATAGCATTTCTAGCAAAAGTATTTCAAGGGAAGTTTTTTTCCACCATGACCATCTTTATACCATATACATTTTCAATCTTACCAATGTTGTACAAATCCTTTAAGGAACTTTTAAAAAGTAAGAGAATGATTTCTTTCCATCTGAAGAAAATTACAGCTACTTTTTTTTCACCAGCAGACATAAAAAGATCTGAATTCCGATAAAAGTCTGAAATTTCTCATCCTTGAACTTTTTTTGGTAATGTCTTAGGAGGCTTCTCTTATAGATGGTTTTTCAAGTTCAAGATCTTAAATTCTAGATTGTGTTCACAAGAAATTAGCAAAAAGTCTGAAAGATGTGTTTCTGTGAATGCTTCTTCTGAATTTCTTGAGGGATTTGAAATGTATCCCAGAGAGTGTAAATGTGAAGGAAACTTCAAATTCAAACCATGGCATAGATTCAAGGCTACTTCATACCCAATTAGTGAATCATAAAGAAGTGGAAATTTGCAGCAAAACATTTGCTTAAGTTGCACACTGGTAAATTCTACACTCCACTTTTCCTTGAAGCGTGAGCCAGACTTTTTAAACATTTCATCAGCAACACCACGAATAGCACTCTACGTGTTGAACCAATTTGATTTGTTTTTATATTTGAGGAAATTTGATAAAAAACAATAACTTGATGACGTAATTCATCAAAAAGCTAACTTACTATAAATATTAATTGTTCATAATAACAGCTGTTTTGTGAACTGCTTACCAACCGGTTATAAATGCAAACAAATGGATAACGGTCTCATGTTTCCACCCAAGCAGAGTCTTTCTCAAAGGCAATGACAACAGCAGTAGTCAAGTGAAAAGAGAGAGGAGGTATAATTCAGTCAGAGAAAGCAAGTATGGGTAATGTTTGGAGGGGGTTGCTTTCTCAAAAACAGGAGATCAAAGTTATCACAAATTATGATAATGCTATTTCTCTTGCATACTTGACAGTCAGAATGTAGTCTTCCTGAAACTGTTGATGTACCATCCTTTATAAATCCTACCATGATAAAATCAAAATCTCGTCGTGACAGGAAACATCCTCTGATGAGAAAATGTTGGTATTCTGCCAACAAACTTATCATCCTAACCCACCACTAAGAGACCTCACACACCCATGAATGTTCATGGGGCCTCACTTGTGATGATTCTCTAAGAGTTTAGCCCTTCCAGAGTGTGTGTCACTGCATGGAAATATCTCTTGAATCTCCCTTGTGTACGCAAGAAAACAGGACATGAAGATATTTAAAATATGTCAAAAGACAGTAATGGTGTGTTTGTAAAATAGTGGAACATCCTGTGTGGGCTGAATGTACCATCTGGTGAATGAATGTGCGTCTGCTGCACGCCCAAAGTTTATACTAATTCCAAATCGAAAGATGGCGTACGTTTGTGTGTAATTTTATCAAAAATCACTAACTTCATTATTCAAAAGCATTTCTTTTGATTAACAACTTTTAATTCAAAGAAGAACTTATAGTCTTCGTTGAAGAATGTGTAAAAAGCCTAGTCCAATTTAGAAATTTTTCTTGCATAAATCATCAGAGAAAAAATAGCTCAATGCAACTTCTACATTGGCTTCTGGTAGTCAGTGGAGCCACTTTGTGAAGTAGGCGTGGCTTACAGTGGAACTACATCACACTTAAGAAAATGATAGCTGGGGGGGGGGGGGGGGGGCATACTGCCTCACTTTCAAATCAACTGTGAATAAGCATAAGGCGAACAGTTGCGGCTGTGTATAGCAGCTTACTTTACTTAACTCTCTCCACAGAGATGCATATACCTAAAGGCAAAGAAAACCTTTGGTTTTTGAAACTGTTCGACTGTTTTAATCCTTTATAAAACTAACCTGTAAACAATTTCATTTCAAAAGGTGGTCGCGTTTTGGAGATATCGCAAAAAAAGAATTTGTCCACGCAGGAAGAATAACCCCTAATAGGTATGCACAATCTGAGAAAAGTATCTGACAGTAACGTTTCTCAGATATTAATTTTGGGGCATAAAAACTGATACCTTTTTTCATAACCACGTTACTTTGAAGTGAAATGTTTCTCAAAATGCTTTATACTATTGAAACCTGCTGTACTTCTAACCAATAAGTTTTTATTGCCTTTAATTTTAAGAGCGATTATCAAACATATACCTTCACTTTAAGCTCTGAAAATGCGAGGCCAATTTGAAAGATTAGTTTACAATCCGAGGACTTTCAACATGATCAACTGTGACTAGAGTCATTAAACTGCGATCAAAATAATCAGACTGAAATGTCAAACTGCATTAAACTGTTGGTTTAGTTAATTGAAATCTCAGTGAATGCTAACGCCAGATGGTGTTTTGATATCATTTGTATCAATACAAGTTTTTTCACTTTCTCATCCAGGAAGGATTTGTCTTCATCAGCGTAGAGCATTGATTGTGTCGGACAAATTCAGCCCCAGTCCGTCTGAAGATGCTCAAGGAGAGATGAAAATATATCGGCACGAATTTGCTCAGTGTCTTCTTAAAGAAAAAGCACAAGCAAGCCGGAGCAAGCCCTCCGAATGGGCATCTAGCTTTTAACCAAACGCCCTCATTTCAACTCTTTGAATTGTATTTGATAAATAAAACAGTGGTGCACCCATAATATTTTTGTGAGGAGGCTGGAAGGTATCAATTCTGACTTCATCTTGTGTGTTTATAGGGAGGGGGTGGTGGATGGTGGTGGGGGAGGTCGTAGGAGGGTGGGGGAGGTCGTAGGAGGGTGGGGCAGGTCGTAGGAGGGGGGGGGGGTTCTTGATGCAGGGGGAGGGCTCAAGTAGAATGCAAAAAAGGACACACTTGAAAAGAGCAGCAGGCTTTCAGAATGTGCCAAACTCGATTTGAATGTTACTTTTTGTAACAATTTGCCTTGCCATTTTGTTTCTCTCAATAAATAGAGAAAAGGTCAACAAGAAAGAAAGCACGACCTTGGAGGGGGGCTATAGCCCGATCCCCGACCTCCTTCTTGGGTGCACCACTGAAAAACAAAAACACATTTCGGGATCCTTCAAATTGCTTAAAGAAAAACATAATGCGCACCAAGTTTCTTGTTTAAAATGTGTTCAGTATATATATTTTTGTATGCCAACTTTTACTTAAAGGTAATATGCAGTTAGACCATGGTTTAGACCATGGCCCATACTTCATAAAGCTATTAGCACCAAAAATCTTCCTTAGCAGACACAGGGTACCATGTCATCTTGACTCATCTTCATTAATTAATGATGCTAAGAGTGAATTTTTGATCATCGGATCAAAGCAGCAGTTGAAGAAAATTAATATTTCCAATATCATGATAGCTGGTGATGCTAAAGTTTTTCCTACAACATGTGTTCGTAATTTGGGGTCATGGTTTGATTCTGAACTTACAATGAACACCCACATCAATAAAGCTTGCTCTGCAGCCTTTTTCATCTTCACAACATCAAACGCATTAGTCAATTCCTAACACAAGACTCTCTTTTAAAACTAATTCATGCATTTGTGACCAGTCGTCTTGATTATTGTAATAGCCTTTTGTATGGTCTGCCCAAGTCACAGATAGCTAAACTACAAAGGGTTCAAAACGCTGCAGCCAGAATGGTTACTAACACACACTGGTTTGAACACATTACACCTATAATTCGTCAATTACATTGGCTGCCTGTTTCGTACAGGATTAATTTTAAAATCCTTTTGTTGACCTTCAAAGCTCTTTATGGTCTTTCTCCAAAGTACTTACAGGATCTTGTTTCCATCCGGAAAGTATCTTCACATCAACTTAGGTCAGGGAATAATGGTATTTTCTTGGATTATCCTTCTGGTAAAATGTTGACTACATTTGGTGATAGGGCTTTTTCTGTGGCAGCCCCTAAGCTTTGGAATGCGCTACCGTTTCATATACGTAGCGAACAGAAACTTACCTCTTTTAAATGTAATATAAAAACCCACCTTTTTAAAGCCGCTTTTTAGTGTGTCTTTCTTCTATGGTCACCTTGCCAGTTAGTTTAGATTTTTAGCATAGATAGGGTTAGAGGCGCGTCTGTCTCCTGAAAAGGTCAAAACATTACCGATGCCAGCAGGGATAGGCCTATGTAATAAGTAACTATTAGTTCACTGTTGGCGGGACAGACGTATCCCCATACTTTTGTTTGGGCACTGGCCTGGTGATCAGTCTTTTTTCTTTGTCGTTTTCTTCCATTCTGTGCTTTTTAACATGTGTTCTGCGCCTTTGATCATTTTGTATGTAAGGGGCGCAATATAAATTTTAAATATTATTATTATTATTAGTTACAAGTGTAAATGTGGCGATATACAAACTCCAAAGCATGTGCTAATCTGCCACTTCTTTGGTACATGTACATGTACATGTAAGGGGTCACATTAGCAGAGTGGATGACAACTTCCATACATGTAGATGGCTGTATGAAAACAATCTACTTCACTTGTAACTTGACTGTTCATACTAATATACATGAACATACAATGTACTGCTTGACAGCAAAAAAAGTTTATTTTCCTAAGAAATTTACAGATACTGTATTTATCACCATCACAGAGGTCCCTTTACGATGCAACTGACAGTCCAAAGGAAACAAGGTTTTATAGAAAACCACAACAACACTTAGATATCTCAGAGTTTACTACGCAGCAAATATTTCATTACAAGAAGAAGAAGGAGACCCAAAAGTGATTTTGCTTGAAGTATGTTTTCTTTAAAAGGTGACTTCTACCGTCTGAAAGTTTCTCATCAAATGAAAACAAAACGAAAGCTACAACTTTTCTCGCGATTGTTTGAATGCTTCTGCGTTATAACATTATCATGTACTGTACAACGTCCATCCCACATCATTGTAATTACAGTCCATGCTCACTGCCTCATGCAAAATGTTTTGTGAGCCAGGTACTTAAGAATTTTTCTACAACCATTGGAAAAAAACTGCTAACATGATGGATGCATAGTAGTACCTTTTGTGTTTCCTGTCAGAACAGGGAATAATGGTTGATATACATGTACAGTGTACATGTACATCATACAAACATGCACACAAGCCTAGTGACAAGCTGCAAGTGGCTTGTACTAAAATACTCGCAGCGTCGGCGGCGGCAGCAGAACGGAAAAGTTGACCTATACTTCCACTCCACTTCATGTAAAAGGTTTAGGAAAGGTAATGTCCTAGTTGACATTTTCAAATGTTCCCGTGTCAGCATACAATCTACAAGTCTAAAACAAAATCAATTACTTCTGTTTTATTGCTTTTCCCAGAAACTTTTCCGGGAAAAATTTGATTACAAAAAATAATAATAATAAAGTGACATGGCTGGGAAATTACAGACATTTTGTCTGTAACGGGTTTATCAGCCAACTTTATGGGTGTGATTTGTGAGGCTTTTTATATCTTGCCATGATTTGCTATGTTATTGTACCCCTTTTTCTGAAGAAGTCTTTTCTAGGGTCACTGTACAAAATAAACACAAAATAAAACCTTGTAGGAACCAGCAGGCAAGGCAGATGTGAGCTTCTGCCCACTCTTTTGTAGTACTTACGCCCATTTGGCAATTCAAGAAAGAAAATGTATCGGACACTTTGTAATAACTCGCTCTACATTGGCAATGTACAACCCCACCTAGACCCAAACTGACGAGGACCAGTTGAAAATGAATGCTGTCGCTGATCTAGGGAATTATGAAGGGTTGTTTTCAGTGCTAGTCCACAGCCTCCTTGGCATTGCCACAGCTGGTCTTCACACATGCACTCGATGAAATTGCCACCATCTGATCAGAAGAGCTGATTGGTCCACAAAGTACCCACAGCTGGATGACCTACATTTACATGCAATCCCTCCAATAAATTGTCACCTTTATCAACCGAAAGTCCATTTATGCAAACAGTAACATGCCAAGAATTATTCAAGATTGATGTCTCTTTTAAAGCACATGTGTCACATTGATAATTGTCAAAGACCAGTATCATCCACACTTGACAAGACCAGTATCATCCACACTTGACAAGACCAGTATCATCCACACTTGACAAGACCAGTATCATCCACACTTGACAAGACCAGTATCATCCACACTTGACAAGACCAGTATCATCCACACTTGACAAGACCAGTATCATCCACACTTGACAAGACCAGTATCATCCACACTTGACAAGACCAGTATCATCCACACTTGACAAGACCAGTATCATCCACACTTGACAAGACCAGTATCATCCACACTTGACAAGACCAGTATCATCCACACTTGACAAGACCAGTATCATCCACACTTGACAAGACCAGTATCATCCACACTTGACAAGACCAGTATCATCCACACTTGACAAGACCAGTATCATCCACACTTGACAAGACCAGTATCATCCACACTTGACAAGACCAGTATCATCCACACTTGACAAGACCAGTATCATCCACACTTGACAAGACCAGTATCATCCACACTTGACAAGACCAGTATCATCCACACTTGACAAGACCAGTATCATCCACACTTGACAATATCCACTTGACAAGACCAGTATCATCCACACTTGACAAGACCAGTATCATCCACACTTGACAAGACCAGTATCATCCACACTTGACAAGACCAGTATCATCCACACTTGATGTGACCCAACATATACATGTACATGTACATGAAATAACAAACCTGTGAACATTTAAGCTCATTGGAGTCATCACACAAAAAAGTGGGGGGAAAAACCTCCAACAAAATCAATATTAGCTACTCAATCCCCCCCCAGGCACCCACATGATTTCCAGCAGCAAGGGTTAGTGTCTTAACTGATGAAGCGAAGAATACCAATAATCCACTCTGCTAATTACTGCCATCCTACAATGTACATGACTTTGCATAAATTAAATTAATATTTTTCATGCCTTTCGTTCTTTTTTTAACCTGGCATCATTACTGTTTCACCAGACGGGTGCATCAAAATTCATTGATAGATAGATAGAGAGTTGGAGAGTCACTGTCAACAAAAGGAGTATTTAGTAACGGTGACATTCTTTGTCCGATGCGATGAAGACATACATGTACTTTGTTATGTAAAATACAGGCAGGATACACTTTTGGTAATTGTCAAAGAAAAGTATCCTCACTAGGTGTATCCCAACATATGCATAAAATAACAAGTCTGTGAAAATTTAGGCTCAATTGTTCATCGAAGTTGCAAGAAAATTATGAAAGAAAAAACACCCTTGTTGCATAGAATTGTGTGCTTACAGATGCCTGAGGAAGGCTTCATGCCTGAAGCCTTTCTCACATGTAGATTCAAATTTGGGGGTGAAAAATTACCTCTTTCTCTAAAACTACGTTACTTAAAAGGATGCTGTTCTATTATTATAACAATGTTTTATAATATAAAGAGCTATCCAGTGCTCTTTAAACTGATCAGATCTACAATCTACAAGCAGATCAACAAATTTTACCTCTAAAGGAACATCCATTGAAAGCATTTTTGAAACAAAATTTGTCAACTTTTGTGGATAGTTTTTTGTGTCAATAACTTTGGGGTTTTTTTCCCCATCAAAAAAAAAAAGGGAATCGATTCTCTTCTACAGAAACAGCTGTTACAGGGAGAATGTAATGTATGTAAGACAAGGAAGAAAGTCATTAAGAAGATGATGACGCAGGATGGATAAAGGATAAGAGGAAAGATAACCATCTCCTGGAAGCAAGAAGAAGAGGAAGTTATATAGGACAAGAAGACAGAGAACGATGGGTTAGAAAAAGAATGATGATGATGATGATTATAGTGATCAGAGAAGAGGTTGGATGTCCTGTACATCAGATGGAGTAGAATATTGACAAAAGGATGGTACAAAAGAGAATGGGTTCTAAAGACAAGAAGACAAGAGTATGAGGTGCACCTGGTTGGAGTTAAAGGATAAGGAGGACAAGTGGACAAGAAAGTGTAAAGATGGTTTGATCTCAGAAGTAGGCTCAGAATTAATTAAAAAGTGGGTTTCAGATACAGCTGGTGAGGAGGGTTTTGATACAACTGAGAAGAAACTGGGAGACTTTTGGGGACGCTATGTATGTACATGTATCCTAACCAAACATCATTCAAACAATTGAAAACAAAATTTCCAATTACATCAATTATTTAACCATTTGAAAAAAGAGTTACTTTGTTTTGCAGCCCAAAACCCAAACAGATTCTTCTTTGTTCACAACATATTGTACAGTACTGATTTGCAATATAAACACCAACCTCCAGAATTGTCTATGTTAGGTACAATGTACCGCATGAAATACATGTCTGTTGCAGACTGCTAGCAAAACACCCAGCCCCCCTCCCCTCCCCCTCCCCTGTTCCACTCACGCCTAACTCTAAGGCATATCACAACCGCAGGTGCCCCGATACTAAACACAACACATTTCCGTTTGCTAACCATGCGCCAATATTGCACACTGTACAAGTGTTTCAGAACCACTGTACATGTACTTCTCGCTGGTTCCGTTAAGACTTTGTTTTGCAGCCCAAAACCCAAACAGATTCTCCATTTGTAGCAGGAGAGAGAGAGAGAGAGAGAGAGAGGGGGAGCTTTCATTCAGTCTGGGAGGAATAACCTTTTAAATGGAATTAATCACGGATGGAAAACAAGTATAGTCATGAGCCAGCCCGTAGTTGAATGTCAAAGTTACATGTACCAATTACAGCATATCAAAGAATTTAAAATTGCTTAGATTTGTCTGTAGTTTTTTGTTTTTGAGGATTATTTACGAAATCAAAAGTCAAAGGAAATTCTCAGTGTATTCAGTGTGTGTTATAACAGAAAAATGCAATCTGGGAACTATTGTATGGTCGGGTAGTAATGAACTCGGAGCATGCACCGTATGAAATTACCTCGACTTTTCTAATGGAATTAAAAAGTCAGATAAATTAAGATCCTTTTTTAAGAGCCTCTGTTTTGAAGGTTAAGGGTTATACTCTGTAATCTTAATGCATTCGTTTCAAAGGGATTATCAGACTGGGGAGATTCTTTTACATGTACAGTGTAAGGGGAATATGCACTGAGGGCTCGAAAGACTCTATACTGAACTGCAGAGTGGAAGTTTAGACATTATAATTAGCAATCTCAGAATCATCCGAACAAGCTCTGCAGTGAAGTGAACTGCTTCCCCCCCCCAACAAAAACAACAACAACACAACAACAACAACAACAACAACAACAACAACAACAACAACAACAACAACAACAACAACAACAACAACAACAAAACGAATACCCCAAAATGAGTACTTTGAACTATTACAAGTATAATGACATTTCAAAATGGGATACTTAAAGCTAAGCATCAAGTTTGCTTGAAATTAAGTTCATTATCACACGCACGCTCGTTGAATACAGAAATGTATAGCACGTCTGCATCCCAATACCAGCCCGGCCTTCGGCCACGTTGGACATGGTAAACAGAAGCTGTATGTTTTTCCGTATTTCACTCGTGCTTGTGTGATAACTAATTACGTTATAAAAACTGTGTATTGGGTTTGTATAGTTTTTATCTATTTATTGTTCTTGTATAGGTTTTGAGGGTTTGTTTTTGTTTTGTGTTTCGAAGTAAAAAAAAATACAGGACTTTTTCTAAGATCAACTGAAAATGAAAAGTGACTAAGCATTTTTATAACATACATGTATAAGGATAAATTTTCCAGCTTCATGGACATTTATGCCGACACCAAACTTGTTTACATAGGTGTATTGTAATCATTTGCATCGGGACAAAAACCAAACAAACTTTTTTACCTACACTGAAGTGCGATACGATACGCACTATAAATACTCAGTACTTCCGGAGTCCTGTGGGGGGGGAAACCAAAACCCACAGGCATGACAGGCATACTACTTGCATGGGATTCAAATCAAACTTGACATCCTCATCGATGTTCAGCTCTTCACTCAAAGCTACATGTACTGTCCCCCCCTCAGACCTCTTGACAACCCAGACCACCTTAACAGACATCAGCCAGTGAGACAGATCGCCATCGGCTCAGAAATTGTCCCACAAGATTCTCCCCAAACACACATACATGTAATACACCGATATCTTTTTCATGAGGACAATTACAGACTGTGGTGTACCTCATGATTTTGATTACTCATCCATTATTTAAAGCCTTGAGCGATTCCCCTCCGCTAACCACAACATCAATCACGTTTATACTGCGTTTTGGCTCACTTTACAAGCAGGCCTGATGAGCTGCACAAGTTGAATTTCATGGATGAGTTGCCGATTGACAACATGGGGACTTCATGTTTTTTTTCTTTTCTTTTCTGAGGAAACAAAATACTGATGTTTTTTTAAACACCTCGATGTGCCTAATGGTGGATGCGGTAGAGTTACTTCTGTGGTGGAGTAGACAGGTGCCCATGGCGCGCCACACAAGCACCAACGAAATGACTCTTTAATGACTTTTTAATTGCGTTACTTTCAAAAAACGCATAATATGCACAAGGCAAAGTGCAGAAAGTACATTGGTGAGGGCAAACTACCTGCATACACCAGAGCAACCAGCAGCAAGCATCAGAAGATACGTCTATGCACAGTCGATGGTGGTTTCCAAAAGGGAAACCAAATGAATTAAGTGCAATGAGCCAGAGACTCTAGTGACTTAATTGGTGTTAGAAAATTTGGCCCAACTAGGCTAAAAGCTCCTTAAGGTACGGTGCTGAAAGTGAAGAGAATGTTCTACGCAGAGAATTGAAAATCTTCCCAACCGAAAACATTGAAGAGACTGTAGAAGAACAAACTGAGGTTCCTATGACAAAATTGGACTTCAGTAACATCTCATACATGCGTCTATTACATGTACATCCCATCTTGACTACTTTAACAGTCAGAGAAGGAACTTTGTAACCACAACAACAAAAAGAGTGAAAAATGGCCAAGCACACACAACTTTGTTACAGTATTTTACAGTTTCCTAACCCATGGATTGCTTAAATTTGATGAAAACAAGAAAAGGGTATAAGCTTTACATGTATATAACTTCACAGAGTTGCATGAACTGCCAACAGTTTTTTTGACTTCTAAAAGAGAAAACTATAAAACTGGGGGCCTTTTTCTTGCAATACTAAAAATAAAGAAAAAATCAAGTCCTGCTTGTAAACTGGGAGCCTCCTTACCATCCTTGTCCTCTTTGAGTGTGAAACCTTTCTGACGTTACCGCTTGAAGATGACGTTGAAGTATCCTGATCAACTTCTTCTCTGGTAAGGGTTGGCCTTCTGACGTTTCCTTCGCTGTAAGCTTCTTACGTTGTGACGTCCTTGTTGGCATCTCTGTAAGCTGCTTACGCGGTGATGTTCTTGTTGGCATAATTCTAGACAAATTCAAACAGGTGGGAAGATCTCTTTTTAAAAAAAAGAGTCTATTTCCAAACAAGCGATCAGTTTTTAGACTTCTTATGCTCCAACATTCTTGTTTCTCACAATTCTAGAGAAAAATGTATCATTTATAGAAGACAATCTTGGGGTGAACGAAGATTTGAATCGGCAACCTCCAGGCTTACCTGCCCATATTTTACTAACTTAGCTATCTAGCCCCTTTGTTGGCAGTCTAACTTATCAATATCTTTGTTTAGGGTGTCAGTCAGAAGTCATTCAACCATACACTGCCATATAGGCAAGGATCACTCCCAGTTTACAACACGACCTGGAAGACTCTTTTTGGGGAGGCGATAAACTTATTGGTGTTTTATGCGATAAACTTATTGGGGTTTTAAACACGGAATACAGTAATTTGAAAGGATTTTACAAATGGTTTAAAGTTCAGAAGTTATCTGTTGGTAACAGAGGCATTTGTTTTCATTTCCAAAGGTATCTTGTGCTTGTTTACAATCACTTTTGTAGCTTTGATTTTCTTTGAGACAAATATTTACTTTGTACGCAAACATTTTGTTCTAATCTTTGTTGATAAGTCTTATGTTTCCAACCTCTACAAAATAATTACAAGAAAATTATCTGAGGTAAGCCGAAAATCATGTGAATTTCTGTAGAAGATCAAGTTAATTTTACTTTGAATGGTCATAGAATCTCAACCAATAGATACTTGAAACTTATGTACCTTCTCTTAGCTGCTAAGGCAGAAGCCATCTGGTCTCTGTCTTTTCAACCCCTTGCCTTGAATCCGTCCTGGGCTTATTTTATGCCCCTTCTCTAGCACCAGTCTACGCTGCTTCTCAGCTGACCTCTGGCCCTTTTCTGTCGAACTCTGACCCCTTGAGTTAAGTCTCGGATGAACCTTCCCCTGTTTGGTGGCAGAGGTGGGATGCAGCAGGAGGGATGGTGAGCATTGCGAGAGATGCTGCCTGCTCGAAAGAACACGTTGATGCCTTCTCGTAGCGGATGTAGCGCTGCTGCATATTGGAGAAATGACGATCAACCTGCTGAGACTTACGCGATCGAGTCTACACAATACCTGAGAAACAAAATGAATAAACAATTCTGATCATTTGTATTAAACTCTAAGGCAAACTTCTTAACCCTTAAACAACTGAGCTTGCCTGAAGAATTGAGGCAAGTTTAATTCCAATCATAATGCAAACCATTTAAATGACAAAGTTCTTAAATGTTGAGAGTTTTTTTTTTTGGAAAGGCCAAAACAAAATGAGTCATTAAATCATCTTAACCAAAGGTCCCAAAATCTTGGACTTTTCTGGCTAATGGCGAGGTACAACTTGTATGTTATTTAATGAAAAAGAAAAACATTGCTTAACTTACTCATCCCCAACTGTTACAATACCACTGGCCATTTTCCAATTAATAGTCCGGCAGCCAAAGGGGTGAACCATGTTTTGTTGGATATATAATGTTTTTTTGCAGATTCCACACAAGAAGGTCATACTGTTTAAGAATCTGAGTGATGACCCCTCCTCAGGGTTGGGCAATTTTTTATATCGATTATTTAATGTTTTTATCAATATTTATCAATACCTATGGTGTAAACACAACCAATACAAGCGTGTAACCCCCAAAATGGCACTAAAAACATACAATTAGCTTACCAAGAAGTAGTATGCAAAAAAAAAACTAAACAAAATTGGGCGAAAGAGGGTGTAGGGTACTGAAGGGGGCGTGGCTAGTGGGAGGAGGCGGTAACTGTATTCAAACACACATGATATCAGAAAACTAAGTACATTTATGAAAGGGTTTTTTGTAATAAATCTTTGAAAGAGATTTGTACATTAATGTATTTAAGGATGATGGATGATGGGTGGGGTACGATCCATCAAGGGGCGTGGCCAAGGTATTGTATTCTTCAAATCCAACCTGCGTATTTGTACGACTAAAGACACCCTGAAGTAAAAATATGTACATGTACCCTCTTCTACATTGATTTCTGTGGAGATAGAGTTGCATTTTGGGAGAAAGTGGGGGATTGGGAGTCCAGCCCCAAGAAATGAAATGCCTCTTCATTCTCGACAAATTCTTTAATGTTGAACCTATCTAATAGTGACCTACATTTTGGTGCTATTCCATCCAGTGACGCTGTATCTGATGACCTGTTGTTATTTGAAAATTGTATTTGTGACAATTCAATAATAATATAATAATAATAATAATGTTATGATATAGGGGATGTGGTGAGAAAATTGTTCAACAAAAATGTTGTGACGTTTTTTGACCGTGTGGGTCGGTAGTGAACTGGGGGAGGGGGAGGGAGGGGGCGTTCGAGATTAAGAATAATTTTTCATATCCGTTGGGTAGCAATAGAGAGCTTTCGGAAGTCATGTTTGCTTCCTCATCAGTTGCATATTGGTCGATATAAAGATTCAGGCAAATCTCTTTGTACATCTTAAAAAGATGTAGGGTTATGACAGTAGTGTAGGCCTATAGGAAATAAAGATATATCAATGGGTATGTTTGTGTTCATGAGTAACAGGCGTTTAACCGTTTTTGGACTTTTCAAAGTAAGACAATCAAACCTCATGAGTTTTGTAATTCATATGAATTATTTGAGGGAGAATGATGATCAATGTTGTTTAAAAGCAATGAACACGCAGATCGTAAAAGTATCACATCGTATGAAACCAGAAGTAAAACAAAACTCCAAAACACCTCTCGTGTTCACGACAACCTAAAACCGGACAATAGGTTATATCACGGGTAATCAACAAATTATTGCCTCTTATTCAGAGCGACCACAGACTTTCAGAAATATTTTTGGATCTACCTTTCTTGGAAGACAACAAAGGATAAACGCCTTGTGACTCCTAAAAACAAACATACCCGGACACCCACGTTTATTCTGTTATTTCCAATACACTTGTTGCAACCCCACATCTTTTAAAAATGAACAGAGATTTGCCCGATTCTTTTAATCGACCCACATGCAACAGATGAGGAAGCGTACAAAGAATCTGAAAAATCCCCCTCCCCCCATCACTACTGACCCGCACAATCAAAAGGGTCACAGAATTTCGGTTTAACTATTTCCCGACCACTTCCCTGTTATAAAATAACACAAGTGGAGATAGCCCAGCACAGTTACCATAAATTGGATTTGTTTTGTCACAAGTAAACAGATACAGTGTCAATGGATGGGACAGTATCAACATTATTTTATTATCATTAGCATCTCCGTTGCTTCTTTGGCTGACTGGGTCCCTGTAGCTCCGTTTGTTTTGCTTGCCGTTTAAGTTGTTGCGAAAACTAAAACCCTACATTCTCTCCGGTCTGGAAGATGGAGGTTTCAGATTATCAGGTTATGTAAGGATACAATTGTGTCCTGATCCATGTGATGGAAATGTAATTTACTAAAACTCCTTTCTAAGTCCTTATAATACACGGCAGGTCTCAATGTGATTTATAATAATACAATTATTTCATTTGTCACGTCAGACCAGGTTACTGATAATTTATGTAAGCGGTCTTTATAAATCCAAACTTATTGCAAATAATGCTGAAAATCTGGCTCTGTAAATAAGTCACAATACTTGTTATATGAATGTAATGATATATCTTTGGAAGTTCGTGTTAAAATATAGCTGCTAAACAATATTTACCCTTATGCCCTATAACAGTCGAATGTTCAGCGAGACAGCTATAATCATGTGGCTAAGTCTCTCCACGTGTCCCGTTGTTTACATCAGCGTGTACCCAGACTCTATCAAATATTTCACAAATTGCACCAGAATGGTACCAGTCTGATAAGTGTCAAGCTACTGCAGGCTCTTTCTACAACTTGAAATTATTTGGAAATATTCTTTTCTTTAAAAATATGTTTTAAAACATATTTGGAAAGTATAAACAATGTTTTGTTACAAATGTTTTTGTGTACGATTTAAAGTGATGCAAATAATATGTTTTGTACTTGCAATATTTCAATTAACTTTAAAGTTACATAAAAAGCAAACAGCGCCACCAATAGTTAGCCTGATATCATGACTATTCTGGATTATAAAATTGGAGGAATATTCCGCCTATATCTCGAATTGCCCAAACTTCACAGGGTGTCATCATGCAGATTCTGTTTGTACAAGGTCTACTGAACATAAATCAGTCAAAATCTGTTATATATCCTCCGCTGCAAGGTTCGGGTAAAAAGTGCCTTTTGGCTGCCGGACTATAAAGCGCTCTTTGAAAATTAAAAATGGCATTGCCCACTCAAAGATGAAACTATACATACTTGCAGTTACTTGATTTAATTATTTAATTATGTTAAAACAATTAAATGAAAATGCCCCTTTCATAAACAATGTGACAATAAATATAAACAGCAGGATTGTCCCTTATTGGTCCGCTAGCCAAATGCACCTGGAGACCTGAGGACCATTCTCTCTAAGTGGTCTGGCTGGTTGCCTCAGTGTTGAAAAGTATCCCTATATATATTAATAGGAATTACCAACTTGTTAAAAAAACTGACTGACTAGTGAAATGACAAGCTGACTGGTCATGCGGGCTAGTGCTAATTCAAGCAGCTTGGGGTTGTATGATCCACAGGGAGTTGGGAAAGTTTGAGGAATGGTCTAAGTATGCTTGATGAACAGAGATAATATTGTTTCAAAGTGCCTTGATCTAGCTACTTGGATATGTGCTCTATATAAGAACCAAGTATTATTAGAAAGGTTTTAACCTTAAAAGGATAAACGCTGTATATAGCTGGCCTTTCTATGGCAGACTTTGCACTTACAGGATTCCTGGGGAGCTGGTGAATTTCTGGGCCTCCTGGAATGTCGCCTTCTTGAGTTGATCCCAGTCCAGATCCGATGAGCAAACAAGCCTCGATGCTGTCATCCCACTGGGTCTGTTGCTGCTCCTACACCCACAGGGCAGATCACTAACTTCATGATCAATGCATTAATTGCAGTAATTTTAGCACGAGCTGTCATGAGTGATTAAATAATGCAAAATTTACTGTAATAAAAAATAAAAAAAGGAAATTTATACAACTATTAGGTAAATGATACTGATTTACTAAAATAATTGACACTTACAAACAACATAGTCATTGACAAATGGGGGATGACGCCTCGATCAACAACCATAGACAGCAATGAAAAGGCTTTGCAATGCAATTACAGCATCCGGCGGTTATAATCACACATCCAAAACAAGCATTTACATAAGTTTTGTGATCGGAGCGAGCACAAACTTCTGAATTTTTTGCAATAACCGGAAGCTGAGGTCAAGTTTAGTTATCAAGTTTTCTTCGTTATTTTATTGAATAGGTTTTACTTTCATATGTAGTACATTCCCAGCAACATGTATAAATTTCATGGTCATAAACTATGTTAAACTAAAATAATTGACCAAAAAAATCTCGCCCATGTAAAACTCCATATGGTTTTGACCACAATGGTCACGGAAGTTCGAATGTGCGCAAGACTTGCACAATCCATTAAGAATGGAAGGGGGTGTTTTAATTACCTGTTTGGGGCTCACGCTTTCAGTGGCCATTCCTACAATATCATTGATAAGTTTCAACACTGTCGGGGGGGGGGGGGGGGGGGGCTGTAAAAAACCATAAACTAGTATGCAAAATAAATGAAATCATAAACCAGCTTGATCAACCCTAACAAATGCAGCAATTTTAACATGAGTTACCAATGCCAACCACTTCAAGCGAACCATTTAAAAATGGAAGGATGTTTCAATATATATGTAAAAATCAAAAATTAAAAAGAATTTATAATTAGTGAAAATCTTTCAGTATCTCTCTTCAATATTTTCAAATTTCTTTCAATATTTTCAAACCTAATTGCAAAGTGTCAACACTGCTGGTAGGAGGGTGGGGTGTGATATCATAAACTAATATGCAAAATAAATGAAGTTATAAGCCAGCCAAAATTGACAATTTCAAACGTGATTGGTCCTTCAAAGCAGCAATTTTAACAAGAATACTGTGGGGGTAACTAACGCAAAATTGAAGAGAATTTCTTATCAATCAATGTACAATTTCAACATTATTGTCAATTCTAGACATGGAGGGGGGCCATGAGTTAACCTATAATGCAGCTTAAGAATGGAAGGAGGGACCGTCAGTTCACCAAATGAAAAATGTGAATGAAAGTTTATCTTTTACAAATGAAATCAAGTTCAATGGGCAATCCTACATAATTCAAAAATGTCAATACTGCTTGGTAGAGGTCAATTAGTCTCAACTATAATACAAAAGTGATAGAGAAATTAATTTCCGATGAACATAAATGTTTAAACCCTAAGGGTCTGTAGTGGTTTAGACATCTGCTCGAGAATGTGGTGGTCCTGGGGTTTAAATTCCACCCAAGAAGTATGCCTGTGGATAGTTTGTCACATGATTCAGAACGTTTGAAACATGATTCAGAACGTTTGAGCCAATAAATTATTAACTATGCTGCAAATTAGTTGAAAGTTGACTGCTCAAAAATGGAGGGAGGTGGTTGCTCAGTAAACTAAATGTAAAATGTGACCTAATGTATGCAAATATTAAATAGATTCAAAACAATTCATGACCAATTCAAAAAAACCAAACTTTTAAAACATTCCAACACTGCTGGGTTTCGGGGGGGGAAAGAATTTAGCTGGCAGTGAACCAGTTAAAATGGAAGAGGGAGGGGGTTCAATTTGTTAACTATAATGAAAAAATTGACAGGAATTTCAAATCATTTTAAAAGCTTTTAAAACAGCGGTCTTATGGTTTAGACATCTGTTCTAAAATGTTGGGGTCCAGGGTTCAAATCCCATCCAAGTAGTGTGCATACATGATTGTTTTTTTCGTAGTTAACTATTTTTGCACAATTGAAAGAAAACTTTTAATTAATGCAAACAAAAATACATCTTTGTCAAGTTTATAAAATGGGAAATCAGAAAGTAAACTTTGCTGCAAATTAATTGTAAGTTGACTGCTTAATAATGGAGGGGGCGGGTTGGGGTTGTTCAGTTAGCCAAGTACAAAATACAAAGTAATGAAGAAAATCTTAAGTGAAAACAATTAATGGCCAATTCTAAAATAAATTCCAACACTGCTGGTTTTCGGGATGGATGAATTTAGCTGGCAGTGATCCAGTTTAAAATGGAAGAGGAAGGGGGTTCAATTAGTTACCTATAAAGCAAAAATAAAAAAGAATTTTAATTGATTGTAAAAGCTTAAACAGCGGTCTAGTGGTTTAGACATCTGTTCTAGAATGTGGGGTCATGATTCGAATCCCATCCAAGTGTTGTGCGGACAGGATTTTTTTCCCGGGGGGGGGGGGGGGGGGGGGGGGGGTCAATAGTTAACTACAATGCAAAAATAAATCAAGAATCTTAAATCATTGTAAAAACTTGAGGGTTTGCAGGGTTCGTTTTCCATCCAGGTAGTGTACGTAGATTGTTTTTACCTTTGAGGGGAGGGGTCACATCTTTTTATAGACTGTATAAATCGAGGACCCATAAGTAAACTATCTGCAAATGAATTGAAAGAAGCCGTTTACTTTAAAATGAACGGGGGGGGGGGGGGGGCTGGAGTTGTTCAGTTTACTAAATGCAAATGAGAAATAATGAAAGAAAATGTTCAATATGTGAAAATAATTCAATGGTAAATCCTACAAAGTTATTCAAAAATGTCAAAATTGTTGGTTTGAGGGTTGAAATCATCAACCAGTATGCAAAATATTCAATTTCAAACACGATCAATCCTACAAATGCAGCCATTTTTATAACAGTGTAGGGGTATTCACTAGTAACAAATGCAAATAAGTAAAAGAGAACCACTTAAAAATGGCTGATGCAAAACATATGAAAGTGCAATACTTAAACCCACCCGCCCCCTCCCCCAAAGAGGGGGGGGGGGGTAGTCAATTTAATATTATTGCAATATTATTTAACAACTTTATCAAGTCTATAAATGGGGATTCATAAATAGTTAGGGGCCTATACTGCACAAAAATCGGAAAGTTTACTGCTTAAAATGGAAGAGAAAGTTGTTCTGTTCTCAGAGCAGTCCACACAACTGGGTTGGCGAGGGGGGGGGGGCGGAATAAGAAAATGCTATATATGACAAATTAATGAATAACAAAATGGCAAAAATTTACATTCTTTCAAACATGATCAATCCTAAAAATGCAGCAATTTTTACTAGAATACTGTATAGGGGTATTCATGAGTAAATCAATGCAAGTAACTGAAAGTGAACCGCTTTAAAATTGAGGGGTGCAATCAGTTAACTATTATATTAATGCAAAAAGGACAAACAGCTTCAAATCAATGTACAATTATTTTAATTTGTCAACTCTATACATGGGAGTCCCATATTACACAAAGTTCATGAGCAACCATGGAGCTCAGCTCCATCAGTTTAACTAAAGGTAAAATATGAAATAGTGAAAGCAAATAATTCAAAAAGCAAAAAAATTAAGTAAACATTTAATGGCCAATACTACAAAAATTATTCACAATTGACATGACTGGATTTTTTTCTGTCAAGGACTTGGAACAGTTTAATGCAAAACAGAAGGTAAACAACTTCCAAATCAAGGGGCGGGGGGTAATTATAATGCAAAATGAAAGGTAATTTTTAATTATGGAAAATTGTAAACATCAAGTTGTCAATTCTATAATTATTTGGACCCATATTTAAACAATACTGCAACAAAATGGATAGTTGAAACGGAAGAAGGGGAAGATAACTAAATGCAAAATACAAACTAATGAAAGCAAATCTTTCATGAATGAAAAAAAGTCAATGGGGGTCAATCAATTGAATTAACTGTAGTATAAATGCAAACAATTATAGAGAAGTTCTCATCACTTTAACTTTCAAACTCTTCAATCAATTTCAATACTAGCTGACTAGCTGCAATAATCCTAGCTCTTGGTCATGTCCTTTTATAGCCCCACTTCTGTGGCCAAGGCTAGCTCTTTCAGCTAGCCTTGGCCACAGAAGTGGGGCTAGTCCTTTTATAGATCAAGATTCAAGACAAGAGCAGAGCTATCCTATGACAGAATGACCATGACACAGTGTTATAAAACTCATGAAACCTTTTTCTGTGTGCCTTATTCAAATAGTACATGTGATTGAAGCGATTACAACTGACCATGATTTTTGACCAACACCGTCTGCACCCCCGATAAAAAAATCTACAAATGAATAAAAAACTAACCACATAAAGATAAAAGCTCATCATAGTTGTTAGTTTTTGGACAGTGATTCGATAACTTTAGTACATCAAGTAAAATATTATGGGTTTCTAGAGGCGTTTTAGCTCAACGAACTAGCCGACAGAGCCATCCAGACTTGTTAAGTAAAACATTTTATTTTTAAACCAAAATCCAATATAGCATCGACAGTACGGCATACATGTGAATAATTTCCCGTTGAAATACAAGTTTTTGCAGGGGTTGTTTTGGGATAATTTTCAAACTTACGTATTCTATGTCTTTCTTGAATAAACAGCTCGCCATTGACCCAGAAGAATACTGGAAATTCGAACACTAAACGGCAATAAAACGGTGGTTGGTGGTTGGCGGTTGACATCAATGGCGGCCATGTTGTACAGAAGCTAGTTGAGTCCGTTACATGTATATTAAAACTACCGCGCATGAGCTTCTTTTAAAGACGAAGGACAAAAGGGCCGCATATCCCCAGTTACCACCGATCGTACGTATGCTTTGTACACATACCGCCAAGTCAACCAGGCTAACAAGACGAGCGCGCGAGGTTAATCACTTCAATTATTCAAACTGCATGAAATTGAAAAGAACGAGTTACTGGATTCTCCAGAAAGCCAGTATTTGTCAGATACAGGGATTGTTGCATAACACCAAGGAAATTTCAATGATAAGGCAAAAGGTGCAATGCGCATTTTTCGTTAATTATTTAAAGTGAGGCTGTAATTTTTGAACAGCTCACTCCCGGTATGTAGCCCCCATGTACAGTGAAATTGCCAATAGGCTTTGAGCTATAAAAAACCCACCCACTAATATTTATTCCTAACATAAAAAGGGAATTTGAAAAAAAATTCAGATCAGGAACGTACGGCAGCATTAAAGGGACATTGAGAAAAGAAAGTTAAAACTAATCAGACATGTTAATTATGTCTCATATTTCCAAGATAGGGCCTCAGCCCTATATCTCATTTTCATAAGAACATGAGACATATTATGTATATATACTAAATCATATTTACTATTTTTTTCAATGTCCCATTAATGTTTCCGTGGTAAACTCAATAGTATTCGAAAGTGAGATTGAATAATTGAGCACTGCATGCATAAAAATAAAAAGGCTTTGGAAGGGGAAAATAAAACTCAACATTGCTATCTTTTATTAACCCTTACGTCAATAAACCATGGGCAACACAAATTAATTGTTGACGAAAATCAGCAGTTTATTTTGCTTTAAATTACTATAAGTTTAATAATTAAAGAGAGCTTCGATGTATTTTTATATGTTTAAATTTATTCCAAATGATGTTTTCCCATAAATCAATAACTTTGTATTAAGACTAGATGAGCAGGCATTATATTTATTGTTCGGGCAGTCTCAGAGGGACTTGAGTGGATGTTGCCCCCTCTCGTCTTTGTTCATAACCACACCCCTTCGTGCTGTTGTCACATTACGTCAAAATTGGCAGACGAGACAATAGATAGTTCCCAGTAGACGCCATCTTTACGGGCAAATCGCATTTTGGCTTGCAGGCGCGTCAAGCGCTCAAATGATTAACGCAGCCGCGTCATTCACTAACCAATCATGCAATGAGTTTGGTGAAATGTGCGCGTGCTGCACGCCGTTCTCACGCGTAACGCATGACTGTGTGTTCCAAATTGCCCGTAAAGATGGCCGACTTACGTCACACTGCAACCTATCTATATTGGTTTTCTGACGGAACTCAATAACTGTATGATTACTAGATTTTATCCAATAATTAAACCATTGAACAAGTTCCAGGTATCAAAATATAAATTGTACAATTTTCTTGTTTTACTGACCGGAAACGAGTAAAATTGTGTTTTTCTCCTTTTTTCAACAAAATCCATTTTTTTTCTCTTCAAATTACAATTGTTGTGGTACAATTATAGTGACAAGAGATCAGAATACGTAAAATGTGAGTAAGGGCTTTGCAGGCTCGGTTGCTTGCTTGCATCAAATTTAAAAGTAAATTTTACCGAATTGTTTTGAAGAGTAAATTAATTTCTACCCTCTAAGTTTTTTAATAAAAGTGCCGTCAATCTTCATGTGAATATTTTTAACGTGGCCCCGTTTGTGTGAAAACAACATAATTATTAAAAACAGTTTATGCTTGTGAGTGATTTTCTGCACGTTAATATACATCGTATTTCGATTGCAAGATCGAAATAAACAATGTTGATTTTGGGGTCTTCGAAGTTCGAATGCTATTTCCTCGACTTTGAAATTATTTCAGATATAAATATTTATTCGGGGGATTGGTGCCGTTTTTGTATACTTTTATTTATGAGAGATCACAAGGCCAGACGGCCATTTCAAGGTGAAGACATTAACTGATTTGGGCTGTTGACCCAAATCAACTGAGTAACCAGGGACACGTTGCCACCTAGACCTCCTGGGGCTGAAACATGCAGTGGTAATACGCCTTCACAGTCCGTGGGACCCTATAGCTGGTAGAGCAGAATGGTATGAACTTTTAATCAGTGAACTTACAGATTGAAACTAATAACTTTTGTAACTAATATTAAGTGCCAATCCTGTCCAGGCAGACCTTTCTCTTTTAGGAGAATTCAGTGCTCTCATCTGCCTCATCCACTGGTCAGTCTTAACCCAACTCCACTGAGCCCTCCATTTTGGAGAAGAGGGAGCATTATTGAGGGGCAAATAAAAAGTTTGGGAGAAATTGAATATCTGATCAAAATGATGCAAAATCATTAACCGCAAGGGCTGAATGAAATAAACATTGTGTTGTCTGGTAGTAGTAGTCCCAGCCGATTTGCTAGCTCCCGCCCAGGTAGTATATAGGCCTAAGCAGGACAGTTCTTTTCAGAACTGAGAAGTCTCCCGAATTCCGAATAATCTACTCCGCGGCAGTAGCATAAATAGCAAGACAGTTCTCAAAGAACAAATCTACCTAGCAAGTAGATATACACATGGTATTACCGCAAACCAAATAACGTTATACACTGGTAAAAGTTTGTTATAAATGATAGTCTTTTAGATAATGGGCCAATCTGCACAATCAATTATGCAAAGAACAAAAAGTCACTTTCCATAAAACTTTGTGCATGTGCAATATGCGTGGTGGAGATGGTGGTCTGTGTTGTGGTGGCAATTATGTTTGTTTCTAGAAAACTAGAAAATTGGAATGAATGCACTCTTCCCTTTATGATATGTTTCTTGAAAACTATACGGGGATTGGAATAAATGTACTCTTCCAAACCAATGACATTGGTTTGGAAGAGTATGTACCATCCCTTTATGTTTCTTCATAACTAGAGAATTGGAACAAACTTACTCATCCAAAACCAACGATTATTATACCATCTCGTTTTGTTCTTGGAAAACTAGAGGATTTGAATGAATGTACGCTTCCAACAACCAATGATGCACCATCCCTTAATAAATACATCAAAATCCACAAGGAAATGTTTTTCTTAGAAACTGAATGTTTCTTTTCGCCAAACAATTACTTTGGAGACCACTCTTGATCAATAAATTCAATTTATCAGGAGCTCCAAAATATGCAAAACCAGTTTTATGAAAACCATACAAGTTGCACTAATAGATAGTTCCCAGTAGACGCCATCTTTACGGGCAAATCGCATTTTGGCTTGCAGGCGCGTCAAGCGCTCAAATTGTTAACGCAGCCGCGTCGTTCACTAACCAATCATGCAATGAGTTTTGTGAAATGTGCGCGTGCTGCACGCCGTTCTCACGCGTAACGCATGACTGTGTGTTCCAAATTGCCCGTAAAGATGGCCGATTTACGTCATACTGCAACCTATCTATAGAAGTTGCACCATACAAGCTGCACATAAGCCAATAATGATAAAGGCCTACAGTCACGGTATAATTTACTGCCCTTGAAATAAGTAGGATTTGAATAAGTAGGATTTGAAGCTTTGCATGGTGGGAGTATCGCCGAGCCATATCGGCTCAAAAAAACATCCCACTTGGTGACCACTGAGTCATTATGGCACGTAATTTTTTCCACTGTAATTGACCATTGAGCCGGGCTGGCTCACAGGTGTATTGTAAGTTATAAAAATGTTAATAGCGCCCTCAATCGCCCCATGCGTGCATCACCCCGGCAAGCTGCCCGCGTGTGCCCTGAAGCGTCGCAAGTTTTAAGCGGGATCGTTAAGCGTCCCCCCCCCCACGCATTCTCGAGTAAGAGATCATTCTGTCTATTTTTATTCATTCTCTTGAAGACGATCAGAGCATACTGATCGAAACGTTGAGTCGTTAACCACCGGTTCTTTTCAAAAGAGATTTTAACATGGTGTTACCGCAAACCTCTCTCTGCCCTTAAAATGTTCTTGCTCATCTGTGAAATAAGCTTACGCTTATGCTTTTTCTGCTATAGTTAGCACGAAAACTTGCTTACTGGTAGCAGTGCTATGAAACTGGACCATGGTCTTTGATTATTACCTAACCTTTTCCACAAGCTTTAAGCATGATTTTCTGCTTGATGCATATGGGCCCCACTATTCGACTTCCACCAAATAGTTATTTTAAAAAATTATTTAATTGATAGAAATTATTAACAGATCGTTTGAATTAATATACAGATATAATTTTTTTACAATCAGAACCTTTTAAAAATCATTTGAATATCTGATCTACACATGTATACAAAATGTTCACTATGTTCAACTTTACAAATAAATATTACTCTCACAACAAATTAATTATCACATAATAGTAATAAATTTTGAAGTGTGTGATAAATCTTTAAAAAGTTAAGATATGTTTAGAGTTGAGAAGATTAAAGACTATTAATAATAATAATAATAACTAGTTCTTATATAGCGCATTTCACAATAACGTCTCAATGCGCTTTACATTAGTGCCCTGGTCATTGGGCCAATAACATTCCTTTAATCTTGCTCAGCTCCCTGAGGAGTATAAAGCCCGGGCTGTCGTGATGGCGCTCCGAAGGCTTTTTCAAACACAATATCAACCTCTACCCTTGCAGGTACCCATTTATACCCCTGGGTGAAGAGAAGCAATTATAGCAAAGTGTCTTGCTCAAGGACACAAGCGTCATGACCGGGACTCGAACCCACACCCCGATGACTAAACCACCAGAACTTGAATCCGATGCTCTTAACCACTCGACCACGACACCCTATTGTCATGATCCTAGCAGGGTTAGGATTAGGGTTTGCCCTTAATGTTTTCAGTGACTAGCCAGCAATTAAGCTTGTCATTTCACTCGTCCACCAGCTTTTTCACTGGTCCGTATTTTGAGGTTTTCTTGTGACACTGTCATATTTGTTATGGGTCGTGAGTTTGAAACCTTAACATTCCAAGCAGGCAGTGGTTCTACACATAGGGTTTGAAAGCAATGCACCAGCCAGCAAGATTTTTGACTGGTCCTCAGAAGTGATAACTGGCATTTAGCCAGCGGACCAGTGTTAAAGGGTGTGTACAACATTGGTAATTGCCAAAGACCTGTATCCACACTTGATGTGACCCAACATATACATGAAATAACAAACCTGTGGAAGTTTAAGCTCAATCGGTCTTTGGAGTCATGAGAAAACAGTGAAAAACCCTTTTATATGTTTTACCTTTTTTTCAAACATCGGATTTTATCCTGCAGGATAAGGACTATTGTTTTACTCATTTCCTAAAAACTATGGCATTTTAAGCAAAACTGTATCAAGGGAAGTTTTCCACCATGACCATCTTTATACCATGTAAGTTATGAACATGTAAATCTGTGAACATTTATGTTTTCAATCTTACAAATGTTGTACACACCCTTTAGGGGAGAATGCTGCCTGTGGCTGTACATGGAATTATGAACTCTAACTCAAATACTGCATGTGTGCTGGTCAGCACATCACAAATGATGGTGTCATTTGTGATGTTATAGCCAGCGACCTCATGCAGTAACTGGGTTAGAGTTCACAATGCCATGATTGTGACGCCAGACCCTCCTTAAATATTAGAACATTTTTAAAATGACAAAGCACAGGCCTGGATTTTCATCTTTCAGAGGACAAGGTGATTTACATTTTGCAAAGGACACTTCCATTGAAGTCTTAGAGTCTATAGGAAACATTTAAAGGGGCACCAAGGCCAAGACCAGAGCAACAGAGGTGATGACCTCTCTGTAACTCTAGGTCTGAATTCAGAGCACAAGACACAGTC